>OU452243.1:5015000-7515000 GCA_911728495.1 Furcula furcula
TATGGGGTGTTGTGGGGTGATTTTGTGCAGGAGTTTTGTGGATGGAAATTAGATTTTGCTAGACTTGGAGGGAGGTGATTGTGTTTTTGGTTGTATGGTGGGGGGTAATGTTTGAAAATTGGGATTAGGAGGTAGTTCGCTTAGTTTACGGAAAAGAGTAGGGTTTGGTTTACTATGGGGCTTCGGATTCAACTTTGCCTGGGGATGTATGGTGCGCTACAATTTTGTTCAGGGGTTTAATTTACGGAAGGAACGTAGGGCTTACTATAAATTGGGATTCGGGATTTATCTTCCCTAGGGATGTATGGCGGAGGTAATATTGGACAGTTTTGTTCTAGGGGACTTAGTTTGCGGAAGTAACGTGGTGTTTTCAATTTTACACAGGGATGATTGGGTAGAGGGTAATGTTGGACAGTTTGGTTTGGGCAAGCAGGCTGCATTTGATAAATATTCTCCTTCCCCTAGATCCTACGTATTATGTAACAAACACGAGAATTAAATAATTCTTTTCCGGATTTAGCCATACTCGATAGTTTTACATTTCCACAATTTGATAATGAAGTGTGTCCAATCAAGTAATTACAAAATCTAATACGCTACCTACTGAAACACGGAAACAATCAGTAGTCATTATTTCTATACTAACTGTCGTACCCACAGTCATTTATGAAAGTTAACTATTACTGATCCAGTTCTTGAAATCGGATTATTTTGACACTTCAAGCCAAGAAGCTTCTGTGTTATATACAAGCTTCTTGCTTCAAGCCAATTAATATGTTCGACCTCGGCATTTTGCATTCGGTAACTTTGCGTATGCAGCACTAGCGCCACGAGAATTAACGGTTTTCAATGGAACTACTGAAGGTCGAACAGCTTGTCGGTCAGTTAGACGTAGAGCCGAAATGCTATAGTGAATATGGATATTTACAGCGTTCAGTTCGACGTCGTATTCAAGGCTGGCTCGACATCGAGCTCAACGTCGAGTACCATAGGTTACACTAAAGCATAGCTGGTTTCAAATAATGACTTAATGAGGATTTACACTAATGGACGTTTGTGATTGCGGTCATTTTAATGTAATGTTTATATATTGTCTTTTTCTTTTTCAGAATGTTGCTGCAAACGGTCGAAGCCTTCTGACACGCCAATCAACATCCCCCAATCTTGCATCGACATGTCACCCACAGTCACAGTGACCGCAGCCTCGCAACATTTGCTGACGCAGCCCCTCCCCTCACCCCCGGAGTACGAACCTCCCCCCTCCTACTCATCCCTCTTCCCGAGGGCCTTCAAGTCTTCCCCCACCCCTGTCCCACACTGCTCACACGAGGAACCCCCAGATTGAGCATATTTGACGCTTTGTATAATTAACGTGTAGGTAGGTAGATTATTTCAATTATTATTGGTGATTATTGGTACAGTGGAATTGGAGCAATAATGTGTTTTAAACATTTGAAATGAATGCTGACTCTGTTGTTAGAAATTTAAGTAAGTACTAGATCATTTGGTATTTTTTCTCTTTTATTGGGAAAGCAAAGGGTTCTACCTCATGCAGCCTCGTCGTTAAATTTAAATTACTGGCCGGCCAACTTGTCTGTGCCGATGGTAAAAAGAAGAACTAACTTTATTTTTAGTATAACGCTTTATTTTAGTAGACGGGCCCGTTGGTCTAGTGGTCAGACACCCTGCCTGCTAACCGATGGGTCGTGGGTTCGATTCCCGCCAAGTGTCTGGATGTTGTTTATCTATTTAAGTATGTATTTACAAAAAAAAAGTATTTAAGTATTAGTATCAGTTGTCTGGTTTCCATAGTACAGGCTCTGCCTAGTTTGGGATCGGATGACCGTGTGTGGATTGTCCCAAGATATTATTATTATTATTAACTTCAAGGCTAGAGTGTCTTCAAGGCTAGAGTGAATAGGCTTTTAATAAGCTAGTGCGCCTTACCATCTTCGATTGCGTCGCCACTTTCCATCAGGTGGGTCTGCAGTCAAGCACTAGCTTATGTTGAATAAAAAAAAAAAAAAAAAATATTAGTATAATGACGTGTAGTTTGTCAGTTTTGCATAGACAGTAGCGACACTACCGTCGGTATTGATAATTTGGTCGATCAGTAGTTTCTACTTGGCTGTAAACCAACGACGACAAATAAGTCCCAGCGGATTTTTTAATACATTGCCGCCTAAAAACTCTAATAAGCGACGAGTATGCGTACAAATGTTTCAATGTATAGATACTTAACTCGAATATTTATATTGTCTGTTTGTTTACTTTGACGTTTACCGATATCCCACTGTACAATTACCAATGTTCGCGTTCGGAATTGCTGTTTCATAGCCAACATTGGCATACACAGGCGGTCTTATCCTATTGTAATCACTATTCGGTAAATGATCAATTGGTAAAGCAACATCAGTACATAGATGGGTGACCGTTTATTGGCATTTGAACTGAGCGTCTCTCTGCTTCAGACGGCTTGTAAAAAGTTGGTGGTTGGTCAGAGGCCATCTTGAACAACTCGGAATCTAGGTTGGCCACATGTTGGCCACTAACCATACGACAAAAAACAGCCAACATTAAAATATTGACAGTTGACTTATGTTTAGTGATTCCGATCGTTAGTTCTTCGCATTCCATTAATCGTATAGGGTTTTAGCGCCACGATAACAAATCGTGGATGAGTCGGCTTCGTAGGCCATACACGACCCCGTAAGATGACTTAACTCCAAATATTTTCTTCTTCATTTACAAAAATATGGCTTCCGTCAATTATTAATGATTTCGCCAGTGTCAAGTAGCTAAATAGTAATTGCAAAATAAATGAGAATATCAAGTAATAATGAGATACTTAATGAAAATTGGAAAATTTGCGTTCGCGGTCGCTACCACCAAGATGGCGGCCGCGAAGAAAATCCCTCCAAATATCTGTTGTCTAAATGTTGCAGTGTCAATTTATTTTATTGAACATTTGTTTGTATGCCTTATAGACGATATTGTAACTACGAAACGTCAATTAGTATTAATTTTATTCTTGACATTGGATTGTTTTGACACTCGAAGCCAATAATTACCTACTTTATTCTTTATTTGTGAGTGAAGATATCGATTATCTCGTAATCAACTTAACTGCAACTTAAGCATAAACGGCTTCGAAAGTCGAAATAATAAAATTAAAAAAAAATGACGTAGATAATGAGAATTAACGCAAATACCTAATTGACGCGTGATTGTGAGTATGACAATCAGAGCGACAGCCTAAAACATTAGTGACATTTTTTTTTAATAACATCTCGCAAAGTTATAGAACTGTCTTCTCGCGCTCGTAAAGATATGACAAAATTACCTTTCTAATTCAGTGAAGTGTTTTTTGAGGTGGCCTCATCGTGGCCTTAAATGTCATTACAAATTTTTAATATTTTGTTTTATACTGCAGCACATTAGTGTCTGATCATTATTGTAGCTGGAGACGCGGCTTAAAATCATTGCAGCCTCCTTATAAGATGACTTCAGAAGTACAATAACTTATGGACTATAATAAGTACTATAAGAATAATATGTTCTAAATTCAACTATTATTAAATGATATCATCTTAATATGTATTTTTTGTATCACCTCTAAAATGTCTGAAGTGATGTGCCTTATTCGAATAGTATTTTCAAAAACCGAGACAAGATTTAACTAATGTAAATATAGAATTAAGTTCCGAAAATTGTGGTGGTTGTAGATAATTATTTTCGGGTAGCATAATTTTGTTTTACAAAATTAAATAAAAAATATATTTTACTGAAAAATATTATGTACCATTTAAGTATAGTTGTTTGTACCATATTTAAGATCGACTCATAATGCGTCTACGTTAGCAATTGTATACTTACTGCAATTATTATTTAGTTTAAGTATATTAGTTTAGCCAATCATCTGACTTAACATCTTGCTCTTATATATAAAACAGCCTATAAATGAGATTTATTTTAGTTATAATGTTTTTTTTTTCCTTTTAAGTCAAACATTTTCAAATTGATTAGTAATTTTCCCATCACTACTGAGATTCGTTAAGCGTCGTGCCAACGTGTGGCATACGCAAAATATGAATGTCCGTGGTCAGTGCAATGTGCTTCATTAATGCGTCTATGATCTTAAAAGATTATCTACTAGTCTCCTTAGTTACTGGTAATATTTTGTTATTATTAGATAGCAATGAAATTTTACTATGTATTACTTGTGTTAAGCTACGTTAAGTTCATCAATTTGATTCCAACAAAAAAGTGATATGTATAGTTAAATAGTAACACTAAAACAATAAAGAACTATTTATTTTATTATTTGTGTTTTAGTATACCTTTTACCCACCACAGCACAGTGAAGAACAAAAACTACATAGGCACTGCTTAATTCTGAAGTAATTTCTTCCAAGAGGTCTGCAAGTGAAAAGTTGGAAGAAATATTTTTTTTTTACAAAGTAGGACAAATATTTACTTATATTAAACCAACCGAGAATTATTTCATCTATTTATTTCTACTAAAAAAATACAATTAAAATCACTCATAACTCTGTCTTAACTAATTAATGTACTTACTCTGTACCTTGCCAAATCTTAAACCGCAGATAGAAATAAAATCTTTTTTTTAAAAAATTGAACCGACTTCAATATCACTGAAAAGTATAAAATAATTTAAATATTATTGAAGTTGGTGTTAGCGTACCTGCTGTGTATATTTGGCACCAACTTCAATAATATTTAAATTATTTTATACTTTTCAGTGATATTGAAGTCGGTTCAATTTTTTTTAAAAAAGATTTTATTTTAAACATTTTAGTGATATTTTCATATATAAAGATTGAACTATCGAAAACCGTAAAATTATCTAGGTAGGTTATGATCACATTATCGTCTACATAGTTTTACATAATTCATGTTTCTTCAGAAAAAAATATCCGGTCGTAATGAAATTTGCATGGAAACATCATAGTAGTTTACTCTCTCGAATAAAAAAAGAATCATCGTAATCGGTTCATAATTGTCAGAGCAATGTAATGGAGAACATAAGTTTTATGGTTTTTACCAGATAAATTCCTCCACATCGTTCATGGTCCTCCAGGAAGTTCTTATCCGTTTGTAATAAAATTCATACAGATTCAATACAGTGGTTTCTTCTTTCGAATAAAAAAAGAATCATTGAATTTGGTAAATATTTGCCAGAGTTATGACCATTTTTGTCCGACCGAGCGAGTCCGAGCGACTAAAACGTCATCTATATAGGCTTTCTTGCAGCTGTCAGTGCGCAGTCACCATTCTTGTTTTTTCAGGAACTACTTATTACTAAGCAATATTTTTTTATGGGACCCAATTAACGGATTAAAGAATGGATGGAAGAAAGATTTTTTCAAATCGGTTCATAATTGCCAGAGTTATGCGCGAACATACATAGAAAAAAAATATATATATATATACAGACGAATTGAGAACCTCCTCCTTTTTTGAAGTCGGTTAATTATGACAAGACATAAGCTAAAATATAGAGTGCCGCCATGGTGCCGCCGATAACTTAGAGGAGATACCACTGGAGAGACCATGATGCGCAAACCCCTCTGCCAAATTTTTGTTCATATGTTCAGTAGCCCGATTCTCGTAATAACAAACAGTCCAAATAGCGGTGACGTTTTGTTGTCGTTAGATCGAAGTCCTATCCAAAATCGTTATTCTCGTATACCATATACGTAGTTCGATAGGACTTCAACTCAATTGGATCGAAACTAAACGATTAGTCAACGAGTCATTGTTCTGTACGTTTTGCTATTCCCTGATAGATGTCGTCCTAATCAATTTTTGGTCTTGGTAGGAGTTTAGTGAGTTATGCTAAGAGCTTAGGCTTTGGGAAACTCGAGATTAATTCGTTTCCGTTCCCTCCACAAACATACTAATTGTTTATTAATTAAAATACGTGTTTTTCTCTATTTATTAGTTTATTCTATCTCTCTTACTCTAATTATATTTACGTTAAAACCATCTCGCTCACACTATCTTCTAATTACTCTCTTCACTCACAGCATACGATCCTATTTTCGTCTCACTCACTCACTCCTAGCTCTCATGTTCCAGTTTAGTGCTACAATCAATATATCTCTAACATGAGCTCTATCATGCCTTGTCGCGTTCCATATCCCAAATTTTACGTATTTATTTAAATTTTACATATTTCGCCTTATCAGCTTTCTTTTTGTATTTCTTGCTGTGCAGACGAATTTGATAGTAAATACGTAAGTCCGTGGCTCATTTAAAAGTTATTTTATTACTTTGACTCGCACCACAAGAATAAGAAAAGCAAAAATCGTCTCAAATAACCAACGTTTGTTCAACGACTCTTGAATCGCGAAATTTGACGCTTACTCGTTGGCATCCGATCGGTAGTGACGTCATTTTCATACGAGAATACCATTTAGTCAACGTTTTAAAACGATTGAACGACGATTATTATACCAGAATACGCTCCAACGATAGTTTAATCGAACGACTTTTAAATCGTTGCCGTTGAAGTAAAATCGACGGACGTGAATACGAAAAGTGTTTAAACGACTGAGTCGCTACGTTAACGTTATTGTTTTGATTACGAGAATCAGGCTACAGGTCATTCTTTAATTGTGTGCGTATGTTTTTGAATGTGTTGCGAGTTTATTATAGTGTAGGTTCATAGAAACATGAAGAGTTTGCATTAGACATTTGCAAGAGTGTGGGTGAAATTGTATCTGTGTGTGTTTACTTCACCTCCCGCACTCCGCAAAAGTGCCACGAAAAATTTGTTCGGGGAATCAACGCGGTACTAGCTCCATTCTAATTACTCTGAGGCCGATCGAAGGAAAATCTTACCTACACCACATTATTTTGTGCCTACACAAAACACACGATAAGGATATCAAATGCGGCGTAGCTTATACAGTGCGACAAGTATAAGTTGGCGGTTGGTGGTTTGAGGAACTAAAAAGGCTATCTTGAAAAGTCACTTTGATACTTAAAATTTCATTGTAAACACAGCCCTTGCTATGCCCCACTGCTGAGCACGGGCCTCAAGATGAGGGGGCTTAGGCCATAGTCCACCACGCTGGCCAAGTGCGGGTTGGCGGACCTCACAAGTCATTCGAGAGCTAGTTAGGCTTTCTCAGACATGCAGGTTTCCTTATGATGTTTTCCTTCACCGAAAGCTAGTAACAGTCGCACAAGACGATTTGCACATGATTCATTGAAGAAATCAGAGGTGCGAGCTGGGGTTCGAACCTGCGCACCTTGTTTCCAAGGCAAGCGCTCGCCCACTGAGCTGTTACGCATTGTAGACATTATTGCGTATATTTTGAAAAATACTATTCCGTAATCATGCCTAAAGTGATTAAAATTGGTGTTAGAGGAGCAGTTAGAAAAGTAAATTCGTTTTGAACACAGTAGCGCACAGCCGCGCCGAGTTATTTATACTTGTCGAACTGTAAATATCTTAGTCTACGGTAAATATAAACCACAGATGCTACGCATATACATATAAACTTTAAACCTGATGGGGCCACAGAAAAAAATATCCCTTATACACCGATTGGCTCGTTCGTTAGATCGAAAGCCAACGAACGATCGTTTGCGTTGGCTTTCACTGAAATGTCTAGACAGGACCACCACGACAACAAGCCGTTCGTTGGACATTGTTGGCAGTGTTGCCAATTCAGTGTTTTTATAGAGACTAGATTTAGCTATAAATCAACTTCATCAGCTACAAAAAAATCGATCTAGCTAGTAAGTTATTTTTAACTAAATTTTTTAGCTTTTTTGGTTAACATGTCCTCTAAAAGGGAAAAGCCGACACCCCCTCCGAATTGTCTTCGACACTACAGTGACCCTGACCACACAACAAGAAGTTTACCACACGACCTCCAAGCACACGACTATCTAATGTTAAATCTCGTTAAATTTTCTCGAGCTCCTTTTTTTCTCTAACTCAAAATTTATAAATATTGACCTTACATCGTAGGGCTCCCACACATAACTGCGATGCGATGCGATGCGGCGTGAAACAAATGAATTTTCGATACAAGTTGCAGGAAGTTGCAGGAACTTGTATCGAAAATTCATTTGTTTCATGCCGCATCGCATCGCATCGCAGTTATGTGTAGGAGCCCTGGAGAGACCATGATACGCTAACCCCTCTGCCAAATTTTTGTTCATATGTTCAGGTCATTCTTTATGTGTGTGCGTATCTTTTTGAATGTGTTGCGAGTTTATTATAGTGTGGATATGCGTGAAATTGTATCTGTGTGTGTTTACTTCGCCTCCCGCACCCCGCAAAAGTGCCACGAATAATTTGTTCGGGGAATCGACGCGATACTAGCTCCATTCTAATTACTCTGAGCCTTACATACATTCATTCATTCAGATGTGTTAATTATATTTAAATATTTTTGTGATGTCATGTATCCTGTAAAATATAGATAGACATATACAACGTGTTATAACAAAATACCCCGTAAAAAATAAATAAAATAAATATTATTTTCACTGAAGTGCAAACCCTATTTCAATAAAATTAAAGAGTAAACTACGCAGAATGTACCTACATTTCTACGTAATTCGTGGAACGACAAAAATTTTAAAAGACCTAATCTTATTAGGGTTGACAACATTGTTGGCTTTGATAATTAATTAATTTTTTATGGGGTATTTTGTAACAAGTTGTATTTAGTGATTTTATATCCGTGAAAACCTATAAATAGCTGTATATTTGTATTGTATTACTACTCTATTATATTAGCCGTAGGTCTTCCTAAATATAAATAAATGAATAAAAAATAAAATAATATTTCTAAATAGTAAAGTTTTTTAGTAATCCTAAAAAAACCTCCACAAACCAACGTCGTTTTGTGTTTTTTTTTTTGCTATCTGAGGTGTTAGACGAATAGTAAAATAACTTTACTATGTCCAAAGATGGTATGGAACTCTCGGTGCGCGAGTTCGACTCACACTTGACCAGTTTTCTAATGTTTAACTGATAAAAAGCCATTAAAACCTTTTGGCTATATTTTTTTTAAATATACAGCTATTTTTTAGTTTTTTTTTATTGTTGATCTGGCTATCTTTTAAAAATAGAGTTGGCAACACTGATTGTTGGCCTGGTGTGTAAACGGCGGCGGCGGCGTAGACAGAATATAACAAGACACATACCAAGCGTGCCGCCGAGGACAGAAAAATAAGTACATACTAAATTTAGAGTTGCCACGTAAGGGAAATTTTACCCTTTGTGTAAAGCAAACACGGAGGTTGTTGTAAATAAAATATTTTCTTTCCTAACCGAAAACCACTTTTTTGACAAGTTTAGTTGTCTTACATTATATCGTCTTAATCTATGACAGTCTGCAAAAAGTACGAAAGTGATTGAAATAATAATGTCATCCTAGCCGAAACGACCACAGCGGCCAATCTTTCACAAGATCAGCCATGTACGCAGGAGATATTATAGTGCACAAGCGCTTGCGTAGACACAAGTGCACTCTCTCTTCCTTTATATAATACCTCTCATAATCCGATGGGACGGAAGACCGATACGACTGGGGAGAGGTTAGGCGCAGGACCGACTTTTTACATGCCCATCCGACGCATGGATCATCTTACTTTACAGACAATCAGGTCATCGGCCTGCATTGTCCTAGCCAGTAAGGAACAACTACTCAAATTTGTTGCCCTTCGCCGGATTCGAACCCACGACGGAGGCTACAAAGTGAATGTACACTTAATATCATATATGCTGTAGCTACGGTCTATTCCACATTGTTCAACTGGGTGATATCACGTGGTGATTATAGTGGCTAAGAGCTGTAGATAATAATTAGCCTCATACAAAAAAGTTAAGAGATAATGATTTCTGATATTTACGCGAATATTACACATTGAAATGAAACTCAGTCCGCCCGTGACCATGAATGCTGTAAAGTATTCGAAACGTCGGGAAATTAAAATCAAAAATAAACCGCGATATAATCCGTAAAATTAGTTTCATTTCAAAGTTAAGAGATAAAAACAATAATATGCTATTTCCCAGAGAGGTAGGCAAAAATTGGCTTTCTTCTAACTTAATATAATACATACTATAGCCATTTACCGGGTAAGTTTTAGTAAATTTCTCCAATATACAAATCTATAGTACTAGTATCTTGGGACAATCTACGCTTGACCAATGACCACATGATCTCAATCTACGCAGATCCTCTAGTAAGGTAACCAGATAAATGATTACAAATACTTGTAAACTGTATAAATACATATTTAAATAGATAAAAAACACCCAGACACTTGTTCGGAATCGAACCCATGTCCTATTGGGCAGCGGCCAGGTCCCTCAGATCGTCGAACTGCCGTATATCGCCGCCGTCCGCGGCATGTACTGCTCGACCCACCCGACCCGATGTCCGTCCTCCTGGACCATGACACAACACCAACACCGACAACGACGTCACGAGTCGTAAACACATCAACACACAGACACCGGTCTCGCTGGCGAGGCCGAAGGGTCGTACGCATGCGACCTCGACATGCATCCCCTCGCTGAGTTTCTTGCTGGTTCTTCTCAGCGGGGGCGCGTTGTGAACCGGTGGTAAACTCATTTTCTATAAGCTGCAGCCCAAGCCGAGGCCGTGCCTCCCTGAGGTGCCCTTGTGCTAGTCACTACCCAAACCCTTCTGGCTGGAGCGCTTTAAGCGCTCGCCCTTTTGTCCGGTGGTGAAACTATAATGGCCATCTGCGGCCAACAGTACTACTCCTACAAAAAATCTGGGAAACATACAACCTCCTCACGATCAGCCAATAGTAAATACAACTATTACCTACCAGCAGGGCTATTGCGTATCTTTAGCCACCCAAGTGACTATCAAGCTTCAGTTGTCCACCAAACTTTGATGTCTACTGAAAGTGTGTTTAGTATTTATTGGTGATTCAAATTAGGCAATACCAAATGAATCATTTGATAGTTATTTAATATTCACTTTGCTTTATTGATCATCACTTTAGTTGTCAAACGAGATAGGTACATAATAGGGGGGCAAATGAAACAAACTATTCAACGTCGGTACTATTTATTTATAATTTAGACAAATTTACCAATAAATTGTAAGCAACAACATACATACATATATTTAAACAACATGCATATAGTAAAAGCACGATTAAATGTACAATGACCATTGTGCCTATAAATAACGAATGTATACGTCCTGCGCAGCCTTGGACGAATTACTTGAACGCTTACGTTATTTCTGAATATTTAAGCATTCGGGAATAACTTTTAGCAACCTAATTAATTCTTTTTGTTGCTGCTATCTATAAAAATATTCATATTTTCAGGAAATCATAAAAATAAATTCGGGAAATCTGAGAAATTCTTCGATGCACCCAGCATGTGGGATCGTGTATGATGCACTTAATAATAATTTACCACTTATTTATGGTAGTCTCTCTTTTATACACTGGCAACACTGATAATGGCGATCAATAAACTGAAAATTTTAGGTTATGGTTGAAAAACAAGAATATAACGATCTTACACGTAACTTTCAAGTAAAATAGTAACTAATTTAGAGCATCATCATCATCATCATCACCAGCCGGAAGACGTCCACTGCTGAACAAAGGCCTCCCCCTTAGACCGCCACAATGAACGACAATTTGCTATTTGCATCCACCGGTTTCCTGCGACGCGAACAATGTCGTCGGTCCACCTAGTGGGAGGCCTGCCTACGCTGCGTCTTCCGGTTCGTGGTCGCCACTCGAGAACCTTTCTTCCCCAACGGTTATCGGTTCTTCGAGCGATGTGGCCGGCCCACTGCCACTTCAACTTGCATATTCTACGAGCTATGTCGGTGACTTTGGTTCTTCGGCGAATCTCCTCATTCCGGATTCTGTCGCGCAAAGAAACTCCGAGCATAGCTCTCTCCATAGCTCGTTGTGTGACTCTGAGCTTCTCCAAAAGGCCAGCTGTTAGAGACCACGTGTCAGTACCATATGTCATCACTGGCAACACACACTGGTTAAAAACCTTTGTCTTCAGGCACTGCGGAATTTCTGATGAGAAGATGTCACGTAGTTTCCCGAACGCTGCCCATCCGAGTTGGATTCTTCGGGCGACCTCTTTGTCGAAGTTGGACCGACCTAACTGGATAGTTTGTCCTAGGTATACGTAGTGGTCAACAACTTCGAGTGTAACGTTCCCAACAACTACCGGTACGGGTGCAACATGGACATTAGACATGATCTTCGTCTTGTCCATGTTCATTTTAAGACCCACCTGTTGGGAAACGCTACTGAGGTCGCTGAGCATCGTATTGAGGTCCTCCAGCGATTCTGCCATAATGACTATATCATCGGCAAAACGAAGGTGAGTGATGTATTCGCCATTGATGTTGATGCCGAATCCGTACCAGTCCAAGAGCTTGAAAACGTCCTCCAATGCGTTCGTGAACAGTTTCGGAGAAATAACGTCTCCCTGTCTCACGCCCCGCTGCAATGGGATTGGTTTCGTGCTCTCGTCCTGTAGTCGGATCGACATGGTGGCGTTGCTGTACAAACACTTCAACACTTCGATGTACCTATAGTCAATGTGACACCGCTGGAGGGACTGCAATACCGCCCAGGTCTCGATTGAATCAAAGGCTTTCTCGTAGTCCACAAACGCTAGACATAATGGCCGATTATACTCCTCGGTCTTCTGTATAATCTGGCGGAGCGTATGTATGTGGTCTACGGTGCTAAAGCCTTTTCGGAACCCGGCTTGTTCGGGAGGCTGGAAGTCATCAAACCTGCGTTCGAGACGGTTCGTAATGACTCTCGAAAACAGCTTGTATACATGGCTCAGGAGTGAGATGGGTCTATAATTCTTCAATAAGGTGTTATCACCTTTTTTGAAGAAAAGAACCACCACACTCCCGTGCCATGCTTCTGGCGTAGTACCCTCGAGTAAGACGGAATTAAATAACTTCTGGAGGACTAAAAGTACCGGTTTTCCACCCGCTCTCAGAAGTTCTGTTGTGATTCCGTCTTCACCCGGCGCCTTGTTGTTCTTAAGCTGTTTGAGAGCCATTCTAATCTCGTACAGGCTGATGTCTGGGATGTCCTCTGTGTAGTGTCGGGTTAATTTGGCTCTGGTGTCCTGAGCTGTTCTGGCAATGGGTTCCTGTGTTGAGGTGTATAACTGTCCGTAAAACCTCTCGAGCTCTCTCAATATTTCCGGTTTCGATGAGATGACACTGCCGTCGTCGATCTTCAGCCTGGTCATATGGCTGCGCCCAATAGACGAATTCTTTGCGAACACTTTAGAGCCTTGGTTCCGCTCAATTGCGTCCTTAATACATGCTGTATTATAGGAACGCAAGTCATGACGCATGGATTTCGAGATTCGTCTATTGAGTTCAGCATATTCTGACATATCAGCTGAAGATTGCAGTCTCATCTCAGTCCGGGTTTCCATTAACTTAATGGTTTGATTGGAGAGCTTCTGAGGCTTATTACGGCGTGGGGTCTTAAAGAACTTGGACCCCACTGCATGGACAGTTTGCACCAACCCATTGTTTAACTCGTCCGCAGTTTCGCATTCGGCTAGGCACTGAAAGCGATTGTGTAGTTCGAGTTGAAAGTCTTTGGGGTTTCGGATTTGGGCGGTTCCCGGACGGAGCGTGGACTTCATCAGACGAGACCGCTCAAGCTTGATATTGATATTCAATGTGCCTCTAACAATGCGGTGATCGCTACCGGTTTTCACCCTGCCGATCACGGAGACATCATCGAATATATGCTTGTTGGTCGTCATGATGAAGTCGATCTCATTTTTGGTTGAACCATCGGGGCTTATCCACGTCCACTTCCTGGATGGTCGCTTCTTGAAGAAGGAGTTCATCGCAAAGAGTCCCTCCTTCTCCATGAAGTCGACCAGCCGCTGGCCCCTTTGGTTCCGCTGCCCGTACCCATATGACCCCACTCTCAACTCATCGCCATTCCGTGTGCCCACCTTTGCGTTGAAGTCCCCCATAACAACGGTGAAGTGTGTTTTGGAGGTATGTATGGCTTCTGATATCTCCTCATACATAGCCTCTACTTCATCGTCAGGGTGTGCCGAGGTCGGCGCGTAAACCTGTATAACCTTCAACGAATACCGATTGGTTATTCTGAGTATAAGGTACGCTACCCTACTCGACACACTATCGACCTTAATCACGTTGTTAACAAGGGACTTACGGACGAGAAACCCGACACCACCCTGGGATTTCCGGTCTCCTTCCCGGAAGAAGAGCATGTTGCCAGAATCAAGGGTTATCGTATCCTGTCCCTCTCGCCGGATTTCAGATAATCCCAAGATGTCCCAACGCAACTTGCTCAATTCTTCCTCCAGCTCGACAATCTTCTCATTGGTCCTCATCGTGCGGATGTTGTGTGTTGCCAGGGCCAAAGTTCGGTGGGGGTGGTAGCGGGGCATCTGCCGGAGATTCTTAGCACCCCCTGCTCGACCGTTACCCCGCCTGCTACCAAGGCGAGGAATAGAGGAGCCGCCGGGGACTGGGGGCCGTATGCAATTAGTGTCTATCATTGTTTGGGGGGGGGGGGGGTTGCCATAATCCCCACGCTTGGCAGGCGTCTTGGGGATCGCAGTTTTTGTGAAGAGTTGGAATTAAAACAGAAGACGCTGCTGCCCGTCTTCTGATTTCCCTTAGTCGCCTCTTACGTACACCCAAAGGGAAGAGATGGGTGGGTGCTATTCTTACCCGGACACCCCACGGGCGATAAGATCTAAATAAGTCGTTACATGTATTAGTTTCTAAATGTAATCTCTAAATTGGCCATAATAATTCACGTTTGCCTGTGAAACGATATTTCACAAATTTTACGTTCACTGTTAGTTTTACAGCCTTTATTACTGCACTGCACCATTCTTATAAGATTTCCACAACACACAGTAATTTCAAAGTTAGTTTTTAATTGTATTTTAAGTAATTTATTTAATTTTAAAAGCACGTTAACCCCTGGTGGTCGGGTCCTGGAGCAAACGTCAAATTTGTTCCGCACCCACGGTGCGGAAAAATCAAACACATGCTGAGGGACAAAAAATCATATACACTGTTTCTTTCTATCACACGTAACCTACATAAACGCATCCTTTTCTTGCGTGAATGAGAAAGAAAGTGTCCAGGCTAAAAAGAAAGCTATAACGTTTTTTTGACATTTGTGACAGTGACACTCACTTTGACTTTGTTGTTTTGTTTGTTGATTATTTGCGATTTGATTGATAGCCAAAAAACATTTTTTGTAAATTTATCACTAATTTACTGATTTCAACTGTTTTATCGCAATTGATTTATTGCTCTCATATTTCTGTAATTATATTAAAATGAAGCCGTGTTATATAGTATTGTGATGGACACTTGGTTTTGTAATATGAAGGTCGAAAAGAAAACAATTACTACGTGCCGTGTTTGTTTGCGATGCGAATCCCAGAACTGCAAATTCTTCTCACTGTTCGAGAATGAAAATGATCATACAGGCCCTGCTCCAGCGGACAAAATCAATTCCATCGCTAACGTAGAAATAAAACAAGACGACGGATTGCCTGATGTTATTTGTCCCGATTGTTTACTACAACTCGAGAATGCGATCACTTTCAAAGTTAAATGTGAAACTTCAAACATAATTTTGCATAATACAGACGTCACATCAACTGGTTTACTCGAATTAGAAGTAAAGAAAGAAGACGTCGAGGATGACGTGGAGTCCTATAGCGATCATTATTATGATGTCGAATTAAAAGCCGAAATACCTATTGAAGAGCCAGTAAAGAAATACAAGAAAACAGATCCAGTTGAATGTGATGATTGCGGTGGAAGCTTTAAAAGTAAGTGTAAATTACGAGTACATTGGAAAAAAGAGCATCTACCAGAGCGTTTGACATGTAAAATTTGCAAGCGCATGTTCAAATCATACAGAGCATTCAATGTTCATGTTAGAACGAAACCAAAAAATTGTATATGTACAAGTAATGCACGCATTGAAGGTAAGGGAAGGAACAGAGTATTGTACTGCGTAGAATGCCCGTACAAAACAAAACGAGCCAAAGATCTAGACTCACATTTTGTTATACATACTGGAGATAGAAGATTTGTTTGCAATAAGTGTCCAAAAGCATTTACACAGCAAAGTTCACTACAATCGCACCAAGAGCATGTGCACAAAGTATATTTAATGATAACAACTTGTCAGTATTGTGGAAAGCTTTTAAAAGGTCGAAATAATGCATATAGACACTTAAAACTACACACACAGCCGAGCCAGCAGTGTGAAATATGCAAAAAAATTTTGAAGAGTAAGAAAAACTTAAAGATACACATGCAACGTCACAGCGGTGTGAAGGGATACTCGTGCGAGGTTTGTGCACATACATTCTACACATTGGCTGAACTTTGCAATCACAAGACCAAAGTTCATCAGAAGTCTAAACGCATGAAATGTGATCTTTGTGGCTACATGGTGTACACAAAGCAGTTATTAAAAAAACACCAAGCCAGACACACAGAAACAAATGTACCGTGTTTGGTGTGTGGAGTATTTGTGGAAAATGACCAAATGTTGGTGTTGCACCAGAAAAGACATTATGAGAGGAATTATCCGTGTCTGTACTGTGATAAGTATTTTTTCAACAGAAAATCCCGCAGCAAGCATGTGTGTGCTAAGCATAGGGCTATGATGTTACTAAACAGGGCACAGAAAGAAAAAGTGAAGGCTTCAGGCATTAAGCAGGAAAGCCCTTTCGAAAATCAATGCAAAGATGATGCATGTTGAGATTAGACATTTGAGCATGATATTGGATTGCTGATGGTACCAAGAAGCACAGGACTGCTGCTTGAGGACTTTGGTCAAGTGAATGATAAACTTATTTTAAATTGATATTAAAAAACTGATGCAATATTCATTTTTTTTAGAAATAATAAATTATTACATATTGAAGTTTTTGGGACAGATATAATTTAAATTTTACCATAGATTCATTAATTTTACATTTTAACTATGTATTTACCTAATACATGGCTTTATATTTCTGTCTAAATTTTAAGTAATTAAAATTGTACATAATATTTAATTATATTGTTTTTTTACTTTAACTTGTAACTGTGGGGCTCGTAAGATTTCCATATACCCATGGATATGGAATTCTTACCCACTAAAACCCCGCGGCTGTCGCATCGGCACATTAGAGGGGACCCCAGGGCTATCCGGTAGGATCTGCACTATCTGCCCCCCTCCCACGGGGACGGAGGTGGCAACCCCACCGCCGTCCACCTCGGAGACGCCGCCGTACTCAATGGAAGTCCTAGAGCCCACACCCCGAACGTCCAGTACCTACTATAACCTCATCACCTGTCTCCACGTGAACTGGATTGGAGAAGCTTTATATAAGCCCGAGTTGGACTGCGATCTGACCTGATGGTAAGACGGCGGCGGTACAGTCGTGCAGACTCAACAAATATACATCGCGCCCCCACTGAGAAGAACCGGCACGAGACTCAGTGAGGTGATGCACGTCGTTGAGGTCGCATGCGTACGACCCTTCGGCCTCGCAGGCGAGAACGGTGTCTTATAGATACTAACAACCCCCTTGCTTGCTCCGCTTATTATTAGTAGGACCGCTTAAACCACAAAAATACAATCTGTGGAATCACACGAGAGCTTCCCAAGAACGTCCGCAACTTAAAATTGTCAACTGTCCAAACCAGAATAAACCTTTACAATGGTGTAGCTTGCCTTGGACGGGCCCTGTATAAAAAAATTGTTGGGGGCCCAAATGAAGGGTAAACGGCCTCTGTAGCCCGGGGCCCCGTATTTACGGCAGTATAGCTACACCACTGCGGCTTTAGCTATTGCAAGATATTACGAGATTGTATGAAGATGTATTTAAGAAGCACAGGCGCAGAGTAGCCAGGCTCTCGGTATTCTACAGGATGCATTTTGGAGAGTGTGCGCAGGAATTACATGACTTGATTCCACCATCCCCCTTCCATCATCGGACAACGAGACGCACGGCGCGCACATACCCTTATGTGGTAAACGTGCCTTCAGTCCGAACTAAGCGATTTGCATCGTCATTCATAATAAAGACAACTAAGGACTGGAACAGTTTGCCTGCGTCAGTTTTTCCACCCGATTATAACGTGGGTGTCTTCAAAGCTAGAGTGAATAGGCTTTTAATAAGCCTGTGTGCTTTACCATCCTAGATTGCGTCGCCGCTTTCCATCAGGTGGGACTGCAGTCAAGCACTGGTATAAAGTGAGTTAAAAAAAAGATTTTGAAAGGCTTGGGTGAAGACGAATCCAACACCTAGAGGCCTATTGAAAGAAATTAATGATATGGAATATGCGCTAACAGCGCAGTGGGCGAGCGCTTGCCTTGGAAACAAGGTGCGCAGGTTCAAACCCCGCCTGCACCTCTGATTTCTTTCATGAATCAAGTGTAAATCGTCTTTGTGCGATTGTTACTAGCTTTCGGTGAAGGAAAACACCGTGAGGAAACCTGCATGTCTGAGAAAGCCTAACTAGCTTTCGAATGACGTGTGAAGTCCGCCAACCCGCACTTGGCCAGCGTGGTGGACTATGGCCTAAGCCCCCTCATCTTGAGGCCCGTGCCCAGCAGTGGGACATAAATCAGGGCTGGTATTATTTATTTATATTTTATAATGATATGGAACACACCTGCTGGAAATTAAACGGCAGTATAAGAATTATTGCAATTATAAGAATAGTTTTCTAGGTTTCTATGAGTTTAGTGGATTAAATACTGGGGTATTGTACAAGGCTGAGTCACTTGCCGTAATTAGGTTAGGTAGTACCTACTACCTAACCTACTTACTTATATTTTTGCAAGTCGTAACTCGCCACATGGGCTCTCAAAATTGCCGTCCGCTAAAGACGACAGAGAGCAACATCCGTCTGATGGGCTCGAGGGTGTCGAGAGGTATGCTGCGCTTTCTCCGGAGGTGCTCGCGGCGTTATACCCTTTAACACTTCCACCCCTGGAGCGTATAGCTCTAACAGCTCCTCTCTGGACGGCCAATTAAGGCAAGCCAGAGCTGAGAGTCTTGCCTCCTTGGGTTTCCACTCAGCCAACGATGACACGCCGAGGTGGGGGCTCTCTGGATCACTCGAGTCCGAGGTGTTGTTACGCAACAATAGCTCGCCACAAGCTGCCCTGCGGTATTACTATTATTTATGCGGTAGATATTATATTATGAGATAGCACGCGTTTTTAATGTTTGTTATTTCAGAACTCTGTCGTTTACGAACCGATTTGGAAAATGATTTTTTTAATTGAAAGGATATGCTTCCAGATTTGTCCCACTGAGGGAACTCCTTAAATATTATAGGCATACATATAACGTTTTTGGTATTTTTAGAATCAAGTCCAGCATTTTCATTCAGAAAGTATCATTTGGTGAAGTGGATCTGATGAAGAAGACCATAGATGGCCACCGGAACTCTGTAATAAAACAATACATCCTACAACATATTATAAATACATATTACTATCGAAGTCGGCGCCTAACCTCTAGCAATTACTTACGAGCCGGGCAGTAGGTACCTAACTGTTTTCCAGTTAGGCGCCGTCTTTGATAGTAATATGTATTTATAATAATTATGTTGTAGTCCAAGTCCAACTATGTAGATGTAAAAAAACACTAATTCTTAGAAATTATTTCAGGCTTTATAGTTACATTTTGAAGGCGGTTCTTTTTTTTTGTAGAAATTATCGATCAAAAGAATAAGCACAAAGAACGTTTTTTTTCTTTATTCCTGACTAGCTGACCCACGCAGCTCCGCATGCGCTATTTTTACGTTAACTAAACTTTTAATAACAGACATTCGCATCGAATACATAACCTCCTTTATTATAGTCGGTTAAAAACTGGGACCCACTTTTTACTATCGCAGAAAGGGTTAAAGAGCATATCACAGCTGTAAAGAACCGTCAGATTAGCAAGTCAGCGATTGCCGAGCATATACTTCAGTCGGATACAAATCACTGGATTGAGTTTCATCGCCCACAAGTCCTTTCCACCGATCGACACTTTTATTCTAGAGTTGTTCGTGAAGCGATTGAAATAAAGAAATATAAAAAATTCAACCGGGAAAATGGCTTTAGATTATCAGCTGTTTGGGAACCAGTGATCAAAATGACAAAACCTCGCTATTTGCCGGCGGTTAAATATACAGATACTGTGAGTGTACTTAGTATGTAGTGGGCTTAACGTTACAAGTGAAGGAACGGGGGTAGACGAAGATATTTCTGCCTCGCGCACGGAGCCGTCTCGCTGAACCAGCCTGCTTGTGACCACGGCTGGTGCAACCCGGCCGAAACGTCAAGCCAAAATATAAGGTAAATCGCGTTAATTCCCGATTAGAATAAAGTTTGATAATGGAACGCGAAAGTCTAAAAGTATATATTGCACTTTTTACTTGTTCTCCGAAGCACGGACCCGTTTAGTTCAAATGGCGTTAAACGGTCACCCATCTATTTAATGACCTTACCTAACGTTACTTAACCCGATCGATTACAAAACCTTGATAACAACTCTCTATAAGTGTTCCTTTACTAATATTTATTATAATTATGAAGAAAAATTGATAAAATCGGAAAAGAACCGTGCTAGATTACGGGATAAAAAGTATCCTACGTCCTACCTCGTAGTAAGATCTCAAATCATGCCAAGTTTCATTCGAATCCATTCAGTAGTTTCGGCGTGATGCGCAGCCGTGATACAGACCAGGGATGTTGCGGATGCCGATTTTTTCACATCCGCGGATGTGAATGCGGATGCGGATTTTTTAAGGCTCACATCCGCGGATGCGGATGCGGATGCGGAAGTTTAAGATCTTATATAAATCTATATCTATACTTATAATAAAACTGTAACAGGTCCAATTCTGTACATTGAAGATATTTTGAAAATGATATTTGGAGGGCATTTTATTACCGATACTGAGGCCGAAAATGTATTATTTTTAATTTTTGTCTGTCTGTCTGTCTGTCTGTATCGCGGCTGAGCATCACGCCGAAACTACTGAATGGATTCAAATGAAACTTGGCATGATTTGAAATCTTACTACGAGGTAGGACATAGTATACTTTTTATCCCGTAATCTAGCACGGTTCTTTTGGGAGAGGGGATTAAAGTCAAAATGGGTACTTGGTTATACGCTTGGTCCGATTTTATAATTTTTTCTTTATAATATAATAAATATTAGTAAGGGAACACTCATAGAGAGTTGTTATCAAGGTTTTGTAATCGATCAGGTTAAGCAACGTTAGGTAAGGTCAATAAATAGATGGGTGACCGTTTAACGCCATTTGAACTAAACGGGTCCGTGCTTCGG
Source organism: Furcula furcula (assembly GCA_911728495.1). NCBI lineage: Eukaryota > Metazoa > Arthropoda > Insecta > Lepidoptera > Notodontidae > Furcula > Furcula furcula. The sequence continues at coordinate 5,036,426 of OU452243.1, forward strand.
AGAGAAAGTAAAAAGTGGGTCCCAGTTTTTAACCGACTATAAAAAAGGAGGTTATGTATTCGATGCGAATGTTTGTTATTAAAAGTTTAGTTAACGTAAAAATAGCGCAGGCGGAGCTGCGTGGGTCAGCTAGTATAGTATATGAATGAAGAATTAAAACAATGTTAAAGTCATTATTAACATTTTTATTGATGAGTATTATGTAAAATATTCCAATTTTTATTTAAGTACTAACTTATTGGCATTTACCTGAAGATTTCCCAATAAATAATTATTTAAGTACACAAACAATGATCACTGTGTGATACAGTGATCATCATAACATTCAAAATCTTATAATATAAACGTTATGATTTATTTACAATAAACAAATGATGCACCAAAACAAATGCGTCGGATCTTGTCCACCAATTTCTTCGCTTCCATTGGGTCATTCATCGTCACGTGCGAACGGCACGTGCCACTCGGCGGCCCTGCCAATTTCTTTCTCGTCGCAACTTGTATTACATTCGCATTCGCATGAAAATCCGCATTGATTATTGCGGATGCGGATGCAGATGCAGAAGTCCAATTCTATGCGGAAGATCCGCATTTGCGGATGCGGATGCGAATATTCGCAACATCCCTGATACAGACAGACAGACAAAAATTAAAAAAATTACATTTTCGGCCTCAGTATCTGTTATAGAATGCCCTCCAAATATAATTTTCAAAATATCTTCAATGTACAGAATAGGACCTTTTTTTTTTTTTTTTTGGGAATGATAGACGCTGTTGGCCGCAGGCAGATGGCCATTACAGCTTCACCGGACAATAGGAGGCGAGCGCTTAAAGCGCTCTAGCCTTAACGGCAGAAGTAGCGACGAGCTCAAGGGCACCTCAGGGAGGCACGGCCTCGGCTTGGGCTGTCGCTTAAGAGAGGGCTGAGTTTACCACTGGTTCACAACGCGCCCCCACTGAGAAGAACCGGCAAGAAACTCAGTGGGGTGATGCACGTCGTTGAGGTCGCATACGTACGACCCTTCGGCCTCGCCGGCGAGACCGGTGTCTGATAGCTAGTGTAGCATACGGTTGTCGGGCAGGGTTCGGCGCATCCCGGTCCAATAGGACCGTCATGGGGTCAGGAGGGTCGAGCAGTAGGTACGTGCCGTGGTCTGCGGCGCGAGTCAGAAGGACTAGGGGCGTAATCGGCGGCGGCGCGGATTAAACTGTTCGCGTGACGGGACGCGGATTCAAAGTAGCGTTTCGACGCTTCTTTGAGGAACTTACGAAGGGGATCTAACTTGAAATCGGAATGCAGATCTACGTTCCGCATGTACCACGGGGCACCGACGGCACGTCGGAGGAAAGAATTGGACCTGTTACAGTTTTATTATAAGTATAGATTAAAAATCAAAAGGCATATTACGGGCAGTCCGTGGCTCATTACAGTCGGCCCCTGTTTTTAATTAAAATCAATACCATACCCTGATGCCAGCGTACAGATGAAGTCAATATACGTAGTATATACAGGGTGGCAACGTTAAGTGTCAACAGACGATGTTAGTCATAATGATATACTTAACTACTATTGAAATGGATAAATCAAAGTGAAAAATCTTAATTCTATATAAATTTATATTAGCTTATGTTTAGGATCGTAATCGCAGCTAAACTTGCGCAATTATATTCCACTACCCGGTTCGATATACTTGCGCAAGTAGGTCTGGGAACCTACCTATATCGCAACTTGCAAGGCAAACTTTGAACTCATGTAGTTATGTACTTACTAAACTACTAAATAAAATTAGGTTAATATATAAATTGGTACTTAATTCCTCATTCAATAACATTTCTTTATTAATAGTGATGTCAACTTATGTTTAAATTGTATAATGTACTTAATAAATTCAACTATGTACTTACTTACTTAACTTAGGTATGTAAAATTTACAAAAAGATAAAAAAAGAGCTAAAGCGGCATGCTACTATGGCGGCTACGGCGCGGTAGAGAGAATAATTGAGCATATTATTTATTTCTTAACCGCCTTAAAAAAAGGAGGAGGTTCTCAATTCGTCTGTATACATATATATATATATATATTTCTATGTATGTTCGCGCATAACTCTGGCAATTATGAACCGATTTGAAAAATTCTTTCTTGTACGGATAGGCCACTCCACTTATTGCATCCCAAAAAAAAATATTACTTACGAATAAGTAGTTCCTGAGAAAACAAGAATGGCGACTCAGAAAAAACTGTAGGAATGCAGAAAAGATGATGTTTTTATCGTTTTTAAGGACAAAAATGGTCATACATAACTCATGGCAAATATTTACCAATTTCAATGATACCGTTTTATTCGAAAGAAGGAACCACTGTAATGAATCTGTATAAATTTTATCACAACCTGATAAGAAGTTCACGGAGAACCATAATTGATGATTGAGGAATTTATCTGGTAAAAACGGTAAAAACATGGTAAAGCCCATGAAATTGATGTTCTCTATTACATGATCTCTGACAAATACGAACCGATTTCGATGATTCTTTCTTTATTCGAGAGAATAAACTACTTACTTACTATAATGATTCCATGCAAATTTCATTACGACCGGATAAATTGTTCCTGAAGAAACATGAATAATGTAAAAAACTATGTAGACGATAATGTGATCATAACCTACCTAGATAAATTTTCCGTCTTCGATGGTTCAATCTTTATGTATGAAAATATCACTAAAAAGTATAAAATAAAATACTTACTTATTAAAAAAAAATAACCGACTTCAATAACACAAAAAGCATAAAATAATTTCAATAAATAATATCATTGAATTTGGTGCTAAATATATACAGTAAGTATGTAACACCAACTTCAATGATATTATTTATTGAAATTATTTTATGCTTTTTAGTGTTATTGAAGTCAGTTTAATTCTTTTTTAAATAATTTCATATGTGGTGGCGTTGTTGTTGGCGGCAGCGCTGCAATGTACAATGTTGCATCATAGATTAAGAACGTAGGTAATCGATATTGAAGACATAATACAGCTTGGTTATGTAATGTTTATGTTATCAAATAAATTGCATACTCCTGCGGCACTAGTTTATTGTATCTGAAGTAATACATAATGATTATGAAATAAAAATATAGCTACTGATAAAAAAAATATTTTGCCTGTGACTAAATATTTACAGATTATTTTCAATTATGTACTGTATACTTAAACTAGGTAAAAACTTCCTCCAAGTTGTCGCCGCACTGGTAGGGAAAGGTACTTACCTAAAAGACTGGCGGCATTACCACTTTGGCCTGTTATTTTTTAATTTGACTAGCAGCCCAGCACCGATGTCTGTAACACGGTTATATACAAGCACAGGCATTGACGTACATTATGTAATTTGCAATTCATTCATTCTAAAAAATAAACTTTTTATTTATTTACTAGCTGACCGACGCAGCTCCGCATGCGCTATTTTTAAGTTAACTAAACTTTTAATATCAGACATTTGCATCGAATACATAACCTCCTTTTTTAGTCGGTTAAAAACTGGGACCCACTTTTTTCTTGCTCTCCGAAGCACGCATTTGAACTAAACGGGTCCCCTTTAGTTCAAATGGCGTTAAACGGTCACCCATCTATTTAATGACCTTCTTTTTTTTTTTTTTTAGCGATGGTGGAATCCTCATGGATACACCGCGCACGACGCCTACCATGCGCGGGTTATGTCGGACTCTTACCGACTAAACCACCATCGGGCCTTTCAGCATCTCCGCTATAGTGGCGGGCCCCGGGAACGTACGTAGTACTTCATCCGGTTCCCACCAGCGGCCGTTCGGCTTGCGCCAAACCCTCCAACGGCTCGAAAGCCGGAGCCTCTCCAGGCTCTCCCCCCGATGTCACATGTGGTGCCCTCCAGTCCACTCTGCTCAACAGAGAAGTACCAAGGGTGACACAGTGACGACGCACCCTATAGCCTTTCGGGCCTACCACCCCCCCAATTGCACCGAGCTACCGGGTCCCATACCCCAGGTACTGCCGCCTGCCGGCGCCCATACCCCGGCAGTGCGGTTGCTGCGGTGCCCCCGCCCTAAGGCCTTTCGGCCCGACTCCCCCCCCGCACCACCACCGCGCTCAACCGACGTGCGTGTCCATCGGGAACAGCGGTAGCGGCGCCCCCGCCCTACGTGGCCTTTCGGCCCTACATCCCCCCCGCGCCTCGCTGCCGCTCAACCGACGTGTCCTAATCGGGAACAGCAGTTCGGCGCCCCCCCCTAAGGCTTCGTTCGCCACCGAGCAACATCTGTCCACCCCGAGGAGTGGAGAGAAATTACCCGGTGCCCAGGGTACACCGTCCCAAGCCCATTGTCCTTCCTCCGGACGTATCCTCGGGAATTACAATGGGCCGGGCACTCGAGGAGGTGAAAGCCAGTACCCCATCTATTTAATGACCTTACCTAACGTTGCTTAACCCGATCGATTGAAAAACCTTGATAACAACTCTCTATGAGTGTTCCCTTACTAATATTTATTATAATTGTGAAGAAAAATTGATAAAATCGGACCAAGCGTATAACCAAGTACCCATTTTGACTTTAATCCCCTCTCCCAAAAGAACCGTGCTAGATTACGGGATCAAAAGTATCCTATGTCCTACCTCGTAGTAAGATCTCAAATCATGGCAAGTTTCATTTGTATCCATTCAGTAGTTTCGGCGTGATGCGCAGCCGTGAGACAGACAGACAGACAGACAAAAATTTAAAAATTAGTATCGGTTATAGAATGCCCTCCAAATATAATTTTCAAAATATTTTCAATGTACAGAATTGGACCTGTTACAGTTTTATTATAAGTATAGATTTGTTATGATCTCTCCCTCAGGATTTGGAAGGCCAGATCGAAAAATCGATAACCAATCTATACTTATAATAAAACTGTAACAGGTCCAATTCTGTACATTGAAGATATTTTGAAAATTATATTTGGAGGGCATTCTATAACCGATACTGAGGCCTAAAATGTAATTTTTTTAATTTTTTTAATTTTTGTCTGTCTGTCTGTCTGTCTGTCTGTCTGTCTGTCTGTATCACGGCTGAGCATCACGCCGAAACTACTGAATGGACTCAAATGAAACTTGGCATGATTTGAGATCTTACTACGAGGTAGGACATAGGATACTTTTTATCCCGTAATCTAGCACGGTTCTTTTGGGAGAGGGGATTAAAGTCAAAACGGGTACTTGGTTATACGCTTGGTCCGATTTTATCAATTTTTCTATAAAATTTAATAAATATTAGTAAGGGAACACTCATAGAGAGTTGTTATCAAGGTTTTGTAATCGATCGGGTTAAGCAACGTTAGGTAAGGTCATTAAATAGATGGGTGACCGTTTAACGCCATTTGAACTAAACGGGTCCGTGCTTCGGAGAGCAAGTAAAAAGTGGGTCCCAGTTTTTAACCGACTATAAAAAATGAGGTTATGTATTCGATGCGAATGTCTGTTATTCAAAGTTTAGTTAACGTAAAAATAGCGCAGGCGGAGCTGCGTGGGTCAGCTAGTTGGGAAAAAATGTGCAGTGCAGTTGTCTATAGGCAGGCGTATCGCTTACCATCAGATAAAGGTCTTGCTTGTCTATCACTAGCTTGAATAAAAAATAGACAAATCATTAATCAGCAAAATATAAAATTTGTTTCAGGAGGTAGCAGGAGGCAGGAGAGTATCTCAAAGCCTCCTGCTGGACATAAGCTGGCTAGCATAAACGGAGGCCTCAACTAGTATAATATCAGAAAGACGTCCACCCACTGCTGAATAAAGACCTCCCCCTAAGACCGCTACAATGAACGACATCCACCTGCATCCACCGGTTGCCTGCGATGCGAACAGTGTCGTCAGTCCACCTTTCTTGCAGACTTTAAGAGCTATGTTGGTGATCCTGGTTCTTCGGGCATAGCTCTCTCTATAGCTCGTTGTGTGACTCTAAGCTTCTCTAAAAGGCCAGCTATAAAGTACCACGTCTCAGTACCATATGTCATCACTGGCAACACACTATTGTTAAACCCTTGTCTTCAGGCACTGCGGTATTTTAGACGAGAAGATGTCACGTTGTTTCCCGAACGCTGCCCCTCCGAGTTGGATTCTTTGGGTGACCTCTTTGTTGAAGTTGGACCGACCACTTACAAAGTAAATATGTAAGTACCTATGTAAAGTTGTATGTTAACAATATGTTTCATTTGTGTCCCACATCAGCGACTAATTTTAGACGCTACAATGATGTTTACTAAGTGGTAGGTTTTTTGTATAAGAGAACGTCTAGGTAGGTACCACCGCAGTGTCAGATATTCTGCCGCCAAACAGCAGTGTGGAAACATTACCTACTGTGTTTCGGTGTGAAGGGTATTGTAGCTGGTGAAATTACTTGACACAAAAGACTTAATGAAATGGTTGGCAACGCATTAGTGATTCTTCCGTCTATAGGCTGCGGTGACTGCTTATCATCAGGCGGCCGCATGCTTGCTTGTCACCTTGGTAAGTAAGTAGAATAAAAAATAGTTACATGAAATAAATAGAATTTCAAAACATTTGTCACTATGCTTCGAAGTAAAAATAAGGATGTTAAATAATTAGGCATAAAACCTATGTGTCGCTACCTGTATTTATTACTCACCTGTGCAATACACGCATGATCTTTGACCAAATGGCGCCGTTCGCCGTCGCCAGTCGACCACCGCCACCGTCATGCCGCCATTTTTGCCTCAGTCCAGTTAGATCCGCGTCGCGTGTATACGTGTTGGTGTCGCATTTACCGCCAAAAACATCGTGAATGATATAAATTCGTTCAAAAGTGTACAATTTTAAACGTTTCAACGTATTTTTATCGTGTAATTATCGTTATTAGGATACTTTCTTTGTGAGTTGATTGGAAATAAAGTTAATTAAGAGAAGTTATGTTGCGATTTCTTTTTGTTTTTCGTAAAAAGTTTTGTAAATGCGTTTGAAAATTAAACAAGGTGTTATAAACAGTGATTTTTATCGTAATAATTGTGTCGAATTGGATTCTGATTGGAGTTAAAAGGAGCTGGGGTGCCGTCTGCTCTTAGCAACAGGTCAGTACCTACCCACTACATACATAGACATAGGTATTTGCAACATTTTAGCCGCATAACGCTTTGTGACAACAGGTAACGGTAATTATACCTTTGGTTACACCTTTTCCCACGTTGGGAATAGTCATTTGCCTACTTTAGCATGTTGAAAAAAATTACTACCTATTATGGTACATAATTACGACATTTGTATACAATTGAATATAGTAAGTATGTATTATAAAATTAAGATTTTTTTCACAACAAAACTGCGCCGACGGTTTATGCTGGTTTTTGTCATTATCTGTAACATTTCTAATTTAGTATGTTTTACTTTCTGCGAGTAACCTACTTAAGCCTAAGTACCATCGTGTCTTAGACTATAGAATACTTTTTTTATAAATATGATCGAAGCATCGTGTGTGTACTTCTCTAGTCTAATATGTACCTCTAAAGATGCAAATATAACTTTCTCCGTAAACAGTAACTTCATACGCTAAACCGAAAATTCATATAAAATTTGTTTAATCAAAGCGGAACGTGAGCGGAATGTCTTTTTTCGCGGGTGAAACCTTGAAAAGGTGTGAAGGGAGCTGTGGGGCTCGACCGGGGTATGTACCGGTACATGAGAGAGAGACCCTGCCTTTGAACGTGTTACAGTGCTTACGGGGACGGGGGTTGCAACCCCGCCGCCGTCTTCCTCGGAGTCGCCTCTGTACTGAAACCTAGACTTACTAAATTTTTCCTTGGGTTGATTGCATCAACTTTAGGGATAACGCGATTCGCTGATCGTTTGAGTTGTGGTCTTTAAACCCCCATTGTGTATTAGGTGGCGACGGCTGGCTCAAAAGCAAGGAACTGTGGGGTGCAGATCCCACTGGAAAACCTAGGTTCCCCTCTCATGTGCCGATGCGATAGGCCGCGGGGGTTTTAGTAGGTATACCTCCTACCCCAGTTGAACACCCACAGGAACTTTTGAAGGTTAGGTACCCTGTGAGAATGAAAACAACGCTATTTAGAGAATGCCTAGTCACGTACCTACGTGAACTACCTAGTACCTACCTACGTGGTATACCTATTAGATATGAAAAAGGTATTTTGAAAAAGAAGACAAAAATAAACATTTTTTTTAATTTACCAAAATCGAAGTTCCGTTTTGCCCCCTCTCATCCTAAATACCTATACTTAATTTTGTTAATTTATTCCTAACCTTCCTATTTCCACCTTTTTCCTTAGATCCTGCCCTACAAATGTACCTACAAACCAAAGAAGAATTTTGTTGTTCTGCTGCTCCAAAGTTGAAGTTTGGAACTACCTAATGAACTAGCTATAAACTGGACAAGATTCTACGTTCGTCGAAAATTAAAATAAAGATATACTTAACTGCTTTTTGAAGTATGTAAATATATACGTAACTTTAAATAACATAAAAATATGTATAAATTAAACGAAATACTGTTCCTTAGTTTTTTCTTTAAGACTATAGAGCGTCCAACCGTTTATTTTCTTTTTGACAGCACCAATAGAACGTAACTGCGTCATGTTACGCAAAAGTGAACTTTATAGGTGAACTTTTGCGTAACATGACGCAGTTACGTTCTATTGGTGCTGTCAAAAAGAAAATAAACGGTTGGACGCTCTATAGATGGCCTTACATAGGATCATAATACACATGCAAATCCTGGATATTTACCTATTCAATTTCACGCGGGTTTCTTTACTGCTAAAATAATATGCTACCGTTAGACACAGTGTGTAGAACCTTTATGCTGTGTGCTGATTTATTTTCAAAACCTCTGCTTTTCGCATGGACCACGTGGGCAAATTCATCTCAAATTGGTCAGGTCGATCGGTCTCACGTTAACTTCCAACGTTAAAACAGCCTTCATTTCACCGCGACCACGCCCGTTATATCATATGCACGTACTTTTGCAACACCACCGTCAGGGCTGCCACAAAAGCCTAAGGCCCAAGTGCACCGACATTTAAACGTCCGTTATCTATTTATCAGAATCGATTATCTATTTAGTTACTTAACAGTCCTTAACGGTGACCGGGGGTGTCGAGCTAGTTTAATATAATGGACTGTTAAGGGTCCATAACCGGGGTTATGGTTTTGGTGAAAAATAGATAATCGGTTCTGAAAAATAAATAACGGACGTTTAAATGTTGGTGCACTTGGGCCTAACTTAATATATTGTAGGTGTTCAACCTGTGTGTCTACGATGTCTTTGAAAAACATTGATAAAGATATTCTATGCAGGTAACATCTTAGTTTGTTTTGTGTCTGTGTGTTATTTATCTATACCTGTCCAATACCAGTTATCTTTGTTTTGCATTAGTTGTCTGGCTACTATATTACAGACTCTGCCTAGTTTAGACTTAGATGACAGTGTTTAAAAAATAAGATATTGTGGAATGCTTAGTAACCTCGCCCTGCCTTTTAAGGTTTTAATCTTATCGTTTTCATAGTACTTATTAAATAATTACACATAAAGCTTAGAACATTATATCTAATTAAATAAAACACCCATTAAGTGAAGTGAGCAAACGTGCAGACGCAGACATAGCATACCTACTACTATTTAGACGTTACAGAAAAGAATGAAGAAATATAGATAGTCGGGTCTAATAATCTGGATGTACTGTGGCAGCCCTAACTTAAGTAGCCGATAACATATTATCATGATAATAACGGGACCGCGAGCCTTCTGTATTATGCAAATAGGACTATCTGCTTTGTGAATCGAACCCGCATTTCATATACACATATCGCCCAATAACAGAAGCTATAAAGAGTGTCAACCTTTAAAACTGTTGATACTCAAATTGTGTTGTCAGTATCAAATTTATTTCTTTTGGATTACGGCCGGTATAAACGTAAGAACTAACGACATTGTGCGCTTCGCAGGCAACCGGTGGATGCAAATAGCCAATTCGTTGGCATCAAAAGAGAGAGGGAGGGGGGGTATCCCTTAGCTTCTAGCACCATAAAGAGCTAAACAGTAGCTTACCCCGAAAATCTCATAAATTGGGTCCTGTGATAGAAAACTTATACAAATATGCTAGTTGGCGACTGGCTGGTTTTAGAAATAATAGTATTTTTTAAAGGCTTGTCAAATATGTAAAATTTAAAATTCGGCAGTTGCCCGTCAGTGCCGTGTTGTACCTACGTGTATTTTCTAATATTTAATTATACTGTTTTAATCCCTGATAGTACGTGGTTTCCATCATCACCATCATCCTTATTACAGTCCACCGCTCCGTAACAATGCTTATCATAAAATTCAAAGACCTTATTTTTATCAGTTAAAAAATATCAACATAAAAATATCACGGCCAAACAATAGTTTCTATTGTGTAAAAAATCGCCATAAAGACTGAACGTTCTAGTTTGCTAACATAGTTTTTTTATTATATTAAATTCTTGCAACACTGCGTATTACACCTAAAGAAATATAATGAAAAATTGAGCAGGGGCGAAGAAAGTAAAGAATGAGAAAAGTGACAGTTTGATCGAGCTCGTAAACTATCAGAACTCGTACTAGACCCTTGCACAAAGAATCTACGACCTAGTAAAGTTGGTACTTTGTTATGTAACACCTAGTACGAGTTTTTCTCGTACTTCTAACTAGTTTTTTTTTACTTTCCTTTCAGTAGAGGAGCTGATGTTAAATGTATGGAAAGACAGAAAGAAAGCATTTATAAGTTTGAACTACTAAAACACGTACTATGAACATCAGTTCTTTGCCTTTAAATCGAAATGAGTTTTATTTTAGTGTCTAGTAATCGTTTCCGGATGTCCGGTTGCAGATTCATCGAGGAAGAAGTGCACCGGATTCGCGCAGACGTTACGTATGACTCGTTACAAGCGATGTCGCTTAGTTGCTTTTTTTTGCTGTCGGGAAGGAAACTTTCCAAAGATACCCGATAGGTAAAGTCTCCATAGGGTTGGAAGCCAGGTAATATGGATTTTTTACCCACTAAAACTTCCTCGGTGGCTTGCATCGACGCTATGGAAGAATCTCTCCATTACTCCGCTCGGACCTGGTCAGAGTTTCTCCAACGCCAAAGGCTCGCTAGAGCTCGTTCCAGTCATCGCTTAGGTAGTAATTGCACAAAGATTTTCCGACCTAAGCGGATTCCGAGTCGATAAATGTGAAAACTAATTACGTAAGCATATGTATGTAAATGCGGTAACAGCTCAGGGGGCGAGCGCTTGCCTTGGAAACAAGGTACGCAGGTTCGTACCCCCGGCACGCACCTCTGATTTATTTAATAAATCGTTTTTGTGCGATTGTTCCTAGCTTTCGGTAAAGGAAAACATAGTGATGAAACCTGCATGTATGAGATAGCCTAACTAGCTTTCGAATGACGTGCGAAGTCCGCCAACCCGCACTTGGCCAGCGTGGCGGACTAGGGCCTAAGCTCCCTCATCTTGAAGGGAGGCCCGTGCCCAAGACTGGGACATAAACAAGGGCTGGTAAGTATTATTATTTTATTTTTATGTATGCAAATATGCCTTTCTTTGGCACGGCCTACAGCCTAAACATGATGGCGTTTAGTTGTGGGAGTAACATAGGCTTTTAGTCGCCATTTCGTATCTTTCATTACCAAAAACATCAATATTTAAGGGTATTTAATGAAAGGTCTCTTAACGAGACCAGTTGAGGTATAATATTGATATAGGTAACATACTGTAGTAAGTAAGTAGGTACATATATGTTCTTATTTATAAATTTCTACTAGCTATTTCTGTACTAGTTTTTACCATTTGTATCTTATGTTACCTTGACGTATAATATTTATGAATGCGGTACTCTCGTGGTCACGAACGGTGTACCACTCATTAATTGAAAACTGGTACGGCGTTCGTGTCCGCGATAGTACATACTTAAGGAGAGTTCACACTGTACTTGAAATTTGTAAATTTTAAAATTGTATGTGATTGTGAAACTGTCGATGGTGTGTCCAAATAAATAACCAATATGTTTTAATGTAGGTACACATAATAATCCACTTTAACTATTCACGTTATTTCGTATTTTACATAATGTCCGCCAAGTTAACAGAAAATAATATATTTAATACTTACCTTGTTAATTTTAATAACGCAATCACACTGATATAATAAAGATTTCGAGTGACAGTGTCGTAAGAAGGACAATAAAAAAAATCAAACATATTGCTCTCGTGATTGGCGATATTGCAAAAAAGATTAACGGTAGCGAAAAACCAGTCTTAAATTAAATATTGAACCAAGTAATTCTATATTCAATAGCTTTCAATGTGTCACAGGGTTGTCACCTTGTCAAAAAAGCCGTTTATATTTTTATTTTTTAATATTTTTTTAAGAGGGAGGCCTATGTCCAGCTGTGGACTTCTTCCGGCTGATGACAACGATGAAAAACAGAGTATTAAAAAAGGAAAATAACTTTGTTAGATCCTATCAATGCGATTCGACGGTAGCTTTAAATAAACTATTTTATAAAAAATAAAAACCGACTTCAAAGTAAATTATCTAAAAAGCATAACATAACGAAAATATATTGAAGTCGGTGTCAGCTGGTGATAGTGTTAGTTAACATGATTAGCTAGCACCGACTTCAATATATTTTCGTTATTTTATGCTTTTTAGATAATTTACTTTGAAGTCGGTTTTTATTTTTTATAAAATAGTTTATTTAACACTTTTTAGTGACTTATTTTACCAATATAGGTATCAGCACTATCACGCAACTCGAACGTCTACGTTACAGTAACTTACTGAAAACATAAAAAGTTAATATCTCTTAAACTACTGGACCGATTTTGATGAAACTTGTACTCTACCCTAAGTTGAACAATACTCTAACAATTGCAAAAATAATTTTCGAAATCGGTCTTGTAGTTTCTGAGTAATCGGTGGACAAACCTACATACATACATACATACATACATACATACACTCATAAAATTTGGTAATTTTGTTTAGAAGCCCACATAGACTAACATATATTAATATTACGCATTTTTAGTAATATTACATACATACGCGTCGAATAGAGAACCTTCTTTTTGAAGCCGGTTAAAAATAGTGACCATTCAAAACTGAGAACTAGAACTAAGTCTATTTATTTAAAATAAATAATTTTACTTGAATCTTCTTGTGGAGTACACTTTCATTTTCCTGATCAGTGACATCACAATTTAATAAGTGTATATGGAATCACTTATATTCTAATTCTAAATTGTAATTGGTATCTTAGGCTACACCTTCTCATCTACTATAGATTTTTGTTAGTTAACTATCTCATCTCTTATCTCGTCTGCTATTCTACTTTTTAACCGACTTCAAAAAAGGAGGTTCTGTATTCGACGCGTATGTATGTAATATTAATAAAAATGCGTAATATTCATATATGTTAGTCTATGTGGGCTTCTAAACGAATTTACCAAATTTCACGAGTGTATGTATGTATGTAGGTTTGTCCGCGGATTTCTCAGAAACTACAAGTCCGATTTCGAAAATTCTTTTTGCAATAGTTAGAGTATCTTTCAACTTAGGGTAGAGTACAAGTTTCATCAAAATCGGTCCAGTAGTTTAAGAGATATAAACTTTTTATGTTTTCAGTAAGTTACTGTAAATTAGAAGTTTGAGTTGCGTGATAGTGCTGATACCTATCTTGGTAAAATACGTCAGTAAAAAGTGTTAAATAAACTATTAAAAAAAAATACCGACTTCAAAGTAAATTATCTAAAAAGCATAAAATAACGAAAATATTATTGAAGTTGGTGCAGAATATACACAGCAGGTACGCTAACACCAACTTCAATAATATTTTCGTTATTTTATGCTTTTTAGATAATTTACTTTGAAGTCGGTTTTTTTTTTTAAATAGTTTATATATTGTACAATCCATGGGCACCTGTAATTAAGGTCTTGCTTGGCTACCTATAGTCTATTTATAATAAGCATCATATTTTGTAAACCTTGTATCTTGTTGGTGTCTTAATAAATAAAAAATTAAATTAAATTAAATCACTCCTCAATGACATCTTAAAAGTGAGACGGAAGTGATACATTGTCAATAAAACCTCCACGAAACTTGGGGTGTTATAAGTTTGACGCCTATGTCTGTCTGTCTGTGGCATCGTAGCTCTCAAATCAAATCAAATCAAATCTTTCCACTTCTTATAACTGAATAACTGAACTTTATAATGATATATCGGGTGCCTCGAAGGACATTGACATCTTTTGTAATAAAATTGAAGTATTTAAATATCTTATTAATAACCATTTCAAAGCACTTCACATCTAAGTTGGCATGTAATGTCTTTTACTTTATTTTAATTAATTAATTAAGTATACTTATATTATTCTTTTATTGTAAATTGTAATTCAATTAATAACTATAATTTTTTTCACTAATGAATGTTTATTAATTTTCTTTTTATTTTGAAATTAAATAACTACGCCTATTAATTTAAACACTTTGACATCTTGCTTTGACATCTTTTATGCTTTTGTTTGTATTATTCTAATTATTTTTAATTTTGTATTATTTTATTTTATCCATGTTCTAATGAAGTGTTATATTTGTAAGATAATTTAATGCATGCTGTGGTCCTCTATAATTAAGGATACATGTGACATCATATTTTGTATTGATTTGTATATTTGACTTATGTAATTCTTGTTGAGGATCCTAATGAATAAAGAAAGAAATATAGTGGAAAGATTTGAATGCCGTTTTTTTTTCTATTTGAAAGCTGGTTTATGATGGAGCAGAAAGGTGGTCACGGGATCTCTGCACCAATAAACACCGAATTTGGACTCGTTGGATAGGTTGAGACGAGCAAGATGGCGCAAGAAATTCATTTTGAGACATCGTTCACCCATGTCATAAAGAAAGGCACATGAATAACTAGACGCAGAGAGTCTTGCTTTCTAGACAATCAGATTATCGGCCTGCATTGTCGTAATTAGTAATGAGCAGCATAAGGTTTACCGCAGGTTCTAGTATAGTATTGTTATTGCCGTATATTTGAATCTTGCCAGCCCTAGCTATCTGTCTGGTTACATCAGCTAGTCGGTTCGGTTTCCCCAATACATGGCCAATCGATTGACATTTGGACTTGAAACCTTCTACTTGTAATAGCGGTGTGTTTGTCAATAGTAAAATGTTTGTTGTGTAGGGGAATAATGCACGCACTCAATAAAATGTAGTTGGTTTATCATCCACTCTGCAATATTATCACGAATTCGAATGTAAGTTTGTTACGCTTGGCGTAATAACTGTACTACTTCTGCCGTAAAGGCTAGAGCGCTTTAAGCGCTCGCCTCCTATTGTCCGGTGAAGCTGTAATGGCCATCTGCGGCCAACAGCGTCTATCATTCCCAAAAAAAAAAAAAAACCCACGCTTGGCAGGTGTCTTGGGGATCGCAGTATAGGTGGTAGGTAATCCAATAGAAAGATGCTGCTATCCGTCTTCTTGTTTTCCGTTAGTCACCACTTACGGACACTCAACGGAGGGGATGAGAGGGTGCTTTATTTTTTTTTTTTTTTTTTTTTGACGCGGGGGAAATCTTCCAAAGATCCCCGGGAGCTGTGGGGCTCGATCGGGGTATGTGGGATTCTTACCCACTAAAACCCCCGCGGCTGTCGCATCGGCACATGAGAGGGGAGACCCCAGGGCTCTCCGGTGGGATCTGCACCAGGGGCCCCTCAGTGCCTTGCCTTTGAGCCCGCCGCCGGGGGGCGCATTGTAGCCCCCCGGGAACCTGTCACGGTGCTCACGGGGACGGGGGTCGCAACCCCGCCGCCGTCCTCCTCGGAGTCGCCGCCGTACTCAATGGACGCTCAAGGGGCCCACACCCCGAGCGTCCAGCGACTCCGAAGGGATGAGAGGGTGCTATTCTAACCTGGACACCGTACGGGTAAAGCTGAACATTAGCCTAGTGATTCCACTAGCTGATTTTCACGCCGGAACACAGGAATGTTTACACACTGCAGTTTGGCACCGCAGATTATCTGACACTGCGGTGGTGGCGACCTGGAAGGTACCTTAATCTGTATTATATCCTTGCGGCTTGACGAAGTAATGCAGTCGTACGAGGCTCTCAATATTTTTCATTCGCAGAAACCACAGTATAAATAAACAGTAGAAGCACTGCGAATAAGCAGCGCTAATTACACACAACCAATAATGTTGTCTTTTAATTACGCGAATACTACACATTAGAAATCAAACTACATTTAAGGATTTTATCGTGGTTTATTTTAGGTTTACACTATCCCGACGTTTCGAATTCTTTGCAGCACCCATGGTCACGGGAAGACGTTGTTGAACGTCCTTATGTCACAATTATGCTCAGGTCTTCTAAGTTATTATTGTTGGTCCGATCTACGCAATAAGGCTTACAGTATCTTGAGACCGTGCAGTGTTTTGCTTGGTTATCGATTTAATTATATTTATCACAGGATCCCAAGCCGGTGGTAACACCCAACCATCTTCTCTATTAAAATTTGAATGTTTATTTTTATTTTAATAGCCTCACGAAGCATCCTTGGTAGGAATCGAATGAATCCAGAACGAATTGAATCGAATCTTAGGCGATAAAATCCGCAAAAGTAGATTGATTTCCATACACACAATCAATTCTTTAATTCTTGAACACACAAAAAACAAATTAAATTTACATCATTGGTATGTTATGTACACAGGCGAGCTTAACTCAATACTGAGTTTTCAAACAAGTTACTTTTGTAGCCATATTTATTTGTGATTTGATATTACTACAGATGGATTGATTTTGATTTTTCCTAGGTGTTAGGTTCCTTGTATAAGGAACCGTCCAGGTAGGTACCACCGCAGTGTCAGATATTCTGCCGCCAAGCAGCAGTGTGTAAGCATTGCTGTGTTCCGGCGTGAAGAGGACTGTAGCTGGTGAAAATACCGGACTCAAAGACTTAAAACCTAATCTCTTAAGGGTCGGCAACGCAGTTATTCTTCTGGTGTTGCTAGCGTCTATAGGCTGCGGTGACTGCTTACCACCAGGCGGGCCGCACGCTTGCTTGCCACCTTGGTAGTATAAAAAAAATGGCTTCACTCACTAGTATTGTGCGCTCGGTCTTTTCTTATTATTGTGCTCGAAGTTGGTATAAGCTGTGTACTATGGTTCTACGTCGTACAAGCTATTGTCTTAACATAATGTGTGCGGAGGTACTTAACACTTGAGGCCACCCGTGAGAAGCCGGGGCGGGTCGTCTAGTTCAGAAATAGAGTTGTACAAGGCGCGTGTCTATTGTATTCGGGATAGAAGATAGTCTTTTCTGGAAGAGCGAAATGCAAGTGAAATTACTGGAGACAAGAGACTATCTAATGTTTTTAGGGTCGGCAACATCGATATACTATCTAATCGATGGTCGGCAACACGCTAGTGATTCTTGTGGTGTTGCTAGCGTAAATAGGCTGTGGTAACTGCTGCCACCTTGGTAGTATAAAAATATGTTTGTAGAACTACGATTATGAGTACGTGAATTTGGGCACGATTGCCACGTTACTTTGATCGCAATTATTCATGAAAATAACTCGAAATTTTGTTTGACAATTTGTGAATCTCGCCTTGTTATTGCGATCGGTCCTTGCTCGTCTTAAATTCAAGTTTATTAAACTTGAATAATAAGGTTAATAACAACAATATTGTCTCGTAATCTTGCCTGAGCACTCGGATAATGGGAGCGTTCAAGCCCGGTTCATTGTCTCCACTGCAAAAGGTTACAATTGTCGCAGGCTTGGTTATAATATATTTAACGACAGACTGAGATGTAATCTAGCATACTTATAAAACGATTTGCGTTTTGTTATGATTGTATTATGTGTGCATTTGAATGTGGCTGAATATACTTTAACTTGATAGTCCTGACATCAAACTACTTTTACGGATTTTATCGCGGTTTATTTTAGATTTTACTATCCCGATATGATCCCGATGTTTCGAATGCTTTACAACACCCATGGTCACTTGAGGACTTAGAGGCTTGAGGACCATGATAGTTTTGATACCGACCTGCGTACCGTACGGTAGTTCAATGATTTCTCTAACGCTAGTCTGGTCATCATCATCATCATCAGTAGGAAAGACGTCCACGATGACGATCCAACGACGAACGCGGGTCGCCCGCCTCGGGAAACTCCAAAGTAAATGAGTCGGATTTTACAGACAAGGATAAAGGTTTGCTATTCTTAAGATTTAATAATAATTACCAATTTATAAGGCAGTTCGCAAGAAATAGTGGTGTCATAGTTATATCACAGAGCTTTTTCAGAAAGGGAGTCTACCTGAATGATGTTTAAGATAATACGATATTATCCATTACATATATCTTGGTAATTCCAAGCCTGTAACAGTTCCTAGATTTGCCGGTTTGGAGAAACGTTAATGATTCAAGAAACAATAGTCCATTATCATGGTAAACATCTCGTATCGTGAACTCATTTGAAGTAACTACAAGGGACGGCTTCAGTGTTGCCAGTACAAAAATCGGGAGAACGCCGAACGGGACGTACAACGAACATTATAAATTGGTATGTCTAAGAACGGTAGCCATAAATAATTAGGGTTGGTAACACTATTTGGTTCCGTTCCGTTTTGCCAGGCACAGGTTTCAACTCCAGACTCAGGATTTGCTCTTACCTTACTAGGAAGTAGGCAGCTTATGCAGCATCTCCCAAAGTAAGCCCTACATTGTCGCGAGTTCTGCGAGGGTGCTCGGAGGAGCGAGCATGTTTGCTCCCCGCAACGTGCTTTAGAGAGTGTCAAGCGGACGGAGTGCCCAGAATCTAGCTCAGCTCAGCTATGTAAGTCAATCAAGACCACCGGGGAGGTTTTCGGGAGCTGTGGGGCTCAACCGGAGTATATGGGATTCTTACCCACTAAAACCCTCGCGGCTGTTGCATTGGAACATAAGAGGGGACCCGGGTGTCCCGGGTGACTTGTGCCCGGGGGGCATTATAGCCCCCCGGGCACAAGTCACGGTGCTCACGAGGACGGGGGTCGCAACCCTGCCGCCGTCCACTTCGGAGTAGCCACCGTACTCATTGGACGTCCTAGGGAACGGAACGTCTAGCGACTCTGAAGGTTGCCCGTCGTTTATAGCCCCAGGCATCTCACATAATAATAATAATATCTTGGGACAATTCCACACACGGTCATCCGATCCCAAACTAGGCAGAGCCTGTACTATGGAAACCAGACAACTGATACTAATACTAATATACATTTTTTTTTGTAAATACATACTTAAATAGATAAATAACACCCAGACACTTGGTGGGAATCGAACCCACGACCCATCGGTTACCTAGCCTTCGCCCTACGAACAGGGTAACTTTTGAAGGTTTCCTCGACAGCAAACTAAAATTCCCGTGCCAAGCACAGGCTTTAATTCGAGGCTGCTACTCAGAGTTTACAGACGTACCTGTTTGCTGGGTACCTACTGCCCAGCAAAAGACCATCGCAGTGTCAGACTCCTGACTTTGGAGTCTGACACAATGCACAAAGCAGCAATGTTGAAAATTCCTGTGTTCAGGCACAAAATAATCAGATTACAGAAGTCAAGCTAAATAAGACGCGCGCTCGAGCTACGCTTGTATAGACATCGCTCACGGACACGATATCTCGGAACGTTTGGGAACAGTGCGAGCGACCGAGTGCGATTACCATCCGCTTCCGACAAGCGTCTTGTGTTGTTTTTTGTGCAAATATGAATTATTTTAGTTTTTGTTGGTTCTTATTTCCGTTCTTCCAGTTATATTTTCAACAATCCTTCAAACAAAAGCCAGGGTTGATCAACTCTAATGCGACCGCCTAGCGTAAGTATGAAGTCAGGCAGCTTGACTTCTGTATACTTATTATTTTGTGGTTCCCGCGTGAAGGGTAGTGTGTGTGCAACAAATACTTGTCGTATAAAAAATACTGCTCCACTTTGGAATCGAAAATTTATCACGAAATTTATGTCGTTGAAATACCTGCTCGATAAATAAGTTTTTAGCGTCCGATTAATAAAAAATAACGATACTGGGTCATTGTGAACCGTTAAGAAACTGTCAAATAATAATACGGTTTGGTTGCGATACATAAGTAAATAATGTAACAGTTTATTCGGGCGCCGGTTTTATGTAATAATTACGGCAATTTGCTGTTTTTCTCGATAAATATTTGTTGAAAGTGATGCGCTAAGCGATTTGCAATTTTGAACTGGAAAAATTTGTAACTTGTGGCCAGTGACTAGCTGACTTTATATTAAAAAAATACCGGTCAAGTGCGAGTCGGACTCGCCCACCGAGGGTTCCATACCATCTTTGGATGTATTAAAGTACTATTCATGTAACACCTCAGATACAAATAAAAAAAAACGAAAATCTGAGTTTGTTTATCGAGGTTTTTTTAGGATTACTAAAAAACTTTACTACTTCGAAAGATCATTTTATTTTTCATGTAAAATATAGATAGACATGTGTTACCCATAATTATTTCAGATTTTTCCCTTCACAAACTTCAATGGCTTTTGCTATGAAACTTGAACTTGGCGCTGCATTGGTGAAAATCTACTATAACCTTTGATGTTTCGTTTAAATCTTATGTTGTCAATAAAGTTGTTTACCTAATATATGAAGAAACCAGTCAGGTAAACAATAATATAGGATTAAATAATTAAATTTGTGTGTGTGATATCTAAAGGTGACACACAAGCAAATTAGCACCGCAACAGACCTAAGTCCATGGAACGCACGTCTTCGGTATTAGTCAGGCAAGCTGTAGGTAAGACGTCCACTGCTGAACATAGGCCTCCCCCTTAGAACGCCACAATGAACGACAATTGGCTATTTGCATCCATCGGTTACCTGCGACCTGCACAATGTCGTCTGCCCACCTAGTGGGAGGCCTGCCAACGCTGCGTCTTCCGGTTCGTGGTCGCCACTCGAGAACCTTTCTTCCCCAACGGTTATCGGTTCTTCGAGCGATGTGGCCTGCCCATTGCCACTTCAACTTGCATATTCTGAGAGCTATGTCGGTGACCTTAGTTCTTCGGCGAATCTCCACATTTCGGATTCTGTCGCGCAAAGAAACTCCGAGCATATCTCTCTCCATGGCTCGTTGTGTTACTCTGAACTTCTCTAAAAGGCCAACCGTTAGAGACCACGTCTCAGTACCATATGTCATCACTGGCAACACACACTGGTTAAAAACCTTCGTGTTCAGGCACTGCGGTATTTTCGACGAGAAGATATAGCCATACCAGCGCGGCTCTATATACACTATAGGGCAGCAATATGCTGAGGCAGTCCCATTTTTAACCGACTTCAAAAAAGGAGGTTCTGTATTCGACGCGTATGTATGTAATATTAATAAAAATGCGTAATTTTCACATATGTTAGTCTATGTGGGCTTCTAAACGAATTTACCAAATTTCATGAGTGTATGTATGTATGTATGTAGGTTTGTCCGCGGATTTCTCAGAAACTACAAGTCCGATTTCAAAAATTCTTTTTGCAATAGTTAGAGTATCTTTGAACTTAGGATAGAGTACAAATTTCATCAAAATCGGTCCAGTAGTTTAAGAGATATAAACTTTTTATGTTTTCAGTAAGTTACTGTAATGTAGACGTTCGAGTTGCGTGATAGTGCTGATACCTATCTTGGTAAAATAAGTCACTAAAAAGTGTTAAATAAACTATTTAAAAAAAAATTAAAACCGAGTAAGTAAGTTGGTGCAGAATATACACAGCAGGTACGCTAACACCAACTTCAATAATATTTTCGTTATTTTATGCTTTTTAACCGACTTCAAAAAAGGAGGTTCTGTATTCGACGCGTATGTATGTAATATTAATAAAAATGCGTAATATTCATATATGTTAGTCTATGTGGGCTTCTAAACGAATTTACCAAATTTCACGAGTGTATGTATGTATGTATGTATGTAGGTTTGTCCACGGATTTCTCAGAAACTACAAGTCCGATTTCGAAAATTCTTTTTGCAATAGTTAGAGTATCTTTCAACTTAGGGTAGAGTGCAAATTTCATCAAAATCGGTCCAGTAGTTTAAGAGATATAAACTTTTTATGTTTTCAGTAAGTTACTGTAACGTAGACGTTCGAGTTGCGTGATAGTGCTGATACCTATCTTGGTAAAATAAAAGTCACTAAAAAGTGTTAAATAAACTATTTAAAAAAAAATAAAAACCGACTTCAAAGTAAATTATCTAAAAAGCATAAAATAACGAAAATATTATTGAAGTTGGTGCAGAATATACACAGCAGGTACGCTAACACCAACTTCAATAATATTTTCGTTATTTTATGCTTTTTAGATAATTTACTTTGAAGTCGGTTTTTATTTTTTTTTTAATAGTTTATTAGATAATTTACTTTGAAGTCGGTTTTTATTTTTTTTTAAATAGTTTTTGTCCACACACAATATTGAAGAAGTTATTTTTATATGTGTTACGTAAGTGTTGGGCGAATAAATGCTTTTCGTCTTCTTCTTCCATAAATGTAAATCCAAATTAATACAGGATGTATACATATACCCGTGAGGTGTTATATACCCGGGTTAGAATTGCATCCCCCTGTCTCCTCTCGTTGGGTGTCGTAAGAGACGACTAGCGAGAACAGGAAGACGAGCAGCAGCGTCTTTCTTTTGGATTTATATTCCACCTAAACTGCGATTCACAAGCCATGCCAAGCGTGGGGATTATGGCAACCCCTCCCTTCTAAGGGGGAGGCCTTTGTTCAGCAGTGGACGTCTATCGGCTGCTAATGATGATGATGACAGGATGTATTCTCCCAAATCACGTTAATCATGTAATTATTTATTTCACCATAAATAGATTACAAGAAGTTTTGTATAACTTCTTGTAATCTATTGTATTATACAATACAATACAAGTACTCTTTATTGCACACCAAATAAAGATACATTTGAAATTAAAAACAATAAATAGCTGTGAACAACAAGGCGGACTTATCGCTAAAGCGATCTCTTCCAGTCAACCTTGGGGTACAGGACAGAGCATTCTTACCTGCCCAGGTGCAATTATCTGAATAAATTAACTAGATACAAAAAAAAAAACAAAAATAATAAATAAACTACATAATTAGTTATGTTAGGCGCGTTTCATGGTTTACAGTTTTCACAGATGCGTCAGCGCATAAGGGGTCGTCCATTAATCACGTGATGTTTTTTAGCAACTTTTTAACTAACCTAGACAACAGCAGTCGGTAGGAGTCACGATCCTCAGCAATGGGGGACCGACTGAGGAGGAGGAGGAACTAACCTAACCCCCCCCCCCCTATCCAAAATCACGTGTATATTTTTACAAACTATATTGAAATTTTCGGAATATTATCTTTAGATACAGGTAACTGATTAAATGTTGAAGGGGAAGTCGTTGAAGGCCACGTGCCGCTGTTGGGTTTAGAAATAGTGTATTCAACGAAAAATAAATACACGTGATGTCTCATTATACCCCTCCCCCTCCTGGTGATATTTCGTGATTTTTTCGGAACCCCTCCCCCCCCCCTTTCGAGCCTCACGTGATTAATGGACGGCCCCTAACCTACTACACATTTGTGCTAGTTACTGGATTAAAAGGTTAATAACCTAGTTTTTTTGTCTCATTAAGTAA
This sequence comes from Furcula furcula, assembly GCA_911728495.1. Taxonomy (NCBI): domain Eukaryota; kingdom Metazoa; phylum Arthropoda; class Insecta; order Lepidoptera; family Notodontidae; genus Furcula; species Furcula furcula. The sequence continues at coordinate 5,060,171 of OU452243.1, forward strand.
CTACTAATCGGTGTCGGCTGTCAGATCAATGAGCGATTTACTACTTCCGCACTTTTAAAACATCATTAAAGTATAAGTATACTAGTTCATAATTTGCTTGTTATTGTCGGCACTTGAAAAAACGGTTACATAGAAACGTGAACATTTGTTATTTTTTTATTTATCGGTTTAATACATGTACTATCGCGGACACGAACGGTGTACCAGTTTTCAATCAAAATCGGTTGAACGACATTACGTGCGCTCATCCCATCCGCACGTATTTTGGGTCGGATCATGCAAGTGATTGTCGGCCTAAAGGTGGTACACCACTTGTGACCGCGAGAGTACTTATAGAAATAAACCTACTTTTATGGGTTATATCGCCAATTCCTACCAAGGTGATTTGTAAGGCTAATGAAATAAAAAAAACATCCTAATTTCAATAGAGAAGATTCCTTCTAAGACCTTCGGATTCGCTGGACGCTCGGGGTCGGCCGTTTGAGCGTCCAGTGAGTACGGCGGCGACTTCGAGGAGGACGGCGGCGGGGTTGCGACCCCCGTCCCCGTGAGTACCGTGTCAGGTTCCCGGGGGGCTACAATGCGCCCCCGGCGGCAGGCTCAAAGGCCCCTTTGAGGCCCCTGGTGCAGATCCCACCGGAGAGCCCTGGGGTCCCCCTCTCATGTGCCGATGCGACAGCCGCGGGGGTTTTACTCGGTAAGAATCCCACATACCCCGGTCGAGCCCCACAGCTCCCGGGGATCTTTGGAAGATTTCCCCCGCGTCAATAAAAAAAAATGGTTGCGATCCTGTGATAAATATAAATTAATCCAAAACCAAGCAAATCGCTGCACGGTCTCAAGATACTGTAAGCTCTTACTGTGTAGATCGGACCAACAATAATAACTAAGAACCTGAGGGTACACCGGTATAATTGTAACATAAGGACGTTCAACATCCCAGTCCTCCCGTGACCATGGGTGCTGCAAAGCGTTCGAAATGACTAAAAAGTAAAATCTAACCTAACCGGTAATAAGTTTTAAAAACTAAAACCCGACTACGGATAACATCGCAGTCTATATAGCCTATAACCAGCGGACAATCAAGACGCTTCTAACGACACCCTACTTGTCAAATTATGTTAAGTAGATTAGAAGATATGCGGGAACAGATGAACATATGTACATACATACATTCTAGTTAAAATTATAACCCTCCCTCCGTTCCGTAGTCGGGTAAAAAATTAGTTTTTTATCAATGTGTGTGAATTCGCGTAAATAAAAGACAACATGGTATGGAAGAAGTGAAGAGACGTATGGCAATGACAAGGAGTGCCATGGATAAATTAAAGAAAATATGGAGGAACCGAAAACTCACTAAAAGTACCAAGATCAGACTCGTATATACACTCGTGTTCCCCATTTTCTTGTACGCTGCAGAGACGTGGACTATACGAGAAATCGAAAAGAAAAAGATAGACCCTCTGGAAATGTGGTGCTGGAGAAGGATGCTTGGAGTATCCTGGACCGAATTTAGAACCAATGTGTCTATACTCCAAGAACTCGGCATCAAGCAGCGTCTGTCGAAAACCGTACAATACCGAATATTCAAGTTCTTCAGTCACGTCTCCAGAAGAAGCGAAGACTCCATAGAGCGCCTTGTCGTGCAGGGGAGGGTAGAAGGCACTAGATCACGCGGGCGGGCACCTATGCGATGGAACGACCAAATTAAATCTGCACTGGGCGGTCCCTTGCTTGAGTGCACCAGGACGACCACAAACAGAGAAAGATGGCGACAAGTCGTGAGGCGCGTAACATCTGCCCCTAGTGACACTACATAACGGCCACGACCGCTCTGTCAAGAGCGTTACGACAGAGAAGAAGAGGTATACATGTACAGTTGACCCCCGGTTCAACCAGCCCAAGCCCGTCTACACAGGCGCCCTATTCTTCGGTGTTGTCAAGGCCTTCGACATGGTCTGGCACAACGGCTTGATATACAAGCTCTTCCAGTTAGGAGTCCCCGATAGGCTCGTACTCATCATACGAGACTTTCTCTCGAATCGTACCTTTCGATATCGGGTCTAAGGTACGTTTTCTTCTCCCCATCCTATACAGGCCGGAGTCCCCCAGGGCTCTGTGCTCTCTCCCCTCTTGTTCAGCCTGTTCACGAACGACATTCCTCGTTCGAACAGAGTCGAACTCGCCCTTTACGCGGATGACACCGCTCTCTATTATTCCCATAGGAACATGTCCTATTTGACGCGTGCTCTTCAAGCCGCAGTCGACGCCCTGGGTCAATGGTTCCGTACGTGGCGCATAGAGGTGAACCCGGAGAAGAGTGCCGCGGTGGTCTTCTCCCGGGGTCCCGCCAATATGTTCTCCGCGCGGAGGCTTTGGCCCAGCAGATGATTGACCCCAATATCCTTATTCAATCGCCCTATCCCCTGGACTAGGAAGGTTAAGTACCTCGGAGTCACCTTGGACTCCGCCATGACTTTCGGCCCGCACATTCGGTCCGTCCGCAATCGAGCGGCTTTCGTATTAGGTCGCCTGTATCTCCTCGTGTTCTCTGCAAGCGGAGTAAAATGTCGCTTAGAAATATGTTGTCATTATACAAAGCTTGCATTCGCCCAATTATGAATTACGCGAGTGTAGTTTTCGCACACGCCGCCCGCACCCGTATCGATAGCCTCCAGGTTATGCAAAATCGTTTCCTCCGACGTGCCGTCGGTGCCCCGTGGTACATGCGGAATGTAGATCTGCGTTCCTCAAAGAAGCGTCGAAACGCTACTTTGAATCCGCGTCCCGTCACGCGAACAGGTTAATCCGCGCCGCCGCCGATTACGCCCCTAGTCCTTCTGACTCGCGCCGCAGACCACGGCACGTACTGCTCGACCCTCCTGACCTCATGACGGTCCTATTGGACCGGGATGCGCCGAACCCTCCCCGACAACCGTATGCTACATTAACTATCAGAGACCGGTCTCGCCGGCGAGGCCGAAGGGTCGTACGCATGCGACCTCAACGACGTGCATCACCCCACTGAGTTTCTTGCCGGTTCTTCTCATCTCTTCATCTCGGTCATTCCCAAAAAAAAAGTTGATCCCCGGTAATCCGATAAACGCTTTGCGGGGCAGTCGGACTTTCGAATTTGTCGGATTATAGAGTACTGCCTAAGTAAGTGGCTGTCGCTGGTGCTGATCTAATTGTAACAATACAAACTTTTTTTTAAAAAAAATATTGAAAAAATTACAAGCCCGCGGAATTTCTTGCCGGATCTTCTCAGTTGAGGCAGCATTGTGATCCGGTGGTAGCTTTTAAAAAATTGACCGTTCAAAAGTGCTAACGTTAAGCCTATATGAAATAAAAAAATTGAATTTTGAATTTTAAGACGTTATAGTCGAGATTTTTTGAAAAGAGTACCTACCTTGTTATCAGACAAATTACAGATCAAATTGATAAGTTTCTATCTGAACTACAATGATTTACACTGATAGGCATGTCGGATAACATGGGGCGCCCGATAAGACAGGGGCCGGATTACCGGAGGTCCACTGTACATATATCGTTTTCACGACCCTCAGTAATGAGGAGGTGGAGAAGGAATACGTCAAATAAAACAGCAGCTGTAGCTCTAAAATATACTGTGCCCGATAACTGGTATCTCAGGAAACGAGTCCCTTATCTCTTCATCTCTTCACTTTGTAATATTAGATAAAAATGCCTTAAGCTTGCCAAAAAGTTTCCGAAACAAGTCCGATCTGTGACCACCCTTTGTGTGACTGATAACAGTGTCGCTATTCACATGTTTTAGTACAATGTCGGAGATCACCAGTACCCGAGGAATTTGCATATGTCCAGTACCTACCTCTTGATATCTATTCAGACCATAATATCTTGGCATGTTGAGTAGCGTAGGTAGAAATTCTGGTGTCTACATACGAACGTGAAAATTCGGGACAAATCCAAGCGTTCTAAAATTTTGTTTTGGGTCTCGCCGGGACGTGCGTGACTGGTGTATTTTAGAATGTGAGACATTTGATACAGTAGGACTATGGGCGGATGGGATTAAAGCCAATCCCTAATAAAGAAAGCTTCGGAATGTAGGTCCACATTTCTCATTTTACGTTGTCAACATCTCATCAGTCCGGACTAAGCGGTTTTCTTGAGACTTGAATAGTTTGCCTTTCTCGGTCTTTGTGTCCGATTATAATATGGGTGTCTTCTAGGTTAAAGTGAATAGGCTTTTAGTAAACTAATGTGGTTTACTATCCCCCATTGCATTGCCTCTTTCCATCAGGTGGGATTGATGCCAAACATTAGCTTACATTGAATAAAAAGATAGCACTGTGCACCAACAACACGTCTGTGAAAACAATTCTTGATAATAAATACCCTTTCTCCTTTTTATCCCCACCCGTGGGGTGCCGGATTAGAATTGCATCCCCCCATCTCCTCTCGTTGGGTGTCGTAAGAGGCGACTAAGCGAGAACAGGAAGACGGGCAGCAGCGTCTTTCTTTTAGATTTATCTTCCTATACTGCGATCCCCAAGCCGCCTGCCAAGCGTGGGGATTATCGCAACCCCTCCCTTCTAAGGGGGAGTCCTTTGTTCAGCAGTGGACGTCTATCGGCTGCTAATAATGATGAAGACCAAAGCGAGTCGCCAAGGTATGAAAGTAGTAAGAAGTAGGTATGAAAAGCGAGGTACATACATGAGCTTGCCTTCTGTACTCTCATTATTTTGTGCCTACACCGCGTTGTCGCCCGCCGCGGCGCCGGGTCGACGCATAGAACCGTAGATACTTGCCGATTCTGTAAAGGTGAAAAAGAGTCAATGCTATATATTGTGTGGCTGCGACGCTGTTGCTAGAGGTTGAGTCACCTGGGGGTAGCATATCCTACACCAGATGATTATGTACAGCTCCAAGCTGGCGCGATCGTGGCGTACCTTAGGGAGGTCCCTTCAACTCGTCATCATTAGAGTAAGGGCTAGGGCATACAAAATGGATCCAATTGGGTCGAAGTGTATTCCGGTGGTTATCGGGCCGTACTTATAGCCACCATCAATAGAAAAGAATAGGGGCGCACAGAGTACCCACCCGATGCGTCGGCGACCCACAAACGTACTAGTAGGTACCTGGTAAAATACAAAATGTCCCACTTATAAAAGAAAGCATGGAGACAATATTAGGACCAACCCACGGTCTGTGCCGTGACACGCTGCGCACTAATGCCGCTTTATGTAACGCCATTATCATCCGCAACGCGTAAACATGCAGAATATTAGATTTTGCGTCGCGATATTGTACTGTACTGCTTTTGTCTTGAATTAATGCAAATTTATGGTCAGCGTACCGTTATTCTCATTATTATAATGTTGTTTTGAACTTTATAAAGGAAATTCAAAGTGGCTTAGTGTCAATTATAATAAAAAAAACGTTGCTAGACCAAAACACCTAAAATTTCTTAACTAGTGCGAATTTTTTGAACATTTATGCAATTCATTTTTAAAGTTTTCTTATTTTTTTTTATTTAATAATAATGGTTGGTTGGTATGTAAATCATTTTTCGTAGTTAAATGTTACACACCACTGGTTAATAATTACTCAGTATAACAGTAAAATAAAACTTTAAACAAGGAATAAGCACATAACAAACGGTTAAACATTTTTTGTTTTCGTATGGTTAATAGCCAACCTGGTGTCAAGAGTTTTCAAGCTGCCTCTAAATTAGCTTAACGACTGCTGTCCAGATAACAATAGCCGGGACCGACTTTTAACGTGCCCTCCGAAGCACGGAGACGCTCAGTACAAATGCCACTAAACGGTCACCCATCTAAGGACTAACCTTGTCTGACGTTGCTTACCCAACTGATCATTTACCAACAGAATAAACATCAAACAGATTTAAAAAATGTAACAAATCAATACAGCGGGTTTACTAAATTTGCGTTTGGGAGATTGCCAGAGACAGACATAAACTGATACCACATTCCTTTTTTTCTACCGAGTAATTACAATATTTTGCATCATTTGCAGTAATATGTAAACCAGGGTAAATTACGAAGAATTTCCATGTCTTCGTTTGCTTTGTGGCGTAATCTAACACGCGATGTTCCCACGCTCTGACCTTAGGCCTGTAGGCCCTTCAAATTATTTAATCGTGATTGAAATATAATCCTAAATGGAACTGTCAGAAAGTTCATTGTTGTTGTTAAGCACAATAGCCAATCTGATCGGCTATTGCCTTGGAGATTTGGAGCAGATAATATCGAACTATCAACTGGGTTACGAAAGCGAGATTTGTAAACGTCTTTTTTAGTACTGTGTCGGTGGTAGCGTGAGGGTTGAGGCTTTCTCTTTTCACTCATAAACCACTGATAAACTAAATCGTTTGTAAACATGGCTGTTTCGGTGTCACGGACTATTTTAACCTCAAAATATTTCAGTTAGAATGGATATATGAAGTCGTTAGTTCCAAAACGAATGTCGAATTAGTTAGGTGGTCTCATTATTAACACGTGGGGCGTCCGGGTAAGAACAGTACCCTCCCATCCTTCGGAGTCGTTGGATATTCGGGGTGTGGGTCCTAGGACGTCCATTGAGTACGGCGGTGACACCGAGGAGGACGGGGCGGCAGGGTTGCGATCCACGTCCCTGTGAGCACCGTGCCTGTTTCCCGGGGGCTATAATGCGCCCAGAGGCGAGGCGAGGCACTGAGGAGCTCCTGGCGCAGATCCGACCGGAGAGTCAGGGGGTCCCCTCACATGTGCCCATGCGACATCCACGGTGGTTTTAGTGGGTCGATAAGGGTGAAGAATCCCCACCTCGGTTGAGCCCCACAGCTCCCGGGGACCTTTTGAAGATATCCCCTGCGAAATAAAAAAAGTACTTTCCCATATCTTCCCGTTGGGTGTCGGTAAGAGGCGCGTAAGCAAGAACAAGAAGACGGGCAGCAGCGTCTTTTTTTTAAATTTATCATTCACCTATACTGTGATCTGTAAGACGCCTGTCAAGTGTGGGGATTATGGCAAAAAAAATCCAAAGAGGGAGGCCTATGTTCAGCAGTGGACGTCTTCCTACTGGCGATGATGATGATACTGCGATCCTCAATACGCCTGCCAAGCGAGGGGATCAGTCTGATAGGTAAGAACCGAACCGTAATAGGTAAAGTCGAAATATTCACATAGTTTCTATTTCTAGTACGACAATAACGACAAATACTAATTTTATTGATACTAATTAAAAATGATTTATGAAATTTTATTAGGAACATTTTATGTGCGGGCCTGACTCGCACTTGACCGGTTTTTCATTATTCGAGCTAACTCATTAACAAAACGGGCTAAGTTATTACCTAATTTCGTGCCCGCGGAGTAGCAATTTACCTACTTCATGATAAGCTTGGTAAACCAAGCACTTAGTCAAACCATACCATTGGACAGACAGAGTAATTGTAACCGTTTAAGAATAATTCCAGGGAGCAGGTTAATCGGCGGAGAGCCGAGGAGGGTTGGTGAAAAATGGTGGTTTCCCGAACATTAATAACGCTTTGTCTAACAAATGTTTGTTGTTTTGTAGCCTGCTCATTTTTGTTTCGGTAAACTGTGTTTGTACTTGAAGCTACTGAAGTAAGGAAACGTGCTTGATGCCTCTTCGGGAGGGATTGAGTTAATTTAGATAGATTAAATATTCTGATACGAACTGGTGAATGTTCGTCGGTAAAGAATTTGATATATAAAAAAAAATGTATAAACAATATTAGCTGCGTCTCTACCGGCCGCACGGGCTCGCGCGGCTGCCTTGCGAGCCAAATGTGCGGTTGCTGAGAACGTGCCTCGGCGCCCGTTGGCTCGACTGAGCGTGTACTGTGAAACGGAACGCGCTCAAAGGTACCACGGTATGCTTTATTCGTCGGTGGGTTTTTAGCTCGCGAGTCAGCCTGCTGTCCGTTTCATCGCCTGATCGCTCGGCCTGCCTCGCGAGCCACGGCTCGGAGTTTACGGGAAATCTCCGAGGTTGCCTCGTTAGCCAAAACCGCGAGGCTGCCGCGCGACCTTTTGCGCCTGGTGTAGACTCAGCTATTCACAAATACGTCTATTAAATTTTTTGACTATTCTATGTGAAATGATGACGTAATTTTATAGAAACTATTGGATTCATGTATAGTGTTTAATGTAAATATGTACTCCTAACAAAATTAATGCCCATTTTGTTTCTAATGTTGTAATGTTCCTAATTATAGTGCTTGTATTTAACAACATACTTCGACTAGAATCCCAAAAGCCATCAATAAAGATAATTCCCATTCATGAAACTTTGTAACATAAACATCTCAAATCGGCTAGCAAACAATTTAAACTTCCAGCGATAACTGTGCAGCTTTGTTTGATGATTTTAACTCTAAAACAAGGTGGTGTTATTGGATAAACAATAGAGCATCTAATGTGTTTGGTAACTAACGTTGTTTTAAACCATAGTTTCTTAAACTCCTAACGACTTGGTTTGCGGAACGGCATAGGTTTTACTTGAGTAACTGCCGAACCTTCAAACGTCAGTTAAAGTTATTGATAATTAATCCATTTTTTGAAATTGGATTATTTCGATACTCGAAGCCCATTAATACTTAATACGCAGATAGTGAGTAGAGATATCAATTATCTCGTGTTCAATAATCGAAATTAATCATAAATGGCTTCAACAGTCGAAATAAACAGATTTCAAAAAGTGTCTTAATTAGAATTAAAGTTAATTGGCGTTTGTGAGTGCGGCTGTAAGTGCGGGCAGAGGAGTCAATTGCACTAATTTCGCCCCTGGTTCTACCTAGATTTTAATTTTGGATATTAGAAAAACATCATTTTGTCTCTTTGTAAAATAAGTCATGGCGCCCTGCATACTACAATCATTTTCTTGGAGCTTTCGTCCGCCTCCCTGAAGGCATCCAGCGCCCACCAGGGGGCATCATCGCCCAGTTTGAGAAATATTGTTTTAAACTATGCACCGCTCTTGAATAGATTTTATATTTATTATGCATAAAACTTTTGTAACTGGATTGCTCGCGTGTGCTCGGTAATTAGTTTAAAAAGTGAATTAACGTACATAATATGCGAATAATCCCGTCACATTTTATTTAAAATCTGATAGCAACAATGCCCTCTATACATTGTTGCTTTGTGGTAGAACATCTAATATGGAGTTATCATGACGGATAATGAATTAATAATAATAATACATTTATTATCAGACAAACAAATCCATATTAACAATAAAGAAAAATAGGAACAGAATACTTAACTCATTTTCCGTTATTCAATAAACAAATCTGGCCCTATAGACAAAGTAACATTTATGAGAATGACATGACATACAAAGGTCACGTAACAAATTATAGGGAATAGGCATGATGACTAATTTTGAATAAATACTCTATAATGTACTTACGGGTCTACTATTGCCGAAAATTATCATATTTTTGTATTAAATTTACAATTAATACCAATATTTTCAATTTTTAAAATAGAGTTTGAATTTCGTTCCAAAACGAAGGCTGGCATTTTGTGACGTCACTACGGTATAAATAAACATCTGCCTGTAAGTATAAAAGTGAATTATTGTATGAAAGAAAAAGTTGAGATGACAGTTTGACAGTTGTTTAATTATACCGCATTGACCTCATTCACTCTGATCAGTGTTTATTACAAAATGGCGATCAGCTGTATTTAAGTAATTTATTTGCTTTTATATATCACGAAAATCTATCTATAATTATGAAAATGGGGTGCATTTTTGGAATCAGTGCAATCTGTTCTAATATACAAAACCACAGATTCATTGGTATTATGTTGCAGTCATCATGCCTATTGACATCGTTAGTGAATGAAGAAATAGAATGGTTATGAAGCGATTGTGTCTGTGGTCTAGGCCCTCTCTGGTCTATGTCAATAGAAATGACTAAGTATTATCTCTATTTTAATTGGTGAAGTAAGTTGTCCAATAAGTTTTTGACACTTAATTCGAGTAGGGCTGGGAAACCTAATGGAATAAGTTAGCAGCCAAGCGAAACTTGGCTTCGCTTGTGAGGTGGAAGCTGGCGGTAATGAGAGAGATTGCCATCTAATGTATTATTCATAATGTGTAAGAGCAGACAGTAACTAAGACATATGTAAGCACAGATAGGCATCTTGTTTTATTTTAAGGGCTTATACCACTAGCGATTCGTCGCAGATGTTGTGCGATCACCTCGCTCGCGAAAGAAAGCTCGTAAATCGCTGAGTCTGAAATTGTTTTAGGGTTTTTGAAAAAGGAATGATGCTTCAATTTTTTTTTTAATTTTTGATTAAAATAATAATACCAGCCCTTGTTTATGTCCCACTGTTGTGCACGGGCCTCCCCTCAAGATGAAGGGGCTTAGGCCATAGTCCTTCACGCTGGTCAAGTGCGGGTTGGCGGACTTCACACGTCATTCGAAAGCTAGTTAGGCTTTCTCAGACATGCAGGTTTCCACACGATTTGAGTACGGCGGCGACTCCGAGGAGGACGGCGGCGGGGTTGCGACCCCCGTCCCCGTGAGCACCGTGACAGGTTCCCGGGGGGCTACAATGCGCCCCCCGGCGGCGGGCTCAAAGGCAAGGCACTGAGGGGCCCCTGGTGTAGATCCCACCGGAGAGCCCTGGGGTCCCCCTCTCATGTGCCGATGCGACAGCCGCGGGGGTTTAGTGGGTAAAAATCCCACATACCCCGGTCGAGCCCCACAGCTCCCGGGGATCTTTCGAAGATTTCCCCCGCGTCAAAAAAAAAAAATATATATACCGAAAGGCACAAACACGATTTGCACATGATTAATTAAAGAAATCAGAGGTACGAGCCGGGGTTCGAACCTGCGCAAGGTTTCCAAGGCAAGCGCTCGCCCACTGAGCTGTTACCACACTAATTTAATTATTGATAAGGGGTTTTTTTTAGTTTTATTATGGTAAAGATTATGGTATTAATTCCATCCATCATTCCTACTACTGTGGCTCTTGTAAGGCCGGTTGTACAATGATCACCAGTGATGACAACGACTTATTGACACAGGCTAGAATAGAGTTAAAAACGTATTTAAAACCGATTAGTTACAAATCACACTAATTAATTAGTCTTCTTTTATTTATTCCTTGGCTTTCTTTCACTATTTCCTACTAGTCGTTGCCAGAATCATCAGTAAACGACCCTAAACATCGGTAACGCCCTAAACTACAATAAGATATAAAATAATGAGTTGTTTACTTCATAGACGTGTTCACTAACATAACCACATACCGTCTGATGATATTTAGCCATTCAGCTGCACTATCAACAAAATTGACAAACTGTTACTTTTTCACGGGGGAAACCTTCGGGAGCTGTGGGGCTCGACCGGGGTATGTCGTGCATACCCACTAAAACCCCGCGGCCGTCGCATCGGCACATGAGAGGGGACCCCCGGGCTCTCCGGTGGGATCTACACCAGGAGACACTCAGTGCCTTGTCTTTGAGCCCGCTGCCGGGGCGCATTATAGCCCCCCGGAAACCAGACACGGTTCTCACGGAGACGGGGGTCGCAACCCCGTCGCCGTCCTCAATGGACGTCCTATGGCCCACAACCCGAACGCCCATCAACTCCGAAGGAGACAAACTGGTACCACAACGGTAACACAACGTCTCCTCAGTTATTTTCCCAATGTTTTTAATATCTTTTTATCTTAATATCTCTCTTATTTTTACTTTTGGGCAACTGTTCTTGACAAAACTCAAACTCACGACTAACATCATAAAAGAAAGAACCTCCTAGCAATCTCTTATCAACGCTACGTTAGTTATATCATTGTTTCACGACTGTGGCTCTTATTTTTTAGCCGAAAATTCATTCATAAGTAGATATGATATGGCGAGCAGCTATCGCTGAAAAGTCTCTGAATTTAAAATTTATTTAGATAAGTTTTCAGTCTTTGTTATTATACTTTTAAGAAAAGCTATCCTTTTAGTAAAAGCCAAATTACTTGAAAATTTTCCACAGTATGAACACTACTCATATTAAATGTAAAGCTACTGTGACAAAGAATATTCGATGAATTATTCAATATTCTTAATGGATTGCAAAATCTAGGTATGTACATATATTTTAGATTCTGAGTTAGTAGAAAATAACTTTGCTCCAGTAACTTTGAAAAGGTTAAGTTAGTCGCCAAACTCGATAATATTAAAGCTCAACTATTAAACAAAGTTAAAATTAAATAAAAAAACACGTTTGATTAAATTTTTAAAATATATTTTTATAATGAACAAACTTTACAGGATTTCTGACTTAAACTAAGATGCTAATGATATTTAGTTTTTTAAATTTAAATTAATACAGTTCGAGTGTAAATATTAGGTGTTTGACCTTTTGCTAGTCAGTATTAAGAGCGATATCGCGACAAGTTTCCTACTGTTTTACGGTTTATTGGTCTTTTTTTTATGTTTATTAATATTTTTATCTTTGACCGGAACGGCGACAGGTTTCGGTATTTGCTTTGAACGTTAATGCTAAGTTTGAAGTCCGTGGTCCATGTACTATAAAACTTCTACACTAATCTACACTTCTATATCTACACTTCATTCTTCATCACTATTCCAAACCTCATCAATAAACTTTAAAACAACTGGACCTATTTCAAAAATTCTTTCATCGGCAGCATTCTACGTTAATCCTTAGTGACATAGGTTATATTTATTAATAGAAATAAAAAAATGTCCACCTATGCGAAACCGGGACGGGCCGCGAGTGATTGACATATTTGCTGTCCAGACGACAACAACAAAAGAATACAACTAAGGGGTCGTCCATTAATCACGTGAGGCTCGAAAGGGGGGGGGGGGAGGCGTTCTGAAAAAATCACGAAATATCACCAGGAGCGGGGAGGGGTATAATGAGACATCACGTGTATTTATTTTTCGTTGAACGCACGATTTCTAAACCAAACAGCGGCACGTGGCCTGGACTCACCGTTGCCGGCAACGACTTCCCCTTCTTTAAACATTTAAGTACCTGTATTTAAAGATAATATAGGTACCGAAAATTTCAATATAAAGTATATTGAAATTTTGTACAAAAAAATACACGTGATTTTGGATGGGGGGGGGGGTAGTTTAAAAACCTCACCACCAGGAGGGGGAGGGGTTAAAAAGTTGCTAAAAAACATCACGTGATTAATGCACGACCCCTAATGTGAAACTCCAGGGTGTGAAGAACTTCAGGCCCTTTATAGCCCTTTTTAACCGACTTCAAAAAAGGAGGAGGTTCTCAATTCGTCTGTATACAGGGTTACAGGAAAAGTCGTGCTAGATCCGTTAAGGGCGTGGAATACCCATCATTTCTGACTTATTTCACTATGAAACACCCCACCCTAAACTTAACCCTTTTCGAGATTTTCGACTTTAATTTTTTTTATTGAAAATTGCCGATTTTTAGGCTATTAAATTTTATTTTGTTTATTTTGTGTCTATTATTATTATTATTGCATTTTTACATGTGTAATAAGATGCTTTAGGACGTCAATCATTAAAATAGTGCACAAGTTAATTGAATAGGCCGTAGTAGACAAGTGAAAGTAAAGAAATTACAAAAATAATTAGCAGGCTTATTTTTCTCTAAGGAATATCTAAAAAAAATATTATGGCAGTTGTTCGGCAGATGTGTTTTAAAATATCTACGTTTCATCAGCTTTCTAACGAGGTATAACTATCTAGGGTTCGTATTAAATTTCGTGGAAAAAAACCTTAGTTTCATAGGCGACAGTGGTGAAGAAAGTTAATACTTAGCCCTAAAAAGTAAAGTAAAACAAAAATAGGTAAGCATGAAATGTCATTTACTAAATCAGGTTTTCACACAACTTTTTCTTACTCTACACTCTCTACAGTTCATGTTCAACATGGCCACCTCTATTTCTAACACATTGTCGCATCCTTCTACGGAGACCAGTCTTCACTACTCCAGTGGTCAACGTTGTCCTCATTTGATTTGCTGCATCAACAATCCTTTCTCTTAATTCTTCCACAGACGAAACTGGATTTGGCTCGCTGTATACAAGACTTTTCATGCGCCCCCATACATGAAAATCCATGGGGGTTAGGTCCGGACTTCTTGCTGGCCATGGCAACGGCCCACCTCGTCCTATCCATTTGTTTGGATAATTTGTGTCCAGCCAGTCTCTGACACTTCTCCTGAAATGGGCAGGGCAGCCATCATGTTGGAACCACATGTCCCTTATTAAGTTGAGTGGCAGATCATCCAGCAAGTCATTCAAGTCTCCTCTCAGAAAGTTTTCGTAGTTTTCCCCATTTAGATTGTCCGGGAGAAAGTAAGGTCCGATCAAATGATTGGAGATAATGCCCATCCACACATTCACGCTAAATCTTCGTTGGGACCCCGTCACTCTTTTCTTATTGGGATTCCTTAGTTCTTTTGGGGCCCAGTAGTGAGCGTTGTGATAATTAGTTAAGCCATCTTTATCAAATTTGGATTCATCTGTCCACAAGATATTTCTTAGAAAATCTGAGTCTTCTACGTCAGCATTTAGCATGAATCTGCAAAAGTCCAACCTTCTCGCGCAGTCTCCTTCTTCAATAACGAGTACCGGCGTGTAATGGTACGGGTATAGTCCAGCAGTATGCACTGTAAACTACACTCTCCATTGCGAAAGTCCCAGATCACGGGCAACAATATTAGAGGAAGTAGTTGGATCCGCTCGAAAGCGTTGCACTATCTCATTGTTCTGTTCTTCGTTGTCATCAATTTGTGGTCTTCCCATGTTTGTACTTCGTCTCAAAACAGAGCCAGTTTCTCGAAGTCTTCGATAAACTCTGTCAAAAACGGCCACATCCGGCACTCGACGACCGGGATAGCGAGTTATGTATTCGTTGCGAGCTTGCACAGACACACAATCGCAGTATCCATAACAAATAAGCATATCAGCATATTCCTCAGGTATGTAGGACGTCATCTTCAACACTTCCGTATCACAAGTACAAATCAGAGTCCGGTTAACAAGCACAGTAGTCACAAATCAGAAGAAATAGTCCAGAATCACAGCCAAGTCGAGAAAAAGAGCATAACGATATCACATCTACTATGTACGAAGCACAAAAGCAGACTGCCAATCAAAACAATATCCTGTGTTGTATTACCAGCCCTTATCAGTCTCTACACATTTTTTCTTTCATTCACACCTGCATAAATCGTCACTTGTCTCGCTCGCACGGTGTGTCCCAACTTGAAGGACAATAGATGCGGGACCGTTAGAACTGCTGCCTGAAGCGTCCCAACTACTTTTTTTCCACGAAATGTAATACGAACCCTAGATAGTTATACCTCGTTAGAAAGCTGATGAAACGAAGATATTTTAAAACACGTCTGTCGAACAACTGCCATAATATTTTTTTTTAGATATCCCTTAGAGAAAAATAAACCTGCTAATTATTTTTGTAATTTCTTTACTTTCACTAGTCTACTACGGCCTATTCAATTAACTTGTGCACTATTTTAATGATTGACGTCCTAAAGCATCTTATTACACATGTCAAAATGCAATAATAATAATAATAATACACACAAAATAAACAAAATAAAATTTAATAGCCTAAACATCGGCAATTTTCAATAAAAAAATTTAAAGTCGATAATCTCGAAAAGGGTTAAGTTTAGGGTGGGGTGTTTTATAGTGAAATAAGTCAGAAATGATGGGTACTCCACGCCCTTAACGGATCTAGCACGACTTTTCCTGTAACCCTGTATATATATTTTTTTTTCTATGTATGTTCGCGCATAACTGGCAATTATGAACCGATTTGAAAAATCTTTCTTCCATCCATTCTTTAATCCGTTAATTGGGTCCCATAAAAAAATTATTGCTTAGTAATAAGTAGTTCCTGAAAAAACAAGAATGTTGACTGCGCAGGAAAGCCTATATAGATGACTTTATGTCGCTATTTAAGGACAAAAATGGTCATAACTCTGGCAAATATTTACCAATTTAAATAATTCTTTTTTTATTCGAAAGAAGAAACCACTGTAATGAACCTGTACGAATTTTATCACAACCGGATAAGAACTTCCTGGAGGACCATGAATGATATGGAGGAATTTATCTGGTAAAAACCATAAAACTGATGTTCTCTTTTACATTTCTCTGTCAAATATGAACCGATTTCGATGATTATTTTTTTATTCGAGAGAGTAAACTACTATGATGATTCCATGCAAATTTCATTACGATCGGATAAATTGTTTCTGAGTTTCTGAAGAAACATGAATTATGTAAAAGTATGTAGACGATAATGTGAAATCATAATGATGTCATAACCTACCTAGATCATTTTACCGTCTTCAATGGTTCAATCTTTATTATGAAAATATCACTAAAAAGAATAAAATAAAATATTTAAAAAGAAAATTGAACCTACTTCAATAACACTAAAAAGTATAAAATAATTTAAATATTATTGAAGTTGGTGCCAAATATACACAGCAGGTACGCTAACACCAACTTCTTTAATATTTAAATTATTTTATACTTTTTAGTGTTATTGAAGTCGGTTCAATTTTATTAAAAAATATTTTATCAGCGTAACGATGCCGAGGTCAGGAAGATAATATAAAATTGTCCTTACACTTTTTAGGGTTCCGTAACTAAAAGGTATAAAAAATAAGCTTTATGGTGCGACTTCGTATGTCTGTCTGTCTTGATATAGGTACACCTTTGAATAAGTTTTAAATATTGATTAAGTACCTCTTTTGTTCTCGCAGGAGAAACCTTCAAAAGCCCCTCGGGACCCTGTGGTCAACCGGGGTATGTAGGATTCCTACCCACTAAAACCCTCGCTGCTGTCGCATTGGCACATGAGAGGGTCTCTCGGAATCTGAACCAGGTACTCCTCAGTGCCTTGGCTTGGAGCCCGCCGCCGGGGGCGCATTATTACCTTGGGACACTGAGGAGGACGTAGGTGGGGTTGCGACCCCCGTCCAAAGAGCACCGTGACAAGTTCCCGGGGGGCTCTAATGAGCCCTCCGGCGGCAGACTCAAGAGCAAGCACTGAGGGGTCCTTGGTGCAGATCCCACCAAAGAGTTCATGTACCCTACTTTCAAGTGCCGATGGAACAACTGCACAGCCACAGGGTCTCGGGGACATATTGAAGGTTCCAGCGAGAAAAAAAGGTAGGTATGTAAGCGGACAGCTAACACCGAGTTCTATATCGGATAAGTTAGAAAGTTTCCTCTTTAGAATAACCTCGTTAAAGGTACCATCTGTTAGCAGGTCTCCTGTAACGTGAATTTCACCCGCTAGTATCAAGTGCCACTTACCATAACTTTGTACCTACCGCTGTAGTTATGTGACTCCACTACCGAACGTCGCAGCTGACGAGTTATTTGACGCTGAAGTTAGCTAAACATTTCTGAATATTGCTCCAGTTATACATATTGAAGCCGAACGCGAACACTGGGTACTATAAATAGAGTATTTATGCCATCACATAGTGAATATCTAGATCAAAAATTAATATAGATTCCTCAGCGAACGCGAGGCATAAAATTGCCTGAGACAAAAGTGCACTTTTTGGCGCACGGGTCTTAGCCGAGAGAAGCGGCAATCTTACTTACCTCAGGGCTTATGGGCGAACCGCCGAGATCAACAGCAATCTTCTTCTTCTTTATCGAAGGCAGAAAATGTTTGTACCTTCGACAGACCGCCTTGGCCGCTGTGTTCGTCACAGCACAGCGGAAAGGCGCCCTGCTCCTATTATTTCAGGACGTCATTATGTTCTATCTACATCTCTTACATTTGTATAATTTGGACTACTTTTGTCAAGATCTTGAAACTTTACGAGAATTAAGTGACCTCGAGTCTGGGTATCGAAAATAAAACGGTCTATTTTAATTTGGCAATCTCTAAAACATGAAACTACGGATTATATCGCGGTTTACTTCTGATTCTAAATCCCGACGTTTCGACGTGATAATTATACTTAATTAAATCCAAAGATAAGCATTCGACTGCAAGACCTCAAGATACTGTAAGGTCTTTCTGTGTAGATCGGACTAACAATAATAATTAGAAGACCTGAGGGTACCCTGAGACAACTATGACGTATGGACAACTTCAACCTCAGTCCACCCGTGACCATGAATGCTGTTAAGTGTTCGAAACGTCGGAATTGTAAAATCAAAAATAAACCGCGATATAATCCGTAAAATTAGTTTCATACCAATGTCTAATATTCGCGTAAATATTCTAAATCATTATGAAACATGTGGTAACTCAGTTTAATGTGTTTGTAGGATTCGATGAATATTCATGCATCAATATTGATTTATAGTTTGAATTGATAATGGGACCATGTTTGTTTGTGTTAAGCGCTGACTTTGATCACATCAAACTGTTATGTAACTGTTAGCTGATTATTTTGATTTGGATATACTTGTGTTCAAATTCATTCGTTTATTGTGTGATTTGGTGATATAATTTGTACCCACCTAATGGGTGCACTCACGGGACATTTTGGCACCAACGAGCACCTACACAGAATGTACTAAGTACTTGCAGTTTTTTTTTTACTAAAATCGCTACTTTTTGACGTTTGTTTTGAAGGCCGCGATTTGATACGGCTTTCTGTTGGCTAATGTTTTGTTCCGTTGATTATTTTCAGCTGTCGCACTATTTTGGTGATCAGTAATAATTTATAGGCTTATCCCTCTTGACTAGTTCGCTAATTAGGTATGGCTTTGTTGTCGTCATTGCGAATATGGCTTGATGTTCTAGTCGCGGAATACAAAAAATTAGGAAGTTTTAAGGGCTCCCACACATATCTGCGAACTCGCATCGCATCGCAAATATGAATTTTTATATGGAAAATTCATTTGTTTCTCGCAGATATTTGCGATGCGATGCGAGTTCGCAGTTATGTGTGGGAGCCCTAAGTAGGGGGTCTACGGTTTGTTCCGATATTTCGTCATAGGGGCATTCATTGTTGGAAATGATGTTGCAGGTATGATTTATGGAAACCATGATTTGAAAGAAATTGAGTGAGTTCATATATTCTTCCTGCCGCATTAAACAAGAGTTTGATGCTTTCTAGTGTGGGAAGAAGTGACCTAGTGTGGCCACCCTGCTCTGCACTTTGATATCTTGTCTCCCATATGTTCCTATTTTTAGTGCGCACTTGTTGCTTGACTAATGTTGGGAGATTATGTGAAGGTGAAAGAGTCAATGCTACACATATTGAGTGGCTGCGACGCTCTTTCGAAACGTGGGTTAAGTCGTCTGGGGTTAGCTTACCCTACGCCAGATAATGACGTACAGCTCCAAGCTAGTGCAGTCGTGGCGTACCCCTAAGGGAACTCTTCGACACGTCAGTAACTGTGTATGAGCTGGGCACACATATAGATTTACACATCCAATAATATCCTCATCGACGAGCAGTTTGGCTTTCGAACCAGACACTCTTGCGTCCACCAGGTGCACCGCCTCACGGAGCACATCCTGACCGGACTCAACCAGCCCAAGCCCGTCTACACAGGCGCCCTAGTCTTCGATGTTGCCAAGGCCTTGGACAAGGTCTGGCACAACGGCTTGATATACAAGCTCTTCCAGTTAGGAGTCCCCGATAGGCTCGTACTCATCATACGAGACTTTCTCTCGAATCGTACCTTTCGATACCGGGTCGAAGGTACGCTTTCTTCGCCCCATCCTATACAGGCCGGAGTCCCTCAGGGCTTCGTGCTCTCTCCCCTCTTGTTCAGCCTGTTCACGAACGACATTCCTCGTTCGAACAGAGTCCAACTCGCCCTTTACGCGGATGACACCGCTCTCTATTATTCCCATAGGAACATGTCCTATTTGACGCGTGCTCTTCAAGCCGCAGTCGACGCCCTGGGTCAATGGTTCCGTACGTGGCGCATAGAGGTGAACCCGGAGAAGAGTGCCGCGGTGGTCTTCTCCCGGGGACCCGCCAATATGTTCTCCGCGCAGAGCCTTCGGCCCATCAGACGACTGGCCCCAATGTCCCTATTCAATCGCCCTATCCCCTGGACTAGGAAGGTTAAGTACCTCGGAGTCACCTTGGACTCCGCCATGACTTTCGGCCCGCACATTCGGTCCGTCCGCAATCGAGCGGTTTTCGTATTAGGTCGCCTGTATCTCCTCGTGTTCTCTGCAAGCGGAGTAAAATGTCGCTTAGAAATAAGTTGACATTATACAAAGCCTGCATTCGCCCTATCATGACTTACGCGAGTGTAGTTTTCGCGCACGCTGCCCGCACCCGTATCGATAGCCTCCAGGTTATCCAAAATCGTTTTCTCCGACGTGCCATCGGTGCCCCGTGGTACATGCGGAATGTAGATCTGCATTCCGATTTCAAGTTAGATCCCCTTCGTAAGTTCCTCAAAGAAGCGTCGAAACGCTACTTTGAATCCGCGTCCCGTCACGCGAACAGTTTAATCCGCGCCGCCGCCGATTACGCCCCTAGTCCTTCTGACCCGCGCCGCAGACCACGGCACGTACTGCTCGATCCTCCTGACCCCATGACGGTCCTATTGGGCCGGGATGCGCCGAACCTTCCCCGACAACCGTATGCTACACTAGCTATCAGACACTGGTCTCGCCGGCGAGGCCGTAGGGTCGTACGTATGCGACCTCAACGACGTGCATCACCCCACTGAGTTTCTTGCCGGTTCTTCTATGTGGGGGCGCGTTGTGAACCGGTGGTAAACTCAGCCCTCTCTTAAGCGACAGCCCAAGCCGAGGCCGTGCCTCCCTGAGGTGCCCTTGAGCTCGTCGCTACTTCTGCCTTTAAGGCTAGAGCGGTTTAAGGGCTCGCCTCCTATTGTCCGGTGAAGCTGTAATGGCCATCTGCGGCCAACAGCGTCTATCATTCCCAAAAAAAAAAATAGATTTACATAGATAACGCAAATGTATGTACTTCGCGTGTCCGAACCCCGAAGAAACGTCAGGGTTAGTCGCCGCTAACTTACATTCTACGCGCGTCTGTTCAAGTCTGTTGCAGCCTTGCAGCCGGTCGGCCACAAAAACTAAAAAAAAAAACGGTGGGGCATCGGCGGCATCGGTGTCTTTGAATCGGTTTGGCCTTCCCGTCACTAAATTTCGGCCGTAACGTCACAGAAGGTGTTAAAAACTTGGTTAAATAGTCGGCACGCTTGGTTTCAATACAAATCGTGATACTTGCGTTATCTATGTAAATCTATATCTGTGAAGCTAGGACATGCACTATGGATCCAACTGGGTCAAAGTGAGTTCCGGTAGCTATCGGGCCTGCTTCATAGCCACCAACCATAGAACAGATTCTTTCTTGCAAGTTTATTCATTTTATTAATAGCTTAATTAGCAATAATCGCCTCAGGAGAGAAGTCCATAAATAAAAGCGTGTTACTGTGAAATTCCTTATAAGAACCTTTTTTTTTTTCATTGTTTCACCATACTTGGCGTAGGACGGCATTCTTTGAATTCAATTAACTCTTAATAGTATGTCGCATCGATTGGTGTAATCGATGGCGTACCATAAACTAGATTGGGCGATGCGACTTTTTGTCGATGGCTTTATAAGTACGACACAAGGTATGTATTTTGTATTTAAGGCTTAGAATATGAATCAGTACAAGTACTATAGAATGCTTAATTCAAATAAGAACATGTAGCCACGAGTAAGAACATCAAAATACATTTACATCAGGTACACGACGTTAGGTACTATACCGTCGGCTGTATTTATCGACATTTGCGCTTGTGAAAGATCAAACCCATCACTACTTATCACTTACATATCAATATAACTCATAGATTTAGGATTTTTCTTGATACAACTCTTATAATATAACTTTAAATAGTTCAATTCACCTGCCTCTTAAGGAAAATCTGCCTACGCTTTGTTTAAGGGGACCATAGACAAACGCGTACTCTATTCTTCATATATAAACTCTATGACTGTGATAAAATCGAGTTTTGCTTGCAGTTATTATTTGCATTGAATTTGAAGATAGTTGTAGAAACGAAAAAATTTGACAGTCAAAGTCAAGACAATAAGGCGTTCCTTGCGAAGCATGCATCTTTGTTGAGTTTATTTGCATTTACTTGGCATTTATGCAATACGGCCTTCCCGCGGATATTTTAATTTAAAATAAAGAAAAGTTATTGCAATCGGTGATAAATCAAACACAATATTTTAGTTAGTAATTGTTGCGAAATAAACGTTTGAACTCACTTGTTTTACATAGGAATTCTTTTCAGATTTTCATCTTGCTTTTTGATTGTAATATAAGATTGAATTTTAAATTGTAGAGTTACCTAAATCTGTCACAATGTCACAGTATTACAATATTTTTGTAAAACTGTGAAATATACATCTATGAAGCAGGGGTTCAAAACATTTTTCACGCTTATAGGATCAAAAAAAAATCAATGTATGTAGTGAATTTGATTCTAATAAAATTTTGTGGTTAATCATCCCCAAAATAACTAATATTTTTTTTCTTTCCATGGATATTTTTCTCGTGATAAAACATAATCTATGGGGATACTCTTGACTCTTGACTGGGTCTGCAATATAACTCGTCAACACTCACATCAATAGCTTCCAAGCAAAGCCATTCAACTAATCATTATGTTTAACATAGATTAGAATTTTTGATGTTTAATCACTTTGCTTCCATGCGTAATCGTTAAAGTCATCGAAACCTTGAACTCAGTGACCTGTAAATATGACAAATTACGCCATCTTGTTGTAAAACTGCTAAATTTAGTACCGTTAATATGCTTTAATCGTCGAGAGATCTCCCACCAACAGGCAGATACATCTTAGTCTTACCTTCTTACCGAAAACTAGTTTTTAGCAAGCTCGCATTTGTTTTATTTGTATTTTTAGTGACGAGTCCGAGGGAGCCGTTTGCCTCATTAGTAAGCGGTCAAGTGCGAGTCGGACTCGCGCACCGAGGGTTCCATAACTTTACACATCTATTCGACTCATGGATCAGTTTACTTTTTAATCTGCTGACCGGCTTGTATTTTCATACTGCCGGTCCCAATATCCTATCTATCTCTTACTATCAGTTAAAATAGTTACCATCGATAGCTTTATGACATACTTATTTCCGTTTCAATAAACAAAGATAGAAATATCTGTCCTTACTATTGTTCTAGCTTCGAGACCTTAAAGCTTACTAGAGATAAGATGTCAAGTGTCATATTGTTAGCCAGTAAGTCGGTAAGTAGTGACAGATCAGTGGCCCAGCGCTTGCCTTGGAAAATAAGGTGCGCAGGTTCCGAACCCCGTCTCGCTCCTTCGTTTTTTAAAATTAATCATGTGCAAATCGTCTTTGTGCGATTATTACTAGATTTCGGTGAAGGAAAACATATCTTGAGGAAACCTGCAGCCTAACTAGCTTTCGAATGATGTGGGAAGTCGGCCAACCCGCACTTGCCCAGCGTGGTGGACTATAGCCTTCATGTATGTGAAGCTGTAACGGCCAACAGCGTCTATCAAAAAAAAAAAAAACGTTAATAATTTCGGTAATTTCGTTGAAATTTTAATTAGCTTATTACCTTGAGATCACTGGAATATGATCCCGGGAGGTGGCAAAATTTGAGGCCCGTTGCTCTAGATGTTATCGGAACAAAATAAAAAGCTTAGATGCTATTTACCTTAAACCTTGCTTATTCAACTTTGCCCTTGGCGACAGACAATGAAGACATTATATGACGTCACTAAAAAGAGTTCCTGTACCTATCAAATTATTTCGCATGACTCCTGCATAAAGAGGTAGGTTGGGAACTATTATCATCGCATTTGGGTATAATATTATTCAAAGGAGGAAGGTAAAGGGGCAAAGTTAACTCGCCTTTTATTACGACGCAACGATTGTAAGGAAAATGAGATACGCGTCAACTTATATGTACAAAACTAACTGACCTGCGCTGCGCAGCTTCGTTTGCCCTTTTTGTTTACGTTGGTGACACCCTTTTTAACACGCTTTTATTAGCTTGACCTGTATGTATGTATGTAACTTTGTATGATGGTAATGGAATCTTGCGATGCCATTTTGACCCACTTCTACACGTCCAAAATATTTGAAATTTTGCACATGTATCAAGGACCGGTGACAATACAATAATATGGTATCATCGAGCTGATCTGATGCTGGGGCTCGAAGGTAGATAAGAGAACCCTTGGATGGCTACTAGTAAACTAATCCAGTTTGTGTTCATTTGATTTGTTTTAAAGAGTTCTTTTCACTTTGACTATTAATGAGGACCTGATGGTGGAACTGGAGAAGGTGGGTGACGGAATCCTGGATTGGCTACTAGTAAACACATCGAGTTTGGGCTCATTTGATTTGTTTTAAAGAGTTCTTTTCACTTTGACCATTAATGAGGACCTGATGATGGAACAGAAAGGTGGGTAACGGAACCCTGGAATGGCTACTAGTAAACACATCGAGTTTTTGTTCATTTGATTTGTTTCAAAGAGTTCTTTTCACATTAACCATTATTCAGGACCTGATGATGGAACAGGAAGGTGGGTCACGGAACCCTGGATTGGCTACTAGTAAACACATCGAGTTTGGGCTCATTTGATTTGTTTTAAAGAGTTCTTTTCGCTTTGACCATTAATGAGGACCTGATGATGGAACAGAAAGGTGGGTAACGGAACCCTGGAATGGCTACTAGTAAACACATCGAGTTTGGGTTCATTTGATTTGTTTCAAAGAGTTCTTTTCACATTAACCATTATTCAGGACCTGATGATGGAACAGGAAGGTGGGTCACGGAACCCTGGATTGGCTACTAGTAAACACATCGAGTGTGGGCTCATTTGATTTGTTTTAAAGAGTTCTTTTCACTTTGACCATTAATGAGGACATGATGATGGAACTGGAAGGTGGGTGACGGAACCCTGGAATGGCTACTAGTAAACAAATCGAGTTTGGGCTCATTTCATTCGTATTAAAGAGTTCTTTTCAGTTTGACCATTACTGAGGACCTGATGATGGAACTGGAAGGTGGGTGACGGAACCCTTGAATGGCTACTAGTAAACACATCGAGTCTGGGTTCATTTGATTTGTTTTAAAGAGTTCTTTTCACATTAACCATTAATCAGGACCTGATGATGGAACAGGAAGGTGGTTGACGGAACCCTGGATTGGCTACTAGTAAACCCATCGAGTGTGGACTCATTTGATTTGTATAAAGGAGTTATATTCACTTTGCCTAATAACGTGGACCTGTTGATGGACCCGGAAGGTTGGTAACGGAACCCTTGATTACTACTTGGGAAGCTATTGACTTTTAGCGTACTTTCGACTGTTTAAAGGGTAAATACGTAGTGCTTTCTTAAACTCAATCAGATACCTACGCGTAATACCTAGTTTGTTTAAAATGTTTTGCCACAACCTGCCTACGATTCAAGCTACGAACAAATCAATACTTAGACTAATTTTATCCGTAGTTTAGGCGAATATTGCTAAGACTAAAAAGTATAAAATAAATTACTAGTTTAAAAAACTAAAAGTACACGCTTTTATAAGGACTACTGCACTAAAAAGCAATAAATAAATTATCGAAACCGTTCTTTCTTTCTTTCTACCCCGTGCTTGTAATTTATGGATTATATTTATGTGTAAAAGCGTGGGGCGCCTTTTCTGAATAACAGCTTAACATTTCTGTAAAATTTCAAGAACGCTAAGTATTTGTATTCACATGACAATCATTTGTAATCATTTACAGAGAAAAGGCGCCCCACGCCTTTACACATAAATATAATCCATAAATTACAAGCACGGGGTAGAAAGAAAGAAAGAACGGTTTCGATAATTTATTTATTGCTTTTTAGTGCAGTAGTCCTTATAAAAGCGTGTACTTTTAGTTTTTTAAACTAGTAATTTATTATTCTTCTACACCACCCCAGGTTTACTTAGTGCGAACAAAACAAAACAGAAATTATTCAAATTGATCTAGGCGTTTCTGAGTTTTAGCGAGACTAACGGACAGCTATTCATTTTTATATTAAAAAAAGAAGATAAATAGACTAAGTTAGGAATTGCTAGAAACATCAAATGTTGCTGTATTCAACAATAAATTCTCTCTTTTACGTACACCCAAAACATGAAAAAGTGTAATTTTAAAATTAGTTTTTCAAATGGCTGTCTTACCGATAAAAAGCAATTTCTTCCAGAGAACCATGAAGGAAGAAATAAAGAAACTTACATAATGTAATAAATCACAATTTCACAAATTTTTGCGTACACTTTAGACGCTTAGTAGCTACAACTAATAAATACAGTTGCCAAAATGAATACAGAAGAAAAATAAGCATTCCATACTCCTGCATTGCACTACCGCTTGTCAAAGAGACGTTATTAAGTCTCTTGAACGTAGTAATTTCTCTAGCTACAGTGACTTTTACTTTTACACCGGAACACAGCTATGTTTACGCGCTACTGCGGTGGTACCTATCTGGATGGTCTTTCATGCATGAACCTGCCACATGGTAAAGCCGTAGCTTTAGCTTTTTCTTCTGCGAAATACTTCTTCAAGTCTTTTTTCGGGATAAAAGATGCCTATGTCCTTACCCAAGGTCTAGTCTATCTCTGTACCAAATTTCATCAAAATATGTTTAGTGGCTTATGCGTAAAAGCGTAACAAACAGACAGAGTTACTTTCGAATTTATAATATTTAAAAAAATGATAGGGATTTCTTGGAGCACTGAGGTTTGCACAAATCGAGGCTATCCTAAATTACGGACTCGGACTTTTAGTTCGTGTTTTTTTTTATCAGATTAATAAAATAGGTACTTATGTACTTTGCACGTAAACAGCATAATATTGTGAATGTTTTCCCACGAATTTCGTAACACATTTTCTCGTGGGAATCTCTATTGAATTATCAGTAAAGGTCGTGTAAACGTTAATATATCCGAACTGTCGAGTTGTTGGAGTATAGGTACTGTGGTTTAAGGTGGTTCGTGGGGTTTTGGCTGTGGGAAGGATTGTGTTATATTGTGTCTTTTGTCATATTTTTAGCATGCTCTTGAAATTACTCAAACTCAAAAATAGTTTATTTCAAATAGGCTTAACGCTAGCACTTTTGAAAGGTCATGTTTTTTTTTAAAAAAAAGCTACTACCCGATCACAACGCGGCCTCAACTGAGAAGATCCGGCAAGAAACTCAGCGGGCTTGTGATTTTTTTACTTTTTTTTTAAATAGTGTGCCATGTTACAATTAGATCAGAGCGACAGTGTGTCTTGCCGTTCAAAAGATCAAATAAGACAGAAAAAAATAATAATAAATACTATAATACAAAACTAAAAAACTCCAAGGGGAGAAGTAAATTTCCGCAGACCTTTTGATGCCATCCCTGGTGTCCATAGTTTGGATTATAATTCTTCTTGTACCTACTATTGAGGCTATATTTAGAGTTCTGCTAACCATCCTCTTCTTGTTACTAAATTGAATGAAAAGAAATCATTTCGTCAATCATTCTAGGTGCGATTCTTTTTACCCTAAATCCATGGCAGTGTGTTCCTGCCTAATTTGTTGTATTACTGATATTAATCTGTTAATATGTATTTGTTTGTAGAAATAATACTTTGTTTCGATCATTTTTCATAAATTTGCAAGCGATTACCCAATCTCAATATACTTATACTTAATCCCAACATTGTCAATTTAGCATGGCATCAAAGTTAATAGGTAATTATTGTATTTCCAAGCTGGTTTTGAAGTTGTAAACGTTTGCAAATTCATTTGAAACGGAGTTTAGTTAACAAACATCTTAATTACAAGGAATATAATAACCGCGTCAGGCCTCGGTACCCGTGACGTGTAATTTGCTTAGCGCAAATAGAATTCTTAATTAGCCGTGAGGTGAGCTTTACATTGCGTTGTGGATATGTATCGTGGAAAACTGGTGTCTAATTAATGAAATAATTACTAAAGCCACTGAAGCCCTCAAACTCGCAAATATTCGGTCTAATCCGTCCAGTCCAAACAGTTTCGCGATAAAGGAGTTGTTGCAAAATGGGCTAGGAATATGTACACCACCGCAAAAAATCGAGAAAAATCCATAGAATTCGGGAAAAATATAAATATTTCGCTTAAATTACTATTATTGTTGTAATTTTAATTATAATTATAATTTATTTTATATCTATATTCAACATGGCGTCCTAAGATGGCGTCTCATTGATGCCGAATTAAACTGTCAGCCAGCCAACTGTCAATAGCTACTGCTGCTGTCACACTTGTCACAGTTGGTTCCGTGCGTGTATTGTATGTAGTGAATTGATTTATCATTGATATTTTAATTATTAAAATGATGTATAAGAAAACAGAAACAAAAATACAAAGAGTACTGTAATAAAAATACTTTTAAGGCCATTGATATAAAAATGACACATGACAGTGACACTTTTCCGCCATGCCAGTTTTTTGTTATGTGTTGCAATTCTAATAGGCCGGTCAATTTAGACAATTGAAATAAAGAAAATTCCGACAGAGCCAAATCTTCGTAGAGACCTTAGGTTTACCACAAGGAATAAAGTGTCAAAAGTCCCAATCAGCCCCATGTGCGCTAAGGGACTTATTCGGGGCCCAAGGTCAACATTTTAGGTTTTTTGGATTTTTCTCGAAAACGTTAAGTTTTAACGAAAAAGTACCCCAGAGCAAAGTTGTAGATCTTAAAATTCTCTATAAAAATGGTCCTTATGATTTTTTCTCTAAGACCCACTATTTCCCAGATATTACGCTTGTAAGAATCATGTTCTAAATAGTATGCACACATATGCCACGTATATACATATTTAGGTACTCAAGCAAGCAAAAATGCCTACTCGTGTCTCCTTTTATGTATACATACAAGAAAATATACTCTAAAAAGACCGCCGGACCTCAATAGAACAATTTAATGCAAGAAATACAACTATTGTAGTGGGTGAAGATGTTGATTTGTTAGTACTACTCACTGCAAGGACTCCATCTGATAAAATTATTTACTTTTTAAAACCTGGGAAAGCGCAGCAACGGACAGTAATATATTCTTCTAAAAGTTTATATATTAAGTTTAGAGGTCCGGCGGTCTTTTTAGAGTATATTTTCTTAGAATAATATAATGTATACATAAAAGGAGACACGAGTAGGCATTTTTGCTTGCTTGAGTACCTAAATATGTATATACGTGGCATATGTGTGCATATTATGTAGAACGTGATTCTTACAAGCGCAATATCTGGGAAATAGTGGGTCTTAGAGAAAAAA
Organism: Furcula furcula; assembly: GCA_911728495.1. NCBI lineage: Eukaryota > Metazoa > Arthropoda > Insecta > Lepidoptera > Notodontidae > Furcula > Furcula furcula. Next base: position 5,089,468 of record OU452243.1, read on the forward strand.
TCATAAGGACCATTTTTATAGAGAATTTTAAGATCTACAACTTTGCTATGAGGTACTTTTTCGATAAAACTTACCGTTTTCGAGAAAAATCCAAAAAACCTAAAATTTTGACCTTGGGCCCCGAATAAGTCCCTTAGCACACATGGGACTGATTGGGACTTTTGACACTTTATTCCTTGTGGTAAACCTAAGGTCTCTACGAAGATTTGGCTCTGTCGGAATTTTCTTTATTTGATCACTATTTTTATGTCTAAATTGACCGGACTATAAGTAAAAATTCTTAAGTTTTACAAGCAAATAAAGCTAAATTAAAGTAAATTGATTGCTAATTTATGCGTGGTTCCCTATTTTAGAGTATAGTGTACTAAATCTTAGCCCAGGCTCCATATATTTTGGAACATCTCTTTTGTATTTTTCAAAAACTTTCATTGATGTAAGTATTTTTGAACACTCCCATGGGACATGGGTTTTTGTATTTTGAATGTTTTGAGATAGTGTGATAGTTTATGCAGGCATTTTTTTTTTTAAATCAAACTACTTGTACGGATTTCATCGCGGTATATTTTTTGATTTTATTATCCCGACGCAATATTCGCGTAAGTAAAAGACGGCATTTTTTTTGTTGACCTTCAAATGGTCACTTCTCCAATCTCCTTATAGGGGCTTTCATCGTCATCAGCCACTGCTGAACTTGCTGAACATAGGCCACTCTCGCAGGAAAGGGGTTTGCCAATTTTATCCCAACGCTTAGCAGACATCTTGGGGATCGCAGTAAATGTAGTGATGGATGAAACAGAAGACGCTGTTGCCCGTCTTCTGGTTTTCCTACGACACCCAACGTGAGATGGGAGGGTGTTCTTACCCTAACACTACGGACACGTCTCCAGTGCAGGACGCTCGCTAGGACACGTCCGGGGAGGCAGAAATGCACGCTTTTTACAATTTTTCAGTTTAACACTCTTTGCATTTTTATTAGGCAATCTTAGGTTCTTCTAATTGGCCTCATTACAAAAGTAGAGCGCGTCTTTGTGCTACTAAAGTTACTACCTGAACGTTGAAGTTAGGAAATAACTAGCATAAACTGTAGCTGTAGGTAACTGTCTACAAGACGGCAAACAGTAAAGTGTTAACTCCAACTTGTTACTGTTAAAGTTTATACTCTATCTTACAACTTTAAAGTACGTATTTGAGTGTGTACCATTCTTGATTACTACGCTCTTGCTTGATATATGTTAGTTGGAAAGAACTTTTGTGCTGTAGGTATAATTTTTTTTAAAGGTCAAGGCTACATGATCGCTACCGTTGATGACTTTTTTGTATGAATGACCTTCGTGCCTACTCTTCTTAGACTTTTACTTTCACTCTTTCCTTGTTCATGCAGTTATGCTGTAGAATATGCCGCGTGATATTCGCAGCTGTCGTGGTAATACCCCCTCCTCTCGGGAACCTGTCACGACGCTCTTGGGGATGGGGGTCGCAACTCCGCCGCCGTCCTTCTCGTAGTAGCCGTCCCGTGCTCCAGGGTGCTTTCCCTCTTAAGCTAATTGTAAAGGGAACCCTGCGAAGGACTCAGCGACGGCGTGCGGTACCTGGTTCAAGCTAAACCTTAATAGCGTCTACATGACCACGCAGTCCGCATTAAGTCAGAAACATACATACTATGGTGTCGAGAATGACTGCGCTGCTGTGACACGAGACGTCCTAATAATGTGTCTCGAACCATTATGTCTTAACCGATATGCTTCTGACGCGCCACAAGACGACACGACATAAGAGCACGTTTCCTATTTTTTTACAATGTCGTCAGCATGCCATATGAACGATACTACCGCGTGATCATGTGAACTTACCCTTAAAGCCTTAAACTTAGGGCTATTTAATATTTGCCGGAAAGCGCTGCAGCCGCGCTGCTTTTTAAATCCATAATAAAATCTTTTTTAAAAAAAATTGAACCGACTTCAATATCACTGAAAAGTATAAAATAATTTAAATATTTATTGAAGTTGGTGTTAGCTTACCGGCTGTGTATATTTGGCACCAACTTCAATAATATTTAAATTATTTTATACTTTTCAGTGATATTGAAGTCGGTTCAATTTTTAAAAAAAAAGATTTTATTTTAAACATTTTAGTGATATTTTCATATATAAAGATTGAACCATCGAAAACCGTAAAATTATCTAGGTAGGTTATGATCACATTATCGTCTACATAGTTTTACATAATTCATGTTTCTTCAGAAAAAAATATCCGGTCGTAATGAAATTTGCATGGAAACATCATAGTAGTTTACTCTCTCGGATAAAAAAAGAATCATCGAAATCGGTTCATAATTGTCAGAGCAATGTAATGGAGAACATCAGTTTTATGGTTTTTACCAGATAAATTCCTCCACATCGTTCATGGTCCTCCAGGAAGTTCTTATCCGGTTGTAATAAAATTCATACAGATTCAATACAGTGGTTTCTTCTTTCGAATAAAAAAAGAATCATTGAAATTGGTAAATATTTGCCAGAGTTATGACCATTTTTGTCCGACCGAGCGAGTCCGAGCGACTAAAACGTCATCTATATAGGCTTTCTTGCAGCTCTCAGTGCGCAGTCACCATTCTTGTTTTTCAGGAACTACTTATTACTAAGCGATAATTTTTTTATGGGACCCAATTAACGGATTAAAGAATGGATTTAAGAAAGATTTTTTCAAATCGGTTCATAATTGCCAGAGTTATGCGCGAACATACATAAAAAAAAAAAAATATATATATACAGACGAATTGAGAACCTCCTCCTTTTTTGAAGTCGGTTAAAAATAAATAACGCGTGACTGCAGCGCTGCGCGCGCGCTTTTCGTTCAAGAATTTATCGATGAGGCTGACAGTCGAGTGATACTTCGTCCATAGTGAAACACTATTAAGCTCGATCGTAGCGGCAGGAGCCGCCACGCGGCCAATTTAAAGTCTCCCTTTCATGTGCGCGCACGGCAGACCATCTCTCGACACTGGGGAAATTATGTTTCGATATTCTCATTGTGTACCATATTATCATGCTGTCAAAAGTGACATTCTTGAGACCAACGCAAAATGAGCTTATTCCTTAATTCCAATTGGGTTAACTGTAAAACAAGTATTTAAATTGTAAAAGCACAAGAACCTGATTGCGATACACAATTAAACATATTTCACATCGCCTTGTAAGACTTTCCAATTAATACTCTGATGTTTTTAAATATAAAAACACATTAGGTTATTTGAAAAGTAATTAAAACCTATAGACCACTCCCACGAACCTAACGACAGTTGATTTGTACCTCATCAGAAGTCGAAAGATGTTCACTGCTTCACTAAGGGCTCAGGGTTGCAATAATCCCCATGCTTGGCAGGCGTCTTGGGGATCGCAGTATAGGTGGTAGGTAATCCAATAGGAAGATGCTGCGGCCCGTCTTCTTGTTTTCCCTTACGGACACCCCACGGGTCACATGTGATACCGCCGTGTAACTTTTTTTTTTTTTAATTAGTTGACCCTAATGGGAACGCCGTGTAACTCTTAAAATATAACTTCTGGGTTAATCTCAGAGTAATTAGAATGGAGCTAGTATCGCGTCGATTCCCCGAACAAATTTTTCGTGGCACTTTTGCGGGGTGCGGGAGGCGAAGTAAACACACACAGATACAATTTCACGCATACCCACACTATAATAAACTCGCAACACATTCAAAAAGATACGCACACAAATAAAGAATGACCTGAACATATGAACAAAAGTTTGGCAGAGGGGTTAGCGCATCATGATCTCTCCAGTGGTATCTCCTCTAAGGGGTTAATCGTGTAAATCCGCACTTGCCCATAATTTCCCCGCGGTTGGTGGTCTACCAACCAAATTATCATTACCCGTCTGTTTTACACGAGCACCGACCGACCTGCTTCGTTATCTGTTCACAACTGTAATTTTGTTATTTACCTGTTAAACATTTTAATTGGCCGCCATTGCGGGCTTGCATTTTTAGGTCGGAAAGAGTAGTGGTTGTTTTTTTTTCTGTTATTTTGTACCGGGCTTTAATCATTTATTACACAAGCGGCTTTTAAGCCAGTTAGTAACGAGACAAGCAGGACCTTGGTCTGATGGTAAACGACACTGCCGATGGACACCCGAGACTTTAGTTATTTAGTCTTATGAGCCAGGTAAAGAGACCCTCAGACCGGATCATGCCATTGAACACACATTGCTGCTTGACGGCAGAATATCTGACACTGCTGTGATCCCATGGTCCCTTTCCCTTGGAAACCTTCGATAGATTCCCGGGACCTGTGGAAGTTGACCAGAGTATATGGGTTTCTTACCCACTGAAACCTTCGCAGCTGTCGCATCATCATATGGTAGGTACCTGGGTTCTCCGGTGGGATCTGCACCAGGGACAGGAAAGTTGCTTTTGAGCCTGCCGCCAGGGGGCGCATTATAGCCCTCCGGGAATCAGATACGATGCTCACGAGGACGGGGGTCGCAATTCCGCTACCGTCCTCCTCGGAGTCGCCGCCGTACTCAATGGCCGTCCGAACGTCCAGCAACTTTGAAGGATGGGATCAACAACTATGTTACAGAAGAAGAAGAACTATGTTACATACTAGCAAGTTCCTCAAAAATATATCCAAGAAACAAAAGACAAAATGTGTATTGTTATCATAAATTTCATACTTTATGTAGGTGTGTGTTGGTTCCAGAAACTGGAGTGGACAATAAATAGATACCGTAGATCTGTTCCGAGCAACAATGTAACAGCCGTTCCCCGGGTTTGGACGTGTTTATTTATACGAGACCTTTCCTTTCTCGGGTAGCAACAGGCCTGATGTATTTGGTGATAAAGTGCCCTTGCTATGGAAATATTTTTTTAACACCTGCTTCATTTTAAGCTTTGGTAGAGGATTTTTTCGCTTTTTTTTAAACGTTGTTTTGTTAATTGAATCGACATTATTTACTTGCTTGCCACTTGCTACTTTACTATACGATAATTTATAATAATCTATATTATCATTAGCAGTTGACGTCCACTGCTGTACAAAGGCTTCCCCCTTAGAAGGGAGGGGTTGCCATAATCCCCACGCTTGGCAGGCGGCTTGGGGATCGCAGTATAGGCGGAAGATAAATCCAAGAGAAAGACGCTGCTGCCCGTCTTCCTGTTCTCGCTTAGTCGCTTCTTACGACACCCAACGAGAGGATATAGGGGGATGCTATTTTAACCCGGCACCGTACGGGTAATCTATGTGGCACATCTATGTTATACAGGAGGAAGATTTAATAATCGCAAAGTGCAATGGCACCACGAGAAATAAATCTCCCTTATTGATGGGACAAAATTATGGGACCACAAGAAAACACCCTGTCATACATATTCAACCCTTTCTTCTTTTTTTTTTCGTGGGGAAATCCTCATGGATCCTGCACCGCCGGGCGCCGATTATGTTGGACTCCTACCAACTAAAACCCCACGGTGTCCTCATTCCGCTTTACTGTGGCGGGCCCCGGGAACGTATACTACTCATCTGGTTCCCGCCAGCGGTCGTCTGCCTAGCGGCGAACTCCTCCTCGTCTGTGGGTGTATGAGACCCACATACACGTCCGCGGGTGTATAAAGCCCGCGGACTCCTCGAGCAGGCGTGCCGGGACACTTTAGCACGCCTTCCTACGCGAATACATATTCAACCCCACCAATTGTCTTTGGTAAATGTGTCTCGAGTCTTGTCACTAGTTTGAATAAAAAAAAAATTAACTAGCCACTGGTCGTGCGCAGCCTTATTCCGCTAGCTCTCTTAACAACCGCCATTGTTTTGCTGCAGTGTCGTGATTTTATTGTAAGTGATTTAAAAATGTTCTTGAGCTATTCGCGTTTATATAGCAAAGTCGTGACTCGCCGAGATTATAGTTCAGCGTTCGATTGACGTCTGGCATTTCGGAATGGGAAAACCAAGGGAAAGGTAACTATGGACCGCCTTTATTGAAATAAAATAAATAAGGGCTGGTATGATACCAGCCCTTGTTTAAGTCCCACTGTTGGCACGGGCCTCCCCTCAAGATGAAGGGGCGTAGGCCATAGTTCACCACGCTTGGCGCACCGGCTTGGCGGACTTCACACGTCATTCGAAAGCTAGTTAGGCTTTCTCAGAGTTGCAGGTTTCCTCACGATGTTTTCCTTCACCGAAAGCTAGTAAAAATCGCACAAAGACGCTTCGCACATGATTAATTAAATAAACCGGAGGTGCGAGCCGGGGTTCGAACTTCAACTTTATTGAAAACTCAAGCTTAATCGGGAAAAAACACTTGTCTGCTAACTAGCGAAACATTTTTAATTTTGTCGGATTAATTAATTGACTTATTTTGTTTTTCCTGATTTCCCCTGACGGAGGGCTATATTTTTCGAGGTTATATATGTATGATATGCAAAGACATTTAACTACTTAGGACTGACATATACCTATTTAATCTGTTAATGTGCACGTCTTCTTTGACACGCCCTACCGGTCAATCGTTGGATTTTTATATATCATAATTATGTTACTAAGTACATTACTTAGTTGTTGGCATGAGTCGAGGCCGTGATATCAGTGGCGGTCCGAGAGGGGGCGGGGGCTTGCAGGGGTCATGACATGGGGGGAAACCTACAAAAGGTCCCGGGTACTCTCTTCTATACTCAATGGACGTCCTAGGATCCACATCCCAAGCGTCCAGCGACTCCGAAGGATATATTCATCGATATAATATTTAAACTAGATAAACATTCACGAACAAAATGACATCTAAAATGTGGTCGCGGAGGCTGCAAACTTATCTGTGCTGGTGGCGGAAACGTGAACTAACGATGTTATAAGCATAATGACTTGTAGTTTGACAGTTTCACATAGACAGTAGCGACACTCCTATCGGCAAAAATAAATTTGTCAGGATGTGGCTTGTAAAGAAATAGCGACACAAGGGCGCTATTTCTAGTTTATATATTATATCGATGGATATATTTAACTTACCTCAGACTTAAAATGTGTTTAACAGGCTTGTAGCTATATCTTGGCCACTTTTACAAAATACACTTGTCTATCTATAGATTTTATAACGCCAGGTGGTTTAATAGCAGTACTTACGTCTTTAAAAGCTGAATCGTGACCGGCGCCGGCGCAGCTTTTAATGTAAGCCGTCCAAACAGCGCGCCGGTTGCGCGAACCGATCTGACATTTGAAAAGACTCCTAAGGGCTTTGATAAAATCCATTGTAGATAAAAAAAGCCTTGGCTCAACGATCAGGCTAATGTTTTTTTTTGTGGCTATAAAATTTTCAGTAGCTACTTACCTGAAATTGTGTTCGTTAAATGGTAATAGACTTAAACCCTATTCTGGTCTTTTATTAGCTGCCATTACGCAATCTGTGCTGGAAAAATGACGACGATCCTATTGGATTTTGGTTCGCGGCCGCCATCTTGGTGGTAGAGGCCACGAACTCAATTTTTCCAATTCTTGTGTACTTATTATATTTATTTATTTATTCTTCATGCACAATTGTACATAGGCGGACTTAATGCCTTAGGCATTTTCTGCCAGTCTACCTTAGGGTGATTCAGAGAAGATTCGAGGTAGGTGCAAATAAAAAGAAACAAAATAAACCAAGCAAAACAAAGATAAACATTATTAAATAAAAAAAATACACAAATTATTATTACAAACTAATTTATAAATATTAAATAAAATTCATAACTAAAAATAATTACTATAGACTAAATATATATATTGAATATCAATAAAATTAAATATTTACAGAACAGAATATAAATACAATAACAACATATAAATGAATAATATATATATATAATAACAAAGACTAGTATTGAAATGATTCCAAAGGCATATTATTAATGTGTTCCCGCAAAAGCTTTTTAAAAGAAAACATGGTTTCATTATACTTACTTGATAATACTTGACACTGGCGAAATCATCAATAATTGATGGAAGCCATAATTTTATAAAATAAGAAGAATATCCTATTGTTTTTGTCTCTCTGTAGTTAATTATAATAATTTTTAAAACCTCTCCCATTGAAATGAAATAGCAATTTCAAAAAAATCCGTGCAAATTATTCGCAGCCCCATTGTAAATGATTCAAAGAAACTATTTTATTTTCAGGTAAAACTCATCTCTACCACCGAGCCGAGCTACGACGTGGCCCAAACCGGACTTTTGAATACATCGACGGACAGACTTGTTGGTAAACGAACGTTAAACGTACACGTCCTTCAATGTATCGCGTGTGACGTCTGCCAGCCGCTTGCGTGGGCCATGATGATGTTTTTGAAGGTATTCGGAGTACAGGCCTTAAGGCTGGAATTGTGAGGATTCCGCCGTTGTCGGTAATGAGAAAGTATCTGTGTGAAAGGAGATGTGTTGGGCTTTTGTGGCTATTGTGAGGTAGTGTTCTATACGAATATGTGCAATGATGGAATATTTGTTTCTGAATCATAAGAGTGGATATTATAGCATACACGATTCATTTTGCATAAGCGATGAGCGATTTTGCAGCCGCATCGCTTTTAGCGTTATTTTTTTAGTGTGCTATTTAAGTCGGTGTTTTGGCCCGACTTCCCCAGAAGGAGAGAGATTTTGTAAGTATAATAATTATATTTCTTTGGCACGGCCGATAGCCTAAACGACTTGATTGATTTTGACTTATAAATAATATATATCCATCTTAATTGTGGAAGTGATATAGGCTATATATTATACGAATAAAAAAATATTCTAATAAAAAAATATTTAAATAAAGTTAATCTGGCGGCAGTCAGCCTCCATTTTTTACTTTTTTTTAACTTACAGAAACATCAATGTGTGTATTATATGAAAGGTAAGGAGACGCGTTGAAATATATATACACGTAAATATATATAAATATATATATGTATTTATAATGTAATGTAAGACCGTTTTGTTTATTCGCAGTCGGACTTTCTGTGCTTTTATGATTTATACTTGTTTTATATTTTATTCAAATACCTAACAGAATTTTTACGTGTTCTCTGCCGCATACCACCCTTCACATCGTACGTTTATACAGCAATGTATTAGTACCGTAAATACTCATCGAAATAACAAGTTAATTTTATTTTCATATCGATCGCGTGCTGTTGTATTTGATTATGCATCTTGGTACAACGTTTTCTATTCCCGTGTGAACAAAGCAACCTGCGTTGTTATTTTATGTATTAGGTAAAATAACTTAATTCATGTATTTATATAATAGCCAATACAGTGGTGTGCACCGATTTTAAACAGGGTAGGGTAAAACCTTATGCAAATAACTGCAATGTTGATGATGATGATGTCTAGGGAGTTAATTGTACAAACACAACCACAAGCATTCAATTTGGAATTAAATTAAAACTAACATAATTAATCAATACTTTATTGTACACAAAACAGCTACAGCAATACATAAAATAGTAATTTAATGCACAAAGGCGAGCTTAAAGCGTTGGCTACACGGTTATAAACCACAGGCACTAACTTGATAAAGTGGCTATGATTCCAGGAAAAATATCGATATGTCGATATTTTATGTTTACTAGTCTTGTGTACTACAAGAACGGTGAACGGTTAGGAACCGTTGCGCAATGCTCACCGAATAGATTCGGTAATCTTAATCGTACATCGGACACTTGCTGTTTTAGTTCAGCTTGAACGATGAACAAGCAACCGTACGAAGTACTACGTACGAAAGAGTCCGGTCCTCATCTTGCGGATATTGTGTGTTGCCAGGGCCAAAGTTCGGTGGGGGTGGTAGCGGGGCATCTGCCGGAGATTCTTAGCACCCCCTACTGGACCGTTACCCCACCTGCTACCAAGACGAGGAATAGAGGAGCCGTCGGGGACTAGGGGCCATTTGCAAGTCGTGTCTGTCATTGTGTGTTTAGTGTGTTAGTTTAGGGATTTGCCATAATCCCCACGCTTGGCAGGCGTCTTGGGGATCGCAGTATATATGAAGAAATGAATCTCAAACAAACGACGCTGCTGCCCGTCTTCTTGATATCCCTTAGTCGCCTCTTACGATACACCCAACGGAAAGAGGTGGGGATGCAATTCTAACCCGGCACCCCATGGGTATTTTATACTACATATACAAAATTCCTGTGACCAGTAAACCCCCCCCCCCCCCCCCCTGTTGGATATATTATAAACTAAAGACTTTTTAGATAGTTAAGTACTGGTCGCTTATTCGTGAGTGCGTTACTGTCATACCCTTATGGTCTGACGTCTGTCTTACAAGGTGTGTGTAACGCAATGGTTCGCTAATAAATTAATTTCATTTAACTTACACTATCTTTATTTTTCCGCCCATAACCCTTCAGGTTATGGGCCCAGGGCTTCGTTGTTGCCCGAAATATAATAGTATTTCGCGTTGCGGTGGAAAAAATATTTTATTGTGTTTGTCATTATAAAAACCGTTCCGTGCACACATCATGGCGTCTTTGTCCAATGTTCCTGTACAAATGGAGAAGCTAAGAGGTATGGAAAATTATTCAATTTGGAAATTTCACCTCAAAATGTTGCTCATTCATGAAGAGTTATGGGACGTCGTCTCAGACGAACCGCCGGACAAGCCAGATGCTGATTATAAGAAGCGCACGTTAAAAGCTTTGGCTAAAATTTGCTTGTCGGTAATGCCTGCAGTATTTATGCATGTCAGGAATGCAAACACGGCGCGTGAAGCTTGGACGAATTTGCAAAGAGCATATGAGGACAAAGGATTGTCAAGACGGCTTAGCTTGTTGAGGCTTTTATTTGCAACAAAATTAAGCAACTTTGAAAGCATGGAAGCTTATATCACGAAAATGTGTGATTTGAGTCAGCAACTTAGTGATATAGGTTCAGCTTTAGATGATGACTTGGTCGCAGTCCTATTATTGAGTGGCTTATCTTCGGACTATGATCCTCTAATAATGGCTTTAGAGAACTCAAATGTCACACTGTCAAGTGAGTTTGTAAAATCAAAACTAATGCAGGAGACTCAGCGACGAGAAGAAAAGGATGATACGGGCTCGACAGCTTTGGTGGCACATAAGAAAAGGGTTAAGTGCTACAAATGTAAGAAAGTCGGTCATATTTCTAAAGATTGTAAAAAACAAGCTACGACCAAGAAGGAGAGTGTCAACACTTCTACCAAGGTAATGTTAACTGCACTATCAGCGTGTGTAAGAAGTGATGTCTGGTTACTCGACTCCGGAGCAAGTTGTCATATGTGTAATGACAGGAAGGTGATGAATAACTTCGTACCCGGTTATGTAACTGAAGTTAAGGTGGCAAATGGTGATAAACTGTATACTGCCGGTCGTGGTAATGTATCGGTGCACTTGAAAAATTGTATTAAGACAATTAGTGAGGTTTATCATGTACCTAAGTTAGCCACGAACTTGTTATCAGTTAGCGCATTAACGAGAAAGGGTTATAAAGTTGTTTTTGATAAAAAATATTGTAAAATTTTTGATGGTAATATTTTAGTAGCTTTAGCAAAACATTTTAATGGTGTATATCAACTTGAAACTGCAGAATCTGATAGTAAGTCTAGTTCGGGTGTGCTAGGAAGTGCAAACTGTTCTGTTTCCACAGAGACTAGTAAGGTGGGCGTGCAGAAGGATTCACAAGCTGATGGAGTGACAGCTGTGACCCGTAAGTTGGCATCGACCCAGGCCAACACTCAGGTGAACAAGACTCGGGATTCAGTGCAGGATATGTCACCGATTAGCTGTGAGGTAACACAGATGAGTTTTGAAGCTAATACCGGTGCTGTCTCTCAAGAGACGTGGCATAAACGACTTGGTCATCTGAACTCTAGAAGTATGCATCTATTAAGACAAGGTATGGTCACTGGCATTAAATACGATAATTCTCATTTTAAATCGTGTGTAGCATGTGTAGAAGGAAAACTTACTAAATTACCTTTTCCTAAGAGTACACAAAGTAGGTCTAATGAGCTTTTAGGCATTATACACACTGATTTATGTGGACCAATGCCAACAAAGTCTATTGGTGGTGCGAGATATTTCTTGACCTTTATCGATGACTGTAGTAGGAAAACATTTATTTATTTCCTGAAGAATAAAAGTGAAGTTTTCGATAACTTCAAACATTTTAAGGCATTAGGCGAAAACCAAACAAATAAAAAAATAAAGGTGTTAAGGTCTAATAATGGAGGTGAATATGTAAATTCTCATTTCCAGAAGTATCTGAAGGATAATGGCATCATCCACCAAACCACGATCCCGCACTCGCCGCAGCAAAATGGAGTTGCTGAGCGAGCGAACCGGACTATAGTAGAAAAGGCTCGCTGTATGCTACGGGATGCTGGTTTGGATCATTGTTTTTGGGCGGAGGCTGTTAACACAGCTGTCTATTTGAAAAATAGAAGTCCCACAAAAGCTGTCCTAGGATTGACACCGGAGGAAAAATGGACTAATAAAAAGGTGAATCTTAGCCATTTACGTGTTTTTGGTTGTTTGGCCTACGCCTTGACACCGAATCGAACAAAATTAGATTCGAAGTGTAAAGCTTACATATTTGTGGGTTATTGCGAAAACAGCAAAGGATATAGTTTAATTAATCCGGAATACCCAAGTAAATGTATTAGTTCTAGAGACATTACATTTATGGAAGACAAATTCTATAAAAAGAATATGAATTGTTCTGGCAATGAGGTTTTTGTGATGACAAACGGTGTTCAGACTGAGGGCGTGAGTTCTCATGTTGAAGGAGCACAGTCTGAAACTCCTCAATCATCAGAAAACAGGGAAGGAATAAACGCCAGAAGACTTAGCATTTTTAGCGTACATGATTCCGATGGTAATAGCTCTAGCTCAGTGTTATCAGATAATTCTTCTGATGAAACATACTCTCCAGGGTCTTCAACACTCAGGGAGATGACGTCGGATAATACAACAGACTTCGAGGACGCGGAGTCAAACCAACGAGCGTGTCTTGCGAGCGCGAGCTGTGTCGGAGATGAACCAGTGACAGTACGAGAGGCTTTGAGCGGTCCCGAAGCCATTCACTGGAAAAACGCTATGAAAGATGAGTATCAATCTTTTATTGATAATAAGTGTTGGACATTAACTGACCCACCGAAAAATCAAAAACCCATTAAATCTAAATGGATATTTAAGAAAAAGAAAGGTGCGAATGGAGAGCTATTAAGATATAAAGCTCGCCTTGTAGCAAAGGGCTGTGCACAGCGCTATGGCGTTGACTACGAGGAAACTTTCTCACCAGTGATCAGGTACTCTACGATTCGCATATTATTAGCAATTGCAGCTGAGAAGCAAATGGATATCGATCACATGGACGTGAAAACAGCTTTCCTTAATGGAGACCTAAAAGAGACTGTTTTCATAGACCAACCAGAAGGTTTTGAAATACAAGGCAGTGAAGATAAAGTCTACAGATTGAATAAAGCGATTTATGGACTTAAGCAAGCTTCTAAATCTTGGTACGAGAAGATAGATAACGTGTTACGAAAGAAGTTGAAGTTTAAGAGATTATCTTCTGAGCCCTGCGTGTATTTCATCAATAATGGCGAAGAATTAGTTATTATTGGTTTATATGTTGATGACATAATGTTGTTCTCAACAAAAAACTCACAAATGAAAAATATTGTGAAACAGAAACTCATGAAAGAGTTTGAAATGAAAGATTTAGGGCCAGCCAGTTACATACTCGGCATGCGTATCACAAAGCAAAGAGACAAGTTATTGCTTGATCAGTCTAATTACATTAAACAGATTTTAGCTCGTTTCAATATGACCGATTGCAAGGCAGCTCCGACTCCAATGGAAGTGGGATTGAAACTTGTAAAAGCCGAGAGTAAGGAAGAAAATTTAGAATATAGAAATTTAATCGGTTGTTTAATGTATGTTGCAGTGTGCTCAAGGCCCGATATCTGCTACGCGGTAAGCAAACTAAGTCAGTTCAACGAATGTTACAGTCAGCTTCATTGGAAAGCAGCGAAGCGTGTACTGCGGTACTTAAAAGGTACTTTAAATCATTCTCTTGTTTTTCGAAAGGGTGGCCTAGACATTCGTGGGTATATTGATGCCGACTGGGCTGCGTGCGAGATAGACCGTAGGTCGTATACGGGTTTTGTTTTTAAGATAGGGGAAAGTACGGTTTCATGGGAAAGTAGAAAACAAAGAACGGTGGCACTTTCTAGCACTGAAGCCGAATATATGGCTCTCTCAGATTCTAGCAAAGAAGCTTTGTTTATTCGTACTTTAATGTTTGAATTATTTGGTAAACATTTTTGTGTAACCCTATATAATGACAATCAGTCAGCACATAAGTTGTGTCAGAACCCTATGTATCATGCACGTACAAAGCATATAGATGTGAGGCATCATTTTGTACGTGAAATAGTAAGAGACAATTTAGTTACTTTAGTGTACTTGTCAACTTCTGAAATGATAGCAGATATTTTAACTAAAGCTCTCACGAAGGATAAAACTGAGAAATTTATCAGTCAGCTAGGTTTGTCTTATATATAACTTTATTTAATTTTATATATAAGATTGAATTGTTTTACATTATGTTACACCTATCTGATTTGCTAACTTATTATACAGTTTTGTGATCTATATAAATTGCTTTAGTTTAAGGGCTAGTGTTGGATATATTATAAACTAAAGACTTTTTAGATAGTTAAGTACTGGTCGCTTATTCGTGAGTGCGTTACTGTCATACCCTTATGGTCTGACGTCTGTCTTACAAGGTGTGTGTAACGCAATGGTTCGCTAATAAATTAATTTCATTTAACTTACACAATCTTTATTTTTCCGCCCATAACCCTTCACCCCCCCCCCCCCCCCCCCCAAACCATGTGATGATAATGATGATCGTTGTGTGATGATGTGATGATGATCTTCATCACCAAGATATGAACGAAGTTGATGATGTGTGATAATGATTTATCTTTTAATGTGTACTTATGTATACATGAAAAATACACGATATATTTATTTCAATTTGTAAATAAAATTCGTTTATTAATCGGTTAGTAAAAGTAAACAAGAAGACTAAGCTAGTGTAGAGGTTGAAGAAACGACGGATGCATCGTCAACGATTGACAATGACGTCCACAACTAAAAATATTCTGTTTACGATATAAACTAGTCGAAAAATTTCTGTTTTTTCTTTTTTATTTAATTTTTTTTCGGGGCTTTTACTCTGGTGGAGTACACCAGCCCCATTTAGACTGTTTTATAAAACAGTTTATCGTGGACGATATACGGTCTTGTTTTGTCGAATGAATATGCGTCGACGATAGACTTGTGTAGTACATGAGAGAACTATTCCTTTTCATTTTTAGTACAACACTCTTTTAGTACTTCGTCTTTCAGTATGTATTCGACTATTCGTAGTCTCTAGCTCTATAATAACTGGTCAGCTATTCCTATTCGTTTTTAGTACATCATTCATTTGGATTCATTTAGTACTTCGTCTTCCGCTCGAGATTTATTCGTAGTCTCTGGTTCTGCACGAACTGGTCCGATCAGTTACTCGTTGACACACTCAGAACGGGACTGAATGAGCGGGAATGATATGTACTAAAAGTACTAAAATAATAAATTATTACATTTAAAAGATTATACTAGTACGTAGCGCTCCGTTCAATGTCCGAGCAAAAACAAGCCTAGAAGATATGCATACCTATATGAATGTTAAAGAACATGAGGATTAGGTTATTATTGAATATTAATTATGTAACGTTTGTGATTTTAATAGTTTTTGAAATATTATTGTTGTATGACGCAGTATGTAAACAAATAAAGCTAACAAAAAAAAACAAGATAATTAAATGGCTGAAATGCGTGGGGTGGTGGCGTCTTCAATTCAAACAATGATGATGATATAGATGATGATGGTGATGATTATGATGATAGTTGTGTGATGAACGTGATGAAAATGTGAATGATGATGTTGAATGGTGATGAAGATATGAATGGTGATGATGGTGTGAAAGATGTGAATGCTGATGAATGGTGATTATGTGTTATAATGGTGATGAGGATGTGAATGATGATGATGATGAATAGTGAAAATGTGTGATGATGGTGATAAACATATGAATAGTGTTGATGATGATGCAAAAGCTTGAGAACATAGGCATCAGGGGTACCCCGCTACTGCTTTTCAAAGACTATTTGAGTGGTCGGAAACAGAAAGTAAAAGTTGGACAATATGTCAGTGATGACTCACATATATCTTACGGAGTGCCGCAAGGCAGTGTGTTGGGCCCGACGCTGTTTTTGATTTATATCAACGGGCTGTGTAATTTACAAATTAAAGGTGCTAATATATTTTGCTATGCCGATGACACAGTCTTGGTTGTTAATGGTTCTTCATGGAATACTGTTCATAACGATACTGAACTGGCACTTATGCAGGTGGCTCATTGGTTAAGGATGAACCTTCTTTCGCTCAATAGTGAGAAGACTAACTATATATGTTTTTCGAAAAATATTCGTACCCAGCCTGCTACTAACTTTAGTATTCAATTACATACTTATCATTATTCACCTGAAATAAATTGCAATTGCTCTACAATTAATAAAGTAGCTTCGACTAAATACCTAGGTGTAATGATTGATCAATGATTATCATGGCACAGTCATATAGATTTAGTTTCTACCAGAATAAGAAAGTTAATTTGGATTTTTAAAACATTAAGATATGTAGCCTCTGAATCACTTTTGAATAGAATATATTTAGCATTAGCTCAGTCTGTGTTAGGTTACTGTGTCTCTGTCTGGGGTGGGGCATCCAAAATAAATTTTTTGGAAGTGGAACGAGCTCAAAGGGCGCTCTTAAAAGTGATGTATTTTAAGCCGTACATGTACCCCACAAATGAGCTTTACATGGAAAGTAATTTATTGACCGTCAGAAAATTGTATATTTTATTTGTAGTACTGAAAAGGCATAAATCTGTAGTCTTTGATCCCAGTATTTTAACTAAAAGGAGGAAAGATATTGTTTTCACTATAGACAATGTCAAAACTGTTTTTGCTCAACGACAGTATATTAAACAATCGGCCCTCTTATATAATAAAGTTAATAAAATCTTAAACATCTGTCCTATGGATACTCGTACTTGTAAATTAAGGATAACTAATTGGTTAAAATCTTTAACATATGAAGATACAGAAACATTATTACAATCATCTTCGTAATTTATATTGTAGTAAGTACCTATAATAAAAATTAAAAATCGTGAATTTGAATCATTCGTATGAGACGTTTTTGGATTATATTTATACTTATACATAGTTAAATATCAACACTCTCTCTCTCTCACACAACTACACACACAGTCACACACGCACACACGCACCTACACACACACACACACACACATAGGCAAACATACATTCAGATACAGAATACAAAAAAAAACTTACCTTTTCTTTATTTTTTGTCTGTTAATGTTAATATTTACAATAACACACAATTTACTGCTAGGTTTATTGAAATGTATAAATACATATGGCTATGGGAGAGCGGAATCGTCTGGCACAGGTGTTACACTTAAAAGGCGATTCCAACCTTGTTTTGAAGTTTGTAATCATTCTGGTTAATGAATAAAGATTTATTTATTATTTATTTATTATTTATTATTTTGCTCGGACATTGAACGGAACGCTACGTACTAGTATAATCTTTCAAATGAAAAAAATTATTATTTTAGTACTTTTAGTACATATAATTCCCGCTCATTCAGTCCCGGTGTCAACGAGTAACTGATCGGACCAGTTCGTGCAGAACCAGAGACGAATAAATCTCGAGTGGAAGACGAAGTACTAAATTAATCCAAATGAATGATGTACTAAAAACGAATAGGAATAGCTTACCAGTTATTATCTGTAATAACTGGTCAGCTATTCCTATTCGTTCATAGAGCCAGAGACTACGAATACATACCGAAAGACGAAGTACTAGAAGAGTGTTGTACTAAAAATGAAAAGGAATAGTTCTCTCATGTACTACACAAGTCTATCGTCGACGATAAACTAGTAATATCGTCCACGATAAACTAGTTTATAAAACAGTCTAAAGTTTCGACTAGTTTATATCGTAAACAGAATGTTTTTAGCTGTCGACGTCGTTGTCAATCGTTGACGATGCATCCGTCGTTTTTTCAACCTCAAAACTAGTTTAGTCTTTTTGTTTACTTTTACCAACCGATTAATGAACGAATTTTATTTACAAATTGAAATAAATACATCGTGTATTTTTCATGTATACATAAGTACACATGAAAAGATAAATCATCATCACACATCATCAACTTCGTTCATATCTTGGTGATGAAGATCATCATCACACAACGATCATCATTATCATCACATGGTTTGGGGCTGGTCACAGGAATTTTGCATATGTAGTTTAAAATACCCGTGGGGTGCCGGGTTAGAATTGCATCCCCCCATCTCTTCCCGTTGGGTGTATCGTAAGAGGCGACTAAGGGAAATCAAGAAGACGGGCAGCAGCGTCTTTTGTTTGAGATTCATCTCTTCATATATACTGCGATCCCCAAGACGCCTGCCCCTGCGTGGGGATTATGGCAACTCCCCCCTAAACACACAATGACAGACACGACTTGCAAATGGGCCCCAGTCCCCGGCGGCTCCTCTATTCTTCGCCTTGATAGCAGGCGGGGTAACGGTCGAGCAGGGGGTGCTAAGAATCTTCGGCAGATGCCCCGCTACCACCCCTACCGAACTTTGGCCCTGGCAACACACAACATCCGCAAGATGAGGACCGGACTCTTTCGTACGTAGTACTTCGTACGGTTGCTTGTTCATCGTTCAAGCTGAACTAAAACAGCAAGTGTCCGATGTACGATTAAGATTACCGAATCTATTCGGTGAGCATTGCGCAACGGTTCCTAACCGTTCACCGTTCTTGTAGTACACAAGACTAGTAAACATAAAATATCGACATATCGATATTTTTCCTGGAATCATAGCCACTTTATCAAGTTAGTGCCTGTGGTTTATAACCGTGTAGCCAGCATGTAACTCAAAAATGAGTTTTCTACCAGCAAACCCGTGCGATAGAATTATTTAAAAATACAAATGAGGACAACAACAAGTGTACAAATGGAAAAAAAATTATACGAAATAAAAAAAAAGTACATAAACCTTATAAACATAAAATATATAAAACAAAAAATACATACTTTGTTTACGTTTGTTACTTTCCTAACGACGACGTTTCGAATGCTTTGCAGCACCCAAAACCAAGGGCTACCACTTTTCTTACCACTTACAAACAACCAATTACTAGTTAATAAGAACTAAAGCGAATAAATACGTAAAAGTACTGTAATCAATCTTTTCTTAATACTCAAATTCACTGATAATAAAATCCATTCATTTAGACTTGTAACTGAAATACCGTAAACTGTATTAAACACGTTGAAAGTATAATAAATAAATAACCCTTTTGAATATTGCGTTGGCAAAGTTTTATTAACAGTCTCTGTTTCACTACCAAATAAGTAACTTGTTTGCTTTTGACATTAATCGAACTTTACAGAATCACTGAATTTTCTGTATAAAAGCCCACTAGATTCTAAACAAGGCAATAAAAAGAACAATGTGTCTGATGTGCCATGCATGTACCTGTCAAAATTCAAAAGATGAATTCGGGCGGTACGCTTACTTGCCACCTTGGTAGTATAAAGAAAAAAAAACCTTCACAGAATCTGCAAGTATCAACAGTAGTTAGCCTCATTCTGTGGAGGTGCTTGTTACCTAGTACTAAAATGACCCGTGACCTATTAGGTGGCTCTTTTTGAGTGCATAGTAGTCTACGTCATTTATTTTACGTGTCAGATATGTTTGCTTACCATCAGGCGAACTTCTTGCTTGCCCCCCTCCCACTATGATTATTAAAAGAGAAATAAATCAATAAATCCTTTATTTTAACGAAAGTTATACATTTAATTGAAACCCGCCAAACTGCGTAACAGTTTGTCGGCGGGATTAGCGCACGATTTACTCTACAAAATGTCGATAAACAGAAGGTTCGATTTACAAAAGGTCCTTCGATATAATTATTTGCTAAGTAGGTACCTTTTTTATATTTATGTACTGTACTTACTGACAGTTTATTTGAAGCTGCTCCAAGCAATTTTGTGCGTTTGTTACCGATGTGCCCTACTTTTCAGATAGGTATATGTAGAATGTAGGCAGAATTTTTCTTCATTCTTCATTTTTCCATTCAGCATTTCTCTATCGAGCTTCGGTCTAGTGATAACGAAATCATTAGAGCTTTTATTTTAAACTCAGGACGTAAAATCTTAGTTACCCAGTCTTCGAAACGTACACCTCCTATCATAAGGTATCAACTTAATGCAACATTCCTTTAGCCTTCGCTTTGGCTAGCCACCTATCGGTTTCAAATACAATATCAATCGGTTGATATGAGCTCAACCAATCACTAGACAAGCCTTGGCTCGGTTTGCTATCCGTCTTCGTAACCTTCCCGTGCGTTATTTTCTGTTTAATGTCAAATTCATAGCAACGCCGAGTTGTTGTTTAGGGTTGACTGATATCTCTTTAGGAATTATTTTTGCCTAGAATTTCAGAAGTGGGATTTACGTACCTTGAACCCACTTCTGAAATTATTAAGAGTTGCTTATTTTAGCTTGGTCACACTTCTGTAATTCTTGTTTTTTACTTACATAATGTGCCTTTATCCTACTTCTAAGATTCTTGAAGGTCGCTTAATGTACCTTGATCCCACTTCTGAAATTCTTGAAGTATACTTAATATTACCATTAAAACGTTTCTGAAATATTCGTTTTGTAATAAATTGTGGCAATGTTGTCAAGCGATCTCAGTCTGTATGACTGGCAATAATTTGATTCATTAATTCATTTCTACTCGTGTCAGCTTGTGTAAGAGATGCCGCTAACCCGCAGCAGTGAGAGGGGGTATTTGCAAACATTCACTATACAGTGCTCAAGTGACTTGTGTAACGAGCGGGATAGACCTATCCACGGACCAGCATTATGCTTATCATCAGAAGTTCTTTCTTCTTGTTTCGTCACTAAATTACATAACAATTATCTCAAGGTATCAATTCTACAAATCATTGACATAATAATTCGTGATAATTCTCATAGTGCGAGTCGCGATGACAACCCTAACGCGACCTTTACGTAGGTCTTTTGTAACCGCCGAATAGCTATGTGCTTTATATTTACTGGAGCTAATGACGTGGGACTCGTGTGGTCTTTGTGAACGTACGTAGACAGTCTTTTTAAAACACCTTAGCGATGAGACAAGCAGTACGTTTGACTAAACAGCACACGGACAGTTACAGTACTGCTGATTAGGAGTGTTCGCAACGGCTATATATTAAAAACGCGTTATAACGATATGCTACTTATAAAACGCATGTTATTTTTTACGCTTTAATATATCAGTTAGCTTCCTAACGTCGCGTTTGGATTATCGTCGCGCCGTTCGTTAAACGTTTTTTAATAGCTATGTGGACTTAAGAATAACAATATGTTCGAGCTGCGGCTGCTATTCGAGCGATTAGCGGGCAGTATTTTTTTTTTTTTTAGTAAAGATTATTATATTCTAGCCCCACTTCTAACTATAACTACAAAAAACTTTTTACAAAAATTGCCTAACCTATTATTATTTATATTATAAACACATAACTAAAACTAACTTTAATTTACAGTTTTAATACAGTAAACAAACCAACACGATGCTTTATTTGAAAAAAAAAACACAAATCGGAATCGCTTACAAACACGACAGACGATAATCGCGTACGTAAATAAATACGTCATACAAGGTCAAGCCAGTAAGCCGCACTGATTGATTCAACGAAACGAAAATAAACTAACGAACGTTATTATAATTATGATACGAACAAATAAGATAAATATCGTTGGAAATCATCTAAACGTTAGATATTACTGGACACTGATTTAAATATAGTTCTTAAGCAGTTGTATTAAAGTATTATTTGGCATGCAACTCGTGACAAAATATTATACGGCAAAGTGAAATTGACCTTGGTTCTTGAGTCGTGGCCCACGATGACGAGTCACGTGCCAATTAATACTCTAAGACAATTACTTAAGAACTATATTTGAATCCGTGTCCAGTAATGAAATGAATAAAATAGTTTTTACGATATTTCGTTAGTATCGTCGCCGCGTCGTGGCAGGCGGCTGTGGTCATGCGGCGTGCGTGCAATACTTATGTAATTTAAATAACGCTTGCCTAAGATATCAAATAATAAGCGATTTGATTATTTATAAATAGTGGATTATTATATCAGTTATATAATATAACGAACACTCCTACTGCTGATCGCCTAAGATATTTAAGTTTCTTGAGTTTTTTTTTTGTTGTTGGGTAGGAATCCTTCAAAAGGTATATGCTTCCCCGGCACGCAGGGAAGTCTTGAGCCTAGTAATTTATGATGCAGTGCCTTTCAGGCTGGAACACAGTAACAAAGCACTACTAACGTCTGCTTTGTGAGAGAAGTGTACAGCAATGAGGTGGTTATTTACTACCAGAACTTCAATTTAGTAACCTACATACAGTTATTTACATTTTAAAAGCTAACTAAGAAAATATCTGTAATCAGCACGTGGTCTTCGTTTTGCGTGGATAAATTTAAGCCTAAGCAAAGAGCAAGTAATTGTTATCTTGGAGACATCTACTTCGAAAAGTCTTCGATGGTCCAACAATCGTAAAGTCGCATTTGTACCCCATATAAGGTTTCTTTCCGGATACTCTTAGTAGCTGGCACTTAAATGGTATATTTTGGAGGGACCATTGGGAGGGACTCGGACCGTATTGGTAAAGAACCAGTGCCGTGTGTGGCCTTGAGATGACAAGGATTAGGACCAGCAGTCGTTACATCCTCCTCCAATCTCTATTGAAGAAGAAGAAGAAGAAGAAGAAAAAAGTTTATTCTTGGCTAAAAGTACATTGAAGAATTAAACAAAAGTACATAAATAACTTAATGAGTAGTTTGCCACGAAAGGGTCCCAACTCAGCATAATGCGGCTTGCGCAAGCCGCGCTGGTCTTCCGTTGGAACCCCCAACGTTGGTTCCGTTGGTTTATTGATGTAAACAAGCTAAGACTGGGTGGTTGGGTTTGGTGTCATCGAAATTAATCTTGGCCCCTTCTCTATTGCTTGCTTAGAGAAAGACCCAGAGGCCGAAGTCCAAAACGATGGTATGACTATGTTAATGCAATTGGAAATGCCGATCAACGTTGCGCTCGACAAAGCTAAAGTCTGAAGCAAGTGGAAAGAAGATTTAATAAGAAGTAGTGGTGATCGTCGACGCATTAACCGTCGATGAAACGAGACCGTTTATCGTCAGCGATAAACCGGTTTATACTATAACAGTCAATTTAGACTAGTTTTTACTGTTGACGAAAGCTTTAGTGGTCGACGTTCACAGACTACTTACGTATTGCACAGAGTTCACGGACAAACTAGTCAATCATTAGACTAGTTATCGGTGGATTGTAAACTGGTTTATTCGTCGAAGCCAAAAAACAGTCGAAAAACAGTTCGTTCATTCAACACCCACTTCTAATAAGAAGTGACAATCCTCAACAAAAAAAAAAAAAAAAATTAGCGAGCGACTGAGGAGTGATTTTACTTGTGTTTTAAACAGGGAAAGTATTTACAATAGATGGCCGCAAAACTCAATGTACCTAATCAAATATCCTAAGCAAATGTAGAGTACTTTTGTCGCCCTAATGTTAATCTTGTTTTCACTCGATTTCTCGTGCGGAACCATTATTATGTATTTTATGGAAGACCCGCGGTGATTCTGCGCGACCCGGACGTAATTTTGTACTAAGCACCGACTATCTAACCTTTCCTTTTGGCCATGGCTTAGTTCAGACTACGAGTGTTGTTGAACAGCAAAATTCAGAAACCGGATTTAGCAAAATGTTACGGCGCGACTTGATGGTTATCGCGAGTGTGAGTAGTTCAGGCAGTATAATGATTAGTGATGTTTTTGACACCAACATAGAATGCTAGGTGTTTGTATGATGTCTCTGCAAGTTTGCACATATTGAGAAAACCTTCTTCACCAGAAATCTGAACGATTAAAAAACACCTGTAAACATTTCCATAAAACACACACATACGCATTTTGCTCATATGCATAATATAAAATCTACACAAACTTCATTACAAACAAAAAAAAAAATATAACATTATAAATTTGTAAATGCCTTATGTTCGTTGGGTGAGACCTGGTGATTTGTAATACATGATAACTTCTCACAAATTTTAGACTGTAAATCTGCACACTGTTTGCTACTTGAATATGTTTATTTTTTGTAAGAATAAAATAAACAATATACTTAATATTACATTGACACAAATACAGAGTGCTTGCATGATGTCTGCAAGCGGTCACGGACCGATTGAAAAGTTATGAAGTTGACGTGAACTCTTCGTTTTTTACTTATTCTGCTTTCGGCATTAAATATGATAATGAAATAGCAGCGTCATTATCATTGCATCCAAAATTGTCCACTGCTGAATGTAGGACTTACACTACTTCGACGGATATGTGTGCTGTCGCCTTCATCCATAGGCTTCTCGTCACTTTAAGTCGCTGTCTGTCCATCTATGCGTCCTACACTGCGTCTTCCGGTCCTTGGTCGCCACGCGAGTACCTTTGTTCCCCATCGGTCGTCAGTTCTAATCCAACTATTTCAATTTAGGAACTTCCAGTAGTGCGTTTAATGAAATAGTCCGGAGCTCTGGAGTTTGCTTCGAAATTTAATAAGGACAGCTACCTAAGGACTGGAACAGCTTGCCTGCGTCGTTAAAACAGTATCTGACCATGTAGGTGTCCCACACTGCGTTTTTCGGTCCTTGGTCGCCACTCGAGTACCTTTGTTCCCCATCGGTTGTCAGTTCTAATCCGACTAATACGACTATTTCAATTTACGAACTACCAGTAGTTCGTAAATTGAAATATTCCGGAGGTCTGGAGTTATGTCTATTATTTTAGTTTATGTACTACGTAGAACGGTAAATTGCAGATGGTATGACGTAAACTTACATAAAAGGAATAAACTAATTCTAAGTAATTACTTACTTTATTTTTTTGTTTTAGTTGGATTAGATTTGTATTGTGTGGAATTATCTTTAAAATATACCTACACAGAGGACTTTCGTTTGTGAAATCTGGCATCGAATTTAAATTAAAGCAAATGTACTTAAATGTATTCAAGAATATATTTGCATAATGATAATATCTCTGTAGTAGACATAAAAAGAAACAAGAATTACAAATAGATTTAAAATAATCAGGACAAAAACAACACCGAAATATTTATTTCGTTGTAAGACTGCATTTAATTAAACATTAATTCAAATTAGTGCAGTTTTAGCTTAATAATACAAATACGTTTTTTATACCACCAAGGTGGCAAGCAATCGTGCGGTGGTAAGCAGTCACCACAGCCTATAGACGCTAGCAACACCAGAAGAACCACTAGCGCGTTGATGCCCCTTAAGACATCTACACTAATATTATAAAGAGGAAAACTTTGTTTGTTTGGTTGTAATGAATAGGCTCAAAAACTACTGGACCGTTTTTACTTTTTGTTCACCATTCGAAAGCTACATTATCCACGAGTAACATAGGCTAAATTTTATTTTGAAAAAAATAGGGTTCCGTTAGATATTTGGGTTTTTTCGGACACAAGGTGTAAAAAATCAACCAGAAAAGTTACTTATTTTGCGTACGCTGCCTAAACTATAAAAGATAGAACCATAAAATGTTCTAATTAATTGTAGATCTTATAAATATCTACAAAAAAGTCCGCGGCACACTATGTCGAGTGAGGCCCAACAACCATTTTTTTATTTAAAAATCTTTGATTTTGTTTGGACTACATTTAAACGCATTTATTTTACTCATGGTATTAATCCTTATCATAATAAATTATTTCATCATTAAGTACAAATTATGTAGATAATATTTGGTCTTTGAATGATTAAAATTGGACATTTGGTTTTGAAGTTATGGCGAAATTAAAATATTACTGCTTATAAATTAAAAGATTTCTGCCGGGCCGTGCAGGCCCGTTGCGAAGTGAGTGAGCGTCACCAAGGCGGGGGTGCGCATGCGGGAGGGGAGTTTAGATCTATTTATGACTAAAAGGCTTATTACACCGTCCGTTATTTAGGAAGCTAAATGAGTTAGTCACTGAATTCAGTGAAGTGTAATCGCATTTAGGAAGTTAGGATTCTAAATTCAGAGGCAAGGATGGTTTCTAACTGACTAAATCATTTAGGATCCTAAATAACGGACGGTGTAATCACAGTTAGTCACTGAATTTCAACTCAGTCGCTGCGTGGCTCTCTGCGCGTGAGGACGTTGCTATCAAATTTTGGCAATCGCAGGTTAAGCAACGGTAGGCAAGGTTATTACAAAGATGGGTGACCATTTAATGCCATTTAAATCAAGCGTCTCCGTGCTTGGAGGACATGTTAAAGATGGGTTCTAGTGATTAACCGACTTCAAAAAAAGGAGGTTATATTTTCGACGTAAATGTATCTAATACAATTAAAATAAGGAGATACTCATAGACAGTTGTTATAAAATTTTGGCTATCGATCAGGTTAAGCAACGGTAGGCAAGGTCATTATAAAGATGGGTGACCGTTTAATTCTATTTGAATTAAGCGTCTCCGTACTAAAAGTGGGTTATAGTATTTAACCGACTTCAAAAAAAATGAGGTTATGTATTCGACGCAAATGTAATTACCTATTCTATTGTTAAAAAAATAAAAAAAATACTATATTAATTGTTGGCTTAATTAAGTCAACGGCCAGGGCTAGGCAAAGGCCATTTTTTTTTGTTCTGGACAAGACTGGCACCATCCTTCGTTGAAAATGACACGTCTGACTTCGTCGCGCGCTAACGGGTAACTGATTCAGTCACTGACTTTAGGATAGTGTGATTAGAAGCTCCTAAATCGGTCTCTGAATTCAGAGACCGATATTTAGGATAATGTAATTGCTGCTTAAGCTACCCGCGCGGCTCAGACGCGAGGTCGGTCGGCTCCCTACGCAGCGGTCGTGCGCGAAGTCTAATAATTTTCGTGCGATTTTTTTTAGATTTCTTTCTTAAAACTACACCTACGCAAAAGTTCTTCTCAGAGCTAAACAACAGTTCTTCTCAGAGCTAATCAACAGTTCTTTTCAGGGCTAACCAACAGATTTTTTCAGGGGTAACCAACAGTTCTTTTCAGGGCTAACCATCAGTTCTTTTCAGAGCTAGAATATTACACGCTATTAGCATTTTCTTAAACATTTGAAAATGCCTAAGAGAGCCAGGTCTCAACTTTCTAAACATAGTTCTCAAGCATGGGCAGCAAGAATACGTCGTATGGGAGAATCTTCACCTGAACGTTCACGACGCCTTGCTGAACAAAATCAGAGAAACTCTCAGGTACGCGCACGAGAGTCGAGTGTCGAACGTTCGCAACGCCTTGCACAACAAAATCTGAGAACCTCTGAGTTACGTACACGAGAGTCGGGTGAACCGATATGTATGAAATTTTGCGGGAAGGTCTGAGAATAGGTTATAAAGTATATTTTATGCCGCTGATACCATGATTGACGAGGATATATAGAACGAGAGGAGGGTGCAAGAGAGGGAGAGGGGAGGGTGATGGAGTGAGTGACCGGAGGAGTTAGGTGGAGCAACGGGGGGGTGCAGTGAGAGGGAGAAAGTTGGGAGAAGAGAGAGGAGGGAGAGGGTTCAGAGAGGACAACGGGGAGAGGAAGAGGGGAAGTGTGACGGGGACCGAAGCGGGAGGGGAGAGAAATAGCATAGAATTAGATTTTTATTATAAGAGAGAGAGATGGAGAGAGATAAATCAAGGGAGCAAAATGTAATTAAAGCGCGGGCGGAGCTGCGCGGGTCAGCTAGTTAGATATAAAGTATTTGTGTCCGGTAATTTCACCAGCTACAGTGTCCTTCATGCCGGAACATAGCAATCCTTACACAAAGCCGGCAGGATATCTGCCACTGCGGTGGTACCTACCTAGACGGTTCTTTGCAATAGGAACCTACCACCGAGTAACAACAGACCACTGTAGGCTTTTTACCAAGTGTAAAAACCATATTCAAATCTGTCCATTCGTTTGTAAGCTACGATGCCACAGTCAGACATACATAAAGTATCGTATCATAGTTTGCGTCATTACAAAAAAAAAAAAAAAACCGGTCAATTGCGAGTCGGACTCGCGCACCGAGGGTTCCATACCATTTTTGAACGTATTAAAGTAATTTTACTATTCATGTAACACCTCAGATAGCAAAAAAACCTAACCGCAAAACTAAGTTTGTTTGACGAGGTTTTTTTAGGATTAGTAAAAAACTGTACTACTTAGATAGATCGTTTTATTTTTCCTGTAAAATATAGATAGACATGCATTATCCATAATTATTTCAGATTTTTCCCTCCACAAACTTCGGAGATAAGGGGGGGAACGGTATTTTTTTTGTAATTTTTGGCTATCAGCCAAAAACTACGTCACATAAGCCAAAATAAAAATCTGTTTTGAGTGTATCTGTTGTGATACCCCACTCGATATAGTAGTCTCACTTTAAAGTTTTGATGACCTATTTCGACCCCCATTATAAAAAAAGTAAAAGAAAAAATATATTTTTTTCATTTGCGATGAGCTTAGGTAAGTAGGATCTAAAACTATTCCAAGTTTCAAATTGATAGCATCAGTGGTTCCTGAAATATATAGGTGTGACAGACAGACAGACGAAGTCAGACCATAAGGGTTCCTTTTTTATCTTTTAGGTATGGAACCCTTAAAAGATGATTCACACAAAATATTTCTGTATCTTAATACCGAATCCTTAGGATTTTCTACCTTGCAATTAAAGAAATAAAGCTTAATGTCTATCAGCATTAACGCGGCATCTTGCACACCCAATTATGGTTTTTCGTTGTTGTGGGGAGAAAGTAATGCTTAATGTCAGGCATTTATGGAAATATAGTATTATCTGCATTCTCTTTGGTACGTTTAACAATTGAAGCGTTATTATTCGTGGCAAATTGAATAGACGATGAAAAATGGTGAAGGGATGTGGCTACCCATTGTTAAATAATTGGTCTTACAGACCGTCAAATTCTTTGATGCGTTAGAAAGTAAAGCAGATAGATAGGTATTCAAATTTCTTTATTTTGCGTGAATGTTGTTACATTATAATAAATTATAATATGGATTTGGTTCATTGAGGTAACATGTAATGATTTGATTCGCGGCCGCCATCTAAGTGGTAGCAACGGCGAAAGCAAAATTTCCAATTTTCGTTTTCTTATTTTACTTGATACTATAATTTATTTTGACTGACCCGTTGGTTGGGTGTCTACCCTGGCTGCTACCCGATGGATCGAGGGTTCGATTCCCAAGAAGTGTCTGGGTGTTATTTATCTACCTATTTCCTATATAACTTCTTGACATTGGCGAAATCACCAATAGACGATTAAGCCATCATTTTATAAAAGACGGACAAATTGCCATATGTGCTAAACAATAATGCCTTCAGTCCGGACTAAGTGATTTGAGAGCTAAAGACTGGAACAGTTTGCCTGCGTCAGTTTTTCCGCCTGATTATAATGTGGGTGTCTTCAAGGCTAGAGTGAATAGATTTTTGATGACTGCAGTCAAGTAATGGCTTATATTTAGTAAGGAAAAAACAATAACATTTGATCAAAACAGGACATTTCCAATCATTGAGGTACAGGACATAATATAACATGGATACACATTGTATGGACTATATTCTTAGAATCAAGATAGATATTTCTGTTTATATTGGAAGTTTATTTAAAATAATTAATTAAACATACAATATACTTACCTCACCTTTAGGCCTTTTTACCTTAACTTCGATTATGTAATAATGATTTAAATTAATAAACCTGTTTACTAATTATCTCTCATGAATGTTTAAAATAGTTTTATTCAACGATCACAAATTAAATGCTGTCGTAAGTAAGTACATATTATATTTTGGTCAAAAAGTTACTATAAAAATACAAAAAAAAAAAAATTTTGAAAAAATTTTGCTGTTTCCTTGTTTTGTTGGCTGAAATTGCACGATGTGCAGAGCCAAATAAATATACCTCATTAACCTGTTATATTGACGATTTTTTTTTCAACATATTTTTTTTCGTAGGTACATATCGATAAATTGCCTTAGTTACTTTCAGGCTCGAATGCATTGTTAGATAGCTCAAAGCTCTTATTACACTTGAGTCAAGTGACTTGACATCAATTCTCGTCATTGTTCCAACGACCTTACCTCCCAAATTTGGACTGCTTACCAGAACACCACTTAAATAAAATGAAACGTTATTATTGACCCGGATACCTTATTCTTGATAGCGTAAGATCTAGTTTTCAATGTCACTGATTCTCAATGTGATGCGTTTAATGACTTCCCTGTTGCATTTATACGATTAGATGGGGACGTAGAGGTTATGTAATGTGAAATTTATTCATGACTTGATGTTATACAATAATTATGTAGATAGAAGAACTGGCCGATTATTAACATTGGTTTAATATCTATGGTTTGTTCGATAGAGTTACTTTTTCTACTTTTGCTATTTCGGCTTCGTCGCAAAATGTCCCTTGCGCAAAATGATGCTGTTATGGAATTGAATAGTTTCTAGTGTAAACCGAAATAGTTGTTCACATTGATACCAAAAATATAGTTATTTATCTATATAATTATTTATTAAATAAAGTAGGCGTATGACGTAAGAAAGCAGTCGTCAGTAGGAGTAGCAGACTGTATTTACCTACTTCAAAGTTTTGTCTTACTAATAAAGAGAGATGAGGTGCTCAGAAAGAATCTACTCGAATGGCGTAATAATATACTTATGTTCACCGGGAGCACCCTGGACAATCAGACTAATATTTCCACCACGACATAGATGGCTTTTGTTCATGCTGACGAAGGAGAAGTCTAATTAAGAAATACAAAGAATAACACCAACAATAGGTACCAATAACCTATATTTATTCAGATGTTTCCAGAATTGATTTAACAAAATATATGAAAACTTTGTATAAGGTCTGTATTCGACCGGTATCGGTTCAGATTAGACCACGATACTGGTTAATAACAAATTATTGTTTCAGAAAGAAATATCAACTCTATATTCATACTAAATAAAATAATAATACCAGCCCTTGTTTATGTCCCACTGCTGGGCACGGGCCTCCCTTCAAGGTGAAGGATTCATCTATCTATACTTATAATAAAACTGTAACAGGTCCAATTCTGTACATTGAAGATATTTTTAGGAAAGTCAAAATGTGTACTTGGTTATACGCTTACTCCGAATTTAACAATTTTTCATTATAATTGTAATAAATATTTGTAAGGGAACACTCATAGACAATGTTTGGAAATCGTTCAGGTTAAGCAACGTTAGGTAAGGCCATTAAATAGATGGGTGACCATTTAAAGCCATTTGAACTAAACGTCTCTGTGCTTCAGAGGGCAAGTGCAAAGTGGGTCCAAGTTTTTAACCGACTTTAAAAAGGAGGTTTTGTATTATATGCGAGTGTATATTATTGAAAGTTTAGTTAACGTAAACACAGCGCGGGCGGAGCTGCGTGGGTCAGCTAGTTGATAAATAAGCTATTATCATCTCTATAATCTGCTTTCTAGAGGTTACATGTATCTAGTACTTACAAAATGTTATATCGGTAAATCTTTGTATACAATGTCCATTTGTCACGGCAATAATAATTCGTCATAATATTGCAATGGAGACATAACATGTGTTTGTGAAATTCGTTGAAGTACAATCGTGGCCACTTGGTTTGTAACTGCTTTATAACTTTTATATTTTTTGACATGACCACTAAATAATATTATTATAGACTCGCTCGAAGAACTGATAACCGATTGGGAAGAAAGGTTCCCGAGTGGCGACCATGAACTGGAGGACGCACCGTAGGCAGGCCACTCGCTAGGTGGACTGATGACATTGTGGAAACTGGTGGATTCCAGTAACTGTCGTGAATTGTGGCGGTCTAAGGGGGAGGCTTTTGTTCACCATTTGACGTCTTCCGGCTAAAGATGATGACATATACATAGACTGTCACGTTCCAATATCGATCTCTATTTTCGGGACGGGACATTTAGTTATAATTTTTCTGACGTTTTGGCCAAGTTGTACCAGATGGGTCTGGTCTGGAGACGGATACGTTTGGTGCAAATCGACCGGAAATATGATCGATGGTGTTGTCATGTACACAACTGCGTTTTAGTTTCGTTGTCTAAATAATATTCCGAGCTTGTAATTGTCCTCGAACGATTCGCGAAAGTTTTTCCAGCGAGTCGATAAATATATTTGGAATGAGCTCGCCTAGCTTGCCAACCTTCAGTGTGATATAAGCCTTACAATTTAAAAAGTCAGACGAAAATTTAAAACTAAACACATTAATAACTCTATCCATTATAATATTCTGCTCACTAGAATATAACAAAGCATACTTCCATATTGTCATCCTATAAGATAATTAGTCACGGATGATGGCGGCGACTGTACTCCGGTCTGGCGCCTCGTATCGTGTGTAACTGGCTTTATAATTATATTTTTAGTGGCACGCGAGCGAGTATTTAAAGTTAATTACTTAACTTTGTGTGATTTATGATCTGACTTGCTTTATTGTTTACTTTAGTAGCTGCCGGTTGTGACTGTGTGCTTAGCCATATATTTTTGAAAGTCAATGATGACATCTCGTACAACCAGACTCGGTCACTGCCAACGATTTGGGATGGGTCTCATAGTTGACGGGCCCGTTGGTCTAGTGCCTTGGCCGCTAGCCAATAGGTCGTGGGTTCGATTCCCACCTAGCGTCTAAATGTTTCAAGTGCGTAACCTATTTTTTTGGATAATATTATTTAGACGTTTTAAAGCAAGAAGTTAAGTTTGTCAATTTGATGTTAATAAGTTTGAGATTTGGGGATTGGTGGGTCAGGACCCCTACGACCCCCTCTCTCGGACCGCCACTGCGTACAACAAAAGCTTTCGGCTGCGCTGCACTCGTATTTATAGTCTGTCTGTGATGTCGTAGCATTTTTTAAAATCTGTAAGCTGTTTTTTTCGGGTAGTTATTTGCTTTGATTGATGAAGATATGAGGTCTTACCACTCCTATAGCAGGTCAGTTTACCACAAAAAGTGACCTGTCTTACAAATTTGTACTAATTAGCGTGACAGTAATATTGTCACGTCACCACTCACCTGACGTAATATCACAGGTCACTTTACGCATGTTAAACTGCCCTGCTATAAGAGTTCATTGTAAGACCCCCGTTCATGCGATGATAATGAGTTTGTTTTTCCCCTTCCCTCTGATATGGTTGAGGGGAGTGATGGCTGCTGCTCGAGTCAACTCGTGCGCGGGTGCTGCTTGGGGGGACTGGTCCGACTACTATCCCTTTGGCCTTTTAATTTGTTGAAATTTTGTCGTAATTTATTGTTTTCTTCTTTTCTCCCTTGCTTTATGTTTCAAACGGCAAGACACAATATCGCTAATGTCGATTCATTTGTAACAAAACAATGTTTAAAAAAAAGTGAAAAAATGACAAGCCCGCTGAGTTTCTTGCCGGATCTTCTCAGTTGAGGCCGCGTTGTGATCCGGTGGTAACTTTTAAAAAATGACCATTCAAAAGTGCTAGCGTTAAGCCTATTTGAAATAAAGATTTTTGAGTTTGCGTTTGAGTTTTCTAGTGATGGTTGCTGCTCGAGTCAACTCGCGCGTGGGTGCTGCTTGGTGGGACTGGTCCGAAAACTATTCCTTTGGCCTTTTTAGTTTGTGGTAATTTCGTCGTAATTTTTTTCTCCCTCGCTGGTTTTATCTTTCGTACGGCAGGACACAGTATCGCTGATGCTGATCTAATTGTAACAAAACAAAAAAAGTGACAAAATGACAAACTCGCTGACTATCTTGCCGTTCTTCTCAGTTGAAGCGGCGTTGTGATCCGGTGGTAGCTTTTAAAAAAATGACCATACAAAAGTGTAGCCATATTGTTTCTTTTTTTTATTTGAATGTTATTTTATTTAAATTAATATTGTAGGTAATTCCAACATGTGTTATTTAGAATATGTCGGAATAATGCTTTTACAAAATCTGATATTATTTTTCGCATATAACACTAGTTACACAATTAGGGGCCTAACACGTACTACTTTAGTTTCATTAAATTTTAAACATACAAATACCTACTTCAATAATATAAACAAACTTTCACATCGCATTGCGTGAACACCACACCATATGGCGTACCATAGATAGATGAACATGATGTTGCATCATTGTTTATTCTTTGCCGAGTTCTTCGCGCGAATATTTTCTATTAAGCTTAATGCTACGTTTGACCTTAAAATTAAAATTCCATCGTTAACCCGCAGACCCGTTCAAAAGTGTCACAGATTATAGAAACTGTTACAATGCTGCTAGGGATGTTAGGCTAAAAAATATCGATATATATCGTATCGATATTTATAAAATATACAGTATGTAACACAACGTAATTCAAACCGTGAAACTGGTTGATGGGTAGGTGGAGTATAATATAATGCTAATTATTATATATTTCCCTCTAGGGTGTCCGGGTAAGAATAGCACCCTTCCATGTCCTCCCGTTGGGTGTCCGGACTAGAGGCGACTAAGGTAAAACAAGAAGACGGGCAGCAGCGTCTTTCTATTGAATTGACTACCACCTATACTGCGATCCCCAAGACGTCTGCCAAGCGTCAAGCCAAATTATGGCAACCCCTTCCTTTTAAGTGGGAGGCCTTTGTTCAAAAGTGGACGTCTTCCGGCTGGTGATGACATACTGTATATCAATATGGGTTTCCTTATATTGGTAGACGTTGTAAGGATTTTGAAAGCTTGCTTATTTAGCGATGTTTGGAGAAAAAATATATCGTAATGTAGAAGAAATTAATTATATTGTTTTTGTTTCGATTTTGGTACTTGATGTTTTATATCGATACTAATATCGAAAAATATCGATATGTCGATACATCGATATTTTTTGGACAAGTCTAAAAGCTGCCAAATTATTTGCACGCGTTCTTAATATTGCAATAGGTGAATAATTATGTAATATGTTTATTCGCTGTTGATTGATCGTATGCTAGTTCGATCACGATTTATGATCTATTAATAGCGTATAATTGGCTTGACAATACTAATAAGGTCAGGCTATGTTATTATTGTAATAATAATAATAATATATTCGGACAATCCACACACGGTCATCTGATCCCAAACTAGGCAGAGCCTGTACTATGGAAACCAGACAACTGATACTAATACTTATATACTTTTTTATTGTAAATACATACTTAAATAAATAAATAACACCCAGACACTTGGTGGGAATCGAACCCACGACTCATCGGGTAGCAGCCAGGGTGTCTAACCACTAGTCCAACGGGCCCGTCTTTTTGACTTTTTCTAGCTCTATTCGGACGGATTTTTTAAAGAATTACGATGAACAAGAAATCTCGCAAGTGACAACATTAAGAGCCTTTACATAATCAGAGTGTCACCTCGCAAAAGTTTTTGCAAAGAAATAATAAATCGTGGCTGAGTTTTAAATGAAATTTGTCACAAAGGTCTTGAGTTCTTCAGAATTTGTAAATGGCTGACAAACGAGATATAGCCGGCGTTCGTTAGGGCAAAGAGAGGTTTTCGTCGTGTTTGCTGTATATTTACCCCATTCAATTACCCTACCTGTGTCCCTTCAGTTTTTATGGGGTTCAACTGGGAAAACTGTCTGCAATCAGCAGAAAGACATGAAGACTAAATAACCTCAGTACGAAAGATTCTTGGTGCACCTGTAAGGATGGATCCTTCGTTCTGACGTTATATCGACCTGTGTGATTTTTACTTGTCTCCCGCTTTGCGATATTCTTTTCTATTTACATTTTTAGGGGGTTCGAAGACAATTTAGCGTATCCCCGGGACTCGCCGAGTGCCAAACCTCTGTGTCTTCACTGGTGACACTATTGATCTTGGCTGACAAGACTCACAGTTGCCATAATCCTCACATTTGGCAAGCGTCTTGGGCCATCCTTAGTGGTCTTCAATAAATACTATTTGTCAACGAGGCTCAAAACTTTTTCAACCAGTATTCAAAGCCGTGCGAAATACTGTTTCTTTATTTTGATCTCGTAATATTAATGAATTTCTTTTAAACTGTGGTAGTAATACGGTGATTTATGTTTATTTAAAGTGGCATGACTTATGATCACTCTATTTTTGGGTGTACGAGCAGTTGGTTCGAGTTCTGATGTAATTGTTTGTGCAATATCTTTGACTTTCGTTCGAATGACCTTTAGTTATTTTTAGAACACTTGTTTAAACATTATTTTTAAATCTTTATTTATATTCTTTTTCTTAAATCTGACGATTGCAACAGTTTTGCAGACACCAGACAGTGTGGTACTATTTTTAATCTAAATGATAAAGTGTTTAAAGTTATTAATTAAATGAAAACGAAGCTACAAGCAAATTTTGTCCTTATATAAAATTATCTGTAAGTTTCGGCATACATAAAATTTCATGGCGACAACTTTGCGCCAACTTCAGGTTTTCAGTTCACTTCAAATGTTGAATAGGCGGTGACTTGGCCAATATTCCCGCGACCCAACACCCATAAATTGAAATTGCTTAAATTCTAAGCCGTAAAATATCCAAACTATTTTAATCTTGGTTTATCATTTTACAATTGTTCGTTCATCCCTTTTAGTTTTCTGTGTATTATATTTGTCTGCTGGCCCGACCTTGGTGGATTTTTTTTAATCAAGCATGCTGCCTGCCTGATGTTAAGCAGTCACCGTAGCCTACAACACTAGAAGAATTACTAGCGCGTTGCCGACCCTTGCCTAAGAAATTGTGTCCGGTAATTTTACCGCTACAGTGCCCATCACACCGGAACACAACAATGTATACCCACTGCTGTTTCGCGACAGAATATCTGACACTGCAGTGGTACCTTTTTTTTTTTTTTTTTTTTTTTTTTTGACGCGGGGGAAATCTTCGAAAGATCCCCGGGAGCTGTGGGGCTCGACCGGGGTATGTGGGATTCTTACCCACTAAAACCCCCGCGGCTGTCGCATCGGCACATGAGAGGGGACCCCAGGGCTCTCCGGTGGGATCTGCACCAGGGGCCCCTCAGTGCCTTGCCTTTGAGCCCGCCGCCGGGGGGCGCATTGTAGCCCCCCGGGAACCTGTCACGGTGCTCACGGGGACGGGGGTCGCAACCCCGCCGCCGTCCTCCTCGGAGTCGCCGCCGTACTCAATGGACGCTCAAGGGGCCCACACCCCGAGCGTCCAGCGACTCCGAAGGTTGCCCATTGTTTATAGCCCCGGGCTCAGGGCTGGGGAGCGAGACGTTGGGCGGCCGCTTGACGCGGCCTGCGCCTTCGTCGCCGAGCGGGATCAGCGCGTTCGCGTTCCCGCTCGGCGGCCTCCTTCTGGGACATGACAGTCTCGCAGAAGGTGGCCATCGCTCCCCACGCCGCATCCCCGGACAGCATAGCCGACACTACGCTGCCCAGGGAGAGGTCCGATCCGATGACTGCGACCAGGTCTCGACGCTCCAACGACCACGCGGGGCAAGCCTCCAGCGTGTGTTGGGCGGAGTCAGACTGGTCGCAGTGGAAGCATCTCGTCGTCGCTTCACGTCCGATCTTATGCAGATAATCACCGAAACAACCGTGACCGGTGATTATCTGCGTAAGCCTATAGGTGAGTCGTCCGCTCCGTCGCTGAATCCAGGCTTCGAGAAGCGGCAGGAATGCCTCAACGACGCGTTTGCGCGCTATGTGCTCCGGCTGGAGCCGCTCGCGCCACGTCGCGAGAGCGATGTGTCGTTCCTGCCGCTTTATAGGTTCGAGCGCCACCGGCTCGCCTCCGCCACTCCGGCGGGCGATGCGGATCCGGTCATAGACCCTCGCATACATGCCCGCCAGGATGTCTAAGGGCGGAAAGCGTGCCAGTATGGTCGCCGCCTCAAAGGACACCGTTCGGTATCCTCGTGCAATCCGCAGTGCCATCCTCCGCTGGACGCTGTAGATTTTGGTTCTACAGCGTCTTATGGCCAGCCTCGGCGCCCAAATGGGCGCCCCGTAGAGGACTACGGACTGCACGACTCCGGCGTAGAGGCGGCGAACTTCCTCGCTCGGCCCCCCGAGGTTGGGGAGCAGCCTGTGCAAGGCCGCTGCAACCCTATCGACTCGGGGGACCAGGCGCTCGAAATGCTCCTCGAAGCCCCAGCGACTGTCAAGGGTGAGGCCAAGATATTTCATGTACGGCCCCACCCTGACTTCCGACTCACCCACACGGACGCGCAAGTTGGGCGGTGGTTCCCGGCTCCTAGGTAGGCCGTGGAACCACAGCGCCTCAGTTTTCTGAGGCGCTATCTCCATGCCCAACTCGCGTATTTTCGCGACGACGATTTCCGCCCCAAGCTCGGCGAGCTCTTTGGTCCTCTCGAAGGTGTCCCCACCGGCCACTATTAACGTGTCGTCCGCGTAGCAGACGACACTTACGCCGGCGGGGAGATCGACACGCAGAACTGCAGTGGTACCTACCTGAACGGTTCCTTGCACAAGAAACCTACTCCCTAATAAACTTTTGGTTATTCTTACGTATGAGAGCGACTCGTAAGTTAAAAAAAACACTATCACCGATAAGATCTTTATCATAATCATTAGCCTATTATTGTTATAATGTTACTATAATTGCTATTATTGTTATATAATTTTAATTGTATGGATTATTATCTGAAATAAATATAATATAATTATTATTAGCCGAAAACAGTCCACTGCTGAAAATAGGCCTCCTCTCTGGATTGCCACAATGAACGACAATTGGCCATTTGCATCCAGCGGATGCCTGCGACGCGTACAATGTCGTCGATCTAACCAGTTGGAAGTCTGCCAATGCTGCGTCTTCCAGTTCGTGTTCGCCACTCAAAAACCTTTCTTCCCCATCGGTTATCAGTCAATTTCACCCTTCCTCACACTTTATCTGTTTCCATTGCATTAATAATAATAATAATAAACCGATAAACCCGCAGGGCAGCTTGTGGCGAGCTGTTGGTGCGTAACGACACCACGGACCCGAGTGCTCCAGAGAGTCGGTCACGGCCCCCACCTCGGCGGGTCTTCGTCGGTCGAGTGGAAGCCGAAGAGGGCCCGCAGGACTCTCAGCTCTGGCTTGCCTTAATTGGCCGTCCAGAGAGGAGCTGTTAGAGTTATATGCTCCAGGGGTGGAAGTGTTAAAGGGCATAACGCCGCGAGTAACTTCGGAGAAAGCGCAGCACACCTCTCGACACCCCTGAGTCACTCACACCGGTGTTGCTCTCTGTCGTCATCGGACGATCATTTGGGGAGCCCATCTAGTGGGTGGCAAGCCACCACTTGTCACAAAATAATTATGAACGTAATTATGGCAAGTGACCCCGGCCTTTGCAATAACCCAGTCGCCAGTCCACCAAATGCTCAACCCCATAAACCTAGAATTCTTTTCACATGCTTGCAATAGTGCCTACCACCTACCGAGGTCAACTGCTGTAATTTCATCATTGTGGCAGTTGACCCTGGGAGGTGTTTTACACACCATTTTCTTCTTCTAAAACAGGCCTCTACGTGTTGGATCCGTCCCCACGCAAGCCTCTAAAAGACCGGGCAAAGCCCGTGAGTAAATAAAACATAATAATAATATCCTGGGACAATTCACACACGGTCATCTGATCCCAAACTAGGCAGAGCCTGTACTATGGAAACCAGACAACTGATACTAATACTTATATACTTTTTTTTTTGTAAATACATACTTAAATAGATAAACAACACCCAGACACTTGGGGGGAATCGAACCCACGACCCATCGGTTAGCAGGCAGGGTGTCTGACCACTAGACCAACGGGCCCGTCAAAATCAAAAGTCAAGTCAAGTCAAGTCTCAATTGCATTGAGCTTATGACTCTCTTTCATTCCCATTTAACCCGAGATATATCTGAATCTAGAATGACGTGCACTTTCCCAACTAATGGCTGTCTGATATTAATGCTAGCGTAATCCCTAGGTACAGGTCCACTTAGAAAGCGATGCTGTGAACAATGGTGCTCTATCTAACCGCTTTCACTCGTCGTCTGAAACAATGTGTTTTTGTGTAAATAACCGCATCGCATACCAGCCAATTTGTGAAGGAAGTCGAAGACCTGCCGATGCCTGACAAAAATCTAAATATCTAAACG
Source organism: Furcula furcula (assembly GCA_911728495.1). Lineage (NCBI taxonomy): Eukaryota > Metazoa > Arthropoda > Insecta > Lepidoptera > Notodontidae > Furcula > Furcula furcula. Next base: position 5,129,898 of record OU452243.1, read on the forward strand.
GCTTTGATGTCGCATCCCATGACCTCTAAAACACTCCGAATAGATGTGTTCAATGAATTTAGAGAGGAGTCACTCGAATGGGGAATTCATCATCATCATCATCATCATTATCCGAAAACGTCCACTGCTGAACAAGACCTCCCCCTTAGAAGGGAGGGGTTGCCATAATCCCCACGCTTGGCAGGCGGCTTGCAATCGCAGATTAAGTGGTAAGTAAAGTAATCCAATAGAAAGACGCTAGAGTTAACAGGTGTTTATTGAGCTAGAGAGCTTCACCATTATTGATTACAACGCCAATTTCAATCAGGTGGGATGGCAGCCAAACACTTATTGGGAAAATAAAATGTAGATTACTTACATTGTACCCGATGATAATTGTACCTATTACTAAAAATATATTCCATTGTACGCGTATTGCATTTTCTTTACTATAGTGCTCAGAGTACAAGCTTATTTGATTATTATTTAATACAAAAATATTCACGGCTGAAGCAATTTAAAACCAAATCTAAAACCATTACGAAATAGATGTCATGATTTATTTTAAATCGCATAGACTTGTGTTAAAGTATATTTTCGATTGCCCAAATTACAAAAGACATCCCAGAAACGTTGATTGCGCATTTAAATTTGCTTTTACATTTCCTTAGATGATTTTTGTTGATTCAAATTACCGAAACATGTCAATCAAACGTTAGCAACGCTTCACAGTTCATTGCGTTATTTGTACATAGCCACGGACGCTGCAGAAAATTACTAGGGACAAAAAACTCAATGTAATTCGAAGTTAATAGAAAGTTGGTCAACAAATCCTATAATGTATTACGTGTTATTTAGACATCTAGGAGATGAGTTAAGACTTGGAATTTATGTAACGTGATCTTTATTTGTTTATCGTATGGTTATTAGCCAACTTATCAATAATCCTAAACCTACAAATAATATCTTTATCTGCATTGGCACCTATTTTTTGTTCCTTCAAAAGGTCCTCGGGACTCTGTAGGGTGCCACCCAAGGTATGCATTACTCATTAACACTCCTGTGGCTGTCGCGTCGGAACATAATATGGGGTTATGCACCAATTCCTCTAAGTTGCCTTTGATAACGCCACCGGAGGGCGGATTGTAGCTCCCCGGGAACCAGTCAAAGCAGTAGCGGACTAACGGGGGGTGGGGGGGCGTTAGAGGGGGCGGTCCGCCCCGGGCCTCTGGTCCAGGGGGGCCTCCAATCTCCAAAAGTTCTTTTTAATTATTGAGGTATCTAAGTACCTATACTACGTAATAGAGAGTAATATCATACCTAGATTATTTTACAGTTCCGGCGCAAAAACTCTGTTAGTCTGACAAAGCGACATTCAGGTCAAAAGATGGATATGTTAACTGATTTTGTGCGTCAGAACTCCTAAAGTTTGTTTGAATAATCCAGCATATATGTCCTCTCAACTAAATATCAAAGACGACCATAATGTGTTGTGTTGTAAGTATCAAGCAGTTTGGACTTGGGGCCCCATGATGCACGTAACTAAAATACAAACGTACCTACAATGTACACAAAATGTACACTGTAAAATGAATCAATCAATTAGTGATTTGTAAAAGAAGTGTAATATATACAAAATTGACTAACCAAAATAACGTGCAGCCAGGTTTGATTAAAAACCAAAAAGCAGATGTCTTCTAGATACAAGAAAGTTATAAAGTCTATTAGGGTAGCACATAATATCGCTGGCTGGATATGATTGTTGCATATGAATCACTATGCCAAGTACACAAGTGCACCTGAATGAAATAATTAACTTCGAATAGACTTAGCGCTAGCACTTTTTAATAGTCAGTATTTTTTAAAGCTACCATTTGATCACAACGCGACCTCGACTGAGAAGATCCGGCAAGAAACTCAGCGGGCTTGATTGATTTTTCCTACCATCATCGACACCATGTTTTACCGATCGAGAAACAAAATTAAAAAAAAAACTACGAGATCCTGGGCCTGAGAGCAGGAATGTCCGCTCCAACCAGGACGCTCGTGGTTCCTCTGAATGATAGACGCAGTTCCTACCTCGAACGCATCGTCACCTACCAAGGTGTCGCATTTAGTTGGTTTTGAGGATGGGACGCACAGAGCCGCCATCCAGTGATTCCGGAAACCATGAGGTCTCTTTAAGGCAGATAATAATTGTCTTTTTTTTCTATTGGGGCCCTGACGATGTGAGTTGCACCGCCCGACGACGACGGCTTCTTCGTATTTTTGGTCTCCTTCTGGGACATAACCGTCTCACAGAAAGACTCTTCACGTCCGATTCCTCTGCTAATATAATAGATACCTAGGTACTGCTGCTGGTACAGGGTAGTCGTGTCCAATCCGACTGACTAATCTAAATGAATCTACATGCCCACCCCCTTAGTATGCCCACCTTTCTGCCGCAGCTAGAGTTCGAAGACTGGCAGGACAACACTGACTACTCCTATTGCTCGTGTACGCGCATTAGAGGCCATGAGCGTGCCGTCTCTCTTCCTCGTGGAGTTATTTGAGCGTGGGTGCGCTTTCACCCCAATGGCAGTGGACGTGGATTCGATTGAAAAAATTGAGCGCATCACCATAGAGCTGTGGGCTCCTCATCAACAGGAGTAAGATAAAGTTGATGTTTATCGACCGTAGCGGGATCCCATGCAACGAAGCAACGAACTGGCGACCTAGATTTAATGCATAAATGTAAATGTATATATCTAAGCTCACAAATAAGCGATGATGGAGACTGTGTTCACAAGGTAATAAGAAGATCCCAGATGGAAAAAACAGCTGTAAAAAGACTCGAGAAGATATGGAAGGACGGAGGTGTTAACCGGACAATAATCAAATTAATGCATACTCTAGTCTTCTCGACCTTTCTATGTGCCTCTGAAACCTGGACAAGCCTCGCATACTTCGAAGAATACATGCATCTGGAATGAGGTGTTGGTGCAATGCTAGGCTTATCGATGACCGAGCGTCGCACTAATGATTCTATTCCCGAAGAGCTATCAAGGAGTAACTATTCACTATCTGCGTTAAACGCGTCCTCATCTTTTCAGACACACGGCGGAAGAAAACCAGACTGCCTAGACAGGCTTATCGTGACAAGCCAAATGGACGGCAGAAGAAGCAAAGGATGTATGCCAATGCGATAGGCATACACTATCGCCCACTATCTATACGAGAACGACGCTACAGAAAAGCATACATCGAGCTCAAGATCGAGCGGCATAGTGAAAAGCAGTGGCAAAAGTCCGCATTTGTCACGTCTCTCGGTCATGAGGTCACGACTAAGAAGAAGAATATCACTATAATTTACGAAAATATCGTCTGTTGTCATTTAACGTTTCCACCCTGTATAGTCACTGCCACAACTAAGGCGAATCTAAAGGCATATCATAAGCCAAAATCCATTGAGACGTTGAGACGCTGTAGGCCGTGCCAAACAAATAAACATACATACATATATACTCTCGACAAACATAGCCCTCCTTAGAAGGAGGGAAAAATATGTCACTTTCTGACCGGGGGCCTCATAAATTTTTGCCGCCCCGGGCCTCAGACAGGCTTAGTCCGCCACTGAGTCAAGGTGTTCACCGGTTAGCTGCCGTACCCGATGGACGTCAAGGGCCAAGTCCCAAACGTCCAACGACTTCGAAGACTGGATGGTTTTTTTCACAAGCCCACCTACGACTTGGCATACCAAGTCGTAGGTGGGGTAGGTCTGCTCTTTCTACCTCCGCAACGCGCTAATCGTATAATATACAAAGCAACCGTATTTATTTGGTAACGATTCCCTGCATAGATAATTAATTATTACAGTCTTCTGTCAGCGTTCTGACAGATTTCAATTTGGCGTCGACGTGTAGGAGTGAAACACAATACCCAGGTTAATTAGCGTGAAGTCGGGTTATATAAGCTGTATTCACACAAGCAATTGAAATGTATGAATTTAGGACTACTTCCTAACTAGATTTTAGATTTAAAAGTGTCTGTCCATTACATCGGACTATGGCATGCGCGTGCTATGAACGTGTCAGGCAAAAAAAATCCCTGTATTAAGAAACTACCACTAGAGCGTCGCGTATCCGGCCGTGCCTTGCACGTTCCTGTCAAAATTTAAAAGATGAATTCTGCATGGCCGGCGACGGTATCGTTCCGCTGCGCGTCGCTACAGTAAATAAAACTGTCTGTCTGTGCGTGTGTGTAATTAGTGTCGTTTGTTCTACACTGTAGAACAGTCGATAATTTGGACGCCGGACACGATACGGGCATGATATGTCAAGTACGGTCATAGCATGATGCGGTCTACTGGATAGGCTTCTATATACATCAGGCTCAAAGCGAGATTAGCTACCTATGTAGTTAGTCCAGTCACAAGGTCAAGCCACTGTAACGTGAGTAAAGAGCTCGTGTAGAGGTGGTGATTGTCTAGTCGTGTGTGATTAGAGCCGTTTGTCCGTAGTTCTTCGACTGTGTTATATATATGAGGCTGACACTAAAAAACAGCGCTGCGCCGGGAATCTGGATTTCCGGTGCAGCATATCGCTGAGTTGTCAACCTCGTTTGGCGGAAGTGCAACGCACAGTTGCCACATTTTACTTTTAAGTTTTTTGTACTTTTTTTTTGTGTGTCTGAATACCTTTTCTTATTTTGTATATTTGTGTGTGTGTCGTTGTCCGCCAAATAAATGTAGTTCTTCTTCTTCTATATATTTTATAATGTGGTAACCTCTTGCGGATTTCATTGCTCCCTCTAAAGCTCTTCCTCCTGAGCATCAACTGTTATTGTTAACCCTTAAGACCTTACATATGCTACGTACACACACACGTCAGTCTATGCATTGAAAACCTATCAGTTGGAGAAATACTGACAAAGACGATTGTGAGTGATAACCCAGAAAGTATGGTCCTGACCCACGTGTACAGACACTTAGGCGGGTTGGGTCTGTTTAGGTCTGTTGTCGACACAAACTATGAAGTGTTATACTGTGGTATTACTTCGCAATTTGGTATTACTTTAGGGGGCTTCACTTTCCGGAGCGAGCGTCCGGAAGGTTTAGCGTGGACCTCCGCACCTTTTAAAGGTTTCCTTCCTAACATAAAACAAGGTATGTCATCTATATATATAAAAATCAATGCCACTTTTCGTTGTAATTTTATAACTCAAGAACGGGCTCACCTATCCAAACCAAACGTTTAGGCTTTCTTCGGACTATTTAGTAGATGGTTTATGTGAAGTTTGCACAAAATCGGTAGAGCGGTTCTTCATTTATCACATTTTTTGTAACAAATGAATTCAATAAATGGCGAATCATTTTGTAAATGGGGATTTTGCTGTCAAATTGAACCTTTTTTCAGAATTAAACCTTTTTTAGTGTTGACAGTAAAAGCATGTAGTTATGTCATTCATGCGGTCATTTTATTTTGGACGTGTTTCGAATAAAGCAAATTGTCAGCGATAATTATTGCTTTTTGTTTATATTTTTTGTTCAAATGTAATGTAATGTATATAATGTGTGCGTGTACTTTTCTCAGTTTTTTGCCGAGCCGTCGGTGTTTCATATCGTTTACAGGCTTTATTTGAATTAAATTGTCAAAATCATTTACACAAACGGTAAGTTTTGAACTGTTGAAGTGAATAACATGTATGCATGTGTGTTTCTTCATTTGAAAAAACATATTGTGCACCACTACTTATTAATGTAGCAATTTGTTTATAATTTGATTTATTCTTTTTTAATTGAAGGTAAAATGCCATTTTTTTGTTTGAATAAATGAATTTGATGTTCCAATTAAATGTTTTTAATATTTCACTTTATAAATACGTAGCGAAGCACGTACCGGGCCGCTAGTTAATTATATGCGCTACGTACGTCTATTACGAATTTGACCCAATCGAAATAATATCACTGCACTGTGTACATTGCCTTACTACAAAACTATAGTATCAATATTGAATGGGCTAGAGTAGACAGAGTTTTGTAATCGGCCGCTCCCACGGAATCCATGTTTATTTTGTTTGTTGCCTTTCTTTATTACGGCAGACGCAAAAATTCAATGGAAACATGACTCACTAATAGACTATTTGGTCGTGAGAACACGTAAAGTTATTCTTTAGTGTATGGTGTTAGGTTTTAGGCGATCGTAACAGTTTCAAATAACAGGTATTTAGAAGTAAAATAATCAACAGTACCTGTTCTACGGACATAAATACTGTTTAAGTATGGATTAGTTACAGGTTGAAATCTTTTTTTTTTTATTCAATCTAGTGACGACACGAACAAGACGTTCGCCTGATGGTAAGCGACTCGCCTGCCTATAGACTAACTGCAGAGCACTGCCGCTCGTCGACATGAGTTATTAATCTGATATAATGGTGAGTGCGATCCTGAACGTGTTCACAGACTGATAAACCAAATTTGTTAAACCTTAAATCCTCGCAAAAGAACAACGATTCCTACCTAGGATGATTCGTGAGGCTATTGAAATCAAAAAACATCCTAATTTCAATAGAGAAGTTGGTTGGGTGTTACCACCGGCTTGGGAACCTGTGATAAATATAATTAAATCCAATACCAAGCATAACACTGCACGGCCTCAAGATACTGTAAGCTCTTACTACGTAGATAGGACCAACAATAATAACTAAGAAGACTTGAGGGGACACCGGAATAATTGTGACATAAGGACGTTCAACATCTCAGTCCTCTCGTGACCATGGGTGGTGCAAAGCATTCGAAACGTCGGGGTAGTAAAATCTAAAATAAACCGCGATAAAATGCGTAAAAGTAGTTTGATTTCAATGTGTAATATTCGCGTAAGTAAAATACAACATTACTCATGTTTATCTATAATAATGTTTGCTACATATTGCCTAATTATTAAGTAGTATGTTAATATGTAGAAAGTGATTAACGTAACTCATTTCGGATTACACATTAACCAATTACATACTACATTGCTGTTATGTAATTTAATATGTAGACTGAACGGCCAGTGAGGTATTTATCATACGCGTACTTGTTGTATTAGCCACGTATTAGGTATCAGAGATTTGGGAGCGACATTAATACTGCATCGCGTTTTAGCTGTTCGCTGCAGATTTGTTTACAGCTTAGAGCCGACACGAGCATTCGTTTGCCTGATGATCGCACGCAAAGTCACTTGAATTACTCTGTCTAGCTCCCTTCTGTAAAGCACCGTTTAGTTATGTACCACTACAGCGTTAGATATTCTGTTGCCAAACTGCATTGCCTAAGCATCGGGCCCGGACCTAGGGCGGGGGGAGGCGGCAAACCGGCCAGCGGCCCCGGGCAGCAGTTTCAGGGGGCGCCAAAACCATAATAATAATATGATTAAAAATAAAAAACTTGTTTCCCAAAGCGCCTAGCAAACGGAAGCCTGGTTAGCTCACCTTCGACTTGTAATTAAAAGTCGCTACGCAGGCCCATACCACAAGTGAACATGTGATTTAAGATTTCAGTTTTTTTAAGTAATATCTCAAACGCTGAAACGGTTTCTGCCCCGGTTCGAAAAAATCGTAGATCCGAGGCTGCTAAGTTCCGGTGTGAAGGGAACTGGTGGTAAATTTGCCGGGCTTAACAGACTTAATCACTAGGCTTGGTGATGAGTAGCAGAGTAATGCAGTTGTCCATCGGCAAGCCCGCTTACCGTCAGTCAAATGTATGGCTAAAAATGAAATTCTTAATTTACATTAGCGATTTAATCCGTTGGATATGGTATCACGTATCAAACCAATTGTGAGTACTCTCACCTATTATTGCTACCGTAACTAATAACAGGTTTGTCAGGCGATGCTTATCAAATGGGTGCAATACGGTAATGTCTAGGACAACACGCGCACACCGCGTACACGACAATACCTTCTATAAGTAATTTCACTATACCTATTACTTTCGCTCGAATTATTAGCACGAATAACTGTATACCCTGTTATTCTTTTACATGGTTCAAATCGCAACAGTAATTGTATGAACACAGGAGTGATGGCTGACCGGTGGCCAGCCAAAGATTATTATTCCCTGGTAAGAATAGCACCCATCTCCTCCCGTTGGGTGTTCGTAAGGGAAAACAAGATAGCATGGTGTCCGTCCAAGGACCTGGTTCGTTGTATATAAATGTGTATGCGGCCGGGAGATAAGATGGTGCCATAATACAATAATTCCACCGCTTAGCAGGCGGCTTGGGGATCGCAGTATAGGTGGAAGATAAATCCAAAAGAAATATGCTGCTGCCCGTCTTCCGGTTTTCGCTTAGTCGCCTCTTACGACACCCAACGAAAGGAGAGGGGGGGATGTAATTCTAACCCAGCACTCCACGGGTAGCTCCTCTTATTCCTCTTATTTGCCTGATATTTTCAAGTAATCAATAAATGGTTTTACGACATTTAATTGAATATATCTAAGGCTACGTCGTAAATTCGAGCCATTACCTAATAAGAGTCCATTTCGTTGCGACTTACTTCTTTCTTAGTTCCTCGTAATAGCTTTCTCGAACTGTTGCAGTAAACATATACTTAACCTTATATATTGCTACAATAAATAGTGATTCAAGACTCGTAAGGTGATGGTCATTTGTGCTAGTTCGGTTGCGAAGCGAAATTATTGCTGAAATGTTTGCGAAGAGAGTTGGCTCGGATCCAGGTCATAATTCGGATTAGGTTACGGTATTTTTACTTTTTTTATACAGTTAAAATTCAATATATTTATTACAAATAGGCTTAACGCAATTTTGAATGGTCAATTGTTTTAAAAGCTACCACCGGATCACAACGCGGCCTCAACTGGGTAGATCCGGCAAGAAACTCAGCGGGCTTGTAATTTATTTACGTTTTTTTTAAATTTCTCGTCTTGTTACAATTTGATCAGCATCAGCAACAGTGTGTCCTGCCGTACGAAAGATAAAACATGAGAAAGAAACAAAATACGACGAAACTTTGCCTGATAGAAAGCGGCGATGCAATCGGCGATGGTAAAGCACACTAGCTTATTAAAAGCCTCTCTTGCCTTGATGACACCCACTTAAGAATCGAATGGGAAAGCCGACCCAAGAAAACTATTCCAATAGAAAGACCCTGCTGCCGTCCTCTTGTTTTCCCTTAGTCGCCTCTTACGAACACCCAACCAACCGGAGGAGGTGGGAGGGTGCTATTCTTACCCGGACACCCTAGACCCTACGGGGCAGCAGTATAGGTGGTATGTAATCCAATAGACAGACGATGCTGCCGTCCTCTAGTTTTCCCTTAGCTGCCTCTTACGAACACCCAACCAACGGGAGGAGGTGGGAGGGTGCTATTCTTACCCGGACACCCTAGACCCTACGGGGCAGCAGTATAGGTGGTATGTAATCCAATAGACAGACGATGCTGCCGTCCTCTAGTTTTCCCTTAGCTGCCTCTTACGAACACCCAACCAACCGGAGGAGGTGGGAGGGTGCTATTCTTACCCGGACACCCTAGACCCTACGGGGCAGCAGTATAGGTGGTATGTAATCCAATAGACAGACGATGCTGCCGTCCTCTAGTTTTCCCTTAGCTGCCTCTTACGAACACCCAACCAACCGGAGGAGGTGGGAGGGTGCTATTCTTACCCGGACACCCTAGACCCTACGGGGCAGCAGTATAGGTGGTATGTAATCCAATAGACAGACGATGCTGCCGTCCTCTAGTTTTCCCTTAGCTGCCTCTTACGAACACCCAACCAACCGGAGGAGGTGGGAGGGTGCTATTCTTACCCGGACACCCTAGACCCTACGGGGCAGCAGTATAGGTGGTATGTAATCCAATAGACAGACGATGCTGCCGTCCTCTAGTTTTTCCTTAGCTGCCTCTTACGGACACCCAACGGGGCATTCCGATTTCAAATTAGATCCCCTTCGTAAGTTCTTCAAAGAAGCGTCGAAACGCTACTTTGAATCCGCGTCCCGTCACGCGAACAGTTTAATCCGCGCCGCCGCCGATTACGCCCCTAGTCCTTCTGACTCGCGCCGCAGACCACGGCACGTACTGCTCCACCCTCCTGACCCCATGACGGTCCTATTGGACCGGGATGCGCCGAACCCTCCCCGACAACCGTATGCTACACTAGCTATCAGACACCGGTCTCGCCGGCGAGGCCGAAGGGTCGTACGTATGCGACCTCAACGACGTGCATCACCCCACTGAGTTTCTTGCCGGTTCTTCTCAGTGGGGGCGCGTTGTGAACCGGTGGTAAACTCAGCCCTCTCTTAAGCGACAGCCCAAGCCGAGGCCGTGCCTCCCTGAGGTGCCCTTGAGCGCGTCGCTACTTCCGCCGTAAAGGCTAGAGCGCTTTAAGCGCTCGCCTCCTATTGTCCGGTGAAGCTGTAATGGCCATCTGCGGCCAACAGCGTCTATCATTCCCAAAAAATAAAAAAACACCCAACGGGAGGAGACGGGAGGGTGCTATTCTTACCCAGACACCCCACGGGCCCTTAGTTGTACGTATTATAAATGAGGAAGCAAATACCTTAGTTCAGACTGGTGGGACATTCAGTGAGTAGTTGCCGTGCGTCTCGTCATCCGATGATAGAAGGGGGATGGTGGAATCAAGTCATGTAGGTAATTACTTAGGGGATCCATTAATGACGTAATTAAAAATAGGACTAATCCCACCACTCATTCCCACCACAGTGACTCCTGTCAGCCAGGATCTACAGTGGTCACCACTGAAGACACCGAGGTTTGACCCTCGGCGAGTTCCGGGGAAACGCTAAATTGTCTTGGAACCCGCAACAAACTAATGACGTATGGTGATTATGGGGATTTTTCATCTCCCTCTAGTGAGATATCGTGAGATTTTGCTCGACCACCTCCTCATTAATAACTCAGCCGTGCATTTTGAATTCTGTTTTTTTTTTTTTTTTTGGTTTGATAGACGCTGTTAGCCGCAGATGGCCATTGCAGCTTCACCGGACAATAGGGAATTCTGGCTCTTGTATCGGGGTTTTATTTATACTTGTACTAGCGCACCCGCTTCGCTCGGGGGTGTTTAGCACTAGATTGCAAAATATTGTTTTTTATACTTACATAAAACTTAATTAGGTTTTTTATATAAATAAACCTTTAGTAAACAATCTAATCGGTGGTGAAAACCGCTTAAAGATCCGTTGTGTGGTTTAGGAGGAGTTAGCGGATTTACAGACAGACAAACGCTGAAAGTGACTTTGTTTTATCATAATACCATTAAATCCAAAGCAGCAACAGCAGCCAATCTTTTACAAGATCAGCCAAATTGCTACTCCCCGCTGGATCGAAACCCGGTATCTCGATTTTCAACACTGCTTCACACAGGTTACCTATAGTAGGGTTGCCAACCATACTTTATAATAACGTATCCTACTTTATTTTTGGTAATTATACTTTATACTTTTGCATACAAATAAAGTATGTGAAAATACTTTATTTTCAACCTTTACTGTGATGCGTAAAACAAAATACCTACTCATTATGGATACTTAACTATTTAACGGTACACAGTGTACCGTTAAATAGTTGTAAGTAAGAGTTTTTTCAGTAATTAATCTAAAGTGAAGAGAGAAATAGAGCGTCAATAAATTTAATTAAAAAGGAATTGTTTATTTATTTAAATTTAAATATTAATTGTCAAACCAGCTTTGAAACATAAATGTTTCAAAAGATAACAAAAAATTGATAGCATGTGCTAAAAGCACACAAAAATACGTTTTTAAAGCAATAAAAACATTAAATTTGAAAAACTATTTTTTAAAAAATAAAAACCGACTTCAAAGTAAATTATCTAAAAAGCATAAAATAACAAAAATATTATTTAAGTTGGTGTTAGCGTACCTGCTGTGTATATTCTGCACCAACTTCAATAATATTTTTGTTATTTTATGCTTTTTAGATAATTTACTTTGAAGTCGGTTTTTATTTTTTAAAAAATAGTTTATTTAACACTTTTTAGTGACTTATTTTACCAAGATAGGTATCAAAACTATCACGCAACTCGAACGTCTACATTACAGTAACTTACTGAAAACATAAAAAGTTTATATCTCTTAAACTACTGGACCGATTTTGATGAAATTTGTACTCTACCCTAAGTTGAAAGATACTCTAACTATTGCAAAAAGGATTTTCGAAATCGGACTTGTAGTTTCTGAGAAATCCGCGGACAAACCTACATACATACATACATACACTCGTGAAATTTGGTAAATTCGTTTAGAAGCCCACATAGACTAACATATATGAATATTACGCATTTTTATTAATATTACATACATACGCGTCGAAAACAGAACCTCCTTTTTTGAAGTCGGTTAAAAATACTTTTTTTCTTCCAAATACTTTATTTTTTTTCCTATCCAAACCATTTTATACTATTTTTTTGTCAAAAAAAGTTGGCAACCCTTCCTATATGTATACTAGAGATACTAATATACTAAAGAAGCCACGTATGGAAGTCGACCGTGTCGCAACGGCATACATGATACAATGTTGCAATCCGCGGTGTTCCGGGTTCGACGACGCGCGTGTGCATGCGTCTTTTATTTACGATACTGCCGCGCGGAATTCGTAAATACGCGCGATTATCAATGGATGTCGCTTCTCTCTTTGACGTTATATTACACTTGTCCTTTTACAAGACATGTTTTTTTCACTCGGTTCGGAGGGAGCAGGATAGAACGAAGAAACGAAAGAGAAAGATGCCATGTTGAATTATGTGTAAAATTATCTTTGGCGCACTCACAGTTCTGCGCGAATAGATGCCTACATACCTGGGTATACCTACTTGGACCTTTTTTTAGCGTACAATTAAGGCTTATAGGCTTGCTTATAGATGTCTAAAACAAAAAAATAAAAAAAATGCAGACGTAGTTTATATAGGTACTGTCGCGCTCACGAACGGTGTTCCACCTTTAGGACGATAAACGCTTGCACGAGCTGGTCCATGCATGCGGGCGGGGTAGCGCACGTCACGTCCCTCAAACGATTGAAAACTGGTACAGCGTTCGTGCCCGCGATAGTACCAACTGCCAATCAAAAGTTGACTTATCAAAATCTCTAAATTCGCTTGAACACGCTCCGACGTAATGTGACGGATTGTCTCTTAAGCCCAAGCCGAGGCCGTGCCTCCCTGAGGTGCCCTTGAGCTCGTCGCTACTTCTGCCGTTAAGGCTAGAGTGCTATAAGCGCTCGCCTCCTATTGTCCGGTGAAGCTGTAATGGCCACCTGCGGTCAACAGCGTCTATCAGTCCCAAAAAAAAGTGACGGATTGTGAAGGTACAAGTTTTTATGGCCATATATCAGATAGGCATGTACTTCAAAAGATGGTTGTCAGTGATGTCACTTTGCGCGGATTCATGTTTGTACTAGAACCTTCGAAGTTGCTAGAGCAAGGAACTTCACGCATTGCGTCTCCAGTCCCCTTGAGCGCCGTGTTGGTTCCCGGAAGACTATACTCCGGTGGCAGGTTCAAAGACTGAGGGATTTCTGGTGCAGATCCCGCCAGAGAGCCCAGGTCGCGCCCTCATGTACCTACCGATACGACAGCCGTGAGCTTCCCGGTCAACCCTCCACAGGATTTCGGGGACTTTTTGAAAGTTGCCCTCACAAAACCAGAAAATAAATGACTAATGGTAGGTACCTATGTAGGTATTCAAAAAGATGTCTAAAAGATGTCACAGAAAAAAGAGGTCTATTTACATAACAGACAGTTAACTCGAGATTTATCACCAAAAGATAAGCCAAACACTTTCGCATTCCGATCAAGGAGGCAATAATATTGGCGAATGGAATTTTTAAGTGTATTGCATTATGATCGCGGAGGCAGTGTTGCGCAACAGTTCCGCTACGCATTCGTATGACTCTGAACTTAGCTTCGAGTCACACAACGAGCTATGGAAAGAGCTATGCTCGGCATATCTTTGCGCGACAGAATCCGGAATGAGGAGATTCACAGAACTAAAGTCACTGACATAGCTCTCAAAATCTGTAAGTTAAAGTGGCAATGGGCAAGCCACATCGCTCGAAGAACCCATACTCGATGGGGAAGAAAAGTTCTCGAGTGGCGACCACGAATCCGAAGACGCAGTGTAGGTAGGCCTCCCACTAGGTGGACTGACGACATTGTGCGCGTCGCAGGTAACCGGTGGATGCAAATAGTCAATTGTCGTTCATTGTGGCGTTCGAAGGGGGAGCCCTATGTTCAGCAGAACGTCTTCTGGCTGGTGATGATGATGATGACTCGACAACACGATATCCTGGCGCATTCGTCGCAATTTATACTGGTTTACCAAAGCTATTATAGTTAGAACTCATGCTGGTGAAAGTCACCGTAGGACCAAAAATAATAAATATTACTAGGTTAAGTCCTGTGAATCTTTGTAGTCGCTGGGACGTTTGGGGTGAAGGCGCTTGACCTTTATCGAGTACCGCGGCGGTGACTCCGAGGAGGATGCCGGGTTGTGACCCCCGTCTCCGTGAGCACCGTGACAGGTTCCTGGGGGCTATAATGCGCTTCCCAACGGCAGCCGCTTTAGCCGGTTTAAGTGGGTTGGAATCACAGGGTCCCTTTTGCAGGTTTCCCCCACGATAACAAAAATAGTTTAAGGAACGTGTGAGGGCATCAAGTTTCAGATTAGTTGGTCTGAGTCAAAACGATTTTTTCAATCTAATATTATATTTAACGTTGTCCTACATAATAAATTATGATAGCAGAGGTCAAAAGAGATTAAATATATGAAAATGCCATTAGCCCAAAGTATTTAGTTGTGGCCTGAAAATAAATAATCACTATTCTCGATGGCTCTTAAACAACTTCATATAAAGTACACTTAGAAAGCCTTTGTCGTCTGGAAAAGGCTTACGAATAGTATCTCTTTGCTAAGCCGAAAATGCTTGAAAAATCTTTTGATTTAATCTGTGTCATATTAGGATTAATAACTTATTTATCATATCGTAAGAGCGCAAATAAAATCCCTTTTGTTTTCGGAGAAATAAAATAATTGATACTTACATATTATGTCAAAATGCAATTCAACGATGTTTTTAAACATTATTTACGTGTTCGTATAAAATGTATCTGCAGCAGATTTGGAATTATGTATCATGTTCTTTCTTTATAAACCTCCATGTACTGTAAATTGGCAGTATTAATATAATATTATATCCTTGCCAGTTTATCAACGGTTTATAGCTTCGTATCTTTCTCTAGCTAAAAAGAGATTGCATATATCCTTAAGTTAGAGATTGTAGTAGGCAAGAAGGTCGGCAGCCAATAGAAACGAGGTGTCTGTACTTTTTTTTTTTTTGGGAATGATAGACGCTGTTGGCCGCAGATGGCCATTACAGCTTCACCGGCCAATAGGAAGAGAGCGCTCAAAGCGCTCTAGCCTTTACGGCAGAAGTAGCGACGAGCTCAAGGGCACCTCAGGGAGGCACGGCCTCGCACTACACCGGCCCATACTTTGATCGTGCCATAAACGTTTTAGAAAAAATATTATTTTGTATGAACATGAATCAACGCTTACTAGACCGTCGCGTATCCTGCCGTGCCATGAACGCTACTGTCAAAATTAAAACAGGCGAATATTATTCAAAGTGTAATATTTACACTATATTCGAAGTTTAACCCTCCCTCGGACGGAGGCGCGGAATATTTTTTTCAAAGTCTGCCTTTCCTGCCAAAAACCGACCAAGTTTTCGGCCAATTTTTTATTCAACTGCAGATGATACTCCTCCATTGAGACTGCGTTCCCGTTGTATATAATAATAAAATCAGAATAAATAAGAACGATCATCCCTAAATTTAAGATAAATAATTTTACAATAACTGACAAGTACGTGTCATAATAATAAACCCACAAACGCCGCTTAGGGCTTAATTATTTAGGATTTTAATTCAAAGCCTGGGCTTTTGCGTAGACAATTTAAATTGCCTATTAAGGTAGGCTTTGTTGCTTAATTAATTCTCAAACAAGTATAAATTATAAAGTCTCAAAAACCTAACCTGCAAATATAATATTAACCGAACTTCTAGAATTTTCTCCTAATTGTAAAGCGATACGCTTGCCTATTAATGCAATGCAATGCAGTGCCGTCTGTTACCCGAGACATTAGTTACCCATATATGTTTCTTGATCTCTGTTATTTGATGGACTTAAGTTCAGTTATACAGATTAACTTATGCTGTAAATTTTGCATACTTATAGATTGTTGAAAAAGAAAGATGCGTCTTTTGTTGGTTTTAGTACAAAAATATCAAAATAACTTGAAAGTATCCACATTAAGCGCGCAATGGTCATGATCACAGGCGTTATTTTTTGTAACAAATGAATTCAATAAATGGCGGATCATTTTGTAAATGGGGATTTTGCTGTCAATTTGAACCTTTTTTCAGAATTAAATTTTTTTCTGTGTTGACAGTAAAATCATGTATTCATTCATCATTCATGCGGTTATGCTTCGATTAAAGCAAATTGTCAGCAATTTTTTTAGCGAGTTTTTTGTTCTGAATTTGATGTTCCAATATTTTTTTTTTATATTTCACTTTATACGTAGCGAAGCACGTAACGGGCCGCTAGTTTTTTATAATTTTGCGGTGGATAATTTAATAAATGAAAAAAAAAACCTGTAATCCTGGCGGCACTCATGTACACAGGCACATGTATTTGTAATGTGTAAACATTGCTGCTTGGTGGACCTTGGCTATGTGGTAAGTTGTTTGTTGCTTAAATGATTAAACCTAATCAGATAACAAATTAGACACCTAATGGGTTCTCTCACGGGCCGTTTTGGTACCAACGAGCACCTACACAGAATGAGGCTAAGTACCGTAGATACTTGCAAATTCTGTGTAGAGGCAGAATATTCAATATTGCACATACTGTGTGGCTGCGACGCTCTTGCTAGACGTAGATCACCGTAGATTGAGTCATCTGAGGGTGGCATATCCTACACCAGATGATTATGTACAGCTTCAAGCTAGCGCAATCGTAAGGAACTCTTCTGTACGTCACCAATAGAGTAAGGGATAGGGGCAGGCACAATGGATCCAGCTGGGTCGAAGTGCGTTCCGGTAGTTACCGGGCCCAATTAATATCCACCGAAAATAGAATAGAAAGCTGTTTGTTAATACAGGTGTAAATGTAGTACATATAATAAAACGATGTGGTTAGCATTATATATATTTCCACAAGAAAGAAAGAATTTGTGTCGCCCTCGACGAGTTCCCTGAAGGATTAACGAATGCCATGAACACGTCAGTCGCTTCCGGTGACGGTTATCCCCTAATGCGAATGTTTATGCGGAAAAGTGACATTTCTCCATTGATCGAATAAAATAATTACTAACCTTGAAAGTTACGTTGTCACGTATAAATGTTTTGTATGACAATGGGTGCGTTTCCACTGAAGCGGAGCGGAGCGGAGACGGAGGCGGACATACAGTGATCGGCCTGCATTGTCCTAGCAAGGAACAACACAAATTTGCATGTGCATTTCCTTGCAGGATTTGAACCCGCAACCTCGGGTTTGCAAAGCAAACGGTTTCTCGCTGCGCCACGCAGGCTACTTACAGAGTAAATACGAATTATAAATGCATAAAAATGTACTTAAATTACATATTGATGTATTCGAAAGTACAAAAAATACAAAATTGCGACTAACGGCCGTCCAAATTTTTTGAAAAATAATAGCCTATGCAAAGCCTATGTCACTCCCGCTACTGAGACAAATCTGAAGACATATTAGAAGCCAAAATCCATCAAGCCGTTTTATGCTGTAGGCCGTGCCAAAGAAATAGACATGGGTACTATCGCGGACACGAACGGTGTACCAGTTTTCAATCAAATTCGTTTGAACGTCATTACGTGCGCTTACCTCGTCCGCACGTATTTTGGGCCGGCTCGTGCAAGCGATTATCGTCCTAAAAGTTATACAAATCAGGTATTGATTTCCCATCCCGGATTACGGTCAAACGCTAAGTTAAAAATATAGTTCTACTTAAGTTGAAACCGATAAAGGCATTTATGCAAAAGATAAATCAAGATAAGCACCATTTGTTACCGGGTCGCGTTCGGCTGTTAGCTGGCTTTCTCCCGGGACGATTTATCAATCCGAATTTATCGCGCCGGTCGGTCTGGCTAGACGTAGGTAATTATTGTTAGAACCTCCATTATGTGTGCTGCAGTGAATTAAAATAAGAGCGGTTATTCTTGTAATTAATGCTTGGTTAACGATCAGTTGGCTAAGCAATGTTAAGGAAGGTCAGGTCAAGGTCATAGACGGGTGACCGTTTAGCACGATTTCAGCTGAGCGTCTCCGAACTTCGGAGTGTAATAAGTTACATGACTTGATACCAGCATCCCCTTTCTATCATTGGACTACGCACCCTTACGTTATAAATGTCCTATCAGTCCGGACTAAGCGATTTGCTTCGTCATTTTAATACGTACAGCTAACAGGCGCGGTTGCAGCCAACGATTTTGGGGGGGGGGGGGGTCACATCTGACGGTCTCGTTGGTCTTGTACCTAGACTAGGTTAGGGTTAATTACTACCCAATTTTGCCGTATACGAATATGGATTTTGGGGGGGGGGGGGTCATGACCCCCTACGACCCCCCCTCTCGGATCGCCACTGACAGCTAAAGACTGGAATAGTTTGCTTACGTCGGTTTTCCCGTCCGATTATATTGTGGGTGTCTCCAAAGCCAGAGTGATTAGGCTATTTATAAGCAAGTGTGCTTTACCATCGATTCCACCGTATGGGTGGGCGTTGAACGAACAGACTGTTTCCTTCAACTGATTTTTGTCGTCAACGAATAAACTAGTTTATATACAGTCCACGCACTATTGCATCACCACTTCCCATCAGGTGGGAATGTCATTAGCTTATAATGAAAAATGAATGTCAGTCCCAGTTGGTATCATTCAGACAGCAATCGTTAAACCTAATTGGAGGCCTAAGCGCAGCTTGAGACATTAGCTTAGCCAAAAACCACACGATAAAAACGGGGAGTACTGTGCTACATGATAAAGTTGAACAAATATCTGATTTTGATGTCCCTTGTGGCTTAGAGGGGACTCTTTATTGCTTTTGTGTAACTTGATATAGTATTTATCACTCATGTTTGAACAAACCCACACATACATACACTACTTAAGTACCTAGTAATAGGTTATAAAGAACTTTGTGCAAACAACCGTTCATTTAGGTCCGATGAGCGTCGTTCGACCACAGCGGAAAATATTTCGAGAGATAGAAGAAGGACCATTTTTTACCTATCCAGCAATGGACCATCTTACTAATTGGAAAAACTGCTGATCGGCCAGAATATTCCTAACCAGTAAGGGTTGTAGCAATGCAGAAGCGGAGATTTTAATATAGTTTTCAGTAATAGACAGAGTAATTCAAGAGGTTTGTGGTGTCGACACTAGTCGCTCGCGTGCTGCGGTCTCTACCCGTCTCCCTCGCACCGCCTACGACGTCTGCGAGTGATCTACGCGTCCGTTTTGATCTGCGGTTGTCGTTTTCACGACAATCTGCACATCCTCTTGTTTCTCTTATTGACAGACCGTCTTTTTAGCTTCACGGGTTGCTAAATCCACCGGTTTACGTGGTCGCCAAGGGTACCCTACGGTGACAACTGCCTTGGCGGAGCGGGACCCGAGCGCTCGCGCGGTTCGTCCCGGAACCGCGCAACTCGGACGGGATCAGGTTCACCGGCCCTGGGAGTGACCCCCTAGTCGACCCTGATCGTCTCCCTCCCACCCTCCTCTTCCTAATCCTATCCTTCGGGTGCTGTTTGGCACCAAGTCGGCTCCGGTCGGCTTGCTGTCTCTGCCCCGGAGCAGCTAGGGCTACTCACCTCTCGCACATTGAGATTGGCGAGAGACGCACGTTAGGGCCTACACGTTAGGCACTCACCCTTCCCCCACCTTCACCCGGTGGGGGAAGCCATTCAGTACACACCGACTGGGGTGTCCCCCCCAGTCGTGCGTTCCCCCCGTACGTACGAGCAGTATGGACCGTCATCCGGGCATGGAGTTCTTTCGCGAATTCTTTGAGTTCGTGAAAGCGCGCTGGCCCGAGATGGTCAACGACTTTGCGTCCCATACCGCGCCCTCCGCGATGCCTTCAGCAGCCGCGCCCTCCGTATCCGCGATCCCCGCGACCGCGTCCTGCCCCGCGTCGACCGCGCCCGCCGCGTCCGCGACTCCGTTGCCGCCCGCCCTCCGTGCGGAGCCCGAGACGGACTCTGAGTCTGCCTCGAGCTCCGACATGGAGGTCGAGCTCATTAACTCGCCTCGTCCCACCACGCCTGCTGACGGTTTCACGTTAGTCAGCAGGAAGAAACGCGCGCTCAAGTCCCGCGACCTGCCACCGACCAAGTACATATGTACTGAGTCGGAAAGCCCGGAGTCTCCACCTCGCGTGACCCCCCCGATCCGTTCGACCCCGCCGCCGACGTACTTTTCGCCGATGGCTTCACCGGCTCCCGTACCCCGCAAGTCCCCTACGCCCTCGCGGCCGCCGCGTAGGTCCCCCCCGCCCCCGCCCATTGTCGTCCAAGACAAGGCCGCGTGGGAGCGCGTTAATAAGGCGATCTACGCCCGAAACATCATTTATACCAAGGCGGTCAACACGCCCCTTGGTATCAAGGTCATCCTGCCCACCGCGGACCAACACCGCGAACTCACAAAGTTTCTCCGAGCCGAGAAAATAGGTTTCCACACCTACACTCTCGACGAGGACCGAGTCATCCGCGCCGTAATCCGCGGAGTCCCTACCCAACTCAGCAATGAGTATATAAAAGACGACCTTCTGTCGCAGTCCCTCCCGGTACTGGAGGTGCACCGTATGCACCCCGGCAACCGCCCGCTTCAACCGTACGAGTTGGTCCTAGTCCATCTCATCCGTTCAGACGAGGGCAGGCAGATCTTCAATTTGAAGACTGTTTGCGGTCTTACCGGCTTCGCCGTAGAAGCCCCCCACAAACGTGGCCTACCCGGGCAGTGTCACAACTGCCAGCTGTATGGCCACTCCTCCCGCAACTGTTTCGCGCGGCCTCGCTGTGTGAAGTGCACAGGAGACCACGGGACGTCTCAATGCGAGCGCGATAGGGAGACGGCGACCGAGCCTCCCGGATGCGTCCTCTGCGGGACCATCGGGCACACCGCGAACTATCGCGGCTGCCCGAGGGCCCCGAGGAGGAACCGCCGGGTGGCGAGGCGCAACAATCTCCGCGCTCCCCCCCGCCCCT
This sequence comes from Furcula furcula, assembly GCA_911728495.1. Taxonomy (NCBI): domain Eukaryota; kingdom Metazoa; phylum Arthropoda; class Insecta; order Lepidoptera; family Notodontidae; genus Furcula; species Furcula furcula. Next base: position 5,151,178 of record OU452243.1, read on the forward strand.
CGGTGCCCTATGCACCAAGGGCCTCCGCCCCTCCACCCTTGGAGTCCTACCCGCCCGCGCCTTCAGCGCCTCAGGCCCCGGCGCCCTCAGCGCCTCTTACGCAGCCGCTTCCGGCCCCCCGCGTCCCCGCTCCCTCTGCGCCGCGACCGCTCTCATCGTCCCAGCCCGCAGTGCGTCCACCGAACGCGTGGGATAAGACACTGCCATACGTCCGCCCCGCCGCTGCTCCTAAAGCAACGAGCGTCCCCGCCAAGCAACCGGCCGCGCCTGCGCCTTCAGCGCACGCGTCCAGCCTCGCTTCGGACTTCGAATTGGTCCGACGCTCTATCGATGGTATTAACATCGATAGAATCCGCCTTTTCGCGAGCCGCCTTCGGTGCGCACAGAACCCCTGCGATAGAGTACAAGCTATCGCTGAATTCGAGGACGTGTACTACGCCCTGTCCCCCGTAAACTCAAATGTAGGCCCGTAAATGGATATACACCAGAGTAGGCAGAAACCCCATTCCCTTTCCCTCGCATTTTTCAATGCGCATGGCCTCTCCCGACAAAGAGATCAGGTTGCTGACTTCCTGCGAAGTCACCAAGTTGATGTCTTGCTGGTGCAGGAGACCCTCCTGAAACCCTCTCATAGAAGTCCGAATATCGCCAACTACCATCTTGTGCGAAATGACCGTGACACCTCCCTCGGAGGTGGCACTGCCATCTATTACAGAAGGGCCCTGCACTGCATCCCTATCGATCCCCCTGCGCTCACTAATATAGAGGCCTCGGTTTGCCGCCTCTCTCTTTCCGGCCATTCGGCTGTCACTATCGCCTCTATCTATCTTCCACCTGATAAGCGGCCCCTCAGGAGTGATATCGAGTCACTCCTTGACCTGGACAACGCGGTCATTCTGGCCGGCGACTTCAACTGCAAGCATGTCAGGTGGAATTGTAACGTCACCACCGGCAACGGCAGGTGCCTCGACGGCTTGGTCGACGTTCTCGACTTTGACGTCATCGCACCTATGCGCCCGACCCATTATCCCAATAATGTCAATCACCGCCCCGATATCTTAGACATGGCCCTCCTGAAGGGCGTGACCCTCCGGTTGCGCTCCTTAGAGGTTCTCCATGAGCTAGATTCTGACCACCGACCGGTCCTAATGGAACTAGGTCCGCCACCCATTTCCCAGCCGGTCACTAGGACCGTTCTGGACTGGCATCAGCTAAACACCTGTTTAGCCGATGCCGACTCTCCGAATCTTGCCCGCTTCCCGGCGCAAATCTCGTCCCCTCAGGACACCGACCAAGCGATCGGCGCTTTCACCGATCATCTCAAATCGGCCATCAGCCAGTCCTCCCGGCAGGTTGAAGCGGACAACTTTTACGCTGTGCGCTTCAAGCTGCCCGATGACATTAGGGAATTAGTCCGCGCTAAAAACGCGGCTATTCGCGCGTACGACTCCTACCCCACCGATGCCAATCGGGTCCGCATGCGTGCTTTGCAGAGGGACGTGAAGCGCAGCATCGCGGAACTCAGGGAGGCTCGATGGGGAGGGTTTCTAGAGGAGATCTCGCCGTCACACCAGGCTTACTGGCGGCTCGCGAGATCCCTCAAAACCGACACCGTAGCTACCATGCCCCCCTTGACCCGCCCTTCAGGCGACCCACCCGCGTTCGAGGACGACGAGAAGGCTGAGGTTCTCGCTGACTCTCTAGAGAGTCAGTGCACACCCAGCTCCGCTCCCGTCGATCCGGCGCACCTCGATCTTGTGGATAGGGAAGTAGAGCGCAGGTCCTCACTCCCTCCCACCGAATCCCTCTCCCCGGTCACGCAAACCGAGGTGGAAGACCTGATCAAAGGCCTTAAGCCGAAGAAAGCACCGGGCTCCGACGGCATCTCCAATCGCGTTCTCAAGGTTCTCCCTGTCCATCTGATATGTCTTTTAGTGACTATCTTCAACGCAGCCATGTCCCACTGCGTCTTTCCTGCCGAATGGAAAGACGCGGATGTAGTAGGTATCCCTAAGCCGGGTAAGCCTCGCAGCAGCCCTGCGAGCTACCGGCCTATCAGTCTTCTCAAGTCTCTCGGCAAACTCTATGAGCGCTTGCTATTAGCGAGACTCAAAGACTTTGTCAGTTCTAATAATATCCTTATTGACGAGCAGTTTGGCTTTCGAACCAGACACTCTTGCGTCCACCAGGTGCACCGCCTCACGGAGCACATCCTGACCGGGCTCAACCAGCCCAAGCCCGTCTACACAGGCGCCCTATTCTTCGATGTTGCCAAGGCCTTCGACAAGGTCTGGCACAACGGCTTGATATACAAGCTCTTCCAGTTAGGAGTCCCCGATAGGCTCGTACTCATCATACGAGACTTTCTCTCGAATCGTACCTTTCGATACCGGGTCGAAGGTACGTTTTCTTCGCCTCATCCTATACAGGCCGGAGTCCCTCAGGGCTCCGTGCTCTCTCCCCTCTTGTTCAGCCTGTTCACGAACGACATTCCTCGTTCGAGCAGAGTCCAACTCGCCCTTTACGCGGATGACACCGCTCTCTACTATTCCCATAGGAACATGTCCTTTTTAACGCGTGCTCTTCAAGCCGCAGTCGACGCCCTGGGTCAATGGTTCCGTACGTGGCGCATAGAGGTGAACCCGGAGAAGAGTGCCGCGGTGGTCTTCTCCCGGGGACCCGCCAATATGTTCTCCGCGCGGAGCCTTCGGCCCAACAGACGACTAGCTCCAATATCCCTATTCAATCGCCCTATCCCCTGGACTAGGAAGGTTAAGTACCTCGGAGTCACCTTGGACTCCCGCATGACTTTCGGCCCGCACATTAGGTCCGTCCGCAATCGAGCGGCTTTCGTATTAGGTCGCCTGTATCCCCTTCTCTGCAAGCGGAGTAAAATGTCGCTTAGAAATAAGTTGACATTATACAAAGCTTGCATTCGCCCTATCATGACTTACGCGAGTGTAGTTTTCGCGCACGCCGCCCGCACCCATATCGATAGCCTCCAGGTTATCCAGAATCGTTTCCTCCGTCGCGCCGTCGGTGCCCCGTGGTACATGCGGAACGAAGATCTGCATTCCGATTTCAAATTAGATCCCCTTCGTAAGTTCCTCAAAGAAGCGTCGAAACGCTACTTTGAATCCGCGTCCCGTCACGCGAACAGTTTAATCCGCGCCGCCGCCGATTACGCCGCTAGTCCTTCTGACTCGCGCCGCAGACCACGGCACGTACTGCTCGACCCTCCTGACCCCATGACGGTCCTATTGGACCGGGATGCGCCGACCCCTCCCCGACAACCGTATGCTACACTAGCTATCAGACACCGGTCTCGCCGGCGAGGCCGAAGGGTCGTACGTATGCGACCGCAACGACGTGCATCACCCCACTGAGTTTCTTGCCGGTTCTTCTCAGTGGGGGCGCGTTGTGAACCGGTGGTAAACTCAGCCCTCTCTTAAGCGACAGCCCAAGCCGAGGCCGTGCCTCCCTGAGGTGCCCTTGTGCTCGTCGCTACTTCTGCCGTAAAGGCTAGAGCGCTTCAAGCGCTCGCCTCCTATTGTCCGGTGAAGCTGCAATAGCCATCTGCGGTTAACAGCGTCTATCATTCCCAAAAAAAAAAAAAAAAAAAAAAAAGAGGTTTGTCTGTAGTCTGCGCGGGTCAGCTAGTTTCTTAGAGGAGATACCACTGGAGAGAGCATGATGCGCTAACCCCCTCTGCCAAATTTTTGGTCATATGGTCAGGTCATTCTTTATTTGTGTGCGTGTATTTTTGAATGTGTTGCGAGTTTATTATAGTGTGGGTATGCGTGAAAGTGTATCTGTGTGTGTTTACTTCGCCTCCCGCATCCCGCAAAAGTGCCACGAAAAATTTGTTCGGGGAATCGACGCGATACTAACTCCTTTGGTACTTTCTCTGAGGCTAGTTTAAAATAAAACAAGTAAACATTAACCGTTGATTTATTACAAAACAACTCCATTACAAGGATAGCTACACAATGTTGTTGCCTACTAGTTGTGAACCTACCTCGGCTTGACAAAACGCTACGATAGCTACCAAGTCACTCAGTTGAACTCTCGTTGTAATTTCTATTCTATAACAGAACAAATAAAAGTATCGTTCCCTTTCCATTATACGTCTGAAACGTTTGTTTCAGGTTAAAGCTTTACATTTTCCAACGCGGCCCTCATATGCCTCGCCGCAGGAGACAATAGTGGAAATACGATCCGTTCATTTCTGTAAGCTTTGTCCTCATGGTACAGCTTTGTGATTTTACTTCTATTGAAAATGAATACTTGATAAATACTTCTGTGAAAGAACAAAACACGGTATTTCGACAAAATACACTTTCTGGGGCAGTCATTGATTTTGCCTTTCTACAGCTGTCTCGTTATGATAGAGTCATTCTCCAATCCTTTAGAAAATTATCTTTACATTCCTAATTTTGTGTATGAAACATGGTTGGTACTAGCGCTAGCTAAGTGTCATTTCATTTCATGAAACATAATTATGTAAGTACATATTGTTTGGATTATGTACCTACATCAAGTATATTTTTGTTTTACTTTCCAGACGTTTCGATCACTTTATGGTAGGTATGTTGTCTCCGGAACCACCTGATCTTTTAATTATTTTTAGTCAGCTCTACGCAGATAGAGTTAAGAAGAAGAAGAAAAATCGTTTTTTTGTTTTTTTTTTTATTTAATTAAGTACCAAGACATATACAAAACATTCTTATTAATTACAGTGCCACTTAAACCTCTAAGGTTAGTATGTGACACAAAATTCGTTCACGCTTATACAATAAACCACGCCTTTATATAGAACAAACACATACGTACTACATATTTTAAATACATAATATCGTAGCGCACAATTGTACTACATATTTCAAATAGATGAATTATAATTGTGATAGAAAATATTCTTTAAGTTTTAATTTCATATTGTTGACATTAATAGTACAGCGTAAGGGGGTAGGTAAATAATTTATAAGTCGGGGAACCAGATAGGCTTATTGGTATACGCCATGGAAATACAAAAAATACCGGTCAAGTGCGAGTCGGACTCGCGCACCGAGGGTTCCATACCATCTTTGGACGTATTAAAGTAATTTTACTATTCATGTAACACCTCAGATAGCAAAAAAAAACAAACCGCATAACTAAGTTTGTTTGACGAGGTTTTTTAGGATTACTAAAAAACTGTACTACTTAGATAGATCATTTTATTTTTCCTGTAAAATATAGATAGACATGCATTATCCATAATTATTTCAGATTTTTACCTCCACAAACTTCGGAGATAAGGCCCCCCCCCCCCCCCTAAAACGGTATTTTTTTGTCATTTTTGGTTATCAGCCAAAAACTACGTCACATAAGCCAAAATAAAAAGCTGTTTTGAGATGTGCAAATGAAGCCCTTTCATATGATACCCCACTCAATATAGTAGTCCCACTTTAAAATTTTGATGACCTATTTCGACCCCCATTATAAAAAAAGTAAAAGAAAAAATATATTTTTTTTATTTGCGATGAGTTTGGGTAAGTAAGATCTTAAACTATTCCAAGTTTCAAATCGATAGCATCAGTGGTTCCTGAAATATATAGGTGTGACAGACAGACAGACGAAGTCAGACCATAAGGGTTCCTTTTTTACCTTTTAGGTATGGAACACTAATAAAATATTTTTTTTAAAAATTGAACAGACTTCAATAACACTAAAAAGTATAAAATAATTTAAATATTAAAGAAGTTGGTGTTAGCGTACCTGCTGTTGTATATTTGGCACCAACTTCAATAATATTTGAATTATTTTATACTTTTTAGTGTTATTGAAGTCAGTTCAATTTTTTTTTTAAATATTTCGTTTATACTTTTTAGTGATATTTTCATACATAAAGATTGAACCATCGAACACGGTAAAATTATCTAGGTAGATTATGTATGACATCATTATGATTTCACATTATCGTCTACATACTTTTACATAATTCATGTTTCTTCAGAAACTCAGAAACATTTTATCCGATCGTAATGAAATTTGCATGGAATCATCATAGTAGTTTACTCTCTCGAATAAAAAAAGAATCGTCGAAATCGGTTCATATTTGTCAGAGAAATGTAAAGGAGAACATCAGTTTTATGGTTTTTACCAGATAAATTCCTCCATGTCATTCATGGTCCTCCAGGAAGTTCTTATCCGGTTGTGATAAAATTCGTACAGGTTCATTACAGTGGTTTCTTCTTTAGAATAAAAAAAGAATCATTGAAATTGGTAAATATTTGCCAGAGTTATGACCATTTTTGTCCTTAAAAAGCACCATAAAGTCATCTATATAGGCTTTCTTGCAACTTTCCTGCGCAGTCAACATTCTTGTTTTTTCAGGAACTACTTATTACTAAGCAATATTTTATGGGACCCAATTAACGGATTAAAGAATGGATGGAAGAAAGATTTTTTCAGATCGGTTCATAATTGCCTGAGTTATGCGCGAACATACATAGAAAAAAAAATAATATATATTATTTTTTTTTCTATGTATGTTCGCGCATAACTCAGGCAATTATGAACCGATCTGAAAAAATCTTTGATAGTTCTCAATTCGTCTGTATATATTATATACAGACGAATTGAGAACCTCCTCCTTTTTTGAAGTCTGTTAAAAAGAAGAAATAATAGTTAAAATATACTTAAAAATTTAACATAATACCTCCACGGAACATGCCAAATGGCCAACAGCTCAGCTTATGTTAGGTGCTATTACACCTAACGCTGATTTTCAGCTGTAGCCACCTCGTCTGGCTGCCATGCGGCGTAAGGCCATGATAAGAGCATCAGTTCTTAAATTAGTTACTGTTTCACCACTGTTACTGTTTGCTTTGTTTTTGTTTGTGTTGTTGTTTTGTTGTTTCTGTTGTTGTTGTGTTTTCATGTACGGTCCTTATAGTCAGGCAAGTGAAAAGCACTCCGTACCGTAGCTCGTGCCGTCATCCCACAGTGACTTCCATAGGTCCAAACAAATCAAGTCCGCAGAATGTAAAGGGTCGTTGGTGATGGGCCATGCATAAGGTAGATCACCCATTCTAGGTATCTCTACTTTAAATTTTCTTAAGGAGTAACGAAAGCTTATAGATTTGATAGTATATTACAAAAATTAATTAATACCTATGGATATTAAAGTAATAAGTTTAAAAATAGGTACACCTGTGGGCAGAATCGTCGCACAACTAAAGATTACAGCTAAATATAAATTAATATACAGAAGGAAAAAAAAACTAACAGTTTATCAATACTGCAGGCATGCAACAGAAGACAGATACAGTCAGACAGATAAGACCAAACAAACTTACAACAACACAAGCTGAAGATAATGATATAGAGCTATTAAACATCTAATAAGAAATTGTTAGCTGTGAACACTACGAAATATTAAGATTATAGAATAGCAAAATTACCTAGTATATCTTCATATTCTTTTTGATGAGATGGTAAGAAAATTTTAACTTGTTTTTTAAAGGTTACAATAATATTACAGTCCTTAATTGGGGGAGGAATGTTGTTCCAACACTTTGTTGCCGCGTAACGGAAACTACCCTTGAACGCCTGCGTTCTATGTGGTATATAAGAAAGTGGCGGAGCACAACGTCTGCCTTTCCCAATTTTATGTCTATATGTCCAATTCAGTTTGTTGTACAGATACAAAGGAGCACGTGTTTTAATTATCCCAAACAACAGACTAGCTAAGTGTAACTTGCGTCGAGCCTGCATTTTCAATAAATTACGTTTATTAAAAAATAGCGTTACCTGTGTTCTTGGCGGTATATCAAAACAAAAACGTTGAAGTCTTTGTATTTGACGTTCGGTTCCAAATTCCAGAAGAGTCTTGGACCATATACAGTATCTGCGTAATTGAGCTTGGATAACACAATAGATTACTCTAGCAAAATTCAAAAATCTTCGCTAGTAAATCGAGTACTAAGTGCCTTGTCGAGTAATAAGTCTCATGTTCTTAACCAGTCGCGTGATATTAATCAGTGGCACTCAGCCATCTCAGTAGCTAGTACCATGATACTTCCATATAAAAATACTTAAATCCATGTCCCAATAGTGGTACAGAAATAAAATTGAGCTTCGAATCAAGGTCCTATCAATCAGTCGCAGCTTATAAGGAAACCTGCCAAGTCAAAATGTGATCGTGCAGCAGATATTGAGGTCGCGCTCAAACCTCGATGCCTAAATGCGCCCAGGTAGCCTAGAAGGTATTTATAGCTATACAAGTGACCTCTATTGTATATTTTTGTATTGTTACTAACTTTGTTGGGCTACTTTCCTTTGTTTTTACCCGACTGCCTCAGAAGGAGGGTTATGCTTTTCGAGAGTATGTTTACTAAACGGCTTGATGGGATGTGATTTATAATATGTCTTTAAATTCGTCTCACTTGTGGGAGTGACATAGGCTATACATTATTCAAAAAAGTTGATATTGCGGTCGTCAGTCGCCATTTTGTATTTTTTTACTTCCAAAATCATCAATTTAAGGGATCAAATAAAAGGTTACAAAAATTAAATTTAAGTCCATTTTGTTTGTTAGCAGTCGGGCTATACTGATTTGGGTTAATTATATATTTTTTCAAACTAAAAAGCTTACACTTGATATCTTAAAGTACATTTGACACTTTATCAAAATTTAACAACGTAACCTTGTCAATATTATTATTTTTTTCGAAGTTAGAACTACACAATAGGCATGATGACTGCAACACTATACCTACCAATGAAACTGTGGTTTTGAATATTAGAACAGATTGCACTGATTCCAAAAATTAATCTCATTTTCATATTAATAGAGAGATTTTCGTGATTTTTAAATAAATAAATTACTAAAAACAGCTAATCGCCATTTTGTGATAAACACCGATCAGAGTGAATGACATCATCCCGGTATAAACAAACAACCGCATAATTATCCATGCTGACGTCACAGCATGGCGCCATGTAAGCCTTCGTTTTGGAAAGAAATTCAAATTCTATTATAAAAATTGAAAATATGCTATTAATTGTAAATTTTATACAAAAATATTTTTTCATAATTAATCATCATGCCTATTGCTTAACTTGTTTCAATTACAATTATGTACGTATTTATTGTAATACATAATTACAAAAGCAACAGACGCAACAAAGAAACTGACAAAATTCAAATATGATCTATTAAAGTGGCCCTACATTGGTAGGTATATCAGCTTAACTAATTTTAAGTTTAAATTGTTACTAATTACTACTTGCATCCTTTTAGTTGAAATAAATGTTATTATTTTAACTAAAATTACCAACTGCAGTATTTTTTTGTTATACTACCAAGGTGGCAAGCAAGCATACGGCCCGCCTGATGGTAAGCAGTCACCGCAGCCTATAGACACTAGCAACACCAGAAAAATCACTAGCGCGTTGCCGACCTTTAAGACATTAGATATTAAGTCTTTGTGTCCGGTAATTTCACCAGCTAAAGTGCCCTTCACGCCGGAACACAGCGATGCTTACACACTGCTCTTTGGCGGCAGAATATCTGACACTGCGGTGGTACCTATCTGGACGGTTCCTTGCACAAGGAACCTACCACCTAGTATTTATTTACACAACACAAGTTTAAATTCGCCCTCTCCTGTATCGACAACCGCGACTTTTTAGTGGTTAAGAATAACATATTACTCCGGTTGAACCAAACAGGAAGAATCGCCAAAAGACTTCCCCACGAAACCAAAAAAAAGCATTGAATGATCTTCCTTTCGGTATTCCAGGTTCACCATTCGAAGTAGAATATTTGGTTATAAAAAAATGGCTTGAGTGAATTTTGAAGACTGTTGAGTTTAAGGAGTTTGTGAATTATTAAGTCTTTTGAGTGTTGAGTGGTGCCTAGTTCAAAAACGAGGGTGCTCGATGTGTGCTCGGCTTAACATTGCGAAGCTCTTTCTTGTATATTTAATGGAGCGAAGGGGCTGTGACTGTAAAATGCTAGTTTCATACCTAAAAGGTAAAAAGGAATTTTGGTGCGACTTCGTATGTCTGTCTGTCACACCTAAGTATTTACGAAAAAAAAATGTATATATATATTAGTATCAGTTGTCTGGTTTCCATAGTACAGGCTCTGCCTAGTTTGGGATCGGATGACCGTGTGTGAATTGTCCCAAAATATTATTGTTATTACCTATATTTCAGGAACCAATGATGACATCGATTTGAAATTTTAGATCTTACATACCCACGTCGAAAATGACAAAAATTAATAATTTCTTTTATTTTATTTTCTTTTCACAAGGAACAGAAAATAATATCGAGTAAGACTACTATATCCAGTGGGGTACCACACGAAAGGGCATCATTTGCAAATTTCAAAACAGATTTTAATTTTGATAATACAAAATTAAAAAAAAATACCGGTGTAAAAAAATTTTATTTTATTTTATTTTATTTTTATTTTATGTTTATTACAAAAACCACAGCTCTTAGACATAATAGTAAAAGTCGACATACATGTAAATCTTACAGCCAATTAAGGTTTTACAATTTATACAATATTTAGTCAGAGACTATGTTTATCTAAGGCTACATACATTCAGAAAAAAAAAAAAAAAAATGATTAGTGAGTACAGAATTAGTATTCATAACTGAAACAGCCAATTGCCATAAAGAGTATAATTAATTATATGTTTTGTGTGTGTGTGTGTGTGTGTGTGTGTGTGTGTGAAAGTGTGTGTGAGTGTGTATTTATTTTACTACATATCAAAAAGAAAAGTTGTTATTCAATGATACTATGTATAAACTTATATCATTGTTAGTACTATACTATATATAATATAACAATTACTAAAGCATTAATGTAACTTGTTTTCTAAATACATCTTTTGATGTGTAAAATAAATCCACCGACGAAAATTTCTTATTATATAATCTACGAATGCGACATGCCACTGAATTTTGAGCATAGTTGGTGGTGCCACTCGGGACAGCAAATAATGTCGTATGTCTTGTACGATAGGATGGTGCCCATAACTGCATCACTATATTGTTCAGCTGAAGGCAATCAATGGTGCTGTTACATATGCCGTGCAGAAAAAGCATGTCTGAAATAGTACGCCTATCTTCCAGTGTCATAATGCCATAAAATTTACAAGCTTCGGGATAGTCATGAAAATATTTTTGAGCACGGTAATTTAAATGTTTGATGAATTTAGATTGAATGCTTTCAATTTCCTGTTTATAAGTTACGTATTGCGGATTCCAAACACAGCTGCAGTATTCTAAAACACTACGCACATAAGCATAGTAAAGGATTTTGAGGCAAGCTAAATCAGTAAAGGGTTGACAGGTACGTATAATAAACCCTAGATTTTTATATGCTTTATTAACAATACAGGTGACATGTTCCGAAAAGAGAAGTTTTGAGTCTAATAAAACGCCAAGATCTCTAACAACTTTATCACGACTGATCGTTATACCGTTAAAGTTATAATTATAAAATACAGGTTTATTTTTGCGGGTAAAGGTAATTGCTGTACATTTACTGATATTTAGATTAATACGATTAACAGCGTAGTACGTTATGAGTCTATTTAGATCTTCTTGCATTTTCATGCAGTCGGCTACATTTTTAATATTCATAAAAATTTTTGTGTCATCCGCATACATCAGGAACTTTGCATTCTGAATATGCCTTCCAATATCGTACAGATATGCTGCATACAGCAACGGGGCCAACACAGAGCCCTGTGGCACACCAGAGGAGACGTTTATGATATCTGATTTAGCACCACCAACCACGACAGCCTGGGACCTATTTCTAAGATAAGACTCTGTCCATCTGAGAAGATTTCCGTGAATTCCAATCTCTTGGAGCTTTCTTAGAAGAATGTCATGATCTACGCGGTCATACGCCTTTTCAAAATCTGTATAAACTACATCAACTTGACCTCCACCGTCCATACTACGAAGCGTGTCTTCCAAAAATAAGGCTAGGTTAGTGTTGGTCGACCGCCCCTTTATAAAACCATGTTGTTCTGGAGGGATAAAACGTTGTATAAAAGGATACATGAACGTGTGAACTACTTTCTCCATTAGTTTACTAAGAACATTTAAAATTGAAATGGGTCTGTAGTTTTCAATTTGGCTTTTTAGTCCCTTTTTGTGAATAGGCACTATGTGTGCCAGTTTCCAGGTAAGCGGAAAATGACCTTCATGGAAACAGCGGTTAAAAATAAAAGTAAGTGGGCGTGCAAGAGATTTAGCACATTTTGAAAAATATAATGGGGGAATGTTATCACTACCAGGGCCTTTCGATACATCAAGGTCTTTTAGGAGTTTCAGCATGTACTCTTCATCTATCTGAATCTCATGTAATGTATCGCCATGAGTTTCGTGAGTTGCAGAAAAAGGGGTATCATTATTAGAGTGAGGATTAAAGCTCTTCTGGAAAAAGATATTGAATGCAGTGCAAATTTCTGCTTCACTGCTTAGGTCTGCATTGTCATAATGCATAAGTTTGGGGTATGCCCTATAGTGCTTCCGTTTAGTTTGTACGTAAGACCAAAAATGCCTAGGGGAAGATTTAATTTTAGACTGTGATGCCTCAATGTGTGCTTTGTAGCAATTTTCCTGCATATTCTTTTGTCGGCTTCTTAATATATTAAAAGAATTATAATCGAGAGGATTTTTATATTTTTTCCATTGCCTATGAACCTTAGCCTTTTCTTTAATTACATTTATTAAAGCGCGAGAGTACCAGGTCGGGTAGACATACGACCCTGATATTGTAACTTTAGGCACATGCTTATCAATAGTGTTATTGACAATAGCATAAAAATTGTCGATCATATCCTCTGGATTACAGGCGTTGTGCAGCGTTGACCAGTCAGAATCAGCAAGTTCTTTGTTTATTGCCTCGTAATCTCCTCTTTTAAAAAGCTTTTTTACGTATGAGGTATGCTTGAGAGGAGGCATTATGATGTTTGAAGCATTTATATCTAATGCAGGGTGAAAGGAGTCCTCGGCTACAAGAGGAAGGTTGGATTTGGTAACATCTAATGAAAAATTACAGAAGATTAAATCCAACGTATTATTTGATACATTAATAGACGTATTATATTGTTTCAAGCCGTGGTAAAACATTGTGTTAATTAACGTAGTGGCTGCATTTTGTATTTCAACGGATCCTTTTTTTAAGAAAACTGGTTTACCACTTTTCCACTCAATGCAAGGTAAATTAAAGTCCCCTGATACGACAATGTAGTCATTCGGGTAATTAGATGTAACGTACGCTATGGTATCAAGAAAGGATTGTATACGAGTGGGCAATAAACTATCCGGTGGTAAGTATACTACAGCTATATGTACATTGTTTTTTAGAGCAAGCGCCAGAGCCGGTATAGTTATCCATACGCATTCTAGATTTGGTGGGAGACAGAGATCGAGCGCGCGGGCCTGTAGTCGAGCGGTGCATGCTACCATTACGCCACCGCCAAGCGAACCGCGATCCCGTCTAAATAGGTCAAAATTAGTGTTGCATAATTCGGAGTCCAAAATCCCGTTATGTAACCATGTTTCAGTCAAGAGCACCACATCGCAGCTTGATGTGATCATATTATTGTAAAAAGTGTTAGTTTTTGTGCGTAGGCCGCGTACATTCTGATAAAAAAGTTTTAGTTGTTCGTTTTTATTAGCCATTTATCCATGTATGTTCATAATATAATTATTAGTTAAATGTATATTATAATAGGAGACCTGCATCAATAATAACAGGGTGGCAGTATATGTACGTTTGAACCAACTTGCACTGAGTACTTTTATGGGAAATCCAGGCTTTGGTTGGTGGTGATAAATATATTTTTTAATGAAGTCGGTGTGAAAAAATAACATTATGATTGATCTTATATTTGAACTTATATTATACTCATAAGTAATTATATCGTAATAAATAATATAAGTTTTGTGTAGTACAAGTAGGTGTATAAATATATTATTTTGGGATAAACAAAATATTGCAATAAACAAATTTTTAATGTGATGTAGTGATGTGTATGTTAGTGTAATAATAGGCAGGTGACGTAGTAAATATGTTGTAGTATGTGCATGATCGCTGTTTGGAAATATGAATAAGGGTTTAAATATGCATTCATTAGGAACATATGTATTAAAATAACAATCTAATAACAATATGGCAATTAGTAGTTTTATTAACAAAAACAAAAGTTGGAGGTAATTAATATAGTAAACAACAAAATCAAAACTTGGTAGCTTATAAAAAGATTCTAAACGATTTTCTTTAAATCCGCTTCCGAAAAAATAGTAATTGGATGAGACTCGTCGTTCTTTCGTAGGTGAATTCGACAGTTTTTTGTCCAGATGTATTTGTAGTTAGCCTCTCTCGCCTTGAGCTTAGATGATTTCAATAGTGACTTGTTTTGTTTCGTAAGGTGCTCATTGACGTAAATCCTATTCTTCGGATTAGCTGGTAGCACGCTGCCAAGACCAATACTTTCTACTGTAATCATACGCTTTTTTCGCGCAGCAGCCACCATGGCATCCTTAACCGAACGCTGCTTGAAGCGGGCGACTATGTTTCTATGCTGCGAGCCATTTAAAGGTCGACGAGGTTGGACACGATGAGCGAATTCTATATCTTCGTTACTGATTGACAAACCTATATTTTCAGCGACTTTCAGGACAATATCGGCAGGTTTTTCATCCTGAACTTCCGGCACCCCGGAAAGTTCAATGTTTTGTAAACGGGACCACTGCTCTTGACGGGCCTGCTCGATCTCGAGGTGGTGTATACGTGACTGGCATTCACTGAGGTCATTACGTAGCTCTTGGTTAACTTTTTTAAGCGATTTAACTTCCTCTTGATTGGCCACAAGCAGGGTTCTAATATCGTCGTATTGCGAGCTAAGGAAGGTCACTGAGGCTTCCACCTTGGAGAAAAGTTCTTGCAGCTTACTAAACTCCGGGGTAAGTATATTGAGCACTAGTGTAGGTAGTTCCCGTCGCACTGTATTAAGTGTATACTCTGCTGGTGACTGATATTCCGGATCTTGGCTACAAACTGACGTGCTGGGTTTGTCAGACTGCAATAGCTCTGGGGTCTTGATGGGTGTGTTGTCGTTCTTCGGCTGTCCTCTGTTACACTTAGGACAAAGCCATGTTTTTGAATTGGCGTTGCCCACCTCTGCACATAAACCTACACATTGATGATGGAATTGACTACTGCAGGATTTCTTGGAGCAGATTATTTTGTCAGCAGCTTTCACATATAAATTACATCCCCCACATTTACTCATTTTAATAATCAATAGAATTCACAATCAATTAAATTAACTCGAATAAAGTAGGTAGTAAATAATAGTTCAGCTTCACTTGTTACCTGAATTGGCGATATTTAGTCCTCCGCGGGTGTGAAGGGGGTATTCGACCGCACTCACCGCACGTAGATATATTTCACGGCACGGAACACTGTGCATGCGAATATAGTTATTATGCACTTGGTAATAACGATAAAAGTGGTATGTACACCTATACTGCACTGCGGAGTCAACCGGTAGCACGTCCGTCTCTGACAGCTCAACCGCTGATGATCTGTAAAAAATAAAGTTAATGTCATTACAAAAGCACAATCTGCAAAACAATTTGTTCACTGAAACATTTTGAAATACAATACGTAAACAACACTGCCGGAAATGAGATCCTCAGAGGCTACAGAAAAGAAAAAAAAATACAAAAAATCCTTTTGTTCTTTTTAACGGGAGATTTATCAAAATAAATGTCTCTTTAGCGATGCTAATTGATTTTTAAATCTTACAAGTCATTTTTTTATAGGTATGTTTTAATAGGTAAGAATCCCACATACCCCAGGGCCTGTACCATCACCTCTAATAGCAGTATTGTTTTCATGGTACTTGACACGATGTAGAGATAGTAGTCAATATACGTAGTTTATAGCTCTGTCACTTTCTATCGAGAAAGTAAGGTGACAATAATACTGCTATTAAAGGTGCTGGTACGGCCCCAGGTGATCCCCACAGGATCTCGGGGATCTTAAGAAAGCTTCCCGCTCAAGAATAAAAAAAAAGTTATCGCTGAGCCAGCGGTAATTGGGACGACTTATTTTCTGTGTATTGTTTCATATAAAGCACGGGAAAACTAACAAACCTTCGGTAGAAGTTAGTGGTAGGTAATATAAAAGTAATCTCTATCCTTCAAACGGATAAAATATAAAAATAGCACATTGATGTATCCCTGTCCAAAAGTTTCATCTATTCAATCAATCAGGGCCTGTGATGGATGTTGTTTGTTTGGGAAATTGATTGTTGCGACAATATTTGGTTGAAAACGTGACATTTTTGGATGATACATAATCAATGGTGTACCATTTGGCTGTGTGCTTTGTTCTTGTTTGAACTTTCAGTTTATATTGTTTTTTAAACCGTCAATTAATAATAATACTTAGATTACTTAGGTACTATTATATAAGACTAACTCAGATATTTAAGATTATATATAAGGTTAGAATAAGCGTAAATTATAAAAGGACTAAAAGCCCGACTGCGAACAATTAAAACGCTCTTAAATTACATAATAATAATATAGTCTTCGTTAAAACCTTTTATTTGATACCCTTGGATACCTTTTTGGATTTAAAAAAACGGGAGCAAAAGGGACGAACAATTTTCTGAGCTGATAGCTACTCCAAAGCTCTGGCAACTATACTGGCAGGAATACAAAAACTCATAAATAGGGAGTTATTTGGATGCGATTTACTGTAAGGTGGATGTACTCCAAAGAAAAATGTCGTTATCAATAATATTTAAAAAAAAAAAGTTAATGTCAAATGAGATGACAGTAACACGAGACTGCCATTCAATCACATGTCTCAAAGTCTAGACTCTAGACCGCTCACGGTCTGCCGCCTTCCCGACCTTTGCTGTCTCTGGTATTTAAAATACCAGTCGGTATCCTATAGCCACTATTGCTTTGGCAGCAGAGACCAATTTCCTTTACGCTATACGCTTGATTTGTTTCGTGTATAAATTGACTTTTGTTACTAGCTTCGATTTTTGAATTTGAATATGTAAGGTTAGGTATACACTGCAAGTGGGACTTTCATGGACGAGTGCAAATGAAAAATAGACGTCGCTAGTGATTTCTGTGACCTTGCTGTCAGTGTGACAGGTGTCAAGTGTATTGAGAAAACCTTTGATTGTTACACGTCTAGATAGCGTGTTCAATGTTCAAACACTTGACAATATCAGGTACAGCAAAACATCAAATTGGTATACTTACGTGGTTGTTTAGTATCACTTGAACTGTACCGATGGTTTGTGCTCGCAAAAAAAAACATTTTGCCGAATTGTGTAATCAAATCGTGAAAATATTAACTAAGTAAAATTAATAAAGATCCTAACTTAATTATCCATTCATAAGTCCTAAGATTCTGTGAAGGATTATTATAAAAACTCGAATGTTTTTTACGACAATTTGTACATTGTCCGACTAGACTGGTGTTGCTAGGTAATAATGGGGGAATATATCTTAAGTCTGGGGTAATTTTTTTTTTTACAAAAATGAATTCAATGAAACGTAATACGTAGATAGTGACCAAAACATTAAATAAATCAAAATAATTTTAATTTATTTTTTTGTTAAATTAATTCCTTTTATATAGGTAAGTACTTACTTAGAAGTATTATTAGGTTTATTAGGTCATGAGGAAAATAAGACGGTAAAGGACACGCCATTTTATTTTATTTTATTTTATTCCACAACCATATTATTATAATTATGCTTGTGCTGCTCAATTCGAAACGATTATTATTACTTGTAGTACTGTTCCGTATTTCTCGGTCATTATCACGAATTTTTTAAAGAATTTTTTAAGAAATCTGAAATAAAAAGACATTTTTTGACTAATTCCCCCACTATTACCCACACCACTCGCCATCCCCACCCAAACCGATGAGCCGCGCGCGCTTCCATTTTTATCTCATTATCTGTTTTCGTGCAGTATCGGTCGTTACACGTCTCAGTGGTTACTATTTTTCTTTTTTATATAGTGGATTTATTTATTATAATTTTTAAAATATATAGTGTAAATTATAAATTATATTATAGTGTAATAAGTGTAAGTGTTTTTAGTGTAAAAAGTGTCTTTAAAAATGGGTAGAAAGAGGAGACATCGAGATAGTAGTGAATGTTTACTGAAAAAATTACGACGTGAATTGCGGAAACGACGGCGAACATCGTACTCCAGCAGCTCCGACTTGTCATCGGGTGAGTCTTTTTATAATTTTTGCATTAATATTTTATGTGCCTTTGTGTAAAGCTTTATATTACAGTACATATAGTTTATTACTATATACGGTAGTAAAATAAATCTACCGACAAAAAAATAAATAAAAAAAAATGAATATATACATAATTATATATAATGTGATCCGAACAGTACTTTTAGGACTGCTACGTTCACGACCATAAGATCATAGACAGTGTACAATATTCGACACTGTGAGATACTTATGATACATGAACCATAAAATCACTGGTGCTTAAACTACTGTCTATTTTCTAGAAAATATAAGTCTAGTCTAGACTAGTTTATGACTTATATTTTAGTGATGCGAACAGTACACTGGGACTGTTACCTTCACCAATACTTTATAGGTAGTATACAAAATTCGATACTACACAGTAATTTGAATGTATAAGTCTATAGTGATGCGAATGATTTTCGGGATAATTTCCTTCACGATGTTGACTACACCGTTTTTTGCCTTCCAGTATATTTTAGTGATGCGAACAGTACACTGGGACTGTTGCCTTCACCAATACTTTGTAGGTAGTATACAAAATTCGATACTACGCAGTAATTTGAATGTATAAGTCTATAGTGATGCGAATGATTTTCGGGATCATTTCCTTCACGATTTTGACTACACCGTTTTAGCCTTCCAGGCTCTGAAGCGGACGAATATGTTCCCTATTATGAGTGTTCAGATGTAGAACAAAATATGGAAGACAGTCTTGCCGTACCTCCTGTACCTGACGAAGCCATATTGCCAATCGCACCTACTGTATTGGAAGAGTTAACACCGCAACCGTCCACTTCTGCTGCAGTTGAAGAAGGGTCCGATAAAAACTATGAAGTGATTGTTGTCTCTGAACATTTAGATGAAGATATACTCACTCTTTTAGGCGATGCACCAAAGGAAGAAACTCCGGTAGGAAAAGACATTCATACAGATATTGCCACAAGGTTGCTCAACGTTATACAAAATGGTTTGAACAAAAAGAAAAAATTATAGACAATTATCCAATCCCTGGCAACTGTCAACTGTTCAAGGCACCGTTGCTGAACGCGGAAGTCAAATCTGCAATATCTGAAGCTCTGTTGAAAAAAGATTCCTCACTGGCTGCACGACAAGGCCAATTAGGTGTCGTTTTATCAGCTCTAAGTAGTTTCATGAATATTGGCTACAGAAAAATCGGAGTTCAATCAAACTCTGTTAAAACATATAAGCGATGCCTGTCACTTATTATGTGACACCCATTACATTGATACAAAACTTGACGAAATTTTTTGATTTCTACCTTCAATAACAAGTTGAAAGATACTTTAAAAGAATCTAAGCGTGTTAAATACCTTTTCGGGGAAACATTACCTGAAAACTTAAAAGCCTCAAAAGCCATTACTAAATCAAGCCAAGAGTTGAAATCTTATGTCACAAAACCTAAACCTACAACACAAAATAACAGACCTACCAACCCTGGCAACCATTTAAACTGGAAACACCCGCAGCCGAATACGCAGGGCATGATAAGGAAAAGAACATCGACAGTGCATCGGACTGCGGGCCCATCGACACCTGCTCAACAGAACGACACGAGGCGCAAACCGACGTCGTCACATGCCAGCCGCAACAATGCCCACTTCAGGAGTCATAGGAGGCAGTAGTTACTCGGGTAACTAAATTAGCAGGTAGGTTACAATATTTCTCACATGTGTGGCACACACTCACAAACGACCCAGGTATACACTCCTGGATTGAAGGGTATAAAATACCCTTTACATCATTACCTGTACAGGATGATTATCCTAAAAATAAACCTACTAATCAGTGATTTGTTGTATTTTCAGACTGAGATTAGTAAATTATTAGATAAAGGTGCTATTTCCCAGTGCAGCAGAGTTGATGGAGATTTTTTGTCTAGTATATTTCATTTCATCACTATATTATGGATAAGCCAAATGGTGATAAAAGATTTATTCTAAATTTATAAAAGCTAAATAAGTTTATTAGTCCCCCACATTTTAAAATGGAGGATTTGAGAACCGCCATAAAACTAATAACGCCAAATTGCTATGTGGCCTCTATTGATTTAAAGGACGCGTATTTTTTAATACCCGTACATTTAAGTTCTAGAAAATACTTAAGTTTCCAATTTGAGCAAAAATGCTATGAATTTAATTGTTTACCATTTGGCTTGAACACTTGTCCGTTGGTATTTACAAAAAATGTAAATAATGTAATACTTCATATTAATTATGAAAAGAGTTCTATTTGTCCAAATACCACCTGCAAATTTTTAGGATTCGAATTAGATACAATAAACTTCTGTGTAAAACTCCCTCAAGAAAAACGCGACCGGGTAAAAAAGGAATTGGAAAAATTCCAAAAATTAAAAAAAAAAAAACGTAAAATTCGTGAATTTCCTAAGTTTATTGGTCTTTTAATATCGATCTGTCCAGGAATTGAATATGGTTGGTTACACTAAAATATTTGAGAGGCAAAAATATTTAAGTTGAATGGTCAAAATTACGATAAAATAATGAAAATTGATCAAAATATAATAAAAGACGATTTAGATTGGTAGTATTATAATATATCAGGGTCTTCTTGCCTCATCAGTTACCCAATTTATAGTCGCGAGATTTTCTCTGATGCTTCATTGATAGGCTGGGGTGCATCATATGCAAATAAAAAAGCCAATGGGTTTTGGACAAAAGAAGAGAAAATATCATATTAACACATTAGAATTGTTAGCAGCTTTATTTGCCCTAAAAGTTTTTGCCAACAATGCATCTAACACACAAATCTTACTTAGAGTAGATAATACTACTGCAATATCTTGTATTAATCGTATGGGTAGCGTTAAATTTCCTCATCTAAATGAAATAGCCAGAAATATTTGGAAATTCTGTGAACATAAACAATTATTCATTTATGCATCATATATAAAATCATCTGACAATTATGTTGCAGATTTCGAATCACGAAAGTTGCAAACTGAAACTGAATGGGAATTAGCTCCCTATGCTTTTTTGCAGATAACTCAAAATTTTGGGGCTCCTGAAATTGACTTATTTGCCAGTAGATCCAACGCGAAATGCAAAAGATATGTATCTTGGAAAGCTGACCCTTATGCATTTTGTATTGATGCTTTTACGATTAATTGGAATAATCAATTATTTTACGCGTTCCCTCCTTTTGCCATTATTCTCAAAACGTTAAATAAAATAATAGCGGATAAAGCTATGGGCATAGTAGTTGTACCTAACTGGCCTACCCAGCCATGGTATCCACTTTTCAAAAAGATGGTAGTATCAAAGATATTATATTAAACCTAGTACTAATTTGTTACTCTCTGGTGATTCCAGGTTACAACACAGTCTACACAAAAGTCCTGGCAGCAGCAATATTATCAGGGAAGCCCTCTTAAAAAGAAGTGTACCCCTTCTGCTATTGATATCATGTTTAACTCTATAGCACCAAACACTCAAAAACAATGATTGTTATTTAAAAGAATGGTTTAGTTTTTCTGTAGCTTATGATATAGATTATTTAAATGCGTCTGTCCCAAAAATACTTTATTTTTTAACTAAACTTTATAATTCAGGGTATCAATATGGTAGTCTTAATTGTTGTAAATCTGCTTTATCTTACATTTTGGGTCGATCTATTGGTAATGACTACAGAATCGCCAGATTTATGAAAGGTGTTTACAGAACTCGTCCACCACAACCGAAATATGAATTTACGTGGAATGTAGATATTGTGTTAGATTATTTATCACAAATGTATCCCAACGAGGTGCTTAGTCTCGAATTACTATCTAAAAAATTAGTAACATTATTAGCTATTGTAACAGCTCACAGGGTCCAAACGTTGACCAAAATTGAAGTAGAAAATATAA
Source organism: Furcula furcula (assembly GCA_911728495.1). Taxonomy (NCBI): domain Eukaryota; kingdom Metazoa; phylum Arthropoda; class Insecta; order Lepidoptera; family Notodontidae; genus Furcula; species Furcula furcula. Next base: position 5,173,408 of record OU452243.1, read on the forward strand.
TTCTTGACCCTCGTTGTATAACAATTAAGATTTCAGAAACTATTAAAACATCAAAATCAAATACTTGTCAACCTTTGCTAAAATTGCATATTATAATGAGAAACCACAAATTTGTCCAGCACGGACGCTTTTATGTTATAAAAATAAAACTGATTCATTGAGAACTTCTAGCAATCTGTTTATTAGCTATAGAAAACCTCATTCAAAAGTGACAAATCAAACCCTAAGTCATTGGATAAAAGACTTGCTTCACAAGAGCGGTATCGATGTGTCTGTCTATAGCTCGCACAGCGCGCGGCATGCGTCTTCTTCAACAGCAAAAGCTGTTGGCGGCGTGACTGTAGAAACTATTAGAAAAACTGCAGGGTGGAGCACGTCTTCATCTGTTTTCGCAAGATTTTATAATCGCGATATAATAAATCATTTAGATGATTCTTTTTCCCGCTCAATATTGCAATAGCAATTATAAATTATGTTGTATAGTGGTGATTATATAAACATTTGTAAGAAAATCCATTATTTATGTTTTCTCTTATTTTATAGTTATACAATTTTGTTCTTGTATTTGAATAAAAATATTTGGTGAAAACACTATTTTTTTCCCCAGAGGTAATACAGATTTTAATAATCTTTAAACATCTACAAGTAAAAATAATCGTGAGAATTGAGCAGCACAAGCATAATTAGTGATAAAACGAACTTACTTGTACGTGAAGTTCTATCATAATTATGCGAGCTGCTCAATTCGAAACGATTATTATAATAACCCCCCCAATTCCCGTCCCCTTAATCATTAAAATCTATATTAACCCATGTCAGCAGGTATACGGTGATCCAAATGGTGCTTTAAACTTAATGAGATAAAAATGGAAGCGCGCGCGGCTCATCGGTTTGGGTGGGGATGGCGAGTGGTGTGGGTAATAGTGGGGGAATTAGTCAAAAAATGTCTTTTTATTTCAGATTTCTTAAAAAATTCTTTAAAAAATTCGTGATAATGACCGAGAAATACGGAACAGTACTACAAGTAATAATAATCGTTTCGAATTGAGCAGCTCGCATAATTATGATAGAACTTCACGTACAAGTAAGTTCGTTTTATCACTAATTATTGTGTTTTAGCCCACAACGCTATCGCTATTTATGGGAAAAATATTTATAACTGGAGATCCCCAAACATGCACACAACCACAGATGACGCGAGTGTACAACGAGGCCTGCACGCACACATGAATAATGAGGTTGTTATGCTTATTAACGTAACGTTACAAGACAAATAGGTATCTAGACGTATATATAATCAAAGGAGAAAACATATATTTTAGTTAAAATGGCACATGGCAATGGTTTAGGATTAAGTTTAAATAAAAGATCAGTGCACATAATGGTCTCTATTTCTATTCCATCTTAAATGAAAAAAGTATATTTTTTACATGATTAATTTATACATAACACAATTATAGCCCGCTGAGTTTCTTGCCGGATCTTCTCAGTTGTATTTTAAAAAAAATTACCTTTCAAAAGTGCTAATCCTACTTGAAATAAACTATTTTTGACTTTTTCACTTTTGACTATTTCAATGTTCTACAAGTGACGTGCATTATTTAACCTACGCAGTGTAAACGAACCTTAACATTTGTTTTGCAGAACCGGAGCTGTTACGCTCTAGTGGGCTAGAAATATGGAATATTTTCAACATTGTTTTAACTTGATTTTTCTGCTTGATTAACTTTTTGAAGCGGTGTCGTCGGGACATTGATATTTTAGGTGTCTGATATTAAGCAACTGAATGATCTTTAATATCCCGATCAGTCTGATATCGGAGCTACCGACAGTAAAATAATAAGTTTTGAAGTGGAATTTACAATACTAAATATTTTGCTAGTTTATAATTTTTTCCTTAGTCCTTCTCACTTATTACTTAACTTAATTTCTCTTGTTGTATTTATTTTGTTATTTTATTCTTTTCCTTCTTACTAATTACTTAAGTTCATTGCAATATTACCTTAGTTTATTACCTTAAGTATTTAATTTATTTTGTCCAAATGTCCTGCTTTTTTTCCTTTTCTTATTTATTTGTTAAACTCCAAATGTTGGTTTCCCAAAATACAGGCCTGGCCTAGTTTGGGAACATCTGTTAATATTGCTAAAAGTACACATTTTTGGTAAGTATAGGTACACAAAAAAAAAATGATTTAGTGCTCGCGTTTTTATAATTGATGTATTATTTTGTGTGTGTTTATAATATTTTTTTTACATTGTTAATCATACTAAATATAAAAAACAAGTACATTTAAAAATATAAAAAAATCCCGTTCAACCGGCTGCGGGAATAGGGTCCTAGCAGACGGTGGTTAAGGCTCCAGAGAGAGAAACTTTCTCACAATGCGTGCCGTCTCAAATAGCACTGCCTTCTGCATCTGGCCCTTGATCTAGCCGTCTAACGTTGTCGAGGCTCTTCTTGGCCATTGGTGAAAACGACTGTAGGGTATAATGGCTGCTGCTCGAGTCAACTCGTGCGCGCGGTGCTGCTTGGGGGGACTGGTCCGACTACTATCCCTTTGGCTTTTTAGTTTGTTGTACTTTCGTCGTATTTTATTATTTTTTTCTCTTATTTGATCTTTTGAACGGCAAGACACACTGTCGCTCTGATCTAATTGTAACATGACACACTGTTTAAAAAAAAAGTGAAAAAATGACAAGCCCGCTGAGTTTCTTGCCGGATCTTCTCAGTTGATGCCGCGTTGTGATCCGGTGATAGCTTTTGTTTTTAAAAAAAAACATGACCTTTCAAAAGTGCTAGCGTTAAGCCTATTTGAAATAAACTATTTTTGAGTTTGAGTTATCATGTCGACAACCTAGTTCGCAAGATCGAGACATTTATATTTACTTATTATTATTACTTATGAATAAAATCATAATGTTTTTTGACAAATATACCGAATCGGTGACGCGTATTTGTTTAGTGAACCATTTAGATTTTAGTTTCGTACCCAATTATGTGATCACATGGACTATTTGGACCTAGTTTTGAATAAGTACATTAAAAACAAATCTTTTTTTTTTTTTTTCTTCACACACGGTCATCCGATCCCAAACTAGGCAGAGCCTGTACTATGGAAACCAGACAACTGATACTAATACTTATATACTTTTTTTTTTGTAAATACATACGTATATAGATAAACAACACCCAGACACTTGGCGGGAATCGAACCCACGACCCATCGGTTAGCAGGCAGGGTGTCTGACCACTAGACCAACAGGCCCGTCGAAATCTCTTTCTTATGTTTTGTTCTTTCAGTTTTATTTTTACTAAAATAATACACAGTACAGCTAACATAATAAAGTACTTTAAAACTTCGAGACGTTTATTATAATAAAATATTTATTGCCGCATTATCAAAGCTGTTCAGGCGAAAAAACTTTTTTGTAACACGAAAACTGAATAAACTCAGCAAATTTCTAACGTAAATTATCGTTTATGTTTAGTTCCCTCGGCTCGGATCGCGAAAACGCGCTTTTCATAGGAAATATAAGTATTTTTATTCCATTTCCGCGTTCAAGCGTTCGATTTGAGAATACTGAATGTTTTCTTTTATGGATATTGAATATTTGAATAGGTGAATACATTTCAGAAAATTCTTCATTGAACAGTAGCGACTACACCAATAACTCTAGGGGATACACCAAAGTGAACAAAAAAGACTGGAAGAGTAGATTTGAAATGCTAAAAGATATTTAAAGGGTAGGTACAGGCAGTACAAACTAGGTGGTAACTGTACCACCTCTCCGCTGAAGTTGGCTGCAAGACGTTGCGCATTAGCTATTTCTGTGTTTTTGTATTGACAACTCACGGCTGTAGTTGCGCAATGGTTCGCCTAACCTAACTTCAGACAAACGAAGATCCGCTGTGACTACTGTAGATTACACACGTGCACAGAGGGTAGGCAAAAAAATGTATTCGGCTTGTTTCACCAAATATCCATATGCAAGCAAATACTATAGACATATTTAATTTGCCTTTGAAAACATTAATAAGTTTATTCAGTAGCTCAATACTGACAAAAGTACTTTGCCTACCCTAGGATTTCTCTAAACAGTCTTAATTTAAAAAAATCTTAGGGCATGAATTAACGTAATTTTTTTAATGTAAATGGAAATGTTGGTAATATTGGTTAATTTAAGGATATTTATGCTGGAACACGAGCAAATAGCATATAGCATAAACAACTCGCAGATATTTTTGCCTGTTTTCAGTGCACGCCACTGGGATTGTCAAGGTAGGTACTATCGCAGTGTCAGACATCTGCCGCCAGTGGCAGTGTATAACCATTGCTGTGTTCCGGTGTGATGGGCAGTGTATCTGGTGAAATTACTGGACACAAAAGACTTAAACATCTAATATCTTAAGGGTCGGCAACGCTCTAGCGACTGCTTACCATCAGGATCGCCGCATGCTTGCTTGTCATCTTGGTAGTATTATAAAAAATATAGTAGAAATGTTGTCTTTTACTTACGCGAATATTACACATTGAAATCTAACTTCTTTTACGGATTTAAGCTCTTACTGCGTAGATCGGACCAACAATAATAACTAACAAGACCTGAGGTTACACCGGCATAATTGTGACATAAGGACGTTCAACATCTCAGTTCTCCCGTGACCATGGGTGCTGCAAAGCATTCGATACGTCGGGATAGCAAAAACTAAAATAAACCGCGATAAAATCCGTAAAGGTAGTTTGATTTCAATATAGCAGAAACAAAAAAATCTCCACACCCAGACACCCTGACACACAATAACTTTTGCTCGACCCTGTGTTCTTGCTCTCTTTAAGAATCAAATGACCATGACTAGACTGTTTGACAGATATTATTATTTATTGTCGGATCCGAAATGAAGTGCACCATGAAACGTAATTTTATTAAACATTAAAACTTAAGAACCCTTAAAAAACATAACGATTACGGATTTTCGAATAGCTTGCAGAAATGGATCCAGCAATTTTATGACTATACCGGATACAATCCCCGTTTAAAAGTTAATCGTATCCATCAAATGCGAATGTGTGCAATGATATTATAAGTACTAGATACGTAACCTACTGTTTAGTAGGTAGAGCTGTTATTGACAAATAAAAGTGGCACAGCACTCACACATCACACTAATGCACCTATTCTAGAAAATTTCGTTTGTGTATTTGTCAATGATATTTTATACATAAATTGCCATTAGCGTATAAAAAGTGAAACAACGAAATTCATCCATATTGGGTGAACTAGCAGTAAGTCACTCTCTCAAATGTAACGAACGTGTACCCTTGAAAATCAGGTAAAATGCCTTCATGCGTATTTAGTAAATGCACAAAGTACTGTACAAAAGTAAATAATAAGGAAAGGATATCATACCTTAACTATATAATATGAGAAAATATTTTAATTACATGAGTCACACTTTTTGGCGTGTGTTAGTAGATATATACGTTTATCTTCTATACTTATAATAAAACTGTAACAGGTCCAATTCTGTACATTGAAGATATTTTGAAAATTATATTTGGAGGGCATTCTATAACCGATACTGAGGCTGAAAATGTATTTTTTTTAATTTTTGTCTGTCTGTCTGTCTGTCTGTCTGTCTGTATCACGGCTGCGCATCACGCCGAAACTACTGAATGGATTCAAATGAAACTTGGCATGATTTGAGATCTTACTACGAGGTAGGACATAGGATACTTTTTATCCCGTAATCTAGCACGGTTCTTTTGGGAGAGGGGATTAAAGTCAAAATGGGTACTTGGTTATACGCTTGGTCCGATTTTATCATTTTGTCTTTATAATATAATAAATATTAGTAAGGGAACACTCATAGAGAGTTGTTATCAAGGTTTTGTAATCGATCGGGTTAAGCAACGTTAGGTAAGATGGATGGGTGACCGTTTAACGCCATTTGAACTAAACGGGTCCGTGCTTCGGAGAGCAAGTAAAAAGTGGGTCCCAGTTTTTAACCAACTATAAAAAAGGAGGTTATGTATTCGATGCGAATGTCTGTTATTAAAAGTTTAGTTAACGTAACAATAGCGCAGGCGGAGCTGCGTGGGTCAGCTAGTAATATAATATAATAATTGGTATTTGTATAATTTACATAATAGTATTTTTAGTGTGACACTGTCAATGCTTCCGTGGGTGGTGTGCTACTGAGTCAAGTTTTACCGCCACTTTCGGACCGTCTATGACCTATCTACCTCCTTTTACTTTTTAGTATCATTGCTTGTGGGTAACAGATACGAATTATTCTTCAGGCTGACTTCGGAATATAAATCTTCCCGCCCCTTAGTTTAATACTAATCCCAACACAGTTGGCTCTCTCCGAGCCCAGTTGGCACTCAACAAGATGGATGACGGCACACATTTGTAGAACGAACCTCAATTTGCCAACGAACCAAATTATTACTAGTTACTTACTAGTATGTGTTTGTTAACCTGCATTGATGGTCTAGAGTCTGGTGGAGATTCGACGAAATGAGAAATTTCTTTAACCAATTTGGTGAAGTTTTTATAGTGCCATGCAAATAGCTAAAGAGTTTTCTGAGAGCCTTAGAGTTAAGGGTGTCAAACGCACGGCCCGCGGGCCGCTATGGCCCACATTGAATACTTTCGATAATTTGAACCTGAAGTGACCAGAGAAAAATTTCAAATCACCAAGAGTTTAAATAACCAAGAGGGAGTAAGAAAATATGAAGTATTGAATTCATGTTAATACCCCAAAGCAAACTTGACATGACACTAACGACTTATTGAAGAAATGGCTGCTACTCGAGTCAACTCGTGCGCAGGTGCTTTGGCCTTTTAGTTTGTTATAATTTCGTCGTATATATTTTTTATTCTCTCTTGTTTTATATTTCGAACGGCAAGACACACTGTCGCTGATACTGATCAAAAACTGATTAAAAAAAAGTGAAAAAATGACTAGCCCGCTGAGTTTCTTGCCGGATTTTCTCAGTTGAGACCGCGTTGTGATCCGGTGGTAACGTTTAAAAAAATGTTGGCAGTTCATTTGAAATAAATATATTGAATTTAAAATTAAATTAACTTATTATGGGTGTAAACGATGAGGTACAATAACGTAGTTTCTTATCCTTGATAAATGATTTAGTGAACTTTAAATTACCTTTGTTTGTTTCAGATGCGACTGTGCTGAGAGCAATGCCGAATTAACTGAATCGGTAAGTTATTTATCGGCATCGTCAAGAGATGATTTAAGGGACCAAAGAAAAAAACAGGGTTTGGGTGAAATTATAGAAAATTCATGCTCTATTCCTCCCAAAGCATTCCGAAATAGCCTCACCTTTGTCAATGGAAAGGTTTATGACGTCATAAAAGCTGTCGAAGCCTGTCACCTGGATCAATTCGTTCCCGGATATTGGTCCAGGGATGGAGGAAAGTTACATGGATATCTGTGTCATAATATTTTATTATTATTATCACATCAAAGTATATTTTATATGAAACTAGCTGACCCGCGCAGCTCCACCCGCGCTTTTATTACATTTTGCTCCCCTTTTCTCCCTCCTCCCTTGATTTATTTCTCTCTCCATCTCTCTCTCTTATAAGAAAAATCTAATTCTAAGTTCTCTCTCTCTCTCTCTCCTCTCTCTTTCCCCCTCCCGCTTCGGTCCCCGTCACACTCCCCCTCTTCCTCTCCGTTTCCACTCTCTCTTCTCCCACTTTGCTCCCCCTTACTCCACCATTGCTCCACCTTAATCCCCCTATCCCTCACCACATCACCGCCTCCTCGACTTCCCTCTCCCTCTCTGTCCTCTCTTGCACCCTCCTCTCGTTCTATATATCCTCGTCAATCATGGTGTCTGGGATTCTTACCCACTTAAACCCCTGCGACTGTCGCATCGCCACATAAGACGGAGGACCTTGGCCCTCCAGTGGGATCTGTACCAAATACCCCTCAGTGCGCATTATAGCCCCCGGGGACCTGGCAGCGTGATCACGGGGACGGGGCTCGCAACTCCGTCACCGTCCTCCTCGGAATCGTTGCTGTCACCCATCTATGTAATGACCTTGCCTAACGTTGCTTAACCTAGCGGCATGAAATATACTTTACGATCTATTCTCAGACCTACCCGATATGCACACAAAATTTCATACAAATTGGTTCAGGAGGTTCAGCCAGCGTTTGCAATGTAAGCGCAAAAAATGTGTTTATTTACTACATCACCTTAGAAACCTCTAAAATTATCAATGTTTCTCTACTATATTATGCATGTAATATACATATAAACCTTCCTCTTCAATCACTCTATCTATTATGAAAAACCGCATCAAAATCCGTTGCGTAGTTTTAAAGATCTAAGCATACATAGGGACAGACAGACGCGGCGGAGGACTTTGTTTTATAATATGTATAGATATAGATGTAGCCTGAACTCGCAACGCATTTACCAGAATTCGTATTTGCTAATGAAAAGCTACGAGAGCTAGTGCTCTCACAGATAGAGTCAATACACACCTCGTTCACATTAGTCTGTCCGTGTGTGTTTTATTGTGGACTGTTTAATCTGGCTGGAGTGTAGTTTATGTAAAACGTAGTATCAAATCCTCTTTGGTTTTAAGCGCAAGCGCTTTTCATGGCAACACACCCCCCCCCCCCCACCCTCCCCACCCCCAATGAAGTTAATGGAAACCCGAACTGAGATGAGACTGCAATCTTCAGCTGATATGTCGGAATATGCTGAACTCAATAGACGAATCTCGAAATCCATGCGACACGACTTGCGTTCCTATAATACAGCATGTATTAAGGACGCAATTGAGCGGAACCAAAGCTCTAAAGTTTGCAAAGAATTCGTCTATTGGGCAAAGCCAAGTGACCAAGCTGAAGATCGACGACGGCAGTGTCATCTCATCAAAGTCGGAGATATTGAGAGAGCTCGAGAGGTTCTACGGACAGTTGCACACCTCGACACGAAAACCCATTGCCCGAACAGCTCAGGACACCAGAGCCCAACTAACCCGACACTACACTGAGGACATCCCAGACATCAGCTTGTACGAGATTAGAATGGCTCTCAAACAGCTTAAGAACAACAAGGCGCCGGGTGAAGACGGAATCACAACAGAACTTCTGAGAGCGGGTGGAAAACCGGTACTTTTAGTCCTCCAGAAGTTATTTAATTCCGTCTTACTCGAGGGTACTACGCCAGAAGCATGGCACAGGAGTGTGGTGGTTCTCTTCTTCAAAAAAGGTGATAACACTTTATTGAAGAATTATAGACCCATCTCACTCCTGAGCCATGTATACAAGCTGTTTTCGAGAGTCATTACGAACCGTCTCGAACGCAGGTTTGATGACTTCTAGCCTCCCGAACAAGCCGGGTTCCGAAAAGGCTTTAGCACCGTAGACCACATACATACGCTCCGCCAGATTATACAGAAGACCGAGGAGTATAATCGGCCATTATGTCTAGCGTTTGTGGACTACGAAAAAGCCTTCGATTCAATCGAGACCTGGGCGGTATTGCAGTCCCTCCAGTGGTGCCACATTGACTATAGGTACATCGAAGTGTTGAAGTGTTTGTACAGCAACGCCACCATGTCGATCCGACTACAGGAAGAGAGCACGAAACCAATCCCATTGCAGCGAGGTGTGAGACAGGGAGACGTTATTTCTCCGAAACTGTTCTCAAACGCATTGGAGGACGTTTTCAAGCTCTTGGACTGGTACGGATTCGGCATCAACATCAATGGCGAATACATCACTCACCTTCGTTTTGCCGACGATATAGTCATTATGGCAGAGTCGCTGGAGGACCTCAATACGATGCTCAGCGACCTCAGTAGCGTTTCCCAACAGATGGGTCTTAAAATGAACATGGACAAGACGAAGATCATGTCTAATGTCCATGTTGCACCCGTACCGGTAGTTGTTGGGAACGATACACTCGAAGTTGTTGACCACTACGTATACCTAGGACACACTGTCCAGTTAGGTCGGTCCAACTTTGACAAAGAGGTCGCCCGAAGAATCCAACTCGGATGGGCAGCGTTCGGGAAACTACGCGATATCTTCTCGTCCAAAATACCGCAGTGCCTGAAGACGAAGGTTTTTAACCAGTGTGTGTTGCCAGTGATGACATATGGTACTGAGACGTGGTCTCTAACGGCTGGCCTTTTAGAAAAGTTCAGAGTCACACAACGAGCCATGGAGAGAGCTATGCTCGGAGTTTCTTTGCGCGACAGAATCCGAAATGTGGAGATTCGCCGAAGAACTAAGGTCACCGACATAGCTCTCAGAATCTGCAAGTTGAAGTGGCAATGGGCAGGCCACATCGCTCGAAGAACCGATAACCGTTGGGGAAGAAAGGTTCTCGAGTGGCGACCACGAACCGGAAGACGCAGCGTTGGTAGGCCTCCCACTAGGTGGACAGACGACATTGTGCGCGTCGCAGGTAACCGGTGGATGCAAATAGCCAATTGTCGTTCATTGTGGCGTTCTAAGGGGGAGGCCTATGTTCAGCAGTGGACGTCTTCCGGCTGATGATGATGATGATGATGATACATAGGTATGTTTACCCCCGTGGGGTGTCCGGGTAAGAATAGCACCCCCCCATCTCCTCCCGTTGGGTGTCCTTAAAAGGCGACTAAGGGAAAGCAAGAAAACGGGCAGCAGCGTCTGTTGGATTACCTACCACCTATACTGCGATCCCCAAGCCGCCTGCCACGCGTGGGGATTATGGCAACCCTTCCCTTCTAAGGGGGAGGGCTTTGTTCAGCTGTGGACGTTTCGGCTGCTGATCATGATACATAATGTTTATATAATCGATCATTCGTATATGATTTTGTAAGCGATATAATATGAAGCTATCCGTTAGCTACAAATAATTGAGTTTCAATGATAAATCACTTTTTCAGTTTCCATTTACGTGATTGCCCTACGTAAATAAACATTGATATTGCAGAATCCTTTCGCAAGTATTACAACCTAATGGATGGTCGCGATCCGTACGTAGGATGGAGGCTCTGGTCATGATGTTAATATAATTGATCCGAAAATAGAGTTTTATAAATAACTATGAAAGAACTTCTTTTTTTGGATTTTAGTACGAAAGGCAAATTCCACAACGGTAACAACTAGATTTTTATAAAGCGTGCAGCATGTTATCTGTCCCAAACAAGTCCCTAAGACGGTGGCGCTACTGTCCACGTAAACTGACAAGATAGTCCAGCGAATGTTTAAAACAGGAAAAGTAAAACTTGAAAATTAAAAAAAACATACGGGGCAGAAATAACTTTGTAACATAACCTCTTTCAAATTTGTATTTTTGTGTTTGGAATAGTTGCCAAACACAAAAATACAAATTTGAAAGATCGTATTTGTCTGTGTTCGTCATAGAGTTAATATATTAAGAATAGAGTACGCGTTTGTCTATGGTCCCCTTAAACAAAGCGTATAGATTTTCCTCTAAGAGGCAGGTGAATTGAACTATTTAAAGTTATATTTTATGAGTTATATTGATATTAAGTGATAAGTCGTGATGGGTTTGATCTGTCACAAGCGCAAAGTTGATAAATACAGCTGACGGTATAGTACCTTTTGTCGTATATCTGATTGATATTTATATGTATTTTTTCACACCACCTGCTCGATAATGTTGCATTATGGGTCCTATAAAGATAACAAGTACCTCTTTATATCCCTATAGTCTAGCCGGGTAATAATGTTGTACTAAACTCCCTTGGGTAATAATGTGTTTGAATTTCGAACGCCAAACGAAAATTCCTCAACACTTTTACCACAGGACATACTCTAAGCAGAGACCTGCACGAAAAAAAAATGTGCGTGCGTGGAGTCCCTCCGCGCGGAAGAAGTGAAACTTCATTCTCGCTCAGTCGATCGGTCGTTCGGTCGGTCCCTCACTCACTCACTCACACACTCACTCACTCACTCACACATACACACACTCAACTCAACTCGCCCCAACTCGCCCCAACTCACCCCAACTCACCCCAAATCACCCCAACTCGCCCCAACTCGCCCCAACTCACCCCAACTCACCCAACTCACCCCAACTCACCCCAACTCACCTCAACTCACCCCAACTCACCCAACTCACCCCAACTCACCCACTCACTCAGTGACGGCGTCACATGAGCGCTTTCATAACCTTAACAAATTTACGCCTATCGCCTATCGTTTAACACCTATCACTTAACGCCTATCACCTATCATTTAACGCTTAACGCGTTATGTGATAACATTTTTGGAAGTTGCATAAAAAGTTTCACTTCAAAAACATTTGAAAATTGAACCGGGCGCAACGAGCAGAGCCCAGTGTTCTAGAAAAACAAAAATTGATGTTAACGCGTGAACTCTGCAAATCACTATGCTGATATTATTGACAGTCTCGTTGGTATAGTGGTTAGACACCCTGGCTGCTACCCGATGGGTTCTGGGTTCAATTCCCACCAAGTGTCTGCGTATTATTGAAGTGACGTTATTCGTTAGATGTTATGCGTTAAATGATAGGTGTTAAACGATAGGCGATAGGCGTTAAATTTGTTAAGGTTATGAAAGCGCTCATGTGACGCCGTCACTGAGTGAGTGAGTGGGTGAGTGGAAGAGTGGGTGAGTGGGTGAGTGGGCGAGTGGGTGAGTGGGTGAGTGGAAGAGTGGAAGAGTGGGTGAGTGGGGGAGTGGGTGAGTGAGTGGGTGAGTGACTTCGTTGACTTCGTTGACTCCGTTGACTCCGTTGACTCCGCTGACTCCGCTGACTCCGCTGACTCTGCGGACTCCACTGACTCCGCTGACTCTGCGGACTCCACTGACTCCGCTGACTCCGCCGACTCCGCTGACTCCGTTGACTCTGTTGCGCGGTGAGGTGGAATAGAAAGAGTCAGAGCGAGAATGAAGTTTCACTTCTTCCGCGCGGAGGGACTCCACGCACGCACATTTTTTTTTTGCATTGTTTATATACATGTATAATATTCCAAGTGATGATAGTTACATACACATTTACGTACTAGCGCACTTTGACTGGCCCGGGGCAATTTGAGTGGTTTTAATTAGCTTTGTGTTAGGCTAGTCTCACTTGGCTAGGCTAATCATGTGTAGATTAACTGTATCCACCTTTGCGCCTTTGTAGACAAAGGCTAATGTTGTATTAGTCGGTACTATCCCTTTTAGACATTCGTGTTCAATTATCAGTATTTAGGTACTCAAAAAGAATGTGTTTAGGCAAAATAGAAACATTGACTAATTAAATAATATTAGAAATAATTGCATTGCCATCTAGTAGAGATTGATTGATACTGATAGACGCTCTGTTCTAATGAGACATGCTATTTTCGTTACAAAAAATATTTCATGTATGTATGTATTTTGTCATGTATTAATGTTTTAGTATTACACATTAGTTGTAACATTTTTATTAAATAAACGTCAGTCCGCAATTAGCCGTGTTCACTAATACACAACACTGGCGCAGCCGGTAGGATAGCTAATTATACCTACTGCCCGTAGAAATTTGTCTCTCACGAGCATAAAGCTAGGGCGAACGGCGAACCACCCCTACGTACGGAGTGTATAAACATAGGAGCTGCTATACAAATTATAAGTGTACTTACACATTATGTTATGTGTAAGTACACTTATAATTTGTATAGCAGCTCCTATGTTATTTTCATATTTTCATATTATGAAAGGCTTACTTTAAGATTTTTGCCCGACTGCCCCAGAAAGAGGCTTATGTTTTTCGAGAGTATGTATGTATGTCTATTTCTTTGCCATGGCCTTCAGCCTTAACGGCGTGAGTTGCCATTTTGTAACAAAAAGAAAAAAATGTCAACTGACTCCCGCTATATTAACTTTTTTGAAAAAATATATAACTTATGCCACTCCCACAACTAAGACGAATATAAAGACATATTTTAAGTCAAAATTAATCAAGCCGTTTAAGAGACATACATACTCTAGAAAAACGTAACCCCTGTCCTGGGACATTCGGGCAAAAATTAGCACACTAGGGGCGCAGTACATATTGCAAGACATATTGCCTCAATGTATAAGTATAACATTTTTTTTTCTATGTCATCTACTATTACAATATTATCCAAATCATATTATCCCCTACTTTCTTCGAGTTACCGTGACCTAATGAGCCTCGAACGCAGATACCTACTTGGCTTTTTGTTACGCTATCATTATCAGTGTTAGGTCCCTAGATTCATTAAACATTAATCATCCTTTTATTCATTAAATTCGGAGTGCGTACTTCTTCTAAATTATTACTGTGGCATTATATTAAAATGTAATAAAATAACGAAACCCAGACAGTGTCATCTATACTTTAATATTTAGTATGTGAGAGTTGTTAGGCAATTGTTTCTGTATTTTGAAGAAAATGAAGACATTATGATGTTGAAATACGTGTCAATTCCGTTTCTTCGGTATTAGTAGAAAAGGTAGACAAATTTTTAACCGACCACAAAAAATGGAATATGTTCTCAATTCGTGTGAAATTGGCATGGCCGTCTAGTCGAGGTATGACATCACGCGCGATTGTCGCTGTTTCAAATTGCGTTCCATTTTACATAACTTAAAAGTTGAAATATTTTTAAAGAAAAAATCTTTTATCAATGCTCTTTTTATAACTATTTTTATTAAATTACTAGCTGACCCGCGCAGCTCCGCCCGCTCTTTTATTACGTTTTGCTCGCATCTCTTTCCCTCCCACTTCGGTCCTCGTCACACTCCCCCTCGTCCTCTCCCCGTTGTCCCTTCTCTGAACCCTCTCCCTCTCTCTTCTCCCAACTTGCTCCACCTAACTCCCCCGATCCCTCACCCCATCACCCCCTCCTCAAATCCCCTCTCAGTCTCCCTCCTCTCTTGCTCTCATTCTCCTCTCATGTCCTCTCGTTCTATATATCCTCGTCAATCATGTTATCAGCGGCATAAAATATACTTTATGACCTATTCTCAGACCTACCCGATATGCACACAAAATTTCATACATATCGATCGGTTCACCCATCTAGTTAATGAACTTGTCTTATGTTGCTTAACCTTAACCTATCGGCATGAAATATACTTTACGACCTATTCTCAGACCTACCCGATATGCACAAAAAATTTCATACAAATCGGTTCACCCATCTATTTAATGACCTTGCCTTATGTTGCTTAACCTTAACTTACCGAGATAAAAAGTATCCTATGTCCGTTTCCTGGTTCTAAGCTACCTCCCCACCAATTTTCAGCCAAATCGGTTCAGCCGTTCTTGAGTTATAAATAGTGTAACTAACACGACCTAACCGCTGGCTTTTAAATGAAATGAAATTGTATTTTTCCCTTGCCTATTTCATTCCTAATCTAGTTTGGACTCGATCAGGATTTACAGATTTTAACTTTTCAAAGATATAGATAATGTCATATTGCTATCAGCAAAGTACTTAGAACAATACAGAAATCTAATGAAAATGTCCTGGGTGTACCGGACCGGCTTTCCCCTTACAAAAATTGACCCTTCGCCACTGCCATATCTTATGCAAACTAAATGTCTGCTCAGTCCCTATTGTATATAGCGTAATAATAGATATCTTAATGATTAACTGATCAGTTTATAATTACCCTATTCACATACAAAGGAAATTACGTGGTAATATGTGCAAGTAATGTTTCACTGCTTAGCCCATATGAAACATAGCATGATGTTTTATATACCAATTTATACCCCTACTTCTACACAACACATCAATGAAAGTCCTATCAGAATCCATCCACGGGTTTTCAAATGATACCTGGACGAACAGAACGACAGACAGACAGACAATAATTCCAAAAAAAAATTGTTTTGGCCTCTATGTCGATAGTATAGTACCCCCACATAGAAATTTTGGAAAAATATTCAATGTACAGAAAAAGTGCTCTCTGAGTTTTATTATAGTATAGATAGATAGAAGATAATTTATCATTTATGCAAGTTCCCCATTGTATTGTATTGATTATATCGCGGTTTATTTGTGATTTTAATTACCGTAAAGTAAAGTTAAGTTACCGTTAAGTTCAATGTGTAGGGCGCTGTCCTAATAGAACGCGATCACGCGATCATCGAGCGACCGAACCACGCGACCACCGCGCGATGAAATCTCAAAAATATGGACGTCGAACGAGTGTCCTAACTGACATCGCCTAACATTGGCGTTAATATCAGAAATCATTATGTAAACTTATTTAACTTATACTATTTATGACTAATCAATCTAGATCATTTGCGCCATGTAAATATTTATATAAATCTTTATACTGTGTGTATTCGTCATGAGTTTGAACGTGGGGATCTGTTAATTGGCAACACAGTGTCTACGTGTCAACCTTAATGGAATCCTAACTACCAAGTAAACAGTTTCTATCCGCCATTATGTCGGCCAATTAGTCTCGTAGAAGCCAGTATTGGGACTTTGATGTCAAACTGATTAGATTGCTTTAGTTACGTTCACGATATTTCTGATACATATATACTTATGAGTACTTAGGTAGCTTTGAACCTTTTGTATGTACTAACATGGATAATAAATATAGTCAGGAGGCCCTGACCAATAATGCCACTATGACCAATCTCTCCGAAAATTACGCAGGAGACATTATAGTGCATAACCACTTTAGGAGACAGATTCTCTCTTTATTTGCTCTTACAATACGATGGACAGAAGGCTGACACGACGGGGAAGAGATGAGACACAGGACCGACTTTTTACTACTAACCTTTGTATAGGATATACTATGCGTTTCAACTAAGAATGTGCCCGTCATGATGATTGCGACTGCGGAACTTCACTCGTTTTTTACGATTTTTGTACCGGCAGCAGAGTAAACACAAAATGAAAAATTCGCCCCGGTTTTGATTATTTATTGTAATGTCTTATTTTGCTATCTAATTGTGTTAAAACAACATTTTTAGTAATTATATATTTGAAATGGCAAGATGGCGGCCACATTCTTAGTTGAAACGCATAGTACATGACGTGCTTGGTAGCCTCCTCGGCGCAGTGGGAAACTGCTTGTTTTGCAAATCGGAGGTCGCAGGTTCGAATCCCGCGGGATGCAACAACTTTGTGTAGTTGTTCCTTACCGGCTAGGACAATGCAGGCCGGTCACCTGATGGTAAAGTATCAGTCATGCGTCGGATGGGCATGCGATAACAGCTCAGTGGGCGAGCGCTTGCCTTGGAAACAAGGTGCGCAGGTTCGAACCCCGGCTCGAACCTCTGGTTTCTTTAATTAATCTTGGGCCAATCGTCT
Source organism: Furcula furcula (assembly GCA_911728495.1). Taxonomy (NCBI): domain Eukaryota; kingdom Metazoa; phylum Arthropoda; class Insecta; order Lepidoptera; family Notodontidae; genus Furcula; species Furcula furcula. The sequence continues at coordinate 5,190,718 of OU452243.1, forward strand.
TTTTGCGATTGTTACTATCTTTCGGTGAAGGAAAACATCGTGAGGAAACCGGCACGTCTGATAAAGCCTAGCTTTCGAATGACACGTGAAGTGCTGTCGAATTGTGCAAAGTCCGCGAACCCGCACTTGGCCAGCGTGGTGGACTACGGCCTGAGCCCCCTCATCGTGAGTGGAGGCCCGTGCCCAGCAGTGGGACATAAACAAGAGCTGGTATTATGGACATGTAAAATGTCGGTGTTACGCCTGACCTCTCCCGGTCGTCATACGTACCATCGGACTGTGAGAGAAAGGAAGAGAGGGTGCACTTGTGTGTACGAAAGCACTTGTGCACTATAATATCTCCCGCCTGTAACTATAAAGATTGGCCGCGGTGGTCGTATTGACCAGGAGGCCTTTTTAGGGTTCGATACCTAAAAGGTGAAAAAGGAACCCTAAAGGTACGCGTGCGTATAGAAAGCAAACTAAAATCCGTTGCGTGCCGTGCGTGCGGTGCGTCCGGCGCGGGCCAATGGACGCGTACCTTTATGGTCTGACTTCGTCTGTCTGTCTGTCTGTCTGTCACACCTATATATTTCAGAAACCAATAATGCTATCGATTCGAAACTTGGAATAGTTTTAGATCTTACTTAGCCAACCTCTTCGCAAATGAAAGAAATATATTTTTTCTTTTACTTTTTTTATAATGGGGTCGAAATGGGTCATCAAAATTGAGTGTGTGTGTGAGACTACCATATCGAGTGGGGTATCATATGAAAGGGCTTCATTTGCACATCTCAAAACCGATTTTTATTTTGGTTTATGTCACGTAGTTTTTGGCTGATAATGAAAAATGACAAAAAAATACCGTTCTCCCTCAATATTTTACAGGTAAAATAAAACGATCTTTCTTATTAGTACAGTTTTTAACCTAAAAAACCTCTACAAACAGACTTAGCTTTGTGGTTTGGATTTTCTGCTATCTGAGGTGTTACATGAATAGTAAAATTACTTTAATACGTCCAATGATGGTATGGATCCCTTGGTGCGCACTTGACCGGTTATTTTTTATACATGACGCATATTTCCCCCGTTTAAACTGGAAGAACAGATGGATGCCTCAACTCCAACGCAACTTCAACTTATCACAAACTTAGAACGTGTTTGTAAACTGCTAATTACGCGTCACACTTAACAGGATAACTAAGTGCTGAACAGATGGTTAGCTGAAAACAGATTTAAAGTACCTTAGCGGTTATGCTTGAATTTTATTATTTTTTGCCAAACTGCCCCAGGAGCAGTATTCTAAGTGTAAGTATGTCTATTTGTTTGGCACGCCCTACATCCTGAACGGCTTGATTGACTAACGATATGTCGTTATGGTCCTTGTAGAGACCTGTATTTTTTAATTTTTGACGCTATATCGAAGTCTCAGGAGACCGCCGGGCTGGTAGCTTTTTCTGCCAACATATAAGCTTGGCCATACAAAGGGGTAATGCCGCCAGTCTTTTAGGTACCCTTCCCTCCCAGTGCGGCGACAACTTCGAGGAAGTTTTTTACCTAGTTTAAGTGTATATGTTTGTAAATAAAGTGTAAATATTTTGACGCTATATATATATTTTTTTTTTACTTCCAAAAATAACAATATGGACATCAATTATAGGACCTTATCGAAATGTCGTAATTTACTTACTCTGTAACAAGCTGAGACAAAAGATCATCGGTATATATCAGTAGGTATCATCATCATCAGCCGGAAGACGTCCACTGCTAGAAAAAGGTATACTCCTTAAAAGGGAGGGGTCGCCCTATTACCCTGGCTTGACAGGTGTCTTGGGGATCACAGTACCCGTCTTCTTGTTTTCCTTTAGTACGACACCCAAAGCGAGGAAATGGGTGGTTGCTTTCCTATCTACCCGGACACACCACGGGCGAGTTTTTTTATAACCACTTAATTATTGAAATCAAACTACTTTTACGGATTATATCCCATCCCCCCGTCCCCCCGTCCTCCCGTGACCATGGGTGCTGCAAAGCATTCGAAACGTCGGGATAGTAAAAGTCTAGAATAAACCGCGATATAATCCGTAAAAGTAGTTTGATTTCAATGTGTAATATTCGCGTAAGTAAGACAACATTATGTGAACCACTTAATTAATAAATTTTCTGATAGATAATTTATTAATGAATAGTGGTTATAATCTATAATATAGGGTGTAAGGGACGACGTACCGAAAACTTTTTTTATAAAAATTCTCATATTGTCCGTTACAACATTACAGAAACCATTTATATGGAAAATTACAAATGACTTAATTTTTTAATTTTTGAACATGTAATGAATACGTGCGGAATAATATTTATTTTTCGAATTACATTGCTAATTTCAATCAAGCCGCCTGCCAAACGTGGAGATTATGGCAACCCCTCCCTTCTAAGGGAGAGGTCTTTGTTCAGCAGTGGACTTTTCAGCTGCTGATGATTGCTAATTTTGCACAAATAAGTAATTTATTGTTTTTAAATTGAAATTAGGCTTTATTATTATACCAATAATGACGTTATCCTAATTTTATTAAAAAGAGCGGTTTTTTTTTAAATTCATGAAAAAGCCGATGAAAAATTTCAACACTAGAATGTTCAGAATCATGTACTGGATCACTGGTATCGGTTTTCGGTACGATGTCCCTTACACCCCGTATAGTTTTTATGAAAGTTTCGCAATTAGGATCCGACTAGCATCCCGTCAGAGAGTTTAAGCCATCATCAAGCATCTCTTAACAACTTAACCAACGCTGCGACTTTTAATATAAGCAGTAATGAAACTCCTTTTATATTCTAGACTTCCTTTTGGAGTCGCATGAATGGAGCTCAGTAATATAGCAGCAGGTACTATGTAGTGATTAGTGACACCAAAAGTAATTGTAAAAGTAGGACAATCGTATTTCATAAATTTACTAGCTAACCCGCGCTGCTCCGCCCGATTTTAGATGTCCGCATAGGCTTATTATGTGAATATTACACATTTTAATAGTACTTATACACATCTCCTTTTTGGAAATCGGTTAAAAAAACGGGGCCTATCTTTTACTTGCCATCTGAAGCACGGAGACCCTTAGAATGGAATCAAATGGTCACCCACTTACGTTATGACCTTGCCTTACGTTGCTTAACCTAGCGGTATGAAATATACTTTAAGACCTATTCTCTGACCTACCCGATATGCACACATACAAATCGGTTCAGCCGTTTCGGAGGAGTTTAGTAACAAACGCCGCGACACGAGAATTTTATATATTGAAATACGGAAAGGGCACTACATATCACTTTGGGTGTCCTTTATAAGGATTGAACTGCGGCACTTACACACGTCAATTCGTGAGTTCTTGAAGTAGGATTATTTCCGCACTTGAAGCAAATTAAATTAACACTTAATACTCTGTTGTTGAGTAGATATAATAATTATCTTGTTCTCAATAATGAATATAATAATGTGTTTTATTATTGTGTGCACGTGTTTTATTATTGTGTGTATAATAAAACACATTATTATATTCATTAATTCATTTTTTTTTATGATAGACGCTGTTGGCCGCAGATGGCCATTACAGCTTCACCGTACAATAGGAGGCTTTAATGGCAGAAGTAGCGACGAGCTCAAGGGCACCTCAGGGAGGCACGGCCTCGGCTTGGGCTGTCGCTTAAGAGAGGGCTGAGTTTACCACCGGTTTACGGCCCCCACTGAGAAGAACCGGCAAGAAACTCAGTGGGGTGATGCATGTCGTTGAGGGCGCATACGTACGACCCTTCGGTCTTGCCGGCGAGACCGGTGTCTGATAGCTAGTGTAGCATACGGTTGTCGGGGAGGGTTCGGCGCATCCCGGTCCAATAGGACCGTCATGGGGTCAGGAGGGTCGAGCAGTACGTGCCGTGGTCTGCGGCGCGAGTCAGAAGGACTAGGGGCGTAATCGGCGGCGGCGCGGATTAAACTGTTCGCGTGACGGGACGCGGATTCAAACTTCTTTGTGGAACTTACGAAGGAGATCTAACTTGAAATCGGAATGCAGATCTACATTCCGCATGTACCACGGGGCACCGACGGCACGTCGGAGGAAACGTTTATATATAACCTGGAGGCTATCGATACGGGTGCGGGCGGCGTGCGCGAAAACTACACTCGCGTAAGTCATAATTGGGCGAATGCAAGCTTTGTATAATGTCAACTTATTTCTAAGCGACATATTACTCCGCCTGCAGAGAAGGGGATACAGGCGACCTAATACGAAAGCCGCTCGATTGCGGACGGACAGAATGTGCGGGCCGAAAGTCATGGCGGAGTCCAAGGTGACTCCGAGGTACTTAACCTTCCTAGTCCAGGGGATAGGGCGATTGAATAGGGATATTGGGGCCAGAGAACATATTGGTGGGTCCCCGGGAGAAGACCACCGTGGCACTCTTCTCCGGGTTCACCTTTATGCGCCACGTACGGAACCATTGGCCCAGGGCGTCGACTGCGGCTTGAAGAGCACGCGTCAAATAGGACATGTTCCTATGGGAATAATAGAGAGCGGTGTCATCCGCGTAAAGGGCGAGTTGGGCTCTGTTCGAACGAGGAATGTCGTTCGTGAACAGGCTGAACAAGAGGGGAGAGAGCACAGAGCCCTGGGAGACTCTGGCCTGTATAGGATAGGGCGAAGAAAACGTACCTTCGACCCGGTATCGAAAGGTACGATTCGAGAGAAAGTCTCGTATGATGAGTACGAGCCTATCGGGGACTCCTAACTGGAAGAGCTTGTATATCAAGCCGTTGTGCCAGACCTTGTCGAAGGCTTTGGCAACATCGAAAAATAGGGCGCCTGTGTAGACGGGCTTGGGCTGGTTGAGCCCGGTCAGGATGTGCTCCGTGAGGCGGTGCATCTGGTGGACGCAAGAGTGTCTGGTTCGAAAGCCAAACTGCTCGTCGATGAGGATATTATTGGAAGTGACAAACTCTTTGAGTCTCGCCAGCAGCAAGCGCCCATAGAGTTTGCCGAGAGACTTGAGAAGACTGATAGGCCGGTAGCTTGCAGGGCTGCTGCGAGGCTTACCCGGCTTAGGGATACCTACTACATCCGTGTCTTTCCACTCGGCAGGAAAGAAGCAGTGGGACATGGCTGCGTTGAAGATAGTCACTAAAAGACATATCAGATGGACAGGGAGAACCTTAAGGACGTGATTGGAGATGCCGTCGGATCCCGGTGCTTTCTTAGGCTTAAGGCCTTTAATCAGATCTTCCACTTCGGTCTGCGTGACCGGGGAGAGGGATTCGGTGGGAGGGAGTGAGGACCTGCGCTCTACTTCCCTATCCACAAGATCGAGGTGCGTTGGATCGACGGGAGCGGAGCTGGGTGTGCACTGACTCTCTAGAGAGTCAGCGAGAACCTCAGCCTTCTCGTCGTCCTCGAACGCGGGTGGGTCGCCTGAAGGGCGGGTCAAGGGGAGCATGGTAGCTACCGTGTCGGTTTTGAGGGATCTCGCGAGCCGCCAGTAAGCCTGGTGTGACGGCGAGATCTCCTCGAGAAACCCTCCCCATCGAGCCTCCCTGAGTTCCGCGATGCTGCCCTTCACGTCCCTCTGCAAAGCACGCATGCGGGCCCGGTGGGCATCGGTGGGGTAGGGGTCGTACGCGCGAATAGCCGCGTTTTTATCGCGGACTAATTCCTTAATGTCATCGGGCAGTTTGAAGCGGACAGCGTAAAAGTTGTTCGCTTCAACCTGCCGGGAGGACTGGCTGATGGCCGATTTAAGATGATCGGTGAAAGCGCCGATCGCTTGGTCGGTGTCCTGAGGGGACGAGATTTGACGAGATTTGCCGGGGCCGGGAAGCGGGCAAGATTCGGAGAGTCGGCATCGGCTAAACAGGTGTTTAGCTGATGCCAGTCCAGAACAATCCTACTGACCGGCTGGGAAGTGGGCGGGGGACCTAGTTCCATTAGGTCCGGTCGGTGGTCAGAGTCTAGCTCATGGCGAACCTCTAAAGAGCGCAACCGGAGGGTCACACCCTTCAGGAGGGCCATGTCTAAGACATTTATTATCATCAGCATCAGTTGAAAGACGTGACTGCTGAACGAAGACCTCACACTTAGAAAGAAGGGGTTGCCATAATCCGCATGCTTGGCAAGCGTCTTGGGAATCGCAGTAAAGGTGACAATTAATCCAACAGAAAGACGCTGCTGCCCGTCTTCTTATTTTCCCTCAGTTGGCTCTTATGTCACCTAACGGGAGGAGATGGGTGGGTGCTATTCCTACCCCGACACCCTCGACTTTATTAAGGAACGAATAATCATTTTATGTAGCAAATAATTAAATGATGTTGTATCCCAAGAAGTGTAATGCGTGAGTGTAATGAAAAGGTTTTTGTTACCACAACAACATATTCAGTGAATTTAATTATGCCCTACAGCCTTGAGGTGTAAAAGTGTTTTTATCTGTGTCGATAACGGTATCACTCGCCATATTTATCCACTCCGATGATGTTCCCATATAACTAATACAGTTAAGCAAAAAAAAAAAAAAAATGTCCTGAACACATATATTCAATTTATAGTCATCCTAATGATAGCAAAACAGCCCCTAATGGCCTGCCACGGTCGTATTCAGCTACTGTTTTGTCGTGTGGGCCATTTTGTCCAATTTGCAAAGTCATCCCGGGACATTTTGTGTACCGGGCTAATTGCACACGTATTTCACACTATGTGTACACGGGCAACGTGGTTTATAGATGTGTTGTGTCATTGTGTGACTAGGAAAGATAGGATCAGTACTGATTATTAATAATGGATATTATACATTCAAATTATATCGCAACTCCACGATTTTATGCATTAATACAGTTAACAAAACTATTAGTTCCTTATTATCTGGAGTACCCAGATAATAAGGAACTGTTGACAAGCATCAACAAAAAAAAGGTATCGAATATCAGGGATTAGACTAGGATTTGACACGTGGACACGTAGAGAGTCCGGGTAAGAATATCACCCTCCCATCTCTTCCTGTTGGGTGTACGTAAGAGACGATTAAGGGAAAACAAGAAGACAGGCAGCAGCAGTAGAATTACCTACCATCTATACTGCCATCCTCCAAGACGCCTGCCAAGCGAGGGAATTATGGCAACTCCATCCTTCTAAGGGGAAGGCCGTTTCTTTCGCTATTTCAGATACCTACTCTTGAAAATTCTTTATTAAAAAGCAAACGTTCCGACTTCGGTGAATAATCAAAAAACTTCAAAAAAGGAGGAGTTTCTCAGTTCGTTTGTATATATTTTTTTTCTATATATGTGCGGCAACTAACTAACTAACTCCGGCAATTATGATGCGATTTGAAAAATCTTTCTTCCATCTATTCTTTAACCCGTTGATTGGGTCCCATAAAAAAAATATTGCTTACGAATAAGTAGTTCCTGAAAAAAACAAGAGCGGTGACTGCGCAGGAAACTTGCAGGAATCCTTAAAAGATGACATTATGTCGCTTATTAAGGACAAAAATGGTCATAACTCTGGGAAATAGTTACAAATTTTAATGATTCTTTTTTTATTCGAAAGATGGAATCACTGTAATGAATCTGTATGAATTTTATCACAACCGAATAAGAACTTCCTGGAGGACCATGAACGGTGTGGAGGAATTTATCTGGTAAAAACCATAAAACTGATGTTCTCCATTACATTACTATTCTGCGGCTACATAGATGCTGCGTTGTTGGACTACTGATCCAAATTACGCGTTTTATCAATTGCATCGATGCTGAAACGCGTCTAGACGACAAATGGTTTGAACATGGTACCTATCAAAATCATTGTAGCGACTAAATCGCTCATCCAGAATGCTAGAAGCATCGCGTGTGCCATTACCGTTAAAGGCGTCAAAACTTTGAACTTTTGAAAGTTTTCCGAAACCGCTTTGTTAGGTACCGTTGATGACAGCCCAAGTACAAAGCCTAATTTACAGTCGCTTCAGCGTCTGTGAAGTTTTAAAACTTATATTTTGTTACATTGATCAGTAACTTTTATGGTCCAGTATAAATAATTTATTGTTTATCCGCAATCAGTAAAGCGACAGGTTTAACTTAGAATAAGTAAGTTATTGTGTCTTAATTTTCTCAAAAACTGCTGTTAAGGCAGCAACGCTATTAGTAGTATGTACTACTTTAAAACACAACAAAACACACACAGGTGTACCTGCTTTAAAACTACTTACTTTACTGTCCTTATGTATTAATTAATTCTTGTAATATACTCACATATACATATTATTATGTATAAATTATAGGTTCATTAGATCTATAAGCTTCCGTTACTCCCGGGCCGCATCTGAAAACCAGCATTAAGTGTAATAGCACCTAACATAAGCTGAGCTGTTGGCATGTCCCGTGGAAATATTATGTTAAAATATTAAGTATATTTTACCTATTTTTCTTCTATTTTGTATTTCCATGGTGTGTACCAATAAATGATTTTCTTCTTCTTCTAGTCTGATACAGGAACTCACCTTAAGAATCAGAAAACGCTTTAAAGACTGACCTGGGCGAGTAGATAGTTTGTTTTACCGTCATCATCAGCCGAAAGACGTGACAATGACTTTGGTTCTTCGGCGACTTCCTAGTTCTGAATTTTATTGCGCAAAGAAACTCCAAGCATAGCCCTGTCCAAACTGTCCATAGCTCGTCGTGTAAATCTGAGCTTCTCAAGAAGACCAGTAGTTAATAACTGTGTTTTTTAAAGATATTTAACTCTACCATAATTTCCTGGTAAAGAAGAATGGGACAATATGAATGTCTGCGGATTATTCCGCGGTACCATTTCAACGAACAAAGCGTTTACTACGCGGTCGGCTGACGGTGGTACAAGTGGCAAGAGGTGGCGGTATTACGCTTGTTTTTTTTGCGATTTAATCGTGTTGCTATCCCTGTGGAATATAGCAATATAGGTACCTTAATGCTTGTTATATGGTTTGGGACTATTAAGAAGTAATAGTAAACTATTATGCCAAAAACATAAACATATTGACAAAAGTAAACTAAACGCGATACGAGGAGGAACATAACATCACATTTATTTCAGAATATGTATAAACAAAACGTTTTCAATTATCAATAAATGTGTCATTCTTAGATGCTTTTCAATTCGATCTTGCGGATTAATGTGGCTGAGGTGCAGACATGAGGTATTATTAGAAGAGACTTATTTCAGACAAAAAATCGATCTATAGATGGCACATAGACTGTGTGTGCCGTAACTTAAAAGCTTGTTTGAAATAATCTAGGTATAATATCTCCTTTATCTCCTTTAATATGGAGTACTTAATATCTCTTTTATGAACCAGCTGTATAAATATTTAAGCTACAACCTACTTAAGACGAAAACGCTTCCGCTCATGCGTTGTTGCCTATGAAAATATTGATAGTATCAAGAAACAATGTTACTGGCAGCAGCGCGATCGAGAACGCTTCTCCATATCGCTTATAGCTATACAATTGCGAACACCGCTGTTGTTGCTCTATACATATGTACATGTATATATATATATATATATATATGGTCTAGAGTACAGTCTGCGGGTTCGAACAGTACATAAACCGCAAGTTTAAGAGAATAATTGAATTATTGCTTAATTGCCCGACTGCCTACGATAGGATTATCTGAGAAAGAGGATTTTGTTTTTTGAATGTATATACGTTATGTATGTCTGTTTTATTGGCACGGCCTGCCGCCTAAACTGTTTAATAAAATAATACCAGCCCTTGTTTATGTCCCACTGCTGGGCACGGGCCTCCCTCCAAGTTGAAGGGGCTTAGGCCATAGTCCACCACGCTGGCCAAGTGCGGGTTGGTCTAAACTGTTTGTTGGACTTTAATTACCCGAATGCCCCAGGTGGAGGGTTATGGTTTTCGTATGTATGTCTATCTCTATGGCACGGCCTACAACCTAAATGGTTTGATGGACTATGTCTTATATATATGTCGTTAGATTCGTCTTAGTTGAGGGAGTGACACATGCTATATATTTTTCCATATAAATCAAAATAACGGCCGTCAGGCGCCGTTTTGTATTTCTTTTACTTCTAAAAACATCAATAAAGGTATCAAATAAAAGGTCTTAACGAGTTGATTTGAAATATATACTTATGTGTATACGTTTTATATATGTATAATGCAATTTAAGCCCGTTTTGTTAGTTCGCAGTCGGGCTTATTGTGCTTTTATAAATTATATTTGTTTATTACCTACGTACTATAGATTCCCTTTCTTTCCCTAATTTAAAAAGAAATAGATAGGATATTGTTAGCTAATGTAACAAAAATATCTGACCGACTGACCTTGCTTGACCCATTAATTTATTTTCCAACAACGAATGGTGAAACTTGTATACCATTAGCAAGGCCATTCGTTAGATGGTCACTGCCTCTCTACCCCAACCCAAGAAAGGAAGGATAGATAGAAAGAGACTATGACAAAAAAAAAAAAAAAGACCTTGCTTGACGATGCTTAACCAACTGCTCGTTTACCAAATGAGAGCCTCGATTAGTATTATTATGCAATGGAAATATTTGTCTGGCCATTGTCAATGTACCGATCGAAGTGAAATTGTAACTAATTGTGTACAATAAGTGCTATGCTTAAAATCGATTCAGCCGAAATATTTGCCAATTGGAATGAAAGTATCGATTATTATTTCAATAGTCTGGGAGTCTAAGGTCCAAGTGCACAGACATTTAAACGTCCGTTATCTATTTTTCAGAATCGAATATCTATTTTTCACCACCACCATAACCCCGGTTGTGGACCCTTAACAGTCCATTATCTTAACCTAGCTCGACATCCCCGGTCACCGTTAAAGACTGTTAGTAGTTAAATAGATAATCAATTATGAAGAATATATATTTGCTCAGATTTTTGTCGCAGCTAAAATGTCAGTGTTGTTCAAGCTGACCATAGGCTTTTGACATGGCTTTTTTTTTGGGTATGATAGACGCTGTTGGCCGCAGATGGCCATTACGGCTTCACCGGACAATAGAAGGCGAGCGCTTATAGCACTCTAGCCTTAACGGCAGAAGTAGCGACGAGCTCAAGGGCACCACAGGGAGGCACGGCCTCGGCTTGGGCTGTCGCTTAAGAGAGGGCTGAGTTTACCACCGGTTCACAACGCGCCCCCACTGAGAAGAACCGGCAAGAAACTCAGTGGGGTAGACTTGGCTTTTGACAGATTACAACAACCGAACAGACTTTTCACGGAACTGATGTTTAACTTGTTTGTAAAAGCAGGTAGACACTCAGTTTAAATGCCAAACAGTCATCTAATTATGGACTAACCTTGCCCGACGTGTTGAGCCAACTGGTCGTATACCAATCAGTGCCCCAATGCAGCACAAGAATAGGTTACCAATAAAAAATCAACCCTGAAAATAAGATCCGCATCGATTTACACCTTTCTAAGTTATCTCTTTGAAAGTATTTGCCAAAGTCAAATTATGTTGTAAAACGCACCTTTGAACTTGGATCGTTCCGCCAACTATGAAAAAGCCTTCAGCAAAAGATAATTTAATATCGCCATTATAATTTAACCCTTTGAGTCCGAGGGTCTTTTCATGGCATCCTACTATCCTTTCATTTTTGGGGATCCATAGGTCCGTAAAAATTGTTGCCATTTTGTACGTTTGACGTCATTAAGCTCTGCTCGGAGTTGCGCGACAGAATTCGGAAGGGGGAAATTCGGCCAAGAACCCAACTCACTGAACCGGAAGACGCAGCGTAGACAAGTCTCTAACTTTTTTTATTTTTTTTATTTGGTTTATTCACTTTGGGATAGTTAATCAATTAGTTGCTTGGTAGCAGACGCCAACTGCTAAGGGATACAGTTGAAGTTTATGAATGAGGTGATTTTTACTATTGCGTACAACGCGGATACTAATATTAGTTACGTATTGTTAATTTTCTTTAGTCGAGAGTAGATGTGAGTGATGAATTTCGTGAATGATTTAGCAGTGTGGGTGTTGCGAATGATGTCTTTAAGTTGGTATGGATTGATGGAATGGAAACGACATATCAAGTCAAGTCAAGTCAAGTCTCTAACTAGGTGGACTGATGACATTGTGAGAGTCGTAGGCAACCGGTGGTTGCAAATAGCTTATTGCCGATCACTGTGGCGTTCCAAGGGGAAGATGATTATTTTACTAGCGACTCGCCCGGCTTCATCTATAGGTTCATTTACTAGGTACTAGGTCAAAGACAAAGGAAATCGTATTGCTAGGCGGAATGTGGGCGGAGTCTTCTAGACCTTTCCATCCCTTCTTTTGTAACTCGATATTTTTAATGCAGCGCATAGGTCTCACAGACATCAAATAGTCTTTGCCTGGAACACACGTTCCACAGTTGAGTTGGAATCGTGAAGAATAGTTTATTCCATATAAGTTCTTTTTATCAGAATCTGTATTTTAAATATTTTAAAGCTATATAGAATCAGTGACCCAGTATTAACTGGTAAGTTTTACTTAGTTGTAAGGATGTAGGTTAATAACTGTGTAAATTCTTTTTGTTTTAAATAGGCATCTCCTACCTGTTAGGTTTTAGTCTTTTTATACCAGGAGAATCTATATTCTCCTGGCCTTTTATGTGTGTTTTACTTTCTTGTAATCGTCGCTCTTTTGCGCCAACTTCCACCAACTGAGGTTGGTCGGGAGAGGGTCGCGGTAAGGGAGCGGCGACTACAGGGACGCATATCTGGCGTTCCAGGGTTTTACTGCTACGGCAAGAATCTTCCTCTGGTTAGAGGGTTGCCACCTCCGAGTCGAGGTCTCGCCGAGCTGATCAAGGTTGATCAGTTCCTCCGTTTCCGGGTCTACGCCCGGCTACTGCGACCCGGACGATAGTCCGGTTCCTCCCTGCGAGGACTCCAGGCTTCAGCCAGCCGAAGACATCGTCCGAGGGCTCGCCGTTCTCGCGCCCTCCAACTGTTTAGTTGAGTTACCAACCATTTGTAGAATCGAACAAGCTATAACCAAATAACGAATCCCCCTATATTCTTTTATTGTTATATTTTAATTTTATTGTAATAAATTTGTGTAGTCCTATTTAGTGTTTTTATTTAATAGTTCATGCTCGCCGACTAGGCTACACTGCCCCACGTTGGGCGCCAGTGCGGCGAGCCCTCGGACGATGTCTTCGGCTGGCTGAAGCCTGGAGTCCTCGCAGGGAGGAACCGGACTATCGTCCCGGTCGCAGTAGCCGGGCGTAGACCCGGAAACGGAGGAACTGATCAACCTTGATCAGCTCGGCGAGACCTCGACTCGGAGGTGGCAACCCTCTAACCAGAGGAAGATTCTTGCCGTAGCAGTAAAACCCTGGAACGCCAGATATGCGTCCCTGTAGTCGCCGCTCCCTTACCGCGACCCTCTCCCGACCAACCTCAGTTGGTGGAAGTTGGCGCAAAAGAGCGACGATTACAAGAAAGTAAAACACACATAAAAGGCCAGGAGAATATAGATTCTCCTGGTATAACAAGACTAAAACCTAACAGGTAGGAGATGCCTATTTAAAACAAAAAGAATTTACACAGTTATTAACCTACATCCTTACAACTAAGTAAAACTTACCAGTTAATACTGGGTCAATGATTCTATATAGCTTTAAAATATTTAAAATACAGATTCTGATAAAAAGAACTTATATGGAATAAACTATTCTTCACGATTCCAACTCAACTGTGGAACGTGTGTTCCAGGCAAAGACTATTTGATGTCTGTGAGACCTATGCGCTGCATTAAAAATATCGAGTTACAAAAGAAGGGATGGAAAGGTCTAGAAGACTCCGCCCACATTCCGCCTAGCAATACGATTTCCTTTGTCTCGCGTTGAGACACTATTTTATTTGCAGGTATTAAAAGAAATGATGGCACAAGCGAGCGGCTATACCACGCCCCTTAATAACTAAATACCTTCCTACGTGAAAATCCTAAGAGAACAAAGAAATATACAAGTTTTATTCTTTTGGTGAAAAGAATAGCAGAGAAGCTTGCTGCAGCTTCCATCAACCATAAGCTACCATATTATATAAAATATATAAACAATATATAGCGAATCTAAAAGATATGGAAACTACTCCACTAAGCGCCTGACATAATTATCTGAGCACAATGTCTTGTACCCTTGTTTTATTAAAACGAAATAGGAACTATAATATATTTCTTAATAAGTCTGTTTTTCGTAATTATTTGTTGTAATATAGTGAAAAACAATGTAGCTATGCTACATCGGTGAAGGAAAACATCGTGAGGAAACCTGCATATCTGAGAAAGCCTAAGCTTTCGAATGACGCGTGAAGTCCGTCAAACCGCACTTGGCCAGCGTGGTGGAGTTTGGCCTAAGCCCTATCATCTCTCCCAACAGTGGGACATAAATAAGGACTGGTATTATTAAGTCATAGATATTGTATGGGCAGATATTATCTGCATTTATCTCATTACCGGGCAAAGGAACAACAGTCTGTTTTCCTTTTAAAACATAACGGTACTAAGTTTTGTCCCGGCTAAGTAGATCAAGCCCATTATTCTGTAATAACAGTAGAAATTGAATTTTCAACGGACAAAACGACATTCAAAGGAACTTATTACTTTTCAAAGCATTTCTCGGCCCTTTTGTAACTTGGGTGTTCATTTTTTACTTCAAGGTTTTTTTTAAATACACACATCAAAAGTGTCTAGGGATCAACATATATTTTTGCAATAACTTTTCTCCTGATTGATATTAATTAAAATTTTCTTTAAGGATTCATCAAATAAAGTGTTTTCGTTTGTCACAGTAACGATAAACCAAGTCACCTTTGCATTAATAAAGAAATTTGCCATTTTCCTAATAAAGGGATTTTTGACATTTGAACCACTAACACAAAAGTTCGAAAAAAAGACTGAAATAACAGTTTTCTTTAAAATTTTATTGGGTAACTTAAACAATTAATAATCCGTGTTTCTACCGCGAACACTAACAACACAAGAACATCGGTTTGGCATACTCAAAATGAGTTCATCCAAATCACGCTGTGGAATGGCCGCCCATGTTCGTTGCAAGAACAAAAAAAGGTCTTCTTGCGACTGGATACCCTCCATATTCGGCAGAGCTCTTCTCTGTAGCATATCCCATGCATGCTCAATCGGGTTCAAGTCTGGCGACTGAGCAGGCCAGGGCAGGACATTGATGTTAGCTGCGGCGAGAGTCTGTCTTACAACTCTTGCGGTGTGCGGTCGTGCATTATCATGCATTAACTGAAATAAGGGACCGATTTGCGCTTGTAGAGGAACGATGACGTCTGATACAATCGTCTCAGCATAAATTTGAGCGTTGAGGTTGCCTCTGATCCAAATCAACTCAGTTCTTCCGCCGATCCAAATACCCGCCCATACCATGATGGTTCCACCACTATAAGGATGGACTTCCTGGCAGGATTTTAATCGCTGTTGGCGTCCAGGGGTTCTCCAGTGTCGTATACGTCTTGTATCCGGTCTCATACCAAAACGAGACTCATCAGAAAAGCACACGAAACGCCATTGTTCTTCTGCCCAATTTCTGTGTTCAAGAGCCCATTGATATCGAATCCTACGATTGTGCATTGCTATAGGTGGTACCCGTAGCGGTCTTCGGGAATGAAGGTTCACTTCATGCAAGCGGTTTCTGACTGTTTGGTCGCTAATTAAGTTCCCTGAAGAGTGATGAAGCCTCACGGCTAACATCATGGCAGTTATTGTTGGAGCTCTTCGAGTTAAGATTTGAATATATCGGTCTTGTCTCCGTGTGGTGCAGCGATACCGTCCTCCATGGCGCTCAGCCACGGTACCAGTGCTTCGGTAACGTGTCCAAAGTCGACTGATAACACTCTGACTTGTATTCAGAGCTAAAGCCACAGTACGTTGCCGGGAACCAGCTTCTATCATTCCCACGACTCTGAGCATTTCTTCCCTGCTTAAATGACGTCGCCGCTCCATAATAACGTTGGTTTTAATCAGTAGTAGGGAAACAGTAGCACTAATAATGTCTTCAATGCGTTGTATGTTTTTATAGGGAAAATATTGACAGCTGATTTTCATCTTTTACTCGAATTTGATTCACAGTTCCTGATTCAAATTATGAAATGCACCAAAAAGGATCCATATAAATTTATAAAATCATAAATTTATTACAAAGCCACATCTCAATCTCAAGAAATCCGCTTAAAAATGCTTGATCCCTAGACACTTTTGATGTGTGTATGACAATGAGTTTGGAATAAAGTAGATCTTATTAGTTATAATGCACTATTTATATAATTTAATTTAATAATTTATTTCAAAAAACACACAGATTTACAACACACAATTACAAACTAGACACAACAATAAACATTCTTAAAAGAATTACCAGGGGTTCCCAAACTAGGCACAGCCTGTATCTTGGGAAACCAGCTAAGAAGTGGCCATCAGAATTTAAACAAGACTTGTTTAGAAGAAGTGTTTAGATATGCTTGAGAATGTGCGAAATTGAGAGAGAATATAGAATATTGTATTTTAAAATAAATTTAGTAGTTATTATCGTCAACAGTCGAAAGACGTCCTGCCCCTCTAGACAATGTAACATTCTACAAGCGTTATCGCTAATAGAAAGTATAAAAATGTATGAGAATGACATAAGTCATCGAAAAATCACGTGACAAGTTATAAGGAATTGACACCGTTAGCGAATAAAGAAATAGATTCGCTATGAAGCGATTGCATCTTGTCTAGGCCCTCAGGTCCACTGCTGAACAAATATATAACTTAAAGGGTATTTATTAGAGATTATTTACCAGGTGACATGTCAAAGGGACCGGCCTGGGGCCTTACCACGAACTCTTAAAGCAGGGCAGTTTAACACAAAACGTGACCATGAGCGCACTAATCATCAGGCCGCCTACCTATTATATTACGTCACCCAAAGTCCCAAACAGGAGAGTAGTATATACAATATTCTAGTTGGTGCGCTCATGGTACAAATTTGTAAAAGGTCACTTTTCGCGTTAAACTGCTATAAGAATTCGTGGTAAGGCTCCAGATGAATGCCACTGAAGTTTTTTTTATCCAATATAAGCCAGTGCTTGACCACAGTCCCACCTTATGGAAAGCGGTGACGCATTCGAGGATGGTAAAGCACACTAGCTTATTAATAGCCTATTCACTCTATACTTGAAGACATCTACATTATAATCGGGCGGGAAAACCGACGCAGGCAAACTATTCCAGTCCTTAGCTGTCCTTATTATAAACGATGAAGCAAATCGCTTAGTTCGGACTGAAGGCACGTTTACCACGTTTACTAGATATGGGTGCGTATGTGCTGTGCGTCTCGTCGTCCGATGATAGAAGGGTGATGGTGGGATCAATTCATGTAATTCCTGTGCACACTCTCCAAAATGCAGCCTGTAGAATACCGAGAGGCTGGCTACTATGCGCCTGTGCTCTAGGCTTTGTAGATTGGCCTCCACTAACCTAGTGTCGCCAATTAGCCTTTTAGCACACTTCTCCACCGAGTCCAAAGCTGCTAGATGGCATTTTGCAGCACCAGCCCATATATGACTACAGTACTCCACACACGACCTGACTTGCGCTTTATATAACATCAGAAGCTGTCCCTTGAAACGGCCCTTGGGCTCTGCCTACCCCTACGGGAAAAAGGCGTGATTTTATGTACGTATGTAGAAGCTGTCCCGGTGTGAAGTACCGCCGGACCTTTGCAAGGACACCAAGCTTCCTTGCGGCTACTTTGGCCTTGGACTCAATGAACCGCCCAAAGTTTAGGTCTGAGGAAATATCAACTCCCAACAACTGAAGGCGGTCGGTGTATTACATTGCTGTGTTTCGTTATTTAGGGCACTGTAGCTTTTGAAATTACTGGGCTCAAAGGTTTAATAAATAAGTAATGTTGTGGGTGACAGGAGGCGAGGCAGTGCAATGCATATGTCTATACACAAGCGTGTCGTTCGCTATCATCATCATCGTCAGTCGAAAGATGATATAAGGGGAGTGATGGCTGCTGCTCGAGTCAACTCGTGCGCGGGTGCTGCTTGGGGGGACTGGTCCGACTTCTATCCATTTGGCCTTTTAGTTTGTCGTAATTTATTGTTTTCTTATTTTCTTCCTTGCTTTATGTTTCGAACGGCAGGACACAATATCGCTAATGTCGATTCATTTGTAACAAAACAATGTTTAAAAAAAAAGTGAAAAAATGACAAGCCCGCTGAGTTTCTTGCCGGATCTTCTCAGTTCAGGCCGCGTTGTGATCCGGTGGTAGCTTCTAAAAAATGACGATTCAAAAGTGCTAGCGTTAAGCCTATTTGAAATAAAGATTTTTGAGTTTGAGTTTGAATAATAATAATAATATCTTGGGACAATCCACACACGGTCATCTGATCCCAAACTAGGCAGAGCCTGTACTATGGAAACCAGACAACTGATACTAATACTTATATACATTATATCTGCTGGACAAAGGCCCACTTCAAAGTGGCGGGATTTGCCATACTCCGCACGCTTGACATCTTGGAGATCGCAATATAGATGATAGGTAATCCAATAGAAAGACGCTGTTGCCCGTCTCCTTGTTTTCCCTTAGTCGCCTCTTACGACATTCAACGTGAAGATAAGGGTGAGCGAGGGCTCCCACACATAACTGCGATGCGATGCGATGTGGCGAGAAACAAATGAATTTTCGATACAAGTTGTCATTTCTAACTCCCTACGGAATACTCACTAAATTGTATAGATAAAAAAACTAACTAAACTATTTGAGGTAACAATGTCGACACATTTGTTTTAGATCTCTTGACTTTCAGAACGAGCCTTTACTAGTAATTCGTGATGAGAATTCATTGTTTTAGTTAATTCAACAATAGAATCAATCAATAGATATGTATTGAACAATGTCATTGTATACAAAACATAATGTTTAGAGCGGTCGCTAAACAATGCTCGCTCAGACGATTGCTAAATTCTTCAAAAGACCAAATAATATTCATCTATACTTATAATAAAACTGTAACAGGTCCAATTCTGTACATTGAAGATATTTTGAAAATTATATTTGGAGGGCATTCTATAACCGATACTGAGGCCGAAAATGTAATTTTTTTTAAATTTTTTCTGTCTGTCTGTCTGTCTGTATCACGGCTGAGCATCACGCCGAAACTACTGAATGGATTCAAATGAAACTTGGCATGATTTGAGATCTTACTACGAGGTAGGACATAGGATACTTTTTGTCCCGTAATCTAGCACGGTTCTTTTGGGAGAGGGGATTAAAGTCAAAACGGGTACTTGGTTATACGTTTGGTCCGATTTTATCAATTTTTCTATAAAATATAATAATTATTAGTAAGGGAACACTCATAGAGAGTTGTTATCAAGGTTTTGTAATCGATCGGGTTAAGCAACGTTAGGTAAGGTCATTAAATAGATGCGTGACTGTTTAACGCCATTTGAACTAAATGGGTCCTTGCTTCGGAGAGCAAGTAAAAAGTGGGTCCCAGTTTTTAACCGACTATAAAAAATGAGGTTATGTATTCGATGCGAATGTCTGTTATTCAAAGTTTAGTTAACGTATAAATAGCGCAGGCGGAGCTGCGTGGGTCAGCAAGTCACTAATAAGAGGTTGAGAGATGAAAGTTTTATTTTATTATTAACCAGCGACCCGCTTCGGTTTCGCACGGTTGTAATTTTGAAAACCGTTGCAAAATATTTTATTTTACGACTTTTTTATACACATATAAAACCTTGAGTAAAAAAATGCTAACTGATAAATTAAAACCACTTAAAAATCCGTACTCCTATGTAAAGAAAAAGTAAGATTAATTATTATGCTCGCCCAAAAGAGATATATTTACTTAGTATAAAACAAAGTCGCATTTCGCGTCTGTCTGTATTTCCGCTAACTCCTAAACCACGCAAGTGATTTTAAAGCTTTTACTATCAGTTAGTTAGATATTTTTTCATTGAAGGTTTATAAGTAGTGAATCGACTCTTCTAAATTACAACCTTGCGAAACCGGGGCAGGTCGCTAGTTCTTAAATAATTATAATTGACGGGGATAAACTAGAAATTAAAAAATCTTGTATTGTTGAAAACAGAATTTTATTTGAAGTCTGTTTAGCCGTATCCCTTAGAGTTCACTTATGTTTTAACAATAGTGCTACCGCTTTTTTATTTCCAACTATAAAAAGTTATATCGCACACCGGCTATCTAGGGCTGTCAGCCAAATAAAGAAAGTTTTAAGCCTTCGGACGAAGCTGTACAAGTTTCTGATAACTTTATCAGTTATCTAAACGACTCCCCGGACGTGATATGAAACAAGGGTGGATTTGTTTGCAGCCGGCTTGCCAGAGTAACGAAAAATTAAATGAAGTCGGTTAAAAATAAAAATGTATCATTAGTAGATATTGTGTTGTATTAGTTTGCCGTATTGTGTTGACACCGAGTTGACAAGTGGTTATAAATATTGTCGATTCCTAGTTGGAGTCTAAGCAATTAGATATCCTATGCAAAGTTTTATGCCGTCTGGTCTGATTAAAGATGGTTTCCGAATCAACTATTGATCTGTGAAAAAACGGTTAAAAAGCGGTTAATTTCTGTCAATGCCTTCCAGCCTAGTGCAAATTTGCTTGTACCAAATTAGAATTGTTAGTTTCTCCATAAATCAAGTATATTTAGATGGAAAATGTTGACATTAACTTTGTATAAACAATGGGTTGGGATATACAATGGGTTGGTGCAAACTGTCCAGGCAGTGGGGTCCAAGTTCTTTAAGACCCCACGCCGTAAAAAGCCTCAAAAGCTCTCCAATACAACCATTAAGCTAATGGAAAACCGGACTGAGATGAGACTGCAATCTTCAGCTGATATGTCGGATTATGCCGAACTCAATAGACGAATCTTGAAATCCATGCGACACGACTTGCGTTCCTATAATACAGCATGTATTAAGGACGCAATTGAGCGGAACCAAGGCTCTAAAGTGTTCGCAAAGAATTCGTCTATTGGGCGAAGCCAAATGACAAAGCTGAAGATCGATGACGGCAGTGTCATCTCATCGAAACCGGAGATATTGAGAGAGCTTGAGAGGTTTTACGGACAGTTATACGCCTCAACACGGGAGCCCATTGCTAGAACAGCTCAGGACACCAGAGCCAAACTAACCCGACACTACACTGAGGACATCCCAGACATCAGCCTATACGAGATTAGAATGGCTCTCAAACAGCTTAAGAACAACAAGGCGCCGGGTGAAGACGGAATCACAACAGAACTTCTGAGAGCGGGTGGAAAACCGGTACTTTTAGTCCTCCAGAAGTTATTTAATTCCGTCTTACTCGAGGGTACTACGCCAGAAGCATGGCACAGGAGTGTGGTCGTTCTTTTCTTCAAAAAAGGTGATAATACCTTATTGAAGAATTATAGACCTATCTCACTCCTGAGCCATGTATACAAGCTGTTTTCGAGAGTCATTACGAACCGTCTTGAACGCAGGTTTGATGACTTCCAGCCTCCCGAACAAGCCGGGTTCGGAAAAGGCTTTAGCACCGTAGACCACATACATACGCTCCGCCAGATTATACAGAAGACCGAGGAGTATAATCGGCTATTATGTCTAGCGTTTGTGGACTACGAGAAAGCCTTTGATTCCATCGAGACCTGGGTGGTATTGCAGTCCCCCTTGCAGAAGTGTTGAAGTGTTTGTACAGCAACGCCACCATGTCGATCCGACTACAGGACGAGAGCACGAAACCGATCGCATTGCAGCGAGGTGTGAGACAGGGAGACGTTATTTCTCGGCATCAATATCAATGGCGAATACATCACTCACCTTCGTTTTGCCGACGATATAGTCATTATGCCAATTTTCAAAGATCTAGTGAAGAAGTTTTATTTGGCGGAATAAGTTAATCGGTATTTGTGTAATTTTCTTGTTATATTAATACGTACTGATTTATGTATGTTTATAATAGTATTATTTGATGTATGTTTATATATTATACTCATATGAATATATATTATAGTTTACAACATATGTGTTTTTATGTGTCTTTGTGTTAATGTTACCTATTCATGTCGAGTGCGCGCACCCTCTGCTCTTTGTAACTTCTTTATTTTCCTCTCCATCCAAAGGTTGCCTGGAAGAGATCGCTTTTAGCGATAAGGCCGCCCATTGTTGCATTTTTTATTAATTTGTGTCTTATTCTTTTTGTATCTGTTTGTTTGTGCGCAATAAAGAATTGTCTATCTATCTATCTATTATGGCAGAGTCGCTGGAGGACCTCAATACGATGCTCAGCGACCTCAGTAGCGTTTCCCAACAGGTGGGTCTTAAAATGAACATGGACAAGACGAAGATCATGTCTAATGTCCTTGTTGCATCCGTACCGGTAGTCGTTGGGAACGATACAATCGAAGTTGTTGACCACTATGTTTACCTTGGGCAGATTGTCCAGTTAGGTCGGTCCAACTTCGACAAAGAGGTCGCCCGAAGAATCCAACTCGGTTGGGCAGCGTTCGGGAAACTACGTGACATCTTCTCATCTGAAATTCCGCAGTGCCTGAAGACAAAGGTTTTTAACCAGTGTGTGTTGCCAGTGATGACATATGGTACTGAGACGTGGTCTTTAACAGCTGGCCTTTTAGAGAAGCTCAGAGTCACACAACGAGCCATGGAGAGAGCTATGCTCGGAGTTTCTTTGCGCGACAGAATCCGTAATGAGGAGATTCGCCGAAGAACCAACGTCACATAGCTCTCAGAATCTGCAAGTTGAAGTGGCAATGGGCAGGCCACATCGCTCGAAGAACCGATAACCGTTGGGGAAGAAAGGTTCTCGAGTGGCGACCACGAACCGGAAGACGCAGCGTAGGTAGGCCTCCCACTAGGTGGACAGACGACATTGTGCGCGTCGCAGGTAACCGGTGGATGCAAATCGCCAATTGTCGTTCATTGTGGCGTTCCAAGGGGGAGGCCTATGTTCAGCAGTCTTCCGGCTGATAATGATGATGATGAACTTTGTATATATCTGTTGATGGTTATTTAACTCGAGTCAATATTTACAGCGATAAATAGCTGTTAAACCTGTTGACCATTGACTATTAACAATTAAATGAAATTAACCCAAAAAATATTAATGAATGTCACAACTCTAGTAGCATCGATACAAGATCGATGAAACTGTCGGAAAAAGTGTCAGTAGTTTTATTTCTGCAGACAATGGAACTATTGGGTATAAATATTCATACTAGTCAGCGTGACCGTTTTTGGTATATTCGGTACCAAATTGGTATAATTTGGCCTCCACAATTTAGATTTAGTACTTTTTTGGTATAATTTCAAATTTTAGTATATTTTGGTAAAATTGTAATTAAATCCACGTTTTGTAGCATACGTTTTGGTAAATTTCTGGTAGCACCAACATTCATTCATTCAATTTCACTCGTGTAGTTTCGTCTTTGTCTAATGTTTACCGGAACTGTATGATTTGTTTCTTTTGTACCTCCAGTTTATATTAATATTTTACTTCTAATCCTACAGTTCATAATTCGTTATGCTATTACTACTTGTATGTTATTTCGGTTAGTTAATGGAACATCATAACATACCAACCGATCCCGACTGTTAAGAGATGTATGTATGTAGGAGCTCAGAGTAAATAGCAAGAGTAAAAAGAAGCTATCGATTATAACATCGTTGTTGTAATCTTAATACGATTATTAAACTGCCTGAAATTTTTTAGGCTATAAATAAATAGAAAATAAGTCCATGGGTTCTTTTGTGACACAGCTCTCTGAAGACAAAGGTCTAATCTATAAAAATATTAGTTTTAATATTATTTCGATATGTACTTACTCACTTGATATTTTCGATATAGATATTTATAAAAAATGCTACCGAAATTTTTGATTCAACAGTTTTTATGATACTTAGCTTAACCTAACTAAACTCTATAAGAAACTTCTTTTTATGGTTTCCATACCGAAAAGGTAAAAAAGGAACCGTTATGGTCTGGCTTCGTCTGTCGGTCACACCATATTTCTGGAACCACTGATGCTGTGGCGACTCAACATAACCCGATGGTGCCACATGTGGTACAGCGACGCGAGGAAGAAGCGAATAGTACTACATACAACAAGACAGATGGCGCCACCGATTTCTGAATCGTGCAAGCAAAGTTTCTCCAACTCGGAGAATATATACAACATCCCGACAACATCTGTCGGGGGCTTCGGCCCTGGCCGAGCATCACACCTCGCTCGGTCGGAGGATCCTCCCTTTAGCACCGCCGCCGTTGCATCGCTAAAATGCTATCGATTTGAAATTTGCAATACTGATAGGTTTTACTTATCCAACCTCATCGCAAATAAATAAAGGTATTTGTCTAATGGGGTCGGAATGGGACTACTATATCGAGTCGGAGGGTTCATTTTCACATTTCAAAACAGATTCTTATTTTGGTTTATATCACGTAGATTTTGGCAGTTAAAAATGTCAAAAAAAAACACCGTTAGATTAGTAGATTTTTTCAATCAAATATGAAATAATTATGCATAATACACGTCTATCTATATTGTACAGGAAAAATAAAATGATCTTTCTAAGTAGTACAGTTTTTTAGTAATCTTAAGAAAACCTCGACAAGGTGGTAGGTTCCTTGTGCAAGGAACCGTCCAGGTAGGTACCACCGCAGTGTCAGATATTCTGCCGCCAAGCAGCAGTGTGTAAGCATTGCTGTGTTCCGGCGTGAAGGGCACTGTAGCTGGTGAAATTACTGGACACAAAGACTTAATATCTAATGTCTTAAGGGTCGGCAACGCGCTAGTGATTCTTCTAGTATTGCTAGCGTCTATAGGCTGCGGTGACTGCTTACCATCAGGCGGGCCGCACGCTTGCTTGCCACCTTGGTTGTATAAAAAAAAAAAAAAAAAAAAAACCAACAGACATAGTATTGCGGTTTGTTTTTTTTTTGCTATCTGACGTGTTAGACGAATAGAAAAATAACTTTAATACGTCCAAAAATGGTATGGAACATACGGTGCACGTGTTCGACTCGCACTTGACCGTTTTTTTTTTAGTATAATTTTAGTATAATTCTGCATTATTTTTAGTATTTTTTGGTACTGAAAACATAATGTTTTAGTAGATTACCTTTTTATGAAACGGTCACACTGATACTAGTTCTATGGAACAAAGTTCAATGAAACTACTTATTATTCTTACTAGCTGACCCACGCAGCTCCGCCCGCGCTGTGTTTACGTTAATTAAACTTTTAATAACACACTCGCAGCGAATACATAACCTCCTTTTTTATAGTCGGTTAAAAACTGGGACCCACTTTTTACTTGCTCCCCGAAGCACGGACCCGTTTAGTTCAAAGGGCGTTAAACGGTCACCCATCTATATAATGACCTTACCTAACGTTGCTTAACCCGATCGATTACAAAACCTTGATAACAACTCTCTATGAGTGTTACCTTACTGATATTTATTATATTATAACGAAAAATTGATAAAATCGGACCAAGCGTATAACCAACTACCCGTTTTGACTTTAATACCCTCTCCCAAAAGAACCGTGCTACATTACGGGATAAAAAGTATCCTATGTCCTACCTCGTAGTAAGATCTCAAATCATGCCAAGTTTCATTTGAATCCATTCAGTAGTTTCGGCGTGATGCTCAGCCGTGATACAGACAGACAGACAAAAATTAAAAAAAAATACATTTTCGGCCTCAGTATCGGTAGAATGCCCTCCAAATATAATTTTCAAAATATCTTTAATGTACAGAATTGGACCTGTTACAGTTTTATTATAAGTATAGATTATATTATTATTATCATCACCAGTCGGAAGATGTCCACTGCTGAACATAGACCTCCCCCTTGAAACGCCACAATGAATGACAGGTGGCTATTTGAATCCACCGGTTACCTGCGACGCGCACAATGTCATCTGTCCACCTAGTGGGCGGCCTACCTACGCTGCGTCTAAATAAAAATAACACTACGAAATAAGGTTCAAAAGCTTTTACAAATAATTTGAAATAAGAACACGCCCGTAAGTACTCTTGATTCTTATTTTTGACACCGTTTTTCGTGTCGCACGTAATTTAGTAAAAATATTAAACCGATGTATTACCCTTAATTTAGATATGCCGTAGTCGGGTGAAAATGATGTAGTTGGCAACCCTATCCCAGCAGGATGGCTCGCGTATGAATATTTACAAGGTAATACAGCTCGGCAGATTATCCCGGGGGATGGCCGGGATTGTTTAGGTCCGTTGGTATTAGCGTCAAGTTGGATAGATGTGTTGTACAGCTGTGAGAAAGCTTTTAGCAATACCGTTACGTCGATAAATTACGGTACATGGAAAATTATAGTTTTTTTATATGTTTGGAACAGCGGACTAACCGATTTTTGTTCGGACAACCTACAATTATCTATACTTATTGAAAAAAAAAAATACTTAATTAAGTGTTATAGGTCAATCAGCGAGAAGACAGAGTCGAGGCGCGTAAAGATAACCCATCAGTTGGTTAATGGTATGTTAGGGAAGGTCGGTACATAGAAGAAGAAGAAAAAGAAGAAGAAATACGTTTATTTGGCTACTTCCCCGATAGTAAAACGTTACGTAGCCACCACCAAGTGACCATTTTTTCCTGAAAGTCACATTTATGTGGCGTGAAGTACTGGAAAATCGGTAATATGCTTAAGTTAATTGTTCTAATCGCTATAAAAAACAAGTTTAAAAAAATGCGTGACAACAAAATCTCTACGCAACTGTTCTGAAGGGTTAAAACCATATTACGTAACGCGTAGTTCAAAACTTCTCCGGCTCTGTAACGCATCGTAATGTTTCAGAAGACCCCCCATCCCCCAAATTCGTTACGTTAATACTTGAAGGCTCCTCCTACGGACACTCAACGGGAGGTGATGGGAGGGCGCTATTCTTACCCGGATACCCCACGGGTATAGAACTTATCCTAATACCTACTATACTTCTCCAGCACATTTCAAAGTTTTCTAATTTGTACTGGATGTGGTTCTGCATTCTTGCCATATTTACGGAGGATGATATACAGAATGTAAAAAAACACGTGTCCGATCCGCGAGGGTATTATTCAGTGTATCAATACAAACACATGTATATAACTCATTTGTTAATTATCCCAATTTATTTTTTCTAATTTGTACCAAAAATACAAGATCAGATTCGTTTTTCTGGAACAAACTAGGAAAAATAATATGAGATATTCAACAAATGAGTTATATACATGTGTTTGTATTGATACACTGAATAAGACCCTCACTGATCGGACACGTGATTTTTTACACCCTGTATACCTTTTCAAGAACATAAATCAATCATTAAATGATAGACTTAAAATTATGAAATATTTTTTATGTTTGGTACGAAAAGAAATCCCGTGTGCAACCGTCACTATAAAATAACCCCGTCTGGCACCGCTCTTCGCGCAAAGTAGGTAAACAAGAGCACGCGCGGAATTGCCAACCTTGGGACCTATTCTGAGCACTCAAGAGCTCTTATTCTGGTTGAACGTTAATCATGAATCATTAATTATCTTTTAGTTATTAGCCACTGAATTATTAATCTATTTTTAATCAATTAATATAATCCTTAACTGTTAGGTCTACACATATGGCAAAAATGCAAAACCACACCCTGTATTTAGTTGAGTATTCGCGGCTCATACAATATTTGTTTTATAGTGAGTCTTATGCAACTAAATAGTCAATTACACAAATAATTAGACACAACAGCATCCACTAATAACATTACACTCGTCGACGTGCAAAAACCCGCCCACAATCTATTTTAGCACCTGCGCACCGGAAGTGGGTTAATTACGGCATACATGTAACCAGTATTAAATATAATCTTAGTATTAAAAAACGTACCTTAATGCGTTTGAATTAAGAATAGAAATGATTTGGAGGTTGTTACACCTGATGCGGGGAGGTCAACAGCCTGTGCGCAAGAGCAACGTATCTACACACGGGGCGCGGCGGTGCTGCGCCAAGTTTTGCGTGACTAAAATTATTTTTGGATAATAGATAAATGAATAATTACGCATTTGGAGGATGTACTTGTGAGCGTAATGTATTATATCATCATCATTAGCAGCCGATAGACGTCCACTGCTGAACCAAGACATCCCCCTAAGAAGGGAGGGGTTGCCATAATCCCCACGCTTGGCAGGAGGCTTGGGGATCGCAGTATAGGTGTTAAATAATCCAATAGAAAGACGCTGCTGCCCGTCTTCTTGCTATGTATTAGGTCAAAATATTTGAAAAATAGAAGCGATTTTTTTTGCGATTATGAAAATTTTGTAGTAGGTAAGTGTGAGCTTGTAGTAGGTAACGCGGCCTCAACTGAGAAGATCCGGCAAGAAACTCAGCGGGCTTGTCATTTTTTCACATTTTTTTTTAAAACAAAGTTTGTCTTTTTACAATTAGATCAGCACCAGCGACAGTGTGTCCTGCCGTTCAAAATATCAAATAAAATAAAAAATACGACGAAAATACAACAAACTAAAATGCCAAAGGGATAGTAGTCGGACCAGTCCCCCCAAGCAGCACCCGCGCACGAGTTGACTCGAGCAGCAGCCATCACTCCCCTCAACCATATTGGAGGGAAGGGGGTGACCCGCCACACGAAGCCGCCACAAGCAAAGACTTTTCGATGGCGAGCATGACCGATCCAAAATCACAGTGGCACACGTTAAACATTTACCTTCTGCTGTTAAGCAGTGCCTCGTCAGGCAAGACACAAAGCACTTTAACATATTACCAACTTTTGTCACAAGTCGTCTAAGTTAGATACACACCAAGAATAATTTACAAGCTCAAGTGAATTGCGAATCTATTGTACGTTATTTATTTTTTTCTTCAATTCTGTTTTAAAGAACTTGGCTATAGCTCACATTCGCGTTCCCAGGGTGCCCATTCACGCACCTGCCGTGTTGCGTGGTTCAATGGTTTTTGATTTCCTCTGCACTCGTGCACAATGATGATTGACTCAATTGATTTTGGGGTCACCATGGTCACTGTGCTGAACGGTACATTCCGACATCGGTGATTCCTTGTATGATAGTCTGGTAATGGGATGTTTGTTCAATTGCTTTTTTAGTAGCAGTTATTTTGCGATCAGATCTTTATCTGATGTTTTCGATTTACTGATTAAGTATTTTAAAGGTAATTGCAAGGGCCTTACCATGAACTTATAGCAGGGCAGATTAACTCGAAAAGTGACCTGTGTGCAATTAATTAGCAGACTACCCACCTATTACGTCACCCAAACAGGCGCGGTCACAGCCAACGATTTTGGGGGGGGTCATAGTTGATGGGCCCGTTGGTCTAGTGCCCTGGCCACCTTGCGTCTGAGTGTTTCAAGTGCGTAACCTTTTTTGGATAAAA
Source organism: Furcula furcula (assembly GCA_911728495.1). Classification (NCBI taxonomy): domain Eukaryota; kingdom Metazoa; phylum Arthropoda; class Insecta; order Lepidoptera; family Notodontidae; genus Furcula; species Furcula furcula. Next base: position 5,220,195 of record OU452243.1, read on the forward strand.
TTGTTTAGACGTTTTAAAGCAAGAAGTTAAGTTTGTCACTTTGACGTGAATGAGTTTGAGATTTGGGGGGGGGGGGGGGTTAAAAAAAATAAAAACCGACTTCAAAGTAAATTACCTAAAAAGCATAAAATAACGAAAATATTATTGAAGTTGGTGCAGAATATACACAGCAGGTACGCTAACACCAACTTCAATAATATTTTCGTTATTTTATGCTTTTTAGATAATTTACTTTCAAGTCGGTTTTTTTTTTTAATAGTTTATTTACGATCTTTGTACCGGCAGCAGAGTAAACACAAAATAAACAATTCGCCCCGGTTTTGATTATTTATTGTAATGTCTTGTTTTGCTATCTATTTTTGTTGAAACATTATTTTTAGTAATTATATATTTGAAATGGCAAGATGGCGGCCACCTTCTTAGTTGAAACGCATAGTACTTGGATGGACTCTTACACAAGGGACCTACCCATTAGTCTTTGTTAGATCCTCCGAAGATATTAAAGTTAAATGTTAAAGTTGTATGATTTCCATAGTACAGGTTTGGGTTTGGGATCAGATGACGGTGTGTGGATTGTCCCAGAATATTATTATTAAACGCTCGTAATAAAAACAGTTTCATGAATAATTAAAAATACCGTAAAGGTATTCTAATAGTAACATTTTCTACTCCATAATTCATTGCTAGGGTCTAATTTATACGACATGGTATGCACACATACCACCTCTTGTTTAACAAGACGTGTCGGCGCTTTGAGTTTGATTTAATTTTGGGTAAACAATGCACTGACCATATATTTCTGTGGTTTTTTACTGTTATGGCATTTATTCACAAACGTGTGGTAAATGTTTAGGGTTCATACGCTGATGGCCTTTTCATTATTGTATTTAACGGCCAACCAAAACCTCCCATGAAGATTCGAGATATTTTTTTTATGGGAATCTGCAATCAATCCCCTATAAGCGGATGTGTGGACTTTAAAATGACATTTATGACTCAGACTTTTCTTCGTCCCTTTTATTTCAGTTAATGTTTTCTAGGAAGTGACGTTGTATTAACATTTTTTTTTGTATATAGGTGTACAACCAGAGCTCTTGCGAAGGTTGGTCTGGTATTTTAGACGTTCCCGGACTGACTCTCTGAATCGTAGTTTTTCTATTACATAGTGCCAATATTTTTTTTCTTTTTGTAAAAGGTTTCTTTTTCAGTGAGTGTTTAGTTATTTTATTTTTCCCTTAGCAACTGGCATGTTAAATAGTTACCAAGTATACTCGAAAAATAGGGTAGGTACTTATAGTTATTGTATTCAATGTAACAGCCCTAAGAAAAGTATAATCATAGTAAAAGTAAAAATTCGAAATAACATAAGTTAAAAAAACACAAATCATTAGCATATCTGATGCAATGAAATCATCTCGATCTGATGCGGCATTTTATATTATCATCCCGTGGGAGTCGGACGTATCACGTGGGCAGACGAACTGAACATTAAAATAAATCACAATTAATGCAAATCGAATGATTACCGTTATCTGATAGCTATGCTATCGGGTCACACCGTGCGTCATTGAAGACAATGATATAGAAATCTTTGCATGCACTTACCATTGAATGGTTAAGCATTACTAATTAGGGATTGTTCGAAATGCTAGTCATAGTTTCGCGCTTGTTAACAAAGGGAATGCAGATTGACTAATTGACTGATTACCCGACTGCCCGTGGGGGTGTCCTGGTAAAAATAGCACCAACATCTCCAACCGCATTTGGCAAAGATATGGGGACATACATTAAAAAAAACACAAACGCAATGAATTTTCTTTAATCTAGTGCCTTCGCCTCTCTGTCAGTGTTCTACGATAAATAATGAGTACGAACAATCTGCCCATCATATACTTTGGGAGTGCAGTCTCTGGCAACATGGGCCTTAAATAAATAAATAAATTCTTTATTTACCATAAGTACACAGAAATATTAACAAAAAAGATGTTTCATGTTTTACATAGTGCAGTACTTAGATACGATTAACTTTATGTAATTACCTATGGCCCTCACACTAAGCACAGCTTGTATCGTGAGGACCAATAAAAACCAGAGATTACAGTAGATTTAAGTTTGGTCAGAACGATTCTGTGCTGGGCAGAATTTCTGAATACTAAAATAGGACTACTAAAATACTATAACTACTAAAATAATATAAAGGACTACTAAAATAGGTACAATTTGGTCAATTCTACAATATGAGCCACTGAGTATTCGTTTAGCGTGTGTGTGTGGGATTATAGACAGTTTGGTTGTGACATCTGGAGTCGTATATTACATGGACCTTGTGGCGACTAAGGATAACTTCCGTGCGTTCAAACGTTTTTGCCATACCTATTATTGGAAACAAGTTTGAAAAATCAAATAGGCCCCTTTAAAATATTAGCAGAATCCGTGGTGCCTTACGGGTGGACTAGTCTTCGTTGGTCCGCCTGTAAGAGTCTTCTTTTTAAGGTTGTATCGACCGTTTGTTAATTATTTGCTTGTCTCCCGCTTTGCAAAGGAGGGAAGTGGAATATATGTATTTCCAACTCCTCCTATCTACCTTTTTAATTAAAGATGTTCCATTTTGGGCCAACACTATGTACACTACATGGAAAAATAGGAAAAACATAGGAGAGTTTCATAAAAATACTTATAAATTAATTTGAAGCAGAGTACAATTGTACAAAAATGATTACTTTTGCAGTTATTTAGTATGTCCACCCTGTTTTTAGGGCAGCCATGACAGTTGCATGACAGTTGCGTTTGACGTTGGTTTACTATTGACAGTTAATGCTATAGTTGACGTTTCGTAATACATTGTTTACGCGTGGAGTACATAATGTATTTCGGAGATTTTAGTGATTATTTATGTTTGCGGGCATTCAGTGACGGTTTCTTTCTTGACCCGGGGCTTTATCGTATTGATTATCGCCTGTGATTAGGATTGGAATCCGCAACAAGTTCAATCGCAGGTATAGTCAGTTGTCAAAATGATATTTTAGTTACGTATTTCCGATCCATCAGTTGCTACAATAGTATTTATATTGGTGTTGCTCTCCTTGACCAAGATATCTTAAATGTACAATAAAACGAAGCAATATTAAAAAAAGATAACATTACAAAACAGTTACTATATTGAATATGGTTGAGGGGACTGATGGCTGCTGCTCGAGTCAACTCGTGCGCGGGTGCTGCTTGGGGGGACTGGTCCGACTTCTATCCATTTGGCCTTTTAGTTTGTCTTAATTTATTGTTTTCTTCTTTTCTCCCTTGCTTTATGTTTCGAATGGCAGGACACAATATCGCTAATGTCGATTCATTTGTAACAAAACAATGTTTAAAAAAAAAAAGTGAAAAAATGACAAGCCCGCTGAGTTTCTTGCCGGATCTTCTCAGTTGAGGCCGCGTTCTGATCCGGTGGTAGCTTCTAAAAAATGACTATTCAAAAGTGCTAGCGTTAAGCCTATTTGAAATAAAGATTTTTGAGTTTGAGTTTTGAGTTTGAATAGTTATATATGCATATAGTGTACATGGTGTTGGCCCAGGCTCCATACATTTCTGGAACAACTCCTTTGTTGCGGGTTCCAAGACAATTTAGCGTTCCCCTGGGACTCGCCGAGGGTCAAACCTCGGTGTCTTCAGTGGTGACCACTGTAGATCCTGGCTTACAGGAGTAACAGTGGTGGGAATGAGTGGTGGGATTAGTCCCAATAAAAAAAAACGCAATGAATAGGAGACATCCTCTCTTTGGATCAGAGACCAATGAATCCTATCGACGGATCTTTTCAGTTGAAACAGAGTTGTGATCTGGTGGTTGTTGTTTTTTTCCCCTGTCAAATAAAAACATAAATGGCATAATAATGTCGTATCTATAATAATACCGCGATTCAGAGGCAATCTTGCATTGGTGTACATGGCGTTTAAAACCCGTTACTCCCATAGAACCATGGTACTAGCACAAAATACTGAGAGTACAGAAGGCAAGCTTCATACAACGGGCACTTGAGCAGCGCACGCATAGACAGCGCTCACGGACACGAATTCTTGGTTAATCTTGGTTCAGTGCGAGCGCGAATGCCGTCCACTTCAAACACTTGTCTTCCGTCCTTCCCGTTATATTCTCAACAATCAATCAAAAAACTAGATACGAGTGCCACTATCACGATAGTTTTTTCACATAAGCCAGAGTTGATAAACTTTTTTTTTTTTTTTTTCGCGATCGCCGAGCGTAGGTATGAAAAGCGAGGTACATACATGAGCTTGCCTTCTGTACTCTCAGTATTTTGTGGTACTAGGTACTGAGCTGCAACGGGATCGCGTCGAACCCGTGACCTTTACATCTGCAGCGCAAATCTAAATACCTATGGCCGTTTTGTTTACCTGGAAGATGAAGCTCAAAGTTGTTTTATCAGACCAAAAGAATAAAATCGGTCCCACTTGGGTTTTTTAACACGCTTTTTTAACCGGCTTCAAAAAGAAGGTTCTCTATTCGACGCGTATGTATGTAATATTGATAAAAATGCGTAATATTAATATATGTTGGTCTATGTGGGCTTCTAAACAAATTTACCAAATTTTATGAGTGTATGTATGTATGTATGTAGGTTTGTCCACGGATTTCTCAGAAACTACAAGTCCGATTTTGAAAATTCTTTTGCAATAGTTAGAGTATTTTTTAACTTAGGGTAGAGTACAAGTTTCATCAAAATCGGTCCAGTAGTTTAAGAGATAAAAACTTTTTATGTTTTCAGTAAGTTACTGTAACGTAGACGTTCGAGTTGCGTGATAGTGCTGATACCTATTTTGGTAAAATAAGTCACTAAATAGTGTTAAATAAACTATTTAAAAAAAAATAAAAACCGACTTCAAAGTAAATTATCTAAAAAGCATAAAATAACGAAAATATATTGAAGTCGGTGTCAGCTGGTGCTAGTGTTAGTTAACATGATGTGCTAGCACCGACTTCAATATATTTTCGTTATTTTATGCTTTTTAGATAATTTACTTTGAAGTCGTTTTTTTTTTATTTAGTTTTTTATTTTATCAACCGCAGTCCGAGGAGTGTCCGGGTAACAATAGCACCCTCCCATGTCCTCCCGTTGGGTGTCCGTAAAAGGCAACTAAGGGAAAACAAGATGATGGGCAGCAACGTCTTTCTATTGGACTACCTACCACCTATACTGCGATCCCCAAGACGCCTGCCAAGCGTGGGGATTATGGCAACCTTTCCCTTCAAAGGGCCTTTCCCCTTCTTCAGCAGTGGGCGTTTTTTCGGCTGATGCAGATGATGAATAGGCCAATGGTATATTTCCTTGCATGGTTTGCGCGTGGGCACATATTGGTTATGCGGTCACTCCTACACCATAACACTAGCTGTAGGTCGCGGTTTTGCTTGACTCATTAATATTATATACCGAACTCTATTATATCTATTTTTTTTTAGAAATAGAAAATTTATTTTGTATATAATGAAATCTAGCCTGTAATGTATAGTATAGATTTTCTGTCAGTGTAAGTAAGCAAATAAAGAAATAAATAAATATATCTGTGTGAGGAATAGTTTACTTACAGACACTAGTGTATTAAACTTGTCTAGCTGGATTTTATAGACTCACTAATTTTTTTCCCGGAAATAGGATATTTTCCTGATGTGAAATAAATAAAATTATTAAAATTCAGTGCTCTCTCTCTCTAAGATTATCCCCAACAAAGTTTCCATGGGAATGGTACTATAATAATAATATTCTGGGACAATCGGTCACCCAACTGGGCGGAGCCTGTTGTACTAAGTACCTAAACACCTGATATAAATATATGTAAGTACATATAAGTATATATTTTTTTGTAAATACATTTATGTACATAAATAACACCCACTTATTGAACTGAACCCACGGGAATTGTACCCACGACTTATTGGGTAGTAGCCACGGTACATTGGCGTAGCTTGTTAGAAACGGGCCCTGTATCATAATTTGTTGGGGGGCCCAAATGAAAGTAAGAGTTTAAGTGAGAATGAGACGAGGATAACATTTTACGAACTTTTGCTTACACCCATTCGGGGCCCCTGTAGTCCGGGGGCCCCGTATAATTGATACAGCTGATACGGCGGTAGCCACGCCCCTGCCACGTCTAACCTCTACACCGACAGGCCAGTCAAATAAAGTATATGTACACGGCTAAGGTTACAAAATACAATCGGTGTGAGTTTCAATATTTTGTAATTTGTACCTACTTATTGAGGCATTTTAAAATTAAGTAATTTCCCAGGTGAGACAGACAGACAGGTGTTTCGTTAGTACCAGCGTATCGATTCAACTAATAGAAATATAAAAAAAATACATCCAAATCAAAAATATCTTAAATGACACTTCAGTTTTATTTATTTGTATGTGATGCAATAAAATAAATTGTTTAGCAACAATTAATGTCAATTAATACGCCCACGCTACGGCCAGGTCACGGTCAGAACGGTCGAAGACCATAATAAAAATGGTAAGTACCTATATAAAAAAAAAAAACATTTTGTTTTTTCTCCGACTGGAACTATTTTTTTTTTTGTTGGATCTTTTTTTAGTAGGTTGTATTGTGTCAGCAGTAAAGAATTGTTGTAAAACCTTTTGTCTCTTAGTTTATTTATTTGATTTTTAAATTTAAGGTGGTAAAGCTTAGAAACATCTTATTAAAATATAATTATTTATGTTCATCACTGCGTTTTTTACTTAAAAATATAATAATAATAATAATATCCTGGGACAATTCACACACGGTCATCTGATCCCAAACTAGGCAGAGCCTGTACTATGGAAACCAGACAACTGATACTAATACATATATACTTTTTTTTTTTGTAAATACATACTTATATAGATAAAACACCCAGACACTTGGTGGGAATCGAACCCACGACCTGTTGGGTAGCAGACAGGGTCACTAACCACTAGGCCAACAGGCCCGTCAGATGTATATATAGTTGTTGTTGCTATAAAAGAGCGTGTTCTCCTGACACGCATATCTTAGGACTTGGACACCAAATAGGCGATTACCTACTGTACTGCACTACACTGTACTGCACTTCACTATCACTACATCTGTCCACTGTCTGTCCCTATGTATGCCTAAATCTTTAAAACTACGTAACGGATTTTTATGCGGTTTTTCTTAATAGATAGAGTGATTCAAGAGGAATGTTTATATGTATAATAAGTACATGCAAAATATGGTAGAGAAACACTAACAATTTTTGAGGTTTCTAATGTGATGTCGTAAATAAATACATTTTTCACACCACCTGCTCGATAATGTTCCATTATGTGTCACATAAACTTGACATAAAGTACCTCATTATATCCCTATAGTCTAGCCGGGTAATAATGTTGTTCTAAACTCCCTTGGGTAATAATGTGTTTGAATTTCGAACGTCAAACGAAAATTCCTCAACAATTTTACCACAGCTATAATACTCCTCAGCAGAGAACTGCACGAAAAAAAAATATTTGAAAATCGAACCGTGCGCGACGAGCAGAACCCAATGTTCTAGAAAAGAAAAAAAAATAGATATTAACGCGATAACGCTACAAATCACTGTAGTTTGTACACTGTGCCACTATGTTGATATTATTGACAGTCTCGTTGGTCAGTGGTTAGATACCCAGGCCGCTACCCGATGGATCGTGGGTTCAATTCCCACCAAGTGCCTGGTTGTTATATAACTATTTATTTAATATCAATTGTCTGGCTTCCATAGTACAGGCTCTGCCTAGTTTTGGATCAGGTGACCGTGTGTGGATTGTCCCAAGATATTATTATTATTTTAATTCTAGCAATATTTGTATTTTATTAACCGACTTCAAAAAAGGAGGTTCTGTATTCGACGCGTATGTATGTAATATTAATAAAAATGCGTAATATTCATATATGTTAGTCTATGTGGACTTCTAAACGAATTTACCAAATTTCACGAGTGTATGTATGTATGTATGTATGTATGTATGTATGTATGTATGTATGTATGTATGTATGTATGTATGTATGTATGTAGGTTTGTCCGCGGATTTCTCAGAAACTACAAGTCCGATTTCGAAAATTCTTTTTGCAATAGTTAGAGTATTTTTCAACTTAGGGTAGAGTACAAATTTCATCAAAATCGGGCCAGTAGTTTAAGAGATATAAACTTTTTATGTTTTCAGTAAGTTACTGTAATGTAGACGTTCGAGTTGCGTGATAGTGCTGATACCTATCTTGGTAAAATAAGTCACTAAAAAGTGTTAAATAAACTATTTTATAAAAAAATAAAAACCGACTTCAAAGTAAATTATCTAAAAAGCATAAAATAACGAAAATATTATTGAAGTTGGTGCAGAATATACACAGCACGCTAACACCAACTTCAATAATATTTTCGTTATTTTATGCTTTTTAGATAATTTACTTTGAAGTCGGTTTTTATTTTTTTATAAAATAGTTTATTACCTCGCAGTAGGTGTGAAAAGTAGTATATTCTCCTCGGGGATAAAGGTGTCTTTGTCTTGGGCAAGCTTAAATCCCTCGCTGTACTTAGGATTCTAGTATTAACTCCCTCGCTACGCTCGGGAGTTAACTCTAGGCTCCCTCGCTGCGCTCGGGAGATACGAGAATCCTTCGTTATGCTCGCGATTCAAATTAACGCCCGTGACATAAGACACTACTTTATCCCCTTGGTGCATAAACTACTATTTTTGCGCTTACATTGCAAACGCTGGCTAACCCACGAGATAGATCAAAATATTGTGCTACATTTTTGTACACCTTAAGGCCTCTGCCTCGAATTTTGCGGAGCGGGGCTACTTACACTTTTAATAAAAAAATATTCAAATATCCATTCAACACATAAAACGAAACGATTCTATTGTTACGCCACTACGACCTATATACGTAGACTATAAAAGCTGTGGAGCTGATCAACATTTATTTCCTTTTATAAACGAGTACATAAACGTTCTTTTTCCGTACTAAATCCCTAGTTAAGTAGGAATAAAACACATTACCCGTCTTATTAAGGCGTTTTGAGGCCTTTAAGGAAAACGACTTTTTTGGGTGATCGTAAATTGTGCTATGGTTCAAAAATGTGTGGTAGGTACAGACCCCATGGATATTTCTTGAAATTGCATACCGCAAGGTCAAATAAGATGATACTATATTTTGTACAACACCTGTAATTAACTACTCATATATTGCAATAAATAAATTGAATTGAATTGATCATGTGATATCGGGAATTGTAGGTATACTTACTAACTCTCTAACATACTATTTTGTACTATCGCGGACACGAACGGTGTACCAGTTTTAAATCGAAAACGTTTGAATGACGTTAAGTGCACTTACCCCGTCCGCACGTATTTTGGGCCGGCTCGTGCAAGCTATTATCGTTCTAAAGGTGATACACCGCTTGTGACCGCGAAAGTACCTACATCCAAAAAATAATAATAGCTGACTGGTTGAACATAAGTCGTCCTAAATCTTTAATAAAAATATGTACTTCATATTGTATATAAAAAGTTGCTCCGGTTGTTGTCAGTCAGAGGCTTAATACCTTGAACCACTTTGACACCAAGTTGGCTACTAAGCACCTAAAAAACAAGATATCATCATCAGCCGGAAGACGTCCACTGCTGAACATAGCCATCCCTTTTGACTGATATTATATATTGACTAGTTTTTTTTTTTTTTTTGGGAATGATAGACGCTGTTAGCCGCAGATGGCCATTGCAGCTTCACCGGACAATAGGAGGCGAGCGCTTGAAGCGCTCTAGCCTTTACGGCAGAAGTAGCGACGAGCACAAGGGCACCTCAGGGAGGCACGGCCTCGGCTTGGGCTGTCGCTTAAGAGAGGGCTGAGTTTACCACCGGTTCACAACGCTGACCCACGCAGCTCCGCCGGCGCTATTTTTACGTTAACTAAACTTTTAATAACAGACATTCGCATCGAATACATAACCTCGTTTTTTATAGTCGGTTAAATACTTGGACCCACTTTTTACTTGCTCTCCGAAGCACGGACCCGTTTAGTTCAAATGGCGTTATACGGTCACCCATCTATTTAATGACCTTACCTAACGTTGCTTAACCCGATCGATTACAAAACCTTAATAACAACTCTCTGAGTGTTTCCTTACTAATATTTATTATATTATAAAGAAAAATTGATAAAATCGGACCAAGCGTATAACCAAGTACCCGTTTTGACTTTAATCCCCTCTCCCAAAAGAACCGTGCTAGATTACGGGATAAAAAGTATCCTATGTCCTACCTCGTAGTAAGATCTCAAATCATGCCAAGTTTCATTTGAATCCATTCAGTAGTTTCGGCGTGATGCTCAGCCGTGATACAGACAGACAGACAGACAGACAGACAAAAATTAAACAAAATACATTTTCGGCCTCAGTATCGGTTATAGAATGCCCTCCAAATATAATTTTCAAAATATCTTCAATGTACAGAATTGGACCTGTTACAGTTTTATTATAAGTATAGATTGGCTATTTGCATCCACCGGTTACCTGCGACGCGCACAATGTCATCTGTCCCCCGGGCTCTTCGATGGGATCTGCCCCTCAGTGCGTTGCCTATGAGCCCGCCACCGGGGTCGCATTATAGCCCCCCGGGAACCAGACGGCGCTCACGGGGACGGCGGTTGCAACCCTGCCGCCGTCCTCCTCGGAGCCTAGGGCCCACACCCCGAACGTCCAGCGACCGCGAAGGAAATATTAGTATCAAGTAGATATTAATTCTAGGACTGAAATCGAATACTAAAACGAAATGTTTAACATTCTGCTAACTAAAATACTGGGATGAAGGGTCACATAATATGGTTAAAACGTTTACAAATGGGTGGAATAAATCAAGAAACTAAAAGCTACAGATTAATGTGCCCCAACGTGGGCACGTGCCTGCGCACTGTTAAACGATAGACAACCCTTTTCACTATTCGTTGCGTGTAGAATATAGAATAGAATATCATTTAGAATGTAAATGATGATAGGCTTAACGATAGCACTTTTGAATGGTCAATTTTTTTTAAAAGCTACCACCGTATGACAACGCGGCCTCAACTGAGAAGATCCGGCAAGAAACTCAGCGGGCTTGTCAATTTTTTCACTTTTTTTTAAACTGTGTTTGTCTTTATACAATTAGATCTGCATCAGCGACAGTGTGTCCTGTCGTTCAAAATATCAAATAAAATAAAATATACAACGAAAATACAACAAACTAAAAGGCCAAAGGGATAGTAGTCGGACCAGTTCTCCCAAGCAGCACCCGCGCACGAGTTGACTCCAGCAGTACCCACATATATCCTCCCATTGGGTGTCGGCAGGACTAAGGGAAAACATGAAGACAGACAGCGTCCTCCTATTGTGTTACCTATTACCTGGATTTTTACTAAGTGGTATATTTCTAGTGCCGCCCAGGTAGGTCCCAGCGCCGCCAAACAGCAGTGTGTAAACATTGCTCTGTTCCGGTGTGAAGGGCACTGTAGCTAATGAAATTACCGGATTACAAAAGACTTATGATGTCTTAAGTATCGGCAACGCGCTAGTAATTCTTCTGGTGTTGCTAGCGTCTATAGGCTGCGGTGACTGCTTACCATCAGGCGGGCCGCACGCTTGTCACCTTGGTAGTATAATAAACTAATGTCCTCCTGGCCGAAACGACCACAGCGGCCCATCTTTCACAAGATCAGCCATGTACGCAGGATATATTATAGTGCACAAGCGCTTGCGCAGACACAAGTGCACTCTCTCTTCCCTTATATAATACCTCTCATAATCCGATGGGACGGAAGACCGACACGACCGGGGAGAGGTTAGGCGCAGGACCGACTTTTTACATGCCCATCCGACGCATGGATCATCTTACTTTACAGACAATCAGGTGATCGGCCTGCATTGTGCTAGCCAGTAAGGAACAACTACTTAAATTTGTTGCCCCCCGCAGGATTCGAACCCTTGGTAGTATAAAGAAAATCTATACCGCAATCTTCAAGACGCCTGCCAAGCGAGGGTATTTATGGCATCTCCTCCCTTTTAAGAAGGAGGCCTTACCCCAGCAGTTGACGTCTTTTGGCAATGATGGTCGGACAATAATAACAAGAAAAAAAACCTGACACACGAAAAAAAATACACGACGAATTGAGAACCTTCTCCATTTTTGAAATCTGTTAAAAATAAATTCATGATATACGGATGAACAGATTTTCATCAATACGAAACGTTCCAACTCTAGATAGTCGGAAATAAAACCGAGGGTAACCTAAAATCAAGGCATATAAATTAGTGACTAATGTATCTGCCTGCCTAGAAGAATAAATATCGGTGTTCACCGACAAGGAGTACTTAGATTTCTGCTCACGTACCTGCTGTTCCTAGCTTTCTAATGTTTAGTGATATTACTTAGTCTATTGTTTGTCTAACCTATATGGAGCCACTTACAAAGTAATATGGAGCGTTCCCTTGGGGTTAATAACCTTCTTGTTTGGAGAGGTCATTCTTGGCATGCCAATGGAGTTGAAGATGCGTCTTTTGTAATTAGATGGACTTTTAACCGAATCGAGTTTGTAAATAAAAGAAAGAAAGAAGAAATAAAATAAGTTGAGATTTAAATTGCGTAAATAAATAGCTACGAATGGACGACTATGTAGTTTTTTATCATTTGAAAGCAATTTTCTTTAGGATTAGTATTCTTGTTTTTTAATGTTACATACCTATCCCTATCCGTGTGGTGCCGGGTTAGAATTGCAACCCCCATCTCCCCTCATTGTGTGTCGTAAACGGCGACTAAGCGAGAACAGGAAGACGGGCAGCAGCGTCTTTCTTTTGGATTTATCTTCCACCTATACTGCGATCCCCAAGCCGCCTGCCTACCGTGGGGATTATGGAAACCCCTCCCTTCTTCAGCATTGGACGTATTTCGGCTTCTAATGAATGAATGAATGAATACCTCCTCCCTTATCTTAGAACTATTATTGGTCAACCAATGTTATTGGCATTATATCCAAAGAATCCGATTCCAACCGATTACATTCTGTCGCCAATCTAAAAAAAGTTGCCATAAAAACTGTTCCCACGACTGATCGATGGCACAGTAAGTGTTAATTAGTGTCAGCGTTACGGTGGAAACTCGATTCGATTCCCACAGACGGCATTGTTGGCTGATAGACGGTTGTACTAGTTTACACTTCATATTGCATGCAGTTGCGAGATTTATCGCGGTGCTATTTAGAAAATTCGATATCGTAATGAGATTGAAAAAAATACTTCATAATCCACTTGTGATAGTGATTCCAGTGGTAACTTAGAGTGTGGAACATTTTCTAAGTTTTTTAAAAGTTTCAGTACGAACTAGAACCTATTTTTCTTTTTGGGGACGAGGGAAACATTTAATCGGTGAGCGCGGTCACAAAATATAGAGAGTACAGAAGGCAAGCTCATGTATGTACCTCGCTTTTCATACCTACGCTCTGCGGCCGCGCTATGCGCTATCAATTCTGGCTTATGCGAAAAAACTATCGCGGTCGTGGCACTCGTATCTAGTTTTTTGATTGATTGTTGAGAATGAAACATGAAGAACGGAAATAAAAACCAATAATAACTAAAATAACGCGCTCGCACTACACTGAAATATACCAAGATATCGTGTCCGTGAGTGATGTCTATGTGTGCGTTACTCGAGCGCCCATTGTATGAAGCTTGCCTTCTGTACTCTCTATATTTTGTGCCGCGGCCCTGTAGGGTTCACCCCACACGGCTGTCGCATCGGTATATGAGAGGGGAGACGTGTACTTTCCGGTGGGATCTCTATCAGGTGTCCCTCAATGCCTAGCCTTTGAACCCGCCCGCCGAGGGGCGCATTATAGCCCCCGGGAACTTGTCACTGCGCTAACGGCCAGTGACTCCAATAGTACCTACAACTCGATGACAAAATCAAAGCAACAAATAGGCGGAGTGACAATCCTCCCCAGGGAGGGAACGGTTGAAAAGGAAGTAAGAGTTCAGAATTTTTCTGTGCTGAACGAATTTTATAGATTTGTGGTACCTACATTGATTGTCCTACGCAATTTAAGCATAAATCGTCATATCACTTGATAAGTAAAATCAAATTTCAAGTCGAGTTCCTAAGCTTGAATACATAAATTTTGCCGCCTGCTCCTTCAACATTATAGCATTTTAAATCGCCATAAAACTTTTATTACAATGAATGAAGTGACTCGTAAAACAATTTGCTGTAAAGCACTATTTCTTAAAAAAAAAACGTCAAATGGATTTCGTTGGAGCATTCCACAATTTGTCAAAGTTGAACGCAGTTAGGTACTTGAAGCGGGTGGGGTAGTAAATGGGCTTTTCAGTTAGGTACACTGTTTACCATTTAAGTCCATCCATTTCGCTTTGTAGCGTGGCTGGGGCTCCAAGTGTGTGGTTGTGGGGTGCGAGTCACGAGATGTAGCGATTTGAATTAAAAGATTTAAATAAATAATGAAGGAGGTTTTGTGATGTGACCCCCTAAACTGATTTTCAGTGCACACTTTTTTTGATGTCCGCAGATGACCGTGAAAACTTCACCGGAAAACTTTTTAATAATCCAATAAGTTCTTCAATCTATAACTAATTACAGTGTTATTTGGTAGCGAGTTCCAGCGATTTTTAAGTGCCTCACTCACAACCGTCAATCAACTTTAAATCTAATCAAACCATTATTTTGAAGTTGATTATTTTACTCTCGGAGGGAGGCGTTTATGCGCGATAATCGATCGAAGCGATCGACTCTACGAGATAATCGATATACGGATATACATATATCGGTTATCTCGTAGAGTCACTGTTAAAGTATAAATTCGCTTTAAGTGCCGAAATAATCTAAAACTATCAAAATTAGCGATTGTTGTTGCAGTATGTAATCATCGACCCAGGAAGTTGAGTTGTGTCTTATATTGGTTATGTGGTAGGCACTGTAGCTGCTGAAATTACCGGACATAAGAGGCTCGATTTATACACACACTAATGTCTCGAATGACGAGCGGCAGTGTTTGAGAGCCATGGAGAGGTGTTTTATGGACACTCGGTTAGAACGGAGTTCCTTTTTTGTTCTTTTCCTTAGCCAGAGATGGCGCTGGTATTTCAGGTTGATTAAATGATTCACCAGATGGTGCTGTACTAAATGTAGTCACAGAGTAACATCATAATTATCTTAATATCTAATAAATATGCTTAAAATGTTTCTTTTTTTTTCTAGAGTTTATAAATTAATAATGAGAAAATAATAATAGTAAAATAAGAACCAGAAGTGAATATAAAGCAAATGATTTACTAGGCTTTGAACCCGCGTCTAACC
The DNA here is from genome assembly GCA_911728495.1 of Furcula furcula. Taxonomy (NCBI): domain Eukaryota; kingdom Metazoa; phylum Arthropoda; class Insecta; order Lepidoptera; family Notodontidae; genus Furcula; species Furcula furcula. The sequence goes on from OU452243.1 coordinate 5,235,585, forward strand.
TTAGGCAACTCCTTAACCACTGCGCAAATTGCAAGTGGCATACTGTTGCGAAAAACAAATATACTATTCGGAAAGGTGTCTTTTTTTTCCTGTCGTTATTCATTGTTACACATTTTTCGGTCTAGTCCCTCAGCCGGCAAACATCAGAACGTACGATAAGAAACTTCGTTCCAATAAGTTTCACACTTGCACCATACAATTGATTTAGCAGTAATCGTTTTTCCCAGTCCTACGTGCTATTTGCTTAGAATCGTAGAAGCTCGTTTAGCAAATTGCAGACTACTGCCACTTATATTGTTTTATTTGCCACACGAACACGGAACAAGCATGTTTGTTGTAGTACTTTGTTATACAATCTCATTTTAGTACTATCTTTATGCTAGATTATTAAAAGCCTATACACGGACATAGTGAAACTGTTCTAGTTCTTAGCTGTATGTATCATGAATGATGACAATTAAGATAATTTTTCTGTTGTTTCAGTTCGCGTGACGCAGCGAAAATTCGTCAAAACTGGATACCCACTGAGACCGTCAGCGTCATGGATTCTGAGAGGTGAGATTTCATGGTAACATCCTTTTCCCGTCCTTCGTCCTTTAGGGACTAGAAAGAATAAGCAAGTACGTATGTGTATACAAAGCGACAAAATTTTGAAAATATAGGTAGTCCTCATCCTTTATAAGACTGAATTTGTAAATGGTTTTAATTTTGGCAAACAATTACATTGTCCAATGCATTTTCCTTACAAAATTCTCGATTTGTTTTTGTGTTATTGCTCTAACTACAGACATTTTTATGGTAAATTGGTGGCAATATTCCAAATATGGAAATTTATCAAAAATATGGAAAACCGGGAATATTTCCAGGCGTACATCACTAGCTACAGTGCCCTTCACAGCATTATTTTCTTTTTCTTTTTTCTTTCGTTTTGCAGTAGGATATCTCACACTGCTGTGGTATCTCATGCAGATGGTGTTATCCCACCTAGTGGACAAGAAACTCGATTCAAATTGTTCCTAGTAAGCAAATCTCATGGAAGCTATTACGCAGTGTCATTTATTGTACCGACTAGCGATGACATTTCTTTTAGGGGTCTATTACAGACTTGTTCATTCATCAGTCATGTATGACGACCGATCTTATCAATAAGTTTCATCCAAAGATCAGTCAACATCCTAATAGTTCATCAGTCATAACAGTGACTGTTGCAAAACTGGCAGCAAGACCTATATCATAATGGATGCCTTAAATCTGTTAGAATTCATCTATTCTATTGGATGTGTACCAACATTAGCGCTGAACGTCTCAAATGGCCCATTAGGAACCCAACACTTGTTGCCGCCCCATTCCGCTGAAATGGCACAATTCACGGAACGTAAGCTTTGACAAGCTTGTATAATGTATTTGGACGATGCGAAGGTTTAATGTGTTGAAATGTTCGAAAATAATTGCTTGAATGGAATTAGGTTGGGTTATTTGAATTAGGAGTATTTGTTTCGTATTTTTAACAGACTTCAAAAAAGGAGGTTCTGTATTCAAATATTCACATGTTTCAAGTCTATGTGGCCATATCAAATGTACCGAATTTCGGCAGTGTGGCGTTCGAAGGGGGATGCCTATGTTCAGCAGTGGACGTCTTCCAGCTAGTGATGGTGATGATGATGTATGTAGGTTTGTCCACGGATTTCTTAGAAACTACAACTCCGATTTCAGCCATTATTTTTACAATAGTGTTATCATCTTTCAACTTACAAGTTTTAGTTAGTTTAATAAAAGACTGTTTATTTTTTCAGAAACTTACTCTAGCGTAGCCATTCGAGTTAAGTGATCGCTTGCTGATATCTTCTTAACATATAAGTACAAAGCACAAAATAACGAAAATATATTAAAGCTGGTAATAGCTAATGTGCTTAGCACCGAACTTAATTTTCCGTGAAGTCGGTTAATGTTTTTAAAAAACAATTTATTTGAGTAATTTAATGACTTCTAATATTTACGCGATTATTAGTAACACATTGAATGAAACTAACAAAAATGAAACTAACTAACAATGAAACTAATTTTACATACTTACTATTTTTAACGCTGTGAAGTATCTATTTGAGACGTCGGGAAATTAAAATCAAAAATAAACCGCGATATAATCCGTAAAATTAGTTTCATTTAAGTAATTTACTGACGAAATGTGTTAATTCGAGAAATTTAGTGACGAAATTTGTGATAATCGACACGCCAGCTGCATTGCCGCTCCTCATCCGAGACATTGATTATTAAGTCTTTTGCTCTGGTCTCTTGAGCTCGCTAATTTCACCAGCTACAATGCCTTATCACTTATTGCTGCTTGGTGGTAGGATTTCTGACAGCAGTGCATTGCATGGGCGGTCCTTTGCCCCTTTGTCTTTCCTGACTATTTCAGTCTTCTGATTGCGTATCTCCGAGATGTAAAGTTGACTCTTTTAGAAATTAAGACGAACATTGACGATGGATATAGACAAGGAATAATAATACTGGATACAAAATATGATCTAGTGGCTATCAATAATACTCATATTATTAAGACTCCGTCATTATTTATATTTAAGTTAGGGTTTTTCAATTGGAACATATTCAAATCTATTAAAAATATCAATGTATCTGTGTCTATTTTACTATTGACCCATGGAGATAGCAGCTTTTAGATATTTGGTTTGTATGTTTATACCCTTCGCAGAAGGTCTATCCAACATAAAAATTCCAATACCTTAAGGTGCTATCAGACGGTTCACTCCAATGAATGTGCACTCGAGAGATTGCTTAATTTTTCTTTAATGGTCATGTCATCGGTCATGTTCTGTCATCAATCATGTTTAAACGGTTAAGCTGGAATAACATAGAAAAGATCATTCATAATCACCACCCTTGGAACACCACAATGAACGACAATTAGCGATTTGCATCCACCGGATACCTGCGACGCGCACAATGTCGTCTGTCCACCTAGTGGGAGGCCTACCTACGCTGCGTCTTCCGGTTCGTGGTTCAAAGATCATTCACCGCTCTTTTATTTCAATATGTCCTCACATAAAGTCGTGCGTCTTGGAATTAGTTTAATCCACGTGGCCGAATCTGCGTGAACGATCTCTCTGTGTTCAGACGGTTCATTTCTAGTTCATTCGGAGTGAGAGTGAATGATGCCGAATGCCAATATCCAACATCGTTGGATCGGTTCACTAGTGAATTCATACATCACTCTTGTTCTATTTTGTGTTCAAACGTTTCATTCCGAGTGAAAGGTATCTGATGAAAGACGAAAATGAACGATAAATGAGTTATCTGATACCACCTTTAGGACTCCAGCAATGAAATTGCTGTATGCCGTTTGAATGAAAATAATGTTTTCTCGTCGTAAAATATAAATTTCTCCGCTCAGGTAGATCATATATTGTCTTAAATATTAATACATAATGCAAAACGTTAAAATTATTTTCTTAGGAATTTGTAAGGCATGTTAATAAAAAAATAATCCTTAAAAGACTCAGAAAAATACGTCGGCATTCCATATTAAATAGCTGAACTGAAGTTAGAAGCTAGGTTATTAACACAAAACTTCTAGCAATTATTTTGGAGTCGTGTTTAAAATCGCTACACTACTACTGAAAGTTTACTTGATACAAATACATATACACAGTATATAGCGGAAGCCATATACGACATACGAGTAATTCATGTGAAAAACTCATATTTATTTGATAAACCTTATGGTATGCGAAACATTTTGGATTTTGTGCTATTTTTTTTTATACTACCAAGGTGGCAAGCAAGCGTACGGCCCGCCTGATGGTAAGCAGCCACCGCAGCCTATACACGCTAGAAGAATCACTAGCGCGTTGCCGACCCTTAAGACATTAGATGTTAAGTCTTTGTGTTCGGTAATTTCACCAGCTACAGTGCCCTCCACGCCAGAACACAGCAATGCTTACACACTGCTGCTTGGCGGCAGAATATCTGACACTGCGGTGGTACCTACCTGGACGGTTCCTTGCACAAGGAACCCACCACCTAGTAAAATTCGATACCTAGTAAATTGCGATTTCGTATCCACATACATAACAAAATATATTGGCTGAAATACATATACATAATAGGCATGATGACTGCAACACAATACCAATAAATCTGTGGTATTAAATACACACATCAAAAGTGTCTAGGGATCAACATATATTTTTGCAATAACTTTTCTCCTGATTGATATTAATTAAAATTTTCTTTAAGGATTCATCAAATAAAGTGTTTTCGTTTGTCACAGTAACGATAAACCAAGTCACCTTTGCATTAATAAAGAAATTTGCCATTTTCCTAATAAAGGGATTTTTGACATTTGAACCACTAACACAAAAGTTCGAAAAAAAGACTGAAATAACAGTTTTCTTTAAAATTTTATTGGGTAACTTAAACAATTAATAATCCGTGTTTCTACCGCGAACACTAACAACACAAGAACATCGGTTTGGCATACTCAAAATGAGTTCATCCAAATCACGCTGTGGAATGGCCGCCCATGTTCGTTGCAACAACAAAAAAGGTCTTCTTGCGACTGGATACCCTCCATATTCGGCAGAGCTCTTCTCTGTAGCATATCCCATGCATGCTCAATCGGGTTCAAGTCTGGCGACTGAGCAGGCCAGGGCAGGACATTGATGTTAGCTGCGGCGAGATTCTGTCTTACAACTCTTGCGGTGTGCGGTCGTGCATTATCATGCATTAACTGAAATAAGGGACCGATTTGCACTTGTAGAGGAACGATGACGTCTGATACAATCGTCTCAGCATAAATTTGAGCGTTGAGGTTGCCTCTGATCCAAATCAACTCAGTTCTTCCGCCGATCCAAATACCCGCCCATACCATGATGGTTCCACCACTATAAGGATGGACTTCCTGGCAGGATTTTAATCGCTGTTGGCGTCCAGGGGTTCTCCAGTGTCGTATACGTCTTGTATCCGGTCTCATACCAAAACGAGACTCATCAGAAAAGCACACGAAACGCCATTGTTCTTCTGCCCATTTTTTTGCCCAAAAATGCTTGATCCCTAGACACTTTTGATGTGTGTATTAGAACATAATGCACTGATTCCAAAAATGCATCTCATTTTCATAATAATAGAGAGATTTTCGTGATATTTAAGCAAATAAATTACTCAAATACAGCTAATCGCCATTTTGTAATAAACGCTGATCAGAGTGAATGACGTCAATCCTGTGTAAATAAACAACTGTCAAACTGTCATCTCAACTTTTTCTTTCATAGGTACAATGATTCACTTTTATACCTAGACAGATGTTTATTTACACCGCCGTAGTGACGTCACAAAATGGCGCCATGCACCGGCCATCGTTTTGGAACGAAATTCAAACTCTATTTTAAAAATAGAAAATATTGCTATTAATTGTAAATTTAATACAAAAATATGATTATTTTCGGCAATAGTAGACCCGTAAGTACATTATAGAGTATTTTTTCAAAATTAGTCATCATCCCTATTATATATAATGTATGTAGTTTGAAGAATTGACTAAATGCTGTCTGACTGCTAAACTAACAGAAAGCTGAAATTTCTTACCTTCAGTATAACTTAAAACTTAATAAAAATATGCTCTGGCTCAAAAAAAGATTGACATATTATACAGTGCATTACAACATTTTTCTCACGCGCTCTGACGCCACGAGATTCAAATCTTCTCAGTCAGTCTCAAACTGTGCTTGTCTTACCATATCGTGATGTTTTTAGGTAAAATATTATTATAAACATACTAGCAGCTATTAGCTGAAGCGTGTGTTCATCATTAAGATTTGGTTGGAGATAGTGTCGAGTCTGTTTTTGAAAGAGTTCAATGTGGGTGCCTTTTGTCACAGTTTCATGGAGTTTATTCCACTCTGTAACCACAGCCACCCAATATGTACCCAAATATATAATAGAAACCATAACACAAATCTGCCAATAAAATATTCCGTACGTGGCTTTCGGAACGTACCGAAACAATTGCCAAATTGGTTCTGGTTTAACCTCAGAGCGTTCTATCTTTGTTAGAACAACCTTGACCTAGAAATGAAGACCTAGTAGGGTTGACAATGTTATCATACACAAAAAGACGAATAAAAAATTAAAACTATAAAAATACTACATGATTGAGTGATATTTAGAGCGCCAACTAATATGGTTTTTGGAAAAAAAATTGGGTCTATTGCAAAAAAAATAGGGATAAACACTTTTCCATATTTTTCAGTATTTTTTGTTAATGGTTGCAGTTTAATGCGTTAATTTAATAAGGGTAGTTACTTACACACCCGTGGGGGTGTCCGGGTAAGAATATCACCTACCCATCTCTTCCCATCGCGTGTCTGTAAGAGGCAAGTAAGGCAAACCAAGAAGGCGGGCAGCAGCGTCTGTCTGTTGGAATACCTACCAACTATACTGCTATCCCCAAGCCGCCTGTCAAGCGTGGGGATTATGGCAAACCCTTCCTTCTAAGGGGGATCATTAAACGCCTAAAGACGCCTACAGCAGGCTTAGCACGATGTGCAAATCTTGACAGACGAGTGTGAGTATGACGTCACTATGACGTAGTATTTCACATTTTTGTATAGAGAACTGACGTTTCTGTGTTGAAAACTACGTCATACACCACACCGATCTGTCAAGATTGCATGTCGTGCTAGGCCTGCTGCTGACCCCTTCGGAGTCGCTGGACGCCCGGGGTGTGGGCCCTTTGAGCGTCCATTGAGTACGGCGGTGACTCCGAGGAGGACGGCGGCGGGGTTGCGACCCCCGTCCCCGTGAGTACCGTGTCAGGTTCCCGGGGGGCTACAATGCGCCCCCCGGCGGCGGGCTCAAAGGCAAGGCACTGAGGGGCCCCTGGTGCAGATCCCACCGGGGAGCCCTGGGGTTCCCCCTCTCATGTACCGATGCGACAGCCGCGGGGGTTTTAGTGGGTAAGAATCCCACATAACCCGGTCGAGCCCCACAGCTCCCGGGGATCTTTGGAAGATTTCCCAAGCGTCAAAAAAAAAAGTCCTGCTGCTGAATTAAGGCCTCCCCTTTAGAAGGGAAGGGTTGCCATAATCCCCACTCTTGGCTAGCGTCTTCAGGATCAACCAACATCATTTACCACAGATCAGAATCATCATTTACCACAAATCAGAATCATCATTTACCACACATCAGTATCCTCATTTACCACAAATCAGAATTATCATTTACCACATATCACAATCATCATTTAACACACATCACAATCATCATAAGCACCCAAAAGATGTCTCCCCCTTAAAACGGAGGGGTTGCCATAAACCCCATGCGTGGCAGGCGTCTTGGGGATCGCAGTATAGGTGGTAGGTAATCCAATAGAAAGACGCTGCTGTCCGTCTTCTTGTTATCCCTTAGTCGCCCTTACGGACACCCAACAGGAGGAGATGTGAGGGCTATTCTTAACCGGACACCCTACGGGCTCCGGCAGAATCATCATTTACCACAAATCAGAATCATCATTTACCACAAATCAGAATCATCATTTACCACAAATCAGAATAATCATTTACCATAAATCAGAATCATCATTTAAATTTTCAGTGACCCGTTTCACCATCAAATAGTTGGTAACCCTAGCCATACATTTAATATTCAACAGGTTTGATTCCCAGAGGTGCTGCCTCCGTTGTACTCGGCTGATTAAATATTGACTAGGTCATGTTGGTACAATTTGAGTTAATAATTGACCTAACTTTACGTTAGCCGTTTATCCTTAATAGCGTAACTTATCGAGTCTCAGGGAGCCCTCCCTGAGACTCGATATTAGGCCCTAGTCTTAAGATGGGATATTTAATACGAAAGAAACTTACGTTGGACCTAATCCACCATCTACAAACAGGACTATAACATTTGGATTTTTTAAGTTGTAGCATAGCTACATTGTTTTTCACTATATTATAACAAATAATTACGAAAAACAGACTTATTAAGAAATATATTATAGTTCCTATTTCGTTTTAATAAAACAAGGGTACAAGACATTGTGCTCAGATAATTAGGTCAGGCGCTTAGTGGAGTAGTTTCCATATCTTTTAGATTCGCTATAAATTCGTTAGATAGTTTATATAATATGGTAGCTTGGGGTTGATGGAAGCTGCAGCAAGCTTCTCTGCTATTCTTTTCACCAAAAGAATAAAACTTGTATATTTCTTTGTTCTCTTAGGATTTTCACGTAGGAAGGTATTTAGTTATTAAGGGGCGTGGTATAGCCGCTCGCTTGTGCCATCATTTCTTTTAATACCTGCAAATAAAATAGTGTCTCAACGCGAGACAAAGGAAATCGAGTTGCTAGGCAGAATGTGGGCGGAGTCTTCTAGACCTTTCCATCCCTTCTTTTGAAACTCGATATTTTTAATGCAGCGCATAGGTCTCACACACATCAAAGAGTCTTTGCCTGGAACACACGCTCCACAGTTGAGTTGGAATCGTGAAGAATAGTTTATTCCATATAAGTTCTTTCTATCAGAATCTGTATTTTAAATATTTCAAAGCTATATAGAATCAGTGACCCAGTATTAACTGGGTTTTACTGCTACGGCAAGAATCCTCCTCTGGTTAGAGGGTTGCCACCTCCGAGTTGAGGTCTCGCCGAGCTGATCAAGGTTGATCAGTTTCTCCGTTTCCGGGTCTACGCCCGGCTACTGCGACCGGGACGATAGTCCGGTTCCTCCCTGCGAGGACTCCAGGCTTCAGCCAGCCGAAGACATCGTCCGAGGGCTCGCCGTTCTCGCGCCCTCCAACTGTTTAGTTGAGTTACCAACCATTTGTAGAATCGAACAAGCTATAAACCAAATAACGAATCTCCCTGTATTCTTCTCTGTAATTAATTAATTTTATGTAAATAAATTTGTGTAGTCCTATTTAATTTTTTTATTTAATAGCTCATGCTCGCCGACTAGGCTACACTGGCGCCAACGTGGTTTTTATAGCTTGTTCGTTTTTTTTTTCTTTTGGTGGTGGTTGGCGTGTTTTTTTTTATTTCGTGTCGTGGTTGGAAGATTTTTTCATTCTCGCTGCCCTCCGCCGTGTGGTAACCGGCCTACTTTGCAGAATCGGTCCACCCCTACTCATCCTAGGGTATCGTAAGAGGCGATTATAGGAACCACGGAGCGAATTCCGTGGCAGGTTTTTCGTAAACTAGGTCTGTAGGCCTTCAGCCGCAGATCTAGGGTCACTAGATAGGGGGCCTAGTGACACCACAGCATACCACCAACGCTGTGTTTTGTGTATTTTTTCTTTCTTCCAAATTTTTTTTTTACGCAATTATTCCTGGCCTAATTTTAATTTATTTTTTGTATTTTATGTGTATTTTCAGCCACGACCAATAATTCTGTTGTGTATTGTGTGTTTAGTGTAATCCTGTATAGGTATTATCACGAATAGGTCTACTTTTCACGATTCCAACGCATAGATTATACCCGGTATATATTTTTTATTATTCTAGCAATATAAATTGCCTAATGGCGGGTTCAGTCGCCAGCACATTTTCTTAACATAATTTATACGTATAGAATCAAAATGATTTTATTAAGTAGTATTCTTTATCGGGTAAAGTGCAAATTAAAACATATAAAGTCAAGTTAGTACTCGTAGTATATTTTTTTTAGCCAGAATCATTAATTCGGCAATATTAGTATATTTAAACAATTTTTTGACTTAAATACAACATTATTTATTTAAAACTTGACATAATTAATATCAAACTTTAGACTATTAATGAGCGTAATATTGAAATATATTTTTTTTAAAGGTATTAATTTTTTTTTTCATAACTTATACTATGGGCACTATTTCTATATTATAACTTCTACTATGATTTACCAGTCAGCTTTCCATCAACCATCATAAAACAAAATTTATTTAGCTTCTTGTTTTATCGATATAATTATTATATTATATCGATGTGTTCCTGCCATTATGGTACATCGCCGTGCATCTCGGCCGTTGAGGAATGTGGGTTGTCACAGAGCTACCTCCAATATAGTTGATATTTTTTGTTATCGACTATCAGTAATGTTTAACGCTAGCCGTAGTACGAATCACACATAGTCGATCATTAACTTTGTTTACATTCCGTAAATAACTAGGTCAACCAGTACAAACGTATTTAGTGAACTTAATAGATATTATGGTTACTTACTAATAGTGAAGTGTAGTGAGGTTTTTAGTGGTTTATGTAGTGTTTAAACATTCATAGTGACTTACAAATAGGGTTGATACTTTTGATTTGTTTTATAAAACATTTTTCTAATAGTGTTCGTGCTGTTTGTTTTACAGCAGTAGGGATAAGTAGGTATGTACCTGTTTTGTATGTATGTCTGTTTAGTTCAGCTCATAAACTTTTCTTAAATTAATTTTTATTAGTATTCTGAACACATAACGGGGTGTTAATACTACGCTATTCCGTATGTATGTTTTCTTGTTATATCTCATAAAATATTTTTTTTTTCACTCAATTTTTTTTTAAATTCATTCGGTACTGCGGTGAATTGCGAAACTATACAGTATGTATGTTCGTCTTTTAGTTAATTCCTATAAACAAAAAAAAAATTTTTTTTTGAAAACTTTTGTTTTGCTAAGTAGTAGATTTAGATAGTTACTACGGCAGTATGTATGTCCGTCTGTTAGTTTTTTTACTTAATATTTTTTTAACTAGTATACGTTTAGCAGAATATGCAACGATATTCTGTAGTATGTTAGTATGTCTGTTAGTTGTTTCTCAGAAACAAAAATTTTTTTCAGTATTTTATATCCATGGGTGATTAATACTATAGTAAGTTGTATGTTTGTATGTGAGTCATTACTCATAAACAAATTTTTAGTAGATTTTTTTTTAACAATAAATCAACGAGGTTTTTATGATTTTCTTCTTCCTCTTAATACTGTCCTTTGTATATTCTGGAGCGGGGGTTACGGACTCCAACCAAAAAATAAGCCGTCGTAACGTCTTTTCTAAACAGCGGATTTTAATAACTGTATAAACAAGCCAATATTAACTTTTCTTTTCATCTGTACTTATACTATGGGGACATACTTATATATATTTATTTTTTCAGTGTGTTCGTGCCACAAGAAAAGTACGGAAGCGGGGTTAGGCCACTTCTTAAATAAGCCTTAGGCCGTAGGTTATGTTTATTTTTATTAGGGTTTTTTTTTTCTTGGGGTTTACTTATATTAATGAAGAAGCTATCATAAATTACCTATATTGACTACATTTTTTTTTTCAATTCTTTTGAATCGGTCAACAGTTTTATTGGTGTCTTAGTTGATGAGTTTAGATCGCTGTGTATCTAAACTCGTTTTGCTGTCTTTTATACAGCGTTTTGGTGTCTTTTAAACACCGTGTTGGTGTCTTTTATACACCGTGTTGGTGTCTTGCATACACCTTTTGCTGTGTCGCGCTGTGTCGACGCAGTTCTTTTTAGGGCATTATACTGTTGTACCATTTACGTTGAGAAAAATATATAGTCAATATTCATTGTGTAGGTTTAGTTAGCTGCTTATCTCCAAAACATTTAACATCTTGCACTGATAGTATGAGCGCATAATCTGATACGATTGTGATCTCTATTTCGCATGCAGGCGACAGGAATCGCTTCTATAAAGATTGCTGCCGCTACCTTGAATGATTGGTTGAATGAAAGTGATGTATGATTGTTGTAAGCTATCAGGGTAATTTCCTTCGGGAGTTTTGTTCTTTAGGTAGTAGAGAACAAAACTCTTACTAAGCGAGGGGGATATGTAGCATAGCTACATTGTTTTTCACTATATTATAACAAATAATTACGAAAAACAGACTTATTAAGAAATATATTATAGTTCCTATTTCGTTTTAATAAAACAAGGGTACAAGACATTGTGCTCAGATAATTAGGTCAGGCGCTTAGTGGAGTAGTTTCCATATCTTTTAGATTCGCTATAAATTCGTTAGATAGTTTATATAATATGGTAGCTTGGGGTTGATGGAAGCTGCAGCAAGCTTCTCTGCTATTCTTTTCACCAAAAGAATAAAACTTGTATATTTCTTTGTTCTCTTAGGATTTTCACGTAGGAAGGTATTTAGTTATTAAGGGGCGTGGTATAGCCGCTCGCTTGTGCCATCATTTCTTTTAATACCTGCAAATAAAATAGTGTCTCAACGCGAGACAAAGGAAATCGAGTTGCTAGGCAGAATGTGGGCGGAGTCTTCTAGACCTTTCCATCCCTTCTTTTGAAACTCGATATTTTTAATGCAGCGCATAGGTCTCACACACATCAAAGAGTCTTTGCCTGGAACACACGCTCCACAGTTGAGTTGGAATCGTGAAGAATAGTTTATTCCATATAAGTTCTTTCTATCAGAATCTGTATTTTAAATATTTCAAAGCTATATAGAATCAGTGACCCAGTATTAACTGGGTTTTACTGCTACGGCAAGAATCTTCCTCTGGTTAGAGGGTTGCCACCTCCGAGTTGAGGTCTCGCCGAGCTGATCAAGGTTGATCAGTTTCTCCGTTTCCGGGTCTACGCCCGGCTACTGCGACCGGGACGATAGTCCGGTTCCTCCCTGCGAGGACTCCAGGCTTCAGCCAGCCGAAGACATCGTCCGAGGGCTCGCCGTTCTCGCGCCCTCCAACTGTTTAGTTGAGTTACCAACCATTTGTAGAATCGAACAAGCTATAAACCAAATAACGAATCTCCCTGTATTCTTCTCTGTAATTAATTAATTTTATGTAAATAAATTTGTGTAGTCCTATTTAATTTTTTTATTTAATAGCTCATGCTCGCCGACTAGGCTACAAAGTTTACAATACAATATAAATATTCTTTATTGTACACCAAAAGAGCAGATACAGTTTAAAAGGAAAAGAAAATTGCAGTGTGCCAATTTAAGGTGGTCTTATCGCTAAAGCGACCTCTTCCAGACAACCTTGGTGTAAAGGACAGTATGTTGAAGGGCAGGCGTTAACTAATTTTGGACAGACAGACAAAAATTGTTGTAACGTTAGAGGCTCTGAGGTATTGAATTAGCTAACAAAAAAGGAAAGTAAGTACATCAAAACCGAAAAATTCTACAATTTTAAATGATCTCTTTAATTTTGTTTATTTGAATCAATTGTAGTGTTTGTTTGTGTGCTTAGAATTTTTAGATTTTTATGTTTTTGTTCGTTATGATTATTAGATGTTAAATTGGATGTCTAAAGCAGGTTTAACGGCAAAAAAAAATGTCGATCGAAAATTGTTTAACTCAAAAAGTAAAAATGTAATTGTATTTTGTTGTAAGTATGTCATTGTAACTTGAAAATAATAAAATTTTAAGATTGTTATCCTGGAATCAGCATAGGTTAGTATACCTATGTCGCGCGGTAAAATATTCATGCGAAAATGTTTGGTAGGAAAACAACCGATTTCATCATAAATATTTTAAGCGTTCTTTATTTTTTTTTTGTGAAAATATCCCATTTCCGTAGGGAAAATGTTTGTTATCGAAGACTAAAGAAGATAAGTTCAACACATTGAACTAATCGAGCAATGGAGCCGCGGGCAATAGGCTATTAATATAATGGGGACTGGGTAAAAAAAACTAATTAGTAGGCAGTGAGATTATCAAAAAAATTTGGACACGTATTTTTTTATTTAACAAATCAATAGAAATTGCCAAAGATATACAGCGTCAAAGTTCAGGAGTGGGGGCTCGTGACGTCACGTCTCAGTAAAAATTGTACACCGGAGTGACGTCACACGGAATTTCAACGCACTATATCTTCGTCATTTTTTGTTTAGTTGACAAAAGAAAAAATACGTGTCTAATATTTTTTGAGGATTTAAATGACGGACTAAATTTATTTTTTTAGTCATCTAGCCTATTTAAACATGTCTCAAGCGCCATCATACCCACTGACCCGATGATATAACAAGCAAACAATAACAGACCATTGTTATGGCGGTGTCGTAACATTATAAAAACGCCTTCAAATAATTTATCATTCCGGTCAGTGCCCAGATTTTCTCCGCTCGCAAACAAACGTGTTTGTCCCGTAGGCTTGCCACTTTTGAAGACAGATGTTTTTATATTGCAAGAATTTGTCTCTTGCATTATTAGTAAGGTGTCCGGGTAAGAATAGCACCCATCCATCTCCTAGCGTTGGTTGTCATACGAGACGATTATGAGAAAACAAGAAGACGAGCCGCAGCGTCTATTGGATTATTTTAAGACATCTGCTAAGCGTGGAGATCGTGGCACCCCCTTCCTTCTAAGGGAGAGGCCTATGTCCATACTGAGACGTGGACACTAACGGTCCTACTACTACTAGTCCACCAATTCAAGGTCGCTCAGCGAGCTATTAAGAGAGCTATGTTCGGCCTTTCTTTGAGGGATTGAATAAGAACCTAAGTAATTCGCAAGAGAACTAAAGTTAGCTACATAGCTAAACGGCAAAATATAGTAAGCTGAAGTGGCAGTGGGCTGATCATATTTGCCGCAAAACCGATGATCGTTGGGGAAGGCCGGTTCTGGAGTGGAGACCACGAACCAGAAAGTAGCCTAGGTGGAGCGACGATACACGCAAAGTAGTTGACAGTGACTGGATGAGGAGAGTCGAAGACCTGGCTCAATGGCGTGTGTTAGAGGAGGCCTATGTCCAGCTGTGGACTGATGTAGGCTGATTATGATTATTCAATACAACTTTTCATGATTATTCAATGCGGGAGGAAAATGTATATGTGGTGTATGAAAGTCCTTCGTGCTGCGCCAAAGAGGATTTAAAACCTGCGAGGCATTGAGCGGGGTGATCTTTTTTTTAAATGAATGACTCAATGCAGGCAACATAATAATAACAAATGATATAAAGTTTGTACGTCCAATATAGCAAAATGATACCGGCCACCTACTGTTTCCGTACATTGTTAAAATATCTGACTGAAACAGTATTGCAGTGAATTTCATTAACTACTACCAACTTAAATTTAGGGACTTGTCTATATTTTTCTTGCAGAGTGGACTATGCATCCTTGGAACTATAATAAAGATATTTTACTTTGACTTATGTACATATGACTCGGGACTTAGTGCGATTCCCAACTCGCGTGTATTAAGGCTTTAAACTAACTTAACACACGCGCCGGTAATCGTTCACTTGCTTCCCTCGTTGAACAATATACTATTAATCACCCACCCTATGCAACCTGCATTAGGTAATAAATAAACTGACTACCCTACAAAAGCCGGTACTTATGTGATGTTAGAAAGGGTTTCGCATTAAAAATACATTTTCAATACTTCCTTGAACTTTAAATATCATTATACAAGATTAATGTTTTTGTACAATCGGTGTTTATATCACACTCGTACCTTGAACTATTTTATTTAGATTCACTTTCAAAGGTCGTTCTCTGCCTTGAATTCATTCTTTACGCTCCAACTTGCGAGGCCTCTGTTTTGCATGGTATAAAAGTGGCATTTTATAGTAATAAAGTGAGAAGTTGGTGCTATAACCGTATTTCAAATACGAGAATATGCAAAGCACTAGCGAGTACGTTAAAGTGAAGTTTTTTTTTGCACGTACATACAAGGCTAGGATAATATAAAAACAACAAATCGCACTGCGAACATATTGAACTGAATTTCAACTTAAAACATTGAATAATTTTCGTACTTTAAAATTAAGCACATTATGTGTAACTATACTCGTTTCATTTGATGCGTGTATTCAGTTAGTTTTTTAAAATATACCAAAAACGGTTTTGCGTCTGATGGACGCTATATTAGTATTTTTTAAATAAGTACCTATTCATTTATCACTCGCCTGTCCTAGTTCCCACAACTATGATAACCTTCCAACTTCAGCAAAAAAATAAACATACATAAATATACACACGTAAAACCAATGATATTATAAACCATAGATATGTTATATCCCTACTAATGCACGTGTAATTAAAATATTTTCTCATATACTTAATATAGTTACGTTATGATATCCCTTCCTTATATTATTTATTTTTATGCAGTACTTTGTGCATTTTCTAAATACACAAGATGGCATTATACTTTATTTTCAAAGGCACACGTCACGTTCGTTACATTTCATCGACGCGAGACCTACTGCTAGTTCTCCCAATTTGGGTGACTTTCGTGTCTCACTTTTTGTGCGCTAATGGCGTATATATAACCGGCGGGCGGCGGAGCGCGCACGGTCCTAGGCGCCACTCTACATACTCACGCACTACTCGCAGTTATGTCACTCGAATAGTAACACCATGCGTTTGCAGAATCGAGGAAATGTGTCACATGACTGTCGAATGCTTTATAAAAAAAGAAGTAAAGCAAGTAAAGGGTCTTTCAACAAGGACGGGTCGATGTTAAAATTGAATAAAACAAGATGTGTGTGAGATATTAACGAAATTTATTTTTTATTTAAAAGGCCCATTTATGCCATTATGGATGGAATATGACATCGTTCAAATGTCCGCCGCGGCTTCGTATGGTGGTCCAATTTTTAATGACTCAGCTGCATAGACACACCAAAATCCGCACCAAACAGTAACTTTTTGTGGATGCATTGCCACCTGGTGAACCTCATGTGGGTTGTGGTTATCCTATATACGGCAATTTTGCTTATTAACAAAACTATTCATCCAAAAATGTGCCTCGTCGCTAAAGATTATTATTCGGCCAAAATCGGGGTCCTCTTCCAAGCGTTCCGATGCCCATTCAGCGAACACACGGCGTTGTCTATGGTCATTAACTATGAGCTCTTGGGTCAGTTGGATCTTGTACGGATGCAGACCCAAGTCCCGACGCAAAATTCTCCAAGTTGAGGTCTGCGAAAGGCCGAGTTCTTGAGCACGGCGAGAAATCGACTGCCTCGGAGTCTCCTGAACACTCTCACGTACAGCGGCGATGTTCTCGGCCGATCTGGCGTTCCTTTGACGTAAAGGTGCTGGTTGGTTGTTTACCGAACCGGTTGTCTCAAATTTAGTCACCAATCGTTGGAGAGTGGACTTTGAAGGGCCACCGCGTCTGCCGTAAAATGGGCGCAATGCGCGCAACGTTTGCACTAACGAACACTCATTTTGATAATAAAGTTTTATCATTTGCACATGCTGCTCAACCGTGTAACTTGCCATGGTGATTTGGCATCAGTGACTGAATAAGAAAAAACAGATTTGACAGATGCCGCCAAAACAAAATGGCCGCCACAGATTAATAACATCGACACGCTCTATTTGAAAGACCCTTTAGTTCTGATCTTGTTATTATACTGTACCAATTAGGCGGACTGACGTCATTGTGTAAGTTGCTTATTCCGGTTCATTATGGCCTTCTAAGGCAGAGGCCTATGCTCAGCATTCGACGTTTTCCAGCTGGTGATGATTATAAAGATGATGACATGCATATTCATATTCAATTCGGACAATATTATCTGATTCCAAAATAGGTAGAGCCTGCAGGCGTAGCGCGATGTACAAAGCTTGACAGATAAGTGTGAGTATGACGTCACTATGACGTAGTATTTCACATTTTTGTATGGAGAAATGACGTTTCGGTGTTGAAAACTACTTCACACTCCACACCGATCTGTCAAGACTGCAAGTCGTGCTAGGCCTTCTGTACTATGGTAACCAGACAACTGATACTAGTATAGTAATACTTATATTTTTTTTTGTAAACACATACTTACTTATTGTTTTTGGGAAAGTATGTAAAGGAGTTGTTCCAGAAATGTATGGAGCCTGGGCCAACACCATGTACACTATATGTATATATAACTATTCAATATAGTAACTGTTTTGTAATGTTATCTTTTTTTAATATTGCTTCGTTTTATTGTACATTTAAGATATCTTGGTCAAGGAGAGCAACACCAAAGAGAATATAATACTACTGTAGCAACACCCCACAATAATATGATGGATCGGAAATACGTAACTAAAATGTCATTTTGACGACTGACTATACCTGCGATTGAACTTGTTGCGGATTCCAATCCAAATCACAGGCTATAATCAATACAATAAAGCCCCGGGTCAAGAAAGAAACAGTCAATGAATGTCCGCAAACATAAATAATCACTAAAAACTCCGAAATACATTATGTACTCCACGCGTAAACAATCTATTACGAAACGTCAACTATAGCATTAACTGTCAAGTAGTAAACCAACGTCAAACGCAACTATCATGGCTGCCCTAAAAACAGGGTGGACATACTAAATAACTGCAAAAGTAATCAATTTTGTACAATTTCTGCTTCAAATTAATTTATAAGTATTTTTATGTTTTTCCTATTTGTCCATGTAGTGTACATAGTGTTGGCCCAAAATGGAACATCTCCTTTATTTAAACGAAAGGAATAAGAAAGTAAGTTACTTTTTTACCAAAAGGTTTTTTTTTACAAATAAGTGACGAGATAAGCAGCATATTTACCGCTGCATCCGCGTGTCGCACGATAAATTATTTATTTAATCTCCTAAGACAGAGACAGGACAGGACAGGACTAAGACAGGTAATTGCAACATATACATTGCTGTTTAGACTGGAACACGACAATGTTCACACGTTGCTGGTCATATCTGACTCTGTGGTATAATTACCATGTAACACACATTACCACTAAAGTGGTATCTGATATATGTATGTACTACCTAGTAAGTGTATAGGATATTATTGGATTTTTTTAAATTGATTCTAAAAATGGAATATCCGACTTTTGTGTGTAGACTATTGGCATCATGGTCACCGTCGTGTAACCCGGTAGCACTCTTGCGCACGTGAACAGTCGCCCAGCGAAAGTGATTATAATCAATCACTCATACACTATTAAAGTTGTATTACGCAACGGACTTCTTACGTTCGTAGTTGTGCTCACGACTACGTCTGTATAAAATACCACAGATTTGTTATCCCCATTGATATTGTAAAACAATCATCATCGTCAGCCGAAAGTTGTCCACTGCTGAACAAAGGCCTCCCCCTTAAAAGGGAGGTGTTGCCATAATCCCCAAGCTTGGCAGGACACCCCACGAGTTAAGACAATAGATATGTTATATCCCTAATAATGGTCATCAACAGTTGTGCCCCTTGTAGTAGCCATAGTGGTTGGCCACAGTGAACGTGCGGTGACTTGAGCCTAGCGCGGGCGCGGCGGCGGGCGCGCAGCGCAGGGTGGCCACAGTGACGCGCGGGCTGTTGTAGCGATAACACTTATTGCAGGTGTCGCAAACCTTTATGAGGATTCTGTATTTTTTACTGGATAGGCCAATCCTGAGATGGGAGGCGTTGATCATAAGAGATGGTGTGCTGGGTGCGCACGAAATAGCTAAAAACAGTTAAATGAATGGAGTTTTAAAAAAATATATATATTAAGAATTGACATTGTAGTCAAAAAAGTTTATTTTATTTATTAAGGAACATCAACAATATACATATTATACACTTACAATTTCAAATTTCCAAAAAAACCTTTTTTATACATGTATTTAAAGTTATTTAATAATAAAAAAATACTTAAAACGAGCGACAAGACCGAAATGGTTTGTTACCCCCACCAGCCGCGCGATCGGTCGCTTGTTGACTAGGCCCGCAGTGTGGCCAGAACGAGCGGATAAGAACGTTTGAAAAGTACGCCCGCTAACTCGCTCAAGCCGGTCGCGCTCGGCAGGTGTGGCCGCAAGCGGCGGTTTCATATGTTTGATATTTCGCGCCCGCCGCCGCCGCCGCCGCGCTAGGCCTGCAGTGTGGCCGACCACATACATATATACGTTAAGTACGGCATACACGCGCAGGTATACCTGACAGGTATACCTGTACAGTTCAACTGCGCAGGTAAACCTGAGCGTGTATGCCGCAAAACTGTGCAGGTTTCCACGCCTGTACAGGCGAGTCAAAAAATATGAATTTTCATATTTTTAACTGCGCAGGTATACCTGTGCAGGCAAAACTGAGCGTGTATGGCACTCGCCTGCGCAGGCGTCAGTTATCCGATGACTGTTAGAGGGAAAGGACGCGCGGCGCTCTAATACAGTATGTCGTCTCGTAAGCGGAATGTAGTAATGGAAGAATTTATAAACATGTACAAGTCGGAGCATTGTTTTTGGCATATTAAGTGTAAAGATTATCACGATAAAATTTAAATAATTTTATTCCTTGACATGATTATGTCACCCTGTAACGATAAAACATTTGTACGCCGGAAACGGTAGAATACTTGGTACCATCTATTAATGTAACATAAAAATATGCTGACAAATAATGATTCTTAATCTTTTAAAAATAAAAAAGTAGCAGCAATTATAATAAATCGTAAGAAAAAAATCATCGAGAAAAGTCTTTTCATCTTATTGGGGCCTGTTGGTCTAGTGGTCACGCCGGCTGCTACCTAATAGGTAGTGGGTTCGATTCCTGCCAAGTGTCTAGGTGTTATTTATCTATTTATGTATGTATTTTCAAGAAAAAGTCATCTAATTTCCATAGTATAGGCTCTGCCTAATTTGTGATCTGTGTGGATTGTCCCAGAATATTATTATTATTCGTAGATAATTGCGGTAATAATAATTCGGTTTAAATTTCAATTCCTTCAATAAGTCGACATAAGAGTACTGTTTGCTTTTCACCACTGTTCACGGTGTCGTCGTTTAATATCCTTTTCTTTAATAAAACAAACTATTAATCTATTAACGCTACTGCGTCGCAGTCATGCGCCGCTGTCGGGGCCATGGTTTCAACTGAGATTTTGTGCAGGTTTACCGTTACGTGTATGGTCTCTATGGAGCTCAATTATACCTGTACAGTTTAACTGCACAGGTATACCTGTCAGGTATACCTGCGCGTGTATGCCGTACTTTACGTAGAAACGAGCGATACCTTTTTTGAAGTCTTAAAAACATAGTAGAACAAACCTTGTTGAACAGATATGATGAATTCTTGTAGGTTTGATCGACACCGACGATCTTATTGTACTCCACACCCACTTTAAAAAAAAATACAAATATTTTCTAACACTAATACATTTACTAACAAATATCGGTGTTTCTCTGAGTGATCGAATAAGAACGTAGTAATTCGCCAGAGGACCAAAGTTACCGACATAGCTCAACGGATTAGCAAGCTGAAGTGGCAGTGGGCTGGTCATATTTGCCGCAGAACCGATGCTCGTTGGGAAAGACTGGTTAGAGTGGAGACCACGAACGAAAGTGCCGACATACAAAAAGCAGTTGGCAGTGACGGAGTGGAAGACTATAATCTGTTAGGAATTGTTAATGTTTTGAGTGCTCCTACACCTTGCTCGGCTCGCAATTTGGATTAAAGTTCCGAGGCAAATTATTGTCTTGTGTTCCAAGGCATGAAAAACATTGTGATCAATAAATGATTTTTTATAAAATGTTTAAAACATTTTTAACAGTGGTTGGGGCGCACCATAATGTTGCTGCTGGGTAGCACCCAGGGTCTAGTGACTAGACCAACGGGCTCTTATCCTGTTTTTTTTTTGTCGTATGGCCAAAGAGACCAACCTGGTGTCAGAATTTTCAAGCTGCCGTTTGGCCTCTGACTTAGCTTGACTATTGCTGTCTAGACGACAATTGTCAGGACCGACTTTTAACGTGACCTCCGAAGCTCGGAGACGCTCAGTTCAAATGCCACTAAACGGTCACCCATCTAAGGACTGACCTTGCCTGACGTTCCTTACCCACTAATCGTTAAGGGTGGTTACAACTGGCTATGAGCGTCTCTCTTATCTTGTCTAAATTTAATTTACACTATTTATATACTTACCTAAGTGAATAAGTGGACACGTTCTGTACGTATGTAACCTGCGGTACCTTCGCAGTATCTACACGCAAACTGCCTACTGCCATTTTCCCGGCAACTAAATAGCTGTGATTAGATTATTACGTCATCATAGCACACCGGTATCGGCACTTCCTGATACGTGTTCCCGACTTGTTGAGTTGAGTAAATAATCGAGAAGAGAAAATAGTATTGCCACAGGGTAAATACTAAATTACATCGACAGAGTATTTTTTAACAATTCAAAAAGGAGGTGGTTCTCAGTTCGTCGTGTCAGTAAGTAGGTAAGTATGTATTTTTTTAATTTATGTTAACTCATAATTCCGCCAAATTTGTACCCAGTGAAGCTAAATAGAAATAGAATAGCAGGGAAGGTAGGAAGGTAGGTAGGTAGGTAGGAAGGTAGGTAGGTAGGTAGGAAGGTAGGAAGGTAGGTAGATCTTTTAGGTGCCCAGTGCGGTGACAACTTGGAGGAAGTTTTTTACCTAGTTCAAGTAAGTATACATATCATATATCAAGTATACATGAAACTAAATATTTACAATATATACTTTTAGACTTTCGCGTTCCATTATCAAACTTTATTCTAATCGGGAATTAACGCGATTTACCTTATATTTTGGCTTGACGTTTCGGCCGGGTTGCACCAGCCGTGGTCACAAGCAGACTGGTTCAAACTCAAACTCAAAAATTGTTTATTTCAAATAGGCTTAACGCTAGCACTTTTGAAAGGTCATGATTTTTTTTTAAAAAAAGAAACTACCACCGGATCACAACGCGGCCTCAACTGAGAAGATCCGGCAAGAAACTCAGCGAGACGGCTCCGTGCGCGAGGCAGAAATATCTTCGTCTACCCCCGTTCTTTCACTTGTAACGTTAAGCCCACTACACACTACACTCACAGTATCTGTATATTTAACCGCCGGCAAATAGCGAGGTTTTGTCATTTTGATCACTGTTTCCCAAGCAGCTGATAATCTAAAGCCATCGCGTTAATTCCCGATTAGAATAAAGTTTGATAAATATTTACAGTTTATTTACAACATAAACTGTAAATATTTACAGTTTATTTACAAATAAACTGTAAATATTTAGTTTCATTAAATATATTGTTTTTGAATAGAAAATAGAAATGGAATTATTAATTTAATTATACTTTGTGCACAAAAACAGTACATAGGCGGACTTAATGCCAGAGGCATTCTCTACCAGTCTACTTTAGGGTGATGCAGAGACAAATCATGGTAGGTGCAAACAAAACAAGTGAAACGAAATAATCATACATAAATATTATAAAATCTTTAATATAAAGTAAGTAAAACTATAATTTAAATATTATTTTACTTTTTGTGTGGTGTCTATTATTTTTTAACCGGCTTCAAAAAGCTGGTTCTCTATTCGACGCGTATGTATGTAATATTGATAAAAATGCGTAATATTAATATATGTTAGTCTATGTAGGCTTCTAAACAAATTTACCAAATTTTATGAGTGTATGTATGTATGTATATATGTATGTAGGTTTGTCCGCGGATTTCTCAGTAACTACAAGTCCGATTTCGAAAATTCTTTTTGCAGTAGTTAGAGTATGTTTCAACTTAGAGTAGAGTACAAGTTTCATCAAAATCGGTCCAGTAGTTTAAGAGATATAAACTTTTTGTGTTTTCAGTAAGTTATTGTAACGTAGACATTCGAGTTGCGTGATAGTGCTGATAAAATAAAAGTCACTAAAAAGTGTTAAATAAACTATTTAAAAATAAAATAAAAACCGACTTCAAAGTAAATTGTCTACTAAGCATAAAATAACGAAAATATATTGAAGTCGGTGTCAGCTGGTGTTAGTTAACATGATGTGCTAGCACCGACTTCAATATATTCTCGTTATTTTATGCTTTATAGACAATTTACTTTGAAGTCGTTTTTTTTTAAATAGTTTATTCATAATTTGTTTTATTAAAACCTCCGCTAAAGAACGCCACTTTCAGGTGATCATCATTCATGATCAGGTGGTCAAGCATTAGCTTATATTAACTACACAAATCCTCGCGGCTCAACTTGGTAAATAGTTTTATTTGCAGACTAAACATGAATCATGAACGACATTTGAAACCCCCGCCCCTAAAATCAGTCGCATATTGATCGGAAATGAAACACCGCAGAGCTCCAGAAATTCCCACTCTGTGGGAAAAATGACACCCGTTGGCAACCCTAGACTCTTTATTACGTTTATGCGATTTTAGGCTCTATAATACGCTATTTAGAGCAGTATTTCCTTGTCCGTCGTCCGACGTCTAAAGAACTTTAATAAATATCTAACTCAATAAGGATCCATGGGTCGTATATTTTTATGGATATTTTAGTACAGACATCGACAGACGGTTTTATATTACCTTAATTTAGGATTCCTTCCCATAGATTTTACGCGAAAAAATCCAATATGGCAGGTATCACTACACACCTGTCTACATTATATTATACTAGCGGCCTGCCCCGGCTTCGCACAGGCAGATAAAATATTTTAAAGAACTTTTATTCGTTTCGGTAGTTTCGCCTGTACGTCATGTGAAAAAGACTTTCCTCTTTACAACATTAATTTAGATATATTTTTGCATCATTTTGAAATTTCACTTTATGTTTATCCCTTTGATTTATAACGATAATGTCCTCCTGGCCAATCTTTCACAAGATCGGGAGATATTATAGTGCTTGTGTAGCATCGATATAATATTTATAAATATTTGTGTAGACACAATTCAATAGGACGGAAGACCGACACGCATGGCCGGGGGTCAGGCGAAGGATCGACATTTTTATATCGATCGGATTTATGATTTTAACCAGTAAAGAACAACTACAAAAAGTGGTTTGCTCCCTGCAGGTTTTGAACCTGTGACCTGTGGTTTGCAAAGCAACTCTCTGGCATTGGATTTAGAAGATTCTAAACCCAAAAAATGTGCGTGCGTGGAGTCCCTCCGCGCGGAAGAAGTGAAACTTCATTCTCGCTCAGTCGATCGGTCGTTCGGTCGGTCCCTCACTCACTCACTCAGTCACTCACTCATTCACTCACTCATTCACTCACTCATTCACTCACTCATTCACTCACTCATTCACTCACTCACTCACACACACACACACACACTCACATACACACACTCAACTCAACTCACCCCAACTCACCCCAACTCACCCCAACTCACCCCAACTCACCCAACTCACCCCAACTCACCCAACTCACCCCAACTCACTCAACTCACCCCAACTCACCCAACTCACCCCAACTCACCCACTCACTCAGTGACGGCGTCACATGAGCGCTTTCATAACTTTAACAAATTTACGCCTATCGCCTATCGTTTAACACCTATCACTTAACGCCTATCACCTATCATTTAACGCTTAACGCGTTATTTGATAACATTTTTGGAAGTCGCATAAGAAGTTTCACTTCACTTTGTGGAGGAGCCCTCTCGACCTTCGAAACAGAAATATAACAAGTTAAAAACAATCCAAAACTTTTCCTAAAATAATAAGTAATTCTTAAGTTAATTGTTATTGAGTTCACAACAGCTTAACTCTGAAGTTTTGATTGTGCTCTTTGATCTTCATCCCCTTCAAACTCCCTCAACGTGGATATTACTTAATTCAATCCGGATTCAATTTCTTCTTAATATATTTCAATACAGAATTAAAGCTTCTACGTGACGGTAAAGAAATTGAAAATTTCGAAGTTATTTACTGATTGTTGTGAATCGATTATACCATCTGTGTACAATCTGTCTATTGAATTTAGTTAGAGGTATTGTGAAATTGGCATCTAAGTAAGAATTTAGAAATATCCCCGGGCATTTTGCGAATTTCGACTGACGGGAACTTTGATAAAACTGATGGTTAAGTTTATCCTCATCCTCTATATTCGCAGTGAATATAATCTTAATAAATAATTGTTTTTTTTTTTCAATTGAAAGAATTTTGATGTGGTTTTCACAATATGAGATTTTTACTTCCATTTTCTGCGAGTACTTCCTCTCAGATAAGTATACATTTTTAAACGTTTGGACTAAGCCGCGGTGAGTTACTAGTGTCAAAGAAAATATAATTTTTACTTCCACCCTTGTCTCATGAGACGCACGTTTTGGTGAAAGAAATTCCATCCAAACTTATCGAAGTCTTATCGTCTTACCATCGTCGGGCTGGTATGAGCTTTTTCTGCCAACGTAAGCTTGGCCATACAAAGAGGTTTTTTTTTTTTTTTTGGGAATGATAGACGCTGTTGGCCGCAGATGGCCATTACAGCTTCACCGGACAATAGGAGGCGAGCGCTTAAAGCGCTCTAGCCATAACGGCAGAGGTAGCGACGAGCTCAAGGGCACCTCAGGGAGGCACGGCCCCGGCTTGGGCTATCGCTTAAGAGAGGGCTGAATTTACCACCGGTTCACAACGCGCCCCCACTGAGAAGAACCGGCAAGAAACTCAGTGGGGTGATGCACGTCGTTGAGCGCGTACGACCCTTCGGCCTCGCCGGCGAGACCGGTGTCTGATAGCTAGTGTAGCATACGGTTGTCGGGGAGGGTTCGGCGTATTGGACCGGGTCCAATAGGACCGTCATGGGGTCAGGAGGGTCTAGCAGTACGTGCCGTGGTCTGCGGCGCGAGTCAGAAGAACTAGGGGCGTAATCGGCGGCGGCGCGGATTAAACTGTTCGCGTGACGGGACGCGGATTCAAAGTAGCGTTTCGACGCTTCTTTGAGGAAGTTACGAAGGGGATCTAACTTGAAATCGGAATGCAGATCTACATTCCGCATGTACCACGGGGCACCGACGGCACGTCGGAGGAAACGATTCTGGATAACCTGGAGGCTATCGATACGGGTGCGGGCGGCGGGCGCGAAAACTACACTCGCGTAAGTCATGATTGGGCGAATGCAAGCTTTGTATAATGTCAACTTATTTCTAAGCGACATTTTACTCCGCTTGCAGAGAATACGAAAGCCGCTCGATTGCGGACGGACCTAATGTGCGGGTCGAAAGTCATGGCGGAGTCCAAGGTGACTCCGAGGTACTTAACCTTCCTAGTCCAGGGGATAGGGCGATTGAATAGGGATATTGGGGCCAGTCGTCTGTTGGGCCGAAGGCTCCGCGCGGAGAACATATTGGCGGGTCCCCGGGAGAAGACCACCGCGGCACTCTTCTCCGGGTTCACCTCTATGCGCCACGTACGGAACCATTGACCCAGGGCGTCGACTGCGGCTTGAAGAGCACGCGTCGAATAGGACATGTTCCTAACTCGCGCCGCCAGTCTTATAAGTACCGTTCTCTCCCACTGCGGCGGGCGACAACTTAGTGGAAGTAAAAAAAAATAAAAAAAATATTGTATATAAAAAAAATATTATTGTATTGTGTTATTGTATTGTATTATTATATATTTATATATTTAAAAATATTGTATTTATTGTTTATTGTTGTGTAAATATTTTGTAGTTATATAAATAAATTTTATTAAGACGCTGAAAGTAACTACAAACTTGTACCCTTTCTTTATGAGTAAGTATATAATTCGCCAACGGAAACGTATGTCGTTGTACAGCAGCTGTCGGCGGAAGTACTCCTGCGCAGGCCACCTGATGCGCGCGCTCCGATGCGCGTCCGCCACGCTTCATGTAATTACGATAAAAACTATCACAATTAGAGTAGTACAACATCATGGGCAGACCGAGCCTTGCTAAGGTACCTTTGAGCTGGTTCTGTATCGCTGTAAGCGCTTGCCCCTCTAGTCCCTTCGGAGTCGCTGGACGTTCGGGGTGTGGGTCCTAGGACGTCCATTGAGTACGGTGGTTACGGTTAATACGTATCCGCAAGTTCCTCCGACATAGTTGACGGAGACATTGTTTAGTTTAAGAGTATATTATAGTAGTTAATTAATTTAGTATTATTACTAATTTATTATTTAGTTATTTTATTATTTACATTTTTACTATTAATATATTAATTATTTGTTTTTATTATATTGAAATAATAATTTGATATATTTTTAATATAATTTTATTCATTAAAAGTCTAGACTTTTATGCAATTTGTACGTTAGTTTTTAAGTTTTATTGCGATTTATTGCAGCTATTACTACTTCAGTGCAGAACTGAAGTAGATATTTCCTTGAGTCTGATTCAACCATAAATTCGCTGATTGTGTTTATGTTGAGGGTTTTATTTGTAGCTATTTGAAGGTCATTTCTGCTCCGTTCATGGATAGGGCATTCTAGTAGTAGATGCATTATGCTTTCTTCGGAAATGTAGTCACAAGGGCAACTAGGATTGTCTTTGCGTTTAAATCTGTGAAGGTATGCTGCGAACGCTCCATGTCCTGATAATGCTTGTGTTAATTGTTTTGTCAGTTTTATTTTTTTCAGGATTCTTTTTCAGTACGGTGGTGACTCTGAGGAGGACGGCGGTGGGGTTGCGACCACTATCCCCATGAGCACCGTGACTGGTTCCCGGGGGGCTACAATGCGCCCCCCGGCGGCGGGCTCAAAGACAAGGTACCGAGGGGCTCCTGGTGCAGATCCCACCGGAGAGCCCGGGGGTCCCTCTCATGTGCCGACGCGACAGCCGCGGGGGTTTTAGTGGGTAAGAATTCCACATACCCCGGTCGCGTCCCACAGCTCCCGGAGACCTATTGAAGGTTCCCCGCGAAAAAAGCCCTTCTATTCCAGTTCTTAAATACTCATCAAGAGCTAACTGTACACATGATTCCAAAAAAGTTTTGTAGTTTTAATAGGGACTAATCCTACCACTCATCCCCACCACTGTGACTGCAGTTTAAAGGTGTGAAGCGGTGTGAAGGACACTACCTGGTGAAATTAAATTCAAATTCAAAATCATTTATTTCATTTATTTCAACTGGGACGATCAGGCAAGAAACTCAACGGGCTTGTATTTTTTTCACTTTTTTTTTAAACAGTTGTTTGTCTTGTTACAATTAGATCGGCATCAGCGACAGTGTGTTATGCCGTTCAAAATATCAAATAAGAGAGAAAAAAATCGACGAAACTACAACAAACTAAAAGGCCAAAGGGATAGTAGTCGGACCAGTCCCCCAAGCAGCACCGGCGCACGAGTTGACTCGAGCAGCGAGCAGATTACTGACACAAAAGACTTATAATGTAATTATACCAGAATAAAAAAAGTCTTAAGGGTCGGCGACGCGCTATTGATTTTTCTGGTATTGCTATCGTCCATAGGCTGCGGGACTGCTAATAAAAAAAAATGTGTGTGCGTGGAGTCCCTCCGCGCGGAGGAAGTGAAACTTCATTCTCGCTCAGTCGATCGGTCGGTCGGTCGGTCGGTCCCTCACTCACTCACTCACTCACACACACACACACACACACACACACACACACACACACACACACACATACACACACTTTTTTTTTTTTTTTAACGTGGGGAAATCCATTACGGATACCCGCACTGCTACCCCCGTGGCGGTGCGGGTATCCGGACTACTGACAGCTTGTCAGCTACCGACTAAAACCCCACGGTGTCCTCAACCCGCTGTGTCGACCGGCCCCGGGAACGTACATGGTACTCGTCCGGGTCCCGTCAGCGGCTGCTCGCCTCCCGGCGAGCCCTTCCTCGTCCGCGGGTGTAAAGCCCACGGACCTGTCTGCGGGTGTAAAAGGCCCGCAGACTCACAACCAGGTGGCGTGCCCGGACACACCGGCACGCCATCCTCCGCGAGGGCGATAAATCGCTGTGCGCAGGCAGCAGTTCCCCCGTTTCCGCTGCCCGCACTACCTCGCTACGGGGGCATCAGGTCGGCGTGGGCCCTCCTTCTGCGCCCGGGCCTCCTCCTGCGTCGCGGGTCAGCGAGAGGATCGCTCTCCCTGGCCCGCTCCGCTGCCTCCTTCTGCGACATTACGCATTCGCAGAAGGAGACCACCGCCGACCACGACCTCTCGCTGCTCACCATGGATTGTATCACGGCGGGCAGCGACAGGTCGGCCCCAACCGTGGCGCGCAGCAAGCTGCGCTCCGCCGCCCACGCCGGGCAAGCCTCGACTGTGTGCTGCGCCGTATCTTCGGCGCAGCCACAGTCGTGGCAGCCCGGGGTCGCCTCCCTTCCGGCAATCTTGTGCAGATACCTGCCGAAGCATCCGTGCCCCGACAGGATCTGCACGAGCCGGAAGGTGATCGTGCCGAACTTACGGTGCACCCAGTCCTTTAGGACCGGGCGCACCGCCGGTATGGTCAGATGGCCGGCGGTTGGTTCCGCCAGCCGATCTTCCCACTTCACGAAGGCGGCCTCTTGTGCCTCCTGTCGCCATCGCTGGACTTCAGCAGGAGATGCTCCGCCCCGGCTACGCGCTTCTGCGCGCTGCCGGTAGACCGCGGTCAGCACCTCCGCCTCCACGTCCCAGGGTGGTACCCCTGCCAGCGCGCACGCGGCCTCGCACGAGATGGTGCGGTATCCGCGTATCACCCTGACTGCCATGACCCTCTGCGCTCTCCGCAGCAGGGTCTTTGTTTGGGCAGTCAGGGCGTCCGCCCACACCGGCGCGCCGTACAGGGCCATGGACTTGACCACCCCAGTGTACAGCCGACGACAATTGGCACTCGGGCCGCCCAAGTTCGGCAAGAGCCGCGACAAGGCTCCCGCAGTCCGAATCAGCTTCGGCGCAAGACCCTTGAAGTGGTCGACGAACTTCCACTTCGGGTCGAGGACGAGACCCAGATACTTCATCTGTGTCCCGACCCCGACCATGACACCTCCGACGGTTATTCCGGCCCCTGAGGGCGGTCTCCTCCGAGGTCCGTAAAAACACAGGACCTCGGTCTTGTCCAGGGCCACACTCAGGCCCAACCGTCGGATCTTGTCGACCACTTCCTCCACACCGGTCTCAGCCAGAGTGGCTGCCTCGCCGAAGCTGACTCCCTGCGCACAGACCAGGGTGTCGTCCGCGTAACATACGAGCTGGAGCCCGCGGTGTAAATGGCCGCGGAGCACCCAGTCGTACCCGATGTTCCACAGGAGAGGGCCCAGCACCGAACCCTGTGGAACACCGCACACCACTTGACGGCGCAAAAGGCGACCGTCACCGTCGACGCAGACGACACTCCGGTCCTCGAAGTAGGACCCCACGACTCGCCGCAAATACGCCGGGACCCCGTGGTACTGCAGGGCCTCCGACACGCAACCGAAGGGCATGACCCTCCGCCAACCCATGGCCCCACCGACCGTCCGGTCATACGGGCCGAATCGCGGGAGAGATACGCGTGGTACTGCTCGTAGGCTCTGTCCACCACGCGCACTGCTTGACTCCCTACAAATTCTGATCTATTCCTGTGTCCCATTTTGCATTCTCCCCTTTCTGGGGCTGACACTACATTTACAGCTTCGTCGCCGCCTGATCCACTAGCCATTCTCCGCGCTGCTTCTGACTAGGTGCCATTCGTGCGCAAACCTCCTAAGCCGCTGAAAATTCGCCGATGAACTTACGAGATCGCCGTAATATATTGGACCCTCCTCATCGCGTACTATACCATTCATCATCTCTCTTCTCATCACCTCATACAGGGGACAGACCCACAACGCGTGGTGCAAGTCCTCATCTTCCATACCGCACTCACACATACTGTCCTCTACCAGTCGCATCTCATTCAGCCGCTTCCTAAAACACCCATGCCCCGTTAGGATCTGGGACGTCTGATGGTCAGGCTCCACCCAATGCGCTCGCAACCGTTCAGCTATGTCCGGAAAGAACCGGTATAGCTCCCTTCCTTTCTCCTCATCATCCCACCGAGCCTGCCACGCCTGGATCGCCTCCTCCCACAGCTCGCGTTTCCGCCTGCTCAACTGTCCGGCCGCGGCCTGGCGCTCCTCATCTAACTTACCGACACGGATCACCTCCAGATCTGCTGGTGGTAAGGCAGCCAATACTGCAAGCGCAGCCGTGCTGGTCGACCGATACGCTTTGGTCAACAGTATTAGACTAGACCGTTGCGATCTAAGCAACGCGCTCCGGACCACATGGAGTGTCGCACGCCTATACCAGCTGGCCGCAGCATACGTTATCGTGGCTACGTAAGTGCCCCTGTAAAGGATGCGCAGACCGCGATATCGAATGCCCCAGGAGGATGCCGACACTCTAGACATCTTACCGAAGCACTTGGCCGCGCGCTCCCCTATCGATACCGCATGCTGCGCAAAGGACAAGTTGCTATCCATTACGACGCCTAGTACTATGCATGACGCGACGGACCTGACCGCCTTATCCGCAAGCCTGATGATTGGCGGCCGCTTCAGCTTCCCTCTGATGGT
Organism: Furcula furcula; assembly: GCA_911728495.1. Taxonomy (NCBI): domain Eukaryota; kingdom Metazoa; phylum Arthropoda; class Insecta; order Lepidoptera; family Notodontidae; genus Furcula; species Furcula furcula. The sequence goes on from OU452243.1 coordinate 5,267,732, forward strand.
CATGGTAGCTGACTTAGCAGGCGAAAATTCCAGCCTGTTTCGGACACCCCAGGACAAAGCCAGGTCCATTGTTTCCTTAGCCGCACTCTCTATTTGCGCCCTAGACTGAGCCTCAATCAGGACCGTCACGTCATCCGCGTACGCCACCATCCTCACCCCTGTTGGCAGTGGTAAACGCAGCAAGTCGTCCATTAAAAGGTTCCACAACGTTGGACCCAGCACTGAGCCTTGGGGACAACCCATTGTACACACCTTCCATTCCACCTGGTCCCCCACGAACAGACCAACCCTGCGATCGGCGAAGTAGCTCGCCAACATTTTAAAAATGTTGGGCGGGCAACCACCCCGCTTCGCCTTGGTCAAGATCATAGGCCACCAGGCGTTATCAAAGGCGCCGGAGATATCTAGGAAGATTGCTTGAACGTATTTCGATGTCGACTCCTTTGCAGTGCTTATAATTTCGTTGAGCGCCGTCACGGTGGACTTTCCCGGAGAGAATCCGTGCTGGCTCGCAGAGATCTGGTTGCCGATCATTGGGGCGCACTGTAACATTATTCGTTCCAGGATTTTTCCCAGCACGGGCAGGAGCGTGATCGGGCGGTACGCCTTCGGGTCGGTTAACGGTTTGTCATTGCCTTTCGGCAAGACAAGCAAGCGACCCTCCTTCCATACGTCCGGAAACACGCCCTCTTCCACACACTTTGCGTACACCGCGGTGACCTCAGCAGAGGCCACCGCCCAGACATGCTTAACGATTCTTGCACTCAGACCGTCTATACCTGGCGCAGTGTTCGGGAGCCGGGCCACAATCCGCCCGACATCCTCCCGGGGCGGAGGCGGCACAGTCCTACCAGACGGCATCAGCGAGGCCATGACGCGCACTTGCCCGTGGTATTCGGTGTCTGACGATACGTCGTCATCCGGACACAGGGCTCCCAAAAGGCTCGTCATGGACTCCCCAACAGTTCCCGAAAACCCGGAGAGCAACTTCGTGCCGTTAATTATATTCGGCGGTGGCCTAACGGTCCCGGCCGCGGCTCTATACGCGAGGCCCCACGGGTCCTCATTCCCGGACTCCGCCATCCTCTTAAAATGATCTGACTCTGCCGCCTCCATTGCCATTCGGTATCTCGCTCTCACACTGTGGAAATCTTCTCTCAAAATCTCTTCCCTCCTGCCCCCGTTCCTCCTCGAACCTTGCCATTTACGCCGTGCCTTACAATGTAGCCTCCTGAGTCTATCAAGCTCAGGATTCCACCATTCATACCTGTTAACCGTTGCTGGTTCTTTCGCTCCCAAGCACTGTCGCGCCGTTCGTACTATAACCTCAGTGAATTCCTGACACACAACGGACGCAGGATTTTTAAAGTTTATTCTTCCCATTCGCGCATGTATAGTATCGCGGAATCGGGCCCAAGGCACCCCGCGATCGCGAAAGCGCATCGGTTCTGCGTTTGTAGCGGCGTGCTGTGTAATATTGGCTTCACGCGACGGCATGCCTACGCAATAGGTGATGAGTCGATGGTCGCTGGTGCTCACGTCAGGACAAACTCGCCAGCTCGAAATCCGTGCGCTCCTGGTGGCTAGTGTCAAATCTATATTCGACTCACCGTTCGGGCCGCTGAACGTGTACGGTTGGCCCTCCACGTTATGAACGGTGAGTCCCCAACTAGCGATGAAGCTCTCCAGAGCTGTGCGCCGATATTCGGCCTCGTTGCCGCGTCCAGTATAGTGGCGAGGCGCGCTATGCCACATTGGCGAGTGGGTGTTAGAGTCCACTGCCACTATGATCCTTTGGCCCCCTAGGGCCGACAGTACTCGCTCCAGGTGATGAAGATGTGGGTCGATGGCGTCACTATACTGGAAGTATGCTGATATTAAATATACGTCCATTCGCGCCACATGCGCCACTAGGCAGTGCTCCGTGCTAAGGTGCTCTAGTACCGCGCACGCCATGTCCCGGCGGTGCATGTACAGACCCGCTTTTGGTGCCGGCCCGCAGTGGGTGATAAACTGGGCCCTGGAATATTGTTCTTGAACAAGAACAACATCCAGGCCCAGCCCGCGGGCCAGCGCGGGGAGCTCCTTCGTCGCTAGCTCAGATCCGGCGAGGTTGAGCTGTCCAATACTAATTGAAGGCGTACTATCCATAATTAGTCATGGACAGCTCGCGTTGCTCCGCATGTAGGCGCGCCGGGCAGTCACGTGCCGCAGTAGCGTGGCTCGTGTGCTCCTTCCTTCCAAACCGCTTGCAAGTCGCGCAACAGACGGTCTCCGACTTACAGTCCGCCGCCCGGTGGCCAGTTGCACCGCACCTGCCGCACGTAATTTCAGAGGCGCGACAATACCTCTCTGGGTGGCCGTACTGCTGGCACTTGTTGCAACAAGTTACGGCCAGCCAGTCCGTCACCTCAACAGCGTCCCAACCAATGAAGACCCGGTCCTTGGCCATCAGGGCTTCCCGCAGCTTCGGTGACGCATGAAATATTACCGCCGAGGATCGTCCTCCTTGTCTCGTCTTCTTAAAGGCGCCCTTCAGCTGCTCCTTGATGCTGCTCAATGGCCAATTTGGGTTGTCCACGAAATTCTGCTCGTGCAGCTTTTCCACTACGTCTCAAAGGACGGATTCCCCTCGAGATTAGGGAAGCAGACCAGGGGGCGCCTTTGGTTGGGCTCCGTCACGCGCAGTGTGGCCGGGACCGCACCCTTTAGCCGTTCCGCCGCGCTTTTGTTAGTGGTCTGCACCACTACACCCGCATTACCGACACGACGCACTTTGGACACTTGTAGGTTGAGCGCCGATGGATCCACTGTCTTCTTTAGTTCGGCCTTGGTGTCGTCTGCCGTCTTTAGGTCCGCATTCTCTGCCGCCGGATAAATGGCCAGCACCGGCCCGCTCTGCACCGGCATCGGAACCGGTTCGGCTCGCCGCGGCAGTTTGAGTGCCGCCGCAAATGATATCGCGGGCACCGTTGCCACAGGAGCCGCGCCACCAACACCCTCGCGGGCAGCCACCTCGAGCTCCATTGAGGCGCACTTGAGCTTCATGGCCGTGACCTCATGCTGAGCGTCAGCGTCAAAACACAGGACCTCGGTCTTGTCCAGGGCCACACTCAGGCCCAACCGTCGGATCTTGTCGACCACTTCCTCCACACCGGTCTCAGCCAGAGTGGCTGCCTCGCCGAAGCTGACTCCCTGCGCACAGACCAGGGTGTCGTCCGCGTAACATACGAGCTGGAGCCCGCGGTGTAAATGGCCGCGGAGCACCCAGTCGTACCCGATGTTCCACAGGAGAGGGCCCAGCACCGAACCCTGTGGAACACCGCACACCACTTGACGGCGCAAAAGGCGACCGTCACCGTCGACGCAGACGACACTCCGGTCCTCGAAGTAGGACCCCACGACTCGCCGCAAATACGCCGGGACCCCGTGGTACTGCAGGGCCTCCGACACGCAACCGAAGGGCAGTGTATTGAAGGCGTTGGCGATGTCAATAGACACCGCCAACAGCACACCGCCCTGAGACACTGTCTCATCCGAGAGGGCCTTGACGCGGAGGATTGCGTCAATCGTCGACCGACCCCCCCGGAATCCATATTGCGCGTCAGAGAGCCCCGGACCAACATCCTCTAGGTGCCGGACGATTCGGGCAGCGAGCACCCGCTCAAAGAGCTTGCCCGCCTCGTCCAGCAGCACGATGGGCCTATAGGCCGACGGCGAGTCGCGGGGGCGACCTTCCTTCTGAAGGAGGACGAGTCTGCCCTCCTTCCAGATTCTCGGGAACTGCCCGGACACCAGACAGGCGTCGAGCAGTCCCCGAAAACGCTCCTCCAACCCCTCCACCTCCAGGGCTTGCACCCGCACCCGGCCGGGGACTCCATCTGGCCCAGGGGCCTTCTTTTTTGCTCTGAGCCTCGAGACTGCTGCGCCGAACTCATCAGCTGTGATCGCTGGAACGTCGGCAGCAGCTTCACTATGGTCTCGAGACTCGAACATTTGTGGTGGCTCGTGGACTGGGCTGTCCGGAAACCCACTGAAACCCACTGAAACCCACTCACCCACTCACTCAGTGACGGCGTCACATGAGCGCTTTCATAACCTTAACAAATTTACGCCTATCGCCTATCGTTTAACACATATCACTTAACGCGTTGAGCGATAACGCGTTAAGGTGATTTATTTAACGGTTAACGCGTTATGTGATAACATTTTTGGAAGTCGCATAAGAACTATAATTTTAAAAATGGATAAAAAATGTTTTAGTACGACGTTTAAATCAGGACACATTAATGTAATTTTATTATTTACTCTAGTGACGAGACAAGAAAGACGTTCGCCTGGTGGTAAGCAACATGCGCCCCAAAAGACGCGTAATACCGCTCGTCACCCTACCTATATTAGTGGGGTGTCCGGGCAAGAACAGCACCCACCTATCTCCTCCCGTTGGGTGTCCGTAAGAGACGACTAAGAGAAAACAAGAAGACGGGCAGCAACGTCTTTCTATTGGTTTACCTACCACCTATCCCCAAGCCGCCTGCCAAGCGTGGGGATTATGGCAACCCCTCCCTTCTAAGGGGGAGGCCTTTAGTTCAGCAGTGGACGCGTTTCGGCTGTTGATGATGAATGCCTGCATGTCAAAATTTGTTAGTATAAGTCTCACAATAATAGAAGAAAGGATACTTTCTCAATAAAGGATAAAATTCAGTACCTACTTTCTCCTCAATAACACAATGGAGGCGAGTACAATAAGCATTTCTGTAAGAGTGAATGAGATAGCAACATGAACTCATATAACCCTCTGGCAGGAAAGGTGCGGTCGGCCGGTCGATTCGCTCGCCTGCGCAGGAGTGGCTATATTTTATTGTGTCCAAAGCTCTATTGCCTATTGTATCCGGAATAGTGGTCAATGTGGTACTATTATTTTTTTAAATGTTATTATTGTTATTTGTGTAGTAAAAGCTATGGAGTTATTTTTAATGTGAGTTATGAAGATTTCTGATTTGTTTATCGATACTTTGATGAACAGTAAAGTTATGTTGTAGTGTAGTAGTAGTAGGTAGTAGTGCGGTCCCAGGTTCATTGTTCAGGTCAGTGTCTATTACTTACCTACTACCTATACTTTACAGTCCGTGGTTGTTAATTGGTAGGTTCTTTTATACATGACTGGCAGACATGTTACAGAGGCGCGAGCTTAAATTCTACCGGGAACCACAACTTTTAATGTAGGGCCAAATTAATAGATCATATTTGACATCTGTCAATTTCTTTGTTCTGTCTGTTTCTTTTGTTGCTATTACAATAAATACGTAATCTTAATTGAAAAAAGTTAAGCAATCGTGCAGTTCGAATTTCGAAAAAACTAATAATATTTTATGCCCGCCGTTACAAGGTTACATTTTTAAATTTTGATGAAGGCCCTACTCTAGGTCATGCAACCCGACCACCTGATGGTCTGAATAGTAAGATGATCCATGCGTCGGATGGGCATGTAAGTCCTGTACTTGATAGAGGACACCTATGTCCGCACAAGCACTTGTGCACTATAATTATCTCCCGCGAAGAGACTTTCATATATTGGCCGCTATTGTCGCATTAGTCAAGTCAAGAGATCGTTATCATTAGTATAAAATATAACAAAAATATAGAAATTGCATTACCGTTTCGATTCACTTCGATATTACATCGCAGCATCTTCTATCCGCGTTAACTATAACTAGAAGAAATTAACTGCCAGTTAAGTGTTTAACATGATCGCTAACGGCTAAGCCTTCCGGATATCGACTCGTCGAAGCCGGGACTAATTTGCATACCGAGTGCTTCTAATGCGTATAATCTTGTTACGTTCACGTTATAAGTTAAACACTGAGTTACAGACATCGCACGGCTTAGACTTGTGCATGAAATGTTGCACAGGAGTCCCTTATATAACGTAGGTGAACTAGGCAGCACGGTCAGCATTAAAGTCAAAGTCAAAAATCTTTATTTCAAATAGGCTTAACGCTAGCACTTTAGAATGGTCATTTTTTTTTAAAAGCTACCACCGGATCACAACGCGGCCTCAACTGAGAAGATCCGGCAAGAAACTCAGCGGGCTTCTCATTTTTTCACATTTTTTTAAACATTGTTTTGTTAAAATTAAATCGACATTAGCGATAGTGTGTCCTGCCGTTCGAAACATAAAGCAAGGGAGAAAAGAAGAAAATAATAAATTACAACAAACTAAAAGGCCAAAGGGATACTAGTCGGACCAGTCCCCCCAAGCAGCACCCGCGCACGAGTTGACTCGAGCAGCAGCCATCACTCCCCTCAACTATATTAGAGGGAAGGGGGTGACCCGCCACACGAAGCCGCCACAAGTAAAGACTTTTCGATGGCGAGCATGACCGAACCAAAATCACAGTGGCTCACATTTAACTTCTGCTGTTAAGCAGTACCTCGTCAAGCAAGACACAAACATTCAACATCATCAGTCGAAACACATCCACTGCTGAACAATGGCCTCCCCCTTAGAAGGGAGGGGTAACCATCCCCATGCTTGGCAGGCGTCTTGGACTAGTCTGGCCGGTTTGTTTTTGGTTTTATTATCTCGACATTCCGAACACTGTTTTTTATATAAACATTCCACTGCAAAACTTGAAGATAGTGTAAGCTCTTTCTGTAGATCAAACTAACAATGTGTAAGTATCTAATAGAAGATCTGAGGGTTTTTTAACAGCCCTTGGACTCTCTGTTGGCCACGGGCTTCCTCTCAAGGTCTTCGGCTTAGGTCATAGTCCACCACGCTGACGAAATGATTTCTTTCACCGAATGCTAGTAACAATCGCACAAGGACAATTCGCACATGATTAATTAAAAAGAAATCAGAGGTCCGGGTTTCGAGCCCTTTTTTCTTTTTTTTTTTTGGGGAAATATAGACGCTGTTGGCCGCAGATGGCCATTACAGCTTCACCGGACAATAGGAGGCGAGCGCTTGAAGCGCTCTAGCCTTTACGGCAGAAATAGCGACGAGCTCAAGGGCACCTCAGGGAGGCACAGACTCGGCTTGGGCTTTCGCTTAAGAGAGGACTGAGTTTACCATCGGTTCACAACGCGCCCCCACTGAGAAGAACCGGCAAGAAACTCAGTGGGGTGATGCACGTCGTTGAGGTCGCATACGTACGACCCTTCGGCCTCGCCGGCGAGACCGGTGTCTGATAGCTAGTGTAGCATACGGTTGTCGGGGAGGGTTCGGCGCATCCCGGTCCAATAGGACCGTCATGGGGTCAGGAGGGTCGAGCAGTACGTGCCGTGGTCTTAGGCGCGAGTCAGAAGGACTAGGGGCGTAATCGGCGGCGGCGCGGATTACTGTTCGCGTGACGGGACGCGGATTCAAAGTAGCGTTTCGACGCTTCTTTGAGGAACTCGGGTTTCGAGACTGCGCACCTTGCTGTTCTAAGGCAAGCGGTCGTCCACTGAGATGTCACTGCTTTTTCTAATCTGATGGTACCCTGAGACAACTATGATATTATGGATAGTTAACATCTCAGTCCGCTCATCACCATGAATGCTGTAAAGTGTTCAAATCGTCGGGATAGTAAACTCGTAAATAAGCCGCGTTATAATCCATATAATTAGTATCTTTTCTATGTAGTTAAGTTTTTTAAATGCTTGCTCTATGTGTCACTTCAATACGACTTTTTTAGTCATAAGGTACTAAAGATATGTTATATCCCTACTAACGCACGATAAAAGTTGTGTCACTTGTAGTTAGCTATACAGCTATACATTTTCCTACCTATAGTCTGACAAGGACAGATGTATAACAACCAAAAGTAAGAGAATACGAGATGGCTATATTTTGTGCGTCCCGTTGTCAGCATTGGTTAAACGCTTGTCAGTGTCATCTTGTCAACTGACACATTAAATTTTCGGATTATTTCTTACAATATTATTAAAAAAATTGAAACACTTTACAAAATCAAATTATTTTTTCAAAGTTACATGTGCTATATTATCCCTGACTGTTTATTTACTTTGGCCTGGTAATTTGTGCACTTAAATATGCACACCGGCATTTTCGTTTTTTTTATGATAGACGTCACGATATCGCATTGACTACGCGAGACGGCGGCGTGCGACTAACTGCTACAAAACCCAGTTGGGGGATACTCGCTGAACGTCTGTCGTGCGCTAATGGCATATCTATTGTATATAATATCATTGCATAAATATATATTCTTCTTCTTTTCGTGTCGACAATGAATATACGATAACTATATGGTATTTGCCCAGAAAGAGGCTACATCAATGGCGTTCTGATTTGCCTGGAGCAAGTCCTCTGTCGTACAGGTAGTCGGACAAGCGGGGCAACTAATAAGGTGAGATATACTTTGACTATCCAAATAAATGATATGGTTATGAATTTAGATCAAATATTAGCATTATAATCTACAGAAAACTGTAGAGCCTAATGAGATCTCGGGATCAGTGATCTAAAGTCTATGACTGCGTACGCGCAGGACTAGCGTACCTGCTGTGTATATTCTGCACCAACTTCAATAATATTTTCGTTTTTTTATGCTTTTTAGATAATTTACTTTGAAGTCGGTTTTTTTTTTTAATAGTTTATTTAACACTTTCTAGTGACTTATTTTACCAAGATAGGTATCAGCACTATCACGCAACTCGAACGTCTACATTACAGTAACTTACTGAAAACATAAAAAGTTTATATCTCTTAAACTACTGGACCGATTTTGATGAAACTTGTACTCTACCCTAAGTTGAAAAATACTCTAATATTGCAAAAATAATTTTCGAAATCGGACTTGTAGTTTCTGAGAAATCCGCGGACAAACCTACATACATACATACATACACTCGTGAAATTTGGTAAATTTGTTTAGAAGCCCACATAGACTAACATATATGAATATTACGCATTTCTATTAATATTACATACATACGCGTCGAATACAGAACCTCCTTTTTTGAAGTCGGTTAAAAATATACAACAACTATTACTATCATTACGTAGACTATCCCGGGGCTTAGTAATAGGTATTATAATAAAATGGTAGTTTTTTTGTTTTGTTTTTTTGTCGTATGGTTAGTGGCCTACCTGGTGTCAGAGTTTTCAAGCTGCCCTTAGGTCTCTGACTTAGCTTAACGATCGCTGTTTAGATGACAATAGCCGGGACCGACTTTTAACGTGCCCTCCGAATCACGGAGACACTCAGTTCAAATGCCACAAAACGGTCACCCATATAAAGATGGACCTTGCCTGACGTTGTTTATCCAACTGATCGTTTACCGAACAGTGCTTACAACTGGCTATAGTAGTAACAGTTGACCACCCTTTTGCTAGATGACCCAAAAGAGGGCTAGCCTATTGCTATTTACGGTGCACAGTACTACTCCAAATTACTTTTCAGCAGGTAACTAACTGTGACACGTGAGGTATCCGGGTAGAAATAGCACCGACCCATGTCCTCTCGTTGCGAACGTAAGGATTACAAGTTTTGTCAGTCAAATAAGTGATTTTAAATAGGTACTATATATTAGATATACTATCTATACTTATAATAAAACTGTAACAGGTCCAATTCTGTACATTGAAGATATTTTGAAAATTATATTTGGAGGGCATTCTATAACCGATACTGAGGCCGAAATGTATTTTTTTTAATTTTTGTCTGTCTGTCTGTCTGTCTGTCTGTCGGTCTGTCTGTCTGTATCACGGCTGAGCATCACGCCGAAACTACTGAATGGATTCAAATGAAACTTGGCATGATTTGAGATCTTACTACGAGGTAGGACATAGGATACTTTTTATCCCGTAATCTAGCACGGTTCTTTTGGGAGAAGGGATTAAAGTCAAAATGGGTACTTGGTTATACGCTTGGTCCGATTTTATCAATTTTTCTTTATAATATAATAAATATTAGTAAGGAAATACTCATAGAGAGTTGTTATCAAGGTTTTGTAATCGATCGGGTTAAGCAACGTTAGGTAAGGTCATTAAATAGATGGGTGACCGTTTAACGCCATTTGAACTAAACGGGTCCGTGCTTCGGAGAGCAAGTAAAAAGTAGGTCCCAGATTTTAACCGACTATAAAAAAGGAGGTTATGTATTCGATGCCAATGTCTGTTATTAAAAGTTTAGATAACGTAAAAATAGCGCAGGCGGAGCTGCGTGGGTCAGCTAGTGTTGTATACACATAAGTCAATATCACAATTTGGCTATGATGAAGTAAAAAACTTTCTTTTATGCAACTGTGACAGACTTGATCGGCACACGGCTCGATCACAAGTCACAACGTAGCCACAAATAAGAAGGTCAGACACAGGATCCGCTAAAAAACTCAGTTGGAGTTTCTTAGCGGAACACCACACTCGCAACTGATGTTGGCGTCACTGTTAAATCCCCATCTATTTAAGAGCAGCTTACATCGGCCTACCTGAGATCTTAGCCTATTAAGGCTTTTCCATGTAGGCCACGGCTCTTTAAACCCTGGAGGAAGATTTTCATCTGGTGGAACGTACAGAGACTGAGGATATCTCTCCACCCAGAGATCTTGTTTCGCCTTTATAGATTCCCCTACCAAAGGTTGCACACTCTTAATAAAATCGCGACGACTACGTAGACGGGCCGGTGCAGAAACATGGTTGTGAAGTGGGTGCCTCGGATCAGTTTCTTGTTTCCTCCTCTCTATAGCACTTGCCACTACTCTACGTACACTTGGTGGAGCCAATCCAGCGAGAGGGATCAAGGAGTTTAGGGAACATATACATTAAAGAGCATAGATCAATAAATTGGAGACCAGACATTACAGGGTGCTGCGTTGTATTGTTATGTAACTACACAATGCATAGTCAAATAAAGAGTCTGGACTTTAAGTTTTTAGTTGTATGAATGGGTAGTTAGGTTCTTCCATAAACATGAACTAATTTGGAGTATGAACAAAATCTTGGGACCACCAAAAACACTGGTTGGTCTTTTAATTTTGCCAGAAAATCTAAAATTATTACAGGTAATAAATGTTGATGTACTTATATTTTTTTCGGAAAAATAATAGTTCAAACTAAAACAATGTTGACAAGTAGCACAGTTTTTGTAGAAATCCTCAAAAATAACTTTGATAAACAAAAGTTAGGTGTGCGGTTTGGTCTTTTGAGGAGAAAGATGAATACGAAACTAACTTTTCTACGTCAAAGATGGAACGGAACCCTCGGTGTGCACCGAGGTTTAATCAGTATTTTTTCGAAGTGGTCTCGGTATATTTCAGAATTTTTTCGAGGCCTCAATATTTTCGTAAAAATGAATCTGGTCACACTGCAACTTGCCTTTAGACCCCCTGACCTGGCTTAGCGCCTACTATCTAGATGACAACAACCGGTAATGACTTTTTACGTGTCCTCCGAAGCACGGAGACGCTCAATTCAGATTACTTCCAATGCCACTAAACGGTCACCCATCTAAGGACTGACGTTGCTTAACCAACTGATCTTTTACAAATGGCTATGAGCGTCTCAAACAACTACCACCATATTAAGGTAGCTTAGGAAGCTATGGAGAGAGTGAGTAATCAAATACGAAATGAAGTACCTATAGTTGGTATTCCTAATATATATATACGTATAACCATAAGGTAAACTTCACTGCTATACAATAAATAAGGACTAAGGGTCTCGTTATAAATATAACAGTAAGCAGAACTAATGGTTATATCAGTCTCGCCCCACGAGTCGGGGTATGCTGGCGCGAAATTACAGCCCATGGCAAAGAGTAACGGGTCTGCACCAAACATAAGTAAACAAGGCACTAGCGGAAGCGATTACATGTATATCGCTAGAACTTATGCCCTTTGGTCTTTTAATAAATAAATGGCGGTCAAGTACGTGTTTGATAGTTATAAAAGTGGTCGAGTGCGAGTCGGATTGACGGGTTTTTCATGATTTATTATAAACCAAAAACTATACTTACGTGACATTAAACCACGATTAAATGAAGCTTATTCATAAGATAACCCCCTTGATATAGGTCTCACTTTGAAATGTCGACGCGCCATTTCAACCCCCGTTGAAAAGAAAATAAAAGATAAAATCTTTATTTTTCCGATGTAGTTGGATAACTAAGATCTAAAACTAAACTAAGTTTCAAATCGCTAGCATTCCTGAAATAAATAGATGTAACAGACAGACGAAGTCGCACCATAAGGGTTCGATTTTTACCTTTAAGTATGGAACCCTAAAAAGGATCAGCCAGATTTGCTGATCCTTTTCATATATTTCACCCCAACTTTTCTAAAAGTTGACACGGATCGCTTATCGCTTGCTCCAGACGACGCGTTCGCTCCCTTATGTTATGTCCCGCTTCGCTGATCCAACGACGACGTTGGTATCATGTCTGTAAGTAAAGTATTTATTTCTTACGAGCCGTGTGACGTCATATTGTAGTACATTTCAATTACAACCATTTCGTATCTATTTGCGGTAATTTGATTTGAGTTCACTGATAAACAAGTCTAATCGTTCGTCATCGACAAAAAACAGTCGCAAAACGAAGTTTGTTCGTTCACCGCCCACTCTTAGAATCTATTGTCTTAAATATAAACGTCATTAAAGGTGATCATAATAGTCACCTCCTGACCGGTAAGTCCACAGCGGTCAATCATTCAGCCATCTACGCGGGAGATATTTTAGTTTACAAGTGCTTGCGCAGGTACAATTGAATAGACACAAACACACAAATGACACATACACACATACAAGACAGTGGTGCCGATTCTGTTGTCACCACTACACTAAACTAGACTAAATTTTAGTTTAGTGGTGTCAAACGATGATTAAGTGCTTAATTTGATTTCGACAGCTACTAAATTGAGTTGATAGTGAGGTTTTCATTGGTCAAATCATGTTAGTTGAAAACAATTCTCTTGTTCATCTGATTACACTAAACTAAACTAAAATAATTCTCCGGCTACGATACTTATATTAATTTTAATATATTTTTATATTAATATTTATTAATAAAAAATATTTAATATTTAGTATTTTAATATTTGTTTAAATATTTATTTTAATATTTATTAATATTTATTTTAATATTTGTTTAAATATTTGTTTTAATATTTATTTTAGTATTTATATTAATATTTATTCTAATATATATTTAATAATATTTATTTTATTTTAATATTTATTAATATTTTTTATTTTAATATTTATGTTAATATTTTTTTATTTATTAATATATATTTTATTATTTATATATATGTTTAATATTTATTTTATTTTATATTTTATTTTATTTATTAATAAAAATGTTTAATATTTTAATATTTATTTTATTATTTATATTAATATTTATTCTAATATTTATTTTAATATTTATTACATTCTATTTTAGTCTATTCTATTTTATTTTAATCGACATCTTTTAGATTATTCGACTATTTTGATCGACTATTTTGATCTAATTTTAGTTTGAAATTTCTAATATTAGGCATAAATGACGTAATCTGTGCACAACAGAATAGCAAAATACGTTTAAAAGTAAGTTGAGTAACTAAAACCATTATATTCTATCAAACTATACCTAATTTAGTTTAATTCATGGATCTCTGAATAGGAAAGACACGACTAAACTAAAATTTAGTCTAGTTTAGTCTAATGTGTGACAACAGAATCGGCACCAGTAACACATTACCAAAGAGATGTTCCAAAATGTATGGAGCCTGGGCTAGGACTTAGTACACTATACTCTAAAATAGGGAAACACACAGAAAAAAGTTTTTAACTATCCATTTACTTTAATTTGCTTTTATTTGCTTGTAAAAATTACGAATTTTTACTTAAAATTGCAACACATAACAAAAAACTGGCATGGCGGAAAAGTGTCACTGTCATGTGTCATTTTTATTATCAATGGCGTTAAAAGTATTTTTATCACAGTACTCTTTGTATTTTTGTTTCTGTTTTCTCATACATCATTTTAATAATTAAAATATCAATATTAATCAATTCACTACATACAATACACGCACACAACCAACTGTGACAAGTGTGACCGCAGCAGTAGCTATTGACAGCTGGCTGGCTGACAGTTTAATTCGACATCAGTGAGACACCTTAGGACGCCCATGTTAAATAATTGATAATTATAATTAAAATTACAACAATAATAGTCATTTAAACGAAATATTTATATTTTTCCCGGATTCTATGGATTTTTCTCGATATTTTGAGGTGGTGTACATATTCCTAGCCCATTTTGCAACAACTCCTTTGCGCTCAATTTTCCTTTACTCTCACGACCGAAGATTGAAACGCGATCAACGCAACGATAAACTCCAGAAAATCATGTTATTGGCTTGTATTGTCCTAATCAGTAAGGGCTATCTATATATACCAACACCAAGTGGTTGCACTATATTTATCAGACTTCAATAGGACATACTACTTTCTTTTTGTTTTCGCGGGAGAAACCTTCAATAGGTCGCTGGGACCTGTGGGAGTCAACAGGGGTATGTGGGGTTCTTACCCACTAAAAAACTGATTTAAAAAAACTGTTTTAAAAAAAATTACAAAAAAAGACAAGCCCGCTGAGTTTCTTGCCGGATCTTCTCAGTAGCGGCCGCGTTACGATCCGTACGGTAGTTTGTAAAAATGATTTTTGTGTAAGTGCCTCCGTGGGGCCTATACATAATAAAGATATTTTGACTTTGACTTTGATTATAGCCCCTCAGTAACCAGACACGATGCTCAAGGGGACGGGGGTCACAACCCCACCGCCATCCTCCTCGGAGTCACCGCCGTACTCAATGGACGTCCTAGGACCTCAGAGTAATTAGAATGTAGCTAGTATCGCGTCGATTCCCCGAACAAATTATTCGTGGCATTTTTGCGGGGTGCGGGAGGCGAAGTAAACACACACCCAGATACAATTTCACGCATACCCACACTATAATAAACTCGCAACACATTCAAAAAGATACGCACACAAATAAAGAATGACCTGACCATATGAACAAAATTTGGCAGAGGGGTTAGCGCATCATGATCTCACCAGTGGTATCTCCTCTAAGCCTAGGACCTACACCCCGAACGCCCAGCAACACCGAAGAGGAGAAAGTACCTAGCAGTAGGCCTAATTGGTATTCATTGGAACTAGACCGACTATAGCATCAAGATGGGTGGAATTTAATATAAGCACCTAATTCATTGAATAATAGCGAAAACAGCAACGCGTAACAAACGGTCATTGTTCAAAACACATTATCCCAACTTCGCAAAGGGTACACCAGAATAATTAAGGTCCATTGTCAACTTTGACTGTTCTGTCAAAGTTTAAATGCGAAGACAAAGTTACGCAGGTGAAAAGCACCTTATATATTTATATTCACATCCATTTGGATGTGAATAATTTATGATGTGTTTTAGCGCTTTTCGTTTGATTTTCTGTAACAGTTAGCGCGTTTAGTGCCTCTAGGATGAGTTTAAATCGTAAATGACATCATTTTCGATAAATTTCATTTTTAGGGGTACCAAACAGTTTAATAAAGCGTGTTAAAAATCCTAAACGGTTGTAAATCGTATCGGCCATGCTCACCATCCAAAAGTCCTTGCTTGTGGCGGGTACCACTACCTTCCCTCTAATATGGTTGAGGGGAGTGATGGCTGCTGCTTGAGTCAACTCGTGTACGGGTGCTGTTTGGGGGTACTGGTCCGACTACTATCCCTTTGGCCTTTTAGTATGTTTTATTTTCGCCGTATTTTGTTTCATTCTCTTGTTTTATCTTTTGTCTTTTATCAGGACACACTGTCGCTGATGCTGATCAATATGTAACAAGACAAAACCTGTTTAAAATAAAAACTGACAACATGACAAGCCCGCTTAGTTACTTGCCGGATTTTCTGTTGAGGCCGCGCTGTGATCCGGTGGTAGCTTTTAAAAACTATTTAAAAAAAAATAAAAACCGACTTCAAAGTAAATTATCTAAAAAGCATAAAATAACGAAAATATTATTGAAGTTGGTGTTAGCGTACCTGCTGTGTATATTCTGCACCAACTTAAATAATATTTTCGTTATTTTATGCTTTTTAGATAATTTACTTTGAAGTCGGTTTTTTTTTTTTTAAATAGTTTATTTAACACTTTTTAGTGACTTATTTTACCAAGATAGGTATCAGCACTATCACGCAACTCGAACGTCTACATTACAGTAACTTACTGAAAACATAAAAAGTTTATATCTCCTAAACTACTGGACCGATTTTGATGAAATTTGTACTCTACCCTAAGTTAAAAGATACTCTAACTATTGCAAAAAGAATTTTCGAAATCGGACTTGTAGTTTCTGAGAAATCCGTGGACAAACCTACATACATACATACATACATACATACACTCGTGAAATTCGTGAAATTCGTTTTCAAGCTCTTGGACTGGAACGGATTCGGCATCAATATCAATGGCGAATACATCACTCACCTTCGTTTTGCCGATGATATAGTCATTATGGCAGAGTCGCTGGAGGACCTCAATACGATGCTCAGCGACCTCAGTAGCGTTTCCCAATAGGTGGGTCTTAAAATGAACATGGACAAGACGAAGATCATGTCTAATGTCCATGTTGCACCCGTACCGGTAATTGTTGGGAACGATACACTCGAAGTTGTTGACCACTATGTATACCTAGGACAAACTATCCAGGTAGGTCGGTCCAACTTCGACAAAGAGGTCGCCCGAAGAATCCAACTCGGATGGGCAGCGTTCGGGAAACTACGCGAAATCTTCTCGTCCAAAATACCGCAGTGCCTAAAGACGAAGGTTTTTAACCAGTGTGTGTTGCCAGTGATGATATATGGTACTGAGACGTGGTCCCTAACTGTTGGCCTTTTGGATAAGCTCAGAGTCACACAACGAGCTATGGAGAGAGCTATGCTCGGAGTTTCTTTGCGCGACAGAATCCGAAATGAGGAGATTCGCCGAAGAACCAAGGTCACCGACATAGCTCTCAGAATCTGCAAGTTGAAGTGGCAATGGGCAGGCCACATCGCTCGGCGAACCGATAACCGCTGGGGAAGAAAGGTTCTCGAGTGGCGACCACGAACCGGAAGACGCAGCGTAGGTAGGCCTCCCACTAGGTGGACAGACGACATTGTGCGCGTCGCAGGTAACCGGTGGATGCAAATAGCCAATTATCGTTCATTGTGGCGTTCTAAGGGGGAGGCCTATGTTCAGCAGTGGACGTCTTCCGGCTGGTGATGATGACTCGTGAAATTTGGTAAATTCGTTTAGAAGCCCACATAGACTAACATATATATGAATATTACGCATTTTTATTAATATTACATACATACGCGTCGAATACAGAACCTCCTTTTTTGAAGTCGGTTAAAAAAATTGACTATTCAAAAGTGATCGTTAAACCTATTTGAAATAAATATTTATGAATTTGAATATTTTTGAATTTGAATATCGTATTTTTTATTATTATTTGGAGCAATAAGCTCCAAAAAATAATAAAAAATATCTATTGAAGTGAAACTTCTTATGCGACTTCCAAAAATGTTATCACATAACGCGTTAAGCGTTAAATGATAGGTGATAGGCGTTAAGTGATAGGTGTTAAACGATAGGCGATAGGTGTAAATTTGTTAAGGTTATGAAAGCGCTCATGTGACGCCGTCACTGAGTGAGTGGGTGAGTGGGTTTGAGTGGGTTTCAGTGGGTTTCAGTGGGATTCAGTGGGTTTCAGTTTCACTTCTTCCGCGCGGAGGGACTCCACGCACGCACATTTTTTTTTCTGATCAGGAACGGCCCAGTGGGCGAGCGCTTGCCTTGGCCTTAGAAAGAAGGTGCGCAGGTTCGAACCCTGGCTCGTACTTCTGATTTCTTTAATTAATCATTTGCGAATCATTTTTGTACGATTGTTACTAGCTTTCGGTGAAGGAAAACATCCTGAGTGCATGTCTGAGAAAGCCAGAACTAGCGAATGACGTGTGAAGTCCGCCAACCCGCACTTGGCCAGCTTGATAGGTTGGCCCAACAGTGGGACATAAACAACGTCTGGTATATTTTTTTCATCTATGCCATCTATGAATGTCAACCGACATTAGAACTATCTGAACGTAATAAATCAAATTTGTTTTCCATTACCAACTGGAATCGAACTCGGGCTAATGAACGAATGAATGAACGACGCCTTTGTTTGCAGCCGGAGCGAGTCGGCTCTGAACAGTCCAACGGAGCCTGACGTGTCGCTGGCGGCTTCCCTCACTGACCCTCTGGAGGCGCACACCTTGGACGAGGCCAGGAGGACTATCAGGTAACTCGACCAAAATCGACTTTCAATATCCTATTGAGTGAAAACTCTTTAGGAAGGTGTGCAAAATGAGAATGATTTTCACATCGTTTTGTAACACAAAAAAGAAGTATAATTGTGGGTTATATGAATAGAGTGTGTTACTTCTTCCAAGTAGTACGTTCGCTTGAAGGTAAGCGACAGCAACACCAGCTGTGTTTCTACTACAGCTCGTCTTCCGAGACATTTATTATCAAGCCCACACATCTACACATTAGAATATCTGACGCTGCGATGGTAGCCACCTGGGCGATCCCTTGCACAGATTTTACTTTTTAGGGTTGCATACCTAAAAGGTAAAAAAGAACCCTTATGGTCTGACTTCGTCTGTCTGTCTGTCACACCTATATATTTCAGGAACCACTGATGCCATCGATTTCAAACTTGGAATAGTTTTAGATCTTACTTACCCAACCTCACCGCAAAGGAAAAAAAATAATTTCATTTTCTTTTTTTATAATGGGCGTCGAAATGGGTCATCAAAATTTCAAACTGTCTACTATATTGAGTGGGGTATCATATGTGTATTTCCACTACTCAAAACAGTTTTTTATTTTGGTTTGTCACATAGTGTAATCAAAAATGCCAACAAAAAATACAGTCTGTTGTTCTATCTGGCAAGTCTTCTAAACTCATTTAAAGAAGCACCTCATCCTGCATGTTCATGGTTTCCGTCCTAGTATCGAAAAATATTTGAAAATCTGTCTGTCTTGTGTTATGGATGTCTGTCAACTCTTCCATGATAACCATAAATTCTATTCCTTAATCCTATTTTAAGAACGTGTTCGTGTAATGATATATATTGTACAAACAAACCAAGTAGGCCAGGATACAGAAAACTGCCAACAGTATATTCTCGTAAGGGTGACCACGTACAGCCATGCATCTTCCTTTGAGGCCATAAACAAGACGCTCATTTTTCACTCAAAATGAAACCTTATTATTCAGGATTCAAATTCGAGTCGCGTACGCTACTTTCTTCACGTAACTGTTTATAGACACTTCACCATTCAATTAATTTATCCACGAAGGATTTATTACTCAATTAATTTAGCAGACGGTGGCAGCTGTGAATTATTATAATTTTAATAACCATAATCGCTTAACAAACGTGCAAGTTGTTACCGCTTGCGGAAACAAAGTGCTACAAAATTACGGCACCTTTTAAAATACAAGTAGGTTGTTCTGCGTTAGGCTCTATAAGGAACCTCTTGTCGTTATACGAGACTATAAATAATTTCGTATTTTGTTGTGATATTAGTTGTTAAAATTCAAATTCCGTGTTTACAGAGACCTTCGAATGAAGTATCGAGCACAGGCGCACCAACTCCTGACATGGCGCCGAGCGCACCGTACGCAAGAGGAGCTGGTCACTCGCCTGCAAAAAGAGAAAGCAGAACAGCTGAAATCGCTCTCCAGCCAACTGTTACTCTTTGAATCAAGGCTCGTCCGCAAACAGAAGGAGATTACCACCATGCTTGCATTACGCGAGACTATCATCATGAAACAACAAAAAGTCATAGAAACACTCCAAGCGAAGCTCCTCGACAATGGCATAGAACCCGTACAAAATATACCAGACTTCAGAGATATGCTTCAGGATACACACATCACTGCGGACTTCGATTCCCTCAACGATTCGGATTCTGCTGTTATCATGGAGGACGTAGATTTCGATAGCAACACCCCCCATGTACCCAGATTCAGATCGGTGAACCCCGACAGTATCACTATAGTCAGATCGATATCAGATGCCATAGATCCCAATATGAAATACAACGTCGCGCGTCGATCGAACGGTTTCCTACGGAGACCAGAAATACTTGAGACTGTTTACAGTGTTGAGGAGGAGGTAGACGGGGACTCTACTAAAGCTCTAAGCGCTCAGAATAGTACAGAAAAAGAGCTTAAGGATGCCAATAAAACTGACGAGGAGAAATACAAAGAGACAAGTCTCCTCGCACAGCGGCGAGACAACTTCAGAATGAGAAGCTTAGTGTTGACAGCGGAGGTCAAAAGTATAGACAACGACAAAGATCTCAAAACCAAGAGCGGTAAAGAAATGTGGTCGTACAGTTATGTGCCAAAGAGGATGACTCCGGCGAACGAGTCTGATGATGAGGTGACTTCGAATGCGGACAGCGATGAAGACCCTGAACCCCGGTCGACGCAAGTGGTGACATACAACAGAGTCATGTCGAACCACAGGAACGTGACTAAACCAAAGGACGTGAAGTACAAGAGGATAAACAAAGCGAAGTCGAAGAGTTTGGAAGAGCTGAGGGGAAGGTTAAAGAACTGGGTGGAGAAGGGGAATAAACTGTCGAATATTCCGCTAGAGCACGCCCAGAGTTACGCCTAAGTTGAAAGTTCCTTTAAGTAAGTTTAGTTCAAATCGCGCGCAACGCACCTCAAACATTTTTGCGCAAATCATGACTTCGAGTCACGATAACAACACTAATTCGGCACACAAACTAAATTGGACAAGACTATTGTCGTTCATAACACACATTGAACACCAGTCAAAGATAGGAGTCTTGCTGATTTAGTTTGTGAAATTAGTGCTAATGTAGATGATTTTATCGAAGTACCTTTTAAGTATAAGGTTGTACCTATCAGCTTTACGTCAGAAGGAAAACATTATTCTTGATACTCAAGCTATTGTACATAGAGTTTCTTACTTTACTAATATTGTGGATGTTGCAATTAGGGGATAAGTCTTAGTTGGGTTTTTTCACTTTCTATTGTTTATAAAAAAAAAATGATTATATATTTTAGTTCTCGTTTCATTATGTATAGCAAAACTGAGTGCGTCACAATAAAGTCTTTAAATTGAGCAGGTTCATACTAAATCATTTAAATATTAAACAATAGAAAAGTGATAAAACCTATTATTTTTTGCGCACGACTGATTTTGAGTACCTATCTGTCTATGTTTCATTAAAAAATGTAGTTAACAAAAATATTGTTAAAAAAATCTTCGATCGGAATTGATAGTTTCTCCACTCTTCTCTGTGATGGTGTACCGTGAGAATGTGTTGCCAAGTTGTGAAAATATTGTAGATTAAAAAAAACGATGTTTTAATTTAGATATTTATTATGTATGTGCCAATTATTAAAAATAGTTTTTGCTCTATAACTCATAGTGAAATAATTCATGCAATATCATGGGTTGGTTGTTTAGTTTCGTTCGAAATAACAGGATTATATGAAAATGTTGTAATTAAAATTTACGATCGTCTCGTTTCAAAGTTTTAATGGTAGGTAAAGCCTTCGATTCGGAATTTTGTTTATAATTTTGAATATTAGAGAGCTTAAGTCTGCTGTGCTGTTTAATTACTTTTCGTTATGAAAAATATACATTGCAAAGAGTTAAACAGTGTTCAATTTCGGAATTCGCATTTACGAACACCGACTAATTTCACTCAGCAAATTAGTTCTGGTTTGAACTAAGTACAATCATTTTATAAGTACTTTTATTACTCCAATGATTCTAAAAACTCTCGGGCTTCTTTTTCACGTGAGGGACTTACTGCCTAGAACGCCATACTCGTCTCGTAGGATACTCCAAGTAGTATGTGAATGGTAGTTGTAGATAATGGATGTAAGCATGATAAATATGCAAGGAGGCGCTTATAGCCAGTTGTAATCAATCACTATTCAGTAAACGATGTTGGTTAAGCAACACCAGGCAAGGTTAGCCCTTAGATGGGTGACCGTTTAGTGTCATTTGAACTGAGCGTCTCCGTGCTTCGGAAAGCACGTTAATAATCGGTTCCGGTTATTGGCATCTAGACATCAGTCAGCCAATTTAGAGGCCTAAGAGCTCTGACGTCATGTTGGCAACTATGTAACCTACGACAAAAAAAAATCTGCTCCGAAAAAGACCGATTATTGCTTTTTCGGCGCGTGCACGTGCCAATTAGTATCGGAGCGTGCAAGCACGTTTGTAATCCTGAGTCCCGCTCATTCATCCATATTGTCACGTTCTTTGAGGGCTGAAGGTTTATCAATCACGTTTTAGGTATATGTTTCGTTATTTGTCGCACATATGTGTGTTTCGTTCATGATTAAAATATGGTTATATTTTTCATTTGTTTATGATTTTAATTTTATAATTTGATGTTTTTCTTAATTATTGACGCTATAACAAAACATAGATAAAGAAGAAAATTTAAAAAAAAACTATATTACGTCATAATTGAAGCACCAAGCTTCATCGCATGCACCATAAAATTTACAATTACATACAGTTACAATTTTAAAATTTGTAGCTATACATATGTCATTCGGATTTCAATTTAATTCTAAGATTTTGAATAAATATTTGGGAAACATTCGAGTGGTTTATTTAGATTGAAATTTCGAGATGCAATTAAAAACAAAAGTTTGAAATACGTCTTTGTTACTAAAATGAAAATAAAGCACTACTTATTTTTTTGCAAATGATGTTTGGAACATGTGCCAAAGATATTGTAAAGTAACATTTGTGTACCTTTATGGGAATTTTCGTCGTAATATTTGTCGTATTTTTTTTATTAGTTAATAGTTATAAGTAAGAAACTAACTAAACGACCAGCCCACACTTCTACATATCGTTCCCGCTGTAAGAGAAATGGCTTTGAGATAATATATTTTAATATAATTAATTGTGTACACCGCATTCCTAATAATAGTCAAACACTGATAATGAATAGGAAATAAATAATATTATTAATAATTCAACAACGAGTTTCTTTTTGTATTTCATATTCCGATCTTATTTTCGCGGGGGTCTTTAAAAGCTCCCCGGAACCTGTGGGGGTCATTCGGGGTTTGTAGGATTCTAACCCGCTAAAACCTCTGGCTTATAAGAGGGGACACCAGGGCTCTCCGGTGAGATGTGTGCCAGGAGCTCCTCAGTGCCTTACCTTTAAGACCGCCGCCGGGGGGTGCATTATAGCCCCCTGGGAAGCAGATACGATGCTCACGGGGACGGAGATCGCAACCTCGCCGACCTACTCAATGGACGTAGGTACTAGGGTCACATTCATATTCCGACGTAACTGATTAGTAGGGACCGGATTTATATGTATTTAAATTTCCAAAATATGTACATATAATATGGACAAAAAAAACGAAAAAATTTACTAAAAAGCGAAAATATGGAAAAATATGTTGTGTGTCTGTCTGTCACTCGGCTGCGCATCACGCCGAAACTACTGGATGGATTGAAACGAAACTTGGCATGATTTGAGATCTTACTACGAGGTAGGGATACTTACCATAGGATACTTTTTATCCCGTAATCTAGCACGATTCTCTTGGGAGAGGGGATTAAAGTCAAAATGGTTACTTGGTTATACGCTTGGTCCGATTTTATAATTTTTTCTTTATAATTATAATAAATATTAGTAAGAGAACACTCATAGACAGTTGATATCAATGTTTGGCAACGCATCAGGTTAAGCAACGCTAGGTAAGGTCATTAAATAGATGGGTGACCGTTTAACGCCATTTGAACTAAACGTCTCCGTGCTTCAGAGGGCAAGCAAAAAGTAGGTGGGACCCACTTTTTGCTTTTAACCGACTTAAAAAAAGAGGTTATGTATTCGATGCGAAAGTCTGTTATTAAACGTTCAGTTAACGTGCATAACAAGTAAGTAATAAGTTTTAAAAACTAAAACCCGACTACGGATAAACTCGCAGTCTAAAAATGTGATATTATATAGCCTATAACCAGCGGGCAATCAAGACTCTTCTAACGACACCCTACTTGTCCAATTATGTTAAGTAGATTAGAAGATATGCGGGAACAGATGAACATATATACATTTTTGTTAAAATCATAACACTCCCTTCGTTCCGTAGTCGGGTAAAAATAGCGCGGGCGGAGCTGCGTGGGTCAGATAGTAAATAATAATAGAGATTTCGCAGATAATCGTCAAATAGACCAACCGTCAACTCGTCAACTTGATTAGTTAAATCCTTAAAAGTCCTTTTGAATCACGACTTATCAGGTTTTATTAGAAACCGTCGGACATTTTTTTTTCTAAAAAAAATTACATTTGAAATGATGGCTAAATCTAAGGATTCAATTAAGATAATCTCTAAATTAAATCGAATACTAGATAGGTACTTATTTCGTCTGGTAGATGCAAGAAAGTTGTATGAGACTGATAGGTATCATTTTTGTTTTTATTAGATAGTAAGTAAGTACTTAAGTAGGTACCTAAAATTACTAAAAAAAAGGTTTAAAGAAAAAGCTTGAAAGTAAGTAAGTAAATAATTACTAGAAAAGGATAACATTCTTGTGATATGATAGTAAATTATCCCGTCCTTGACTTCAAGATTACTTGTAGTCCTTGTACATATACGTTCCGGTCTAGTCGCACAAGTTTAGAGAGGTTTTATAGAGAAAACAATATTATTGTCTCCCTCTCAACCACCCCCAGTGTGACCGTTTTTGGTATATTCGATACCAAATTGGTAGAATTTGGGCTTCACAATTATGATTTAGTATTTTTTTGGTATAATTTCAAATGTTAGTATATTTTGGTAAAATTTTAACTAAAAGGACATTTTGTAGTGTATTATTTGGTAAATTTTCTGGTAGCACAAACATTCATTCATACAATTTCACTTGCGTAGTTTTGTCTTTGTCTGATGTTTACCGAAACTGTATGATTTATCTCTTTTGTACAGTTTTTATATTAATATTTTAGTTACTTATTTCTTGCACGTTCGGGTGGGTAATTAATGGATGGAACATCATAACACTGCGGCTACTCGGTTGGTATATTTTCGTTATTTTATGCTTTTTAACCGGCTTCAAAAAGAATGTTCTCTATTCGACGCGTATGTATGTAATATTAATAAAAATGCGTAATATTAATATATGTTACTCTATGTGGGCTTCTAAACAAATTTACCAAATTTTATGAGTGTATGTATGTAGGTTTGTCCGCGGATTTCTCAGAAACTACAGGTCCGATTTTGACAACTCTATTTGCAGTAGATAGAGTATTTTTCATCTTAGGGTAGAGTATAAGTTTCATCAAAATCGGTCCAGTAGTTTAAGAGATATAAACTTTTTATGTGTTCAGTAAGTTACTGGAACGTAGACGTTCGAGTTGCGTGATAGTGGTGGTACCTATTTTTCTAAAATAAAAGTCCCTAAAAAGTGTAAAATAAACTATTATTAAAAAAATAAAAACCGACTTCAAAGTAAATTATCTAAAAAGCATAAAATAACGAAAATATATTGAAGTCAGTGTCAGCTCGTGCTAGTCCTAATTAACATGATGTGCTAGCACCGACTTCAATATATTTTCGTTATTTTATGCTTTTTAGATAATTTACTTTGAAGTCAGTTTTTATTTTTCTAAAAATAGTTTATTAGATAATTTACTTGGAGTTGGTTTTTTTTAAATAGTTAAATTAACACTTTCTAGCGACTTTTATTTTACCAAGATAGGTATTAGCACTATTACGCAACTCGAACGTCTACGTTACAGTAACTTACTGAAAACATAAAAAGTTTATATCTCTTAAACTACTGGACCGATTTTGATGAAACTTGTACTCTACCCTAAGTTGAAAAATACTCTAACTATTGCAAAAAGAATTTTCGAAATCGGACTTGTAGTTTCTGAGAAATCCGCTGACAAACCTACATACATACATACACTCATAAAATTAGGTAAATTTGTTTAGAAGCCCACATAGACTACCATATATTAATATTACGCATTTTTATTAATATTACATACATACGCGTTGAATAGAGAACCTTCTTTTTGAAGCCGGTTAAAAAATACCATTCCCTTATCTCCGAAGTTGGTGGAGGGAAATACCTGAAATAATTACAGATAATACATGTGTATCTATATTTTACAGGGAAAATAAAACGATATTTCCAAAAAAACTCGACAAACAAACTTAGTTTAGAGTATTTTTTTGCTATCTGAGGTGTCAGACGCATATTAAAATAACTTATATACGTCCAAAAATGGTATGGAACCCACGGTGCTCGAGTCCGACTCGCACTTGACCGTTTTTTAGTATAATTTTAGTATAATTCTGCATAAATATTAGTATTTTTAGTACTGAAATCATATTCTTTTAGTTGATTACCTTTTTATGAAACGGTCACACTGACCACCCCGCTCCAGCAGAACGGCAGACACCTCATTCTTGTCCGTGCGCTCACGGCGTTCGCACGAGTTCAAATACAAAAGATCTTTGAAATCATGAAAAAATCTAAAATAAATAAGAAAAGTAAAGGAAGTCATAAAACTAATAGTGGAACATTATTCGTGTCGCTGTTAACGAAGATTATACTCTCGAGCTAAAGTGAACCTTTGAATTCATTGGGAATCACTAATGTTTATTATCCGTTGAATTCTTCGGATATTATTGTGCCCATGGATGAATTCATCCATGATTGTGTCTAAATATCATCCTGCCTGCCTGCTGCTGCTGCACTGCTGTACCTACTGTACCTGCGAAGATTTATACGCTCGAGCTGAGTTTGTGTAGGTACCCTTTGCATTCATTGGGAAGCACTAATTTTTATTATCCGTTGTATTCTTCGGATATTATTTTGCCTAATTATCACAATGTGCTAAATATGACAGTTGGATTCATCGCAAATCGTGCAGCTTATCTGTTGTATTCTTCAGATAATACATTTTTTCTTCGTGTCGCATTATTACTACAAGTGAGTAAGTATGTCTATTTTAGATAAAAGCGAATAAATATTCGCTGGTGTTGTACCTTCAATTATGATTTAAAAAAAAATACTATGCAAAGATACCTAATGGTATTCATTGGTCAAATGTAAGCTTCGCGCTGAAACGGGATTTGTGCTCGAAGGTGCGGAGGCAACAAAGCACGGTAACAAATGTCACATAATAGTACCTGATCAGATGAGTTTTTTGTTCGTGAGGCGGAAGGAATCTCTAACGAAGTTGATTCACTTGGTTTTATGAAACTTTATTCCTCAATTTGTAATAGCTACTCTGAACCTGGAGATTGGCACCATGCTAATTGATAGTTGAAAGTCTATTAGTCAGTAAAGCTCTTTTGGCTTCAGGGAAGGTGGACAAGCCTATATACCATAAAATATATATATATATATATGTATCCGTACTCTAAACGAAGGGGTCAACTCTTGGCTTATTCTCACTATGCCGAAACTGATACCGGTAGGTCGGTTATCATTCAACTGATCGATCAACCCTTGACAGATCCCTTTAAAGATAGTGTAACAGATTTCTTTCTTTTTTGTTAGATTTTATGAAGAATATCTAGGCAATTATACAAAAAAAAAAACATTCAGAGTTAGATATATGATTAAAAATCAGTAGTAAGTTAAGTTAATACTTCCCAGATTTCATACTTACTGTAAGTTTAAACGGGAAAGGCTTCGAAGACCTAAGCTTAATCCTAGCACCAGCATGATGGCCAGAACTACACTGACATAGTCCGTGGACTGAAACCAGTGAGGTTTTTAGTGAGCACTCTAACCGCCGCCAGCGCGGCGTCGAGGACTGCCATCTTCACCGCTTGACTGATTGCCGACCGTGTCCGCCACGAGTCACAGCACCGTTATGCAATTCAATCTATCTCTCAGTTTAATCACTAATTATTCATAGTATAAATGTTTATTTAGAAAACTTGTAGTAAAGTAAGTTTTATTCTGGGCTCCATAACTTTGCTTGTTTTTTCCCGCAACAGTTAAACTCAAATACAAAATAAAAACAACTCAAAAATAAAAAAAAAATAAAAAAAATTAAAAATTTGAGTCTGCACCTTTTTATACTTATTTCGGCAAGTCCCATTACACTATGTAGGTACACTACATTGTGACAATGTACGTTGTACTATGTCGCTTGAGTTAGATACTTAGCTCCTGCTTAAATGAATGTTCTAACTGTGTGAAATGTGTGAACTTTTTGATTTTTTTAGATGAATATATTCTTCAGATTTTCACGGACGCCTTTCTAACGAGTGGCATACTCCTCTGCACTCAAACCTTAAAGTTGAAGCGTAGCAATTGGTTTGAAAAACTGGTGAGCATTGGTCCACATTGAGTGTGTTAAAACGAATGGTAATCCATTGATTTAGTCTCTGGAGACAAGAAAAATTGTGACTATCGTGTGTATACCACATACCACTGCCTTTTCTTATTAACACAGAATAAGCAGTTGATTACCCTAGCTAGTATTAGGATAGGCTAATATTTGGAAGTGAGGTGCACATATTAACAAACTCATTAGTTCAATTATAAGTTTATTATATTATGCAGGCCGATATAATAGTAATAGGATAAACAAAGACACAGAACAAGAGATCGGGTGTAAACAATTATAATAATATATGTATAATAACATTAAAAGAAAAAATATTTTGAGTAACATAGGGTACCCACATATTAAAAAAAAAACTAATGTAAGGGCACAAAAATACAAATGTAATTTTTTTTCCAAGACTATTTTTTAGCGATAACGATCGAAATGAGCCATTTATTATATATCGAATATAGGCCGTATTCATGATCCTCAAAGTTAGTTGTAGATGGAGATTTAAAAAAAAAAAAAAAAGTCTGGGAATCGTAATAACCATTAGTAAGATTATTACAAAGGGCTGTCATATAATAATAATTGACCTTTAAGAGGCCTTTATCTTATATCTTATTTTATGAGTCTCATTATAGCCTCCGTGGCGCAGCGGTAAACCACTTGCTCTGCAAACCGGAGGTCGCGGTTTCAAATCCGTGAAATCCCGTGGAGAGTAACCACTTTATATACTTTTTCGTTGCTGGTTTGGACAATGCAGGCCGGTCATCTGATTGTCTGTAAAGTAAGATGATCCATGCGTCGGATGGGCTTGTAAAAGTCAGTCAGGTCAGTCCTGCGCCTGGCCTCTCCCCAGTCGTGTCAATTTTCCATCTTAACGAATTGTGAGTGTAAACGAAGATAGAGTGCACTTGTGTCTACGCAAGCACTTGTTCACTATAATATCTCTCACGTAGAAGGCTGATTTTGTGAAAGATCGGCCGCTGTGGTCGTATCGACCTTCTGGTCCTTCTGGACATTTATATTATTGTTTTATAATTTATGTACACACTGTAACAATAAAGGAAAGAAGAAATAGAGGCAAGATACTATTCTTTACTACAAAGGCACAGCTTATTTCAGAAAGTTCTGCCTATAAAAGTTCTATTATTACCTACTATTATAGACATAATTTTTATTATGAGCCTCAAATGTAATTAACATCTACGCTTGTGTTCGGTTCCCGTATATTATCTGCATTTCTATACTCTGCCCGGATGAAATTAAATGCCTAGGAAAATCTTTCCATCTTATATTTTGGAAACGTTAATAAGGCTTTATTAACCTGATTAGGATAAACCCTAATAACTTGATTAGGAGTTTTCCTATTATAGTCGTCTTAACCGTGGTACACCATCTTTAAATCCTAAAAATATTTACTTATATAGAAATTATTTCCAAAGCATTCACTACACTGCCTCTTCCTCTAGCAGCATATTTGTTGTTCTGGTACGTTTTGGTAACGTGTTGGTAAGACAACACACACAACGGTCAGCTTTTGCAGAAGTTATTCTATCTTGTTTCACAGAGTACTTGTACCATAAGTCTAATTTCAAGCAAACAACATTGATTTTACAATGATAATAACGTCTCATCTCTGATAAGTTCGTTAATAAGTAGTTTTTATAAATTCTATAGTTATTTGAATAGTAACAAATTAGCTATTTCTTTGATATACATAAACAAAATAGGCAATATTATTAAAAGTTTTAAATGTTTTCTTTCAAGGAATCTGTGAACTGAAACCAATATTTCCTCGCTATGACATTGCATAGAATCTAATTACTATATTACATACATAATATCTTTTGGTTACTTATAAAACATTACTTACAGTAGCTGATTTTATTAGTTTAGAAAATATTATTCAAAACTTAAAAGTACATACCGTTAACACTCTGCCTGTAGAATAAACAAAAGTTAAACTATTACAATATATCAAACGTAAGGCCAGTTACAGTCTTAAAACCTTAGGAATTTGTAAGTAGATGTCAAACCATTTTAAATATGCATCAATTGATTCGAAGACCTGATATTTGTCTGGCACCAACACTAACTTTTCAGTTATATCCTCCATGATATGGTCTTATCTTGTCACTCTGGCCACTGTCCTATGTATCGAGGGTTCGATTCCTAGCTTGTGTCTGGGTGTTGTTTATCTTTTTAGTTTATATTTACAAGGAGGAAAGGTATATAGTTATATACCTTCACTACTAATACTTATTAGTATCGGTTGTCTGGTTGCCATGACGCAAGCTCTACCGTATTTGGATTGTCTCAAAATATTATTTTAAGTATATTATTAATTTATATAATAAATTTATCAACATCTTCTCAAACCATGGGACGATAAACATATAAAAAAGAGATATTATTAAACAGCACAATTGATGCTTCTATATTTACTACTTACAGTACGAGAAATGAAGTCATGACTTCAGCGGCTGTCCAGAAAGGCTTTATTATTAGAACCATTATAAAACTGTTTTCAGGATGGTCTGCACACTTAGCAAGCAGTCTCTAAGTTTCTATAATGGACCTCAATTGCTACTTGGGTAACAATGTCGGAATTAATTGTTCAACAATGTTAAGGTAAAAGTTTAAACTATATGAATAGATAAATAAATAAAATAAATATATTTAAAGAAATATATAAATATCAGAAATCATTAAATTTATAAACATAACTATATTAATTAATTTAAATGTAAGGTAAAACACCCAGTGTCCGACACAGCACCATTGTCCGACATTTAAAAAGTTTACTAATAAAAATAAGAGTAGTTTTCTGCTTTCTGAAAGGATTTCAAGGTTAAACAATAAACGCGGGTCATCTATTTGTCATTGCAAATGACGTTTTACACATTCGGCCATTTTGTAGAAAATGGCTCGGTATAAGGTTCGACCGCAAGTGATCCTCCATCGTATATCTAGTTTTACTAGTAAAATCGTTAAGGAGGTGAGTAAGATTTATTGCTCATAACTTTTAATTGTTTTGCTGTATCAAAAATGTTGTTTGTTTATAAAATTAGGACATAAATTGACTAGTTATTAATAAACTTTTACAAGGGTGAGGTTATAATAAGATACGAAAATACGCCTGTCGGTAATTGGAGTTTTTTTTCTTCGCTTGTTCCAAACTTCGTCAAATGTCGAATCGTTTCTTTTTATTATTTTTTTCACTTTATTTTATTAGCTATGTTTCTTCAGCACATTAAAATATATTTCTTTCATTTAAATCGTCAAACTGCTTCCAGCGATCGACTGTTGTGTCGATGATTGGATATTCCATGTGTTCCAATAACCGACATTGTTTTCAGGAATGGCGCCTAAAAACATACACGCCTTTTTAAATGGGACAGGCGATAGAAGCAGTCAGTCTGCTCGTCTTCAAAATGCTTTTGGGTGGAAAGCACGTCATTTGAGCACCGTAATGCGTTGTTACGCAGAATTTTATCGTGGCCGTGTTTCTCTCCATTATGAAATTCGTGAAGTTCGGCCTTCAACTGCGTTCACTGAGGAAAATATGGCTACTGTCATGTCTTTTACGGGTCCGGAAGAGGCCGTGATAGCTTATAACCAGCACGTGAAAAAAACGCCCTTAAACCAATGGTCCACATGTTTTCAAAAATGGTTTGACTGAATGGAACAGTGTTTAAAATATAAGGACACCAGAGTTAAACCAACCCGACATTACACTGAGGACGTCCCAGACATCAGGCTGTACTAGACTGGAATGGCTCTCAAACAGCTTAAGAACATCAAGGGTCCGGGTGAATACGGAATCACAACAGAAATTCTGGGAGCGAATGGAAAACCGATACTTTTAGTCCTCCAGAAGTTATTTAATTCCGTCTTACTCGAAGACACTACGCCAGAAGCACGGTACAGGGGTGTGGTAGTGACATTCTTCAAAAAAAAGGTGATAACACATTATTAAAGAATTATAGATATATCTCACTCCTGAGCCATGTGCATAAGCTGTTTTTGAAAGTCAATACTAATCGTCTTGAACGCAGTTGTGATGACTTCCAGCTTCCCGAACAAGCCGGGTTCCGAAAAGGCTTTAGTACCGTAGACCACAATCATACGTTCCGTCAGATCATATAGAAGACTGAGGAGTATAGACGGCCATTATGTCTAGCGTTTGTGGGCTACGAAAAAGCCTTCGATTCAATCGAGACCTGGGTGGTAATCCTGTCCCTCCAGCGATTCCCCAGTGACTATATGTACATCGAAGTGTTGGAGTGTTTTTACAGCAACGCCACCATGTCGATCCGGCTACAGGACAAGACTACAAAATCAATCCGATTGCAGAGAGGCGTGAGACAGGGAGACCTTATTTCTCCAAAACTGTTCACGAACGCATTGGAGGACGTTTTCAATCTCTTGGACTGGTTCGGATTCGGCATCAACGCCAATGGCGAATACATCACTCACTTTCGCTTTGCCGATGATTATATTCATTATGGCTGAATCGCTGGAAGATCTCAATACAATGCTCAGCCACCTCATTAGCGTTAACTCAACAGGTGGGTCTTAAAATTAACATGGAAAAGACGAAGATCAGGTCTAATGTCTATGTTGCATCCGTACCGGTAGTTGTTGGCAACGATACACACGAAGTTGTTGACCGCTATGCAGCTATATACCGCATAACTTCGACAAAGAGGTCGCCCGAAGAATCCAACTCGGATGGGCAGCGTTTGGGAAACTTTGTGACATCTTCTCATCTGAAATTCCGCAGTGCCTGAAGACAACGTTCTTTAACCAGTGTGTGTTTCCAGTGATGAAGATATGGTAACGAGACGTGGTCCTTAACAGCTTGCCTTTTAGAGAAGCTTAAAGTCACACAACGAGTTATGGAGAGAGCTATTGTTGTAAAATACTGGCTAGTTTATAATCAAAATGTATTCAAATATACATCCTTCTATTTTAGACATATAATTTATGTGTCACTTCATAATAAATCTTTTACAACAGATGAACAGTTTTTCCTCTTTATATATAATATTATATTTCACATTCGTTATCAGCACGAAATATCTTAATTAAAAGAAGATAATTATGGTTGCAACCAGTTTTCAAGGAATCCCGATGTTGAGCAATCGCGATGGTTACTCTAGCTGGAAATTCAAAATGCGTATGCTGTTAAAGCATGAAGAACTTTGGAGCACCGTAAATGGGTATGTAGAGACTGATAAAACTCCTCTAGACATACGTGCTAAAAACGACCAGAAGGCTCTGTCCAAAATATGCCTTACAGTCGAAGGTGCTGCTATCACGCATGTAAGAACAGCAACGACAGCAAAGGAAGCATGGGATTCTCTGCAAAGAGCTTATGAGGATCGCGGGTTAGGTCGAAAACTGTCTTTGGAGAGAAGTTTGTATCGGTACTGCTTGTCAGATTTCACAAATATTGAAATGTACTTGAACGCAGTCATGACAACCGCACAGGATCTGGCCGATATTGGCAAAATCATAGATGATAGCTCTCTTGCTGCGATAATTTTGGGTGGTTTAACTCCACGATATGAACCATTGATTATGGCCTTAGAACACAGTAACATAGAAGTGACGTCGGAGTTGGTAAAGACGAAATTATTGAGTGAAATGTCGAAAGAAGCTCAAAGTGATGAGGCGGCACTAAGGTCTACACATAAAAGGAAGACCATAATATGTTACAAATGCAAACGGCCTGGGCATAAGAGCCCTAATTGTCCACTTAATAAGGATAAAAGGAAAGAAAACTGTACGCAGAAAACAGGACAGACTGTCATCGCTACGGGACAAGTTAACACGGACGATAATGTTTTGGAAATGGCTTTGTCTGCACCGGGTGATCATGGTAACAAGTGGATCATCGATTCAGGAGCGACTTCACACATGACTTCGCATCGTGAATGGTTTCGAAGTTACCAACACATTGATGGTGGGAAGATAGCCATTGCAAACGGTGAGATGTTGCCAGCTGTGGGTATTGGTGAGGTTTTTATTCATACTGCTAATCCACTAATAAATAAAATAACTAATGTCGTTCATGTTCCCGGTTTAAAATGTAATTTACTTTCAGTAAAGAAAATTGTTGAAAAAGGTTTCTCAATCGTTTTTGATATGAATGGTTGTAATTTTTATAGTTCAAATGATGTATCTTATACTCGTAATTCTCTATTGTATGGTTCGTTTAGTGGTGGACTGTATACATTAGATTGTTCAGTTAATTTTCGGCAAGAAATTTTAGCTTGTAATGCGCAGTCCGAACTATCCAAGTTTCAGCTTTGGCATAGGCGCTTAGGACATCTTTGTCGCATTGGTATGGATCTACTCAAAAAGGGTCTAGCTGACGGCGTAGAGTTTGCGGAAGTGGATAAAAAACCATGTATCCCCTGCATAGAGGGAAAGCAAGCAAGAAAACCCTTCAAAAGGTTGAAGTATAAAAGAGCTACCTCAGTATTAGAGTTAGTTCACACTGATGTGTGTGGGCCGATGTCAACCACTTCATTTAAAGGTAATAAGTACTTTATTATTTTTGTAGATGATTATACACGTTTCATATTTGTTTATTGTATGGCTTCTAAGACAGAAGTGAAGTCTAAGTTTTGTGCTTTCCAATCTCTCGTTGAGAGACAAACCGGCGCAAAACTCAAATGTTTGCGTTCCGATAACGGCACCGAGTATGTCAATAAAGAGTTGGCAGACTATTTAAAATCTCAAGGGATTGAACATCAAACGACGGCGCCGTACAGTCCTCAACAAAATGGAGTAAGTGAGCGATGTAATCGTAGTATTGTAGAGAAGGCTCGGTCTTTGTTGTCACATGGGTCTCTCTCGAAAGCATATTGGCAGGATGCTGTAGAGACTAGTGTCTACTTGAAGAACCGGTCCCCTCATCGTGCACTTACAGGCAAAACTCTGTTTGAAATGTGGTATAAAAGCAAACCAGATTTATCTCATTTAAAGGTATTTGGATGTAGAGCTTTAGTTTATGTTCCTTCATGTCAAAGAACTAAATTGGACATGAAAGCAACTGAACATATTTTTGTTGGATATTCAGAAGATCCTAGGAGCTATTTTTTCCGAGATGCCGAGACACCTAGGAGGTTACTCAAGTCACGTGATGTTACTTTCTTTGAAAATAATTTCACTGGACTGAAGTGTGATCCTGTGAGTGTTGTTAACTCAAATGTTGTTAATTTACTGTCACAGCCTGTACCCCAAGAAGTGTCTTCACCTTCAGAAGATACTGAGGTTATTATAGAGGAGCATGGAGACGACTTTGTGGTTGCTGATGAAGCAATTGATAGCGAAGAAGCAGAGTCAACACACTCAGGTGAACAAAGTTTTCAATCTCCGGTTCCCTCAAATGAACCAAGTGTTGACAATGTTGATAGTTCTAACAGGAGATATCCTCAGCGAGTACGTAAACCTCCAGATTATTTTTCGTATATTACTGTAGACAGTGATGTTTTTGGTGATGATCCAATAACATATCGTGATGCCATCTCTAGCGAAGAAAGTGATAACTGGGTCTCTGCAATGAAAGACGAGTATAATTCTTTGATGAAAAGAGGTACCTGGATATTGGTTGATAGGCCAAATAAACCTGTAATTTCTTGTAAATGGGTGTACAAATTGAAAAGAGATGCCCATGGAAACATAACTAAGTACAAAGCCAGACTTGTTGCTAAAGGTTATAGCCAAGTGTCAGGTGTAGATTATTCTGAAACCTTCTCGCCCGTAGTAAGGAATTCTTCTTTACGTACATTGTTGGCTTTAGCTGTGGAGCTGAATTATAATATTCGCCACTTGGATGTGGACACGGCTTTTCTAAATGGCGAATTGGAAGAACAAGTTTACATGAGTCAGCCGCAAGGTTTCATCCAAAAAGGTCAAGACAACAAAGTGTGCTTGCTTAAAACGTCTATTTATGGCCTGAAGCAGGCAGCACGGGCCTGGAACATAAAGCTGAACGAAACCTTAGCATTAATAGGTTTTAATCAAACACCTTCCGAACCATGCGTATTCACAAAAAGTTTCGGCACTGACACTGTAATACTGGCTGTATACGTGGATGACATAATTCTTCTTTATAAAAATAAAATTAATTTTGAAATTGTCAAAAGTAATTTGGAAAAGTATTTTTCTTTGAAAGACCTAGGAAATCTGGAATATTGTCTAGGTTTAAATGTTAAACGTGATTCATGAAACCAGATTCAAATAAACCAGAAAACATATATTAAAAATGTGTTAAAGCGGTTTAATATGACTGACTGCAAGACAGTGGATACTCCTTTGCAAAACAATAAGTTGGAACCGTGTTATGGTGAGCAATCCGAATATCCTTATCAGAATTTGATTGGCTGTCTGATGTTTCTGGCTGTGAACACTCGACCAGACATAGCTTACGCTACAAGCTATCTTAGTCAGTTTAATACAAAGTTTGGCAAGTCGCATTGGATCGCAGCTAAAAGAGTGCTTCAATATTTGAAAGGAACTATGGATTTCTGTATTACTTACAGGAAGACAGGAGATTACCTGATGGGCTACGCGGATGCTGACTGGGCCAACAGTAATATTGATCGGCGTTCATATACCGGATTTTACTTCACTTTAGCGGGTGGTCCGATCTCTTGGGAAAGCAGAAAGCAGAGTACCGTGGCACTGTCCTCTGCGGAAGCGGAGTATATGTCATTGAGTTCGGCTACCAGGGAAGCAATTTTTCTGCGCAGGTTCGTGTCTGAAGTTTGTGGTAGGTTGGATAGGGTGTTGTTACACACTGATAGTCAGAGTGCTCTCAAAATTGCTAAAAACCCAGTCCACCATGCTCGAACCAAGCACATTGATACTAGGTATCATTTTATAAGAGAAAAGGTCGCTGACAAATCAGTAGTTTTAAGGTATTTACAGACTAATGATATGCCAGCTGATGTACTTACTAAGCCACTAGGGCGCACAGCACATAAGAAGTGCATTGCTAGTATAGGTCTCACTTAGAGTTTAATGCTTTTGTTGTTTGTTTAGTTAACCATTAAGGTTATATTTTTGGGACTATGCTAGATTTTAAATATTCTGCGGTATTTTGATTAAGGGAGGGATGTTGTAAAATACTGGCTAGTTTATAATCAAAATGTATTCAAATATACATCCTTCTATTTTAGACATATAATTTATGTGTCACTTCATAATAAATCTTTTACAACAGATGAACAGTTTTTCCTCTTTATATATAATATTATATTTCACAGCTATGCTCGGAGTTTTTATGCGTGACACAATCCGTAATGAAGAGATTCGCCAAAGAACCAAGGTCACCGACATAGCTCTTAGAATCTGCTAGTTAAAATGGCAATGGGTAAACCATATCGCTCGAAGAACCGATAACCAATGGAGAAAAAAGGTTCTCGAGTGGTGACCAGGAACCGGAAGACGCAGCGTAGGTAGGCCTCCCACTAGGTGGACAGATGACACTTATTTCCCTTTATTATAATAGACAATCGTCGTTCATTGTGGCGTTCGAAGGGGAGGCCTATATTCAGCGGTGGACGTCTTCCGGCTGGTGATGATGACGAATACCAATTAAAAATAGATCTACAATTTATTTTAAATATTTGATTAGTTAAAATAATTCAAACGTGAAAAAAGAATAGTGAAAGTACATAACGGGATTTTTTCTAAGTTAAAGATTATTTTCAAAATAAAGGGATTTTTGAGTAAAAATATAACTTTTTAATATTGTTAAAACAACATTAAAAAGTCATAACCTAACTTGAGGTAAGTTTGTCACACACATGTACATCAGTACATGTCCCTGTATGTTTATTATAATTAAAATCATTAATTTACTTAATAAGACCCTATTGGGCATGGTGTTAGGATTAGGTCGATATTTGGATGACGATAAATAGAACATGTCGATTACTAGATGACGATTATTGGATCATGTCGATTACTGGGTGTCGATATATGGAATTTCATTGTCGATAACTAGCCCAAAAACAGCCTTAATCTAAATTGATTTATTGATCTACTTATTAGTATCGCACTCGTTTTTACTTTAAGATAATATAAAATGAACCCTAAACTTATACCCAGTGCATGAAAGTATCGTGTGATATCATAAATAAATTAGATATTTAAAAAAATGTTCATATGCGATCCTTAAAGTGTCGATAATTGGGGGTTTTACCTTACCTATGTATGCATTTTGCAAATTCTACTTTGGTTTTATTATAACTAATAGCTTAATCATCAAATTAAGAAAACTTTATCTCATCCTGGAATCTCATTAAGTGCAACATTGATTTTTTATCTCTAAACATCTACAAGTAATCTTGAAGTCAAGGACGGGATAATTAAGTGATCAAACGAACTTACCTTAAGTGAAGTTCGATCCTAATTATCCAGTCCTTGACGAAAGATTTAAGGTACCCTAAATGTCCCTGTTGAATCAATGTTGCAGCTGTATTTCATTTTACTCTAAAGATAATGAGGTGTCTGCCGTTCTGCTGGAGCGGGGTGGTTGAGAGGGAGATAATAATATTGTTTTCTCTATAAAACCTCTCTAAACTTGTGCGACTAGACCGGAACGTATATGTACAAGGACTACAAATAATCTTTCGTCAAGGACTGGATAATTAGGATCGAACTTCACTTAAGGTAAGTTCGTTTGATCACTTAATTCCATTTCTGAAGTTAAAAGTTACATTGCTTTGTTCCGGAATTTGGCACTGTAGTTATTATATTATTATTATCATCGATATAATATATAGGTAAACTAGATAAACATTCACTAACAAAATGTGGTCACGGGGGTCGCAGACTTATCTGTGCTGGTGGTGGAAACGTGAACTTACGGTTTTATTATAATAATGACGTGTATTTTGACAGTTTTATATTGGATTTATATAGACAGTAGCGACACTCCCTACCGGCAAAAATAATTTTGTCAGCCAGTGACTTGTAAAGAAATTCGCTATTTTTGTGTACCACTTTTTGCACTGTAACAGATAATCTAGTTTAAATATTATATCCATGTTGGAGATGCAAGCAAGCTATTGGTACTATCCACCCTGATTTGTCCAGATATTTAGACCTTTTGTCCTTTTCTTCGATGCAGATATAAAATGTCCGGACTTGTAGAGAATTTTCCGTCCTTTTATCAGGACTCTTCAAATGTCTAAATGATATACTTTTTTTTTATTTGCATGGGCAGACATATCGCTTACCATAAAACGAATGTCTCGTTGGTCTCCTTATAATGTAGTATACATATATAAATTACGGGAATCTTTCTCAAGCATCGATATAATAGGTACTTATATAAACTATATTAAACATTCACGAACAAAATGACATCTAAAATGTGGTCGCGGAGCTTGCAAACTTATCTGTGCTGGTGGCTGAAACGTGAACTAACGATTTTATAATGATAATGACTTGTAGTTTGACAGTTTCATATAGACAGTAGCGACACTCCTATCGGCAAAAATAAATTTGTCAGGATGTGGCTTGTAAAGAAATAGCGACACAAGGGCGCTATTTCTCGCTACCACTTTTTGAACCGTGACACCAAATCTAGTTTATTATATCGATGTTCTCAAGGGTTAAAGTAAAACTCTGAATTGCCTACGCATAACCGTACTTTACATAAGAATATAAATTGAGTTCTTACACAGACAATACCGGGATAATATTAAAAAAGCCATCCCCATTGGGCTACACAAACAGCGGAATGTTAGTAATAAACATAAATTTATATTGCGGCTGCAGTTTTCATATTGAGTACCATAAGTTATCTCGCCGGTTTTATGGCCCCCGAGAGGCTTGTGTATCTCTAGAAAATGTCCTACCATGTACACGAACTCCTGATTTTTTAATATGAAAAAAAAAACTTTTACATGTTATTTTCTGTGCCTAAAATTATTTTAATTAATTATCCCTGTAATAATCCCGGTGAATAACGCGTCTCCATACTCGACCTTTTGAGGCATCCCTCTGTACCGATCCAACAATGAGACCTTTTTTAAGAATTTAACGATGTGTTAACATTTCTGTTGTAATTAAATAATAGACTTTAGCTGAGCCTGTGTAATTAAATATCATAAAAGAAAATTAAACATACCTTATTTCATATTATAATGGACATTCACATTGAAAAATGAACATCTGCGTCTGTGCAAAATTTATATTTCATATTTTCAAAAATTTCAACCCCTTTTTACTAAAATGAAAAACAAGTGTCATTTTATTTTAAGAGCTTTTTCGCCCACTTTCAAATTTAATTTAGTAGATGTTATATTTTGTCCATACAAAGATTACCTAATAACCATTACTGTACCTAGTTACTGGGTCCCAGTAGTTGATTACATGAATCCCAAGCCGAGGCCGTGCCTCCCTGAGGTGCCCTTGAGCTCGTCGCTACGGCTAGAGCGCTTTAAGCGCTCGCCTCCTATTGTCCGGTGAAACTGTAATGGCCATCTGCGGCCAACAGCGTCTATCATTCCCAAAAAAAAAACATGAATTCGCGAAGTGCTTACTGGTTTATGTATTTTAGTCAATCAATCCTTAAAATATGTTTTACTCAAACAAAACCACCCGCTATAAACCTTTAGGAGTTGAATTTTAAAAAATACTAACTAACGTCTAGCGACTCCGAAGGAACACTGCATATAGCACGTCTTGCAAGTCTTGACAGATTGGTGTAGAGAATGACGTAATTTTCAACACCAAAACGTCATCTTCTATACAAAAATGTGAAATACTACGTCATAGTCACACTAATCTGTCAATATTTGCACATTGTGCTAAACCTACAGGCCGGTCCCCAGTAACCAGACCACTGATACTATTTTTATTGGGTGCACGAATCAGATAGATTTTGAATATTTAAATTGCCAGGCCGAAAGCCGCGATGGATCTTATTGAAACTCAATATTCTAAAAATATTGAAAACAGTAGGTATAATTGGATTTCAACCATTAATGAATAAACCTAAATGCCTTGAAAACCTTCAAAAAGCAACTTCATTATAAATCACTTGGAATATGGATGAGTTCTCTCTCACTCACAAACCCCTCCAAGTCTGTTCGTCACTTCTAAACAAAGGTAAAGTGTGTTTCGAAAACATTTTAGCAACGTAATGGAATCGAATGCTTCCAATGTTTATCGTATTTTTCTTTTACTACTCCGATTTGTTTTATTGGGTTTGAAGTTCAACGTCTGTAAGTTTTGTACGTCACCTTAGTTAGGTACGTTTATACTTGGGTCCTAGGACTTCCATTGATTACGGCGCCGACTCCGTAGACGACGGCGGCGGGGATGTGACCCCCGTGAGCTCCGTGTCTGGTTCCCGAGGGGCTATAATGCGCCTCGGAAACCAGACACTGCGGCGGTCTGGCACTGAGGGGTATCTGGCGCAGGTCACACCGGAGATCCCAGGTTCCTCCTTCCTCATATGCCGATGCGGCAACCGCTGGGGTTTTAGTGGTTAAGAATCTTACATACCCCGGTTGACTTCCCAGGTCCCGAGGATCTATCGAAGGTTTCCCCTGCGAAAAAAAGGACGTCGAAGAGAAATGGTTAGTCCGACATTATTTTATGCAATATAGAGCTAGTGCTATAAGCGGCGATGTAACAGAAGAACCGATGCAGGTAAACCTAAAACAAAACAAAAAAGATCTTAGCTGTAAGTAGGTATTTTTAATGACGAAGCAAATCCTATTTCCAGACTGATGGCACATTCAGAACGTAAGGGTGCGTAGTTGCAGTGCCTCTTGTCTTCCGCGGATAGGAAGGGATGGAAGTTATGTAATTCCTGCGTACACTCCAAAATGTATCCATGCAAATGCAAGTGAATGCAACCCCTCCCTTCTAAAGGGGAGGCCTTTGTTCAGCAGTGGTCTTCCAGCTTCAGCAGTGGTAGTGCTGATGAAATCAAAGTGTGTTTGTTGGTTTATCCTTCTTGACGCCGAAACGGCTTATCGACGTCGTTTTATGCACAGAGATAGATAATGGGCAGAAAAGTGAAATAAGCTGGTGGGAAAAGCTAGTCTCTTTAAAGGTCTCTGGAGTCGCTGGACGTTCGGGGTGTGGGCCCTAGGAAGTCCATTGAGTACGTCGGCGACTTCGAGGAGTACGGCGGCGGGGTTGAAATCTCCGTCCCCGTTCCGTGACTGGTTGCCGGGGGGCTACAATGCGTCTCCCGGCGGCTGGCTTAAAGGCAAGGCACTGCCCCTGGTGCAGATCCCACCGAAGAGCCCTGGGACCCCTCTCATGTGGCATATAAGTTGTAATAAATAGAAATGTAAGATGATAAAAAAGGATGACCCCAGGTAGCCTATATTATATTACTAGCTGACCCGCGCAGAGCTTCGCTCGCGCTTTTTCCAACCACATGAATATTCGTTCAGTAGTTGTTGAGTTTATCGCGAGCAGACAGACAAACGCGGCGGAGGTCTTTGTTTTATAATATTGTTACGTGCGGGTGGGTAATCAAATGCCGATTAACGTAAAAGAAGATTTTATTCCACGTACACTCACACTGTATACACTATACACACAACGCAGAGTAGTCCGAGTCACACAGTACGTTTCAGTAGTCCAAAGTCGTCGCAAGGGTCGCTGGTACAATTCTCTTCGATCACTTCCTTAAGATGTTTCCGCTGTCGCTTGTGAACACAAGCTGTCTGGACGCCTTTATGCGTCGGCTTATACAGCTAAAGTACTTGCGGAATTGGAGGGAACAACTTTCTATCACAGTCAATGATATTTTACTAAAGATATGTTATATCCCTACTAACGCACGATAAAAGTTGTCTCACTTGTAGTTAGCTATACCTAGCTATACATTTTCCTACATATAGTCTGACAAGGACAGATACATAACGAGAAAAGTAAGAGAAAACGAGATGGCTATATTTTGTGCGTTCCGTTGTCAGCGTTGGTTAAACGCTTGTCAGTGTCATCTTGTCAACTGACACATTCAATTTTACAATTATTTCTTACAATATTATTATGAAAATTGAAATACAAATTGAAAATCAAATTATTTTTTCAAAGTTACATGTGCTATATTATTCCTGACTGTTTATTTACTTTTGCC
Organism: Furcula furcula; assembly: GCA_911728495.1. Taxonomy (NCBI): domain Eukaryota; kingdom Metazoa; phylum Arthropoda; class Insecta; order Lepidoptera; family Notodontidae; genus Furcula; species Furcula furcula. Next base: position 5,311,283 of record OU452243.1, read on the forward strand.
TGGTAATTTGTGCACATTATAAATACGCAGGACGGTGTTTTCAATTTTTAATGATAGACGTCACGATGTCGCATTAACTACGCGGGACGGCGTGCGACTAACTGCTACAAAACCCAGTTGGGGGATACTCGCTGAACGTCTGGCGAGCGCTAATGGCATATCTATTGTTTAAAATATAATTGATCACAGTGTACAAATTGGTATATAGAATGTGTTTGTATTGACTATTCTCGATTTTTCTGTACGGATCGATAGTAGACCTAAAGACTAACAATGCATTTTGAGATCATTCCAATTAGGTAATAATTAACGGAGTAATTAACACTTTTATGTCCCGATCGTAACAATATGTAGAGGTTTGTTTCAACTACACGGAAATAAGGCAAATCCTAAAAAGTCCCTTAGTCCGGCTACAAAAATATCCATGCACGGGAATTAAACCCGAACAATTTAGGGGTCGCATTCAATAACAGATATAAGTTATTATTATGTACAAAACCTTTATGCCCTCTGAATTTCAATAGCCCCATCTTCACCGATGATTTCTGAATATCGATAGGTACAATGAAATTTTGCTTTCAATGTCCCTCTTCCATTTTGAAGCCCTCTCCTTGCGACCTCCAAATTGCCATTGTGAAGCCCCTCAACGAAAGCTTCCCAAATTGAACAAAAGAAGACAATAATCGGGCAATCGAGGTAGGTATTCGATTCGTAAATTGTGTTAATTTCAAAGCGAAACTCGAGAAAAAGGATGAAAACACACTTTGTCACTTTATAGTGAACTGTGTGCACAAACGATCCTGCCCGTACCGTCTCCAATTTCAATTTTAAAATATGTAAACAGATGAATTGAGCCTTCACCTTATTGAAGTTGTTTTTTTAAACTTTGTGACCAGCCAAGCGAAACGTTCAATTGATGATACGCGGCACGCCTGTCTATAGACAGCTGCACTACACTTATGTTCGTCACCCGCGACATTAGTTATAAGTCTCTTGAGCCCGGTAATCTAAACACATCTTTAGAGCAAACGCACTTTTGTGCTGACTTATTACCACTGGTATTAAGTTTTGTGATAAAAAATTTGCTCGCTATATCGGGTCTATTCCTAAGTAGGTATTACATTGGTGTGTGATGGCGTCAACGGAGATGCTAATGATCCGAAAAGGTACCTACCACAGAACACAAATCAGTACAAGTACCTACTATAGAATGCTTATTTGCAAGTAAGAACCGTAGGCACAGGTAAGAACATCAAAATACATAAATATCAGGAACACGACAATAGGTATTATACCGTCAGCTGTATTTATCGACATTTGCACTTGTTACAGATCAAACACATCACTACTTATCACTTCTATATCATTAAAACTCTTGTAAGTAATATAAATTGAAATAATTCAATTCACCTACCTCGTAGAGGAAAATCTGCCTACGCTTTGTTGAAGGGGGCCCTTATACAAACGCGTACTCTATTCTTAATATACAAACTCTATGGTACCTACTAATAAAATGTAGTAATTAATCCAACTTCAGTACCCTTTTCAACGGCTCATAGATATGTTTAAGTGCTCATTGCCTGCTATACTATTAACTACCTATTAGACACGTGGCGCCCGGAAAGCAGGCGGTCTAGTCTAGTAGGGTAAAAGTGGGATAGTTGCCACACTTTTTGAAATTACTTTATATCTCTCAGTTATAAAAGCAAAATTCTTTACTTGTAATACGGGTAGGTACTATGGTTTATTATCTTCAAACTTATGAAAGGAAAAACAATTATCTTTGATATTTCCCGAGTATTGGCGATTTTTAAGGACCTCTAAATTTTGGGGCATCCATCCCATATAGGGGATAATTGCCTAATCTATGTAATTTACGTTTAGGATAGATGCCCCGCTGAAAAAAGAGGCCATCTATCCCGCAAAAACTTTGATTTCACCTTGCCTTTCCATGCAATCGCACAGAGACATGTAACACGGTGAACTTAGTGGTACTTGTAGAGTCTTTCGAAAGATAAATAAAATAACACACGTGGTCATCCGCCAAACTAGAGAAATTACAATCGAGGCAACTATACTCTTTTTTTTTTTAGACGCGGGGGAAATCTTCCAAAGATCCCCGGGAGCTGTAGGGCTCGACCGGGGTATGTGGGATTCTTACCCACTAAAACCCCCGCGGCTGTCGCATCGGCACATGAGAGGGGTGACCCCAGGGCTCTCCGGTGGGATTTGCAGTCTGCACCAGGGGCCCCTCAGTGCCTTGCCTTTGAGCCCGCCGCCGGGGGGCGCATTGTAGCCCCCCGGGAACCTGACACGGTGCTCACGGGGACGGGGGTCGCAACCCCGCCGCCGTCCTCCTCGGACTCGCCGCCGTACTCAATGGACGGGCAACTATACCCCTGGGGCAACTATCCCACTTTTCCCCTATAAGCAACGTTTTGCATTTAGTGTTACTAATTACATATTCATTCAATCATATATTAACACACTTTCAATATGAGGTTTGGATATACTTCTGCGTGCCGGAGCAGCATGATGGCCTGACGGCGCGACAGCGTCCCAAAAGGTGTGTAAAAAGAGCTTTATGTTGCGATAAGTAAGTGAGTATGCCCTAAGACGTTCATGGAGTAGGTACGGCGGCGGGGTTTCGACCCCCGTCTCAGTGAGCACCTTGTCTGGTTCCCGGGGGGCAACGACGCACCCCCTGGCGGCGGGCTTAAAGGCAAGGCAGTGAGGGTCTTCTGGTGCAGATCCCACCGGAGAGCCCTCTCATGTGACGATGCGACAGCCGCAGGGGTTTTAGTGGGTAAGAATCCCACATAACCTGGTCGAGCTCCACAACTCCCGGGGACCTTTTAAAGGTTTACCCCGCAAACAAAAAAAAAGTAAGGGACTTAGAATATTAAGAACTGTACAGTTGTGGAACTCAAAACAAATATATAGTCAGCGACTTGACCCAAAAAAAACACCACAATTTTGGTTATTGCTAGCGGGGAATCGGATTATGTCCTTTAAAACCTTGAACAAATTAAAATGCTAAAATTACAATTTTAATTTGTATAGTAATGTGGAAAACTGTGTCTATAATGAATTTCCCAAGAGAGCCCACTGGAATGTGAAATGACAGCGCAGATTATTCCCAGAACTGTAAGATTTTAATTGGTTAGTCACACCCACTACGTTGCCATTAGTGCAGATATAAGCCGCGCATTTAGGCAGATATTGCATCGCCTATTCACCCCACGCTCTCATGCAAACGAGATAGTTAAAATGAAAACGACGCCATTTTCCATTGCATTTCATAAAGCCGCGGCATTGGCTTATACGACCAGAGTTAATATTATCAACTGCGGCAGACTGCGGGGCTCACACACGTCAATTAGTTTTAGTTGTCTTTAAAACACGTCAATTAGTTTTAGTTGTCTTTAACACACGTCAATTAGTTTTAGTTGTCTTTAAAACACGTCAATTAGTTTTAGTTGTCTTTAACACACATCAATTAGTTTTAGTTGTCTTTAATCCAGGTCTGGAAATTGGATTACGTCGTCTCTCGAAGCCAATCGTTATATTATACCTTTATACTCTGACTAGCGACCCGCCCCGGCTTCGCACGGGTGTAATTGAGAAAAAAAAAAGTGCGTGCGTGGAGTCCCTCCGCGCAGAAGAAGTGAAACTTCATTCTAGCTCTGTCTCATTCTATTCCCCTCCCCAGGAGCGCTGAACGGTCAGTCCCGGTCAGTCCCGCTCCGTCCCGCTCAGTCCCGGTCAGTCCCGGTCAGTCCCGCTCAGTACCGCTCAGTCCCGCTCAGTCCCGGTCAGTCCCGCTCAGTCCCGGTCAGTCCCGGTCTGTCCCGCTCAGTCCCGGTCAGTCCCGGTCAGTCGCGGTCAGTCGCGGTCAGTCCCGCTCAGTCCCGTTCAGTCCCGGTCAGTCCCTCTCAGTCCCGGTCAGTCCCGGTCAGTCCCGCTCAATCCCGCTCAGTCGCGCTCAGTCCCGCTCAGTCCCGCTACCACACCGTACCACACCGTACCACACCGTACCACACCGTACCACACCGTACCACACCGTACCACACCGTACCACAACGCACCACACCGCACCACACCGCACCACACCGCACCACACCGCACCACACCGCACCACACCGCACCACACCGCACCACACCGCACCACACCGCCCCACACCGCACCACACCGCACCACACCGCACCACACCGCACCACACCGCACCACACCGCACCACACCGCACCACACCGCACCACAACGCACCACACCGCACCACACCGCACCACACCGCACCACACCGCACCACACCGCACCACACCGAACCACTCACACACACACACACACACTCACACACATAAGAACCCCTTCTTGGGCTATCCGGTGGGATCTGCAGCATGATACCCTCAGTGGCTTGCCTTTGACCCCGCCACCGGGGGGCACAATAAAGCCACCCGGGAACCTGTCACCGTGCTCACGGTTACAGGGGTCACGCACGGGGAAGCCTTCAATAGGTCCCCGGGACCTTATTGGCAGTCAACCGGGTTATGTAGGATTCTTATACACTAAACCCCAAACGGCCGTTAAATCAGTACATAAGAAGGAGACCTGGGCTATCCGGTGGGATCTGCACCAAGATCCCACAGTGGCTTGCCTTTGAGCTCGCTACCGGGGGGCACAATAAAGCCACCCGGGAAACTATCATCGTGCTCAAAGTTACGGGGATCGCGGGGAAACTTCCAATAGGCCCCCAGGATCCTGCGGGTGATCGACTGCGGTATGTGTCCCCCACAGCTGTCCACAGAAAAGAGGAGGGCTGCACCGTGTACCCCTCAGTGCAAGGCAAGGGCCGTTGAAGCCGCTGTCGGGGGCGCATTATAGCCCCCCGGGAATCTGTCGCCGTTGTCACAGTTAAGGGGGTGGCGGGGGAAACATCCAATATGTCCACGGGATCCCGTGGGGAAGTCAACCTGGGTATTTGGGATTTTTACCCACTAAAACTCCCGTGGCTGTCACATCGGCACATGAGAGGGAAACCTGGGTTCTCGGGTGGGATCTGCACCAGGTGTCCCTCAGTGCCTGGCCTTTAAGTCCGCCGCCGGGGGGCAAGCATATTATATCCCAGAATTACCGTATATTATATGGAACGAATGATATATAGAATGTCTAGTACGTACTTGATTGTTAAGTATGTAGGTACCTCTTTAGGTTTAGTCAACGTAAGATAATTCAATTTATTTACTTAGATAAAACTTCTAAATAAATTCAGTAAAAAACCTTCAGAGAAAAATAAAAAAAATAACAAAATGATCAAAAATAAAATGATTAAAAGTACACAAAAAAAATCCCAAAGAGAGATTTGATCCCGGACCCTGCTGTGCTTAGAAGACGCTTCCGTAACCTCCAGACCACGGCTACTCTTTATTATTCGAATTACTTGATCATATTCTTGTTATATGTCTGCTCAGTCCCTAATGCATATAGCGTGATATTTTACCTTAGATCCAATTGTACAAAAATTAAGTTTCCACTAATAACTAAATCATAATATTAGAGAGAAACTAACCACGTATGCATGATTTTAAATTTAAAAAAATCATTAAATATAAGAAATATATTAGAGATAAAAAGTGCCGGAGTCAATATGCGTTAAATATTTAAAACATCGAATCTTAATATAAATAAAAAAATCAAAAACAAAGTTTAATAATACAAAAAAAAAATCCGCTCAGAGGTAGCGAACCCGGACAGTCCGTACTTAGAGGACGCTTCCGTAACCACTTGGCCAAGGAACTTTTATTATATATTTCGAATTATTGTATCTTATTGTTGTAATATATTTGTGCCATCGGTTGAGTAATAATACTTCTTTTTTACCCTGTAAAGGGATAAATTATGAAAAATATGAATTACTAATTCAATTAATTTTCTTAACGAATGTCTGTGCAAAATTTCAAGTCAATAGGACCAAGGAATCGCGTTCTCCCATACAAACTTTGCCCCCCTGTTTGACCCCCTTAGAGGTTGAATTTCGAAAAATCGCGTCTTAGTGAGCACCTACGTCTTAAAAGGAACCCCCATGCAAAGTTTGAGACTCCTAGCACTTGTAGTTTCTGAGATTTCGTGATGAGTGGGTTTTTGTCTACTCTTTTATATAATAAGATAGTAGGGAATTAAGGATCGATTAAGTACGTGATAATCGAACATGGGATATTAACGGCTCCGAGAGTAGAAATAATAAATAGAGTTTATACTGGGTGTCCCGGAAAGGGTATATCAAGCCAAAGGGTATAGTTTAGGGTGTATAGTATTGACAGTAAAGACCCCGAAAAAAAATTCAAATACGGCAAAAATTAATAAGTATTTTGAATTAGGTACGGTCGGCCAAGAAAGTGCTTTATCAGTTTTGACAAAACTTCCTATGCAATCAAAATAACACTAAGGTTGAACATTTCTATCAGATGCAGTGAGATGCAGCTCACTGATCAGATGCGACAATTTAAACTAGGAACACAAGTCAAAGTGTTGACGTTAACGATATAGAGAGCATTAGTAACTGTATGAATAATTGCAAGGAAAAATCAACCTTGTTGTTTTATGATGTGCATATGAACTTCAACCGTAGGGTGGTAAACCACATTTTTGGCTGACCGTACATAAAAAAATCTTTATATCATCTTAAAACTGTTCCTAAGCAACCCTGTGTCATTAGGCACTCCTATGGAGCCACTGTTTTTACTGATTGCGTGCCTGCCTTGTTTAATTAGAAATTCATTCGTTTTCGTTTTCGATTAAATAACGAACGAAATTGTGAGCTCTCTGCACTAAAATTGTTGACTTTTTTTCATTATTTTCTTTGACAAATTGATAGGGGTAAGACAATGCGTCTTTACCGGCTTGATACCCCATTTCTGGGACATTAGATAGATAGATAGATTAATACTTTATTGCACACATTTTGTTGAACAATACATGAAACAGTTACATAACTTAATGTGAGCAAAGGCGGTCTTATCGCTCAAAGCGATCTCTTCCAGACAACCTTTGTAAAAGGAGCTATACTAAAATAAAACTGCAGTATAGTGCAAAGTAATAATAAAAAGTAGATAAACAATAAATAACATTCTGTATACACATTCTGACATTTTATTGGGACATTCTGTATATTAAGTTTGTCTCATCATCAGCCGGAAGACGTCCACTGCTGAACATAGCCCTCCTCCTTCGAACGCCACAATGACCGACAATTGGCTATTTGCATCCACCGGTTACCTGCGACGCGCACAATGTCATCTGTCCACCTAGTGGGAGGCCTACCTACGCTGCGTCTTCCGGTTCGTGGTCGCCACTCGAGAACCTTTCTTCACCAACGGTTATCAGTTCTCCGAGCGATGTGGCCTGCCCATTGCCACTTCAACTTGCAGATTTTAAGAGCTATGTCGGTGACCTTGGTAAGTTTGTCTATGGCCCCCTTAAACCAATCGTAGGCAGCCTAGGCTGAGAGCCTAGGCAGTTTTATTTAGTCATTCCTGCAAGAGGCAGGTGAAATATTTAAGATTATATTGATATGTAAGTGTCAGTAGTGATTGGTTCAATCGTTCACAGGCGCAAATGACGATAAATACAGCTGATGGTAGAGTACGTATTGTCGTGTATAATATGGTATTATGCTTTTCGATGTTCTTACTCGTGCCTACGGTTCTTACTTGAAAATAAGCATTCTATAGTAGGTGTACTTATACATACTCTAAGAAATAATTGGATTGAAAAATATGCCCTAACTAAAAAATTAACGATAATTGAGGTTTTTTTTCATGTGACACGCCTGATGGTAAGCAGTCACCGTAGATCGCTTGCATGTTGCCGACCCTTAAGACATTAGATATTGATTCTTTTGTGTCCGGTAATTTCACCAGCTACAGTGCCCTTGACATCGGAAGACAGCAATATTTACACACTGCTGCTTAGCGGAAGAGGATCTGACACTGCGGTGGTATCTACCTGGACTGTTCCTTGCACGAGGAACCTACTACCAGCTTCTGCAGCTACAGTGCCCTTTATGCGTATCTATTCATACTATAGAAAATCAAGTTTTGTCTTTATTTATAACACTACATTATAATATTATCACCAGCCTTCAGCATGAGTCTTCTAAGCGTGAGGAAAACAACACCTACGTATATTACAACGGCAATGATATGTCAGTGGTGAGATATTTTATTGCGCCTCGTAACACAACGGGCGCTGTGCGCCATGTTTTCTTGTCCTGATTTATGGCGGGAAAAACGTGTCGTCCGGAAACTTAAGTGTTATACTTACACAATGATATTTTACTAAAGATATGTTATATCCCTACTAACGCACGATAAAAGTTGTGTCACTTGTAGTTAGCTATACCTAGCTATACATTATCCTACCTATAGTCTGACAAGGACAGATGAATAACGAGAATAGTAAGAGAATACGAGATGGCTATATTTTGTGCGTTCCGTTAGTTAAACGCTTGTCAGTGTCATCTTGTCAACTGACACATTCAATTTTACAATTATTTCTTACAATATTATTACGAAAATTGAAATACTTAACAAAATCAAATTATTTTTTCAAAGTTACATGTGCTATATTATCCCTGACTGTTTATTTACTTTTGCCTGGTAATTTGTGCACATATTAAATACGTACAATGATATTTTAAACAGTAGTAAAATATTAGTAAAAGTAGTTTTAGTAAAATATCATTGAATACGTAGGACGGAATTTTCAATTTTTAATGAAAGACGTCACGATATAGCATTGACTACGCGGGACGGCGTGCGACTAACTGCTACAAAACCCAGTTGGGGGATAGTCGCTGAACGTATGGCGAGCGCTAATGGCATATCTATTGTATATAATATCATTGTACTTACATCTTCTTATTTAAAGAATTAAAAAAAATGGCTAATATTACCAATTAATAAAAGTTCGTAATAATATATTGGTAAGTAATATACTTATTATTTTGTTCTAACCAAACATGGGCATCTAAACTAATTAAATTACCAACCTATTTGGTAGACAGATGGTGATAAGGGTCTGGTGATGATGGATTAGGAAGGTGGTTACAGAAAATCACCTTCATTAAACATTGAGTACACAGATGATGATCAGGGCCTAATGATAGAGCAGGGAAGTTAGTTTTGTATATTACTTTTTAGGAGTTTGTTCTCCGATGACGGAGTTTTTTTTTTAAATTCCAGTTGGTACGCTTGTTTTTTCAGTCGTTTAAAAATCATCTCGTTTTAAATATTTTAGATAGAGTGGTGAAAAATGCCATTGTTGGTAGACAATACAAATGTCACCGCGTATAGATAACAGCCAAAAAACGTGCATTCTTGTAATTATATTTATCACCATAACCCAGTGCCGTACTTTTGAAATATTTTCACAATTTTCCCTTTTGTAATTCCGATAGCATTTGTTACAATGACTCATGTAGAACGTAACAATTTAATACAGATTTTAGGTACGGGTGTTAAGGTTCATATTATAATGGGAAATTATTGGCGATTGATGCAATACAACAAAATATACTGTGTTTATATACACGAGTTAGGACTAATTTTCACAATATATTATACTGACCATAGCCCATAGAGCTCTTTGTTTTGAAGAAATTATACAAAATGTATAAGTTTTTACTGTGTATTTTTCTGTTCTGTCTGCTCAAGGTAAGATTTAAATGCAAATTGGATTAATTTAGCGGAAAATAAGGAAAGCCGAGGTTAAACGTTACGGTGTACGGAATATATATTTAAATTTATAGGTTCTAGAGAAAGTGATATAGTCTAATAGGAGCTTTTCTGTGTTTTACATTCTAGTGACGTAACGAGTAGCCCCCTGGGGTGCCGTGTTAGATTGCATCCCCCATCTCCCCTCATTGGATGTCGTAAGAGGCGACTATGCGAGAATAGGAAGACGGGCAGCAGCGTTTCTTTTGGATCTATCTTCCACCTATACTGCAGTCCCCAAGCCGCCTGCCAAGCGTGGGGATTATGGCAACCCCTCCCTTCTAAGGGGGAGGCGTTTGTTCAGCAGTGGACGTCTATTGATGATGACGATGACGTAACGAGTATCAAGCCTAGTATTCGCCTAATGGTAAAGACTTCCCCGTAGATAGTTGTACTGCTGTTTAACGGTATCTTAAACTCTTGTGATATCTTGAGCTGACGGTTTTCTATTGCTGCATCTCATTAGCATGCAGCATTTTTCCCTATTAGTGCAATGGCACTAAAAAAAACTTTAGTTCCAAAGAACATTTTTAAATTCAACTGGTGAACTATAATAGAACTAGGGAAAACTAAAACTAACTACGGATTAACGTACAATATACAGGTTGTTTTTTTTTTGCAGTGCGTATATTTTCTTTTTTTTTTTGCATTCACTAAATTATCCACCACAATATTACGGAAAATGTATATTCACCATGCGCACGGTAGTGATAGGCAGGTGAGGTCACGTTACCTTGGCAAGCGGCGAACGCCCGTTAACTGATCATGCCGCTTGTTCTGGATACTTTCAATTAAAGTTATTTTGATATTTTTGTACCAAAACCAAAAAAAGACATCTTTATTTTTCTACAATCTATAAGTATGCAAAATTTACACATTACAAAAAAGTTAATAATTACATTAGAATTTAAGGTTGTAAAATAAAAAAAATACTGTCGCTTTTTCGTTTCATCGACTTACAAATTACAAGGATGTTAAAGAAGTTTTCACTTCAAAATATATATTGCCCCTTTATTACCAGGACATCAACGCGTTCTGCTGTTTCCGGGAAACGCGGACCTTGTCCTGCGCTGCTCCAGTCGAGACCTGTTGCAGCGTGCCCACTTGTCAAACCACCAACGTTTGCGCCAACACTTGCAACCGATCCCCCTGCGAATCTCCATGCAGCTGCAAAAAGACGACCATTGTTTGCCAAACGTACGAGCCACAGCCGTGCCAATGCGCCAACAGTTGCGAATGTGCCAACAATCCTATCTATTTTCCTGCAGTGGAATACCCTGTCACTGTAGTAGAAATGAAACCCGCATACTACGGTACATGTTTCTGTACATAAGAAGGTTATCAGTGTTAGCAAATTAAATTTCTTCGTAACTGCCAAATGTTGCTGATTATTCAATTCAATTTTTCTGTATCTTGCTATTGGCCACTCTCAAAAATATTACTACGGTATTGGTGAACTATCTACAATTAGTTCTGGGTTCTTACCATGGACTCATAAAGCAGGGCAGTTTAATACGAAATGTGACCGGTCTTACAAATTTGTACTGTGAGCGCACTAATTAACGTGACAATAATAATGTCACGTGACCACTCACCTGTTTGGGTGCCGTAATAGCTGGGTGGCCTGCTAGTTAGGGCGCTCATGGTAACTACACAGGTTACTTCTTGTGTACCCTGCTATAAAGGTGCGCGTCCATTGGCAGGCGCCGGACGCACCGCACGCACGGGACGCAACGGATTTTAGTTTGCTTTGTATGGATTTACATAGCGCTGCGTCCTTTATCCGCGCCGGCATTTTCCGATGCCAGCCGTCAAAATCATAGAAAGCAAACTAAAATCCGTTGCGTGCCGTGCGTGCGGTGCGTCCGGCGCCTGCCAATGGACGCGCACCTTAAGAGTCCATGGTAAGTCCCCTATAAAGATTTACCTTGTTAGCACCCTTGTAATAATATTTTTATTATTTGGGATATTTCATATTCGTCATGTAACTATTGTCTGTCTCACTATATCATGTCATGTTCACTTGAATAGTTAATAAGTGAAATTTTTTTTTCGTTAAAAACTATTAAATCACTTTACTTGAAAAATGAAGCTATTATTTATTCCATAAAAGTTACAATCAAATTAACAGAAAAGAAAAATTATTAAAAAATCATATAGACCACTGACGGGCCTGGTTGGTCAAGTCACTAGACGCTAGTGGTTCGAAGTTAGGTTAAGGAAAGGCACTGACTGAGGGGTTTCTGGTGTGGATTCCACGGGAGAGCCCACGTCTCTCATATGCCGATGCGACAGCCGCGGAGGTTTTAGTGGGTAAGAATCCCACATACCCCGGTAGACCCGCACAGGTTCCGGGGACCTTTGGAAGGTTTCCCCCGTGAAAACAAGAAAAAAAGGTCGTGGGATCGATTTCCGCCTTGTGTCTGGGTATTATTTATCTATACAGAATGTAAAAAAAATATGGATCCGATCCGGTCTTATTCAGTGTACCAATACAATCAGATGCATATAACTCATTTGTTAATTAACTCAATTTTTTTTCTAATTTGTACCAGAAATACAAGATCAGATTCGTTTTTCTGGAACAAAGTAGGAAAAAATATGAGGTAGCTATTCAACACAATGCAAACTCTTCATGTTTCTATGAACCTACACTATAATAAACTCGCAACACATTCAAAAAGATACGCACACAACTAAAGAATGACCTGAACATATGAACAAAAATTTGGCAGAGGGGTTAGCGCATCATGGTCTCTCCAGTGGTATCTCCTCTAAGGTTTGTATTGAATAACACACTGAATAACACCTGTTTTTTTTGGGGAGGACAGTTGCTGTTGGCCGCAGATGGCCATTACAGCTTCACCGGACAATAGGAGGCGAGCGCTTGAAGCGCTCTAGCCTAGCGGCAGAAGTAGCGACGAGCTCAAGGGAGGCACGGCCTTGGCTTGGGCTGTCGCTTAGAGGAGGGCTGATTTTACCACCAGTTCGGAACGCGCCCCCACTGAGAAGAACCGGCAAGAAACTCAGTGGGGTGATGCACGTCGTTGCGGTCGCATACGTACGACCCTTCGGCCTCGCCGGCGAGACCGGTGTCTGTTTGATAGTGTAGCATACGCTTGTCGGGGAGGGGCAGGCTCTCAATGCCATGGTCCAATAGGGCCGACATTGGGTCTGGGGGATCTATTAATACGTGTCGCGGACGGCGGCGCGAGTCTGAAGGAAACTGAATAACACCCTCACGGATCGGACACGTGTTTTTTTTACATTCTGTATAAGTAAGTATATTAGTAATATATTGACAAAAACTTAAGTATTTTTATATTAGTTATCTAGTTACCATAATACAAACCTACTTACCCAATTTGGGATCAGATGACGGTGTGTGGATTGTCCCAGGATATTATTATACTAATAGAAAAAGTACGCTTGATAAATTTAGGTGTATAATTTCAATCAATGTAAATCGGAAAATTATTGAATTTGGTAAACATTGGCAGATCATACATATCGGAGGGTTATCTAGACTTCATTATTTTCAAATTGGAACCCTACTATTCTGCCTCGAAAAATTACTTTCGCATTTATTTTATATTTGCCTTGGAAGAAAGTCTTTATCTTGGTAGAAATGAATACATATTTGTTCTTAATTCTATTGAAGGTCGCTAAGGAGACGCCAAGTCTAATGGTGTTTGTCGGACATAAAGTAACAAACTAAGAGGAGACGCTATTATTTGACACAACAAATGGGATATCGAAACGAATATTCACGGAATATAGGGAATGCCTGTATTTTTTATCGTGTAAATTTTTAGGTTTACCACATCAAGCGAAGCCCCCACTAACATTATATTGTTTACTAGCTGACACGCGCAGCTCCGTCCGCGTTTTTCTTACATTTTCTATGGATTTTTCAATAATTTTTTTGCTTCTAAACCACCCCTGAATCAGTGCAAACAAATCACAATTATTCAAATAGGTCAAGCCTTTTCTGAATTTTAGCGAGACTAACAGACAGCTATTCGTTTTTATATATAAAGTATAATTATACTTATATGTATAAATATAGGCAAATTCAGTCACAGTTGAGGTTTACAGGTGATGTTTATGTCAATTATAAAGATGATTCAAAAATTGAAAGTAGAAACTCTATAGGAACTACCGTGCGCGACAGGTTGACATAGCACATTCTGATTCCTTCGGAGTCGCTGGACGTTCGGGGTGTGGGCCCTTTGAACGTCCATTGAGTACGGCGGCGACTCCGAGGATGACGGCGGCGAGGTTGCGACCCCCGTCCCCGTGAGCACCGTGACTGGTTCCCGGGGCGCTACATGCGCCCCCCGGCGGCGGGCTCAAAGGCAAGGCACTGAGGGGCCCCTGGTGCAGATCCCACCAGAGAGCCCTGGGGTCCCCCCTCTCATGTGCCGATGTGACAGCCGCGGGGGTTTTAGTGGGTAAGAATCCCACATACCCCGGTCGAGCCCCACAGCTCCCGGGTATCTTTGGAAGATTTCCCACGCGTCAAAAAAAAAAAAACACATTCTGAATCATTCCGACTTCAAGTTAGATACCCTTCGTAAGTTCTTCAAAGAAGCATCGAAACGTTACTTTGAAAGCGCGTCTCAGCCATCGGCGCCGCCGCCGATTATGATCCTACTCGTTCAGACTCGCGCGGCACGTATTGTTAGATCCCCAGACCCAATGTCGGCCCTATTGGACCATGACATTGAGCCTGCCCCTCCCCGACAACCGTATACTACACTATCAAACAGACACCGCTCTCACCGGCACGGCGAGGCCGAAAGGTAGTACGTATGCGAGCGACCTCAACGACGAGCATCACCCCGCTGAGTTTCTTGCCGGCCAGCTCTTCGGGTTTCTTGCCGGCTCTTCGCAGTGGGGGCGCGTTGGGAACCGGTGGTAGAATCAGCCCTCTCTAAGAGACAGCCCAAGCCGAGGCCATGCCTCCCTGAAGTGCCCTTGAGCTCGTCGCTCCCCTGCCTTTCTAACTGTAGCGCTTTAAGCGCTCGCCCTCTTGCGCGGTAAAGCTGTAATGGCCACCTGCGCTGCTTTACGCGGGCGATGTGTGCGTGTGCGGGGTGGCCCCTCCCTGATTGTCATGTCGACTGTCGCGTACTATAGATGGTCTAATAAGTAAAATGACAAAATATCTTTAAAAAAACCAAGATATATCAGAAATTATAGGCTCCTAGTTACTATATCCCGTGTGTAGTTAGCCCGTGGTGTGTCCGGGTAACAATAGCGCCCTCCCATCTCATACCGTTGGGTGTCCCTAAGAGACGACTAAGGGAAAACAAGAAGACGGGCAACAGCGTCTTGCTACTGATTACCTACTACTTATACTGCGATCCCCAAGACGCCTGCCAAGCGTCGAGATTATGGCAACCCTTCCTTTCTAAGGGGCAGGCGTTTGTTCAGCTGTGGACGTCTTTTGGTTGCTTGAGATGATGATGAGTTAGTATATCAAGAAACAAATACTTAATAATAATAATATCTTGGGACAATCCACACACGGTCATCCGATCCCAAACTAGGCAGAGCCTGTACTATGGAAACCAGACAACTGATACTAATACTTATATACTTTTTTTTTTTTGTAACTACATACTTAAATAGATAAACAACACCCAGACATTTGGCGGGAATCGAACCCACGACCCATCGGTTAGCAGGCAGGGTGTCTGACCACTAGACCAACGGGCCCGTCAGAACTTCTTAGTAATATTAGGTAAATGGACGGACTATATTCCCATTGATATAATTTAATTTTAATTAAGGTAAATGGGAAAATAAATTACTTGTGGAAAACATTCGCAGGCTATACCGGAGAGTCATCAAGACTCCATTATTTTTAAATTACTTTTGACCTCGAGTTCCTTTGCTCAAAGGAAATTACAAGACAATTGGGAATGAACGCTTAATATCGCTCTGAATTAACTTTCGCAGCCAGGCCAAATAATTAAAACCTATAAAAATTTAAAAAAGCCTCGACTCAATTAACTTGAAATTATGAACCTGTCATCAGTTTTTATTTTTTATTATTCAACATAAGCCAGTGCTTGACTGCAGACCCACCTGATGGAAAGTGGCGACGCAATCGAAGATGGTAAGGCGCACTAGCTTATTAAAAGCCTATTCACTCTAGCCTTGAAGACACCCACATTATAATCGGCCGGGAAAACCGACGCAGGCAAACTATTCCAATCCTTAGCTGTCCTCAATATAAACGAAGAGGCAAATCGTTTAGTCCGGACTGAAGGCACTTTCACCACATAAGGGTGTGTATGCGCAGTGCGTCTCGACGTCCGATGATAGAAGGGGGATGGTGGAATCAAGTCATGCAGTTCCTGTGCACACTCTCCAAAATGCATCTTGTAGAATACCGAGAGGCTGGCTACTTTGCGCCTGTGCTCTAGGCTTTGTAGATTGGCTTCTACTAACCCAGTATCACCAATCAGCCTCTTAGCACGCCTCTCCACAGAGTCCAAAGCAGCTAGATGGCATTTTGCAGCACCGGCCCATATATGACTACCGTACTCCACACACGACCGGACTTGCGCTTTATACAACATCAGAAGCTGTCCCGGTGTGAAGTACCGCCGGACCTTAGCTAGGACACCCAGCTTTCTTGCAGCTACTTTGGCTTTGGACTCAATGAACCGCCCAAAATTTAGGTTTGAGGAGACTTCAAACTTCATATGATGACTAGAAGCTTGAGTTATAATTAATCTAATCTATTAACCACAAGAAAAGAAATGAATGGATCCGGCGAAAAACGGGGGTGAAAGATGTGGTGCAGGAAATCGCTGAGCGGAAGTGGAGTTGGGCTGGTCATATTACCCGCATGGACAGAGAACGGTGCACCAGACGAGTCCTTGAATGGAGACCATAGGTGGACAAAAGACCACCGGGTTGCCCACCTAAACGATGGGTTGATGGCATGCGGGACACGATTGGATGACGAAGGCGCAGGACCAGATTTTGTGGAGGCAATTGGGAGTGCCCTATGTTCAGAGATGGAACAGATAGGGCTGAAGCAGAAGAAGATTAACCACAACTTAACACCAACCTCCTCATGGTAGGTAACGACGTTGTCATTAATTAATCTTTAATCTATCTTCTATCAACACATATAAAATTACTTGTCCTGACTGACTGACTGACTGATTCATCAACGCACAGGCCAAACCGCTGGACCTAGAAAGCTGAAATTTGGACAGTAGGTTCTTCTTATGACGTAAGCATCCACTAAGAAAGGGTTTCTGAAAATTCGACTCCTAAAGGGGTTAAATGGGGTGTTTTCTATTGTTTGAAACTTTTTATTGTATGGTTCGATTGACTTGAAATTTACTGAAAAGATTCTCTAAATAAAATAAATCAATACGTGTTTCGCGAATTTTCCAAAACTTCCTTTAGGGGAGCGTTAGGGGTTGGTAAACTTAGTAAAAAAAAATAGCGGGCGAAGCCGCAGGGAATTGCTAGTGATAAAATATAGTAAGACAAGAATTTACAATTTAGTTATTTACTTACCTACTTTTTATTTACAAACATGCGACCCGCCTGATGGCTAGCAGTCAACGCAGCCTATAGACGCTAGCAACACCAGAATAATAACTAGCGCGTTGCCGAGATATTATGTCTATTTAAACATTGCTGTTTAGCGGCAGAATGACACTGCGGCGGTACCTACCTGGACGGTCCTTTGCACAAGGAACCTACCACCTAGCAAAATATGATAGGTACTTGACAACTTATTACGTGAAAAGTAGGTAGCCATTATTGAAATAACGAAGGTGGGTTGCTTCGATATTTTGCAGAGAGGTAAGAAAGGCAAGTTGCCCATTTTACTTTTTGCTCTGTTAACCTTCTAAGGTTTACCCGTAAATAATATATAAAAACGTTATGAAAACATGTCACCAATGTAAGTTTAAGAAAACCCCGACACAAAAATACTAACTTAAAATAAACAACTGAACTTTTCATCTATCTATTCTATACTTATAATAAAACTGTAACAGGTCCAATAGGCATGATGACTGTAACACAATACCAATAAATCTGTGGTTTTAAATATTAGAACAGATTGCACTGATTCCAAAAATGCATCTCATTTTCATAATAATAGAGAGATTTTCGTGATATTTAAGCAAATAAATTACTTAAATACAGCTAATCGCCATTTTGTAATAAACGCTGCTCAGAGTGAATGACGTCAATCCTGTGTAAATAAACAACTGTCAAACTGTCATCTCAACTTTTTTTTCATACAATGATTCACTTTTAACTTTTATACCTAGACAGATGTTTATTTACACCGCCGTAGTGACGTCACAACATGGCGCCAAGCACAGGCCATCCTTTTGGAACGAAATTCAAACTCTATTTTAAAAATTGAAAATATTGCTATTAATTGTAATTGTAGTTGAAGTGGCAATGGGCAGGCCACATCGCTCGAAGAACCGATAACCGTTGGGGAAGAAAGGTTCTCGAGTGGCGACCACGAACCGGAAGACGCAGCGTTGGCAGGCCTCCCACTAGGTGGACAGACGACACTGTGCGCGTCGCAGGTAACCGGTGGATGCAAATAGCCAATTGTCGTTCATTGTGGCGTTCTAAGGGGGAGGCCTATGTTCAGCAGTAGACGTCTTCCGGCTGATGATGATGATGATGAATTGTAATTTTAATACAAAAATATGATTATTTTCGGCAATAGTAGACCCGTAAGTACATTATAGAGTATTTTTTCAAAATTAGTCATCATGCCTATTCTGTACATTGAAGATATTTTGAAAATTATTTTTGGAGGGCATTCTATAACTGATACTGAGGCCGAAAATGTATTTTTTTTAATTTTTGTCTGTCTGTCTGTCTGTATCACGGCTGAGCATCACGCCGAAACTACTGAATGGATTCCAATGAAACTTGGCATGATTTGAGATCTTACTACGAGGTAAGACATAGGATACTTTTTATCCCGTAATCTAGCACAGTTCTTTCGGGAGAGGGGATTAAAGTCAAAATGGGTACTTGGTAAGAAAAATTGATAAAATCTGACCAAGCGTATTGCTTGGTCAGATTTTATCAATTTTTCTTTATAATATAATAAATATTAGTAAGGGAACACTCATAGAGACTATAAAAAAGGAGGTATTTGATGCAAATGTCTGTTATTAAAAGTTTAGTTAACGTAAAAATAGTGCAGGCGGAACTGCGTGGGTCAGCTAGTCAATCATAAATAAGAATCATTCCGTTAACCAGCTTTCAAATAAAAAAAATATCATTGAAATCCGTATAATAGTTTGGGGACTATGATGCCGCAGACAAACGGCGTCAAGATTATACCATCCAGAGTGGTTATTAATTCGTACAACGAATTTTATATCTCATATTCAGTTTGTTATATATTCTTACAGAATACCACTACAGATACGTTACCTATGTACGAAGCAATCGACGATTAGAAGTGGCACAGCACTAACACATATTGCAACATCACATTAATGCATCTATTCTCTAATAGTAGGTACAAGTGAGCTAAGTTGCCCATTACACACGCTGTGGGTTGCATCATAGATAAGAGTATATTACTTAGAAATAGATAGGTAACTCCCACGTCAAAACGCGCCCCCTAACACCAGCGCCTCCAGCGGTGTGATTTGAAACTTTAATAGCCTCGAGAATTTTTAATAAAAAAAATAGCTAAAACTTTGTAGTATTCGATATAAAGTACGCGGACGTCAATAGTATATGCATTAAGGAATGAAATAAAAAAAATAAAAATGATTTCGAACCCCATACACAGCCCCACCCATGGGTTGGGGTTCGAACCCGCGCCGTATTAATTTGATTCCAACCTATTTACCGCTACCGCTGTAAGTCATATGACGTCAGATGCAAAATACTGATCTACTATCTCAGTTTCATTCCGAACAGAGAAAAGTTGGAAATCACGCCGCAAGAGGGTGCTACTGGTAGCTTTTTTCATTTCTTCTAAGATACCATACCATGGGTTGCATTGCAGCGTAATTCAGCCGAGTGTGTAATGAGCAGAGCTTACGAGTTTCATACGACGTTTTTCAACACACTAGCGAGGAAAAAAACAAAATAATTTACCACACAGCTACAAACACGATAAAAACTTTGGCAATTATGGAAAATGGCGCGCGTTTTTTTTTTCACGCGCTCTGTGCTTTGTGAATGAACATACGACCTACTTCAAAATTATTATTTTAGGTGATAAAATGCATTTTTTTTTATATTTCATACTTGTAGACAACTACTACTTACTTGTATAGTAAATAACACCCAGACACTTGATGGGAATCGAACTCACGAATCATCGGGTAGCGGCCAGGGTGTCTAACCACTAGACCATCGGTTTAAGATGGTGTTTAATTTTCTCACGCTTGCAAGGTGATGATATAATATTACGGAATATTTCATTCATGCAGGAACGCGAGCTACAGCGCCTTCACGTCCGCAATGCATTACGAATGATATATGCACGTTATATTTCTTGGATATCGTCCACATTTTAAGAAACTGTAACCTGTACTATGTGTGTTTATTGTTTAGTAGTGGCGAACTTGGTACCCCCGGCGGCGGGCTCAAAGGCAAGGCACTGAGGGGCCCCAGGCGATTCTCGCTTACTTCGAATCGACTTCGATTTCGAATCTGCAATACGAAGCCTATCTCTACTAAGAAATCTCGTAACTCGAAGTGATTTTCTCGAATCTTGTATTCTGGGCAACAATCGAAGTAAACTTCGAAATAATCTCTATTCGAATGAGGAAATTGTTGCCATTATGAAAGATAAATGTCCCGCGAGTCATTCCGTTCAAGTTGTTGATACGGTTTTTTTACCGGATGGGATGTTTTTAGTAGAAAAACATATCTTTAAAGTGGTTCACGTCTATAAAATGGTAGAACGACATTTTGTACGATTTTTCACATTATTTATCACAAATTAATGAGTAATAAATACACAAAGCTGTGTGTTCTTACTTAGTAGTCTGTGGCTGTATGATCCTAGTACCTTTGCATGTCTTTCGGAGAAGTAAAATTAAAACAAAAAAACCATATGTTTATGTATTTATGTTTACGATTTTGTTTTAATAAGTATGCCCGAAAGGTTATAAAAAAGATAAGTTTTATTATTGTTGTCCGTATTATTATGTGATTTTTAGGTGTATATAATCTTATCGGCATAATGATTTTATCTTAATTGGCTGTCGATCGCAGTATCTCTTAATTAATAGTCTGTGTTGTTGATTGTTTGTTTGGTAATGAATTAAGTTTTAATCAAGTGCGAGGACTTCGTAAAGTGTAGTGGTACTTTAATAAACTATCCAATAATGTTATTTTGAGTAAATAATCTAGAAATACGGTACTCATCTTAAAATTATAATCATATTATACGGCAAGGTTTGACATTTGTTGTGATTCGAACTCGAGATGACGATTCGAATGGTCTTGACCAGTCGAAGCAGTTCGAGCGGCTAGCGTTCTAAATAGGTTGGGCTCGACATGTCGAGAATACAATTACGTGATTTTTAGTCGCCAATAGTTCGAATTCGAATATTTTTTCGAATTCGTGATTGATTCGAAAGTGCGAGAATCGCCTCCCTGGTGCAGATCTCACCGGAGAGCCTCATGTGCCGATGCGACAGCCGCGGGGGTTTTAGTGGGTAAGAATCCCACATACCCCAGTCGGGATCCACGGGACCTTTTGAAGATTTCCCCCGCGAAAAAAAAGTGCCTTTTTAGGGTTCCATACTTAAAAGGTAACCCTTACGGTGAGACTTAGGCTGTCTCTCTGTCACACCTACATATATATTTCAGGAACCACTGACGCTATCGATTCGAAACTTTGAATAGTTTTAGATCTTACTTACCTAATCTCATCACAAATAAAAATAAACTTTGTTTCTTTTATTTTCCTTTCAAGTGGGGTCGAAATAGGGTGTCAAAATTTTAAAGGAAGACTATTATATCGAGTGGGGTATCAGGCTTTCAATTTTGCAAATTTCAAAACAGATTTTTATTTTAGTTTAAGTCACGTAGTTTTGGCTTATAATAAAAAAATCCAAAAAAAAAACCGTCCCCTTATCTCAGAAGTTTGTTTTGATGTTTGTTTTTTTTACTATCTGAGTTATAGACGAATAGTAAAATAACTTTACTACGTCCAAAGAAGGTATGAACCCTTGGTGCGTGAATCCGACGGGCATTTGGCTAGTTTTTTTATACTACCAAGGTGGCAAGAAAGCATGCGGCCCGCTTGATGGAAAGCAGTCACAGCAACCTATAGACGCTAGCAACGCCAGAATAATAACTAGCGCATTACCGACTCTTAGAACATTAGATATTATGTCTACTGTGTCCGGTAATTTCACTAGATACAGTGCCCTTCACGCCGGAAAACAGCAATGTACACTCTGCTGCTTGGCGGCAGAATATCCGACACTGCGGTGGTACCCTGGACGGTTTCTTGCACAAGGAACCTACCACTTCGTAAATAAAAAAAATAAAATTCAATAAGCAATAAATTTTTGCTAAAATGTCTTCATGAGACCATCTATCATATTTTATGTTAAATTTACACAAACGGTACACAGGCAACAGACAACCCGGTGTTGCTGTTTCTAGTAGAAATGAAATACAACCGACGTTTGTTCACTAACTTTCATAATTCCACCATCCGAGTGCCAACGACGAGGATCCAAGAAGAAATGGATGAGGCATTCACAAGTAATTGTGCAGCTCCACACCATCTATACTTATAATAAAACTGTAACAGGTCCAATTCTGTATATTGAAGATATTTTGAAAATTATTTTTGGAGGGCATTCTACTCGTATAACCGATACTGAGGCCGAAAATGTATTTTTTTACATTTTTGTCTGTCTGTCTGTCTGTCTGTCTGTCTGTATCACGGCTGAGCATCACGCCGAAACTACTGAATGGATTCAAATGAAACTTGGCATGATTTGAGATCTTACTACGAGGTAGGACATAGGATATTTTTTATCCCGTAATCTAGCACGGTTCTTTCGGGAGAGGGGATTAAAGTCAAAATGGGTACTTGGTTATACGCTTGGTCAGATTTTATCAATTTTTCTTTATAATATAATAAATATTAGTAAGGGAACACTAATAGAACCTAACGTTGCTTAACCCGATCGATTACAAAACCTTGATAACAACTCGTTATCAAGGTTTTGTAATCGATCGGGTTAAGCAACGTTAGGTAAGGTCATTAAATAGATGGGTGACCGTTTAACGCCATTTGAACTAAACGGGTCCATGCTTCGGAGAGCAAGTAAAAAGTAGGTCCCAGTTTTTAACCGACTATAAAAAAGGAGGTTATGTATTCGATGCTAATGTCTGTTATTAAAAGTTTAGTTAACGTAAAAATAGCGCAGGCGGAGCTGCGTGGGTCAGCTAGTATAGTAATAAAATAAAATAAAATTATACTTGATTTTGTCTTGCATTTAATTTATTCCATACTAGCGACCCGCCCCGGCTTCGGGTGTAATTGAGAAAAAAAGAAGTGAATAATTTAAAGTTACTGCCTTTGATTATAGAATTTCTTGTTAAATAATGTTTGTAGCTGACTTTTCGTAACGCAATATGAACAAATTATGTATAGAAGTGACGCGTGAAAGGGCTACCTACGTATGGCTGCTTGTCCATGGGCAAAGTACTCAACGCTTAGGTTTAAGCCTGCAACGTTGAATCTCTGAGCTTGCGATTTGTTAATTGTATTTATAATTTTATTATAAACTGCAGACGTGTACCGGTGCACAATTTGGGTGGATTAAGAACAGGAACAGGACACAATTTCTTTAAAACCAATTTATGGATAATTATTACGGGCTTCCTTGTTCGGTTTCATCGTTAAGACGTAAACGGGGGTCAGTCGGGGAATTCTTACCCACTAAAACCCCCGCGGCTATCACGTCGGCACATTAGAGGGCGGACCTGGGCTATCTGTCGGGATCTGCACCAGCTGATAACACACAGTGCCTTGACTTTGAACCCGCCGCCGGAAAGGCACATTATAGCTCCCTGAGAACCTGTCATGGTGCTCACGGTTACAGGGGCACGGGGAAGCCTTTAATGGGATTTACGGGACCCTGTTGGTGGTCAACCGGGTATGTAGGATTCTTATACACTAAACCCCCAACGGCAGTGCAATCAGCACATAAGAACCCCTTCTTGGGCTATCCGGTGGGATCTGCATCATGATACAGTGGCTTGCCTTTGACCCCGCCACCGGGGAGCACAATAAAGCCACCTGGGATCTTGTCACCGGGATCACGGTTAAAGGGGGGAAGCCTTCAATAGGTCCCCGGGACCCTGTTGGCGGTCAACCGGGTTATGTAGGAGGAGTAGGAACTGTATGTATGTATATAGTATGTGTCCCCCACGGCTGTTCACACAAAAGAGTATGCACCGTGTATCCCTCAGTGCAAGGCAAGGGCCTTTGAAGCCGCTGCCGGGGGCGCATTATAGCCCTGCGGGAATCTGTCATCGTTGTCACAGTTAAGGGAGTAGCGGGGGAAACATCCAATATGTCCCCGGGATCCCGTGGGGAAGTCAACCTGGGTATTTGGGATTCTTACCCACTAAAACTCTCGTGGCTGTCACATCGGCACATGAGAGGGAAACCTGGGTTCTCGGGTGGGATCTGCACCAGGTGTCCCTGAGTGCCTGGCCTCTGAGTCCGCCGCCGGGGGGCAAGCATATAATATCCCAGATTTACCTTATATTATATGGAATGATACAATGTGACCAGATTCAGTATTTTAATACTTTTTCACTCTTTTTTAACGTCGTTTTTGAAGATCTTTATCGGTATTTTGCTGGAAGTCAGTATTTTTATTGGGGAAAAAAATATGCTAACATTGTAAGCAGTTGTCCTCGCGAAAATTGTTCAGGGACTTGGCCAAACATATTCTATATTACATTTATGAGCGTGGATCAATAAATTAGAGACAAAACATTACAGGCTGCTGTGTTGTATTGTTATTTAGTACACAATGCTTAACAGACTCTGGACTTTAAGTTTTTAGTTGTATGAGGGGATGTGGGAGGGGATAGTTAGATCCGTATATAGTGTGTATGAACACAAACCTTGGGAACACTAAAAAAATATTGGTTGGGCATTTTTTTTTTATTGACATAAATTCTGAAAAGGTTACTGGTGTAATAGTAAGTGTTGATGTTTTTTTTTGGCAAAATAAAACATGTTTGAAAATGCGCTACTTGTGCATATATTTTTTTTAGAAATGGTTTAAAATCTTTGATAAACAAACTTAGTTGTGCGGTTTAGTATTTTTGCTACCTGAGGTGTTAGATGAATAGGAAACTAACCCTCGGTGCGCAAATCCAGCTCGCTCTAGATCAGTATTTTTTCGAAGTGGACTCTGTACATTTCAGTATTTTTTCAATGAGACCTCGGTATAGATACAACTTCTAAATAAATTTAATGAATATTAAACCTTCAGTGAAAAATAAAAATAAAATTGTAAAATGATCAAAAATAAAAAGTTTAAAAGTATACAAAAAAAAAACAGAGATTAGAACCCAGTCCCTGCTGTGTTTAAAAGACGCTTCCGTAACCTCCAGACCACGGCTATTCTTCTTTTATTATTCTTTTTTTTTTTTTTTTTTTTTTTTTTTTTTTTTTTTTTTTTTTTTTTTTTTGTATGAGTAGTACTGTTGGCCGCAGATGGCCATTACAGCTTCACCGGACAAGGTACTTTTATTATTCGAATTACTTGATCATATTCTTGTTATATATCTGCTCAGTCCCTAATGCGTGAAATTTTACCTTATGTATTAAAGTTATCCGTGTACAGTACCTAATTTACGTACTAAGCAAATCTGAGTGTGAGTGTGAGAATATTTGTACCACCATCGGTTGAGTAATAATACTGCTTTTTAACCCTGTTAAGGGATAAATTAAAAAAAAAGATCCACCGGGGGGCACAATAAAAAAAAACCTGTCACCATGCTCAAAGTTTCGGGGACCACGGGTAGACCTCCAATAGGCTTCCAGGATCCTGCGGGCGGTCGACCGCGGTGTGTAAGATTCTTACCCTCTAAACGGCTGTCCGCTAAAAATATGGGGTTGCACCGGGTACCCCTCAGTGCAAGGCAAGGGCCTTTGAAGCCGCTGCCAGGGGCGCATTATAGCCCCCCGGGAATCTGTCACCGTTGTCACAGTTAAAGGGGTGGTGGGGGGCACGTTTAATATGTCCCTGGGATCCTGTGGGGGATTCTTACCCACTGAAACTCTCGTGGCTGTCACATCGGCACATGAGAGGGGGTTCTCCGGTGGGATCTGCATCAGCTGTCCCTCAGTGCATTGCCTTTGAGTCCGCCGGGGGGCGGGTATATTATATCCCGGATATTTACCTACTTTATAATATACTAGCTGACCCGCGTAGCTCCGCCCGCGCTTTGATTACATTTTGCTCCCCTTTTCTCCCTCCTCCCTAGATTTATCTCTCTCCATATCTCTCTCTTATATGCTCTTTCTCTCCTCTCTCTTTCCCCTCCCGCTTCGGTTTCCGTCACACTCCCCCTCTTCCTCTCCCTGTCGTCCCCTCTCTGAACCCTCTCCCCCTCTCTCTTCTACGAACTTGCTCCTTCTCACTCCCCTCTTACTCCACCTAACTCCCCCGATCCCTCACCCCATCAACCCTCCTCGAATCCCCTTCGTTCTATATATCCTCGTCAATCATGGTATCAGCGGCATTAAATATACTTTATGACCTATTCTCAGAGCTCCCCGATATGCACACAAAATTTCATACAAATCGGTTCACTCATCTATTTAATGACCTTACCTTATGTTGCTTAACCTTAACCTAGCGGTATGAAATAAACTGTATGACCTATTCTCAGACCTACCCGATATGCACACTTTCATACAAATCGGTTCACCCATCTATTTAATGACCTTACCTAACGTTGCTTAACCTTAACCTACCGGGATAAAAGTATCCTATGTCCGTTTCCTGGTTCTAAGCTACCTCCCCACCAATTTTCAGCCGAATCGGTTAGGCCGTTCTTGAGTTATAAATAGTGTAACTAACACGACTTTCTTATATTTAGCTTGATTAAAGTTCTATAGTGATTGTATGTTCAATTTCACCTATAGATGGCGATGTTCATAATGTAAATCACGCTAACATCGTAAATTACTGTCTAATGATATTCGATAATAAAAGTTCTTAGTATTTCGCATCTTTTATTGTTGCGACGTGATACAATACCTATACACTACTTACCTGGACTTGGGGAGTTTCATTAAAATTTCATGAACGACAGATTTTACAGATTTTAACTTTTCAAAGATATAATGTCATATTGCTATCAGCAAAGTACTTAGAACAATACAGAAATCTAATGAAAATTTCCTGGGTGTACCGGACCGGCTTACCCCTTACAAAAATTGACCCTTCGCCACTGCCATAACTTATGCAAACTAAATGTCTGCTCAGTCCCTATTGTATATAGCGTAATAATAAATATCTTAATGATTAACTGATCAGTCTATAATTACCCTATTCACATACAAAGGAAATTACGTGGTAATATGTGCAAGTAATGTTTCACTGCTTAGCCCCTATGAAACATAGCGTGATGTTTTATATACCAATTTATACCTAGACTTCTACACAACACATCAGTGAAAGTCCTATCAAAATCCATCCACGGGTTTTCAAATGATACCTGGACAAACAGAACGACAGACAGACAGACAGACAGACAGACAGACAGACAGACAGACAGACAGACAGACAATAATTCCAAAAAAAATTGTTTTGGCCTCTATGTCGATAGTATAGTATCCCCACATAGAAATTTTGGAAAAATATTCAATGTACAGAAAAAGTGCTCTTTGAGTTTTATTATAGTGTAGAAGATGGAATTAATGAAATTCTCTAGTACTTGATTGTTAACTATGTATCTCTTTAGGTTTAGTCAATGTAAGCTATGTAAGTTTATTTACTTAGATAAAACTTAAAACCTTCAATGAAAAATTATCTAACCGATGGTGAAAATCGCTGCGTGGTTTAGGAGGTGCTATCGGATATAGACAGACTCGGATAGCGACTTTGTTTCACACTATGTAAAGATACTTTGACGTCGTTGGTCCCCTAGACCAGCCAACCTATAGAAAAAACCCTGACTGACAGACAGAATTCCAATAAAGTTTTGGCTTTTTTATATCATACGTACAATAGGTGCATGCATATTGTATTCCTACCCAAACAGACATTTTGAAAATATATTTTCATTATTTTATTTTGTTATATTTGGGAAACCAGCAAATGATACCACTTATTACTAAATATAAGATCCAATAGTACATAAAAATCAATTCAGTTTCCACTAATAACTAAATCATAACATTAGAGAGAAGTTAACTACGTATGCATGATTTTAAATTTAAAAAAATCATTAAATATAAAAAATATATTAGAGATAAAAAGTGCCGAAGTCAATATGAGTTAAATATTTAAAACATCGAATCTTAATATAAATAAAAAAATCAAAAACAAAGTTTAATAATACAAAAAAAATCCGATCAGGGGTAGCGAACCCGGACAGTCCGTACTTAGAGGACGCTTCCGTAACCACTTGGCCAAGGAACTTTTATTTAATCTTTCAAATTATCGTATCTTATTGTTGTAATATATTTGTACTGCCATCGGTTGAGTAATAATACTTCTTTTTTACCCTGTAAAGGGATAAATTATAAAAAATATGAAATACTAATTCAATTAATTTTCTTAACGAATGTCTGTGCAAAATTTCAAGTCAATAGAACCAAGGAATCGCGTTCTCCCATACAAACTTTGCCCCCCTGTTTGACCCCCTTAGAGGTTGAATTTCCCAAAATCCAGTCTTAGTAAGCACCTACGTCTTAAAAGGAACCCCCATGCAAAGTTTGAGACTCCTAGCACTTGTAGTTTCTGAGATTTCGTGATGAGTAGGTTTTTGTCTACTCTTTTATATAATACTAGCGACCCGCCCCGGCTTCGCACGGGTGTAATTGAGAAAGAAAAGAAGTGAATAATTTAAAGTTACTGCCTTTGATTATAGAATTTCTTCATAAATAATGTTTGTAGCTGACTTTTCGTAACGCAATATGAACAAATTTTGTTTAGAAGTGACGCGTGAAAGGGCTACGTATAGCTGTCTGTCCATGGGAAAAGTACTCGACGCTTAGGTTTAAGCCTGCAACGTTGAATCTCTGGGCTTGTGATTTGTTAATTGTATTTATAATTTTATTAGAAACTGCAGACGTGTACCGGTGCACAATTTGGGTGGATTAAGGACAGGAACAGGACACCATTTATTTAAAACCAATTTATGGAAGCAATACGGGCTTCCTTGTTCGGTTTCATCGTTAAGACGTAAACGGGGGTCAACCGAGGAATTCTTACCCACTAAAACCCCCGCGGCTATCACGTCGGCACATTAGAGGGCGGACCTGGATCTATCTATCTGTCGGGATCTGCACCAGCTGATACCACTCAGTGCCTTGTCTTTGAACCCGCCGCCGGAGAGGCACATTATAGTTCCCCGGGAACCTGTTACCGTGCTCACGGTTACAGGGGTCACGGGGGAAGCCTTCAATAGGTCCCCGGGACTCTGTTGGCGGTCAACCGAGTTATGTAGGATTCTTATACACTAAACCCCCCAACGGCCGTTAAATCAGTACATAAGAACCGGCCCGCTGCCGGGGGCGCATTATAGCCCCTCGGGAATCTGTCACCGTTGTCACAGTTAAGGGGTGGCGGGGGAAACATCCAATATGTCCCCGGGATCCCGTGGGGAAGTCAACCTGGGTATTTGGAATTCTTACCCACTAAAACTCCCGTGGCTGTCACATCGGCACATGAGGGAAACCTGGTTTCTCGGGTGGGATCTGCACCAGGTGTCCCTCAGTGCCTAGCCTTTGAGTCCGCCGCCGAGGGGCAAGCATATTATATCCCAGATTTAAATTATATTATACGGAATGAATGATATATAGAATGAACTTCTATAATACTCGATTGTTAAGTACATGTGTACCTCTTTAGGTTTAGTCAACGTAAGCTAATTACATTTATTTACTTAGATTAAACTTCTAAATAAATTCAGTTAATATAAAAACCTTCAGTGAAAAATTAAAAAAGTAATAAAATGATTAAAAATAAAAAGTTTAAAAGTACAGAAAAAAAATCCTAAAGAGACTTGAACCCGGACCCTGCTGCTTTTAGAAGACGCTTCCGTAACCTCCCGACCACGGCTACTCTCATTATATTATTCGAATTACTTGATCATATTCTTGTTATATGTCTGCTCAGTCCCTAATGCATATAGTGTGATATTTTACCTTATGTATTAAAGTTATCCGTGTACACTACCTAATTTACGTACTAAGCAAATCTAAGTGAGAATATTTGTACCGCCATCGGTTGAGTAATAATACTGCTTTTTAACCCTGTTAAGGTATAAATTTAAAAAAAATCCCCTCAGTGGCTTACATTTGAAGCCGCCACCAGGGGAGCACGAAAAAAAATAAGACACCTGTCATCATGCTCAGTTGGGGAGTTATGTAAGTTATGGGGATCACGGGGGAGACCTCCAATAGACTCCCAGGATCCTGCGGGCGGTCGAGCGCGGTATGTGGGATTCTTACCCTGTAAACCCCCCACTGGTGTCCGCACAAAATCGGGGGGGCTGCACCGGGTACCCCTCAATGCAAGGCAAGGGCCTTTGAAGCCGCTGCCGGGGGCGCATTAAAGCCCCCCGGGAATCTGTCACCATTGTCACAGTTAAAGGGGTGGCGGGGGGCACGTTTAATATGTCCCCGGGATCCTGTGGGGGATTCTTACCCACTAAAACTCCCGTGGCTGTCACATCAGCACATGAGAGGGGTTTTCCGGTGGGATCTGCATCAGCTGTCCCTCAGTGCATTGTCTTTGAGTCCGCCGCCGGGGGCGGGGTATATTATATCCCGGATATTTACCTACCTTATAATATAAAATATGGAATTAATGAAATTCTCTAGTAGGTACTTGATTGTTAACTATGTATCTCTTTAGGCTTAGTGAACGTAAGCTATGTAAGTTTATTTACTTAGATAAAACTTAAAACCATTCAATGAAAAATTATCTAACCGATGGTGAAAACCGCTGCGTGGTTTGGAGGTCCTATCGGATATAGACAGACTCGGATAGCGACTTTGTTTCACACTATGTAAAGATACTTTGACGTTGATAGGGGACAACACCAGCCAACCTGTACAAAAACCCTGACAGACAGACAATAATTCCAATAAAGTTTTGGCTTTTATATTATACGTACTATGTTTCGGTAGGAATACAATATGCATGTAATATTGTATTCCTACCGAAACAGACATTTTGGAAATATAATATATATTTTCATTATTTTATTTTATTATATTTGGGAAACAAACAAATGATACCACTTATTACTAATACCTATAAGATCCAATAGTACTAATATAAATTAAGTTTCCACTAATAAATCATAACATTAGAGAGAAACTAACCACGTATATGCATGATTTTAAATTTAAAAAAAGTATTAAAAATATATTAGAGATAAAATGTGCTGGAGTTAATATGAGTTAAATATTTAAAACATCGAATCTTAATATAAATAAAAAAATCAAAAACAAAGTTTAAAAATACTAAATGAAAACCCGTACACGGGTAGCGAACCCGGACAATACGTGTTTAGAGGACGCTTCCGTGACCACTTGGCCAAGGACGTTTTGTTTAATGTTTCGAAATATCTTATCATATTTGTACCGCCATCGGTTGAGTAATAATACTCCTTTTTTTACCCTGTTAAGGGATAAATTGAAAAAAAACATGAAATACAAATTCAATTAATTTTCTTAACGAATGTCTGTGCAAAATTTCAAGTCAATAGGACCAAGGAATCGCGTTCTCCCATACAAACTTTGCCCCCCTGTTTGACCCCCTTAGAGGTTGAATTTCGAAAAAACCCGTCTTAGTGAGCACCTACGTCTTAAAAGGAACCCCCATGCAAAGTTTGAGACTCCTAGCACTTGTAGTTTCTGAGATTTCGTGATGAGTGGGTTTTTGTCTACTCTTTTATATAATAAGACTAGCGACCCGCCCCGGCTTCGCACGGGTGTAATTGAGAAAAAAAAAGAAGCGAAAAATTTAAAGCTACTGCCTTTGATTATAGAATTTCTTGGAATTATTTATCAGTTTGTAGCTGACTTTTCATAACGCAATATGAACAAATTTTGTATAGAAGTGACGCGTGAAAGGGCTACATATAGCTGCCTGTCCATGGGCAAAGTACTCAACGCTTGGGTTTAAGCCTGTAACGTTGAATCTCTGAGCTTGTGATTTGTTAATGGTATTTATAATTTTAGAAACTGCAGACGGCTACGGCTACGGCTATCACGTCGGCACATTAGAGGGCAGACCTGGGCTATCTGTCGGGATCTGCACCAGCTGATACCACTCAGTGCCTTGACTTTGAACCCGCCGCCGGAGAGGCACATTATAGTTCCTCGAGAACCTGTCATGGTGCTCACGGTTACAGGGATCACGGGGAAGCCTTTAATGGGATTTACGGGACCCTGTTGGTGGTCAACCGGGTATGTAGGTTTCTTATAAACTAAAGCCCCAACGGCCGTGCAATCAGCACATAAGAACCCCTTCTTGGGCTATCCGGTGGGATCTGCAACATTATACCCTCAGTGGCTTGCCTTTGACCCTGCCACTGGGGAGCACAATAAAGCCACCTGGGAACTTTTCACCGTGCTCACGGTTACAGGGGTCACGGGGGAAGCCTTCAATTGGTCCCCGGGACCCTGTTGGCGGTCCGGTGACCGGGTTATGTGGGATTCTTATACACTAAACCCCCAACGGCTGTTAAATTAGTACATAAGTAGGAGACCTGGGCCATCCAGTGGGATCTGCACCAAGATCCCTCAGTGGCTTGCCTTTGAGCCCGCCACCGGGGGGCACAAAAAAGCCACCCGGGAAACTATCATCGTGCTCAAAGATACGGGGATTGCGGGGGAAACCTCCAATAGGCCCCAGGATCCTGCGGGCGATCGACTGCAGTATGTGTCCCCCACGGCTGTCCACAGAAAAGAGTGTGCACCGTGTACCCCTCAGTGCAAGGCAAGGGCCTTTGAAGCCGCTGCCGGGGGCGCATTATAGCCCTCCGGGAATCTGTCACCGTTGTCACAGTTTAAGGGAGTAGCGGGGGAAACATCCAATATGTCCCCGGGATCCCGTGGGGAAGTGAAACTGGGTATTTGGGATTCTTACCCACTAAAACTCCCGTGGCTATCACACCGGCACATGAGAGGGAAACCTGGGTTCTCGGGTGGGATCTGCACCAGGTGTCCCTGACTGACTGACTCAGACTGGCTGAATCCGAGTCAGTCCCGGTCAGTCCCGTCAGTCCCGGTCAGTCCCGGTCAGTCCCGCTCAATCCCGCTCAATCCCGCTCAGTCCCGGTCAGTCCCGGTCTGTCCCGCTCAGTCCCGGTTAGTCCTGGTCAGTCCCGCTCAGTCTCGCTCAGTCCCTGTCAGTCCCGCTCAGTCCCGCTCAGTCCCGCTCAGTCCCGGTCAGTCCCGCTCAGTCCCGGTCAGTCCCGCTCAATCCCGCTCAGTCTCGCTCAGTCCCGCTCAGTCCCGGTCAGTCCCGGTCAGTCCCACTCAGTCCCGGTCAGTCCCGCTCAGTCCCACTCAGTCCCGGTCAGTCCCGGTCAGTCCCGGTCTGTTCCGCTCAGTCCCGGTCAGTCCCAGTCAGTCCCGCTCAGTTCCGCTCAGTCCCTCTCAGTCCTGGTCAGTACCGCCCAGTCCCGCCCAGTCCCGCTCAGTCCCGCTCAGTCCCGCTCAGTCCCGCTCAGTCCCGGCCAGTCCCGCTCAGTCCCGCTCAGTCCCGGTCAGTCCAGCTCAGTCCCGCTCAGTCCCGCTCAGTCCCGCTCAGTCCCGCTCAGTCCCGGTCAGTCCCGGTCAGTCCCGGTCAGTCCCGGTCAGTCCGTACCACACCGTACCACACCGTACCACACCGTACCACACCGTACCACACCGAACCACACCGAACCACACAGAACCACTCACACACTCACTCACTCACCCACTCGCCCGCTCGCCCGCTCGCCCACTCGCCCGCTCGCCCGCTCGCCCACTCGCCCGCTCGCCCACTCGCCCACTCACTCACTCACGGACGGCATAGGAAGTCGCATAAGAAGTTTCACTTCAAAAACCTGTCACCGTGCTCAAAGTTTCGGGGACCACGGGTAGACCTCCAATAGGCTTCCGTCGACCGCGGTGTGTGGGATTCTTACCCTCTAAACCCCCCACGGCTGTCCGCAAAAAATATGGGGCTGCACCGGGTACCCCTCAGTGCAAGGCAAGGGCCTTTGAAGCCGCTGCCGGGGGCGCATTATAGCCCCCCGGGAATCTGTCACCGTTGTCACAGTTAAAGGGGTGGTGGCACGTTTAATATATCCCTGGGATCCTGTGGGAGATTCTTACCCACTAAAACTCTCGTGGCTGTCACATCGGCACATGAGAGGGGGTCCTCCGGTGGGATCTGCATCAGCTGTCCCTCAGTGCATTGCCTTTGAGTCCGCCACCGGGGGGCGGGTATATTATATCCCGGATATTTACCTACTTTATAATATATGGAATTAATGAAATTCTCTAGTACTTGATTGTTAACTATGTATCTCTTTAGGTTTAGTCAATGTAAGCTATGTAAGTTTATTTACTTAGATAAAACTTAAAACCTTCAATGAAAAATTATCTAACCGATGGTGAAAATCGCTGCGTGGTTTAGGAGGTGCTATCCGATATTGACAGACTCGGATAGCGACTTTGTTTCACACTATTTAAAGATACTTTGACGTCGTTGGTCCCCAACACCAGCCAACCTATAGAAAAAACCCTGACTGACAGACAGTCAATAATTCCAATAAAGTTTTGGCTTTTTTTTATATCATTTACGTACAATAGGTGCATGCATATTGTATTCCTACCCAAACAGACATTTTGAAAATATATTTTCATTATTTTATTTTTAGTTTGTTATATTTGCGAAACAAACAAATGATACCACTTATTACTAAATATAAGATCCAATAGTACAAAAATCAATTCAGTTTCCACTAATAACTAAATCATAACATTAGAGAGAAGTTAACTACCTACGTATGCATGATTTAAAATTTAAAAAAAGTATTAAATATAAAAATATATTAGAGATAAAAAGTGCCGGAGTCAATATGAGTTAAATATTTAAAACATCGAATCTTAATATAAATAAAAAAGTCAAAAACAAAGTTTAATAATACAAAAAAAAAAACCGATCAGGGGTAGCGAACCCGGACAATCCGTATTTAGAGGACACTTCCGTAACCACTTGGCCAAGGAACTTTTATTTAATCTTTCAAATTATCGTATCTTATTGTTGTAATATATTTGTACTGCCATCGGTTGAGTAATAATACTTCTTTTTTACCCTGTAAAGGGATAAATTATAAAAAATATGAAATACTAATTCAATTAATTTCCTTAACGAATGTCTGTGCAAAATTTCAAGTCAATAGAACCAAGGAATCGCGTTCTCCCATACAAACTTTGCCCCCCTGTTTGACCCCCTTAGAGGTTGAATTTCCCAAAATCCAGTCTTAGTGAGCACCTACGTCTTAAAAGGAACCCCCATGCAAAGTTTGAGACTCCTAGCACTTGTAGTTTCTGAGATTTCGTGATGAGTGGGTTTTTGTCTACTCTTTTATATAATAAGATAAGATTATTACAATTTTAGTTTATAAAAAAATCGATTTTATCTTTGACCGTTGATTCCCATACCTACTCAGGTTGTTTTTTGGAAGTGAAATGACATTTTGGTGCGGAGCAACAGAATTATGACGGAGTAACTCTGTCTGTGTATGTTTGTTGGACCCGTCTATAAATTAAATGCAAGACTGATTAGCCATTGCAACTTACACTGAAACCTCCTACTGTAATAAAAACTAATGTTTTTTTAATGTATATATATTTTTCTGACACTATTCTATCTATTACTGGTACCTTATAATTATGATAATACTCAGGGCAATCCACACACGGTCATCTGATCCCAAACTGGCAGGGCGTGTACTATGGTAACCGGACAGCTAAGACAAATACTTGCTGAAAATAAAACAACCAGACAGAAAACAAATTGTTTGGCCTGGCTGGGAAACAAATCCACGAACTAGTCTTTTACGACTTATTTGTTAATTTTACGACGAATTTTTAAACTTTACCAGAATTCTATTTTAGGATGCATCACCGTTTGCTATTAGACCAGATTCCGGTAATTCCTGGCTAAAACAAATTAAATAATTATCTAATAGACCATCGTAGTATGAGTTTTATTTTCGCTTAATGAGATTAGCTGCTTAAAGTGAAATTAACTTTGTTCTTTTAAAGATTTTTCAAAGGTTACAATACATTTTTAAGGAGAAAAGTAATTTATTTAAGTGAGACGTTTATGTTTGAGATTAAAAAGCAGAGTAATAAGTTAAGAGCAGTGTTTTTGAGAAATCTTACATTCATTATTTAAGTTACCGGCAATCTGTATAATTCAGGTATTCTATACAATACCTGTTAGCACCCCAGCCGGTGTGCCTATATAAACGCGGTGCAAGCTGAGACAAGGACATTCATACAGCGGTCACGGGACAGTCAGCGGTCTACGCTCGTCAGGATAACAGTACGGTTTGAAGAATTAAACTTGTAAGTGATTTATTATTATTCTCTTTACTGTCTAGTTATGGTGATCTTTTACTTTGTGTATTTGACGATATGATATAATATTATGTTAAAGATTTAAATAATCGTCGTGCCTCTTACATACCTAGGTAATGTGTAGAATACCTAGGTATTTTATACAATATAAATACAATATAAGGTAATGTATGAAATATTATGAATATTATTTTCCAGTAATATACTTTACCTAGGTAATGTATACAATTCCTAGGTATTTTATAGAGTACCTGCTGGTCCACCGGCAATACCTATAGGTAGGTAGGTATTCTATACATTGCCTAGGTATTGTATAGAATACCGTATTATACAGATTGCCGGTAACATATACATTTGATGCGATATATTGTAACTTTTTTTTTCGCGCGGGATACCTTCAATAGGTCCCCGGGAGCTGTGGGGCTCGACCGGGGTATAGAATAGATGTATGATGGGGTATGGTGGATAACTACAAAAACCTCGGCGGCTGTCGCATCGGCACATGAGAGGCGACCCCAGGGCTCTCCGATGGGATCTGCACCAGGGGTCCCTTAGTGCCTTGCCGTTGATCCCGCCGCCGGGGGGCGCATTGTAGCCCCCCCGGGAACCAGACACGGTGCTCAAGGGGACGGGGGATGCAACCCCGTCGCCGTCCTCCTCGGAGTCGCCGCCGAATTCAATAGACGTCCTAGGGCCCACATTCCGAACGTCTAGCGATGCCGAAGGAATATATTGTACCTATTGATACTTAAAGAATGTACCGACTTAGGGTCTGATATCTCTAAAATATCTAGCTACATATTAGATTTCCACGTCTGACCTAGATAACACGAATCTCTGGGTAAATATTTTTTACGTCGAAACCGTAAAAGGTGTAACATTAGTTATTTATTCTCTTAGATCCACCAATTTGTCCTGCTCTTAGACTTATATGATCTAAGGTCCTGCCACACTGACAGAATATCAGTCACTCGGCGATGGTATACGCATAGTCGGTTTGTTACAAAATAGGCTCGCCACCTAGTGAAACCATTTTTTCATAATTAACATTAATTAAAAATGTACTTTAGCTTATGGATATGGCGTCATAATAATCAGGTATGTAATGTAGTGACTTCATAGAGTTTATATATTAAAAATAGTGTACGTGTTTGTTTATAGTCCACTTAGACAATGCATGGGCAGATTGATCTGTCACAGGCGCAGATATCGATAAGTGCAACTGACGGTATAGTACCTATTGTCATGTACCTATTTATGTATTTTGTGTCAACTTAAAATTGCCCATTATGTGTTGTTTTCTTTTGGTTCGGTAACTTAATTGTTTAGTCATTTTGGTTTTGTTATTATTATTATTATTATTATTTTTCTTTATTTATGTTGGCTGAGTGGGCAGTGGGTGTGTGTTTGGTGGAGGGTTCGTGGAGTCACCAGGGGTTCCAACGGAAGATCAGTGCGGCTTGCGTGCAAGCCGCTTTATGCTGAGTTGGGACCCATTCGTGGCAAACTTAACTTAATTAAGTAATTTATGTTGATTTGTGTTGGCCATGAATAAAGTTTTTTCTTCTTCTTCTTCTTCTTCTTCTTCTTCTTCATGCCTTTTCATAAACACGACAGTAGTAGGTATGCCCATTTTAGAAACGTATGTTACATAGGTCAATCAGCTGTCAAAATAACATTATACACTCGCAAAAATGCCTAAAACCAATGATAAACGATACTGAGATAGTTAATAAAACGCATGTTACGCGTGAAATAAAATTGAAACACACTCGTATTTTTTGTTTACCCTAATTGCCGCTAGAGGTGCTGTTCAAGTTTCCATACATTGAAAGTCAAACGTAAACGTGCTAATAAAGTTAAAAAAATGATTTCTGAATACACTCGAGGTACAGTTCTGTGTAATATACCTATTGCGTCACATTCCATGCTTATTGAAACTGCTAGAAGCAGGAACTTTTTGTAGTTGCAAAGCTATTTTTATTTATGTATTTATTTATACAGGTGTAAGGGACTAGGGACTCGAAGAACCGATAACCGTTGGGGAAGAAAGGTTCTCGAGTGGCGACCACGAACCGGAAGACGCAGCGTTGGCAGGCCTCCCACTAGGTGGACAGACGACATTGTGCGCGTCGCAGGTAACCGGTGGATGCAATTAGCCAATTGTCGTTCATTGTGGCGTTCTAAGGGGGAGGCCTATGTTCAGCAGTGGACGTCTTCCGGCTGATGATGAAGGGACTACGTACCGAAAACTTTTATCTATGATTTCTCATATTGTCCGTTACAACATTACAGAAACCATTTACATGGAAAATAACTAATGACTAAATTATTAATTTTTGAGCATGTAATGAATACGTGCGGAATAATATTTATTTTTCAAATTACATTGCTAATTTCAATCAAGCCGCCTGCCAAGCTTTGAGATTATGGCAACCCCTCCCTTCTAAGGGAGAGGCCTTTGTTCAGCAGTGGACTTTTCGGCTGCTGATGATTGCTAATTTTGCACAAATAAGTAATTTATTGTTTTTAAATTGAAATAAGGCTTTATTATTATACTATCTAATTATAATTTAAAAAAGCGGCATTTTTTTTTATTCACGAAAAAGCCGATGAAAAATATCAACACTAGAATGTTCAGAATCATGTACTGGATCCCTGGTGTCGGTTTTCGGTACGATGTCCCTTACACCCGTTATAACTTCATGCACTTAAAGTACAAGGCGGACTTAATGCCTTAGGCATTTTCTAACAGTCTACCTTTGGGTAGTTAAGAAGTATATTATGCCAATTAGTGTAAAAAACTAGGGAACATATATAAATATATTATTTAGACATAATTATAAATGAAGAAGAATATAGTATAGCATTCTGCCATTGAATGACGAAGATTATATTAACCCATCAAGATTATATTACTATTTTCCACTTGATAAAAGCTTACACAATACTACTAAAAGCACGTGCACTTTAAATAAGTACGATGAGCACAGTTACTCTGCTCGCCTGACGGTAATTACCATATCCAACTTTAGTAGGTTCCAGTTCGAATATTAATTCATCCGACCACAGCATCGTTTGCATATTTTTATTCCTGCTCCAGTAATGAAGCCAACACTCCTGAGATATTGCCGTCAGAATAATGTGTCTCGTGATAGCAGATTTACATAATGGATCTTAGCTCCAAGACTTTTAAAGAAAGATTTTTAATAACAGAAAAATATTGGAAATGGGGAAAGACCTACCTTTGCCTTACAAAAGACTACAGAAAGTAACCACCTCGGAGTGGCAATGCGTAAGGTTGCTAGTGCTCCTTCGGAGTAACTGGTCGTTCGGGGCTCAAAGGCAATGCACTGAAGGGCACCTATTACAGATGCTACCGGAAAACCCAAGTTCCCCCTCTCATGTGCTGATGCGACAGCCGCGGGGATTTTAGTAGGTAAAAATCACATATACCCCGATTGAACCGGAACCCGCACTGCAATAAAGGTGACCTCACACGAACAATCCTGAATCGCGCTAGCGATGTTTCGTCATTTACGTCATATATATACAACATTCCAACATCAACTGATGGGGCTACGGCCCTGGTCGAGCATCATACCTCGTTGGGTCTGAGTATCCTCTCTATAGCACCGCCATTGTCGCTACACTTGTAATTTTGCACTGAACATTATCAATCTAGCCGTCGTACAACAGCGCAGTTCTGCAATCGCTCTTTCCCCACATCAAAGTATCAGCAACAAGTTAGGCCCCTAACCTAAGAATGAGGGCTACCTTGCCCTCATTCTGTTGAAAGATTCCTCCCTTTAGCAATCGCTCTCTCCCCACAGCAATCATCAGCAACAAGCACGGCCTCGGACTGAGGTAACCCTCGTTCTGTCGAAAGATTCCCTTTAGCAATCTCTCTCTCCCCACAGCAATCATCAGCAACAAGCATGGCCCCAGACCAAAGTATCCCTCGTTCTGTCGAAAGATTCCGCCCTTTAGCAATCGCTTCTCTCACCAAAGCAATTATCAGCAACAAACATGGCCGCTGACCAAGGTATCCCTCGTTCTGTGGAAAGATACCTCCCTTTAGCAATCGCTCTCTCCCCACAGCAATGATCAGCAACAAGCACGGCCCCTGACCAAGTTATCCCTCGTTCAGTAGAAAGATTCCTCCTTTTAGCAATCGCTCTCTCCCCACAGCAATCATCAGCAACAAGCACGGCCCCTGACTGAGGTAACCCTCGTTCTGTCGAAAGATTCTTCCCTTTAGCATTCGCTCTCTCCCCACAGCAATGATCAGCAACAAACACCGCCCCCGACCAAGTTATCCCTCGTTCAGTAGAAAGATTCCTCCTTTTAGCAATCGCTCTCTCCCCACAGCAATCATCAGAAACAAGCACGGCCCCTGACTGAGGTAACCCTCGTTCTGTCGAAAGATTCCTCCTTTTAGCAATCGCTCTCTCCCCAAAGCAATCATCAGCAACAAGCACGGCCCCTGACCGAGGTATCCTTTGCTCTGTCGAAAGATTCCCTTTAGCAATCGCTCTCTCCCAAAAGCAATCATCGGCAACAAGCATGGCCCCTGACCAAAGTATCCCTCGTTCTGTCGAAAGATTCCTCCCTTTAGCAATCTCTCTCTCCCCACAGCAATCATAAGCAACATGCACGGCCCCTAACCGAGGTATTACCTCGTTCTGTCGAAAGATTCCGCCCTTTATCATCGGCCAACAGCACACTAAAATAGTTCATAATTTCTGATTACTTTAAGTAAAAAAAAAATAGTAATCGCGTTAGTCGTAAATTCTTTGGCTTCATAATAAGCTTAGTGCTTCAGGTTGATTGCGGTGTCGCAGCTAGTTAAGCCTCTTGCCGTAATATCTAGAAGCGACTTAGTAAAGTATTGTTTAAAGTTAACACCTGCTCGGCCGATGTCCTTAGAATGAAGGTCGAACTGATTAACTGAAATAAAACTTAATTTGAAACAAAGAGATTAGATGTAGGCCAAAGAAAAATGCTCTAAAAAGAGCGGCATTTGGGTGTTTTTTTTAAAACTATAATGTCATCACTTTTTATATAAAATTATTTATTAAATATACAAAACATATTGAACTAAGAGGTAACAGCTCAGTGGGCGAGCGGCGAGCGCTTGCCTTGGAAACAAGGTGCGCAGGTTCGAACCCCGGCTCGGACCTCTGATTTCTTCAAAGAATCATGTGCGAATCGTCTTTGTGCGATTGTTACTAGCTTTCGGTAAAGGAAAACTTCGTGAGACCTACATGTCTGAGAAAGCCTAACTAGGTCTCGAATGACGTGTGAAGTCCGCCAACCCGCACTTGGCCAGCGTGGTGGGCTATGGCCTAAGTAAGCCCCATACGTAAACAAGGGTTGGTATTGTTATTGAACTATGAAAATAAACTTTAGTCTCATTCAGTCATTTTGTCATTGAAATTAGGCATATTTTATCAAAAATATTATTTGATGTAGCACGTTCGTTAGTTCTATTGACATATTATATGTGTAACAAGTTTTTGGTGAATAAATTGTTCGCTAAGGCCAGTCTAGTCCTAGGTTGCTAAATATCTTTGATTTGAAAGTATAAACGACGTGGTGCACCGGAAATGTCTCACTCTCTCTGTACATATTTACAAGAAAAAGTAGGTAAGTACTTATATACATTTTTGTATTAATTTTGGGATCAGATGGCTGAGATGTGTGCCTACTGTAAAAAAATACTACAAGTGAAAAAATATATACACGACGAATTGAGAACCTCCTCCTTTTTTGTAGTCGTTTAAAAAAACTGTGCAATACATTTTATCACTAATCCAAGTATCTCCCAGTGGAAATTGTCCCGGAAAACGACTTAATTCTTTCAGGTACTCTGAAGTAAACAGTATCATACAAAGAATGTTTTAATATAGCCGGGTATGTCACTGATTGTACGAACATAATTCCAGACGAGAGGGGCTCATCACTTTATAGAGGGGATTCACTTTACTTTCACTTTATTAAAATTAAATGCTCCAGGTATCCAGTCCAGACTCGGGAAATTGTATTTTAAAAGAAAAACGATTTAGTGAAAAGAAATGGCTAGTAAACATCCAATATTTTTCTTTCTCATCTTTATTCAATAATTTTAAGTATAATGATTTCTGATATTTACGCGAATATTACAAATTGAAATGAAACTAATTTTACGGATTATATCGCGGTTTATTTTTGATTTTAAACCGCAAAAATAAACCGCGATATAATCCGTAAAATTAGTTTCATTTCAATTTTAAGTATGTTTATCTTATTAGAATTGTTTTACTAAATAAGTATTACAGATCGTTTGAGCATGGGACCATCCAGGTAGGTATATTCAGGGTCCTTGCCATGAACTCTTATAGCAGGGCTGTTTAACACGAAAAGTGACCTGTGTTCTTACCATATGCGCACTAGCTGGCCACCCAAACATGTGAGTGGTCACGTGACAATATTCATCATCATCATCATCATCATCATTGGCAGCCGAGACGTTCACTGCTGAACAAACGCCTGCCCCTTAGAAGGGAGCGATTGCGATCATCCCCACGTTTGGCAGGCGGCTTGGGGATCGCAGTATAGGTGGAACATAAGCCCAAAAGAAAGACGCTGCTGCCCGTCTTCTTGTTCTTGCTTAGTCGCCTCTTACGATACCCAACGAGAGGAGATGGGGGGATGCATTTCTAACCTGGCACCCCACGGGACAATATTATTATCACCCTAATTAGTAATTAGTGCGCTTACGATACAATTTTTCGTGTTAAACTGCTTTATGAGTTCATGGCCCCTGATAGTATGCTGTTTCGGT
Source organism: Furcula furcula (assembly GCA_911728495.1). Taxonomy (NCBI): domain Eukaryota; kingdom Metazoa; phylum Arthropoda; class Insecta; order Lepidoptera; family Notodontidae; genus Furcula; species Furcula furcula. Next base: position 5,354,735 of record OU452243.1, read on the forward strand.
GTGAAGGGCAGTGAAGCCTTAGCGAGGTTTGGCAACTACTACTGGCGGCAATTGCCATATTATTGGGGAAAATAATACATATCTGGCAGTTGAATTATAGTAAAACACTTCAACATAAAGATGAATGATATCGTTCGAATTATTCGAATATAAAAATCATTCGACGTATTCGAATGATTTACGAAGTTAGTAACTAATTTGGTTGCTCGACTTTGATTATTCGCTCTTTATTCGGCGGATTGAATGATGTGATTTGATAGGCACTCTGACATTATTCGTTTCGTGACCGGAACAGCAAATAATTCATTCATATTTCATTCCAAAAACTGTCGACTGCCTCGCGATTCTCGCGAACAATCTAGTTCGAACGCCGTTAGTAATTACTAATTAGTAGTGGTTATTCGACTATGAACATTAGTATATTACTAATATTCAAGTCGAATGCCTACATTAGTAGTTGTAGATTATTCGAATCGTCGAATTAGTAACAGTCGCGCATCTTTACTTCAACAAGTGTGCAGATTTCGCGCCAATTTCACATATTGTACGTTGGCAATACATACAAAATGGCGGTCACGTACTTCACTCCAATATGGCCGACACAGCATTCACTACGCTACGGAAATAGGCCGCGTTCTGTGTGACTTTCCTGCAGTATTAATACTGTATGAAACTGGGCTTCGCAGTTAATATATTGAGTTGGTCTGTTGAGTTGTTGCGAACTGCACAGTATCTACTTATCTGAAGGTAACTGTGTTTATAAACGACTGTATAAACTTCACTTTTGTATTACATCTATTTAGATAGGTACTTGTACGATCTCGCAATCGTGCATTATTACCTCAGAGAAAGTACCAAAGGAGTTAGTATCGCGTCGATTCCCCGAACAAATTTTTCGTGGCACTTTTGCGGGGTGCGGGAGGCGAAGTAAACACACACAGATACACTTTCACGCATACCCACACTATAGTAAACTCGCAACACATTCAAAAATACACGCACACAAATAAAGAATGACCTGACCATATGACCAAAAATTTGGCAGAGGGGGTTAGCGCATCATGCTCTCTCCAGTGGTATCTCCTCTAAGATTATTACACATATTTTATGCTCACGCGGCAACCTTTAATTTATGTTAGTTACTTAGTACGACACAAACTATCAAGGCAAGATAAGCCACCAAAACTTACATTTATAACTTTTAACTAACTTTACTTAAAATATAACGTATAAAAACTACTTTGGCATCTTCCTTCCGTACTCCATAACTACACAAGAACATCTCCACAAGTGTGCAGAGCCAACTGGACTGCACATTTAATGGTCCTTCGAGCCGGATAATGTTCCTACGCCCGATATAGTCGCGTTCAGTCGCTTTCAATGTAGGTTTAGTAGTTGAGTAGCGTTTTCAGTAATTAAATTCACCTGCGAAGTACTGCGAACCCTGATCTAATAAGGCTCGAAGAGAGACATAAGTTCCCTTCCCTTTACCCCTTCCTATCTTAAAGATCGTTTCATATACCTACATGAATCGCATTCTCGTTCCTTAAGATCGTCAGAGAATTTAATCCTTAAAATTCCATCGCATTCCACAGCATATTACGGTAACTCTTTTTCAGTTCGTGCTGTCAAACTGTGGAATAGTCTACCTTTGACAATTAGACGTGCCGAGTCCTTAGTTACATTTAAAAGGCTCCTGAAGGAATATTTCTTGGTCTCCTAGCCATGACTTTTTTTTTTTTTTTTTTTATTAATTATTTCTTTTTTTTCATCCACGATATCACCTCTATACTATCATAATATATTTTATAGTATTATTACTTATTTCCTCACCATAGATAAACTATGTTATATTGTGTTTTATGTATATTATCGAATAGGTATATATAATATTTATCTTATATATTATTATCTAAATTACATGTAGATTTATAACTTTTCCTCATTTTATTTTATTTTGTTTTCTGTACACCATTGGCTACCTTCTTTTGTTAACTGATCGTTCCTTTCCATCCTAAGGTTGTCTGGAAGAAATCGCAACTTGCGATAAGACCGCCCAATGTATACCATTGTATATTTTCTTTGTACTTCTTTGTTTTCTGTACTTCTTGGTGTGCAATAAAGAGTTCTCTATCTATCTATCTATCTATAAGTTCCATTTCCAGTTTTTATCTGAAGCTGCACCGTAGTAAGTAACATCTCCATCTCGTTAGTAGCTAGATGATTGGAGCTTGGTTGTGAAGAAGTTGACGGTCGTGGATTGAAGTTATTTATCTGATTATCAGTTATAGTCGAGTTTTCCTTTATGGAATTGTGCAATAAAGTATGATGTCTCATATTACATTCTTTGCAAGTACTTGTCACTGTGCACCTTCCGTTTCCATGAGTATATAAACAATTTTTGCATAAATGCAATTTCTTAACGATGTTATTTCGATGTATGTTGTACATCCATGTCAATGAACTTAGGACATTGCATTAACACAAGTTTCGTTCCGTTGCAATGTTTTCATAAGCATAATAGTCTATTGTACAAATTGGGTATAGTAAGTACTGGTACTTACCGACCCCAATTTATGATCGGAACGCACTGCGACCCCCAGTCAGATAAATTTTACTCCTGTAGCCCTTACTCCGTTGCTGACTTGACTAAACATTCCCCAAGGAACGCCACTGTAGTGTGTACCTAGTCCCCCTACCTAAGTACGTCACCTTAGTATACCTAGATGTATAACATAATTCGTTTATAAGCCAATGTATCGTAGCAGAGAGGACAGTAATAAATATCTCGTACATCGAACGGTCTTTCTTTAAATCGCCCATTGCATGGCGACCCTGCCAGTGCTGCCCCTTGGCAGCGCTGAGCCCCGGGTTTTGTATTAATTATAATATAAAAAAGACAATAAAAATCGTGAAAAACAAAAACAATTATTAGTGTTACAAATAATGGTGAAAAAAAAAAACTCTAAATGTGAAACATGAGACACTTGATATTTTAAATAAGACTATCAGTGATTCAACAAATAAATAAAAATAATATCACGGAAATGAAGAATAATAAAATACTACTCGTATAACAATAAGGAATAAAGGATACCGCCGGAGCCGGGAGACAAAACTAGACTATGTTGTGTGATGTAATAAAAAAAGCAGTAGAATTGTATTTGGCAACAAAGGAGACAGTTTGTGGAAGTCAAGTTTGCTGCAGGGAGATGGCATGGTGTCCAAGGAGCTGGTGCGATGGATATGTGTGTATGGAGCCGGGAGATAAGATGGTGTCTGAGGGACCCGGACATGGAAAGCTGCTTGAAAATTAGAAAAACGTAAATTAAAATTAAACAAATCAACTAAATTTAACTTAGTAACAGACGTAATTGTAAAATCATGCGGTCAAATTAGGTATGACTCTGCATACCAACGCGAGTGTCTCACAGGTGTGTAATTTCGTCTCAGGTTTCATGTCAACAAGATGTCATTATGCATTGGTTTAGACTATCTTTAATTGTATCGTAATGAAATTAGATCTTTACACTTTTATTATTTACAGCAGTTGATTTTCGTATGTAATTTTTATTCTGGAATGGTAACAGACAATAATTATGAAGTTACGTTTTTGTATAAGGGAAGTAGAAAGAATCGAATAATTATTGTATTAAATATGGAAAAATAATAGGATCAGACAATGCGTATAGTATTTGAAGAATGGCAATGAGCTATGGTTGAAAGGATATAAAAATTGTATTTTATTTGAATGACGTACTTACAAAAAAATATATTTTTTTTTTGTTTTTTAAAAGTAGTTTAATTAATAATGGTCGTAAATGCAGACAGATTTATTTTAATTCTGGTAGAAAATTATTAGAAATGTTTTTGATTTAATAAGTGTTTTTTTTTGGTTAGTCTTGTTAATGAAATTATTATTCCATTTATTCATTTTTAACTGATTTTTTTACATTTTTAAATATAAATATATAAACAAGTACATTTAAAAATATAAAAAACCGCTTCCAACCGGCTGCGGGAACAGGGTCCTAGCAGACGGTGGTTAAGGCTCCAGAGAGAGGAACTTCCTCACAATGCGTGCCGTCTCCAGGAGCACTGCCTTCTGCATCTGGCCCTTGATCCAGCCGTCTAACGTGAGCCTCTTGAGGTGTTTATCGAGGCTCTTGGCCATTAGGCCATGGGCGGATACGACTATAGGTACAATGATTGCCTTATCAATGTCCCACAGGTCGACAACCTCGTGCGCGAGATCAAGATATTTGCATTCTTTATCTTTCTCCGCTTTCACGAGGTTCTCGTCATGGGGGACAGTAACGTCTACAATCATTGCACGACGCTCGGTGCGATCTATCAGCACAATATCAGGTCTATTGGCGACAATAGTCCTGTCTGTGATGATAGATCGGTCCCAGTATAAGGTGATATGGCCATCCTCCAGAACTGGTTCTGGTACATACCTGTAGTACGGTACCTCTGACGTCACAAGGCGGTATTTCAAAGCAAATTGCTGGTGGATTATCCTGGCCACTTGGTTGTGTCTGTGCAAGTATTCACCATTTGCGAGACGCGAACAACCGGAAATAATATGCCTGAGGGATTCACCAGGGCGATGACATGCCCGACAAATGTCGATGGTGCCATCCCTCAGGATATATTTCCGGTAGTTGTTCGTCATCACAACTTCGTCCATAATTGCACAGACAGAACCTTCGGTTTCCCCAAAGAGGTCACCGAATCGTAGCCAGGCCACGGAGGCTGAGAAGTCTACATCGGGCCCATGAAGAGCCCGGTAGAACCTTCCGTGTAGCTCCTTACTTTACCACACCGCCTCGCGATCGCCAGTGGTCAGCACCACAGGCCTGCGCCAGTTCCCTTTGGCTAAGGATAGAGGGGTCAGTCCACTGTCCACAGCAACCACATCCGTATGCATCTCTCCGCCGCAGTGGAGGAAATATTCCCTGAGGTTATATATCTCACGGTTGTGTAGGGTCTTGGCATTTAAAAAGCCTCGGCCACCACATTTCCGTGGGATATACAACCTCATCACTGAAGAGCGAGGATGATGCATACGATATGCGGTTAACAGTGTACGAACTGTTCTATCCAGGGTGTCTAGTTCAGTCTGAGTCCACTTGAGTATGCCAAAGGAGTACATTAAGACTGGCATGACCCAACCGTTGTAGGCACGCACCCTGTTTCCGCCCGACAAAAGACTTTTAAGCACTTTTCTCAGGCGGCCCAGGAAGCGTTCCCGCAACGACTGTTTCATGTCAGTCTCATTGATACCCAAAAGAACCGTGCTAGATTACGGGATAAAAAGTATCCTATGTCCTACCTCGTAGGTAGTAAGATCTCAAATCATGCCAAGTTTCATTTGAATCCATTCAGTAGTTTCGGCGTGATGCTCAGCCGTGATACAGACAGACAGACAGACAGACAGACAGACAGACAGACAGACAAAAATTAAAAAAAATACATTTTCGGCCTCAGTATCGGTTATAGAATGCCCTCCAAATATAATTTTCAAAATATCTTCAATGTACAGAATTGGACCTGTTACAGTTTTATTATAAGTATAGATTTGACACGAAGTAGAGACGTCAATATACGTAGTTTATAGCTCTGTCCAGAAAGTAATGTGAAAATATATTGCTCTTAGAGTTGGTGGGAGGACCCCAGAAATAACTTTCTGGTCCAAAATCCGCTCAGAGCCTTAACATTGGACAAGTGAGCCATCGTATCAGATATTCCATCCACGCTCAATAAACTTGGGATATGGACGTATAGACAGCCACTCCATTACACGGATACATGATACGAATCATTTCCTTGGCCTTCATCGCCGCCCGGGTTAGCCCGCCATCCGCAAGGACATATAAAACGAATCTTGTTAGTCAATATATATCGGCATATGCTTAAACTCATGTAGCAATATCAACTGCCAATTCAGAAACTAAATAAGGGCATTATAAACACAGGTTTGGTGTTTTACATAAATTTTTACGATCAGCAGGGCTATTGCATATCTTTAGCCGCCCAAGTGAGTATCAAGCTTCAGCCACCGAACTTTTATGTCAACTGAAAGCGTTTTAGTATTGGTTTTTATTGGTCACTCAAGTTAGGCAATACCGAATGAATCATTTGACAGTTATTTGATGATCACATGACTTTAGTGGTCAAACGAGATACGAATAAGGGGACTGGTCGTATAATGCCCGTGTACCTACTAGTATTGTCGATCTATTGTTGTTATTATTCAAACATTTAATGGTAAATGAGACTGAACTCAAAAACCTAGCTCCTAAGGCCGATAATCATTGGTGCGTACAGATATTTACTACCTACATCTACGTAATGATGTGTAATGTGATGTGAGCCAAGTGCGTGGGGTGGAAGCACAGCCAAGTCGGGTGGAAGTTAGTTCTATTTGAGCTGCGTGCGACAATGGAAAAGAAAAGCGATTACCAAGCGATCGCGTCACGAAAATATTGGATACTGATTTAACTATTTATTGGATTGTCGTTGTTGCATAAGTTTTAAAAGTAACTAAATTATCTTAAACAGTAAACAGCATTTTACGTGTCGTTCATCGTCATTCGTCATTCATAACAATAGATATATGTGTTGACTATGTCATAATTTGGCGATAGTTTGGTGAGGGTTCCGAATTTAGCTGAGGATTTTATGTAACAGGTAGAGCCCAAGGTACTTATATTTGCTTGATTGAGAAAACATTAATTTCGTCTTCACAGAATACCGCAGCGTCGCCAATTAATGACATTGTGTCTGCAGTGGGTACGGTTGCCAATACTAATGAAGAGTTGCTGTGCCTGCAAATAAGTTACAGTAAAGCACCCATATATATAAACACGTCTAATGCGAGGCTATCTGATATAGATATCTCCTATGTGGATGATGCCTGGAAAGCTTGGCAATCTGCCTGGCCGAGTTTAATTCCTACAGATACAACCTCTCAAAAATGCTGGGATAATTTGTCCTGTAGTGCTACTTTCCAAAGTTTAATAAGCAACAGTTCAGGCTCCGAGCTCGCAAGGCTTCAGGCAGTTTCCTGTAAAGAATCTGGATTCTTTTTTTGAGAGGTTGTTGGTTGGTTTTTGAGGGTCGAGGCAATTTCCTGTATTCGGACATGGATACGCCTGTAGCCAATATCTGGATATTGGCTACAGGCGTATCCATGTCCGAATACAGGAAATTGCCTCGACCCTAACACACTTCGTATAGTCATAAGTTTGCGTCTCAGGCACTCTACATGTCGACATCGGTACGCCTGTAGGATCGGTACGATCGGTACGAGTGTGGATACGCCTGTAGCCAATATCCAGATATTGGCTACAGGCGTATCCATGTCCGAATACAGGAAATTGCCTCGACCCTAACACACTTCGTATAGCCATAAGTTTGCGTCTCGGAGCTGACGTCTGCACTCCACATAAATGCCCATGTGGTACCGATGTCGACCGGCTGGGACACCATGGATTTTCTTGCGCTAGGAGCGCTGGCCGCTTCTCCCGTCATGCAGCCCTAAACGACATCATTCGTTGGGCTCTTGCCACCATTAACGTACCGGCCATTTTGGAGCCGCAAGGTATCGTGCGTGATGATGGCAAGAGGCCAGACGGTATGACTCTCGTGCCCTGGAGCATGGGTCGGGTGCTGGTGTGGGATGCCACTTGTGTTGACTGGCTCCTTCGCATGTCCAGGACACTAGTAAGAGAGCTGGTGCTGCGGCGCGGGCGGCCGAAATAATTAAAAAACACAAATACAGGGTCATCGGTTCCGAATATATTTTTATGCCCTTCGGAGTCGAGACCCTGGGTCCATGGGGTCCTTCTGCCCATAGTTTGTTTAATTTAATATCAAAACGGCTGGTCGACGTCACAGGGGATCCGGGAGCTGGCCATTTTCTTGCTCAGCGGGTTTCTATTTCCATGCAGCGAGGAAATGCTGCCAGCATTTTGGGTACCATGCCACATGGGCCTAATTTTCTACATTTATTATTTATTTATTTATTAAAATCTACTTACAGCTATCTTTACAGGATAACCTATTGCGTTAGAGTAGCTACACACTTATATACTTACTTACTTATTGTAAGTATGTATTTATTAAAATGTATTGTAAGTATTTGTTTTAAGTACTTACTTAGTTATACTTAAGTAATTAATTATTTTTGTTGAAGTTGTAATTTAATATAAACAAATAGTTGCTTGCACATTAAGAATGTAAATAAGTATTTATAAGCCAAAAAACAATTTGGAGTAAAACAGCCACAAATATTGAGAATAAACGAATTTGCTCCCAAATGTTTATTTCAATTGTTACAGAAAAGTTTTTAAAACTTTTCTGTAACTACGGGCGCTAAATCGAAAAGTTAAACAAATTGTCGAAATTTTTATGAGGCGAGCAAATGATTTGAAAATATTCTAAAAGGCCCAACTCGGCAGCTCGAGTGGTTTCCAACGTAAAAAAAAAGTCCACGGCGGCGGTATGGAGAGTTTGTTAAAATACTTTCGCAACTTAGTTATTAAATATCAGTTACTTTTACCAGAGCTTACGTACGTATGTAGGGCTTTAGAAAGTTCTGAAGTTGCAAGTTCTACTATATAAAATCGACTGCAATGCGGTAGCTAGTCGTTAATGCTACTTGTAAAGGGAAACTCTTTAAAGAATATTTCACGTTATACACAGTCTTAAGTGCAAGTTCTGTAACTATTTGTATGCTTTCATTAGTTTTAAGGACTTTATTGGATAACAATTTGTGACGGTCTTTAAACTATTATGTATCACAAGATGTCCTTGATTCTTGAATAAACCATGATTTAAACATAAATATAGGATTAAGCTAAGATTTCGTCAAGTCTTGAACGGTAAGAAATTAATGACTATTCCTCGGCCGCTAATAGTGTGTTAAATTATCTTATATTTCTATTCAAAATGATATGGTTGTGTATCAGTTTTCTGACTGCAATAGACCATAGAAAGTACTTGACAAGTAAGTATATCTATAGCTTGGGGCTTTGGGATCGCTTGATCATATTATGTGGGTTGTCAGGATATTTTATTATTATTATTAATATAAATAAAGAGGAACTGAAGATCCTTTCTCCTATACACCCAACCCTCGCTCATCTACTTAGTTATTTTCCTCCTCCAATCCAGAATTTTACATACTCGCCTACTTAAGGGTTATATCCAAATATGTAGAGCGGTTGCCTGTCGGGTCTCTGTCCGGGTAAGAATAGCGCCCATCCATCTCCTTCCGTTTGGTTTCGTAAAAGGGGACTTAAGGGAAACAAGAGGACGGGCAGCAGCGTCTCTATATTGGATTACCTACCACCTATACTGCGATCCTCAAGAACGCCCGCCGAGCATGGGCATTATGGTAACCCCTTCCTTCTAGGTGGACGTTTTTTGACTGATGACTATGTAGGGCAACCTGCCCTACAAATCATCAGCCGAAAAACGTTAGGTACATACGAGCTCAGAGTCCTTAATTTTATCTAGGGCACAAGATTAGGAGTTGAATTACATAAAGTGCTTATATATATAGGAGATAAATCGGACATCCATATCTCGTGGGATATCGCAATCCAATTTGCGTCCAATTTGAGAAATTTGCCAAGACTTGTAGTGGCCACATAACGCGATTCTGTCTTTAGATAAATGTTTTAACAAGTATAGTCATGGGATACTCATCCCAACTTACCTGTCCGGTAGTTGTGGTATAGTATACGGGTATGCTACCCCGGCTTTCCTAGCTATTACTGTCCCATCCCTTGCCCTCCTGGGCGGTAATATCCTACTTTTCCTATTTCCCACTCTAAATTGCCAATCTTCCTTTTCACAACACCTATCCTTCCCTTTCCCTCCTTATTCGTGAGAACGCAATGGTCAATCATATAAATAATTTAATTAACCAAAATGGCAACGATATGGTTCGCCAACCATCACGTCTCGTCTCTCACGGAGGCGAAAAGCGGCTCTTGGGCTCTGCCTACCCCTATGGGAAAAAGGCGTGATTTTATGTATGTATGTTTAACTAGTATAAAGTGCTTCCAAAGGTGGTTCTTTTCATTTTTCATGTCTTTCAAATGGATTTTTATTGGCTACCTGTTGAATGGAAGCTCGTAGTTTTAACAGCGAAAACCGTGTGTAGGGATTTGCTACAAGACTTGTAAGTACTGAAATATACTGTGAGTGCATGTTTATTAGCTTTGGATTTCAAAACAAAGTGTTTTGCTCGAGAAGTGCAATTAAATATGAGATAGTCTAGCCTAATAGGTAAAATGTCCACGTAGGTTCGCGATAGAATCATTGGTATTTTTTGCAGCTAACACGGCGAAATGTTTTAAATAAAAATATGCTATCCCACGATCCGGAGAGAAGGCCAACATCTGGTAAAAATAAAAATCCAAACGCAGTGAATTATTAGAGAGGGTCATAAGTGTTAACGAATATTCATATTCATATTTTATTCATATTCATTTATTGCTTTATGTAGGTACATAAGTTGTTATAATGATTGTTTGATCCATACATAAACCCTGTAAGGGCACAGCAACTTCTTATAAACTATACGTCTACTATAAGGCACAAACTACGTTATATTACTTTAACAATGTTGAAAATATTCTTTTATAGTGTAAAAACAATTATTAATTAAAAAATCTTTTAAAACATTTCTAAATTCTGATAATTTTTCTATATTTGCGATTGAAGGCGGAAGTATATTATAAATTTTTATTGATTCATGGTAAGCACCTGAACTTACCATGTTTAACCTAGTAAACGGGAGAGCTAGCTTGTCTTTATTTCGTAGATTACGGGGTCTGGAGTAAAAATTTTTGGCTTGTGGGTACAAGTTCTTATTTTGTTTTACAAATTTACATACTTATTTCTAGTATATACATTGAGGTTAGTGTTAAAATTTTTAAATTTTTAAAATGTACTCTGCAGCTTTCAATATCTTTTATATTTACTAATATTCTTATACATCTTTTTTGCAGTATAAAAAGTTTCTGAGCATCTGTTCCATTTCCCCATAATATTAAGCCGTAACTCAACCACGCATGGGCGTACGCATAATAGGCACTAATAGAGGTTTTTAAATCTGTAGATTTCTTTAATTCATATAATGCGTATGTAAACCTAGACAGTTTGCCAGCTACTTTATCTATATGTTGTTTCCAGGACAAATTACTGTCGAACTCGATACCAAAGAGGATTTAACACTACGTATAAGAGTCGGCACTCCCATACAAACCCCTGAATCGAATCATGAACGTACTTTTCCTAACTTAACAAACATAAAATTTAATGGCTACCAGTTGGCCAACCTGCCATTTTTTTTTAATATTGTATACCACTAGGGCTTGCCACCCCTTAGTATGTCTGTCTATAGATATCGATGAAAATGAAAGAACACAATATACGGGTGTGTTTATTGTTAATTGTTAAGTTTACGCAAAGTTACCTATGTACAATAACTATATTACAAAACAAAAAAAGCAATTTTTACAAATAAAATAAAGAAATATTTATGAGTTTTGAATGATTTACGATCATTAATCTCAAAATTCGATTCACAATGGAGTCGTCATACTAGATATGCTTATTTATATGCTGTATTAGTTATTCTTAATCCTGATAACACGTTGTGCCATATCTTTGTATGGATAAATACAACAAGTCTTCATTTCCAATTAACTTCACCCATCTGAAGAAAAAAGCATAATATTATAAAAGCACAAAAAACAACTACAAATAAAAACATACATACACACACTCGAAAAATATAGCCCTCCTTCTGGGCTAGTCAGGCAAAAATATCGATATTTATGGACTTATCAGTATATAATATGTACATCACTATTTATTTTGTTCAACAACTAAGTTTTATGAATAAATTCATAGTTCCATTACAAAACTTGCGATCGACTACTAAATAGGATTCAAAAGTAATGTAACTGCTACACCACAATAAATATTTACATTTTTATATTAATTTATCATAAAATTTTACCATGCCGCGTCATGTGGAAATCTGGCCAAAAATATCTCAGAAAACCTTTTTGTGACCCGCCTAACACCACATATTTACATTTTGTTAACGATTTACCACCCATAATATTAACACAACGCCCATTAAGGCTTAAATAAATGTAAATAATATAATAACTTATTAGCCGCCAAAATTCAAACCAGAATAAAATTTTCAAATGTCAAGTTACATCCACAGGTTAGACAACAAAAAAATAACAAATTCGTATTATAATATAATACGTCCAAATTAAAACAGAACTTCATACAGTTGAAGCCAATAAGTATTAGCAGTCATTTTAATTTGGTAACTTTATATTGCCTACCTAATTAGTGCCATTATTTCTAATAAGTACGTTCATAACTCCATACAAATATCGGTTTCTATGCAGTGTCGACGGCCTGCTCGATACCTAACAGTGTACTGCTATCTACAAATTTTAGAATTCCATTTTTAAAAGAAATGTTTGCCGTCAGCGGTGATTTTTGACGAGGTTTATACTGCATCATTTTAGTTTTAGCTAAATTCAACATTAGGTTATGGTCTTCTAACCATTTTCCTGTTGAGTTAAGTGTGTTATTTACTTGATCACACATGAACAATAGATATATGTGTTGACTATGTCATAATTTGGCGATAGTTTGGTGAGGGTTCCGAATTTAGCTGAGGATTTTATGTAACAGGTAGAGCCCAAGGTACTTATATTTGCTTGATTGAGAAAACATTAATTTCGTCTTCACAGAATACCGCAGCGTCGCCAATTAATGACATTGTGTCTGCAGTGGGTACGGTTGCCAATACTAATGAAGAGTTGCTGTGCCTGCAAATAAGTTACAGAAAAGCACCCATATATATAAACACGTCTAATGCGAGGCTATCTGATATAGATATCTCCTATGTGGATGATGCCTGGAAAGCTTGGCAATCTGCCTGGCCGAGTTTAATTCCTACAGATACAACCTCTCAAAAATGCTGGGATAATTTGTCCTGTAGTGCTACTTTCCAAAGTTTAATAAGCAACAGTTCAGGCTCCGAGCTCGCAAGGCTTCAGGCAGTTTCCTGTAAAGAATCTGGATATTGGCTACAGGCGTATCCATGTCCGAATACAGGAAATTGCCTCTGGGGAAATTCTACCGATGTGAATAATGCTTTTATTAGCCAGAAAAAGTGCGTAAGGGCATTGTGCAATGTAGGCCCACTAGAATCATGTAGACCTCTTTTTAAGAGCAATAATATTTTAACTCTTGTAGGTTTATATATACTGGCAGTTTGTGTGCATGTAAAGAAACATGCAAATGAGTTTATTACTGTATACGATAATTCAAGATTACGTAAAAGAGATCTTACAAAACTTGTAATGCCTTCGTGTAGAACATCCTTATTCCAGAAAAACTGTTATATAATGTGTATAAAAGTTTTTAACAAAGTACCTAAGCACTTAAGAGAATTGCCTTTAATGCGTATGAAAAAGCAGTTAAAAGAATGGTTAATTGAACACACATTTTATAACCTTAACGAGTTCTTTGACAATAAATAAAATAAAAAATGACCATTATAAATTTGTATTGACATTGGTATTTTTATGACATTTAAAATTGAATTACTTACATATATTATAATTTGATACATAGCTATTGTTTTAACAAACAATTTTAAACTGACATTTAAATTTAATGAAGTGAGTAAATATAATAACATGTATTATTATCTTCTAAGTATGTCCATAATTCAATATAGGTAATTTGATGTGATTAATGTTAAATATAATTAGAATTATTATTCAATATTTGTACACCAAATACGGTGAAATGTGCTGAGAACTAACAAAATATTGTAACACCTATGCATGTACCACATTTCTGACAAATAAATATAATTTCATTTCAATTTCATTTCATTTCATTTCATTTCATTTCATTTCATTTCATCTCGACCCTAACACACTTCGTATAGTCATAAGTTTGCGTCTCGGAGCTGACGTCTGCACTCCACATAAATGCCCATGTGGTACCGATGTCGACCGGCTGGGACACCATGGACTTTCTTGCTCTAGGAGAGCCGGCCGCTTCTCCCGTCATGCAGCCCTAAACGACATCATTCGTCGGGCTCTTGCCACCATTAACATACCGGCCATTTTGGAGCCGCAATGTATCGTGCGTGATGATGGCAAGAGGCCAGACGGTATGACTCTCGTGCCCTGGAGCATGGGTCGGGTGCTGGTGTGGGATGCCACTTGTGTTGACTGGCTCCTTCGCATGTCCAGGACACTAGTAAGAGAGCTGGTGCTGCGGCGCGGGCGGCCGAAATAATTAAAAAACACAAATACAGGGTCATGGGTTCCGAATATATTTTTATGTCCTTCGGAGTCGAGACCCTGGGTCCATGGGGTCCTTATGTCCATAGTTTGTTTAATTTAATATCAAAACGGCTGGTCGACGTCACAGGGGATCCGGGAGCTGGCCATTTTCTCGCTCAGCGGGTTTCTATTTCCATACAGCGAGGAAATGCTGCCAGCATTTTGGGTACCATGCCACATGGGCCTAATTTTCTACATTCATTGTAAGTATGTATTTATTAAAATTTATTGTAAGTATTTGTTTTAAGTAGTTATACTTAAGTAATTATCTTTTTTTGTTGAAGTTGTAATTAAATATAAACAAATAGTTGCTTGCACATTAAGAATGTAAAGAAGTATTTATAAGCCAAAAAACAATTTGGAGTAAAACAGCCACAAATATTGAGAATAAACGAATTTGCTCCCAAATGTTTATTTCAATTGTTACAGAAAAGTTTTTAAAACTTTTCTGTAACTACGGGCGCTAAATCGAAAAGTTAAACAAATTGTCGAAATTTTTATGAGGCGAGCAAATGATTTGAAAATATTCTAAAAGGCCCAACTCGGCAGCTCGAGTGGTTTCCAACGTAAAAAAAAAGTCCACGGCGGCGGTATGGAGAGTTTGTTAAAATACTTTCGCAACTTAGTTATTAAATATCAGTTACTTTTACCAGAGCTTACGTACGTATGTAGGGCTTTAGAAAGTTCTGAAGTTGCAAGTTCTACTATATAAAATCGACTGCAATGCGGTAGCTAGTCGTTAATGCTACTTGTAAAGGGAAACTCTTTAAAGAATATTTCACGTTATACACAGTCTTAAGTGCAAGTTCTGTAACTATTTGTATGCTTTCATTAGTTTTAAGGACTTTATTGGATAACAATTTGTGACGGTCTTTAAACTATTATGTATCACAAGATGTCCTTGATTCTTGAATAAACCATGATTTAAACATAAATATAGGATTAAGCTAAGATTTCGTCAAGTCTTGAACGGTAAGAAATTAATGACTATTCCTCGGCCGCTAATAGTGTGTTAAATTATCTTATATTTCTATTCAAAATGATATGGTTGTGTATCAGTTTTCTGACTGCAATAGACTATAGAAAGTACTTGACAAGTAAGTATATCTATAGCTTGGGGCTTTGGGATCGCTTGATCATATTATGTGGGTTGTCAGGATATTTTATTATTATTATTAATATAAATAAAGAGGAACTGAAGATCCTTTCTCCTATACACCCAACCCTCGCTCATCTACTTAGTTATTTTCCTCCTCCAATCCAGAATTTTACATACTCGCCTACTTAAGGGTTATATCCAAATATGTAGAGCGGTTGCCTGTCGGGTCTCTGTCCGGGTAAGAATAGCGCCCATCCATCTCCTTCCGTTTGGTTTCGTAAAAGGGGACTTAAGGGAAACAAGAGGACGGGCAGCAGCGTCTCTATATTGGATTACCTACCACCTATACTGCGATCCTCAAGAACGCCCGCCGAGCATGGGCATTATGGTAACCCCTTCCTTCTAGGTGGACGTTTTTTGACTGATGACTATGTAGGGCAACCTGCCCTACAAATCATCAGCCGAAAAACGTTAGGTACATACGAGCTCAGAGTCCTTAATTTTATCTAGGGCACAAGATTAGGAGTTGAATTACATAAAGTGCTTATATATATAGGAGATAAATCGGACATCCATATCTCGTGGGATATCGCAATCCAATTTGCGTCCAATTTGAGAAATTTGCCAAGACTTGTAGTGGCCACATAACGCGATTCTGTCTTTAGATAAATGTTTTAACAAGTATAGTCATGGGATACTCATCCCAACTTACCTGTCCGGTAGTTGTGGTATAGTATACGGGTATGCTACCCCGGCTTTCCTAGCTATTACTGTCCCATCCCTTGCCCTCCTGGGCGGTAATATCCTACTTTTCCTATTTCCCACTCTAAATTGCCAATCTTCCTTTTCACAACACCTATCCTTCCCTTTCCCTCCTTATTCGTGAGAACGCAATGGTCAATCATATAAATAATTTAATTAACCAAAATGGCAACGATATGGTTCGCCAACCATCACGTCTCGTCTCTCACGGAGGCGAAAAGCGGCTCTTGGGCTCTGCCTACCCCTATGGGAAAAAGGCGTGATTTTATGTATGTATGTTTAACTAGTATAAAGTGCTTCCAAAGGTGGTTCTTTTCATTTTTCATGTCTTTCAAATGGATTTTTATTGGCTACCTGTTGAATGGAAGCTCGTAGTTTTAACAGCGAAAACCGTGTGTAGGGATTTGCTACAAGACTTGTAAGTACTGAAATATACTGTGAGTGCATGTTTATTAGCTTTGGATTTCAAAACAAAGTGTTTTGCTCGAGAAGTGCAATTAAATATGAGATAGTCTAGCCTAATAGGTAAAATGTCCACGTAGGTTCGCGATAGAATCATTGGTATTTTTTGCAGCTAACACGGCGAAATGTTTTAAATAAAAATATGCTATCCCACGATCCGGAGAGAAGGCCAACATCTGGTAAAAATAAAAATCCAAACGCAGTGAATTATTAGAGAGGGTCATAAGTGTTAACGAATATTCATATTCATATTTTATTCATATTCATTTATTGCTTTATGTAGGTACATAAGTTGTTATAATGATTGTTTGATCCATACATAAACCCTGTAAGGGCACAGCAACTTCTTATAAACTATACGTCTACTATAAGGCACAAACTACGTTATATTACTTTAACAATGTTGAAAATATTCTTTTATAGTGTAAAAACAATTATTAATTAAAAAATCTTTTAAAACATTTCTAAATTCTGATAATTTTTCTATATTTGCGATTGAAGGCGGAAGTATATTATAAATTTTTATTGATTCATGGTAAGCACCTGAACTTACCATGTTTAACCTAGTAAACGGGAGAGCTAGCTTGTCTTTATTTCGTAGATTACGGGGTCTGGAGTAAAAATTTTTGGCTTGTGGGTACAAGTTCTTATTTTGTTTTACAAATTTACATACTTATTTCTAGTATATACATTGAGGTTAGTGTTAAAATTTTTAAATTTTTAAAATGTACTCTGCAGCTTTCAATATCTTTTATATTTACTAATATTCTTATACATCTTTTTTGCAGTATAAAAAGTTTCTGAGCATCTGTTCCATTTCCCCATAATATTAAGCCGTAACTCAACCACGCATGGGCGTACGCATAATAGGCACTAATAGAGGTTTTTAAATCTGTAGATTTCTTTAATTCATATAATGCGTATGTAAACCTAGACAGTTTGCCAGCTACTTTATCTATATGTTGTTTCCAGGACAAATTACTGTCGAACTCGATACCAAAGAGGATTTAACACTACGTATAAGAGTCGGCACTCCCATACAAACCCCTGAATCGAATCATGAACGTACTTTTCCTAACTTAACAAACATAAAATTTAATGGCTACCAGTTGGCCAACCTGCCATTTTTTTTTAATATTGTATACCACTAGGGCTTGCCACCCCTTAGTATGTCTGTCTATAGATATCGATGAAAATGAAAGAACACAATATACGGGTGTGTTTATTGTTAATTGTTAAGTTTACGCAAAGTTACCTATGTACAATAACTATATTACAAAACAAAAAAAGCAATTTTTACAAATAAAATAAAGAAATATTTATGAGTTTTGAATGATTTACGATCATTAATCTCAAAATTCGATTCACAATGGAGTCGTCATACTAGATATGCTTATTTATATGCTGTATTAGTTATTCTTAATCCTGATAACACGTTGTGCCATATCTTTGTATGGATAAATACAACAAGTCTTCATTTCCAATTAACTTCACCCATCTGAAGAAAAAAGCATAATATTATAAAAGCACAAAAAACAACTACAAATAAAAACATACATACACACACTCGAAAAATATAGCCCTCCTTCTGGGCTAGTCAGACAAAAATATCGATATTTATGGACTTATCAGTATATAATATGTACATCACTATTTATTTTGTTCAACAACTAAGTTTTATGAATAAATTCATAGTTCCATTACAAAACTTGCGATCGACTACTAAATAGGATTCAAAAGTAATGTAACTGCTACACCACAATAAATATTTACATTTTTATATTAATTTATCATAAAATTTTACCATGCCGCGTCATGTGGAAATCTGGCCAAAAATATCTCAGAAAACCTTTTTGTGACCCGCCTAACACCACATATTTACATTTTCTTAACGATTTACCACCCATAATATTAACACAACGCCCATTAAGGCTTAAATAAATGTAAATAATATAATAACTTATTAGCCGCCAAAATTCAAACCAGAATAAAATTTTCAAATGTCAAGTTACATCCACAGGTTAGACAACAAAAAAATAACAAATTCGTATTATAATATAATACGTCCAAATTAAAACAGAACTTCATACAGTTGAAGCCAATAAGTATTAGCAGTCATTTTAATTTGGTAACTTTATATTGCCTACCTAATTAGTGCCATTATTTCTAATAAGTACGTTCATAACTCCATACAAATATCGGTTTCTATGCAGTGTCGACGGCCTGCTCGATACCTAACAGTGTACTGCTATCTACAAATTTTAGAATTCCATTTTTAAAAGAAATGTTTGCCGTCAGCGGTGATTTTTGACGAGGTTTATACTGCATCATTTTAGTTTTAGCTAAATTCAACATTAGGTTATGGTCTTCTAACCATTTTCCTGTTGAGTTAAGTGTGTTATTTACTTGATCACTTAAGTCGTCAGAATTTCTACATGGGATAACCAATGTAATATCGTTTGCATAGAGAATTTTTTTGTAATCCATTATCTTAGGCAAATCATTGATATAAATTAAGAATAGGATACAGCCTAGGACACTTCCTTGTGGTATGGAATTTTCAGATATTTGTTCTTGTGATCTAATTATATTTAAAGTGTTTGTATTACTATCAAAATATTCAATTTCCACACATTGCTGGCGTTTTTGTAAATAAGATATAAACCATTCATATGCCTGACCTCGTACTCCTATACCGTATAGCTTTTTTAAAAGTAATTTATGGGAAACTCTATCATATGCCTTACTCATATCTAGCATAATGCCTATTGCGTACTTATGTTTATCGATAATATTTAGTATTTCACGTGTGTACTCAAACAAAGCTGTGATTGTTGACCGCTTTTTTCTAAAACCGTGTTGACTATTATCGTAAATGTTATATTTTTCGCAGAAACTATTTAATTGTTTGCACATAGCTGATTCAAATATTTTTGCAAAAGTCGATAACAGTGAAACGGGCCGAAACTGTTTTACATCATTTGTTGATTTTATTTTTGGTAGAGGTTTTACTATTGATTTTTTTAGTAGTGTAGGAAAAGTGGCTTCTAGAAACGATTGATTTAAGAGATATGTTAAAGGCATCACTAGCTCTTCACAACAGTGCTTAATAAGTGTTGGCGGAAATTCATCAAAACCGTAGCTAGTTTTGTTTTTTAGCTCCTTAATTATTCTGCGTACTCCTACGAGAGTTACTGGGCTTAGATACATTGTATTATTTATTTGAGAGATTACAGGTCGAATACACAAAAACTAGGAAATTCAAAATACTGTATGGGCTAATAGCCATTTTAACTGACGGAATTTATAACGGTCGACATTACAAAAAAAAAAAGGGATCGTGTGGTTGTGTTTTTTTTCAAGTGATTTCAGACGCCAAGGGTTCGCGGGGGGGGCAGTCGGCGTCCAGGCGGGGGGCGAGAGATGACGCCACGCGGATACTTTTAAGGGATGAACAAGGCGTGACGGGGGCATTCAACGAACAACGAGAGGACGCACGGGGCATCGCGCTTAGATAATTAAGATTCTGTAGTAAAAATTTAAATTGTTTTGATATTTATTTATATTAGAGTCAGTGTCGTCACAAGTACAGATCGGGGAAACCCGATCTGGGCAAGTAAGTTATAGTGATTATGTATTATTAAAATAGGTCGTTTTTCAGATTATAGGAATAAACTAACCACACTGATTATAAAAGGTGAATATTGACTCATGCTCAGCCACAGACAGGTTCATTATAAAACATTTACCTGTCATCATCAAAGTAATTATTTTATTGCTATTATGTTTGTAATACCAGTCACCGTGTATATTCACGTGCTCGTACGGTTACTCTAACGAGAAGACTGGGGCGGATGTTTAAACAAGGGACCTAGTTCCACCAATACCATTGGAAATTATATAATTATTGTAAAGTGGAATTTATAGCGGGATTCTCTATCTGTGTGTGTGGTTGGTTTATGAAACCTAAATTAAGTTATGTTATTTCAGGGATCTTGTAGAAAATGTACTATTTATCTTGTGTTTGCATGTGTGTTTTACATTTTGTATCCATACTGTGTCTAGAATAAGTTTGTTTGGCAAGGTAACGGGTTTTTCTGTTTCGATCTTTGGATTTTCCCGTTACTATTCTATGCCCATAGGCAACCCAAAGATCGGATCAACTTCTCACTAGTGTTGAGAGGATGCCCTAAATCACATAATCAGTTTCGTGATAAGGGGGAAGAAACAAGTCTATTCTAATTTTGTCTTAAAATTAGAATAAAAGATGTAAAGGATGTGAAGATATATGTTTAGATCATGGGTTTTATGTGTATGTGCAAAATAGCACCGAGACTGTATATCATACCTTAATATACATAGATTAACGAGGGATCGCTCTGATCGTCTCAGGGTGTTGTATACCTGTTTCTAATCTCGGATAGTCTTGTAAAATCTTCCCCCGAGTCAAATATTAAATGATTTAAATGAATAAATACTAATTAATTGAACTCTAAAAGGTTTTTCCTTTCTTATTTTAGTATAAGTCCTTTATAAATAAGAGTATACTCTGGGCGATATAATAGGTACACTATTGCAACCCGTCTGATAAAGACAGTAACTTAACACCGAACACAGACTCATCCAAACGAATCCTAGGTAGGCTTGTCAGATTAACTCAACTATGGGTTCCGAGATAGATCAAAACAAGATAGGCGTAGATATAGGACGACTGGTTCTTCAGGCGAGCTGTTCAGATCGCAGTATTATGTATTGATTAGATTAGGGATTTTAGCACACTACTACGAGCAGCGGAAGCTACGCCGCAGAGACGACCAACAGGAATCTTCGCGACTTCGGCGGATAAGTAACCATTAGACTAGGCAGACAGTAGGATCATGATAGAGGACTCGGAGATGTCATGTTGACAGGGATAATTTAATTGATTATATCTTCAGGCCTCGACCGATGCGAATATCACTTCACTAATTTCTACATCTTGACAGAGCTTTGGGTGCAGCTTGGGTCGCATATACACGCTCTCCTCAGACCGACTCCCGATTTGCTGGGTGGCCACCCAATTAAATTCCGTAGCTATGAAATATATATATAACATACGACAGTAAATTTATCTGGAGGTCAACGACTACAACGCATACCAAATATCTAAGATATCTATGATATCTATCGCTTCGCAGCGGGTTAGGGACAAGGGAAAGGTCTATTACCTCCGCCTGGATTGGCAGTAGGGTTAGGGCGGCAACCGAGCTGGCCCAGAGAGTGCAGACACCTTTGGTGTCTCCCCGTCGTAGAGTTCACCTGTGTTCCACTGATTAGATCACTCACCTTAGTTGTAGATAGGACGTAAGGAATCGAATTGTCGTCGGTGTTAATTAAACTCAACGATTTATCTCAGCTAAATTGAGCTGGACTAAATAACTATCGTTTTCTCTAAGTTAGTAGAGTTAAGCTACTGGCGTCTGTCTGGGCCGGTAGATTAGCTATTATCTAAGGTGAACCTAGTCAGAAAACCAGTGGCTTTACTTCGGCTGTCAAACTATGTATTAAAAACAGACTCAAGTCTGAACGACAGTGAAAACTAAAGAGGCATCAATCCGCTATCTGTTAACAATGGCATCTCTCAGTCGATTCAAATTATCTCAAGTGCACTATCATACATACATATATATAGACGATCACGATCACATACCTTACACACCTCGCCAGAGGCTGTGCCACCACAAATATAAAACCATGCTTTTTTATTATTTTTAAAGTCCTGGGAGAAAATTAATAAATTATTTTTCTATATTAACTTGGAGATAATAGAAATTAATTGTAGAGAGGTTTACAAAAGGGCCGATACCGTGATATAATGTTAACTAAGCATTATCAATCTTGTACATGTCTGCGATGGGATATTGAAGCTTATAGGGATGTCGGAATGACTAAAAAATATCAATATAATCTTACCGATATTTTTAAATATATCAAAATCAGTTTCGATATATGAAAGAAAAAAAATTTTCACCGAACCGCACAGAACCGCGCCGAACCGCACCAAACCGCACCGAACCGCACCAAGCCGCACCGAACAGCACCGAACCGCACCGAACCACACCGAACCACACCAAACCACACCAAACGACACCGAACGACACTGGACGACACTGAACACACTGAATGACGGAATGACTGCGTCACGTGAGTGCTATCATACCACCTCCATGGTAGCGTTTAACGTTTAACGCGTTAAGAGTACAAATTTTTGGAAGTCGCAAAAGAAGTTTCACTTCAATATCAATATATATACGTTTTAAAACGACCGCTTTTAAAGGGTGTTTCAAATATGCTGCCACACGTTGTTGGAACAATATACCTCCTCCAATGAGATCCCTGAAAACAAAGAGCACATTTAAGTATCATTTAAAAGAATATCTTTTACAAAAAAGTATCTAAAATTGAAAATTGGCATTAGGTACTTACTTGTTTGTGCTTATTGGATAGGCAGCGTTTCGCAGGCGGTAGGCGGCCATTTAGTGGTTTTGGCTTTGAGTTTATTTATTAGTTGCTTCATAATGAAGTAAAATAGTTTTTATTTTATTTTTTAGTCCTGTTGTGTGTTGTTGTGTTTTTTAGTCAAGTAGTTTGGTAGTAGTTATTTATTTTTATAATATCGGCTGTAAATGTCACCTGACCTTGAGCGTCCCGTTCAGTGAAGTAACGTCAGCCCTTGCGGATTGTTAATCTTGTATTGGCTGGTGGGGCGAGAGCGAGTGAGAGCGTCATGTGTTCACTGTTCATGTCGTGCGCCGCGCACGCTAGGCGCCAAGTGATCAAGGTGCGGTTAAATTTTTACTTTTATTACTTTTTATTATTTAGACAGTTTTTTAAATTAATTATTTGATCCATTTGTCTTGTTAGTTTTAAGTTAGCATACTAAATATTCTTAGTTAGTTTAAGTTTTTTTTTTTGGTGATCTAGGGTTGCGTTCGTGGGGTCACTTAGGGCTTGCCCCTGAAAACCAGCGTTGTGTTGTGGCTTGTTCCTCAACACAGCATTAAGCTGAGTGGGAGCCCTGTTTCACACAGACGACGTGTATTTAATAATATACTATAATTAAATTTGTTGTATTCTGTGTGGAATAAAATGCATTCTATTCTATTCTATTCTATATATCATGAGACGATGTAAGGATTTTGGAAACTTGTTTTTTTACCGATCTCTGAAGAATATTTGCTTGTTTTGTTATTAGGCTTCTACCATCAATGGCCGAATGACTACTTACCATCAGATGTTTTCACTGTCAAGCACTTTATAGCTATAAAGCTATTTGACAAAATATTTTTTTAGCTTTATGATCAAATAAGATTAGCATATTTCAATGCGGGGAGTATGCAATCCCTTGACTGCGCCCATTTGCGCGCATATATATTTTTGCTAAAATAAACCTTTTCAGAATGTTAGAAGTGCGAAATCGCTTCTGGTAGTTGCACCTTTTTGAATTAAAGATTATGCTACAGTATTTTATCAGTACTGAATGTTAAAATTATACGACCCTCGTATTTCACGCTTCCAGACGAAACTGAAAGGCTTATATTTTATTCGCGATATTTCAACCCCGGCGGGGCGTCGACTACGCTCCTAATATTTGATGTATTGCACATTAGAATCCTATTGATTCTTATTATAATACGAATTTTGATATTATAGTTGGAATTCGATAATATGTAGGTTAGAGCTTCGGAATCGCTGAAAGATAGAAGTGTGGGTCTATTATCTACATCTAGATTCTAAAACATGTCGCCCGACCCGATGTCTGTCCTCCTGGACCATGACACAACACCAGCACCGACAACGACGTCACGAGTCGTAAACACATCTACACACAGACACCGGTCTCGTCTTCGGCGAGGCCGAAGGGTCGTACGCATGCGACCTCGACATGCATCCCCTCGCTGAGTTTCTTGCCGGTTCTTCTCAGCGGGGGCGCGTTGTGAACCGGTGGTAAACTCACTTTCTCTAAGCGGCATCCCAAGCCGAGGCCGTGCCTCCCTGAGGTGCCCTTGCGCTAGTCGCTACCCAAACCCTTCTGGCTGGAGCGCTTTAAGCGCTCGCGCTCTTGTCCGGTGAAGCTGTCATGGCCAAATGCGGCCAACAGTACTACTCCTACAAAAAAAATCATGTCGAAATGAGAATTAACGCTAATTGACGTTTGTGAGTGCAGTAAGGTAATGGGAAGCAAAACGAAGGCCCAAAGACAGCTGCCCTGCAGTCGCATTCTCCTTAGTCCGCCACATTTCAGTATGAAGGCCACTGTAGCTGGTGAAATTATCGCATCATTCCCAGTAGTTCCAATGATCATATTTCCATCCCTGGCGGCGCCTTACCTGTAAACATTGCTTCTTGGCCTTGAAATATCTGACACTGCAGTAATATCTACCTGAATGGCCTCGTCACCATAAATTGCAAATCCTCGCAAAAGAACACCGATTCCTACCTAGGATGATTCGTGAGGCTATTGAAATCAAAAAACATCCTAATTTCAATAGAGAAGATGGTTGGGTGTTACCACCGGCTTGGGATCCTGTGATAAATATAATTAAATCCAATATCAATCAAAACACTGCACGGCCTCAAGATACTGTAAGCTCTTACTGCGTAGATCGGACCAGCAATAATAACTAAGAAGACCTGAGGGTACACCGGCATAATTGTGACATAAGGACGTTCAACATCTCAGTCCTCCCGTGACCATGGGTGCTGCAAAGCATTCGAAACGTCGGGATAGTAAAATCAATAAATAAACCGCGATAAAATCCGTAAAAGTAGTTTGATTTCAATGTGTAATATTCGCGTAAGTAAAAGACAACATTATAAATTGCATTTATTTGCAAATTACCATTATTCGAAAACAAAATACCCACGGACAGAAGCATGTATTTCAGAAACTAATATCAAGGTTTGTCGCACAAACGCGGCGATCATGTAAATGGAGGTCTTATGGAGGTATTATACGCTTCCCCCGTACTACAGGGTTGCTTATCTTTTATTTGTCGTCACAATTTACGACGTCGCGAGAGCTGAATCTTTGATATATTGCACTCGGAGATGAGACGACCCTAGTTGGTAAATCCACTTTGATTTAAAGAGTAGCAACAAGTATCGCAAGCAAGGAGACGTGAAAGTTTTATGTGATCTTTATTGGTAGGTATTTGTTACTGTCTGCTTTCCCGAGATGAGCGAATGGGCTTTGCACCGAAGGCGGCCGTGCGTTCCGTACGGAGAGCAAAGCAGTTCTATTCACAAACTATCCGAAATTTCCGTTTTTGAATTCGATAAAAACGTTTCCGAGGATATCTTGTAAACGAAAACATTGAAAATGTATTCGTAAATAGCGTATAAGGGATATCACTGAAAATTTTGCATCAGATTCGGATACGGAAGTTTCCGACAGTTGTGAATACGGTCACTTTAAGAGCTGCTAATTAGTTCTCGCACTTTCTTGGGATGAACTCTCTCTCTTTACTGTAATACGACGAACGACGACGATACGACTCCATGTACCTCAATTCAATCATTGGTAGAAACTTTGTTGGCTAGACGTTTTAATAGGCATGATGACTGTAACACAATACCAATAAATCTGTGGTTTTAAATATTAGAACAGATTGCACTGATTCCAAAAATGCATTTCATTTTCATAATAATATAGAGATTTTCGTGATATTTAAGCAAATAAATTCCTCAAATACAGCTAATCGCCATTTTGTAATAAACGCTGCTCAGAGTGAATGACGTCAATCCTGTTTAAATAAACAACTGTCAAACTGTCATCTCAACTTTTTCTTTCATACAATGATTCAATTTTAACTTTTATACCTAGACAGATGTTTATTTACACCGCCGTAGTGACGTCACAACATGGCGCCATGCACCGGCCATCGTTTTGGAACGAAATTCAAACTCTATTTTAAAAATTGAAAATATTGCTATAATTGTAAATTTAATACAAAAATATGATTATTTTCGGCAATAGTAGACCCGTAAGTACATTATAGAGTATTTTTTCAAAATTAGTCATCATGCCTATTGTATGTTCCATATTATGAACTATTTATGCTGTTTGTTTCTCTTATCTAAATAAATAAATACATACAAGAAGAAGAAGAAATAATTTATTTCAAAAACTGTACATATAGATAATAAAAAAAAATGTGCGTGCGTGGAGTCTCTCCGCGCGGAAGAAGTGAAACTTCATTCTCGCTCAGTCGATCGGTCGGTCGGTCGGTCGGTCCCTCACTCACTCACTCACTCACACACACACACTAACTCAACTCAACTCCACTCAACTCCACTCTGAACTCCACTCTGAACTCCACTGTGAACTCCACTGTGAGCTCCACTGTGAGCTCCACTGTGAACTCCGCTGTGAACTCCGCTGTGAACTCCGCTGTGAACTCCGCTGTGAACTCCGCTGTGAACTCCGCTGTGAACTCCGCTGTGAACTCCGCTGTGAACTCCGCTGTGAACTCCGCTGTGAACTCCGCTGTGAACTCCGCTGTGAACTCCGCTGTGAACTCCGCTGTGAACTCCGCTGTGAACTCCGCTGTGAACTCCGCTGTGAACTCCGCTGTGAACTCCGCTGTGAACTCCGCTGTGAACTCCGCTGTGAACTCCGCTGTGAACTCCGCTGTGAACTCCGCTGTGAACTCCGCTGTGAACTCCGCTGTGAACTCCGCTGTGAACTCCGCTGTGAACTCCGCTGTGAACTCCGCTGTGAACTCCGCTGTGAACTCCGCTGTGAACTCCGCTGTGAACTCCGCTGTGAACTCCGCTGTGAACTCCGCTGTGAACTCCGCTGTGAACTCCACTGTGAACTCCACTGTGAACTCCACTGTGAACTCCACTGTGAACTCCACTGTGAACTCCACTGTGAACTCCACTGTGAACTCCACTGTGAACTCCACTGTGAACTCCACTGTGAACTCCACTGTGAACTCCACTGTGAACTCCACTGTGAACTCCACTGTGAACTCCACTGTGAACTCCACTGTGAACTCCACTGTGAACTCCACTGTGAACTCCACTGTGAACTCCACTGTGAACTCCACTGTGAACTCCACTGTGAACTCCACTGTGAACTCCACTGTGAACTCCACTGTGAACTCCACTGTGAACTCCACTGTGAACTCCACTGTGAACTCCACTGTGAACTCCACTGTGAACTCCACTGTGAACTCCACTGTGAACTCCACTGTGAACTCCACTGTGAACTCCACTGTGAACTCCACTGTGAACTCCACTGTGAACTCCACTGTGAACTCCACTGTGAACTCCACTGTGAACTCCACTGTGAACTCCACTGTGAACTCCACTGTGAACTCCACTGTGAACTCCACTGTGAACTCCACTGTGAACTCCACTGTGAACTCCACTCTGAACTCCTTTCATAACTCATACAACATAACTCCTTTCATAACCTTAACAAATTTACGCCTATCGTTTAACACCTATCACTTAACGCGTTAAGGTGCTTCATTTAACGCTTGACGCGTTATGTGATAACATTTTTGGAAGTCGCATAAGAAGTTTCACTTCAACAAGGTAGGGGAACCTGGGGACACTTGTTCCCTGGGGAGACTAGTTCCCTTATGATTTTTACACTTTACTCTAATAGTTATGAATATTCTAATGTGGTCATATTATTCAGCTCTACTCTACAACAGCTGCTAGTGACCGGAAAGATAGAGGGGAAGAGATCGAGGGGTAGAAGTCCTATGAAATGGACAGATCAAATGTCCGAACATCTGGACATTCCCTTAAGTACGGAGACCCACACAGCCGAAGACCGACAACAGTGATGGATCTCGACAGAGACGGCAGTCGCTAGGAGTCACGATCCTAAGCAATGGGAGACCGACTTAGGAGGAGGAGGAATGTTTACCCCTCAACAAGCCTAAAATGAAATAACTAACTGATCGTCATCATCATTAACAGCCGGAAGACATCCATGGCTGAGCATAGGCCTTCCCATGGAAAGTCAGAATGAACGATAACTAGCTATTTGCAACCGGTGTCCTGCGACGCGTAGGTACAATGTCCTCGGTCCACCTAGTGGGAGGTCTGCCTACGCTGCGTCTTCCGCTTCGTTGTCGCCACTCGAGAATTTTTCTTCCCCAACGGTTATCGGTTGTTCGAGCGATGTGGCCTGCCATTGCCACTTGAACTTGCAAATTCTGAGAGCAATGTCGGTGACGGTAGTTCTTCAGCAAATCTATTCATTCCGGATTTAGATGATATAACAATAGATTTTTTCCCTAATAACACCCCAACAGAAAGGTACGAAAATTGAATTCATTGTTAACCTGCTACCTCTAGGTATATCCTTTTTACGGCTCCATATTTCACTAAAAAAAGTCTTTTTTATCCGGTCTTATCCGGTTTTTATTAGCTCGTGGAGTGGAATCGGGCTTTGTGACGTCACGTCATGAAACTTTCAGCCAACAGCTGGTTCTACTAAGGCAATAAATAAAGGAAAATGGGGGAATGTAATAGGACATGGAAGATTTAACAGCACTTGTGAAAATTGAATAGGGTTCCGTACTTTTATAGCTAGTAAAAGTACAACCCTGTGTCAATTACTTTGCAACAACGTACTTAGCCAAACTTTTCTTTGCAACACCGTAACCAATTTTTTACTTTTTTTACTGTTTGGAAAGTGTCAGGACGACAGCAAATGGACACTGCTAAAACATCAAAGACTAAAACCAATGATATTATAAGTAATAGATAGGTTACACTAAGCAATCGACGATTAAAAACGGCATAGAAGTAATTTATACCTAACGAATGTAAAGTGATTTATTGATTTATAGAAAATTTGTAAGTGTATTTGGATAATTTACTTATAGTATTTTCGATTGTTTTGAAGCGATTATTCAATAAAATTAAATCGAGGTGACACTATCAATGCTTCCCTGAGTAGTAACTGATTCAAGTTGTGTTAGTTAGCTCACATTTTTCCGCCGCTGTCAGATCGCCTAAAACCTATCTACCTCTTTTTACTTTTATTATCTTTGGCTAAAACAGATTGAAATGGAGAGGACTAAAGGAGGTCTACACTAAGTATTTGGTTGAAAGGGCAGAAGTGACGAGAAGAGCAAGACGTTGGTCTGATAGGAAGCGACACGCCTGGCTATATACATATAGCTCTAGCTGCATTGAACTGCGCGCGGGATTTCAACCCGAGACACACACACCTCAGCACAGACCACTAACACTTATTTAACACACATAGCCCACTTATTGGAACGAAGTTCCTTATGGGACGATGCGGAGGGGTACCCTAGCCGGGAAAAAACGTCCGTAACGTGACCATCCGATCATTATTCACAAATATATATCATAACTAGCTGACCCGCGCAGCTCCGCCCGCGCTTTTATTACATTTTGCTCCCCTTTTCTCCCTCATCATCCCCGTCGATTCATCTCTATCCATATCTCTCTCTCTTATAAAAAAAATCGAATTATATGCTCTTTCTCTCCTCTCTCTTTCGGGGGAAAGAGAGAGGGCCGGAGCGGGAGGGGTCCCGCTTCGGTTTACGCCACACTCCTCATCTTCCTCTCCCTGTTGTCCCCTCTCTGAACCCTCTCCCCCTCTCTCTTCTACGAACTTGCTCCTTCTCACTCCCCCCTTACTCCACCTAATTCTCCCGATCCCTCCCCCCATCACCCCCTCCTCGAACCCCTCTCCCTCTTTCTCCTCTCTTGCACCCTCCTCTCGTTCTATATATCCTCGTCAATCATGGTAACAGCGACATTAAATATACTTTATGACCTATTCTCAGACCTCCCCGATATGCACACAAAATTTCATACATATCGGTTCACCCATCTATTTAATGACCTTTCCTTATGTTGCTTAACCTTAACCTAGTGGCATGAAATATACTTTACGGCCTATTCTCAGACCTACCCGATATGCACACAAAATTTCATACAAATCGGTTCACCCATCTATTTAATGACCTTGCCTTATGTTGCTTAACCTTAACCTAGCGGTATGAAATATACTGTATGACCTATTCTCAGACCTACCCGATATGCACACTTTCATACAAATCGGTCCACCCATCTATTTAATGACCTTACCTAACGTTGCTTAACCTTAACCTACCGGGATAAAAAAAGTATCCTATGTCCGTTTCCTGGTTCTAAGCTACCTCCCCACCAATTTTCAGCCGAATCGGTTAGGCCGTTCTTGAGTTATAAATAGTGTAACTAACATGACTTTCTTTTATACATATATATATAGATTAAAGTTCTATAGTGATTGTATGTTCAATTTCACCGATTGATGGCGCTGTTCATAATGTAAATCACGCTAACATCGTAAATTACTGTCTAATGATATTCGATAATGAAAGTTCTAAGCTTTTCGCATCTTTTATTGTTGCGACTGTAATACAATACCTATACACTACCTGGACAACCCCCCCCCCCCCCCAGCCCTGACCTTGAAGCGTTTTTTGGGAGCGATGTTCATTGTTTGTAGTGTGTATTGTAGTTGTACATTTTATTGTGTTCGATCATTTCGAGTCATTTTAGGTCTAAGTAAAAATTTAGCAATTTCGTATTCTCAATTTCTACCTACCTATACAAATGTAGCCTTGGTGGTGTCATATTGCTATCAGCAATAATCACTAACTATCAGCTATAATGTCATATTGCTATCAGCAAAGTACTTAGAACAATACAGAAATCTAATGAAAATGTCCTGGGTGTACCGGACCGGCTTACCCCTTACAAAAATTGACCCTTCGCCACTGCCATATCTTATGCAAAGTAAATGTCTGCTCAGTCCCTATTGTATATAGCGTAATAATACATATCTTAATGATTAACTGATCAGTCTATAATTACCCTATTCACATACAAAGGAAATTACGTGGTAATATGTGCAAGTAATGTTTCACTGCTTAGCCCCTATGAAAAATAGCGTGATGTTTTATATACAAATTTATACCTTGACTTCTACACAATACATAAGTGAAAGTCCTATCAAAATTCATCCACGGATTTTCAAATGATACCTGGACAAACAGAACGACAGACAGACAGACAATAATTCCAAAAAAAATTGTTTTGGCCTCTATGTTGATAGTATAGTATCCCCACATAGAAATTTTGGAAAAATATTCAATGTACAGAAAAAGTGTTCTTTGAGTTTTATTATAGTATAGATATATAGAAGATAGAAGATAATATCCTGGGACAGTTCACACACGGTCATCTGATCCCAAACTAGGCAGAGCCTGTACTATGGAAACCAGACAACTGATACTAATACATATATACTTTTTTTTGTAAATACATACTTATATAGATAAAACACCCAGACACTTGGTGGGAATCGAACCCACGACCTGTTGGGTAGCAGACAGGGTCACTAACCACTAGACCAACGGGCCCGCCATATCTTATTTTAGTTACCATAAAACTTAAATTTCTATGATCGAAAATAATTAGGCTTAATTATTATTATTGGAACGAAGTTGTGTGTGTGTGTGTGTGTGTGTGTGTATGTGTGCCGGTTTGTTTAGTGTGTGTGTTCTTATTATATTTTTTGAATTGTTAATTTTTTTTTATTTTTTTTTTTATTTTTTTAATTTTAATTTTCTTTTTGTATTTGTTTTATAATTTTGTTTTGAATTTTAATTATTGAATTTTTTTTTTGAATGACTGAATGACTGCGTCACGTGAGCGCTTTCATAAGGTTAACAAATGTAACTCTTAACGTTTAACGCGTTATGTGATAACATTTTTGGAAGTCGCATAAAAAGTTTCACTTCAAAAAATGTATACTTACCCGAATAATTATTTTCTTTATACCTCGAATAGAACTTAAAATTAATATTTTTATATTATGCAACTTCGTTCCTATCCGGTGTCCCACGACACCACACGGTTATTTTTTTTTTATACTACCAAGATGGCAAGCAAGCGTGTGGCCCGCTTGATGGTAAGCAGCCACCGCAACCTATAGACGCTAGCAACACCAGAAGAATCACTAGCGCGGTGCCGACCATTAAGACATTAGATATTGGGTCTCTGTGTCCGGTAATTTCACCAGCTACAGTGCCCTGCCAGAACACAGCAATGCTTACACACTGCTGCTTGGTGGAAGAATATCTGACACTGCGGTGGTACCTACCCGGATGGTTCCTTGCACAAGGCGCCTACCACCTAGTAAAACCACCTACTTAGTTATTGTGTGATAAGAAGTCCGCGTTGACTAGGAAACGCATTGCATCAGAAAGGCATCAGTTGAATATATTTATCTGAGGTTCCTGATACATATGGTTCTGTTAGTGTGTAAATATGCAAATATTTATTGAAGAGCTCGGAGGTACAAAATCAACATTTCCGAGCAGCACAGCCATGCGGTAACTCTACACACCGTGTAATTAATTTGTGTTCAACACTCTGCAATCATGGCATAGATTATTTCACTGAAAAATAGAGCGGCCACTTCATGTATACTACAGACAGAAGTATTCTTTACATTTTTTTTTTAATCAGAGATGTTTTCCAATTATAGTACAGTAAGATTTGTGCTTTCGTTGGACGAAAATTTATACTTTTAAATGTCTATCCAAAAAGTAGGATAGGTACTTCAATAAGGTAAATTGATGATCACTGCGGATGGGTTAAATAACCTTAAAATGCAAGCCCAAGTATAGAATAGTTTCCTTCTTAAATATAAAGATTTCTTCTTAAATAGTTAATCTTCTAAACAAGTTTTGACGTTGGCTTTACTTGCTGCTTAAAAATATTCTAACATACAAAAACATCATCATCATTAGCTGCCGATAGATGTTCACTGCTGTACAAATACCTCCCCCGTAGAAGGGAGGGGTTGCCATAATCCCCACGCTTGGCAGGCGGCTTGGGGATCGCAGTATAAGTAAAGTGTGGGTGGAAGATAAATTCAAAAGAAAGTCGCTGCTGCCCGTCTTCCTGTTCTCGCTTAGTCGCCTCTTACGTCTCCCAACGAGAGGAGATGGGGGGATGCAATTCCCGGCACTATCAATTTACTAGGTGGTAGGTTCCTTGTGCAAGGAACCGTCCAGGTAGGTCCACCGCAGTGTCAGATATTCTGCCGCCAAGCAGCAGTGTGTAAACATTGCTGTGTTCCGGCGTGAAGGGCACTGTAGCTGGTGAAATTACAGGACACAAAGACTTAACATCTAATGTCTTAAAGGTCGGCAACGCGCTAATGATTCTTCTGGTGTTGCTAGCGTCTATAGGCTACGGT
This sequence comes from Furcula furcula, assembly GCA_911728495.1. Taxonomy (NCBI): domain Eukaryota; kingdom Metazoa; phylum Arthropoda; class Insecta; order Lepidoptera; family Notodontidae; genus Furcula; species Furcula furcula. The sequence goes on from OU452243.1 coordinate 5,388,777, forward strand.
GGCTGCTTACCATCAGGCGGGCCGTATGCTTGCTTGCCACTTTGGTAGTATAAAAAAAAAAAAAAAACTCCACGGGTAAAAAAACATCTAGTCAGTAATGACTGACATGAGTAGGTAAAAATAAAAACAATTAACATGTTATAAATTAATACCTAGTTTAAGGCCTAATATTAACTGTACCAAATTATTTATTTATTTACAGTTTGGAAAACAGCAGCTTATAAATATAAAGTATAAACAAAAGAATAATAAAATAACTTAAGCCTATCGTTTTCACAAATAGAATTTAAGTATGAACTCCGTACTTAATGCAAACTTATTCTTTTAACTTTAAACACATAAAAGCAAACAAAAAAAACTGAGTGTGGTTCTTAAGCACGTTACACGACTTGATAAGAGAAAAACTTATTAAATATGTAATTTCATGTGAGAAATTAATGTGAGATATAAAAAAAATGATAATATTCTAGGGCAATCTACACATCATCATCATCTGATCCCAAACTAAGTATATAGGTACTTAATATGAGTACATAAATGATGTGAACTACAATACTTTTTTAGATAAATATCATACCCGTCATTAATAAACATAGTATATTAGGCAAAATATTAGAGTAAAATTATTTGACTGTTCTGTTTATTTATTAATATGTGCAGTTCACTTCGTTGATTTCGCACAACGTGTATATGAAAATCAATTTGTGGTACATTAATTGGGTTCCAACCTAAAGGTGTTATTACATATACATGGCAACTTGATGGCAACTGCTATTTCAATTTTATGTCCTTTTGAGATTGAGTAAATGGCTTGTTAGTTTTAGATGGATATTTTTGATTTCCAGGTTTGCGTCCTGGTGAAAAAAAAAACTAAATTAAATTTATATTAATACACATAACAGCGTTTTATGTCTTTCCGTTGTAGAAAACCGCGCAGTAGGTTTACTCTGGAAAACCATTTAAATTTTAATCCAATCCAATTGTAAATTCCTCCAATCAAGTGGTACTCCCTTCCATGCTATCAGGCCGACTTCCTGATGGTTTTTGGAGCAACCAACCTTTCAGGTATTATCTACACTGCAGTGTCAGATATTTCACCGCAAAACTACAATTCCTAACATTGCTACGTTTTAATATCACATCAGCAGCCGAAACACTATTGAAAAAAATACCTCCCCCTTAGAAGGGAGGGGTTGACATAACCCCCACGCTTGGGCTGGCAGCTTGGGGATCGCAGTATAGGTGGAAGATAAATCCAAAAGAAAGACGCTGCTGCCCGTCTTCCTGTTCTCGCTTAGTCGCCTCTTACGACACCCAACGAGAGGAGATGAGCATATAAATAATATGTAGGTACTACGTATGACCTTAATGAAGTAAAGTAGCATAAATAAAATAAACAATTTGCTTAATGAAAACCAGAGTACTAATAAGATGTATATTCTAAGATAAAACAGTAAACTAATTTTGCATTAAGTGCACTTGGAACCTTTTCTTTAGAACGTTCAAACAAAGTGGAAATTAAATTACTTCTCTCGAATACCTCTCTGTATTCAAAACGGCTTCCTATTCACGAGGACCCTCTTCTTATTTATCACAATAATTTAGTTACTAGAGCACTCTGCTTGCTTTTAAGATGTAAAGATAAAATACAAAAAAAAAATTGTATAAAGCTCCGTCCTCTAAATTGTAATTTATTAATACGGTAAAACGCTTTTCACAGAGCTAGCAAGAATTAACCGTAAATAAATTATTTCATTAGTCTCCCCGGTCAAGGTTTGCTTAGCAAGGAAAAGTTTCACTTGTCAATAGGCCAAGAGATAGACACGTTTAAAAACATACATCATAAAAGCCTTAAGCAGTGGCGGATTTCCCAATAGGCTAGGCACCTATGTCAGCAAATTTCGCAAATGTTGGTACATTTTGCGCAGTCACAAAAATGGAGTGTCAAAGCAGTGGCCACCATCTGGCAGCGCGCAAACCAGGGTCGTAGCTACCACCGTATCAACCGTATTAATGATATGACTACAGAGGCCCCGAACGTGTGTAAGCAAAAGTTCGTTAGATGTTATCCACATTCTCACCTAAAACCTTAGGCCGTATCTTCATACAGACGGGCCCGTTGGTCTAGTGGTTAGACACCCTGTCCGCTAACCGATGGGTCGTGGGTTCGATTCCCACCAAGTGTCTGGGTGTTATTTATCTATTTAAGTATGTATTTACAAAAAAAAGTATATAAGTATTAGTATCAATTGTCTGGTTTCCATAGTACAGGCTCTGCCTAGTTTGGGATCAGATGACCGTGTGTGGATTGTCCCAAGATATTATTATTATTTAAGCCTCCTAAAAAAATTTGATACAAGACCCGTCTAAGGCAAGCTACGTTACTAGCACAAACAGACTATGTTCATGTACACAAGTGCTTGTCGTGGGTGGGAATCGAATCCATCTCATTAGACAAGCGGTTTTGGTGACTTAAATTTTATGCAAACTGATCGAAATTTAAGGAGACCAACGGGCTGGTATTTTTTTGCCAGCGTATAAACTTGGCCCTGCTTGGCTATACAAACTGGAAACGCCGTTATTGTTTTGGTATCCTTACCTTCTAGTGTGGTTTTATACTTAGTTTAATTATAGATAGTGGTAAGTAAATATTTTGTCTATATTTACCTTTAATAAAACTGTAACAGGTCCAATTCTGTACATTGAAGATATTTTGAAAATTATGTTTGGAGGGCATTCTATAACCGATACTAAAGCCAAAAATGTATTTTTTTTGTCTGTCTGTCTGTCTGTCTGTATGTATATCGGCTGAGCATCACGCCGTAACTACTGGATGGATTGAAATGAAACTTGGCATGATTTGAGATCTTACTACGAGGTAGGACATAGGATACTTTTTATCCCGTAATCTAGCACGGTTCTTTTGGGAGAGGGGATTAAAGTCAAAATGGGTACTTGGTTATACGCTTGGTCCGATTTTATCAATTTTTCATTATAATTATAATAAATATTTGTAAGGGAACATTCATAGACAGTTGTTAACAATGTTTGGAAATCGATCAGGTTAAGCAACGTTAGGTAAGGTCATTAAATAGATGGGTGACCATTTAACGCCCTTTGAACTAAACGTCTCCGTGCTTCGGAGGGCAAGTACAAAGTGGGTCCAAGTTATTAACCGACTTTAAAAAAGGAGGTTTTGTATTCTATGCGAATGTATATTATTGAAAGTTTAGTTAAAGTAAACACAGCGCGGGCGGAGCTGCGTGGGTCAGCTAGTTATTAAATATGCAAATAAATATATGTATAGCAGCAGTGCATGGTTATAAATCTGTACCTCAGAGGTATACAATAGTAACTCCATTTTTTACGAAATCTTGTTTTTTGTACCAATAAAATAGTTAAAATCAGTTCTACATAGTGGTATAAAGCATTAACTCCTACGAGTAGTATATTAAAAGATAAACATTTGTATATGATATTAAATCCAAAAATACTAACGTGGTATAGAATCTCAAAGGATCATAAGTTTATTTACCCATAAGCGTCGCGCAAATATAATGTTTTTAATTGGACTTAATGCCTTTTACCACTAAACGCAGCGTGGGGCCCGCGCCGCGCGCCGCGCCGTGTCTGCCGTGAACTTGTCAGTGCTTGCGTATCGTGCGTGCAATCACAATGCAAATAATGCTTTAAAATATATATTTTACATGGTTTCATCGACATGTTTTCACGTGGAAAGTTATTATGTAAGCTAGCTACTGTTGAAGAACAAGTTGACCAAACTTCAGGAGATGGTAAGGAAGTTTTCTATTACTTTTATAACATAGCGAGTAGCTTTTTAGGGGTAAACAATAGTATCTCCCGTAAATACACACTTTTGATTAGGACCATTTTCAATCTTATTTGTAGGTGCGTTAAGGTACGTTTTTCAATACTTGGGAAAAGAGTTTATTTATGGATTTTTTTCGTTTGTTTATGATTTAATACAAACTATTCATACTAACAAATTGCAAAATTAATAATATTAAGGGAGAAAACCTAAAGCCCGCTCCTAGGCTCTAGGCAATAATATCTGTTAGCTAATGTTTGTTAAAATGTGTCGGTAAATAAATTGTTACTGTACTGATCTTCACGGAATATGCAAGGTTTTATTTTTTTAATATTCAGATCTTACAATATTTATGTGATAGTATATTTGTTGGTTTGTTTGCCTAGCTTACACGTAGCAACGAATTATTTTGACCTTTTAAATTCATAAGGTGATAAGACCGACCGACTGATAGATACATTTCGTCCTGGAAATTGACATTTAATTATATTTACGTTTTCTTGCAATGGCTTGATAAGACTACATAGTGTTTTCTTTTTCAGGGCTTTCGAATAAATATGATTTCCTACAGCGAAACCTTACCCTCCATGGTGATTCCCCAAGGACTTACAATGTTGAAGAAGTAGAATATCAACGAGTTGACCAATTTACGCCATTGCCTGAAGTATTCGCTACAGTAGTTGATGACACCGATGAAGACACACAACCTTCAAATTCCAATTTATTAACTGATATTTCGTCTAATGTTTTACCTCTGCCCGATAAAATTGCTACAGTAGTAGAAGCTTTTAATGAAAACACATGTCCGTCAATTTCCAGTATCTTAAATGATACTTCAGCTAATAATTTCGTACCATCGCCCAAAAAAAATTGTGTTATAGATGCTTCTGATGAAGAGACAAAACTATCAAAGTCTGGGTCGCTAATTGATATTGTTTCAATAAACGAAGTACCAGATGCATCTAAATCGTATCACCTTGTCAGTGTACACAGCAACTCTGAAGAAGATTTTTCACCTTCAGATGAGGACTATGTTCCAGACACTAACGAAAATTCACCAGATCATGATTTTCCGGGAAGAAGTCAAATTTTTGTACCAGAAACTAGCTGTAGCAGCTTATCCGACAATGAAGTAAATTCAGAAAATCGATTAAATACATGCATAAACCCTATCTCTATGGATGTTCAAACTATTTCTTTATCGTCTTCATCAGAGAGCAGAGGGAGTCGAAAACGAAAAAGAAATATTTGTAAATGGAAGTGCAACGTTAGAAAACTTAAAGCTGTCACAGGAAAATCATATACATCTAAGAAAGGTAAAGTTGTGCCCGAAAAAAAGATGAAACCTGTATGTGACTGTCGACTGAAATGCTCTGAACGAGTAGATGAAACAGCCAGAGCTGCTATATTTCAAAAATATTATAGTAATGAGATGACTTGGAATTTGAAGAGACAGTTTATAATATCAATGGTAACAGAAATTGAAACTGCTAGATCTAGACGTCGCGATCCTGAACACCCACCTAAGAGATCGTTTACATTAAATTACACATTTTTGGTCAACGATAAACCCGAAAAGATATGCAAAAAGTTTTTTTTAAATACCTTGGCAATTTCTGAGACTGTTGTGAGAAATGCTATCAAAAAATCTACACACGGCTTTGTTCAAGAAGACAGACGAGGAAGACATCCACCGCCTAATAAAACGGCAGAAGCCATTAAAGAAAGCATTCGTAACCACATTGATATGATACCCAAATATGAGAGCCATTATAGTCGGAACAGAACTAAAAGACTGTATCTTGGAAGTCATCTAAATATTGAAAAATTGTATGCTTTGTATGTAGAGTTTTGTGCCGAAAAGAATATACCGAAGGAGAATGTTGCAAAGGCATGGCTATATAGACATATTTTCAAGAATGAGTATAATCTAGGATTTAATCCTCCAGCCAATGATACGTGCGACGATTGTGATGGCTTTGTAATTAAAACAAAAAATACTACCGATGTAATAGATAAGAATGCCATAAAAGCTGAACATGATAAACATCTTCAGGAATCACACCTCCGCTATAGCTTAAAAGGATTTGACAAAGTCGATGCAATAGAGAGTCACGGTTCTAAAAAAATGTTAACAGTTGATCTACAAAAGTGTTTGCCTACACCTTATTTGACAAATAGCCAAAGTTTTTATCTTAGGAAGTTGTGGACTTTTAACTTCACGATTATGGATTCTGTAGCCAAGGAGAGCTGGTGCTTTATGTGGGACGAGACTGTAGCAGGACGTGGCGGGAATGAGATGGCTTCTGGATTAGTCAAGTTTTTTGAACAGCTTGAAGATGTCAGATTAGAAGAAGTGACGATATGGAGTGACAACTGCGCCGGACAGAATAAAAATATTTCTGTAATGATGGCGTATTTGTGGATACTATCAAATCAAAATATAAAGATAATTAACCACAAGTATTTACTGAAAGGACATACGCACATGGAGGTGGACGTAATCCATTCCATTATCGAGCGAGAAAAGAAAAAAATACAAGAATTTCCTATAGTTACACCTTGGGACTGGCAGCAGTTTATTAAAAGCTGTTCCAAAAATGCCAAAATAAGTGTAGTGAACATGGAAACAGATTCTTTCAAAGAATTTTCAGCATTTTGTGAGGGACTCTCAGCGCCTTTTGTACACCGAAAAAAATCGGAATCTGGAGAAACGGTGCCATATTCCAATATAGTATGGATGCAATTTCGAAAAGAACACATGGGCTCAATGTTCTATAAAACATCATTTCAAGACGAAATGTTTAGTGAAGTTAGTTTTATTCGAAACAAACGAAAAGGATTTTCTATGCCAACACCAAAACCTATTCGAGATACATTGAGGCCAATTTCCAAATTAAAGTATAACGACTTACAAAAATCGTTACAGTGGATTCCCTCCATGTTTCATGACTTCTACAAAAATCTACCAAATGGCGATGTTCCAGACCTACCTGAAGCTGCTGCTTAATAATAAACATATTTTAATTAGATAAGTACATAACAATTGTGTTAATTTTAAGAAGTCCAATGATTGATCTCATGAATGTTTCTATTTTATTACATAAGAAAATAAATAAATAAAGAAATTTGAAATAATTTTATGATTCTATACATACATATGATGCTTTATGCCCCTGAGTATTACTTGAAATTAATGTATTATGCCGAGGTAAATAACATTATGATGACATAATGCTTTATTTATACCGTCAACTTAATTTTCTGTTGCAAGTAAACAACCTCAAGTCCACAAAATCATACAAGCAATAACTTTATTACAATATAGTAATTATATTAAATATTACCTACTTAAACAATAAAAAACCTAATTTAGTTCATACTTATATCTCGCATACAGCCCGCGTAACATCGCGTTCAACATCTATGCCTCGCATTTTTGTCTCTCCTGTAAAATGTGTGTTTTGGCGCATAATATTCTATACCTCTGAGGTACATTTAATGTAAATCTTCCGATATGGTAACAACTTTTCAAACTATTGCCTATTGGTACAGCTATAGCCTACGTCCCTACAAATAATACTTAGCAAACTTTAAAGCTGTAACAGCTCAGTGGGCGAGTGCTTGCCTTGGAAACAAGGTGCGCAGGTTCAAACCCCGGCTCGCACCTCTGATTTCTTTAATTAATCATGTGCGAATCGTCTTTGTGCGATTGTTAATAGCTTTCGGTGCAGGTAAACATCGTGAAGAAACCTGCATGTCTGAGAAAGCCTAACTAGCTTTCGAATGACGTGTGAAGTCCGCCAACCCGCACTTGGCCAGCGTGGTGGACTATGGCCTAAGCCCCTTCATCTTGAAGGGAGGCCCGTGCCCAGCAGTGGGACATTAACAAGGGCTGGTATTATTATTATTGTTTAACCTTTAAAACCCAACACCCGGGGTTGGGTTCTTGTCTTATTCTGTAACATTATAAAAAAAACATTAAAATCTATACTTATAATAAAACTGTAACAGGTCCAATTCTGTACATTGAAGATATTTTGAAAATTATATTTGGAGGGCATTCTATAACCGATACTAAGGCAGAAAATGTAATTTTTTAAATTTTTGTCTGTCTGTCTGTCTGTATCACGGCTGAGCATCACGCCGAAACTACTGAATGGATTCGAATGAAACTTGGCATGATTTGAGATCTTACTACGAGGTAGGACATAGGATACTTTTTATCCCGTAATCTAGCACGGTTCTTTTGGGAGAGGGGATTAAAGTCAAAACGGGTACTTGGTTATACGCTTGGTCAGATTTTATCAATTTTTCTTTATAATATAATAAATATTAGTAAGGGAACACTCATAGAGAGTTGTTATCAAGGTTTTGTAATCGATCGAGTTAAGCAACGTTAGGTAAGGTCATTAAATAGATGGGTGACCGTTTAACGCCATTTGAACTAAACGGGTCCGTGCTTCGGAGAGCAAGTAAAAAGTGGGTCCCAGTTTTTAACCGACTATAAAAAAGGAGGTTATGTATTCGATGCGAATGTCTGTTATTAAAAGTTTAGTTAACGTAAAAATAGCGCAGGCGAAGCTGCGTGCGTCAGCTAGTGTACTAATAAATGTTCAGGCAAGCTCTTACACTATTAATTTACGAAAACCTTTGCACAGTGATAATACCTGGCCGGAGCGAGTTGTAAGCTTTGAAATTCAAATGCCTTAATATTCTACTTATACCGTAGGTAAACGAAAATAAAGCTAGGTAAATATTATTTCTTCTTCAAGTGAAAATTATTCTTTTACCAGGTGGTACGTTCCAAGGAACCGTCTTGGTCAGATATTCTGTTTCCGCGTGAAGGGCACTGTAGCTGGTGAAATTAGAGGACACAAGTGTCTTAAGGGTCGGCAACGCGCTAGTGATTCTTCTGGTGTTGCTAGCGTCTATTGGCTGCGGTGACTGCTTACCATCAGGCGGGTCGCATGCTTGCTTGCAACCTTGGTAGTATAAAAAAAAACGTGTTACAGGGCGCACCAAAATGCCTTGTCGTGAACGCTTCACAGTTGTGCAGAATGTGGTGCAGTTCCATTTAAGTTCGACCTAGTCCGGCCGGACTCACCTTACAAATAAATTGCTGCTCGAGTCAACTCGTGCGCGGGTGCTGCTTGGGGAGACTGGCCCCATAGATAAGAGTATATGACTGGTCCGACTACTATCCCTTTGGCCTGTTAGTTTGTTGTATTTTCGTCGTATTTTTTCTTAATTGATCTATTGAACAGCAGGAAACACTGTCGCTGATGCGTCTTGTTACAATTAGATCAGCATTTTTTCACTTATTAGGGTTCCATACCTAAAAGGTAAAAAAGGAACCCTTGTGGTCTGATTTCGTCTGTCTGTCACACCTGTATATATTTCAGGAACCACTGATGGAATCGATTTGAAACTTGGAATAGTTTTAGATCCGACTTACCCAACCCCATTGCAAATAAAATAAACTATTTTATAAAAAATAAAAACCGACTTCAAAGTAAATTATCTAAAAAGCATAAAATAACGAAAATATATTGATGTCAGTGCTAGCACATCATGTTAACTAACACTATCACCAGCTGACACCGACTTCAATATATTTTCGTTATTTTATGCTTTTTAGATAATTTACTTTGAAGACGGTTTTTATTTTTTGAAAAATAGTTTTTTTCTTTTAGTTTTTTTTTTATAATGGAGGTCGAAATGGGTCATCAAAATTTCAAAGTGAGACTACTATGTATATCGAGTGGGGTATCATATGAAAGGGCTTCACTTGCACATCGCAAAACTGATTTTTATTTTGGTTTATGTCACGTAGTTTTTGGCTGATAATCAAAAATGTCAAAAAAAATACCGTCGTCAAAGCGAGAGTCTGTATTAATGGAATTGCTTTCTGTTACAAAAGTTAAGGGCCTAAGGATCCACGTACTTCGCTCTACTAAATAAACGAATTACCTAAACGAATGTTTATTTATTATTCGTAAAGCGTTTAATATTAATTTGGGACTTTGCATCAGTTAGTAGTTTTGCGACCAAGCGCCCAATATGTATATATAACATACACGTACTTACTAATAAATAGGGACCGGATTTATATGTAAACTAGCTGACCCGCGCAGCTCCGCCCGCACTTTTATTACGTTTTGCTCGTCTCTCTTTCCCTCCCACTTCGGTCCTCGTCACACTCCCCCTCTTCCTCTCCCCGTTGTCCCTTCTCTGAACCCTCTCCCTCTCTCTTCTCCCAACTTGCTCCACCTAACTCCCCCGATCCCTCACCCCATCACCCCCTCCTCAAATCCCCTCTCAGTCTCTCTCCTCTCTTGCTCTCCTCCTCCTCTCATGTCCTCTCGTTCTATATATCCTCGTCAATCATGTTATCAGCGCCATAAAATATACTTTAAGACCTATTCTCAGACCTAACCGATATGCACACAAAATTTCATACATATCGATCGGTTCACCCATCTAGTTAATGAACTTGTGTTATGTTGCTTAACCTTAACCTATCGGCATTAAATATACTTTACGACCTATTCTCAGACCTACCCGCTATGCACACAAAATTTCATACAAATCGGTTCACCCATCTATTTAATGACCTTGCCTTATGTTGCTTAACCTTAACTTACCGAGATAAAAAGTATCCTATGTCCGTTTCCTGGTTCTAAGCTACCTCTCCACCAATTTTCAGCCAAATCGGTTTTGCCGTTCTTGAGTTATAAACAGTGTAACTAACATGACCTTTTTTTATAATTATGTAAAAATATTAAAGTTCTTTAGTGATTGTTTAATGTCACCGATAGATGATGCTGTTCATAATGTAAATCACGCTAACATCGTAAATCACTGTCTAATGATATTTGATGATGAAAGTTCTAAATTTTCCGCATCTTTTATTGTTGCGACTGTAATACTATACCTATACTAGTGTATAGGTATAGTACCCCCCAAGTCCAGGTAGTCCTGGACTTGGGGAGTTTCATTAAAATTTCATGAACGCCCCCAAATGAGCCCTGACCTTGAAGCGTTTTTTGGGAGCGCTGTTCATTGTGTGTAGTGTGAATTGTAGTTGTACATTTTATTGCGTTAGATCATTTCGAGCCATTTTAGGTCTTTTACCTAAGTAAAAATTTAGCAATTTCGTATTCTCAATTTCTTCCTACCTATACATATGTAGCCTTGGTGGTGCAGCGGACCTAACCGCTGGCTTTTAAATGAAATGAAATGGTATTTTTCCCTTGCCTATTTCTTTCCTAATCTAGTTTGGACTCGCTCAGGATTTACAGATTTTAACTCTTCAAAGATATAATGTCATATTGCTATCAAAGTACTTAGAACAATACAGAAATCTAATGAAAATGTCCTGGGTGTAAGGGACCGGCTTACCCCTTACAAAAATTGACCCTTCGCCACTGCCATATCTTATGCAAACTGTCTGCTCAGTCCCTATTGTATATAGCGTAATAATACATATCTTAATGATTAACTGATCAGTCTATAATTACCCTATTCACATACAAAGGAAATTACGTGGTAATATGTGCAAGTAATGTTTCACTGCTTAGCCCCTATGCAGTGGCGTGCACAGAGGGTAGGCAAAAAAAAGTATTTTGCTTGTTTCACCTATTTTAAGTATGTTATTATACTATTTCAAATATCCATATGCAAGCAAATACTATAGACATATTAATTTGCATTTGAAAACATTAATAAGTTTATTCAGTGGCTCTATACTGACAAAAACACTTTGCCTACCCTAGGATTTCTCTAAAAAGTCTTAATTAAAAAAAATCTTAGTTTGGACATGTATTAACGTAATTTTTTTTAATGTAAATGGATATGTTGGTAATATTGGTTAATTTAAGGATATTTGTGTTGGAACACGAACAAATAGCATAAAGCATTAACAACTCGCAGATATTTTTGCCTGCTTTCAGTGCACGCCACTGCCCCTATGAAACATAGCGTGATGTTTTATATACCAATTTATACCCCTACTTCTACACAACACATCAGTGAAAGTCCTATCAAAATCCATCCACGGGTTTTCAAATGATACCTGGACAAACAGAACGACAGACAGACAGACAGACAGACAATAATTCCAAAAAAAATTGTTTTGGCCTCTATGTCGATAGTATAGTATCCCCACATAGAAATTTTGGAAAAATATTCAATGTACAGAAAAAGTGCTCTTTGAGTTTTATTATAGTACTAGCTGACCCGCGCAGCTCCACCCGCGCTTTATTACATTTTGCTCCCCTTTTCACCCTCCTCCCTTGATTTATTTCTCTCCATCTCTCTCTCTATTATAAGAAAAATCTAATTCTATGCTCTTTCTCTCATCTCTCTTTCCCCCACCCGCATTGGTCCTCGTCACATTCCCCCTTTTCCTCTCCCCGTTGTCCCCTCTCTGAACCCTATCCCCCCATCTCTCTCTCCCAACTTGCTCCATCTCACCCCCCCCTTGCTCCACCTAACTCCCCCGATCCCTCACCCCCTCCTCGAATCCCCTCTCCCTCACTGTCCTCTCTTGCACCCTCCTCTCATTCTATATATCCGTCAATCATGGTATCAGCGGCATGAAATATACTTTACGACTTATTGTCAGACCTACTATACCCGATATGCACACAAGATTTCATACATATCCGTTCATCCATCTATTTAATTACCTTGCCGTATGTTGCTTAACCTTTACCTAGCGGCATGAAATATAATTAATGCCCTATTATCAGACCTACCCGATATGCACATACAATTTCATACAAATCGGTTCACCCATCTATTTAATGACCTTACCTAACGTTGCTTAACCTTAACCTACCGGTATAAAAAGTATCCTATGTCCGTCTCCTGGTCCTAAGCTACTTCCCTACCAATTTTCAGCCAAATCGGTTGAGCCGTTCTTGAGTTATAAATAGTGTAACTAACACGACTTTCCTTTATAATTCACCGATAGATGGCGCTGTTCATAATGTAAATCACGCTAACATCGTAAATTACTGTCTAATGATATTCGATAATGAAAGTTCTAAGTTTTTCGCATCTTTTATTGTTGCGACTGTAATACAATACCTATACACTACCTGGACTTGGGGAGTTTCATTAAAATTTCATGATCTAGTTTGGACTCGCTCGGGATTTACAGATTTTAACTTTTCAAAGATATAATGTCATATTGCTATCAGCAAAGTACTTAGAACAATACAGAAATCTAATGAAAATGTCCTGGGTGTACTGGATCGGCTTACTCCTTACAAAAATTGACCCTTCGCCACTGCCATATCTTATGCAAACTAAATGTCTGCTCAGTCCCTATTGTATATAGCGTAATAATACATATCTTAATGATTAACTGATCAGTCTATAATTACCCTATTCACATACAAAGGAAATTACGTGGTAATATGTGCAAGTAATGTTTCACTGCTTAGCCCCTATGAAACATATCGTGATGTTTTATATACCAATTTATACCTTGACTTCTACACAACACATCAGTGAAAGTTCTATCAAAATCCATCCACGGGTTTTCAAATGATACCTGGACAAACAGAACGACAGACAGACAGACAGACAGACAGACAGACAGACAGACAGACAATAATTCCAAAAAAAATTGTTTTGGCCTCTATGCCGATAGTATAGTACCCCACATAGAAATTTTGGAAAAATATTCAATGTACAGAAAAAGTGCTCTTTGAGTTTTATTATAGTATAGATAGATAGAAGATAGAAGATACATATTTTTAATTTCAATAGTTTTTGCTCAGTATGTTGTTTTCTTTACGAATCATGATATTTACAGTGAGAAAATGCAATTTTTATTTTCCATATTTTTCCATATTTTGTCATATTTAAAAAATAAGTCCATATTTTTACAAAAATGAATATATTTCTGTGAAAAGGGTAGCAAATGCAACAAAGTTCTTACGATAAGCGTAGGTAAATCACAAAAAAAAAAACATACGGGGGTAGGAACAATTTGCGAATGAGCAAAATATTTATTATTCTGTAAACATGTCACGTCCGCAGTCACGGGTCGTTACAGTAAACTATCGGCGCTCAATTCAGCACCTATTCACCTACCACTTTCCCCGTATTCACCTTATAAATACACCTTTAAAAAATCACTGTCGCGAATAGCGGTCCGTCAGTTTCGAACCCGCGACCTCCGGTATTCAAAGCAAGCCATTTCCCACTGCGCCACTCAGGCTACAACAGGAGGGCAGTCACATACTGCGATGTTGAAAGATTATTCAGCCAGTATCAAGCCTTATTTTCACCAAAGAGTACGACCTTGAATTTTCATCCATCCATTCGTTAGTCGTACAAACTTAAACATGCCTTTTTTTCATTGGGGTTTACAAAACATGAGATCCGTGTACTGCAACAACACAAATACTGAAAAGAACTGCCATATACCTGAAACTTATGGTTATTTTTAACTCCATTTTTTTCCATATTTTCCCATAATATCGCTTTTTAGTCCATATTATCGTTTTTTAGTCCATATTATATGTACATATTTTGGAATTTTAAATACATATAAATCCGGTCCCTACTAATAAGTCTATGAACTATATAACTAATGGTGTCACATTAACAGGCGCGGGGTCATAGTTGACGGGCCCGTTGGCACAAAATATAGAGTACCGTTGGTCTAGTGCCTTAGCCGCTAGCCAATACATCGTGGGTGGATAACATTGTTTAGACGTTTTAAAGCAAGAAGTTAAGTTTGTCAATTTGACGTGAATGAATTTGAGATTTTGGGAGGGGTCATGACCCCTACGACCCCCCCTCTCGGACCGCCACTGCACATTAAAAGGATATCATGTATAAGTAATTTTTCAATAATGTTGTCTTTTACTTGCGCGAATATTACACATTGAAATCAAACTACTTTTACGGATTATATCGCGGTTTATTTTAGATTTTACTATCCCGACGATTCGAATGCTTTGCAGCACCCATGGTCACTGGAGGACTGAGATGTTGAACGTCCTTATGTCACAATTATGCCCTCAGATCCCCTCCGATCTTCTTAGTTATTATTGTTGGTCCGATCTACGCAGTAAGAGCTTACAGTATCTTGAGGCCGTGCAGTGCTTTGCTTGATATTGGATTTAATTAAGTAGGTATATTTATCACAGGATCCCAAGCCGGTGGTAACACCCAACCATCTTCTCTATTGAAATTAGGATGTTTTTGATTTCAATAGCCTCACGAATCATTTTAGGTAGGGATCGGTGTTCTTTTGCGAGGATTTGAGCATTATCAAATCTAATATAATGTAATGTTGGGTGCGATCCTGAACGTGTTCACATACCTACTGCAGACTTCGTACAGCGTCGGTGTTTCACATCAGCTATGTGTTCTTTAACGCGAGTTTTTATTGCGCGCTTTGTTTGCCCAATGTAGGAGAGCCCACAGTCACAATCGGGTTTATAAACTCCTGCCTCTTGTAGAGGTATATGGCAATTTTTCACTAGCTAAGCATTCGTTTGCGAAGTGCTAAAGGACTTGTCTCGGCACCGGAGTCTACGTAAAGCATGGCCAATGTAATGGATCACATTTGACACTTCGCCAAAATGTAACGGCGGGCATAAAATATTATTAATTTTTCGAAGTTAGAGCTGCACAATTGCTTGATTTTTTTTAATTACGATTACATTATTATTATTATTATTTATTAACCATAAAAACATTACCTTTACAGGCCTTAACCTAATACAGTAACGTTCACTTTGTAACTAATAGCATATGTAGCTATCCTTGTGAATTCACTCAGAGTACAGTGAAATAAATCAGTTTCTGTCGCAATGAGATTTAGAATGCGAATCGCACGCGTCAGCGGCGCCTCTTTCAGTAATTTAGTGCGAGCGCGCGGTACCGCTAACAGTTGCGGTCGCCGTCTTCGCCACACGTACTTGTCCGGGACACATAGTTCCATCTGCCGCAAGATGTCACCGTTTTCCACCTTGCCCGTAATGACCTTAAAAAGGTATGAGACTAGCATGAGGTCCCTCCTTACACTTAATTCGCTGTATCCAACCATACCTATGACAAATAAGGTCGGATACGTTAGTGGATAAAACGGGTACACCCCGTACTGTCTCATATATAAAAATCTCACAAATTTATTCTGCACTCTTTCAAGCATGATTCTATACTTTGCCTCATGAGGAGCCCAAATGGCTGCGTTACATTCAAGTTGACTCCTGACTAGCGCATTGTATAAAGCTATAATTGCCTTTATATTTGTGAAACCACGAACTGTACGAAGCAGGAAACCTAAATTTCTAAAAGCTTTTTTGCATATCTTAACAACATGATCTCGAAACGTCAACTCAGTGTTAAAAGTTACCCCTAAATCCCTAACTGCTGTAACTCTACTTATTGGTTTCCCTTCAATTTCATAAGTTCCGAGAATTGGTTTATGTAAACGAGAGAAAGTGATAGCTACGCACTTCGAGATATTAAATTCTAAGCGATTTTGTTTACACCATCTCACCACTGCATCTATGTCATTCTGCATCTTTTCACAGTCATCAGCACTCGTGATATCTAGGTACAGCTTCAGATCATCAGCAAAAAGTAGGCATTTTGCGTCTTTTACAACCTTCGGCAGATCATTCACCATAATTATGAACTGTAATGGTCCTAGGTTGCTGCCCTGGCTTACTCCAGATCGTGTAAAATATGGTTTCGACACGTATCCGTCATATTCTACATATTGCTGTCTGTCCCTTAAGTAACCGCGAAAAAATTCAGCAGATGTGGAGTAAAACCAACACCCGCTAACTTTGTAAGTAATACGTCATTATCCACTAGGTCGAATGCTTTTTTAAAATCAAAGTAAGCGGCATCAGTCTGCCTTCCACTATCCACTGTCGGCAATATATACGCCATGTAATTGAGTAAATTACTTGTAGTGCTTCTCGTGGGTCGGAAACCGTGCTGAGCATCTGATAGCTGTACGCTAACTTGTGCCAATATGTTCTGATGCAAAGCTGATTCTAACACTTTAGCCGGAGTTGACAATACTGCCACTGGCCTGTACCCCTCCACCACATCTCGAGCGCCTCCTTTTGGTACCGGAACGACCCTAGTTAATTTCCATCTATCCGGAAACACTGCATTTTTGAGGCTCAGGTTATATATATGAAGCAGCGGCTCCGCCAGGATCCATCGGCAATCTTTAAATATGAAAGCTGGTATACCATCTGGTCCCGATGATCTTTTTGGCTTAAGTTTTTGAAGTGCTTCTTGTACGTCTTTCAACGTTAGATTATCAATGTGTACTCGTGCTGCGCCATTGACACTGCCTGCTTTCGCTACTGCCTCATTAACACTTAGCTGCGCTCGCTCCGAACTGTATACAGAATGGAAAAACGTCGCAAACTCATTTGCACACTGTTCACTACTTAAAACCTTGCCGTTCTTTACTATATGTTGCGATGTTCTAGTGGCTCTTTTGGAATTGACATAATTCCAAAATGATTTTGGGTCATCTTGGAGATCTTTTTCTACACGATTTCGGTGCCGGTTTTCTGCTATCGCTATCATACTCTTGACTTTTGTTCTACACTGAGCAAACGCTTCGTAATCAGTTGCTGATCTTGTCGATTTGTATTTCTTATGAAGAGTAGCTTTAAGTTTAATGTTGTGAATTAATTCCCCCGTATACCACTCAGGGTAAACGTATCTCGAGCATATAGTGCTTCGCTTTTTTTTTGGGACACATTTATCTAAAATGGAATTAATAATATCATAGAAATAATTTAAACTTGCCTCTAAATCCAATTCATACAACGGCGTCCAGTCTACATATGTTATTGATGCATATAATAAATTATAATCGGCTTTCTTAAAATTCCAACTCGTGCGTGTCGACTTGTCTGCACTTGAATCCCTGGAATCCCTATAATAATTGTCAGATTGGTACCGATACATATTTATCGTATTGATGAAAAAAGAAACACAGAACAAACTGACAGTCAAGTGATCTTACATTGGCCCTGCCCTGCATTATTAGGTAAGTATATTAAATTCTCTTTGCACAGCGACCTACGCTCAACCCACGATCTGTCTACGATGGATCATATTTTGATCTTTGACTCAGACAGATTTTTAAAAAAGCATGCGAAAAGACTACTAGCTTCATGGAAAAGACTAGCCCGCAATTTTTTTTTGCCAGGTCTTCTCAGTAGCGGCCGCGTTACGATCCGGTGATAGTTTGTAAAAAAAGATTTTTGTGTAAGTGCCTCCGTGGGGCCTATTACGTAATAAATTTGACTGGCCCGTTGGTCTAGTGGTTAGACACCCTGACTGCTACCCGATGGGTCGAGGGTTTGATTCCCACCAAGTGTCTGGGTGTTATTTACCTATCTATTTACGTATGTATTTACAAAAAAAATGTATACTTATAAGTATTAGTATCAGTTGCCTGGTTTCCATAGTACAGGCTCTGCCTAGTTTGGGATCGGATGACCTTGTGTGGATTGTTCCAAGATATTATTATTATTCCATTTATTCATTTTTAATTATTTTTTTTACATTTTTAAATATAAATATAAAACAAGTAAGTACATTTAAAAATATAAAAGACCGCTTCCAACCGGCTGCGGGAACAGGGTCCTAGCAGACGGTGGTTAAGGTTCCAGAGAGAGGAACTTCAGTCTCCAGGAGCCTCCTTATTATTATATATATTGACTTTGACTTTAAATAATGTGAATTTCTTTGGCTCTAGCACATCGGAGGTTATAGGTACCTACTATTAGCTAGTAAGTAAGGGTTATGATGGTTAACGAAATCGATCATATTGTCAGTTTTCTCCCGTAAGTTTTTTTTGTTCTCTCGGGGGGAAACCCTCAACCCTGGACCTGTGAGAATCAACCGGGGTATGTTGGATTCTTACCCACTCAACTTCTTTCCCAGTGGCTGTCGCACATGAGTCGCACCTGGGCTGTCCGGTAGGATCTGCATCAAATACCCTATCGTGCCTCGCCTTTAAGCCCACCGCCGGGGGGCGCATTATAGCCCCCCGGGAACTGTGCTCACAGGGACGGATACGACCCCGTCCCTGTGAAGAACGAACGGGGGACGAACCCCCGCCACCGACGCTGTCCTCCTTGGAGTCGCCGCCGTAAAATAGACGTCTAGGGTCCAGGAGGTCTGGAGCGCCGTTCGCGGTGGAAACCTTCAAAAGTTCCCCGGGAGCTGTGGGGCTCGAGCGGGGTATGTGGGATTCTTACCCACTAAAACCCCGTGGCTGTCGTATCCGCACACGAGGGAACCCCAAGGCTCTCCGGTGCTGCACCAGGGGCCCCTCAGTGACTTGCCTTTGAGCCCATCGCCGGGGACCGGTCACGGTGCTCACAGGGATGGGGCTCGCTACCCCGCCGCCTTCCTTCTCGGGCGCCACGGTACCACTAGGTACGGCGTTGGTCTCCTGAACTAACAAAAGACCAACTCAGCGATGTCGATGCAAAACGGAAAATTTCTCGAAAAATGTATAGGTTTCAGTATAATTGTTTTCCTATGACAGAATTCAGGAATAATACGCTGCAAAGGAAAGGAATTTATGTGTCTTTTTGCAATATTATTTAATATATGTTTATTAAAATAGTTTTTTTAGAAATTCTTCAATCAATTTATTAGTCAAACAGATATAATCCCAGATTCAGGGTCAACGGTAAGCTCCAAGAATACGCGCACTTCTTTAGTCAATTTTTTTACAATATGTGGCGGCGAATTCTGGAGTTGTTCGTTAATCTCAGTTAACAACCTTCTTATATGATGCCCCAGTTTCCCACCATTCCTGAGCCATTCGAAGTACTGGCTCAGAAACCCGTGGAAGGAGCCTGCCTTGTTGGTACTATACAAAAAATCCATATCGGATAGTATTATGTGGACCAACTCGACGTCTTTGCCAATGATAGCGTGTGTTTTTTTAGAAGACAAATGATTCAGTCTGTCTTGTACTGTTTTCTGGATCGTTAGTAGGATCTTCTTCGCAGGCACGTCTTTGGAGTACGCCATATCATTCAGAACAACTTGGAACTCGTTCACAGTCAATTCGCTTAGTATGGAAAAGAAGAATGTATCTGGGAGAGCCGTATAAATGTATCTTACGAATATTTTCACTTTCTCCTCTTCCATGTCTTTGAAAGTTTCCAGCACTGTATTTAAAGACGTGCTGCATTCGAAATTTTTGCCACAAATTTTATGATCAATGCACAGTTTTGTTTCATATCTCTCTTCAGCTACTGTTGTGGTTACTATTATCTCCTGCGTTAGTTTCTTTTTAGCTTGTGCCACATCTTCTGGTTTGCCTTCTAGTTTTTCTATCGCAAACTTTATAGCCGTCTCTTGGAACAACGCGTTCGTTCTTTTAATTAGACCCGTCCATTGATGCCATTCGTTGTCGTCCGTAATTTTATAATTTATTTCTCTAAGGAACTTCTTTATTTCTGTCAAACATGTTCGTAATTCTTTCTCGAAAATTAAAGGTTTCTGTTCGTTTTCATCAATAGGCATGGGCTCTTCATTCATTATGTCTTCAAAAATACCCTGTATTAGTTTGGCTACTACGGTGATGTATTCGTTTATGAATTTTTCAAGACGTCTCCTCTCACAGAAATGTAAGTCCCGGCATAAGTAAGATGATTTAATAATCATATATACAGGGTCGTTTCCCTTAGAAGAAGTCATTGACCTTCTACCGCTAATATAGTTATTTTTAAAGTGATACGATAAAGCTTCTACGACATCCTTGCCTAAGTTTAATGAACCTTGCATATTAACTTTAACAGCGTCTGAAAGCCCTATTACACCTAAAAACAGGATTTTGAGTTAAAGTTTTTATAATAATAAAAGTTTGTGGCCTATTTGCTGCAAACTGCAAACTTAACTGGGTATCTATATATGGACATATTCTTGTATTCAGAAATAGAAAAATCTTACCTAAAATAGCGAACAAATATTTCCTACAATTCATGTTGATAGTAAAACATTACAATCGAAGCCTGTTTTATTTTTATAGCCCATAAATCAAGTTTTGAATGTGTTTATACGTGGTTCAAAAAAATATATTGTATTAACACAAGTTTTTATTCATCTGTCCTTAGCTCCGTATATTGCTGTGGCTTTCAGCGCCATGTGGTTTTCAAGTCTACCACTCAGGCCTCTGTACTCGGGCCCTAATCTTTGCTCGGCCTTTACTCGGGTTCTGTACCTATACTTGGGAAGAATTGTTACTAGTGATCATCGTATATGATACTAGCGACCCGCCCCAGCTTCGTACGGGTGTATATACTTATAGTTTTATTTAAATTATAAACCTTCAATGAAAAATTATCTAACTGGTGGTAAAAACCGCTTAATCCGTTGCGTTAGTGCGTTGCGTTGCGTCGCGTCGTCGTCGCAACGGATCAACGCATTGTATGCCACACCTGCGTTACGTCGACGAACGACACCGCAACGCAAGAGGGCGACGCATACTTAGTTTACCCCTCAAGCAGTGGAACACTGTTCGTCGTCGCACCAGAGCTCCGACAGCGCAGCGCATCGCACTCCCTCTCGCTTTGTCTCTTGTCCGTCGATTCGCAGAAACGTCGCGTGCGACGATGGAACGCATTAACAGCTGGCCTTTTGGAGAAGCTCAGAGTCACGCAATGAACTATGGAGAGGGCTATGCTCGGAGTTTCTTTGCGCGACAGAATCCGGAATGAGGAGATTCGCCGAAGAACCAAGGTCACCGACATAGCTCGAAGAATGTGCAAGTTGAAGTGGCAGTGGGCAGGCCACATGGTTCGAAGAACCGATAACCGTTGGGGAAGAAAGGTTTTCGAGCGGCGACCACGAACCGGAAGACGCAGCGTAGGCAGGCCTCCCACTAGGTGGACCGACGACATTGTTCGCGTCGCAGGCAACCTGTGAATGCAAATGGCAAATTGTCGTTCGTTATGGCAGTATGGCCTTTGTTAAGATGTGGACGTCTTGCGGCTGATGATGATGATGATGATTATATTTTCAAAAAAAGAAAATATCCATCAACGGCGAGACTGGCCTATTCTTTCTTTTTAACCGACTTCAAAAAAGGAGGAGGTTCTCAATTCGTCTGTATATATATATTTTTTTTTATGTATGTTCGCGCATAACTGGCAATTATGAACCGATTTGAAAAAATCTTTCTTCCATCCATTCTTCAATCCATTGATTGGGTCCCATAAAAAAATATTGCTTAGTAATAAGTAGTTCCTGAAAAAACAAGAATGGTGACTGCTCAGGAAAGCTGCAGGAAAGCCTATATAGATGACTTTATGTCGCTTTTTAAGGACAAAAATGGTCATAACTCTGGCAAATATTTACCAATTTCAATGATTCTTTTTTTATTCGAAAGAAGAAACCACTGTCTTGAATCTGTATGAATTTTATCACAACCAGATAAGAACTTCCTGGAGGACCATGAACGATGTGGAGGAATTTATCTGGTAAAAACCATAAAACTGATGTTCTCCATTACATTGCTCTGACAATTATGAACCGATTTCGATGATTCTTTTTTTATTCGAGAGAGTAAACTATTATGATGATTCCATGCAAGTTTCATTACGACCGGATATTTTTTTCTGAAGAAACATGAATTATGTAAAACTATGTAGACGATAATGTGATCATAACCTACCTAGATCATTTTACGATCTTCGATGGTTCAATCTTTATATATGAAAATATCACCAAAAAGTTTAAAATAAAATCTTATTAAAAAAAAATTGAACCGTCTTCAATATCACTGAAAAGTATAAAATAATTTAAATATTAATGAAGTTTGTGCCAAATATACACAGCCGGTAAGCTAACACCAACTTCAATAATATTTAAATTATTTTATACTTTTCAGTGATATTGAAGTCGGTTAATTTTTTTTTTAAAATGGTTTTATCTATATTCTATACAAACTTAACAATCCTAAATCTCCTCTTTATCTTCGTGAGCGTTTTTCTTTTCTTGTACCACGTGACAAACCTTGTCGTTCCACTGTATCTCCTATTCTTGAAGTTCCTTCTCACTTTTCTAGTCGCTATGACGGTTCTTTTACCATACAAACAGTACGGCTATGGAATTCTCTTCCACATTCCTTACGTGCTAGCGGTAATTTAGACGTTTTTTCAAAAGATGTAAAGAAGCATTTCCTCTCCTTATGATTTAATTTATTATGTATTCTTTGTAGATAATATTTATATCAATGTAATATATTATTCAATATAGTTTATTTATTTTATTATATATTATATATGTATGTGTTATTATTATATGTAAGTACGTTTTTTTTTATTGTGCACTTGTTTCCATTTTGTTTTTTGTCTTTTTTTGTTATCTCCTTAGTGGCCTGCTGGGAGAAAACCCATATTGGGTTAAGCACGCCATTGTACATTATGTTTTTATTCTATTGTAAAACTCTCTGTTTCTAGTGTGTACAGAATAAATAAATAAATAAAATAATTACAAAAAAAACTACAACAATGTGGAAATATATGAAATAACAAAAAGATAAAGTAAAAATACATTAACAATGAAAAATGCAATCTATAATTAAGTAAGTATATAAAAATGATTGTTTGTCTCTGGATCGATTTACATGAAATTTTGTGTGTACATTCCAATGGGTTCCTGGATGGTTTGAGAATATAATTGGACCCGGTAGGTGGCGCTGCTGTTGATATGTCAACAATTTAAACTTACCTACTGGAAATACTTGACGAAGGAAACTCTCATAGATAGGTTGTAATCTCTGTTCGGAAAACACGTACAGGTTAAGCAACGTCAGGTGATGTCAATAAATAGATGGGGTATTCATTTAAACTGATAATCTCCGTGTTTCGAAGGGCAAGTGAAAAAACGGTCCCGGTTGTGGACATTCAATACCTAAGGGGGTCAGGGGGAGTGTGACGGGGACCGAGGCGGGAGGGGGAAAGAGAGAGGAGAGAGCATAAGATCATAAGATGGAGTGATAAATAAAATCAAGGGAGGACGGAGAAAGGGGGAGCAAAATGTAATAAAAACGCGGGCAGAGCTGCGCGGGTCAGCTAGTAAAGAATTGGAGTTACAGAAAAGTTGCAAAACTTGCATTTCTTTTATAATGTCAATGCTAGTCATTGTCATATCATGAAACTTACTAAGTATATAAGCCTCCGTCCCCTCGGAGACCGGGTACCTTATGAAGGTTCCTACTCGACAGCAAAAAAAGTATCATTTATCTATCTTTAGGTAGGTATAAATAAGTAGGTAGTATTGATAAAAACAAATAGTATTCGTTTCGGTTGTCTGTTTTTTTTTTCTTTATTTACTTATATTAAAAAGGGTAGACATCAGTTTATTACAAAATATCTCAAAAACCCTAAATCGGGTTTGTCTGGATACCAAACAAAAGGTACTCGTATAATATTTTTTTTTATACAGTTAAGCTGTCTATAAAATAATAAAATAATCGTTATAAAGTAATTGGTTGGCATAGTACAGGCTCTGCTTATCGTCCATCGAGTACGGCGGTGACCCCGAGGAAGATGGCGGCGGGGTTGCGACCCCCGTCCCCGTGACAGCACCGTGACAGGTTCCGGGGGCCTACAATGTGCCCCCCGGTGGCTCAAACTCAAACGCAAAAATCTTTATTTCAAATAGGCTTAACGCTAGCACTTTTGAATGGTCATTTTTGAAAAGCTACCACCGGATCACAACGCGGCCTCAACTGAGAAGATCCGGCAAGAAAATCAGCGGGCTTGTCATATTTTCACTTTTTTATGCATTTTTTGTTACAAATGAATCAACATTAGCCATAGTGTGTCCTGCCGTTCGAAACATAAAGCAAGGGAGAAAAGAAGAAAACAATAAATTACGACAAAAATTACAACAAACTAAAAGGCCAAAGGGATAGTAGTCGGACCAGTCCCCCCAAGCAGCACCCGCGCTCGAGTTGACTCGAGCAGCAGCCATCACTCCCCTCAACCATATTAGAGGGAAGGGGGTGACTCGCCAAACGAAGCCGCCACAAGCAAAGACTTTTCGATGGCGAGTATGGCCTACAACGTGCCCCCCGGTGGCGGGCTCAAAAGCAGGATCTGGTGCAGATCGCGTCAACAAAAAAAAATATTTAAAAAAAAAATTGAACCGACTTCAATAACACTAAAAAGTATAAAATAATTTAAATATTAAAGAAGTTTGTGTTAGCGTAAGTACCTGCTGTGTATATTTGGCACCAAGTTCAATAATATTTAAATTATTTTATACTTTTTAGTGTTATTGAAGTCGGTTCAATTTTTTTTTTTAATATTTTATTTTATACTTTTTAGTGATATTTTCATACATAAAGATTGAACCATCGAAGACGGTAAAATGATCTAGGTAGGTTATGACATCATTATGATTTCACATTATCGTCTACATACTTTTACATAATTCATGTTTCTTCAGAAACTCAGAAGCAATTTATCCGATCGTAATGAAATTTGCATGGAATCATCATAGTAGTTTACTCTCTCGAATAAAAAAAGAATCATCGAAATCGGTTCATATTTATCAGAGAAATGTAAAGGAGAACATCAGTTTTATGGTTTTTACCAGATAAATTCCTCCATGTCATTCATGGTCCTCCGGGAAGTTCTTATCCGGTTGTGATAAAATTCATACAGATTCATTACAGTGGTTTCTTCTTTCGAATAAAAAAAGAATCATTGAAATTAGTAAATATTTACCAGAGTTATGACCATTTTTGTCCTTAAAAAGCACCATAACGTCATCTATATAGGCTTTCCTGCAGCTCTCAGTGCGCAGTCACCATTCTTGTTTTTCAGGAACTACTTATTACTAAGCAATATTTTTTTTATGGGACCCAATTAACGGATTAAAGAATGGATGGAAGAAAGATTTTTTCAAATCGGTTCATAATTGCCAGAGTTATGCGCGAACATACATAGAAAAAAAAAAATATATATATACAGACGAATTGAGAACCTCCTCCTTTTTTGAAGTCGGTTAAAAAGTACAGTCTCTGCTCAGTTTGGAATCATAATAACCACGTGAAGATCGTCCTAGGATATATTATTATTATTTGGCAATAAAGATTTTTTTTATGTCAGAATCCTTATTACGTGTTGTCCGTTCAAAGTTTATGCTTGGACTTACTCCTTGGCTTGGACTGACGCTCAGTTTGATGCCATCAGTCTCATCGCGGATCACGGATCCGATTAACACCAGATTGATCGTGTAAACTCCGTCAATCTATCAATCTGGATCATCAATCCGTCAATCAGCTTATTACACGCACAATCTAATGTTAATTTGCCATCAATCACGGATCACCGATCACGCACGGACACCAGATTGACCGTGTAACAAACCGCTGCGATTTAAGTATTTCAAAACGTCGAAAACATTTTAGTTATGCCTGAAAGTAATAGATGGCGTTGGTAAAATAAGTACGCTGTAGCCGAAGACAGAATATAACAAGACGTCTAGCAAGCGTGCCGCCGATAAGGACAGAAAATAATCATTCGTACACATAACACACGTTATGGATATTTATTCAAATGCGCCTATTATGTAGTATAAACGATATTTCATAATGCAATTCAATTTAAAACTCCAAAGCTAGATCGTGAACTAGAAAATTTCATGAGTACTCTAAGAAAACGCACCGTCGGTGCGCCAGATTTTGAACACACGCTGAGGGACAAAAAATCATATGCTCTGTTTCTTTCTATCACATATAATACATATAAATGCATTCTTTTCTTGCGCGAATGAGAAAGAAAGTGCCAGCTCTCTATTGGTTTCTTTCTGAAAGTCTGTAACGTTCTATCTAAGCATCTCAGACTGAGTTATGACTGAGTTATGCATAAATGAATTTAGCCATGGTTCTAAGATTTTTTTCTTTGATTTTTTTGGATGCGGGTTAAAATTGGTCATATGAGCGGGGTATATGAAAGGGCTTCATTTGCACATCTCAAAACAGTTTTTTATTTTGGTTTATGTCACGTAGTTTTTGGTAGTTTATGGTTTTTAATCAAAATACCATAAAAAAAAATGTGCGTGCATGGAGTCCCTCCGCGCGGAAGAAGTGAAACTTCATTCTCGCTCTGTCTCTTTCTATTCCACCTCACAGCGCAACGGAGTCAACGGAGTCAGCGGAGTCAGCGGAGTCAGCGGAGTCAGCGGAGTCAGCGGAGTCAGCGGAGTCAGCGGAGTCAGCGGAGTCAGCGGAGTCAGCGGAGTCAGCGGAGTCAGCGGAGTCAGCGGAGTCAGCGGAGTCAGCGGAGTCAGCGGAGTCAGCGGAGTCAGCGGAGTCAGCGGAGTCAGCGGAGTCAGCGGAGTCAGCGGAGTCAGCGGAGTCAGCGGAGTCAGCGGAGTCAGCGGAGTCAGCGGAGTCAGCGGAGTCAGCGGAGTCAGCGGAGTCAGCGGAGTCAGCGGAGTCAGCGGAGTCAGCGGAGTCAGCGGACTCAGCGGAGTCAGCGGAGTCAGCGGAGTCAGCGGACTCAGCGGAGTCAGCGGAGTCAGCGGAGTCAGCGGAGTCAGCGGAGTCAGCGGAGTCAGCGGAGTCAACGGAGTCAACGAAGTCACTCACTCACCCACTCACTCACCAATCACTCACCCACTCACTCACCCACTCACTCACCCACTCACTCACCCACTCACTCACCCACTCACTCACCCACTCACTCACCCACTCACTCACCCACTCACTCACCCACTCACCCGCTCACCCACTCACTCACCCACTCACTCACCCACTCACCCACTCACCCACTCACCCACCCACTAACCCACTCACCCACTCACCCACTCACCCACTCACCCACTCACCCACTAACCCACTCATCCACTCATCCACTCACTCAGTGACAGCGTCACATGAGCGCTTTCATAACCTTAACAAATTTAACGCCTATCGCCTATCGTTTAATTCCTATCACATAACGTCTAACGCGTTAAATGATAACATTTTTGGAAGTCGCTTAAGAAGTTTCACTTCAAATATCATAAAAAAAATACCGTTCCCCTTATATCCGAATGTTGCGGAAGGAACATCTGAGATAATGGGTAATGGTATGGGTAATACAGTCTATATTGTACAGGAAAAATAAAATGATCTTCCTAAATAGACCTACAGTTTTTTTAGAAATCCTAAAAATAACCTTGACAAACAAACTTAGTTTTGCGGTTTGATTTTTTCTTTATTGAAGTGAAACTTCTTATGCGACTTCCAAAAATGTTATCAAATAACGCGTTAAGCGTTAAATGATAGGTGATAGGCGATAGGCGTTAAGTGATAGGTGTTAAACGATAGGCGATAGGAGTAAATTTGTTAAGGTTATGAAAGCGCTCATGTGACGCCGTCACTGAGTGAGTGGGTGAGTGGGTGACTGGGTGAGGGGGTGAGTGGGTGAGGGGGTGAGTGGGTGAGTGGGTGAGTGGGTGAGTGGGTGAGTGGGTGAGTGGGTGAGTGGGTGAGTGGGTGAGTGGGTGGAGTGGGTGAGTGGGTGGAGTGGGTGGAGTGGGTGGAGTGGGTGAGTTGGGGTGAGTTGGGGTGAGTTGGGGTGAGTTGGGGTGAGTTGGGGTTGAGTTGGGGCAAGTTGGGGTGAGTTGGGGTGAGTTGGGGTGAGTTGGGGTGAGTTGGGGTGAGTTGGGGGTGAGTTGGGGCGAGTTGGGGCGAGTTGGGGCGAGTTGGGGCGAGTTGGGGCGAGTTGAGGTGAGTTGGGGCGAGTTGGGGCGTGTTGGGGTGAGTTGGGGTGAGTTGGGGTGAGTTGGGGCGAGTTGGGGCGAGTTGGGGCGAGTTGTGGCGAGTTGGGGCGAGTTGTGGCGAGTTGGGGCGAGTTAGGGCGAGTTGGGGCGAGTTGGGGCGAGTTGGGGCGAGTTGGGGTGAGTTGGGGTGAGTTGGGGTGAGTTGGGGCGAGTTGAGGCGAGTTGGGGCGAGTTGAGTTGAGTTGAGTTGAGTTGAGTTGAGTTGAGTGTGTGTGTGTGTGTGTGTGTGTGTGTGTGTGTGAGTGAGTGAGTGAGTGAGTGAGTGAGTGAGTGAGTGAGTGAGGGACCGACCGAACGACCGATAGACTGAGCGAGAATGAAGTTTCACTTCTTCCGCGCGGAGGGACTCCACGCACGCACATTTTTTTTTCACTTATTTTACTAGATTTTACTATTCGTCATAGTAAAATAACTTTAATAGGACCAAAGAATGTACGGTTGGTGCGTGAGTCCGACTCGTATGTACCCGTTATTTTTTAACGTGTTCTCTTTTTTTAACCGGCTTCAAAAAGAAGGTTCTCTATTCGACGCGTATGTATATAAAAATGCGTAATATTAATATAATATGTTAGTCTATGTGGGTTTCTAAACAAGTTTACAAGTGTATGTATATATGTATGTAGGTTTGTCCGCGGATTTCACAGAAACTACAAGTCCGATTTCAAAAATTATTTTTGCAACAGTTAGAGTATTTTTCAACTTAGGGTACAGTACAAGTTTCATCAAAATCGGTCCAGTAGTTTAAAAGATATAAACTTTTTATGTTTTCAGTAAGTTACTGTAACGTAGACGTTTGAGTTGCGTGATAGTGCTGATAAGTACCTATTTTGCTAAAATAAGTCACTAAAAAATGTTAAATAAATTATTTAAAAACAAATAAAAACCGACTTCAAAGTAAATTATCTATTTATTTGTGAAGGACGGGCGGACCCGAGTGAACGAGCCACTGACGTCCTGTGTGTCTGTAGCTATCGCTGGTACGGTATGAACCCGCCGAAGAGTGTTGACGCTGTTGGTTACAATGTAGGTTACAAGGTGTCCGTGAAATAGGAACTCCCAATTCGATAGCAAGCTTGATAGTGGCCCCGACGGTGGCGCTCTTCGTACTAAATATTCTTTTCTTCTATTTATATCTTGCTTTTAGTTCCCACGTCGACCGCTAGCTTGTTCACCGACAGTGGCGCCGAATGCGCATTTACTATCCTTGCAGGGAACTTTACCGTAACGAGAGCCCCACCGAGGCAGGCACTAAGGTTTTATTTTTATTATAAAAACTGTACATTTTTGCTTATTCTACTTAGGCTATTCTAGACACATACATGATACCTATACCGTTAGAAAGTGCGTGTAAGCAGCTTTCTAACGGTGTACATAGGGTTTATCTATCTATTTCTGTTAGGGAACTACAGGCCAATAAATACTGTAAGTAGGGGCGCGACGACTATGCTTTGGCCGCTTGTCGCTTCGCCTGCGGCTTGCCCGTAGTATCCACATGCCCACAAATAGTACCGATAGGTAGCCTGCGACGTGTACTATTTGTATACCTATGATCTAGACCACCTAGGGGCCTAGGTCATAGCAAAAACCCTAGAAAACATGATATGCGATAGAACATTTGCCTATAACTACGGAAATATGTACAGCAGTGCTGTTTAGGCACTTAGACCCACCAAGGCGGACCCAGATCTAGGTCCTGAGTTGGTTCCTAGATTTGGGACCTAGCTGCAAATAGCTATTTGCCGTTCATATATGTGCTTAGTCATATATGTGTGTTATTATATGTTTTTCTGTTATATTCTCTTTACTTTCTTTCTTTAATTTTTTTTTTTTTGTTTTCTAAATATCATAATTGTTGCACTAGCTAACTACCCCACTTTTATGTTTCATTCTCTCTTTTTTCCAGCCCAAGGTTGCCTGGAAGAAATTGCGAATAGCGATAAGGCCGCCCTTTGTACATATTTCAGTTTTTAAGTGTTTTTATGTGTTTTATTTTATGTGTAGGTGAGTTTGTGTACAATAAAGAATATATCTATCTCTCTATCTATCTTAGCACATCTAGGGCATGTGGGTACTTCTATCATATTATTACCCTACGCTAATTACAAATAGCAAGTACTATGAGACCTAGACTAGGCTATCTAAAAGTGATTCAGTTCACCCCTCCTCTGGATAGTGAGCTTATGCACAAAACTATATTATAATTTATTAGGAAATTAAATCTAGGCTCTTAAATATCGCAGAGTTATAAAAGTTAACTATATATTACTATAAAACACAACACTCTGAAACACAAACACTATTTTGTCCTTTCGTAAACATCGTCTTGAACAATCGTCCTGAACATGATTTATTTATTTATCTAAAAGGCATAAACTATTTAAAAAAAAGAAAAAACCGACTTCAAAGTAAATTATATAAAAAGCATAAAATAACGAAAATATCAATGTTCATACCAACCTACACGAAGACAAATTTATTTTCTATATTATAGACTCAGCTTTTTCAGATCATAAACAAATATATTTAGAATTAATAAAAAGGAACTTGCCATGTAAAATAAAAACTGAATATCATGCTATAAAACTATAAACTTTATAAATTAACAAAGGAAATGAACCTTTTAAACAAAGAACACAACTACTCTAACTTTGAAAGTAAAATAAAATCGATCATAGAAAATAGCAAAATCATTGAAATGAAACTAATTTTACGGATTATATCGCGGTTTATTTTTGATTTTAATTTCCCGACGTTTCGAATACTTTACAGCATTCATGGTCACAGGCGGACTGAGGTGGTAGCTGTCCATATGTCATAGTTGTCTTAGGGTACCCTCAGGTCTTCTAATTATTATTGACCATGACTCGTGACCATGACCATGAATGCTGTAAAGTATTCGAAACGTCGGGAAATTAAAATCAAAAATAATCCGCGATATAATCCGTAAAATTAGTTTCATTTCAATGTAATATTCGCATAAATATCAGAAATCATTAAATAGCAAAATCACTAAAACAAAAATATTGAACTTGCTAAAAGAAGATTGGATTAACAAAAATATATTAACAGGAATTAATTTAAGAAACATGGTATGGAAAAAGCTTAAAAAAGAACCTAACAGCTATGAGTTACGACAAGACTTTATACGAGAAAGAAATAAACTAACATCCAATATTCACAAAACGAGGAGGAAATACTATTACGAAGCTTTTAGTAAGTGTGGTAATAACCCTAAGAAAATGTGGAACCTCATTAACTCGCTGGCAAAAAACAAGACGATGAAAAATTACGTGCCCTCAAAAGTCAATTGTGAATCCGGAACAATAACAAACCCCCAGCTAATTTGTGAACATTTTAATACTTTCTTTACCACTATAGGAATTAAATTGAGTAACCAAATTCCAGCACACTACCACAAACCTAACGATATGAACTGTAATAAAAATAGCTTTAAAGGTCTCTTACAATTCGTACCAACCAATGCAACAGACTAAAGATTATAGATTGTTTAAACTCCAATGTAAGCGTTGGTATAGATGGCATTTCCACTAAAAGTTTAAAGTGTATTAAGTATTTAATAGCAGAAGAATTGTCTGATTGTATAAATAATTGTTTACAGAAAGGCGAATTTCCTGATTCACTCAAAGTTGCAAAAGTAACACCAATTCATAAGTCAGGACAGAAATCTGAACCTGGAAATTATAGACCTATATCGGTGTTACCAGTGGTTTCAAAAATTTTTGAAAAGATTATTTATAACCGTCTGGATATGTATTTAACTTCAAAAAAGTTTCTATTCGAGAGGCAATATGAATTTCGTACAAAATCAAATACCCTATCAGCTACTGTAGATCTTATAACCAAAATTAAAAACAATATTGACTCCAAAAATATTGCACTTGGGATATTTATAGATTTAAAAAAGGCGTTTGATACTGTCAGTCATAACCTTTCGCTATTAAAACTGAAAAATGCTGGAATAGTCGGCTCAGCCTACGATATTTTAAAATCTTATCTTGAAAACAGATGTCAAATAGTCAAAATTGAAAATTATGAAAGTACTCCTCAACATATCAAGTGCGGTATACCTCAAGGTTCGATTCTTGGCCCTCTGCTCTTTTTAATTTATGTAAATAATTTACATGAAATAGGTCTTCATGGTCACTTAACCCTTTATGCAGATGATACTTGTTTATTTTACTTTGCGCAGACCCTCAATGACGTCCTACAATATGCTCAACAAGATCTTGACTTATTATTTGACTGGTTTCAACATAATTTGCTAACAGTAAATATTTCTAAAACAGGTTATATGATTTTTGCCGCTAAAAATAAAAAGCTTGAAGGACAGACACAGTTACATATTAATGGCGAAATTTTACAACGAAAAGGTAATTAAAAATATTTAGGTTTAACTCTGGACGATAAATTGACATGGAAAGCTCACTTAGATCACATCAAACCAAAAATTTCTTCTTTAACAGGAGCCTTACGTAAAATATCCAAATTACTTCCTTTACAAGTTCGAATCAATATTTATAATTCTTTAGTCAAACCACACCTGGAGTATCTAGTAGAAATTTGGGGTACTGCAGCAATTACTAACCTAAAGGAACTTCAAAGAAAGAGCACAAAATAAGGTCATAAAGGTTTTATTTCATTACGATTATTTAACACCGACAAAAAAATTATATACAGAAAGCAAACTTATGAATTTAACGCAAATATATACATATAAAACTATCATTTTAATACGTAAACTACTTAATGGAGATATACATTCGGAAATAAATCTTACCAGAAATTATCAAACACAATATTTTTAGCACTCCTTAGTATTTTTTTCTAAGTTACCATTTGCTAGAACGAAACAATATGAATTGAAAAATATAAATTATGAAGGAGCAAAATTATACAGTAAATTACCTAATACAACTAAAGATATTAAGTCAATGACTATTTTTAAAAAAGAAGTTAAAAAATATGTAATGGAAAATATCCTATGAAATTCTGTAAAATCCTAGATGTAAATAAAAAGTAAAAATATTACTTACTTACCTAAAAATTTAAGATATAAAAAAAAATATTCTACATAAGTACTTACATAAGTCAACATACGAACACATTAACATAAAGTAACGTAGATACTAAATATGCATGCTCTCTCTCTTGTATTATTTTTAACTAAGTATATATTATATTTTTATGTTAAATTGTCTTATAAGTGAAATTTTGTAATTTCTTGAGACAATAAAGTTCTTTAAACCGAAAATATATTGAAGTCAGTGTCAGCTGGTGTTAGTAAAATTGATGTGCTAGCACCGACTTCAATATATTTTGCTAGCACATCAATTTAACTAACACCAGCTGACACCGACTTCAATATATTTTCGTTATTTTATGCTTTTTAGATAATTTACTTTGAAGTCGGTTTATTATTTTTTTAAATAGTTTA
Source organism: Furcula furcula (assembly GCA_911728495.1). NCBI lineage: Eukaryota > Metazoa > Arthropoda > Insecta > Lepidoptera > Notodontidae > Furcula > Furcula furcula. Next base: position 5,422,883 of record OU452243.1, read on the forward strand.
TTTAACACTTTTTAGTGAATTTTATTTTAACAATATAGGTATTAGCACTATCACGCAACTCGAACGTCTACGTTACAGTAAGTTACTGAAAACATAAAAAGTTTATATCTCTTATCTACTGGACCGATTTTGATGAAACTTGTACTCTACCCTAAGTTGAAACATACTCTAACTTGCAAAAAGAATTTTCGAAATCGGACCTGCAGTTTCTGAGAAATCCGCGGACAAACCTACATACATGCACTCATAAAATTTGGTAAATTTGTTTAGAAGACCACGTAGACTAACATATATTAATATTACGCATTTTTATTAATATTACATACATACGCATCGAATAGAGAACCTTCTTTTTGAAGCCGGTTAATAAAATAACGAAAATATATTGAAGTCGGTGCTAGCACATCATAATTAAGACTAGCACGAGCGTGACACCGACTTCAATATATTTTCGTTATTTTATGCTTTTTACATAATTTACTTTGAAGTCGGTTTTTATTTTTTTATAAATAATTTATTCGGGCTAAATATAGGCCAGTTAACTCAAAATGTTAGGCGAATTAGGCTATTTGTCAAAAAAAATATAATTTGAGATTTAGGCTACTCTGTAGGCAAAATTAGGCGAATTGAGTTAGCCGATATCTGGCAACCCTGATCCGCACCGCGTCGGCGCCGTGGAACGAATGTAAGCTAAAATGCCGAATTGCAGCGTGTTTTCGTGTAAAAAGAGATCAGAAACATCCAGTCTAAAAAAGGATAACGTTACTTTTCATCTGTAAGTATTATTTTGTTATATACTATCAAATAATGCACTCATTAATTGCACTGCAAAAAAAAAACAAAAACATGTTGTCATGTCAATCAAAAAGTGTTGCCAATAAATTGCACAAAGTCGTAATTAGCATAATTTTTAAAGTTGTATGTACCAACATTCGTTTGAAACTTATTACTACTATTTCACGTGAGTTACATGATGTAAATAGTTATTACTGTAGATGCATAGCGTAATGAATTGATAATAGATTACCACGGAACACTATTAGAGTTTGAATCGAATAGTGTTCCGTGGTAATCTAACTTATTCGTGCCTCGTGGATTACGTCTTCGCGCATGTACAGTCAAGTTGACAATTGACAACCTCGGTATTACCCATGAAGATATAGGTATTACCCCGCTGAGCTGATCACATAAATTGATTACTGCACAGCGACTTGAGCCTAACTTCGCAGCCTTTAAATTTTCATCGCACTGTACTAGATTACTGTATAAATTTCACTATTTTTCTTTCAATTTTCTAAATCTTATGCTCTACTACTCCCTACTCCCAAAATTATCAAGTCTATGAAACTGTATGTTTATATTTAAGTATTTTATATATCAATAGCAATTTTATCCTGAGATTTAATAAGTAAATCACTTCGGCTATTTATTTTTCAGATTTCCAAAAGATGGATTCATTCGGGATGTCTGGTTCCGAGCATGCGCTAATCATGTTTCGTGGTCACCTAAACGTACTAGCACAATTTGCTCAGAGCATTTTGAAACTTCCTGTTTTATTATACAATCCAATAACAAGAGGAGATTAAAACCATGTGCCGTGCCAACTTTGAAATTATCAGAGGTAAAATTTATTAATTACTAATTTTTACCCGTGGCTATGTCCACGTTAAACCGGCCTTCCAACTATGGAAAATTGAGATAGGGCACTACCAGAACCATAATATTTACAAGAAAACGAACTTAGGGTTGAACCTCATTTACCAGCACGCTTCTGCATTTTTTTATAGCTCTTTTTTTCTGTTGCTGGATAGCTTTGCTGCTTTGTTGCTGTTCAAGTGCGAAAACCATCCATAGGTTTCCGCACGCGAAACGCAATGATATCGTATGCGCGGGCAGTATTCTCGCTCGAGAAATCAACGCTTCCGAGTGACAAAGAGAGCAACACTGCATACACATTTCGAAGCATGCTGGTAAATAAATGGAGTCCAACCGTTAGAAGACTAACCCTGGCTATTGAATTATTTTACTTCTATGTTCACGTTTTTTAAAAAACAAGTTCAGTCACCGAGAAATACAGTAATTTGTTGGAGGGAGGATACCTATGTAAATATTGATCTACTTTTCAGATTGACCCTTTGGAAGATTCTGAACTAGAAACATCTACATCTAAATCAAAAAATGTTGGAACACTTGAAGATCGTCAACCACCTCAAACTCAAGAATGCAACTTTAGCAAAGATCAGCCCCATACATCGCAGTCGGAAAATAATATTTTCAACTCACCTTTTTACATTTTAGAAGATAGACGTATGAAAATAAAATTAAAAAGGCTTCTACTGATGAAAAATAAACAAATAAAAAGACTTCATTCACAAATAAGATACTTAAGGAAAAAAGTAGCAGGACAGCAAATAATAATAAATGACCTAAAAGAAAAATCTGATTAAAGAAGATCGATCCTGAAGTAGAGAATTATTTCCTAACATCGAGAGTCGTTATTTTGATAATGATTTTGTTGGGCACATATTGACCTTAGTTTTTTGCCTGATAACTTCTTGATAAACTTAAGAGCGTGCTCGCTCACGTCTCGCAGCTTCTCAAAAGTAAATTCCTGTTTCCAAAATCAATAACTTGCTATCATCCTTAATCGCGATGTCTTCGCATCTCCGTACATACATAACTAACGTAACCGACTATGGCAACTATCATCTATTTCCAGGATTGAGAGATTAAATTACATTATAACGATAGATGTGTCTCAGAGTAATTAGAATAGAGTTAGTATCGCGTCGATTCCCCGAACAAATATTTCGTGGCACTTTTGCGGGGTGCGGGAGGCGAAGTAAACGCACACAGATACAATTTCACGCATACCCACATTATAATAAACTCGCAACACATTCAAAAAGATACGCACACATATAAAGAATGACCTGAACATATGAACAAATTTTGGCAGAGGGGTTAGCGCATCATGATCTCTCCAGTGGTATCTCCTCTAAGAGATGTGTCGATAACATGAATCAAGGCTTCCAACTTGGCGGTTTTACCCGTAGGTTTACGAAAAAAATGTTTGAAGGGATTTTCTATATTTTATGGGCTTTGTAAATACTTAAAATATGTTAAAAGTAAGAGATAGCAGGTGAAATAAATTGAAAAAAAAATTACAGTTTGATCACAATAAATAGGTACTTGAGGGCTGATGTTAATCATGGCCCTTTTAGAATGTGCCTTTTTTACATGTAAATTATCGTATGTTAAGAAATAAACTGCGTAATATGCTCCGTTCAAACAACGCAGTGTATTCAAGGTTGTAACGAAAAATGATTTTTGTGGGCTTTTTATTCTGACGTGACTTGACGTGAGTTTAAGAGGATGTTTTCAAATGATTGCAACTTTGCTTTATGGTGTAATCATTCAAATAGACTCGGCCAGCCTCTCGTTTGACGTTTTTCTGTGCTGTCAAATCTTTTTGTTTCGGCCATTTTCGCCGAAGGTTTGGTGTTCGCGTTAGGTCACGTATCTATTCGTGGCCTTTAGATCACTGATTTAAAATCCATCAAAGATGGTGCAGAAGAAGGTAAAAACCATGTGCGTTTATATAATTATTATATTTTTAGTTCATAAAGTGAAAATATCGTGAAGTTTGTATCATAACATGTTTACGGGACGATCGTTGTTTTCGCGTTGAAACTGTTTTATATTGGTAACCTCAGGTATATTTTGTGATTGAAGAGTTATTTGGCGAGTTCTTTATGTTAATACTATCGTAATTATAAGTAAAATAAACTAAATTCCGTTGTAAATTGTGTCCTAACCTCAAATTGTTGCCATGATGTAAAGTTTACGCTGAAGTGCTATGATTACCACCGAATTATCACCAAGATCGCTGAAGACAACGTGTTCGTTTATTCTTCATCGTATTTTATATCGAATGCTACATTAAATTATCATTTCAGCCTAAGAAGAAGGTAGGGAAGAAGGTAGCGGCCGCGCCTCTGGTCGTGAAGAAAGTCGAGCCAAAAAAGATTGTTAACCCACTCTTTGAGAAGAGGAGCAAGAACTTTGCTATTGGTGAGTTTATTTTTTAACATTTGACCTGTCTGTTTCTTAGATACTGGGGGTCTGAACCTAGGACTAACTTGTCTTTAAGCCCAAGTGGTTATTCATCTAAACGTTTGACAGTAATGTAGGTATTTTGTATAGGTAGTATGGTTAAAGTATGGGCTTTTAGGTTGGGATAATTCAATGTCCATGTGTAGAACACAAATACTCTCTGGTCTTTATTTTCTTTTGAGTATAATACAATAAAGTAAGACACATGAGCTAGACTTGCCACACAGACTGTGACTTACATTATTTTTGGTTGTATGGTTACTTTCCAACCTGCCCTTAGGCCTCTGACTAAAGCTTCATGACTGCTGTCTAGATGAGAATAGCCAGGACAGGCTTTTTACATGCCCTCTGAAGCAGGGAGATGCACAGTTCAAACGCTACTAAACGGTCACCCATCTAAGGACTGACCTTGACCTCGATTACCAAAGCGTCTCCCTACCTTACCTTACTGTAATAGTGTTTTGACCCTGCAGTCTTAGCATGATTTGCCAAGACTTCATAATCTTGACAGTTCGGTGTGGAGTATGACGTAGTTATGAACATAGAAACGTCATTTTCAGTATTAGCTAAGTCTAAGTTAGAAGAGTCTTGGCAAATCGTGCTAAGCCTGCTGATGATAATTTGTTTGAATCCTTAAAACCACTTTCAAAAATGAAATAAAAATTTTTGCTTCATTTATAATGCCATCGGACTACGAGAAGCACAGCATGCATGCACCCTTATGTGGTGATTATTTCTTCCGTCCAGACTAAGCTACTTCATTTATAATATGGACAGCTAAAGACTGGAACAGTTTTCCTGCTTTGTTTTTCCACCCTAATTATAATATGGGTGTCTAGGTTAGCGTGAATATGCATCTAATAAGCTAGTGTGCTTTACCATCCTCATTGCGTCGTCGTTTCCCATCAGGGACTGCAGAAGCGCACTGGCTTAAGTTGAATAAATAAAAAATATTTCACCATTTGTTGATTTTTTGACGAAAAGATGTAAAAAACGAGTTTGACACGAGAGGTACACCTTGCATGTCATGATGGTTTTTAATAAATGTGGAGATGTGTATGATAAAATGATGTAAAAACCTAATCCGAATCACCATGTGGTTATAAAATATACGAGCTTTTTAACACTGATTGATTTTAATGTTTCAATATGAACATCTAATTTCTCTTCACATGTACATTAATGTCAACTTTGTCAGGCCAGGATATCCAGCCAGTGAGGGACCTCTCCCGGTTTGTGCGATGGCCCAAGTACATCCGCATCCAGCGGCAGAAGGCGGTGCTCCAGCGCCGTTTGAAGGTGCCCCCACCAATCAACCAGTTCACTCAGACACTTGACAAAACTACAGGTTTGTTTATTGTGCTTATTTTGTATGTTAGTAAAGATCCTTGAAGATATTTTACTAGATTTTTATGGTTAGGTAGTTAGTTCCTGACCCTGTCCACTGGCAACGCCTCCTTTCTAAATTGGAGGCCTTTGTTCAGCAGTGGATGTCTCTGGGCTGAGAATTATGCATGGGACTCAAGATCAGATATTCTTCTGCCAAGCAGCTATGTGTAATCCTTACAGGGCAATATAGCTGGTGAAGTTACTGGGCTAACTTGAGAGACTAAATAACTGTCTTAGGTGACAAGCAATAGTCTAGATTGTCTAGTTAGTCTGCGGCTGGGGCAGTCAGTGCATCTTGAAAAAAATTGCAAGGGAGACCCTGACTTCAATTTCATCTTGTTAAAGTTAACTGGTGATCTTGAGACTCAGAGTGTCACCTTCAATGGTTCATGAATACGGCTATACATAGATAAAAAGATTTATAAATCAAATCTTAACATGATGAACTCCAAATGCAACTATGAATCACTATGATTATCAAAAAAATATACGAGCTTTTTAACTCTGAACATAACCTTTAGCCAAAAATTAGACTATGAATACTAGAACTTTTTATTAATGACAATTATATTTAATTTCAGCCAAAGGTCTGTTTAAGATCTTGGAAAAATACAGGCCAGAGACTGAGGCAGTCAGGAAAGAACGACTGAAGAAAGCTGCTGAAGCTAAGGTATGTTATAAGTACTTGTATGTTTATAGTAATTTTGTGTTGTCTGCAGTAAATATAATTAAATTAGGGTATAACAACATGTTATTTAATGGTTGATGTGTTATGTATTGGTGGCCCAGTTAGGCTAATTAAAGTACACTTGGTTTTTTTCAAAATATGGGGAACATGGCGTTAATTTTATATCTCACATTTAGTTTAGTGCAGTTGTTGCTGTTAAATCAATATACATGTACATAATTAATCATTTAAGAGATCAGTTTTTTGTTAATTACTTTTGTGACAAAGATTTTGTGGCACATAGTAAACGTTATTATTATTATTACATGAGCTCATCCATGCTGCCATCCTATTACAGCACTGAGAAACATATTATGGGTCTAGTCTAACTAGTCTAACATAACTAGCTGGGTATAGTAATTTACCATAGTTAGGAAACTGATATTCTTGCATAAATTATTGCTACATTCCCTAAATAATTAGCAATCAACAAAATAATAGTATCCTGAGACAATCTACACATCTTATACTGCTTTTTTTTCATATTTTTATAGACAAACAACACCTAAATGATGCATAAAAACATTTCAGAATGCCATGAAGACCCCTAACCACCAAGATCTCTGATTTACTTACTAGTACAACATACATCTCATTCCTGCCTTGCCGTCTATGTAACATAGTTCTCATCACCAGATCGCCAAGAAAGACGAGCCTCCAGCAAAGAGGCCCAACACCATCCGCGCTGGTACCAACACAGTCACAAAGTTGGTGGAGAAGAAGAAGGCGCAGCTGGTCGTCATCGCTCATGACGTGGACCCCATTGAGGTAAGCTGGAATTTTTGTGAAAAGTTACACCTCTTTAGTAGTAACTTGATTATTGTGGCACACAACGGGTCCTTAAAGATAGGAACCCATCACGAGTTAGCTGTTTCGTATTAAACAAACATGTTTACCCCCATTTCATGCAATCAGTTGCATGAGTTTCGGCAGGTCTTTTTGGTGAGGTCTCCCGTGGGGTGTCTGGGTAAGAATAGCACCCACACATCCATCTTCTCCAGTTGGGTGTCCGTAAAAGGCGAATAAGGGAAAACAAGAAGACAGGCAGCAGCGTCTTTTTAATAGACTACCTGCCACCTATTTATTACTGCGATCCCCAAGCCACCTGCCAAGTGTGGGGATAATGGCAACCCCTCCCTTCTAAGAGGGAGGCCTCTGTTCAGCAGTGGACGTTATGGCTGCTGATGATGGTGAGCTAACGGAAGAGTGTTTCAAGTTTGACACCTATGTCTGTCTGATTGTATTTGGCATTATAGCTCCTAATAGACAAATCTAAATGAAGTTTCTTGTTTGAAAAGTGTTTGACTGAATGGTTCTTAGCTGTGTTCGATAAAAACACTGTTATATGGCTAGAGTCTTTTCTTTAAATATGCCCATCAATTTGTAGCTGTGATGTTAGAATTTCTTCACCTGAGGCTTTGGATATTTGATCTAATGCTGCATGAAGATGGTTGACTCTGAGCGACATCATGTTTTTTTTTTTCAGTATTTATTTCATTGGGAGTAACTTAGTTACCAAATGACCATCTTTTGTTTCCACAGCTGGTGCTCTTCCTTCCCGCGTTGTGCCGTAAGATGGGCGTCCCGTACTGTATCGTGAAGGGCAAGTCCCGCCTCGGCGCCCTCGTGCACCGCAAAACTTGCACAAGCTTAGCGCTCACACATGTAAGTAAACTTCATTACTAGTAACCATAGAGTTTATATATTAAGAATAGAGCACGCGTTTGTCTATGGTCCCCTTAAACAAAGCGTAGGCAGATTTTCCTTTACGAGGCAGGTGAATTGAACTACACACATCAAAAGTGTCTAGGGATCAACATATATTTTTGCAATAACTTTTCTCCTGTATGATATTAATTAAAATTTTCTTTAAGGATTCATCAAATAAAGTGTTTTCGTTTGTCACAGTAACGATAAACCAAGTCACCTTTGCATTAATAAAGAAATTTGCCATTTTCCTAATAAAGGGATTTTTGACATTTGAACCACTAACACAAAAGTTCGAAAAAAAGACTGAAATAACAGTTTTCTTTAAAATTTTATTGGGTAACTTAAACAATTAATAATCCGTGTTTCTACCGCGAACACTAACAACACAAGAACATCGGTTTGGCATACTCAAAATGAGTTCATCCAAATCACGCTGTGGAATGGCCGCCCATGTTCGTTGCAACAACAAAAAAAGGTCTTCTTGCGACTGGATACCCTCCATATTCGGCAGAGCTCTTCTCTGTAGCATATCCCATGCATGCTCAATCGGGTTCAAGTCTGGCGACTGAGCAGGCCAGGGCAGGACATTGATGTTAGCTGCGGCGAGAGTCTGTCTTACAACTCTTGCGGTGTGCGGTCGTGCATTATCATGCATTAACTGAAATAAGGGACCGATTTGCACTTGTAGAGGAACGATGACGTCTGATACAATCGTCTCAGCATAAATTTGAGCGTTGAGGTTGCCTCTGATCCAAATCAACTCAGTTCTTCCGCCGATCCAAATACCCGCCCATACCATGATGGTTCCACCACTATAAGGATGGACTTCCTGGCAGGATTTTAATAGCTGTTGGCGTCCAGGGGTTCTCCAGTGTCGTATACGTCTTGTATCCGGTCTCATACCAAAACGAGACTCATCAGAAAAGCACACGAAACGCCATTGTTCTTCTGCCCAATTTCTGTGTTCAAGAGCCCATTGATATCGAATCCTACGATTGTGCATTGCTATAGGTGGTACCCGTAGCGGTCTTCGGGAATGAAGGTTCACTTCATGCAAGCGGTTTCTGACTGTTTGGTCGCTAATTAAGTTCCCTGAAGAGTGATGAAGCCTCACGGCTAACATCATGGCAGTTATTGTTGGAGCTCTTCGAGTTAAGATTTGAATATATCGGTCTTGTCTCCGTGTGGTGCAGCGATACCGTCCTCCATGGCGCTCAGCCACGGTACCAGTGCTTCGGTAACGTGTCCAAAGTCGACTGATAACACTCTGACTTGTATTCAGAGCTAAAGCCACAGTACGTTGCCGGGAACCAGCTTCTATCATTCCCACGGCTCTGAGCATTTCTTCCCTGCTTAAATGACGTCGCCGCTCCATAATAACGTTGGTTTTAATCAGTAGTAGGGAAACAGTAGCACTAATAATGTCTTCAATGCGTTGTATGTTTTTATAGGGAAAATATTGACAGCTGATTTTCATCTTTTACTCGAATTTGATTCACAGTTCCTGATTCAAATTATGAAATGCACCAAAAAGGATCCATATAAATTTATAAAATCATAAATTTATTACAAAGCCACATCTCAATCTCAAGAAATCCGCTTAAAAATGCTTGATCCCTAGACACTTTTGATGTGTGTATTTAAAGATTACAAGAGTTATATTGATATGTAAGTGATACCATAGTGATGGGTTTGATCTGTCACAAGTGCAAATGTCTATACAGCTGATGATAAAGTACCTATTGTCTTGTATAAGATATTTATGTATTTTAATGTTCTTACCTGTGCCTACGGTTCTTACTTGCAATTATGCTTTCTAACTTTCTATACTACTTATACTAATTTGTGTTCTGTGCTGGTAGCGAAAAACACCGGATATATTTTTTCGTAAGTTTAGTATATCAGACAACACTTAGACAACAGTGATGAAATTATCTGTATATAAAAATCTTCAAGCAAATTTGTAATGCCCAAAAATTTTGCTTGGTCATTGTGCAAGGAAGCATCCAGGTAGGTACCACCGCAGTGTCAGATGTGTTCTGCCACCAAGCAGCAGTATTTTGAAGAACACTAGCTGGTGAAATTACTGGACACTAGATACATAATGTTTCTGCAATGCAGCTATCTATAGGCAGGCGGGGCGCTTACTATCAGACAAACTTCTTGTTCGTCCATCACTAGGTTGAGGAACTATTCATTACGTTCTTGGAAGAAATGATTGTGCATACAATGATGATTTATTTGCTATCATACAGCCATGCTGAAAACCCATCTACCACCAATAGACTTATCTGAAGATGCCATCCACGAAACTTTCACCACTCGTATCGCTATCCCGCTCTTACTGATATATTTCTCTCATCTCTCTGTCAGGTGGAGTCTGGTGATCGCGCCGCGTTCTCGAAGGTCGTGGAGGCGATCAAGACCAACTTCAACGAGCGGTATGAAGAGCTCCGCAAGCACTGGGGTGGTGGTGTACTTGGCAATAAGTCTAACGCCCGCATCGCCAAGCTAGAGAAGGCGAAGGCTAGGGAAATCGCGCAAAAGCAGGGCTGAGCCTAATAAAAGTTAAGACCTAATTTGTGTTTTTTTTTTTTTTTACTAACAATAACCCATCCTATGCCACTGTACTGAGACCCGGTGAGACCATGACATCTCTGGTTTTCTTTCGAATTGTTGGTTACACTGTGGGTAGAAGAATGGATAATGAATTCACACCAGAATGGCAGCGGCCCGGCGCGCACTTTTATTGACTTGGGCATGGATGCCGCCAGGATTACATTCAGGGGGGTGCATCTACATCTGCACATTATACTATTAACTAATATAGAATTATAGATGTAACTGCCGAACCTACAAACGTCAATATTAGTTAATTGTGATGTCATATTTTGTAAATGAATTATTTCGACTTTCGAAGCGAAATAATACTTAATACACGAAGTGAGTAGACATTATTGTGTGGCACTTTCTGGCTGGGCCACGGTGACTGATCTTAATTCTGATTGAACAGGGATTTAGTCGCTAATTAGTCGTAAAATTTGAGAATTAGTCGGTCCGTGGTTTAAAAGTTATAGGGGTACCCCGGTGGCCCTGCCAGGGAGGACTCTTTCTGGCTGGGCCACCGCTAGATCTCGACAACTAAAGCACCCCACGAAAATCTAACTACGCTCAGATTTAGTCGTTAATTAGTCGTAAAGTATTGGAATTAGTCGGTCAGTGGTTTAAAAGTTATAGGGGTACCCCGGTGGCCCTGCCAGGGAGGACTCTTTCTGGCAGGGCCACCACAATATCTCGACAATCAAAGCACCTTGCGGAAATCTGCCGGCACGTAGATTTAGTCGTTAATTAGTCGAAACTAGTCGTGAAATTGCAGATTTAGTCGTATCTTGGTTAAAAAGATATAAAGCATTGGCTCTTAGACTACTCCTAATAAAAAACAGAGTGGATTACTTATCGAAAAAATGCATAAACAGGAAAAAGTTATTTTAATATCCTGGTGGCTACAATTTTAGAACGTCACTGTCAAGGAAATACAAACCGGCTATAATTAGACCGTTGAACTTGACATTATTGTATTTTAGAGTCAAGCAAAGTGATACAAATTTTGTCGTTAATTAATTTATTCCCACTCCTAGACTATTCGCCGCCATCTTCTTTATGCGTACAGTCGCGTGCAATTGTGTATCAGAAATATAGGATAGCAAATAAAATCAGTATCAGTAGGTTTGTCACTGTAAATATATTTCCTTATAAAAATAAATACCATTTTTTTTAACATCAAGGAGTAAAGGGAAGTACTTAATCTAAATTCTAAAAAAAAATATTTTGAAAAAAAACCTTAGTTATGCGGTTTGATATTTTCGTTATCTGGGGGTGTTACAAAGTAACTTTTATATGTATGTCAACATGGTACGGAATGGTGCACGAGTCCGACTCACACTTGACAGGTTTTTTACTTACTGGTTATGCGTTATGCGGTAAAGTATGCGTAGTACTTTAATACTTACTTACATAGTTACCTTAAATAAAATCTTTTTAGTAAAAAATTGAACCGACTTCAATATACTGAAAAGTATAAAATAATTTAATTTATATTAAAGAAGTTGGTGTTAGCGTACCTGCTGTGTTTATTTGTCACCAACTTCAATAATATTTAAAAAAAAATCTACTTTTCAGTGATATATTGAAGTCGGTTCAATTTTTTTCTAAAAATATTTTTTTTAAACTTTTTAGTGATATTTTCATAGGTAGGTACATAAAGATTGAACCATCGAAGACGGTAAAATGATCTAGGTAGGTTATGATCACATTATCGTCTACATAGTTTTACATATTTCATGTTTCGTCAGAAAAAAATATCCGGTCGTAATGAAATTTGCATGGAATCATCATAGTAGTTTACTCTCTCGAATAAAAAAAAACATCGAAATCGGTTCATATTTGTCAGAGTAATGTAAGTTCTCCATTACACCATTTTTATGGTTTTTACCAATTAAATTCCGCCACATCGTTCATGTTCCTCCAGGAAGTTCTTATCCGGTTGTGATAAAATTCATACACATTCATTACAGTGGTTTTTGCTTTCGAATAAAAAAAGAATCATTGAAATTGGTAAATATTTGCCAGAGTTATGACCATTTTTGTCCTTAAAAAGCGACATAAAAAGTCATCTTATAGGCATTCCTGCAGGTTTCCTGCGCAGTCATCATTATTGTTTTTTCAGGAATTATTATTCGGAAGCAATAATTTTCTTATCGGACCCAACTAACGGATTAAAGAATGGATGGAAGAAAGATTTTTTCAAATCGATTCATAATTGCCAGAGTTATGCGCGAACATACATAGCTAAAAATATATATATATACAGACGAATTGAGAACCTCCTCCTTTTTTTGAAGTCGGTTAAAAATAAAGTTCTCCTGGCCAATACGACCACAGCTGCATAATATCAACCATCTACTTACGCGGGAAACCTTATATTGCACAAGTGCTTTCGCAGACAGAAGTACATCTCTTCCTTTACTCACATAACCATATGGGACTTTTTACATACCTATCAGACGCATGAATCATTTAACTTGAAGGAACAAGCGGTTTCCCGCTGCGCCGGGCCACGGAGATCTCTTTATAATAACAATAACGTCCTGCTGACCGATGTACGCAGAAGATAATAATAAAATAGTGCACAAGTGCTTGAGTAGACACAAGTGCACTCTCTCTTCCTTTTACCTCTCACAATCTGAAGGGCCTGAAGACCGACACGACCGGGATGAGGTCAGGCGCAGGACCGACTTTTTACATGCCCATCCGACGCCGGGATCATCTTACTTTACAATCAGGTGATCGAACTGCATTATCCAAGTCGGTTAGTACCAACTTCACAAAGTTGCTCCCCCGCGGGGTTCGAACCCGCGACCTCCGGTTTGCAAAGCAAGCAGTTTCCCACTGCACCACGGAGGCGCCAGAGGAAGTATATTTAATTTCATCACATACTTACTCGGTTATACAAAAGTATTTTCTACTCGCCTGTACCTAATGTATGGAGAAAAAGTATTCATCAATATCTTTTTATTTACTTGCCGACTAATTCTGTAACTTTGCGACTATTTTCGACTAATTAACGACTAAATCTACGTGCCGGCAGATTTCCGCAAGGTGCTTTGATTGTCGAGATATAGTGGTGGCCCTGCCAGAAAGAGTCCTCCCTGGCAGGGCCACCGGGGTACCCCTATAACTTTTAAACCACAGACCGACTAATTCCAATACTTTACGACTAATTTCGACTAATTAACGACTAAATCTGAGCGTAGTTAGATTTTCGTGGGGTGCTTTGGTTATCGAGATCTAGCGGTGGCCCAGCCAGAAAGAGTCCTCCCTGGCAGGGCCACCGGGGTACCCCTATAACTTTTAAACCACGGGCCGACTAATTCTCAAATTTTACGACTAATTTCGACTAAATAGCGACTAAATCCCTGTTCAATCAGAATTAAGATCAGTCACCGTGGCCCAGCCAGAAAGTGCCACACGACATTATTAATAATCTTGTAATAATTAATACTAAAAGATAATCATAAGAGACTCTGAGATACGAACTAAATAGATTACAAAAAATGACAAAAGCGATTAAAGTTAATTGATGTCTGTGAGTGCGGCAGTAAGTATATTATGTAAATAAATGTAATTCAAATTTGGACAGCCAACCTAGACACTTATTCAAACAGTAACATAATAAAAAAGTAGTATGTATTTTCTTTCCTGACGACGGTGCCAGGGGGGTGCAAGCGCACCCCCTTGCACCCTGCTGCATGTCCGTTATAACGGAGTCGTTTTTTTTCTACGACACTGGTCGTAGAAAAAAAACGATTACGTCAATGTTACGAAGGAATTTGCTAAACACTAACGATGAAGGTCGCAAATTCGCAGACCCAATATTCAGAGAGTTATGAAGGCATAACCGTGGCCGCGCAGTCGACTGATGGAGAACTGCGCGGCCATGCAGCTCTCATAAACGGGGCTTAGTAGAGGTCTCATTATTTTTGCTAATCGCTGATACGATTTCGAAGATTATGCAGAAATTATAAAACCCCCAAATGTTTGGACTTTACGACCTACGGGACTTAAATCTGTTCGTGTTAAAACGCCTATAATTAAGAAATGGCAATAAATACATGATACTGCAGTGATTGCTTATCTCAATTTCATCGGCACTGTGCATACTCGAATTTTACCATTGCGCCATCTTGTGAGAAATATTTGAATTACGTAGTATAATACAACTGATACTAAATACCATCTTCGAGGATAATGGTTTTGCAATTTAAGAGAGGCTTAGGAGTTGATAAGATAGATGTCACTGCTAGTAGAAAACGAGTAGTTGCCACCCTTGGCTTGGAAAGTTTATTGGCAAAGCGCGTGAAAAATAAATAATCAACTGATTGGTTTAATAGCCATATAGTAATGGGTTCATTAATGTAAACAAATAATGTAAAAGCATGCGTAAACACTCGTAAATTTTAGTAGTGTTTTAGTGGGAAATCTAATTAAAGAACATCGTCTCCATTATTCGCCTGCTCGTATCATAAGTTGTGGTTTAGGTACACAGTTGAGGTACCTACACAGCACTTAGATATTTTTTAATAGATTTATGAAAAACTAAAGATGGCTAATGCTTTGGTTTTTATTTATATTGAATCTCTGCGAAAAACTTAGAAAAATGTAGTACTTAATAGAAAAATTCTACAATTAGGTATTATAACTCTGGTAGGTACACTTTTTACCTTAGGTTTAATGTACTTATGTTATTCAATAATAATCACAATTTCGACTGTTATACAAAATCTGGGGGATGTGAGTCTGAGTGCTGCAAGAAGTCTCACAACACAATGTTTACTGTTTTTAACTATTTTTATTTTTTTAACCGACTTCAAAAAAGGAGGAGGTTCTCAATTCGTCTGTATATATATATATATTTTTTTCTATGTATGTTCGCGCATAACAATTATGAACCGATTTGAAGAAATCTTTCTTCCATCGATTCTTTAATCCGTTAATTGGGTCCCATAAAAAAATTATTTCTTAGTAATAAGTAGTTCCTGAAGAAACAAGAATGTTGACTGCGCAGGAAAGCTGCAAGAAAGCCTATATAGATGACTATGTCGCTTTTTAAGGACAAAAATGGTCATAACTCTGGCAAATATTTACCAATTTCAATGTTTTTTTTTTATTCGAAAGAAGGAACCACTGTAATGAACCTGTATGAATTTTATCACAACCGGATAAGAACTTCCTGCAGGACCATGAATGATATGGAGGAATTTATCTGGTAAAAACCATAAAACTGATGTTCTCCTTTACATTTCTCTGACAAATATGAACCGATTTCGTTGATTCTTTTTTTATTCGAGAGAGTAAACTATTATGATGATTCCATGCAAATTTCATTACGATCGGATAATTTGTTTCGGAGTTTCTGAAGAAACATTAATTATGTAAAAGTATGTAGACGATAATGTGAAATCATAATGATGTCATAACCTACCTAGATCATTTTACCGTCTTCGATGGTTCAATATTTATGTATGAAAATATCACTAAAAAGTACAAAATAAAATATTTTAAAAAAAAATTGAACCAACTTCAATAACACTAAAAAGTATAAAATAATTTGAATATTATTGAAGTTGGTGCCAAATATACACAGCAGGTACGCTAACACCAACTTCTTTAATATTTTAATTATTTTATACTTTTTAGTATTATTGAAGTCGGTTCAATTTTTTTTTAATATTTTATTTGTATATAGGTAGGTAGGTAAGTATATTATTCATAGGATTTAGAAGTTTTTTCTACCTTGTATGTAAGGTGGTAAGATAAGATGCGGCCCGCCTAATGGTAAGCTAATAAGCAGTCAACGCACCCTATAGACGCTAGCAACACCGGAAGAATCACTAGCGCATTGCCGACCCATAAAACATTAGATAAAAGTATTTTGTGTCCGGTAAATTCACCAGCTACAGTTATACTGCCACTGCGGTGGTACCTAGCTGGACGGTTCCTTGCACAAGGAACCTACCACCTAGTCGTGGTAGGTCGGTATCAGTTCTGCTACACTGTAGTAGCTGTTTGCCAAAGTTTAAAAACAGTCATCTGATCTTAAACTAGGCAGAGCCAGTATTATGGAAACCAGACAACTGATACTAATACAAGTACTTTTTTTCGTAAAAAACGCCCAGACACTTTGTAATAAAAGACAACATTATGTGACCGAGACACTTGGTGGGCATCGAACCCGCGATCTATTGATCGCGGGTGTCTAACCACTAGCTAGACCAGCAGGCTCGCCACCTATACATATGTGTGTGTATTAGGTACCTTAGAAGAAGATAGGCAGCAGCTTCTTTCTATTAGATTACCTACCACCTAGCCACCTACCTACCTATAATATCCCCAATACACCTGCCAGGCGTGGGGATAATTGCAACCCCTCCCGTCTAAGGGCCTTCCCCTTTGTTCAGCTGTGGACATCTTTGGGGATAATTGCAACCCCTCCCTTCTAAGGGTTCCTTCTTTCTTGAGCAGTGGGCATCTTTAGGCATCTATATTTCATACCTTTATCTTAACATAGTATAACACAAAGTCCCTTTTTGTACGCTTAAATCTTAGATAGTGCGCAACGGATTTTAATACTGTTTTCAGCAATAAGTAGATAGAGTGATTCGAGAGGAAGGTTTATATGTATCTAGTATATCCGTGCGAAGCCAGGGAGGGTCGCCAGTATGTAGTATAATTCATATTTATGCACATTTTAATTTCAATAGGTTTGCCAATAAATAACTAATAGCGAAAAATAAGCATTTAGCCCATAACTTTGCTTAGATAAACTGAGATTTGTCCTTGACTGCAGTCCCACCTGATGCAAAGCGGCGATACAATCGGGGATGGTAAAGCAGACTAGCTTATTAAAATCCTATTCACTCTAGCCTTCAAGACACCCACATTATAATCGGGAGGGAAAACCGTCATAGGAAAACTGTACCTGTCCTTTGTCCATCCCTATTATAAATGAAGCAGCAAATCGCTTAGTCCGGACCGAAGGCAAGTTCACCACGTAATAGTGCCTCTTTCACGCGCTCTTCATCTCTTCGTCTTATAAAAAGTCCTACAGTACAGACAGAGGATTGTGGTATCAAGTGAAGTGTTCAGGAAATGTTAAGCCTGTATCAAGCTAGCATGTATATATCGGGGAAGCCTAGAGCTTACCCGCTACAACTTACATTGAGTTGTAAATTATCGTAATCCACTTGCCATTGCTTAATCTCCTGTTATTCAGGTTCCATCACTCGAACGTCTAGCATCACACACTACTTATTAGATTATACCAAATCCGGGTTTCATTACCAACGATTGCTAGCGTTAATCGTACAAATTCTATAATAATACCAGCCCTGGTTTATGTCCCACTGCTGGGCACGGGCCTCCTCTCAAGATGAGTGGGCTTAGGCCGTAGTCCACCACGCTGGCCAAGTACGGGTTGGCGGACTTCACACGTCATTCGAAAGCTATTTAGGCTTCCTCACGAGGTTTTCCTTCGCCGAAAGCTAGTATCGCACAAAGACGATTTGCACATGATTCATTAAAGAAATCAGAGGTGCGAGCCGGGGTTGGAACCTGCGCACTTTGTTCCCAAGGTATGCGCTCGCCCACTGAGCTGTTACCGCATACAAATTCCATAGGTTGCAAAAACTATAATAATTGAAAACATAATTCGTAATATTTAAATTGTAATATCTAGTCTTTTTTTCTAGGATTTCAATTATTCTCAGCACTTAGTAAATACGCCTGAGCCCACTAGATAAGAGAACAATCGGTGGGCCGGGAAAGCGTTATTCAAAGCCTAAAAGCCCCATTGTGCCGGGGCATTCCTTTGCATCACAGAGAAAATGCTTCGATGGAAATTCTACCACGACGAAATTACCGGGATCACGTAATTATGTATTCTGTAAGGATAGCGACTGCCTTTTAAAGTGATTTGCAGGCCGCGTCGATGGAAGAACCGATAATCGATGGGGAAGAAAAGTTCTCGAGTGGTGACCACGAACTGAAGGATGCAGCGTAGGCCTTCTATTCAAAGTCAAAGTCAAAAATATGTAGTTCAAATAGGCTAAACGCAAGCACTTTTGAATGGTCAACCGGATCACAACGCGGCCTCAACTGAGAAGATCCGGCAAAAAACTCAAGCGGGTTTGTAATTTTTTCACTTTTTTAAACATCGTTTGTCTTGTTACAATTGGATCAACATCAGGTCATCAGCATATATCGATGAACGTCAGCGATAGTGTGTCCTGCCGTAAAACACAAGAGAGAGAAAAATAAGAGAGAGAGAGAGAGAGAGAGAGACCGACGAGTATTGGGTAGACCGACGACATTGTACGCGTCGCAGGCAACCGGAGGATGCAAAATGGCTAACTGTTGTTCATTGTGGCGGTCTAAAGGGGAGGCTTTTGTTCAGCAGTGGACGTCTTGCGGCTAATGATGATGACTGATTTTGTAGCCTCCGTGGCGCAGTGGGAAACCGCTTGCTTTGCAAGCTGGAGGTCGCGGGTTTGAATCCCGCGGGAGCAACAACTTTGTGTAGTGTTACAGACTTCCGGTATCTGTTTACACCAGCTCAACTTTGTAGTGCACTTACATAATTATATATCGATTATATTTGTGATCTTATTTGTTCTGTAGCTTTGCATTATTTTGATTTGTGTTAAACTACCTACTAAATAAAATTTTATTATGTCGCCGTCCGCTTGACAGCTTCCGGCGTAACAAAATACATATTATGAGTAATATATAAACTAGTTTTTGTTTATAGGTATTATTAATTGATAATTCTTCTTATTCAATCTCCAGTCTGAATAGTATTAATTAATGATAAATATGTAATAGTTACTGTATAAGTATGACTCTTGATTAGCTTATCTGTTTGTCTATATAAACAGAAGTGTCACAACGTTCGAGTCAGTCATTCTGTCACCGTCATTGAGAACAGTTGTAAGTGGAAACTCTGCACGATTGTTTATAAAATATAATTGACCGTCAAATGCTTATGTGTTGATTATTGTGACCATCCTGATTACCTGAAGTATTACAGTAGTTTTTCCTTACTGGCTAGGACAATGCATGCCGATCATCTGATTGTCTGTAAAGTAAGATGATCCAAGCGTCGGTTGGGCATGTAGAAAGTCGGTTCTGCGCCTAACATCTCCTCGGTAGTGTTGGTCTTCCGTCCCGTCGGATTGTGACAGTAAAGGAAGAGAGAGTGCACTTGTGTCTACGCAAGCACTTGTGCACTATAATACCTCCTGCGTAGATGACAGCGGATCTAAAAATGCCACTTTTGGTGAATCATAATATGCATGTGCTTCTTGGGGGGGAATGGTCCGTCTACTATCCCTTTGGCCTAGTTTGTTGTATTTTCGTCGTATTTATTTCATCACTCTCTTATTCGATCTTTAATGCGGTAACAGCTTAGTGGGCGATCGCTTGCGTTGGAAACAAGGTGCGCAGGTTCGAACCCCGGCTCGCACCTCTGATTTCTTCAATGAATCATGTGCGAATCGTCTTTGTGCGATTGTTACTAGTTTTCGGTGAAGGAAAACATCGTGAGGAAACCTGCATGTCTGAGAAAGCCTAACTAGCTCTCGAATGACGTGTGAAGTCCGCCAACCCGCACTTGGCCAGCGTGGTGGACTATGGCCTAAGCTCCCTCATCTTGAGGGGAGGCCCGTGCCCAGCAGTGGGACATAAACAAGGGCTGGTATTATTATTATATTATTTATTCGATCTTTTGAACGACAGGACACACTGTCGCTGGTGCTAATCTAATTGTAACAAGACAAACTTTGTTTAAAAAAAATGTGTAAAAATGACAAGCCCGCTGAGTTTCTTGCCGGATCTTCTCAGTTGAGGCCGCGTTGTGATCCGGTGGTAGGTTTTTTTTTTTTAAAGAACATGACCTCTCAAAAGTGCTAGTTAAGCCTATTTGAAATTTAACAACAACAACAAACAACAACAACAACAATTTTTGAGTTTTTTTTTATGAGTGGCGCCTCACTCTTCAGCGTTTGAGAATTTACATAAAAAAACTAAAATCACTTGTGGTGTGGCTCAAGATGAAGGTGAGCCAACCAGGCTTCCGTATGCTAGGTGCTCTGTGGAGCGAGTTTTTTATTTTGAATCGTATTATATTATGATTTTGGCACCCCCTGACCCCCCAGATCCGGGCCTGAACTGAGGACTGACCTTGCCTGACGTTGCTTAACCAATTGGCCGTTTACCGAACAGTCGTTGCCGGCAACGGTGAGTCAAGACCACGTGCCGCTGTTTGGTTTAGAAATCGTGCATTCAACGACAAATAAATACACGTGATGTCTCATTATACCCCTCCTGGCGATATTTCGTGATTTTTTCGGTACCGCCCCCCCCCCCCCCCCCTTTCGAGCATCACGTGATTAATGGAGGCCCCCTAACGGGTTCGCCACAGGGATCCAAGAAAACAAATATTTTGACATACGTTTGACATAGTCGCTGATGTATTTGCCCGCCTACGCCATTCTCGTAGTAGTAGTATTTGTCGTAATATAGTAGCGTAGCGTAGCGCCGCGTGACGTCATTACTACGAAGGCTGAAGGCAAACCGTTAGATTATTTCTTTAGACTAGCGAACAGTACCTAAATACATGTACCTACTGTTAATAATAGAACTTTTCTTCTTGGATAGATTTTTTCCTTTGAGTACTTTACGCGTCATATTGGTAGTTGAGAATTATAAAATTATCACGCAGCTTCTCCGAAGGACGAGCAGAGCAAGTATATGTTTTAAGCCCCTGTTAGCCTTGAACTATAAGGCCATTTTTAACCGACTTCAAAAAAGGAGGTTCTGTATTCGACGCGTATGTATGTAATATTAATAAAAATGCGTAATATTCATATATGTTAGTCTATATGGGCTTCTAAACGAATTTACCAAATTTCACGAGTTATGTATGTATGTAGGTTTGTCCGCGGATTTCTCAGAAACTACAAGTCCGATTTCAAAAATTCTTTTTGCAATAGTTAGAGTATCTTTCAACTTAGGGTAGAGTACAAATTTCATCAAAATCGGTCCAGTAGTTTAAGAGATATAAACTTTTTATGTTTTCAGTAAGTTACTGTAATGTAGACGTTCGAGTTGCGTGATAGTGCTGATACCTATCTTGGTAAAATAAGTCACTAAAAAGTGTTAAATAAACTATTTAAAAAAAAAAAAAACCGACTTCAATGTAAATTATCTAAAAAGCATAAAATAACGAAAATATTATTGAAGTTGGTGCAGAATATACACAGCAGGTACGCTAACACCAACTTCAATAATATTTTCGTTATTTTATGCTTTTTAGATAATTTACTTTGAAGTCGGTTTTAATTTTTTTTTTAAATAGTTTATTTTTGTCTTACCGAGTACAGTATCAAGCGGCCTTCTCTTGCAGAATACGTATAAGTATGCTATTTCTACAGGAAAGTTCAATATACTCGTAATTGCTTGACCTGGGAACTGAACCCTGAACCTTACAAAATTATCTGCAACTAATGGAGCATATTGTGATAATGATTTATCTTCTGTATAATATATTATATTTATTGTAGCTACGCGTTAATACATACATAGGTACACGATAGTACCTACTTAAAAACTGAAATTAGAAGAAATTGTAGTTATGGGTACTTACATGTTTGGAGATAATAAATCTTGAATGAAAATACACTTGTAATGAACGTTAAAAAAAAATAACAGCTTTTTTAAAAAATGGAAGCTTCTGTTGAGGAATGACAATGACACAGCAAAATTTAAAAAAAACTTGCAATGAAGAGCTCACCATCCTTTTAATTGCACGCAAATAACAATCAAGGAATTGTCAACGGCAATTACCGCAACTTAGCGAGCGGCTCTATTTTAATGGTTCCGCACCAACTCTATTTGTACGCACGCGCTGAACCAACGAAAATGTAACAGGTACAATGGACGCTGAGCTCAGTCGCGAAATATCGGGTGAGCCGCGCAAGCGTGCTGCCTGTGCCTTCTTTACAATACCATCCCTAAAAAAGAAATAAAAAAAAAAGTAAAAACGTCAAATAATCCCGCCAATTATTTGTCACATTTCAAAAATGGAATCGTTTGTATATTTTTTTTTTCGTTTATTGACGATGACAGAGGTTACAAAATGCCGATACGGCTTGACGTTGCGGTGCTGAAGTTATTACAATTTGTAAGTGGCGTGTATTGACTTTTCGTGTTTTACTGTGTGATAATTGTGATAGCAATGCCGAGTGGGCATGGGTGTGATAATGATAACTGCTTATGGGATTGGATTGCTCAATGCGCAGGGATTTATGGTGAGTTCTATTTTTTTTTAATTTCCCTGAGTGGTGCCTCATTAGGCGATTAGCTTGATAGAAAAGCGTAACTACATTTTGGCTAATTAGCTTCTTGACAAATTAATTCCTATAAGCCAAGGCATATAGGATACTTTAAGCATCAGTTATAGTAACAGCGATTTTATTGCTATTTGGAAACTTGATATAGCGATTGAGCGTTAAACGTATCTACTTGCAACAGTGATTTTGCCTAAAATCAGTGAGCTTATACACGAATGTACGCGATGCAGCACGGAAACAATCGCTAGAACGTACGATTTGGATACATCGTTTAAACGCGACAATAAATCTTCAAAACCCGATGCAGCCGTTGACCGCCGATGCTAGAAGTATCCTGTGTGTTATGGCCCTAATATATGTACGAACACAGATTAAAGAACACGATACGTGTTAATTTTATTTTCCTTCCCATTAAACCAGGTTTCAAATAAAAAAAAAAACTGTCCAGTCATTCATTGCGTGAGGTTCAGATGGATGGACATGCAGCACAAATTATAGGATACTACGTATGTACAGACGGATTTACATGGACCTCAAACTTATAACCTCCCTCATTTCTGATTTGGTTTTGTGTTGCAAAGTATTTGAATTTAAATAAATAAATAAATTAGGGATTGAGAAAAAAAAATGACTCCTTACATTGACCTAGAAATGGGACAAATTATGTCTATGCTTAGTTACTTTTTTCGTCGTATGTTAGTGACCCACCAGGGGCCTTACCATGAACTCTTATATCAGGGCAGTTTAACACGGAAAGAGTCCTTGCCTAATACCAGCCCTTATTTTTGTCCCACTATTGGGCACAGACCTCCCCTCAAGATAAAGGGGCTAAGGCCATAGTCCACACTGGCCAAGTGCGGATTGGCGGACTTCACATGTCATTCGAAAGTTTGTTATGCTGTCTTAGACATGCAGGTTTCCTCACGATGTTTTCCTTCACCGAAAGCTGGTAACAATCGGGAAAAGACGATTCGCACATGATTAATAAAAACAACCGGGGTTTGGACTTGCGGACTCGTTTCCAAGGCAAGCGTTCGCCCACACTGCTGAAGTTATTTATCCAACTGATTGTTTACCTAAAGGTGATTTTGGTTACGACTGTTTATTAGTCTGTCTGTCTCTTAGATTGTTAGCTCAAAAGTTTCCAAGAACACTTCATTCTGCATTATGTCACACCACTGCAGTCAAAATATTTGTCGTCACTAGATATTTGATGAATGATTTTATACTTAACTAGCAATTTCCTGCGGCTTCGCCCGCTAATTTTTTTACACCCCCAAAAGATTTTTTTGAAAATTCGCGAAACACGTATTGATTTATTTTATTTAGAGAATCTTTTCAGTAAATTTTATTTCAAGTCAATCGAACCATACAATAAAAAGTTTCATACAAAAGAAAACACCCCATTTAACCCCTTTAGGAGTCGAATTTTCAAAAATCCTTTCTTAGTGGATGCTTACGTCATAAGAAGAACCTACTGTCCAAATTTCAGCTTTCTAGGTCCAGCGGTTTGGCCTGTGCGTTGATGAATCAGTCAGTCAGGACAAGTAATTTTATATTATACTTAATTAATGATATTATGAGTAATAGATACGTTACCTACTAAGTAATCGACGATTACAAGTGTCGACTTAGCTCAACGGATTAGTAAGCTGAAGTGGCAGTGGTCATATTTGCCGTGGAACCGCTGATCGTTGGGGAAGTCTGGTTCTGGTGTGGAGTCCACGAACTGGAAATTATAGCGTAGGACGCCCTGTGACCAGGTGGAGTGTCGTCACTCCACCTATATATGCAAAGTAGTTGGCAGCGACTGGATGAGGAGAGTCGAAGACCGGGTACAATGGTGTGTAATGGGGGGAGGCCTATGTCCAGCAGTGGACTAATGTAGTGTACTGATAATGATGATGATGATGAAAAGTGGCACATCACTCACACATATTGCAATATCACACACATGCATCTATTCTAGAAAATTTGTTTGTCTAATTGGATAATTTACCTTTCGATAATAACCTTTGGATTTTAATTTGTCTTTTTTCGATTGTTTTGATGCAATTATTCAAGAAAATTAAAACGAAGTGACACTGTCAATGCTTCCGTGGGTGGTGTGCTACTGATTCAAGTTGAGTTATAATTAACTCAGTAATGTCGCAGAAAAAAGATTACCTAATAGTCACCTATAACTTATCAAGGAAGGTACCTTCTTTTACTTTTTAATATCATTGTTTAATGGGAATTTTTATGTTTATTGAAACAAAATATTTACAGTTTATTTACAAATATGTACACTTAAACTAGGTAAAAAACTTCCTCGAAGTTGTCGCCGCACTGGGAGGGAAGGGTACCTAAAAGACTGGCGGCATTACCCCTTTGTATGGCCAAGCTTATACGTTGGCAGAAAAAGCTACCAGCCCGGCGGTCTCCTGAGACTTCGATAAGTTTGGATGAAATTTCTTTTACCAAAGTGTGCGTCTCATGAGACCAAGGCCCCATGGTCTCCACCGCAAAGGGCGCAAATATATAGCTCGATCCTAGAGCTGCATACTTGCGTCGCTTTGCATCACTAGCGGTCGCCGCAGCCCCTCCAGCCGCCCTGCAAGTTGCCGGGGTGTGGGACGCAGCAAGTGTGTCGACACATGTCGCATCCCACACCAGCGGCTTACCATGTTGCCATGGTATTAAAGTGACATGGTATTAATGGGAATACAACTAATTAACCTAATTATGGGGTGATGATCCTCCAGGACGTGCTCTAGCGACCTTCGGGCACTGGAGAACTGGTGAGGTCCAAACGGTGTGCCTTAGATCTATGAAGAGATCCATAGCATCGACGAAGACCACCAGGTTTTAGTGGGTAAAGCTCTCACATAACCTGGCCTTCACCCCTACAGACGGTGACCTGCAGTAGCTAGCTTTAGAAGGTTTCCTCCCCCTGAGAACAAAAAAAGACCATGTTATTTTCCAGGCTATCAGTTGATCAGTCTGCATTGAACAACTACACAAAGTTTCTGCTCTCCGCCGGATTTGATCACGCGTCCTCCGTTCTGCAAAGCAAGCGGTTTGCCGCTGTGTCACTGAGGCTGAAATACAATCATAATCGCTCTACATAGCCCAATGATATTATAAACCATAGATATGTTATATCTCTACCAATACGCGCCAAAAATTTTGACTCATGTAATTAAAATATTTTCTCATAATTATATAGTTAAGGTATGATATACTTTCCTTATTATTTACTTTGGTACAGTACTTTGTGCATTTTCTAAACTCGCATGAAGACATTTTACTTGATTTTCAAAGGCACACGTCACGTTTGTTACATTTTACCGACGCGTGACTTACTGCTAGTTCACCCAATTTGGGTGAATTTCGTTGTTCCACTTTTCGTGCGCTAATGGCGGTTCTATTGTATAAAATATCATTGACATAGCCTGAATGCATCCTGCATTACGTCACTTCTAACTGCGTAACAATGCTGTAGTTTCTGGGATCATTAAACTCAATTAGGGGTTGATATCTTGAGTACTATTAGATTAGATTGGCATCTGGCAACGGTACACTGATCTATGATCTTTTTACGATTGGGTAACCAGGGTGTTAGGGACTTGATTGCCGCACTGATCAGGGTTACTCAATAAATCAATTTCAACTTAAACCCCGATTATGACAACCCTTTGTCCAGCAGTGGACGTCTTCCGGCTGATGATTCTTAGAATCAAAATAATTACCTACGGTAGGTAAGAAGTGTTCGAATACATTTGAGTAGCTACTTAGGAATACACATGACCATAGTAACCAAAATTCGCACATCCGCACGACGATTCGCACATGATTAATTAAAGAAATTCAGAGGTGCAAGTCGGGGTTTAAACCTGCACACTTTGGTTCTAAGGCAAGCTTTCACCCACTGAGATCTTACTGCACTGCATGAAGATATACTTACTTATTAACTGCTGAAGGAAGTCAACCATCACATAGATAATTTAGATAGACTGATAGACTGAAAAACATAGATGCCCCTGAATAAAACATTCGTCTGCGTAAGCCGTAGGCACACGAGCGGCTAGCTCTGACACTTTGATGTTAGACTTAACGAAATTACACGACATGCTCGCTGAAAAAAGCTTTTTCTCGTTAGTTTTAGATTACCAACTTGCATTAAAGACTAACGCTTACTGAAAGATTTAGGATCCATAACTAAGTCCAAAGTCGCACGTTTAACTGAACAACAACGGACCAAAATTACCTTTAGAGTCGCTAACTAATATGATTTTGTTCGAGTTTTAAAACAACACAAAAAAACCACAAGCAATGCTAAACAAGATGATCTTTATAATTCGCATGCTCTGAAAGTAACGGCTGAATTAAGAAAGTGTTTAATATTATAGTAGTAACAGCTCAGTAGGCGAGCGCTTGCCTTGGAAACAAGGTGCACAGGTTCGTACCCCGGCTCGCACCTCTGATTTTATTAATTGATCATGTGCGAATCGTCTTTGTGCGATTGTTACTAGCATTCGGTGAAGGAAATTAACGTGAGGAAACCTGAATGACTCAGAAAGCCTAACCAGCTTTCGAAGGATGTGTGAAGGCCGCCAAATCGCACTTGGCCAGCGTGGTGGACTATGCCTTAAGCCCCTTCATCTTGATGGGAAGCCCGCCCGTGCACAACAGACAGGCGGGCATAAAATATTATAAGCCGTGATAATTTGCCATTTGAGACAGTCAGAGTACTCATTAGAAAATCAAACGGAAGGACCATTTGATTAGGAACCATACCTACACTATACGGATTAATAATAATAATAATATCTTGGGACAATCCACACACAGTTATCCGATCCCAAACTAGGCAGAGCCTTATTTTAATCGGGAATTAACGCGATTTACCTTATATTTTGGCTTGACATATATATATTTATATATATACTTATACATATATTTTATTTATTATTTTGATTAATTTTATATTTTATTTATTTAATAAAGTTTGATAATGGAACGCGAAAGTCTAAAAGTATATATAGGCAGAGCCTGTACTATGGAAACCAGATAAATACCTATAATATCTATTTAAGTATGTATTTTTGTAAATACATACTTAAATAGATAAATAACACCCAGGCACTTGGTGGGAATTGAACCCACGACCCATCGGGTAGCAGCCAGAGCGTCAGCCCGTCCGTAATACGTTTTAAGTGCATGGTAGTCTCCGTCATTTCTATTCCGTGACTGATGGGTTCATAGCACGACAATGGTAAAGGCCCGTTGTAGTGGGGAGATACTTTTAGTTTATATTCCATTGTGCGGTGACCCTTTAAACTCCGGTTCTCTAGACAGCCGAAGCGTTCGGAATATATCCAGTTGAGAAAAAATTGTTTACTTTATACATTCTTTTACGTTGTAAAAGTCTTGAAACAAATTTTATGGTTGTTGTACTATAAATTTTGCGTAGTTTGAATGGCTGGAGACGAATGTTACGGAATTGGGTAGCTTTGTTAGTTTGATTATAATTTGCAACAGAAAAAAATGTTTGATAAACCATAGATATTTTTTTTTGTTTTATTTAACTAACATATATAGTTATGATGTAGCCGAAAGATGTCCACTGTTGGACAAAGACCTCCCCCTTGGAAGGGAGGGATTGCCATAATCCACGCGCTAGATATCATCATCAGGCCTCCCCCAAGGCACGCCACTGAGCCCGATTTTCGGCTCTCCTCATCCATTGTCTACCAACTGCTCTGCGGATATCGTCGCTCCACCTAGTCACAGGGCGTCCTACACTACGCTTCCCGATTCGTGATCTCCACTCCAGAACCAGTTTACCCCAACGGTCTTCGGTTCTTCGGAAATATGACCAGCCCACTGCCACTTCAGCTGGCTAATCTTTTGAGCTATGTCGGTCACATTGGTTCTCTGGCGAACTACTTCATTCCGTATTCGGCCCCTCAGAGAAACACCCAGCATAGCTCTCTCCATAGCCCGCTGAGCGACCTTGAATCGGTGGACTAGTCGTACCGTGAGTGGTCACGTCTAGGCTCCGTATGTCATCACAGGTAGGACGCACTGATTAAAGACTTTTGTCTTTAAACATTGCGGTATCGGCGACGAGAAGACTCGACGAAGTTTTCCGAATGCTGCCCAGCCTAGCTGTATTCTCCTTTTGGCTTCCTTCTCAAAGTTGTATTTACCTAGCTGTAGCATCTGCCCTAAGTACGTATACTCCTGGAAAACTTCGAGAGGAACCCCATTGACGGCAATCGGTCCCGGAACAACGTGCTCGTTTAACATGACTTTGGTGTTATCCAAATGCATCCGGAGACCGATGCGATGAGAAGAATCAGCCAGGTCGTTCAGCATTCGTTGTAGGTCTTGCAGAGTCTCAGCCATATTGACGATATCGTCCGCGAATCGTAAGTGAGAGATGTACCTGCCATTAATATTTATGCCAGACCTCTCCCAGTCCAGCGTCTTGAACATATCCTCTAAAGCGTTAGTGAACAGTTTCGGGGATATAACATCCCCCTGTCTCACTCCTCGGTGTAGGTGGATATGTTCAGTTCGCTGGTTCTGTACTTCTACGGTCATAGTCGCGGCATCGTAAAGACATCTCATTACTTCGATGTATCGCCAGTCAACTTGGCAACGCTGCAAGGCCTCCAGAACAGACCAGGTCTCGATCGAGTCAAAAGCCTTCTCATAATCCACAACCGCTATGCACAGGGGCTGATTGTACTCTTCAGTCTTTTGTACAATCTGCCTTACCGTGTGGATGTGGTCTATGGTGCTATACCCGCTTCGAAACCCGGCCTGCTCCGGGGGTTGGAATTCGTCGAGTCTTCGCGCAAGACGGTTCGTGATGACCCTTGAAAACAGCTTATACACATGGCTCAGAAGCGAAATTGGTCAGTAGTTTTATAAAAGGGATTTGTCACCTTTTTTGAAAAATAAAACTACTATGCTACTGTTCCATGTCTTTGGAGTTCTCCCAGTGAAAAGGACAGAATTGAACAAGTGCTGAAGTTCTCTCAGCACGGGAGCTCCTCCAGCTTTTAAGAGCTCTGTTGTGATTCCGTCCTCACCCGGGGCTTTTCCATTTTTGAGCTGTTTAAGGGCCATCACGATCTCATCTTGGCTTATTACGGGCAGATCTTCGGAGAAGTGGCGGGCTTACCCGCCACCCTTAGGTGGGTCTGCAATCCTCTGAACTGGGTTCAGGCTGAGAAGCATGCGAGGTATAGAGCTTACTGTAAAAGTCCTTAACTTCCGACAGAATTGCCGACTTGGATTCGACGACTTTTCCTGTTGACGTTGTCAGCTTCACCAGGTGGCTCCTACCCAGAGGCTGGACGAACACTTTCAAACCACGATTTTGCTCGATTGCTTTTTTAATCTGCAAAGTATTATTAGATCGGAGGTCGCGTCGTACCAGCCTTTTAATAGTTTTGTTCCGCACTTTGTATTCTGGTGATGCTGACAACGGCGTTTCCGACTAATGGAAGAGAGCTTCCATTAGTCGGAGGGTTTCTGTCGAGAGCTTAGACTTTTTACCCATACCTCGCCTTTCGCAAAACTTCGTCCCTTCTTCCCTAAGGATGTCTACTACTTGTTCGAGTTTCTGGTCCACGTCATCTGTAGTAGGCAGCGAATCGATTTTCCAGTTCTAGTTGGAATGTGTTGAAGTAAAGTCGGTCGGAGCGTGGACTTCATCAGACGGACTCGTTCGGCTTTGAAGTCGATATGTAGAGAACCTCTTACAAGTCGGTGATCACTTCCAGTGTTGAATCTGGTGATCACTGAGATATCTCTAAATATGCGCCGTTTATCCGATAAGATGAAGTCAATTTCATTTTTTGTCACAGTGTCGGGGCTTTGCCAAGTCCACTTCCTTTGAGGCTGCTTCTTGAAGAAGGAATTCATCAAAAAGAGCCCCTCTTTCTCGAGAAAGTTGACTAGCATTTGCCCCCTGTTATTTCTACTTCTAAATCCGTATGGCCCAATACTCGCTTCGCTGCGAGTCTGTACTCCTACCTACTTTAGCGTTGAAGTCCCCCATAACAACGTTGTAGTGAGCCTTGGTGGTTTTATGCAGTGCTCTTGATATGTCCTCGTACATACATTCTACCTCATCATCCGAGTGTGTCGAAGTTGGCGCATAAACCTGTATAACCTTGAGGCTGTACCTCTCAGTTAGTTTGAGTATGAGGTATGCAACCCTAGTCGACACACTGGAGATCTCCACAAAGTTGTTAGTGAGGACCCTATTGACCAGAAACCCAACGCCACCCTGAGATGGTTGATCGCCTTGTCTGAAATACATAAGATGACCTGATTCAAGGGTCATGGATTCCTCACCCTCTCTTCGGACTTCACATAAACCCAATAAGTGCCATCTTATATGTTTCAGCTCTTACTCTAGCTGCACTAGGTGTTCCGTAAGCCTTAACATGCGTCCGTTATACGTAGCCAGGGTCAGTTGATTTTGGCGGCCTACCGTAGCCCGGGGATTCTTAGCACCTTTTGCCTTGCCATTACCATGATCGCCGCCGTGGTCAGGAATAACAAGGCTGCCGGGGACTAGGGGCCGTGGTTTTTTCTGGCGTTCCAAATGGAGGGTTTTTGCACATAATCGCCACGCTGGGCATGCGGGTTGGCGATCGCAGGACGTAACTCCTTGCGCCGGTAAAGCTGCTGCCCGTTACCGGCCTGTTACATTTAGTTACGTCATTCAGAATAGTTATACCGCCATTAGTCGGTCGCCAGAGCCTCGTTCGTTAGTCAGCAGGATGTACCACGGGCAGGTGAGGTTGGCTGTGAGCACTGAGGTGGTATGTGTGCTCCATTACATACGCGCTAGATAACCATGTGGTTATACAGACGTAGTGTCATTTTGAAATCAATTTTATTGTTATGTTAAAGAAGTTTTAATTTTCCCGTTGGGTGTCCGGGTGAGAATACCAACCATCTCCTGCCGTTGGGTGGTCGTAAGAGGCGACTAAGGTAAAACAAGAAGTTGGACAGCAACGTATTTCTATTGGATTATCTACCCCCTATATGCGATTCCCAAGACGACTGCCAAACGTGGGGATTATGGCAACCCCTCCTTTCTAAGGAGGAGGCCTTTGTTCACCTGTGGACGTTTTTCAGCTGCTGATGATGATGGCGATGAAAGAAGTTTAATTATAAATCGTACATCTAAGACTTTTGTTACTTTTCACAACACTACACACACTTACTAATCGGTGGGTCCTGTGTGCAAGGGATCGTCCATGCAGGTTCCACCGCAGTGTCAGATATTCTGCCGCCCAGAAGCAGTGTGCAAACATTGCTGTGTTCCTGTGTGAAGGGCACTGTAGCTGGTGAAATTACTGGGCTCTGGGCTTAAGAGACATAATAACTAATAACTAACATCTACCAACGGTGACGAGCGGCTGTACAATGCAGCTGGTTATAGGCAAGCTTTCCACTTACCAATAATCGAATGTATTTCTTCTGTAGCCACTAGTTCAATAAAAATTGTACCAATATACTATCGCGGACACGAACGGTGTACCAGATTTAAATCAAAATCGTTTGAACAAAGTTACGTGCGTTTACCCCGCCCGCACGTATTTTCGGCCGGCTCGTGCAAGCGATTCTCCGCCTAAAGGTTGTACCTACACCGTTTGTGACCGCGAAAGTACGTACATTATTTAGTTTTTTTTTTGCAAAAATAATGAGAATTCAGTAAAAAGCACGCAGCGCTATTAGGGAAATGGATAGTAAATATAGAGGCGTCTGAGAAAAAAACCACTTTGTTTAGACAACATTCTATCTAGTGTTTACCTGAGTTTCAATTACTATCCTAGTTAAATATACAGTGTGTAAAACCCCTGTCCAATCCATGGGTTGTGCCATGGGGGTATTATTAGATGTATCAATACAATAGTCATGGGATACTCATCCCAACTTACCTGTCCGGTAGTTGGGTATAGTATACGGGTATGCGACCCCGGCTTCCCTAGCTATTACTGTCCCATCCCTTGCCCTCCTGGGCGGTAATATCCTACTTTTCCTATTTCCCACTCTAACTTGCCAATCTTCCTTTTCACAACACCTATCCTTCTCTTTCCCTTCTTATTCGTGAGAACGCAATGGTCAATATATAAATTAACCAAAATGGCGGCGATGTGGTTCGCCACTCATCACGTCTCATTTCTCACGGAGGCGAAAAGCGGCCCTTGGGCTCTGCCTACCCCTACGGGAAAAAGGCGTGATTTTATGTATGTTTATTATTCTAAGTATGTATGTATGTATCAATACAATTACTTTAAATAAATGACCCATTATTACGCTCACAAATTTTCTTGCCATAGTCTATTTTTCTGTATAAGATCGAAGGCCAACACTTACACACACCCCCACGCATACTCACACGCGCACACACACACGTATACACACACCTACAATTTGTTTATTTTTAACTTTTTCATTTTTTAGAAATAGTATTTGTCACACTTTATTGTGAGAGGAAACTGACTCCTTAACACAGATTTACTCTAGCTAGGGAGTCGGAGACTTGAATGTGCCTATTTTTTTGCCTAAGCTCCTAGTATTTAACCGACTTCACAAAAGAAGGAGGTGTATTTGACTCACGGGTTCGCTGCCAGGATGATTTATAACTATTTTCCGATATTTTGGCGCTCTGCTGCAAGCGCCATGATCACGGAATAACTTTAAGATGTGGGTGGGTGAAGAATAAATTGGGAACAGACAAATCTTTCGGTAGAAAGAAAGAAAAAAGAAAGGAGGTATCCTTTCTCAGTCTTTTGTTACGGGTACTACCGGAACTCGAACTCTATTGGCAATCACGACAATACACACTGACACTATCACTTTGTTTTACCAAGTCCACTTTACTAAATCATCCTGCAGTGATTCAAAAGGGTTTGGTACTTATATACTGTATATGTAAAACTTTAGTGAAATATTATCTAACTGATGGTGAAAACTGATTAAAAATCCGTTGCTTTCAGTTGATTTAAGAGGAGTTAGCGGATAGAGACAGACGCGGATCACGAACGCTTTACCAGTATTCAACTAAAATAGTTTGAAGGATGTTACGCTCGCTTACCTCGGCCACGCGTATTTTGGGATGGCTCGTGCAAGCGATTATTGTCCATAAGATGATTAACCAGAAATGTCTCTCACTGTACATAGGTAGGTACTTTGAAAATATGTACCTACTGCCTATGTCTCAGTACACAAACAAAATACTTGATATAAATCTTAAGTTAATAAGCACTTTCTCAATATTCTCCACCACCCTAATCCCCTACCTACTGAATTTCAATCCAATTAGTCGTGCGATGCGAAATTTCTAGTTTCATTTACGAGCCGAAGCCTCGCGACGGCTATTAAATCATAATCCTATTAGCTGTTATTAGGCAGTCGAAATGCCGGTTAATGTCGGCTGTAGGAAACCACGATGGCTTATTTTTTATGTTGATTTGTTTGCCATTACGATGTCATTAACATTTAGGGCAATGCGGATTGTAAACACTCTTTTAAGGTCACTAAAATGACCAGGAAACAGATAGTAGCCTCTTCTCTGGCTAGGTTCGCACGGAGTGCCCAGAATTTCTCCATAAATTAGGTTCTTCGAAGTCGCTGGACGTTCGGAGGTGGGCCCTAAGACGTCCATCGAGTACAGCGGCGATTCCGAGGAGTACGATGGCGGGGTTGCCACCCACGTCTCCGTGATCACCGTGTCAGGTTCCTGGATCTATAAGGCGTTCCCCGACGGCGGGCTCAAAGGCAAAGCAGTGAGGTATTAGACGAATGGTAAAATAACTTTAATATTTGCAAAAATGGTATAGAACCCTCCTCGGCACGCGAGACCGACACTTGAACGGTTTTTACCTTTTATGTATGGAACTCTAAAAAATTACGACGTACCAAAAATTGTCTGAAATAATCTAACACACTCTACCGTT
Organism: Furcula furcula; assembly: GCA_911728495.1. NCBI lineage: Eukaryota > Metazoa > Arthropoda > Insecta > Lepidoptera > Notodontidae > Furcula > Furcula furcula. Next base: position 5,457,769 of record OU452243.1, read on the forward strand.
GAAATAATCTAACAAACTCGACCGTTGTCCACCTTGAATTCCGGTACTACAAAAGACATTTAGTTTTATTGGCACATCCGTGGACTTAGGGGTCTTTTGAGAATTAAAGTTTCAGATTAGGTTAAGGCAATCTAAAACTCCGCACGTAATCCAGTTATCCGATTTTTCTTGTGTGTTTACAGTTTCGAGGAAAAGGTTAGAAACAGGAGTATCCCCGGGGGTCACCGACGGACGTAAAGTTTCAGAATGTAAATAATCGTAACTAACAGCTTGAAATATGTGTAAATCTTTATCCAGTTACATAGAGAGTTATATTGTAAGTAAAAAGTTGTAAGTGTGTTGATCACGCTTATGACTGGTATATATTGGGTGTGTTAGATTACACTATTTGAAAAACGCATTTATTAACCAAAACCACTACATTAGTCATCATCAGAACTGAAAAAAACGTCTCCCCATAGAAGGGGGGATGCCATAATCAGGGGATCGTCTTGGGGATCGCAGTATAGATGGTAGGTTATCCAATAGAAAGACGCTGCTGCCCGTCTTCTTGTCTTTTACGGACACCCAATGGGAGGAGATGGGTGGTTGCTATTCTGACCCGGATACCCCATGGGTAATTTGAAATACATATATTTCATATAAATTTAATATACCCAACAAACTATATTTACTTATATAAGGCAATGTCCTCACTTGTCAAGACGTGGGAACTACCAGATGACAAGGATCGATGCACCCATTCCTAACGAGGCGGTCGACGCTCTGATTCTTAACATCTAAAGTAGCACAACATTCAAAGGTTTTTTTTATTGGAAATACTGACGTGACGAGGCATGTCGGACGTGCCCACCTATGGACAGCTGCACTACTGCCACTTGCGACATAATTTAGCTAGTCTCTCAAACATCAGTATTTTCACAAACTCCTGCCGGTCAGATTTATATAAGAGTCGTGGTCCATAAAAAGCGTCAGCGTAATTTAATTTTGAAAGAACCAGATACTCCACCAGTAAAACCCGCAATTCCTCACTCAAAAATTGTCTTGCTTTGTACAAAATCTTTAATTTGTAAAAACAGCTACGTATCGATTCCTGTAAATGTTTTTCAAACCGGAGGTCTGTATCCATAATGAGGCCAAGGTTTCGAGTTTCATGAACTCTTTCAACAGGTTCACCTTTCAATATTACCATGCCAGGAAGAACCTGCGATTTAGTACCGAATCAAAGTCAAAGTCAAAGTCAAAATATCTTTATTATGTATAGGCCCCACGGAGGCACTTACACAAAAATCATTTTTACAAACTACCACCGTATCGTAACGCGGCCGCTACTGAGAAGATCCGGCAAGAAACTCAGCGGGCTTGGCTTTTTAAAAAAAAAATTGTTTTACAAATTTTACTTATGTCAGCCTTCTAAGCTTGCATGAGTTAAGCAGTTCAAGCCCACGCAGCTTTATCCTCCAGGTAATCCGAGATTTTATAATAAGCCTTTTTTGACAAACGGCTTTTTATCAAAGGTTTAAATTTCTTTATTGGAAGATCTCGGATATCCTGTGGCAGTTTGTTATAAAAGCGTATACTTTGGCATATAAACGATTTGCCTGTTCTGTGGAGACGCGTGGCATGGGAATAACATGGGTTTGGTAAGAAAGATTTAATAGTAGAGAGTTACGTTCAGACCACTTTTGTATTCTCTGAAGGTCAAGTGAAACTTATCTTCCTACTCCACCTGTTTACTTTTCTGATAAAAGGATGATGGGCAGAATAGTATGGACTCTGGCTTGTAACGGAGCGGCGGTAATAAAATATTATTATTTTTTCGAAGTTAGAACTGCACAATTGCTTAACTTTTTTTCAATTACGATTACATATTTACTGTAATAATGACAAAAGAAACAGACAGAACAAACAAAACTGACAGATGTCAAATAGGATCTATTAAATTGGCCCTACATTAAAACAACAAATACGTGTTGTCGAATACAATTATAGTTTGTTTATGCGTTCTGTAGATCATCGCACATGTTTCCGTCACATCCGCTGTTACACTTAATGTTATTTCTGAATCAGATGAATGATCCATTCATTGTTGGATTGACGGGAATAGAATTGTTTAGGCTGTGTGGAGCTATTATGAATTACGACCGGAGCTCGGATGGTCACTAAAAATGATTTTATATATACACAAACTTTTTTTTTTTGACGCGGGGGAAATCTTCGAAAGATCCCCGGGAGCTGTGGGGCTCGACCGGGGTATGTGGGATTCTTACCCACTGAAACCCCCGCGGCTGTCGCATCGGCACATGAGAGGGGAGACCCCAGGGCTCTCCGGTGGGATCTGCACCAGGGGCCCCTCAGTGCCTTGCCTTTGAGCCCGCCGCCGGGGGGCGCATTGTAGCCCCCCGGGAACCTGTCACGGTGCTCACGGGGACGGGGGTCGCAACCCCGCCGCCGTCCTCCTCGGAGTCGCCGCCGTACTCAATGGACGCTCAAGGGGCCCACACCCCGAGCGTCCAGCGACTCCGAAGACATATACATAAACTGTACCAACCTTATTTTAAATACCGTGTGTGCACGTTCGGTACCGTATAATTTTCTTTTTACCCGTTACCCTTTTTTGTTTTATAGTTTTCTTTTTACCCGACTACGGAACGACGAGGGAGGGTTATGATTTTAACAAGAATGTATGTATGTATGTATGTTCATCTGTTCCCGCATATCTTCTAATCTACTTAACATAATTTGACAAGTAGGGTGTCGTTAAAGCGTCTTATCTATATAATATCACATTATTAGACTGCGATTTTATCCGTAGTTGGGTTTTAGTTTTTAAAACTTATTCTTATTATGCAATTATGTTGCTGATGTCGCCAGTTGCTAAATCTGAACAATGAAATCATCAGGACGCCTATTTTTTGAATAAAGTATGCACTGTTAGCCGCAGACGGCCATAACCACTTCTACCACAGATACCTCCATTAGCCAAATGGGCAACATAGTGACGAGAAAGTGCACCACAGCAAGGCATGACTTTTGCTGTCGAATAGGACTAGATAGTTTAAGCTTATTGTAATTTGAATATACACCAGAGCACAGTGATATTACCTGACAGTATTAAGATCCGGATTGCAGACAATCCGTCGCGTAAGTGTAAAGGTACTTTTGTCTTTAAGACTAGAGTGAATAGGCTTTTAATAAGCTAGTGTGTTTTGCCATCCTCGATTGCGTCGCCGCTTTCCATCAGGTGGGACTGCAGTCAAGCACTAGCATATGTGTTAAAAAAAAAAAAAACTTTTAATATAATGTTGTCTTTTATGTGTAAACGAATACTACACATTGAAATGACACAACTTTTACGGATTATATCGCCACCACCGCACCGGCTTGGGATTCTGTGATAACTATCAAAAACCGAGCAAAACACTGCACGGCCTCTAGATACTGTAAGTTATTACTGCGTAGATAGGACCAACAAAAATAACTAAGAAGACCTGAGGGTATAATTGTGACTTAAGGACGTTCAACATCTCAGTCCTCCCGTGACCATGGGTGCTGCAAAGTATTCGAAACGTCGAGAAAGTAAAATCTAAAATAAACTGTTCTATAATCTGCAAAAGTAAGTAGTTTAATGTCAACTAACCTTTAAATTGGCAAGAAAATCCGGACTTAGTCTTGAGACTACCACTGAGCATGGGTTATGAGATTTACGTATCGATCTCACAGTACATAAATGATAGACTATCCCAGTCTAGACGATGAGGTCAGTGAAGCTTTAACGATTTTAATGAATCAAGTCACCGCTCGCCATCGCAAGATGGCCTCCACGGGTGGAGCCGGCGGCAGCTAAACCATTTACTAAGCTAAGCGAGTTATCTTCTTGATTAATGGATATTTTTACATAGAACAAATATATTTATGATACCTAGAACCTATATTTTAGTCTTTCTAGGAGTATTTGCTAACATTAATAACGAAGGGTTAAATATATTACTTTTTTGGCTGAGTCTCCAAAAGTGACAAGAATTATTATAATGAGGACAAATAATTTATAACGGTAGCGTTTTTTTTCTAAGCCAAAAGTAAGAAAAGATAGGGACATATTATGAAGCCCGAATAAAATGTTTATGGCTAAAATTATTGGAGGTCAGCGCGCATTAATAAAAAAAAAACAGCAACAAAATGAACTGCAAGTCAACACTAGAAAACTGTAGAATCTTAATTTCTTCCAAAAAAAAATCTGTAAAGCGTTAACAAATATGAGATTCAAATTTCTGATTTCACGTTATACAGGGCGTGTTATTCGGTGTAGCAAAAAAATATACATACATTTCTATTTTGTTGAATATCTCTTAATTTAAAAAAGTTACGTAATTATATTAGTTACTGTGACCCCGAATAATGATTTCGACGATCGGACAGAGTTTTTTTAACACTCTGTATAGCAGGACTTCCGAAAATAGGATTGTTGAGAAATCGTAGTTTGGTATGATTAATGGTTTCAAAAAAAAAACCATTGGTGGTCATAAATGCCAGTCACTAAACGCAAACAATCCTAAGTTGGGTACCAAGCATAAGTTATTAATATACAACGTGAAAGGGGGACGTTAAAATTTCAGTACTGGTCCAGGGGGGCCTGATGTAAAAAAAAGGTTAGGAACCTCTGCTGTATAGCGTTTTTCTGTTATTCGTTTTTAAATTATTATTTTTTATGTATTCTGCGTCACTAGTCACTTGATAATGACGATTCTACCTAATACGAAATGCAGTTCCTCTCATTAACTTTACCTAATCGGTGGTCTGTCATGTTCCAGACCTGTTTCCATAATTAAGAACTTTATGTTATTTCTTCAATTTGTGTTATTCTAAAACAGAGTCGCGATGTTATGGGCATAGATTAATCGAAATTTATATTCTTACTTTACTATTGTTTTAATATTCAAGCACGTATTATAATATGCTCCAAGTCTTTGAGTATGGGTAACTCATAACAAAGACCAAAATAATAACTGCACCATGCTTGTAATTGTTATAGTAAATAATGTCTTCTAAATACAGCGCAACATCCACTGGCGAGTTTTACCAACATGTTCGATATTTTATTAACCGACTTCAAAAAAGGAGGTTCTGTATTCGACGCGTATGTATGTAATATTAATAAAAATGCGTAATATTCATATATGTTAGTCTATGTGGGCTTCTAAACGAATTTACCAAATTTCACGAGTGTATGTATGTATGTATGTATGTATGTAGGTTTGTCCACTGATTTCTCAGAAACTACAAGTCCGATTTCAAAAATTCTTTTTGCTATAGTTAGAGTATCTTTCAACTTAGGGTAGAGTACAAATTTCATCAAAATCGGTCCAGCAGTTTAAGAGATATAAACTTTTTATGTTTTCAGTAAGTTACTGTAATGTAGACGTTCGAGTTGCGTGATAGTGCTGATACCTATCTTGGTAAAATAAGTCACTAAAAAGTGTTAAATAAACTATTTAAAAAAAAATAAAAACCGACTTCAAAGTAAATTATCTAAAAAGCATAAAATAACGAAAATATTATTGAAGTTGGTGCAGAATATACACAGCAGGTACTCTAACACCAACTTCAATAATATTTTCGTTATTTTATGCTTTTTAACCGACTTCTTAACCGACTTCAAAAAAGGAGGTTCTGTATTCGACGCGTATGTATGTAATATTAATAAAAATGCGTAATATTCATATATGTTAGTCTATGTGGGCTTCTAAACGAATTTACCAAATTTCACGAGTGTTTGTATGTATGTATGTATGTATGTATGTATGTATGTATGTATGTATGTATGTATGTATGTATGTATGTATGTATGTAGGTTTGTCCGCGGATTTCTCAGAAACTACAAGTCCGATTTCAAAAATTCTTTTTGCAATAGTTAGAATATCTTTCAACTTAGGGTAGAATACAAATTTCATCAAAATCGGTCCAGTAGTTTAAGAGATATAAACTTTTTATGTTTTCAGTAAGTTACTGTAATGTAGACGTTCGAGTTGCGTGATAGTGCTGATACCTATCTTGGTAAAATAAGTCACTAAAAAGTGTTAAATAAACTATTTTTAAAAAAATAATAACCGACTTCAAAGTAAATTATCTAAAAAGCATAAAATAACGAAAGTATTATTGAAGTTGGTGCAGAATATACACAGCAGGTACGCTAACACCAACTTCAATAATACTTTCGTTATTTTATGCTTTTTAGATAATTTACTTTGAAGTCGGTTATTATTTTTTTAAAAATAGTTTATTAGATAATTTACTTTGAAGTCGGTTTTTATTTTTTTTTAAATAGTTTATTATTAGTAGGGAATGATTATCAACTGAAATTATTTATTTAATTTCATGCACATAAATTATAAGGCGGACTTAATGCCTTAGGCATTTTCTAACAGTCTACCTTTGGGTAGTGAAGAAATAGTGGGTTGTCTGGAAGAAATAGCTTATTAGCGATAAGACAAAACAGAAACATTGTACATATAGGCGATATGTACAATGTTTCTGTTTCCTTTTTTGTGCTCTGTATTTTGTGTTTGTACTGAAGTGTAAATAAATAAATATTTTGTGGCAGGTGCTAATTAGTAAAATTAATAAAATAACATGATAACAAAAATATATAAATAACTTAGTAGTAGAAATTAATATACCTAATGATCCAATTTTAATAAAACTTAAAATTAAGATAGAGAGATAAATGTAGTATATGTATTGTGAAAGGAAAGAGATTATACTGCCAAGCAGCAGTGTGTAAACATTGCTGTATCCCGGTGTGAGAGGGTTTAAACCAACCTAGTAATTAACTTACTCTCATTTTTGGTGGTTGCCCATTCGCTGTATAATCTTTCTCTAACATTAGATCGTAATTCAAACAATCTCAAGCGCAGTCGTACAAAGAAGAAGAAAAAAAATGAACGATAATATTTACAGTATACATACGCCCACCTGTCGGCCGTTAGTATGGGAAAGTGTTAAAATATTTAACAAAACAAACATTAACAGTTATTTATACGACCGGCTGGTTTTCAACGCTGCACGAAAGTGTATATTTCATCGGGCGAAATATTCTATACACAGGTATCTTTTTAACAATGTAAAAATATTATATTTATCAATACATTTCTTGAATTTTAACCTTAATAATTTCCTCCTGATTAAAATATACGATTCTATGAAACAGAGCTTGTGATAATTATATGGCAACCAGTTAGACAGTTGATAGAAATCACTTAAATATGAACAATTACTTTTAAATAGTTAACACACAAAAACGAGATATACAATTATGTTCTTACTGCCGAACCTACAAACGCGAATTAAAGTTAATGGTCATTAATCCATTTTTTGAAATCGGATTATTTCGATACTCGAAGCCCATTAATACGAAACTTAGCATGATTTGAGTTAATACTTCGAGGTAGGACATACTTTGTATCCCGACATTCGGCACGGTTCCCTTGGGAGAGGGGACTAAAGTTAAAATGTGTACTTGGTTATACGCTCGCTCCGATTTTAAATTTTTTTCATTATAATTATAATAAATATTTGTATGGGAACACTCATAGACAGTTGTTAACAATTTTTTAAATCGATCAGGTTAAGCAACGTTAGGTAAGGTCATTAAATAGATGGGTGACCGTTTAACGCCATTTGAACTAAACGTCTCCGTGCTTCGGAGGGCAAGTACAAGGTGGGTCCAAGTTTTTAACCGACTTTAAAAAGGAGGTTTTGTATTCTATGCGAATGTATATTATTGAAAGTTTAGCTAACGTAAACACAGCGCGGGCGGAGCTGCGTGGGTCAACTAGTTGTTAATAAAAATATACATATCATGTTCCGTTAAGATTATCGGAAAGTGTATTCCGTTGAAAATAACGCGTCCCTCTCAGCAGTGCAAACAAGCGTAAACCTGAGACCACAGATATAGATATCTGTGCCTGAGACGAATACAGAGCACCTAATTGGCTCAAAGATCAATATTAATTCTTAGTAAGTTTAAGATTAATTCTAAGAAACGGTTTCGTCTTTGCTTTCTCAGAAATTATTTCATAGGGACAGAGAAAACGATAAGAGAATAACACTTCATTGTAATAATGTATAAATAATAATAAGACCAGGCCTTGTTTTTGTCCCACTGTTGGGCACGGGTCTCTTCTCAAGCCCCTTCCCTTAGGCCATAGTCTACCACGCTGACCAAGTTCTGGTTGGCGGACTTCATACGTCATTCGCATACTAGTTAGACTTTCGCAGAAGTGTTTCCATCACGCTATATTCCTTCACAGAAAGCTAGTAACAAGACGATTTAGACTAATGATATTACATCATTTATTCGCACATGATTATTTAATGAAATCAGAGGTGCCAGTTGGGGTTCGATCGCATCTTGATGCCAAGGCAAGCGCTCACTGTTACTGCATAATAAGGTATATCGTTTATTAATTCTCACAGAAAGACTAAGAAATAAAAAGTAAGTACATACGTAGATTCATCATCATCATCATTAGCAGCTGAAATGTCCACTGTTGCACAAAGCCACATAGAAGGGAGTGGTTGCCTTAATCCTCACGCTTGGCAGGCGGCTTGGGGATCGCAGTATAGTTTTGTTTTCCCTTAGTCACTTGTTACATACACTCAACGGGAGGAGATGGAACGGTGCTATTCTTAGGGTCGTATTACAGAACCTCAAAACTCAAGTAGTACTTAAATCTAGTTTGAGTTGAAGTTTTAATTTTAGAACCTTACTTGAGCACTGAACTGTCAAACTAGAATCACCTGAGTATTGTCAGTTCGCGATGACGTTTATGATTTTATTTTTAGGTGTTTTGCGTAAAACGATATTATCAGAAATTATGTGTAACAGAAAAGAGACTGATTAGAAGTAAGCAGATATCAAAATCTCTACTCAAGACTAGACTCAGTTGATTTGAGTTGGAGGATTGTTTTGTAATACGTTGGGTGCTCAAGTCTTGATTCTTTGCTCAAGCAGTGATCAGTGGGTCTAAAAAGGCCACTTTCGGTGAATCATATTATGAAAAAGTTACGGTTTAATTTTTCTTCGTATGGCTGCATTAACAGCAAATATGAGTCTGCTAATTAATGCTAATAAATTAATTGAGTATGATTCACCAAAAACCTGTGACCATTTTTCAAAAACTAGTAGAATTTTTAAGGATATGCTTGAAATTCAAAACATGAATTGGTTTTAGGTGAATTACTTAATGTGGCCTTTTTAGCCCCGCAGTTGAATGCGGTTTAAGAGCTACTTGAGTCAAGTTCTGTAATACGACCCTTACTCGGACACCACACGGCACACGGATAACACAGATTAATAGTATATTATCTAGTGTATGTGCAAAGCTTATTTCTTTAGTAGGAGCTCTCACACATATGTTACACATTACCTGTGGGTGGCACTATTCACAACTGTCGGAAATTTCCGATTCCAATGAAAATATTTTCGTTGATATCTTGTAAAGTATATTTACGAATCCATCATTGAAGCGTTTTTCAATTTATATTTCGAGTGATGATATAATTTTATAGAAACTATCAGATTTGTGCATAGCATTTACTCACAAGATATCATCGGAAATGTCTTCATTAAATTCGGATACGGACAGTTTTGAATAGCCCTGCGCTGCTTGCCCCAGTTTTGAATAGGTCATAAGGCATTTATTATAAATTATTCTATAAATTGTACAAAAATAATTAAACATTTTTTTTAAATATTTTATGTTGTGTCACGATTCGTGTGTAGGCGTGTGAGTGCGTGTATATATATATGTGTACTCCCGCGGTCAAAAGCGGTGTATCACCATTATGACGATAATCGCTTGCACGAGCCGGCCCAAAATACGTGCGAGGTAAGTGCACGTAACGTCATTCAAACGATTTTGATTGAAAACTGGTACACCGTTCGTGTCGGCGATAGTATACAACGCAGGCGAGTGTAACTTTAAACGTAAGTTATCGAATCTAATAAACTCACTAGACATGAGCCCCTAAATCCAATGACTTTTCCTTCCCTAAGCTTAAAAAAAAACAATTACAACGGATCCTAAGCTAATTTGCCACAGAATCGATTTTGACCCCAGCTGCGTATAACGCGAGGGGTGACTGCTAGCTACCCCAGATGGATTGATTCCGTTTTGTTGAACAAACGATTAATCAACAATTCATGCAGGGAAAAAATGATTTCTCGATAGCGTGCTGTTGAAATATAGGTGGTTTCAGTTTCATGTGAACCTTCATATTGTTTTATTTTATTTACACAAAAAACTATTATATATATTATATTTTATATATTTAGTTTATTTACTAAGACAACTTAGGCCCATATTTGTTAGTAACAATAAAACTTAACCTATGTTAGTATTAAATATTTACAACTAAAAGGGATTTGGTCCGATTGACCATCTCTCTCACGAGCGGGTTATCGGGCCGCGCCACTATCGCGCGCAGGATGGAGTTGGGGCTGTCGCGCAGCCGGCGCAGCAGTGACGCGGTGTGCTTGCGCCAGGTAGCGGCGAACCCGTCTGTGTGTGCTTCAGCGAACATTGCTGACGCGCTGCAATAGCGCGGCAGCCGCAACATCATCCTGAACGCATTGTTGTACTGGACCCGCAGAGCATTGTAAGTCTTTTGGGTATATTTACTATAATTTTGACGGGTCCATTTCTTACCATGAACTCCTATAGCAGGACAGTTTAACATGAAAAGTGGCCTGTCTTACAAATTTGTACCATGAGCCACAAAATATGGAGAGTACTCTCTATATTTTGTGCACGAGCGCACTAATTTGCGGATAATATTTATTATAGTCACGTGACCACTCTCCTGTTTGGATGGCGCTGGGTGGCCTGCTAATTAGTGCGCTCATGGTAAGTAATAATAATAAAAATAATAATATCTTGTGACAATCCACACACGTCACACGTCACGTCACGTAAGTAGACACTTTTCGTATTAAACAGTTGATCAAGCTACCGAGGTCTCTTACTTTGTTTAACGACCGGGACCGACATTTTACGTCGCTTCCGAAGCACGGAGTTTAGTTTAAAATGTCACTAGGCGGTCATCCATGGACTGATCTCGCCTGACGTTAACCAACTGATGGTTTAACGGTGATTACAACGGGCAATAAGCGGCACAGTATTGAGCGTTACCGTGTTTCGGTGTGAAGGGTTCGAAGTACGAACGCGGTGTTTGAACCGAGTATTGTATTGTCTAGTCGGCGAGCATGAGCTATTAAATAAAAAAATTAAATAGGACTACACAAATTTATTTACATAAAATTAATTAATTACAGAGAAGAATACAGGGAGATTCGTTATTTGGTTTATAGCTTGTTCGATTCTACAAATGGTTGGTAACTCAACTAAACAGTTGGAGGGCGCGAGAACGGCGAGCCCTCGGACGATGTCTTCGGCTGGCTGAAGCCTGGAGTCCTCGCAGGGAGGAACCGGACTATCGTCCCGGTCGCAGTAGCCGGGCGTAGACCCGGAAACGGAGAAACTGATCAACCTTGATCAGCTCGGCGAGACCTCAACTCGGAGGTGGCAACCCTCTAACCAGAGGAAGATTCTTGCCGTAGCAGTAAAACCCAGTTAATACTGGGTATGTTCACTGAATTTATTTATTAATACAGATTCTGATAAAAATAACTTATATGGAATAAACTATTCTTCACGATTCCAACTCAACTGTGGAACGTGTGTTCCAGGCAAAGACTATTTGATGTGTGTGAGACCTATGCGCTGCATTAAAAATATCGAGTTACAAAAGAAGGGATGGAAAGGTCTAGAAGACTCCGCCCACATTCTGCCTAGCAACTCGAATTCCTTTGTCTCTCGTTGAGACACTATTTTATTTGCAGGTATTAAAAGAAATGATGGCACAAGCGAGCGGCTATACCACGCCCCTTAATAACTAAATACCTGCCTACGTGAAAATTGTAAAAGAACAAAGAAATATATAAAAGTTTTATTCTTTTGGTGAAAAGAATAGCAGAGAAGCTTGCTGCAGCTTCCATCAACCCCAAGCTACCATATTATATAAACTATCTAAAAAATTTATAGCGAATCTAAAAGATATGGAAACTACTCCACTAAGCGCCTGACCTAGTTATCTGAGCACAATGTCTTGTACCCTTGTTTTAATGAAATAGGAACTATAATATATTTCTTAATAAGTCTGTTTTTCGTAATCATTTGTTATAATATAGTGAAAAACAATGTAGCTATGCTACAGTATATGGCAATAAACTCTCCATCTATTGCATGTCATGATAAGAAAGTAATTACCAACATCATTATGGTTCCATACCTAAAAGGTAAAAAAGAAACCTGACTGGTCCTGTATGGTCTGACTTCGTCTGTCTCTCTGTCTGTCACACCTATATGTTTCAGAAACTACTGATGCTATCGATTTGAAACTTGGAATAAAGGAGTTGTTCCAGAAATGTATGGAGCCTGGGCCAACACCATGTACACTATATGTATAATAACTATTCAATATAGTAACTGTTTTGTAATGTTATCTTTTTTTAATATTGCTTCGTTTTATTGTACATTTAAGATATCTTGTTCAAGGAGAGCAACACCAAAGAGAATATAATACTACTGTAGCAACACCCCACAATAATATGATGGATCGGAAATACGTAACTAAAATGTAATTTTGACAGTTGACTATACCTGCGATTGAACTTGTTGCGGATTCCAATCCAAATCACAGGCGATAATCAATACAGTAAAGCCCCAGGTCTAGAAAGAAACAGTCAATGAATGTCCGCAGACATAAATAATCACTAAAAACTCCGAAATACATTATGTACTTACTCCACACGTAAACAATCTATTATGAAACGTCAACTATAGCATTAACTGTCAAGTAGTAAACCAACGTCAAACGCAACTGTCATGGCCGCCCTAAAAACAGGGTGGACATACTAAATAACTGCAAAAGTAATTATTTTTGTACAATTGTACTCTGCTTCAAATTAATTTATAAGTATTTTTATGAAACTCTCCTATGTTTTTCCTATTTTTCCATGTAGTGTACATAGTGTTGGCCCAAAATGGAACATCTCCTTTAGATCTAACTTACCCAACGTCATCGCAAATGAAATAAATATATTTTTACTTCAACTTTTTTTTATGATGGTGGTCGAAATGGATCATCAAAATTTCAAAGTGAGACTACTATATGAAAGGGTTTCATTTGCACATTTCAAAACAGATTTTTATTTTGGTTTATGTCACGTAGTTTCTGGCTGATAATGAAAAGTGTCAAAAAATACCGTTATTTTCGAAGTTTGTGGAGGAAAAATTCTGAAATAATGATGGGTATGCATGTCTATCTATATTTTACAGGAAAAATATAATGATCTTTCTAAGTAGTACAGTTTTTTAGTAATCCTAATAAAACCTCGACAATCAAACTTGGTTTTGCGGTTTGTCTTTTTATATCTAAGTTGTTACATGTAGTAAAATTACTTTATTACGTCCATGGTATGGAATCCTCCTCGGTTTTTTTTTATTTTTTTTATTTTTTTGGGAATGATAGACGCTGTTGGCCGCAGATGGCCATTACAGCTTCACCGGACAATAGGAGGCGAGCGCTTAAAGCGCTCTAGCCCTTACGGCAGAAGTAGCGACGAGCTCAAGGGCACCTCAGGGAGGCACGGCCTCGGCTTGGGCTGTCGCTTAAGAGAGGGCTGAGTTTACCACCGGTTCACAACGCGCCCCCACTGTGAAGAACCGGCAAGAAACTCAGTGGGGTGATGCACGTCGTTGAGGTCGCATACGTACGACCCTTCGGCCTCGCCGGTGCGCGAGTCTGACTCGCACTTACCGGTATTTTTTTAATTGTCGTATCACTAACCCGGATCATGCCGCGGGCAAATGAACTTTATTTCAAAGGTTAACTTAGTGCTTACTTAACTAGCTGGACGTTCGCCTTATGGTAAGTGCAAAGACATTTAACTACACCCGGTTATAGCAAGCAAAAGGCGAATGCCCATTTTGTTTGGAGATTTGGTCCAATTACAAAATTTTGTGAGTCTTTATCTATTTAGTAGTGATATTAGTCTTGTTTCGTATTCTGCAAATAGTTTCTATTTCTGTACTCGAGAATAAGAGAAATCCGTGTTCTTTTACTTCAGAAAATAAGGTAAGTATACCTAATATGCAATAAATTAAATCTAAATCGAAAACAGTTTATCTTCTTATGTATTTTTTTTTATTATTTAATTTGTTAACCTCTGGACATCACACTCTTTGCACCTCTGCACCTCTTCTGAACTGTGTCTTCTTACTCCTTCCCATACATCTCACACTTAGTCCTTCACTGTCCATGCTGGTCATCTTTGGAATGCTTTGCCGCAAAATATAAGAAGAACTCAGAGTTTAAATGTCTTCAAATCTCAGGTTACTTCTCACTATCTTTCCTTGCAGTAAACTTCTCCTATTTCTGTTTATTTATCATCATAATACGTGTAGTATATACATACTACACGTATTATTAGTATTTATCATTTCTATATTATGTTATAGATATAGATTTGTATGGTTATATATGTTATTGTTATATATATATATGTGTGTACTGAATATGTATGAGACACCTACCCTTCCATATTCTGTCCTGTACCCCAAGGTTGTCTGGAAGAGATGGCTTTAGCGATAAGACCGCCCTAAATTGTCACACTGCAATTTTACTTTTCCCTTTTAAGCTGTACCTTCTTTTATGGTGTACAATAAATAATATTTGTATTGTATTTTGTTTATTTACTGAAGAATCCCCGACCCGGGCACGGAACGTATTACCTGTGGGGTGTCCGGGTAAGAATGGCACCCTCCCATATCCCGTTGGGTGTCCGTAAGAATCGAGCAAGGGAAAACAAGAAGACCGGCAGCAGCTTCTTTCTATTGGATTACCTACCACCTATACTACGATTGATACGCCTGCCGAGCGCGAGGATGGCAATCCATCCCTTATAAGAGGGAGGCCTTTGTTCAGCAGTGGATGTCTTTGGACATCTTTCGGCTTATGATGATGATGATGATGATGATGATGATGATCCTAGTAGGTTTGAAAGAGACTGTTCAGGTAGAACTGGCTATTCTACCCCAGGCTACCCGAACCTCACGGGTAAAATATGATATTGCAGTTTATAACAAGGTTATTTATAAAAGTCGACTCGTTATAGCTAAAAATGGAAATATATGAATGGCTGGCTTGTTAAGCTGTAGTACCGTACCGATTGGCCCAACAGGAATATATTCCTGTGTCAGGGAGGTATATTTATATAGGTACATTTTAAAATCAATATTAGCTACAATTAAATCGCGATCCTTCGCCTCCTTCAATGGTAAGTAGTTTTCGACTTACTGCCGATACATACAAGACGTTTGCCTGATGTGGTAAGTAATTTTCAACTTACAGCCGAGACATACAAGTCGTTTGCCTGATGGTAAGTAGTTTTCGACTTACTGCCGATACATACAAGACGTTTGCCTGATGTGGTAAATAATTTTCAACTTGCTACACACACACGTTTCTACTGACCTATTACAAAAATGACAAGTTTTGTGCAGGAAATTTTGCTCGCTAATGGCTGTTCAGAGCTGTAACAGCTCAGTGGGCGAGCGCTTGTCTTGGAAACAAGGTGCGCAGGTTCGAACCCCGGCTCGCACCTCTGATTTATTTATTTAATCATGTGCGAATCCTCTTTTTGCGATTGTTACTAGCTTTCGGTGAAGGAAAACATCGTGATGAAACCTGCATGTCTGAGGTAGCCTAACTAGCTTTCGAAAGACGTGTGAAGTCCGCCAACCCGCACTTAGCCAGCGTGGTGGACTATGGCCTAAGCCCCTTCAACTTGAAGGGAGGCCCGTGCCCAGCAGTGGGACATAAACAAGGGCTGGTATTATTATTATTATTATTAATGGTTGTTCTATTTCAAAATAGAATAAATATATTTGTTTACCACCAAAATGACATTTATTGAGAACTAGCTGACCCGCGCAGCTCCGCCCGCGCTTTTATTACATTTTGCTCCCCTTTTCTCCCTCCTCCCATGATTTATTTCTCTCTCCATCTCTCTCTCTCTCTCATATAAGATAAATCTAATCCTATGTTCTCTCTCTCGCCTTTCTCTTTCCCCTTCCCCGCTTTGGTTCCCGTCACACGCCCCCTCTTCCTCTCCCCGTTGTCCCCTCTCTGAACCCTTCTCTCTTCTCCCACCTTGCTCCTCTCCGCCACCGTCCTCAGAGTTGCCGCCGTCACCTATCTATGTAATGGCCTTGCCTAACGTTGCTTAACCTAGCGGCATGAAACGTTCACAGCTTTTTTTTCATTGGTGTAAATATTAGTGAAGTTTACGTTATATTGAAGAATTGAAGAAGGGACAAATTCATGCAATTTATTAATATTTAATTATTTATCATAAAAAGTAAAGGATAAAAAATGGTTATTGTGGGTTATCCCTAAGAGATAAACATATACCATCGCGAACTTTTTTGTAGAGCTTGTTAAGGTGTATAATACTGTAAGTAGTACATTATTTTAATCTATCTCGTAGGGTTCAGCCAGCGTTTGCAAAGTAAGCTCAAAAAATGTGTTTATTTACGACATTACATTAGAAACCTCTAAAATTATCAGTGTTTCTCTACTATATTATGCATGTAATATACATATAAACCTTCCTCTTGAATCACTCTATCTATTAAGAAAAACCGCATCAAAATCCATTGCGTGGTTTTAAAGATCTAAGCAAACATAGGCACAGACAGACGCGGCGAAGGACTTTGTTAACCGGCTTCAAAAAGAAGGTTCTCTATTCGACGCGTATGTATGTAATAATATTGATAAAAATGCGTAATATTAATATATGTTAGTCTATGTGGGCTTCTAAACAAATTTACCAAATTTTATGAGTTTATGTATGTATATATGTATGTAGGTATGTATGTATGTATATATGTAGGTTTGTCCACGGATTTCTCAGAAACTACAAGTCCGATTTTGAAAATTATTTTTGCAATAGTTAGAATATTTTTCAACTTAGGATAGAGTACAAGTTTCATCAAAATCGGTCCAGTAGTTTAAGAGATATAAACTTTTTATGTTTTCAGTAAGTTACTGTAACGTAGACGTTCGAGTTGCGTGATAGTGCTGATACCTATTTGGGTAAAATAAGTCACTAAAAAGTGTTAAATAAACTATTTAAAAAAAAATAAAAACCGACTTTAAAGTAAATTATCTAAAAAGCATAAAATAACGAAAATATATTGAAGTCGGTGTCAGCTGGTGCTAGTGTTAGTTAACATGATGTGCTAGCACCGACTTCAATATATTTTCGTTATTTTATGCTTTTTAGATAATTTACTTTGAAGTCGTTTTTTTTTTTTTTAAATAGTTTATTTTATAATATGTATAGATATAGATGACTGCCTGCCGATCACGAAGCAACGTAACGACCTTCGTTGCCAAAAAAAACGTAGAAGAATAAGCAAAAAAGCCACCCTTCCAATGTCTACTCTTCAAATATTATCCTACATTCACGTCGTCTCAAATATACGACGTAAAATAAACCTTATTTTAAGGTATTAAGATTTATTTTCTTTTGTATGTAAAATACGTTAATATCGCCTACGTATTCACTACTGATAGACACAGGAAAAATATTGTACGTGGCTTTCTATTAGAGATCTTCGGCAAATATTATTATTTGGAATGCTTTGCTTTTCTTTCGGAATAATCTACATACCTACATAATATATGCTCATTAGGATAGTAGACTTTTGACATGCTTTTGACACAATGCATCTGTTTAGCTTAAGTGTTTAATGGTGTCTGCCCAAGCTATCGCACCATACCGTGACCGTGAAATGAACGCAACAGCCCATCGATATACTATAGATAAATATCAATGTAACAGCCAAAACAATTACATTTGTTATTTTTAAATCGTTAATTAATAACAGTTGTTATAATTTTTTTGGCTGTATTCTCTCGGGTTCAAAGTTTCTAACGTTCTCTCCGTGGAATTTTTATTTTGGCCACTGTGAATGGACGTATATTTTTCTGGATAATGTATTTTTCTTTTTGTGCATTAGTCAAGCTCTGTGAGTAATTTCGCATGTCAATGTTTATTCACAAACGAAATGGCTGCCGTTTTTTTGGTAGTTATTAAAAAAGCTAAGTTCCAAGCTTGTAATGCAACTGAATATTTTGACAAGTAGATGTTTCGCAGTTCAGTTACCTGATATGTATGCCTTTATCCCTTTATTACGAACATTACGCGCGCACGCACAACCGTACACGCACACTCACACACACACACACACACTGACACACAAATACACACACTTACTATATCTTAGAAATATATCTTAGAAATAAGTCTGAAATTAACACCTGTATCACTTGTTTTTGGGAAGAACTGTCTTCTGACATACAGAATGATCCTAGTTTAGGAGCTGTCTCCTAAATAAATATCACAAATTTGTAACAGTTTGATGTAGCCACAGGGCTACATCAAACTGTTACGATTTTGTGATAAATAAAGATATTTATTATTATTATTTATCCCATTATTAACGTGTACAAGATCGCGGTCAGAAACGGTGGTCTGAAGTTGGATGCAGGATGCTGCGCAGTAGCTATTTTTGTGTTTTTGTATTGGCAACTCATGACAATAGTTGCACAATGGTTCGCCAAACCCAACATCGGACCCAAAAAGATCCGTTGTGAGTGTACGAACCAGTCCAAAATACGCGGGGGCGGGGTATACGAACGTAACGTCGCGTTGTTCTAATGATTTTGATCCTCTAGTCGCAGTAGTCCGGTTGACCGAACTAGTGCAACTTTTCAGTAGCAGTAGTTCGGTTGAAATATATCACCGGACTACTGATACTCTTTAGTAGCAACAGTCCGGTTGTTAGTCCGGTTGACCGGACTAGTGCAACTTTTCAGGAGCAGTAGTTCGGTTGAAATATATCACCGGACTACTGATACTATTTAGTAGCAACAGTTCGGTTTGTAATACTAATAATAAAATGGTACAATACACTTTGTTACTTTATTGTTATTTTAAAATGAAACAGGAGGTGTAATCTTGTGTCTTGTGATATATTTCAACCGAACTACTGCTACTGAAAAGATGCACTAGTCCGGCTAGTCCGGTCAACCGGACTATAGGCCGACCTATTAACTCGCGCATCGCCTGCGCGGCAAGAAGGGAGCGAGGGGAGATGTTAGCGGATGGGTGAAAGGGGTGCGCGGAGCAGAGAGCTTACGTCAAATGCGGCAGTGCGCTGGCTGTGCTCGCAGCGCGCGGTTGGTGTTTTTGTTACGGACGCTTGAAGATAAACGCACAAGGTATACGACTGCCAAGATAAATCTCAAGATGAATCGCTCTTCCAGTTCGTTGATGAAGAGATGGACCGATTTATTATTAATTTGCAAGATTCTGACTCCTCAAGCTACACAGACAGTGATGATGATTCAAGCGATATGAATATTAGTGACGAATAGTCCTATAAAAATTTTATCTGTGGTTAAATATTTCTTAAACGGAGTTAATTATTGTTTTATGATTTTGTACCTATGAAGCTATTATAAAATATTTGTAAAACTTAAAAATAAATACTTAAAAAAAAGATACTTATTATTTTATTCTTTACCAACAATGTCTATCTCGAGATAAATCTTTGGAGTATTGACTCCGTGTGTAGCGTTACCCGCCCCCGCTCCCCTCCCACCGCGCAGGCGACACGCGAGTTAAACGGTCGGCCTATAACAACCGGACTACTGCTACTAGAGGGGTCAATCGGACTAGCACCCGGACTGTTGCTACTAAAGAGTATCAGTAGTCCGGTGACATATTTCAACCGAACTACTGCTACTGAAAAGTTGCACTAGTTCGGTCAACCGGACTAACAACCGGACTACTGCGACTAGAGGTGATTGCAAACCGGTACACCGTTCATGACCGCGATAGTACATACAAGTACTAAGTATAGTAGGTTTTATAAATTGAATTAGAAATCGCTGTATAAATAAGAATAACATTGCGAACTTTACATAGAGAACATGAAGACGCGGCGGCAGTACATTTTATTTAAACCTAAGTGATCAATATCGCCTGTGTCCGGGTAAGAATAGCACCCCCCCTCTCTCTTCCGTTGGGTGTCCGCGAATAAGGGAAAACAAGAAGACGTGCAGCACCGTCTTTCTATTAGATTACCTACAAACTGCGATCGCCTTTAAGCGTGTGGATTATGGCAACCCCTCCCTTATAAGGGGCAGGCCAGACATCCTTCGGATGCTGATGAAGTTGACAAAACTAAGTATCTTTTTATAAGGCCTTATAAATCGAATTAAAAATCGCTGTAACATTGCGCGAACTCTATACAGAGAAAATAAAGACGCGGTGACGGTAGGTACTATCACGGACACGAACGGTAGCCCATTTAGCAAACAGATTTCTTTGAACGGCGCTAAGTGCGTAAGAGCGGGAAAACCCCGCCCACATGTAGTTTGGGCCAATGACAGGTTGGGGTGGGTTCAGGCCAATTGTAAAAGTAACGGGAAATTGTATTATTTAAAAAAATGATGTTTTACTATTCGCTAGTGATTAACAAGTCCGTTTGCGCGATTGTAAATTTTATGAATGAAAATTGAATGAATTTTTATGGTTCGCGTTTTGTTTCATCGGACTGTTGACTGCCTTCCTACTTACCTGTGAGATGTTTTTATGGATGCTAAAAAACCCTTTAATACAAAATAAAAGAAACCAAAGTTTGTTTCTTCACAATCAAGGACTGCAAATAACACAAATATCTTAGAATATATAAAATATAAACTATACTATTCCTAGTTTTTGAATATTTTTATTTTGTTAATCTACTAAAAGTATTTTTTTATAAAATGCATGTGTATGACTTATTACTATAATAATATCTTCTTTTAATTTTATATAGTATTATGTCTGTATTCCTACCTACTATAAAACTCACCTATTCATAATCTTTTTTTTATAACATGAATATATTTACTTTGATGAACTTGAACTAATCATCGTAATTCGAATCTATTATACTGATATTTTTTCTTTTATTAGGTAAATTGAATATTGAGTTTTACTAAAATAAGTAGATCATGTGCTAATAATGGCTTAATTTTAATATGGAAGATAACCAAGAAAAGTAGATAAGGAATTTTAGAACAATAGGTAATAAAACTATTACATTGAACACGTTTTGCTCGCTCCCATACCTTAATTTTAAGAATTGCTTTGACCAAAACATAAATATTTAAAATAAGTCTTAGTGTGTTGAGATAAGATTGTTTTTTCTTCAATTATTAGCTTGTTGTATATTAATTTACCAGTGCAATAGAAATAACCTTTTTTTGTCGTATGGTTAGTACCCAACCTGTACCCTGATGTCAATTGTTTAAGTTGCTGCTAGATGCTAGACTGCTGTCTAGTCTAGATGATAACAACTGGAACTGCCTTTTTACGCGCCTTCAGAAGCATGGAGACGCTTAGTTCAAATGCCACTGAATGATCACCCATCTAAAGACTGACCTTGCCTGACGTTGCTTAACCAAGTGAGTCGTTTACCGAACAGTTATTACAATTGACTATGAGAGCTTTAGAAATAACCTGAATGTTAATTAATGTATTAACTTGTCTTTCTGCCGCACTCACAGTCATCAATTAACTTTAATCGCATTTAAGTAATTTTTTGTAATCTATTTATTTCGACTCTCCGAGTGTCTTATGATTGTCTTTTAGTATTAATTACGAGATTATTGATATATTATCTACTCACTATCCGCATATTAAGTGTTATTTGGCTTCGAAAGTCGAAATAATCCATTTACAAAATATGACTTAATCACAATTAACTATAATTGACGTTTGCGTACGGCAGTTGGTCTTATACTTGGGTATAATTTAAAAAATGTGAAAAAAGCTATTTGAAGGAATTGTCTGAGTATTCATAACTCAAGGTCTGCCAAGTTTGGTACCAGAAGTGTGTAACGCCTCCGATTTCACATTTCATATGATTTAATTATATTTTTCTATTTTATTTAACAGTAAAATAGAAACATGTAATTAAATCATAATAACCACACTATGCTTGAAAAAAAAAACCTGAATACTGCGGCAGTGATAATAAATGATGTGGAATGGAATACCTATAAAATGTTTTTTGTTATTAATTTAACATAATCACAGTATATTTCAATTCCACCTATGAATTGCTATATTATTATGTCGACGAATGCTCTTTGAACATATTTTACACTATACAAAAAAACGATACAGCCGGTGGGGTTCGAACCATGGCACTTGCTCTATACTGCAAATATCGCCGTAGACCTCCAGACCAAACAGTCATTAGCGATGTAAGGCGAAATTTGTAGTACTATTCTAAGGCACAGTTTTTTTTTTCATTACTAAAAAAACATTAGACACCCGCCGCAGGTAATCCTACTATTCAAAAGAATACCGATTAAAAAAAATGTTTCAAAGCTACGATGTATCAGTGAAAAAAATGGAAACAATAGATTGAAGCAATGCGATGGAGTTTTAAATGTTGTATTTTTTCTTCGACAATTTACATCCGATCCCAAACTAGGCAGACCAGTTAACTGATACTAATACTTACTTATACACTTTTTTTGTAAATACACACTTAAATAGTTAAAACACACAGACAGTTGGTGGGAATCGAACCCACGATCTTTTGGGTAGTGGCCAGGGTGTCTAACCACTAGACCAAGAGGCCCGTCAAATTTTTTTATGGTTCATTTTTTGTTTTGGTCAAAGCTATAATGAAACCAGTTAGTTCATTTTGTTTTTTTTTTCTAAAACTTTTAATTTGATTTTATCGTCCAAGCTAAGTAACACAATGTAAATCTAAATACTAATAAAATAACAATATTAATTTTTTTCCTGATAGGAACACATTTATTTATAGATTATTTATCCGTAAACCGGATCTTAGAGAGTATTCTTTGCTTCAATAAAATAAATTGGTTTTTTTTTTTTTTTTTTTAATTTATTAGGATTACCAACGATTGTTACACTAATACATTATCATAACACTTGCCATAAAGATTTGAACTAAATGCACAATCACTTATAGGTAAACTCAAAATGCAATTATTAAAGTAGGTGCAGTTTTTTCTTCTTTACAGCAGCTAGCAGTTTACTTAAATATAACTTAAAATTATCTTACAAATTATTGTATCTAAAAACAAAAAGACTACTCTCAGACTACTCTTAGTGGCATTTACTTAGGTATGTTAATATATGGTAATAAAACATGCATATGGAGTCAAAATTGACATCGACTAGATCACTACATTGATTCAGAAGCTTACAAAGGCGAGGAACTGGCGAGCTTGAGCCTAGAACTGTTCTGCGTAGGGGAGGTTGCAAGGGGGTTATGGGTTTACGAGGTATCCTGGAGGGTGAACGAAGATGAAATTGGGTCAACAACTGTGGACAATCAATTAAATTTCTAAAAAGTTTGTATAAAAACATCATATCTATTAAGTCCCAGCGCTTAGAAAGAGAAAGCATTTTGAAATGAATCAACCTGCTTTTGTAGGAAATTAAATTATTAGCCATCCCAGCTGCATATGTCAAATGCCACAGAAAACGTTTCTGTATTCGTTCTAACCGAAGTGCATGTGTATCATAATGAGGACGCCACACGATACTGCAGTGCTCCACCACACTCCGAACAAGACTGTTATAAATCAATATTTTTGTATTTGGATTACGGAATATTTTTACATTTCTTATTACAAAACCCAACATTTTTGATGACCATTTTATAGTGCTTTCTACATGAGGTATAAACGTTAACTTTTTATCATAAATGACACCAAGATCTCTGATGGTTTCTACCTCCTGAATTAACTCTCCATCGATATGGTACTCCGAAGGTATGATATTAAGATTCCTAGTGAATTTAACATGTGAACATTTTTTACGGTTTAAAATCATGCCATTGTGATTACACCATTGTACTATCCTATAGATATAAGGCAAAAACTCAATTATCTTCTTTATATATAAAGATGTCTCCAAATCAATCCAAATAGAACTAAACTTATCTTTTCAAAGATCATGTGTTTTAATTAATTTCTTGTTATCAGTAACTACTTATACATGCCAATTCTAAAGGGTTATCGATGGTATACCGACTTTCATCTAATAAGTAATTAACTACACGACTATGATTACTCGGCTTGTATTTCATTGAATACAGGTAACACGGCGATGCCGGCGCAAGCCTTTCAAAATGCAATAATAACAATGGCATTTATTGCGGCAATACGGGTACGCCCCGCTGCCATAAAACGAGGCGGAGCTAGCTCTGTATTTGGACGCACGTGCAAGCGATTATAGCTCTAACAGTGGTACACCGGGAATGTCCGTGATTGTACCTACACTTTGTGTAAAACTAAGGGACCTACTATATTATCATAATTATAGCAAACATCATTCTGGTTTCTGCCGCTCTAGCAAGGTGCTTACCCATCAGATTTCTTAAAAACATTTTAACTTGGGTTATAAAGTTTTTACGACGAAAAACGAGTGGATTAATAAAATTTTCAAAACTTTGTTACAATCCGTTTCTGACAACGGAAAAAATAAGACAGTTTTATATTCGCTGTGGATTTTTTCTTTTTCTTTAGTAACTGGCAGTTAAAATTACTTTAGTAACTGGCAATAAAAAAAAATTCGGGGTTCATTGCACTGATTGTGAGTCAGGTTCGTTTACTGTCTAATTAGATTTGTTTATTGCTAGTAATGAAAATGTCTGGCTTGAAGCTTCTTGACAAGAAAGAAGCTGTTCCTCTCCAGTCGTGTTCAAATAGGTTTGTTTCTATATTAGCATGTGCTTTGACCAGTAGTTTGAAATCTACAAACGATTGACCGCTTGCTTACCGGCTTTCTTGTATCTAGTTAAGTAATGGTATAGAGTATACTTCTTTTGCTGCGAGAATTGTAGGTAAAACGAAGCCAAGTCTCTATCGGACACAGAGAAAACGGGACAGCGATATAAGCGTTGGCGTATTTCTTTACAAGATCAAAAATTGAACTGATTGAATTGTATGAAGCAGGCGTGATGGCTGACCAGCTAAAGAAATTTAGTAGGGCTATATATACGGGGTGTAAGGGACATCGTACCGAAAACCGATACCAGGGATCCAGTACATGATTCTGAACATTCTGGTGTTGAAACTTCATCGGCTTTTTCATGAATTTCCAAAAAAAAAATGCCGCTTTTTTAAATAAAATTAGGTATCATCATTGGTATAACAATAAAGCCTAATTTCAATTTAAAATTATAAATTACTTATTAGTACAAAATTAGCAATCATCAGCAGCCGAAAAGTCCACTGCTGAACAAAGGTCTCTCCCTTAGAAGGGAGGGGTTTCCATAATCTCCACGTTTGGCAGGCGGCTTGATTGAAATTAGTAATGTAATTTGAAAAATAAATATTATTCCGCACGTATTCATTACATGCTCAAAAATTAACAAGTTAGTCATTTGTCTTTTTCCATATATGTAAATGGTTTCTGTAATGTTGTAACGGACAATATGAGAAATCTTATAAAAAAGTTTTCGGTACGTAGTCCCTTACATTCTGTATATTGGCCTCTACATCACCTTCCTCGATAACTAAATAATCCAATGCGGGATCGCCATGGTCAGGACGCTATAGGTCAAAACATGATCGTCCAGATCTTGAGCAGATATGTGTTGTGACAGATGTAATGACGGTGTCGTGCCTTTTCACTCTTCTTATAACAAGACTATCAAACCAGGCTCTATCTATAATAAATGTGTATCTTTCTTTCTTTTCTTTCTATCCTGAATCTTCTGGCCTTCTTTAATACAATTCTTCCACTGATTCCTATCACATGCGAGCTTTTCCCAACCACTATACCTACTTGATGTTGAATGAGGCCAGATCACGCTTGACACAGTCCTTAAATCGAAGCAACGGTCGAACAACTTTCCTCTTTGCTTCTGCTATTGTACCGAGCATGACCTGCCTAGGAAGACGATAAGAGCTCATGCGATGCACATGTCCCAGCCATCGCAGGGCGGTATAACTTGGCAGCTGTGCTCTCACAAGAACTGCCTCATTCGTGACTCTGTCTCTCCAAGAAATGCCTAAGATATTACGTACTCAACGCATATGAAAGGCACGAAAGGAAACGCATATGGAAGTCCACGTTCCTGTTTTGCATAAATCGTCCAGGTCGGCCAGGTAGTAGGGTGAAATATGGCATATTCGACCCTACCAGGCCTATTTAGCCATCATACCTGCGTACATTTATTGTTAAATTTTTATCTTGTAAAGAACAGGGTATATGGGTTGATAATAATAATTATATTGTTTATTCAACTCATCCTTAACTCATCAATATAATTATTACGATGATTGATGATTCCACTTCTATCTGTTTTCGTACTGTTAATAGCATTATGAAAATATGTAAATTTTAAACATAGACTAACATAGATGACGACGGCGGATGTACGGATAAATTCTAATGAGTTTATGTTACATTCAGTATGCATAATATTGTACCATTATTATTAATAATAAATAAATAAAAAAAAAAATATTGGCGTTGTGGGTACTACAACGTTCGGAGTCGCTGGACGTTCGGGATGTGGGCCCTTTGAACGTCCATTGAGTACGGTGGCGACTCCGAGGAGGACGGCGGCGGGGTTGCGACCCCCGTCCCCGTGAGCACCGGGTCAGGTTCCCGGGGGGCTACAATGCGCCCCCCGGCGGCGGGCTCAAAGGCAAGGCACTGAGGGCCCCTGATGCAGATCCCACCGGAGAGCCCTGAGCCCCATTTCATGTGCCGATGCGACAGCCGCGTGGGTTTTAGTGGGTAAGAATCCCACATACCCCGGTCGAGCCCCACAGCTCCCGGGGATCTTTGGAAGATCTCCCCCGCGTCAAAAAAAAAAAAATGGCGTTGTATTAAGTACGTCTTTGTCCACCACAGATATAGATTTACATAGATAACGCGAATGCATGTACTTCGCGTGTCCGAACCCCGACCAAACGTCAAGGTTGGTGCGCGTGTTAGCATCGGTGATATTTTTATATAAATAGATATAAGTAATTTGATTATAATTTTACTTATTCCTTTTATCAGCGACGATTGAGGGTAGTAGAAATTGACTATGCTTTGAAAAAGTGTTGTATTAATGAAATAGCTTATTATTGGTAGTATTTAACTATTGATTAACAAATGTAAAATTGTTATTTGAAGCCCAATGCGATTAGAATAATTTATTATTGATATTGTATAAAATATTGTAAAATGAGTAATGAAACTGATAATCTCACCCCCACTACTTGTAACCGTTTAGAACGGACAGTCTTCAACAGTCTTGAACAGTAAGTCAACAGTCGTGTACAATCTTCAGTTGGTGACGGATCACTAGAAAGCTAAGTATATTTAGTATTGTTTCATTTACATCGTTATGATGATATTGTGTTATAATGTTATTATGTTGTATTTATGATAAGTCATATAATATGATATATGACTTGGAGCTGGTGCTGGAAGTGGTTGTAGGGGCTGGCGGAGACCACTAGGGGAGTCCCATATATTTTTATATGGTTCTCACGTCATTTACAGTATTATGAAATAATTACTTTATGTTCTGAGATAGCAAATGTGTCATAATCGACATTGTTATTTAATAAATATTATATACTGATATTTGAGACTTTTGTGTTAAGGTACCTACCTCCAAACCAGTAATAAATATCCGATAATTTGATAAAGAATACTTTTCATAAAGTATTACCCTACATTATTCAGAACTAAGATTATAAATTATCTAGACTATTACATAGTCGGCTATACATCCTGACATATTAATATAGTTATATATTACATTATTTAACAGGCGCGTCTGTTGCTGCCTTGCAGCCGGTCGGCCGAAAAATTAAAAAAATCGGCGGGGCATCGGCGGCATCGGTGTCTTTGAAAAGGTTTGGATTTCCCGTCACTAAATTTCGGCCGTGACGTCACAGAGGGTGTTAAAAAATCAGCACGCTTGGTTTCAATACAAATCGTGATACTTGCGCTATCTATGTAAATCTATATCTGTGCTCTCCACTGCCTAGGAGAAAAAGCAATGATATCAATAGTAAAAGTTAGTTAGTTTCATGATTGAACCACACTTAACTATCTTTGTTTGCACCGGAAATGCACATAATTTGCAACTGTACGTGTTGTCAAAGTTTACTGTCAGTGTAACCGTATCCGGTCCGCGTCGGGTCTCAAAGAGTTCGCTAACTTCATTAATTCCACGATATCACCGGTGCTCGCCGCCATTTTATGCCGTAATATACTCGCAAATGAGACATAGTTGCGTGTAACAGAGCCGTTTATAGCGTACTACAGTCTGGTAAATACAGGTAGAGGATAATGTTAAAGTGCTTTGTGTCTTGCCTGTGCGTTGTGATCCGGTGGTATCTTTATAAAAATATTGACCATTTAAAAGTGCTAGTCTATTTGAAATAAATAATTTCATTTCAGACGTAGTCGTTTAAACGTGAATATTACATACCAATAAGTAATACTACCCCCTAACCGTAAAACGGTCAAGCATTATGGTATGTCTTTAAAATTTAAATTCCAAAAATGTTAACAGTGTAGCTAAAAGACAGAGGCGCACGGTGGGTGTAGGTTTATACTAAGAGGATTTTTCATAATGTTGTCTTTTACTTACGCGAATATTACACATTGAAATCAAACTACTTTTACGGATTATATCGCGGTTTATTTTGGATTTTTCGTTTCGGCTGTTTTGGCAACCAAGTTTAACAACTTCGCCAAGAATCACAATTTTTTTAATCCATAAAGTCCACAAAGCTTTGATATGCACACACAGACACGTCACCACTCACGAGGCGACGTTGACGTCACAGCTCGATGTCAAACGTCAACACGCGTGATGATACCACGGTTCGTTACGTTCGTTAGTTTTCAACGCGCATTCTGACTAGAATATCAAACAAAAGTGATCCAATCCAACACAGTGACTTAAAAAGCGACCGTTAGCGTTATTTTTTGTAGACTATAAATTAACATACCGGTAAAAAAAAATAACTGTGTGGCGAGATAAGCAAGACAGCTGCATTGTACCCGCTCGTCACCCGATACATGAGCCTCTAGAGCACAGAACAATAATCAGTACAAGAACTATAGAATGCTTAAATGCAAGTAAGAACCGTAGGCACAGGTAAGAACATCAAAATACATAAATATCAGGTACACGACAATAGGTACTATACCGTTAGCTGTATTTATCGACATTTACGCTCGTAACAGATCAAACCTATAACTATTTATCACTTACATATCAATATAACTCTTGTAATATAACTTTAAATAGTTCAAATCACCTGCCCCGTAGAGGAAAATCTGCCTACGTTTTGTGTAACTGGACCATAGACAAACGCGTACTCTATTCTTAATCCTTAACTCTATGCTCTAGAGCCTATAGAGCCCGCTTTTTGTCACCAGCTGCAGTGCCCTTTACACCGGAAAACAACAAGACACAGCAATGTTTACACACTGCTTCGCGGCAGAATATCTGGCACTGCGGTGGACCTAGACGGTCCCTTGCACATGGGACCTACTAGGTAGTAGGTAGGAAGTCTCCTAGGAATATTAGATATATTCTTGGGAGCCTAACTCGTATTGTCTCATATGGATGTGAATATAAATGGTTATAAATATTACAATAAAGGGGTAGGAGGCCTTTGCCTCCTGATAATAAACAGGAAAAATATAAGACAATAGACGTGATTTATTGTGATAAGAAATTTTTTTTTTTTTTTTTTATGATCTAATTCGAGCGCCTTGTGTTTATGGTATTGTCGGGTTTATTATCCATTCGTAGGTTCGTTTTCCGGGTTGTGTTATTGCGAGTTCGATTTAGGATTAAAAATTAAGAAGTCCGGAAGCTTTTTCGGTAATTAGAAAAATCAATTTACATAGCATTTCTAAATCATAAATAAACGAAGATACATATTAAAGAAATTAAAGGGGATGTACATTCTTTATATTGTTACAGCTCTGGACTAGCGTCGAAATATCGAGACGTCTTTTGTTTTATAAAATTCCCACGTTTTTAGTTTTAAGACAATAGCCTATTGTTTCATGTTTACTATCAGTTCCGTGAACCCCGGTATTGTTTCTATTACTCTTTATTGTTTAATTGTTCCTTTTATTAGGGTTTTTACATCTTTAAGCCTATTATTGGTTCCACGAACGCTATTATCACCCCAAGTTTTACAACTTTGTTTATAACTTGCGAACCTTCCAGATAGGCATAGTCCCATATAAAATACGCCACCGAGCCGACCAACAGTTAGTGTGTTCTACGCTGCGATCCCGGAAGAATCTCAACGCGATACAGTGTGCGATACGCTGCGATACCGAGTGATATATCTGCGATTCAGTGTAGTGATAACGTGAACGACTAAAGCTTGTGATAACGGACTCCGAGTGATATACCTGCGATCTGGACTGCTAACTTGCTGTACTCTCTTAAGTGTGTGTGGAAATAAAACATCTTCACAAAGCAAACGGCATTTTAAAGAACCCTGCGACGTAACAATTGGTGTCAGAAGTGGGATGCCTTTGTTGCCGCGTAAAGAAGACGACCGAACTCCGCGCACGAGGCGGCAAGTCGAGATGGACCGCACACGTCGTCAAGCTGAGGAAGAGCGGACAGAAACTTCATCAACGTCAGTGGGAGTAACTGCGACACCACCGGTGGACCTATCTGTATTGTTGGCAGCAATACAGTCTATGCAGGCCAACCAGGAAGCTCTACAAGCTAAATCGCACCGTCCGGACTCGGATGTCCACAACAAAAGGGCGGAAATGCGCCGTATGTCTGGTCGTTCGATAATAGAAGGGGGATTGTGGAATTAAATCATGTTATTCCTAAGATGTAAGGGGTTTTGTTTCTTATACTTAATTATAATAATAACAGTAATTTCCTTCTGAGCCATAGGGCAATAGCGGGCAATGGCAGAGCTATTATTATACACAAGTGCGCAGATACCGGTGCACTCTCTCCTCTTTTACCCTCACATACCGATGGGATGGAAGACCGACACGGCGGAGGGGAGATTAGGTATCTGCCCAGTCCTTCCATCCCCAGTCCGTCCAACCAGGACCGACTTTCTATATGCCTATCCAACGCCTTACACAAAACGCTGACTTTAGATCTGATGCCTCTTAAACGTAATTTTCTGTACCATTTCTAAGTGTCCTACTTGTACAAGTGCAAAATCGCAACTTTAAAGGAGAGCGATTTAAATCTCCGTCGTGCGGTTTAAAATATTTTCACCTGCACCAATTTGCATGTTTGTATCTTTCAAACTTATTGATGAAACTGATTGATATTACTTGATATAAAATATAGGATAATCCAAAGCTATAGCTGTAACTACACAGTTCGATTCCGTGTGGCTTAAAATATATTCACTTGCACCGGTATACGTAGGAGTCCTACTGGTACCACCACCGACAGAAAAAACGGTTTCTGTCAAAACCATTTTTTCACCAAAAACGGTTTTGACTAGCTTTGGAATATCTAATATCCTGTAAAGTTCCCAAGATATAGAAGATAATTTGCAGTGAAAATACTAAAATACTACTACTATACGCCTGGAAATACTCCCACCTCTATTTCCAGTGGGAATATTCACGGTAAATGCCCGGTATTTTTGGTAACTTTCCAGCCATAATGGGAATATTGCCGGCAATTTACCCAAAATATTGAAGTTTACCGGGAACATTGCCGGCAATATTCCCAGTTTGCGTAAGACCAGTCGATTTTGTACTTAATAATGTCCTTTATAAAAAAAGAGGTATTTTAGCTATCTAAAGTATCTTAACATGATAAAGTTAAACGAATCTCGTTGAAAACAAAAGCAGGCACAAGGTTTTCCTATCCGCTAGCAATTTCTCACAAATTCTTGTTTGCACAGTATGTCGTATAGCGCAACGAGATGACGTGCTAAAATGCCCACAGGGGTTTGGGTTGCCATGTATCTGAATATTACCGGATAATTCCAGACATCTCTGGAATATTTGGTGATTTGTGTATGTGGGATTACATAATATAAGTGAAGAAGAAGAAGAAGAAGAACTACATTTATTTGGCGGATAACGACACACACAAAAATATACAAAATAAAAACTTACAAACTTACTTACTTAAAAACAAAAAAAACTTAACCTTAAAAAAAGTATGAGATACATGAGGCAACTGTGCGTCGCGCTTCCGCCAAACGAGGTTGGCAACTCAGCGATATGCTGCACCGGAAATCCAGATCTCAGATCAAATCAGTGGACTGAATCTAGTTGGTGCACCTGTAAGAGTCTCTCGTTCTGAGGTTATATCGACCTGTGCGATTTTTAATTGTCTCCCGCTTTGCAAGGAGGGAAGTGGAATTTATTTTTTTCTAACTCCTCCTATATACTTTTCTAATTAAATTTGTTGCGGGTCCCAAGACAATTTAGCTTTTCCCCGGGACTCGCCGAGGATCAAACCTCGATGTCTTCAATGGTGACCACTGTAGATCCTGGCTGACAGGAGTCACAGTGATGGGAATGAGTGGTGGGAATAGTCCAAAAAAAAAAAAAATAAGTCCCAGTGCTTGATCGCAATCCCAAATTCCAACTGTGGGTAAGTAAGTGGTAATGTACCTGTAAATAATAATAATATCTTGGGACAAACTAGAGATCTGTAAAAATAATAATATTCTAGGACAAACTAGAGATTGCGCTATGGTAACCAGTGTAAGTATATATTTTTGGAAGTGTATACTTATACAGATTAATAACACCCAGACACTTAGTGGGCATCGAACCCACGATCTATTGGGTAGAGGCCAGGATCGCGATAATTTTACACGGCCGTAAACGTAAGCGGAAAGGTTTTGGTTGAACTCTAATAATGTTTTGAATTTGGTTGAGCTGAGCGGATTTTGGTATTGCGATAAAGTAAAAACGCTAACCAAAGTTAAACTGGAATTGGAACGTTCAAACGTCACAGACGTTAGTTTGGTAATTTTAGTTTTTGTTTAATAGTGTGTTTAGTGAGCGATTTAAACGTCAGCACCATGTTTGCGCCCCTAGTTTCGACAGCCGACAGGATATCTAACCGCTAGACAGTAGTTCCCAAAGTGGTCCAGGTGTACCCGAGAGTTCACGAGTGACCTGACGGGGGTCTACGATGGCGTGAAAAACTAATTAATTAACTAATCAATTGTCACTTTTTGGTAGAAACGTAGCAGCAGGGGGTCCACCGGAACCAGCAAAATTTTGTAAGTGGTAACAACGTTCCCGAAAAATATATTTAGGTACTTTGTACCAGATGTACTCTTGCGTCAGAAGTAAAAGGGTATACATTGGTACTTCGGATACCAATAAAGTGACACTCTATGGAGTGTCACGCCAGCTTACTAGACAGTGTTCCAGTGTTCTAGGGAACAATGGCGGTGATAAGCTGACAGAAACAAAATGCCACTCGAATACAGCGTCTTTAAAATGTCTGGCGTCATGGTTATGATTTTATTTTAAAGCTACCAGAAAATTTGTCCTGGAGTACTAAAACACGATGTGGTAACCCTACTTAGGGTGTTTTCCGTACAGAAGCATTCCCGGCTTAGTGTGACTGGGCTGGGGACTTATCCTGTTCAGCTTTCGATTTCCAAGACCGAGGCGTGCTGGTATCCTGATATCCGCTCTTATTATACGGTTGATAGCCTACAATTCATGGTATAATAGTTCGGACCAATATTGTATTGCGTTAACAGAAGCTTTGTCGTAGAGACTCGATTATCTGGACCTCAGTTGAACGGATATACGACTATCCGGATTGCCAATCTATGCAGTCTAATCCGTGAAATGTAAGAAAATAAAACAGAAGAAAACGTAGATTCCGAAAATGACAAAGGACTATCTCATTAGGAAAGAGTTTCTAGAAAAATGACAAATTACCTATCTACCTAAAACATAACCAGGGTCCGTGAGCTATCTGAGGAAGCATGTAACTGACTTCCTGGAATATGATACCGACATTATTTGTGAACGTAGCCGTAACCCCACGAATAAAATAAAAATACCCAAACGTGTGCTAGAACGTAGATCTATAACACCGGTCATCACTACAGAATTAAGATGAACTTAATACAAAATTTACTTTTTACATTACAACCGTTATTGTCCCAGGATATTATTATTATTATAATACCAGCCCTTGTTTATGTCCCACTGCTGGGCACGGGCCTCCCTTCAAGATGAAGGGGCTTACGTCATAGTCCACCACGCTGGCCAAGTGCGGGTTGGCGGACTTCACACGTCATTCAAAAGCTAGTTAGGCTTTCTCAGATATGCAGGTTTCCTCACGATGTTTTGTTTCATCGAAAGCTAGTAACAATCGCACAAAGACGATTCGCACATGATTAATTAAAGAAATCAGAGATGCGCGCCGGGGTTCGAACCTGCGCACCTTGTTTCCAAGGCAAACGCTCGCCCACTGAGCTGTTACAGCTGTATTATTATAACTCCTTTTTAATTTATTTACATTTTATATGTAAAAAAAAATACTTACAATTAAACACAAAAATAAAATTTTTATAAAAAAAAAATAAACCGACTTCAATAGACACCACACTAAAAAGTGAAAAATAACTTCAATATTATTGAAGTTGGTGCTGGTCAGTTGATTCTGGTGTTGGGGTAAGTATCGTGTTTAGCACCAACTTCAAGAATATTGAAGTTATTTTTCACTTTTTAGTGTGGTGTCTATTGAAGTCGGTTTATTTTTTTTTTATAAAAATTTTATTTTATTCTTTTTAGTCATATTCTCTTGAAAAGTCTTTATTCAACTATATACCGATTTGGATATAAAGCTTTAATACCAACAGGTATAAATTTATTTTAATTAAAATCTCCCAACCCAACCACAGATCTAAAATTCGGTGGGTCCTACATTTCATGGAACAGAGTTCCTGTTAACATCATACTGTTTGCTCCCATCACCAGACTCTGAACATCATTTTTCTAGCAGATACTCGTCGAGACCTACACAACGAGCCCAAACTCAGTGGGTCTACGTTTATTGGTGCAGAAATCCTCTGACCACCTTCCTGCTCCATCATCAGACCCTGGTGAAGGTTACCATTTTCTTAGTACCAGTTTTTTAGTATCAACGGATTTACATATGTTCTAAATTTCAGATCTTTCGGAGTAATAGAAGTAATTAAAAATGTCCATTGTATACGAAATATCCCTATCTCGACTTGGAAAAGAGCTGATGGTTTTCAAGAAACATCGCTAAGAACCATCTCCAATAAACCAGCATACGCCATTCTGTCCACTCGTTTGAGCGCTGCGATGCCACAGACAGTTATCAGACAGACATACACGACCCCCCCCCCCCCCCCAAACTAATATCACCTCGTTTTTGGTCGGGGGTCAAAAAGAAACCATCGAATTCGGTACGATGATCTGGATGGCGTATGACCATTTTGTAGACGAAGACATCATCTATTTTATGGTTTCTCCCAGTTATATCTCCTTCCCATCACTCATGTTCTTCGAAAAAGTTCTTATCCGGTCTTGATGAAATTCATACCGAACCATCCTTATGGTTCATGCTTTCGAATAAAAAAAGAATCACTGAAATTGGTAAATATTTGTATGAGTTATAACCATTATTGATTAGAACATCATCTATTTTTAGGCGTTTTACCAGATAATTCTGTTAGGTATGTGACCTTCTTCCTCATGGAATGTGATGGCATGGTCTGACGTTTGGCTAGCGCGCCGGCTATCTTCCAACGGGCAATGGATGAATTGCTGGTTGGAATGGATGGCGTTTTATGTCTGTTAGATGACATTTTAGTGACAGCTCCAGACCGTTCACTCCATCTCCAGAGATTGAATAATGTACTTAGGAGATTACAGGATGCGGGTTTAACTTTACAGAGGGAGAAATGTGAATTTTTCAAAGACAGAATCAGTTATTTAGGGTACGAAATCGATAAGAACGGGTTGCATAAATCACCGAATAAAGTTAAGGCTGTCGTTGAAGCTCCTATCCCAGCAAATGTAAGCCAGCTGCAATCCTTCCTGGGGCTAGTAAATTATTATAGGAATTTTATACCTAATGCTTCGTCTATATTGAGTCCGCTATACGAGTTGTTGCACAAGGGGGTAAAATTTAATTGGACTGAGAGGCATAGTGAATCATTCTCTGAAATTAAGAATTGTTTAGCATCCGACCAAGTTCTGGCTCATTTTAATGCAAATTATAAAATAATTCTTACCGTCGATGCTTCCCCAAGCGGGTTGGGGGCTATTTTGTCGCAAATAGAGCCCGATGGCAATGAGCGTCCTATATCCTTTGCATCACGTACGTTAAGCAAGGCAGAAAAAAATTACTCACAAATTCAGAAGGAGGCCACGGCTATAATTTTCGGTGTTAAAAGGTTTCATCAGTACCTTTATGGTAGATCGGTACCTTTTATTTTGCGCACCGATCATAAGCCACTTATTTCAATTTTTGGACCATATAAGGGAATACCAGAAATATCTGCAAACAGGTTGCAAAGATATGCTATATTTTTAAGTGCGTATAATTATTCTATTGAGTATATACGAAGCGGTGGCAATAGCGCCGACTATTTGTCACGCGCTAGTTTGCCGGCCGACGAAGCGGATGAGGGTTTCGAACAGGAGCTTCGTGAGGAAGACCGGGCAACCTACATTAATTTTGTACTGGAGGGCACTCCTCCAATGACACACGATAGTCTTCGCACTGAAACTAGCAAGGACGTCGTACTAAGTCAAGTTACTAAATTTGTTTTAGACGGTTGGCCCAAAAAGGTTAGGGATTTAAATATCGTGCCTTACTATAATTGTAAAGTGCAATTAGCTTATGAAAACGGATGTCTAATGAGGGGTCATAAAATGGTCATACCCAGCGTTTTGCGTCTCAAAGTTTTAGAAGAACTACATAAATCTCATTTAGGGATTGTTAAAACGAAGGCTGAAGCGCGGTCTAGATTTTGGTTTCCGGGTATTGACAAGGCCATAGAAGATATGATAGGCGCTTGTGAGATCTGCGTTCAACTGAGACCTTTGCCAGCGCGTGCACCCCTCACTCCGTGGAAATATCCACAGCAGCCATTTTACAGAATCCATATGGATTTCTTAGGTCCTTTCAATAATCTCGTTTATTTAGTTGTTGTCGATGCATACACTAAGTGGGTTGAGGTCTTCAAAATGAACAGTAACGCCGGTGCCACTACTGTAATTGATTGTTTATACGACTTTATGTCTAGGTTCGGCTTGCCGCATACTATTGTCAGTGACAATGGCACAGCTTTTACTGCTAAGGAGTTCGGGGATTTTTGTTTGTTGAATGGCATAATTCACGTGACGTCTCCTGCGTATTATCCGGCAAGCAATGGGCAGGCGGAAAGTTACGTGAAAGTAGTAAAAAAGGGTATCCGTTCTACCCTGTTGGACACAAAAAGTAAAGGGAATTGTAGCAATAAACTACGAAAGTTTCTATTTGACTATAGAAATTCGATACATTCTACTACTGGCTTTTCACCTGCCCAGTTGGTATTTGGTAGGAAACTTAGGACACGTTTTGACTTATTAAGCCCGTCATCGACGCTCCCCGCTGTTGACCTTGTTACTAATGTGAACAAAAAACAGTGCTCGCAGAGTAAATGGTATGGCGGAAAAAACACACAAAGCTATAAGAAAGGCGACTGCGTTTTTTTTAAACAATTTACTAGCAATAAGAAGAGTTCATGGCGAAAAGGAACTGTGGTTAAACGAACAGGCAAAGTTACATATTTAGTTGAAGATGCTGAATTTCCAGAAATGATTCGGAAAAAGCACAAAAATCATATGATTGCTGGAAAGGCATACTTAGATGAAGCTAACCGGAATTGGGACTGCGAAATTGGCACTGATGATTTCGATCTATCAGGTGAAGATTACAGAGGTACAAGTAGTATGGTAGAAATTCCGTCGCATGCGACGGAAGAGGAGATGCCAGCTGGTTATGCGGACGAAGTGGATGATTTTTATGAAGCCGAATCTGGAGAACCCGTTCCAAGCACATCGGATTCCGCTGTAGCACCACAAGCATCCAATCAAAGGGAACTTCGCGATCTTCCAAGAGTAGATTATAAGAAGTATTTTTGATTATTCTAAGTTATTGCGTTATTGATTCCTTGGCCATGAGGGAGGAGTGTTAGGTATGTGACCTTCTTCCTCATGGAATGTGATGGCATGGTCTGACGTTTGTCATTGGAAAATAAAGGAGTGATATTCACGTAACAAAATTGTTTTGCATATTTATTAAATTCTAACATTCCATTCATGTTTTCTCAGGAACTACTGGTTCATAAGGAATAAAAATTTTATGGGACCAACTTGATGGAATGTCCATTAGGTACAAAAAAGAATCATCCAAATCGGTACATATTTGGCGGAATTATGAGTGAACATACATTAAAAAAAAAAAAAAAAAAATACATACACGATGAATTGAGAACCTCCTCCTTTTTTGAAGTCGGTTAAAAAAACACCGACCAACCGGCTTCGAATACAGGTTCCTAGCAAACAGTGGATGAGGCTTCAGAAACAGGAATTTCCTCACAATGTGTGCCGTCTACAGCTTTCAGTATCTTATTATTATTATTAAACCACAGTACCGTTATTCGAAGCTTATAATGAGAGCGGCACTTCCGGTTTCCCGTCATATTTGTTCCTATTGGTCTACTTCACTGTGATTTGATCGGACGTGACGTCATATTGCCAGGCGGGTGGGGGGAGCTGTTGTAAAACACGCTCACTCCATTCGTGTTCATTGGCGTCTTGTTTCCCGTCACGGACACCCGTCCGAGGCTACAATATACAACTGTTTGTGGAATTTAAATCAAATTCTATATCTAAATAATTCCAAAAGTATACAATGTTGAACAACAATATTTGCTACAAATAGTTGAAGCCGAACAAAATGCACGTAAGTACAAAACATTTTAACGGTGTTTGCCGTTCGTTTTGTTTGTGTGTTCCTAATGAAATATTTTATACTATTGATAATGAAATGTTTTATACTATTAAATTGTGTGTGGTTTGAATATAGTGCAAGTAAATTGGGCTATGTTGGTCATAAATTTGTAAATAATCAATTTTCATTTAGCCCACTGACAGTAATTTGTATATTTGAAAACTTTAAAAATTATAATTTAATACTTGTGCTGAATTGATATTTTTATTAATGTTTAATGTGGGTAAGCTTTATGTGCGAGTTTTCTAAGTGGATAAAAAGTAACTGACACATAAACATGTAATATTACAAATTGTAATCTACCTGCAGTTTAAAACATTTGCAGAACTATTATTGTAGCCAAGTCCTACGATAATATAGTACATCTACCTGCAGTTTTAAGCATTTGCAGAATTATTTTGTAGGCGAGTTCTACGATAATAATACATCTCTTACAGTTAGTTCTAAGCTTTTTTTCAGAATGGATGGTCAATTTACAATAATACAATCGGAACAGTGAAACAGTGACATTAGTTGTACTTAAAGAAAAGGCGCTCAGGCGTTATCAATGTGGTGTGATAATTGGATAAATTCAGTAAACAAGTGAGTTTTGTTAATATATTACTTTTGATTGTGCGGTATCTGTAAGTTCACGTGTGCTGACAAGTAGAACTATACTCATAGGGTAACCTAAGATTGGGAATTAAAAGCCTAGATACAGTACAAATGGACTATTTAAGTCTTATAATTGTGGCCGCCACCTCAATTTTACAGACAAACCATTTGCGAACATATTTTTAACAAAAAAAAAAAAAAAAGAAATGCTGCTAAAATAGTTTACAGGCAATGATATTATATTATATACAATATCATTGTATCATTGCTTGCATGACAATATTTCGTAGTCTTCTTGTGTGGGCTATGTAGGTTAATTACTATTATAGTCTGTGAGCAGAAAGGTGGAAATATAACTGTTTCAAAGTTAATTGAAATACAATTACGGTTTTCTTTAAAATCTCTTAAAACCTTTTCAATAAGTTTGTGCGACGCAATATTGAGTATTGAGAAACGTAGAGATGCTATCATATTAACAAATCTGTTTGTCTTGGAGAAATCCAGTGCATGCGTACGCAACGCAGTAACTTTTAGTGTCTAATACACAAAATTCACGTATATATATGGCAAGCCTCGTAAGGTTACAATCAATATAAAGTACTATCTCATGGCACAAGTTGCCATCCATCGTTGCAGGATGGGTGCACAAATCATAAATCTCCCATCTCGGGGGCAGTACATGTACAGTTGCTCGTCGTAAGGCAAGCTCCTGGTTTCCAGATTTAATTCTGATAATCTTG
The DNA here is from genome assembly GCA_911728495.1 of Furcula furcula. NCBI lineage: Eukaryota > Metazoa > Arthropoda > Insecta > Lepidoptera > Notodontidae > Furcula > Furcula furcula. The sequence goes on from OU452243.1 coordinate 5,498,345, forward strand.
TCAAAGCCTAAAAGTTGTTGGCTGAAGTCTACTTCACCAGAATAGAGTACCATCGCGTGGTACGAGGTCTAATTTCTATTCTCCTTTGCATAACGTTTGCAAATATTATCGCCCACCCTCGCAGGATGGGTACACAAATAATTAACCTGTCGCAGGATGGTATGTATCATCTCATGTATGTTGATCATGACCACGCACCTGATTCAGAATCAATTTTGACGATCTTGTCAGTCTGACCGTTGTTGGCCGACTTCTACTTCACCATCAGCATTAAGTACCATCACGTGGCATATTTTCTAGATTCCATTTTAAATTGCATGGAGTTGCACAAACCACCACCCTCGCAGGGTGGTGCAGGGGCATATATGTATATATATATAAATAATAAACCTCCATCCCGTGATGGTACATATGTACATAAGTAGTTATTTATTTATTTTATTTCTTAATTGCTCATAAAAAGAGCATGTATCCGGTTTTTAAAATAAATTTTGATTTGTCAATTTGGAAGTGGTTGACTGAAGTCTATTTCACCATCAGTATATTGTCCTTCGCAAGGACTGCACATTTTATTACTCGCCCTCGCAGGGTGGATACACAAAGATTTAACCTCCCTCGCAGGGACAGTAACATGTATAGCTCGTGGAGAGAGCACGTACAGTGTATCCGGTTTTTAGAATCAATTTTGATTTGTCAATTTGGAAGTGGTTGGCTGAAGTCTATTTCACCATTAGTATATTGTCCTTCGCAAGGACTGCACATTTTATTACTCACCCTCGCAGGGTGGATACACAAAGATTTAACCTCCCTCGCAGGGACAGTAACATGTATAGCTCGTGGAGAGAGCACGTACCTAATTTTCAAAATCAATTTTGGCATTCTTGTCAGTCTGAAAGTTATTTTCTGAAGTCCATTTCATTATAATAATTTGACTGGCCCGTCGTTCTCATAGACACCCTAACTCCTACTCAGTGGTCGTGGGTTCGATTCCCACCAAGTTTCTGTTACTATTTATCGATATAAGTAGGAAGTGCATTCGTATCAGTTGTATGGTTGCCGTTGTGCAGGCTGTATCTGGTTTGGGATCGGATGGCCGTGTGTGGGTTGTCCCAGGATATTATTATTATAAGCATAGTGACATTGACAGGGTATTTTTAGCAATTACGTACCTCCGCAGGGTACCCCAATAAGTAACAGTTCCCTGCAGTCTTCCAGTCTTATTAATAACCTTTTTCTGAGGAGTTTGTTCTGACTATCACGCACTCTCGCGGGGAGAGAATACAGAAATTTACCTTTCAGAAGAAGGTTGCAGTTGCTATACAAAATTGCACGTACGTGATTCTATGAATCAATTATATATAAATATATAAATTTCATAACCCTGGCTTGCAGTCACGTCTTGGATCCTAATCATGGTCCATTAATTTTACTGTCTTAAAATATTAGGAGCGTAAACTGCTAATAGTTTATCAAAGTTTTGGATACAACATTTTAAGAAAGTTCTTCAAACAATGATTGGATATGATGTGGGGACAACATGTCCTTTATTTGAAGACCACCATTACTTTTTCTATACTATATCCCATTTCAAAGTTAAAAGGTATGTAATCTTATAATTGGGACTTCTGGGGATCCATAATGATGGAATCATTCACGAGTTTCTATAACAATATCAAACTCAATTCTGTGGGTGTAACTGGGTGTAAGTAACCAAGTTATGCCAAAATGCATCGCCTGCATTATTAGCTAAAAGTAATGCAGTCCTCATTCACAATTGCGGAGAACAGGCGTATAATTGTACGAACTGTAATTCTTCTAATGAGAATAAAGATTCTTTAACCCCATAATTTAACTTCCGATCAATGTCGGGAGTAAGAAAATATAAAGAAAGCATTTGCATTGCAACCAAAAGTAATATTAGCAATCCTGCTTACTATCTCTTGTAATTTCGCATTTATTACAAAGTGACAACACAAATTTCCTTTACAGAGGTAAGGGAAACTAGTATGCAGACAGGGGGTGGGACCAACCATTCACAGATGCTTATGAATATTATATTTTTCAATTAGTTCTTTAGTACAAATCAAATTTCATTGATAATATTTTATACAATATCCTTGTAGAGACAGATAGTAGGATATATGGAGTACATAATATGTCCATAAATATTTAAGGTACTTTGGAGCAGAACGACTACAAATCATCCTCCATGTATGATTATTCGTGTATTCGGTGAACGTATACTTACTCGTATTGGCTCTGAAGTATTCTGGTATAGATTAAATATATATTTAATCGTATTGGCCCTGAATTATTTCGGAGAGCAGACTCTGTTCTTGAACGAGTTTTGAGTCATCTATTCATATGACACAACTTTTAAAGAGTCCTAGTTTTCGCATACAGACAATATTCTTTCGTTCTGAAACTTAAAAATGTGAGTTTTGGTGATCCAGACTTGACCTTTCAAATCGAACCAAATATTACATTAAAAATTCACGAAGTAGTTTGGAATTATCATGAGCTTGTCTTGATTTTCTAAACTAAATTAAAATAACTGGAAATATTGCCACATTTTTTGCTAATTTATAGCGGATTCGAGCATTAATCATTGTGGTATTATTATTGCCTAACTCTGACAATGTACAATACTGATCAGTCCAGTTATTTGCTTGTCAATTCTTAGCAACATGTTCTTAAATCGATTTTACTTATTAATCCTTTACTCATCTATTTAGGATATGATTTAGTGAGCAATTTTCAAAGTGGCTTACTTCACATGTAGAACACATACATGCATAGTATATAGCAATGTATATACGATTTAACATTTATAAAAAGACCCTGACTAATGACTAGAGAAATGCCTTAATAGAGTTTAGATAAAAATCCCATATAATTTATCTATTACTACACAAAGTGAAGTCTACTCTTCACACTGTTGCTTGCTGGATGCTAAAGATTATCACACTGCATAATAATTAGAGGTAAACATTGTAACATCACCTAGTACTCTGTAAAGCATAGTCGTGTCGTTAATCGGAAGGCCACGTACTGCAAAGTATACAACATCGCAGTACCTGGTGTTGTGTTTAAAACCAAATTGTATATGTATTCAGTTATCTTATCTTTATTGATGGGTCAAAAAGACTAAAATCACGAACATAATTTAGCTTAATTAATTACCTATCATGCGTCACAGGCGTAGTGGTTTTTAATAATAGCTAGCACATTGAAATTGGAGATTTTTAATACATTTTACACTGCATTATAAAGACGAAGTCAAATACACATCACAAAAAAAAAAAAAGTATTTTTGTACTGGATTGTTTAACAAAACACAATGAATAATTGGCATAATATTGATTTTAATGGTTGATACAGTTCTATTCTCCTCTTCTCTTTTTCTGCTACTCGTTTCTTAAAGAAATAATTAGCATATACAAATATCTATATATATATAAGAATGCAATCTATTGAATTTTTATTTAAAATTCATACTTGGATATTTAAAATACATCCGTAAATCACATTGGCGTCATTAATCTACTGATATTACCAGGCGATAACAAACACGTCTCATTATAAGCTTCGAATAACGGTACTGTGGTTTAATAGCAGCGTTTTCCCTGAAAGAAAACGCATATTAAACTACTTACCTTATTCGAAGCTTACTTTTTAAACCTGCCTGGTATTTCTTCGACACAATGAACACGAATGGAGTGAGCGTGTTTTACAACAGCTCCCCCCACCCGCCTGGCAATATGACGTCACGTCCGATCAAATCACAGTGAAGTAGACCAATAGGAACAAATATGACGGGAAACCGGAAGTGCCGCTCTCATTATAAGCTTCGAATAAGGTAAGTAGTTTAATATGCGTTTTCTTTCAGGGAAAACGCTGCTATTGTGTTGCTTTGTCGCACAATTCTTGTAACAATATCATTGTAGTATGCGACACTGCCCATCCCACATTGTACCTCGAAATTACCCCGGCAATAGCAGCATAAATACGGCTTAACAGACAAAAGAACACAATTTATCTTATCCAATACAGTCCACTTCAAGATTGTACAATCCTGCTATTCCTATTACAAAGGGCTCCCGCACATAACCGCGAGAAACAAATGAATTTTCGATACAAAAATTCAAATATCTGTGAGAAACAAATGAATTTTCGATACAAAACTTCATTTGTTTCTCGCAGATATTTGAATTTTGCGATGCGATGCGAATTCGCAGTTATGTGTGGGAGCCCTAAATCATAATACATTATACGAGCACATAAATAAAGTTATGACTGCAAAGAGGTCTATTCAACGGCGTAGGGTGGAGAATGCAAAATGACTTGGAAATAAACAAATGCAGAAATGTTGAATATTCGTGAGGACGTTCTCATAAAGCAGATTTGCCACTTGCAACTTTTAAGGGAGGCAGGATATAAGTAAAGAGTTTTAAGTAGACTAAAGCAGTTTATCTAAGGGTTTTAGGAATGGGGGTTACGTTTTCTAAAACACTCAGAAACAATGAAGGAATGAGTTTCAAATTTGCTAGGCTCAAGAGGGGAGGCAGGGGTAGGCATACAGTCGACTACTCCCTGAACAATTTGAATCTAAGATCAAAAACCTAAGTAAACGAGTATTATTTCGTACATTACAATCAATCGTAATGGGTTCTTGAAGCAATATACTATTCCGAGCATATTTCTTTCTAAGGCTAAGAATTAACTAAGAAAAATTACTTAAGGTCTTAGTATACTATGTTTAAGTGCCTAAAGAGATAAAGGAGCGACTAGTAAATACATAATAAGCCGCTTGTCTAGAAAGTGCTTTTATAAAATCTCGGATCACCTGGAGGACAAAGCTGCGTGGTCTTCCACTACGATACTCTTAAAAATTTATAATTTTAAGGTAGGTATATTGTAACAATATATCAAAAGAGTTCGTTTGTTTCCGTTGGATTATCTCAGTGGATATCGTGTTATTATCCGGTGGTAGTTATAAAAAGAAGACACTATCACACACATCATATCACAATAGTTTGAATAAAAATTAAATGCCCTGTTTAGTCTAGGATCAGATGACCGTGTGTGGAATGTCGCAAGTTTTTTTAAATTTAAAAAAACATTTACGTCAGTTATACGTTATTTTTAAATTCAGAACAGAGTTAAATCGGCGCAGCGGAGTCCGTCCAGACGAATTACAGCCAAACTACAAGGTCCCTAAGTTTTCTGTCCCAAGGGTGGGGGGTGGTGGCGCGGTCGATAACATCCCCTTATATCCTGAGGCGAGTCGGTTCTACGGAATTCGTTTTGTGCACCATTGAAGATTTCGTACGGTTATTGTGACGGTTTAAAATTGATTTGAGTGAAGTAGTCACTAGCCCAGCATTGCGGTTTCGCTTTCAATGCCCGGGGCGAGTGGTTTTTTGGACAAAATCCTATCCTAAAAACTGCCCAGTACCTATTGTGCAATTGTGCAAAAGTTTTTTACTCAGTGCATTAAGTTATTTACTAGCTGACCACGTATACGCGATCGCTTTTTACGTTTACCAAAATAAAAAGCACAAAAGGCTAATAAACCTATCTAACAGTGTACGAATTTTCAAAATCCGATCCGTAGTACCAGAGATTACCCCCGAACAAGATACATTATCAAAGGTTTGTTTAAATTGGTTGAAATATAACGATAACTGTTGGAAGTGTAGGAGAAGTGCGAGCGAAGCTCATCACTCAGCTAGTATTTAATCATTCATTCGCGACATATAACGATGTCTAGTGATGATAATCCCAATAATGTGCTATAAATTCACAATAAATCTTTATCGAAAGCTTATATACGAATAAGCTTTATATTCCGAATTCATGGCCACTTTTACTAGCAATGATTTGTAGGGGACGAGGTATTACGATTACATGTTTCGATACCACAAATCGATACTAAAATATCAATCGAGATATCGATACAATGCATTATTAAATTGTCTAACATTAATTCATGCAGAACGGGGATTCGTTGTTATCTAGTGATTGTTACTTTATGCAAATTTCGTGCAAAGCCTTGCGTGTAATATAATAATGAATAATCTCCTGGCCGATACGACCACAGCCAGAGCAGCCAATATTTGCCAAGATCAGTAAACTACGAAGGAGATTTAACAGTGTACACAAGGCGTCACCTCAACCTAGGCTGTTTGGATTTTGAACTTGAATTAGAAGTTGAACGCTGCGAATCGTGCGATATGTTGTTCTTATTTCGTCCCACTCGCTGCGCCCGTCGGCCACCGCATAGCCCGTCTCTTTCTTTCCACGAATTATCTTTGTTGTATATAGCGTAGTTATCGTTATATAGGGTGTGGAACCTCGATTCCCTGGACACAATATCGGCTTTATTGGACCATGACATTGAGCCTGCCCCTCCCCGGCAACCGTATGCTACACTATCAGAAAGACACCGGTCTCGCCTGCGAGGCTGAAGGGTCATACGTATACGATCTCAACGACGGGCATCACCCCACTGAGTTTCTTCCCGGCTCTTCTCAGTTGGGGCGCGTTGTGAACTGGTGTTAGAATCAGTCCTCTCTAAGCGACAGCCTAAGCCGAGGCCGTTCCTCCCTGTAGTGCACTTGAGCTCGTCGTGCCTGCCTTTCTGGCTGGAGCACTCTAAGCGCTCGCCCTTTTGCCTGATAAAGCTGTAATGGCCATTTGCGACCAACAACGTCCATCCTCCAAAAAAGGTGTGAAACTTGACATGTGTACAAGAGCGGTAGAGCAGTGCAGCAGTCTATAAGCAGGACTGTCGCTTACCATCAGGCGAACTTATCGCTTGTCTCGTTACTAGGTGGAGTACATAAATACGCTTTAAAAAAATCAAATTGTGCTGATACACGTCTTATAACGTTGAACACAACCCTGTCTCTATTAGGTACGTAGCGGCTAGTCAAAAACATTCGGCCCTCTAACGAGGCTCGATAACCAATATCTCAAACCATTTATCTTGAAGGCCACAGAAAGGTCGCAGACAGTTCCTCTGGGAGTACAAGAAATTGATAATTTTTAGATTATCGTTTTATACAAGTAGGTTCTTCAGGTTCAGGTTCATAGCTAGTGGTAATCGCTGTTCGGATAACTATTTATGGCACTCACTTGTGTAAGTATGTTGGCTGCTCCTCAGTGTAGCTTCGATATTCTTCGATGTGATTCGTTTCTTCGACCATTATCTGTCCCATTTCATTTCAAAGATAACCCTAGGACGTCCACTGAGTACGGCGGTGACTCCGAGGAGGACGGCGGCGGGGTTGCGATCCCAGTCTCCGTAACCAACGTGTGTAATTTTTTTAACGTTATTTCAAGACGTGATTTTCAGAACGTGGCGTCAAATTAAATACTTACATTAGTTTCAAAACATACTTTAAAGCTATCATGATTCCGGATCAATATTTTTTAAGAACATCATAACGCTGTAACTTCAACAAAGCTTAAGTTATTTAACGGGAATATTACGGTTTTAATTTATATAATTCCGCAGCAATCTCGCTGCAAATTGCGGGCGTTAAGTTCATTACGAGTTGGTACTAGTATTTTATATTAGAAAATATTACCAAGAGCACCACGAGAGCATATTTTTTGAAAATTACAAGATTATTACATTTTTTCTTCACTTATTGCACTGCATTCCACTGCAATATTTAATTTTCTTTTAGTTTTTCATCCAAGAGAGCGAGTGAGATAAAAAAATTGCATAAGCTTTAAAGACTTATAGCCTAATTCAGTAAGTAGAAAGTTAATATAAAGGAGATTTAGATTAAATGTAGACACAAACTATAAAAAGAAATTCACAAATTAAAAGATAAATGTTATGAAATACAGCATTTTCCCTTGTGTTTATTTCGTAAAAGTTTTTGTATTGAAATTGAATAACTGAAAAGTCGCTGTAACGAGAATTATAACTAGTAAATAAACTGACAACTTCTGAGCTTTTTATAAACATATCTGTTGAAACAACCATCCTAATCAAACCATCCCGGTTTCGTAATCTAAAAATTCCGTCCACTCGTTTGGAAATTGGCCACGAACAGTATTCGTTCACTGTTGGATATAGGCCTCTCCAATAGCACACCACTCGTCACTCCATCTAGCCTGAAGATGTCCTACACTACAAATGCCAATTGGTATCTTCACTTAAGAACTCAGATATGGTCAGTCCACTGTCACTACAGCTTGATAATCCGGTGGCCTATATTTCGAAGCTTTGGATCTCTTCTTTATCATTGCCTTCTTTGAGATTCGTTCTTTCAGAGAATATCCGCGCATAAACCTTTCCATAGCTCGCTGAGCAACTTTTAATTTATAAACCGGCTGGTTTATAAGACAAACATATGCCATGTTTTTGGCAAGACTTCATGCCAAGTACAATAAGTCAGAAGTTACACTTTGTGTCAGCCTATTCTTACCATTTGTATAAACCATTCCTAGCAAATGAGGTCACAGACGAATAGCGATACAGCGATATATTCGTCATGACAAATTACCTCATTGTAACAAATTGTCCGACTACAAAAGGTCGCTGGGCCCGAGCAACGTGCCCTGCGAAACGCTTGACATAAGTCTCACGTATTCTTGATATAAATGTTAGTTGTGATTTGTTTTATGTCTTTAACGTGGGGTTTGGTGTCAAAGTAATATTATTAAGGTACAGAGGCGTAGGTATTATAATGAAATAAATCGTTTACGTGCTTGCGACAAATATTGAATGTTTGACCGTAATCCAATTCAATGCACGAATCGGATTGATTGTAGCATTTTTAATCTCAGTTCCATTTCAATCCATCTAAGCATTTTTTTAAATTAATATAATCTTGTGCCCGACAGCAATTCTATCAGTGTTAAATGGTGTTGCGGTCGTGTATGCAGGTAACGCTTACTAGTTTTATAAAAACATCAGAATCTATTGAGATATAAATAAACAGCACAAAGACCCTGTGACAGAGGAGCTGCTGTGCTGGATGCAAAAATAACTACGGAGGAAAAAGGAATGACAAAGAAAGAAGATAGGAACGGACAGCAGTGCTGCTCTGTCAAGCACCATCGTAGCTAATCCACAGAGATTAGAAATGGCAACCTTACAAACAACATCACCCGATGGTTTCATCAGTAACTTGGAGATTTCCACAGTTATAATTTTCTAAGCGGGTGTGCCTGTGCCGGACCTCTGTTTTACCAACTGGCAGACTTTGGAAACCAGTGTCAGTTTTCTTTATTTTTTCTTTCTCGCGGGGATATCTTCAAAACCTGCGTGTGGTAAGTATGTGAGATTCTTGCCGCAACAAACCCCGCTGGCTATCGCATCGGCACGTGGGAGGGGCGAAAAAGTCTCTGTTATTAAGATATTTTGGAAAATAGAGGTAGGCAAAGTATTGTTTTCTGTACTTAGCAAGTTAAGCATGCACTTTTCAATTCTTGTCTAATTAAGTCCTACAATTTCCCATAAAGAAGAATCTTTTTGAATAACCAATCAACATATTCGTTTAACATAATGTTGTCTTTACTTACGCGAATATTACACATTATATCGCGGTTTATTTTAGATATAATCCGTAAAAGTAGTTTGATTAAAATATTCGTTTTTTTATCTTTTTTATTTTTGACGCGGGTGAAATCTTCCAAAGATCCCCGGGAGCTGTGGGGCTCGACCGGGGTATGTGGGTTTCATACCCACTAAAACCCCCGCGGCTGTCACATCGGCACATGAGAGGGGTATCCCAGGGCTCTCCGGTGGGATCTGCACCAGGGGCCCTCAGTGCCTCGCCTTTGAGCCCGCCGCCGGGGGGCGCATTGTAGCCCCCCGGGAACCAGTCACGGTGCTCACGGGGACGGGGGTCGCAACCCTGCCGCCGTCCTTCTCGGAGTCGCCACCGTACTCGGTAAAGTATCCTAGTCTAACAGCCGTAGGTCTTGCTAATAATCACACTTAATTTTGGTATAATAACCCCGAAATATTCAATTCGACATGAAAAGAAAAAAAAACGCAGAAAATCCAAACAAGTACGAGATTAATCTGATCGCGGAGATAAGAAGCGTCGAGTAGCGGCAAGATATTTATAGCAAGTGGGCTACAAGCACAAGCAGTAATGATCGCTCATTATGGCCGATGGCGTTGCCGATAAACCGATATTCCGATATCCTATTGCTTATTATTACACGCGTTGTAAACAACGAAAGAGGTTTTAAATCGCACGCCATTGTCATGATGTCATTCCGATAACGTATTATTAATAGGTTACTCTAGCAGGCCTGACCCTGACCCAAGTGTAGAGATTTTTTAATAAACCTATCACCACCCTAGGAAAGAACAAACAAAAGAATGGAGAGAAAGCGGAGGTCTAACCTATTCCAAAACCTATTTAGCGCAAGAGTAAAATTACCCTTAATAGATTACAAATAAGGCACTTTCTAGGTGAAGGCACTTTCTAACTCATAGGTCACTTCGAGCCAATGAGCACTTTCACATAATAAGACTTACTGCCGAACCTACAAATGTCAATTATAGTTAAAGATGATTAATGCATTTTTTGGAATCGGATTATTTTGACACTCGAAGCCGATTAATACTTAATACGCGGATTGTGAGTAGAGATATCAATTATCTCGTTTTTAATAATTGAAAATAATCATAAATGGCTCCCACAGTCGAAATAAACAAATTCTAAAATGTGACTTAATTGGAATTAAAGTTTATTGGCGTTTGCGAGTGCGGCTGTTAGTAACATAGATTATGTGAAGGAGATGAAGAGTGCTACACTTGTGTACTGCGATGCCTGCGATGTTCTTCCTAAACGTAGGGAGAGACATCTGGGAATAGGTTAACTTAGACAAGATGATTATGTTCATCTCCAAATTGGCGCAAACGTGAAGCTAGCTAGCTACGGAGTAAAGGACGAGGGCCTGCACAAGAGATCTAAGAGGGTCGAAGTGAGTTTCGGCGACTGCCAGACCCAATTTACTATAGCCAGACTTCGCGTCGCCGCGCCGCCGGTGAACGAGATTAGACCACAAGTCTGGCGGACCAAAATATCTTATTTGATCGCCAACGAAATTTAAGACTGCTAGGTTTTATTAAATAATTACTACTAGCTGACCCGCGCAGAGCTTCGCCTGCAATTGGCGCGGCTTGGAAGCAAGCCGCTTAAAGCTAGTTGGAACCCTTTCGTAGCAAGTTAATTAATTTATCATCTAATTTTTGAAGTGAAACTTCTTATGCGACTTCCAAAAATGTTATCATATAACGCGTTAAGCGTTAAACGCCGACTCCGCCGACTCCGCCGACTCCACCGACTCCGCCGACACCGCCGACTCCGCCGACTCCGCCGACGCCGATGACTCCGTTGACTCCGTTGACTTTGTTGACTTTGTTGACTTCGTTGACGTCGTTGCGCGGAGAGGTGGAATAGAAAGAGACAGAGCGAGAATGGAATATCACTTCTTCCGCGCGGAGGGACTCCACGCACGCACATTTTTGAAGTGAAACTTCTTATGCGACTTCCAAAAATGTTATCACATAACGCGTTAAGCGTTAAATGATAGGTGATAGGCGTTAAGTGATAGGTGTTAAACGATAGGCGATAGGCGTAAATTTGTTATATATAATATAAATAATAGGTTATGAAAGCGCTCATGTGACGCCGTCACTGAGTGAGTGGGTGAGTGGGTGAGTGGGTGAGTGGGTGAGTGGGTGAGTGGGTGAGTGGGTGAGTGAGTGAGTGAGTGAGTGAGTGAGTGAGTGAGTGAGTGAATGAGTGTGTGAGTGAGTGAGTGAGTGAGTGAGTGAGTGAGTGAGTGAGTGAGTGAGTGAGTGAGTGAGTGAGTGAGTGAGTGAGTGAGTGAGTGAGTGAGTGAGTGAATGAGTGAGTGAGTGAGTGAGTGAGTTAGTGAGTGATTGGTTGCTTGGTTGCTTGGTCGATTGGTCGACTGCTCGATTGGTCGATTGGCCGATTGGTCGATTGGTCGACTACTCGATTGGTCGATTGGTCGATTGGTCGATTAGTCGATTGGTCGATTGGTTGATCGATTGATTGATTGATTGACCGACCGGTGTCGTACAGTGTCGTACAGTACAGAGCGAGAGTGAAGTGTCACTTCTTCCGCGCGGAGGGACTCCACGCACGCACATTTTTTTTTTGAGTTTATCGGGAACAGACTGACAGACGCGATGGAGGACTTTGTTTTATAATACATAGGTAAATATGTATGTACCTAGATAGGTACTGCAGCAGTATCAAATATTCTGCTACATAGCAACATAACCTTGGTGTGTTTCAGCGTAAAGACGAATGAAGCTGGAGAAATTACTGAGCCAAAATCTACACATTGCTGCTTGGTGGCAATTTATTTACCACTACAGTGGTGCGACAATACCAAGGCACCAATCACCTAGAAAATAAAACCTAATTTTTAGAAAAGTACCCGTCAAATGATGAGGGCTTATTGCATTTCTTTTAGTGTAACGCTAACAAAACATACAATCCTTGTTTCGACGGCACAATTTAATAACGGGCTCGAAATAATTCCAGGTACGGGTAGGGTTGTCACTTCAGACAGGTCCACAGCTCGGCAGTTTGATGTGGATCATGAAGCTGTCGAATACATGGGTAGAATGTTTTGACGTTTGTTGCAGAGGGTCTGAGTTTGTCAATGTAAAATTGCATTTATTATTTATTTTAGATTGGTATTCTACTCGTCAAATTTCTTTGGCCAATGTACATTTGATCAAATAAATTGGATGAAACAACGTTGATATTTGATCAAGATTTTGGAATAACAATAAAATTTGCTTTGATTAAAATTTCGTGGACAATTCCAACCAATGAGGAATTGTGATAATATATATTTCTTATTATTATTATTTATTTATAAAATAAAAGACGAAGGTTAAGTGCCTGAAGACGAAGGTTTTTAACCAGTGTGTGTTGCCAGTGATGACATATGGTACTGAGACGTGGTCTCTAACGGCTGGCCTTTTAGAAAAGTTCAGAGTCACACAACGAGCCATGGAGAGAGCTATGCTCGGAGTTTCTTTGCGCGACAGAATCCGAAATGTGGAGATTCGCCGAAGAACTAAGGTCACCGACATAGCTCTCAGAATCTGCAAGTAGAAGTGGCAATGGGCAGGCCACATCGCTCGAAGAACCGATAACCGTTGGGGAAGAAAGGTTCTCGAGTGGCGACCACGAACCGGAAGACGCAGCGTTGGCAGGCCTCCCACTAGGTGGACAGACGACATTGTGCGCGTCGCAGGTAACCGGTGGATGCAAATAGCCAATTGTCGTTCATTGTGGCGTTCTAAGGGGGAGGCCTATGTTCAGCAGTGGACGTCTTCCGGCTGATGATGATGATGATAAAATAATGCCTATGATACTGTGATGATTGTTTTTTTTTCTCATGCATAATCGAATCATAATAGCAACGGTTTCATAGCACGCTGGCTACTTTCGCACTTTGTTAAATTTTTAGTATTTTAATGCAGCAAAATGCCAACCTTTTTTAAACCACCATACATTAGATCGCACCAGGCCTACTTTTTTATTTTTTTCCACAGTTACATCGCAACACATTAGGTAACTCCCCACGTACCTTAAATTTCTCACCTACTCAAATTACTAAGAAATCTTGGACAAAGACATCTAACGAGTGGAACGCAAGTTTTTTATTCGACCTAGTATTAACGAGACAAGCAAGCCGTTCGCCTGATGGTAAGCGACACACACACCTATAGAGAGCTGCATTGTCTGCTGCTGCAGTGTTTATGTAGCCTTGTTACTCCTATCCCTTTGGCCTTTTAGTTTGATGTAATTTTGCCGTAGTTTATTGTTTTCTTCTTTTCTCCCTTGTTTTATGTTTCGAACGGCAGGACACACTATCGCTAATGTTGAACAATGTTTAAAAAAGTGAAAAAATTACAAGCCCGCTGAGTTTCTTGCCAGATCTTCTCATTGAAATCAAACTACTTTTACGGATTTTATCGCGGTTTATTTTTGGTTTTACTATCCCGACGTTTCGAATGCCTCACAACACACATGCACGGAAAAAAATGGTTTAGCTGTGGTCGCTAAATTGGTTTTGCTGCCAATTCATTTGCTGCTCTGTATAATATCTTAGGTACATCAGCAAAGCATTGTGTATTACAACTAAGACCACTTAGCTATTATTGATAACGACATTTAGCTATAAGAACTACAAAAAATTAACAGGTGTTACAAATTGTTTAACAACTATCGCAAACTTTTTTCGCTATATCATCAAAACAACATTAGGGGTTGCCCTTAGCTGTGGCTACAAATCATTATTACCATTTATGGATAAATACTTCGTCACTATTGCAAAAAGATAGATGCCTTAAGCAGCAAAGACATGTCTGTATCGGTCCTGCTAATAGTCTTTGCAATCACTGCAAATGATTTTGCAACCAGTACTAAATTTGTTTGCCGATGAATCTGTGAAGTTTAATTTGCTAATACTGTTCAAACTCTTAGTAACTATTCCAAATTATTTTAAACACCACAACTAATATTTTGAGCTGTGGTTGCTAATTATAATGTCTTCATATAGCTAAATGGTATTTGCAATCACTGCAAATAATTTTGCAACAAGTACTAATTTTTTTTGCAGATGAATCTGTTAAATTTCATTTGCTAATATTGTTCAAAATCTTAGTAACTATTCCAAATAATTTTAAACAACACAACTAATATTTTTAGCTGTGGTTGCTAATTATAATGTCTTCCTATAGCTAAATGGTCTTTGCAATCACTGCAAATGATTTTGCAACAAGTACTAAATTTGTTTGCTGATAAATCTGTTAAGTTTCATTTGTTAATATTGTTCAAAATCTTAGTAACCCTTCCAAATTATTTTAAACAACACAACTAATATTTTTAGCTGTGGTTGCTAATTATAATGTATTCCTATAGCTAAATGGTCTTTGCAATCACTGCAAATGATTTGGCAACAAGTACTAAATTTGTTTGCTGATAAATCTGTTAAGTTTCATTTGTTAATATCTTAGTAATATTGTTCAAAGTCTTAGTAACCCTTCCAAATTATTTTAGACAACACGACTAATATTTTTAGCTGTGGTGGCTAATTTTAATGTCTTCCTACAGCTAAATGTTCTTTGCAATCCCTGCAAATAATTTTGCAACAAGTACTAAATGTTTTTGCAGATTAATCTGTTAAGTTTCATTTGTTAATATTGTTCAAAATCTTAGTAACCCTTCCAAATTATTTTAAACACCACAGGTAATATTTTGAGCTCTGGTTGCTAATTATAATGTCTTCATATAGCTAAACGGTCTTTGCAATCACTGCAAATGATTTTGCAACAAGTACTAAATTTGTTTTCTAAATCTTAGTAAGCCTTCCACATTATTTTAAACGCCACAACTAATATTTCGAGCTCTGGTCGCTAATTATATGTCTTTATATAGCGAAATATCTTATTAATACTTTCAAATTAACTTAACAGTGAACCATAATAATACCTTGTCAGGGGTAGCAAACTAGAGTTGCGTGAGTTTTATAAGATCATTTTGGAACTTTATCTAATTGTTCTAAATTTTACAACTATTTTTTTTACAGCAAGTTACAACAACGCACAACGGCCAGTGTTCTTTATGCAGTCTCGTAAAGTTAAATGTATATCAAAATTTTCAAAACTAACGGTTTCACGGACGGTTTCCATTACGAACCCAAGCGATCAAGGCATAGTGTAAGGGGTGAGCCATTATATCGACACACCCCTCTATATGGAGGGGGTTCTGGACATAGCCCACCAGCTGGCCGTGTGCGGGTTGGCAAACTACACACGTCTATTTTTGAATTATGTGCAGGTTTCCACACGATGTGTACTTACATCGTACACTGCACCATAAGACAAGTGATAATCAATATTGAAATTAAGATGACATGAAATAAGAAAATCTCCGAGGTGCAAGGCGTTGTTTGAACATGGGACTCTTGTGTTCAAGGCATGCTTTTTGACAAATTTTCTTGACTTCTGTTGACTAAAATAAATATCGCGATTTTACACGTATGTACTTCATACATGCATCTAATCCGTGGGGTGTCCGGCTAAGAACAACATCCTCCCATCTTCTCCCGTTGGGACTCTGTAAGAGGTGACTAAGGGAAAATAAGAAGACGGGCAGCAGCGTCTTTCTATTGGATTACCTACCATCTATATTGCGGTCCCCAAGACGCCTGCCAAGCGAGGGAATTATGGCAACCCCTCCCTTCTAAGGGCCTTTGTTCAGCAGTGGACTACTTTAGGCTGCTGATGATCATACATTTCGTGGATGGGTTTATATATTTAGGTATACATATCTACTTGTTGCCGATTATTATGGATATAATACCTAAGATAATAATAAAACACTGTTTACGGTTACTCAATCTTATGTAGTAATAGGCATTTACTACCTATTAAATACTTGCGTTTTAGTTTGAATTATAAAACGAGCCCGAATTTTTTTGCGACTTTTGCAAATATTATATTTGTAACAATACCATAGAATAATTTGCCAGTACAGCTAACACGATTAGTGTTTAACTCAGATAACGGGCCTTTAAAAGTATTACCAGATATACCAGATTGATTTATGGAATCCGCCAAAATAGTGAACAAATGGATTTGACTGTATTCACTCGGTCTCTGAGATGGGTTTTAAACATTGATATGTCCCACAGTGAGTAAAACCGGGATAACATCAGCAGTGCCCACGACTTGTACGCGTGGTCTTTAGTTCATTGTAAATAATGAAGAAAATAAAAAAGGACCAAATGAATCGTACCGAGGACCAAAAATTCTATAGATAGGTACGATAAACGATGAGGAGTTCGAATATTTGTTAGAGTAGGTATGATACATTCGGAATAATATCGTAAGTATATCGTTTCGAATGTATCGTTGTCAATTTTGAGAGTTGATATACGAATCCAAGATCTGTGGTTATTAGATAGACTTTCCTCAATAATGCGCAACTGCTTACAGTAGGTACGTCCGATGGATTAGTATGCATTAGGCTTAAGTCCATTGAGATATTGCTTTAGGCTCTCCAAACTTTCGCGCATTCAAGGGTTACCTTCCAGCTCCATCATCAGATCCTCATATTGGGAAAAGTCAACGGAACTCTTAAAGCCGAATCAAGCGAGCCTAAACACGATGTGATTACTAGTACCCACTCAAGGGTTCCTTTACCCACCTTCCAGTTCCATCATCAGATCCTCATTAGTGGTCAAAGTAAATAGAATTCTTTAAAACAAAACAAATGAGTCCAAACTCGGTGAGTTTACTAGTAGCCATCTAAGGGTTCCCCCTTATCCAAATTCGAGCTTTATCATGAGATCAGCTCGATAATACTATATTAATATATTGTCACGGGTCTTTGACACATGTGCAAAATTCCAAACGATTTGAACGTGTAGAAGTGGGTGAAAATGGAGTGGCAATATTCTATTACCATCATATATACCTACGTACTTATTACAGGTGAAACTAATAAAAGCGCGTTTAAAAGGCGTTTAAGCTAGCTGCTCATATTATGGCGAACACACAGACAGCAGATACAGGCTTAGTACTTGTCAAGACAAATACATCTAGCCTAAACACGACGGGGTTATTTTGGGTATTTCAGTAGTTCCAATGGTCACCATTCCTAATGTTCCTATGGTCCAATATTAGTAAGTAGCTATGTTCTTCGTAAGACAAGAAAGCGAGTTAATAGGTACAAAAGAAACGTTTTAAAACGAGCCCGAATATTTTAACGACTGTTGCAAATATAGTATTCGCTGCAGTAGCATACAATAATTTGGGATGGTAGCAAATTTATTCGCGTTTTGCGCGGACAAATGAAATAACGGTTCTTGCAGGTGTTGCCAGAGTGACGATTCACTTAATCACATCAATTCACTAAGACTTTGCAGCTCGCTTTACGACTCGATGAAACGCTATAATATAACGTGTTAGTTGTTTATTTAATAGGCGATAAATATTGAAAATTATAATAAATATGGTTTTATACTTTTCATAGGGTGATTTTTCGATAGTTGGGTTAAGTATAGTTTTTGAATTTACTTTTTTATTTTTGAAATCTCAACAAAGTTATCAACTTTGAGTCATAGTGTTAAAAAATATAATGGTTCCATGAAATCTCAAACTAAACCTCTGTAAAATACGTTGATGTGATAGATATCGAAATCATTGAATCATTGATCTTGAAATACATAAGATAGTAGAAGTACTTAATAAAAAAATATAAGATGTTATTGACCACTTACAATAACATTCTTCAATATATAAAAATAAAGCTCCTTCAGAAAGTTTGAGGTGTGTGGCCCTAGATGTCTAACAAGTACGACAGCTTGCTTGGTGGATGTATAAAGTGTCTCCAGCGGCGGGCTTAAAGGCAAGACCAGAAAACCCTCAGTTTTCTGGTGCAGATCCCACCGGAGCGTCCACGCCTCCCGTCTCATGTGCCGTGCGACAGCCGTGGGTAAGAATCCCACATACCCCGGTTGACCCCATAGGTCCCGGGACCTATTGTATGTGTCCCCCGCGAGAACAAAAAGCAAGTAGATCACGATATACAGCTTGACACTTATCGTGTAGACAGCTTACAAACAAGATCAGGGTTACTTGAACAATAGATTTACGGATGTACGGGTACTTAGTAGTAAAATGGAAAAATGAATTTAGGTAATGTCAAAATAGTAATATTTTGTATGTGGCATACCTACACATAATCGCCATCGTAGCTGTCATCATAATAATAATAATGTCATCCAAGCCCCTCAGTACCTATCCGACGTATGGATCATCTTACTTTCTAGACAAAAAGATCCGTCATTGTCCTAACCAGTAAGAAACAATTACCTACACAAAGTTGTTGCTCCCTGCGGGAATGGAACCCGTGACCTCCGGTTTGCAAAGTAAGTGGTGCTCCGCTGACCGCTTAACTAAGAGACTCTTTATCCCGAAAAATTGAAGGGTTCCTGCAGGACGGGGCATCAAAATATAAGGGTAACGTGCAAAATATATAGGATGATTTTGATATAATTTATGTAACTCTATCGAGTCGAATCGGGTGGTCAGACTGGGTTGGATGGAGTCGGATTGAGTTCCGTCAGAGTCGCTGGACGTTCGGGGTGTGGCCCTTCCTTAGGATGTCCATCCAGTACGGTGGCGACTCTTAGGAGGACGGCAGCGGTGTTGTGACCCCCATCCATGTGAGCACTTTGACACCGTGAACGCTAAAATGCAAGGCACTGATCACACTGGTGCAGATCCCACCGGAGAACTTTGGTGTCCCCACTCATGTGCCAATGCAACAACCTCGTGGGCTTTAGTGGGTAAGAATCCCACATACCCTGGTTGACCTCCACAGATCCCGAGGACCTTTTGAAGGTCTCCCCGCGAAAAATAAAAGGGTCGGATCGAATCGGGCCGAAGGTGATCAAGTTCAATGGAGATGGATCGTGTTATATCGAGTTTTATTTTATGAGTATAACGCGAAAATTACCTACCTACTGGCTGCGTGTGAAGCCGCGGGTACAGCTAGTTCTTAATAAAGATTTTTTTCATATATTTTTGTTAACAGTTATGACTTAGCCTATCACCCGGTCCTGGCTTGATGTCGATTTCCGCATGTACATTACTAACCTTTATTTTTTACATTTTAATGTTAAAATGATAATATATTATTTGATAGAAATTACATTTTTAATAGAAAAGTTTCATCTGTATTTTTTTGACAGCACTAGCAACATTGCTTGGTAGTTAGTTTTTCGAATGCTGACAAACGCGTGATCATAGTCATGATCTGTGATGTGGTGATAGGATAGACGGTGAAGTTATTGTGCAAGGAAGGACGTTACAAAATTATTGGAAATCTGGGTTTATGACCAACCAGTCATTGATACATTCAAAGGTTAGTACAATATAATAAATTATAATTGCCTGTAATTAATTGAACAGAATAGCAATCTTACATATGCCTTATTATATGAAAATGTGCTAATATTTCACAAAGAATTTTTCGGCCACTTATACTAAACCTTCCATTTTACATAAGCTCTTCGGAGTCGCTGGACGTCCGGGGTGTGGAACCCTTAGAACGTTC
This sequence comes from Furcula furcula, assembly GCA_911728495.1. Classification (NCBI taxonomy): domain Eukaryota; kingdom Metazoa; phylum Arthropoda; class Insecta; order Lepidoptera; family Notodontidae; genus Furcula; species Furcula furcula. The sequence continues at coordinate 5,518,510 of OU452243.1, forward strand.
ATTGAGTACGGCGGCGACTCCGATTAGGACAGCGGCGGGGTTGCGACCCCCGTCCCCGTGAGCACCGTGACTGGTTCCCGGGGGGCTATAATGCACCCCCCGTCGGCGGGCTCAAAGGCAAGGCACTGAGGGTCCCTGGTGCAGATCCGGCGCGCGGGTTTTAGTGGGTAAGAATCCCACATACCCCGATCGAGCCCCACAGCTCCCGGGGATCTTTCGAAGATTTCCCCCACGTCAAAAAAAAGGTATCTTCCATTTTACATAAGCTTGTGGCGAGCTGTTGGTGCGTAAGGTCACCACGGACCCGAGTTCTCTAGAGAGTCGGTCAGGGCCCCCACCTTGGCGTGACTTCGTCGACCGAGTGGAAACCGAAGGGGGCACGCAGGACTCTCAGCTCTGGCTAGTCTTAATTGGCTAGTCCAGAGAGGAGCTGTTAAAGCTATATGCTCCAGGGGTGAAAGTGTTAAAGGGTATAATGCCGCGAGTAACTTCGGAGAAAAGGCAGCACACCTCTAGACACCTGAACCACCCACACCGGTGTTGCACTCCGTCGTCTTCTGACGGCCATATGAAGAGCCCAATCTAGTTGGTGGCAAGTCACCGCTTGACAAAATATAATTAGTGTATCTACTAATTATGGCAAATGACCCCGGCCTTTTACAATAGCCCAGTGTTCAGTCCACCAAATGCCCACTTAAGGAAATCAAGAAATCTTTCCATATACTTCAATAGTCCCTACACCTGCCAGAGTCAACTGCTGTTTATATCTTATTTCCAGCAGTTGATTCTGGCAGGTATGTTCCATTTCATTAATTTGTTCTAACAGGCCTATGTGTTGGATTCGTCCCCATGCAAGCTTTTTAAAAGTCCGGGTGTAAAAGCCCGAGTAAACAAAAATGAAAAATAATAATAAAACCTTTATTGCAGGCAACTATGGCCCCTAGAAACAATAAGCCTATTATTTATTATGAAGCTGGCTTCAAAATACAGAAACGGTAAATGTTGTCCTTGAGAACTGGGAATGCACGACATCAAAAAGATTATCAATGTCTAAAGGATTAATGGAAATCCACAAATACATGGACGATAGATTGGTAAGTAACAATTTATTACGAACGTTTTAACTAACTTCTACGAAACTCAATCTATATGGATGCGTCCCATTTCATATAAATTTATTTGGTCTATTTTCATTTCAATAACGTTCACAAGATCTAATAAACGTGAGATATACCAACTGTTGCTATAATTTCTTTACATATAACATTTATATATTCTAAAACTTATTTCGTATAATGTTATTGGATCTCAGAGTAATTAGAATTAGAAGTGGTATCTCCTCTAAGTATTGGATATAATGTTTATCTAATCGAAAATCATTAGGTCTATAGTTTAAAATGTATATTTATAGGTACCAACATAGTTAACACCTCGATTCAGAGCAATCCGACTCGGATATGTTAGGCTAGAAGCGGAGCTCCCGCCTTAACCTTCGTGGTTATTGTCTTATGACCACCCAGAATTAGGAGCCCCGCAAAGCAGGGCTCGCGAAATTACAAAAAAACATGATATTATTATTATTTTATTTTTATTATATTAGGCTAAATAGGTTTTATATCTTGTAAATGATATCAAATGGTTTTGTAATCAATGTATGTTATGCTTAATAAAAATAGTTATTTTAAAATTATATCAATCGTTTATTATATCAACTGATATGAAATAAAATTATAGATTCAGTTATTATATCTTGTAAATATTAGAAATTTTGTAATTATATCAAATAATACTTACCCAATCTATATCATTCATTTTTTTTATTTGTCCACAGCTGGAAATCGATTTTAAAAATTTCTCTACTGATGCTGAAATGCAACTGCATGGAGACGACTCCATCAAATATTGTGTATGTATTTTGTAAGTGGTACTGATTTATGAATCCCATATTATATGATTTTACTCAGTATTTATATTATAACCATATTCTGTAAAGGTTCTAGTAAATACATATTACATGTATGCCTAGTGTATCGATGTTGTATACAAGATGGATTTGAAATCATCGGCAATACTTAAGACTATGCTTCTGCATGTGAATTGCATCCATAGTACAATCATTTTAGGAATAAAAAAGTTTAATTAAAATAAATGTCAGGGATTTTTGTGAGGACTTGACTTGCGTATAAAATATGATGACTATCATTCTGAAATACGAGAATTTATCTGTAGTGATTCATTAAATGTTGTACCTATTATCATTTTAATGTTATGTAGAAGCAAAGGTTAAAATATTGCCAACATTTTCCAATGCTCCCTGTAGTAGTGTATAAGTGTTTTTGTACCCTTATGTGTAATCGTTATTTATATTAAGTATAATGTATAGGCTATAAATTATTGTTAGTCTCAATTTGTATATGCTGCAAGTTAGCTGCAGAATTGTGGTTTAGTCGGGGTATTAGTGCAGTTGACTTATCTCACTATACGGACAGTGGGATAGTCGGTCAACAGTTTCGATGTAGTTATTTCAACTGCACCAAAACTGCAATTGTATAACTAGCTTGCAGTTTAAATGCAGATCATGTGCATTTACCCTAATAGGGGGTTAAGTATTGCATATTTTAAATTAATATACAGGGTTACAGGAAAAGTCGTGCTAGATCCGTTAAGGGCGTGGAGTACCCATCATTTCTGACTTATTTCACTATGAAACACCCCACCCTAAACTTAACCCTTTTCGAGATTTTCGACTTTAAATTTTTTTATTGAAAATTGCCGATGTTTAGGCTATTAAATTTTATTTTGTTTATTTTGTGTGTATTATTATTATTATTATTGCATTTTGACATGTGTAATAAGATGCTTTAGGACGTCAATCATTAAAATAGTGCACAAGTTAATTGAATAGGCCGTAGTAGACAAGTGTAAGTAAAGAAATTACAAAAATAATTAGCAGGTTTATTTTTCTCTAAGGGATATCTAAAAAAAATATTATGGCAGTTGTTCGACAGATGTGTTTTAAAATATCTTCGTTTCATCAGCTTTCTAACGAGGTATAACTATCTAGGGTTCGTATTACATTTCGTGGAAAAAAAGTAGTTGGGACGCTTCAGGTAGCAGTTCTAACGGTCCCGCATCTATTGTCCTTCAAGTTGGGACACACCGTGCGAGCGAGACAAGTGACGATTTATGCAGGTGTGAATGAAAGAAAAAATGTGTAGAGACTGATAAGGGCTGGTAATACAACACAGGATATTGTTTTGGTTGGCAGTCTGCTTTTGTGCTTCGTACATAGTAGATGTGATATCGTTTTGCTCTTTTTCTCGAATTGGCTGTGATTCTGGACTACTTCTTCTGATTTGTGACTACTGTGCTTGTTAACCGGACTCAGATTTGTACTTGTGATACGGAAGTGTTGAAGATGACGTCCTCCACACCTGAGGAATATGCTGATATGCTTATTTGTTATGGATACTGCGATTGTGTGTCTGTGCAAGCTCGCAACGAATACATAACTCGCTATCCCGGTCGTCGAGTGCCGGATGTGGCCGTTTTTGACAGAGTTTATCGAAGACTTCGAGAAACTGGCTCTGTTTTGAGACGAAGTACAGACATGGGAAGACCACAAATTGATGACAACGAAGAACAGGACAATGAGATAGTGCAACGCTTTCGAGCGGATCCAGCTACTTCCACTAATATTGTTGCCCGTGATCTGGGACTTTCGCAATGGAGAGTGTAGTTTACAGTGCATACTGCTGGCCTATACCCGTACCATTACACGCCGGTACACGTTATTGAAGAAGGAGACTCCGCGAGAAGGTTGGACTTTTGCAGATTCATGCTAAATGCTGACGTAGAAGACCCAGATTTTCTAAGAAATATCTTGTGGACAGATGAATCCAAATTTGATAAAGATGGCATAACTAATTATCACAACGCTCACTACTGGGCCCCAAAAGAACTAAGGAATCCCAATAAGAAAAGAGTGACGGGGTCCCAACGAAGATTTAGCGTGAATGTGTGGATGGGCATTATCTCCAATCATTTGATCGGACCTTACTTTCTCCCGGACAATCTAAATGGGGAAAACTACGAAAACTTTATGAGAGGAGACTTGAATGACTTGCTGGATGATCTGCCACTCAACTTAATAAGGGACATGTGGTTCCAACATGATGGCTGCCCTGCCCATTTCAGGAGAAGTCTCAGAGACTGGCTGGACACAAATTATCCAAACAAATGGATAGGACGAGGTGGGCCATTGCCACGGCCAGCAAGAAGTCCGGACCTAACCCCCATGGATTTTCATGTATGGGGGCGCATGAAAAGTCTTGTATACAGCGAGCCAAATCCAGTTTCGTCTGTGGAAGAATTAAGAGAAAGGATTGTTGATGCAGCAAATCAAATGAGGACAACGTTGACCACTGGAGTAGTGAAGACTGGTCTCCGTAGAAGGATGCGACAATGTATTAGAAATAGAGGTGGCCATGTTGAACATGAACTGTAGAGAGTGTAGAGTAAGAAAAAGTTGTGTGAAAACCTGATTTAGTAAATGACATTTCATGCTTACCTATTTTTGTTTTACTTTACTTTTTAGGGCTAAGTATTAACTTTCTTCACCACTGTCGCCTATGAAACTAAGTTTTTTTTCCACGAAATTTAATACGAACCCTAGATAGTTATAGCTCGTTAGAAAGCTGCTGAAACGTAGATATTTTAAAACACATCTGCCGAACAACTGCCATAATATTTTTTTAGATATTCCTTAGAGAAAAATAAACCTGCTAATTATTTTTGTAATTTCTTTACTTTCACTTGTCTACTATGGCCTATTCAATTAACTTGTGCACTATTTTAATGATTGACGTCCTAAAGCATCTTATTACACATGTAAAAATGCAATAATAATAATAATAATACACACAAAATAAACAAAATAAAATTTAATAGCCTAAAAATCGGCAATTTTCAATAAAAAAATTTAAAGTCGAAAATCTCGAAAAGGGTTAAGTTTAGGGTGGGGTGTTTCATAGTGAAATAAGTCAGAAATGATGGGTACTCCACGCCCTTAACGGATCTAGCACGACTATTCCTGTAACCCTGTATAAGCTTAATGTTCCGATTATAGTATAGTATTTCTTTGTTGTTCCGATTATATATAGTATAGTATAGTATTGAAAAAAATTGAAATTGACTTTGCCCTTATTGTCACTTTATCAGATAGTGATTTTATGATCAAGTTAGTTAACACTTGTACTTACAAAAGTTGATATGTTGGAATTACTGTCTTATACCAGTGTTACATAAAATTGTTAGTAAAAAATATTATGTATATAACTTTTCTTTTCAATTATCCAAACTAATGTTTGTTTTACGAGTAACTTTTTTGTGATTTCAATAAATAGATACTTTCTTTAATTTTGTTTTGTATTGACTTCATGTAACAATTGAGAATGGTGATTAATTTATCATAATTCGTAGCATGTTAGGTAGTTTAAGCAGTACCTAGTAACTAAGGTAATTTATTACTCTATCGTATCACTGTAGCTGCACTTGACAGTGTTTTAAGTGTAAATGTTAGTTGTGTTTGTTGGCTCACCTAAGGATTTCGTTTCAGTTATGTATTACATTTATTTGAAAAAGCTAATGTACAGTAACATGGAAGGTCATTTTAGCTGTTAAAGCTAAGTTAATTTGATTCTGTATCGTTTCACCTTAGCTAGAACTGACAGTATTTTAGCTATGGCTACAAATTGTGTTTGTGACTAAACCTAAGGATTATTGCAATATCTAATAAATTTATGAGAGGTAGCTAATATAATCCGTAGTAGCATGGAAAATAATTTTAGCAGTCGAGGCAAAGTTAATATGATACTGTATCGTATCATCGTAGCTACAATTGATATGACGACATGAATAGAATATGATAAATAAAGTATCACAAAATATCTAATAATCCTGAGTTGCTATAAGTATTTCAATACAAAAAAATTTATTTACGCACTTGATGGCAACAACATAACAATTTATTAGAAAACGAATAACATAACCATAACATATTTAAAGCTATGTAACCGGTAACCATTTACACATTCTTTTTAATAGTTAAAGATGTTGAATTGCTTTAATTAAATATGTAAATGATCTCATTATTCGTCTTCTGAAGATTTGTTTTGTTGCCATCAAGTTTAATAAGGACAATCTATCGTATCAAACATACTTCTAGCAACATGAGATAGTGTTAATTCATATTTTGTGATATATTTTTTTATCATATTATAATCATGTCATCGTAGGAATTGTAGCTGCATTAATACTATACAGTATCAAATTAACTTTGCTTGTACTGTTAAAATTACTCTACATGCTACTACGAATTATATTAGCTACCTCTCATAAATTAATTAGATATCGCAACTAAAATCATTATGTGTAGTCACAAACACAATTCGTAGCCACAGCTAAAACATTGTCAATTGCAGCTAAGGTGATACGATACAGTATCAAATTAACTTAGCTAATACTGCTAAAACAAACCTATCATACTACGAATTATATTAGCTGACACACATAAATTTATTTGGTGTCGCAACTAAAATCCTTTGGTGGAGTCACAAACACAATTCGTAGCCACAGCTAATACATTGGCAATTACAGCTAAGATAATACGATACAATAACAAATTAAGTTAGCTAATGCTGCTAAAACAAACCTATCATACTACTAATTATATTAGCTGACACTCATAAATGTATTTGGTGTCGCAACTAAAATCCTTGGGTGGAGTCACAAACACAATTCGTAGCCACAGCTAACATATTGGCAATTGCAGCTAAGGTGATACGATACAGTATCAAATTAACTTAGCTAATACTGCTAAAACAAACCTACAATACTACGAATTATATTAGCTGACACTCATAAATTTATTTGGTATCGCAACTAATATCCTTTGGTGGAGTCACAAACACAATTCGTAGCCACAGCTAACACATTGTCAATTGCAGCTAAGGTTATACGATACAGTAACAAATTAAGTTAGCTAATGCTGCTAAAACAAACCTATCATACTACTAATTATTTTAGCTGACACTGTTAAATGTATTTGGTGTCGCAACTAAAATCTTTCGGTGGGGTTACAAACACAATTCGTAGCCACAGCTAACATACTGGCAATTGCAGCTAAGGTGATACGATACAGTAACAAATTAAGTTAGCTAATGCTGCTAAAACAAACCTATCATACTACTAATTATATTAGCTGACACTCATAAATGTATTTGGTGTCGCAACTAAAATCCTTGGGTGGAGTTACAAACACAATTCGTAGCCACAGCTAACATATTGGCAATTGTAGCTAAGGTGATACGATACAGTATCAAATTAACTTAGCTAATACTGCTAAAACAAACCTACAATACTACGAATTATATTAGCTGACACTCATAAATTTATTTGGTATCGCAACTAAAATCCTTTGGTGGAGTCACAAAAACAAATCGCAGCCACAGCTAAATATTGCTAATATTGTTAGCAGCCACAGCTAAATATAGCAAATAATATTCGCCGCTACCGCTAATCTTAGCTATGACATGTAGTAATTTTAACTAAAATAATTCGCTACCTTGGCTAAATTCTGGTAGCTAAAAACACTTTGCAACGACTGCTACAAACTTCGCTGTCCCTATAGTTCGTAAGAAAATTTGCAATAGCACCTAAAATTTAGTAGCTGCAGCTAATTTTTTTTTTCCGTGTGGTCACGGGAGGACTGAGATGTTGAACGTCCTTATGTCACATTTATGCCGGTGTACCCTCAGGTCTTCTTAGTTATTATTGTTGGTCCGATCTACGCAGTAAGAGCTTACAGTATCTTGAAGCCGTGCAGTGCTTTGCTTGATATTGGATTTAATTATATTTATCACAAGATCCCAAGCCGGTGGTAACCCCCAACCATCTACTCTATTGAAATTAGGATGTTTTTTTGATTTCAATAGCCTCACGAATCATCCTAGGTAGGAATCGGTGTTCTTTGGCGAGGATTTGTGGTTTATCAAACCTAATATCAGATCTTCTCAGTTGAGGCCGCGTTGTGATCCGGTGGTAGCTTTAAAAAAAATACTATTCAAAAGTGGCCTTTTTGAAATAAATAATTTTGACCTTGACTAAGCTAAATATAAAAATTCACGACAACCCTTTATCGGTCTATTTTATACGAAACCCGTTCATAATGTCCTCGCGCTCTTTGTACGTAAAATTTAATTTTAATCTCTCGTTAAGCCGCTTGTTGACTGCGGAACAACGTGAGCCTTTATTATCGTAAGCACTCAGACGAAACTTTGCTCTTCTGTAGCTACGAGTGTGTATACAAAAGTGACGTCATCGCATATGACATTCTGTGAGTAGTGGAGTATAGTATACACTTTCCAAAAACAAATGAATATATTTTCTGACCCGACGCCAATTTTGACTGCAAACTGCAATCCCACTTGATAAAAAGCGATGATGCAATCGGAGATAACAAAGTGCACTAGCTTATTAAAAGCTATACACTTTAGCCTTGAAAACACCCGCAAACTCGGGCGAGAAAACTGTTCCAGCCCTTAGCTGTATGTAATATTAAAGAAACCGCTTTATACGGAGCGAGGATGCGTTCACAATGTCATGGTATGTACCTCGTTGCGCGTCTTGTTGTCCGATACTAGCCTTCTATTATTGAGCCTGGTCCAATCAAATCATGCAATTCCTACGCAGACTCTTCGGTAGGTACTGTGAAATGCCGACTATTATATCCTTTAATCATATAGATAAAGTATTTTATATAGTACCGTTCAAAATACAATTAGCTGTCCAAAATACAGTTCTCTCTAATTTTTAATAGATCAAAATTCAAATCAAATATTATCTCTTCCTTACGATCGCCATACGATTAAGACAACACCCCTTTCTAAGAATGAGGATTTTGTCAGCTGCTGATGATGATTGTCTCTATAGCCACGAAATTAAGATGAACCCCAAATAAAAAACAACAGGTGCTCTTCGATTCTGTGTCTATTAATATACCTAAATGATCTATTAGTACCATGGTAGTAACCTTAGTTTCCGTGAGAATACTTTACGACATGTTTACACATCTTTCACATCATATCTCTTGTACTGAGCTCCACAACCTAATGAATCATTTTTTTATGTAACTACAACTGCGGACCGGTGCGCAAACATTAAACAAATTGGTATATTTGGACTCACTATCAAACATTTTACGAAAAGTTACAAACCAACACTATTTCGGTTCTCACTTTTCTTCTATGCAGTATCAAGGTCCCTCTCCTCTATCAATGATTTAGGCCATAAGTTCTCAAGCTTCTTATGCTACAGCCCACTTTCAGGTCAAAATTTCCGAGGCCTCAAAGATTTTAAGCTTACTATCCATGTATAAAAAATCTAAAAACAGCTAAAATATTTCAAATCCGCCGTCTCGAAGATAATATTAATGTTTATTATTTTTTCTTGATCTTTTACCGCCTCATTTAAGGACCCCCATCGCCCACGAGGAGAAAGCGTTATCCCACACTTTGAGAATACTGAGAACTTGGTGTATGAAATAATCTACCACAAGGACGCTCACTGGCACTTGTCCCAATGCACATTTGCTTCATTTTTATATCCCTAACGCAAAAAAAGAAGAGGGTAATAAGCGTGTAGCTCGTAGCTATCAAACAATAGGGCGAACTTGAAATGTGACTTTTATATTAGAACGTTGTTCAAATCAGGATAGTTCTTAACTATGAATGATGATATTCTCTTTAGGCCAATTATTATGAGTTCATCTTGCTCCAGGGGATTTTTACATTTTTAATTAATACTTTTATCTAAAACAGTTTGCGCCGTTTTTCATAAAAAACACATTGAATACTTTTTAGCACATAATATTTATCAAATGAGACTTAACCTAATATCTTAATACCAACTTTGTATCTCTAATATAAACAAATGAGTCCAGATTAAAAAGAAACATTCAATTATGTAAGAATACATAAAAAATCTTTTTACAAAGTTGCATCGTCACTCACAGGTTAGATGTACTTACCCCGTCTGTGACAGGGTTAAAACTTTGGTTAAATCAAACGGCTGATTCACGAGTCCTTAACAGTACAAAGGTTGGTCGCGTACTCTCGATCGCTGAGGGCGAGGCAGTGGAGGGTTAAGAGAGCACTTCTGCCACTTAGACTTTCGGAGGGTTAGGTACTATAGAACCACATGTCGAGTGTGCATTCTGATTACATACGTAAGCTGCAAGCATGATGTGCAAATTTTGAGATAAGTGTGATTATGACGTCACTATGACGTAGTATTTCACCATTTTGTATAGAGAACTGTTTAGAAACTGTTTAGATTGCGATGGTGTTATAATCTGTGCAAGTTTTCGCGCGCTTTTAAGTTACTTTTTAAAACGTGCAAGACATTTGTCTGTGGAGCCAGTGTCATGATGTACGGGAATCAGGGCCTGAACTGACGTTTCGGTGTTGAAAACTACGTCATACTCCACACCAATCTGTCAAGATTGCAAGTCGTGCTAGGCCTGAAGGTTGCTCGTATGTAAAATTAATGAAATGTTTGGACTGGATATAGGCGACCACAATATTTTACGATTGCAAAAATAAACCCTAACTACTGTTTTTAAAGTTTTAATTATTTTGACACAAAATAACCACTTCACGTCATGTGTCAAATGTTAACGTAGCTCAAAACATTCCCTTCCAATTGACCCCGCTTCGCAAAACTGTGTGACTTAGTTTACTTCGCAAAATTCAATTATCAATTTACTCATTAGTTTCACAGACATATTGTAGTACTTATGTAGGGCCAATTTAATAGATCACATTTGACATCTGTCAGTTTCTTTGTTCTGTCTGTCTCTTTTGTCTTTATTAGCAGCGTTTTCCCTGAAAGAAAACGCATATTAAACTACTTACCTTATTCGAAGCTTATAATGAGAGCGGCACTTCCGGTTTCCCGTCATATTTCTTCCTATTGGTCTACTTCACTGTGATTTGATCGGACGTGACGTCATATTGCCAGGCGGGAGGGGGGAGCTGTTGTAAAACACGCTCACTCCATTCGTGTTCATTGTGTCGAAGAAATACCAGGCAGGTTTAAAAAGTAAGCTTCGAATAAGGTAAGTAGTTTAATATGCGTTTTCTTTCAGGGAAAACGCTGCTATTAAACCACAGTACCGTTATTCGAAGCTTATAATGAGACGTGTTTGTTATCGCCTGGTAATATCAGTAGATTAATGACGCCAATGTGATTTACGGATGTATTTTAAATATCCAAGTATGAATTTTAAATAAAAATTCAATAGATTGCATTCTTATATATATATTTGTATATGCTAATAATTTCTTTTAGAAACGAGTAGCAGAGAAAGTAGCAGAGAAAGAGAAGAGAAGGAGAATAGAACTGTATCAGCCATTAAAATCAATATTATGGCAATTATTCATTGTGTTTTGTTAAACAATCCAGTACAAAAGTACCATTTTTTTTTTTCGTGCGATGTGTTTTTGACTTCGCCTTTATAATACAGTTTAAAATGTATTAAAAATCTCCAATTTCAATGTGCTAGCTATTATTAAAAACCACTACGCCTGTGACGCATGATAGGTAATTAATTAAGCTAAATTATGTTCGTGATTTTAGTCTTTTTGACCCATCAATAAAGATAAGATAACTGAATACATATACAATTTGTTTTTAAACACTCAATGCCAGGTACTGCGATGTTGTGTACTTTGCAGTACGTGGCCTTCCGATTAACGCACTTCTTGGACACGACTATGCTTTACAGAGTACTAGGTGATGTTACAATGTTTACCTCTAATTATTATGCAGTGTGATAATCTTTAGCATCCAGCAAGCAACAGTGTGAAGGGTAGACTTCACTTTGTGTAGTAATAGATAAATTATATGGGATTTTTATCTAAACTCTATTAAGGCATTACTCTAGTCATTAGTCAGGGTCTTTTTATAAATGTTAAATCGTCTATACATTGCTATATATGCATGTATGTGTTCTACATGTGAAGTAAGCTACTTTGAAAATTGCTCACTAAATCATATCCTAAATGTAAAATCGATTTAAGAACATGTTGCTAAGAATTGACAAACAAGTAACTGGACTGATCAGTATTGTACATTGTCAGAGTTAGGCAATAATAATACCAAACAACAATGATTGATGCTCGAATCCGCTATAACCTAGCAAAAAATGTGGCAATATTTCGCGTTATTTTTATTTAGTTTAGAAAATCAAGACCAGCTCATGATGATTCCAAACTACTTCGTGAATTTTTAATGTAATATTTGGTTCGATTTGAAAGGTCCAGTCTGGATCACCAAAACTCACATTTTTTAGTTTCAGAACGAATGATTATTGTCTGTATGCGAAAACTAGGACTCTTTAAAAGTTGTGTCATATGAATAGTTGACTCAAAACTCGTTCAAGAACAGAGTCTGCTCTCCGAAATAATTCAGGGCCAATACGATTAAATATATATTTAATCTATACCAGAATACTTCAGAGCCAATACGAGTTAGTATATGTTCACTGAATACTCGAATAATCATACATGGAGGATGATTACAAATCATCTTTCTGCTCCAAAGTACCTTAAATATTTATGGACATTATGTACCACATATATCCTACTATTTGTCTCTAGAAGGTATTGTATAAAATATTATCAATAAAATTTGATTTGTATTAAAGAACTAATTGAAAAATATAATATTCATAAGCATCTGTGAATGGTTGGTCCCACCCCCTGTCTGCATACTAGTTTCCCTTACCTCTGTAAAGGAAACTTGTGTTGTCACTTTGTAATAAATGCGAAATTACAAGAGATAGTAAGCAGGATTGCAAATATTTATTTTGGTTGCAATGCAACTGCTTTCTTTATATTTTCTTACTCCCGACATTGATCGGAAGTTAAATTATGGGGTTAAAGAACCTTTATTCTCATTAGAACAATTACAGTTCGTACAATTATACGCATGTTCTCCGCAATTGTGAATGAGGACTGCATTACTTTTGGCTAATAATACAGGCGATGCATGTTTGCCATAACTTGGTTACTTACACCCGGTTACACCCACAGAATTGCGTGATATTTTTATAGAAACTCGTGAATGATTCCATCATTATGGATCCCCAGAATTCCCAATTATAAGAGTACATACCTTATAACTTTGAAATGGGATATAGTATAGAAAAAGTAATGGTGGTCTTCAAATAAAGGACATGTCCCCACATCATATCCATTCATTGTTTGAAGAACTTTCTTAAAATGTTGTATTCAAAACATTGATAAACTATTAGCAGTTTACGCTCTACTGGTCCTGATATTTTAAGACAGTAAAAATAAGGGACCATGATTACGATCCACGACGTGACTGCAAGCCAGGGTTATGAAAATTATATATTTATATATAATTGATTCATAGAATCACGTACGTGCAATTTTGTATAGCAACTGCAACCTTCTTCTGAAAGGTAAATCTCTATTCTCTCCCCGCGAGAGCGCGTGATAGTCAGAACAAACTCCCCAGAAAAAGGTTCTTAATAAGACGATGTGCCAGCACACACACTGTTAATGTCTTAATATCTCTGCTGAATTTAACAGAAAAACAGGCTCTCTCGAAGAGCAATATGCAGTTACCACTCCTGCAGGGAACTGTTACTTATTGGGGTACCCTGCGGAGGTACGTAATTGCTAAAAACATCGTCAATGTCACTATGCTTATAATAATAATATCCTGGGACAACCCACACACGGTCATCCGATCCCAAACCAGATACAGTCTGCACAACGGCAACCATACAACTATTATATCGATAAATAGTAACAAACTTGGTGGGAATCGAACCCACGACCACTGAGTAGGAGTCAGGGTGTCTATGAGAACGACGGGCCAGTCAAATTATTATAATGAAATGGACTTCAGAAAATAACTTTCAGACTGACAAGAATGCCAAAATTGATTTTGAAAATTAGGTACGTGCTCTCTCCACGAGCTATACATGTTACTGTCCATGCGAGGGAGGTTAAATCTTTGTGTATCCACCCTGCGAGGGTGAGTAATAAAATATCCAGTCCTTGCGAAGGACAATATACTGATGGTGAAATAGACTTCAGCCAACCACTTCCAAATTGACAAATCAAAATTTATTCTAAAAACCGGATACATGCTCTTTATGAGCAACTAAGAAATAAAATAAATAACTATACTTATATACATATGTATCACGGGATGGAGCTTTATTATTTATATTGGTATATATATATATATATATATATATATATATATATATATATTTATATATACATATACATATATGCCCCTGCACCACCATGCGAGGGTGGTGGTTTGTGCAACTCCATGCAATTTAAAATGAATCTAGAAAATATGCCACGTGATGGTACTTAATACTGATGGTGAAGTAGAAGTCAGCCAACAACGGTCAGACTGACAAGATCGTCAAAATTGATTCTGAATCAGGTGCGTGGTCATGATCAACATACATAAGATGATACATACCATCCTGCGAGAGGTTAATTATTTGTATATCCATCCTGCGAGGGTGGGCGATAATATTTGCAAACGTTATGCAAAGGAGAATAGAAATTAGACCTCGTACCACGCGATGGTACTCTATGCTGGTGAAGTAGACTTCAGCCAACATCTTTTAGGCTTTGACAAGATTATCAAAATTAAATCTGGAAACTAGGAGCTTGCTTTACGACGAGCAACTGTACATGTACTGCCTCCGAGATGGGAGGTTTATAATTTGTGCACCCATCCTGCAACGATGGATGGCAACTTGTGCCATGAGATAGTACTTTATATTGATTGTAACCATACGAGGCTTGCCATATATATATACGTGAATTTTGTGTATTAGTCACTAAAAGTTACTGCGTTGCGTACGCATGCACTGGATTTCTCCAAGACAAACAGATTTGTTAATATGATAGCATCTCTACGTTTCTCAATACTCAATAATGCGTCGCACAAACTTATAGAAAAAGTTCTAAGAGATTTTAAAGAAAACCGTAATTGTATTTCAATTAACTTTGAAACAGTTATATTTCCCCCTTTCCGCTCACAGACTATAATAGTAATGAACCTACATAGCCCACACAAGAAGACTACGAAATATTGTCATGCAAGCAATGATACAATGATATTGTATATAATATCATTGCCTGCTATTTTAGCAGCAGTTATTTTTTTTTTTTTTTTTTATAGATACAACAAAAAATATGGTCGCAAATGGTTTGTCTGTAAAATTGAGGTGGCGGCCACAATTACAAGACTTAAATACTCCATTTGTACTGTATCTAGGCTTTTAATTCCCAATCCTAGGTTACCCTATGAGTATAGTTCTACTTGTCAGCACACGTGAACTTACAGATACCGCACAATCAAAGTAATATATTAACAAAACTCACTTGTTTACTGAATTTATCCAATTATCACACCACATTGATAACGCCTGAGCGCCTTTTCTTCAAGTACAACTAATGTCACTGTTTCACTGTTCAGATTGTATTATTGTAAATTGACCATTCATTCTGAAAAAAAGCTTAGAACTAACTGTTAGAGATGTATTATTATCGTAGAACTCGTCTACAAAATAATTCTGCAAATGCTTAAAACTGCAGGTAGATTATCGTAGGACTTGGCTACAAAATAGTTCTGCAAATGTTTTAAACTGCAGGTAGATTACAATTTGTAACATTACATTTTTATGTGTCCGTTACTAAGTGTTACTTTATCTACTTAGAAATATTGTACACATAAGCTTACCCACATTAAACTTTAATAAAAATATCAATTCAGCACAAGTATTAAATATTAATTTTTAAAGTTTTCAAATATACAAATTACTGTCAATGGGCTAAACGAAAAATGATTAATACAAATTTTAGACCAACATAGCCCAATTTACTTGCACTATATTCAAACCACACTATTTAATAGTATAAAACATTTCATTATCAATAGTATAAAACATTTCATTAGGAACACACAAACAAAACGAACGGCAAACACCGTTAAAAATGTTTTGTACTTACGTGCATTTTGTTCGGCTTCAACTATCTGTAGCAAATATTGTTATTCAATATTTGGAATTATTTAGATTTAGAACTTAATTTAAATTCCACAAACAGCTGTATATTGTAGCCTCGGACGGGTGTCCGTGACGGGAAACAAGACGCCAATGAACACGAATGGAGTGAGCGTGTTTTACAACAGCTCCCCCCACCCGCCTGGCAATATGACGTCACGTCCGATCAAATCACAGTGAAGTAGACCAATAGGAAGAAATATGACGGGAAACCGGAAGTGCCGCTCTCATTATAAGCTTCGAATAACGGTACTGTGGTTTAATACAATAAATATGTAATCGAAATTGAGAAATGTTAAGCAATTGTGCATTTCTATCATAATAATGTGTCATGCCCGACGTTACAAGGCTACCTTGTCAAAATTTTGATGAAGTGTCAAATGTGATCTATTGAATTGACCTATTTTAGGTGCATTTACTGCCGCACTCACAAACACCAATTAACTTCAATTCTAATTAAGTTACTTTTTAAAATCTATTTATTTGGACTGTCGGAGTCGTTTATGATTATTTTCGATTATTGAATACGAAATAATTGAAAACTGTACTCACTATTTGAATATTAAGTATTAATTGACTTCGAGTGTCGAAATAATCCTATTTAAAAAAAAATATTAATGATGATTAATTATAATAGGCGTTTGTAGGTTCGGCAGTTAATACCATATATCGAAAAACTAATTCTTAAGAAAATAGATCGCATTTTACGTGTTGAAGTGTCCACAACATAACAGTTACTAAACTTACACGAGATTTTATTTAATGTAAACAGTAAACACATTATCAACTTTTCCATTATATTTTCCGGGACAACAACGCCCTCCCGGTTGAGGATTGGTTATAATAATACGATTTTAAGATCCAACTTTCAGAGTTTCCAACTTGGGATATAAAATTCCTCCTCTCAACAGTATTTTTGTTTCCCCGAGCGATATCCTGTATAATTCAATGCACGATAGCCGAGTTGTTTCTCCTAATATTTTGTTGGAATGGCTCTGAAAGGGTAAAACCACAGATATAGATTTACATACATAACGCAAGTATCACGATTTGTATGGAAACCAAGCGTGCTGACTTTTGAACCAAGTTTTTAACATTTTCTGTGAGGTCACGGCCGAATTTAGTGACGGGAAGTCCAAACCGATTTAAAGACACCGATGCCGCCGATGGCCCGTTGATTTTCTTTAATTTTTGATGCCGACCGGTTGCAAGGCTGCAATACCAGACGCGCGCGGTCTGCAAGTTAGCGGCGACTAACCCCGACGATTCGTCGGGGTTCGGACATGCGAAGTACATGCATTTACGTAATCTATGTAAATCTATATCTGTGGTAAAACCGTACTTAGCTAGGTAAAGCGATATTTTTTATTCAATTCACTGCCAGCTAAGCAAAAAAATCATCTGCTGATAACAGTTAAGCGTCGTTTATCAAAATAAATATAAGTATATATGCTGAAACTACCCTGAAACCAGTATTCAACTAGAAAAGCAACGATGCTATGAATAGATCGACAGAAGCAACAAGCCAATAACTTCCTTTCTGCATCGGACTAAAAAATGAACTAGTCCGTGCTGAATCGAACATTACTGTTCTGATATGAAATATAGAATTTACGCAACAATCTGGAAACTACGCCGTTAAAACTCCAAGTTTAAACTAATAATTCATTGGACGCGCACGCGAACGGAAACGGACGAATAAAAAAGGAATCAAAGCGCCATTAACGCCACGTGGGTATACGGTGCACCTGTTGATGTTTATGGTGCTTTTGGCACCATTTTTTAAAGTAACTTCACATCGAGAATTTTACCTAATGCTGTTCTCTTCCAACTCGGATGGACAGTGTTCGTTAAGTTACGTACTCCATGGGCACTACCCACCAGCCCCCCTAGACAATGTAACATTCTACAATCGCTATCGCTAACAGAAAGTATAAAAATGTATGAGAATGACATAAGTCATCGAAAAATCACGTGACAAATTGTAGGGAATTGAGAGAAATAGATTCGCTATGAAGCGATTGCATCTTGTCTAGGCCCTCAGGTAGGCCACTTCAGTTCATCAGCTTCATTGCCCTGCACATCGGAACACAACAATGTTCCAACTGCACCCTGTTTTTCTTTATAAATATAGTAAATGTTTGAATACAGGAGCGAGACAATTGGTAGGGTTCAATATGTCATATTCAAAAACGGGGTATACCTGTATGGACCCTTACGCAAATTACCGCTTCTCTTATGTAATGGTACTTTTTTTTATGGGACTAATCCCACCACTCATGCCCACCACTGCGACTCCTGTTAGCCAGAAGCTACAGTGGTCACCAGCAAAGACACCGAGGTTTGACCCTCGGCGAGTCCCGGGGAAACGCTTAATTGTCTTGGAACCCGCAATAAATTTAATTAGAAAAGTGTATCTTAGAAAAATATAAATTCCACATCCCTCCTTTGCAAAGCGGGAAGACAAGTAAAAATCACACAGGTCTATATAACCTCAGGACGAAAGATTCTTACAGGTGCACCACCTAGAGTTAGTCCTGTAAGGCACCACGGAACTTACTAGATTGAAGGGACCTATATTTAGATTTCTACTATTACACTTAGTCTTGTTTTGAATAATAGGTATGGCAGAAACGCTTTAAAGCACGGAAATTCTCCGTAGTTGCCACAAGGAGTACCATAGTACTTCTTATAGAAAAATATGACGGCAAATCAATAATTGATGTTGATCAAATACCTACTTAAGATTTTGTATCAAGTTCAGTTATAAATTTCGGCCAATAGCCGCTAGAGTAGTTATGGCTAAAACATAATTGGGTCAGGTCCCCAGTCCCCACTGGCGAATAAATTAGCCATCAAATATTACAATCTCGTTTTCAAAGGCGACATCAACGCAATTGGATCGTGTCCGTCGACATTTCCAATGTTATGGGATATTCGGTGAAATATATTTTTTTGTTGGAACATAATTTTTGCCTCCACGGCCGATGGCTCGGATCTGCTCGGCCGGCCACCGAGGGATTAAAAAGTAGGTAAGTTTTTATTGGTTTTGTGGGTTCTAGATTTCTTTTTATTCTTAAAGTGGGCAAAGCTAAAAAGTTTGAGAAACTATTATATACACACCAAAACTAAGTTTTTTAGAATTAAGTACTAAAAAGCTGTACTACTTAGTAAAATAATTTTATTTTTCCTGTAGAATATAATAAAAAATTATTACGGAACGGTATTTTGTTTCTGACATTTTTGATTGTAAGCCAAAACTATCTCATAATTATGATAGCCCTCTCGATCAGCGCGTCAAAATTTCAAAGTGTGACTACTATGTCTCACTTTGAATTTTTTACGCCCCCTTTCACCCTCATTGAAAAGAAAATAAACGAAAAACATACTTATTCTTTTTCCTTTGCGATGAGTACGATCTGAAACTATTTTAACTTTGAAATTGATAGCATTACTGCCTTCTGAACTGACGAAGTCTCACCATAGAGTTCCTTGTTTATCTCTTAACGAAACCTATCAAAAGAAAATTCAAACACAATAAAACACGAAAAAATTAGTAACGGCTTTCATTATTACACGTTAAATATCATTGTTCATTATTTTGGCAACTAAAACAGATTTACTGGAAAATATTACGTCACTTAATTAGGACATTCAGAGATCCGTAATTCAATACTTATATTAATAGTTCTAATACTAACTACATACATTCAAACCCAAACTAGGCCAAACCTATGGCGACAACTGATACATTAAACTAGTACTTCCTAAATTAATTCCATTACTTATCTGTAATTTTTCCAGTGTAGAGTAAGCTTTCAAAACAAATTAAAGTATTCGTTACGTTCCTCGTTGACCTAAAGATAAGATCAGATCAACAACATCCGCACGAAACGACAATTAACACATAGTATATAAGCAATTTTATAGTAATTTAAGTTAGTGTTCGTACAGCCGTGGGCAATTAAACATATTACATGGCATTCCATCGTTTTCCATTCGTTTACATATCCGTCAACGTTAAACTCCGTTGCATCAGTTGATCCACCAGGCTTTGAGTCGCTGGACGTTCGGGGTGTGGGTCCTAGGACCTCCATTGAGTACGGTAGCGACCTCGAGGAGGACGGCAGCCGGCGGAGTTGCGACCCCCATCCCTGTGATCACCGTGTCTGGTTCCCGGGGGGCAATAATGCGCCCCTCAGCGTTGGGCTCAAAGGCAAGTCACTGATGTGCTCCTGGTGCAGATCCCTCAGGAGAGCCCTGGTGTCCCTTCACATGTGCCGATGTGACAACCGCTAGGGTTTTAGTGGGTAAGAATCCCACATACCCGGGTTGACCCCCTTAAGTCCCGGGGACCTTATGAAGGTTTCCCCGCGAAAACAATAAAAAAAGGCCCTGCATCGTACATCATCATCCACGTCAAGACATCCACTGCTGAAGATAGGCTTCCCCCTTCGAACACCACAATGAACGACAGTTCGCTGTTTGCATTCACCGGTTATCTGTGACGCGTACAATATCGTCTGTCAACCTAGTGGTTCGTGGTCGCCACTCGAGAACCTTTCTTCCCAATCGGTTATCGGTTCTTCGAGCAACGTGTATCGTACTTACATATTCCACTGAGAATGAGAAAACAACAATTGGAAAATCTATGTTCGCGGTCGTGTTTGACCAAGATGCAGCCGCAAAATAAATCATTGCATATAAGAAAAACGGCCACAATGTCAGGTAAAATCTGAAGGAATTTGCTCAAAACCAATGCAATTTTCACCAGCTTTCAGTACAAATTATCTTAAAGACTTTTTCAACTGAAAATAGCAGCAGCTGAATAAGTCAGCTAGAAAGGGTTAATTAAAATAATCCTATTATACTTTAATTTTAATTGAAATTTATTTAGTAGCTTAAAAGATTTGAATGGAATTAGGAAAACAGAAAATCTAATCCTGCATTCCAAAAAGGATAATTTCGCTAAAGCAAAGTCCGCTGAAGTTAAAGTATTTGACGCTTTTTTATTGTTTATGTTATCTACAACCATGGCAAACAAGCCATTAGTATTCCAAATGTTAAGTAATTACCGCTAGAAACGTCTGGAACAGCTGTATTTGAGAGTAATGGTTGTGCTGACTGCAGAAGGGGTGAAGAAAATGTGGGTTTCAAAATCAAAATTATATTTATATATAGTACCATGGCCTCAGGTGCCATCAGCCAACAAAGTGACTAGAGCAACAACAACCTTACTTATCGTAGGTTTAGGCGAAATATGTATTAGCTTAAAATGTTATGAACATTAAAAATTGTAATTTATACTACGAATTTTATTAATAGAACACCAGTTGAGTTTTCATGAAGAAAACAAATTAAATCTGTCATCCTTTTTTTCTATAATAGACGTTTTCACGTTCTTTCTGCTTGTTCCTTGCAGCCCATAGCCCATGTAGGCCAAGAATGGTACTTTCGAATTGTAATTTTCTTTTTACAAAACTACGAATAGTTGTACCAACATGATGGATTTAATCCACCACTCCATCTGCTTCATGTAGTGCCTTACCTCTCCTGAAATCAAATATTAATGACTGATTCCCAAAACCCTCAGAGATCTAGACCATTTATCATGGTCTATATAAGGTAGCGGTAATAACGGTAGTTACATAAGTAATTATCAACACAAATTCAATAAAGTTGTATGGTATGTTTTCTTTTAGACGGAGTCAACGGTTTACGAAACTTTTACGGAGGTATTGTGATTTGGTAATTTTCCGACTTCAACTTTTGAGAAATGGTCTTTTATGACTTCTTATTTTTCTACTTTTAACTTTTGCGAAAGGTACTGTTGACATTTGTTTCATCTGTAACTTGAAAACTCGGGTCGTTTTTTGTGACTTTTCAGACGAATTTTGCGAAATCTATTTCTATTTTATTTATTTCTATTCTTAACAGCCCTTATTTTTGTAGTACTGTTGGGCACGGGCCTCCCTTCAGGAAGGGGCTTAGGCAATAGTCTTACTAAAACCTGAGACTTGTTTAATTAACGGATATTTATATATACGGAATCAATCTGACAAGAATTCACACTTACCTGTTATTACGTAGCGCGTAGGCACCTAGAGAACTCTCTGGTTAGCATCAGGAAGCTGGATTTTCATAAACAATTGGAATAGTTTATTCATGTGTTTTTTATGACTATCTGGCTATTATCAACCGGACATCAAAAGTAGTTTATTAGAAGCTTAATAACATTAATTCTGTACGGAATTCGGATGGAAATATTTCAGCTGTCTTATATCATAATTCCCCCCGATCAATAATTACCCCGTGGGGTGTCTGGGTAAGAATAGCAACCACCCATCTCCTCCCGTTGGGTGTCCGTAAGAGACGACTAAGGGAATATAAGAGGCGACTAAGGGAAGATAAGAGGCGACTAAGGGAAAATAAGAGGCGACTAAGGGAAAATAAGAGGCGACTAAGGGAAAATAAGAGGCGACTAAGGGAAAATAAGAGGCGACTAAGGTAAAATAAGAGGCGACTAAGGGAAAACTAGAAGACGGCCAGCAGCGTCTTTCTATTGGATTACCAACCACCTATAAGGCGAACTTCAAGACGCCTGCCAAACGCGGGGATGATTATAATGACAACCCCTCCCCTTCTAATGGGGAGACCTTTGTTCAGCAGTTAACATCTTTTGGCTGGTGTCGATGATGATGATGATGATGTACATAGGTTTATTTTAATCTATTCCTCCATATAAGTATGTATATTTTCCAAATGCGTTTACTTTAGTAGCATACCCAAGTTAACTGTGAAATAAAAGTAACGTTGCTGTCTATCTTTGCGAACAGATCAGTATTAATTCTCTTTTGCAATTTCCGAGCAAAAAGTCTTTTTATTCTGGCACTAGTAATCTTTATAACAACTGCTACCGATTCCTAACCCGGCCACTACTGAGAAAATCCGTTAAGAACGTATCAATGACGTCGTTATCTTTCTCAGTATTCTTTTCTTTATCATCATCATCATCATCAGCCGGAAGACGTCCACTTCTGAACAAAGGCCTCCCCGTTAGACCGCCACAATGAACGACAATTTGCCACTTGCATCCACCGGTTGCCTGCGACACGAACAATATCGTCCGTCCACCTAGTGGGAGGCCTGCCTACGCTACGTCTTCCGGTTCGTGGTCGCTATTCGAGAACCTTACTTTACCAACGGTTATCGGTTCTTCGAGCGATGTGGCCTGCCCACTGCCTCTTCAATTTGCATATTGTTTCTTACTTTGCTTATATAACCTAGCGTTAAAATACCATTTCATTTTCTGGACCCTCGACCCAAATCTAAAAACTATTTACGAAAGCCGCTATTAAGCTTCTTAAATCTCATCCAAACCCTTGTCTTCTAAAGCGATTATTAATTCGTCCATTTTCTTTTTCAGGAAAAGTATTATGGGGCCCCACCGTCTGTGCTTTAAAACGAAAAAACGCAAAAACAAATTGAAAAAATGTTAAATAATTTGAAAATTAACTTTCGCACATTAGTAGTTTAATATTGGATAATCAAAGTTGTGTTAAGTGATTGTAATTAAGATGATCAAGTGAATTGGTAATGAGCCAGTGAAGGGACTTTGGCATGGGGTGTGGGCAAAGCAAAATCAATCTCTACCCGAGACGGAACAAAAGTGGAGGGAAAGGACACAGTTCTAAAAAGTCAGGTGAGTGAACGTGACACAGCTCAAAACGAAAAAAAAGTTAAATTAAAGGCAGAAAAAAAACAGACTCCGTAAAATAAGGACCCTTTGTCTTAGGGCTGCCGCACATAACTGCGAATTCGCCTCGCATCGCAAATATCTGCGAGAAACAATTGCATTTTCAATACAAAAATTCATTTGTTTCTCGCAGATATTTGCGATGCGATGCGAATTCGCAGTTATGTGTAGGAACCCTTAAGGATAAACGAAGATCTATACATAATACGTGTATTTTGATTTGTTAGTAGGGCGTTGAGCGAACAAATGGTTCTTTTCCACTGTTTTTGGCTGCAACGAATAAGTTTACAGTAGTTTAATGATAGACCAGTTTATCGGTGAACTCCATTAAATACGTAAGCAGTCTGAGAATGTCGAACGCTAAACTTTTCGTTCAGTTTGCCGTTCCGATATCCTACAAGTTCTCTTTATATGTCTGCTAATGTCTTACCAATACGTAAACTGTTTATATTATACTACACGCATTATATAAATTTCATTGTAATACTGTTCCATATTTGCAACTTACTATCAAAAGAATCTTACGCTATCCAACTCCATCAGTTAAATCAGTTTTTGCAAAGACATAATAATAATAATATCTTGGGACAATCCACACACGGTCATCTGATCCCAAACTAGGCAGAGCCTGTACTATGGAAACCAGACAACTGATACTAATACTATAATATTTTTTTACATACATACTTAAATAGATAAATAACACCCAGACACTTGACATATTATTGATTATATTGCCCCTCGTTTATACAATAAGCTTCTACTCATAAATAAATAAATAGTATATTATAACCGATCTGCTTTTAAAAAAATTGTTCCTGAATGGTTACTAAAATTTGATTACGATAAAATTGAACAAATAATAAAATCTATAACATAAATTATAAATTAAATATAAATGCTGATTACCTAATTGTGTGCTCCAGTTTGACTAAAATTCTTGGTGTATAACAACACACTTAGCTTATTAAACGCTAAACGAATGTATAGATAAATTTACTCTCTCTCACACACACACACACACACACACACACACACACTTACACACACACACACACACACACACACACAACACGCACACACCCATTGACACACTGCACAACTCATACACACCACATACAAGCTTAAGAGATTACCTACTACATTATTTTTATTCAGTAAAAGTTATTTTTAAAAGCTTTTTTGTACCTATGGAAGAGCGTGTCTCTCACAACACAGGGTGACCTAATGTGGGAGCGCAGAAAATTGTAATTATTTCAATTTTATTTTCTGAATAAAGATATTTTCATAGTTCATAGTTTCAGATGAACTAGTCTACACTTTAGACTGTTTTATAAATCGGTTTATCATTGACGATAAACGGTCTCGTTTCGTTGACGGTAAATGTGTCGATGACCCATCACTAAGACAGATGACAGCCAGTTGTAATCACAACGATCTACAAGTTAGTTAAGCACGATCTTTCTTTCTTTTCACCGCTTGACCGGTGAAGCTTCACCGGTGATGGCCATGACAGCTGTCATGGCCATCTGCGGCCAACAGTACTACTCGTACAAAAAAAAATCCACGGTCGCGACTCGGTACGAACTACGAAGTGTCATTGGACACGGTCAAATGAAGGTCAAACTAGTACTCTAGATTGTCTACACTAATATTATAAAGAGGAAAACTTTGTTTGTTTGGTTGTAATGAATAGGCTCAAAAACTACTGGATCGTTTTTAAAAATTCTTTCACCATTCGAAAGCTACATTATCCACGAGTAACATAGGCTAAATTTTATTTTGGAAAAAATAGGGTTCCGTAAGATATTTGGGTTTTTTCGGACACAAGGTGTAAAAAATCAACCAGAAAAGTTACTTATTTTGCGTACGCTGCCTAAACTATAAAAGATAGAACTATAAAATGTTCTAATTAATTGTAGATCTTATAAATATCTACAAAAAAGTCCGCGGCACACTATCTATGTCGAGGCCCAACAAACATTTTTTTATTTAAAAATCTTGAATTTTGTTTGGACTACATTTAAACGCATTTATTTTACTCATACTATTAATCCTTATCAAAATAAATTATTTCATCATTAAGTACAGTTTATGTAGATAATATTTGGTCTTTGAATGATTAAAATTGGACATTTGGTTTTGAAGTTATGGCGAAATTAAAATATTACGATTTCTGCTGCACGGCCCGTTGCGAAGTGAGCGTCACCAAGGCGGGGGTGCGCATGCGGGAGGGAGTTTAGATCTATGAGTAAGTTACCCGCGCGGCTCAGACGCAAGGTCGGCTCCCTCTCGATTTTTTTTAGATTTCTTTCTTAAAACTACACCTACGCAAAAGTTCTTCTCAGAGCTAATCAACAGTTCTTTTCAGGGCTAACCAACAGTTCTTTTCAGGGCTAAACAACAGTTCTTTTCAGGGCTAAACAACAGTCCTTTTCAGCGCTAGAATATTACACGCTGTTAGCATTTTCTTAAACATTTGAAAATGCCTAAGAGAGCCAGGTCTCAACTTTCTAAACATAGTTCTCAAGCACGGGCAGCAAGAATACGTCGTATGGGAGAATCTTCACCTGAACGTTCACAACGCCTTGCTGAACAAAATCAGAGAAACTCTCAGGTACGCGCACGAGAGTCGAGTGTCGAACGTTCGCAACGCCTTGCACAACAAAATCTGAGAACCTCTGAGTTACGTGCACGAGAGTCGGGTGAACCGATATGTATGAAATTTTGCGGGTAGGTCTGAGAATAGGTTATAAAGTATATTTTATGCCGCTGATACCATGATTGACGAGGATATATAGAACGAGAGGAGGGTGCAAGAGAGGGAGAGGGGAGGGTGATGGAGTGAGTGATCTGAGGAGTTAGGTGGAGCAAGGGGGGGGGGGGTAGTGAGAGGGAGCAAGTTGGGAGAAGAGAGAGGAGGGAGAGGGTTCAGAGAGGACAACGGGCAGAGGAAGAGGGGAAGTGTGACGGGGACCGAAGCGGGAGGGGAGAGAAATAGCATAGAATTAGATTTTTATTATAAGAGAGAGAGAGATAAATCAAGGGAGTAGGGAGAAAAGGGGAGCAAAATGTAATTAAAGCGTGGGTGGAGCTGCGCGGGTCAGCTAGTAATAAATATAGTGCAAACTCATAGGCGCATTATTATGAAAACTAGTATATAAAACTGCCAATATACTGTAAATATTTTTATTGCAATTTGGTGACTAGTTAGTCTGATGGTACAGAATTTATAGCCACCGTTAATAGAATAGAAGGAACGGAGTGCCGTTCAAACCTTGCTTAAGGCTCAATTCACACCAAGATGGTAGCGGCCGGCTTCGCACTTTCAGTGTGAAAGAATTTTAAACTTTATCTACAATACGTAAAAGACCAGTATCGCTTGAAAAACGCGACGCCACTCGAGGCCGTTCGCGGCCGCAGGCGGCCGCCCACGCGCCGTGATTTTCAAGTGATACTGGTATTTTACGTATAGTAGATTAAGTTTAAAATTCTTACACACTGAAAATGCGCTGCCGGCCGCTGCCATCTTGGTGTGAATTGAGCCTAATATTTTCTAGCGTCGAACGCTCGCTAGAGTCCCCTTGGCAAAGATCTAACACCAAGTAGAATCAAAACACATTACAGAAGTAACAAATTTCTGATATCGAAATAAGGCCGGATGCGGCATCATTTCAAAGATGATATCCACCACAACATAGCATAGCTTCGAGTTTTCTATATATTTGATAAAGCGCGGTATGCGGGAGGGAATGCGAAAGGCAGCCAAAGACGTGCTCTAAATATTCATGAGCTTCAAGAACGTCTCGGCAACGCTGTGCATCCAGGAAAACGGCGACACAGATATTTTGGAGGACTTGATATGATCTAGTATTTCACACATTTGTATAGGAAATGACGTCTCGATCTTAAAAACTGTCGTCGTCGTGCTTATTAGATTGTTTCAAGACGCGTTTCGCTTCAAACTTCGGTCCTACATTGACTGCCGCACTCACAAACGCCAATTAACTTTAATTCAAATTAAGTCACTTTTTAAAATCTATTTGTTGCGACTTTCAGAGCCATTTAAGATTTAATCCGATTAATGAACACGAGATAATTGATATCCATACTCACTATCTGCGTATTAATTATTAATGGGCTTCGAGTATCGAAATAATCCGATTTCAAAAAATGGATTAATCATCATTAACTTTAATTGACGTTTGTAGGTTTGGCAGTAACACGTCGATGTGACACGCAAGCGTCACAACCATAGATAATACACTATATACTTAAGTCACAACTTTGATTTCTTTTTACGGTGTGTTGGTTTAATGTTCTAAGGTGTGAACGCTTATCTACGCAAAAGTGGAAAAATTCTATACCTATGTATCTACGCATAACAAACCTAATAGAAAACCTAATTGTGTTCTATTGCTAGACAGAAGTCTCGTAGCTACAACATAACTCAAAGTGTGACTCGTACTCTCTTTCCAAAAGGTCTAAATCAGAGGGCCTAGACAAGATGCAATCGCTTCATAGCGAAACTATTTCTTCATTCGCTAACGGTGTCAATTCCCTATAATTTGTCACGTGATTTTTCTATGTCATTTTTATATATTATTATACTTTCTATTAGCGATAGCGATTGTAGAATGTTACATTGTCTAAGGGGGCAGACATTACATTCGCATTGTCTGAACAGTGATTCACCACTTTTATCGGTCTTCAAAATATTGGTAGACGTGACCCACCTATGAAAACACATAGTAATGGGTTGCACGACATTGTTCAAGTTTTATATTAGTCAAATCGAGAATTCGTCAAAAACAGTAGCCACGTCTCCAGTTTTATTAAAAAAAGAATCAATCATCCGCTTAGATGCAGTTTTCACACGCGCCGCTTTGGTTGGCTTCGGCTCATCTTGAAAGACCCATACGTTCAATTGCTGCTTTGTTTTGGGATCGCATCAATAAATCCCATCCCATACTATGTCCCACACCAAATTTGACGCACCTTCGTTGAATCTGGTAAGCATGGAACTGCACCAAGTGACGCGGTTCGTTTTTTGAGCCTCGGTCAAATTGTGTGGGATCCACCGTGAGCATAGCTTTCTCACACCCAAATGTTTGTGTAGGATTGATTGTATTTGAGTCATGCCTATGTTTTAAGGATGCGCGAATCTCATGGTAGATCACATGCCTGTCTGTTTCAATAATACGGCGCACAGCATCGATGTTTTTGTTGTTCACAGCGGTGGACGGGCGACCATCGCCAGATTCGTCACTGAGATTGACACGACCGCGCTTTAATTCTGCAAAACAGCTATAAATAGTTGTCTTGCATGGTGCTTCATCGCCAAAAACAGATTGAAGCCGAGCGATGCTCTGTTGAGCTGTCAAATTACACTTAAAATCGTAGATAATCATACCACATTGTTGCATGTTTTATTAATTTGTGTCTAATTCTTCTAGTATCTGTTTGTTTGTGCGCAATAAAGAATTGTCTATCTATCTATCTACGAAAATTTTCCCGTGTTAAATCCATGTTAATGTAGACACGCAATTTTTAAAATGGCGCCACAATTTAAAAACAATTGACAGTCAGATGAAACAAACTGCATTCTACAGCCAAAGAGTTCCATTTTAAAATGTTGTACCTAATTACTTTTTAAATATTGTTTATGTAAGTGGCCAGTTCCGGAAAATTTTTGTGTGACCTATGTGTAGAGTTCACTATATTTGTTAATGTTAACACTAAACTATATCGGCTCGTTAACGCACACACCACGTCTGACCCGCACAGTGGTTGACACTCGACTGAACTCCCTTTTTTTTTTTTTTTTGGGAATGATAGACGCTGTTAACCGCAGATGGCTATTGCAGCTTCACCGGACAATACTGAACTCCCCTCCTACACTAGAGGGGCTTTTATGTCTTTCTCGCATCCCCACTCAGTGCCTGCGTAGTGTGCCCGCTTGAGATGATAAACTTGTCTACCCACAACTTTACTCAATTTACCAGTACACTACATCCCTTCCTTTTTTTGGAAAATTAAATTTTTAATTTAAATGTAAATTAATAATCGTTTCTTAAAATAACAAGTATGTATGTATGTATGTATCATAAAATGAATAATGTTCATTAACTGATCTTATTATACACTGTCCTTTATACATCTCTTTCTTATTTTTTTTTTGAAAATTATAAGAATATACATTCATAGACATTCATCGTAATTTAATTACCTAGTTAGAAATTTATGACTATCTACTTCATAATACCATTTCTGAAATAATATTTTTTCAAAATTCTTTACATAGAAGCATTTATTACAATTTTATTAAACTAGGTATTTTATTATATATTCTCGGAGTATCAAAAGCACGTTTCATTACTCCTGCCTGTGTGGCTTAGTGGAGTGCCCCTGAATTGAGTTTCTACCAAACCCCTGATCCCAGGGGATCTCAAGGATAAGGCTCGTATTGAGAGGGAGTGCGGGGTCACTCGAGAAGTATATATTGGCACACAAGTTGGCGTGCTCTTCAAAGGAAGTTAGAAACACTCTTAAGCATTTCGCCAGACATTCTAAATGTACCAGCTGTGGACAACTGCACTCATGGTCCACTCACCGATGCTTGCATTTAACGCAATAAATAATATCCTCCTGCCACAGCGGCCAATCTCCCACAAGACCAGCCATCGACGCGGGAATAGTTCACCCAGGCGTACACCAATATTATTCCATCCCTCAAAGGCCAACCCTATCCGAGCAGCTTCCTATTCTGACCTTCCAACGGCCTAGGAACTAAAGTCACAAGAGTATTGATCACAACTATTATAGATTCTGATAAAACAAGCTAGTAAGACCCTGTGATACGAACCCACCGCACTACATGAAATATCACCAGAGAACATTCCAGAGTAATAAGAAAGTACAGCGGCAACAATAAAACAAGGCTCGTAATATCCATTGGTCGCATTGGATCTTTACAATAGATTCTCTACCACTGCTCCCCGGATAATTAGCGATTATTATGATAGACTCAGTCGATTAAATAGGTAATATTGATAAAAATAACAATTGTATCCTCCACCGAAAAGTTCAAATAAGACCACCGTATTTCGCTGTCAGTCAGCCACCCGTATCAATGACATCGCTAGCACGTCCATCCTACGAGGCACTGCCTCCCCGTGTGTGGATCTATAGAGAAATATACTCACATAGCTTTATTTGCTCGGTCAGTCTGGACAGAGTTGATAGACTCTAGTCAAATAAAGCCAAAACTAGGAAATAATTAGACCGTTAACATTAAATGTTGGGACCAAATTCAAATCTGCTTACGACGGCCAATCAGTTCTAACTCTAATGCATCCGGATCAAGATTACCCACTGATCAGAAAAGAGCTGCCTAAGCCAACACGCCCTTGTAGTTAACAACTTCGATAAGAAGAACCCTCCCAACTACTCCGCGAGTCTTGCTGTCGAAAAACTTAGTATTGTTCTGAAAAATATTAAACTTTTATAAAATTTAGAGAGCAGATTATTAGAACTTCTAGTCACACAAACTTTACGCCTTACAGTATCACCACGAGATCCGAAAGAGGTTCAAGGAAACTGAAGGTTCATTAAAATGAAACCCGCTTTAAAATTTTAGGGATGCAACGACGTACCAAAAGGAGAATCCTCCGACAGAGCGAGGTGTGATGCTCGGTCAGGGCCGAAGCCCTCCACATGTGATGTCGGGATGTTGTATATATTCTCAATGTTTGAAAAACTTCGCTTGCGAGATTCAGGATTCGGTGGTGTCGCCATCTATCGCGTTGTATGTGATGCTGCTTGCTTTTCATCGCGTCACTGTAACACATGTGGCGCCATCTGGTTATGTTGAGTAGCCACATCACTCTCCCCGCAGACTGGAAGTCGATAAACGTCTTCATTTGCCCGCTCGTCCTTGCGTTCCCGTCGCTGTGCCAATACCAGTGGATGCAGTTCCAGTGAGTCGATGCTGCTACGTCTTCAGTGAGTCGAGGTGTGCAGTGGGTATGGCTGACGGCTGCTAGGCGTATTGCTCTTCTTACAAGGACCGGCCGTAGTGCAGGTGTGTTGTGCCATGTTGTTGCCGAAGGTCGACCAGGCTTGCATCCGTAGCCGCAATACGTTGGTCATCTGATGAGGCCGGGATACTGCTGGCTTGTGACTCGCTGGTTGTTGCAGGAGAGAGCGATGGCGAAGCTGTGCTGTTGTCCGATCCGAAGGCTGCATGTTCAGTGCGGGGTTACCAGTTCAGCCTCATGCTCGTTGATATCAAAATGTCCTGTGAGTGCACTTACTAGGTGCCTTATTTGTGATCTGTTTAGGTATAATAATTTAACCCCTCAGTCCACCCTTGTGCTAGAGAATGTTTTGGAGTGGTTTAGGCCTGACGCTGCCCTCCATTCCTTCATGTGTTCGTTTCTAGCATGTGCATAAAATGCTTGGTGATATATTCCATATGGAACCCCACAAATGGTTCGGGGCCAACCAAATGTCTAAGAGCTGGCCTTCGCTAGTCTATCTGCCTTCTCATTGCCCTCGATGCCTTCGTGTCCTGGTACCCAGATAAGGCCGACATTGTTGTCTTCCCAAGTTGTTCAAGCCTGTAACACGTTCTTTGACCTGTTTAGAAGCAACTCTGAAGGAATTCAGAGCCTTCAGTACTGCCTGACTGTCGCTAAGAATGCAAATGGTTTTACCTTTGACATTTCTCCTTTGCTGGCAATTATGGCATAGGTTTCCGCTTGGTATACAGATGAATGCCCCATGCCGTGACCGACACTATAGTCCTTGAACAACCTCTTCCCTACCAGGGTAACCATCAGATCAGGATCAGTAATACTTGACATTGCTACCTCCCGATTGGCCTCCACCATACACTTTATTGTACGGTATTTTGAACTCATTCGCGATTTGATGAAAGGTATTTAAACCCTCATTCGCAATTTAATGCCCGTTCACAATCCAATGTGCACCACTTTTCATATGGTATCTAAACCACCCCTTAGCAAATGAATGCACGGTATTTAAACCCTCGCAATTGAATGCATGGTATTTAAACCCTCGCAATTGAATGCACGGTATTTAAACCTTCGCAATTTAATGCACGGTATTTAAACCCTCGCAATTTAATGCACGGTATTTAAACCCTCGCAATTTAATGCACGGTACTTAAACTCTCGCAATTTAATGCACGGTATTTAAACCATCGCAATTTAATGCCTGTTCACAATTGAATGTGAACCACTTTTTGTATGGTAACTTCGCAATGTAATGCGTGGTATTTGAACCATCCCAATTGAATGCACGGTATTCAAACACCCATTAGAAATTTGACACAGCCCTACAAAATTTAATTTAAGTAAATAATACCATATAGGTTAGGTACTGCAAATTAAATAGTAGAACCAATATCACTCATGTATTTTAAAACAACCCTTACTTTACAGATCAAGATAACGTTTGCTAACCTTCTACACCCACACATATAACTCAATAATCTCTTCTATTGGGACTAGTTACTTATAAGTATTATTTGTCTTATAACAGTTAAAGAGTGATCACTGAATTTGTATTCAACCTATAACCATTAATCACTTATATGCCATTACATTTTATTGGTTAAAATAAATACGTGTTGTAATCACAACCTCAAGCAAACCTTGTGGGAAAATCTAACCTGGGAGATATAATGGCCCCAGGAACCCAACTCATTGTTGATGTAATATGCAAGTATATGTATAGAAACTTTAAAGTTTACATTTGCTGTTTAGCTGCGCGTATCAGGAGGCCAGGTGCCTTTCTTAAAAAGTTTAGAAACATTGTGGACATCGATTTATTAATAAAACCAACTACACGCCTTTGGGTCAGTCAATTAATAGCTATTCTATCTGTCTGGGAAAGCGCATCAAAACGCTTCTTTAAACTGCAGAAAGGGCACTAAGATCTGTGATTAATATATATATTTACGTTGTTTTTTTTTTTAACTTTTTCGGCTTCCTTTTCGGTATCACGGTATTTTTACAAAGAACCCCAGTACAGAAAATATTTCGTATTTAAACCCGCATACTGTACGTACTACCTTTGCACGTAACTTGTTTTCTTTTTTTTTTTTTTACCAAGCAATTCCAAAGTATTGAGATATTTCTAAATCATCTGTCTATGAAGCGAAAGATATTATGACAAAATGATCGCAGTCCTTTGACCTCGTTAAGATAGAGGAGACTACTTGAGAATCGAGATAACCATGACTTCACAATTCTATTTTCTTTCTTTTTTTATTTTTTTTTAATAGGTATGTTCACTTTTACATATAAAAATATTATTTCCAAAAGGTAATCTTTGGACCATGTCAAGATAGAGGCTACTTGAGAATTGAGATAATCGTTTAACTTCACACTTCTGTTTTTTTTTTCTGTTTTTGTTTATTTATGTTCACTTATCACTCGAATATTATTTTTAAAAAAGTGAAAAGATTTTAATTGTATGTACTTATAATTATTTTGCCACTCAATTCTACACACACACACATATCACTTGAACATTATTTTTCCAAAAGTGAAAACCTAATTGTATGTACTTATATTATGATCAAACACTTATTTTGTCACTTTCAATTATTCAAAAATAGTTTCTTTTGATTAATTTTATTAACTTATCACGTAATAAAGTATTTCGTCCACGCCACTTATTTGTTTTTTGTTTTAACGTTAATTGCACTTTTATTTATCAAAAATATAAAATTACTCACGGTTTTCACCTCGTCGCCATGTAGAGTTCACTATATTTGTTAATGTTAACATTAAACTATATCGGCTCGTTAACGCACACACCACGTCTGACCCGCACAGTGGTTGACACTCGACTGAACTCCCCTCCTACACTAGAGGGGCTTTTATGTCTTTCTCGCATCCCCACTCAGTGCCTGCGTAGTGTGCCCGCTTGAGATGATAAACTTGTCTACCCACAACTTTACTCAATTTACCAGTACACTACACTATGTATCAAAAGAAAAGAATAATAACGAAATTTTTCAGTAATTCTAATCTTAAAGTCTAAGCGACTGCTCCAATCGATTTTAGGTAAAGTAGCCTTTGGAGTCCCTGGACGTTTGGTGTATGGACCCTGCCATTGGAGAGATCCGAAGGACGGCGACGGGGTTGCGATCTCCGTTTCCGTGAGCAAGCATGACAAGTTCCCCGGGCGCTAAAATGCGCCCCATGGCGTTGATCTCAAAGCAAGGAACTAAGGGGTACCTGTTGGGGTTAGATCCCGCCGCAGAGCACAGGGGTTTTAGTGGGCAAAATCCTACAAAACTCGGTCGACGAGAAAAAAAAAATTAGGGGAAGGGAAAGCGTTCCCATCAATTCGTTGTACGTAGCATGAGCTTGGTGCCTAATGCCTAACTTTGTAAGTAAGTATAATATGTTGACCAGGCATGTTGCCTAGTAACACTCTACTGCTTTGCTGTAGATTCTTTAACATAGTACATGACCCCAAATACTAAACACGAAATAGTTAATTAACTTAAAGCGAGCACGAGCACTGTGCGTCGTTGGTAATATGATTGTTAGGAAATTTTACAAATCCTCCCCGGACGTAAAAGTTACCTTGTTTCGTTCCTACTGTCAGAGCTTTTACACATGTCAACTTTGGACAAACTATACAAAAAGAGCACATGATACTATCCGAGTTGCATATAATAACATCTTTAGACAATTAATGGGCTTAGACCGCTATTGTAGTGCCACCAGTATGTTCATGGAGGCGCGCATTAATACCTTCACTGCGATTCAGAGAACCAGAATAGCTAAGTTTATGTCCAGAGTTGACATGTGTACGAACTCCATCATTAAAGGACTATCAGATAGGATATTCCTATCAGACATGTACAAACGATGGCTACTAATCGCAGCCTGATTGAGTAATTTAGGTAAGTACCTACTTCATTTATGTATAGGTACTTACACTATTATATAACTGTATTTTATATTATTAAGTAGTTGTATTTTTTATGTTTTTTTTTATGTTCTTTTTGAACTTTTATTTTTTATGGATCTTGTGTCTGACAAATAAAGATATTATTATTATTATTATTATTAAATTAATCAACAATACCGCATGTACTGTATAATGCCCTGAGCGATTCCAAACACACACACACTAAAATAAATAGGGAGTTTCCACGTTTACACTGCCGCGTTGGACCGAGTAGATTATCGCTACCTTGTAATTATAGGCCAAAGAAATTATTAATGGAATAATTAATGCGTTATAGGTGTGGGACCAACACATCTGATGTCATGGTCTCCTATAGCTTTTAATAAAACTAGCTTTAAAATTATTACATATCGATTTCTATGTAACCTTATTTTCACAAACGCCTGTTTCGTGGCCTCATTCCAAGAAACGTCTGAAACTACGGGGGACTGTGAATCATTGTTTAGGTAGTATTTAAATATGGACGATAATTATATGAGGTTTAGGGACGAATATAAAGTTATATTACAATGTTTCTTGTTTTATGACTGTAAGGTTTTATTTAAGAGCTGTTTAGCAACAGTATATATTTATCAAAGTCCAGTAGCATTGGCTTGCCTTAGACGAAACCAGTGTCACAATTTGTTGGGGTCCGAATGAAGATACGGCCTACGAGTTGAAGTGACATTGTGGATAACATCTTAAGAGTTTTTGCTTACACATGGTCGGGACCTCTGTAGCCGCTGACAGCTCTCTAACTGAAACGGCGGTAGCTACGCCCCTGTCAAAGTCTGATCAGTTTGATAGGAGAAGAACCTTACAGTAGAGTGCAGCCAAATGCCGCCATTTTTAACCGGCTTCAAAAAGAAGGTTCTCTATTCGACGCGTATGTATGTAATATTGATAAAAATGCGTAATATTAATATATGTTATGCTTCTAAACAAATTTACGAAATTTTATGAGTGTATGTATGTATGTAGGTTTGTCCGCGGATTACTCAGAAACTACAAGTCCGATTTCAAAAATTCTTTTTGCAATAGTTAGAATATTTTTCAACTTAGGGTAGGGTATAAGTTTCATCAAAATCGGTATAGTAGTTTAAGAGATATAAACTTTTTATGTTTTCAGTAAGTTACTGTAAAGTAGACGTTCGAGTTGCGTGATAGTGCTGATAGCTATCGTGATAAAATAAGTCACTAAAAAGTGTTAAATAAACTATTTAAAATAAAATAAAAACCGACTTCAAAGTAAATTATCTAAAAAGCATAAAATAACGAAAATATATTGAAGTCGGTGCTAGCTAATCATGTTAACTAACACTATCACCAGCTGACACCGACTTCAATATATTTTCGTTATTTTATGCTTTTTAGATAATTTACTTTGAAGTCGGTTTTTATTTTTTATAAAATAGTTTATTAGATAATTTACTTTGAAGTCGGTTTTTATTTTTTTTTAAATACTTTATTTAACACTTTTTAGTGACTTATTTTACCAAGATAGGTATCAGCACTATCACGCAACTCGAACGTCTACGTTATACACACATCAAAAGTGTCTAGGGATCAACATATATTTTTGCAATAACTTTTCTCCTGATTGATATTAATTAAAATTTTCTTTAAGGATTCATCAAATAAAGTGTTTTCGTTTGTCACAGTAACGATAAACCAAGTCACCTTTGCATTAATAAAGAAATTTGCCATTTTCCTAATAAAGGGATTTTTGACATTTGAACCACTAACACAAAAGTTCGAAAAAAAGACTGAAATAACAGTTTTCTTTAAAATTTTATTGGGTAACTTAAACAATTAATAATCCGTGTTTCTACCGCGAACACTAACAACACAAGAACATCGGTTTGGCATACTCAAAATGAGTTCATCCAAATCACGCTGTGGAATGGCCGCCCATGTTCGTTGCAACAACAAAAAAAGGTCTTCTTGCGACTGGATACCCTCCATATTCGGCAGAGCTCTTCTCTGTAGCATATCCCATGCATGCTCAATCGGGTTCAAGTCTGGCGACTGAGCAGGCCAGGGCAGGACATTGGTGTTAGCTGCGGCGAGAGTCTGTCTTACAACTCTTGCGGTGTGCGGTCGTGCATTATCATGCATTAACTGAAATAAGGGACCGATTTGCACTTGTAGAGGAACGATGACGTCTGATACAATCGTCTCAGCATAAATTTGAGCGTTGAGGTTGCCTCTGATCCAAATCAACTCAGTTCTTCCGCCGATCCAAATACCCGCCCATACCATGATGGTTCCACCACTATAAGGATGGACTTCCTGGCAGGATTTTAATCGCTGTTGGCGTCCAGGGGTTCTCCAGTGTCGTATACGTCTTGTATCCGGTCTCATACCAAAACGAGACTCATCAGAAAAGCACACGAAACGCCATTGTTCTTCTGCCCATTTTTTTGCCCAAAAATGCTTGATCCCTAGACACTTTTGATGTGTGTAGTAACTTACTGAAAACATAAAAAGTTTATATCTCTTAAACTACTGGACCGATTTTGATGAAACTTGTACTCTACCCTAAGTTGAACAATACAAAAACTATTGCAAAAAGAATTTTCGAAATCGGACTTGTAGTTTCTGAGAAATCGGCGGACAAACCTACATACATACATACACTCATGAAATTTGGTAAATTTGTTTAGAAGCCCACATAGACTAACATATATCAATATTACGCATTTTTATTAATATTACATACATACGCGTCGAATAGAGAACCTTCTTTTTGAAGCCGGTTAAAAAGCATAAAATAACGAAAATATATTGAAGTCGGTGTCAGCTGTGTGCTAGTGTTAGTTAACATGATTAGCTAGCACCGACTTCAATATATTTTCGTTATTTTATGCTTTTTAGATAATTTACTTTGAAGTCTTTTTTTTGAAGTAATTTATTAGTAGTGTTGTATCGGAGTCGCTGGACGATTAGGGTGTGGGCCTTAGGCATCTACCTATAGAGTACGGCGGCATCTCGGAGTTAAAAGGTGGCGGCACAAAATCATTATTTTGTGGTGGCGGGGTTGCGACTCCCGTCCCCGTGACCACCGTGATATGTTCCCGGAAGTCTATACTGCGCCCACTGGTGGCGGCTTGAAATGCAAGATATTGAGGGATACTCAAACTCAAAATCAAACTCAAAAATAGTTTATTTCAAATAGGCTTAACGCTAGCACTTTTGAAAGGTCATGATTTTTTTTTTAAAAAGAAGCTACCACCGGATCACAACGCGGCCTCAACTGAGAATATCTGGCAAGAAACTCAGCGGGCTTGTCATTTTATCACTTTTTTTTTAAACAGTGTGTCATGTTACAATTAGATCAGAGCGACAGTGTGTCTTGCCGTTCAAAAAATCAAATAAGACAGAAAAAAATAAAATATTACGACGAAAGTACAACAA
This sequence comes from Furcula furcula, assembly GCA_911728495.1. Lineage (NCBI taxonomy): Eukaryota > Metazoa > Arthropoda > Insecta > Lepidoptera > Notodontidae > Furcula > Furcula furcula. The sequence goes on from OU452243.1 coordinate 5,557,869, forward strand.
ACTAAAAAGCCAAAGGGATAGTAGTCGGACCAGTCCCCCCAAGCAGCACCCGCGCACGAGTTGACTCGAGCAGCAGCCATCACTCCCCTCAACCATATTGGAGGGAAGGGGGTGACCCGCCACTGATGCAGATGCCACCGGAGAACCTAGTTCCCCTCTCTGGTGTCGCAAAGTGACATCCGCGGGGGTTTTTGTACCCTCCCAGGTCTCGCGGACCTTATAAAAGTTTTTCTCACCCGAATTAAAAAGAACACTAGCATCTTACCTCGGAAACAACGCCATACGAAGGTGTCTTCATATGGTTGCAGTTTTCTCTTCTCTAAAAGGTTCTGTATTCTCTACGACCTGTCCTATGAAACTGAATAGTCTGAAACTTAGCGCATATGTAATTAAATTGAAACCACAGAATTGGAAAAGCTCCCAGACTATACCGACAAGATTAGCATACAAACGACGTTCGTATGTAGTTCAACTTACACTGTCGTATACACATATGCAAATACAAAAGGTAGATGAACCTGGCTACATAGATGTATACTCCTTCAAAACATTTCATAGTTTCGAAACAGGATTAATGTATAATATAATTTACAGACAATCAGGTGATCGGCCTGCATTGTCCTAGCCAGTAAGGGACAACTACTCAAATTCGTTGCCCCCCGTAGGATTCGAACCCGCGACCTCCGGTTTACAAAGCAAGCGGTATCCCACTGCGTCACGTCAATACAAAAAAAAAATACATAACATCCATACATAACAACATAGATAAATAACACCCAGATACTTGGTGGGAATCGAACACACGACCCATTGGGTAGCGATCAGGGTGTCTACACACTAAACTTGGCCGGTCATATTAGTTTAAATGAATTTTTCTGGCGTCAGATCTTGGACACAGATTATAACTTTATAGATATAGACGACATATAAAGTCGTCTAGACAGGGTAATCATGAGATCTGCGAGACGCGGGTAGAATAACCCCGAGATGCCTGAGATGCATATACATCACCCCTATCAGTAGCCCCCTTTGCGCAGTGAGAGACCGTTCGCTTTGTAAAGTCGCGGGTTCTAATTCTGCGTGGAGCAACAATTTTGTATAATTGTTAGGACCATACAGATCGCTCATCTGTTTCTCTGGAAAGTAATAAATAAAAAAGTAAATTATCCATGCGTTAGATGTGGATGTAAAACATAGGTCCTGCAGTCAACTCCTCCCTGCTCGTGCCTTTCGTCCCGTCGTAAGAAAGACTGCACTTGTGCCTGAGCAAGCACGTCTTGTGCACTACAATATCTACCGTGGAGTTCCGCGTAGATGGCTGATCTTGTATAGGTTTGGCTGTATCAGACGTTAGCAGCTCGAGACACTTTTCAAAGTAATAATAATAATAATATCTTGGGACAATCCACACACGGTCATCCGATCCCAAACTAGGCAGAGCCTGTACTATGGAAACCAGACAACTGATACTAATACTTATATACTTTTTTTTTTGTAAATACACTTACTTAAATAGATAAACTACACCCAGACACTTGGCGGGAATCGAACCCACGACCCATCGGTTAGCAGGCAGGGTGTCTGACCACTAGACCAACGGGCCCGTCCCGTCCAAGTAGTAGGTGATGTAGCCGTTACGAGTGAGAGTGATCGCGTCCGGCGGAGGCGACAGCGTCGGGGCGGCGGCGGCGCTATACGTAGCTATACGCTCCGGCACTCCGGCCCCATTGTCAGGGGCCTAATAGAAATGTGACGAGGTATTGTTACGTTCGCCTGACGGCTAGGTACAATAAATAAAAACAACTAATAAAATTACAAGTTATTTATTGTAATCGACAATAAATAAATAAAATAACCCGGCAATAAATTAAATTGGCACTAAAAAATAAAACTCTAACGTCTCTAAAATAATGGCAAAACACACGGGTGTGGATTCACGGCACAGGGAAGTTAACTGGTCCGAACAATAAAACAGTGCAAGGGCTTAACTGATGGCCGTCCGACTCCTCGACGCTTGGGGGGTCTTCGGTAAGTGACTTCAGCCGACACTCGGTTACTCGGAGGGAACCGGTGGCTCAGGTGTTGCAACGGCAGCCTGAAGCGCCGCCGCTTGTACACTCAATCTGTACGGTGACCCCGTACGATGGACTGGTCTCCTGGCCCGTACAGTGAACGGTGGACGGTGGACTCGAACTTGAAAGCCCGTACGGTGGACTATGGACTATGGACGATGGACTCCTAGCGGTGAACTATGGACGTTGGACGATGGACTCCTAGCGGTGAACTATGGACCCCCAATACCTGGAACGCGTCGAAACGACTTCTGTAGCGTGAAAGATCCGATGCCCTGGCACTAAGTGTGACCAGATATGGGCGTCGGTATCTTTCGCAAAACAATTAAATATTATGCGGAATGGAGTGGTGAAATGCATGTCCGGTTGAAATGTAATTTAAAGAAAATTTAATATTAAAATAAAATATTATTACCCAACCCAGAATCAAATCCCCAACTGTTTTTATGCCGGATAATCACCATTCCACAACGCCATGTAGAACAAAAGAAAATATTACATTTTACATTAGCAATTATAATAAAACATATTGAAGGAACAAAGACTTATTTCCCCGGTACATTCCTTTATAATAACCAATGCTAAAATAAATCTCCCAGCTGTGTGATGAACTAATAAAATGAAAAATAATTTATGTAAACAACTTCATTACAGTTGGTAGATGTCTACTCCAGAACAGATGTATCTCCCTTAGAAGGGAGGGGTTTCCTAAATTCTACCACTCGGCTAGCGCTTGGGACCTATGTTTTACATTCCTACTACACTACAATTGGCTTTAAAACCTAAAGGAAATTAAGATATTCTTATATAACAATGCACACAATAGAAATACAAGACTATAAGTTTATTTTATAATAACAATCCTGTAAACAATTTTGTATTGTGGAAAATTTTATTAGACTACTAATTACAAAAAAACAATGCTTATTATTTGCAAGTATGAACTGATATTATGGAATTTAAACTAATTGGATATTCTAAAACAATAAGCACTCATTAAAATATAGGTTACTAGCTGACCCGCGCAGCTCCGCCCGCGCTTTTATTAAATTTTGCTCCCCTTTTCTCCCTCCTCCCTTGATTTATTTCTCTCTCTCTCTTTCTCTGTTTCCCCCTCCCGCTTCGGTCTCTGTCACACTCCCTCTCTTCCTCTCCCAGTTGTCCCCTATCTGAACCCCCTCCCCCTATCTCTTCTCCCACCTTACTCCCCCTTACTCCACCATTGCTCCACCTTAATCCCCCTATCCCTCACCACATCACCCCCTCCTCGAATCCCTTCTCCCTCTCTCTCCTCTCTTGCACCCTCTTCTCGTTCTATATATCCTCATCAATCATGGTATCTGGTATTCTTACCCACTTAAACCCCTGCGGCTGTCGCATCACCACATAAGGCCCTCCAGTGGGATCTGCATCAAATACCCCTCAGTGCGCATTATAGCCCCCGGAAACGGCGGCCCCCGGCACCGTGATCACGGGGACGGGGCTCGCAACCCCGTCACCGCCCTTCTCGGAGTTGCTGCCGACACCCATCTATGTTGCCTAATGTTGCTTAACCTAGCGGCATGAAATACACTTTACGACCTATTCTCCGACCTACCCGATATGCACACTAAATTTCATACAAATCGGTTCACCCATCTATTTAATTAACTTGCCTTATGTTGCTTAACCTTAACCTAGCGGTATGAACAACGTTCACAGCTTTTTTGTCAGTGGTGTAAATATTAGTGAAGTTTACGTTATATTGAAGAATGGATAAATTCATGCTAAAAACAATTTATTATGAGTACCTAAGTAAAGGATAAAAAATGGTTATTGTGGGTTATCCCTAAGAGATAAACATATACCTACCATTTAAGGTGTACAATACTGAAGTAAATTATTTTGATCTCGTAGGGTTCAGCCAACGTTTGTAACGTAAGCGCAAAAAAATGTGTTTATTTACCACATCACAATACCACGACAAACCTCTAAAACTATCAATGTTTCTCTACAATATAGTAGAGAAACATTGATATGCATGTAATATACATATAAACCTTCCTCTTGAATCACTCTATCTATTAAGAAAAATCCCATGAAAATCCGTTGCGTAGTTTTAAAGATCTAAGCATGCATAGGGACAGACAGACGCGGTGGAGGACTTTGTTTTATAATATGTATAGATATAGATTATACTAAGTATAGAAGATTAATACTATACATAAACTTTATTTAAATATTTAACAAAATACTATACATACATAACAAAGTGTCAAGAAGTGGTTATTGACATTAAAAATATTTTACTTACTATTCGTTCCTCTCGTTCGTTCGTTATATTTTGGTTTCAATAATGCACTATCAACGTTAATAACTAAAAAATACCTCAAATTTAACAAACTATCCGTGATACAATTCAGTGGGGAACTTGCACAATTTTTCTTTTTTAGCGTATTATAAAGATTTTAGGCTAGCTTAGATCAAAACACAGAACAAAAACAAAATAGTTAAATTATGCACAAATTATATAGTTATTGCAAAGCAAAAGTTGACTTTTCCACGTTGGCGGGAAAATGCTCACTGACAGCTGTGACATAATTTTTTACTTGACGTAAGAGTATGTAAATATTCATGGCGGGTATTTAACACGTTCCCAGCGGCACAGATTGATCTGTACTTTCCATTACTGCGTTACGAGGCGTTTAAAACCTTGTCTTAAACCAGACATTGTGGCGGCACGAGGCTTATTAAACCCCACCGCCCTTAGGAGACCAAAATCCTTTTTTTGGTGCCAAATATGACAAATTGTACAGCTTTTATCGCGATTATTATTAACAATGAGTTCATTAACCTATATCTGCCGCCGCCTATGGTTAGATTATTTAGTTTAGATTCTATAGGTAAAATAAAATGTGGGGTCTGATGTACCTCGTACCGCACTGAAAAATAGCAGATTTTCATATTATTTAGTGATGGGAAAATAAATATCGATTTTATTTAATTGTATTTATTTATCAAAGTTATGGATGTTTTTCAGTTAACTTAAAAGCACCACTCCAACTATTCAGTACGTACTCACAGATCCGTTAAATACCGTAATCCTTTATGCTAGATCGCTAAAAACAAAATAAAAATGTAGTTAATTCATAATAGCTGTCTGTGGATATAAAAAATCATAAAACTCACTTAAACACTTAATCAGAGAGGTTGACTAGTAGAACTACTTATTCCCACTAGCAAATCTGACGTATTAAAAAGTCCTCGGAGTTTTGTGACAATTACCTTAAAAGGATATCAATTACCTACGTTTCCTGTATCAATCCTCCTATATACCTACTGAACATTTTGAACAAGGACAGAAATCGTGATTATAATATAATTCCTCACTATACAGATATACAGCTAGCCTATCGAGTCCCACTGCTGGGAGTCCCTCCCTATACATAGTATACAATATTATACACAATATTTTAAAATTAACGTACTTATTTAGCTGAAATTTATTTATTAAATACATAATTATTTCATCTATATTATTATTATTTATTCGGAGTAGGTATATTTATGTTTTTGAAATATCATCAGCGATTTTGACTCAGATTCACCACCCGGTTTTTCTTCATCATCCTCTTTAATTAACTTTCTTCGGCAACGTTTCGACATAATCGACAGCAGTTCTTCGTCGCGTGCGCAGCCTGGCATGCGTTGCACAACACTAACCGCGTGAAGCTAGCGTAGAGTGCGGTACGAGGTGCGCGGGGGTACGAGGTTTTCGGAACCTCTTACCGCACTGTGTTAGAATTTTATTTGTTCAGTGCGGCACGAGGTCTAAGAAACCCGGTATTAAAATAAGTATACCATAGAACTAGGAATCAATAGCACATCTCAGATATATAGTTATCTCTTTCCTATACTGAACCAGATGGAAGTTATGCCTCGCGCACGACAGAGAAGTTTAAGTTTTTCCTTACCGCTATAAAGACAAGACACGTACAGGGCGTTTCAAGCCCTGTTTCGCACTTAACGTGTTAAAGAAACTACCACTGAATAATAATAATGTTACACTTTTGACGACTAATAAAATCAGAATGATGAGATGATCCCTAATATTACCGGTACAGAGAAAATTAATATTGTCCAAAAAAAAAAATCAGTCATGTAGTTGGATGAGCTCGTTGGTCTAGATATCCATTAACTACCTACTTACTTATTAAAAAATATTTTTCTATTGTAAATGTTAGTACTTAAGTATAAAAGATTTGTTAGATAGTAAAAAGTATTTCTTTAAAATTCCAAATTTAATTCCAAACAAATGTATTTATACTTAATTGGATAAGGATTCATGATTTGCTTAAAAGAAAATTGCCTAAGCGTAAAATTGCTTCGTAAATAAGTCATTATTTTTCATAAACAGTAAATGATAAAAAAATGTTTATTGTGGGTTATCCTTAAGAGATAAACATATACCATCGCAGACTTTTTTTTAGACCTTGTTAACGTGTACAATACTGTAATACATTATTTTGATCTATCTCGTAGGGTTCAGCCAGCGTTTGCAATGTAAGCGCAAAAAAATGTGCTTATTTACGACATCACATTAGAAACCTCAAAAATTAGCAGTGTTTCTCTACTATATTATGCATGTATTATACATATAAACCTTCCTTAAGAAACACTCTATCTATTAATAAAAACCGCATCAAAATCCGTTGCGAAGTTTAAAAGATTTAAGCATACATAGGGACAGACAGACAGTGAGAGCGACTTTGTTTTATAATATGTATAGATGATTACAGGCATAGACTACAAAATGGAATTAATTATTGAGACTATATTTCACCTGATTCTTGTGAAAGCAAAAACTGATTGGACTATAATATTATGATATAGGAATTTTATAAGGAAAAATACCGTGACGAAACATATTTAAAAGTTATTGGAATGAATGAATAAATGAGGTTATAATTTATTGACTTTAGGGTATCGCTGTCACTTTGCTCACTAATAACACGCGTGTCACTTCAACAAACCAAATGCGTCCTCTCTCTTATGATTTGTATTTATAATCTAGCGAACACATACTGCTTCCACGCAACTACGTCCGAACGCGACTAAATACTAGAGCGTTCCAAGGTACTGACTACGAAGTGCAACCGAGACGGCAAGATAGCCAATAGGATATGATCGAGCGGGAAGGAGCATACATAGCAAAGTCTCGACGCTAAAGGTGTGAGGATTGTTGATATGAGTTCTAGAATGTTGTCCCGTTTCTGGCACCGAAGAATGCCATATATGGCGCTGTGAGCGCTAATACCCCCCTGCCTTAAAGGGGGCTCGTGAGTCGCGGACGCATAGGGTGGGGGCTCTGTGCGTCCCTACTAAATGCAGCCCCGAGGCGGGCGACGACGCGGTGTAGGCCCTGCGTCGTCTGCGAGCACCACGAGGGTGCCGGGGGAGCGTGCATCTCAGCTCCCCCACCCCCCGGGGCGTGCTCTAGCGAGTCTGGCGCTGGAGAGACCTTGGCGAAGGTCCGAATGGAGAGCCCAGAGTCTCCCTATAAGCGTCGATGAAGGCCACCAGGGCGGTTTTGGTGGGTAAAAATCCCACATAACCTGGCCTCCGCCCCCTCGGAGACTGGGTAACCTTTTGAAGGTTTCCCACTCAACAACAAAAGCAGGAGTGAGAGGTGAAGAGCAAAAAACGTACACTCAGAGGCTCGAAAATGCATGGAAATATGAATAAAAATACTCGTGACCCCGACTTCTTGGCATGTCGAGTCGAATTGGTCCTGTTTTAACATCGCGAGATGTAAACCCGTACATAAATAAACTGTTAACTTGGCATCGAACTTGGAATGGCTTTTAACCAATTAGTGTTGCTGTACGGAGATCCACCGGGATCCTATTCCTGTCGAGTTACGTTACGACAGAGGTCTGATAGAATAAATAAAAATCAACCTCGATCTATAGATACTCGTAGTTTTCTGTCTTTAAGTTAATTAACCTTTATAGTGGGATATTAATTACAACAGCCTGGCGAAGGTGGGTTTTACATATTTTGCAACATTATTAAATCACACATTACATCAAACCGAATTAAAAACCAAAAATCGTTTTCAATGGGAACTTATAAGAATAAGAATAATTTATTAGCCATAAAGAAAACATTGCAGTTACAAGTGTACAAAAACAAATTACAACAGTATGTTTCTTAGGATTAGAATACATGTATTCTGTGCCTGAACTAGGAAAACCTGTATCTCAGGCAACAGAGCTCTTTCTGATTGGATCAACTGTAGCAAGAATGGAGTAACAGAACAACTACAATAGTAAAATAAAAGAATATAATATAAAAACGTAAAGTAAAACTAAGGTAAAGAATTGTAATATGAGCCTCTCGTTGAGTGTGTGAGTGGTTGTGAGTATGTGTATGTGACATGTGTGTGTGTGTGTTTGTGTGTATGTGTGAAGAGAGGGTGTGTTATACGTCTATAATGGGTTAAGTTACAAACGGATAGAACTGATTATTAATCTTTGAACAATTTAGCATTGAACATGCAAATGATTTTCAGTTTCGTCATAAGAGAGTTTTATAAGAAAACTTGTTACAGTCAATTTCACATTTTTAAAATTTAATTGGTAAAACACTAATTGTTTACATAATTTGTTGTAAAGATATGGAACGAGGAAAATAAAGAATTTTTTAATGTAAGCGTGCTTAGTTTTTGGCATAGAACAAAATGCATCCTTTCTGCGCTTCAGGAGTAGTTTAGGGTCAAAAATAATCGAAGCATGTTGTTTTAGAACAGTATGCAAAATGAATAGTTTTCGAACAGACAAAACATTACAAGACTGGTATAAAACATCGGTGGGGAAAAGAATAGGTCTAAAAGTTGAAACCTTTAGTACAGCCCGTTGGGCTCTTTCTAAGCCAATAAGATGTGATTTAGATGTGCCACCCCAAACTGTGATGCAATATGTTAGGACAGACTGACAGAGAGCCAAGTAGATACGGTGAATTAAGGTGGGCCCTGCAACATGACGGAGGTTTTTAAAAACATAAATGAGTTTCCTGGCTCTATTTTTCAGCGAACTAATATGGAGTTGAAAATTTAGGTGTTGGTCAATAATGACACCAAGATATTTAACATTAGAGGATTTGTTAAGGCGAGCACAGTTGCAACAGGTTGAGCTCGAATTAGGACAGTTATGAGCAATCAAACTAAAGTGATCAGGGGGTTGAGAAGTTATTTTCATACTAAAGGAAACAAACTTAGTCTTTAATGTGTTTAGAGTTAAAATGTTAGAGGATAGCCAGTTTGTGACCAAATTGAGACTACTTTGGGCAGTTATAAAAGCCTCCTCCCATGTGCTTGCAGAAAAAAGCAGAGCGGTATCATCCGCGTAAGATATGATTGTACCATGAAAAGGATTAAGAAGTAAGAGGTCATTAATATAGATAACAAAAAGGATTGGGCCCAGAATGCTTCCTTGTGGAACTCCAAATACATATACACAACTGAAGTATAGTCTTAAGATAACTCAAGATGAGTTATCTTAAGACTATTCTACTAACTCACTAACTCACTTACACACTATTTGTATTTTCTCGACGAAACAACGACTAATTACATAATGTCACATTCAGAAATCTGTCTTTATAAAACCGCACCGCCCTTTTATTCAGGGAAAAGTTTTGTTCTATGTATTTCAAACCTTCTATAGCCTAAGTTCAAACCACTGTAAATATGGAATATTTGGAAATATGAAATCACAAATATATTTACTGTACACGGAAGAAATATCTAGAGATACCTAGTGACTATTGTGTTGAATTTATAAGCGATATCTAATTAATATTATGTTCTTTACCCCTGGGTCACAAAGGTAGGCTGAGGCAGCCCCGCTTGAGGCAAAACACAAATTCTATTCGCCACAAGCGTCACTTCTAATCAAGGCCACGAAATTCAGAAGTTCGCTTGCAGTGTCAATAAAACTAAGCAATTTGCTTTAAACGCTGACGACAGGCGACAGGCACGTGCCGCGACTGTTAAGCGTACGAGATAGTTCTACACCATACTGTACGCTTTACATTTGTTCTCGTCGACGCCCATAGAAAACGTACGTCCAACCATTCGATGCTCGTGCAAATTCGCTCACAGCAAATGTCACTACGTTATGCAGCGCTGTTTGTTGAACGGACACATGCATTCGTTTTTAACACTCGACGCTAATGCTTGTAACGCAGAGCGAATTTGCTTGAAGCGTTGCGCTTCAAGCGAATTCGCTCTACGTTGCAATTGGCCCTCGGGGTTACTGTTGTTAGTGGCCAACTTGGTGTCAGTGTTATTCAAGCCTCTCTTAGGCCTATGATTTGGCTAAACGACTGCTGTCTAGATGACAACAACTGGGACCAATTTTTCATGTCCTCCGAAGCACGGAAACTCCGTTCAAATGCCACTAAACCATCTATGAACTATTCTCGCCTATCTTGACTCGTTTACCAATAAAAATAATTTTTACAAAAAAAAGAACCGCCTTCAAAATGCAACTAAAAAGCCTGAAATAATTTCTAAGAATTAGTGTTTTTTACATGTACATTGTTGGACTTGGACTACAACAAATTATAAATACATATTACTATCAAAGACGGCACGAAAACAGTTAGGTACCTACTGCCCTTGTAAGTATTTGCTAGACGTTAGGCGCCGACTTCGATAGTAATATGTATTTATAATATGTTGTAGTCCAAGTCCAACAATGTACATGTAAAAAACACTAATTCTTAGAAATTATTTCAGGCTTTTTAGTTGCATTTTGAAGGCGGTTCTTTTTTTTGTAAAAATTATTTTTATTTTATTCTTTTTAGTGGTTCCCTTGGTGTATTATTAGGTTAAGTTTTAACAACTTATATTTTATTCTGACAAACAGCCAGTTTAATATTTATTTTAAAAACACCCACTACATAACACAACTATGGACTATCACTAAAATATAAGCTTAAGCAAAAAATTTAAAAAATGTACATGTGACAATATCTTAATAAAACTAACCAATTGCCATAAACCGAAGATATCTATGTGTTATACTCGTAGTTCCCGAGAACCATGGACTGCAAGCTCGGTGTGTCTACATTTATTTGTGCCGATAACCCGTGTCCACCTTCTGACGATGGTCAGACCCTGAACACCATTTTTGTAGCAACTACTCATCGAGAGCTACCCAACGAGCCCAAACTCGGCAGATCTACGTTTATTGGTGCAGTGATCCCGTGACGACCTTCCTGCTCCATCATCAGACCCTGATCTCCATTTTTCTAGCAACTACTCGTCGAGACCTATCTAACGAGTCCAAATTCGGTAGGTCTACGTTTGTTGGTGCCGAGATACCGTGACGACCTTCCTGCTCCATTATCAGTCCTTGATCACCATTGTTCTAGCAACTACTCGTCGAGAGCTACCCAACGAATCCAAACTCGGTGGGTCTATGTTTATTGGTGCCGAGATCCCGTGACGACCTTCTTGCTCCATCATCAGACGCTGATCACCATTTTTCTAGCAACTACTCATCGAGAGCTACCCAACGAGCCCAAACTCGGCGGATCTACGTTTATTGGTGCAGAGATCCCGTGACAACCTTCCTGCTCCACCATCAGACCCTGATCTCCCTTTTTCTAGCAACTACTCGTCGAGAACTATCCATCGCGTCCAAATTCGGTAGTTCTACGTTTAGTAGGCACGGCTAGGATAGGATTGATTGTTAATTTTATTACAGAATTCCGGTGGCCATCTATGGCCTTCTTCATCAGATCTACTTCACCAAATGATACTTTCTGAATGAAAATGCTAGACTGGTTTCTAAAAATACCAAAAACGCTATATGTAAGCCTATAATATTTAAGGAGTTCCCTCAGTTACTCATGGTCCCCATCATCAGAACTTGATTTTGAAAAAAATGGGACCAATCTGGAAGCATATCCTTTTAATTAAAAAAATAATTTTCCAAATCGATTCGTAAACGACAGAGTTCTGAGGTAACAAACATAAAAAATAAAAAAAATAAAAATAAAAAAAAACATACAACCGAATTGATAACCTCCTCCTTTTTTTGAAGTCGGTTAAAAAGTGATTACAACTACTGAGTTGTACTGATCTGAAGTACTTATAAAAGTACTTCGAGTCCTGCAATCCAATTTCCTCATCGTGTATAAGCTTTTACATCGCGCGTATCTACTGCATTCATTTGCAAATCCAATTTGTTGATTGGCAATGGAAATACTTGTACGTAAAGTCTTGTACGCACGTACGAACGGACTTGTTTCGTCCCATGACATGTCTTTTTGCTTTTCTGTGGGAGTCGAAAGGGGGTCAAAATTTCCAGGTGATACTACCGTATTGAGTAGGGTATATTATTTAAGGGCTTCATTTGCACATTTCAAAACAGATTTTTATTTTGGTTTATATCACGTAGTTTTTGGCTTATAATAGAAAATGTCCAAAAAATCCTACTCCGTTTCGTAGCAAAAGGGCAAAGAGTACCTCAAAGACGTCACCTTGTTTTGGGACTTTGTGATTATCTCCGTAGATAAAATGAAATTAGGGCCCCAGTTGTTTACCTTTAGTTAAGCCCTTTGAGTTTACAGTTTCAATGTAGGTACATTATTTAGGATAAAACAGAGTCTACTAGGTCAGATTAACTAGTTTATTATTGTCAATTTAATATACTTAGTACTCGAACTCGTTGATTTTGAAATACAGTCACACTCTGTATTATTTAACAATGATTAAATTTTGGTAAATAATGACATATCCGCAAACGAAAGACCTGAGAAGTAAGAAGATATATGTTTTATATGAGTATTTATTACAATTACGGAAAAGATTTCGAAGGAAGCAATAACAGCTCAGTGGGCGAGCACTTGCCTTGGAAACAAGATGCGCAAGTTCGAACCTCGGCTCGCACCTCTGATTTCTTTAATTAATCATGTGCGAATCGCCTTTGTACGATTGATACTATTTGTTACTAACTTTCGGTGAAGGAAAACATCGTGAGGAAACCTGCATGTCTGAGAAAGCCTAACTAGCTTTCGAATGATGTGTGAAGTCCGCCAACCCGCACTTGGCCAGCGTGGTGGACTATGTTCTTAGCCTCTTCATCTTGAGAAGAGGCCCGTGCTCAGCAGTGGAACGTAAACAAGGGCTGGTATTATTATATATACATACAAAGGAGCCTCCATGGCGCAGTGGGAAACCGCTTGCTTTGCAAGCTGGAGGTCATGGGTTCGAATCCCGTGGGGAGCAACAACTTTGTATAGTTGTCCCTTACAGGCTAGGACAATGCAGGCCGATCACCTAATTGCCTGTAAAGTAAGAAGATCCATGCGTCGGACGAGCATGTAAAAAGTCGGTCCTGCGCCTGTTCACTCCCCGATCATGTCGGTTTTCCGTCCCATCAGATTGTGAGAGGTAGGAAAAGAGATAGTGTACTTGTTTTTTTTTTTTTTGGGAATGATAAGCGCTGTTGGCCGCAGATGGCCATTACAGCTTCACCGGACAATAGGAGGCGAGCGCTTGAAGCGCTCTAGCCTTTACGGCAGAAGTAGCGATGAGCTCAAGGGCACCTCAGGGAGGCACGGCCTCGGCTTGGGCTGTCGCTTAAGAGAGGGCTGAGTTTACCACCGGTTCACAACGCGCCCCCACTTGTGTTGCAAGCACTTGTGCACTATAATATCTCCCGCGTAGATGGCTGATCTTGCGAAAGATTGGCCACTGTAATCGCATCAACCAGGAGGACATTATATACTATACAATGGAAATTGATATCATCATTGCCAAGTTACACTCCATAGATATAAGATACAGACTTATCGAAAGCACCTCATTCACCCCGTCAAGAGCAGCTGCGTCCAAATGTTTTTTGTTTGAAAGTTGGCGCACATGATGGTGACGTCACAAGATATATTGCAGACTTTGGGATCGGGCGGAGGATAAAACATTTGAAAAATGGCGCCAAGGTCATTGAAACGAGAAAATATGCGTGGAAATTGCAAGATAATGTCGTTTAGTGCCGATAATTTAATTTGTCGGTGCCGAAAAGATTCATAGCGGATTAATGCTGGACACATGTCTTGAAAGTAATTTGAATTTTAATGATTTGGCGTCAATGGTAGTTTATAGGTACAATAGATATGCCATTAGCGAAAAGTGAAACAACGAAATTCACCCAAATTGGGTGAACTAGCAGTAAGTCACACATCGGTACAATGTAACGAACGCGACGTGTGCAAATGCCTTCATGTATTTTAAAATTATGATGATGATGAGAAAATGCACTAAGTACTGTACAAAAGTAAATAATAAGAAAAGGATCTAAGACATCTATTTAAGAGAAAATATTTTAATTACTAACATGAGTCAAAATGTTTGGCACTCATTAGTAGGGATAACATAACATAACTATAGTTTATAATATCATTGTTTGGCGTCTTACTACTTAAGTTTTTTCGATTTGGATCTTTTTTTCTATTCATTAATATCATATTAATCAAATGTAGGTACAGATCCGCTGTTATTATCTGGCCTTACATGACGTAGTAAGTAGAGAAGAAATAATATAATTATGTTTTCTTTTATTTAATCTGTGGCGACTCGAGATAACCAGATGGCACCACATGAGGTACAGCGACACGATGAGAAGCAAGTAGTAGCACATACAACGCGATAGATGGCGCCACCTCCGAATCCTGAATCTCGCAAGCGAAGTTTCTCAAAACGTTCAGAATATATACAACATCCCGACAATGGTCTCTCCCCTTTTGTTCAGCCTGTTCACGAACGACATTACTCGTTCGAACAGAGTCCAACTCGCCCTTTCGGCGGATGACACCGCTCTCTATTATTCGCATAGGAACATGTCCTATTTGACGCGTGCTCTTCAAGCCGCAGTCGACGCCCTGGGCCAATGGTTTCGTACGTGGCGCATAGAGGTGAACCCGGAGAAGAGTGCAGCGGTGGTCTTCTCCCGGGGTCCCGCCAATATGTTCTCCGCGCGGAGCCTTCAGCCCAGCTGACGACTGGCCCCAATATCCTTATTCAATCGCCCTATCCCCTGGACTAGGAAGGTTAAGTACCTCGGAGTCACCTTGGACTCCGCCATGACTTTCGGCCCGCACATTCGGTCCGTCTTGTCCGTCACTTGGAGGTAGTTTTAGCCTCCCCGTAAGCTTATAAATTCACCATCAAAGTGAAAATAATCAAAAAAATCCAACATAGAGCTTCGAAAACACGACAAACTACATTTTATGAAAAAGGCAAAAAAACTGTGACTCCAAAAGATGCAAGTATCCTTACAATCATTTATGAAAACAAATAACCATAAATAGATTAAAATTCTGTGTAAAATAGGTAAAGTTCTGGTCAGTCCGCCTCGGTATCTGATTTTAAAATGATATCCTCTTTCATTTATAATCATACGTCTCATAATAAAAAGCAGGAAGCTCTTTATTCGAAATAATACGAGAACCCACCATCATAAACACGTCACCCTATTCATGGCGGTAAATGGCTCTTAAAAGCATCTTTATACACAAGGTGTGAATTTATGGGTACCTCATTGGAGACTGTCGATAAAAACTCCATGGTTGTTAAACCCTATTGAATCGTAAGCCCATAATTCCCATATTCAAAGTAGAGATCCATTTTAGAATACTTATAAAAGTTTTTTATAATGTCTTTTGAATTCAAAAACTATACAATACGCCAGATAATAGATGCCATAATTTCTTTACTAATTATGTACTTATAGGTAACTACTTCAATTTCCTTTTTGTTTTTGTCATATTTTGTATTTTCACACTTCATTACTTGTTTATTTTAATTATTATTCTACACTTAGATAATATTAAAAAGTTAACAATGTGCGAAAGTAGGCAACGTGGGACGAAACCGTGTTCTAATTCCATTAATAAGTCTTCAGTCTGAATCTATAAAGTATATTTGTACTTATTTACATATTTATTCTTATCAGGGGGTTCTACCATTATCTGTTAGAATAGTATTATTATTATAATATTATTTTCGCAAGACAAACGAACCGAGCTAGAAGCTACGTATATCTGCGGCACTTTCGTACGGAAAAGTAACATTATTTTAACACTGCCATCTAAGCTGTCCGCGGTAACAGCTCAGTGGGCGAGCGCTTGCCTTGGAAACAAGGTGTGCAGGTTCGAACCCCGGCTCGCACCTCTGATTTCTTCAATGAATCATGTGCGAATCGTCTTTGTGCGATTGTTACTAGCTTTCGGTGAAGGAAAACATGGTGAGGAAACCTGCATGTCTGAGAAAGCCTAACTAGCTCTCGAATGACGTGTGAAGTCCGCCAACCCGCACTTGGCCAGCGTGGTGGACTATGGCCTAAGCCCCCTCATATTGAGGGGAGGCTCGTGCCCAGCAGTGGGACATAAACAAGGGCTGGTATTATTATTATTATTTATTATCTAAGCTGATGGTAGGGCCCCAGTTCTCATGATTTCTGTTTTAATATTGTTATCTATCCGCGAGGACCAGTAAAAACCATCCTAAAACTATATCAATGATAAATTACATATTATATACAAAGGACAAACATACATGTTCATGCACAAAAATCTTTGCTGAGTGGAAATCGAAACGACCTTCTGAGTAGAGCCAGCCATTTATCCACCACATCAACCAAAGTAAAATCTATTTAAAGACTACATCAGCCAGCCCGTCATACATGGCCCATTCCCATTTATTAATCTCTTAGAAACAGTTAATCAAGCTATCAAATCGAAGGTCGCGGGATCAAATCCTGCGAGCAGAAACGTACTTTAAGTCCATCACAAACGCGTGTACTTTTAAAAATCAAAGTAGGTAGTTTTTATTCGTCCGTTCTTTACAAATAGGATTAGTTTGAAACTGTGAGTTCCCTGCATCATTGTCCTGGCCGCACAAAGCGTCTCGCTTCCTGCTCGCCATGTGACGTCATTCTTTTTTTTTTGCACCTGGCACTAATGAATGAAGCCCGAGGTTATTCAATTCTCTTTTATAAGAGCTTACGCAGTCTTATTTGTATTATGAACCCGTTAAAGCCCGTAGCACAAAGAAGCTTGATATGACAAAACTCTCTCTAATTAGCGCCCATAAGCTTCAGTGATCGGCGATGTGGTCAGTAAAATGTAAGATTTTCCGAAACATGATGCCATTATCTGTCTATAGTCTGGACCTTACGTATATAGTCCACTAAAGGACGCTATGTCCATAGCCTCTCTAAATGTAGACGCTCGCTTCGATCTACGCCTTTTCTTGCCTGCCACTCTATATCCAAAAAATAATAATCATAATAGGTAATCACTACTTTACTATACGTTCCTTGTGCAAGGAACCGTCCAGGTAGGTACCACCGCAGTGTCAGATATTCTGCCGCCAAGCAGCAGTGTGTAAGCATTGCTGTGTTCCGGCATGAAGGGCACTGCAGCTGGTGAAATTACTGGACACGGACTTAATATCTAATCTCTTAAGGGTCGGCAACGCGCTGGTGATTCTTCTGGTGTTGCTAGCGTCTATAGGCTGCAGTGACTGCTTACCATCAGGCGGGCCGCACGCTTGCTTGCCACCTTGGTAGTATAAAAAAACAATTTAGGTATAAAAATCCGACAAGTCGATTATGGAAAATCGCGATCTCAAGCATTTGAAAGCATCCAGGCGGTCGTGTGCTGAACGCGAAACAATAAACCACGTCCGTTTGTCTGTGCGTTTGTCGTTAACTGCCCAACGAGTTGATTGATCGCCATCTGGTCAGCACGCTCCAGGGCTGTCTAACACAAACCACAGTTACAAGATGCAATTAAAGCGAAGCAATGACCTATATACATTACAGAAAAGAATGATATATTAGGATTTCTTTGTACTCGTCATCGATATCTTCTATCTATCTATACTTATAATAAAACTGTAACAGGTCCAATTCTGTACATTGAAGATATTTTGAAAATTATATTTGGAGGGCATTCTATAACCGATACTGAGGCCGAAAATGTTTTTTTTTTAATTTTTGTCTGTCTGTCTGTCTGTATCACGGCTGCGTATCACGCCGAAACTACTGAATGGATTTAAATGAAACTTGGCATGATTTGAGATCTTACTACGAGGTAAGACATAAGATACTTTTTATCCCGTAATCTAGCACGGTTCTTTTGGGAGAGGGGATTAAAGTCAAAATGGGTACTTGGTTATACGCTTGGTCCAATTTTATCAATTTTTCTTTATAATATAATAAATATTAGTAAGGGAACACTTATAGAGAGTTGTTATCAAGGTTTTGTAATCGATCGGGTTAAGCAACTTTAGGTAAGGTCATTAAATATATGGGTGACCGTTTAACGCCATTTGAACTAAAAGGGTCCGTGCTTCAGAGGGCAAAAAGAGGTTAAAAGTGGGTCCCAGTTTTTAACCGACTATAAAAAAGGAGGTTATGTATTTGATGCGAATGTCTGTTATTAAAAGTTTAGTTAACGTAAAAATAGCGCAGGCGGAGCTGCGTGGGTCAGCTAGTAATATATAAACTAGATTTGGTGTCGCGGTTCAAAAAGTGGTAGCGAGAAATAGCGCCCTTGTGTCGCTATTTCTTTACAAGCCACATCCCGACAAATTTATTTTGGCCGATAGGAGTGTCGCTACTGTCTATATGAAACTATCAAACTACAAGTCATTATCATTATAAAATCGTTAGTTCACGTTTCCGCCACCAGCACAGAAAGGTTGGAACCTCCACGACCACATTTTAGATGTCATTTTGTTCGTGAATGTTTATCTAGTTTATACACACATCAAAAGTGTCTAGGGATCAAGCATTTTTAAGCGGATTTCTTGAGATTGAGATGTGGCTTTGTAATAAATTTATGATTTTATAAATTTATATGGATCCTTTTTGGTGCATTTCATAATTTGAATCAGGAACTGTGAATCAAATTCGAGTAAAAGATGAAAATCAGCTGTCAATATTTTCCCTATAAAAACATACAACGCATTGAAGACATTATTAGTGCTACTGTTTCCCTACTACTGATTAAAACCAACGTTATTATGGAGCGGCGACGTCATTTAAGCAGGGAAGAAATGCTCAGAGCCGTGGGAATGATAGAAGCTGGTTCCCGGCAACGTACTGTGGCTTTAGCTCTGAATACAAGTCAGAGTGTTATCAGTCGACTTTGGACACGTTACCGAAGCACTGGTACCGTGGCTGAGCGCCATGGAGGACGGTATCGCTGCACCACACGGAGACAAGACCGATATATTCAAATCTTAACTCGAAGAGCTCCAACAATAACTGCCATGATGTTAGCCGTGAGGCTTCATCACTCTTCAGGGAACTTAATTAGCGACCAAACAGTCAGAAACCGCTTGCATGAAGTGAACCTTCATTCCCGAAGACCGCTACGGGTACCACCTATAGCAATGCACAATCGTAGGATTCGATATCAATGGGCTCTTGAACACAGAAATTGGGCAGAAGAACAATGGCGTTTCGTGTGCTTTTCTGATGAGTCTCGTTTTGGTATGAGACCGGATACAAGACGTATACGACACTGGAGAACCCCTGGACGCCAACAGCGATTAAAATCCTGCCAGGAAGTCCATCCTTATAGTGGTGGAACCATCATGGTATGGGCGGGTATTTGGATCGGCGGAAGAACTGAGTTGATTTGGATCAGAGGCAACCTCAACGCTCAAATTTATGCTGAGACGATTGTATCAGACGTCATCGTTCCTCTACAAGTGCAAATCGGTCCCTTATTTCAGTTAATGCATGATAATGCACGACCGCACACCGCAAGAGTTGTAAGACAGACTCTCGCCGCAGCTAACATCAATGTCCTGCCCTGGCCTGCTCAGTCGCCAGACTTGAACCCGATTGAGCATGCATGGGATATGCTACAGAGAAGAGCTCTGCCGAATATGGAGGGTATCCAGTCGCAAGAAGACCTTTTTTTGTTGTTGCAACGAACATGGGCGGCCATTCCACAGCGTGATTTGGATGAACTCATTTTGAGTATGCCAAACCGATGTTCTTGTGTTGTTAGTGTTCGCGGTAGAAACACGGATTATTAATTGTTTAAGTTACCCAATAAAATTTTAAAGAAAACTGTTATTTCAGTCTTTTTTTCGAACTTTTGTGTTAGTGGTTCAAATGTCAAAAATCCCTTTATTAGGAAAATGGCAAATTTCTTTATTAATGCAAAGGTGACTTGGTTTATCGTTACTGTGACAAACGAAAACACTTTATTTGATGAATCCTTAAAGAAAATTTTAATTAATATCAATCAGGAGAAAAGTTATTGCAAAAATATATGTTGATCCCTAGACACTTTTGATGTGTGTATATTATATCGATGGTACTCGTTAATGAGGGTTAATTATATAGGCAATATTTATTTATTTATTTAATCTTTTAAATCAGACAACTAGGCCCATATAAAATACAATAATATGTACTATAGGCCGACCGTTTAACTCGCGATTCGCCTGCGCGGTAAGAAGGGAGCGGGGGCGGGTAACGCTACACACGGAGTCAATAATCCAAAGATTTATCTCGAGATAGACATTGTTGGTAAAGAATAAAATAATAAGTATCTTTTTTTAAGTATTTATTTTTAAGTTTTACAAATATTTTATAATAGCTTCATAGGTACAAAATCATAAAACAATAATTAACTCCGTTTAAGAAATATTTAACCACAGATAACAATTTTATACGACTATTCGTCACTAATATTCATATCGCTGATCATCATCACTGTCTGGCTTTAAAAAAGGAATATACATTGTATGCTGTTTGTTTAGCTTGCTTGTTAATTTTGTTCGCAAAACTGGAAGAGCGATTCATCTTGAGATTTATCTTGGCAGTCGTATACCTTGTGCGTTTATCTTCAAGCGTCCGTAACAAAAACACCAACCGCGCGCTGCGAGCACAGCCAGCGCACTGCCGCAGGGTCTCCAGATCATGCATGTGAAATTTCCCCAAATCAGGTTTTATTTTTCCCCAAAAAGATACATTTTTGTACAATTTTCCCCAAAATTGATTTCGTATCTAATACTCCCTTATTTACACCTACAAATTTTTTATGAGTGAAAGCGAGTTGGTTTCTTATACTATTTGTTACGCTTTAACGTATTTGGCTGAATTTTGGTCGTATAGAGATAGATGGAAACTTCTAGGTTAGAGACTACTTTTGTCATAAGAATTATTAGTGTTAGTTATTTTTTTTTCTACTTATAATCTACTGCTTGACTGCAGTCCCACCTGATGGAAAACGGCGACGCAATCGAGGATGGTAAAGCACACTAGCCTATTAAAAGCCTATTCACCCTAGTCTTGAAGACATCTACATTATAATCGGGCAGGAAAACCGACGCAGGCAAACTGTTCCAGTCCTTTGCTGTCCTTATTATAAATGAAGAAGCAAATCGCTTAGTCCGGACTGAAGGCACGCTCACCACATAAGGGAATCAAGTCATGCAATTCCTGCGCATACTCTCCAAAATGCATCCTGTAGAATACCGAGAGGCTGGCTACTCTACGCCTGTGCTCTAGGCTTTGTAAATTGGCCACTACGAACCCTGCATCACCAATAAGC
The DNA here is from genome assembly GCA_911728495.1 of Furcula furcula. NCBI lineage: Eukaryota > Metazoa > Arthropoda > Insecta > Lepidoptera > Notodontidae > Furcula > Furcula furcula. The sequence continues at coordinate 5,579,576 of OU452243.1, forward strand.
CTCTTAGCACGCCTCTCCACTCTCCACAGTCGAAAGCAGAAAGATGTTTTTTTTTCAGCACCAGCCCATTTGTGACTACAGTACTCCACACACAACAGGACTTGTGCTGTATATAGCATCAAAAGCTACCCCGGTGTGAAGTACAGGTGGACCTTTGCAAGTTCTAGTAGCTACCTTGGCCTTGGACTCAATGAACCGCCCAAAGTGGTGGTTTGAAGAAATTTCAAAACCCAACAACTGAAGGTGGTTTCCGTATTCAAAGGATACATTCTGAAAATTAGGAGCCAAGATGAACGTACTCCTTTTCAAGGTGAACAGACACGCCTGAGTTTTGGTGGTATTGAATCTCACAAGATTGCCATCACCCCATTCGGGGACTGCCTGAAGTGTGAGATTCGCGTGCCCCACCATGGCTACTCTTTCAGACTGGATAACCTCCTTACTCTCTCTCCATAGTAGTGCTGTCATCTGCATACCCATAGATACCGGACATCAGCAGATCGTTGATATGCAGCAGGAAGAGAGTTACGCAGAGAACTGACCCCTGAGGAACTCCGGCATTAGTCGTCAACGGTTCCTATGAGCAACCGTCAACAACCACTCGGAGTGACCGTTCACTCAGGAAGTCCTTTATCGAGCCGATCAAACCAGGGGATATGCCGCACGCTGGCAGCTTGTTTAAAAGACTAGCATGCCAAACCCTATCGAAGGCCTTGGAGACATCTAGAGAAACAACAAGCGCTTTCCTATTTTTCTCGAGGGCCTCACCCTATAAGTGAGTGAGTGTGTTCCAGAGACACCCTCGCCCGCCATTCTGACCATTGACCGTGAGGGGGACAATAACGAAAGTGTAATGTTAACAACATTGTATTATTTTACGTGAGATATTGTGAAATACTCGTATTTTTGATTTTTAACCTTTCTGAATTAGACTTTTGTTTCTCCCCAAACTTTCGCCAAGAAAAATTGTGTTCCCCAAAATTTTCCCCACAGTTTTCGTTTCCCCAAAAGTTCCCCAAAGTTTTTATTTTTCCCCAAAATGGGGAAAAAAACCCCCAATCTGGAGACCCTGCACTGCCGCTCTTGACGTAAGCTCTCTGCTCCGCGCACCCCTTTCACCCATCCGCTAACATCTCCCCTCGCTCCCTTCTACCCCCGCAGGCGAATCGCGAGTTAAACGGTCGGCCTATATACAACATACTAGCGACCCGCCCCGGCTTCGCACGGGTGTAATTGAGAAAAAAAAGAAGTGAATAATTTAAAGTTACTGCCTTTGATTATAGAATTTCTTGTTAAATAATGTTTGTGTAGCTGACTTTTCGTAACGCAATATGAACAAATTATGTATAGAAGTGACGCGTGAAAGGGCTACGTATAGCTGCTTGTCCATGGGCAAAGTACTCAACGCTTAGGTTTAAGCCTGCAACGTTGAATCTCTGAGCTTGCGATTTGTTAATTGTATTTATAATTTTATTATAAACTGCAGACGTGTACTGGTGCACAATTTGGGTGGATTAAGAACATTAACATGACACAATTTCTTTAAAACCAATTTATGGAAGCAATACGGGCTTCCTTGTTCGGTTTTATCGTTAAGACGTAAACGGGGGTCAGTCGGGGAATTCTTACCCACTAAAACCCCCGCGGCTATCACGTCGGCACATTAGAGGGCGGACCTGGGCTATCTGTCGGGATCTGCACCAGCTGATAACACACAGTGCCTTGACTTTGAACCCGCCGCCGGAAAGGCACATTATAGCTCCCTGAGAACCTGTCATGGTGCTCACGGTTACAGGGGCACGGGGAAGCCTTTAATGGGATTTACGGGACCCTGTTGGTGGTCAACCGGGTATGTAGGATTCTTATACACTAAACCCCCAACGGCAGTGCAATCAGCACATAAGAACCCCTTCTTGGGCTATCCGGTGGGATCTGCATCATGATACAGTGGCTTGCCTTTGACCCCGCCACCGGGGAGCACAATAAAGCCACCTGGGAACTTGTCACCGTGCTCACGGTTACAGGGGGGAAGCCTTCAATAGGTCCCTGGTACCCTGTTGGCGGTCAACCAACAGCACATTGTAAGCAGTTGTCCTCGCGAAAATTGTTCAGGGACTTGGCCAAACATATTCTATATTACATTTATGAGCGTGGATCAATAAATTAGAGACAAAACATTACAGGCTGCTGTGTTGTATTGTTATTTAAGTACACAATGCTTAACAGAGTCTGGACTTTAAGTTTTTAGTTGTATGAGGGGATGTGGGAGGGGATAGTTAGATCCGTATATAGTGTGTATGAACACAAACCTTGGGAACACTAAAAAAATATTGGTTGGGCCTTTTTTTATTATTGACATAAATTCTGAAAAGATTACTGGTGTAATAATAAGTGTTGATGTTTTTTGTTTTGCAAAATAAAACATGTTTGAAAATGCGCTACTTGTGCATATATTTTTTTTTAGAAATGGTTTAAAATCTTTGATAAACAAACTTAGTTGTGCGGTTTAGTCTTTTTGCTACCTGAGGTGTTAGATGAATAGGAAATTAACCCTCGGTGCGCAAATCCAGCTCGCTCTTGATCAGTATTTTTTCGAAGTGGACTCTGTACATTTCAGTATTTTTTCAATGAGACCTCGGTATAGATACAACTTCTAAATAAATTCAATTAATATTAAACCTTCAGTGAAAAATTAAAAAAAAATTGTAAAATGATCAAAAATAAAAAGTTTCAAAGTACACAAAAAAAAAACCAGAGATTTGAACCCAGTCCCTGCTGTGTTTAAAAGACGCTTCCGTAACCTCCAGACCACGGCTATTCTTCTTCTATTATTCGAATTACTTGATCATATTCTTGTTATATGTCTGCTCAGTCCCTAATGCGTGATAACCTTATGTATTAAAGTTATCCGTGTACAGTACCTAATTTACGTACTAAGCAAATCTGAGTGTGAGTGTGAATATTTGTACCGCCATCGGTTGAGTAATAATACTGCTTTTTAACCCTGTTAAGGGATAAATTAAAAAAAAGATCCCCTCAATGGCTTGCCTTTGAGCCCGCCACCGGGGGGCACAATAAAAAAAAACCTGTCACCATGCTCAAAGTTTCGGGGACCACGGGTAGACCTCCAATAGGCTTCCAGGATCCTGCGGGCGGTCGACCGCGGTGTGTAGGATTCTTACCCTCTAAACGGCTGTCCGCAAAAAATATGGGGCTGCACCGGGTACCCCTCAGTGCAAGGCAAGGGGCCTTTGAAGCCGCTGCCAGGGGCGCATTATAGCCCCCCGGGAATCTGTCACCGTTGTCACAGTTAAAGGGGTGGTGGGGGGTACGTTTAATATGTCCCTGGGATCCTGTGGGGGATTCTTACCCACTAAAACTCTCGTGGCTGTCACATCGGCACATGAGAGGGGGTTCTCCGGTGGGTTGTGGGCTTGGGCGGTTAGGTTTAGTCAATGTAAGCTATATAAGTTTATTTACTTAGATAAAACTTAAAACCTTCAATGAAAAATTAGCTAACCGATATAGACAGACTCGGATAGCGGCTTTGTTTCACACTATGTAAAGATACTTTGACGTCGTTGGTCCCCAACACCAGCCAACCTATAGAAAAAACCCTGACTGACAAACAGACAATAATTCCAATAAAGTTTTGGCTGTTTTTTATATCATACGTACAATAGGTGCATGCATATTGTATTCCTACCCAAACAGACATTTTGAAAATATATTATCATTATTTTATTTTTATTTTGTTATATTTGGGAAACAAACAATTGATACCACTTATTACTAAATATAAGATCCAATAGTACATAAAAATCAATTCAGTTTCCACTAATAACTAAATCATAACATTAGAGAGAAGTTAACTACGTAATGATTTTAAATTTTAAAAAATCATTAAATATAAAAAATATATTAGAGATAAAAAGTGCCGGAGTCAAAACATCGAATCTTAATATAAATAAAAAAATCAAAAACAAAGTTTAATAATACAAAAAAAAAATTCGACCAGGGGTAGCGAACCCGGACAGCCCGTACTTAGAGGACGCTGCCGTAACCACTTGGCCAAGGAACTTTTATTTAATCTTTCAAATTATCGTATCTTATTGTTGTAATATATTTGTACTGCCATCGGTTGAGTAATAATACTTCTTTTTTACCCTGTAAAGGGATAAATTATAAAAAATATGAAATACTAATTCAATTAATTTTCTTAACGAATGTCTGTGCAAAATTTCAAGTCAATAGAACCAAGGAATCGCGTTCTCCCATACAAACTTTGCCCCCCTGTTTGACCCCCTTAGAGGTTGAATTTCCCAAAATCCAGTCTTAGTGAGCACCTACGTCTTAAAAGGAACCCCCATGCAAAGTTTGAGACTCCTAGCACTTGTAGTTTCTGAGATTTCGTGATGAGTGGGTTTTTGTCTACTCTTTTATATAATAAGATAAGTAACTTATTATATACTAAACAATCTATACTTATAATAAAACTGTAACAGGTCCAATTCTGTACATTGAAGATATTTTGAAAAATATATTTGGAGGGCATTCTATAACCGATACTGAGGCCGAAAATGTATTTTTTTTAATTTTTGTCTGTCTGTCTGTCTGTCTGTCTGTCTGTCTGTCTGTATCTCGGCTGAGCATCACGCCGAAACTACTGGATGGATTGAAACGAAACTTGGCATGATTTGAGATCTTACTACGAGGTAGGACATAGGATACTTTTTATCCCGTAATCTAGCACGGTTCTTTTGGGAGAGAGGATTAAAGTCAAAATGGGTACTTGGTTATACGCTTGGTCCGATTTTATCATTTTTTCTTTATAATTATAATAAATATTTGTAAGGGAACACTCATAGACAGTTGTTAACAATTTTTGGAAATCGATCAGGTTAAGCAACGTTAGCTAAGGTCATAAAATAGATGGGTGACCGTTTAACGCCATTTGAACTAAACGTTTCCGTGCTTTGGAGGGCAAGTACAAAGAGGGTCCAAGTTTTTAACCGACTTTAAAAAAGGAGGTTTTGTATTCTATGCGAATGTATATTATTGAAAGTTTAGTAAACGTAAACACAGCGCGGGCGGAGCTGCGTGGGTCAGCTAGTATTAACTATAATTACTATACATACATACTTATCGAAATGTAATTTACTAAACTAAAATTAAGTTTGGGAATTTATTTTCGGTCTGGCTTCCCTGTATCGACGAAACACTAATCCTGCAGGCCTTAAGGGCTCCCACACATAACTACGATGCGATGCGATGCGGCGCCGCATCGCATCTCTCTTTAAAATTAAAAAATAAAATAAATAAATAAATATTATTTAATTAAAAGACACGGCACAATTCTAAATACTTAGTAGGTACCTACCGATAATTTCCGCTAAGCTGCTAATTCCTGAAATAGCCCATCTAATCAAGAAGTTTTCAAAGCCAATAAAGATAGAGTTTAGACATCGAATAAACAAGAAATTCCTTTGAACCATCTCAGCGAAGCAGATAGCTCCCGGTTCACAAGGAAAACTTTACATTTTGAACATAAATTGCTTTGAAGATAATCGATGACTAATTCCGGAGGTCAACGTAGGAAATTAATAACTAATGTCTCGGGTAATGAACGACAGTGTCTATAGGTAAGCGAATCGATCACCATCATTGTTATTCATCGCAACACTAAGTTGAAGAAAAAAAACTAATTGAAATGAAACTAATTTTACGGATTATTTTTGATTTTAATATCCCAACATTTCGAACACTTTACCGCATGGTGACCGGCGGACTGAGGTGGTAGCTGTACTGTACATACGTTATAGTTGTCTTAGGGTACCCTCAGCTCTTAATAATAATAATAAATACACTTTATTGTACACCAAAAGTTACATGTAAATTAAACAATACGTTGAAGATATTAATGTACAAAGGCGGCCTTATCGCTAAAAAGCAGTCTCTTGCAGGCAACCTACAATACCTCTTCTAATTATTGTTAGTCCGATCTACGCAGAAAGAGCTTACAGTATCTTGAGGTCGCGATATAATCCGTAAAATTTGTTTCTTTTCAATGCATAATATTCGCGTCAAAAACTGTCCTCACATTTTTTGCATGCCACGTTACATTATAAATTTATCTATAAAATCCAGTCGAAAATAGCCTATTTTCCTCGTAATCCTGGCATAATCTACGAATTTCAGGATCGAATACTCCGTTATACCCACCGTACTTAAAATTTATCCTACACCGCATGAATATTGAACATGGCTACGTATTCTGCATCTCAATCAGGCAGTGGAAACAAATTAGAAAATAGAAAGTCAATACGTATCGAAATTGCTTTTTACGAATTACATGCATATATTATAAACTCGAATATATAGGGTTAATACTTTTTTGGGAAGGCAAAAGGCCAGGGTTACTCCGAAAAGCCAATCCAATTCTAATATGATTCTTTTTAAATTTAAATTCGGCTGCTTTTTGCAACAACGTTGGATAATATAGGATACAAAATATTCCAACGAACGGCAGTACCCCTCCGATGTACCTATTCTCTAAGTAAGCTGGTAGATTAGCTAGGACTAGATGTCTGTATTGCTTATTTTAGTAATATATTACGTAAATCCTTTAAGCCCGAACTTTCTCAAATAAATAATAAAAACAAACCATTTAATTTGTTGAGGAAGACAGAAAATAATCGTCTTACTTCGGAGTCGCTGGACGTTCGGGGTGTGGGCCCTAGGAGGCCATCGAGTATATCGGCGACTACGAGGAGGACGGCGACGGGGCTGCTAACTCCGTCCCCGTGAGTACCTAGACGGTACCCGGAGGACTACAATTCGTCCCCCGGCGGCGGGCTCAAAGGCAAGGCACTCAGGGACTTCTGGTGCAGATCCTACCGGAGGGCCCAGATCCCCCTCTCATGTGCCGATGCGACAGCCGCGGGGGTTTTAGTGGGTAAGAATCCCACATACCCCAGTCGAGCCCCACAGCTCCCGGGGAAAGGTCCCCGGGATTAAAGGTTACCCCCGCAAAAAAGAAGGACTACTTGTCTTAAGTAGCGGGAATATTTCTACATACATACGAAATAACGATGTTATGAGAGCGAAAAAGGCTAGTCGGAAGGAATGCATGGCATTCAATTCCCTAAGCTAAATTTTTGAACTCGTGCTCTAAGTATCTAAAAAATTTAGAATTGCTTTTCTTCAAATAAATCTCCAAATAGATCCGATCTCGAATGAAATATAAATTCAAAGAGGCTTAAATATTAGAGTAATTTCGTCGTATATTTCGAAGGATTCCCGGGAACGGCGGCTCGTTCACACTTCAAGTAAAATGGCTTATTCGAGTTGTCTTCAACGGAGTGTTTTGCCACTTCAATTCGTTGTTTATTTTGAAGTCTTCGATTCTGCTGGGCTTCTTTGTGTGGCCCTTTCCTTCGATATAGTTCAGAAGAGTGTGTCGGACTATTTTAAATATAGTATGAGAAAGATACAATTCCACCGAGCTTCTTGCCGGAAAATCTTAATTGAGCCGCGTTGGATGAGATCGATTGATAGGTTTAAAAAAATAAACATTTGAAAATGTTGCTGTTTTAGCCTAGCCTAGCATTGAAAACAGCCAAAAGCCTATTTGAAATATACTCATTGTAATTAGAATTGATTTTATATATGTAGAGGATGCTAACTTTCTATTACAACGTTTACTTTTTCTAATGTTTTCTGTTTCTATGGATCTAAAGAAGCTAGAATTGCCAAAATACACGATTTCAGCGAAACGGTGATTAGCATTCAACAAACAGTACCTACTAATAGAAATAATGAAATACATTGCAAGATAATAGATAAATTTAAAGGAAAATACATTTATGTTAAGTGCCACAAAGAGGCAAAAATGAACTTAATACTGTAAGAAACGGCAGCTGTAAATAATTCTATATATTCTACCAGTTTCGAGCATAAATTTAAAAAAAAATTGTAACATGAATAGAAGAAACTCCGTTTGATAAATCTATTTTGTGTAAAAGATGAAAGCAATATAACAAACTAAGCTGACTTCGCCGACAAAAGTCACGAACCATGAAAAACATCTCTACGGTACTAGTATTTAATTTTTAAAAGTTATACAATATACATCTGAAATATAGAAGACGTCTTTAGATTTCTATAGCATCAACATCAGCCGTAAGACGTCTACACGACGATTATCTACAACCTGCAATCCCTAAGAAGCCCGCAAAGCGTGGGGATTATGACAACCTAAAGCTCCCTTCTAAGGAGAAGGGCCTTTGTTCAGCAATAGACGTCCTTCGTCTGCCAATGATGATGATGGAAATACATAGGGTGTGATGTAATAGAGATTCGGATTTTAGTAACGTTTTATTTGTGTATTGCATAGGTGCAGCAGAGAAGGAAGCAGACGAGGAGGAAGGCACAGCGGCCGGTGCGACACCTGCAGATGATAATGATGACGACGCTGAACAGGGCAAGCACATCCTGCCGCTCGCTGCACACCAACCGACAATGTAAGTACCCATCTTTGTGTTGCCTATTACAATAAATCTGCCAATTTTGTGTAGATGTTTTTCCCAACTATGTATTTGTTTTTCCCATCTCTTTCCGTTGAGTGTCCGCAAATGACTTCAAATTTGCACCGCAGTGCTGCAGACGTTCTGCTTTGTAAATCCATATAAATTAAAAAAAAAACGCCATATTTACAAAGCCGCGCTGCAAATTTAAAATCACCTTAAGAGGCGACTAGGGGAAAACAATAAGACGGGCAGCAGCGTCTTTCTATTGGATTACCTACCACCCATACTGCCATCCTCAAGCCGCCTGCCAAACGTGGGGATTATGGCAACCGGGAGGGATTCTAAGGGCAATTTGTCCAGCAGTGGACGTATGCTGGCTGCTAATGATGACGATGGTCTATTTATCGGTTTTCAATCATTGTCGTTGACCTGTGTCTCAGTTACCAACCATTTTGATTAACCAGCTTCGCTTTTATAGAGTGGTTGTAAACCTCGGTGGCTGCTGTCAATTATCATTAATACTTGGCTATATTTACAAGAGATTAGTTTAGATTCAAGAGATCTAGTTATTGAATAAACTAGGATTTTGTCACATCTATTTATACTTCTGTTGCAGTGAGGTGTCTGCAAGTCAACAGGATTTCTTTAAAATGCTAGACGAGAAAATTGACAAGGTATTTCTGTTCACAAAAATCTTGGAGAATATTTAAATCCAATCAATTATTACTAAACACTACGTATTGTTTCAGGGCAAAGACTACGACTCGTCCAGCGAAACGGAAGTACGATTAGAGCAGGAAAGGCGGAAGCTGCTAATAGAACAATGGCGATCAGCGTCGCAGTCCACCCAATCCTCACAGTCTAGCCCACCAACGCCGGCCAGGAGGCGTGTACCGAGACCGATACCGCCACCGCCAGATCATCAGAACAGTCCAGGATCCGGAAGACGATGCTACAGACAGCAGCACGTCCCAGAAGGCATGTCACCACCCCCGAGAAGATCTCATAGCGCCCAATCACATCATCCTCCAGAGCCCAGACAAATCAACGGAGACAGCTGGCACGATCCTTCCAAATCTCCCGTTAAGAGACCACAGAGCGCCGGAGCGAATCGGAAAAGTAATCCCAAAGTGGCACCTTATAACCAGAAAACAAAGAAGAGCGAAACAAACGATCACAGAGGTAAAGACATGGACACCGGATCAGTTCCGGACATGTCCCAAATAACGTATAACCCAACATTCCAAACTCACAGCCCAGCGCATTCCGCTAAATCGCAGCAGCCGTACATAGCTCAGATTATAAGCTACCCTATGTCGCAACAGATCACGCCGCCATCGACACCAAAATACATAGCACCGCCCGAAGAATACCAGGACCCTCAGAACAATATTATAGACAACGGAAAGTATAATACGCAGCGGCAAACGCCAATACCAGCAACGAACACTCAGTCCCAGATCTACTACATCCACGGAAACGCGACAGCTGCTATGACGCAAGAGTTGGTGCAGCAGCGGCAACAAACGGCGATGCATCTACAGCAATACGTAGCAATGAAGCAAGCGCAGCAACAGATGTTCACATACCTGCAACGGAGTCCGCACACGGTGTTCCCGAATGTTGATTATTCGAATCAGAACCCTAATAGAATGTACGAAGGTGAAGAGTTTGTGGGCCAGTATCCTCATCCGGCGTTGAGGCCACACAGCGCGCCGACCCCAGTCGGTGTTGTGAGGCCAATGCCTGTAGCACCTGGGTTTAATCCGATCCCGGACGGGTCACACGTAGTCCAAGTGCCAATGTGGACACACATGCCTCCGGTAGTCTCTGCAATGGGTCCTTGGGTTCCTGGGCAAATGCCTCCCGAGATGCAGTACTACCCGCAGTCACAGTTCGTGCCGATGTACCGGCCGAATTCCGCCGGCTCAGCGGGAACACTCACCAGGTACCCGAAGAAGGACTCTAGTGACAGTGAAGTGAAGAGTAACTTGTGCCAAAGCATTAATCTAGTCAGACAGAAGCCGATAGGTCAGATCGTGGCCATTCCGGGCCAGGAGTTGACCGTGTGTAATAACGTTAGTGACAGTCCCAGCCCTGCGTCAGTGAGCACCGACAGTGGGGTCTCCCCTGGGAACAGCGTACCGAGCTCCAAGAATTCTGCGTTCAGCACTCCCTCGAGTGGAACTAGTGAAACTTTCGCGATAGACAGTAAGGCTAAGAAGAGTAAAACTGTGCAACAAACTAGATCTCTCAAAAATTCTAAAAGTCTAGATTCATAATGAGGAATTTGTAATTATTGTAGATTTTCTAAATGTACGTAGCGTCTATTCGAAATGGTATTGTATAGTAAAATTTAGATTCCAAAGTGCTTATCGATGCGGTGCCGTCACTCCGGTTGTTTTCTACTCGATATCAGGTAGCTAAGTCACAAAATCGATAAAGCTAGTTGTGACGCTTGTGAATTAATTTTCCATTTCAATGATCATTGATCGTTTTATTTATAGCATTCAATTAAGGTGATTATAATAACTATTACCTACGTAACCTGAGTAATTAGTGTCGAGAATAGCAAGCAGTTATACGCAATATCGATTTTAGGGAAATTCGAATGAATCGGAAATCGAGTAGGTATTGGTACACCTAGAAGTTATGCTTGTTCAATATCTTTAACAAAATCCCGTTTTACAGTAATTACTTAATAATATCGACTTGACAGCAAAATATTAAATCGATACTTATTTCCATTAAAATATATATTGTGTTTATTGTTAAAAAACTAAAACCAACAGCATCATACAAGGCATCATATCAGATTTTGTTTAATCGTAGTAGTTCGAGAGTCTTTGTATAATGTCTTCGAGTGGATCCCATACCGAGTGATGTAATCGCGAATAATCGTAGTTATTGTGATCTATCGGAGCGATTATTTTATCGATTGGTGTTAAATCGATCTTATCAATGTAGTTGTAACGTTACAATCGATATCACTGCTTTAACTATTAGCTGTGATCATTGTTACTTTATTTATTGTTGTTAATTTATTGAATGAATTAAGAAAATTTGGAATGCGGAATTTCAGGGTTTGTTTTACATGAGTGTGATCACATAATCTAAAGCTTATTAACTCAAATATAAATACAAGATTCACGAATAAAAATAAAATAAAAAGTCGGCTGCCAAGCAGTTGCAGTGTGAAAGGCACTGTAGCTGGTAAAATTGCCGGGTGACGAGTGGCCGTGCAACTGACTATAGTTAGGCGTGCGTGTCGCTTACCATCAAGCGGACGTCTTGCTCGTATGCTCACTAAGTTGAATAAAAATAAATGTTAGCTAACGTATAACGGGCGGTAGGTACTAATCATTAATAGTGGTCTCTTCCAGGCTATCTGGAGACATGGATTTATTACTATATCATAGATTTATGATTTTTCACATGTATTATATCGATGAATGGACTGGAAAAATTAATAATTTATTATTTTTCTGGACTACTTATTTACCTATACTTATAATAAAACTGTAACAGGTCCAATTCTGTACATTGAAGATATTTTGAAAATTATGCTTGGAGGGCATTCTATAACCGATACTGAAGCCAAAAATGTATTTATATTTTATTTTTGTCTGTCTGTCTATCTGTCTGTCTGTCTGTCTGTCTGTCTGTATCTCGGCTGAGCATCACGCCGAAACTACTGGATGGATTTAAATGAAACTTGGCATGATTTGAGTTAATACTCCGAGGTAGGACATAGGATACTTTTTATCCCGACATTCGGCACGATTCCCTTGGGAGAGGGGACTGAAGTCAAAATGTGTACTTGGTTATACGCTTGCTCCGATTTTAACAATTTTTCATTATAATTATAGTAAATATTTGTAAGGGAACACTCATAGACAGTTATTAACAATGTTTGGAAATCGATCAGGTTAAGCAACGTTAGGAAAGGTCATTAAATAGATGGGTGACCGTTTAACGCCATTTGAACTAAACGTCTCCGTGCTTCGGAGGGCAAGTACAAAGTGGGTCCAAGTTTTTAACCGACTTTAAAAAAGGTGGTTTTGTATTCTATGCGAATGTATATTATTGAAAGTTTAGTTAACACAAACACAGCGCGGGCGGAGCTGCGTGGGTCAGCTAGTACTAAAATAAGACTAAACCAAGGCTTCCCAACTGGGAGCACCCCCCCCCTGGGGGCCGTAGAGAGTCGCAGGGCGTGGGACGATTGACGGTTACAAATTAAAAAATCTATAGTCGTAAATGAGTAATCGTAAGTTGGATATAAAGCTATATGTGGTACACCGTGACCGTGAAAGGGGAGTGTGTGCGCGGTGTGTAAAAATGTTTGGGAACCCCTGCTTTAAACGGTTCCGTACTTACGCACTTTTACGGCTACATGCTGCTGCCACAGTGTAAATAATACTGTCTATATTGTCTGTCTGTGTGCATAATAGAGCGGTTTATTCATAGTGTGTTATTGCCACTGTGGTACAGTCGACAGGATACGGGCATTAAAATCTCCGTCATATTTTGTTTTCCTGGTACGTTCATACCATGGTTATAGTACGGCTCGGTCTACTGGGCACACTCCATTATATGTAACAAAACTGATATTCCGCATAAATCCGCATTAAGATACTAGGGGTCATCCATAAATTACGTTACACAAATTTCATGATTTTTGGATCCGCGGAGTGGGTGTGACGTCACATATTTTGCAACTTAAAATTTGAAATGACAACTGCAACCCTAAATCAGCCACGGGCCGCAGGTTGAGTATGGCGGCTCGAAGTCTAGTACTATGCGGCTCGAAGTCTAGTACAGTATTTTTATATTAACAGTAGTATATACAAAAGTAATGCAAAAAATGTCGTTCGATTAAGGTTCGAATGAATAAATGTTCATTTCACTCGCTTTCTCTCATAAAATAGCGCGCACACAGAACTTAAGTAAAGAAATGTCTTCAATTAGTGAAAAATCCCTTAATTTTTAAATAAATGCTATATTTCATACATGCGATTTTTCATACATATATGCGATTTATTGTTTTTTTAATATAATTAGGGTAGTTATAATTAAACATACAATTTATGCTAGATTATTGCGGCCCGCAGACCAAAGCAGAAGAGACTATGTGGCCCGCAGGGTAAAGCAGAAGCGACTATGTGGCCCAGGGGTAAAAAAGGTTGAGTACGGCTGCCCTAAATTATAAAGGTGGGTACTGACCGGTGTTACGGGCCGTAATGTACCATTCGCAGCGAGCATGTTACTTTACACCGTGTTCTCGTTGCTCGCTGCGAGCGCCCTGTTTTCCCGTACTGACTGCATGAACACTCGCTGTGTAACACGTTACATTACGCCCTGTAACGCCGGTCAGTACCCACTTAAAGGCTTCTGATGCTACCAAAAAAAAACTTATAAAGGTGGGTACTGACCGGTGTTACGGGCCGTAATGTACGTAAAATCCGTGTAACATGCTCGTTTCGAACTCTGCTCGTCCGACGGGTAGTAATTTTCTTCTTACAAATTTCTTTTTGCGTGCCGAGTAATGAATCCCAATCTAACCCAAGCGTCTTCTTTCTTTAATTTGCTGTAATGTTCTGGATGACCCGGGTCCTTTTCGATATTTGTCTATGAAATACAGAGCTTTCTCTTTGTCCCACTCCATATTTTCAACAGCAAATGATCACAATAATCAAAACTAAAGTCCCGAAGTACCTAGAATCGACACTTGTGCCACGTGCGCTCGTGACGATTTGCTGTGACGTACTGACTGAAGTGTGTGTGTAACACTCAAAGGATTCGCTAAAAAACCGACAGCATAGTGGAACACTCTCGGCGAGCAACGAGCGCCTTGTTTCCCGTACTGACTGGATGAACGCTCGCTGTGTAACACGTTACATTACACCCTGTAACGCCGGTCAGTTCCCACCTTAAAGAACAGTACGTTAGAATTATACATGTGACGTCACAAATCTTGAGTACCGTCAGCCCAATTGTCACACCATGTCAAAATTTGATGACCACAACCCTTAACTTGTGACGTAATTTATGGGTGGCCCCTATCAACAGAGACTTTATAATTCTCTTAATTTGTATAATTACCTACTGAAAGCATTAGGTCCAAAATACTATTTACTTAAATCAGTTTTCAACTTAATGTTGCTACGCTTAAAGTCTAAAATGCTATAAATGTACTATAAATAATGGACCTTAATGCTTTCAAGGAACATAATTATTTTAATTTTGTATACCTATTTGAGAATATTTTTATAATTAATACAAACGGGTATTTTTATTTATTGTATCCATAAACGAAACTGATTTGATATACTTAAATGTATGTTAAGGATAAAGACATTGTAAATGGTACCTCTAAGTGTCGAAACGCATTTTTAATCTAATAATAAGTTAAGGAACTTAAAGTTTGTTTTATTCCTGGACCCGTGCAAAGGACTCGTGAGCGGAAATAATTATTCATCATCATCATCATCAGCCGGAAGACGACTGGTGAACAAAGGCTTCGCCCTTAAAGGGGAGAGGTTGCCATGATCCCCGCGCTTGGCAGACATCTTGGGGATCGCGGTATGTTATTGTGCGGTGATAGGATAGGTAATTCAATAGCCCCTGGGAGTCGCTGGGCGTTCTGGGTGTGGAGCCTAGAACGTCCATTGAATACGGTGGCGACTTCGAGGAGGACGTTGGCGGGGTTGCGACCCCCGTCACCGTGAGCACTGTGACTGGTTTTCGGGGGGCTACAATGCGCCCCTCATAGGCGGGCGCAAAGGCAAGGCACTGAGGGGCTCCTGATGCAGTCCTACCAGAGGGCCTGGGTGTCCATTCTCATGATCCGCGAGGGGGTTATAGTGGATGAGAATTCCAGATGCCCCGGTTCTCGGAGACCCTTTGCACGTTCCCCCGCGAAAAAAAGGAAATCCAATGAAGAGGCTTCTGCCCATTTTCCATTAATCGCCTCTTATGTAAGAGGCGATAGGTGGGTTATTCTTATCTAACATGCCTTCATTATTTATCACCTTCACCTGCTTGTATGATGGTAATAAAATCTTTAGATTCAAAATGCACGCACTTAAAGAAAAGCTTAACATTTATATAAAATTTTAAGAAAAAGAACAATATCATTAAATTAATTATCAACACATTACCTTGGTCTTAAAGATTTAATTAATAAATGTAGCCTGTTTAAGTACATAACAATACAATTCAATGTTACGCGATGAATAATTCAGGTTCAGACGGACTAATGATGATTGGTTTACGTAAAATCGATCTAGAATTGACAAACATCGTTTATTGTAATCAACTTGTTTCAACAAGCATGCATGCAAATGATTGGATATAAATTAATAGACGTTTGAGTTTAATGAAAGCAAACAAGAGGACATTTTGAATTGTTATGTTTATAAAAAGACCACTTCAACACCCTTCCTCCCTCTAGCTTTTGCCAAATGTCAGCCGACATTGGAGTTTCAAGGTACGCGTCCATTCACCGGACGGCACCGGACACACCGCACGCACGGCACGCAACGGATTTTAGTTTGCTTTCTATGATTTTACATAGCGCTGCGTCCATTAGCCGCACCGGCATTTTCCGATGCGGGTCGTCAAAATCAACTAAAATCCGTTGCGTGCCGTGCGTGCGGTGCGTCCGGTGCCGGCCAATGGACGCGTACCTTTATAGACCAATGTCATCATCATCATCATCATCAGCCGGAAGACGTCCACTGCTGAACATAGGCCTCCCCCTTAGAACGCCACAATGAACGACAATTGGCTATTTGCATCCACCGGTTACCTGCGACGCGCACAATGTCGTCTGTCCACCTAGTGGGAGGCCTGCCAACGCTGCGTCTTCCGGTTCGTGGTCGCCACTCGAGAACCTTTCTTCCCCAACGGTTATCGGTTCTTCGAGCGATGTGGCCTGCCCATTGCCACTTCAACTTGCAGATTCTGAGAGCTATGTCGGTGACCTTAGTTCTTCGGCGAATCTCCACATTTCGGATTCTGTCGCGCAAAGAAACTCCGAGCATAGCTCTCTCCATGGCTCGTTGTGTGACTCTGAACTTTTCTAAAAGGCCAGCCGTTAGAGACCACGTCTCAGTACCATATGTCATCACTGGCAACACACACTGGTTAAAAACCTTCGTCTTCAGGCACTGCGGTATTTTGGACGAGAAGATATCGCGTAGTTTCCCGAACGCTGCCCATCCGAGTTGGATTCTTCGGGCGACCTCTTTGTCAAAGTTGGACCGACCTAACTGGACAGTTTGTCCTAGGTATACGTAGTGGTCAACAACTTCGAGTGTATCGTTCCCAACAACTACCGGTACGGGTGCAACATGGACATTAGACATGATCTTCGTCTTGTCCATGTTCATTTTAAGACCCACCTGTTGGGAAACGCTACTGAGGTCGCTGAGCATCGTATTGAGGTCCTCCAGCGACTCTGCCATAATGACTATATCGTCGGCAAAACGAAGGTGAGTGATGTATTCGCCATTGATGTTGATGCCGAATCCGTACCAGTCCAAGAGCTTGAAAACGTCCTCCAATGCGTTTGAGAACAGTTTCGGAGAAATAACGTCTCCCTGTCTCACACCTCGCTGCAATGGGATTGGTTTCGTGCTCTCTTCCTGTAGTCGGATCGACATGGTGGCGTTGCTGTACAAACACTTCAACACTTCGATGTACCTATAGTCAATGTGGCACCGCTGGAGGGACTGCAATACCGCCCAGGTCTCGATTGAATCGAAGGCTTTTTCGTAGTCCACAAACGCTAGACATAATGGCCGATTATACTCCTCGGTCTTCTGTATAATCTGGCGGAGCGTATGTATGTGGTCTACGGTGCTAAAGCCTTTTCGGAACCCGGCTTGTTCGGGAGGCTGGAAGTCATCAAACCTGCGTTCGAGACGGTTCGTAATGACTCTCGAAAACAGCTTGTATACATGGCTCAGGAGTGAGATGGGTCTATAATTCTTCAATAAAGTGTTATCACCTTTTTTGAAGAAGAGAACCACCACACTCCTGTGCCATGCTTCTGGCGTAGTACCCTCGAGTAAGACGGAATTAAATAACTTCTGGAGGACTAAAAGTACCGGTTTTCCACCCGCTCTCAGAAGTTCTGTTGTGATTCCGTCTTCACCCGGCGCCTTGTTGTTCTTAAGCTGTTTGAGAGCCATTCTAATCTCGTACAAGCTGATGTCTGGGATGTCCTCAGTGTAGTGTCGGGTTAGTTGGGCTCTGGTGTCCTGAGCTGTTCGGGCAATGGGTTTTCGTGTCGAGGTGTACAACTGTCCGTAGAACCTCTCGAGCTCTCTCAATATCTCCGACTTTGATGAGATGACACTGCCGTCGTCGATCTTCAGCTTGGTCACTTGGCTTTGCCCAATAGACGAATTCTTTGCAAACACTTTAGAGCCTTGGTTCCGCTCAATTGCGTCCTTAATACATGCTGTATTATAGGAACGCAAGTCGTGTCGCATGGATTTCGAGATTCGTCTATTGAGTTCAGCATATTCCGACATATCAGCTGAAGATTGCAGTCTCATCTCAGTTCGGGTTTCCATTAACTTAGTGGTTTGATTGGAGAGCTTCTGAGGCTTATTACGGCGTGGGGTCTTAAAGAACTTGGACCCCACTGCATGGACAGTTTGCACCAACCCATTGTTTAACTCGTCCGCAGTTTCGCATTCGGCTAGGCACTGGAAGCGATTGTGTAGTTCGAGTTGAAAGTCTTCGGGGTTTTGGATTTGGGCGGTTCCCGAGCGGAGCGTGGACTTCATCAGACGGGACCTCTCAAGCTTGACATTGATATTCAATGTGCCTCTAACAATGCGGTGATCGCTACCGGTTTTCACCCTGCCGATCACGGAGACATCATCGTATATATAATAGACCAATGTAGTTACTATCAATAATTCAATGGCAAAATACGGCATAGAAAGATGTAGGTGGCCTGTGACATAATGCTTACACGAAATAAAACGAATCTGTAGGACGACATCGCGTAATTTTCTCCAGGTAGGCATTTAATAATAACCGAGCAAACCCCACTTACTAGGGTTGTCACTAAACAAAAGTTTAGAAAAAAAACTACCTGATCATCATTGATCATCAAGTTGATGGTAATGTAGTGAATGTTTATATGTAATTCTTAGAATATAAACAAGTTTCTCCTACTCACAGCATATTATATTCTGATCACTTAAACGACTCAAGTTTTTAGTAGTCAGCTCTCATACACCTCAATAATCATTATGAAAGAGACAACCGTCATGTAGTGATGCTCTAGCCCTTGAACTTGGCATTACGTTTAGTTTTCAGCTGGGTGATAAAATTTATCTACCTACAGTGCCCTTAACACTGGAGGGCAGCTGCATACACTGCTGGTTTGCGGTAGAATGTCTAACTGCAGTTGTATCTACCTGGATAGTCTTTCGACCTTACTAACAAAGAAAATATTTTTGTGAAAGCTCAATGTATTTTCAAACGTTTTTCTTTTGATGTGTTGTGTGTAGCAACCCTACGATTCCCCTTAATTTATAACGAGAAGATGTATAAATGCCTATCTGTACGCAAGATGGTATAATTGAACTCGGAAATAAATGGGTGCAGGTGGAGAGGGCTTTCTCTGGCGAGGGGTTCCGCTCGTGCACGTTTGATGGTTTCGTTCTATGTTATTTTTATGAATATAAACTAGTTCATGACCGCATTTCCTGATGGTAAGCGATGGTGCGGTCATGATTGGTAAAATGCAGTAGCTCAATAATCAGAAGAATTGCAGAGCTAGCAATATAGCTATGCTAGCAATAGGAGCTAGCAATAGGAATCAGCCTTCCTATACTCCGCTCTATCCTGGTTGACACGTTGCATTCACTCACGTTTCGTACTAATGAAGGGACATAAGTGTCGCCGCACACGGGCCACTAGCCACATCCACAATCGCCGCCACTTGAAGCTACAAAAGAAGCTGACGCGCGCGACAGACAATTGTGGTCCATGTTGGACACTTGCGGTCGGTGGCCGCTACTTTTTTTAACGCGTGCTCGCAGTGAAATGAAGGGAGAGAGGGGTGGGAAGTCGCGCGTGTGGCGACCACCGGCGTCTACAGTGTACGAGTCCATGCAAAATGTACCTATGAATACAACAGGAAATACGTCGGTGGCTGCATTTTGTGGTTGTGGCTGGTGGCCCGTGTGCGGCGACCCTAAGGGAATGCCAGATTTTCTCTCAGTTTAAGACGAATCTAATTTCTGTAGCATGTTTTTAATTATTATTGTAAACAAAGATTTTTATAGGTTATATCATCGATATAATGTATAAACTAGGTAAACATTCACTAACAAAATGACATCTAAAATGTGGTCATAGGGGTCGCGGACTTATCTGCGCTGGTGGCGAAAACGTGAACTAACGGTTTTATTATGTTAATGACGTGTAGTTTGACAGTTTCATATAGACAGTAGCGACACTCCTATCGGCATGATCGGCATCGGCATAATTTTGTCAGCCTATGGTTTGAAAAGAAATAGCGACACAACTTGACCACAAGGGCGCTATTTCTGTGTGCCACTTTTCGGGCTGTAATTAACACCTAATCTAGTTTAAATAATATATCGAGGGGTATATAGTTTTCTTGGAAACATTTTCAGACAAGAAGTGTTCCCACTTTCTACAACCACGATAATGTTATCTTCAACTGCTAGCTTTATTATATTCTTTAGTAAATATACAAAAAACCTACATATTAAAATAAACTGCCTCATTCAGTCACCATAGGTGGTCACAATCCGAATTTATTTAGTCAAATGTAGATGTTTCCTTCAAAAAAAAATTTTTGTTGGTATAATAGATACGTCTACTCCTAAATAGCTACTAGGGTACATAAGTCTCTTTGATTGCAAATAATTCAGGGACATGAATTTAATATCCCTACAAAACGAATAGAACTTATTTACCTCCTTTGACATTTTATGTTATATTTCTTTAATTCCGAGTGTCTGGGGTCGGGGTTCCTTCGCTACGGGGTCGTTGAACCTTCACCCCCTAGTCTCACGCAACCGAGCTGCTTGCTGTTTAAACGATAGACAGTACTTGATTGTGTTAGTAGAGCCAGTGGATTTGCTACTTGACTAAACACGGGACGGGACAGTAACGGGAAATCGTTTGCTTTGCAAACCGGAGGTTGCAGATTCAAATCCTGCAGGGTGCAATAACTTTGTGTAGTTGTTCCTTACTGATTAGGATAATGCAGGCGGATCACCTGATTGTCTGGAGAGTAAGATGATTCATGCGTCAATTGGGCATGAAAAACAAAGTCAGGCCCGCGCCTCACTTCTCCCCTGTTGTGTGTGATTTTGAGAGTAAAGGAAGAGAGAGCGCGTTGTGTCTACGCAAACATTAGTGCACTATAATAGCTCCCGCGTAGATAACTAGGTAACTAGGTACCATAACCTCTAATATTATTGTAGTCTTATTTTCGCGAGAGAAAGGAACGGAGCATACACTCCATATATATGCGTCTCTTTCCCAAGTAATAATAGTACCTACTATGCGTTTCAACTAAGAATGTGGCCGCCATGATCGCGACTGCGGAACTTCACTCGTTTTTTACGATTTTTGTACCGCCAGCAGAGTAAACACAAAATGAAAAATTCGCTACGGTTTTAATTATTTATTGTAATGTCTTATTTTGCTATGTATTTTTGTTAAAACATCATTTTTAGTAATTGTATATTTGATATGGCAAGATGGCGGCCACATTCTTAGTTGAAACGCATAGTAAGATCACTTTAACACTTCCTTATCAGCTGGTGGTCTCTACCATCAGCTCTCTCAGCTGAGACTCTTCTCGGGAGGACATTATTATTATAATATTATTATTATCGCTAATACTGAAAACCGCTGAAATAAAGCTGGATAAAGCCGTAGATGCAAATCGATGGCTGCGTTGACATCAGCCCTCTATCCTCTAAGCAACACCACCTTGAGCTCGACGCTGAGGGCAGCGGCGAGTTTTGTTTTAGTATTTTAGTATAACTAAGTAAGTAGGTACTTAAGGTTGAATAGTCAGTTCGAAGTTGAGCCGAAATGAAATAGTGAATAACTATGGATTTTAACAGCGTTAAGCTCGACGTCGTATTCAAGGATAGCTCGCCGTCGAGCACAGCCAAGATAGGTTACTTTAGCATAGCATAGCCGGAGAGCACAAAGAGGCGTATTCGTAAGAGGTGACTAAGGGAAAACAAGAAGACGGGCAGCAGCGTCTTTCTATTGGATTACTTACCACCAGGGCTGGGCAAAATACATGCTTTGCTTTAATTGAAATACAAATTACAAAATACTGTATCGCATGTAATTAAAATACGAAATACAAAATATTTTCAAGTAAGGTATTTAAAATATAAAATACAAAATACAGTATTTTAGCTATTTTTAATTGAAATACAAAATACAAATTACAAAATACTCTACACCAGCATGGGCTGAAAAGTAGAGGAAAACAAGATTAATAATTATTCAGTAAAACCATAGTTTCCTTTCATGAAGATTTTTAAATGTACTGTCAGACAAACAGCCTCTTGTTGGAGAGGGAATAAAACCTGCTATAAAGAAAACAATCTTTCTACATGTCCTGATGAGACAGCACAAACTTGTGTTAAATTGTTTGATCAAACTTCTTATATTTGGATACATAATTTTCTTTGCGTTTTGTTGTACAATTTTGACGTACAGTCATAGCGCACAATATACATAAGCTTCTTGGTATACATAACAGTGCAGTGTTGCCAACTCTAATAGCTGCTTTACCATCATTACACCATTGTCTCGCACTCACACCCACGATCGCTAAATGATGGTTAAATCTTTGATTATATATACGTCTAGATAGCACGTTCGATGTTCAAACACTTGACAGCGAAATGTCGACCAAAACATAAAATTGGTACACTTGGTTGTTTAGAACTTGAACTGTACCGAATCAGATCTTGAAAATGTTAATTAAGATTATTAAAAAACTCGATTGTTTTTACGATAATTTGTACATTGTCCGACTAGACTGGTGTTGCTAGGTAAGTCTGAGGTAATTTTTCTTTTAGCTAAAATAAAATCAATTAAACGTAGACAGTGACCAACACATTAAATAAATCAATAAAAATAATTTAATTTTTTTTTATATATTTTTTTTTATGTGTTATGTATATGTATGTGTTTAGTGGTAAGTACTCAGAAGTATTTTTTTCATTCTGGTGACGAGGCAAGTAAGACGTTCGCCTGATGGTAAGCGACAGGCCTGCCTATGATTTTTTAGGCGGCTGAGGGGCTAGGTGATAAAAATGTGTGACAGTGAAAAACGACACGAAATACCGACCCACATGTTTTTGCATATTATTTTTTGCAATCTACCTTATTGTACCTATATACTGAAGATACAATAAAATACAATAAGATGCATTATGACGCAATAAGTTGCAATAAGACGCGGTAATACGCGGTAAGGCGTGGTAAGATGCGGAAAGACGCGGTAATAAGCGGTAAGACACGGTAAGATGCGGCAAGACGCGTTAAGACGCGACAAGACGCGTTAATAAGCGATAAGATGCGGTAAGATGCGGTAAGATATGGTAAGACGCGACAAGACGCGGTAATAAGTGGTAAGATACAGTAAGACGCGCGACAAGACGCGGTAATAAGCGGTAAGACGCGACAAGACACGGTAATAAGCGGTAAGATGCGATAAGACGCGACAAGACGTGGTAAGACGCGGTAAGATGCGGCAAGACGCGGTAAGACGCGACAAGACGCGTTAATAAGCGGTAAGACGCGGTAAGATGCGGTAAGACGTGGTAAGACGCAACAAGACGCGGTAATAAGGGGTAAGATACGGTAATACGCGGTAAGACGCGGTAATAAGCGGTAAAAAGAATTTAGAATTTATTTATTCAACGACACAACAAAAATAAAAAATAAAAGTCTTAAATAATAAAAACCTTAAATGCTATCTGTCGTTGAAAGGGTGCCCACTCAGCATATGTCATTGCTCCTATAAGGTGCAACAACGCTGGTCTTCCGTGGACACCCGTGCGCGTGCCGCTGCGACAAACGTGAGCGCGTCTGCAAAGAGGATATTATATACTTACTACCGTAAGACGCATCTGTCGCAACTG
Source organism: Furcula furcula (assembly GCA_911728495.1). Classification (NCBI taxonomy): domain Eukaryota; kingdom Metazoa; phylum Arthropoda; class Insecta; order Lepidoptera; family Notodontidae; genus Furcula; species Furcula furcula. The sequence goes on from OU452243.1 coordinate 5,603,292, forward strand.
CACGCACACATAATTACCTACATCTAAACATACAAAAATAAATAAAACAGACAAGACATAGTGCCGGGACGCCCGAGTGCCGCACGCCGCGTACTCGCGCGTCTCGCCACGTCACCAAAATGACGTTCAAACTGGACCTTGTCCCATTTGGTGGATATTGTCAGTAAAATTTACCATTACATTAACTGTAAGTAATAGCCTTACTTTGTATGACGCTATATATATTAGAATACTACCTATTTCTATAAGTGCTGCAAATACATTGCGTGACTCAATTTCATAAGACAATAATAATATGCTATGTAACGTATAATAATAATAAGAAAAAAAAAATATATAGAAATAATAAGGACATCGAGATCGAGAGGCCAGGCACAGGACAGATTTTTACATGTCCATTCGACGCATGGATCATCTTACTTTACAGACAATCTAGTGATCGGTCTGTATTGACCTAACCAGTAACGAACAGCTACAAAGTACCTATCAAATACCTTGTTCGTAATTATTAAACTAGTATAATTAACGGATCAATGCTCATTACACCTCAAATGTGCGATATATTCTGAATGTTAATATCACCCAGCTCCTGCTGCGCGTCCAATAGGTATTGTCGAAGCCGCGACTTAAAGGTATTTACAGTTTGCAAAAGTCACAGAGGCGGCGGAATATTATTCCACACCTTTGACGCAGCGTATCTAAAGCTACCTCTAAAGGCTGCGGACTTGTGCGGCTGCGTGGCTAATTGCTGAGAGCATTGCCTGCTCGGACAGTCCCTTCTGCTAGACATCCATTTTAGCTTTTTAAATAAATAGGGCGGATCTTGGTGTTTTATGACACCGAATAATAGACACGCAAGATGGAGTTTTTGACGAGATTTCATTTTTAATATACTTTGCCTATTTAGAAATGGCGTTACGTGTGATCTTGGAGGTATTGGAAAACAAAACCGTGCGCATGCATTCTGAACTCTTTGAATAAGCCGCTGAGTTCTTGCCAGTAAGCGAGGACCGTAGACAGTATCGGCGTAATTTAATTTAGATAAAATTAAAGACTCTACTAAGTGAACTCTAAGTTCTTGCGACAAATACGCTCTTATTTTATATAACACCTTAAGTCTATAAAAACAGTTTTGAACAGAAGCTGCGACATGCTTTTCAAATCGAAGACTTGTATCTAGATTTAGTCCAAGGTTTTTAGCTTCAAACACTCTCTCCACTGGCTCCCCTAAAAGTGTAATATTAAGAGCTGTAGGTAATTTCGCTAGTTGCTGATTTGTGCCGAGTACCATGTACTTAGTTTTAGTGGGGTTCAATATTAGACAGTTCCTATCAGACCATGTAGCAATTCTATGTAAATCCTCATGTAAAACTTTAATAGCAGTGTCTATTTGTTCTGGCCGACATGAAATGTAAAGCTGAATGTCGTCGGCATATATATGATATTTACAATGTTTAATATTGTCTACTATGTCGGCACAATATAAGTTGAATAGTATTGGCCCCAATATTGAACCTTGAGGTACTCCCCTATTTACTATGAATAGTATTGGCCCCAATATTGAACCTTGAGGTACTCCCCTATTTACTAAAGTCATATCAGACATATGACTGTTTCCGTCACTTGAGCGTAATTCGACTACTTGCCTGCGGTTGTGCAGATAACTATGAAACCATTGAATGGTTCCATGGTCAAAACCGTAGTAGCTCATCTTGGACAGGAGCAGTGGAATGTTTATGCAATCAAACGCGCGAGAAAAATCAAGCATCACTAACAGTGTACACATACCCTGATCTTGGGCAGACAAAATATTATCAGTAACATCTATAAGTGCTGTTGACGTACTACGCCTTTTCCGAAACCCGGATTGGAGTTCCGGTAGTACGTTATTATGTTCTAAATAATTTGACAACTGCTGACATACGATTTTCTCTAACACTTTGGAGAGACATGGTAATATACTAATCGGTCGCAGGTCTTTTACTTCACACGGATTGACATGTTTTGGTATCGGCTTGACTAATGCTACCTTCCAAACATCAGGGAACGTACAAGATGCAATAGAGTAGTTCACAATACCAGTAATTGCATGCAGTGTGACTGGTGTAGTCAAAAGGAGCATATCCAAGTTTATACGATCACAACCCTCAGCGTTAGAGTTTAGTTGAAGCAGAGTATTCGATACGGTATCCTGTGTCACCGGCATCAATGAAAAAATAGCTGTACTATGTCTATGAAACTCATAAAAGGTCATGTGCGAGATGGTGGTTTGTTCATTGCCAGGTACGTTAAGGAAGTGGCCATTGATTTCGTGTGGATCAGTAAAGTGTGGTGGCAGATCTTGATATCTTTTAGAAGGTATTATAGTTGTTTTTATATTTTTCCACAGGGTTTTAGGATCTTTTATTTTCTTATTGATATGTTGCCTAAAGTAAGCACTTTTTTCGTTATGTAAAGAAGTAACAACTAGAGCTTTTAACTCCTTATAATATAACTTCTTTGAATCTGATTTGGTTTGGCGGTATTTAGTCAGCGCACTGTCCCGTAATCGCATCATGAGTTTAATAGTATCTGTTATCCATGGATATGATGGATCTTTACTAACAAAAGTTTTAAGCGGCGCATGGATATCAAACAATATAGTGATGTAACAATTAAACTCGCTGACCATCTCATTCACTGAACCCAATGCAGGTATACGGTCCCAGTCAAATGAGGAAAGATGCATGCGAAAACTCTCCTCGCCAATATCTTTAATGGGCCTATAATGTATAACTCGTGGCTGAAATTTTTGTTTCTTAACATTTAACTCGCAAACGATAACTGAGTGACTATTAATGGAAGCAAAACTTTCGACAGCCAGGCTCCTCACAGGAAGGTCAGTACATACCAAGTCTATGAGAGTCTGGCTATTTTCAGTGTAATGTGTTGGTGATGATACTAACTGTGTAAGACTTAGACTATTCAAAAATTCATAGATCTTTTTTGTTCTTCCCTCATTAGTATTTAACATGTTAACATTAAAATCACCTAGCAGGATTATATGATCGCAACTGCCTAGGGTACTTATGGTGATAGTAATGGCGTCTAGAAAACGATCAAGATCGAACCATGGCGGACGATACGCTGTGCCAATTGCAATTCGCTTGCTGTTTAGCACAAAAGACAACCACATTTGCTCAACTGAATCATCAGCACCAGTAGAAGAAGGCAATGACCGCACATTAAGTCCCTGCCTTATATAGAAGCCCACGCCCCCACCGTAAGATGCGACAAGACGCGGTAAGACGCGGTAAAACGCGGTAAGACGCGGTAAGATGCGGTAAGACGTGGTAAGACGCAGTAAGACGCGGTAATACGTGGTATGACGTGACAAGACGCGGTATGATGCGGTAAGACGCAATAAGATGCAATGACACGCAGCGAAACGCAACGACACGCAATGACACGCAACGATACGCAACAACACGCAATGACACGCAACGATACGCAACAGCACGCAATGACACGCAATCACACGCAACGACACGCAATAACACGCAATAACACGCAATTACACGCAATCACACGCATTCACACGCAATGATACGCATAATCACGCAATAACACCATAAGTCATAATAAGACCAAGTCTCGAATGACACTAGGAATCCATCCAGCCTTTATTCCTATTTTTGGGAAAAATATTTATAAAACACGCACACAACCACAGATGACGCGAGTGTACAACGAGGCCTGCACGCACACACGAATATGAGGCCGCGACGCTTAGTAACGGCACTTTACAGGACGACTAGGTATCTAGACGTATAATTATAATCAAAGGGTTCAATGTATTTTAATGTAAAAATGTAATTTGAATCCTCAAGTATTTGAAATACTAATTACAAAATACCTCGGGGTCAGGTATTTGAAATACGAATTACAAATTACATTTTAAGGAAGTAATTGAAATACAAATACCAAATAGGTATTTGTATTTCAATTACGTATTTCAAATACAAGTAATTCAAATACTGCCCAACCCTGCTTACTACCTATACCTACTGCGATCCCCAAGCCACCTGCCAAGCGTAGGGATTATGGCAACCCCTCCCTTCTAAGGTGGAGGCCTTTGTTCAGCAGTGGACGTCTCTTGGTTACTGATGATGATTACTAACTTAAATATAATAAAAGAATGCTCTTACATTTAACCTGTCGGCAGTGGATGCAAGATCCCGTGTGCGCACTTCGCATGTTAACATAATGTAAGTAGATCGGAATCATCGGCCGTTAAGTGGTTTTATAACCTCTCTAATGGTAAGCTACACACACGATAACGTTGAGCGATCGTCCGACTAGAAATACCCACGCAAAACAATAGTATATTTTCAACCTTCTCCCTCCTTGTTTTATCCGAAGATCCTAAGTTAACAACCAGCAAAAAATTATTAAGTGGCGCCATTTGGTTCTGGAAACTTGGCCATTCATCTAATCGGTGAAGATGAATCTATCTAGATTTAAATTAAACTCCTAAGTTATTAGGATTAGGTATAGATTAATCTTTATTCTTCGGAGTCGCTGGACGTTTGGGTAGTGGGCCCTAGTCGTACATCGAGTAGGATGACGATTATCAGGAGGACGGTGGGGTTGCGACCACCTTCCCCATGAGCACCTTGTCAGGTTCCCGGCGGCGCGGCGGCGCGGCGGCGGGTTCAAAGGCAAGGCACTGAGGGGTTACTGGTGCAGATCCCACCGGAAAGCCCAGCTCCCCCCTTCTGATGTGGTGATGCTAAAGTCGAGAGGGTTTTAGTGGGTAAGAATCCCATTCACCCCGGCTGGCTGATTTTACAGGTCCTGGGGACCTATCGTAGGTTTTCCCCGCGAGAACAAATAGATTAATCGTTATTCGCTAAATCACTTTATTATCGGTATTAGTTATAAATGTTTTTTTAAGGATACAAATAAAGATAATATTGACCTACTATCACGGATACGAACGGTGTACCAGTTTTCAATCAAAATCGTTTGAACAATGTTACGTGCGCTGACCCGCCCGCGCGTATTTTGGGTCGACTCGTGTAAACGATTGTCCTCCTAAAGGTACACCGTTCGTGACTGCGAGAGTACATAGGCAGTACAGAAGGCACCGTAACATGATTGATTGTTTGTTAGAGGGGACCAAGTTAACAAACAAACATTACGTAAGTTGTTCGTTAGACCGTTGTCGATGTAGGTACGGTTTGACGGTTGGGAAAGTGATTTTCTGTCCATAACACCAGTTGAAGGGGGATTTTCTTTGCTATCTGAGGTGTTAGACGAATAGTAAAATAACTTTAAAAGGTCCAAAGAAGGCATGGAACCCACGGTGCGTGAGTCCGACTCGCACTTGGCCGGTTTTTTTAAATAATCTAACTCTTTGTCGCTTGAGTATTAAGCTCCTATTCTACTACACATTTTTTTTACATAAACATAAGTATTTAAAAAATGTCTGAAGGCCACATGTCTAAATTCGAAACCAATGTATGAAAAAGAAATAAGCTGTTGAAATATCAAACAGTCTCGTCCCTAGAACGCAAAAGAAAGTACATTGCATCCTTGAAGCAGTCTTCAGTACCCTTCAGAGAATACTAGCGAACTCCAAGCGGTGCGGCGGCAAGTTATATATAGGTTGTAGGATCTTTGGAAGGTCGCAGACAATAGCCGTCCCGAGGGCTACGCAACCTTGATTCGACTTGTGTAAAGCGGTTTATAAATGCTTTAATATCCAACATAATGCCACAGTTTATAAATTATAGTAGTTAGAGCCACGAAGCCATCGATATACTATACCAACTAGATTAGCTGTCACGACCCGAAAAGTGGTCACGAAAATAGAGCTACGGAGACGGTTGTCGCTCTATTTCAAATTACTACGAGCCGACAACAGGATGTATCGAAATTCCTTATTGCGCGTTTATAAACTGTCCAAATAATATAATACTTCGTAATACTAAAATTGCAGATGGAGAATTTTTTTTTTCGTTTCGTGTTCTTATTACTACTAGTTTAAATAATAAATATAAGTAAGATATCATTATAATACGAAATAAAAATTATTTATTTGATATTTTCTCCGCTAGAGACTGACAAAATTAATGTTGCCGATAGGCGTGTCGCCACTGTCTATACGAAACTGTTAAACTACACGTCATTACCATAATAAAAAAGTTAGTTCTCATTTTTGCCACCAGCACGGATAAGTTTGTAAGTCAGTACACACACAATGGAAACACACCTGTTCTGAACCTTATTTTATAGTAGTTAAGATTTTCTTTTAAATGAGTACATTTTTGTTTAAGTCAAAACAACTACTTGTTTTCTAGTAGCTTTGGCGGTTTTATTGATTTTTCTTTGTCTCCGATGTAAAGGTTTTATGTGCCAACATTACTGCATACAGAATTAGACTTTATTACTACATATGAAGGCTTCTATTAGTTCCGAATTATTTAAAACTATTTTCTACAATTTCTAGCTACGTGTATAGTTGTGTAAGTATATGTAACCGCGACCACATTTTCGATGTCATTTTGTTCGTGACAGCTAATCTAGTTGGTATAGTATATCGATGCACGAAGCCGTCTACACGAGACCGAGACGCGGTTAGGGTGAGCTCGAGATGCATACGCCCCCTGTATTAATCGAGACACTACTGAAAATAGTAAGGTAAAAATTGGGCGTGTTACTGGTGGTGGCTTTTATGGCAATAATAGCGGTTTCCGTTTCTTTTTAACCGACTTCAAAAAAGAAGGAGGTTCTCAATTCGTTGTGTATGTATTTTTTAGGGTTCGATACCTAAAAGTTAAAAAAGGAACCCTTATGGTCTGACTTCGTCTGTCCGTCTGTCTGTCACGCCTATATATTTCAGGAACCACCATTTTTTCGGTCGGGTCGAAATGGGTTATCAAAATTTCAAAGTGAGCCTACTATGTCGACTGGGGTATCATATGAAAGGGCTTTATTTGCACATGTCAAAATAGATTAGTATTTTGGTTTACGTCACGTAGTTTTTTGCTGATAATCAAAAATGTCAAAAAATACCGTTTCCCCCCTTATCTCCGAAGTTTGTGAAGGGAAATATCTGATTTATTTTCCGTGCCTTGCCTTTGAGCCCACCGCCGGGGAGCGCATTCTAGCCCCCCGGGAACCAGACAGACAGGGGTCGCAACCCCGCCGCCGTCTTCCTCGTAGTGGCCGCCGCCGTACGCAATGGACATCCTATGGCCCACACCCCGAACATCCAGCGATTCAGAAGAATTTCACCAGCTACAGTGCCGTTCACACCGAAACAATTGTGTTTCGGTATACATATTTTCTCTCGGTTCTATACATATTTTGCTGCGCTAAGTATTGACTTAGCGCAGCAAAATATGTAAAGAAAACTATAGTTATCATATTGTGTAGTTATTATATTCTCATGGCTTGTAGCGCTGCAAAAACATTTTTGCTGTAAAGTAGCTTTAAGTACTGCGGGGAGCAACAATTATGTGCATATTAGCTTATTAAGTGGTAGGTAGGTCCAGGTGGTTTTTATAGTGTAAGTGACTAGGTTCTATTTAGGTGCTGTGGTCACTGTAGCTGCTAGCTGGTTAAACTACCTAGGAAATTACCGGGCTCAAAAGACTTATTATTAAATCCGGTGGCGAGTAGCAGTGCAGTATACTTACCATCCAAGTTTTTTTTTTCATAGATACTGATTGATAGTCATAGAGTAATGTAGTTTTTTTTATAAGTTCTGTGTAATTGTATAACATGAATGCTTATTATTATGTAACAGGATGTGTGCGTGGTGCTTATACAAATAAATGTTTTTCTTCTTCTTCTTCCTCTTCTTCTATAGGCAGTCATGTCACTTTCTATCAGGAGAACGACTTGCTTATCTCGGCACTAAGTAGAACAAAAAAAAACAGGAGGTTAGAAAAAGCCGTTCCAAAAAAATTGAAGTATCTAAAAAGACTTGTCTACTAATAATACCTCTGTAGTTTTCATTTCGACCCGAAAAGAAGTAAGTCACCAAAATAAGCCACTTAACCCGATTCTGTTTACACACTGCGTAAGTAATTACAGATATTTATTTAGTTAACAATCAACATTTCAATTGGTAGCACAAACAGACAATCCGCTTAGTAACCATGTACCACAAACAGACTAACTAAATTGTTTTGTGGGAGTGATCACGCCACAACCTTCATTACTGCCGAGGTATGTGTATACATTATACATATATGTATATATCATGGTTGAATGTAGCTAACGAGTGGAATCAGATTTACAATCACGCCTATACACCCTAAAATTGCGCAGAAATAATAATAATATCTTGGGACAATCCACACACGGTCATCCGATCCCAAACTAGGCAGAGCCTGTACTATGGAAAGCAGACAACTGATACTAATACTTATATACTTTTTTTTTTGTAAATATATACTTAAATAGATAAACACCACCCAGACACTTGGCGGGAATCGAACCCACGACCCATCGCCAGGGTGTCTGACCACTAGACCAACGGGCCCGTCGTTAATGAAGTTAATGATTACTTAGATACATATTATATGTTCATTCATAAGTTGTTTATTTTATTAAAGAGGAAATCCTAATGTCATCATCATCTGGCGAAAGACGTCCACTATTAAACGAAGGCCTCCCCCTTTTGAAGGGAGGGGTTGCTATAATTCCCACGCTTGGCAGGCGTCTTGGTGATCGCAGTATTGGTAATGCAATAGAAAGACTCTGCTGACCGTCTTCTTGTTTTCCCTATGTCACTTCGTACGAGAACCGACGGGAGAAGATGGGTTGGTGCCGTTTCTTATCCGTGCACCCCACGGGCAGTATCCTATGTAGGTACTTAGAGTTAGTTTAAAAATAAATTGTTTACAGTTCGTTTTTCTTAGCATACTCTCTGGCTATGTATATTATACCTCCTTTCTTGGGTTTGTGGAAGAGAGGCAGTAACCATCTATCGAATGGTAGGTATACAAAGTTCACCATTGGAATGTTGAAAAATAAATTGTTGATAAGTTGGCAAATTAATTCTGAGAGTTGAGCTGGCTACAAGAAGTCCCCTTCGGAATCGCTGGACGTTCGGTTCAGGGTATGGGCCCTTAGAACGTCCATTGAGTACAGCGGCGACTCCGAGGAGGACGGCGGCGGGGTCGCGACCCCCGTCCCCGTGAGCAACGTGACTGGTTCCCGGGGGGACAATGCGCCCCTCGGCGGTGGGCTCAAAGGCAAGGCACTGAGGGCCCCTGGTGCAAATCCCACCGCGGAGACCTGGGTCCCCTCTGGCACATGGCCGATGCGAAAGTCGCGAGGGTTTTAGTGGGTAAGAATCCCACATACCCCGGTCGAGCCCCACAGCTTCCGGGTAGCTTTTGACGGTTTCCCCACTCACCACAAACAAAAAAAAACTCCAAGAAGTCTATGAATTATTAAATTTATTGTGTGTTGAGACTATTATTTGTAGAAACTTTTCAAATCATTTAAGGCCAACTGGATTCTTCATCAGGTCCATAAAGTGGTAAGAGTTTATGCTGAATGTATTGCAGAGTTCTTCATGATCAAAACGATGGCGTGCATATCTTGGGCACTCCTGGATTAATTGATCCATTGTCTGGACTACGCCTATATTACATGGACATTTATCGGTGAAATTTTCGTTTGTTGTCCGTGGTACCACCAGTAGTACCCCCAGTGGTACCACGGACAATTATTTTTGTCCGTGGTACCACTGGGGGTACTACGGACAACTCCGTGGTACCACCAGAGATAAATTAATTAAATTTAAATAATATTTCATTATTTTTATTCATTTTGTAATCGTTTACTTGGTATCTTGGTTCAGCTGTTTGTATTGCACAACATTACACATGAAATTTCAAAAGTGTGGTTTTTATAATTACCAGAAGTACTAGGGTAGCATAAAATAGCAGGTGCATAATCTGCCTTATCTTGTGTGAGCATATGAATGTGGTTTAGAGCTAAGTACCAGGTTAGCATAAGACATATGGAGAAGTCCCCTCGTCTTGTGATATCCAGAGTATGTCTGGCTTACTGGTTTTGATTGGTTTCACGAAACAAGAGGTGAGGGTCGGGAGGGTAACGGATGTATCAAGAGGCGAGATATCCTTGTATCTTGTGCTTCCCTGGTTATTCTGCTGTAAATATGTTAGCTACTACTCCCTAGGTACCACATCCTCAGTAGGTATATCCTGGACGTATTTTCAAATCGCATTGGACATTTGAATGGAGGTGGCCTTGAGGACTCTTCCTTATATTTTATGCTTCCCTGGTACTTCTACTATAAACATGTTAGCTCTGCACCACATTCATTGCTCACACATGATTATGCACCTGTTTTTTTTTTTTTTTTTGGGAATGATAGACGCTGTTAACCGCAGATGGCTATTGCAGCTTCACCGGACAATTTGCACCTGCTATTTTATGCTACCCTAGTACTTCCGGTAATAATTTGTCGGTTTTATTACTCAAATATTTACCAAGTACCAAGTAAACTATTACAAAATGAACGAAAATAATGGAATATTATTTAAATCTAATTAATTTATCTCTGGTGGTACCACGGACAACAAACGGAAACTTTAAATTTATGAAGATTTGGATTCAAATTATTTATACAGTATGGTACTCAGAAACAATCAGTGCTACTACGTTTGTCAGTGGCTCTACAGAAGGCGCGAGAGATGTTTTAATAACCGACTTCAAAAAAGGAGAAGGTTCTCAATTCGACTGTACCTATATATATATATATCGCACACCCGCTAAAAAACTGTCATAACATAAAAACTGGCAAATCTCACTTTTTGCAGTAAAATATGTATTTTTCTAAACACTATCTACTGCAAAAACGCCATAAAGTTATTTCTTAAATTTGCCGAATGGCGGCACAAGTGTCACTTTTCTCGGGAGCCGAATGAATCCGCCATCTTGTAAAATAATGCACCATCACATCTTGCTACGAGTAGACGCGTGTTTGTGCTCTAAAAAAGTGTCGTAAGCTGTGTAACAACTGTATTTTGGTAAGTGATTTATTATATTCTTATAAATTATCAGATGAAAAAGAGTCATAATATGGTTTGTGACTCTTTTTTTTACCATATTTACTAGAGCAAATGAGGAATTTCTTTGTAAAATAAAGCTATAACATGTAATGTGACATTTTTTTACCATAAGATTTAATATTTATTTGTCATAAGTTATTGTGCGGCGGTATAATACCGCACCGATACTTTTAAATATAGTAAATAAATAAAAAATAATAAAAATAAATTGCTCTTTAACTATTAAAATTAAATTTTTTGGCGGTTTACATATACACCATGCCGATACCAAAATATAAATTTAAGTGAATTACCTAAAATAAAGTTTGTGTGTCAGTTAGTAGACGTTTTTTTGTTGAATAAAATTTTTAAACTTTCAATATTTTTTAAGGTATAATAATAATATCTTGGGACAATCCACACACGGTCATCTGATCCCAAACTAGGCAGAGCCTGTACTATGGAAACCAGACAACTGATACTAATACTTATATACTTTTTTTTTTGTAAATACATACTTAAATAGATAAATAACACCCAGACACTTGGTGGGAATCGAACCCACGACCCATCGGTTAGCGGACAGGGTCACTAACCACAGACCAACGGGTCCGTCGTAGGTATTGGAGAGAATGGAAGAGAAGTTTACAGGAAAAAAGGATCGCGCTGTAATAAAATATTACAATTAGTTAATAAACACGAAGTTGATAATGGGGATAAAAATGACACGCAAAAATCGATCAGTAAATATTTGTTTATACTTTAGTTAGTTAGTTTATTTATGAAATTAGTTGACTAAAACATATTTGTTTGTTTTACAGTTAAACATAGTGAGGTATCTGAAGGTGGCCCTACAATTATACATACTCTATTAACAGAACAAAAGGTATCCAATTTAAACACAGGTAAATTAATTATCTGGCTGCAATAAAATTGGTATTTTGTATTATACTTAAAGCTTAGATTGTTTTTTTTTTTATTATAGGTAATAATGAAGTGGAAAACATACCGCATTGCAGTCATCATACATTTATAGATTCAAGTGCAGCAAAAGATTCTGTGGTGAATAGTTAATTTTCTGAAGATGATGATGATTCGGTAATAGATCCGAACTTTAGGTCCAGAAGTTCCACTAGTTAAATAAAAAGAAAGATCTGTTAAGCCTACTTAATACCCAACACATACCATCTTTTTATAGTTATTATTACAACAGTTTGTAATTCTGATCAAAAATATTTAATGTATGATATTTTATAGATTAACTTTTAAAAAAAAATTAAATTTCTTGTATCCAGTTTAATTCCACTTACTAAAAATCTTCGGTTCACATTTTGAGAATGATTAATAACCGTTGAGTATTTTCAATAAAATAAGCTATACAATGCAACAATATTATTGTTTTATGGTCATTATTAAGTTAAAAGTAAAACTATTAAGCAATATTGAAATTACTGTTGTGATTACAAAAACTGCTGGTTTACTAATACATTAACTATTTAAATTAAAGGTGGTTAAAGATTTCGACTATGGACGAGATTATATTCTTGTAAAATAGGCCATACAATAAAATAACATTGTTGTTTTATGGTAATTATTAAGTTATAAGTGAATTATTAAGCCATATTGAAATGACTGATATGATTACTAAAAGACTGCTGATTTGTTAATACATTAATTATTAAAATATTAAGGAAAGATTATTTTTTATGTTGATAACTTGACTTAGTATGTAAGATTGATTAGAAGTTGTTTATTTTTTTAATCGTTTTCAAACTTATTGTAAATGACTGATTTTATAAGTCTGCATTTGCTCTTAATTAAAATACTAATAAGAGTTGTTACCATAATTATAAGAATTAACGATTGAAAAGTTTGGTAAGAAAAATTGAAAGTGTTTAAAGTTTATTAGAAGTTGTTTATTTTTGAACCATTTGCAAAGTTATTGTAAATGACTGATTATTTTATGGCTGCTTATGTGCTCTAAAAGAATACTAGTTGTTACTCTAAATATTGTTAATTTAAACTGTGAAAAGTTGATTAACAGTGGTAAAATATAATAAATCATGACAAAAAACATTGTATTTTTTTCCGATTTCGCAATTATTTTTTCGATAAAACAGTCATAACACAGGACTTTTAATAATTTAATTAATATTTCTACAAAGAAAAGAAAAATAAAGATAAATATTGTTAACACCGATAAAAGATGATTAAGTAAAGAATAAAATAGTACTTTTCGTTTCTCCCTATCATCAATAATATGACTGCAAAATACAATTGCATTTCCACAAAAAGTTCAAAGCTCAATTACTCAATTCACGGTTAAGAGCCTTGTGACAGTTTTTTACCGGAGGTGCGATATATATATATTTGTAATATGTATACGTAATAAATGGGTTCTGTGCGTTGCCAGTGATGACATATGGTACTGAGACGTGGTCCCTAACTGTTGGCCTTCTGGATAAGCTCAGAGTCACACAACGAGCTATGGAGAGAGCTATGCTCGGAGTTTCTTTGCGCGACAGAATCCGGAATGAGGAGATTCGCCGAAGAACCAAAGTCACTGACATAGCTCTTAAAATCTGCAAGTTGAAGTGGCAATGGGCAGGCCACATCGCTTGGCGAACCGATAACCGTTGGGGAAGAAAGGTTCTCGAGTGGCGACCACGAACCGGAAGACGCAGCGTAGGTAGGCCTCCCACTAGGTGGACAGACGACATTGTGCGCGTCGCAGGTAACCGGTGGATGCAAATAGCCAGTTGTCGTTCATTGTGGCGTTCGAAGGTGGAGGCCTATGTTCAGCAGTGGACGTCTTCCGCCTGGTGATGATGATGATGACTGCTTGTATCTAGGTTAGACAGTTATCCAAAGATCATTAATTTGCCTAGAACCGGCGGTTCGTTCCTCCGCAAACATATTGAGCAGTTTAATTAACTACTTACATCAAAGCTTGCTCCTTACATAGATCTACGTAATGAATTCCCTTAACCCTTCGTACTTATCTTCAAAAGGGATTGCCGTAATCACAACGCTTGTGTCTTACCAAGGTCAAGGTCGAGGAAGTGTTGGCGAATGAGCATTTACTATAGCAATTTTGGCTGTTCATATTGAAGGCGGAAGCGGTTTGCTTTAGATTTTTAGTATAGGTTTACATGTTGATTATCACATTTGTTTATATTTATAGTCTCCATGGCGCACCGGAAACCTCTAACTTTACTATCCGGTCATCAGGGATTCAAATCCTGTGAGGAGGAACATCTTTGTTTACCTAGATGTAGTTGTGAACTTGGTTCAAAAAATAAAGGCCCACCACCCACCTGATTGTCTAAAAACTAAATAATCCAGATAGATGGGCATGTAAAATATCGGTCCTGCGCCTGATGTCTCCTGTTGTATCGATCTTCCGTCTCATTGGCTTTTAGTTTGTTGTTATTTTTGTCGTAATTTATTGTTTTCTTCTTTTCTCCCTTGCTTTATGTTTCTAACGGCAAGACACACTATCGCTAATGTCGATTCATATGTAACAAAACAATGTTTAAAAAAAAAGTGAAAAAATGACAAGCCCGCTAAGTTTCTTGCCGGATCTTCTCAGTTGGGGTCGCGTTGTGATCCGGTGGTAGCTTTTAAAAAATGACGATTCAAAAGTGTTAGCGTTAAGCCTATTTGAAATAAAGATTTTTGAGTTTGAGTTTGAAATTTGGATTTTGAGTGTAAAAGAGCGTACATGTGTGTACGCAAACACTTGCTATAGTATCTCCTACATAATTAACTGATCGTGTGAAAGTTTGGCCAGTATGACTTAAGACATTAAATTATTATTTCACTTGTTGCGACTCGACATAACCAGATGGCGCTGTAGTAAATATGACGCCACATATTTATGGTATGATGTAGCGATGAAAGCGAGTAGTACCATATACAATACGATAGAGGGCGCCACCAACGATTTCTGAAACGCGCAAGTGGAGTTTCAAGGTACATTACCTATATTTACAACATCTCAACATCAACTGTTGAGAGCTTTGGCCTAGGCTTGTTCTTGCTCGGACACTGAACGGAGCGCTCCGTACTAGTACAATCTTCCAAATGTACTAGTACAGTCTTCTAGTACTGTAGTACACTGAAGTAATAGTGAATTAAACGTGCAGGGAGTATCCTCAGCTCAGGAGGAAGTGATATCTGTCCCTTTCTAACAATAGAGAGGGATAGGCTTACGGCTAAAGAGTAGTAAGAAACGAGATAGAGATACCTCATCTTCTATTTCCTCAGAGTAATTAGAATCTCCTCTAAGTCTATTTCACCTAGCATGCCGGGTATTGATCTAAATGTTTAGCCCACAACAAGGCACTGGTGACATTTTGCTTGCACTGCTTACATGGGATCTATACGTCCTATATCTGTAGAATTATATTTTAAATATTATATCGATAGTAGACCAACAGTAGACCCTTAATAAAGTTCAAAATAGTTTCATGAATCAGAGATGAAAGTTGACAGGGAATGAATAGTATTATGCATCTCACTCTTTTGTACATTGATTCCATATCGTTCGTTCCCTTTCACTCGTTCAGTCGCGTTCCATGTACGTCAGCAAGCGGCTGATGATCGGACCAGCAGTGCTGCCAGATCGGCCCCTGGGGGGCGATCCTCGGCCTTTTCAAAACTATGCCGGCTTTCGGCTACCATCGGCCTCTAGGCCTCCAACTGCCAATCCATCGAAATCATCGGTTCGGTTGACCAATTCCTCTTGTATAAGCATAATACATAAAAAGTAATGGACATACATAAGTTCAAAACATAACTCGTAATATATTTTTTTAATGTCGGCCTTTACCGCCTAAAACCGGCCCCTGCCAGCACTGCTTTCGGACCTTTTTTTAATTATCTTCTGGCAACACTGCGGCCAAGTACAGTCCTAGAGACTAGAAAGGAATATATCACTCGCGAACGAAAGACAAAGTACTATGAACTAAAAAGGAATGATGTACTAAAAAGGAATAGGAATAGCTGACCAGTTAGTACAGAACCAGAGACTAAGAATACATCGCGAAAGAAGTACTAAAAGAATAATGTACTATAAAGGAAAGGGAATAGTACGTCCTATTCAGTGTCGGGAATATATTCCTTTTAGTACTTAGTACATGTACTACACAAGCCTGCTTTGGCCCTGGCCGGAGGATTCTCCCTTTAGCACTATCGCTGCGTCTCCACTAGTGATGGGTCGTCGATGTATTTACCGTCGACAAAACGAGACCGTTTACCGTCAAAGATAAACTGGATTATAAAACAGTCTAAAGTTTAGGTGTTGACGAAAAGTTTAGTAGTGGACGTTCACAGACTATTACGTATTGCATCGAGTTCACAGATAAACTAGTCTATCATTAGACTAGTTTATCGATGGACTGTAATTTGGTTTATTAGTCGAAGAAAAAAACAGTCTAAAATACAGATTGTTCGTTCAACGCCCACCCCTAAATTTCGGTTAAAGAGAAACACATCAAAGAGGTACAAACAGTAGGCACTATAAACAAATATACTGTTGATAACCGTCTCCACAAACCCCAACTTGACGTAGAATTATCATCTATTATAGATATCTTTAATGCATTTCTGTCAGAACAGTGTTAGTATTCTAGCTGAGTATAAACCTAGTACATCTTTACCCATACAGCTTCGTATAAATAGCACCGTTTGCGACGTCATCGTCTACAAATCTCAGCAGGAAATAACATGGAATGGCAGCGCGGCTGCATATGGCGGGCACCAATTGTTTCCGGTACCGCTCCAATGTGCAGGTTCAATCTGATTTAGTCGACGTCCCAACAACGTGATATAAATAAGTTTCAAAGTACTTTATTTTATCAGAAGTGCGAGAAATCTTAAAATAGAAGCTATGGAATTGGAAAAGTAGGTACTCCTAAATTTCGGTTAAAGAGAAACACATCAAAGAGTTGCAAACAGTAGGCACTATAAACCTTAACTGTTGATAACCGTCTTCACCCAGCCGGACGATGTCCACTGCTGAACATAGGCCTCCCCCTTGGAACGTTACAATTGGCTTTTTGCCTCCAGCGGTCGCCTGCTTGCGATTCGCACAATGTCTTCTTTTTTTCTTGGTGTAGGAGTAGTACTGTTGGCCGTAGATGGCCATTACAGCTTCACCGGACAAGATTCGCACAATGTCGTCAGTTCACGTAGTGGGAGTTCTACTTACTGTTAGGTGGAGAGGCATCCATACAAAACCAGACTATTTTTTTTCGTCTTCCGGTTCTTGGTCGCCACTCGAGACTTTATTCCCATCGGTTATCGATTCTTCGCCTTTGCATGTTGCAGATTCTGAGATATGTCGGTGATTTTAGTTCTTCAGCAAATCTCAACATTCCGAATTTTATCGCGCAAACGAACTACGAGCATCAGATACTATGATTGATTCTTCATAAAAGGAGCCATAATCAATGTGTTTGTCAAATCAAATTATCAAATTCAAAATTATTTATTTCACTTTTGAACGGATTTTTTCACCGGATCACAACGCGGCCTCAACTGAGAAGATCCGGCAAGGAACTCAGCGGGCTTGTTATTTGTTAGTTTTTTTAAACAGTGTTTGTTTTGTTACAATGAGATCAGAATCAGTGACAGTGTCCTGCCGTTCAAAAAATAAAATAAGAGAAAGAAAGAAAAAATACGACGAAAATACATCAACCTAAAAAGCCAAAGGGATAGTAGTCGAACCAGTACCATAACCCCCTAGCAGCACCCGCGCAAGAGTTGACTCGAGCAGCAGCCAGCCATCACTCCTCTCAACCATATTGGAGGGAAGGGAGTGAGGCCTCGTTTACGGAGGCGCGGAGCGTCGCGCGTCGCGTGTGGCGTGGCGTCTCGCAGTGAGTTAAAACATATGGCGTTGTAGGAGTGAGAGAGAGATTCGAGACGCCACGCCACACGCGACGCGCGACGCTCCGCGCCTCCGTAAACGAGGCCTGATGCACCACACGAAGCGCCACAAGCAAAGACTTTTCATTTCTGTATTTAATATGCACATGTTTGTATAAATATATGTACATTATGGACAGATTACTCGGTGTATAATTTAACATCTTATTGGCTACGGGTAATTGGCGGCCGAGCCGAGCATTTTAACTATTAGACGCGCATTATTACAGTTATCGTAATTTGATTTTTTGATTTTATTAGTTATTGTTTTTGAGCATTTTCGTTTCTCTTCCAACTGGTAGCAGCAGAAAAAGATACCTGTATCAGTTCCAGACTTTGGTATGTTATGGAGCAGTCTGTTTATTTTTCTGTTAACACAAGTTTTTTTATAAATTTGGTGTCAAAGAAGAATGAAGAGAATAAGTTGGGCAGAAATGAAAATGAACGAGAAAGTGTTAGAAATAGCAAATGATGAAAGATCGCTTTTACCAACCGTTAAAAAAAAAGACAACTCGGCCACTTGATGCGACACGATTCTTTGTTAGTCAAAGTCAAAAATATTTATTTCAGCTTAACGCTTAGCTTTTAAAAAATTGACCTATTGGTCAATTTTTGAATGATTTAGTAATTTTTTTTAAATTTACCACCGGATCACTACGCGACCTCAACTGAGAAGATCCGGCAAGAAACTCAATTTCAAAATGTTTAGTCGCTAAAAACAATTTCGGAATGAAAATAGAAGGAAAAGAAAAGCTAGAGGAAGACCTTGAAGAAGTTTGTTTCATTCAACACGTAACAGAAATAGTGCGAGAGTGGTATAAGAAAGTTAAAGTAAATGCGAAAAGTAGTTTTTATTTTTTATTTTTTGGGAATGTTAAACGCTGTTGGCCGCAGATGGCCATTACAGCTTCACCGGACAATAGGAGGCGAGCGCTTAAAGCACTCTAGCCTTAACGGCAGAAGTAGCGACGAGCTCAAGGGCACCTCAGAGAGGCACGGCGTCGGCTTGGGCTGTCGCTTGAGAGAGGGCTGAGTTTACTACCGGTTCACAACGCGGCCCCACTGAGAAGAACCGGCAAGAAACTCAGTGGGGTGATGCACGTCGTTGAGGTCGCATGCGTACGACCCTTCGGCCTCGCCGGCGAGACCGGTGTCTGATAGATAAAAAATAGATTGGAATAGCTATTGCTTTACTGACAAAAACATAGCTCTATAATTGAAGAAGAAGAAAGAAGAAGGATTAATCTACTTACTTGTTGTTACTTTAACACGTTGAGTGCGGTGCCATTTTTAGATGACTTTCAGTTAGTGCGTTAGAGATCTATTGGATCTCGTAACCGAGCTTAACTGTAGTGCGTATGAGACCTAAACGATCTCCTAAAATAAGGTATTTTAAAAAAGCTCATATCTCCATCAAAAAATAAGATACAATCTATGTTCTTTCTGAAAACAATAGAGAATTAACTGTTCTATCACAAGTTTGCTACGCATGGGGATCTGATAAGTGGATTATGAGATATATCGAAAAAAAAATTAGGTATTGATTAGATCTCGCATCGCAACTAAAGATAGATCAGTTTGGGTAGTGACTAGTGATGGGAATTAAAATAAAACCCCAGTTATCGACAGCTTAATTTTTATTAAATTACTTAGTAATTTATTGAGGTAATCATTTAAACATAGTAATTTAAAATATATTTAAGAAAATTGTTTCTCATTGAAGTACGGTAAACACATTTGTTGATCGCATTGGACACATAGTTTCGTTATTCGTTTGGCTTTTTTGGATGCCTCTGTGCTACTCAATGTGAGCCGTAATTTACTGTAACAGCCTGTGCAACGTCTTTTTTTGCTACCATGCTGAAAAAGATGATCTGTAGTTCTTCCATCCGGAAAATCTTCAATTAAATAAATATATAATAATAATATCGTAGGAAATATATAATAATAATATCTTAGGACAATTCCGAACACGGTCATCCGATCCCAAACTAGGCAGAGCCTGTACTATGGAAACCAGACAACTGATACTAATACTTATATACATATTTATTTTTGTAAATACATACTTAAATAGATAAAAACACCCAGACACAGAATCCGACTCATTTATAGAGCTTAGTTTAGCAAATATTGCCTTTTCACTCTTTTTTCGTTTAACAGAACTCATAATTGTATTCCGGTTATAAATTACGTATAACTATTACAGGTAAGCAATTACGTATTTATATACGTAATTTTTTTTTCACGCGTATTTTTTTCACTCGGTATCCGCAGGAACACCTTATCGACACTTGAACAACACTGAGCGCGAGCGAACGGCGCCCGCGCCGCCCGCGCTCCGCTCCTTGCGTCTACGAGGCCTGTGTTTTAGGAGATGGAAAAGATCTACTAACGCAACAGATGTATATTATTGCAACTCAGTGCGTTAGGGACCTTATCGATCTCCAATTGTTTTTATTACATTATTGAATCAAACTCGCAGCGGGAAGTCCGTATGTATATTTGTCTTTGTCAAACGCGCAGAAATATAGATGTTTCGGGAGGTCGCACAGAGGTGGAGAACACGATTTTTGGCGCCGCACCAGCTGAAAGTCACGCTAGAGATCTTTTAGATCCCCAAACGCACTCAACGTGTAAAAATACCCGTTATTTTAACTGTTTCGATAAATACGCCTACTCACGGGTACGTTTGAGACATAGATTTAGTTAGATTGTCTAGTCAGTACGGTGGTGGTTTGAGCGCAAAGAATCGGATAATTACCATATTAGTTAGCATAAGACCATTGTTTTTTAACTCCTTGCTAATTATAATAAGTATAAATTGCTGCACTTAACGGTTAATTTTGATATTTATACATTTTCGCCATGGGTAAGCATACATCTATATCTATAGTAGGTACTTATAATAAGTTTTTGAAGGCTTTGTTGAGGAAGTGGTTAAGCACCTTGACTGCTACCCGATAGGTCGTGGGTTCGTTTCCTACCATGGACAAACATTTCTGCATATTAACTATGTTTGTTTGTTTATAGTTGATATATACAGATAATATGTTAGTTTTCCATAGTACAGGCTCTGCCTAGCTTAGGAACAGGTGACCGTGGCTGGATACTAATAATAAGTACTTATTTTACACTATAATGTATTCAATTCTGAGTCTCTAACTTCCGCTTTTAATAAAGAAATCGTGTCATCCAATCCCTCCTTAGTACCTATAGATTCTGTATTGGAATCTACACTCAAGTTACTTCAATTAACCATCTCTGAGTGCAACAGGGGGCTCTTCATCACCTTCGACGCAAAAAGTAGAGATGTTATAAGTTTCTCGCCTATTAGTATCTATTAGTAATTATCTTATCTATCAAATAGCCAATTGTCGTTCATTGTGGCGTTCTAAGGGGGAAGCCTATGTTCAGCAGTGGACGTCTTCCGGCTGATGATGATGATGATGATGTTCCCGTGGGGTGTCCGGGTAAGAATAACACCCACCCATCTCCTCCCGTTGGGTGTTCGTAAAAGGTGACAAAGGGAAAACAAGAAGACGGGCAGCAGCGTCTTTTTATTGGATTACTTACCACCTATACAGCGATTCCCAAGCCGCCTGCCAAGCGTGGGGATTATGGCAACCCCTCCCTTCTAAGGGAGAGGCCTTTGTTCAGCCGTGGACGTTTCGGCTGCTGATGATGACGATGTTCGCAGTCGGGCTTCTGATACTTTTATAATTTATCATCATCAGCATCACCAGCCGGAAGACGTCCAATGCTGAACATAGGCCTCTCCCTTGGAACGCCACAATGAACGGCAATTGGCGACTTGCATCCACCAGTTACCTGCGACACGCACAATGTCGTCTGTCCACTCGAGGACCTTTCTTCCCCAACGGTTATCGGTTCTTCGAGCGATGTGGCCTGCCCATTGCCACTTCAACTTGAAGAAGAAGAAGAAGAAGAAGAAATACATTTATTTGACACAAGTAAAGAAAAACACAGAGAGTAAAGAAAAGAAAGTCAGAAAGTCAGAAAGACAGTAAAGAAAAAAAAACAGAGGTTGTGTGAGGTCAAAAAGGATGCTGCCTCAGCATGTTGCTGTGTCAAAAATTAATCTGACACAGCGCTGGTATTCTGGCAACACCTCAAAGAGGTGACGCCACGGCCGTTAATGCAAAAGAGATAAATATATAAAAAAAAATACATAAAGATAGGTATTAACAGAAAATACAACTACTAATTATTAATTACTTACTAAATAAATACTTTTGAAAAGATAAAACAATACAGTAATAACTAAATAACAATATACAAAATAAATAAAATATCCTAAACCAAAGTGATTTAATGTGAAAATGTCTTTAGTATGTAAGAATTAACTATGTGGTAGTAAATGCTATAAACGGAGCGTGTAGAAGAGTCATTGAAAGGCGCGCGAACAGGACGTTTCATCGGCAAAATGTATTAATATGGCGTTAACCTTTACGGTGCAAGGGTCAAATGCAGCGACGGAATAATCTCTAAGACTTGTCGTGAATAATCGATTAGCTAAATATTACATTATATTATAAGTTATTTTGCAAAACCAGAAGTAGTTGTTTTACCGCCATCCTAAAACTCCGCATAACTTTCAAGGTACGTACAGGTGGAGGCAAGTCGTTCCAGCACTTAGAGGCAGAAAATCTAAAGGAACCTCGAAACGCCATGGACCTATGTCTCGGTGTGCATAATACGTATGTACATGCTCTTCTCTGCAGATCATGTCGTCCTTGAGCCCAAGATAACTTGTCATACAGATACTGGGGAGTTTTTGCCTTTATGATACCGAAAAGAAGGGTGGCAAGATGAAGTTTCCTACGTGCTGCCATTTTTAGTAGATTGGACGAATTAAGGTAAGGTGTTATATGCGAGCGAGGTGGAACAAAGAAACAGAAACGAGCACATGCATTTTGAACCCGCTGTATCAACCTTTCTGTTCTACTGAGTAAACAACGACCATAGACAACATCACAATAATTTAGCTTCGATAGAACCAGTGATTCGCACAACTGGAGTCTGACAGCTTCACTACTCAGAGTATTTAGAATGGAGCTAGTATCGCGTCGATTCGCCGTACAAATTTTTCGTGGTACTTTTGCGGGGTGCGGGAGGCGAAGTAAACACACACAGATACAATTTCACGCATACCCACACTATAATAAACTCGCAACACATTCAACAAGATACGCACACAAATAAAGAATGACCTGACCATATGAACAAAATTTGGCAGAGGGGTTAGCGCATCATGTTATCTCCAGTGGTATCTCCTCTAAGCTTCACTAAGATAAGGGCGTATTTTATATAACAACTTTAAGCGATAAAAACAGTTTCGAGCACCCTCAGCAACATTTTTTTCAAAATTAAGGTTACTATCAAGAATCAGACCAAGGTTCCTTGCCTCATAGACACGCTCAACAGCCTGACCATCCACAACAATATCTATAGGAGTATACTGAAATTTTTTAACATTATTTTTTGTGCCAATGAGCATATATTTTGTTTTATTAGGGTTCAGAATAAGAGAATTTCGTTTAGACCAATCTGATACATGCCTTAAGTCATGGTTGATTTTAGTAACAGCATCTACTAAATCTGGAGAGAGGAAGGAGTAATATAATTGTAAGTCATCCGCATATAAATGATAGCGACAGTGAGATATCTCCTTAACAATATCTGCACTGTATAAAATAAATAAGATTGGCCCTAAAATAGACCCTTGGGGGACACCACGAAGAACGGGCTTTGAAGAAGATTGTGCTTTGGATCCATCAGACTTAACAACTTCAACAAGTTGCTGCCGACCGTCAAGATAGCTATGGAACCATTTCACAGCATTGGCATCAAATCCATAGAAGGCAAGCTTGGACAAGCGCAAGGATGTATTTATAGAATCAAAGGCACGAGAGAAGTCTAAAAGCACTAGTATACTACTCATCCCTTGGTCTTGGCTCACCAGTAGGTTGTCAACAACATCAAGCAGGGCTGTGGTGGTATTGTGGGATTTACGGAAACCTGATTGTTTTTGAGGAAGAATGTTATTTACCTCGAGATATTCAGTGAGTTGCATACATGCTACCTTCTCAAGCACCTTTGACAAGCAGGGAAGCAAACTAATAGGCCGCAGATCTTGCAAGGATGAAGGATTGCTATTTTTAGGATTTGGCTTCACAATGGCAAATTTCCAGCTGTTAGGAAAGGTTCCCGTGACTATAGAAACATTGATAATGTTAGTGATAGCTTCTAGTGAGTAGTAGTGTCATAAATACTGATTGATAGTCATAGAGTAATGTAGTTTTTTTATATGTTCTGTGTAATTGTATAACATGAATGCTTATTTTTATGTAATAGGATGTGTGCGTCGTCCTTATGCAAATAAATGTTTTTCTTCTTCTTCTTCTTCTTCTTCTATAGGCAGGAGTGTCACTTTCTATCAGGAGAACGACTTGCTTATCTCGGCACTAAGTAGAACAAAAAAAATCAGGTGGTTAGAAAAAGCCGCTCCAAAAAAATTTAAGAATCCAAAAAGACTTGTCTACTAATAATACCTCTGTAGTTTTCATTTCGACCCGAAAAGAAGAAAGTCACCAAAATAAGCCACTTAACCCGATTCTGTTTACACACTGCGTAAGTAATTACAGATATTTATTTAGTTAACAATCAACATTTCAATTGGTAGCACAAACAGGCAATCCGCTTAGTAACCATGTAACACAAACAGACTAACTACATTGTTTTGTGGGAGTGATCACGCCACAACCTTCATTACTGCCGAGGTATATGTATACATTATACATATATGTATATGTCATAGTTGAATGTAGCTAACGAGTGGAATCAGGTTTACAATCACGCCTATACACCCTAAAATTGCGCAGAAATGAAGTTAATGCTTACTTAGATACATATTATATGTTCATTCATAAGTTGTTTATTTTATTAAAGAGGAAATCCTAATGTCATCATCATCTGCCGAAAGACGTCCACTATTAAACGAAGGCCTCCCCCTTTTGAAGGGAGGGGTTGCTATAATTCCCACGCTTGGCAGGCGTCTTGGTGATCGCAGTATTGGTAATGCAATAGAAAGACTCTGCTGACCGTCTTCTTGTTTTCCCTATGTCACTTCCCAACGGGGGGAGATGGGTTGGCGCTATTCTTATCCGGGCACCCCACGGGCAATATCCTATGTACTTAGAGTTAATTTAAAAATAAATTGTTTACAGTTCGTTTTTCTTAGCATACTCTCTGGCTATGTATACTATACCTCCTTTCATTGCCATTTCCTTGGGTTTGGGGAAGAGAGATAGATGGTTACTGCACCATCTATCGGATGACTTTGCAAATGGTATACAAAGTTCACCATTAGTATGTTGAAAAATAAATTGTTGATAAGTTGGCAAATTAATTCTGAGAGTTGAGCTAGCAGCGACCGTCCCCGTGAACACCGTGACAGGTTCCCGGGGAGCTACAATGCGAAGGTTTTTAACCAGTGTGTGTTGCCAGTGATGACATATGGTACTGAGACGTGGTCCCTAAATGTTGGCCTTCTCGATAAGCTCAGAGTCACACAACGAGCTATGGAGAGAGCTATGCTCGGTGTTTCTTTGCGTGACAGAATCCGGAATGAGGAGATTCGCCGAAGAACCAAAGTCACCGACATAGCTCTTAAAATCTGCAAGTTAAAGTGGAAAATGGGCAGGCCACATCGCTCGGCGAATCGATAACTGTTGGGGAAGAAAGGTTCTCGAGTGGCGACCACGAACCGGAAGACGCAGCGTAGGTAGGCCTCCCACTAGGTGGACAGACGACATTGTGCGCGTCGCAGGTAACCGGTGGATGCAAATAGCCAGTTGTCGTTCATTCGAAGGGTCGGGTTCGAAGGGGGAGGCCTATGTTTAGCAGTGGACGTCTTCTGGCTGGTGATGATGATGATGACTGCTTGTATCTAGGTTAGACAGTTATCCAAAGATCATTAATTTGCCTAGAACCGGCGGTTTGTTCCTCCGCAAACATATTGAGCAGTTTAATTAACTACTTACATCAAAGCTTGCTCCTTACATAGATCTACGTAATGAATTCCCTTAACCCTTCGTACTTATCTTCAAAAGGGATTGGCGTAATCACAACGCTTGGGTCTTACCAAGGTCAAGGTCAAGGAAGTGTTGGCGAATGAGTATTTACTATAGCAATTTTGGCTGTTCATATTGAAGTCGGAAGCGGTTTGCTTTACATTTTTAGTATAGGTTTACATGTTTATTATCAAATTTGTTTATTTTTATAGTCTCCATGGCGCACCGGATACCTCTAACTTTACTATCCGGTCATCAGGGATTCAAATCCTGTGAGGAGGAACATCTTTGTTTACCTAGATGTAGTTGTGAACTTGGTTCAAAAAAATAAAGGCTCACCACCCACCTGATTGTCTAAAAACTAAACAATCCAGATAGATGGGCATGTAAAATATCGGTCCTGCACCTGATCTTTCCTGTTGTGTTGTGCTGCCATCTCATCGGATTGTGTGTAAATGAAAAAAGAGTACACCTGTGTGTACACTTGCTATAGGTACCTAGTATCTCCTACTTTATCTGATCGTGTGAAATATAGACATACATCATCATCATCATCATCAGCCGGAAGACGTCCACTGCTGAACATAGGCCTCCCCCTTAGAACGCCACAATGAACGACAATTGGTTATTTGCATCCACCGGTTACCTGCGACGCGCACAATGTCGTCTCCACCTAGTGGGAGGCCTGCCAACGCTGCGTCTTCCGGTTTGTGGTTGCCACTCGAGAACCTTTCTTCCCCAACGGTTATCGGTTCTTCGAGCGATGTGGTCTGCCCATTGCCACTTCAACTTGCAGATTCTGACAGATATGTCAGTTACCTTGGTTCTTCGGCGAATCTCCACATTTCGGATTCTGTCGCGCAAAGAAACTCCGAGCATAGCTCTCTCCATGGCTCGTTGTGTGACTCTGAACTTCTCTAAAAAGCCAGCCGTTAGAGACCACGTCTCAGTCCGAGGCCGTGCCTCCCTGAGGTGCCCTTGAGCTCGTCGCTACTTCTGCCGTAAAGGCTAGAGCGCTTCAAGCGCTCGCCTCCTATTGTCCGGTGAAGCTGTAATGGCCATCTGCGGCCAACAGCGTCTATCATTCCCAAAAAAAAAAAGACTACGTCTCAGTAACATATGTCATGACTGGCAACACACACTGGTTAAAAACCTTCGTCTTCAGGCACTGCGGTATTTCGGACGAGAAGATATGGCGTAGTTTCTTGAACGCTGCCCATGACATACATGTAAGACATTAAATTATTATTTAACTTGTTGCGTCTCGACATAACCAGATGGCGCTGTAGTAAATATGACGCCACATGTGGTACCTATTATGTTGCGACGAAAGCGAGTAGTACCATATACATTACGATAGATGGCGCCACCAACGATTTCTGAATCGCGCAAGCGGAGTTTCAAGGTGCATTAACTATATTTATAACATCTCAACATCAACTGTTGAGAGCTTCGGCCCTAGCCGGAGGATCCTCCCTTTAGCACTGTCGCCGCGTCTCCACTAGTGATGGGTCGTCGATGTATTTACTGTCGACGAAACGAGACCGTTTACCGTCAAAGATAAACTGGATTATAAAACAGTCTAAAGTTTAGACTATTTTATACTGTTCATTGTTAGTAGTTGACGTTCAAGTAGTCTGTACTTACGTATTGCATCGAGTTCAAAGATAAACTAGTCTATCATTAGACTAGTTTATCGATGGACTGTAATTTGGTTTATTAGTCGAAGAAAAAACAGCCTAAAAACAGTTTGTACGTTCATCGCCCACCCCTAGTCTCTACAAACTCCAACTTGACGTAGAATTATCATTTAGAGTTCTTTAATGCATTTCTGTCAGAACAGTATTACTATTCTGGCTGATCACTGATTGTAGGTAGGTCGTTTTGAGTACATAAACCTAGTACATCATTACCCATACAGCCTCGTATAGCTAGCACCATATGCGACGTCATCGTCTACAAATCTCATCAGGAAATAACATGGAATGGCAGCGCGGCTGCATATGGCGGGCACCAATTGTTTCCGGTACCGCTCCAATGTGCAGGTTATCTGATTTACTTGACGTCCCGACTACGTAAGTACCTACTTTATTTTATCAGAAGTGGGAGAAATCTTAAAAAAGGATCTATGGAATTGGAAAAGTACTCCTAAATTTCGGTTAAAGAGAAACACATCAAAGAGGTACAAACAGTAGGCACTATAAACCTTAACTATTAAAAAAATATACTGTTGATAACCGTCTTCACCCAGCCGGAAGATGTCCACTGCTGAACATAGGCCTTGGAACGTTACAATTGGCTTTGCATCCACCGGTCGCCTGCTTGCGATTCGCACCATGTCGTCAGTTCACGTAGTGGGAGTTCTACCCACTGTTATCCACACAAAAACCAGACTATTTTTTTTGCGTCTTCCAGTTCTTGGTCGCCACTTGAAGAAAAAGAAGAAAGAAGAAGAAGAAAAACATTTATTTGTGACACGCACAACACACACGAATAACAAAACAGTAAAACAAAGTACAATTATCAGACATGTCACAAAAACTTGAGACTTTATTCCCCATTGGTTTCATTCTTTGAGCGATGATCTAGCCTGCCCCTGGCCTTTGCATGTTGCAGATTCTGAGATATGTCGGTGACTTTAGTTCTTCAGCAAATCTCTACATTCCGAATTTTATCGCGCAAACGAACTACGAGTAGACTAGACTATGATTGTTTCTTCATAAAAGGAGCCATAATCAATGTGTTTGTCAAATAAAATTATCAAATTCAAAATTATTAAGACTTTTCATTTCTGTATTTAATATGCACATGTTTGTATAAATATTACTAATAATACTTAATTTGTACTACTTAATACTTTTTTTGTTTAATTTGTACTCATTATTGGCTACGGGTAATTGGCGGCCGAGCCGAGCATTTTAACTATTAGACACGCATTATTACGGTTATCGTAGTTTTATTTTGTGATTTTATTATGTTTTGAGCATGCTCGCCGCGTTTCTCTTCCAACTGGTAGCAGCAGAAAGAGATACCTGTATCAGTTCCAGACTTTGGTCTGTTATGGAGCAGTCTATTTTTTTTTCAGTTGACATAAGTTTTTTTATGAATTTGGTGTCAAAGAAGAATGAAGAGAATAAGTTGGGCAGAAATGAAGATGAATGAGAAAGTTTTAGAAATAGTAAATGAGGAAAGTTCGCTTTTACCAACCGTTAAAAAAACGTTTGGCCACTTGATGCGACACGATTCTTTGTAAGTCAAAGTAAAGTCAAAAATATTTATTTCACATAGGCTTAAAAAATTGACCATTCAAAAGTGCTAGACTTTTGAATGGTGATTTTTTTAAAAGCAACCACCGAATCACAACGCAGCCTCAACTGAGAAGATCCGGCAAGAAACAAAATTTGAAAAATTTTTGTCGCTAAAAACAACTTCAGCATGAAAATAGAAGGAAAAGAAAAGCTAGAGGAAGACCTTGAAGAAGTTTGTTTCATTCAACACGTAACAGAAATAGTGCGAGAGTGGTATGAAAAAGTTAAAGTAAATGCGAAAAATAGATTGGAATAGCTTTTGCTTTACTGACAAAAACATAGCTCTATAATTGAAGAAGAAGAAAGAAGAAGGATTCTTCTACTCAGTTGTTGTTACCTTAAAATACCCGTTATTTTAACTGTTTCGATAAATACGCCTGCTCACAGGTACGTTTGAGCCATAGATTTAGTTAGATTTTTTTTCAGTACGGTGAGCTGGTTTGAGCGCAAAGAATCGGATAATTACCATATTAGTTAGCATAAGACCATTGTTTTTTAACTCCTTGCTAATTATAATAAGTATAAATTGCTGCACTTAACGGTTAATTTTGATATTTATACATTTTCGCCATGGGTAAGCATACATCTATATCTATAGTAGGTACTTATAATAAGTTTTTGAAGGCTTTGTTGAGGAAGTGGTTAAGCACCTTGACTGCTACCCGATAGGTCGTGGGTTCGTTTCCTACCATGGACAAACATTTCTGCATATTAACTATGTTTGTTTGTTTAAAGTTGATATAATTTTTTTTTTATTTCTTTTTTGTATTTTTTTATATCTATCTATCTGCTATCAGTCATCATACACTATGATCAGATTCGTTGAAAGGAGCAGTGTCTTTTTAGGGACTTAGGACCAATGTCCAATAGTCCCCTCAATTAATTAGCACGTCAGCTCTTTTGAGTCTCCTAATGGAGTTGGGCAACAGCAGTCTGCGTGACAAGCGATTAGGATGTTTTGTAAGTCTGTCCTTGTAGTTGGCCGAGTATTGTTTCGCTTCTTCCAGGATTGTAGGGATTTTTAAATATTCATGAATTTCGGAGTTACGAGCATACCAGGGTGCATTAGCTAAAACCCTCAGGATGTTATTTTGGGCCCTCTGTAGTCACATAATGTTCGATTTACTAGCTGAACTCCAGTGTTGGATTCCATAGGTCCATATTGGTTTTATGATTGAGCAGTAAACTCTCAGCTTGTTGCTCAGGGACATAGCGGATTGCCTGCCGAGTAGCCAGAGCAAGTTTTTAAAGCGAAAGTTTATTTCGGATCTTTCTTCTTTATATGGTCTTTCCAGGTTAACCGTCGATCCAAGTAAAATCCTAGGTACTAAACACATGATGTTTGTGGTAAAGTATCCCTACCAAGCCTCACCGGTGGGCAAGTTCCACGCCTAAGTGTGAACGTGATGTGGTGAGATTTAGGTGCACTTGCTTTTATACGCCACTTATTCAGCCAGTCATTGGTTTTATCTAGCTGTTCTTGTAGCACCTTGCTCGCTACGTCGGGGTCGCAATGACAGGCGAGAAAAGCGGTATCATCTGCAAATGTTGCTATGGTTTTTTTTGTTTATAGTTATGTATTTTTTTTTTTCACTTTTATAATTGGTTTGTATAAACAACCCCGCCTTGCAGTTCATAGTTCCTCTCCATCCAAAGGTTGCCTGGTGTTTTTTAATAATGGTGGAACAATAAAGTATTATCTATCTATCTATCTATCTATGGTGACATCTGGACATTGAGGAATGTCACTGGTAAATATGTTGTAGAGAATCGGACCCAGTACGGAGCCCTGTGGTACTCCGGCAAGACAGGTATGTAGTGAGGATCTGGCATCTCGGAATTTTACTTGGAATAACCGCTCGCTAAGATATGATGTCATTAGCAAGTAAAATGAGTGGGGTAGTAACTGCTTTATCTTCCACAACAGTCCTTTGTACCAAACACGATCAAATGCCTGATGAACGTCGAGAAAGGCTGCTGAGCAATATTCTTTCTTTTCTAAGCATTCCCTAATGGTCCATACCATTAGGGATATACACGGTGTACTTGTTCCACTGTTGAGTGTTGCTCTCTAAACCCGAATTGATGATCAGGTATGACTTGAGACACTTCCATGTGTTTTTTAGTCTGATCAGGACTACCTCATCCCAGAGCTTAGATAAAACTGGGGTAAGGCTGATGGGGCGATACGAGGATGCTTCGTTTGGGGGCTTTCCAGGCTTATGGATCATTACAACTTGGGACATTTTCCAGATATCAGGCACGTGAAATAGTCGTAAAGAGGCATTGATCAGCATTGTGAGAAAGACAATGCCCTTTTGGGGAAGCTCCTTAAGAACTTCAGGGGTTATTAAATCAAAACCAGGTGCCTATTTGGAGTCCATTGTGGCAATCAGTCGGGCTACTTCACGTGTAGATGTTTTTTGCAGTGGAGTGCATGGTTGTGGTAGATTTCACATCGCACAGCCATCGTGCTCAATGTTAATATAACCGGTGAGTGGTCTGAGGATCCATCAAAACTAGATTCTATTTGAGTAGATCTAAGGCATATACATATTTTTTGTGATAAAAAAGTCTAAGAGATCAGGTATCTTATTGCTGTCCGTGAGTTCTCCTGTAGCTAGAGCAGACAAATGATTTTCGTCAACGCTATTTTTTAACTCCCGACCCCTTGTGACTGTGAGTCTAGAGCCCCAGTGCGTGTGCTTGGCATTCCAGTCACCGCCAGCTATAAAGCGATTTCCTAACCTTTTAAAGAAAGCAGTAAACATCTCTTCCTTTATTTTGTGCTTTGGCGGGCAGTATATGGCCGCCAGATTAATCGGACCGTTTCTGTCATCAACCCTAATAATAGTAGCTTGCAGATATTCCGTTACAAAGGATTCCAGCAAGCAGTGTTTTATATTACTTTTTATTACGATTGCTGATCCAGCATGAGCCCCACCGTCCGGGTGCGATGTAAGGTATACGCAGAAGCCAGGAATACGTATTTGACTTCTTTCTGTTGTGTGTGATTCTGATATAAGACAGACGTCAAGCTTGTTTTCCTTTAGGAATATTTCTAGTTCATTTATGTTGGGGGCAAGACCATTTATGTTCCAAGCAGCTATAATCAAAGAAGTCATTTGGAAAGTTTAGAGACGAGAGTGTATATAAGACCCACTAAGAAGCCTATTTGTTGAATTAATAGATCCATCTTTTCGCTCTGTTTGAAGAGAATATACTCTAGTGTAGAGTTGTTTTGTTGGTGTACTTGTGCTTGATCATGTTCATTGTGCCCAGAAACAGCGTTAGCATAGGATTTCTGGTGGACGTAGTTAGTAAATCTAATATTTGAACTTGTAGCTGTGGTAGGTGCATCCGGAGCATTTACATTGGTTAAAATGAATAATCTTCCTCGTGAAGTACGGTTCTTATTTCTTCGAGCTGCAATTTCTTTATATATTTCACATCCTTTGTAGTTGGCTGGGTGATCACAGGAGCATAAGGTGCATTTAGCAGGATTAGATCTATCTTTCTTCTTACACTCGGAGCTTTTGTGGCCCTCTCCACATTTGACACATCTGTATGGTCTCATACAGTTATTTTTTGAGTGCCCATATTGCTGGCAACGTTGATACTGGACAATAGTTTTTGACGTCTTCAATTTTAATTTTTTGATTAAATATGTATTCAATATTTTTAATTGCTCGGTTATTGATACTTTGCTCTACATTGACAAAAAAAGTCGACGTGGGTGTCTTCTCTGGACCATAGCGAGAGTTAATTATTTCACCGACAACCTTGTTGTTTAAAGTTTCAACAGCTTCTATTATAGCTTGGTGCGGTGTGCTATGATGTAAGTCTTTGATAACGAAGCGGTAAAATTTAGCATCTTTTGGGGTAAATGTGTGCCCTATAAGGCCATTGTCTCGTATGACGGAAATTATTTTTTTGTAACCTTCAGCGGTGTTGACTAAAACATGTAAGAGGTTTTTATTTATGATTTTAAACCTAAATTTTTTACTGCAAGCTGTTCCGAGCAGTTTTGATAGTTCGTTAATATCCTCGATGCCATTAAGAACAATTGGCGGGGGTTTGCTAGGTTTAGTAACTATGTTGGGTTCGAGACCAGCGTCATCTGCGTGGTCAAGGGGAAGAGTACTAAATCGATTTTTGGTTTGGGGTCCTGCACTTTGGGGTGGAGAGTCACTTATTTTCCTCTTCTTATTAATCCGAGGGGCAGGGACCCGTTGCCATGGCGGAGGGGCACGGACTTGACAGTATTCTTTCTGAGCAGTTTCATCTGAGCTGGTATGGGTTTCCTTATCTAGTGATACTACATTCTCTGGTTGGTCTTTTTGTGACAGTTGTGCAAGATCACCAAGCGATGATGATTTTTGCTTTGTAAATAATCCTGGATTTAGTACTTGCTGGACCAAGGATTTTTGTGGTTGTTGTGGTTTGAATAGTAGGGTCGAAATAACTGGTCACTCACAGGGTAACGCCCATTCCTGTGAGAAGGCACTTATACAACGATGTGGGCCCGGTTCATCGAGGTTTGGCGCTATAGACTGAATCCCACAGCCATTCATCCTATCGGCACTTTCCACACCTTAGGATTGGGGTGATTTTTGGAGAGGTTGTCTTCCTCGCAGCCCGGGCGATTAAGCCAAACTCAAACTCAAACTCAAAATATCTTTATTATGCATAGGCCTAACGAGGGCACTTACATATTGTCAATTTTTTTACAATTACCACCAGATCACAACGCGGCCTCTACTGAGAAGATCTGGCAAGAAACTCAGTGGGCTTATCATTTTTTAATATAAGTATGTATTTTTTTTTTAATAATTTATACAATAAATATTTCTTAAAGTTAGAAGCTTGCATGAGCATCGCAGTTTAAGCCCACGCAGCTTTATCCTCCAGGTAATCCGAGATTTTATAGTAGCCTTTTTTAGATAACCGGCTTTTAATAGTGCTTTTAAACTTATTTATTGGTAGGTCTCGGATATCCTGTGGCAGTTTATTATAGAAACGGATACCTTGGCCCATGAACGAATTGCTAATTCTGTGGAGACGCGTGGAGTGTACAGCAAGATTGTGTTTGTTCCGGGTGTTTACATTATGACGGTCACTATTCTTTGCAAAAGCACTTATGTTTTTCTTTACATACAACAAATTTTCATAAATATATTGTGATACAACCGTTAGAATATCTATTTCTTTAAATTTTTGCCTTAGTGTATCAGTAGGAGCTAGATTGTAAATAGATCTCACAGCTCTTTTCTGCAGGATAAAAATGGTGTTTAGATCTGCAGAAGATCCCCACAGCAATATGCCATAAGACATAATACTGTGAAAATAACTAAAATAAACAATTCTAGCGGTTTCAACATCAGTGACATATCTAATTTTCTTAACCGCATAAGCCGCCGAGCTTAGCCTACCCGACAGTTTCTCAATATGTGGGTCCCATTGCAACTTGGCGTCAACAGTAATGCCCAAGAATACAGTTGAATTTACAGGGTCCAAAACAGCTCCATTGATATCAACATTGGTTTTCACCTGTCTGACATTAGGTGTTGTGAATTTTATGCATTTGGTTTTACTTTCATTTAGTTTTAAATTATTGACATTAAACCAATGGACAGCTTTAGATACAGCATTGTTCACATCGTCGTAATCTTGTAGACCACGCTTAATTTTAAACAAAAGCGAGGTGTCATCAGCGAACAATATAATCTTATAATTGTCCCCTGCAAAATAGGGTAAGTCATTAACATATATCAAAAATAAGAATGGGCCTAGTATTGAACCCTGTGGTACACCCAACGTAACTTCAGATCCTGCAGATCTCGTTCCGTTAATATCAACCTTCTGAATTCTATTACTCAGATATGAAGTCAGAAGATCGAGAGCTCTGTTCCTGATTCCGTAGTGGTGTAATTTCCTGACCAGCGTATCATGTTGTACGCAATCAAACGCCTTGGATAAGTCACAGAATACGCCAAGGGCATCCTGTTTGTCCTCCCAGGCGTCGTATATATTTCTTAATAATTCGACTCCTGCATCTGTCGTAGAACAATTCTTGGTAAATCCAAACTGTTTATCATGAAACAGATCATATTTGTTAAAATGGTCTAACATTTGGTTAAGCAATAATTTTTCAAAGATTTTACTTAATGTAGGTAATACCGAAATTGGCCTGAAATTCGTAGGCTCAGTGGTACTACCGGATTTAAACATAGGAATTAATTTACTCTGTTTCATAAGGTCAGGAAACACACCACTAGCGACACAACTATTGAATACTACAGTTAATTGCGGTGCAATAAGATCAATGACAGATAAGACCATCTGAGTAGATAGCCCCCATAAGTCCGCGGTTTTTTTCAGATTTAGTTTTTTAAATGTGTTTACAATATCCTTAGTAGTAACGAAGGAGAATTCAAAAGTTGTTCCACATTTGGGTACACTTTGTTGCATTAATAACTCTGCGGAAGTGGACGACGACTTAAGGGTTTTTGATATTTCTGAAGGAATATTAGCAAAAAATTTTTCAAACGCGGTCGCTACATCGAGATCCGCTGTTATGTCAGCATCGTTAATTTTCAAGTGAAAATCGCGATTACGCACAGTTGTTCTTCCAGTTTCGCTGTTTATAATGCTCCATGTAATTTTAATTTTATTTTCAGATTTTTTTATTTTGTTTTTCAAGTACATTGCTTTAGCTAAGGAACAGGCTCGTTTAAAGACCTTAGAGTATTTCTTAACATATTCTTTAAAGAGTGGACAAGTGTTTGAAGATTTTTCATTATACAACTCATACAGTTTTCTCCGACTCTTAAGAATACCTACAGTTGCCCAATCATTAAATGACACACGATCATTAATTAATAATGTTCTAGGTTTAAAGATTTTATTGAACTGATTATCGATCAGTTGGAATAAGTCGTTATACAAAGTATTCGGATCGTTATGACAGGGTAATGCAGGTAGTTTATCAGTCAGGGCGGCTTTGAAATAATTTAGACGGCGTTTAGTTACTGGAACAAACGTAACATTTCTTTGTGATTTATTAGTTTTACTAAGAAATATAGCTAACTGTCCACAATGATCGGAATCTAACATATTTATTATTTCTTTGTGGACTGGTTTCATATTAGTAAATATATTATCAATACAAGTTGCACTAGTAGAGGTTATCCTAGTAGGTTCAAAGAAAATGTTGTACAAATTATAAGATTTAAGTAGTGTCATAAATTTACCAGTTACATTGCTATTTTCCAGTAAATTTATGTTAAAGTCTCCACAGATAATAATATTTTTATTAGAAGATGAAATTTTGTGCAAAATATTTTCTAAAATTCTTTCAAATACCTCGTAGGGTAAACACGGGGGCCTGTATACTTACGCTCAAAACTAAAAACTGCTCAGACTCAATACAAGCTATTTCAATAACTCGCTCAACAGACTGGCTCACAATATCAGTGCGTTCCCTAAATTTAATATTTTTCCTAATAATAATTAGAGAGCCTCCTCGTATCATTTTTACTCTGCTGAACGAGCTAGCAACCTGGTGATTGTTGAAATTGAACATGAACTGGTCACTTTTTAGCCAATGTTCTGTTACACAAAAAATATCTATGTTCTGACCATTCATAAATAATTCAATTTCCAACTCTTTGCCCATAAACCCTTGAATATTTTGATGCACCAGGTTAATACATAGTAATTTATTTTTATGGAGTTGTAGATTATTATTATTTGGGCTATTCTCAGTATTTAAATTTCGTCGTCCAAGGCCCCCGTTCTCCGAAACATGACCGAAAGTTTACGGGTTGTGAAGGTCATTTCCAACCTCCATCAGAAGAGCAGGCTGTTAGGCCTGCTATGGGTAGGTTAGTTAACCGCCGCCTACGACTCGGCGTTTGTTGTCCATTTGGCACCACCCGGGGGACACGTGTAGGGTGGTGGTTAGGTATCTCCTACGGACGCGAACAACTTTGTCCCCCAACGTTGATATAATTATACAGATAATATGTCAGTTTTCCATAGTACAGGCTCTGCCTAGCTTAGGAACAGGTGACCGTGGCTGGATACTAATAATACTTAATTTACACTATAATGTATTCAATTCTTCGTCTTTAACTTCCGCTTTTAGTGAAGAACTCGTGTCATCCGATCCCTCCTTAGTACCTATAGATTCTGTATTGGAATCTACACTCAAGTTACTTCAATTAACCATCTCTAAGTGCAGCAGGGTGCTCTTCATCACCTTCAACGCAAAAAGGAGAGATGTTATAAGTTTCTCGCCTATTAGTATCTATTAATAATTATCTTATCTATCAAATAGCCAATTGTCGTTCATTGTGGCGTTCTAAGGAGGAGGCCTTGTTCAGCAGTGGACGTCTTCCGGCTGATGATGATGATGTTCCCCGTGGGGTGTACGGGTAAGAATAACATCTCCTCCCGTTGGGTGTTCGTAAAAGGTGACAAAGGGAAAACAAGAAGACGGGCAGCAGCGTTTTTTTATTGGATTACTTACCACCTATACAGCGATTCCCAAGCCTCCTGCCAAGCGTGGGGATTATGGCAACCCCTCCCTTCTAAGGGATAGGCCTTTGTTCAGCCGTGGACGTTTCGGCTGCTGATGATGACGATGTTCGCAGTCGGGCTTCTGATACTTTTATAATTTATCATCATCATCATCGCCAGCCGGAAGACGTCCACTGCTGAACATAGGCCTCCCCCTTGGAACGCCACAATGAACGACAATTGGCGACTTGCATCCACCAGTTACCTGCGACGCGCACAATGTCGTCTGTCCGCTCGAGGACCTTTCTTCCCCAACGGTTATCGGTTCTTCGAGCGATGTGGCCTGCCCATTGCCACTTCAACTTGCAGATTCTGAGAGCTATGTCGGTGACGTTGGTTCTTCGGCGAATCTCCTCATTGCGGATTCTGTCGCGCAAAGAAACTCCGAGCATAGCTCTCTCCATAGCTCGTTGTGTGACTCTGAGCTTCTCTAAAAGGCCAGCTGTTAAAGACCACGTCTCAGTACCATATGTCATCACTGGCAACACACACTACAATTTATATTTGTTGCAAATTTTTTGTACAGGAACAATGATCGGATATA
The DNA here is from genome assembly GCA_911728495.1 of Furcula furcula. Lineage (NCBI taxonomy): Eukaryota > Metazoa > Arthropoda > Insecta > Lepidoptera > Notodontidae > Furcula > Furcula furcula. Next base: position 5,641,837 of record OU452243.1, read on the forward strand.
TATTATTGTTGGGATGCGCGGGCACAATGGCGGCGCTACCACCCCCGACGACCCCGCCGTCCCCGCCGCCCCCACCGCCGCCGCCGCCACCGCCGTCCTCGCCGCCACATTATGTGGAGGCAAGGCAATCCCTCATGCGAACAGTTGAAACCTTAAATGAAAATCTTTTGTATGTATAAATAAGTCTTCGTAGATATACAACCTTTGTCTTTTTATTCTGCTAGGTGGTTCTTTTTTTTTGTCGCGGGGCAAGCTTCGAAAGATCCCCGAGAGATGTGGGGCTCGACTGGGGTATGTGGGATTCTTACCCACTAAAACCCCCGCGGCTGTCGCATCGGCACATGAGAGGGCTCTCCCCAGGGCTCCCGGTGGAATCTGCAGCAGGGGTCCCTGAGTGCCTTGCCTTTGAGCCCGCCGCCGGGGGGCGCATTGTGGGGGATGGGGGTCGCAACCCCGCCGCCATCCTCCTCGGAGTCGCCGCCGCACTCAATGGACGTTCAAAGGGCCCGCACCCCGAATGTTCAGCGACTCCGAAGCTGCTAGGTGGTTCTACACTAACCCGGCCTACGGAGTCCGGGTAAACTGTTGAAATAATCCTTCCCGACAAAAAAAAATAGAAGTTGGTTCTACTAAATGGTAGGTCTACCGTGCAAGAAACCGTCCAGGTAGGTACCACCGCAGTGTTAGATGTTCTGCCGCTAAGCAGTAGTGTGTAAACATTGGTGTGTTCCGCTGTGAAGGGCACTGTAGCTGGTGATTTCACCGGACTTGACAACTAATATTTCTGGTGTGTTGTGAGCGGTAGTGCAATGCAGCTGCTGTGTATAGGCAGACGTCGCTTACCTTGAGGCAAACGTCTTGCTTGTTGTCGAAGTTTGTTCAGAATCTGTCGCTACCAAAGACCCCAGGATCCCGTCAACGCAGGGGAATAAGAACACCGTGGGGTTTTAGTAGTCAGAAGAAGTCCGTTATAAACCACACTGCCACTCCACTTTAGTGTTGTGGCGTTGGTGAGACAGTACTTATAATACGTGACTCTCTGGAAAATTCGGGTCCGTGGTGTCGTTACGCACCAACTGCTCGCCACAAGCTGCCCTGCGGGCTTATTATTATGTTTTCTTTACTCACGGGCTTAATCCGGTCTTTTAGAGGCTTGCGTGGGGACGGATCCAACACGTAGAGGCCCGTTATAGAAGAAGTAAATGGTGTGTAATACACCTCCCAGGATTAATGATGGGCTCCCTAAATTATCGTCAGCGGACGACAGGGAGCAACACCGGTGTGAGTGGCTTGGAAATGAAAAGGAGAATGATGGACACATGCATTTTACCATGTCTTACATATGCTTGTCAGACGTGGAAATTTACGAAGAACATCAAGAATAAAATAATAACGTGCCAGAGAGGAATGGAACGTAGCATTCTCAATATAAGAAAAACACAAAGAATCCGTCATACAAAGATAAGAAGTATAACCAAAACAGTAGATGCGCTCAAATATTCTCAAAGAATGAAATTCAAGTGGGCTGGCCACGTAGCACGACTTAAAGATAAGAGATGGACATCAAAAATAACTACATGGGATGGTCCACAGGGCAACCGGCGCGCCGGTAGACCTCAGACGCGCTGGGAGGACGACATTAGAAAAGTCGCCGGACCGCAATGGATTCATGTCGCCGGAGACAGAGATAAATGGAAATCTTTGGAGGAGGCCTTCACCTGAGAGGGGTCCATGCATATAAGAATATAATAATTTGAATATATGTATAATAATAATAATTAAAAATAATAATAAAATAATAAATAATAATGAATATATAAATCTAAGTTAAATAATAATTTACCTATAGATATTAGTAATAATTATTATAAATAGAATAATCAAATACGAATTTATATGCAATATTTCAAAATTGTTAAATTATTTTTAAAAATTGTTTTTTTTTTGCATGGAATAAAAGGCTTTTTTATTTTATTTATTTTATTTAATGCCAAATTACTGCACATACTTCCAGGTAGAGCTTGGAATAGCATGCTATGTTATGGGGTTTGTCGTTATTTCATATCCACTTCGTATACCTGTACTCTTGTAAATAACTCCATCCTTCTAGATCCGCCGTACTGTGTCTATCAATCAGTCAATGTTAAGAATCAAATAAATTGCTAACTTCTAATTTGCTCACCAGTTCCATGGCACCGAAAATCCCTGATCTATCTGACCCTAGACGCCATTATACAGAGCTGATGCATGTTATTTACACGCAAGTTGGACACTTTCACGGGTGCATGTGAGTATATTACAGTTACATTTTTGTTAGCGTTAGCGTTGTTTAAGTCACCCAGGCCTCTGATTTGGCGTAACGACTGTTGTCTGATTAGAAAAACAACCGGGCTGAACGTTTGACGTTTTTACGTAACAGACCAGCCCCCTTAGACAATGTAACAATTCTACAATCGTTATCGCTAATAGAAAGTATAAAAATATATGAGAATGACATATGTCATCGAAAAATAACGTGACAAATTATAGGAAATTCACACTGTTAGCAAATGAAGAAATAGATTCGCTATGAAGCGATTGCATCTTGTCTAGTCCCTCAGTACGAGTATCGCTTGGAAAATGAGGTGCGCGCGCGGCCGCCGACGGCCGCGCGCAGCTTCACGCGGCGCCGCGCTTTGCAAGCGATAGTGGTCTGTTACGCTTTGTAGATAAAGTTTAAAATTATTTCACACTGAAAGTGCGCTGCCGGCCGCTGCCATCTTGGTGTGAATTGAGCCTAACCGGTCACCCGTTCAGAGACTGAACTTCCTTGTTTTTTTTATTCCAATTCTGCGACTGCTTGACTGTAGACACCTGATGGCTTCAAGAAAAATTCGAAGAAACTTTCTACTTTTTTTTGTAATTTTTCAAACTGTTTTCAGGTTGCAATTTTGCAATAATTCATAAAAAAATCGTAACTCGAAAACTACGAAAAACCGTAGAACATACATATGCGTGACTCAGATAGGTCTCAACACGAGGTATCTAAAAAAAATTTGGACATCACTTTTCTGGCCACCCTGTAAAGAAAATATTATGAATGCTTTTGATATTTGTCGTTTTGGAAGAAATTGGTCAATCCATACTACGCCATTCGGGGAGGCTCTATCCATATTGTCCGGTGAAGCTGTAATGGCCATCTGCGGCCAACGTGTACGATAGCGTGTACAGTGCCTTAAAACATCTAGATAAGTTTAAAGGGGCCGGGACAGACAATGTTTCTTCTGTTTTTGCTAAACTTTGCGCAAAATCTTTGTCTCAGCCGCTTACTCTAATATTCAATAAATCTCTACAAACAGGCACGTTTCCTTCAACTTGGAAATTATCTAAAGTCGTTCCATTGCCGAAATCTGGTAAAATTGATCAAATTATTAACTACCCTATTTCTATATTACCTATTTTTGGAAAAATTTTCGAGGCAATTTTGTATCCTACTATTTATTTTCATACAAAGCAATACATTAAAGAACAGCAGCATGGATTTATGAAATCGAGATCGACCGTGTCTAACCTTTTACTTTACCATGATAGCTTGGTTAATTCTGTCGACTCTTGTGTTCCTGTAGATGTAATTTATACGGATTTCTCTAAGGCTTTTGACACGGTCGATCATGATCTACTTCTACTAAAATTAGCCAGACTTGGCATATCTGGTACTCTTCTACAATGGTTTGAATCTTACCTTAAAAATCGCTATTCAATAGTAGTAGCAAATGGATACTCTTCACAATCATTTCCCGTAAATTCAGGCGTTCCGCAAGGATCTCACTTAGGCCCAATCCTCTACAATATTTTCATTAACGACATCAGTGACTGCTTTAAAAATACAGAATATTATCTCTATGCTGATGACTTGAAAATTTTACGTTCTGTCTCTTCTATAACCGATGCAAATTTATTACAGGACGATCTGAATCGTTTAATTATTTGGTGTGATACAAATCGTATGACTCTTAATACTGACAAATGCTATACTATAACATTCACAAGAAACAAAACACCTTTCTGTAGGAAATATTACATAAGAGACAAAGAACTTGAAAGAGTTAGCACTATAAGAGATTTGGGAATTATTTTCGACAGTAAGTTAAAATTTGATAAGCATATTGATTCCATAGTTACGAAATCTTTTCAACTCCTCGGTTTTCTGATTAGGAACTGTAAAAAATTTAAATCCCCACAAACTAAAATACGTATTTTTGAATGTCTTGTCAGAAGTGGATTAGAATATTGCAGTCAAATCTGGTGCCCATTCTATGAAATTTATGTTAAAAAAATCGAACGCATACAAAAACGTTTTTTTGTGGCATTTATGTTACAGCTGCAAGTTAGCCAAAAAAATACCTCATTACCCCGATCGGCTTAAGCACTTTAATATGACTTCCTTATCTACTCGTAGGAATCTCTTAGGGTTAATGTTCTTACACAAGTTGGTTAATGGTAATATAGACAGCCCACAGCTAGTTTCCAAACTTAATCTTAATATCCCCAAAAATATCCCAAGGCAAAAAAAATATGCTCCATTTTATGTTCGCAATTATTACACTAATCTGGGCCTTAATTCACCAATCAGTCGTTTGTTTAAGCAATATAACATTTTACATAAGACTGCTGCCGATGATATCGATATATTTTCTGATAGTGTGACTAAGTTTCGTAAATCCTTGATGAGTCTTTTAGCTGACACTGTATGACATTTTAATGCAAATATATATACGTATTTATATATATATGTGTATCTATCTTTTTTTCTTTGATTCTATCGATTCTATTGATTCTATTATGTATTTTCTTCTTATTCTACAGGTATGTAGTTAGTTATTCTACGAGTAGTTTTAATTTAAGATATTTGGCAATTTTTGTGTTATATCTATTATAAATTCTCTTTTCATTTCATTTCTTTCAATTATTTTCATTTTAATTAATTCTGTTTGATAATTTAATGTTTAATGATTGGTAACAACTATTTTATTATCCAGGTTGTTATCGCACTTGTATTTGCGCATGTCGTGGTCACCTATAATTATTACAACATTTAACTCATGTTCTGTGCTCATGTTCTTCATTTTTGATAATGTAGGTAATGTTGGCGATCCTTAATAAATTAAATTAAATTAAATTAAACAGCGTCTATCAGTCCCAAAAAAGCTCTATCCATGCAGCCTGTGCGTAATTACTAGGTAGATAAATAAAAAAATCAGTTTGTATGACATTAATCTAACCAATTTCAGAGGCCCATTATACACGGACTACCCTTGGGTGCTGAACGAAACTGTGGCGGATGGTATCAAGAAGCCACAAATGGTTTTGGATAATTTCCGATCCTATCTCAATAAAGTCATGGGGAACACTAGTAACGTGAGTAATACATTTATTACTGCATAGATTATCAGTTAGCACCTGTGTTCACAACCGGTGGAAAATTCAGTATCTCTAAGCCCTTGAGCTAGTCGCTTTTTTTATTTCGCGGGAAACCCTTTTGTTTTTGACGCGGGAGAAATCTTCGAAAGATCCCCGGGAGCTGTGGGGCTCGACCGGGGTATGTGGGATTCTTACCCACTAAAACCCCCGCGGCGGTCGCATCGCCACATGAGAGGGGACCCCAGGGCTCTCCGGTGGGATCTGCACCAGGGGCCCCACAGTGCCTTGCCTTTGTGCCCGCCGCCGGGGGGCGCATTGTAGCCCCCCGGGAACCTGACACGGTTCTCACGGGGGTCGCAACCCCGCCGCCATCCACCTCGTAGTCGCCGCCTTACTCAATGGACGTTCTAAGGGCCCACACCCCGAACGTCCAGCGACTCCGAAGTCGCGGGAAACCGTTATATTACTGGGGTATGTGGGATTCTTACCTACTAAATCTGCACAAGGAGCCCCTCAGTGCCTTGCTTTTGAGCCCGCCGCGGGGGGGGGGGGCATTATAGCGCGCTGCCGGGTGGCGCTATAAGCCCCCCTAGAACCAGACATGGTACTCACGGGGACAGCGGTCGCAACCTCGCAGCCATTCTCCTCGGAGTCGCCGCCGTTCTCAATGGACGTCCTGGTCCACACCCCGAACTTCCAGCGACTCCGAAGTGAGTAGGTCGTTACCCAACCTGGCTGGAGCTTCTAGCTCTAGAAGCTGTTATGGCCATCTGCGGCCAACATTAGGTACTACTAATACAAAAAAAAACGTGTTCACAAACACCTCACGACGGACCCAGTACTGTACGAATAGGTACTTGAAGCTTTGAATGCGGTCAAATTAGACATTGCAATGTTACACAAATCGCATAAAACTGAATATTTGTACAAAAAAAGTCCCCATCGATCCGACATTTGCAAAAAAACATTATTCAAATTACTTACGCAAATATGTTTTTTTTTTGCGTTTTTCAGCCAACCGCCAAGATTTGTCATAAAAAAAGGTCAGACCAATAATATCATTGAACTAGAATTGTAGATCATGGAATCAATAATTTTTACAAAAAAAAGAACCGCCTTCAAAATGCAACTAAAAAGCCTGAAATAATTTCTAAGAATTAGTGGTTTTTACATCTACATTGTTGGACTTGGACTACAACATATTATAAATACATATTACTATCAAAGACGGCGCCAAACTGGAAAACAGTTAGCCTACCTGGTGCATCATGAGTGCCATAATGATGAAACATCACCCGGTGCTCGCGCGCCTCGTAAGTAGTTCCAAACTAAGACTCTAGGGGGCGCTTACATCAGAGAGGGAATAGGAAACGCACACTATTGGCTGAAAGACAGGTGCTTGACTTACTTACCTACTGCCCTTGTAAGTATTTGCTAGACGTTAGGCGCCGACTTCGATAGTAATATGTATTTATAATATGTGGTAGTCCAAGTCCAACAATGTAGATGTAAAAACCACTAATTCTTAGAAATTATTTCAGGCTTTTTAGTTGCATTTTGAAGGCGGTTCCTTTTTTTGTAAAAATTATTTTTATTTTGTTCTTTTTAGTGGTTCCCTTGGTGTTTTATTAGGTTAAGTTTTAACAACTTATATTTTATTCTGACAAACAGCCAGTTAAATATTTATTTTAAAAACATCCACTACATAACACAACTATGGACCATCACTAAAATATAAGCTTAAGCAAAAATTTAAAAAAATGTAGATATGACAATATCTTAAAAACAAAAACTAAAAAAAAAACAATAAAACTAACCAATTGCCATAAACCGAAGATATCTAGGTGTTATACTCGTAGTTCTCGAGAACCATGGACTGCAAGCTCGGTGGGTCTACATTTATTTGTGCCGAGAACCCGTGTCCACCTTCTTGCTCCATCGTCAGACTCTGATCACCATTTTTCTAGCAACTACTCATCGAGAGCTACCCAACGAGCCCAAACTCAGCAGATCTACGTTTATTGGTGCAGTGATCCCGTGACGACCTTCCTGCTCCATCATCAGACCCTGATCTCTATTTTTCTAGCAACTACTCGTCGAGACCTATCCAACGAGTCCAAATTCGGTATGTCTACGTTTGTTGGTGCCGAGATACCGTGACGACCTTCCTGCTCCATTATCAGACCTTGATCACCATTGTTCTAGCAACTACTCGTCGAGAGCTACCCAACGAACCCAAACTCGGTGGGTCTATGTTTATTGGTGCCGAGATCCCATGACGACCTTCTTGCTCCATCATCAGACGCTGATCACCATTTTTCTAGCAACTACTCGTCGAGAACTATCCATCGAGTCCAAATTCGGTAGTTCTAGGTTTAGTAGGCACGGCTAGGATAGGATGGATTATTAATTTTATTACAGAGTTCCGGTGGCCATCTATGGCCTTCTTCATCAGATCCACTTCACCAAATGATACTTTCTGAATGAAAATGCTTGACTAGTTTCTAAAAATACCAAAAACGCTATATGTATGCCTATAATATTTAAGGAGTTCCCTCAGTTACTCATGGTTCCCATCATCAGAACTGCATTTTGAAAAAATGGGACCAATCTGGAAGCATATCCTTTCAATTAAAAAAAATAATTTTCCAAATCGGTTCGTAAACGACAGAGTTCTGAGGTAACAAACATAAAAAAAAAAAAAACACAACCGAATTGATAACCTCCTCCTTTTTTTTGAAGTCGGATAATAAAAATGAATGTTTGTCTGTATGTCCTGTACCAACTTATGTCCTTTATAGAATCGTAAACTATCCATTTGATCATGGCCTGATCTTAAGCAAAAGTGTTGTACATGAGCCCAAGAAGGTTTCTGAGTAACAATTTATAAAAAATGTTTACATACTTTTCCACTTGTCAACGTTTCTTAGATGTAACGATTCAAAAAGTTTAAAAAGTTGCGTTCTTCATAATATGCACACGTTTCTACGCCACCTGTGAGGTAGTGCACCAAATTTCGACTAGTTGGATAGGTCTCGACGAGTAGTAAAAAAATGGTGATCAGGATCTGATGATGGAGCAGCAGGCTTAGCACGATTTGCCAAGACTTCGTAATCTTGACAGATTGATGTGGAGTATGACGTAGTTATCGACCTAGCTAATTCCGAAAATGACGTTTCTATGTCGATAACTACGTCATACTCCACACCGAACTGTCAAGATTACGAAGTCTTATCAAATCATGCTAAGACTGCAGGAAGGTGATTACAATCATTTTTACATCACGCAAATCACGCCCCCCTTCACTTTAAACCCATATAGCTTTGTACTCAACTTACGAATTTTTTACCAGCATTTATGAGCGTTTAGTTACTTTATGAGTGGCTTTTACTTTTGAAACCACGCGCCCCGTCAATGATCCCACGCGCCCCCCTGCGATCTCTCTACCAGGGTTGAGGGTCCTGCTCTACATATTCCGATCTCTGGTAATAATCCCAAGGCACTTGCCAAGCGTGGGATTGCCATAAGCTAGCCTTCAGTTGTTGGGAGTTGAAATTTCCTCAAACCTAAATTTTGGGCGGTTCATTGAATCCAAGGCCAAAGTACCTGCAAGGAAGCTGGGTGTCCTTGCAAAGGTCTGGCGGTACTTCACACCGGGTCAGCTTCTGATGTTGTATAAAGCGCAAGTCCGGTCTTCTGTGCGTGTGTTCTTGTGCGTGACTCTGTCGACCCATAGTTTTGAATATTATAATTTATTATATCTCTTCTAAGGATGTTTATTGAAATAAAATATTTACAGTTTATTTACAAATATGTACACTTAAACTAGGTAAAAAACTTCCTCGAAGTTGTCGCCGCACTGGGAGGGAAGGGTACCTAAAAGACTGGCGGCATTACCCCTTTGTATGGCCAAGCTTATACGTTGGCAGAAAAAGCTACCAGCCCGGCGGTCTCCTGAGACTTCAATAAGTTTGGATGAAATTTATTTTACCAAAGCGTGCGTCTCATGAGACCAAGGCCCCATGGTCTCCACCGCAAAGGGCGCAAATATATAGCTCGAACCTAGAGCTGCATACTTGCGTCGCTTTGCATCACTAGCGGTCGCCGCAGCCCCTCCAGCCGCCCTGCAAGTTGCCGGGGTGTGGGACGCAGCAAATGTGTCGACACATGTCGCATCCCACACCAGCGGCTTACCATGTTGCCATGATATTAAAGTGACACCATCAGGCCTCTTGCCGTCATCTCGTGTAATGCCGACTGGTTCCAGTACGGAAAATCTATCTCTTCTTATCTTCCAGATTCGTACTCTAATAGACTTGCAATGTAAAGGAGTCCAAGCCAGGGATTGCGACCAAGTTATTGCAGATGAAGTGAATGCGGATAAACCTAGATATGGTTACGAGTCTGACGTCCTCCTGGCTGCTGGAAGTGCTGCCAAGATCTTCATGGGCATGCAGCCACAGTTTATTAGCGCCGCGAGAAACCACGACACCCACAAGTATGTGGTGGAAGGCCAGGAACGGTTGTACGACTTGATTATGAGTCTTGTAAAAATGAATTGGGTTGTGCATCACATACACTGCAAGTTATAAAATTGCCATTGTAATTTCGTATGTACCGTCTATTGTCTTTGTCCATTACCACAATAATCATTGGCATATAAATATTTGAAAGAACGTTTTGTTTTACTATTCCTTATTTTTCGTGTCGACATGTACTGCCGCACACAAGCGGTGTATCACCATTACGACGATAATCGCTTGCACGAGCCGGACCAAAATACGTGCGGTCGGGGTAAGCGCACGTAAAGTCGTTCAAACGATTTTGATTGAAAACTGGTACAGCGCTCGTGTCCGCGATAGTACAACAGAAAAACATATCAAAATCACCCTATTCAGGGTATTTTATACGGTTTTCCACAAGCAATCTATGAAGGGTTATGCAAAGCAGTAAAGCGTACTACCTGTCCCCTATACAATGTTTTAAGGGATTTTTATACCACTAAGTTGGCAAACAAGCCTGATTATAAGCAGTCTGCCTAATGATAAGAATCACCAGCGCTTTGCTGACCTTAAGTCGTAGACCTTGGGGTCTTTTATGTAATTTTACCAGTTACAGTGCCCTACATAGCGGAACATAGCAATGTTTACACACTACTTCTTGGCGGCAGAATATCTGATACCTGAATGGTTCCTTGCATAGGAAACCTACCACCTAGTAAAAAAAAAGTAAAATAGAGTGCTGCAGGGGCTGCCGCGCTTCTGCACTGCGTCGGGGATATTCGTCGTAACATTTTTCTGTGATAGAACCACTAGACCACAGTCTGTATCGGAGATACCAGAATACGTTTAACAGTTGGTTTAATTGAGCCTCTGCTTAAACGACTTAATTTAATGTATATTTGTAAAATAATATATAAGTAATCATATAATTACTAGGTATATAATAATATATTCTTATGTGAACTTAAATAATATGATAAAGGTATAATATTCAAGAAAGTTCTGACAAATATTAGAGTAGAAATTAATAGTGATACATTATTATAATAGTATAGTAATATATATATATATTATTATGCTAGGCTTACCTTACTGTCGAGAAAAGACTTTCAGTGCAGTCGTAGACATGAGATGTTAGCCATTTGACTAAAATATTTTTGGCCTCATGTACCGAACAATGTTTTATGTTACAATATTTGATAACTTTATTATACAAAGATGATGAGTATGGATTAAAACGTTTTGCAAAGGTCGTTTTTACTGAAACAACTGGGGTTGTAAAAACTCGGCGACTTAGCATAGCGTGATAATCACCACTCCTTATAACAGTCTAACGGAAGACATGTTTTAAGAATAAAAAGTTTGCGGACCGTGAGAACGCCACTTTCGCTATATAAACTTTTTCCGTTGGATATCTAAAGGGCTTTTATAACATAGTTTTCAACACTGATCTGACTATTTAATGTATTTATTATCTGTATAATACCCATATTTGCGACCAATAAATGATTTGATTTGATCTCTGTGCTCTTTTAATCTGCAACATAGTAGGTTTAGGAGCTCCTCCCCAACAGACAATGCAGTATGGTATAACAGATTGGTAGAGGGCTAGATAGGTCGACCTAAGTTTATCTAAACAAGCTACATTTCTAAGCTGCCTCAGTATTCTAGCCGATAAACTACTTTATGGTCTTTAAAATTAAGGTTCTGATCTACTACAACTTCCAAATATTTGACACTTTTGCCCTGGCTTATTACATCAGTTACAATTTTCTGAATCTTCTCCACCACATTTATGAAGTTTGATAGCAGAGAGTGTTTGAGGAGGTGACGAGGGTTTGGTCTTGTGAAAACATAGAAACTTGGTCTTCTCAATGTTGAGAGTTAAAAGATTTCTTTGCAGCCAGTAGTGAATATGATTCATGCCCTGCTCTGCATGTAAGATTGCATCTTGCCAATTGGAACCATGGAAAACTATTGCGGTATCGTCAACATAGCATGAGATATATGCATTTGGTAGCTGAAGATTCAGAATATTATTTATGTAAATAATAAAAAGTGTAGGTCCTAGAATACTGCCCTGAGGCATCCCAAATTTAAGAAATTGATAGTCACTAGTCATGTTATTTATAGTCAGACACTGTTTCCGTACGTTAGGTAGCTCTTAAACCATTGTGCAGCAATGCCTCTTATCCCACATACGTCTAACTTTTTCAATAGAATATGGACAGAAACCGTATCGAAGGCTTTGGCCAAATCCAGAAAGACACCTACATAACTTCTATTTTTGTCTAGGTTTGGAACAATTTCGGTTTGTCCATTTCGCTATCTAATGTGTTAGACGAATAAGTTGTAAAATAACTTTGATACGTACAAAGAAGGTATGAAATGCGCGAATCCGACTCGCACTTGACCGGTTTTTTAATGTGGCGTTGAAGAAGAATGAAGGGCATTATTTGGGCAGAAATTAAGACGAACGAGAAAGTTTTATTTATGGTAAACGAAGAAAGATAGCTTTTAACTATCATTAAAATAAAGAGAGAAAAGACGATTGGCTACTTGGTACAACGATTCTATCTTAAAAACCATTTTGGAAGGAAAAAGGGGTAGAGGAAGACAACGAAGTTACATGCAACAAAAGCAGAAAAAAAGAATATAAAACTGAATTGATAACCATCTCCTTTTTTTGAAGTCGGTTTTAAAATGTCGTATCAGCAGCTCAAAATAAAAGCGGAAAATTGATTAGAAAGCAATTAATTCACCGACAAGAACGTTCCGTACCCGTGGCACCCCCGGAAGATACCAAGAACATAGATCTTAAATTGAAGAAGAAGCAGCAGTTCCATGTTATTACTACCCTTGGGGTGCCGGGTAAGAAAGAATATCTCCCTTATCTTCCCGTTGGGTGTCCGTAAGAGACGATTAAGGAGAAACAAGAAGACAGGCAACAGCGTCTTTCTATTGGATTACCTACCACTACCACCGATATCTGCCAAGCGTGGAGTTGACTCGAGGAGCAGCCATTACTACTATAATCCCCGCGGGTTACTATCGGATTATAGTAGTAATGGCTGCTCCTCGAGTCAACTCCACGCGTGCGCGGGTGCTGCTTACTATCCCTTTGGCCTTTTAGTTTGTTGTACTTTAGTCGTATTTTTTTCTATCTTATTTGATCTTTTGAACGGCAAGACACACTGTCGCTCTGATCTAATTGTAACATAACACACTGTAAAAAAAAAATGACAAGCCCGCTGAGTTTCTTGCCGGATCTTCTCAGTTGACGCCGCATTATGATCCAGTGCTAGCCTTTTTAAAAAAACAACATGACCTTTCAAAAGTGCTAGCGTTAAGCCTACTTGAAATAAACTATTTTTGACTTTGACTTGACCCCTCCCTTCAAAGAGGGAGGCCTTTGTTCAGCAGTGGACATCGGCTGCTGATTATGATGATGACTTTAAAATACCTGTTATTTTAACTGATTTGATAAATACCTACGTCTCACTCCAACTTACGGGTACGATTTGAGCGAGAATGTAATCTTATCAGATAATTACCATATTAGTTAGTATAAAACCATTGTTTTTTAACTCGTAGCTAATTATAAGGAGTATAAATTGTTGTACTGTATCGGTTAATTTTGATATACATTTTCGCCGTAGGTAAGCATACGCATTTTTAAGTTCTTGACGGCCATATTGGCTGGTTAAAACACCTTGATTGCTACACGATAGGTCGTGGGTTCGATTCCCAATAAGAACAAACATTTGTGAACGTTAACTATGGCTGTTTATCTAGGTGTTATTTATCTAATTAAGTTTGTATTTACAAAAAGTATATATTTTTTATACTACCAAGGTGGCAAGCTAGCTTGCGGCCCGCCTGATGATAAGCAGTCACCGCAGCCTATAGACGCTAGCAACACCAGAAGAATCACTGGCGCGTTGCCGACCCATAAGACATTAGATGATAATAAGTTTTTGTGTCCGGTAATTTCACCAGTATGTATTTGTGTCAGTTATAATCTGGTTACCATAGTACACGTTCTGTCTAGTTTGAGATCAGATAACCGTGTGTGTATATTATAATTATTTTACACTATAATTAATTCAATTCCTGGTCTCGAACTACCGCGCCTAGTCAGAGACACCGTGTCCTATTTTATTTAAATCTACACTAAGCCAAGTGACGCAATAATCATCCTTTAGTGTAGGAGTACAGTGCTTTATACACCCATTCGCAAAAAGGAGGGATATTAAAAGTATGGTCTCAAACTGATGAACAAATTGTATTTTGCTTTCTTGTTTAAAATTTACTACTAGACGACTCTATTTTTTTAGGAAGACTATAACGGGTGTAAGGGACTACGTACCGAAAAAAAAATTATAAGATGTCAAATAATGTCCGTTACAACATTACAGAAACTATTTGTATGGAAAATGAAAAACGACTGACTTATTAATTTTCGAGCGTGTAATGAATATATGCGAAATATTTATTTATCAAATTACATTGCTATTTTTCTAAAATAATAATAGTTAATTGCCTATTAATTAATTGCCTATATACTGTTTTAGTACATAAAGAATAAATAAATACATAATTAAATAAATTTTCCACAAATAAGTAAAATTATGCTTTATTATTATACCAATAATGATATTATACTAATTTTATTTAAAAAAAGTGTTTTTTTTTTGGAAATTCATGAAAAAGCCTATGAAAAATTTCAACACTAGAGTGTTCAGAATCATGTACTGGAGCCCTGGTGTCGGTTTTCGGTACGATGTCCCTTACACCCTGTATATTTTTTTTGTACAGGAACAATGATCGCGTATATACTGTTGTTGGGATGCGCGTGCGCAATGGCGGCGCTTCCGCCGCCGCCACCACCGGCGTCACCGCCCCATTACGTGGAGGCCAGGCAATCCCTAATGCAAACAGTGGACACCTTACATGCACATCTCTTGTATGTATCATTCTTCATATCGGGTATAGCTAATACAATAAATGTATGGCCTCCGGTCAGACATCGCGCCTGTGCTCAAACTCAAACCTCAAACTCAAAAATCTTTATTTCAAATAGGCTTAACGCTAGCACTTTTGAATCGTCATTTTTTAAAAGCTACCACCGGATCACAACGCGGCCTCAACTGAGAAGTTCCGGCAAGAAACTCAGCGGGCTTGTCATTTTTTCACTTTTTTTTTAAACATTGTTTTGTTACAAATGAATCGACATTAGCGATATTGTGTCCTGCCGTTCGAAACATAAAGTAAGGGAGAAAAGAAGAAAACAATAAATTACGACAAAAATTACAACAAACTGAAAGGCCAAAGGGATAGTAGTCGGACCCCAAGCAGCACCCGCGCACGAGTTGACACGAGCAGCAGCCATCACTCCCCTCAACCATATTAGAGGGAAGGGGGTGACCCGCCACACATTTATTGTTCAATTTTTGATCTTGTAAATAAAAACAGGCTCTAAACTGTCAAATAATATGTTTGAAGTAAATATGCCTTAGTATTTTTAATCTATACTTATAATAAAACTGTAACAGGTCCAATTCTGTACATTGAAGATATTTTGAAAATGATCTTTGGAGGGCATTCTGTAAGCGATACTAAAGCCAAAAATGTAATTTTTTTATTTTTGTCTGTCTGTCTATCTGTCTGTATCTCGGCTGAGCATCACGCCGAAACTACTAGATGGATTGAAACGAAACTTGGCATGATTTGAGTTAATACTCCGAGGTAGGACATAGGATACTTTTTATCCCGACATTCGGCACGGTTCCCCTGGGAGAGGGGACTAAAGTTAAAATGTGTACTTGGTTATACGCTTGCTCCGATTTTAACAATTTTTCATTATAATTATAATAAATATTTGTAAGGGAACACTCATAGATAGTTGTTAACAATGTTTGGAAATCGATCAGGTTAAGCAACGTTAGGTAAGGTCATTAAATAGATGGGTGACCGTTTAACGCCATTTGAACTAAACGTCTCCGTGCTTCGGAGGGCAAGTACAAAGTGGGTCCAAGTTTTTAACTGACATTAAAAAAGGAGGTTTTGTATTCTATGCGAATGTATATTATTGAAAGTTTAGTTAACGTAAACACAGCGCGGGCGGAGCTGCGTGGGTCAGCTAGTATAGTATATGTATGTAGGTAGGCCTCCCACTAGGACAGACGACATTGTGCGCGTAGCAGGTAACCGGTGGATGCAAATAGCCAATTGTCGGTCATTGTGGCAATCGAAGGGGGAGGCCTATGTTCAGCAGTGGACGTCTTCCGGCTGATGATGATGATGATTTTAATAACCTCATACAATTCTCGAGATTACGTTTGCTAAACGTGGGGATTATGGGAACCCCTCCCTTTTAAGGGAGAGGCCTTTAATCCAGCAAAGGACATCTTTAGGCTAATAGTGAACCTGATACAAATGAGATAACAGCATTAAATTAACCAAACTTAGTACTATGTAGGTGTCTGAATTTGTAAAAAGTGATAAAAGCAATGACGATTAAAAGTACTTACTTATTTGTGTAAAAAAAAATAATCTCAGAAAAAGTATAAATATCACAGTCACAGATTTTCTTTGTCGAAGATACTTAAAACAGTTCAGCAACAGCCTCCCCAGGCTGCAAAAAATTACATTTGAAGCTCCCCAGCTTCAAATGTAATTTATGTAATTTTTTGAATTCACACTTCGTTAAGGATTTTTATAGACACCCTTTCATCAACGGCTAAAATAATGAAAAAATAGCAGTTGACCTCGACAGGAACTATTGTAAGTAAGTATATGGAAGAAGCCTATGTTGTTGAAGATTTCTTTGACTAGTAGCTAGGCACTTGACATAATTACAAGGTGACAAAGTAGTTTGTCTAACTAAAAAAGATTAATGCTAAATTACTTAATTATGGGATACTCATCCCAACTAACCTGTCCGGTGGTTGTGGTATAGTATACGGGTATGCGACCCCGGCTTCCCTAGCTATTACTGTCCCATCCCTTGCCCTCCTGGGTGGTAATATCCTACTTTTCCTATTTCCTTTTTGCACCACCTATCCTTCCCTTTCCCTCGTTATTCGTGAGAACGCAATGGTTAATCATAAAATAATTTAATTAACCAAAATGGCGGCGATGTGGTTCGCCACCCATCACGTCTCGTTTCTCACGGGGGCGAAAAGCGGTCCATGGGCTCTGCCTACCCCTTCGGGAAAAAGGCGTGAATATATGTATGTATGTATGCTAATTTTATGTCGTTATTTCATATCCACTTTGTAAATAAGAACTTCTGTAAATAAATCCATACTTCTAGATCAGCCTGCTTAAGCTGAGCTGTGTCTATCAAGTAAATGGCTAACTTATAATTTTTTCCCCAGTTCCATGGCACCGAAAATACCTAATCTATCTGACCCTAGACGCCATTATGCAGAACTGATGCACGTTATTTACACGCAAGCTGGACACTTTAAGGGGTGCCTGTGAGTATATTACAGTTATTTTTTTTTTGTCGTACGCTTAATCGCTAGATTGACGTCAGCACTGTTCAAGCCGCCCTAAGACCTCTGAGTTGAGTTCAAAGGCCACTGAGCTGACATCCATTCAGAGACTGCTTGACGTTTCTTAACTAACTGATCGTTAACCCTTTTTTTATTCAATATAAGCCAGTGCTTGACCACAGTCCCACCTGATGAAAAGCGGTGACGCAGTCGAGGATGGTAAAGCACACTAGCTTAATTCACTCTAGCCTTGAAGATATCTACATTATAATCGGGTGGGAAAACCGACGCAGGCAAACTATTCCAGTCCGTAGCTGTCCTTATTATAAATGATGAAGCAAATCGCTGAGTCCGATCGGTTAATCGGTTACCGAACAGTGATGACAAACATCCGTGGGGTGTCCGGATAGGAATAGCACCCTCCCATCTTATGATTATGATTATTGATGATAACTGGCTTGGGCATCATCATAGTATGGTAGGTACCTATATTAAATAATATTAATATACAATGTGGGGAAGACGATACGAAAAATCTGGTGATATCGCTACATAGGAATATTTTGAAAACGTCAAATAAATCCTTACATACAATTTAAAAAATGTTATTTTCGAACAAACTATACTACAGAAAGACGTAATGAACCATCGATATAATATATAAACTAGATTTGGTGTCACGGTTCAAAAAGTGGTGGCGAGAAATAGCGCCCTTGTGTCGCTATTTCTTTACAAGCCACATCCTGACAAATTTATTTTTGCCGATAGGAGTGTCGCTACTGTCTATATGAAACTGTCAATCTACAAGTCATTATCATTATAAAATCGTTAGTTCACGTTTCCGCCACCAGCACAGATAAGTTTGCAACCTCCGCGACCACATTTTAGATGTCATTTTGTTCGTGAATGTTTATCTAGTTTATATATTATATCGATGTAATCAACATAAAACACTAGATATTGGGTCACTAACCTCTGGTACGAGCAGCACGCGGACGGAGATACCTACTCGTTCGTATGTTTCGACGCGATCACACCGAATAGAGTCACCTCTCTAGTAGTTATTTATGATATTAATCTCACAATTACTTTTCCTAATCACCTAATTAGGCTCAATTCACACTAAGATGGCAGCGGCCGGCAGCGCACTTTCAGTGTGAAAGAATTTTAAACTTTATCATAAAAGACCAGTATCGCTCAGGGGTCGTCCATTAATCACGTGATGTTTTTTAGCAACTTTTTAACCCCTCCCCCCCTCCTGGTGATATGTGGTGAGGTTTTTAAACTACCCCCCCCCCCCCCCTATCCAAAATCACGTGTATTTTTTTGTACAAAATTTCAATATATAGTTTATATTGAAATTTTCGGAATATTATCTTTAAATACAGGTACTTACTTAACTGATTAAATGTTGAAGGGGAAGTCGTTGCCGGCAACGGTGAGTCAAGGCCACGTGCCGCTGTTTGGTTTAGAAATCGTGCATTCAACGAAAAATAAATACACGTGATGTCTCATTATACCCCTCCCCCCTGCTGGTGATATTTCGTGATTTATTCGGAACCCCTCCCCCCCTTTCGAGCCTCACGTGATTAATGGACGACCCCTTACCAGTAAGTATTGTAGATAGAGTTTAAAATTCTTTCACACTGAAAGTGCGCTGCCGGCCGCTGCCATCTTGGTGTGAATTGAGCCTTAGATATTCGACTGGGAATGACATTACGCACACGAGATTTCATTTATTGTCGTATTATCCATCCCCAGATGGTATATTATTGTTAGGTGTGCCTAGCTTTATCAGTAACATAAATAAAAAACCGATCAGCTTGTATAACTTTAATCTTACCAATTTCAGCGGCCAAAATTACGATAAAGACTACACTAGGGTTCTGAACGTAACTGCGGCGGATGGTATCAAGATGCCACAAATGGTTATGGATAATTTCCGATCCTATCTCAATACACTTATGCGGGCAACTTCCCAAGTGAGTACATGATTTTTTTAATGGATATGTCTAATTATCACCCGTGTAGCACACACAAGCACCTCTCAACGGACCGTTTGCTGTGCGAATACTTGACAGAGCTAGACAAGGTACAATCGCATCACATAGTGATTCTATTTCTTCATTCGCTACCGGTGCCAATTCCCTATAATTTTTCTATGTCTTATGTCATTCTCATTCATTTTTATACTTTCTATACGCGTTAACGCTTGTAGAATGTTACACTGTCTAAGAGGGCCTGTTGAATTAAAGTTTTCAACGCGGTGCACAGTGTTCAATAATCGGTTAACATCGGACATTCATCAAAAGGAGTTGTTCCAGAAATGTATGGAGCCTGGGCCAACACCATGTACACTATATGTTTAGATAACTATGCAATATAGTAACTGTTTTGTGATGTAGTCTTTTTTTAATATTGCTTCGTTTTATTGTACATTTAAGATATCTTGGTCAAGGAGAGCAACACCAAAGAGAATATAATACTACTGAAGCAACACCACACAATAATATGATGGATCGGAAATACGTAACTAAAATGTCATTTTGACAACTCACTATACCTGCGATTGAACTTGTTGTGAAATAGCACTTATACGATGGATTCCAATCCAAATTACAGGCGATAATCAATACAGTAAAGTCCCGGGTCAAGAAAGAAACAGCCAATGAATGTCCGTAAACATAAATAATCACTAAAATCTCCGAAATACATTATGTACTCCACGCGTAAACAATCTATTACGAAACGTCACCTATAGCATTAACTAGTCAAGTAGTAAACCAACGTCAAACGCAACTGTCATGGCTGCCCTAAAATCAGGATGGACATACTAAATAACTCCATAAGTAATCATTTATGTACAATTGTACTCTGCTTTAAATTAATTTATAAGTATTTTTATGAAACTCTCCTGAGTTTTTCCTATTTTTCCGTGTGGTGTACATAGTGTTGGCCCAAAATGGAACATCTCCTTTCAAACAACATTTTAAAAAATATATGACATTTTCTCAATCCGTTCTTTCTGAATTTTCTCAATTCTGTTTTTTTTTTTTTGGAATGAGGTAATATTTAATTCTATTGTAACCAAGCAAAAATATCTCGCGCACCCATAATAAAACTGCGCTTTTTGTAGCTTTGGAAAAATCATTTACTTTACTAGTCCTTTATCAGACTCTTGCACCCCTATCATGACTTACGCAAGTGTAGTTTTCGCGTCCGCCGCCCGCACCCATATCGATAGCCTCCAGGTTACAGGCCCGGATCTATAGGGGGGCAAACCGGGGCATCGGCCCCGGGCGGCAGTTCCAGGGGGGCGCCAAAATCATAATATAATATGATTCAAAATAAACTATTTAAAAAAAAAAAAAACCGACTTCAAAGTAAATTATCTAAAAAGCATAAAATAACGAAAATATTATTGAAGTTGGTGTTAGCGTACCTGCTGTGTATATTCTGCACCAACTTCAATAATATTTTCGTTATTTTATGCTTTTTAGATAATTTACTTTGAAGTCGGTTTTATTTTTTTTTAAATAGTTTATTTAACACTTTTTAGTGACTTATTTTACCAAAATAGGTATCAGCACTATCACGCAACTCGAACGTCTACGTTACAATAACTTACTGAAAACATAAAAAGTTTATATCTCTTAAACTACTGGACCGATTTCGATGAAACTTGTACTCTACCCTAAGTTGAAAAATACTCTAACTATTGCAAAAAGAATTTTCAAAATCGGACTTGTAGTTTCTGAGAAATCCGTGGACAAACCTACATACATACATACACTCATAAAATTTGGTAAATTTGTTTAGAAGCCCACATAGACTAACATATATTAATATTACGCATTTTTATCAATATTACATACATACGCGTCGAATACAGAACCTCCTTTTTTGAAGTCGGTTAGTAAAAAACTCGCTCCACAAAGCGTCTAGCATACGAAAGCCTGGTTGGCTCATCTTCGACTTGTTAGAAAAAGGCGCCACACAGGCCCACACCACAAGTGAACTTGTGATGCCGATTTGAGATTTGAGTTTTTTAAGTAATTTCTCAAACGCTGAAGGGCCCCTCCCTTCCACCACTATCAAATTTCTGCCCCGGTTCGAAAAAATCGTAGATCCGGGGCTGCCAGGTTATCCAGAATCGTTTCCTCCGTCGCGCCGTCGGTGCCCCGTGGTACATGCGGAACGTAGATCTGCATTCCGATTTCAAATTAGATCCCCTTCGTAAGTTCCTCAAAGAAGCGTCGAAACGCTACTTTGAATCCGCGTCCCGTCAAGCTAACAGTTTAATCCGCGCCGCCGCCGATTACGCCCCTAGTCCTTCTGACTCGCGCCGCAGACCACGGCACGTACTGCTCGACCCTCCTGACCCCATGACGGTCCTATTGGACCGGGATGCGCCGACCCCTCCCCGACAACCGTATGCTACACTAGCTATCAGACACCGGTCTCGCCGGCGAGGCCGAAGGGTCGTACGTATGCGACCGCAACGACGTGCATCACCCCACTGAGTTTCTTGCCGGTTCTTCTCAGTGGGGGCGCGTTGTGAACCGGTGGTAAACTCAGCCCTCTCTTAAGCGACAGCCCAAGCCAAGGCCGTGCCTCCCTGAGGTGCCCTTGAGCTCGTCGCTACTTCTGCCGTAAAGGCTAGAGCGCTTCAAGCGCTCGCCTCCTATTGTCCGGTGAAGCTGCAATGGCCATCTGCGGCCAACAGCGTCTATCATTCCCAAAAAAAAAAAAAAAGACTTGCACAAGAACCGTATAGAGATATATCTCTTCCACAAAGTAATCAAGGTACCACCGCAGTGTCCGATATTCTGCCGCCAAGCAGCAGTGTGTAAACATTGCTGTGTTCCGGTATGAAGGGCACTGTTGCTGGTGAAATTACCGGAAACAAGAGACTAAGTATAAAGACTTTAGGGTTGGCACGCGCTAGTGATTCTGCTACGCGCTTCTGATGCGTTTATCTATAGGCTGCGGTGACTGCTTACCATCAGGTGGGCCGCATGCTTGCCACCTTGGTAGAATAGCAAAACTTGTCTTCCAGATTCGATCTCTAATAGACCAGCAATGTAAAGGAGATCGAGCCAGGGACTGCGACCAAGTTATCGAAGATGAAGTGAAAGCAGATAAACCAAGATATGGCCACGAGTCTAACGTCCTCCTGGCAGCTGGACGAGCTGCCAGGCTCTTCATGGGCATGCAGCCACAGTTTATGAGCGCAGCTACACACCACTCCGCCCATAAGTATGTGGTGGAAGGCAGGAATTTGTTGAGGGAATTGGTTATGAGTGTTGTAGATATGAATAGGGTGATGCAACGCTTGCGCTGCTAGAAATAATATCGCCAGTAGGTATATCGGAGACACCGTCAATTGTCTTTGAGAACATATTAATCATTGACATATTATTATATTAAATATTTGGAAGAATTTTGTGTTTCAATTTTCCCTATTCTTCGTGTCTATAGGAAAAAAATAAAAAAGTATCGTCAAAACCACACTATTCAGAGTACATAGTTTGTACGTCCTACATCTATTGCAAGCAGTATAAGAAGGAATTATGCAAAGCAGTAAAACGCACTACGCGTCACAATAATGTGTTTAGGGCGCTTTTGGGGCTGCTCCGCTTCGATAGGTTTTTTTCCCGTACATTTTACTAGATTCTAAGAGTTACCGCTAGAAATACTGGGGTGACACCCAGATCACTGATCCTAATAATTACCTACTTGACGTGGGTTTAAAGCGCTTTAAAAACGAATGAAACGAGACTGAATCGATGGTATATAAAGTAGCCTGAGCCTGCCTGGTAGTACTGACTGAGTATTTAAAGTAGCACGTGTGATATGGCTATAAGAGGGTCAACACTCGTAACAAATCGCTGTAATTGTAACACACGCACTGTATGAATTATCTGAAAAATCTCTTAATATATTGTTAGAAGCTTGTAACGTAAACTGTTGGTTAAATTTGTTTTTTTTTTACCTTTACGCTTATTCTCTGAAGGGGAACGGGAAAGGTTTGAAGGGGCGCTAAATATTTAAACGGGCGCATATAAATCGGTCGGCAAAATCGAAAATACTAACTAAGTAGGTATGTTCAATTTGTGACATAATAATATGTAGATGACGGACTACGCGAAATCTTCTCGTCCGAAATACCGCAGTGCCTGAAGACGAAGGTTTTTAACCAGTGTGTGTTGCCAGTGATGACATATGGTACTGAGACGTGTACCTGTTGGCCTTCTGGATAAGCTCAGAGTCACACAAAGAGCTATGAAGAGAGCTATGCTCGGAGTTTCTTTGCGCGACAGAATCCGGAATGAGATTCGCCGAAGAACCAAGGTCACCGACATGACTCTTAAAATCAGCAAATTGAAGTGGCACGCCACATCGCTCGGCGAACCGATAACCGTTTGGAGATGAAAGGTTCTCCAGTGGCGACCACGAACCGGAAGACGCAGCGTAGGTAGGCCTCCCACTAGGTGGACAGACGACATTGTGCGCGTCGCAGGTAACCGGTGGATGCAAATAACCAATTGTCGTTCATTGTGGCGTTCGAAGGGGGAGGCCTATGTTCAGCAGTGGACGTCTTCCGGCTAGTGATGATGATGTAGGTGCATGGTCGAGAACAAGCCCGGCTTTAACCGGCGCTAAGTGCAAGCCGGCACGGCCGGTCGGCAAAAAAAGCCTCCCGGCTTGTGCAACAAATACTGCCGCACCGAATACTGACTCGCATATAGGCCGAACGGATTACCCCATCGGCACTAACCGAGTAAAACACAACATGGTAGCCTTGGCGTACAATAAATACTGCCGCTGCCCGAAGTGACCGGCTCGGTTAAATGTATAGCGCCCCAAACGTTTCCCTATTCATTCCGCAGGTGGTGCAGCATTCATTTATTTTCCACTAGTTAGAATAAAAGCCTGAAACTGATGCTTCCAGCAAGGAACCGATTGTACATTCAAGTGGTAGCTGTCATACTATAATATAATTTCGTGTACCTAGTCAAACACAATGGCCCATTTTCACATTGAAATAAAATACCGGTCAAGTGCGAGTCGGACTCGCGCACCGAGGGTTCCATACCATCCTTGGACGTATTAAAGTTATTTTACAATTAATCTAACACCTCAGATAGCAAAAGTATTAAGATTTGCTAATTTTATTATAACTTTACATGGTCGAACTTTTTATAGAGCATAGCGTAAGATGTATTTATATTTAAAAGGTCTTGTCAGTACATTCTGTCATTGTGAAAAATAAAGAGACGTGTCTATCCTTACTAATTGTTATTACTAATTAAAATATATAGAATCTGTGCATCTGCTGAATTTGTTAGATTTCCAAAAAAAATGAACCAAACCGCAAAAATAAGTTTGATTGTCGAGTTTTTTTAGGATTACTAAAAAGCTAATAATTAGAATTAGATTTATTCCTGTAAAATATCTATTGACATGTATTACTCATAATTATTCTAGATTTTTCCCTCCACTAACTTCGGAGACAAGTCGGAGACGAGTATTTTTTATATAATGTTTTTGACATTTTTGATTTTAAGCTGGTTAAATTACCGGACACAAAGACATAACATCTAATGTCTTGAGGGTCGGCAACGCGCTAGTGATTCTTCTGGTTGTGCTAGCGTCTATAGGCTGCGGTGACTGCTTACCATCAGGCGGGCCGTACGCATGCTTGCCACCTTGGTCGTATAAAAAAAACCAATAACTACATACTTACTTATCAAAAACCAAAATATAAATCTGCTTTAAAATGTGCAAATAAAGCCCTTTCATATGATACCCCACTCGATATAGTAGCCTCACTTTGATATTTTCAGACCATATTTCAGCCCCTATTAAAAATAACCATGGCATGTTTTTCAAAATAAATATTTGTTAAGGTTGCTAGGCAACCATAAAAGTGTTTGGAAGATGGTTCTTGTAATTTGACTTTCATTAAAGAACAGAATTATTACGGCATGCTTTACTTTCATTTGTACTTTAGTAACTGTTACTATAATAGGTAAACGAACTCTTAAAATGATTTTCCTGTGCTATTATCAGACCCTGATCAATATCTGTCGAACTACTCGTCAAGGTTTAACCATAGATTTATAATTCGGTGGGTCCTACATTTAATGGAGCCGAATTCCTGTTGCCACCTACCTGCCTGCTCCTATCACCAGACTCTGATCAAGTTTTTCTAC
Organism: Furcula furcula; assembly: GCA_911728495.1. Classification (NCBI taxonomy): domain Eukaryota; kingdom Metazoa; phylum Arthropoda; class Insecta; order Lepidoptera; family Notodontidae; genus Furcula; species Furcula furcula. Next base: position 5,667,460 of record OU452243.1, read on the forward strand.
CTACTGCTCGCAGCAACCTATCCAACTAATCCAAATTCGGTAGGTCTACGTTTATTGGTGCAGAGATCCCGTGAACACCTTCCTGCTCCATCATCAGACCCTGATCGCCATTTTTCTAGCAACTACTCGTCGAGACCTACCTAACGAGCCCAAAGTCGGTGGGTTTACGTTTATTTGGGCCGAGATCCTGTTACCACCTTTTCCTGATCATCATCAGACCCTGGTGAAGGTTACCTTTTTGATTTAGTATCATCGGATTTACATTAGTTCTAAATTTCAGATCATTCAGACTAATAGAAGTAATGAAAAATGTCTATTGTATACAAAATATCCCTACCTCGACTCGTTGGCGAATTGCGATATAACTGTGGCAAAAATAAACAAGGCTGTATGGTATGAGTACCTTTGCCTGTCTTTCGGCGAGGTGTAATAAAAATACCATATGTTCACAGAATATTTACGATTTTGTTTGTAGCAAAGTTTGTAGTATGTCCGAAAGGTTATAAAAAGTTAAATTTTATTGTTGTTCGTATTTTTAAAGTTGTAGTGATGTTGAGATATACTATCTTGTCGGCATAGTGATTTTATCCCAATTGGTTGTTGATCGTAGTATCTCTTAGTTCGGTTGTTATCGATTATTTGTTGGTTAATGAAGTTAAAGTGCGAGGACTTCGTAAAGTGTAAATATACTTTAAAAACCAGTCAAGTGCTAGTCGGACTCCCGCACCGAGCATTTCATATTATCTTTGGACGTATTAAAGTTATTTTACTATACGTCTAACGCCTCAGATAGCAAAAAAAAAACAAACCGCAAAACTAAGTTTGTTAGTCGAGGTTTTTTTAGGATTACTAAAAAACTGTACTATTTAGAAAGATCATTTTATTTTTCCTGTAAAATATAGATAGACATGTATTACCCATAATTATTTCAGATTTTTCCCTCCACAAACTTCGGAGATAAGGGGGGGGAACGGTATTTTTTTTGACATTTTTGATTATTAGCCAAAAACTGCGTGACATAAACCAAAATAAAAATCTGTTTTGAGATGTGCAAATGAAGCCCTTTCATATGATACCCCACTCAATATAGTAGTCTCACTTTGAAATTTTGATGACCCATTTCGACCCCCATTATAAAAAAAAAGTAAAAGGAAAAATATATTTTTTTCATTTGCGATGGAGTTGGGTAATTAAGATCTAAAACTATTCCAAGTTTCAAGTTGATAGCATCAGTGGTTTCTGAAATATATAGGTTTGTGACAGACAGACAGACAGACGAAGTCAGACCATAAGGGTTCCTTTTTTACCTTTTAGGTATGGAACCCTAAAAACGACTGATTTTACCACACAACATAAAAATAACACATACGAAGAACATAGGATAAAATGGTAAACGTCGTAGCTTGCTACGCTACCTAAATCAGTATTATACATAATACCTACCTCAATGACCTAAATACCCTTTCCAACTTGCAATTTAGCCAAAGTGAACGTTGAACCATTTAATAATGATGTCCATATTTAAATGAGATATTATAGTGCACAAGAACGGATGACACAGGATCAGACGCAGGACAAATATGCCCAACAAATTTACGTCTTCTAATCTTTTCAGTCACGAGATTAACCTTTCCCGAATGCACCAGAAAGATGTCTATGTTTTTCGAGAGTATGTATGCATGTCTTGCATGCATGTCTTGCATGCATGTAAGTACACACATAAAAAGTGTCTAGGGATCAACATATATTTTTGCAATAACTTTTCTCCTGATTGATATTAATTAAAATTTTCTTTAAGGATTCATCAAATAAAGTGTTTTCGTTTGTCACAGTAACGATAAACCAAGTCACCTTTGCATTAATAAAGAAATTTGCCATTTTCCTAATAAAGGGATTTTTGACATTTGAACCACTAACACAAAAGTTCGAAAAAAATACAGAAATAACAGTTTTCTTTAAAATTTTATTGGGTAACTTAAACAATTAATAATCCGTGTTTCTACCGCGAACACTAACAACACAAGAACATCGGTTTGGCATACTCAAAATGAGTTCATCCAAATCACGCTGTGGAATGGCCGCCCATGTTCGTTGCAACAACAAAAAAAGGTCTTCTTGCGACTGGATACCCTCCATATTCGGCAGAGCTCTTCTCTGTAGCATATCCCATGCATGCTCAATCGGGTTCAAGTCTGGCGACTGAGCAGGCCAGGGCAGGACATTGATGTTAGCTGCGGCGAGAGTCTGTCTTACAACTCTTGCGGTGTGCGGTCGTGCATTATCATGCATTAACTGAAATAAGGGACCGATTTGCACTTGTAGAGGAACGATGACGTCTGATACAATCGTCTCAGCATAAATTTGAGCGTTGAGGTTGCCTCTGATCCAAATCAACTCAGTTCTTCCGCCGATCCAAATACCCGCCCATACCATGATGGTTCCACCACTATAAGGATGGACTTCCTGGCAGGATTTTAATCGCTGTTGGCGTCCAGGGGTTCTCCAGTGTCGTATACGTCTTGTATCCGGTCTCATACCAAAACGAGACTCATCAGAAAAGCACACGAAACGCCATTGTTCTTCTGCCCATTTTTTTGCCCAAAAATGCTTGATCCCTAGACACTTTTGATGTGTGTATTTCTTTGGCAAAGCCTAAAGCAATAAATGGCTCGATGTTGACTTAAAATGTGTCGTCAGATTCGTCAAAATTTTAAGAGTGACAAAGGCTATACTGAATGTCCCGTAAATAATGGCAAACGTAACGGGTAGGTAGCCCACCTGATTTTCAGCAACTAAATAGATTATTTAAAAAAAACCGTTATGGCAATGAAGATAATTACTTAGTTTTTTCGAATTTTACCATTTTGCCTATACCTTGTATATATTTTCAAAAAATATAATATCACGCCCATCAGCTGCCATTTTGTATTTTTTTTTACTTCCAAAGACAGTAATACGTACCCATGTTTTGATGCTTTTTATGTAATATAGTTTGCAGTCGGGCTTTTTATGCTTCATAATTCTTACTTGTTTGTCCTAATCAGTAAGGATAAACTACCCAATGTTGCTCCCTGCAGTATACGTACCCGCGACCTACTATTTATAAAGCAAACAGATACCCAGTGGCAGCAAAACTATTTTGATCAAAGTTTAGGTCAACTCTTCACAAACGTAAACTAACATGGCACCTAATTTGTAAGAAAAACTCATCCACGGGTTTGCAACACCTGTTTTACCATTACCACATTACTTTAACAAGATATTATTTATAATACATACATAGTTTAAGTAGAGCATTTATGTAGTGTTTAGTGCGGCAAGCCGTTAGTGTTGGTAAGTAGCTGGCTATAAACAACGGGCAACCTTCGGAGTCGCTGTACGTTCGGGGTGTGGGCCCTTAGAACGTCCATTGAGTACGGCGTCGAATCCAAGGAGGATGGCGGCGGGGTTGCAACCCCCGTCCCCGTGAGTACCGTGTCAGGTTCCCGGGGGGCTACAATGCGCCCCCCGGCGGCGGGCTCAAAGGTAAGGCACTAAGAGGTCCCTGGTGCAGATCCCACCGGAGACCCCCTCTCATGTGCCGATGCGACAGCCGTGGGGGTTTTGGTGGGTAAGAATCCCACATACCCCGGTCGAGTCCCACAGCTCCCGGGATCTTTCGAAGAATTCGTCACGCGTCAAAAAAATAATAAGTAGCTGGTAAGTTTTTTTCATATTTTTATTGATAGCAGTCTAGTGGCTCTGCCGCACCCACAAACGCCAATTAGCGTAATCCTCATTAGGTCATTTTTACAGATCTGTTTATTTCGTCCCTCAAAGCCGTTTAAGTTCATGTTCTGATTTTGAGTTCGGGAAACACTGCATCTCTACTTACAAAACACAGTAAAACACAAAACACAAAAAAAAGTATAATGTATTAATTAGCTTCGGGTGGCGAAATAATCTGATTTTTAAATCTAGATTAATGATACTTAACTTTATTTTATTTTTTTGATTGCAGCATTCAGAGACCTACTTGTTTTGCCGTGAGGCGCAAACTGCCAAACTATTTCCAACGTAGCCTAAGTCTGGTGCGATTAAGATACCCTTACGCTGTCGGTAGCACAACAGCTCGTACAGCTTGCGCGATTGGTTTAGGTTAGGGCCCTAGTCGTACGGCGGCGGCGCTGGGGTGTAACCCCCCGTCTCCGTGAGCACGGTGACAAGTTCCCGGAGGCTAGAATGTCAGGCAGGCACAAAAGTAAAGCAATAAGGGGTACCTGGTGCAGAGCCTACCGTAGAGCCCATGTCCTCCCTCTCATGTCAGATGCGACAGCCGCGGGGGTTTAAGCGGGTAAGAATCTCATACCCCGATTGACGCCCCACAGGATTCCGGGCACCTTTTTCTTCTCGGTGAGGAAATCTTCATTCCTTCACTATGGAGAGACTTTGGGTGCTCCATTCGGACCTTGGCACAGAAATCTAAATAACCTTTTGTGTTGTAATCAACTTCTGTGGTATTAGCACACCTTCCTAAAGCACTTATTTTTACTCACAGGCAAAATGAGGGTCTTGGTAACGTTGCTCTGTATCACATATACTCTCTCTAGTGCCGGAACTTCGGACATCGAAGAACTAGCCGAGGAGATCTGGAGAAATGTACACCAATCCGAGATTCATCCCAAAACATTCTCGCAAGTGTATGAAGAGGGGCTAAAAAATAAACCACTTTGGATGCCGAAAGACTTTGGATACGATTATTATATCGACATCATGAAGCATCAAAATCCATCTGTTGTGGCTCCACAAGATCACTTTGATAATGTAGATGAAAGAAGTAAACTCTCTGATAAGCATATCTTCTCTAATTCGCTGGATCTATATTTGCTTAACCCGCACAGTCAGCACACGATGCCCAAATATGTTTACAATAATCCGGATATGATATCTAATCAGAATTACGGCAAACAAAATATGGAAACTAAACCGTTCCACTCCAACTCAAAAATGCAAACTGATTTAATCCATTTCAACCCCAATAAGCCAACTGATCCATTCCACTCCAACCCAAATATGCAAACTGATTTAATCCATTTCAACCCCAATAAGCCAACTGATCCAGTCCACTCCAACCCAAATATACAAACTGATTTAATCCATTTCAACCCCAATAAGCCAACTGATCTATTCCACTCCAACCCAAATATGCAAACTGATTTCTTTCATTCCAACCCAAATAAGCAAACTGATCCATCCCACTCCAACCCAAATGTGCAAATTGCACCCTTTAACTCTAATCCAAATAGAAACACTGATACTCTCCTTGTTGATCCGATTCGTACTGAACAAGAGCCCCTGTGCCCTGGTAAAGAAGGCGTGGTTGATCATAGGGATTGCGGGCATGATAAGAAAGACTTTGTATCACATAGATCGGCCACTCCATTTTATGAGAATCTAATAGCTGTACAGAAATTCGCAGCCATTTTGAAGGTGCATACGTAAGTAGACAGCACTATTCTTTTTTGTACCTACTTCCAGTAGCGGATTTCCCAATAGGCTAGATAGGCTATATTAGAATACTGCGCAAATTTTCCGCTGCCACAAAAGAGGACTACTAACTTCGCTAAAAGTGTTTGCCTACTCTCTCTATTTGATACCTGAGATTTAAGTTTAGATATATTTTTTTAATATCTGTTAAAAAAATGATTTTGTTACATTTTATCTAGTTTTTATAAATATTGCATAATCTGTTAGGTGCGTCCTATTCTATGCTTTGTTTTATTAACTATTTTGTGGTTTTAGTAAACAGTATATTGGCCACAATTTTGTTTAGCCTTATAGGCGGTTTATTTGCAAAAATGCCTCTGCCTACCTTAATTTATTTTATTATTAAACTAACTTGACCGTTCTTCCAAACCTAATTAAAACATGAGAGAGTAGCGAACATGATTTCCGGTCAACTTTGTGCTTTTTCCCCTTCCTTTACATCTATCCGTCTCTTTCCCTCGCTTACGTCACGTCCTCTTTCAACATGGCCGAGCCTTGGACAGAGTTGCAAGGCGTGCTCCGATCATTGGCGTCTTGATTTTCGGTCTGGAAGGACATACAAGATAGCAAGTCCGCGGAATAAAACTTTGTGCTTGAATAGTGTGGTGATAATACACACATCAAAAGTGTCTAGGGATCAACATATATTTTTGCAATAACTTTTCTCCTGATTGATATTAATTAAAATTTTCTTTAAGGATTCATCAAATAAAGTGTTTTCGTTTGTCACAGTAACGATAAACCAAGTCACCTTTGCATTAATAAAGAAATTTGCCATTTTCCTAATAAAGGGATTTTTGACATTTGAACCACTAACACAAAAGTTCGAAAAAAAGACTGAAATAACAGTTTTCTTTAAAATTTTATTGGGTAACTGAAACAATTAATAATCCGTGTTTCTACCGCGAATCACTAACAACACAAGAACATCGGTTTGGCATACTCAAAATGAGTTCATCCAAATCACGCTGTGGAATGGCCGCCCATGTTCGTTGCAACAACAAAAAAAGGTCTTCTTGCGACTGGATACCCTCCATATTCGGCAGAGCTCTTCTCTGTAGCATATCCCATGCATGCTCAATCGGGTTCAAGTCTGGCGACTGAGCAGGCCAGGGCAGGACATTGATGTTAGCTGCGGCGAGAGTCTGTCTTACAACTCTTGCGGTGTGCGGTCGTGCATTATCATGCATTAACTGAAATAAGGGACCGATTTGCACTTGTAGAGGAACGATGACGTCTGATACAATCGTCTCAGCATAAATTTGAGCGTTGAGGTTGCCTCTGATCCAAATCAACTCAGTTCTTCCGCCGATCCAAATACCCGCCCATACCATGATGGTTCCACCACTATAAGGATGGACTTCCTGGCAGGATTTTAATCGCTGTTGGCGTCCAGGGGTTCTCCAGTGTCGTATACGTCTTGTATCCGGTCTAATACCAAAACGAGACTCATCAGAAAAGCACACGAAACGCCATTGTTCTTCTGCCCATTTTTTTGCCCAAAAATGCTTGATCCCTAGACACTTTTGATGTGTGTATTTGAAATAACTTCAAGTGTCTGTGCCAGAATCTAAGTGTATTCTCGGGTAAGTTTTTTATATTTCCTGGAAAATAAACTTATTCTTGTGTGTTGGAGATCTAACGCAGTATTCGTTGCTAGAAATTTCAATAGTCGAGTATCTATGTAATGCATATTAATGGCTTACCATTCGATTGTATTTGATCTTTACTCGTACCGCTTTGCTAAAACCGTGATTGTTTACGATTTATAAATTTTGGCAACGAATTTTCTTATACTTGTCAGTATATGGTGGTAGGCTGGTGTCATAAATATCCACATATACTTAATAGTATTGCCATTCGCTTGGCTTTACTTTTAGATTTTTATTAATAATTATCAAACTACCCACACTTTATAATAAATATTATTTTATTGTGTATTGTATAAACTACGATTACAGGAGTTTCATATATCATTTTAAGGATACCCACAACTACTGACCGGTGGTATCTTGTGTGTTTTACTTAATAAATTTACAGATTTAGGTAGATTATGGATGCATCAACCAATAAAAATGTTGAGGATCAAGTGGAACAACAAAATCAAAGGAAGAGGAAAAGCAGAAAGGATTCTAGTGCTTCGGGTTCAGAGAGCACATCGTCTTCCTCGAGCTCAAGCTCGTCTGGAGATAAGCGAAAAAGACGGTCTCGCAAGCCAAAAGCTAAAAAGCGTCGTCTTGACCGTAAGTTTAATAAATTATTATCAGAGTTTACCGAACTTAAAAGTCAGATTCAGTATACCAGTGATCGTAATTCCTACCTACATAATGAAACTTGTTATGACGATCATTACGATTCTGTCGACCTCAACGTGAGTGACGACCTCTATAATGATGAAGTAAATGCATCTCCAACGGAGAAGCCCACCGGATTAACTTGGGCATTGGGCACAAAGACCCAAGAACCTTCTGTACCAGTGGCCTGCCCTGAATATGTACAGCAATTAAACGATATACAAAGATTCGGTCAAGAGGAATGGAATAGTGTAAGGCACGCTGATGTGCAAAAGCAATACGTACGTTCGCCAGGCTTTACCGCCCTTCAGGCTAATGACGAAATTAGACGCTATGACGTATCGCGAGCTGATACCATAATGGAAAAAGCATTCGCCGGGGCGACGTACGCATTGCTTATGCAGCGAAAGACTTTGCAAGACGAACTAACAGGGTTTTTAACCTGGGCTAATGAGCAGGGGGAGGCACTATCATACAATACCATTTATGATAAAATAAATAATATCTTCACCACCGGTGAATATATTAAGGTTTATAACGACACCCTCCAAATGATTTGCGGCCACAGAGCCGAAATAATCCAGCGCCGACGTGAGACTGTCCTTTCTTCTGTGAAAGACTCTTACAACAAAGGTGCTTTACGTAAGATACTCCCCTCAGTGGATAACTTGTTTGAAGCAGAAAAGTTTAGTACCGTATTAGAAAAACTTGGTGGTACAAAGAGTGTGTTCTGGGCCAATTATAAGGATCGCAAAAACACTGCACCGCAGTCGAATCCTGGCCCGTCCACTTCAACACATTGTTTCAAACCAAATGCTCACCATAGACCTCCCAGCGTGCGAGGCAATTCCTCTAGAGGTTTACCGAGCTCATTTCATGGGAATAAAAACCAAAGAGGCCGTCGAGGTGATAACCCCTCGAGAGGACCACGAATGCGCTCCCCCGTCTCCCACCGGGATCGGAGAGGACAGCGATCGCGTTTTTGACTATCTAAAGGAATTCTCTGCCGGTCGGCTCAAAATGTATTACGAACAATGGCAACGCCTAGGAGCCCCGACACACATTCTAAACATGATAAAAGGCTACCACTTACCTTTGATAACAAAACCCCCGTTATGCCTGCCCAACGACCGCAGCAGAACAACTCATGCCTCTACAGAGATGGATCAAATTATCCAAAAGATGATCGGTCAGGGGATACTCGAAGCTGTGCAATACACTCCGAGCTTTATATCCCCCATATTTTTAAGGGCAAAGAACGATGGCACGTTCAGACCTATCTTCAACCTGAAACACTTAAACAAGTATGTACAGGCCGACAAGTTCAGGTTAATAAATATGCAACGCGTCCCGGATTTCTTGCAACCCTACGACTGGATGGCAAAGCTGGACATCCACCAAGCCTACTTCCACCTGCCAGTGGCCCCAGCTCACAGAAGCTTCCTGCGGATGTTATACAAAGGGAAATTAATGCAAATGACTTGTCTACCCTTCGGGCTAAGTTCAGCTCCAAAGGCTTTCGCAAGCTTGACGAACTGGGTCGCCGAACAGCTCCGGCATCAGGGTTTGCGCATACTCGTATACCTGGACGATTTTTTCTTGGTCAACCAAGACCACCAGCGTTTAACCGATCATATCGATTTAGCTATAAACACCTTGGAATCCCTAGGCTGGATATTAAATGTAGAAAAGTCGGTAACGAAACCCTGCAGGGTCGTGGAATTTCTAGGCATTACCTGGGATCCTTGGCAAAACGTAAAATATCTTCCTCAGAGGTCTATGCGCAAACTAGAAAATCAGGTATCTGTAATTCAGCGCAAGAAAAAAGCAAAACCGATCGATTTGCAGAAAATCATCGGTATCCTCAACTTCGCCAGCTTCGTGGTTCCGAGGGGGCGCCTGAACTATCGCCACCTGCAACAACAACTAAACATGGTACTAAAAACGGGTCTGGTGAAGGAGTCGCCTCTATCAGACGATGCACAGTGGGAGCTCGAATGGTGGCGCCAACACCACATGTCACGTTCCGAAATACACATTCATGCCCCGGTACATCATCTAGTCACCGATGCAAGCGATATCGGCTGGGGTGCGAGACTGAACAACGAGAGTCTTGCAGGACCATGGACTTCAAAAGAAAAACGATTGCACTCCAATCAAAAGGAGATGATAGCTGTACTCAACGTTCTCAAGAGTCAATGCCAATTGCTCAGGTCGACAGCGCTGCACATTCAGTGCGACAACAGGACCGTGGTATCGTACATTCGCAACGAAGGAGGGACAAAATCCAAAACGTTAATGAAACTGGCACGCAAAATTTTCACAATACTCGACCTGTACAACATACAAGTCTCGATATATCACATACCTGGCCAATACAACTGCCACGCGGATCGGTTATCCCGGAATCGAGACCCTCCAGAATGGCACCTCCTGCCGCAGGTCACGGAAGTGATATTTGCCAAATGGGGAACACCAGTGATGGATCTCTTTGCCTCGCATCGAGCTCACGTGGTCCCTGCCTACGGAACGTTAGACCGCCTAGACGATGGAGCGAGGATTTACGACGCACTAGCTACCAGCTGGAATTACAGTCTAGCATGGGTTTTTCCACCACCATATCTGATGCCCAAGGTGCTGTCACACCTAAATCAAGCTCGAGGAACTTACCTTGTAGTCGCCCCGCGTTGGGAGAAAGTATTTTGGAGACCAGATTTGAAAAGTCGAGCCTTGTCAGCCCCATTCACTGTGCGCAACTTGGGCCAAGTCCTAGTGGACACATCCACAGGACTGCCCCCACAGAACGTAGCGATGATGACCCTGGAAATTTGGCGATGTGGGGGTGGACAAACCATCTAGAAGGCTGGACGGAGGAACAAACATCACTCCTAACATCTAGTTGGCGGCAGTCAACTCTGAATACCTATCGCCCTGCATGGAAGCGATGGATTAACTGGGCACAGTACAATAAAGTAGATGTCTTTGGACCCTCAGGATCTAACCTAGCTCAGTTTCTAGTAGACTTACATCAAAAAGAAAAATTAGCCCTAAATACTATCTTAGTACATAAATCTGTCGTTTCAACATTTTGCAATCCAAACATGCAGTATAAACTAAGCTCCCATCCCTTGGTGAAACAGGTACTCAAAGCAATAGCGTTGGTCAAGCCTAGAGAGGCCAAACCACCCATTTGGGATATAGATGTCCTAGCATCTCACTTGGGTACCAAAAACCCAGATACATGTAGCTTATACGAGGCATCGTGCCAAACGGCCGCTCTGCTTCTATTATGCTCTGGTCGTCGAATCCACGATTTGACTTTGCTGAAAATCTCCCCTGAGTATTGTCACATCGATCCGGATTATATTATTCTTAAACCTGCTTATGGATCTAAAACGGATTCAGTAAATCATCAACAGTCCAGTTGGAAGTTAACCCGCAACACCTCCAATAAGTCTTTAGATCCCGTTCACTGGATATGCCTCATTATAAAATTATCTCAGGACAGAAGGCTTCTGACGAACGATGATGACAACCTCTTTTTGACAACAGCCGGCAGACCAAAACCCGCTTCAAATGCGGTAATCTCTGGTTGGGTTAAACGCATATTAAAAGAAGCTAGCATCGATGCTAGCCCTGGAAGTTGCAGATCAGCTGTAGCATCCAAGAACTGGCTTGAAAAGTTCCCATTAAACGAAATACTGGAAAGGGGAAATTGGAAATCTGCCAATACATTTAGAAAATTTTATCAACGTGAGATTGATACTTCCCACATTCGTAATAACTCATTAATAACGACGTTGTTTACACCCATTGATTAAACAAATGTGTTGTACTTTTGTAATAAATAAATACTAGTGTAAATAAATAATTATATAATTTACGTATACTGTTTTATTGTATACACATGTCTCCCTATTTTGGTTGTTAGAGCACTAATTAATTCACATTGGCATCCTCTTTCACCAGGCGAAAACAAACAAATCTCTCATGTTTTAATTAGGTTTGGAAGAACGGTCAAGTTAGTTTAATAGATACGTTTTACCTTACAATAAAACGTTTATTAAACATACTTACCTTCTTCCAAACCTAATACTTCTAACTCTGCCTGGTGACGAAAACATTCGAACCAATGATCGGAGCACGCCTTGCAACTCTGTCCAAGGCTCGGCCATGTTGAAAGAGGACGTGACGTAAGCGAGGGAAAGAGACGGATAGATGTAAAGGAAGGGGAAAAAGCACAAAGTTGACCGGAAATCATGTTCGCTACTCTCTCATGTTTTAATTAGGTTTGGAAGAAGGTAAGTATGTTTAATAAACGTTTTATTGTAAGGTAAAACGTATCTATTTTCTATTGTATACCTTAACTTAAAGCAGTAATAGCTCACTCGACGAGTGCTTGCCTTGGAGACAAGGTGCGCAGGATTCTATCCCCAGCTTGCACCTCAGATTTCTTTAATTAGGGAGATAACAGAATATATAATAATAATAATACAGATACTAGCCCTTTCTTTTCTCCCACTGTTATCTCCCTATAATAATATAAAAAAAATATTATTATAGGGAGATAACAGTGGGAGAAAAGAAAGGGCCAGTATAATTATTATTATTATATATTGTACCTTACTACTAATATAGATTTTGTGATCATATTTCTGTTTCCAGGCATGTCAGCGATTCAGCAACGATTCTAGACCGTACCCCTCATTACAACGCCATGTTGTCGGCGTTGCTTGCCTTGGCCGAGCTTAATATTGAGCCCGGCTGTTCTAAGTAAGTACTAATATCACAACGGACATCAGAAATCGCAACGGAGTTGGTTAGAGTACGAACGAGAATTATCTGTTATCTTCTATCATTCGTTACACTGCTTGGTTTTTGCAATTGCGAAAAATGTCACCGCACCGCAGTGTCAGATATTCTGCCGCCAAGCAGCAGTGTGTAAGCATTGCTGTGTTCCGGCGTGAAGGGCACTGTAGCTGGTGTAATTACCGGACACAAAGACTTAGTATCTAATGTCATAAGGGCCGGCAACGCGCTGGTGATTCTTCCGATGTTGCTAGCGTCTATAGGCTGCGGTGACTGCTTACCATCAGGCGGGCCGCACGCTAGCTTGCCACCTTGGTCATATAAAAAAAAATTGGCTAAATGACAATTAACTCTAATTGGTGTCTGTAAGTGCTGCAGTAAGTCAATAATCCAATTGGCTTATTTCAACTCTCGAAACCGCTTATGCTTAATATTCCGTTATTCAGTGAGGGATAATCCAGATCTTTACCCCCTCAGATTCGAAAACTAGTAATTGACATTGTGTCGAAATAATCCGACTTCAAAACAGAATTATTCGTAAGTGACTAACTTTTTTTTTCAGTTTTGATTCGCAGTATGACAATCTCTACCTACCCACCGTAGAACAGAGCTACTTACATGGATTAGCTAACCCTAAAGCAGTATCTTCCAAAATTGAGCAATATCATAGTCTAATTGCCAATAAAATGAATGCTGTAAGTTTGAAAAGTCTTAATTTAATGTTTGTATATTCCCCATTAATACTTTATACAAAACTAGCTGACCTGCGCAGCTCCGCCCGCGCTTTTATTACATTATGTTGCCCTTTTCTCCCTCTTCCCTTAATTTATTTCTTTCTCCATCTCTCTTTCATTAGAAAAATCTAATTCTCTGCTAGAGTGACGGGGACCGAAGCGGGAGGGGGAAAGAGATTTCCCCCTCCCGCTTCGGTCCCCGTCACTCTTCCTCTCCCCGTTGTCCCCTCACTGAACCCCCTCCCCCCTCTCTCTACTCCCACCTTGCTCCCCCTCACTACATCTTAATCCCTCTACCCCTCACTCTCTCCTCGAATCCCCTCTCACTCTCTCTCCTCTCTGGCAACTTCCTCTCGTTCTATATATCCTCGTCATGGTATCTGTGATTCTAACCCACTTAAACCCCTGCAGCTGTCGCATCGCCACATAAGAGTGGGGACCTGGGCCCTCCAGCGGAATCTGCACCAAATACCCCTCAGTGCGCATTAAGCCCCCTTAAACCTGGCACTATCATAACGGGGATGGGGCTCGCAACCCTGTCACCGTCCACCTCGGAGTTGCCGCCGTCACCCATCTATGTAATGACCTTGCCTAACGTTGCTTAACCTAGCAGCATGAAGCTTTTCTGTTGAAATTTTTCCTGAATTTTCTTTGCTATAAACCTCACGGAGCCCGAGACCTTTCCAACGAATGCAAAACCGTGGAAATCGGTTCGTGCGTTCTGGAGTTATAGCGTCAGGAAGGAAAACCCGACTTATTTTTATATTGTAGATAATAGTAATTAACAAACTTACAACGGATTATTAACACAACGATGACGACACATCGCAAGCATCATCCTAGATCCTGTATACAGAGGCTCACTTTACGTAGAGAGGAAGGCGGAAGAGGGATAATCGATATTAAAAATTTACACAATAAACAAATAACATCAATGCGACAGTATTTCTTTCGACGAGCACAGCAAACTACATTACACAACATTATAACACACTCAGACAAGCACCTAACACCTCTTAATACCCAAAGTAACGAAAAGCTTACAACTAAAGAAGACAAAATTCTAGCTTGGACACAAAAATCTCTGCATGGTAGACATTATCAGGATATACACCAATCACGTGTAGATACAAAAGCATCAAACAACTGGCTACAACGAGGAAACCTGTTTCCGGAAACTGAAGCGTTCCTTATAGCCATACAAGATCAAATATTAGATACACGTAACTATCAAAAACATATTATTCGTAATCCCAATCTTATAACTGATAAGTGCAGACGTTGCCATGTAAGCTCTGAAACTATTCAGCATATAACCGGAGCTTGCAGAGTCCTCGCACAGACTGATTACAAACACCGACATGATCAAGTTGCAGCTATCATCCATCAAGACTTATCATACAAACACTCCCTCATCACGCATAAAATACCATATTACAAATATATACCACAAACTATATTAGAATCCGCAGATTTCAAATTATATTGGGATCGCACAATTATTACTGACAAAACCATACACTACAATAGACCGGACATATTACTTCACGATAAAATTAATAATACAGTGTTATTAATAGACATTGCCATACCAAATACACATAATCTGTCATCACAGAAAAAATCTCTAAATATACAGATTTAGCAATAGAAATAAAAACTCAATGGAAAGTCCACACAGTAAAAACAGTTCCTATAATACTATCTTCCACGGGAGTAGTACCACTAACATTACACACAAGCCTAAATATTATTGACATACATCCCTCCACATACACACTAATGCAAAAAGCAGTTATACTGAACACATGCAGACTTGTCCGTAAATTCCTATCATTGAATTAAGAATCTTAGACACTTGGCTACGGCCCGTGCCTTAGAGAACACCTCTCCTTTTACCTGGAGAGAGACAGAGAAATCTGAAAACAACATAATAATAGTAATAATAAGCCCGCAGGGCAGCTTGTGGCGAGCTGTTGGTGCGTAACGACACCACGGACCCGAGTGCTCCAGAGAGTCGATCAGGGCCCCCACCTCGGCGTGTCTTCGTCGGTCGAGTGGAAACCGAAGGGGGCCCGAAGGACTCTCAGCTCTGGCTTGCCTTAATTGGCCGTCCAGAGAGGAGCTGTTAGAGCTATATGCTCCAGGGGTGGAAGTGTTAAAGGGCATAACGCCGCGAGTAACTACGGAGAAAGCGCAGCACACCTCTCGACACCCCTGAGTCACTCACACCGGTGTTGCTCTCTGTCGTCATGGGACGATCATTTGGGGAGCCCATCTAGTGGGTGGCAAGCCACCACTTGCCACAAAATAGTTATGAATGTAATTATGGCAAGTGACCCCGGCCTTTGCAATAGCCCAATCGCCAGTCCACCAAACGCTCAACCCCATAAACCTAGACTTCTTTTCACATGCTTGCAATAGTCCCTACCACCTACCGAGGTCAACTACTGTAAGGTCATCATTGTGGCAGTTGACCCCGGGAGGTGTTTTACACACCATTTACTTCTAAAACGGGCCTCTACGTGTTGGATCCGTCCCCACGCAAGCCTCTAAAAGACCGGGCTAAGCCCGTGAGTAAATAAAACATGAAAGTAATAATAATAATAAGCCCGCAGGGCAGCTTCTGGCGAGCTGTTGGTGCGTGACGACACCACGGACCCGAGTGCTCCAGAGAGTCGGTCAGGGCCCCCACCTCGACGTTTCTTCGTCGGCCGAGTGGAAGCCCAAGGGGGCCCGCAGGACTCTCAGCTCTGGCTTGCCTTAATTGGCCGTCCAGAAAGGAGTTGTTAGAGCTATATGCTCCAGGGGTGGAAGTGTTAAAGGGCATAACGCCGCGAGTAACTATACGGAGAAAGCGCAGCACACCTCTCGACACCCCTGAGCCGCTCACACCGGTGTTGCACTCCGTCGTCTCTAGCGGACGGCCATATGGAGAGCCCATCTAGTGAGTGGCAAGTCACCGCTTGCCAAAATATAATTAGTATACTAATTATGGCAAGTGACCCCGCCCTTTTGCAATAGCCCAGTGTTCAGGCCAACAAATGCTCACTTAAAAAATCTATAAATCTTTTCACATACTTACAATAGTCCCTACACCTGCCAAAGTCAACTGCTGTTTATATCTTATTTTCAGCAGTTGATTTTGGCAGGCGTGTTCCATTTCATTAATTTCTCCCAAAAGGCCTCTACGTGTTGGATTCGTCCCCACGCAAGCCTTTTAAAAGTCCGGGTGTAAAAGCCCGTGTGAAAGACAAAATAATAATATTCTAGGACAATTCCACACACGGTCATCTAATCCCAAACTAGGCAGAGCCTGTACTATGGAAACCAGATAACTGATCCTAATACTTATATACTTTTTTTTTGTTAATACATACTTATCTTAGATAAATAACACCCAGACACTTGGCGGGAATCGAAACCACGATGCTTTTTAAAATTCGACAACCGGAATTCAGGACTGATTTTTCGCAGACAACCCTATACCACCGTGTTCGTAATTAAATAATCTTTATTTTCATTTAATTTTAATTCATTAACCAGACCGGTGCAAGTTAGTACTAGTATCGATTTACCTGTTTATACCTGCCAACCCGAGAGTTGTGACTGGAAAAGAAAAGGCAACCAACGTTTGCATATTCTATGGGCTTTATACTTTCGATTGGTATGGAATTTATCTATTAACCAACCAAACCGGCGAAAAACTTAAAAAAAATATTTTTTTAAATTATTAATTAATCTTATCCTGGACTGAAATTTTTTAGACAACCCATGTGCAATATATTTATTGACATATTAAATTGAATATAAAATACGTTTTATCCATTAACCAGCTCGGTGAAGGTCGTTCTATGACGGGATCCTCTACTATTAGAAAATGCACAAAGTAGGTAGGTACTGCGTAAGTTTATTACTTACTTTGGAAGGGATATCATACCTTAACTTATATAACTTACTTAACATTAAAAAAAAAAATTATGACATGAGTCACAATTTTTGGTGTGTCCAAATCTACCATGTTGTAGATGTATAGCGATATAACATATCTCGTGGTTTGGGCCCTAGGACGTCTATGGAGTACGGTGCGACTCCGAGGAGGACGACGGCGCGGTTGCGACCCCCGTCATTTTACGGAACCGGTGGAGACACATATCTAGAGTACGCAATTAAGAGTACGTTTGAAGGCCAATCGTGTATTACGAGAACATCTTATATCTAGTGCTCAGTGCTAAGGATACTTATATGACGTCCCGGTGGTTTTTCTAATTTAACAGTAAAAATCTTTCAGATCAAGGTGTTGATTGAAGATGTTTGTATCAAAACACGGTTGGTTCATTGCAACGTGTTGGAAGAACGTGCACTGACGTCGAATAACTCCAACTTGGTTCTCGGCGCAAAGCTGCTGAGAGCCGCTGCGAACCTCGCTCATGCCTACAGCCTACACTCCCCCGAGTTTCTAAGTATCGCCAGTGAATACTTGGAACTCTGGTACCTGCTCAAAAATAAAGAAAAACTGAAGGGTTTTGTGAAGAAAATCAACGCTCTATTTGAACTCATGAAGCCGCCATCAAAAACGCCTTGTTCGGTAAAAACGCAGCACGTGTTCCCATTGAACCATAAATAATTACAATCTTTAGTCAAAATGTAAAAGTAAAATGTTTAAAAAAAAAGAATTGAATTTCTCGTTACATTTATTTAGTTGCTAGTAAGTACAAATAATTAGTTAAAAGGAGGCTGATATTTCTGGGCTAACGCCGAATAAGATGAGTTATGGTTTAAAAAAATGGTTATATTTTTATGTACAAATGTGCACAAATATCAGCCTCCTAATCAATCTTGGGAAAGAAAATAGGAAAAGGTAGGGTTTAGGTAACAAATACAATAGAATCGATTATCGATTATCGTGGATGTGTTCAAGCAAAAGTATAAAATCTCCATTTTGAAGAATGCAGTTAGCATTATAATAAAATAAAAGTAAATTAATCTATCGAAATCAATGAAAATAAGTATACAACATAAAATATATGAAATATAATCAAGAAAAAATATATATTTATTCGTAGAGAAATACATATTTACATATCGATTAATTAATTCGATTTATTGTGTATTTTTAGTCTGTTGAAATCAGACCGTTTTTTACCTTTGTTACGTGACAGATGGCAACTCTATTAATCTATGAAAAATCACTCGTTCATGTCGTATCCACAGATTAGATACTAGTAGCTAGCTAGTCGTATCGTTTTGTGCGTTTGTGTTTTATTGATTTGTTATTCCTCGACTTTATAACTACGGTCTGCTGATCTTGCTTAACTTGATCTAGTATTTATACCGGACACGCGTCGACGAAGCTCGCATAGCCAACTGAATTGGGTTTGTTAACCGGCCGGCCTAACGACTGAATTGTTGTTAAGGATCGATGTGTAAATTGATATAAAAATTATAATACTAGTCGCTACATTAGGCCGACGTGCCTTAGATGACGAAAGAGTACTTTCAGTGATTCGTCAATGGCTTGCACCACAACCTGTAAGTATACACACCTCCGTCATATATTACCTGAAGCCAAACCAAACCAAAGACCTACCAAAGAACTACCCGCTTATTTGGCCTACATATTGCATCTCTAAGTTAGATCAGTTTTTATGTGTACTACATATTACTGGTATACTATTTTTAAATTGTAGCTGTACATTTTTATTGTAAAATATTTCACTCACTATGTATTTTTGTTGCAGATAGTAGCAGCAAATCATATATGCTGTACATATGGTCTCTAATCCAAAAACTTCGTCCCGAGTAAGGAGCACTGTAAGCTGCTGCGGCCATATAATGTCTATAATATGGTACCTTAGTTTAGCCAGGTATCAGGTTTTAGGTGATATATTAATCATTAATTCAATAATTAAGAAAAAGATGAATAAAAAAGTTATATATCATAGTGTCTTTTACTTAAAACCAGTAAAAATAAAAACTATTTACCTAAAAGCACAAAAACCCCGATTGCAAACAAAATAGATTTAATCTTAACGTATGTATGTATTTATTTGAAGTAGTCTACTTAAACCACAGATATAGATATAATAATAATAACACCAGCCCTTGTTTATGTCCCACTGCTGGGCACGGGCCTCCCTTCAAGCTGAAGGGGCTTAGGCCATAGTCCACCACGCTGGCCAAGTGCGGGTTGGTGGATAGTCTGATGACCTAGTTATAGTAGCCGGACGAAGCTGGATGAGGAAAGCTCAAGACCGAGAAGGGTGGCATGCATTGGAGGAGGCTTTCACTCAGCATTGGGTGGCAACAGGTTGAAGAAAGAAGTCTATTTAGACCCTTATTAGATTTTTTTACTGTATAAGAGGACTTGTTGGTTTAGTGGTTGGTCTCTCAGGCCCAATAGGTCGTGGGTTCGCTTCCCACTTTCTGTCTGGGTGTTATTTATCTATATACTTACTTACTTACTTTTTTACTCGATGGTAGGTTCCTTGTGCAAGGAACCGTCCAGGTAGGTACCACCGCAGTGTCAGATATTCTGCCGCCAAGCACCAGTGTGTAAGCATTGTTGTGTTCCGGCGTGAAGGGCACTGTTGCTGGTGAAATTACAGGACACAAAGACTTAATATCTAATGTCTTAAGGGTCTGCAACGCGCTAGCGATTCTTCTGGTGTTGCTAGCGTCTATAGGCTGCAGTGACTGCTTACCATCAGGCTTGCTTGCCACCTTGGTGGTATAAAAAAAAAGATTGTATTTGTGCACATCATGTATTGTATCACTTGTCTGGTTACCATTGTACAGGGTCTGTCTAGTCAGTAATCAGATGACCATATGAATTATGGACATTATTATTATACAGCCCTTGTCCCATGTCCCTTGCACAATTAAGAGAAATCTAACGACTTAACATAAGTTAAACCGCTAAGCTTAGTAGGTAGTTCAAAAGAAATAAACATTGCGTATGTACGCTAGAAAAACATAACCTTCCTTCTGGCGCAGTTGAGTTAAAATCCCTTAAGGCCAATATCTGAAATATCCTACTATTGTATACAATGAAATACATAAAAATATCCACAGCACATAAAAATCAGGTGATAAACTATAAGCTTTTCATATCATAACCTCACTTTTGCTTAGTGGCTTATAACTCTGTTCTCAGATTGTCCAATTCTTCAGAATTTTTAGAGATTGTCTGGTATTATGTTAGCTATATTTTGACACCATTTTCATCTTTTTCGATGCATGAAACTGTGTAGCCCGAGAATGTATGAAACTGTATCTTTCTCCTTTAAAGTTAAATAAGAACAAGACATTTTTTTAAATTAATATTCAGAGACAATCCACACACGTTTTTTTTTTGGGAATGATAGACGCTGTTGGCCGCAGATGGCCATTACAGCCTCATCGGACAATAGGAGGCGAGCGCTTAAAGCGCTCTAGCCTTAACACAATCCACACACGGTCGTCCGATCCCAAGTCCCAAAAGCTTTGGAAATCAGACAAGACAACTAATACTTACATATATCACAGTGTACAATATAGACTGCTTATATACTTTTTTTTGTAAATACATACAAATAGATAAATAACACCCAGAAACTTGGTTGGAATGGAACCCACGACCTATCGGGCAGCGGCCAACGTGTCACAACAATTCAATGGGCATATTATTCAATTGTTACGATTAGCCACGGAGCTCAAGATAATTAGTGACATCAATATGATGTAACTAAGCAAATAAGAAACGCAGGTTTCTCAGAAAATTAAAACATTAAAATTCCAACCTAGAGATGAAAACGTAATTTTCCACCCGGCTATTTACTAATTAACAGCTCAGTGGTCGAGCGCTTGCCTTGGAAACAAGGTGCGCTAGTTCGAACTCCGGCTCGCACCACTAATTTCTTTAATTAAGTAATCGTGTTCAAATCGTCTTGGTGCGATTGTTAACTAGCTTTCGGTGAAAGAAAATATCGTGAGGTGACCTGCATATCTGAGAAAAGCCTAAATAGCTTTCGAATGACCTGTTAACTCCACCAACCCGCACTTGGCCAGCGTGGTGTACTACGGCCTAAGCCCCGTCATCTCAATTTACTCAATTACATGGCGTATATATTGCCGACAGTGGATAGTGGAGGGCAGACTGATGCCGCTTACTTTGATTTTAAAAAAGCATTCGACCTAGTGGATAATGACGTATTACTTACAAAGTTAGCGGGTGTTGGTTTTACTCCACATCTGCTGAATTTTTTCGCCGGTTACTTAAGGGACAGACAGCAATATGTAGAATATGACGGATACGTGTCGAAACCATATTTTACACGATCTGGAGTAAGCCAGGGCAGCAACCTAGGACCATTACAGTTCATAATTATGGTGAATGATCTGCCGAAGGTTGTAAAAGACGCAAAATGCCTACTTTTTGCTGATGATCTGAAGCTGTACCTAGATATCACGAGTGCTGATGACTGTGAAAAGATGCAGAATGACATAGATGCAGTGGTGAGATGGTGTAAACAAAATCGCTTAGAATTTAATATCTCGAAGTGCGTAGCTATCACTTTCTCTCGTTTACATAAACCTATTCTCGGAACTTATGAAATTGAAGGGAAACCAATAAGTAGAGTCACAGCAGTTAGGGATTTAGGGGTAACTTTTAACACTGAGTTGACGTTTCGAGATCATGTTGTTAAGATATGCAAAAAAGCTTTTAGAAATTTAGGTTTCCTGCTTCGTACAGTTCGTGGTTTCACAAATATAAAGGCAATTATAGCTTTATACAATGCGCTAGTCAGGAGTCAACTTGAATGTAACGCAGCCATTTGGGCTCCTCATGAGGCAAAGTATAGAATCATGCTTGAAAGAGTGCAGAATAAATTTGTGAGATTTTTATATATGAGACAGTACGGGGTGTACCCGTTTTATCCACTAACGTATCCGACCTTATTTGTCATTGGTATGGTTGGATACAGCGAATTAAGTGTAAGGAGGGACCTCATGCTAGTCTCATACCTTTTTAAGATCATTACGGGCAAGGTGGAAAACGGTGACATCTTGCGGCAGATGGAACTATGTGTCCCGGACAAGTACGTGTGGCGAAGACGGCGACCGCAACTGTTAGCGGTACCGCGCGCTCGCACTAAATTACTGAGAGGCGCCGCTGACGCGTGCGATTCGCATTCTAAATCTCATTGCGACAGAAACTGATTTATTTCACTGTACTCTGAATGAATTCACAAGGATAGCTACATATGCTATTAGTTACAAATTGTGAACGTTACTGTATTAGGTTAAGGCCTGTAAAGGTAATGTTTTTATGGTTAATAAATAAAATAAAAATAAAAAAAAAAAATCTTGAGGGAAGGCCCGTGCCCAGCAGTGGGACATAAACCGGGCCTGGTATTAATTATTATATTAACCGATGAAAATTAAATTTTCCGAACAGGAGAAATTAAAAAAAACTATTTCCGTTGTTAGATAATATGTGAATAACTCTTTAGTATACTTCTTGCTTCTTGTTGTTCGGGCAGAATACTTAGCACCCTCTTATCTCCTACCGTTGGGTGTCCGTAAAAGGCGACTAAGGGAAAACAAGAAGACGGGCAGCAGCGTCTTTCTTTTGAATTACCTACCACCTACATATACTGCGATCCCCAAGCCGCCTGCCAAGCGTGGGGATTATGGCAGCCCCTCCCTTCTAAGGGGGAGGGAGGCCTTTGTTCAGCAGTGGACGCCTTACGGCTGATGATGATACTTCTTGCCTGTTCGACCAGTCATCTATGCAAGGGATATAATACACTGCACATGAGCTTGCGTAGATACACTCTCTTTATTCTTGCGATCCGATAGGGCGGAATATCGACGCGACCGGGGAGAGGTCAAGCCACAGGAATTTTTACATGCCCTTCCCACGCATTGTTCAATTTACTTTCCAGACAGTGATGTAATCATTATTATCTATCTACCCAAAGATGTTGCTCCCTGCGAACTCGAGCATGCAAAGCGAGCGGTTTCCCGCTGCGCCACGGAGGCTAAAATTGTCGTCTTTATACAGCACAGCAGTCACAACGGATCTTTATGTGTCTGAAGTTAGCTGCAAGACGCTGCGTAGTAGCTATTTTACTCACGACTGTACTTGCGCAATGGCTCGTCAAACCTAACTTCGGACTATTTCGGACACACAAAGATCCGTTGTGGCTACCGTACGTGCTATCTATCTATTCTATTATTATTGTTGGTGGCTATAGATTTGGGCCCGGTTACCACCGGCACGCACTTCAACCCAGTTGGATCTAACTAAAAACTGTTATTTTTATAGGTAATTGGGATAAAAATAAAAATGCCACATATACGTTACATACAGCACTCAATCAAACATTTTATTTCTAAAATACATAATACATATAACAACATAATGTAAATCAGGTCAGTCTATACAAGTTTAAATATATTATCTTTCTCTATGTTATATAAATAAATCATCTCATAAATAGTTTTCACAAGTTAATAGGGACCTTACAGTTATGTTATAGTCGTAGTAAAGTAAGTTAGAAAAAATAGTTAGACGGAAAAAAAAACAATTCACTTGTGATTTTTTTTTACTTTAGTGAGCAGCTCTGGTTTTATATTCCGAAGGAAAAAAAAAAGAATATCACGCTTTTTGAAATCTGTAGAGTACCAATACTACTGTTAATTAATGAGTCACTATCTCAAAATATAGATTTTGTATTAAAATCTACATTAATCACCCGTATTCACAAGCTACACCCGTATTCACGAGCGACGCTTGGCACTTAGGCAGCGCTGTGATTGGTTGGTCAGTATTTTAGCCAATCACAGCGCCGCGTTCAATGCTAAGTGCTAAGCGTCTGTCAAGCGTTGTTTGTGAATACGGGTGTAAGTGACAAGATACGGCGGTAAGCGACAAAAACGTCGAAATATCTAACTAAAAATTACCTATTATTATATTCAAGTGTGAAATAATCGAAAAAAAAAGCGCTCACACTAAACATACCAGACCATGTACTGATTTACATAAACATAATTTTGAGTGTTCATAACACGTTTTAAACACAAGATTATACAAAAAAAAAGAACATTGTTAATTTTTGGCTTCGAATTCTCTTTATTTACTTACTACAGATAGTTAGTCTCAGCGAGCATTGTTCTATATTAGATGATTTTTTAGTATGGATTTGGCCTCCCGTGTATATAGGACCATCCAGGTAGGTACCACCGCAGTGTCAGATATTCTGCCGCCAAGCAGCAATGCCCTGGCTTCCGGCGTGAAAGGCACTGTAGCTAGACATAAGATACTTAGTCTTAAGAGATTAAGTCCCTTGAGCCCGGTAGTTAGTTACTAAAGTCTCTGTTGACGAGCGGCAGTGCAATGCAGCTGCCCTTTCACAGATTACCATAAAGCGATCACCATTTTTGATACATCAGCCATTTGGTAACAACAAAAAAATAATCAGGTCCATTCTATCAATCTTGATATACTTACCTTGTTTTTCTTTACGAGATCAAAAATTAAACAATAACAACACATGAGTGGTGGCTGATCGGTGGCCAGCCAAATAGGGCCAATAGGGTCGAATATGACATATCCAACCCTACCAACTGTCTTTGTTCATACATTTATTGTTAAATTATTGATCTTTTAAAGAAAAACAAGATATAAAATGGACCAACTTATATTTTTTTTACATCTGGCAAGTGATGATGGTGTTTTAGATGGTAAAAAAAAAGCTATTTTATTACCGACATTACACTTTTAGAGCAACGTTTTTTTAAATTAAATGATATGAGAATACATTACGAATATATCACCATATAAAGAACAATGCATAGTTTATTTAAAACTAACTTCACACCAATACAAAGTCAATCCGATTATACAATATAAATTTATAGTCTACATTGCACAAGTCTGTTTCATTTATTAAACTAAATACTCTAATAGGGACTGTATTACAATATATGCCTGTTCGCGCGTTTAAAGAGAGGGGATCGCAACGCATGTCGCTCGCACGCCGAACTAATGAAAGAGGTGGAAAAATATAAACAACTTTAAATCGGTTTTAGCTTTGCGCAATACTTCTATTCGCTTCCCTCTCTTTAAATGAGCGATTAGCTGATCTCTTAAAGAAATATTTAAAGGATACCTCGTTAAAAAAAAAGAAAGTAAAAATTTTCTTTTGGTAACGACTCATTTTTACAAGTGTAACCATATTTAAAAAAAACACTTACAGCAAAAGAAAAAAAAGAAAAATCAGGAAAGCGTGTTACCATAATTAGATAGATCGTTAATGAGATCACAATGAGGCATCTCCAAATATTCCATTCTATATACAATTAAATTTAACTTAAAAAAAACTTAACACTAACCGACCTACTTACTCCGATTAAATGCCAATCGAAAATTAAAATACGAAATGCTAGCAAGGAGGTCGAGAAAACCGAATCACAAAAAAAGTTAATTATAAATATTTATATTTAAAAAAAACCAGTACCTGAGTACGTCTGCTGAATTTCGCGCGTTCATACACTTACAATATTGAACAGCATCCCCAACTAATAGTAATATGAAAGAATAGTAAGATATTTATAATTAGCCGACTCCCATACAATAATTTTGGGTCTAATTGCGATGACCTATATTGACCCATAGGTATTTAAATAAAAGTTATTTGAAAACGGAAGTCATATTATTTTTTTATCTTTCTATTCTCTCACCTAACTTATAGTATTTAAAAAAAGCTGGAACAGAGAAAACAATAAATTAGTAAACAATGTATTTTGAACCAAATCCAAAAGCCGTAGATGACAAATCATAATTTACAAAACAATATTTCTCTCAAAAAGATACACATATGATTAAAAATATACAATCGTTTCAATCAAAAATGTGTCGAATTTCTGCCAAGTAAGATTACGATTAATCGCTAAGACAAATCAGTCGTAATCTTAGTTGGGCCAGTGAGAAAAAGTATGCGACAACGCGATTAACTACCGAATTTCTAAATTAGAATTCAAAATATAGCGGTTACACCAATTTAATAGAAAATTCTGTAATTAAATAAATTGCTCTATACTTGAAAATACTACAATAATCATTGTTACTCATGAACTAAGGATAATTCAGATTATTAATAATAAAAAAATGCTGATCTTCAATTTATAATCAAGACAAAAAAACTAAAATCACATAACTAAAGATTCTGGCTAGATAAGATCATATTTTCGAATTCTAAATTTAAAAAATAGCGGTATAACTACGGCGTAGTAACAAATACCAGAGATAGTTACGATAGAATATTCATTTTTTTTTGTAACCGCATTGTCGATTCGGATAAAAAAACAATTAGGAATGCAGATTGCAAAGACAAAAAACATATAACCTGTCCAGCAGCCGATATTACTTATGATGAGAGACAAATAACTTCCAATGAAACAATAATTATATGCAATTATCTTTTGGACGAAACAAAAATTATACGGTAATATCTTTTGATGTAATTAACAATATTAACTTTTTTAAATATTTTTTGCAATAGAGTTTTTTTTAAATAATGTTTATCGCGGATCGTCGACAAAAAAATTGTTTGAATTAGTTTATTATATTATGCAATTATAGTTTAGTGTTTAGTAACTTATTTTAGTTTTTTTATTGACAACCCGTTTTAAGCAGGACATCCCTATTCCTGCCTTACACCTAACAGTAAAGTTTGTGTTTATGTGTGAAAATAGTAAAAGTGGATATTTTTCTTTTGAAATCTGCATTCCCTTAACACAAAAAAAAACATATTACAAGATTTATTAAACTATTTACATTCTATCAAAGACTTATTAGTGTAAATTCTCTCCCAATCTTTGTATGTTTTTTTAGAAATATACAATTATAACACAAAGTTCATATAGAAGATTGTTAGATGTATATTTTATACACAAACCAGTGTACATAATGTATAAAATGTATTTTCTATGCCGTTCGTATAACTAAATAAATGTCATATATTTAGTCTGCAACTTAGTCCAATCCGTTTAGTGACGATTACAAAAAAAAACCCAATGATAATCGAATTTCAATTATGTCGAAAAGCGAACTATATTTTACTAAATACCAACAACAGAATTCAGAAACATCTATCAAAATAAATATTAGAGGGTTGATCTCTTAATGGACAATAATTTGGCTTTTGCAATACCAGACAGCCAATTATATGGCCGAATTATTTTTGTTTTCGCCTGAACTAAATTCACATTATAAGTTCTCTGCCAGTTTTTTTTTTCGAAATTTCGAATTTCGTCGCTTTTGCAAGTG
This sequence comes from Furcula furcula, assembly GCA_911728495.1. NCBI lineage: Eukaryota > Metazoa > Arthropoda > Insecta > Lepidoptera > Notodontidae > Furcula > Furcula furcula. The sequence goes on from OU452243.1 coordinate 5,695,140, forward strand.
CCATGATAACGAGATAACTGCCAAATGCGAATGGGCGACGAATAAATTTGGGACAGACAAATCTGTCTACCACCTTTCTCAATCTTTTTGCTATGAATACTACTATAATTCATGGCACTTGCAACAGCGCCAAAATATCGGAAACTCAGTAATCGGTATTTAGCCCTAAATATTCAACAGACATTTGCGAATTCTGTTGTAAAAGTATCTTATCATTATAAAGTAGTCACTTTATCGATTAACACAGAATCGATTAAAAATCTCACTATTCATTAGACTATAAAACACGGCAATCGACTAAAGTCCGCAAACGTTATTTCATAGCCCAGCTTGTAGGCGTCCCAAGAAGAAAAAAAATGATTCCACAAATAAAATTTCTCTCTCTAATAAATAAACTAATATATACAGAAACGCGATGGAGCGTTAGATTATTTATCTAAGGGCAGTGTAGAGGTTTAGGACGCTTTTATTCTCCTTGTGGGATGGTGTTTTGGAGAAAACGTTCCAAAAACGTAGTGTCTCGTCGCCCGCACCGGTCACTATGGCCTCTCCGTCCGGGGACAGGGCTAAATAGAGCACTCTGTACGAATGTCCTGTGAGTTTCGCCACCTGCCAAAAGACCAAAATATTATGTTTACGTACACCAGCGGCGTGTAGTCCATACAGGCAAAGATTTTCCTTGTCTTTGTCTACCATACGACTTCTCTAAATGTCTATAATATAATAAATAATCTAAGAAGTGCCTATTTGTCTACACTGTCATAAAAGTGTGTGCACGCCACTCACGTACACCCTGGCTTTCTGTACATGGATCTAAATCACACTGGTTTTCTGTACATGGATCAAAATCACCCTGGTTTTCTGTACATGGATCAAAATCACCCTGGTTTTCTGTACATGGATCTAAATCACCCCGGTTTTCTGTACATGGATCAAAATCACCCTGGTTTTCTGTACATGGATCAAAATCACCCTGGTTTTCTGTACATGGATCTAAATCACCCCGGTTTTCTGTACATGAATCTAAATCTGTATGATAAATAAATGGGCACAGGAGTGATGGCTGACCTGTGGCCAGGCAAAGCCAATCGGTAGGGTTCAATATATCAAATTAAATTTTTGATAAAAGCCAAAAACACACCTGGACCTAGTAAAATAAAATGGTTATATCTTTAGTTATTTAAATAGGACTAATCCCACAACTCATTCCCACCACTGTGACTCGTGTCAGCCAGGATCTACAGCGGTCACCAGCAGACACCGAGGTTTGACCCTCGACGAGTCCCGGGGAAACGCTAAATTGTCTTGGAACCCGCAATAAATTTAATTAGAAACGTATATAGGAGGAGTTAGAAAAATATAAATTCCACTTCCCATCCTTTGCTTTGAGCTAAGATATACTTAGGTTGTCAAATCTCATCCTGGGGCATACCTGCGTGAGCGAGGGATACTTCCACACGAGGATCTGATTCTGCGAGTATCCGTGTGTAGACACCAGCTCGCTCGAATGCTTAGACCACGCCAGATTGCACACTTGAGATCCTGTGAAAAAATAATATACATCAACCAACATTCGCCAGGATAACTGGTTTTTTTTTCAATTCATTATTATCCAATTTGTTGCATCAAAATTATGATAAATTCTGTATTTTCAAAAAAAGGTTTATTCATCACCATTATCAGCAAGGACACAAATAAATTAGAAGCAATAAACTCAAAAAAATATATCCCAATATAGTTTGTAGTTAGTTTGTAATAGTTTGTTTGTTTGTAGTTTGCGTGAACTTGGCCTTACATCTCTTGAAAGCCGTAGAAATAGAGGAAGTTTTATTGAAACATATAAAATACACAATGGCTACTACAGTGTTCCAAGATTAGAAAACTTATACACAATGAATAAAAATAAACATTTGCGAGGGCACTCATTAAAACTATGGAGAACATCATCAAAAAAAAAACCCTCTGAAAAACTTTCTTGCAAACCGTGTGGTTACAGAGTGGAATAAGCTCCCTGGAAGTGTGATAAAGGCACACATTGAACTCTTTCAAGAACAGACTCGACAACATCTCCAAATCTTAATGATACACACGCATCAGCTAGTAGCTGCTAGTGTGTTTATAATATAATAATAATAATAGACAAAAAATCGTCTATTTTTAAAAATAACTCCAAAGTCCAATATCTTGATAACGGTTTAGTTTAGAGTATGACGTTTCTCAGTCAAATCAGTCAGACTGATGGAAACTACAACCTCTACAAGGATCTAGGTCGACTAAACCTTTAACTGTATACGTACCGGTGTCGACGCACTGCATCGGCTGCGAGGTGAGCGTGTTCCAGAAGCGGATGCATCGGTCGGCGGTGCCGCCTCCTGAAGCTAGAAGACCGTGTTGGTGCGGCGACCACGCGATCGCCTTCACCGCCGCCACGTGGGCGCCGTACGTCTGCACGGGGGACGTCGAGTGCTGCCGGACCAAACAGATTATACTGATTAACTTTTTTTATTCAGTGCGTATATTTTTTATCACGTAATCAGCATCGTTAATAGATCATAGGTATTGAAAGAATATAAAAAACATTTTATTTTTTTGCATTTATTAAATTATCTACCACAATAATACGGAAAATGTATTAACCATGCGCACGGCAGTGATAGGGGGCGCAGTGGCGTGCACTGAAAGCAGGCAAAAATATCTGCGGGTTGTTTATGCTTTATGCTATTTGTTCGTGTTCCAGCACAAATATCCTTAAATTAACCAATAGTACCAACACATCCATTTACATTTAAAAAAATCACGTTAGTTCATGTCCAAACTAACATTTTTTTTAAATTAAGGTTGTTTAGAGAAATCCTAGGATAGGCAAAGTATTTTTGTCAGTATGGAGCCGCTGAATAAACTTATTATTGTTCTCAAATGCAAATTAATATGTCTGTAGTATTTGCTTGCTTATGGATATTTGAAATGGTATAACATACTTAAAATAGGTGAAACAAGCCGAATACATTTTTTTGCCTACCCTCTGTGCACGCCACTGGGGGGCAGATGAGGTCACGCGCGGTCACCCCGTGACCGTGATCATTGCGCTTGTTGTGGATGCTTTCAAGTGAAGTTATTTTGATAGTTTTGTACCAAAAAGAACGCAAAAGAAAGACGCATCTTCATTTTCAACAATCTATTAGTAGGTATGCAAAATTAACGCATTACAGAAAAAGTGAACATGTATACAGCGTATGATAATGAACTAAAGCAAAAACGGAAAGTAGTTTATTCTCCCTGAAATCTGAAACTAGCTTATAAAACTAGTTCATTGACATAAAGAGTCTGGCTAGTTCATGGAATAGAGTTAATATTTGTGCATTCCACCACAAGAATTTGATTCAGATGTACTTTAAACTGATATAGCTAAACACTTATATTGTATTCACATTGGTTCGTATGTCACTATCGAACTATTGAACACGTCCACTATTGAACTAGGGAGAGGTTGCCATAATCTCCACGCTAGGCAGGCGGTAGGGGATCGCAGTATAGATGGTAGGTAATCCAATAGAATGACGCTGCTGTCAGTCTTCTTATTTTTCCTTAGTCGTCTCATACGGACACCCAACAGGAGGAGATGGATGGGTGTTATTCTTACCCGGACACCCCACGGGTAATAATGTGTTCTTCAGCTGATTTTTATACTTTAATAACACGACTCATCTTGGTAGTTACTTTCAAACTAGTTCGGCAAACATAAAATATTGTGCATAGGTTAATATCTTTGGTTAATATTGGTTAGTTGGCACTGGGTTTATGTAAATAACTAACTAACTATAGGCCGACCGTTTAACTCGCGCATCGCCTGTGCGGCAAGAAGGGAGCGAGGGGAGATGTTAGCGGATGGGTGAAAGGGGTGCGCGGAGCAGAGAGCTTACGTCAAATGCGGCAGTGCGCTGGCTGTGCTCGCAGCGCGCGGTTGGTGTTTTTGTTACGGACGCTTGAAGATAAACGCACAAGGTATACGACTGCCAAGATAAATCTCAAGATGAATCGCTCTTCCAGTTCGTTGATGAAGAGATGGACCGATTTATTATTAATTTGCAAAATTCTGACTCCTCAAGCTACACAGACAGTGATGATGATTCAAGCGATATGAATATTAGTGACGAATAGTCCTATAAAATTTTGATCTGTGGTTAAATATTTCTTAAACGGAGTTAATTATTGTTTTATGATTTTGTACTATTATAAAATATTTGTAAAACTCAAAAATAAATACTTAAAAAAAAGATACTTATTATTTTATTCTTTACCAACAATGTCTATCTCGAGATAAATCTTTGGATTATTGACTCCGTGTGTAGCGTTACCCGCCCCCGCTCCCCTCCCACCGCGCAGGCGACACGCGAGTTAAACGGTCGGCCTATAGGCATTATACAGTACATTCCCTTTTTTCGCGGGGGAAACCTTCAATAGGTCCCCGAGAGCTGTGGGGCTGAACCGGGGTATGTTGGATTCTAATACACTAAAACCCCGCGGCTCTCGCATCAGCACATGACAGGCAGGCTCTCCATTGGGATCTGCACCAGGAGCCCATCAGCCTTTGAGCCCGCCACCAGGGGGCGCATTATAGACCAAGGTAACTAGACACGGTGCTCACGGGGACGGGGGTCGCAACCCCGCCGCCTACTCGGAATGAAATACCATTCCCTCCCTAACCCTAACTTACATCAGCTCGCGAATTTTCTGAAGGTGCATTAGTTTCAGAAATAGCAATCTTTGACGAATACTGTATTAGCGCATACTAGGTATAAATAATAATAATAAATAATAAATATCTTTATTTATCACAAAATTGTAACAGTTTGATGTAGCCCTGTCTCCTAAACTAGGATCAAAGTGATACAGGTGTTAATTTCAGACTTATTTCTAAGATATATAATGCTCATGGATTATGTTTATTTAAATTTAATCTATTAGTAAGTGTGTGTATGTGATAATAATAATAATATCTTGGGACAATCCACACACGGTCATCCGATCCCAAACTAGACAGAGCCTGTACTATGGAAACCAGACAACTGATACTAATACTTATATACTTTATTTTTTTGTAAATACATACTTAAATAACAGGTAATCACAAATCTCTGTATTGTGATTACCTGTAGTACAAAAAAAAGAACATTATTATGCCCATTAGTATAATTAAAAACCACTGTTAAAAGATTAGGTTGACATTTACACATCGCATTAGGCGGTGCGCAGACGACGGACAATTATGCCGCGAAAATACAAGCTTATGGAATCCTATGCCACAAAGCCTACATTATACACGTTAACGCATGCGCTATGTTCCTACGAGCCAAAACAGGTAACAGACTCAGCACGGCAGGCAAGCCTGGTTAGATCGTTGTGTGGAAGTCATTTACTCTACAAAAATGACTTGGCTATGTGGTACTACGCCATACTCACGCGGGTCTGTCAATATTTGCTCGTATCGTAAATCTGTAGAAACGGTCATTTATGTCCGGCGAACAAAATGTCAACCGTCTGTGGAGCGCCTTATATCGTCAGCGCGCCAGCTTACTTATTCAACTTAAAGGAAGCATTCACATTACACGCACAGCTACTCAAATTATTCCTAACACATAGAAATCTCAGATTACATACACTTACTGCCGGCCCCAATATCCTATCGATCCCTTACTATAAGTTAAAATGGTTACCATCGATAGCTATAATGACATAATATTTCCGTTTCAATAATAACATATTAGCAGCTTACTTTTGGTTGTTCAAATGACAGTATGTCAGGGTGTTAGTTATCGCTCCATTTCGGAGGATTATCGATGCGATGATTTTAACTTATCGATAGGATATTGGGACTGGCAGTTAGCAAGCCTTAAGAAATCCGAGTTAGCGCAACTGAACCACGGTAAAATCAAAGCTAAATTCTCAGTTAAAAATATTAACAATAGATGGTATGCACAGCATGTATACTAATAAGTGAAGCCATCTTAAGTAATATCAAATCGCAAAGCAATGACTACGGTATAAAGGAGTCTGCCCAGTGGCCCGTGGTCGTGCTATGAACGTATCAGGCACGCAAATATATTTTGCCTGATACGTTCACAACGCCGTCAAGTATATAGTCCGGTAATGTGAGCAGACACTTTAAATTATACAGTTGACTCACTATAGGCCGACCGTTTAACTCGCGATTCGCCTGCGCGGTAAGAAGGGAGCGGGGGCGGGTAACGCTACACACGGAGTCAATAATCCAAAGATTTATCTCGAGATAGACATTGTTGGTAAAGAATAAAATAATAAGTATCTTTTTTTAAGTATTTATTTTTAAGTTTTACAAATATTTTATAATAGCTTCATAGGTACAAAATCATAAAACAATAATTAACTCCGTTTAAGAAATATTTAACCACAGATAAAAATTTTATAGGACTATTCGTCACTAATATTCATATAGATTCATGATCTTGTTTTCTGGCTTTAAAAAAGGAATATACATTGTATGCTATTTGTTTAGCTTGCTTGTTAATTTTGTTCGCAAAACTGGAAGAGCGATTCATCTTGAGATTTATCTTGGCAGTCGTATACCTTGTGCGTTTATCTTCAAGCGTCCGTAACAAAAACACCAACCGCGCGCTGCGAGCACAGCCAGCGCACTGCCGCATTTGACGTAAGCTCTCTGCTCCGCGCACCCCTTTCACCCATCCGCTAACATCCTTCCTCGCTCCCTTCTACCCCCTCAGGCGATTCGCGAGTTAAACGGTCGGCCTATAGAAAGGTACGGCTGTTTGTAAATGTGATCAGAGCCTTTTGTTCGAATTAGGCAGTTGTTCCACCGCCGGCGTGGAAGTGACCATCGGCTATTTTCTCGCTCAGGAAACGTACTATCGCGGACATGAACGGTGTACCAGTTTTCAATCAAAATCGTTTAAAGGACGTTACGTGCGCTTACTCAGCCCGCACGTATTTTGGGCCGGCACGTGCAGGCGATTGCCATCCTACATTCCGCATAAATGAAATGAAATCGTTTATTTCAAATAGGCCAAAATTAGCACTTTGGAATTGTCATATTTTATAGAAAAAAAAATAATTACAACCGTATCACAACGTGGCCTCAACTGAGAAGATCCGGCAAGAAACTCAGAACATATCTATGGTTTATAATATCATTGACACACTCGCTTCTCGTTGCTTGCCAACTCGTTTCTAGTTTCTAGCTCTACTCGCTTCTCGCTCATCGTTGTCGGTGGGACAAGTGCCTTATGAGTATAAGGCACTTGTCCCTTCTGTGTGTTGTTTTATTTGCAACTTTAGATACGATTTGGTGTTAATTTAGGTCGCTTCATTAACGAGTTCTGTACGCCTCTATCATATCTATCATTATTATTTCAGTCTGAGACCAAATCACAATATTCCTACACCCACTCACGGAAACCTGACCTTATCGGGACCCGTTATCGGTATTTAAAACGATAACGCGTTACAGGTTTCAGTTCCGATCCAGTTTATTAGTTCGCAAATTAGTCCCGGCACCATTTGTCGATGCGAGGCGGCAGTATCGCGGGAAGGACGTTAATTTGCGTTCTACCGCAACACCTTATCGCCGTCATTCCCACAGTACATTTCCCACGGTATAACAATAAGTATATACACACAATTTGAATATTAAAACATGTTTTCTTTCCACGGTTTGTGATTTGAATGGGTTTGCTTTTTTTTGGGGAAATATTTACTGTAGGACTGTTAGTACAAATTAATATTATAAATGCGAAAATAGCTCTGTATTTTTAATGTTAAGTTTTCACGACTAAACTGATACGCCGAATTCAATAAAAATTAAAGAGAAAATGGTACTATCGTAAAGTAATGCACACGATTTGAGTCGCGCGCGACTTATTGATACATTTAAAGCACAATTTCAAAGAAAGTTATCCGATCCAGGAATCGAACGACGGATGTCCCAATGGTATACTGTTACAGCTCCAGAAGACTGATTGTGTATTATCTTTTAAATTTTACAATTTACTTACCAATCATTAATACAATAAACATACAATGATACTTTATTCTTCCATTGAGAGTAAAGTAAAGCTACGTATGAGATACTCACCATAGACCAGACGAAGAGTTTATTGTCGTTGCCACCAGAGGCCAGCGACTGGCCGTCCGGGGACCATTTGAGACCGCAGACCTCTTGTCTGTGGCCTTGTAACACGCGCGACGATTGTATGGCTGGAAAAAATAAACAGCAAAATTAAACTTGACAATTAGGCTCGGTAACAAAAAAAATCGTCATAATTTTAAAACATTTCAACACCCAATTACATTCATTTTATAATCATAAAAAATACTGGCTACTAAAATTTTACATTAGATGGCCAGTGATGTTCGCAGTATAAAAACAAATACGATTTTAAATATCGAACAATTTTATTGACCACCTGAAATGGCCAGTATTCAAAACAAAAAGTATGTAGTTTTCTTTAATCCTGACGTTCCACTCGCTGGGATTAGAATAAATACATTAACTGGAACAAAATCAAAGAGCCTACACTTATTCTAAACTAATTTTTTTTTAGAATACATAGATTAATTTTAATTAATGCCAATACTTATAATATTTGTTAATTTTTAAGTGGAAACTTAACTGATTTATGAACTTTATATAATGTTTAGTCTAAAAGTAAAATGTAATCGTATGTTTCCCAAATAAATAAAAATAAAATAAAATTATATTTTGTTGTATCAGCTTCAATTTTTCAGTTATAGCTTTGATCGTAAACAGGGATCAAAATTAACAAATAATACATTACAAAACATAAATTAATTTTACGTTTTCAACGCGTAATACCAGTGAAGATTTTATAATACGATTAACATAAATAGGCGTTTAATTGGATTAGATTAAGTCTGGCAGGGTCACAAGTTTCACATGGAAAACATTACGATACAGGGACCCGATACCGTGGCGTGGGTACATAAATATCGGGAGACGAACAAATAAAGAAAAGGTTGTTGTAAGATAAGATCCAAAAAGATTTCCGGAATCAGTTGATGTATTTTTTTTTTACTATGTATAGTAATGATTTATTCTGCGAGTATGCATGAACTCAGGTTAAGGTTCAAATAATTTCGATAATGAGCCGATATCGATAAACTTTATAGAAGAAAAATATATATATTTCAAGTATCGAATGTATTTATTTAAAAGAATTGGTGATTTTAGTATTGACAGCTTAGTGCTATGAAATATTTTTACCTTTATTAGGCAAGAGCGTTATTATGTTAGGCTATAAATTAAGAAACTTAGTTTTAAAACATATTTTTATAAAGAACATAGGTAGGTAACCCAAGACAGACCCAACGATAGCTTGCAAAATTGATGTACGTAACATTTTTCTATAGAATAAACGAATTTATTTTCAAATATAAGACCTATCCGATAAATGGTTAAAAAAAACTTCGGCGCCAATTTGATACGGAAAAATAAGATAAGGAAACATTATCAAGAATGTATAAAATAAGACTATCAACATAGTAAAAAGCGTTTAACACCTCGATTAGCATGAATACGATTATCGATACTCGATTTAAATAATTAGCCCCCCACTACAGGCCATCAAAATGTTTATAATGTATACAAATCTGGTCGGTGTGCGAGCGAGATACAGATAGATAACAACACAAATGCACTAAGCTACGTACTGAGTACATGTTTCACTCGGCTGCATAATTGCATTGTCGTTGAACTTTGAAAGTCGTGCACTTAGACTGACTTTGCAGCGCAACGGGGCTTCCGACTGTGATTCTCAACTACTAATAGAAAATTATTTTATAATCGGAAATTAACATGATTTCCTAGAATCCCTGTGCAAAAAACAGCCTTTGATTCCACTTTTCGGAGTCACTGTGTTAGATAAGAAAGCCCCTCAATGGTAATGCTTATCCTCCATTAGTTAATATTAATATTTGCAGACAAATGATGGTTCATTAGATATGTATGCGCATAAGTCATTAGATAAGATTATTTTGTTTCAATGATATTATAAACCGTACGACTCGTGTAAAAAAAATATTTTCTCTATTATCCTTTCCTTATTATTATTTACTTTCGCACAGTACTTTGTGCATTTTGTAAGTAAGCATGAAGGCATTTTACTTGATTTTCAAAGGCACACGTCACGTTCGTTACATTTTACCGACTCGTGACTTACTGCCAGTTCACACATTTAGGTCCATTTAGTTCTTACAGTTTTCATGCGCTAATGGCATATCTATTGTATAAAATATCATTATTTTGTTTACACCGTATGCCTTTTCTCATAAGTATAATTGTTGTTTACATTGTTTGTATTATTAGTTTCCAAATACCTAGAGACTTCTTTATATAAATAAGTATTTTGAAATTCATTGCACTTTAAAGACAACATCTCTGTTAAATTAAATATTATTTTTAAAATCAGTTTTTACGAAACAGTTTCTTCTACCGGATGATAAATATCCTACCGACTGCGCCAAACTAAACAATTGGGCAACTCTGAAATTTGAGATGATTTTAGAATATATTTTTTATTAGCAACAAATGATACAGATTTAGAACTAAACTTAAGTATGCCATAAACTAATCTTAAACATTATTTATTTGTTGCCTACTACTGGTACCCAAGGTAAGAATTAACTTGCGTTATGGGTACCAGGGCTCTCGCTCAGTGCTTATCTTTAGCCATACAGTCTTACAGAATTATCGCACAATTCAATTCTCGAATATCAAGAGTCGTAATAATCAAATCCAAAAAAATATGGTTAAATGAGAGTTGAGGAAAAGTCTGTAAGTGCGGTGTTTGGGATACACACATACGCGAGTGTTTCACCAAATTGTCTAGCAGTAATTTTATTTTATTATTCCTAACTTTAAATAAAGTTTAAGAGCCACTGAGCTGAACGTTAGGTACTAATCAGAAACTGGTCTGGAGGGCTTGCAGAGTAAACGCCCTACTATCCCTTCGCTGTATCTTAGAATACTATACGGATATATTTTATAGCCATATGCGGTTAGGCGACTATTATACAGTGCGTGGGCGAAGTTAAAACAAATTCCACTTTATGTTGGTGGTATACGGTTCAAATTCACTCGTATTGTAGGTGTTAAGAAATATTATTTATAATGTACTCAGCGTTTGCTTCCGAATGCAAATGGCCTCTCATCTGTCGATGGGGTTTTAGTGGGTAAGAATACCAAATACTGGTTGACGTCCCGAGTCCCGGGGACGTTTAAAGATGGGATACTGAGAGAGTTCTTATAGTAAATGGACGGATGGAACAGAAGACTTAGAACGGAATTATTCTTACAGCCGCACTACAAACGTCAATTTTTGTTAATTATCATTAATTCATTTTTTTTTAATCGTATTATCGACATTTGAAGCCAATTAATACTTAATACGCCGAAATTCAGTAGATATATCAATAATCTCCTAAGTTTTTACTACTAAGGTGGCAAGCAAGCGCCTGATGGTAAGCAGTCACCGCAGCCTATAGACGCTAGCAACACCCGAAGAATCACTAGCGCGTCGCCGGCCCTTAAGACATTAGATATTAAGTATTTGTGTCCGGTAATTTCACCAGCTACAGTGCCCTTCACGCCGGTACACAGCAATGCTTACACACTGCTGCTTGGCGGCAGAATATCTGCAGTGGTACCTACCTAGACGGTTCCTTGCACAAGGAACCTACCAACAAGTAAATCATAATTTGATTTTGATTTTGAGCTGCGGGCGTTTTGTGGTGATTGGGAAATTAATGCCAGAAATAGGGGTGAATGGAAGAACGGAACGGCTTTTACCAGCAGTGGGACAGTGTAGGCTGATAAGAGTAAGATGAATCATGACGCTCTGAGAATCGAAATAAATCGAGTTATAAAAAAATGACTTAATTATAATTAAAGTGCGGCAAAAAGTCTATCTAGTGTTATAAGAGATTACTTACGGGGTGTTCTTGTGTCCCTCTGTCGTATGTGCCGATCTCTGGACCCTGAGCTTAGAATGTCGCCATTCCACGCGAGTGCACCGACACGGGCTATGTGACCTTGTAATTTCGTGACCTGGACACGACACAAAAAAAAGCACTCGTAATTACGGCAAAAAAAGTGCTTCCAACTTCAGACTTAAATGTTGGTAATTAGAGACGTCGATTTATTCTAGCCGTAAAGCGTCCGTTTCCTCCCGACGTGTCGTTGACGTGTCGATTAGGTAATTCAGGCAGCAGAGAAAAAACTGTTCCCTATTTGCATAAAATTTTAAGACATTATATAACATTGCATATAACTTTTATGCGACTCTAGTTCGTCCATAAGAAATTATGCCAAGTTGTTATGCCAAGTAGATTGGGAGAAAAAAACAATGAGACAAAAGGGATCCCAAAAAATACTTATGTATTTTTTTTAAGTATAAACAATCTTCTGTTTTTGAAGTCTAATAACAAAACAGAGATGTAAGAGATTTAAGATAGTTCCACAGGGGTCATTTTATGAAATTAGTGTTGCCTAGCTGTCAGGCTCTACGCTACCAAATATCATCATCGTCTAGAACGGATTTAGATAGTTCAAGAAACAATCAGTCGGTTTTCTTCATATATTTCACACCAGCCAGCGCCTTTAGCAGTTACTATCAAAAACTGACCGACCGATTTTGTTACCTGTCAACACCCCTATAGACCACCAGGTAACTTTGTGTTGCTGAGGTTCGTGCCAGCTCTATGAGGATAACTAAGCCAGCACAGTTGGCTGACAGGATAATCGTTCGTCCATTTTGCCGGCCTGAAAATATCTCTGACAGTTTCCCTTTGTCGTAAACTAAACTTCGATAGAAGCTTAAAAACGGCTGTATTCATCTTCAGCCAGAAGACGTCCACTGCTGAACATATGGCTCCTTGAAGGAGGTTTCCATTATCCTCACACTTGGCAGGCGTTTTGGGAACCACTGTGATTAATGTGACGTGCAGAGTGCCCGTCTTCTGGTTTTCCCTTAGTCACCTCCTACGACACCTAACGGAACGAGATGGGAGAGTGCTATTTTTACCAGGACATCCCAAGGGCGACGGCAGCGCGGCTGTATTACCTATTACTATCAGGATGGATCTTCAAACTCTAGATAATATTGGTAAGACTTACCTCTTTGTTAACAGCTACATCCCAAACGCTAATATGTCCTTTCTGTGTGCCCACCGCGACCAAGTGTCCCCTCTCGCTCCACGCCACTGACGTCACAGCGTTGCCTTCCGACGAGAGATCGCACAGACGAGTCACCTGGAGCAATCATACCTCGGTCACCCAGCTATCCACACGGCCAGAGGTTAACGCCTTGTTAAATGTCAAACGGTGTTACAATGCGATGCAGTGGATGATCAATTCATTTTTTGCGCGTAATGTATTCAAAACGGGTGCGACGATCGCGTCTCTAATGTTAATTCGGAAGTCTGTTTAATTAGGCCCGCAGAAAAGCGGACAAATACAAATTGTTACATTATGCAAATTTGTACTGGGCCACGCAAGTGCTACCAATGCCGAGCTTGAAATTACTAGTTACAGTAATAGACCACATAATTGCGGATTTTTTGTCAAAACGGGTATTATTTATTTTAGGCATGAATTTAAGAAGCACTGTCAACAAGTTATACGTCTCAATCCAACTCGCTTTATCTTTATCTTAATAATGGCTGTCCAATTACGGTAACATGTCAAGCACTTAAATAGGTAATTAAAAAAAAGTGTGTGCCTATCCTTCTTTTACGCACTTTATTTAGAACTGTAGAACCTACAGCTTGTGGGTGACAAGTAATCGATTGTAATTAATTAACCAATGAATCTCTTGAACCTGTTATTTCTCTAGCTATCAATGCCCTTCACACCTAAACATTAGAATGTTTAAACAGGCAGCACGCCTTAAGACAGATTTCCTTCCAATACGGTCTAACTGGCCGGTATTTGGGTCTTTTGCATAAGTGTCATACCAACTAGTAAAATAATTCCCAGAAAACAATGACCATCTACCAGGTGCTAGGTTCCCTATCTATACACAAACGGCGTGCACAGTGTCTCTGCATTGCGTTTTTAGTGGGTAAAAATCCCACATAACTCTGTCTCCACCCTCTACTCTTGAGAGACCGGGTACCCTTTGAAGGATTCCTCCCCGTCAGCAAAAAAAGGTGGTAGTTTCCCACATGGTCAGTTATTCTGCCATCCAGCAGTGTTCCGGTGTGAAGCGAGTTGTAGCTGGTGATATTATCAAGACTTAATAAGTAGAGCGGCGACACTGCTCGCGTTTGCTCTCATCTGTTTCATCAAGATGTTCGAAACAAACTAAATTTTGAACTCACCTGGCTAGTACAAGCGCTCCACAAATAAACGCAGCTCCCAAGGCCGACGCTGAGAACGTTCTGTGCCGACCAGTCGACTAAGTTCAGGTAGAAGTCGTCCTGCAACTCGGGCGCATCCAGCACCTTGAACGGGATCCGGGATATCTTCCTCGTCGCCTTCCTTGGAGAGCGGAGCAGCTTCTCGGACTTGGCTGATATCGGGGACAGACTGTACGGCGAGGGATCTATGTTTTCCTGAGGGACAAATAAAACTTCGGTCAATGTAAGAAAAGTTTTTCTTTTAACGGTAAGTGAAGTGAAGAGACATGTCTGTTAAACTGGGTTAAGCAAAATAACGATAGCGTTATTCCGGATTGTACTTTAAAAAAAGATTTTTTATAATTTTAATTCATAGTTTAGATAAATGCATTTGTATACTCTGTTTCTTAGAGAGCTTGTTCACCTTAGCGCTGCACTGCCTTCGCTAAAATAAGCTTTCTCATTTAAGGACTTAGTGATGGAGATAAAGATGAAAATGGCGTTAAAACATTAGCTTGTTCTCCGAAAGACTGACAATAAAATATATTTACATGTACAGCGTTTAATGTGCTATTAAATGAGCAATTTTGTAAAGCTAAACTTGTTGATGATGGCCTCCAGTCATAATACTCCGAATACTTTTAAAATTACATCTCAGGCACGCAATAAACCGGGTACAATGCTGGGAAAAACTAACAAAGATTTTAAATCCCACGAAATATTACACGTGACATTTGAACACTAGGCAAAGAGAAACTTAGTCAATATAATAAATACTAAAAATGTCGTAAACCATAATGACATAGCGACGCTATCAATGGCATGATCGACGGTAGTCAATAAATAGTTATTACCAAAGGTTACAATCTCGACAACCTCATTACAAAAGTAATAATAAACTCATTACTGATCGGACCGTGGTAACAATAGATAAAGATTTTGTCTTAACGTCCAAAAAAATAAAAAGTCGTTTGTAGTTAAATAATTATCATCGCGCGAGCTCAACATAATTACGGAACATAAAACAAAATGTAAATTTGTCAAAACTGTTACTTGGTGTTAAAGTTATAAATGTTGCAGCAGTCATTAAGCTATACAATAGTAATAAAACAGAAAAACGCCATAGCAATATACATGATGATGATGATGGCACAAAAACTATTGACAAATTGAATTTGCTAATTTCAACACTACATGCTAGTCGGGCACAATGTATTTTGATGAATCTTAACCAAAAAAAAGAGACACAAAACGCATACGAAACAATCGCCACAAGAGGTAAAAGATCGGTAAATTAAGCATGACGAGCCATACAAAAAAGCTTATGACCTAACAATAAAAACTACCTAGCCACACTGTAGTTTTTTTGAAGCTCAGGATTATCTAGATTTGAATGCAAAAATATTCAAATTAGTTTATGCAAAACCGCTTTTGGGCTGTCTAGAAATGAAGATGAACAAGTCGTTTATAATATAATTTACTAAAACGGTCGACGCTCTACACAAGGAAGCGAATTGAAACCTCCTGAAGCGTAACACAGAGCAAGGCCTTGAAAAGTTCGGCAACCTTCGAAGCCTTTTGTGAGAAACCAGCAAATAAAAAGACACTGAAAAAACAAACGCAATAAACTTGAGCGTGCACGTTTGATAACGTCTCGATTTGTCAGCGATTTTTTTAAAGGCACGCTTTCAATTAATCATCGGAGTAATTTCTATACATTTGATTAGTGTTCTTGGCGAACGGCATTTAAACACCCGATGATGTATTTGTATCTACTATTCGTCAATCGAATAGCGATCATAAGAAATGTAATCCGAAAATTAATATCGCTTCGTACGTCTACCAACAGTTACAGCACACGAGATAATCAGTCATGTCTATTTGAGTAAAACAAATTTACCAAGACATAAAACTTGCATTTATTTTCTTTATAGCCGTTCAACATGTGGATGTGGACATTTTAATGTGAATTTTCGCAGACAAATATCGCGTATTTTTCTAAGTATTACATTGCAAAAAAGTGCACAATTCCGCTCTAAAGTCGTGGCAATTCGGCGTTCGTGAACCCGCTTTTATTGCAGAATCTCAAGTAATCTAGATGAATAACACCTTCATAAAGAGACTCAAATTTCGTGAGACACAACGTGGGTTGCCATTTCCATATATGTATTTTTGGACTTGATAATAATCCTTTTATTGTTGCAGCATAGGATTTGACGGTGTGGGTGGAAAATATTGGTAGTGGCTCGCGAGAACGGCGCCGTATTAAAGCAAAGGAAACAGCTACAAAAGGACGTGTCGCACCGGGTTCGGTCACATTTTACAGTAATGTAATTCAGATGGGAACACAACTGGGCTGTGACGCCTACGACGACGACCGAAAACAAGGTGGTACACAAACGCGAAGTGACAATAAACATGAACGTTAAGTGTCAAGCGTATTCACAATAAATCCCTGATAACAGGAAGATTTACATGTAATACAAGATATTGTACGACACCGCTGCACCGAACCGATTGTAGCGGTTTTCCATCAATGATGTATATACAAGAGATCCGTCACAAAAAGTTGCACAAGCGATCGAATCATGAATGAGCCGAAATACTAACGGAACAGACCAGCTGAAGTAAGATTGAAAGTGCATCGAGACATGCACGATGATTTATTCGCGACTGCCACTTATGGATATATTGACTTAATAGGCGCCCCGCCCCCACTGGTCATCGACATGGTGACCTTGGTGTTCCAAATAAAATGCATATTATCGTAACACGTAAGATTTAAATAGCCTGCAGCAAAGTTGCAACTGGTTTCGCTGATACAGGAACAGGTGTGTCAGCTGTGATTTTGACAATACCGCAACCAAAAGCTGAACACGAAGTAGCGTCCGCGTCGAGATGCGTCTCACATAGGAAGAGATAGTTTATTTTTAGAATTTCTCTGGTTGACATCACGCTCGGTCTAGACGAAACTGCATTTTAGATAGGCATCGTGTAGCAACGACCTCGCTACCGACGCATCGGCTGCTAACATAGCACAGTGCATTGCGGAATAAACGGCTTATAAAACTTATCTAACCCCGCACATTGTTCATCCCATGTTTTTACCTTATAGCGTCAAATTTATAAAGTTAACGGAACAAGCAAGACTACAAAACGTAATTACATCCGTTACAACAAAGAGCAAAATGTTCTCTAGTAGTTTCACTAATGCTGTTTTGATTACGCGAATTATGTACATGAATTATGTATTTTTAGGCAATCATAAGATTATTGTCGGCAACGCCGTCACGTCATACAGTAATAAATGAACGTTTACTTAAGCATCGTACCTACGCGTTTCGCAAGAGTCAACAACACCTCAAATTACTACTTATTACAATAAAAAAATACCTAAAGTGTACTTTACATCCTTCACGCATGAGCGAATAGAAAAATAAAGATAAAAAGTGGATTAAAATTACTTTTAAGAAGTTACAGCGTGCATCTAGAATCGTGTTTGGGGCTCTGAGAATATCTAAATTGTCTACTTCCTTGATCTACGACTATCCTATTCATAGCAAACACAAAAAGCCCCGAACAATGGATCGTACGATTGTCCACGTTAGACGCCTGGTCTAGCTCGACATCACGAGAGACATCGACGTATCTAATCAAATTGTAGGTGCAAAAAGTGCACTAACCTAATAGCAAAAAAAAAGATAAATGAGCATTTATCTGAGCCGGCGAACCTAAATTGTATTAGATACTATACTAATGATACAGGAGTCGGGAATGAAGGCATATGAAATAATTCAATTTATCCAAAACCACAATGATGTAAGATGAATGAGCAATCAGAAACGCAAGTTTGTTAACCTCAGCCAGCAGACGCATAAAAAGCTAAAAAATCCAGCAGGTAGAGACTAGATCGCAGATAGTCAGATTGATTGGTACTATAAATGAGCTACACATCTTATGACCTGTGTCGGATCCGTAAGCGGGTCACGTCGTAGGCTATGCAATAAAACAAAACCCAACTACTGCACAAGCAAGACGAATGTGTTGACTTTCAGCCATCATACGACACTACGGAGAGAATACAAATTATAAACACGGAACTAAGCTTGAAGCAGACGTATCATACAACTTAAAACACGGTCTCCCTGAAAAAAAAATTATCGTCGGTAATTGCGGCGCAAATAATCAAACAGTAATTATTATTTTCCATGATTGCGTAATGGCGAGTTGTGGCGTTGCGGCTGTCGTCAAGTGCTGTAGGAATGCGATAGAAAAACCGCCAAAGCTGTGCGCGGTTACGACATCAGCGCTGTCGCCGGTATTTCTTTTCTATTTTCACGGTTGCATCGTCAGTTCAAAGCCCAGCGTTTCTCTAACGGTAAGGCAGGGAGACTGCGTTCTATTTCGGTAATAGATAGTAAAAAGGTAATGAACCGATCGCCATGAACAGGATGTTATTTAAAGATACTTATAAACACCAGGGTGTTGGAAACCGCATAAGTTCAAAACCGAACCAGAATGAAAATGTTGGACGGATATCGTTGAACAATTACAAAATTGAAGTTGAATCAATTGATTTAGCGGTGTCTACGGACGTAACCCTATCGGGCCTCGGTCGCAAAATGCCTCTGCTGTTTACACAATTCCTTGTGTAAATGTGTACTTTAGAAAAAATTAAGGTCGAGTAGAGGCCTCGCGCGAAATTCCCTCGCGTAGGTACCAGTAGACTTTGTTATTTCTGTAAACAAACCACTGGTTGAACACGGATGAGCACTTCTGGTGACCGGTTCTATGGCTGATGATGCCACGGGAGCCACTTTTGCACGTAATTATCCAGACGACGTACAACTGGTCGTTTGAGACTAATGCAAAACGTGTTTGAAAAACATCAGGACTGTTTTTGCAGTTTTATAACTCTCGAATTGAGGTGTTATTAAATTTTATTTTCTGCTGCAATTTTAATCTTTAATCTAGAAGATATGTTTTTTATTTCTATTCCACGACCAACAATAACAGCAAATTAACATCATACCTAAAATATCAAAGGCCAAAACTTAGGCACAGGCCAGACATAATACAAAATACCTATCCGGCCAATAATGGCTACATCACATTCTATTGTAATGAATGATACATCGGCCGTGTCGTGTGATCTGTCAGTCATCAGTGTTGTCGTATTTGGAAACTATAGGTTGTCCCGTATCGGATAACTATTTGGACATCTGCATTATGATTAGCCTGTTGTTAGTGTCAATCAGTGCTTTCGTATCGATGCCCGATGACAAAAAAATAGGCACGTGAATGTCGGTAACGGAGTCGGATTCAAGGTTACAATTATCTCCATCTACGGTCGGATGATAAAAAATTATTTCGATATAATTAACGAGAATTTCATATCGAGATGTCTCTAAAATTAAAAGAGCACCCACACAATGATCCCGAAACGTGACTATGCAGCAATTCGGGAGGACAATCTAAGACATGATCTAGATTGTAACAACACTACGGCAGCCAATCGACGTGTGTCCAAAAACAACTACAAAGAAATCGATTTCATGCAGTTAGATAAAAAAAACTAAGAGAAAAAACTGCATTCACAGAGACTGGCATAGCAAACTTGCGAATCATCCCCTGTCAATGACCGAGGTCTAGACCAAACTTTAAAACTTATATTAGACAAGTCTTTAGTTTAATAATAACTGTTTGATGAACAAATACTCGGTCAGCGTGGTGTGTTACTTAGAAATGTTTTTACCGTCGGCCATTTTAAGCTATTACTTCACAAATGCTAGCTCTAATGTGCCTGAACGTTTTTTAATAATTACCGACATACAGCAATCGTTCGGTACGAGCTAATTGATTTCACATTAGTTTTTATTACAACATAATAGTGACGAGTGGTTTATAGAACGAAACTTCACTTTGTACGATTTCCCTTGTACTGACTTCCGTGCGAGACCGTGTTTAATCAAAAACCCATTATTCAGGAATTATTTTCCTTTCCCTGTGGAATATGTCGTTTATGTATATGGCGTGAACAAATAATAGGTAGTAGAAACATTTCTATTACATACCGGTAGAGATCTTAAAAAATATTGGCATTAAAAGCCGATTTGAACATTTAGCAACGTTGCAATAATAGATCATGGGGTTCGTAGCCTTTGAGCGTTGAAAATTTTGATCACGGCCGGGTCCCGGGTCGTACTGAAGACGGAAAAAAATCAACGGCTATCGTGATACAATCGGATCGACGAACCTTATAGTATCGCACGCATGATTGAAATGCACAAGCGCAAAATTTGTAAATAGCAAAGTGTCTAGACTTTTATCCGTTCAAGGACTGGGTAGCAAAAAGTATGACACGGCGCGCCTGCGCGCGACAGCTCACGTGCCGTATGTTCCAATAATTGCAGATGACATCGGGTTAGGCGCGAGGTATTCAATTAAAATTATCCGTCGCATGACAGTTCTTTCTAATAATGATTACATCCACATTCGCTCTTGTTTTACCATAAACAACCAGATGCTAGATTTCTGAAAAAAGAAATAGACAAGTATCACACAATATATCTATTGTGTGATACTTGTCTATTTCTTTTTTCAGTTGAGCAAAGAAAGACCAAGTGTACAAAGTTCAACTCTTAAAGAAATTGGTAACATCTTTTTGCTAACTTAACACCAGTGGCTTCCATGGACACCACAAATTATATAGATGTAAAAACATTATAATTATAGTCGGCATCAATTAAACTAATTAGAGCTGTAGTAATAAAAAATAATAACAAGAACCTGAAGAGACAAAATTGAAGATAAGGATAAAAT
This sequence comes from Furcula furcula, assembly GCA_911728495.1. Lineage (NCBI taxonomy): Eukaryota > Metazoa > Arthropoda > Insecta > Lepidoptera > Notodontidae > Furcula > Furcula furcula. The sequence goes on from OU452243.1 coordinate 5,716,368, forward strand.
CATTTCGTAATAAAAAAAACATTTGATATCAGCCGAAGTACTAATAATTCATATTACCGTGCCGCGTGCACTTAGAGGTGTAAATACATTATTAATGCAAGATCTTTTATCACAAACGTATTTTTTATTAGATGTTACTAACCTGCGGAATCGTGAATGCTTAGAACTCAAATTTGCCGTCAAATCTAGCGTCATGGGAATCATGCAGATTTTTTTTCCTAAAATCGCAACGACGGAGTATTCGCTACAGAAACAATCGATTGTTAAATTTTATAGTTAACATTTTATTGTCTAGCTAGCCGAAAGGCACGAATTATTTACACCTGGATATGTTGATAATCTCAGGGGTATTAGACGCAATAAAATTAGCGACCGGAACGCAATAACGACACACTCAAATATGGTCTAGAAAAATGGCGTCGATCATAGTATGTAGTGCAAATTTTACAAATAAACCCATGTCGTCATGGTATTAAATTCTGATCACAATATTCTAAGAGGACATGGCAAAAACGTCTGATGTAATGAAGTCAAAGTATCGAGACCTCCTAGCAACCGTGGTTAGACCAGAAGATGACTGGTATTATGTATGACGTTTTGCATTATTTATGTAAAATTGTTGAGTTTATTACATTAAATATTTCCACAGAACACGTTTGAACATGAAAATGATTAATCAGATTCGAGTGGCGATGACCAACAAAATATGCAATGTGTCAGCAACCACTTTTGGGAAAACTTTGGTCAGGCGAGAACCGGCTACCTCTTGACAATTAGGTGATTTTACTTTAGAATTAATTAACTAACCCTGAGTGTTTAACGAGCGGGTGATGTAACGCCATAAAATGTGTAGTACCTCTTCTAAAATTCAAGATGTGACAGACCGGCGAAAATTTATATGTGGACGCATCGAGAATCGAATCAAAATAACAATGCATTTTTTAAATATCCAAAATTTGTATTCAGTGCATATTGCAGAGGCAATCCAATGGGTGGGACCGCCCAGACAGGTTTAGAATTTCATGAGATGCTTTTTATGCGTTTTTTCCGTGATCTATGTACACCATAGACAATTGCTTGTATTTTTTTCGCTCTATTCATGAGGACACGATCAAAACTAATCCAACTATGGCTATGAATTTTGCAATACATTTTTAGTTTTAGTAAGGATGTGTAGTTTATCCCATACTATATGTGGGTTCGATTCCCACCAAGTGACTGGGTGTTATTTATCTATTTAAGTATGTATTTACAAAAAAAAAATAGTGTTAGTAACAGTTGTATGGTTTTCATAGTACAGGCTCTGCCTAGTTCGGGACCGGATGACCGTGTGTGGATTGTCCCAAGATATTATTATTATTATTTATACTATAAAAGAGGTAAAATTATAATATTTGAATAAACAAATTTATGTCAAAATGCAATAAAAATTCAAAGAAGGGCTACGAAATGTCAGCAGCCCGTATTTTAAAATGCCTTCTATGGGCAAAAGTCTACAATCAAAGTCAATCACGATTGCATCACTGCTCACTTAATCTTAGGTCGGAATGTGGTGAAACACTAGCTAATGCTGACTAAAAAAGTTAGAACATGAAATGTGCGGAAACCAAAAACTTGAATAGCCCGAGCAATTAGCGCATCCTGCATTTAATTACGTCGATAAAAATTGCCCGCTGAATTGTAGTTTGTACATACCTAGTAAACCGTTGCAAAAAGCTAAGTGACGTGTTTCCAAAAGTTTGTTCTAATATATTTTTTAATTTCTTTTTAGGGTAGGTATCTTAAATTTTTGTGTCCACTTTTAAGCTTTTCTGGCAGTTCAGAAAAAGAGAATTCTAATGCGGAAATAAGGCTAAATATTTCTTATCGCTAATGAGAATTAACAAATCTATAGTTTTCTTGTTGTACTTTTTACTCTGTATCAAAAATTACATTGCTTTTTTTTTTCAATTATAATCTGTTGACAGCGAGGGCACCCAGTGACGGCGGGTCGTGCATGACTATCAACACTTAGTACCAACATAACTGACAAGCGACTAATGTATAAGTTAAAAAAACATGTTTACTTGTTAGCTGATTATAGAAATGTTTGATTTATTCGAAGGAAATATTATTGACCAATAAATAGCTTTCAATAAAATATTTCTGATTTTATTTTATTTATTACATATGAGTATGAGATCATTTTACTTACACTTCAAAGTTTAAATCTGATACACAATCTACTATGTGAAATTTTACCTGACCTAAAAATTAAAGGTAATATTGAGAGTTCAATAAGATTACTAAAAAAAGATGAATCTAATTTAAATTGGGCGTACTTTCGTTTGGGCAACAGCTATTTAAAAGCGTTTTTCAAGCCTTTCTATTATGTAAAAAGCGAAAGAAAACTTTCACCTCATATAACTATGTTGTAAATGGAGAAAATCAGAAATTAAAAATATAATAATGACTAAAAGACGATTCACTCCCGTAATAAAAACTCAAAGCAAGTAAATTATGTTTTAATGTCTAAATTACTTTAAAAACTTTAGTGAATAATTTTATGTGGCAATATATTTTTGGCATTTTATATCACGCTGAGATAAATATATCAATTTCCTTAAGGGTATTAAAAGATTTAATGTGAACCGTCAAGCGAATCCTGATATACACGTTGATTCTAGACGTCTGGTAGTAAAAATTTTATAATTTATTATATTAGGTCGTTGTCACCTTAGAGTGATGTCAGTCGAGGAGACAGACGAACGATTGGATGGGAATGATTGCAGGATAACAAAAAAACAATGGCATGGTATCGCTAATGTAATGGACAGCGAAAAAAACGCTGCAGATGGATAAATATTTAAAAGTCACTAAATACGATTTGCATTTTGTAGAAAGAGGACAATAAAAAAATGTGCAAAAAGCGTTGGGTGCTACTATGATTAGCATATCCTCATTGTCACTCACACGCTAAACGTCCAATGAGCGATAATTGACATACAAAGAGTACGAGCACCGACGCGTACTGGCTACGTTGCAGAACTGAATATTCAGAACATATAACAACCTTTTTTTGGCTCGCTACCAAAACCACCAGACCATTCGCTTGACTTACTCCAATCAAACATGTTTTACTATTGACGAGGACTGTGCCCCGAATTACAATACTGAACGCTGCCATGTCTTCAGTTTTTTTGTGCGTGTGTGCACACTTTTTTGTAACCTGTAGCTTTAAAAATATCTAGGAATAGTTTTTATGCAATTCAGTGACGAGACTAGTAGGACGTTTGGTGATAATGCCTACCCATGGTAGCATGTCACTACTTTCCCAACTACGCTTAACACAAATCACACCGGAATACACCAATGGTGACAAACTGACTACTTTTGGCATGATATCTGACACTAGCATAGCTGATTATTTTGTGATCATGGTGCCTACAGAGATGGTATATCTACTTTAACTAAACCAATATTGCCTTCTCACCATACATTACAACAAGTATCAGAGCACAGTAAAACACCAGCCTTAATACAAAGTTTTACAAGGACTTATCACTGAGCTTTGATAGTCCAAAAATACTCTATCCGATTTGTGAGGAATTTCGCAATATATTCCCAATTTTCCGCTAGAGAGAGACGCTTAAGTTAAATATATAAAATCAATCAAATCCCTCGGAACACAGAAAATAAAACATTTTACTACCAAAGTAATACTAGATTTCCTCTATACTGTTTATAGGGCCCTCAGGAATAGCATGCTCGCTACTAAAACCCAATGTTTCCTATAAAATTCAATTAAAAAGGAACACGATCTAGTTTGCGCAAATGCACTCAGAAAACTGATTCAGCAGAATAAATGTATAGCATTGAAATGATGTAATTCGGTCGTACAATTGGACACACGAACCAACTGCATCATCACAAGAACGGCACGCCACTCGATATCGGTTTGCGATTACAAAGGAACCGAAAGAGTTCAGCGATATTGCACATCGACACATGCACATGGTCGTGTGGTAGTATAATGCACGTGCACATTTTATATCTAATGAATTTATGAATCGAAACTTAAAATTCGAGCATTTTGATTACGGAAGTACCTCCACTCTAGAATAACGCCTCTTTCACGTTGTTCCGAAAATTCGAGCAGTGTGAACTGTGGTAGTACCTCTACTCTATAATGACGCAATTTTCACGTTGTTCCGGCGGCGTTGAGTAAAATTCGAGCAGTTTGAACTGTGGAAATACGTCTACTCTAGAATAATACCAACTTCGCGTCGGTCCTGCGGTGAGTAAACGAGCAGTCTGACTGTGGAAATACCTCTACTTTAGAATAACGCCACTTTTGCGCTGAATAAAATACGAGCAGTTCGACTGCAGAAGTACCTCCACTCTAGAATAACGCCCACCTCACCGCGTTGTTCCTGTGTTTAATGTCCTCTATAAGGAGACCATGTGCAAAGCGTAGTGACCATCGATAGTCCTTTTGCTGTTGATACAACGATATATCTGACACATGAGGGACTGTTTTCAGGTGTGAAGGGCATTGTAACAGGTAAAATTACCGGGCTCACTTTATAACTGATAGCTCGGGTGAGGTGCAGCAGTATGTATCTATGAGTAGTTTTCTTGGCGGCTGAGAGACCATCGGTTCGATCACTTTGCTGCTGGTGGACAGATTCCCCTAACAGAAGAGAATCAGAATGCAGAATCTATAACGTTAGCTTGCCCGTGGGGGGTCCGGGTAAGAAAAGCACCCACCTATCTCCTTCCATTGAATGTCTGTAAGAGGCAACTAATCGAAAAAGAAGACGGGCATCACCGTTTTTCTTAAGGATTACCTACCGCCTATACTGCGATCCCCAAGCCGCCTGCCAAGTGTAGGAATTATGGCAACCCATCTCTTCTAAGGGGGTGACCTTTGTTCAGCAGTGGACTTGTTTCGGCTGATGATGATGTTGGCTTCTGCGCTTTACCATACACGAGTGTCAAACATACCACCATCATGCCATCATGTCGGGATTGAGTATGGAGGAAAAATAATTCGAGTTCTACCTATGCATTAGTGTTTATATCTAGAGATTCGGTGATCCCGTTATTGTACGGAGCCTTCGTCCGATTTGTGCTCGAAAAGAAGTGATCCTCTAAGGAGCTTGAGGTAAGCTGCGTGACGCCATAACGTATGTGCACTTAAAGGTATTAAATTCAGGATATATTTTATAATATAAAACATATCTTGGTTTTCTTTGGTTTAAGCCGTTACTGCAGTCATGACTTGGTCAAACATGCACAAGGTGAGTTCTGATTCTTGTTTTGATACAAATAAAATGTTCTTCATTGCTATTGTGAATTGATATTAAATTTCACGTCAACCGATGCACAAATGCTTGTAATCCAATCTAACATGTCTCAAAAGTATGGAAGCAATAACAATAATTATCCATCGGAGTTTTCCAAGCAAAATATTCGCGAAATTCGAACGTTTCAGATACGAAATGCCTCTTGACCCTATAATAAAAATCGATATCCTAAATGAATTTTAAATTCAAATATCCATACTTACGGACGGTGATACTGTCACAATATTACTCGAGACACATTAAATCGGGCACTTTATAAGACGTTATGCACTGATATTGGCAAATTCGATTTGGCGCACAGAGGTTAAGCGTTCAGGTCAAAACAATTAGGTTATTTTGTATGTATAATATTTGCGGGTCAAATGGGTGTTATAAAACTTGTAAAATAATAAAAATTCATAAGCCAACGCTAGGAAAGCTTTTTGCGATAGAAATAAACGTAGCAAACGTACCTGGTCCAATTTATAAAAGAATAAGTAATGGAAGGTACCGCTAAGCGGTAACAGCTCAGTGGGCGAGCGCTTGCCTTGGAAACAAGGTGCGCAGGTTCTAACCCCGCCTCGCACCTCTGATTTATTTAATGAATCATGTGCGACTATGGCCTAAGCCCCCTCATCATGAGGGGAGGGGATAATAAAATAAAATAATGGAAGAAGCATCTTAATGTATCCGCCCGTATGTACGGGTATGTTACCCGTGGGGTGTCCGGCTAAGAATAGCAACCACTCATCTCCTTCCGTTGGGCGCCGTAGGAGGTGACTAAGGGAAAACAAGAAGACGGGCAGCAGCGTCTTTCTATTATATTCACTTCCTCCGCCTCCTAAGGGAAAGGCGTCCCGCAGTGGACGTCTTTCAGCTCATGATGAATGTATCCGCGAAAAGGCGAAGTAAATGATCCCTATAAAACTTAATTTTAAGAAATCAAAATGAATGCCAAGTTTTATTCGGTAATAAACAAATGGCATATTGAGAATATGCCAATCGCCTGCTAAACAACTCGTCGAATCGCATTCTTCAAATGCATCATTGGGCGCTGTCCATAAATTATGTCCATAACATCAAAGGCAGGTTCGATTTGGTCTATAGACTCGCTGAGGGATATTTATCGTCTCTTTCATAATCTGCATAAAGGCGTAAATCAAAAGCTCATAAAAAAACCTCATGAATTACCAATTACGCGTTTATTCATCGGCAAGAATCAGTTTTATTCGCGTCGGAACAGAGGTATTTGATGCAATTAGATACAGGCAAAACATTTGTTTAATTTTGCAAACTCAAGATAAAGAATGCTAATTAGACATACAACGTTTTTTATACTGAACTAATTGAATGAGACTCGGGTTAGGTGCGGGAAACTTTTATGCGAAATGGTGGGTTTTATGCTCGTAATAGCGGGGGTAATGTAAAACACATTTGCCTTGATTGTTATTATTGTGCCGTTGCAATATAAAAGTGCTAATTTGAGATATTAGCGAGGCGGGTGGGTTTGGGAAGGTGACCATCTTATTGCCGATGATGAATTCCAAGATGATAATGGCACTTATGGAACGCCTAATGTAAAAATGTGATCTAAACGGCAAGCTTCAACGACGTACGAGTAGACCCAACAATAGGCTAGATGCCTAAAAAAATTTTTTTAGACCGTCATTTAGATTATCAAAAAATATTGGACACGTATTTTTTTCTTTTGTCGATTAAACAAAAAATGACGAAGTTAAAGTGCTTTGAAAAGTTGCGTGACGTCACTCCGGTATACAATTTTTACTGAGGTGTGACGTAATAAATTACTAGTTTAAAAAACTAAAAACTATTTTTTTTAAAATAAAAACCGACTTCAAAGTAAATTATCTAAAAAGCATAAAATAACGAAAATATATTGAAGTCGGTGCTAGCACATCATGTTAACTAACACTAGCACCAGCTGACACCGACTTCAATATATTTTCGTTATTTTATGCTTTTTAGATAATTTACTTTGAAGTCGGTTTTTATTTAAAAAAAATAGTTTATTTAACACTTTTTAGTGACTTATTTTACCAAAATAGGTATCAGCACTATCACGCAACTCGAACGTCTACGTTACAATAACTTACTGAAAACATAAAAAGTTTATATCTCTTAAACTACTGGACCGATTTTGATGAAACTTGTACTCTACCCTAAGTTGAAAAATACTCTAACTATTGCAGAAAGAATTTTCAAAATCGGACTTGTAGTTTCTGAGAAATCCGTGGACAAACCTACATACATACATACATACATACATACACTCATAAAATTTGGTAAATTTGTTTAGAAGCCCACATAGACTAACATATATTAATATTACGCATTTTTATCAATATTACATACATACGCGTCGAATAGAGAACCTTCTTTTTGAAGCCGGTTAAAAATACACGCTTTTATAAGGACTACTGCACTAAAAAGCAATAAATAAATTATCGAAACCGTTCTTTCTTTCTTTCTACCCCGTGCTTGTAATTTATGGATTATATTTATGTGTAAAGGCGTGGGGCGCCTTTCTTTCTGAATAACAGCTTAACATTTCTGTCAAATTTCAAGAACGCTATAAATACGCTAGCAATAGCTAATTACAAACACAAATAAAATCACCTTGGGTCAATCTACAAAATAGTGTTACGCAACGAATCTATCACTTTGCTTCTTGAAACTATTATTCGTTTGTAGTTTCAGACCAAGGTCGATTAAAAAGTGCGTCTAAAAGTACCGTTTGAAGTCATCGTGCCCCCGAATTTCCCGGTTACGGAGACAAGCGGTGGCAATCAACACAAAAGGACTACGCTCGACTGCACATCACCAATCAACAGTTCGACGGGAAGTACAATTTGCTGCGTTTCATCAAATGGATCTACAAATAATCAATTAAAATGTTCGTTAGTAATGGCACATGTGGATGAGTCGCCGATTTGAAGATCTGACGAACACGCGGTCACATCAACTTTCAAAGTATGAGGTTGTAGTAAAGGCTACTTCAAAAATATCTATTATATTGTTACAATTATTTGTTAGTGTTAGTATTATTATTACTTCGGCCAATTTAAAGAGATTATATCTTGAGCACAAATCATTAATTCGCTACCTTGACCAACGTGTCAGATAAGGGAGTGCTTACGTAATTAGTTTTTACACATGTTTTAATGCTTCTGAAGGGTCTTATCTTTGAAGCTCATGTGCCTATAAAAAATACTATAGATTGGTGCGTAGTCGACTAGTAGAATAATTAATGTCTATTGGCGATGATGTTGATAACATTTGACAGTGAAGAGACGCAACGATGATAAAATTTGACAGTAAATCAACTTGTTAGAATGATTATGTTTTGAAATCAAACTACTTTTACGGATTTTATCGCGGTTTATTTTTTGTTTTACTATCCCGACGTTTCGAATGCTTTGCAGCACCCATGGTCACGGGAGGACTGAGATGTTGAACGTCCTTATGTCACAATTATGCAATTATTTTATTTATAAAAACTCGATTGTGACTGTGGGCTCTCCTACATTGGGCAAACAAAGCGTGCAATAAAAACTCGCGTTAAAGAACACATAGCTGATGTGAAACACCGACGCTGTACGAAGTCTGCAGTATGTGAACACGTTCAGGATTGCACCCACCATTATATTAGATTTGATAAACCACAAATCCTCGCAAAAGAACACCGATTACTACCTAGGATGATTCGTGAGGCTATTGAAATCAAAAACCACCCTAATTTCAATAGAGAAGATGGTTGGGTGTTACCACCGGCTTGGGATCCTGTGATAAATATAATTAAATCCAATATCAATCAAAACACTGCACGGCCTCAAGATACTGTAAGCTCTTATTGCGTAGATCGGACCAACAATATTAACTAAGAAGACCTGAGGGTACACCGGCATAATTGTGACATAAGGACGTTCAACATCTCAGTCCTCCCGTGACCATGGGTACTGCAAAGCATTCGAAACGTCGGGATAGTAAAAACAAAAAATAAACCGCGATAAAATCCGTAAACGTAGTTTGATACGAGGTGCCCTTGAGCTCGACGCTTCCCCGTGCCCTTAAAGCTGGAGTGCTATAAGCGCTCGCCTCCTCTTGCCCGGTGAAGCTGTAATGGCCATATGTGGTCAACAGCGTCTATCATTCAGAAAAAGATCGGGCGCTGGAGGATATCGCTCGCATTTCAGACCACGTGAACTAAGGCTCGACATGATAATTAAATAGAAGTTTAATAAAAATTACCCTATACTAAAAGGAAGTATAACGAATTCTGCTTTCGATACTGAACCAAACTAGTTTCAGTTTTTGCGTTTATTTATTCGTTAACACGTTGTATAATTTCTATGTATGTAATGGTTTAGCAGTATGTTTTTTTGGAGGATAGTCGCTGTTGGCCGCAGATAGCCATTACAGCTTTACCAGGCAAGAGGGCGAGCGCTTATAACGCTCCAGACAAAAAGGCAGGGGAGCGACGAGCTCAAGGGAACCGCAGGGAGGCACGGCCTCGGCTTTAGCTTAGACATGATTCTACCACGGTTCCCAACGCGCTCACTGAGAAGAGGTCGCATACGTAATGATACGTATGACCCTGGTGTCTGATTGACAGTGTAGCATACGGTTGTCGTTGGGGTTGAATCACCTAACAATACGTGCCGCGGACGTCGCTGCGCGGACGAGTCAGAAGGACTAATCGATCATGTGGTTCAGTCTACAGAGCGTGTCAAAGAAATATACATACATAACCTCTAATACTCGAAAAATACAACACTCCATCTGTGCAGTCATTTGGTTTCCATTTGAATTTGAAACCTTCGGTGTCTACAATTCGCGTTTGTATCAGTATTATAACAATGGCGCGGCGCAGCGGTATGTATTTGGCGCAAGTCGATCGTTAATGCATCCATAAGCAGATATACGAGTATTTTACGGCGTTTGTTTCCTCACTATTATATTGTCAATATATTTTATTTCAGCGCGTCAAATATAAAGGGACCGTTAAAGCAAGAAATATCTAAAACCGCTTTAAGATTGTTATTTGAAAGTTGTAAAATCAAGATATTTTCCACGTTTCTATCTAGGAACGTCTGGATGTTTTTCAATGAATGAATGAATGATAATTTATTTGTTTGAACATAAGTAGTAAAAAGATATGTAGGTAGGTTGCCATCCAGACGGCATACAAATCATTCTTAAGTGTTTCTGTTATTTAACAAATTTAAATAAATATAACTGTAAAGTTACAACATTAAATTACGTCGACTAAATGCAATAAAAACCTGTTGCACAAACATATTATCAAAATTCAAAATCACGAGACGGACAGAATCACAAAATTATTTAAATCAGAATTATAAAAAAATCAAAATAAAAAGTGAACAATTAATAAAATAAAATTATATCGCAGGTCAATGTCTTTAAATAATCATTTACATTATAATAGCATTTCTTGATAACCAATAATATCAAGTCTGGTTTTAAATTCTTTAATATTATTAATAAGTATTAGTTTATTAGGAATCTTGTTATAAATAGTCACTGCACTTTTGTGTTTCATTTTCTGAGATAAAATATCTGCCTGATCGGTAGCATTCTTACGACGACACGACAAAAAATTGCTACTTTACAATGTAAACCGGTGGCATTGTTTAGATTCTCAATAACTTGCAAATCGGGGCACAACTATCCTTTACTTTTACACTACACAACTCTCACTGGTATTCTGTAACTTTTTCGGATCCCTTGTGTGAGACCTCTCTAACTAGTCTCGGATCCCTTTTGTGTATGAGACCATCTAGGACGTTTATTCCAACTAGTCTCGCTGAAACCACATCGTTATCGTGTCTTGCAAATAAGGTAAGAATCACAGTGGCATCAGAACACCATTCCCCCTCACTCAACTCTAACGTCTAAGCTCAATTCGCAGACATAATAGAGACTGCTTATCATGGATCGCGGTCGAATCGCATAAATTATGTTTTTTTTTTAAACAGTAAAGTATCAAATGTATAGGACTTAAAACGACTTGAGTCCCGTTTATTGGTCCAGGTGATCGCTCACCTTTATTAGATGAAAAGTCAAGATAAAATAAGAAGAAGAAAATATCTAGAAGAATACTCACCACCGCGTTGTGACTCTGGGCATTAAATCTGTAGACCGGCAGGTACGCCTGTGAGGTCTTCGGGGTCTGGGCACCGAGTGCCGCCTTGTTGCCATCAGCGCACGTCGCAGACGGTCCCCGAACCTCCTCGATCTGGGCACCGAGCAGCTCGTTCTGAAGGAGGCAGTTGTACGCGTGCTGATCCCGCCCTCCGCTGCCATTGTCGCCCCCGCCATCCCCTCTGGCTTTCTTGGCTGGCTGGTTTTCTGTGCCTCTGTGTATGGCTAGAAGAGAAAAAAAGAAATTGTTTTTATTAGATTAAAGGGCGAGTATAGAGGACATTAGTCGTTTGAATATTAAGGTGCGTCCACAGCGAAGTGATAATTTGATAGCACGACGCCTATACCCTATTTTTTACATTATTTATTGCTTCGATTTTGATCTTGTAACGAAAAATATGGTATACATAATTGTCAATGTAAGTAAAAGTTGGAAAGAGGTGAAGTTTGTTTGTTTGTAGGAAGCTCTGAAACTAATAATACGATTCTCAAAATACTTTAGGAGAAAGCTAGCTACACTTCTCTCGTCTATAGTAGGCAATATTATGTAGACTTTTTATTATAAATAAAGAAGTAAAAATATTTAATTATAATCTTGAAAGGCGGTCGAAGCCAATTATTAATAACTAGGTCTTAATTGCTCCGAACAAAAGCAGAATGTCTTGTCAACAGCCTATTGCTTATTATGAAAAATGATACAACAAAATTACAGATTATTAAAATAAGATAAATAAGACTACCACAATATCTCATCTAAGTTTCTAATAAACTTAGGCTACATTTACATTAATTCAAAAACAAAGATTCACTTCATTGCTTGTGTTTACGAGTAAATTAATATTCATCATCATCATCATAATCACCAGTCGGAAGACGTCCACTGCTAGGAACGCCACAATGAACGACAATTGGCTATTTGCATCCACCGTTTGCCTGCCAATGTCATCAGTTCACCTAGAGGCCTGCATATACTGCGTCTTCCCGTTCTTAGATAAAACACAATTTGCCGAAATTTGTTTGCGCTGTATACAATTCCTGTTTTACATACTGGATTTGGCATATAACCATAAGTTTAAAGTTGTAAAACATAGGTTTATATACTCGGTGACATAGGTAAATTTATATTAGTTTTCGCACTTGTGTTCAGTTCTTAAACATGAACTGATTGAAATAAGTAGGTACATATGTTGTAGTTGAAATCAAACCAATTTTTCGCATTTTATCGCGGTTAATTTTAGATTTTTATTATCCCGACCAATCGCGATAAAATCCATAAAAGTAGTTTGATTTCAATGTGTAGTATTCGCGTAAATAAAAGACAGCATTAATGTTGTAGTTGTAAATAAGTACGTCTGTATTATTATTAATTTTCCAATCAAACTACTTTTACGGAGTTTCATTTCAATGTGTAATGCTCGCGTAAATAATAGACAACATTAATTTTCCAATTTCTAATTAAACTACATTTTCAAATTAATAATAATTAACATTTAACGGATCTAATAAAACAATAATTGGTAAACAAACATTCAATATCCAAAAATAGCTTTAAAACCACAACGATTCAGCATGTGCATTGTTTAATATTATTTAAGGAAATTACATCACTATAGTAATCATCACCTACACATTGGTTGGTTTAAATGTTTACTAAGTGGTAGGTGCCCCCTTATACACCCCCGAGCGGGTGAATTAATATACTTAAGCACCCAGTCTGCTGAATTCTCCCAATGTTTTTATTAACCCCCGACTAAAACTAGGGGAGTTATAAGTTTGACGCCTATGTCCGGAAGTCTGTCTGTCTGGGTATAATATGTATTCTGTGGTCTGGGTAACAAACAAACCTGGGTAAAACCAGCAATGTGGTTAACACTGATCAAATGAAAATCAAATATAATAACTATAAAATAATAATAAAATTATTAGATTTTAACATCAATGTAAAGGTTTTGTATATTTAACTGCTGCATAACTTAAATGCCGTTGACAATGTAGAGGGCTAAGTGTGAAAATATTATTTTTATTGTACTAGGAATACCGCGAAGATAAAAGCGGCTCCTATCATCCGATGTCCACATAAATACTAACATAAGGTATCAAAACTATTCAAACGTTGTTGACGTACAAGTCTGCCTATCTGCAAAGTGTGAACAGAACATTTTATTACCAAGAATACTGTGACGTCATAAAATCATGCCAAATCAGTCGATGTCTCCACGAAGACTATTTGCGTACGGTCGCGACGACCAGTGGCGTTACTGTGAACGCGGCCGAGTTGTGCTGTCAAAACCATATGCTTTAGCGCACGCGTGCCATGTGACTCACGCGCGTAGAAAAAAAAACATGTTACTTTATAATTTGACAATATTTAAAGCGCGTCGCTTCGTACCTGGCCAGACGAATTAATTACAGCGCCGAGTTTTGATTTATAAGATTAAAATGTATATTTTTTGCTACATTGAAGATAACGTGATGATTTTCAAATATACGTGTATTTTATGATTGTAGTTTTTATCTAACTTTGTAAGGAGAAGTGTAGGAAGATCGCCTTATGTGAACCAGTAACACGTCTGCCTATAGGCAGTTACGTTGCATTGTCGCTCGTCATCTGAGCGGCTCAGATGCCAATGAAAGTGACTCAGACTGAGCCACTGTCTTTAAGTATTTTGAGCCCAGTTATTCCTCTAGGTACATTACCTTCCAGAAAGGAACATAGCATTGTTTACTGTTACACGGCTGCTTTACGATAAAATTAGTGAAGCTGAGATACTATATAGACGATTTCTTGCACTAGGGATTTCCCACCAATTTTCATATATTTGTAATCGGTCATTTAATTTATAATTATGTTTACCTACAGTGAATTTCTATAATTTTGACAGAAAAGCAAAACGAGTTAGTGGGATCTAATACTAATTATTTCTATAATGGACATCTGAAACGGATATAAATTCAAGAAAGATATGGATATAAATAAAGATCTGAATCACCTGTCAATCTCAGACGACACATGGCGGCCATAAAAAAAATTACTTCAACCTGGGAGATATATTGCCAAAAATATTCCTGCGTCGGACGTCGCGAACAGTACGTGAGTGTGATTCATTAAAATTTAAATAAAATGCACTAAGACCATGATTCACAAGACGAACTATGTACTTTGGATGTGACCGCACAGTGAAATAATTCCTATTCACGTAAAGATACAAATGGACGCATTTGTATCACCATGTAAGTACACACATCAAAAGTGTCTAGGGATCAACATATATTTTTGCAATAACTTTTCTCCTGATTGATATTAATTAAAATTTTCTTTAAGGATTCATCAAATAAAGTGTTTTCGTTTGTCACAGTAACGATAAACCAAGTCACCTTTGCATTAATAAAGAAATTTGCCATTTTCCTAATAAAGGGATTTTTGACATTTGAACCACTAACACAAAAGTTCGAAAAAAAGACTGAAATAACAGTTTTCTTTAAAATTTTATTGGGTAACTTAAACAATTAATAATCCGTGTTTCTACCGCGAACACTAACAACACAAGAACATCGGTTTGGCATACTCAAAATGAGTTCATCCAAATCACGCTGTGGAATGGCCGCCCATGTTCGTTGCAACAACAAAAAAAGGTCTTCTTGCGACTGGATACCCTCCATATTCGGCAGAGCTCTTCTCTGTAGCATATCCCATGCATGCTCAATCGGGTTCAAGTCTGGCGACTGAGCAGGCCAGGGCAGGACATTGATGTTAGCTGCGGCGAGAGTCTGTCTTACAACTCTTGCGGTGTGCGGTCGTGCATTATCATGCATTAACTGAAATAAGGGACCGATTTGCACTTGTAGAGGAACGATGACGTCTGATACAATCGTCTCAGCATAAATTTGAGCGTTGAGGTTGCCTCTGATCCAAATCAACTCAGTTCTTCCGCCGATCCAAATACCCGCCCATACCATGATGGTTCCACCACTATAAGGATGGACTTCCTGGCAGGATTTTAATCGCTGTTGGCGTCCAGGGGTTCTCCAGTGTCGTATACGTCTTGTATCCGGTCTCATACCAAAACGAGACTCATCAGAAAAGCACACGAAACGCCATTGTTCTTCTGCCCAATTTCTGTGTTCAAGAGCCCATTGATATCGAATCCTACGATTGTGCATTGCTATAGGTGGTACCCGTAGCGGTCTTCGGGAATGAAGGTTCACTTCATGCAAGCGGTTTCTGACTGTTTGGTCGCTAATTAAGTTCCCTGAAGAGTGATGAAGCCTCACGGCTAACATCATGGCAGTTATTGTTGGAGCTCTTCGAGTTAAGATTTGAATATATCGGTCTTGTCTCCGTGTGGTGCAGCGATACCGTCCTCCATGGCGCTCAGCCACGGTACCAGTGCTTCGGTAACGTGTCCAAAGTCGACTGATAACACTCTGACTTGTATTCAGAGCTAAAGCCACAGTACGTTGCCGGGAACCAGCTTCTATCATTCCCACGGCTCTGAGCATTTCTTCCCTGCTTAAATGACGTCGCCGCTCCATAATAACGTTGGTTTTAATCAGTAGTAGGGAAACAGTAGCACTAATAATGTCTTCAATGCGTTGTATGTTTTTATAGGGAAAATATTGACAGCTGATTTTCATCTTTTACTCGAATTTGATTCACAGTTCCTGATTCAAATTATGAAATGCACCAAAAAGGATCCATATAAATTTATAAAATCATAAATTTATTACAAAGCCACATCTCAATCTCAAGAAATCCGCTTAAAAATGCTTGATCCCTAGACACTTTTGATGTGTGTATATAATTTCTGTAACAGATTGGATTTTAAAAACCTTTCATTTGACAGCCATCACAAATTGATGTTACTCCGCCAATCAAGAAGAATCTGATGACACCTCGCGTGTTAAAATACGTTTTTCTGTTCTATTACGCGGTTCTGCCCCTTCGGTTATACGCACGGCAAGTATTTACCTGGTGAACGTTCCATCAGTCAGGACTAGGTGATTTGCTTATTCGTTTACCTATGACGCGTATAGTTCAGGACTGGAACAGTTCTGGAACAGATTTTCCCGTCCGATGGTAATGGTTGGTGCGCATGCAGACTAATTCCAAGCACGATGGTAACAGACAGTAATCTGTATCGAACGAGTTCAATTTATCAGACGCGCAGTGACTTTATAAAACGATCCTTTTTGCAATGTGCAATAAAATTCGTCAATACGATCAAAATATAAGGACGTTGATGTCGCATGCTGTGGTCGATGCACTTCCCAAATAATAAAATCAAATCGGAAGCTCGTTCCCAAATTGCATTTCAATCGTGAACGTAATGAATAAAAACATCAATTGTTCCCATGGTACCTAACGCACGATCGGGTTCAATCACACCTCTTCCTTCCTGAGGGACGACCATACAAGGATGCGACGGCACACATACACCTATATTTGGTATGGTACGTGACAGACCATTGGTACTGCGACATAATTAATTCGGACTATCGCCAAATTCGTCGACATCCAGGTCCGGTGCGAAACCGTGCTGAATTATAAAGGTATAAAGTCTATTTTGGCGAGGTGCGGCTCGGAACTAATTGTCTAATCGTAACCGTCTTTTGCAAGGCCTCCTCCTACGTTGTGTCTGCCCACATCCAATTCTCCTGGACATAGAACGTTCGCAAATTGGCCCCAATTTCTTGCACGTAACTACAGCTCAATAGAATAGCATATTCAGTAAACACAACTTTTTACACTAGTAACGACTACACACATGATAAAACATTGACAGGAGCCTAGGAGGTACACCGGTAAACGAAGAAGGAATGACAATCGAAAGAGCTCGTGATAAAGATAAAGCTGAATGCTTTTTAGTTTCACAAAACATTTAAAGTACAGCAAAGGAAAATGGAACTAGATAAAAAGGTTCCTAAAAAGTAGAGATAACAGCCGTCGCCAGAAATGTGTCACACACTTCAGAATGTAGGTTATCGGGAGTTAGTAGCAGGTGAAAAAAATACAATCTACTTCACTCAAATAAACTATTTTACTTATTATTATAAAAGAAAATGGCATAAAAGTACCGCTGAATCATGCAACAGATGGGCGTATTGCTTTAAGAGCTATAGATTGTATCCGTAAAGAGATTAAAACAAAATACAATAAAACTTATTCATTGGTTGACTGTACACACTGTACAGCTAAAAACAAAAAGATAAGAGCTTAAAGATAAATATTTTTTTCTATTGTGGATTAAAAAACTGTCTCGCAAATACACGATCATCCACAACTTATTTCCACATCACATAACGACAACGA
Source organism: Furcula furcula (assembly GCA_911728495.1). Lineage (NCBI taxonomy): Eukaryota > Metazoa > Arthropoda > Insecta > Lepidoptera > Notodontidae > Furcula > Furcula furcula. The sequence goes on from OU452243.1 coordinate 5,734,188, forward strand.
ACTCGTAGTCTCCTAAAAAACTTATTCGGTTAACAAATGATACCGATTCGCTCCACCCAAGAGCTTTTACAATCTCGCCGTAACTAACGACTAATTACAGTAGTCGTATAGTCAACTGGTATGTGTATAACAGGTGCGTAAATAGAGCGCTACAGCTCGGCCTAGATTCTACGGTATAGCCAACGAGTAGCCACAAAGTTAGACTGTGAAGGCCGAATACATTGCTAATAATGGATACTGAAGGATCGTAATCTTGTAACAAGCAAGAACTCTTAGCGTGGGTGAAATCAAATTTTTTAGTATAATGGTTACATACATTTACATTAAAATAAAAATATTGTAGACCCCAATTTTCCTTCTTGATACAAATTTTTATGATGAATCTTAAAAAAATGTAAAGAACCTGAAATTATTGCCATTTTCTTAAAACATACGGAAAACCCACTTAACTTCTTCTTAATAAACATACTTCAAATGTTTGCGTCATTATAAGAAATTACGTAATTCCGAGCAATTCCGGCTAAAAGTTAATCAAAGAAATATTTTATAAATTGCACGTAAAACGGAACCTTTCTAACGGAACTTCATGTCTCCCCAGCCACAAACACTGCAATATCCTATTACTATTTATAAAAAAGATATAGTGTGCTAGAATGCAATTCGCTTCACCTTGAGAACGCAGCGCTGTTGTGAATTTCTTGGGAAAATTCTAGACGGTAGTGCGTGTACGCGCCTAGGTACCTAGTTAAGCCAGGTCACTAACGGTATCCCGCACTACAAGTGCATTACAAATAGCTATAATGCATCTTGCACCAACATACATTCACAACTAGGTAGGGACAAGTTCTTTAACCTCAGAAATGTTATCAGAAACTATTGAGGGCATACAAACAACGACCCGTGCTATTGAAATATTATCGAATACGGTGGCGGTGGGAAGACTTTCTTGAATGCATCAGTTATCGCGTTCTTTTCACCTTATCGGGTGACCCAGCTAACAATTGTTCAACTATACTATGCCACGCGCATGCATCGCCGTTAAACAATATACCGAGAAGGTTGACTCACGTTCTTGATGATAAAAACACATTCAATGTAGAAGATACAAGTCCTAAACGGGCATTAAATAATTTTGTAAATCACTAAGTACTTCCTTGTGCAAGGGATTAGAAAAAACCTCTTTAGTGTCAGATACTCTGCTGCAAAGAAGCTTTGAGTAAACTAAGTTTCGCTATGAAGGCCAAGATAACGGGATAAATGACTGAGCTCAACCTTAATAACTGTTCGGATATTTCAGATGAACAGCGGTAGAGTATAGAACTGCTTTTAGGATGGCCTGCCACTTACCATTAGGCAAACGTCCTGCTAGTCTTGTTACTAAGTTGCATATACAAAATATATTTCAAATACCAAGTAATTTATGGCATCGACGTAAACACGTGTTTTGTATCTAAATTTACGTACGCTATGAAACTAATTTGCAATTCAAAAGAGGCGTCGGCTGTCGGAAAGGATAACGAACGATAATATGTAAGATGCAACATAAGAACAAGAAATGAAGCATTCTTTCCAAGCGGTGGATCTGAGTTAGCACAAATGGTGCCACCATATGTGCACCTGACGCGACGTGGAAAACGGAAAATTGGGAACCTAAATGCGGTGCGTTGAACCGCCCGCAATTGTCTGGCTTGCCTAATGCAGTGAGTCAGAATATCATAGCAAGCCGCAATCGCCCACGTGTATTGTTACATATTGATCGCGAAATACAAAATACTACAAAATACAATTCTGCATTGAAATTGCACGTAGGCACTGCTAAATCGAAAACTGTAATTAAACGCAGACGAGACGAGCAATTATTCACTCGATCCAGGATAAATCGCACAAATAATGAATTTAAAAGCAAATGACTACACCGTCACGGCATTAGATATTCAGTAAAATAAAAATTCGTGAGTGCATTGAACCAAAAACGTGGTTCATTACTTACACATAACAGGGGTCGTGAGCGTTTCTGCTTTTTACATGCAAAATATTTTTTATCAAATTTTTACCTAATACCAATAGAATATGTGGACGTTTTTGCCGAACATTTCATCGACGTTAGCGATTTTAATGATCTTATAAAGCCAATATTTTTTAACAGACAAAAAACACACGAACATATTGGCAGATATTAAATTCATACACAGGTCGCTATAATCTAGACATGATCAAGCTTAAACATATCAAAGATCATCTGAGTGTATGGATGGATGGATGGTGATGTCAGCCGGGCAAATCTAGAGGACGTCGATATATTACCGTGGATTGTATGCCATCGGCCTAAATTCAGCACTCTGACAACTGATTTATGCTCCATCTCAGGTGTCAAGAATGGAGACAATACAAAAAACTGTAGCAATTACATACACAGAAACTACAATGCATGCTAATGTCTAGGATATTAATCATCCGGTTCTAAGCTTTATGTAATGTCAAGTGACATCGTTAGAAAATACATAGACGTCAACTAGATCTATCACGATGCTATAGGTACGCGTGCTAAATCTCAGAATAATAATACACGAGTGATGTTATAAAAAAAAGAAATAATACCTGTTGCTGACAATATGCGTACAGAGAATCATTTGTTACTAGTTGCTATGTGTCACTGGGAACTACGCCCGACAGTCGCTTGATACGATGTCTAAAGATTTGAGCTACTGTTCAATAAGTAGATATTTTTTATTGACATCAACATATACAAGCGTACATCGATGTTAGGTTCTTAAGTTTCTGTAAGTACCACAAGTTCCTCTAGGTTCCTCTTAGAAGCCGTAACTATTGGCATAAGTGGGCAAACATTGTAACACAGTACAGTTTGCTGTTGTAGCTGCACGGAACATAAAATGTCTCCAGGCACCGTAGAGCTTTTGTTAAATTACCGGTCACACATAAACAAATGCAAATTATTTACACACGATTTTATACTCGGCATCTTTCATTTAAGAGTCGAGTGAACCGTAAGTTTATATTGTACACCATGCCGTAATATATACGCTTCAGTGCTTTTCCCAAGTGCGGTCGTTTCTCCAACCTACTTTCAAAGTGCATTCATCTAAGTACCTTTAGAAATTTCCGAGCGCACAGTGACACGCCGCCGAGAGACGCCACAAAACACTTGAGCTCACTTAAACATTTATGAGAATATAACAAGTTTGGACTACGACTTAATCTCTCTGACTAGACGGTTCGTTTATTGGCCAAAATTGTCTAATATGACCAATTACTGTGCATAAATTAAAAATACATTGACAGCAGATATCAAAACGTGCATTAATCAACATATTATTGAATCACCGTCTAAAAACTTGCATCGAATTCCGAGATAGGGTTAGGCACCTTTAGACAAACTTATAAATATATTATAATGTTGCTCCAACAAAAACCTGACTAAATCCTCGTATACTGATGACGTGAATGATGAATGCTAGACAATGTGTATTTGTCGTATTAGTAGATACCTATTAGACCACAGCTGATAATGGTGCAGGAAACAGGATAGAGATATTGAACAAGCTCAGACTTGTTGCAGTGTAGGTAAAAATAGATACCTGTTATAAAATAAAGATTAGACATTTATTATAATAACTAATCGTTACGTAAGACGACGTTGGCACCAACTACAATTTCGAATGACGGCAGTCGATTTATGGATGCAGCAGCATCCAAATAAAAGCAATATTTGACAAAATAAAACAAGAAATCAGGTTTTTAACAAATGTCCCCTTTACGTGATTCCAGTCAAAATATTGAGCATTTTTGCAACTTTGTCGCTATGTTAGCCTTGATAGCTAAAAGGAAAAATAAAACAAAGGTAGTTGACTCAGATGATCGGTGCAATGAACTTCCAGGAAATACTAATACATTTGAAGTACTGAAAGTCCATGGTATGTGATTGCGATCGCTGAATCACAGTCAGCAGAACTCAGGTGATCTAAGAAACATTGGTTTAAAAGAATTTATAGTATTTCGGTAAAAAAAAGGGAGTTGAAGATCAGACTTATACAGCATCAAACAAACAGTAGCGTCACGAATCGTGAAATATATTCAGCAAAACAAATATTAAATAATAGCATCTATAAAGATGACATCACCGTCTCAGCTGATCGCAAGTTGAAGGCTGGTCATTGCTAAAAGCACGTTGTAGGTGTACCGAATCCTGCTTATGTCGTATATCTAGTAATAGTGTCTCGTATGACAGCTTTGCAAATCGCAGACGGTTCTGCGTTAGTTATAGCAAAAATAATATATTGGTAGCACTGACATCAAAATACCTAGCATCTTGTTTTATTCAATTTACCTCCAAGACGATGCAATAAAAATGACATTTTGTTGGTATGTAATAGACTATAAATCATTATTTAAACACTATTTATAAGCTAAAAGCATATTCCAATAATAAAACATGAAATGATGAATCTTAAATTTATGTGTATACGCTTCAACGCAATCAGTGCGAATTTACGATAAAAATGAAAATGTATCGCATTTGATTCGTCCGAAAGTGTTAATTTGCCAATTACAAATTTGGTAAATATGCATTCGCCCACCCAAAGAGTAACAGAATCGTGCAAAAGTTTACACAGGTGCATGAGTGATCTTTGCCGCGACGACGAGTGCAATTATTTGCTAAGAACGTAAATGGATTCAACGTTTGATAACGTTTTTGAGAAAATCGTTTATATTCTTGGAATTAGATTATCTTGAAAAAAGTACAAGTATGAGATGGGTACCCTCGATGAAGCGTAGCAATTTTTTTACAATGACAGTAATTCTCTTTGAAATACTATGATCCCTAACTTAGAGATACTTTGCATAAATTTTGTTTTAAATTTAAATAATCAGAAGACAGAAAGACAAAGCTTTAGCTTGTCTGATTCATTGTTGTTAAGTATAGGACTTTTAAGTCACTATCAGTACGATACACGCAAGTGGAAAGGCATTTCAGAAATTCAACCCTTGACGTTTAATGACGCACTCATACTTAAGTAGTCTACTGATAATTTAACCTTCTTTTATAACGGTAGGTGAAAGAAAATAAAATTTGTTAGAAACTCAAAGAATATATTTGAATATATCACCATGCTATATATTTAAATGATAAAGAGTAACATTATAGTGATAGATATCTCCAAATGGGATCAATTCCTGTTTCTTCACGCTCTTAGTGACGAGAGATGGTCATCACCCTGATGCTAAGCAACACGCCTACCTATGGACAGTTCCATTTCAATGTCTCTCCTCACCTGAGACATTAGTTGAGACCTCACTTGAGCCCATTAATTTCTCTAGCAGTTTTTCAGAAATCATTCTCTAGCAGTGTTTATTACCAGAACTGCTATGACTACACTACTTAGCAGCAGAACTTATTTAACTATTACTACCTAGTTTACTTTCCTTCTTCCTCAATCTTTTAGACAAGGGATCTACCTGTCAACCATTATTTTACCTTTTAGTTCCAAATAAACGAGACTTATTTACAATAAAGTGAATATTGTATTCATACGTCGTCAATACTAATGCGCAAAAACATATGTTATATGCACATATTAATCGTATGATACTGCTTATCAGGACGCGCTGTATTCTTGGTGTTAGTGGGACATGCATAAAATTTGTAGGGTTGCTACAAAACTATTTATGTACACAGAACATAAATGTTTGACGTCTGAACCCCTACGTCCTTGTGACGACCTAGCTGGAGTAAATTACAGAGCTGCAATTTTAGCAATAAGCGCAACCCGAGACGCTCATAGCCAGTTGTAGTCACTGATAGGTAAACGATCAGTTGGATAAGCAACGTCAAGCAAGGTCCGTTCTTAGATGGGTGATCGTTCAGTGGCATTTGCCTGAACACCTCTGACACCAGGATGACCACGAAAATTACGACAAACCTCAGTGCAAATGCAAGGCTCAGCAATCGCTTGCATTCCGCCACTTCGTCATGACATGACCTCAATTCATAATATCGGACAGAATGGTAAATGGACGTAAGGGATGGTAAGGGAACCTCTACTTATGGCAAAAAATCACGTTTTTATTTTGAAATTACGTCACAGGGAAGTCAAAGACCACACCGATCTGTCAAGATTTTTTAATGTCGTGCTAAGCCCAATGGATAAGAATTTGGAACTTATTAAAGGTGGTTAAGAAATTAACATTTTTTCTGAGCGAGTACCCTATTATTATCAAGTCCACAGGTTGCAAAGCTATCAAGAATTCTGCATTCTCTGACATTGATAACGAGAGGATTCTACATAATAATATTATGCCGATAATAATATCCACGTTACGTATAAACATCATTGGTGGAGGTCATGGACAAGTTAGTGGCACACAGATACTGCATTTTCAGACGTGCTCTGTGCAAATATTGAAATGTAACTTAAACTATTTTCAATATTTATACCCGTGGGGTGTCCGGGTAATAATAGTCAGTGGACTGCGGCTGTGGAGTCTTGCGACTGCTGCTGATGATGATGACTTAAGCTAATATAAAGTAATCGCTAAACTCTAAAATCGCTTCACAAGTATATAAAAATGGAGTAGTTCTTAACAAAGACGACCATTTTCTTTCGAGGACAGAAACTCCGTTGCAACAAGAAAATCAGCAAATTTTCTTAATGTGTGTCATCAGCAGCAGCCGAAAGATGTCAACGCCGAACAAAGACCTCCAATTGGCCATAATCCACACGCTTCGCGGGCGGCTTAGGGGTCGCAGTATAGGTGGTAGGTAATCCAAAAGAAAGACGCTGCTGCCTGTCTTCTTACGGACACCCATCGAGAGGAGATGGGAGGGTCGTATTCTTACCCGGACACCCCACGGGACAATAACCCCCAACCAATATATGAAGTTTTTCCGTCTGATGGTAAGCGTCACGCCTAACCATAAACAGCTGCCCTCCGCTACGAAACAGAACAATGTTCACATAATGCTGCTTGAAGGCAGAATAACTGATATTCCAGTGGTATCTACCGGATCAATTATTTGCACATGCAACCTACCACCTAGTAAGTTTAATTAAATCTGGATTTGCAATTCCAGAACTACAAGCAACCCAGGATTGCCGGTATGGATGGATACATTCGTGGACAAAGCGATACACTCACTAGGGCATGTAAGAAACAAAGCAGGCGACAAAAATTAAGTACCAATAATTGACTCCAATGGCCTCTGCCCCAGAGTTCCCGTGTTTGGTATAATGAACCCTTCATTACGATGCTAATTAGGGTATACGATCGCTGCATCCGTTAGAGCAGCTACTAATTTTAAGGATAAACACGAACAAAGCGATAATTATTTGCATAGTAAATCAAAACGAAGGTTGCGATACATAGAAGTTTGGTAACACTATCCATATACTTTGAAAAAGACGACCAAGTAAATTCAATTAAGAACTATTTTATTTATTCAGAATTCATCAGCTCAGATGTATAATTATTCTTAGTGCTCTACATAATTACCATTATCAGCACTATTAAAAACTTTTTTGTCGAGCATAAAAAAAATATCGTAATACTATAAAAAGTACACACATCAAAAGTGTCTAGGGATCAACATATATTTTTGCAATAACTTTTCTCCTGATTGATATTAATTAATATTTTCTTTAAGGATTCATCAAATAAAGTGTTTTCGTTTGTCACAGTAACGATAAACCAAGTCACCTTTGCATTAATAAAGAAATTTGCCATTTTCCTAATAAAGGGATTTTTGACATTTGAACCACTAACACAAAAGTTCGAAAAAAAGACTGAAATAACAGTTTTCTTTAAAATTTTATTGGGTAACTTAAACAATTAATAATCCGTGTTTCTACCGCGAACACTAACAACACAAGAACATCGGTTTGGCATACTCAAAATGAGTTCATCCAAATCACGCTGTGGAATGGCCGCCCATGTTCGTTGCAACAACAAAAAAAGGTCTTCTTGCGACTGGATACCCTCCATATTCGGCAGAGCTCTTCTCTGTAGCATATCCCATGCATGCTCAATCGGGTTCAAGTCTGGCGACTGAGCAGGCCAGGGCAGGACATTGATGTTAGCTGCGGCGAGAGTCTGTCTTACAACTCTTGCGGTGTGCGGTCGTGCATTATCATGCATTAACTGAAATAAGGGACCGATTTGCACTTGTAGATGAACGATGACGTCTGATACAATCGTCTCAGCATAAATTTGAGCGTTACGGGTACCACCTATAGCAATGCACAATCGTAGGATTCGATATCAATGGGCTCTTGAACACAGAAATTGGGCAGAAGAACAATGGCGTTTCGTGTGCTTTTCTGATGAGTCTCGTTTTGGTATGAGACCGGATACAAGACGTATACGACACTGGAGAACCCCTGGACGCCAACAGCGATTAAAATCCTGCCAGGAAGTCCATCCTTATAGTGGTGGAACCATCATGGTATGGGCGGGTATTTGGATCGGCGGAAGAACTGAGTTGATTTGGATCAGAGGCAACCTCAACGCTCAAATTTATGCTGAGACGATTGTATCAGACGTCATCGTTCCTCTACAAGTGCAAATCGGTCCCTTATTTCAGTTAATGCATGATAATGCACGACCGCACACCGCAAGAGTTGTAAGACAGACTCTCGCCGCAGCTAACATCAATGTCCTGCCCTGGCCTGCTCAGTCGCCAGACTTGAACCCGATTGAGCATGCATGGGATATGCTACAGAGAAGAGCTCTGCCGAATATGGAGGGTATCCAGTCGCAAGAAGACCTTTTTTTGTTGTTGCAACGAACATGGGCGGCCATTCCACAGCGTGATTTGGATGAACTCATTTTGAGTATGCCAAACCGATGTTCTTGTGTTGTTAGTGTTCGCGGTAGAAACACGGATTATTAATTGTTTAAGTTACCCAATAAAATTTTAAAGAAAACTGTTATTTCAGTCTTTTTTTCGAACTTTTGTGTTAGTGGTTCAAATGTCAAAAATCCCTTTATTAGGAAAATGGCAAATTTCTTTATTAATGCAAAGGTGACTTGGTTTATCGTTACTGTGACAAACGAAAACACTTTATTTGATGAATCCTTAAAGAAAATTTTAATTAATATCAATCAGGAGAAAAGTTATTGCAAAAATATATGTTGATCCCTAGACACTTTTGATGTGTGTAGTATCAGCGACCAGGGAGACATAAAGCAAAGCCAATGCACGCGAAATCTTCAAATGACTAACTAGCGTGACCATATCTTTTATTTTCAAGAGAATCTATTCCAAAAGCTCGCACGCCAACTCCGCAACAGTGGGCAGAGATAAACGCGCCATGGGCATAATCCGTTACGGATGAGAAACCGTCAGGAACTAGATTATTTATAACTAAGGGCATCGTCCCTTTTATTTATGATACACGGTCCAGAGACTACAGTTTTTTAGTCGTTAACTCAAATAAAAAAATCTGTGCGAATCGCTGAAGCAATTAGATAGGTAGTAACTCTCTTTGTATAACAAAGCACTTAGTGTAGGAATAGGGTGCATGGCATGTGGCCAAGATGACGTGGCCAGTCAAAGCATAGATAAATGTAATTCGCATTAAGTGCGCTCATAAAACTAAACAGCCACATTCAATAAATCTGATGCCGATTCAAACGTAAGCAGTAAAGTAATCTTTAAATAATGACATCAATTACTTGATAAAGCTGATCCAAAGAATACGATAGTGAATCAAGGTCTTCCAATATCACTGAAATGCAAAAGCATTGGCATGGCATTAATCAAAGTTCTCAATATGAGTCTCAAAGGTCCAAATTCGATTATGATGGGCATAAAATTAACTGGATGGGCATAAAGATCTTATTTTTGAATATTGCATCGTATTTCGATCCAAGACTGGCATTGTAGGCGTCCATTTTAAACTGACCTAGACTCCTCATGTAGTGAACGCCCTTCGTAGAGCTCACAAAACACCGCAAACTATGGAGAACAATGGAAGACCTTTGTCTAGCCCCATCTAAGGTTCAAGATGTTAATATTTACCAAAAAGAAATAACTTTGCTAGCTAGACGCTTACGTCTAGAACATTAAAAACAGTTTGTCAAAATACTTGAGTATATCTTGATCAATTATTTTTACAAGAATTATGTAAACTACATGGATTTTCCTAGTAAAAAATCTCAGCCAACACTGGTTTGACGAGAATTGCATAATGGTCTTGCTCCAGTGATTATAATCCCTAACTAATGCATGTTAATGAACTATCATAAGCTCAGGTGTGAACGCCCTGAAGTTCAGATTGCACCGGGCACGCGGCTACGAGTAGGGCTACCAAGGGCGGAATAACGTTTAAACCAGAATAAGCTTACAACTTTGGGCCAGACGAAACATACAACCTTTAGACCAGAAAAAGCCTTGGTATAATACAAGTACTGTTTAAACGAGACGGATTATTATGACTAGATCAAAAAAAAAATAAGCTTATTTATAGATCTAAATTAGGTAATAAAAAAAACTATTGCCCCTATAATTATAAATCGAAGTAAAGGTCAATGAATCTCTGTTTTATGACTAGTTGTTAATGTTAAATGCTTGTTGTAATTCGATGTCGCAGTTATTTTACTTAGACTACTTAGACTCTATTTTTATAAGTTTTTTGTTACTTCTGAATATTCATTAGTCGGTCAACGCATGCTCGCCGATTTTAAAAAGACCTGCCTTTTTCATAAACGAAATTACGATTTTTAAACGATTACGTATTATTGATCTACAATGTTAGAATTTAAATTTAAAATATCGGTGGTAAAAATATTCTAAAAAATTACACAATATTTTTTTTGTTAAGATTAATTTTTAAATATTTTTTTATCCAAAACGTCCGATACGCACAACCCTAGTCGTAGCACAGCGAAAACTTCACGCTTCGTTTACCAAACCCTTAAGTCCATGATCATGGCATACAGTACCATAGCACTGAACATATATCAGAGCAAAAACATTTTAATTAAGAAAAAATAAAGTTATGGTAGTGCATTTTAGACTTCATAATGATATCGTAAACTTTTTGTACGATGTAACTTAATTGGATTTCTAGACTTTGATTTTGCAACTCTCCACCCACCTTTATGCTTCTGAATTATTTTAATGACGAAATAAAAAAGTTAAACGATGAGGATCGTTGAACAAAGAGTTGCTATTAATACAAGGGTTTTTAATTCATAACCAAACATTGACAACACTATAAATGAAACAAAGATATCTGAAATTCTAGCAACTTATTCACGGAGCAATATCTCCCACCGCAAATGTTCCGAACTAGCCACAGACAATAATCTTCCCGGTTCGTAGACCCCGGTCGCGATCGCAAGCCCACGACTACCTGATTTGTCCACGTGGCAAAGGAATAACTTATGCAATATAATATAGCTAGGCACTGAGTAATCGACTATGCTGAAAGCAGAACAAAAAACATGCAGGCGCATGAACATTACAAAAAATAAACAAGTCAGATTATTCACGTCTCATTCTAAGCCAGTTTAAATGAAAAAAAGGGAACAGCTATAAGCCTATATAAAGTACGTTTATCGGAAGGATCCGGATCTGAGAAGCACGTGCCATGAGTAAGTCGGGATATTCGGGATCGCTCGTCCTTACGAAGGCCGAACCGCAACGAATTCTGTGCCCGTACCGCACTTACGCAACGATTATTCACGCCGGCTATTCACATTTGTGGTGACAGTAGCACCATGAGTCGAGGAGTTTCGTCAGAAATACCGACCAACATTACGGGCTAAGGTTTTTTAAGGTTGCGACTTGTTGATCTCAAATGGTATTAGGACTGATGATCCGGTCAAGGAAAACAGCTATCTAAATAACACGGAAGGAAGGAACTTGAAGTTTTTAAGGTGTTGCCAGATCATTTACTGAAACAGCATCCTTTTAGACACTACACAACTACCTACCTGTGCCACACCACTTTAATGGTTTAAGTAATTGCGTTGCTATTACTTTCTTCAGAGAATGATATACTTAATGTAATTGTAAAATCAGAAGCTTGAGCTAGTGATATTAAAAGATTTTTGACGTGAAACAAACCATCACCAATTATCTCGCACCAAGCAAACGCGTGCCTTTACGGTATTGTTCACCAGAAATAATTAAAATTGTCCAATTACATGGTGTAACCGGAGTCCGTTATTAAATTTCTCATCCAAGTCGTATGCTATAATTCCCGGCACAATTAAATTCGTCTAGCCCTTTAACTAAATTAGTGTACTTTCACCATGTTATACAATACATTTAAATAGAACAATCGCGTCCAGGTAGCGAAGCGCGAAGCTTCATGAATTAAACATAAGCCACCACTATCCATGGACTGGACTCCATGGTGCTATGATTTAACCGCATTAATTTTGCTATATAAAAGTTTTAATTACGTGAGAAGTAACAGTGGGCCATTAACCTTGCTTTATAATTACTCCCGTTGTGTAACTTCATGGAAAGTTTGTAATTAGATAGTAACTATGAGTAACTGTATCAAACCCTTTATTTAGGAAAGAATGAAGAGTCTTTAGATTATTCTATAAAAATAACTTGTATGGTACTGAATAAATAGTTAAGATTTCCATCAGTCGAGCAATTTCAGGCGACGCAGTTTAGAATCGTCAAGCCTCCTTCAAGCCTAAGAAAATACTGTTAAATCGAGTGGGAGCAGCTCTGACAAACTTCATTGAATTGCAAAATCAGGATATCGGCATCAGATACTGTATATGTATTTGCAGTTTTATTAACCGACTTCAAAAAAGGAGGAGGTTCTCAATTCGTCTGTATATATATATATATATATATTTTTCTTTTTATGTATGTTCGCGCATAACTCTGGCAATTATTAACCGATTTGAAAAAATCTTTCTTCCATCCATTCTTCAATCCATTGATTGGGTCCCATAAAAAAATTATTGCTTAGTAATTAGTAGTTCCTAAAAAAACAAGAATGGTGACTGCGCACTGAGAGTTGCAAGAAAGCCTATATAGATGACGTTTTAGTCGCTCGGACTCGCTCGGTCATAACTCTGGCAAATACACACATCAAAAGTGTCTAGGGATCAAGCATTTTTGGGCAAAAAAATGGGCAGAAGAACAATGGCGTTTCGTGTGCTTTTCTGATGAGTCTCGTTTTGGTATGAGACCGGATACAAGACGTATACGACACTGGAGAACCCCTGGACGCCAACAGCGATTAAAATCCTGCCAGGAAGTCCATCCTTATAGTGGTGGAACCATCATGGTATGGGCGGGTATTTGGATCGGCGGAAGAACTGAGTTGATTTGGATCAGAGGCAACCTCAACGCTCAAATTTATGCTGAGACGATTGTATCAGACGTCATCGTTCCTCTACAAGTGCAAATCGGTCCCTTATTTCAGTTAATGCATGATAATGCACGACCGCACACCGCAAGAGTTGTAAGACAGACTCTCGCCGCAGCTAACATCAATGTCCTGCCCTGGCCTGCTCAGTCGCCAGACTTGAACCCGATTGAGCATGCATGGGATATGCTACAGAGAAGAGCTCTGCCGAATATGGAGGGTATCCAGTCGCAAGAAGACCTTTTTTTGTTGTTGCAACGAACATGGGCGGCCATTCCACAGCGTGATTTGGATGAACTCATTTTGAGTATGCCAAACCGATGTTCTTGTGTTGTTAGTGTTCGCGGTAGAAACACGGATTATTAATTGTTTAAGTTACCCAATAAAATTTTAAAGAAAACTGTTATTTCAGTCTTTTTTTCGAACTTTTGTGTTAGTGGTTCAAATGTCAAAAATCCCTTTATTAGGAAAATGGCAAATTTCTTTATTAATGCAAAGGTGACTTGGTTTATCGTTACTGTGACAAACGAAAACACTTTATTTGATGAATCCTTAAAGAAAATTTTAATTAATATCAATCAGGAGAAAAGTTATTGCAAAAATATATGTTGATCCCTAGACACTTTTGATGTGTGTATTTACCAATTTCAATGATTCTTTTTTTATTCGAAAGAAGAAACCACTGTATTGAATCTGTATATTACAACCGGATAAGAACTTCCTGGAGGACCATGAACGATGTGGAGGAATTTATCTGGTAAAAACCATAAAACTGATGTTCTCCATTACATTGCTCTGACAATTATGAACCGATTTCGATGATTCTTTTTTTATTCGAGAGAGTAACTACTATGATGTTTCCATGCAAATTTCATTACGACCGGATATTATTTTCTGAAGAAACATGAATTATGTAAAACTATGTAGACGATAATGTGATCATAACCTACCTAGATAATTTTTCGGTTTTCGATGGTTCAATCTTTATATATGAAAATATCACTAAAAAGGTTAAAATAAAATCTTTTTTAAAAAAAATTGAACCGACTTCAATATCACTGAAAAGTATAAAATAATTTAAATATTATTGAAGTTGGTGCCAAATATACACAGCAGGTACGCTAACACCAACTTCAATAATATTTAAATTATTTTATACTTTTCAGTGATATTGAAGTCGGTTCAATTTTTTTTTAAAAAGATTTTATTAGAAGTAGAGTTCTAACTTCCATTGCGAAGTTTTAGAAAACTTATATTGAACATTGTTTTAAACATTCATCACGATTTACAATACTATAGTTACTTACAATCATCACTCATAAACAATCCTGGCAATAACAGATTTATTGCTTTTGGTTATAAGTCAATATATAACCATTGTTCATGTTGCATTTGTTTGTTATGCAGGAATTTGACGAATTCAATATTGAGTGACACATAATTGGCTCAAGTTATAAGTGGTTGTTATTATCCTTATAACGTGTATAGAAAATCTTAATTCGATAAGTTAATATGTGACTGGCTTGAAAATTGTTGATTATTTTCTTAATTTAAACAATAGGTAGGACAGTTACTTGCAAGCCTAGATTCCACTGCGGTGGCTACTACAAAAGCGGTAAAATAACAAAAATAAAAGCATCGTGGCAGACTCGCAAGCAACCTATCATTACGACTCGAAATTTTGAACGAATCATTGTCATTACCTTCTATTAGGCAGTAGCTGGCAAAAAGACAATAAGTTTAGAGTATTGACTTTTGATTGGTACAGCACTTTAATAGGTATTTTTTTGTTCGACTGAAGACTTATTATTAGTTGCGTTTAGTCTACGCGAAGGCAGAGATGTATTTGCGATAGAAAAAATTAAGACAGTCAATCGATTTGCTTATCAACCGATGATAGATCTATTTTAAGATAATAATGCCTGCTTAAGACCTTATTAACACTCGTTTCTGTCTGCCTAACTTGCATTATGAATACTTGTATATGGACTTAAATTCTTATAGAGCTGACCACTTTACCGAGCAAGCGCAGCGAATTCAATTTCCTTTAAAAGGCAGTAGCCCTCCGTACATCGAAGTAAATATAGAAGAAAATTGTCTAACAACCATGTTGGAATATACCATAAAAAACAAATAAACAGCGAGACGTTACTATCTTACGGAAAGTTAAGTATGTCCGCTTAGCAGTAAGTAACATTATTAGCGTGTTTATCCATATTTTTGTTCAAAATTTGGTACGAGTGCACTTAGGAACAAACTGCAAGTCACCAACCTTAAATGAACACCAAGCTTTTATGTTTATACCGTAAAATATATAAAATTAGATAGCAAATGAGCACTGTGGCAATGCGCAAGCTCTTCCAATATAACAGAATGTGAAGAGGCTCATTAAACCGCAGCTAGATTATACTGCAATCTTGCGACGCAGTTTGCAGTGTGTATTCATTCCCAATAATTATTATGTGGAGAACCTGTCTGAACTATAAACAACATAAAATATATTATTATAATTTATCTGTAATAATAAACGATTTTCGATTGTTGACCATACTTAAAGAAGAGAGAGCCTGTCTTTAAAGAAGATAAAAAGCACACCAAAAAATGACGTTAGCTCAGAATTGTTCCAGAAGAAAACATCAGAATAGAACTTTGCATTAATTGATAAGACCTGGACACACTGAAGGATTCATCGTTTCACGCATATTCTGAACAAGAGGACATAGATAATCATTTGGAACTCTGTGACTAAATGGAGTCACTTTCCTATTAAATTTGCACAACTATCCTCAAACATTTAATAGTTATATTTGCTTTACAATTCAGTTAGGACGGTAAACATATGAACAGTGCACTCTGTTTCCTTTATATGTTTTTATGACTCAAATGTCAAATGAATATCACACATAATTACCATAAGAATTACGTGTTTAGCCCATACTCGGAATATTAGCACGGAAAATGATGCAATATACTGCATTGTATTCATGTATGCTAAATCAGCATAAATCAAATCAGTCAATTTTGGTATATATTATTGTAAATAGTGAAGTCAGCCAAACGACTCATAAATCATTTTGTTATTTAGATTTTAACGTAGACTGTGGACAGTCTACTTATCACTCCTGTTTAGAAGAAAGACTCATCATCATCATCATTCATACTAACTACGACTCCATGGAAACAATTATTACGGGCTCACAATACACTATTTTCAAACAGCTTCACATATGAAATCAAAACACCTAAAGACTTTATTGTAGGGTCAGAATCGGCTTTTAGCTGTAACTTAATAAGTCTGTTCGCTAAAGATTCCAAGCCACGCACACCCAAGTGAACCAATCCCACCGTCTAAACCGTTGGAGCACTAACTATCGATATACGTCTGAATTATAAACGGAACTCTTAATATAACAGGAAGGATTACTGGGCAATAAATCACGGTGAATTATAGTAGCCGATTGTAGAACTTAAGAGCAATCACGGGCACAGCAAGGGAATTATCAATACATTGACCGCGTATGCTGGTCACCAAAAACAATGCCTATTCGTGCTTCAGTGTGCATAAGGCCAGGTTTGACCGCTGTTTGTGTTCCGTCTAAGGTTAACGGCTCCATTGATGTTATGGTAGCCAGGCAGCACTGCCGACCATGATTCAACTAAGCTAGTGCTTGGGTGCTTGTACTTTAAGACGTAGTAATGTAAAATAAACCGCAGATTTTTCTCCTAGTCCTGAGCAACTTGAAACTCGAATATTTCGCCATGGTTATATCCCATTCAGTTGAGTTGATTTTAACCGATTTAGCAAGCATGTTCTGACTACTGGTTCAGCTTATTTCATGAACATACCTAAGCGGAGTTTTGGTAGTCTTTGTTTTACCCTCTACAGTTGGTCCCATCCATTTTTTTGTTGTTGCTATCAAATAATTTTCCAAGTAGGATACCAACGCCTAGAACAGCTTGATGTAAATCCAGTGCGCCCACTTATTCACAATTCAAACAGGTTACTCGCATGAAGTAATAATTATTGCGTTTATAGCCAGAACCGCTATTCAGAGTTTTTAAATGCAACTAAGTTCCTGGAGGCGATACTAGGGGCGATTCACACTAATAGAGGTACATTGAAGTGTATAAAACGCACGGAAATACAGATAATAAAGTTTATCAACTCTGAATAGATCGTAATATTACTTATGATAGCCTAGATAGATGTTCTCACGATGCATTTGAACCTTTTGTTAAAGTTTTGGATACACGAGCAGTTGAATGTAAGATTATTATTTTATTTTTGATCAAAGCTCCACCTATAAAACATAAGTTACTGACTAATCACGACAAAAGCCAATAAACGTATTTTACTTTGTATAAATTAAATATTTTAAATTTAAAGAATCGCTGTGTGGGTGTATGTTGTAGACGTGCAGTAGTATTTATGTGAATGCATTTGCTAAAGATAAAATGATATCATACACATTCAGATTTATTTAAATATATAGCCATTAATTTATTATCTATGCAATTAATTATATATTTCAAAAATATTTCACAAATCTACTAACTTATTACACGTGTAACAAGTTGTTAGATGAAAATTTTGTACGGTATGGCCGCTAGACGAGTCGGAATACGCAAGCTATCATGGCTAAAAATATCAGAAAGTAGACTGGCATTGCCAGCGTGGAGTATATATTTCGCTTGGTAGTGGACCAACCTAGATTTGAGTAGCAGACGGTCAATCTTCAGTAGTAAAGAGGCACTGCAAGAAGATGACCAGTCTATTCCTTAAAGTTATTTATTATAAACACCGTAACCCGTGGGCTGTCCGAGTAACAATAGCACCCTCCCATTACCTCCCGTTGGGTGTTCGTAAGAGGCGACTAAGGTAACACAAGAAGACGGGCAGCAGCGTCTTTCTATGGGATTACCTAGCACCTATATCCGACCGACGGTCATAACCGACCTTTTTTTTTCGACGCGGGGGAAATCTTCCAAAGATCCCCGGGAGCTGTGGGGCTCGACCGGGGTATGTGGGATTCTTACCCACTAAAACCCCCGCGGCTCGCATCGGCACATGAGAGTGGGGACACCAGGGCTCTCCGGTGGGATCTGCACCAGGGGCCCCTCAGTGCCTTGCCTTTGAGCCCGCCGCCGGGGGGCGCATTGTAGCCCCCCGGGAACCTGTCACGGTGCTCACGGGGACGGGGGTCGCAACCCCGCCGCCGTCCTCAATGGACGTTCAAAGGGCCCACACCCCGAACGTCCAGCGACTCCGAAGGGGTCATAACCGACCTACTGGCCCTATTTGGCCGGCCACCGATCAGCCATCACGCCTGCGTTTATACATTTATTGTTCCATTGTTGATCTTGTAAAGAAAAACATTGTATATGTAAACTGCGATCATCAAGCCGCCTGTCAAGCGTGGGGATTATGGCAACCCCTCCCTTCTAAGGGGGAGGACTTTGTCCAGCAGTGGACGTGTTTCGGCTGCTGATGATGATATAAACGCATTCGAAAACACGTGTAGATAACTATGGCCTCGTGCAACCTGTAACCAGGTTGTTCACACCGCAACACAATTTCTGATGCGTGACGACAGAAGAACGCTGTGAACTGTGTTTTTAACATTTGCTTAGCACCAAAATTAGAAGCATTTATTATTTCAACATATAAAAAGACAGGCATAGTAAATTAAAAAATATAACTTCATTTTTAATGACCCCGCGATTATACCTAGTGACGTCACTAGGTGGCGTTAGTGAACGCTGTGTTTTAAATTATGCACATACATTATTCAAATGGCTGTAATATGCGTATGTAGTGTAGTCATTAGTTTATTACCCAAACTCTGTAAAGAATAATGTGCCTGACCGATACGACCGATCTTTCACAAGATCAGCCATCTACACAAGATATATTAGAGAGCAGAAGTGCTTGTGTAGACACAAGTGCACCCTCTTTTCATTTACTCTCACAATCCGATACGAAAGATCGACACGAGCGGGGGGGATAGGTCAGGCGCAGTCTCGACTTTTACATGCTCATACGACGCATGACATCTTAATTTCCAGTTTCCGATCCGCCATTCTTGTATTGTAAGGGATTTAAACATATCAGGCAAAAAAAAAAACATTTTTGATGAAACAACGCCTAACTAGACCGTTCCATACCCTATCCGGCAATTGCACATTATAATACATACTTCAATGTCCGGCAATGCCATGCACTTGCTGTCAAAACTGTGAAACAAATCGCAACTTCCTCGATCAGGCGACATTGCCGCTACGCGCCGCCACAGTGTATATAAATACAGCAGTCTATATTGTCTGTCTGTGTGTGTAATAAGAGCAGAATTAGAGCAATTTCTTTATAATTACTTATACTGTGGTACAGTCAACAGGTTGAACAGTCTGTCCCGGGCACTATACGGGCATGATAGGTGTACCCTGTCTTCTTTACATAGTCATATTGAACCCTACCAATTGTCTTTAGCTGGTCACCTGCACCGGTCAGCCATCACTCCTGTGTATTTTGATCTTAACAAGACGTATACCCCCTTACAAGCATAAGAGAGTAATAGTCGTTTCAGGACCTGGTACACACGGCGACACCTCAACTTAGACTGTTTGGACGCTGAACTATTAGAGAGTGTCCTAATAGAACGCGATCAGGCGATCATCGCAACGAGTGTCGCAACGCAAATACTGTTCGCGCGACCGCCGGTTAGGACACTCGTTGTGATCGCGTTTAGTTAGGACATCGCCTTATATGTTGAACGCTGCGAATCGAGACGTGATAATGGTGCGATACGTTGTTGTTATTTCGTACCACACGTCGAGCTCGGAACGCGGTCTGCGTCCGCTGGCCACCGCTTGTATTGCCCCATTCCAACAATTCTCTGTGTTGTTTGTAGCGTAGTAACCGTTAGCTGTTAACTACGGTGTCTAACTTGATGTGTAGGCGTGTGTACATTCATAGCACGGTCATAGTATTGCCCGCACACTTTAAATCAAAAACGCTTGTTAAATATTTGAAGCCACCTAAAGTATTGGGCTATTATAATTTACTTGTATATGAGAAAATTTAAAGGCGCTCATAACCAGTTGTAACCACTGTATAATAAACAATTGTAATTTGTTAAGCATATCGGGCAAGGTTTAGTGGCATTTGAACGGATGTCTCTGTGCTTTTGATGTTGGTCCTGGTTATTGTCATCTACAGTTGTAACAGCAGTTATTAAGCCATATCAGAGGCCTAAAGACTGCTTGAACTACTGTGACAACAGGTTGGCCACTAACCAAACACTAAAATATGGTATGGCCAGAATCATTTAACAAATGTTTCTGAAATGTTCATTGGTATCTACTAGTTGCCCGTGGGGTGTCCGGGTAAGAATAGCACCGTCCCATCTCCTGCTGTTGGGTGTCCGTAATTACATACACTCTGGTATGTAATATATCTCACATTGTGTTGTGAAAAAAAAAATTACTAGGTGTCAAATGTGAATTGATAAATCATCTGACACACCCTTGTTTACTTTACTGTCAACCTTTTATTTTAACAACCCTTGTTTTTGTCCCACTGTTGGGTATGGGCCTCCCCTCGAGATGAAGGGGCTTAGGACATAGTCCATCACGCTGGCCAGTGTGGCAGACTTTACAGGGTATTTGAAAGCTAGTTAAGCTTTTTCAGACATGCATGTTTCCTCACAATTTTTTCCCTCACCGAAAGCTAGTAACAATTGCACATGATTAATTAAAGAAATCAGAGGGATGAGCTGGGTTTGAACCTGCACACCTTGTTTTCCAAGGCAAGCGTTCACCCACGGAGCTGTCACTGCTGTTAGCATTAGAGAATTGGCTGTTGCAATTTAACACCCAAACATCCAAGACAAGTGGTAGGTCCCTTGTGCAAGGAACCTTCCAGGTAGTTAGTTACTACTGCTGTGACAGATGTTCTGCCACCAGACATAGTTTAATCATTGCAATGTTCCAGGGCAGACTCAACGGACTGACAGTGTGGTGCAGCTGTCTATATGCAGATGTGTCTCATCACTAGGATTGATGAAAAACAGCCTGTACCTCATAAGGATATACTGTATAAAATTGTCGCTTTCTACCGGATTTAAAGCTGTGACATCACTGAAACACTACAGTGACTTCAACTTCAGAGTTCAGCAACGTTTGATAACAAAAATAAGTGGTATAAAAACTTCTCTCTACAATTCTTTATAAACATAATGTGGGTACTTTAGCAAACTGAATAATATTGCACAAAACATGTAATAGAATAAAAAATTGTCATGGTAAGTTATTTTACTTAACACATTATGTGTAATCTTTTTTTAGCACATCTGATAACACAAAAAAAATTGTATAACTGTGTATTCAGGTAACCTCCACCGAAAACAATGTTAGCATTTAATACTTATAACCACATGTTTTATTCAATCTATCTGATTGGATCATTCTTTTGTTTTGAAGGAAAGTAGTGGAAATAATACTAAAGATTTGAAGAATGATCGTAGAACTATTGAGTAAATGACAGGGATATTATGTCTTCAGCTGCTGATAATGGTTAAGGGGAAATAAAAAATGTGCATAACATGACGAGTTTAAAGGGAAGAGTTAAAATTTAGCATATTATGTAAATGAAGAATTAATCTTAAAGCTAAACATAGCTCTATTTTATTTAAAATATTTTTAAATTTATAAAGCAATATTAGAATTGGAATTCCCTATTCCAGATCAGAATGCTGTCAACATATCATCAAATAGCTTCATTCCTCTTGCCATATAATACAAAACTGAATACTTGTTAGATAAATGCAGATAACCACAGTTTTACCAGAGAGTGCACTGTGAAATTTGCTATTATTATTGAAATAACTTATTTTAAATTCTCTAATCCTGAGATGTATAGGTATGAGATGTTTGCAGGTACTGGTACTCACCTTGAAACGCCGTCTGCCAATTGTTACCAGCCCGACACGGCGTGAATCTGTCCCCGTTTGTGTGATCTGCAGGAAACCTGAGGCACTGCTTCTTGCTCATTGGACTGCATTGCTGGAGCAGCCGCGCTTCATAGTGCTTGCTAAACATTTTCCACAGTACCAGTCCGACACACTGATAATTCAAATCGTCCGTAAATAATAAACTTGAGGGTATATGGAAGATAGTAGACTAGAATATTTTTGTAGGTAGCAAAGTCCTCAACCGAGCATCGTACGTGGGCCTCCGAACGTCCAATTCACACTGTTTACTTCAGTGCCCGGAGTCAAAACAACCAACATCGGACACAGGAGTGCACTCATCGACTGCTCCGAACCATTTGACTACATTAACCATGGTCCGTAGCGCAACTGAATACATTTTTCACGGGCACTCAAAGATAGCGCACATAACGAATTCCTCCCAAGAAAATGGTTGAAATGTTGTTGTTTTGATACACAGTCACGATTTTTAATAAGAATTAGATGTTTTACGTAATAAATTGATCGTATTTTCTGTTAAAAACTGTAAATTATTAGGAAATAACTCTTTCGCGGACTGTCACAGCATAAATAAATGACGGTGTTGCAATAAGTAAAAATATTTTGATTTTTAAATACAACGGACGACTCGATGCACGATGGTACAAGAATCAAAGGGAATGTAACCATCTCTTAGAGGAGATACCAATGGAGCGTTTGTTGTCCGTGGTACCCCCAATAGAACCACCAGTGGTACCACGGACAAAAATAATTGTCCGTGGTACCACTGGGGTACTACGGACAACTCCGTGGTACCACCAGAAATAAATAAATTATATTTCAATAATATTTTACTATTTTCGTTTATTTTGGAATCGTTTACTTGGTATCTGGGTTCGACTGTCTGTATTGCACATTACACATGAAATTAAAAAAAAAAAAATTTATATACTAGAACCAGAATATACTAGAGATGTGGTATTGAGTAATAAAATCGACAAATTGCAATCACAATTTTTTTGCAATTTTCTATTCTTACGGATTATATCGCATTTTATTTTATTTTTGCAGCACCCATGGTCACGAGCGGGTCCGCCCGTGACCATGGGTGCTGCAAAGCATTCGAAACGTCGGGAAAAATAAAATAAATCGCGATATAATCCGTAAGAATAGATCGACAAATTATTAACGGAAGTAGTACTAGGGTAGCATAAAACACAGGAGGTGCATAATCGTGTGCCTTGTCTTGTGTGAGCATATGAACTGTGGTTTAGAGCTAACAGGTTTATAGTAGAAGTACCAGGTAAGCATAGGAGTCATGGAGGACCTTCGGAGTCGCTGGACGTTCGGGGTGTGAGATTAGGACGTCCATTGAGTACGGCGGCGGGTTTGTGACCCCCGTCCCCGTCAGCACCGTGACTGGTTCCCGGGGGGCTACAATGCGCCCCCCGGTGCGGCGGCGGACTCAAAATCAAGGCACTGAGGGGCCCCTGGTGCAGATCCCACCAGAGAGCGCTGGGGTCCCCCCTCTGATGTGCCGATGCGACAGCCGCGGGTGTTTTAGTGGGTAAGAATCCCACAAACCCCGTTCAAGCCCCAAAACTCCAGGGATCTTTTGAAGATTTCCCCCGCGTCAAAAAAACAAGCACTCTTGGAGGAGTCCTCATGTCCTGTGATATCCAGAGTATGTCTGGCTTACTGGTTTTGATTGGTGTCGCGAATCAAGAGGTGACGGCCCGGAGGGTAACGGATGTATCAAGAGGCGATATATCTCCTTGTATCTTGTGCTTCCCTGGTACTTCTGCTATAAATATGTAAGCTACTACTCAATAGATACCACATCCCCAGTAGGTATATTCTGGACGAAATTTAAAATCACATTGAAAATTGTATTGGAGGTGGACTTGAGGACTCTTCCTTATGCCCTATGCTTCCCTGGTACTTCTACTATAAACCTGTTAGCTCTAAACCACATTCATATGCCCGCCCACACAAGAAAAGGCACAAGATTATGCACTCCCTGTGTTTTATGCTAGCCTAGTACTACTTCCGTTAATAATTTGTCGATTTTATTACTCAATACCACATCTCTAGTATATTCTGGTTCTAGTATATAAAAATATTTTTTTTAAATTTCATGTGTAATGTTGTGCAATACAGACAGTCAAACCCAGATACCAAGTAAACGATTCCAAAATGAAAGAAAATAGTAAAATATCATTGAAATAAAATTAATTTATTTCTGGTGGTACCACGGAGTTGTCCGTGGTACCCCCAGTGGTACCACGGACAATTATTTTTGTCCGTGGTACCACTGGTGGTTCTATTGGGGGTACCACGGACAACGAACGCAATGGAGAGAGCATGATGCGCTAACCCCTCTGCCAATTTTTGTTCATATGTTCAGCAGGGTTATTGCGTATCTTTAGCCACCCAAGTGACTATCAAGCTTCAGTTGTCCACCGAAATTTGATGTCAACCGAATGTGTGATAACATTGGTATTACGTACGGCTTTCGGTGGACATCAACCTACGGTGTACTACGGTGCTCATCACTTGTCTTTTAGCCATCTCTACTTTTTTATCGACATTATGCGAACAAGTTGAATATCCCCCCGAACCATTATACAAAGAACATTTAGTGGTACTTTTTAATTTGCAGGTATTTTCGCCTAGTGGATATTGGGAGCATAGACAACAAAAGTTTAATAAAAAAAACCCAAAGATATTGTGAAAAATCCTAATTCTATGAAAAAAAAACAAACACTAAAATAAAATAAAGTTTTCAAGAAATTCGAGGTGTTTTACATCTTTTCATGCCATTTGCCGCTAAATTATAAGTCAGTGACAAGGGAAAGGCAGCATCCGAAATTAATCAAAAATAACTATATATGTACCTACTTCAGTACATTATAGCTCAATGTATTATCGCGGACAAGAATGCTGTACCAGTTTACAATAAAAATGGTTTGAACGTCGTTACCTACGTGCGCTTACCCCGCCCGCATGCATTTTGGGCCAGCTCGTGCAAGCATTTATCATCATAAAGGTGGTACACCGTTCGTACCGCGAGAGTAGTAGGTACTCTCGCGGCACGAAAAAAAATCTTCAACGATTCATCTAAATCTCAACTTCACAGCGCCCTCACCATAGCCCCCAAGGATACACTCCAACCAAATACTTTCTTTAGGTCAAAAAAAAGTTATAATCCTGCGAAAATAGTTGTCACATTTTTACCTACGTTGATAATGCTTCTAGTCAACGTTTCAAATAGCCGGCTTATAGTGACGATCACCTTCAACAGTATAAAACACTGCTTCTTATTAATTGCTTTCACGATGGTCATCGCAACTTGGGTGACCATCAGTTTGATGTACACTTTACTTACATAATACCAATTATAGGTTATCGATACAGAAACATCTGTCAAATATTGTCTACGGTGATCATCACCGAGAATCGGTGCTCATGACGTCATTTCAGTTGGTCACTCAAGTTAGGCAATACCGAATGCATCATTTGACAGTTATTTGATAGCCACTTAGCTTTGGTGATCATCACTTTAGTTGTCAAACGAGATACGTAATAGCCCCGCAGGTCATTCTTTATTTGTGTGCGTATCTTTTTCAATGTGTTGCCAGTTTATTATAGTGTGGGTACGAGATACTAGCTCCATTCTAATTACTCTGAGAACCATCTAGTATCTCAGAGTAATTAGAATAGAGTGGTATCTCCTCTAAGTCTAGTATATCATCTATGGCATGGATGCCGCCCGCCAGCAGCCTTAGCACGATTTGCCAAGACTCCGTAATCTTGACAGTTCGGTGTGGAGTATGACGTGGTATCTCCTCTAAGGGCGTAGGCAGTTGAACCCAGTGACAAGTAGTGATGGGTGTAATCTGTCACAGGCGCAAATGTCGTTAAATACGCTAACGGTACCTATTGTCGTGAATATGATATTATTTTTTTCGTTACTAATTTATTAATTTTACGGTCATTATTGTATTTCCGAGTATCGGACGTGCAAGACTTTATTGCACATTTAACCATTTTTATTAGCAAAACAATGAAATTATCAGACTCACAACTAGAGCTCACAGCGGTATTATAAGGCGATGGATAGAACGCGATCACATGATTGTCGCAAGTTCACGCGAACTTTTTTCGTACAAACAAAAGATGTGATTAAATGAAAAAAGTGATCTAAAAAGCATTAAATAACGAAAATATATCGAAGTCGTATCGTCGTCGATTATAGTCGTATTACGTAGGCTACTACATTAAATCAGTTAATATAGAATGTATACAAAAATGTACTTCTCTGGCTCCTTTTTCGGAATTTGATTGTGAAGTCAAAAAATGACAAGCTAAATGATGATTCACTATTATTCATCATTTAACTTGCGTTCACCTTATCACGCAACTCGAACGGCTATACTAGAGTAACTTACTGAAAACATTAACAGTCCATATCGTTAAAACTACTGAACCGATTTTGATGATACTTATACTTTTCCCTAATTTAGAAGATACTACAACTATTTCAAAAAGAATTACCACAATCGGATTTATAGTATGGGAAATCGGGGGACAAAACTACATACATACATTCATGAGATTTGGTACATTGGTTTAGAAGCCCACAGAACACAGAATACAGAAACTCTGTTTTGAAGCCGGTAGAAAAGTTATCGTTAACAAAAATGTACAGGACCCACATACACCGGTTGACCCCCACAGGTACCGTGGGTACTTATTACAGGTTTCCCCAGTGGCATGACACAATGGTGGTGTGGCCTAACAAAATATTATGTTATGATTATCTGTATATTGGGTATGTTATGTCACTAGGCACTCATCCATTAGAGCGTTAGCGATCACGTGACCGACTTCGAGAAAACCCATATTTTAATTAGTGTTTTACAGAAACAACTTAAAACATTATTTTTTATTACAAAGTACTTTAAAATATAATAGATTTTAAAGATTTCATCAACTCGTACCATATTATCGTACCAGTCAAATACTCTGTGAAGAAGCATCCCCCGTTTTTCATTTACCTGCAGCACGGTAACGGCGACCAGCCACCGTAATCCACACCCGTATTTATTAATAATCAGAAATGATTGTCATAATGCTTGTTTTCTAACCCAATCCATCTGTTGTACCATACCACTTCTCCATCAATTTCGATATTTGGGAACATAGAAAATAGTGAATATCTCATAGCCATCTGATCCCAAGTAAAGCCTATAATAAATAGTGTGTGTTATGGTACCTAACCAGACAACTGACACAAATATACCAACGGGCCCATCAAATAAACTATATATCGACGGGCCCGTTGGTCTAGTGGTCAGACACCCTGCCTGCTAACCGATGGGTCGTGGGTTCGATTCTCGCCAAGTGTCTGGGTGTTGTTTATCTATTTAAGTATGTATTTACAAAAAAAAAAGTATATAAGTATTAGTATCAGTTGTCTGGTTTCCATAGTACAGGCTCTGCCTAGTTTGGGATCAGATGACCGTGTGTGGATTGTCCCAAGATATTATTATATTATATTTTATCAATTCATTAATTAAATCAACTAGCCATTCAAATTGTCTTAAGCTGATATTTTTTATTTGTAAATACCAATAATTTAATATCGATAAAATTATTAATATCGACAACGGCATCGAACGCGTCAATCACTATCCATCTCGGTGGGGTGCGGGGCTGTGGGGGGTGGTACATGTAGCCTCGCGTCTTGCACCTCCTTCACCCCCGTGAAGCGTGATTTTTATTTAATTAAATCAAAAGTATACAAAAATAATTTAATGGTGAAAAGTAATGCTTGAATTATCTTTAGTGTGTTTCAGAGTATTCAATTTACAAGATTTTATTGTAGATTTAACCATATAACCTAGGTAAACAATTAAATCATCAACCATGAACTCCCAACCGGCGCACACAACGTTGGCATTTGTATGACTACTACCAATGATATTTTAAACAATAGATATGCCATTAGCGCTCGCCAGACGTCCAGTGAGTATCCCCCAACTGGGTTTTGTAGCAGTTAGTCGCACGCCGTCCCGCGTAGTTAATGCGACATCGTGACGTCTATCATTAAAAATTGAAAATGCCGTCCTGCGTATTTATAATGTGCACAAATTACCAGGCAAAAGTAAATAAACAGTCAGGAATAATATAGCACATGTAACTTTGAAAAAATAATTTGATTTTCAATTTGTATTTCAATTTTCATAATAATATTGTAAGAAATAATTGTAAAATTGAATGTGTCAGTTGACAAGATGACACTGACAAGCGTTTAACCAACGCTGACAACGGAACGCACAAAATATATCCATCTTGTTTTCTCTTACTTTTCTCGTTATGTATCTGTCCTTGTCAGACTATAGGTAGGCAAATGTATAGCTAGGTATAGCTAACTACAAGTGAGACAACTTTTATCGTGCGTTAGTAGGGATATAACATATCTTTAGTAAAATATCATTGACTACTACTATTATTTTACTCTTTGCTACTAGCGCTTGCGGGCGGAACGAAGCTATGTTCTTACCCGTGCCTACGCGTTCTCACTTGGATGAGCATTCTATAGTACTTGTACTGATTATTGTTCTGTGGGTTAGCGCATCATGATCTCTCCAGTGATATCTCCTCTAAGTCTAGTATATCATCTATGGCATGGATGCCGCCCGCCAGCAGCCTTAGCACGATTTGCCAAGACTCCGTAATCTTGACAGTTCGGTGTGGAGTATGACGTAGTTATCGACGTAGAAACGTCATTTTCGGTATTAGCTAGGCTTGTCATTATTGTATTTCCGAGTATCGGACGTGCAAGACTTTATTGCACATTTAACCATTTTTATTAGCAAAACAATGAAATTATCAGACTCACAACTAGAGCTCACAGCGGTATTATAAGGCGATGGATAGAACGCGATCACATGATTGTCGCAAGTTCACGCGAACTTTTTTCGTACAAACAAAAGATGTGATTAAATGAAAAAAGTGATCTAAAAAGCATTAAATAACGAAAATATATCGAAGTCGTATCGTCGTCGATTATAGTCGTATTACGTAGGCTACTACATTAAATCAGTTAATATAGAATGTATACAAAAATGTACTTCTCTGGCTCCTTTTTCGGAATTTGATTGTGAAGTCAAAAAATGACAAGCTAAATGATGATTCACTATTATTCATCATTTAACTTGCGTTCACCTTATCACGCAACTCGAACGGCTATACTAGAGTAACTTACTGAAAACATTAACAGTCCATATCGTTAAAACTACTGAACCGATTTTGATGATACTTATACTTTTCCCTAATTTAGAAGATACTACAACTATTTCAAAAAGAATTACCACAATCGGATTTATAGTATGGGAAATCGGGGGACAAAACTACATACATACATTCATGAGATTTGGTACATTGGTTTAGAAGCCCACAGAACACAGAATACAGAAACTCTGTTTTGAAGCCGGTAGAAAAGTTATCGTTAACAAAAATGTACAGGACCCACATACACCGGTTGACCCCCACAGGTACCGTGGGTACTTATTACAGGTTTCCCCAGTGGCATGACACAATGGTGGTGTGGCCTAACAAAATATTATGTTATGATTATCTGTATATTGGGTATGTTATGTCACTAGGCACTCATCCATTAATAGAGCGTTAGCGATCACGTGACCGACTTCGAGAAAACCCATATTTTAATTAGTGTTTTACAGAAACAACTTAAAACATTATTTTTTATTACAAAGTACTTTAAAATATAATAGATTTTAAAGATTTCATCAACTCGTACCATATTATCGTACCAGTCAAATACTCTGTGAAGAAGCATCCCCCGTTTTTCATTTACCTGCAGCACGGTAACGGCGACCAGCCACCGTAATCCACACCCGTATTTATTAATAATCAGAAATGATTGTCATAATGCTTGTTTTCTAACCCAATCCATCTGTTGTACCATACCACTTCTCCATCAATTTCGATATTTGGGAACATAGAAAATAGTGAATATCTCATAGCCATCTGATCCCAAGTAAAGCCTATAATAAATAGTGTGTGTTATGGTACCTAACCAGACAACTGACACAAATATACCAACGGGCCCATCAAATAAACTATATATCGACGGGCCCGTTGGTCTAGTGGTCAGACACCCTGCCTGCTAACCGATGGGTCGTGGGTTCGATTCTCGCCAAGTGTCTGGGTGTTGTTTATCTATTTAAGTATGTATTTACAAAAAAAAAGTATATAAGTATTAGTATCAGTTGTCTGGTTTCCATAGTACAGGCTCTGCCTAGTTTGGGATCAGATGACCGTGTGTGGATTGTCCCAAGATATTATTATATTATATTTTATCAATTCATTAATTAAATCAACTAGCCATTCAAATTGTCTTAAGCTGATATTTTTTATTTGTAAATACCAATAATTTAATATCGATAAAATTATTAATATCGACAACGGCATCGAACGCGTCAATCACTATCCATCTCGGTGGGGTGCGGGGCTGTGGGGGGTGGTACATGTAGCCTCGCGTCTTGCACCTCCTTCACCCCCGTGAAGCGTGATTTTTATTTAATTAAATCAAAAGTATACAAAAATAATTTAATGGTGAAAAGTAATGCTTGAATTATCTTTAGTGTGTTTCAGAGTATTCAATTTACAAGATTTTATTGTAGATTTAACCATATAACCTAGGTAAACAATTAAATCATCAACCATGAACTCCCAACCGGCGCACACAACGTTGGCATTTGTATGACTACTACCAATGATATTTTAAACAATAGATATGCCATTAGCGCTCGCCAGACGTCCAGTGAGTATCCCCCAACTGGGTTTTGTAGCAGTTAGTCGCACGCCGTCCCGCGTAGTTAATGCGACATCGTGACGTCTATCATTAAAAATTGAAAATGCCGTCCTGCGTATTTATAATGTGCACAAATTACCAGGCAAAAGTAAATAAACAGTCAGGAATAATATAGCACATGTAACTTTGAAAAAATAATTTGATTTTCAATTTGTATTTCAATTTTCATAATAATATTGTAAGAAATAATTGTAAAATTGAATGTGTCAGTTGACAAGATGACACTGACAAGCGTTTAACCAACGCTGACAACGGAACGCACAAAATATATCCATCTTGTTTTCTCTTACTTTTCTCGTTATGTATCTGTCCTTGTCAGACTATAGGTAGGCAAATGTATAGCTAGGTATAGCTAACTACAAGTGAGACAACTTTTATCGTGCGTTAGTAGGGATATAACATATCTTTAGTAAAATATCATTGACTACTACTATTATTTTACTCTTTGCTACTAGCGCTTGCGGGCGGAACGAAGCTATGTTCTTACCCGTGCCTACGCGTTCTCACTTGGATGAGCATTCTATAGTACTTGTACTGATTATTGTTCTGTGGGTTAGCGCATCATGATCTCTCCAGTGATATCTCCTCTAAGTCTAGTATATCATCTATGGCATGGATGCCGCCCGCCAGCAGCCTTAGCACGATTTGCCAAGACTCCGTAATCTTGACAGTTCGGTGTGGAGTATGACGTAGTTATCGACCTAGCTAATACCGAAAATGACGTTTCTACGTCGATAACTACGTCATACTCCACACCGAACTGTCAAGATTACGGAGTCTTGGCAAATCGTGCTAAGCCTGGATTACTTCGAGTAATGTTGGGTAGGACCAAAGATATTATTTATAGAAGATCAACATAGTCCGTTATAAAATGAAACCAAAAAGGAATAACCTATGTGTGAGTGAATTGTTCATGTGTAATGGGAAAAAAGTGTTGTTAAAAAGCACTACGTACGTAATCGATATCGATGATATTTTGTGTGAATATATACACAATTATCTGTATAATTTAAAATTGATGTTGACTTAAAACAAGTTACTAATAACCTTTAGTATTGCAAATCTCATAATGAAATTGTCAAAAGTGGTAAAACAGTCATTCTAAACAAAACTTGTAGTTTCTTTTTGCTGTAAACATCGTAAATCGGATCATGAAAATAAGTTATCGTTCCGCATGTTAAAATTAGTCAAATCAGCATGCATTATAAATAATAATTATTAAAGTTCAGTATAGGTGAAGGAGCTTCCCCTATGAGATTCTTGAGAAGTATGCAATATTTCTAAATAGTATAAAACCAAAACATTAGGCGGACGTGTTGGTCTAACAGCTTAACATCCTGGCTGGCTACCCAATAGGTCATTGGTTCGATTTCCACCAAGTGTCTGGGTTTTATTTATCTATTAAGTATGTATTTACAAATAAAAGTATATGAGTATGTATAAGTAAAAGTTGTCTGGTTTCCATAGTAGAAGCTCTGCCTTGTTTGGGACCAAATCACCATGTGTGGAGATCAAAGTGGAATAGACCTTCGTCCCAGGTTATTATCATAAAGACAAACAATATACTTATATTGTAAAATACATACTTATTTCAGCATTCATAAAAATATATTGTAAATATATACTTCAGCTTCTTAGTGACGACATTAGGTATATAGAGCACGTTTTGTCTGGTAACATCTTAATGTTATTTAAACCACATGAACACGAAATATATAATTTGTTGTGAAGGATCGAATAAGCAATGTTATCACCAGAGAATCAAATTTGCCGACGTAGCTTAACGAATTACCAGACTGGAGTGGCTGCTCATATTTGCTGTAAAACCGATGATCATTGGGAAACAGTGGTTTTGGAGTAGACACCACTAACCGGAAAACGCAGTGTAGGAGGTTCTGTGTTTCTAGGTTCTGATTTTATTTTCTGACTAACGACTTGACATAAATACCTGGTGGCGTATGGGTAAATTAAAGTAAGTAAAGTTTAATCATAATAATAGGTTCACAGGGTACCTATCGATAGCGGTAAAATAACTTTATTTATGTAAGAACAAGATCATCTGTTTTTCAATTGGAACTGCTAACAAACATAATTTATTTAGTGTTATCGTTTCCTAAAGGAACTGGTACTGACTTATATTTTGTTCAGTGTCATACATAAGTACAAGTAAATTAATTAAGGTACAGCCTCTTATTAGGCAACGTTGATGTTATGACACACTTTGTATAAAACATGTTGCCTCAAAATGTATATCACAGACAGAAATCCAAATCTTTATCACAGACACTGGAATAATGTAGGGATTCCATCCATCCTAGTCTTTAAACCGCATCTATTTTTGTCTTATCAAAGAATTATTTTGATAATCTCAAAGAATACATTTGAATTATTATTATTATCATATCAATTTACATAAAGAATATAGAGACTGCAAAATATTTTTAGACCGTATAAACTCCTTGAAACTAAAACAAAAAGACGTAGAATTTATATTTGTGCCACTATTAAAAACTATTTGCTTTAATATCGATATCGATACTCATGACGTCAGGACTTTTTCAAGCCCTATTGTAAACAAATCGTTTTACATTTTACAGTGAAAAAAAACATATTTAACTAATCGTGACACTTGGAACATAGGGTGTATGGGCAGAACCAAGCTAATGACCCCCCAAATCCCTAGAACAATTGTGTCGGTACATGCGCCAAACACCCTGTATTAGCTTCTTGGTAACCGTACTCTAAATTCGTAAGTGAGAAATGTTCCTGCCATTGATATTTATGCCAGACCTCTCCAGTCCAGCGTCTTGAACATATCCTTTAAAGCGTTACTGAACAGTTTCGGGGATATAACATTCCCCTGTCTCACTCCTCGGCGTAGGTGGATATGTTCAGGTCTCGATCGAGTCAAAAGCCTTCTCATAATCCACAAACGCTGATTGTACTCTTCAGTCTTTTGTACAATCTGCCAACTTGTGGATGTGGTCTATGGTGCTATACCCGCTTCGAAACCCGGCCTGTTCCGGGGGTTGGAATTCGATGCTTGCAGGCACCACTTTGAGTATTAATTACTCCAACAATAATGTTTTTTGGGGGTATTCTGTCCGACGCCGACGTGTGTCCGACTCAGAGTAAGTACCAAAGGAGATATTATCGCGTCGATTCCCCTAACAATTTTTTCGTGGCACTTTTGCGGGGTACGGGAGGCGAAGGAAACACACACAGATACAATTTCACCCACACTCTTGCAAATGTCTAATGTAAACTCTTCATGTTTCTATGAACACACACTATAATAAACTCGCAACACATTCAAAAAGATACGCACACAAATAAAGATTTCATTGTTCCTACACATTTTATTGCACGTCCACAGACGTAAATTGTAGTGATGTGGTGCGTGCAAAGACCGATAAATGATGAACGGGTTCAAAGAATGGAATGTTTTAGAGAATCTAATAATTCAATATGGAGATTATTGTATTCATTTTGTAAATCAAACAAGTAACGCATTTAAATTAGTTAGTATTATATAAGTACATCATTATATACTTATGTTATCATATCATTTCAAATATTTAGGCCATATTAATCCCGAGCTCAATGATGATGCAGACATTGAGTGAGAGCGGAGGGCATTGACAGTGAGAATAAATATTCTGGCTCACTGGTTTGCACCCTACTCACTGACTGTTAAAATTACACTGTTTCGCGCGTACTGCACAGCATTTTATACTTACAGCCTGTGGGGAAATTACATTACGACGCCCTACGTATCCAATACAATAATGTGTTCAGAGTGCTGGTGTGATTGCCTCACTTCCGTAGCGCATCTAGGATGTTCGCGGACGCACACGTAGATTGCTTTTACGCTACTATGCGCAAGAGGTGTGAGTCCCTGGTGCGCAGGGCGCGGAGCAGCCCTGACACTCTTCAGAACATGATACTTAGCTGCATTTTGGATACGTAAATCATTGTTGCTCCATTTCCCATGATCTGGTGCGCGATAATTTTCGTATTATTTGTATAAAGTATGTATAATTGTGCATTATACTGCACAAACGTATGAGTTGATACCGATTTCGATGAAGACGGCGCGGTGCATCGGCGGGTTTTCGACTCCGTCTCTGTGAGCACTGTGACAGGTTCCCGGGGGCTATAATAGTCTCAAAGGCAAGGCACTGAGGGTGCAAATCCCACGGGAGAAACTAAGTTGTCCTCATGTGCATCCGCGGGACTTTCTGTAGGGTTTAATAGGTGGTAGGTTCCATGTGCAAGGAACAGTTCAAGTAGATTCTTCCGATAAATATAAGGTAAATCGCGCTAATTCCCGAACAAAATTACGTTTAATTTTTTTTTACGGAGCTGTATAATGCATGACGACCTGATACGGACTGGACAAAAATCGCCCGTGAACTAGTTTTTATAAAACGACCTGACCATATGACAAAAATTTTAGCAGAGGGTTTAGCGCGTCATGGTCTCTCCTTTGGTACTTACTCTAAGGTGTCCGACGGATTTGAGTTAGGGAGAAATTTTTCAAATGATTGTCACACCTTGCTTTATTTTATTTATTTATTTACTATATTATGGTTTAATCATTCAAATAGATTCGGTCTGATGATTTTATTACTCTATACTCTCTATCAGTGTGACCGTTTTTGGTATATTCGATACCAAATTAGTAGAATTTGGGCTTCACAATTTTGATTTAGTATTTTTTTGGTATAATTTCAAATGTTAGTATATTTTGGTAAAATTTTAACTAAAAGGACATCTTGTAGTGTATTTTTTGGTAAATTTTCTGGTAGCACAAACATTCATACAATTTCACTTGCGTAGTTTTGTCTTTGTCTGATGTTTACCGAAACTGTATGATTTATCTCTTTTGTACAGTTTTTAACCGGCTTCAAAAAGAAGATTCTCTATTCGACGCGTATGTATGTAATATTGATAAAACTGCGTAATATTAATATATATTAGTCTATGTGGGCTTCTGCCAAATATTATGAGTGTATGTATGTATATATGTATGTGTTATTTAAAAAAAAAAAACCGACTTCAAAGTAAATTATCTAAAAAGCATAAAATAACGAAAATAAATTGAAGTCGGTGTCAGCTCGTGCTAGTCTTAGTTAACATGATGTGCTAGCACTGACTTCAATATATTTTTCGAAATTTTCGAAATCCGACTTGTGGTTTCTGAGAAATCCGCGGACAAACCTACATACATACATACAGTCATAAAATTTGGTAAATTTGTTTAGAAGCCCACATAGACTAATATTACCATATATGTATTAATATTACGCATTTTTATTAATATTACACACATACGCGTCGAATAGAGAACCTTCTTTTTGAAGCCGGTTAAAAATACCATTCCCTTACCTCCGAAGTTGGTGGAGGGAAATATCTGAAATAATTACAGATAATACATGTGCATCATTTTTCATATATTATCCACATTTTAAAAACTCGACAAACAAACTTAGTTTACAGTATTTTTTTGCTATCTGAGGTGTCAGACGCGTATTCAAATAACTTAAATACGTCCAAAAATGGTATGGAACCCACGCCCACGGTGCTAGAGTCCGACTCGCACTTGACCGTTTTTTTTTAGTATAATTTTAGTATAATTCTGCATAAATATTAGTATTTTTAGTACTGAAATCATATTATTTTAGTTGATTACCTTTTTATGAAACGGTCACACTGCTCTCTATGGTTCATTCAATCATGAAAAAAGACCCGACTGGCCTAATTGATTTGTGTTGGAGATTCTTTTCTTTTAGTGAATTATTGCATTCTTGTTTATACTTAATTAAGCTAGATAAACATTTAAGGACAACCCACTATTTTACTTATTGTCTGTAGATTCGTTTACTTAAGGTCGTTTTCTAATTGTGCAACATGAACAGACGTAATCGAAATGAGGACAGTTCCGAGGACGACCCAGTGTATTCGCGTCTGTTCATTGTTTGTGAAAAGCGATTTACCGAAAATGATTTCAGAGACGCATTTTGCCACTACGGCACCATTGAAGACATACATATGCCACGAAATCGTACCACGGGGGAACCAAAAGGCGTTGCGTACATAAAATTCTCTAGAACCTCCGAAGCGGCAGACGCTCTTGAAGCAATGAACATGAATATCTTAAAAGAGTGGAGCCGCCCACTAAAAGTCATGGTAGCCGCGAACCGCAGTGAAATCCCATCAGACGATAAATACACAAGACTCTTTCTGACCGTCGCCAAATCCACCACCCAGGAAGAATTGCGTAATATATTTAGCGCGTACGGTCATATAGATTCGCTTCAGATCCAAACAGACCGAAATTCAGGAGCTCCAACAGGTTTTGCTTATGTTAAATACAGGAAATTTTCAGAAGCTGCTCGCGCTTTTGAAGAATGTGACAGGAAGTTTAGGGCTATATTCGCTACCCCAAAAGGCCAAACCAAACGTTCAGAGACAGCTTTTGAGTCTAATATTAATAGCTTAGCTAACACATCTAATTTAACTTCTATGATGTCTTCGACATCTCGCCCTAATGGGTACACCAAAGTGAACTTCATTTGCTCTCCGCATTTAACACAAATGCACATAGAGTCTGTCTTTGATATAGTACCTGGTATGGTTCATTGTGAATATCTTGTTGATTTGATGCGCAATTATGGCAAAGGCACTGTTACATACTCCAATCCCATAGCAGCTGCTTACGCAGTTGATAAATTAAATGAATTTGAGTATCCACCTGGCGTTAAGGTGTTTGTTAAACCAGATAACTCTAGATTTGATGATCATGGAAGTAATTTCTCAAATGTATCCAATATCACAAATAATTTGAAAAATGCGATCCAATCTGCAGCCGGTTCTTCTGTTCCTGATCTGGCTCAGTTAGCTGATGCGATCGCTGAGGCTTCTAAGTTGGTTAAAATCGCAACAACTGGTGTCAAAGATGAATATGACCCAAACAGTAACAACATCAATTATTGCAGTGTAAAATTGCCTCCTCCGAAAGATTTGGCTGATATCGACAGTCCAGTCGCTAAAAGGTGTTTCTTGGTGTGCAAACCCCAACCACCCCCACTGACTGTGTTACGCGATGTCTTCTGTAGATTTGGGGACCTTATAAACGTATATACATTGCCTAATAAGATAGTAGGGTTTGCCCGCTATGCCTCTGAACAAGCTGCAAATGATGCTATAAAGACGTTGCATGGAGCTGAAATATGCGGTGTCCGTATGAAGGTTTTGGAGGCAGAGGAGGAAGCTTATCCCAAGAAAAGGAGAATGTCGGACTCTTAAGTGACCTTGACGATTGACTGACAGTCACAGAACTTTCAGGGACACCTACGGACTACATCTAAGTGGACAATGTAGTAATGACAAATAAATTGTTTTTTATTTCACATGCATAATAGACATTATTCTTTTTTACCACTCCCTTACTGACTTACATCTTTCTTTAGTCCATCACAGACAGACAATGTCGGATATCTCCACTTTGTGATTAGAAAAACAAGCAAGTTTGGAATTTGATTTATTTTTAAAAAGGCATCTATACAATTAATTCGATTTATTGCTCACACAGCCTTGTGTCTTAAAAATAATTGACTATTAACAAGAACTATGTTAAGGTCTAAAACAAGTATGAAATTTATTAAATAACAAAATGACTTCAATCAATAAGGTTTTATGTACATAAAATTGAAAACTATAATTTTTTTTACTCTTTTTCACCTTCACTGAATCTGCAAGTATCTACTGAACTATCGCGGACACGAACGGTGTACCAGTTCTCTATCACAATCATTTCAACAACATTTCGTGCGCTTGTCTCGCCCGTACGTATTTCGGGCCAGCTCGTGCAAGCGATTGTCGTTCTATAAGATGGTACAACGTTCGTGACCGCGAGAGTACTTAGCCTCATTATTGCGTGTTGGGCGGTTGGTACAAAAATGTCTTGTGAGTGCACCTATTTTAGACCTTAACATACCCTGGAATTAGAGGCACTAAACATAAATTATTCATGATGTTTCCATTATTGCTTGTTGAAGTAAAGGCAACAATTGATCCTTGTACAATGGATGTCCGTTACCATGGGTCATCTTGATGATTCTCTCGGCGCATCTCAACTGTGATAGTGCTTTCTGCAAGTCCATTTTGTATAATAGTATCTTACCGTATTTCAAGTGCAGGAGCCCTAGTAATGGATTCTTTTCGCCGTAATAATACCTGTAAGAATAAAGTAAATATCAGTATAAAAACCGGCCAAGTGCGAGTCGGACTCGCGCACCGACGGTTCCATACCATCTTTGGACGTATTAAAGTAATTTTACTATTCATGTAACACCTCAAACACAAAAAACGGGGGAATGGTATTTTTATGACATTCTTGATTATCAGCCAAACACAACGTGACATAAACCTTAATAAAAACCTGTTTTGAGGTGTACAAATGAAGCCCTTGCATATGATACCCCATTCGATATAGTAGTCTCACTTTGAAATTTGGAGGACCCATTTCGTCCCCCATTACACAGACAGTGGTGTGACAGACAGACGAAGTTAGACATCGATATACTATACCAACAAGATTAGCTGTCACGAACAAAATGACATCGAAAATGTGGTCGCGGTTACATATACCTACACAACTATACACGTACACGCAAAACAATAATATGTTCATATAAAAAGATGACTTACATACTATAAAATAAGGTTCAATAATAATTGCAGACAATAGGCATGATGACTGTAACACAATACCAATAAATATGTGGTTTTAAATATTAGAACAGATTGCACTGATTCCAAAAATGCATCTCATTTTCATAATAATAGAGAGATTTTCGTGATATTTAAGCAAATAAATTACTTAAATACAGCTAATCGCCATTTTGTAATAAACGCTGCTCAGAGTGAATGACGTCAATCCTGTGTAAATAAACAACTGTCAAACTGTCATCTCAACTTTTTCTTTCATACAATGATTCACTTTTAACTTTTATACCTAGACAGATGTTTATTTACACCGCCGTAGTGACGTCACAACATGGCGCCATGCACCGGCCATCGTTTTGGAACGAAATTCAAACTCTATTTTAAAAATTGAAAATATTGCTATTAATTGTAATTTTAATACAAAAATATGATTATTTTCGGCAATAGTAGACCCGTAAGTACATTATAGAGTATTTTTTCAAAATTAGTCATCATGCCTATTGAGCGACAGCCGTCTCCGTAGCTCTTATTTTCGTGACCACTTTTCGGGTCGTGACAGCAAATCTAGTTGGTATAGTATATCGATGAAGTTAGACCTTTTTTACCTTTGATATGGAACCCTAATAACTAGATGTTGTTGAGCTTAGCCAATACTAAATACTACTTTTTTGTCTTATAGTTAGTAGTCAACCTGGAGATATGTTCAAGCTGCCATAGGCATCTAAATTAGCTTAACGTCTGCTGCCTAATGATAACAACAACAAAGACTTAAGGTCCCTCCAAAACACAGACACAGTTCAAAATTCACTAAACCAGGACTACCCAACTGGAGGGGCACGCCCCCCTGGGGAATAGAAAAGGACTGCTTCAAAATAAAAATCCATAGTTACAAATGCCAGTCACTCAACGCAATTTTTTTTTATCTTGGATACAAAGTAAAAGTGGGGCATAAAAAAAATTCAGGTATGGTCGTGATGTGAAACGTGGTTGGGACCCCCTAAATGGTCACCTATCTAAGGACTGACCTTGCCTACTTAACCAACTGGTTATCAGTGCCGACGTAAGTACAGTCCGCTCCAATCTTTTTGACCTCTCCGAACATAGCCGTAAGTTTGGACTTGCGCACGTACAGTCGAGTGGGCAATACATATAATAACCGCGAATAATATTAGAGATTCAATATATTCGTATTATTTTTCATTAGTATGTATTATCAAGGAAGTTAATTTATGAATATAATAATAATTGACCGATACGTCAATTACTTACTATTATTGTTTAAAAAAACCAATAACTAATTAACACAAGATGTACATATTTTGGGGTCCTTCGTTTTAAGTTTCAGAAACCTGTATTAAGATTTTACATAATTTTTGAAATAGATATTACCTAAATCAATTATTATTATGTTATAAAGTGAATACTTCTATGTTTTCTAAGTTACAACATTAATTTGTGTACCTACTTAATATCAATTGTGGTAAACACAGCTTTCATGGCGATTGAAAATATTATATTGATTATAATTATACCGTGATCATGGCGCTTGTAACAGCGACGAAATATCGGAAACCCAAAAATAATGGGTAACCCGTAAGTCAACATAATATCAATTGTGGTACTTACATATTTGGTTTAAATTAAATTTTCTTAACAACAAAACTTTTTGAGCGCAACTGTACTGCGAAAAAGCGCGGGTATGTAGTACGTGTACGGATGTAACACTCACACATCGACATGGGACTCGGCGGAGCGAGGCATGCGCGCGCGGCGTGCACCGCCCCCGCGCCTCGGGTCCGTCCCGCTGATACCTAATATTGTGTTCTGCGCAGCGCAACGCGCGCTGCTTTGAGAGGCCAAAAAGTTTGGAGAGGACTGTAGTTCACAGTAACAGACAGTGGAAGGCGCGAAAGTTGGAAGTTCCACGGTTCCAGTTGGGAGGAATGAAGGATGACGCCCATTATCATCTGATTTTGATAGAGTAAAGGGACGTAGGGAGAGCTTCATACTCTCTCCCTTCCTAGTCACGCACGGTAGCTCACAAAATTCAATGGGCTGATTTCAATGTGTTTTTTTATCTGCAATCTGGTTTAATTAGGAATGATTTTCTTGCTACATGTGATGATTCCATTGTTATTAATTTTAACTCATTCTAACAAAACCTAGTTCTTATGCCTACTCCACAGTTCCCATCCAAATGTCGAAAGAAAATGAACTTTATACCTGAAGCATACGATTAATTTTTCGGCGTACTCGCAAGCCTTCTCCCATAGTTGCACTTGAATGAGCGCGTCGAACGCGTGGTCTAACGTCTGTGCGTGCATTACATTGAGAGTATGCAACACACCCTCCTGCCGCTCTAAACAGTATTTGCATACATCGACATCTGTACGAGAGTCAAGGGTATATTATTTTTACCTGCGACGATACTGAGGCACAAATACATGGACTTGCAAAGTTGTTTCAATTTCAATTCTTTCTTAGAGTAATCCCCTGTTCTGTGACTCGTTAGATCTTAGAGCTAACCAGTGAAGACACTAAAATTTGTTCTTCAGCAAGTCCCGGGGAAACTCGTCTTTAAACCCGCAACTTTAATAACAAAACTATGTAGGAGTTGGAAAGACATAAATGATATTATAAAGTAAAAAGAGGTAGATAGGTTATAGGCTATCCGAAAGTGGCGGAAAAAATGTGAGCTGATTAAGTCAACTTGAATCAGTAGCACACCACCCACGGAAGCATTGACAGTGTCACTTCCTTTGAATTTTCTTGAACAATCGAAAATTATATTATGTAAATTATCCAAATACACAAACAAATTTTCTAGAATGGATGCATCGTCGATTGCTTAATAGATAACTTATCTATTGCTTATAATATCATTGATGCATGTAGTATACTTGGGGTTATACTGCGAGTAGTAGGTCTTGTCTTGCGGGGTGCGCGTATATTTTGCTCGATAATGTCACTTATTGTTGCGTATGATACGACCACAGTGGCCAGTCTTTTACAATGCTAACAATCTACGCGGGATATATTAAACACAAGTGCACTTAAAAGGTCCTAGCGGATAGCGGTGGTTGTCCGCAACCAGCGTATTTCTGAGCTAGGACCTTTTTATGTCTGACATGTCAAGTAACTTTTTTTGACATGTCTGTAACTTACAATTTGTTTTTCCTGTATCATAAACAAATGTTTTTCTTCATTCTCTCTCAACACGACTGGGAATAGGTCAGGCGCAAGATCGACTTTTTTGCATGCCATCCAACCTCAGAGTAATTAGAATGGAGCTAGTATCGCGTCGATTCGCCGAACAAATTTTTCGTGGCACTTTTGCGGGGTGCGGGAAGCGAAGTAAACACACACAGATACAATTTCACGCATACCCACACTATAATAAACTCGCAACACATTCAAAAAGATACGCACACAAATAAAGAATGACCTGACCATATGAACAAAATTTGGCAGAGGGGTTAGCACATCATGCTATCTCCAATGGTATCTCCTCTAAGCATCCAACGCACGGATTATCTTACTTCCCATACAATCAGGTGATCAGTTGTCTTAGCCATTAAGAAACAACAAAGTTGTTGCTCCAAGCGGGATCTGCAGGGAAGTATAGGTGGTATGTAAACCAATAGAAAGACGCTGCTGTCCGTCTTCTTATTTTCTCTTAGTCGTCTCTTACGGACACCCAACGAGAGGAGATGGGTGGGTGCTATTCTTACCCGGACACCCCACGGGTCACTACTTTATATCGTCGAATATAATATGTATTAAAAAGGATACAAGCCACAGAAGCCCTTTCCATATTCTGTAAATGAGCATGCGTGAACTCCATAGTTTTAACAAACGTATCGATACGTTGTTCATTATACTTTGTGCTGCATTCACTACATTGCACACCATCTATTACCAAGTCCTCGGAATTGACATCATTCTGCGATCCATTTACGTCACTTTCTTTATCTCCATTTTGCTCTTCCGGTCTCCTGACGAGCTGACAGCCTTCCTTCCATGGAATGTTGATAGGGTTGTCGCATTTCTCGTTCAGACATTTCGCGGCGTGGACGTATTTTAACTGAGATTCACCTGAAATATTTCGTTAGTAATTAGGAATTTCGTTCTAAAGTTTAGACCAAACTTTATTTTAAACATGCGCTTTGCGAGAGGGAATTGGGTAGAGAAGTATGAAACTGAAGAATAATTGTTTGCAACCAGTACTTAATAGGATAAATTCAAGAGCGCAGACAATAAATCCATGCAAAAAAAACCATTTAAATGGTCCGTTGGTCTAGTGGTTAGAACCCCTGGTCGCTACACTATAGGTCGTGAGTTTGATTCCCACCCAGGATCCATTTGTGTGCAAACATGTCTGTTTATCTTGAGTCTGGATGTTATTTATCTATTTATACATATAAAATTACTTGTCCTGACTGACTGATTGATTCATCAACGCACAGGCCAAACCGCTGAACCTAGAAAGCTGAAATTTGGACAGTAGGTTCTTCTTATGACGTGAGCATCCACTAAGAAAGAGGTTTTGAAAATTCCACTCCTAAATGGGTTAAATGGGGTGGAAATAAAAATTGCGGGCGTAGCCGCAGAGAATTGCTAGTTATTGTATGTATTTAGTAAAAAGAAAGAAAAAAGAGTTAAAAAACCGCGTCCGATCGCTGAGCATATTATTTAGTCATCAACA
Source organism: Furcula furcula (assembly GCA_911728495.1). Taxonomy (NCBI): domain Eukaryota; kingdom Metazoa; phylum Arthropoda; class Insecta; order Lepidoptera; family Notodontidae; genus Furcula; species Furcula furcula. The sequence goes on from OU452243.1 coordinate 5,778,858, forward strand.
ACAGCTAAAAGACGTCCACTGATGACCAAAGGCTTCCCCTCCCTTCTAAGGGGTAGACAATAGACCAACCTTTATGAATAAACGCAGAGCGGAGGTCATTGATATAACGCTTGCATCCAATAAAGCGAATAAAGCGATCCGTACTTGGCATGTGTCGGAAGAGGTCAGTCTATCTGACCACAACTATATCTGCTTTAGGTATGTAACTTCCAATAATTATGGCAAGGTACGAAGGAGGAACCCAAGGAGAACCGATTGGGAATCTTTCAGGAGAGACCTTAAGGAACACCTCAGGGATCCTATGGAGCGACTCAACTCAATCATAGATATCGAGTTTGAGTCTGACCAAATTACCCAGGCAGTTAAGGCCAGCTGGATCAAGAACTGCCCGGAGAAAGAGGCGGCGACGCAAAAGGAGCTGTGGTGGTCAACTGCCCTTGAGAATCTAAGGCAGAAGACGCGACGTGTTTTCAACTGGGCGAAGTCAAATAATGACTTTATCAATAGCCTTCCAGAGGGTATGAGGCTCAGTAAAGCAATGAACTCTGCAAAGGTTAATCCACTCACATCTATCCGGAATGACCAAGGTAAGCTCACTGTAACTGGGAAGTAAACTCTTACGCATATGCTAAGAATGCACTTCCCGGATTCAGTGGATACAAAATGTGACTGATCATGTCATCACCATGGTAGAACAAATTACCAAAACTACCAAAGACGACTGGTGTATAGCAAAAAAGTCGTTGACGCAGACAAGGTACGATGGGCAATTAACAGCTTCAGTCAGTATAAATCACCTGGATCTGATATATATCCGATCTTACTACAGGAGGGGAAAAGTATTCTTATACCTCACTTATGCAGATTGTACAGGGCATGCCTAGCCTTTGGACATGTCCCATCAGCTTGGAGACAGGCAAAAGTAATCTTCATTCCCAAACCAGGGTAACAAAGTTATGAGGATGCCAGATCTTATCGTCCTATCAGTCTCATGTTTACTAATATTTGTAAACATTTTTATATAAGATCTCTCTCTGGTTAATCTACGAATATAGAGGTGAGTGGGTTGAATGCACATCTAAAGCCATTTACCCAAGCACCTGTGACACTGGCATAGGAAGTAGTAGTTCTGCAACAGCTCCGTCTGTCTGTCGTACGGCGTCTTCATCAGGTCAATGTACGATATGCGAATCTGGAAAATAAACTTTATTGTTGTAAACTTAAGGTTAATTTTCGCTGTTTTGCTTATTACCTACGTAGCATTAGGAAATAGGAAAATAAAATTAGCATAGAATCAAAAATGTTGCGTCTACACACTGAAGTGTATCTGAATGTTCCAATTGTAACAAAATCATCAAAATAGGTACAGTTATATCTGAGAAAAATAGTAATAAACAGACACACATACTAAATCTGCGATTAAACTCATAATGTAGGGTGCATCTACATACGGAGTTTAAACCATACGTGTGTGTGTCTATTCAAAAATAGATAGAATATTTTGCCTAAAACATAATAAATTACAGACCTTATTTTATTTATTCTTATTGTACACAAAGAAACACAGATACAGTAATTAAAAGATAGTAAATGCATGTACATTGGCGAGCTTAACTCAAACATGAGTTTTCTAACAGCAAACCAATTTACAAAGAGAGATTTGTAATGGGGTACAATTAGTGTACAACATACCTTAAGTTAAAAATACAATACATACCTACTTAATAATATACTTAATATATAAATATATACTATAAACTATGCTATTTATATATATACTTGTTTATATATAAACACGATCTTGTTTTGCATTCCACGCGTCTCCACAGAACAGGCAAATCTTTTATGGGTCAAAGTATACGCTTCTATAACAAACTGCCACAGGATATCCGAGATCTTCCACTGAATAAATTTAAACCTTTGATAAAAAGCCGATTGTCGAAAAAGGCTTATTATAAAATCTCGGATTACCTAGAGGATAAAGCTGCGTGGGCTTGAACTGCCTGACTCATGCAAGCTTTGAATTTGAAGGCTTACAATTTGTAACACCATATAAAGTGTTGGATAACTGATGGCTGCTGCACTAGTCAATTAATTGATGACATCAATAATATGTTAAAGTGCTTTGTGTCTTGCCTGACGAGGCACTGCTTAACAGCAGAAGTTAAATGTTAGACGTGTGCCACTGTGATATTAGATTGGTCATGCTCGCCATCGAAAGGTCTTTGCTTGTGGCGGCTTCGTGTGGCGGGTCACCCCCTTCCCTCCAATATGGTTGAGGGGAGTGATGGCTGCTGCTCGAGTCAACTCGTGCGCGGGTGCTGCTTGGGGGGACTGGTCCGACTACTATCCCTTTGGCTTTTTAGTTTGTTGTACCTACTTTCGTCGTATTTTATTATTTTTTTTCCCTGTATTATTTGATCTTTTGAACGGCAAGACACACTGTCGCTCTGATCTAACTGTAACATGACACACTGTTTAAAAAAAAAAAAAAAAGTGATAAAATGACAAGCCCGCTGAGTTTCTTGCCGGATCTTCTCAGTTGAGGCCGCGTTGTGATCCGGTGGTAGCTTTTTAAAAAAAAAAAAAAATACATGACCTTTCAAAAGTGCTAGCGTTAAGCCTATTTGAAATAAACTATTTTTGACTTTTGACTGATAGCATAATAATATTGTTGTCTTAGGTTAGATTAAGGCTTAGCTATCGACCTACTTATACCTATGTACATAGTATCGCCGACATGAAAGCTGTACCAGTTTTCAATCAAAACCGTTTGAACGACGTTACGTGCGCTTATCCCGCCCGCACTTTTTGCCGGCTCGTGCTCGCGATTGTCAATGTAGTGCGGTGTTGTAAATGTAGTGTCGAGGATCAGTGTCTCTTGTCATATCCGATTGTGAAAGTAAAGGATTATGATTTCTGATATTTACGCGTCCATTACATATTGAAATGAAACTAATTAAGTATATCGCGGTTAAATTTTGTTTTAAAAAAAATAGTAAAGGATAGGTAAATAATAGTAGTAGTAAAGGATGACATAGTGCACTTGTGTTTACGCAAGCACTTGTGCGCTATATCTCCCGTTTAGATGGTCTATGAGAGATTGGCCGCTGTGGTCGTATCGGCGAGTAGGATATTATTACCCGTGGGGGGTGTCCGGGTAATAATAATAATAATAATTTGACGGGCCCGTTGGTCTAGTGGTCAGACACCCTGCCTGCTAACCGATGGGTCGTGGGTTCGATTCCCGCCAAGTGTCTGGGTGTTGTTTATCTATTTAAGTATGTATTTACAAAAAAAAAAAAAAAAGTATATAAGTATTAGTATCAGTTGTCTGGTTTCCATAGTACAGGCTCTGCCTAGTTTGGGATCGGATGACCGTGTGTGGATTGTAAAAAAAAAATAAAAAAAAAAAAATACCACCCCCCCCCCCCCCCATGTCTTCCCGTTGGGTGTCCGTAAGAGGTGACTAAGGGAAAACAAGAAGACGGGCAGCAGCGTCTCTCTATTGGATTACCTACCACCTATATTGCGATCCCCAAGCCGCCTGCCAAGCGTGGGGATTATGGCAACCCCTCCCTTCTAAGGGAGAGTACAACAGTTGATATTAGGTATGTACAGTACCTGATTCCAATCCAAGCAAGGCATGTCTTCGATAGCTCTTATATTTATAGTCTTCCCGTCAAACGTGGCGACTGCGTTCGGATAGCAGCTGTGGTCCAGAATGGATGCTGCCAGATATATGCCCGTACCGATGGAGTTCATGTCGATATCTAAGATCATAAAGCTGTTGATCACCATCTAGAAGACAATGGAGAAATTGGAATCAGTGCCCCTAGTACGAGTTTGTACACTAAAATTTTCCGATATGAGCGTTAGTCTTTTCTATACTTTTTACACAAGTTATAAGCGAAATCTAATAAAAACATAAAAAAATTCGACACAACTAGTAGGTATTTTTCACCATCAAAACTCATAGCTACTAGGGGCAGATTTTAAGGTAATTTTTAAACTTCTACTTTTCACGTCGACAGTAAGAGAATACTATGGTAATAGCCATTTTACAAAAAATATTGTATAAATACAAGCTCGCTGAGTTTCTTGCCGGATCTTCTCAGTGGAGGTCGCATTATGATCCGGTGGTAGTCGCAAATAGTTGACAATATGCAAGAACCCAGTGGTCTATGCATAATAAAGCTCTTTTGTTTTCGTGCCTCTGCCGAACCCCTAGACTGGAAAGTGAGCGTGATACATACCCTTCCATACAATCCCATAAGTTCCACGGTGTTCGGCAGTGATATGTCTTTAAGAAACTCATACAACACAACGCACAGCGATGTGAAATGATCCATCCTCTTCTTGTCTAACTTCAAATCCGAATAATCTGAAAAAGAAAATAATTATAATAAACAGTTGACGGGCCTGATGGTCTATTGGTTAGACACCCTGGCCGCTACCCAATAGGTCAAGGGTTTGATTCCCACCTTGTGTCTGGGTGTTATTTATTATCTGTTGCACAAAAAATGCATAAAAGTATTAGTAGTCTGGTTACCATAGTGCAGGCTCGGCCTAGTTTAGCATCAGATGGCCGTGTGTGGATTGTCCCAAGATATATTATTATAATAATTATAAAAATCTTTACATACATAGGGTAATTAGAAGACTTAATTCGGGAATACATCAATTAACACACACACTACACCATGTATATATGTATAGCTTTATACACTTGGTGGCAGAATACCTGATACTGCAGTTGACGGTGCGTAGCAGAAGGGACCTCACTTAGTAAATTAATACCTATAAAAACTCCGGCTGATGACCGGAAGACGTCCACTGCTGAACTAAGGCCTCTCCCTTAGAACGCTACATTGAACGACATGGGTCTAATACGGGTTTCGATAGTTTGCGAACTCGATCAATCTGTCAGATTCCACCATACATTTCACACCAGCGCCCCTAGCGGTAACTATCAAAGCTAGTAAAATGTACGGGGGAAAACTGACCAGCCATTTGCAGCCATCAGTTTCCGGCGAGCTGTACAATGTCGTCGATCCACTTAGTCTGGCTACGCTGCCTATTCCGGCTCGTGGTCGTCACTAGCTTGACATAAAATAAATATAAACTCACGTGACATCAAATCCTTCCACATTCTGAATGAAGTCGCTGAATAATATGATTTGAATGAATGGCCGTCGCCTCTGTACAGGCGGTTGATGATCTTTGCCAGCGTCCGCGCACCGTCCGGGACCACTTTAGGCGCTACACGCTTGAAATTTGCGCATTCCCACTGGAAACAATATTGGTCTTTATTAATCTGTGTTTGTTGGCACCTCTCTTAATTAAGAGTACTCTGTAGACTTCGTGGCGAATTATAATCCGGACGTCGTGGCTCCAATTATGTACTGCAGGAAACAACCTTACTTACGGTTAGGACAGTACAGACGATCACCTGATTGAAAATTAAGATAACTATGCGTCGAATGAGTATCTAAAACGTCGGACCTGCATCTGACCTGTGAGAGAAGATAGACACGATTGGGGAGTCGTATCGGTCCCATCGGTAAGAGTACAGTACAGTATAGTATCGGTGTGTATATTGAGTACAGGATGAAAGAGTGCACCTTTGTCTGTGCAAGCACTATAACATCTCATCTTCTGATCTTGTGTAAAATTGGCAGCAGTGGCTGTATATGTCAAGAGGACATAATTAACTACGAAAAAATCCGCGGTAAACAAGGGTGAAGCTAAATAATAAGACCTTGGATTGGTTGTGTTCTTTTGGTTAGATTACGAGCACCTACTCTATAAGGAGTCGATGTTCTAGCGGCTGAGGAAATCCCTCAGCTCAACTTCCTATAAAAGAGGCGACACTAACGTCAGTTTAGTTTCGACCAAGTATAGTTCTTTTTGACTAAGTTTAGTTTTTCGGCCTGTTAACCGACTAAAAATGGCCAGTACGCTTAGTACGAAATTGCAGCTCGCTCCTCGAGCAAACTATATCGAGACAACTACTCATCTTTTCGTTGTGATGTTTTCCGTATTATGAGTTACAAAATATCATCATCGACCAAACTATATATCGAGCTCGTTTCGAGCTCGATCAACTCGATGATACCAAAGAGCATATTTACTACGAATGGATGGCACGCACTTCACTTCATATATTTCTGTCTCTTTTATACATTCGTAAAAAGAAAGAGATCCATGAATGTCAACGTTGTCAAATGTTTTTTATCTATATTTTCCTGTGGTTCATGAAGTTTATATCTGTGGTTCGTAGACAGCTGTGGTTCATAAAATCTAATAGCATATTTCGTTGAATTATTACTTTATGTGTCTGTTACTTAATAAATCGTTAATTTATTAATAGAAAACTAATAAAAATCAAGAAAATAACATGGGTGCCTATCCCTCAGATATTTTCTTAATGGAAATAAGTATAACAACTACGAGAAGAGTTGTTTGAGATGTTTACTCGATCCTAATGTTCTACCTAAACCAATTGTTTTAATTACCTATTTTAGAGATTGCGAAATGGATAAATAACTACAATTTTATACAACTGTACGGAGCCTGCAGTTTTCTGCCAATGAAACACGCTAAAAAGAAGTTTGCTGCTATGACTGTGAAACAGACTTTGTTTTGAAATTGATTACGAGACAATAAATAGTGTTTTTACCTAAAATTAAGTTTTTTTTTATAGTTGTAAACAGATTGTGTTGTTGAAAAGTTACACGACTTTACGAATCTTTATTGGGTACAATAAGATTCGTAAATATTATCGATGTTTTGTTAGTTGAAGGTTATAGATGTGCCCAGTGAATGAATCTATTACTTGTTTAATGATGTATTGTCTAAAGTAGTTTTTTTACCATTACCTGATGTATTGTTAACTTATATCATTAAATGTGTTTATATAACCAATGTTTTTTTGGATTAAATGATGTGTTTTAAGGTTATAGCAATATTTTACCTTTCATTTCCTACTGATGGTCAAGTGTCTCTTCTTCTGTCTTGAATGACAGATAGAGTTTAGGCCCTATCCAACATAAGCTATGTGTGAATAGGTGAATCAGATAAACCAGACCTTAATAAATTCTAGGGCACAATAATTCTAGGTTTCCTCACAAAGTTTACTTTGATTGTTAATCATCTACATAACTATTGCATTGATGCTGTTAAATTTCAGTTAGTAAAATATGATCCTTACCTTCCTTGCCCTGTGGGTGGTCTGAGTAAGAACACCACCCACTCATATCCTGTTGGGTGTTGTATACGTCAACTAAGAGAAAACAAGAAGACAGCATGCATGCAGTAGCATCTTTGTATTGGTTTACCTACCACCTACATTGCGGTCTAGTCATGATTAGGGAAATAATGCAACTTGGTTGAGATTACATAAGTGTTATTTTAACTAGTTTAATATTTAATACATGACAACAATATTTACACAACGGACAAGTTGTGTAGATGTTGTGTAATAATATATACTTATCAATAAGTTATCACTTATCACTCTATGCAGTATGTATATAAGACTTACATGTGTCATGTAAATGTTCAAATATAACTTAAATATCAATTCATCTGTGTAGTAACAATTTAAGACAGTCAAACATTAAGTTTGTAAATTAAAAGTATAAGTTTACAAACTTACATTTTTATGTTATGATATACCAGCTTATTCACTCTGACTAAACAATTTTTAAAATTAATATTATGATGTGTTATATAAGTACACAAATGAATTTCCTCTTCGGAATGCCATCACCAAACAAATATTATTAATTAAATATCTTAGTTTTTATTACAAATATTAGAAAAATATTTACTAGATTCTATTTTCATTTAAGATAATACTTGAGTCACACTAAAATGAAAGAAGATTAGCTATAAACATAATAATGAATTTCACATATAGTCATCTGCCTTGTTCGCTTACTTCTAAACGACACAATCAATTTTGATGCACTTTTCACTATTATAGGTACACTTTATTTTTCCAAAATCTATGTTTAGGACTAAAGACATAGAAAGAGACGAAACAGGTTGCTAGTGAGTATAAAACATAACTTGTTTTGTTTTGTTCTCATGCCTCCCAATAAGCTTGAACATTATAAGAATTATGTTGAAATTTTTGAAGTCTTGCTCAATGTGACTTCTTTCTAATCAATACTCCCAAGTATTGATTAGAAAGCATAAACACTTATCATAAGATATCTTCTATGAATGCACACTTCCATCTGCACCTTAAAAACATAACAAGGAATTTGTTAGGTTATTATTGATATTAGGTAAACGTAATGCAATGTATATTCTACGTACAATCTTTATTGGCGTGGTTATTTATGAACTAAGTCGATAACTTATTTCATTAATAACGAAAGTTGAACAAAAAAAAACTTACAAGTATTAAAATTTAAATAGGTAAGTACCTTCTCCAGAAAGAATCTCCAAAAGCTCCTTAGAGCAACAGGTAACAAAAAATAGTTTCAAAATCGGTTCCTTTGAGGAGTTATGACTAAATATAAGGAATATCTGAGACATGATTTTGCATGATGAATTTTCGTCACAATATTAATTTTCGTCGCTCCTTATCACGACGGATGGCTTCCACAGTCTCTGTAGTTACTCGCCTCGTAGAATATAGTCGCAAAAACATGATTTTCTAGTAGATTTCGCGATTATTATAAAAGCTCACTAGGCTCTCACTAAATAAATTTCAGTGAGACCATCAACGACCTAAATGCTCGACATCGACCTGTCAAACTACCAGCGAGATGTCAAAAGTGTCACTTGTACTGTCAAATAGCACAAATCGACTCGATATCGAGCTAAATCGAGTCATAATATTTGATCGAGGACCTTTAGACTGCTGATTTTCGTTGGCGACAGTTACCGCTACTCCCCGCTAGAGGCGCTGGTGTGAAATGTATGGACTGACGGATGTCGAAACTCGAAGCTCGAAAGCTATCAAAAACTCATCCTAAGCCTACTGATATCAGGCCAAATTCTGTCGGTAATCGTACACTCACACATCGCTACTCAGACAACGTTAACCGACTACAGTTTATCAGCTCGCTATTCCAAGTTTTGATTTAGAGCCAATAAATCGTTCTGTTTATCTCAATTTGTTATTTATTTTGATAACACCAATGTATAAAAAGCATCATCCGGGATAGAAATAAACGCTCAATTGCTACTTGAATGAAAATAAAATACGATACATCAACTATATTTGAAATGGCAAAACGCCACGGGCTGTGTGTATGGATGGTGTGCGTGTATTTACGCAGACGAAGAATATTCTATACCGTTGTGTACTCAATACATTACCGCCTAGAGTGGTGGATAAACGAAAGTTTTGCTTTGATGTGCGTCGATGTATATCGATATCCGTTGTATGATCGCCGTTTAGTTTTTATTGCATTTGTGGATGTGGTGATGCATGTTAAACATCTTTTTAATGAATGAATGGCGTTGCTTCAATTTAGAATCTTGTCAAGCGTTTTTACTACAAAATACAACTCGATACAGTTTATGCCTTCATTATAAAACCAATAATCGGTAGAGCAAACAAGTTCTTGAGTCGAGACCTCGAGTTGGCAAACGTAGCGTAGGACATCCACACACTAGATGGAGTGTCGACGTAAAGTGGCAGGCAAAAGAGGAAAGATGAGGATCGAAGTTAGTGGCGTGCAATTGAAGGGGCTATGCCCAGCAGTCGACGACTGTAGGTTGTTGATGAATAGTAAAGAGTAGAACAATTGTTCTGCAAAAACACTAACTAGAGAGGATCCTGCTGCATGCTAATTGTTATCATGACAATACCTCATTTCGCTTTTATTTTGGACAACTAAGAAGAAACATCCTCCAACTACATAGACGGAGTGACGATATACGTATAATTGGATGAGGACAGCAGAGGATAGAAGTCAGTGGCCTGATTAGAGTTAATAAAGGTTCTACAACGTAGTTGACGTTAGGTAAGAGAAAACCACCACCTCAGTCAGCGATTTCCTATTATGGGGAATGCGTTCTTTGTGTTTCTTTCTTTGTGTCTTTAACCCAAAGTGTATATTCTAATAATCTAGTGTAGCATTAAAGACTCCTATCTACACGACTTCTTGCAAAAGCTCCCAATCCAAATAAAAACAGCTATGGTATAAAAAAATATCTATATCTTTCAATATCTTTCAAACCTATCTATCCCATCCATTTCTTTGGAAGCTACGATGGAACAAAAAAGACGGTATCAAAGTTATAAAACTCCTAGTTTAAGCGTTGGAGGTTAAAAATAAGCTAAACTCAGAAATGTCTGAACGGGCTATCACTTTATTAAAGAGAATAGAAGAGGCGTAATAACTTCAAATGAATACAAAAATAACGTAGCTGACGTGAAACATTCTCGAATATTTGCCTGAAGAATTATTTGTAAAATAATGTGCTGTGTAGTCTGAGAAATACTGTATTATTACAATTACACTCAATTGGCAGTAGTGCCAAATGTATTACGTGTATTCTGTTAGGTAATATTTTGATTTACGGCTGTTTTAACAAGCGTTAGAGATCTGCTGATAACCGATAGTTACAAGTAGTATAATAATAATACGAGCACCGGTTTATGTCCCACTGTTCGGCACGGGCCTCCCCTCAGGATGAACGGGCTTAGGCCATAATCCACCACGCTGGTCAAGTGCGGGTTGGCGGACTTCACACGTCATTCGAAAGCTAGTTAGGCTTTCTCAGACATGCAGGTTTCCTCACTATGTTTTCCTTCATCGAAAGCTAGTAACAATCGCACATGATTAATTAAAGAAATCAGAGGTGCGAGCCGGGGTACGAAACTGCGCACCTTGTTTCCAAGGCAAGCGCTCGCCCACTGAGCTGTTACTGCTATATAGTTACAAGTAGTGTTAAAATATAAAGTGACATGCCTGATAGCATGTTATCTTGATAACGTTTTATACAGGCGAGTTCGATCTTGTCGATTATTGTTCTAGTATGCTCAGGACACTGTCCTGTGCGTGTTCCTCTGAACAGCGTCAAATCTGTGCACACGCAGAGCGTGTTCACGAAGCGAGCTTACTGATTTTTTTTTACTTACGTATCGGCTCTGCTTTGTTCAGCGACCAACTAAACCAGAGATAAAGCTTCCTACCTAACGATAGCATTGTTCCTACCTAAGAACGTTCGAAAATTCAAATTGTCATCTAGCCGAGCCAGATTAAAACGATTTTGGGTGTATTTTTTTTTTACCCAATGACCGCGAAACCATCTTATGGTATGGTAAGAGAGGATGCACTAGCTTATTAATAACACAAGGAAAATTCTACCAGAGGTTGCGCTGTGCCGACAGCAATATAGAACGAAAAATGGTCCTTCGATCACCAGAACAGCACCTCCTCGCAAACCACTAGCAACTATATCGTAGAAACACAACGCCTGCTGATTTTTTGTTGTGCAACTCAATGCTGAGATGACATTAATTATGACATTTATTTATACTTATAATATTTTGTCTGGTGGAAATGAGCGGAATGTTTGCCGCCAGTGACGCGCGTACCCATGGACAATTGCATAGCGTAGGCGCTCTCAACTGAGACGTAAGTGCTTTGAGCCCAATAATTTCTTCAGTTACAATGCCCTTCACACATGAATGTATCACAGTGGAACTGCATTACTGCAATTTATACACATCGCTGCTTTGCGGCAGTGTGTATAAAAAAAAAGTTAAAGTGAAAGTATCTATTGCCCCAATGAATCAACCAAAGGCCATATTCCAGATGCTGAACCAATCAGTCTAAACAGAATTGCCAATAAGCCAATTAAAACTACAAAGGCATACCTTATGATCACCCCACGCGTCTCGTTGGCACGATCTGCCACAGTAGTAAACGTATTGGCATCCTGAACATTTTAGCACTTTGCCCCTGAAATTTATTGTGATACAGGCATATTGGTCACGTAATACACATTATGACATAAACAATTAACAACAAATAATCCAAGTCTCAGGAGACCGTCGGGCTGGTAGCTTTTTCTGCCAAGCTTGGCTATACAAAGAAGTAATGCCGCCAGTCTTTTAGGTACCTTTTCCTCCCAGTGCGGCGACAACTTGGAGGAAGTTTTTTACCTAGTTTAAGTATACACATTTGTAAATAAACTGTAAATATTTAGGTGCAATAAATATCTTTTTATTTTATTAATAACTGATTGAGTATTAGTAGAAGCTCTTTTGCTTACTGAAATGAACTGAATTCTCGAAAGAATTAGGGGTGGATCAAATAAGTCCGATCCCACCTGCACGAGACCGCCCAATATACCAATGCCAATAAAAAATGGTGTGTGTGGCATTGAGTAAGATTACCCAGTAACAGTGATCCATCATAAGTTACTGTGGTGCCTGAGAGACCCCTCACTTTGTCAATTGTGCTGCCAGAGCAGAGATTCCTCCATCATAAGATCCAGTATCCAGATATTTTTTTTTTATTCAGCCTAGTCACAAGACAAGCAAGATGCCTGCCTGATGGTAAGCGACACACCTGCCTATAGACAGCTGCATTGCACTGCCGCTTGTCACCTGATATATTAGGTCTCTTGTATCCAGTAATTTCACCAGCTACTATAGCCACCAGCTACCACTCCTTTGAATTGGAAAACATTATGGGCGATTACAAAAACACACTGCTGTTGCACTGCAGATTTGAAGTCACCTTAATGTTCATGCACTGCTGCTTGGTAATAGAATATCTGACACTGCGGTAGTACCTGCCTGGATGGTCCCATTCCCAATAAGGCCACCACTTACTAGGTCAGACATAACAATTTGGGGTATTTCTGTTACATGCTTTTCAATAGATCTCTCTCACAATAGCAGGAAGTTTTCATCTGTGGCCAGTAATAGCAATAAGCTTACCCCCTATTAAAAATATCAAACAACTGGTGGAATATGAGCATAGTAGCACAGTAAGAAGAAATTCGAATAACCCTTCTCATGTATTCGACAATAAGAACTAAACAAATGTTAGGAACGGTTTTCTTGCCTCTTAACATGTCAACATAATTTTTTTTAAATGTATGATTGTTTATAGTATCTTTGTTATCAAAGATACATTTTAATCATATATTGTTACATCACAATATTATAATTTAATTGGTCTTATCGCTAAAACGAACTCATATGGACCACCTGGGACTAAAGAGACAATATTGGGGAGCAGTTGTTTATTAATGATAAATAATGTGTGTACAAATGATAAGTATGTACTTACTTTTCCAGACAATTGTCGCATCGGCTCCCTTGTTCCTTTGATGACAACACAAAGGCAAAAGGCTGTTCCGTGAGAATTAAATCACCTGCTTTTATAGCAGAATCTGTTTTTCTACATTTGTTTCTCATTTTTCTAAGTATTTAACTTTTATAACTAAGGCTAAGGCGTGCAAATACGTTAGAGAATGTTTTAGGAATGTCAACGTTCGATACGCAAGAGTTACGACGTGCCGAAATCTGAATACGAATGCTGAAAATATTATTTGGCCTCGCTACCTGCTGGGCCGGATTTAAACTACAGAATATCGGTTACATTATTTTTAGTGAAGACGCGACCGCAGCCAGCACATCAAAATAAAAACAAACAAAAAGTCGATCTAATAATAGAATAACATTTCGCGAAGAACGAGACGAGGAAATGCAGGAAAGCAAAGCAAGCAAAATCAAAACACATGAATCTGCCTGTCAAAGTCAATCACTTCCAAGATCACTCCTGCCTGTCACTGTCGCCTGTTTTTGTGTTGTCAGATGTCTGTTGTCCATGGTTATCTTGTATATGTTGTCTATACTCTAAGGTCAGGGTTCTCAACTTGGGCGTTTTCCCCCTAGATTTAGGAGAAAATTTGCCTGTAGGGATTTCGTAGGGGTTTAAAATATGTAGGGTAAAATATGGGGAAATTATCTAGCTATATTCTGATCGATTCCTATTTGTCTCACAGTGCTTTCTTGGGCTGATTTTACTCAATGGTATGATGTTTCTAACATGTATAAATATGATGAAACTACGTGACATTTCTCATCAGAAATTCCGCAGTGCCGCCTGACAGAAGACAAAGGTTTTTAACCAGTATGTGTTGCCAGTGATGACATATGGTACTGAGACGTGGCCTTTAACAGCTGGCCTTTTGGAGAAGCTCAGAGTCACACAACGAGCTATGCTCGGAGTTTCTTGTGTATTATGTAAGTAATATTGTGTTGCAGAGCATTCCATTCACGATTCACGCCTGTTAGGGGTTTTAAAAATGGTATTCTGAACTTAATTCTGAAACGTGCCCGCGGATTTTGTTTTCAATTGGTTGGCAACCTTGTTCTTGTCAGCTAGCTAGCCAGGCTAGCCAGGGCTGCCAGATTAGGCGATTTATCGCCATTTAGGCTATCTTGGGGGTCAAATGGCGAACAAAAAATCCAATCGGCTACCAGTAGCCATTTAGGCTAGGTAGCCTAGGTAGGAAAAAAGGAACGGGCGCTTTAGGCTACTTCAGGATTACCTCAAAATTAAATAATTTCTTGTTATTTGTATGCTTAGACGAAACGTAATATGCAGATCCAACGTTCTTTCGTCACTGAGGAAAGAAGTCTGAGGAATCCTCAGGTTCTTTCCATACTACTTGCTATATTCTATGCAATTGACAGGCCTGTTGGTCTACTGGTTAGACAGCCTGGCCGCTAGCCAATAGGTCATGGGTTTGATTCCCACCAAGTGTCTGGGTATTTTATGCATATAAGTCTGTATTTAAAAAAAAAGGTGTGGCACTTTCTGGCTGGGCCACGGTGACTGATCTTAATTCTGATTGAACAGGGATTTAGTCGCTATTTAGTCGAAATTAGTCGTAAAATTTGAGAATTAGTCGGCCCGTGGTTTAAAAGTTATAGGGGTACCCCGGTGGCCCTGCCAGGGAGGACTCTTTCTGGCTGGGCCACCGCTAGATCTCGACAACCAAAGCACCCCACGAAAATCTAACTACGCTCAGATTTAGTCGTTAATTAGTCGAAATTAGTCGAAAAGTATTGTAATTAGTCGGTCTGTGGTTTAAAAGTTATAGGGGTACCCCGGTGGCCATGCCAGGGAGGACTCTTTCTGGCAGGGCCACCACTATATCTCGACAATCAAAGCACCTTGCGGAAATCTGCCGGCACGTAGATTTAGTCGTTAATTAGTCGAAAATAGTCGCAAAGTTACAGAATTAGTCGGCAAGTAAATAAAAAGATATTGATGAATACTTTTTCTCCATACATTAGGTACAGGCGAGTAGAAAATACTTTTGTATAACCGAGTAAGTATGTGATGAAATTAAATATACTTCCTCTGGCGCCTCCGTGGCGCAGTGGGAAACTGCTTGCTTTGCAAACCGGAGGTCGCGGGTTCGAACCCCGCGGGGGAGCAACTTTGTGAAGTTGGTACTAACCGACTTAGATAATGCAGTTCGATCACCTGATTGTAAAGTAAGATGATCCCGGCGTCGGATGGGCATGTAAAAAGTCGGTCCTGCGCCTGACCTCACCCCGGTCGTGTCGGTCTTCAGGCCCTTCAGATTGTGAGAGGTAAAAGGAAGAGAGAGTGCACTTGTGTATACTCAAGCACTTGTGCACTATTTTATTATTATCTTCTGCGTACATCGATCAGCAGGACGTTATTATTATTATAAAGAGATCTCCGTGGCCCGGCGCAGCGGGAAACCGCTTGTTCCTTCAAGTTAAATGATTCATGCGTCTGATAGGTATGTAAAAAGTCCCATATGGTTATGTGAGTAAAGGAAGACATGTACTTCTGTCTGCGAAAGCACTTGTGCAATATAAGGTTTCCCGCGTAAGTAGATGGTTGATATTATGCAGCTGTGGTCGTATTGGCCAGGAGAACTTCATTTTTAACCGACTTCAAAAAAAGGAGGAGTTTCTCAATTCGTCTGTATATATATATATTTTTTGCTATGTATGTTCGCGCATAACTCTGACAATTATGAATCGATTTGAAAAAAATCTTTCTTCCATCCATTCTTTAATCCGTTAGTTGGGTCCGATAAGAAAATTATTGCTTCCGAATAATAATTCCTGAAAAAACAATAATGATGACTGCGCAGGAAACCTGCAGGAATGCCTATAAGATGACTTTTTATGTCGCTTTTTAAGGACAAAAATGGTCATAACTCTGGCAAATATTTACCAATTTCAATGATTTTTTTTTATTCGAAAGCAAAAACCACTGTAATGAATGTGTATGAATTTTATCACAACCGGAAGTTCTTAACTTTCTGGAGGAACATGAACGATGTGGCGGAATTTAATTGGTAAAAACCATAAAACTGATGTAATGGAGAACTTACATTACTCTGACAAATATGAACCGATTCCGATGTCGATAATGTGATCATAACCTACCTAGGTCATTTTACCGTCTTCGATGGTTCAATCTTTATGTACCTATGAAAATATCACTAAAAAGTTTAAAATAAAATCTTTTTAGAAAATATTGAACCGACTTCAATATATCACTGAAAAGTAGATTTTTTTTTAAATATTATTGAAGTTGGTGACAAATAAACACAGCAGGTACGCTAACACCAACTTCTTTAATATAAATTAAATTATTTTATACTTTTCAGTATATTGAAGTTGGTTCAATTTTTTACTAAAAAGATTTTATTTAAGGTAACTATGTAAATAAGTATTAAAGTACTACGCATACTTTACCGCATAACGCATAACCAGTAAGTAAAAAACCTGTGAGTCGGACTCGTGCACCATTCCGTACCATGTTGACATACATATAAAAGTTACTTTGTAACACCCCCAGATAACGAAAATATCAAACCGCATAACTAAGGTTTTTTTTCAAAATATTTTTTTTAGAATTTAGATTACTTCCCTTTACTCCTTGATATTAAAAAAATGGTATTTATTTTTATAAGGAAATATATTTACAGTGACAAACCTACTGATACTGATTTTATTTGCTATCCTATATTTCTGATACACAATTGCACGCGACTGTACTCATAAAGAAGATGGCGGCGAATAGTCTAGGAGTGGGAATAAATTAATTAACGACAAAATTTGTATCACTTTGCTTGACTCTAAAATACAATAATGTCAAGTTCAACGGTCTAATTATAGCCGGTTTGTATTTCCTTGACAGTGACGTTATAAAATTGTAGCCACCAGGATATAAAAATAACTTTTTCGTGTTTATGCATTTTTTCGATAAGTAATCCACTCTGGCTCTTAGACTACTCCTAATAAAAAACAATGCTTTATATCTTTTTAACCAAGATACGACTAAATCTGCAATTTCACGACTAGTTTCGACTAATTAACGACTAAATCTACGTGCCGGCAGATTTCCGCAAGGTGCTTTGATTGTCGAGATATTGTGGTGGCCCTGCCAGAAAGAGTCCTCCCTGGCAGGGCCACCGGGGTACCCCTATAACTTTTAAACCACTGACCGACTAATTCCAATACTTTACGACTAATTTCGACTAATTAACGACTAAATCTGAACGTAGTTAGATTTTTGTGGGGTGCTTTAGTTGTCGAGATCTAGCGGTGGCCCAGCCAGAAAGAGTCCTCCCTGGCAGGGCCACCGGGGTACCCCTATAACTTTTAAACCACGGACCGACTAATTCTCAAATTTTACGACTAATTTCGACTAATTAGCGACTAAATCCCTGTTCAATCAGAATTAAGATCAGTCACCGTGGCCCAGCCAGAAAGTGCCACACAAAAAAAAGTAAGTAAGTATATAAGTATTCTTATATAATCAGTTGTCTGGTTTCCATAGTACAGGTTCTGACTAGTTTGAGATTAGATGACCGTGTGTGGATTGTCCTTAAAAAAAACCTATCCATGCCTAGAACTGCCACAATGTCACGAATCTAGGGTATGTATTCACAAACCTCGGAAAAGTTCCAATCCCGAAAATATCTACTACCTGGTCGAGTAACTTGCACCTTTAGGCGAACACGTTCTAAACTAGCGAGGTGCAAAGTTCCCGAAAAGCTCGAAAAAGCGAGCTTGTGTCAATTTAAGTTACTCATTCCAACTCGCTGTATGACAGAGACGGTTACATGATTTTTTTTTCAGTGTGCTCTCTATTTTCGGCTAAATATACTATACAAAATTTTAGGCGAATTAGGCTATTTGTCAAGAAAAAATATATTGGGCGATTTAGGCTACTCGGTAGGCAAAATTAGGCGAATTGAGTTAGCAGATACCTGGCAACCCTGAGGCTAGCCTGCCCAGCTGATTTGTGATAAAAAAAGCAAACAACGTGTTTTATCGTTTTGATAATGTAACGCATGTTTTTAATAATTTACCACTAACTATAATTCAAATAGAAAATGTCTTTAATCATGACAAAGGCTGCATTAGCAATAAAAAATGCTGAAAATAATTTCAAATTTGTAAAGTTTGAGTCACATAAACCCAAGAAGAAAGATACCCCTATTGAGGTTGAGAAAAGTGATAATAAATCAGACGGACAAAAGTATACAAATAAGGATATAGATCTAAAAAAAATACGGCACGAGGTTCTGAAGTTTGGTATGTCAGGATTTGATCCCACCAAGAAACAGGAAGCAAAAATTGCACTTGCAGTCAGCCTAGGTTAGTTAAATTAATTCACTTTTATCTGACTACTGTAGATGCCTTGCACGCACGACCAATTTTCTGTTACTTTATTATAATATAAAAATGTTGTCTTCACTTTTTGAGTGAGAATTTTCCTTATATTTAGGTGTCTAACCATTCTTCTAATATTATTCAGGCTTTTTATAGTTCACTTGAATTTATTTTTCAGAATGACCAAGGTGATATAATGTTAGTTCACCTGTAATTCTCCTTTTTTGAGGTTGCACCTATCTAGAATGCATTGACTGTCTCCCACTATATAGTTTTCACCATATTTGTATTTTTGAAGTGAAACTTCTAATGCAACTTCCAACAAGGTTGCGTTAAATGCTTAATGCTCAG
The DNA here is from genome assembly GCA_911728495.1 of Furcula furcula. NCBI lineage: Eukaryota > Metazoa > Arthropoda > Insecta > Lepidoptera > Notodontidae > Furcula > Furcula furcula. The sequence continues at coordinate 5,797,879 of OU452243.1, forward strand.
AGACAGAGCGAGAGTGAAGTCGTGCGGAGGGACACCACGCACTTTTTTTTATATATTATATTATCATAGCTTTGGCCGTTGATTACATATTTATTGTAATTTAGTTTTAATCTTCACAAAAGAAACAGACAGAGCAAAGAAACTGACAAATGTGATCTATTAGGCCCTACATTAATAGTGTTTCCCTTTTATGTGGTACAAAGTTAATTTTTATCACCATTTTTAACAAATTGTTTATACATTGTATGTTATAGGTGCTAAACCACCAAAAAGGGAGTATGTGAACTACAAAGAACTAATGCAGAAGAGAAAAGAGGATAAGTTTAAGGAGACAGAGGCAAAACAGTTAATGCAGTCCAAGACTATGCTAAAAACTGCTAGTAAGAAGAAAAATAAGGGCACTCATAATGATGTGGGACATTTCCTTGATAACTATGGAAAAGTAAGTAACCTTTTGTAAATAGTGTCCTTGGTATATTTATGTTAAGAGGGCTAGGGCGTAGCAGGAATGCTTGGAATATTAAGCTAGTACATAACTGAGTACAGTAAAATAAAATAAATATAGTACATGCCCTGGGATGTCCAGGTAATAAGAGCACCCTTCCATCTCCTCCCGTTGGGTGGCTGTAACAGGCGACAAAGGGAAATAAGAAGACGGGCATCAGTCTTTCTATTGGATGTCCTATCACCTATACTAAGATCTCCAAGACACCCGCCAGCCGCGAGGATTATGCCAATCCCTCCCTTCAAAGGGGGATCTTGTTCAGTGGTCGTTTTTTCAGCTGACATACATAATTATGACTTGTAGCATAATTGCTGTAAAGCCTGTTAGTGACACATTTGGATTCATCAGAGCAGTAACTTGACCTAAATTTCATATTGACAACATTTGGTATTGGTATTGGTATCACGGGCTGGTTTCCGCAACTCCATGTCAAAGCGCGTATTTTGCGTATGGGTGGGAATAGATTCATTCGATCCACCCCAACTCCTCGAGAAAGGTCAGTAGGCACTTGATGCCACCGACAATCCCTCAGAGAGTACTCGGGTTACCGAAGTACTAGTATTGTCAACATACATCTTGCGGGACCCTCATAGTAAAAAAAAAGATTAAGATTAGAAAATTTTGGTGTTTTGATAGCTACAGAAAAATTTACTTCTGGTTTTGAGGTGCGGGTCCCATAGAAGTGCGAGGCCGCAGTCGCCTACGCCGGCTCTGCATCTCTGCATCAGAGAAACATAAAAGAATTAAACTTAAATGAAAATTAGTGCAATTGACCTTATCAATTTAAGGGAACCAGACACATCCAGATGAGTTCCCTTTGAAAGATCTGAGAACTCTGTAGCCCTGGGTGTACAGGCGGACTCATATAGCTTAACCCTGAGGGGACAACCTCTAAAAAATGTGGACAACGTTAAGCCAAATGATGTACAAACATCATTTGGCTTAATGTTCTCCACATTTTTTCAATGTTTCATAATGTAATGCAGAAGTAAAAAAAAAATCTGATTGGGGAGAAATTGTAAGGTTGTGCTGCTTATAGGTGAATCTTACTCATATGTGTGTACACTTTTATTCATTTACAGGTACAGAAAAAGGATTTAAAGAAAAATGAAAAGGGAACAAAAAAGAAAAAGAAATGAAAATTCATTAGAATAAATAAATTGAAAAGAACTTTGGTTTGTTTTAGGAATTTTTATTCCTAATATTCCTACTTACTATAATTATGATCTATATAATAACTAGTTATAATAAATAGTATAATGCCTAATAGTTTGTTTGTTTCCTTACTTCTGGAAGATTGGAATTAGGTTTAAGAATATCTCACGACCGTGTGAAGCCGTGCCGAAACCGATTTATAAAGCGGACCGGACCTAGTTTTCGTAACGACTTGATCTAGGGTTTAGACTACAGGCGTTAATGGTCGAGTGTCTATAGATAGATTGTCCTGGCACGCCACCGGTTAAGAGTCCGCGGGCCTTTTACACCCGCAGACAAGTCCGTGGGTTTTACACAGGAAGGGCTCGCCGCATGGTAAGCAGCCGGTGGCCGGACTCGGGAGAGTACAAGGTACGTTCCTGGGGCCCGTCAACTCAGTGGAATGAAGACACCGCGGGGTTTTAATCGATAGGAGTCCGACATAACCCTCACTGCTACGTCTACCCCAGGCACGATGCAGGTATCGAAGATTTCTTCAGGTTAAAAAATTAAGTAAATGGTAAGTAAGTGTGTATCATTTATTTTATTTTTTAACGTGGAGAAATCTAAGTTTAGATAGTACATCGATGGTGGGTATAGATGGGTAATTACCCGGGTGGAAACTCAGAAGTGGATTAAAAACCCATTATCACCCTATTTTGCTCCACTCACTGGATGGTGTGAAAATTATGTATGCGAAACTGTATGAACAAACATTCAAATAAAATGATTAAATCAACTCGTTATGTAAGCGAAATTTGACTTGCATTCATAGTTTTCACTCGTGGGGATGCAAACCCCTGCTAACGGGGAGGCCTATGTTCAGCGGTGGACGTCTTCCGGCTGGTGATGATGATGATTAAGTATTTAAAAAAAGTAAGTATGTACATATTTGTATCAGTTGTCTGGTTTCCGTAGTTCAGGCTTCGCCTAGTTTGGGATCGGTGGCCATGTGTGGATTCTCCCAGAATATTATTATTTAAGGACATAGTTACATACAACATAATGCTCGACAAACATCCAGCCCTCCGTGTTATGGCCGTGTCCCACAACCTGTTTACCCGACTGGCCACGACAGACGTTGCAAGTGTTGCAACGCCTGACGCGGCCCGTGCTACCGCTGGCCGCGACATTTGCAAAACTAATGAATGAAGAGCGACGACCGGGGTTGGGGCCTTCACAGGCCTAGACAGGTGCACACGCGTCGCATCGACCGCGTCTTTGAACTTACCGACTCCCAATGGATCGGTCGGATGACGACAGGCTTCAACGGATGCGACGGATCCCACGGCCTGTCGGCCCGGCCTGGCGCGGTCTGGACTGTCCCAACAGGTCGTGGGACCCGGCTATTAGAAGGCGCGTGCGCCTGACCGCACTTCGTCGCTATTCATGTATTAATTTCACCAGGCGTTGCAACACTTACAACGTCTGTCGTGGTCTGTCGGGTAAACAGGTCGTGGGACTGTGCCTTAAAGCAGTTAGGTAAAAAAAAATTCAAACCGAATGGTAAGCATTAGGTGATAAAATAAATATGTCACAGTTTCTCATAATTCATATTATATCTACTTAGATATAAAGGGATGGAATTGATGAATATTATGCGTAGGTACTTAATTTCATTACGAATAAAATCCTATCATAATTATCGCACTTTTAAAATTGATAGCTAAGACAATAATTAGAAGCACTGAAGAACATAATTACCTAGCTACTACTGACAAATGTATTCGTGTTAATTACGAGATACAATGCTACTAACTACTTAACTAGGTACTTTAATTACAGTCATTAAGGAATGTTAATCAATAATATCAAATGTAAAGCATTACTTATGCTAGACATAATTTTAAAGCTTGCAGCAATAACGAGATTTATTATTAAGTTGCGTGCATTATTAATTGAAGTAATGTAGTATGTTTAATCATCATCAGCAGCCGAAACGTCCACTGCTTAACAAAGGCCTCTCCCTTAGAAGGGAGGGGTTGCCATAATCCCCACGCTTGGCAGGTGGCTTGGGGATCGCAGTATAGGTGGAAGGTAATCCAATAGAAAGACGCTGCTGCCCGTCTTCTTGTTTTCCCTTAGTCGCCTTTTACGGACACCCAACGGGGGGAGATGGGTGGGTGCTATTCTTACCCGGATACTAGTGCCAGATTAAGCAAGCGCGGGGCCCGTAGCAAATCATATATTAGGTATTAAAGTTTAGAAGTATAAAGTAAGGCATATGCTAATTCCTAGGGTACGCACCTACGTGCGGGGGCCCCTCAATGCGCGGGGCCCGTAGCATTTGCTGACTCCTGCTATATGGCTAATCCGGCGCTGCCTGACACCCCACGTTGGTTTAATAATCAAAGGTAGGTAATTGTGGAATGTAATCCCCTGCCGGTGATTCGTGAAAGCTGGTTTGGTTGAAAAGGATGGTCAATGTACAGTGTGGGTCGTGATATTTTATGCAATAGATATGCCATTGGCGCTCGAAAAGTGAAACAACGAAATTCACCCAAATTGGGTGAGGCCTACTATGTTCAGTGGTGGACATATTCCGGCGGGTTATGTTATTCGCATATTGAGATTACCGTCGATAATATCATTTACAATGTTCTAATAGGAAGGAGATTGGAGTATGTTGGTTTCCTTAAGATCGCGGGTACTAATCCCGCGGGAAGCATTACTTTGTGTAGTTTTTACGGGTAAGGATAATACAGGCTGATCACCTGATATTCCGAAAAAAAAAGGTATTCATGCGTCAGATGGGCATGAAAACAGTCTGTCGTTTTTTATTCAATATCAGCCAATGTCGGACTGTACTCAGCTGAAAAGCGGCAACGCAATCGGGGATGGTAGAGCGCAGGGGCGTAGCTACCGCCGTATCAATGATACGGGGCCCCGAACATGTGTAAGCAACAATTCGTAAAATCCATGTTCTCTCATAATCTCTTAGACCGTAGGCAGTGGCGTATCAAAATTTGTTGGGGGGTCCAAGTGACAAGTACCATCATTTGGGCCCCCCCAACAATTTTGATACGCCACTGGCTAGAGCGCACAATATTATAAAAGGCCTAGAAAAAATCTACATTATAAGGCGACTACTAAGGGAAAAAACAAGAAGACGGGCAGCAGCGTCTTTCTATTGGATTACCTACCACCTATACTGCGATCCCTCGACTCTTGCCAAGCGTCGGGATCATGGCAACCTCTCCCGTCTAAGGGGGAGGCCTTTTGTTCAACAGTGAATGTGGATTCTCTCTCTACTTACTATCAGACTATACAGTATTAATTGGCTGTGAGCGTCCAAATAATCCAATTTCAAGAACTGGATTATCATTAACTGTACCTAATTAATAATAATAATAATATCTTGGTACAATCCACACACGGTCATCTGATCCCAAACTAGGCAGAGCCTGTACTATGGAAACCAGACAACTGATACTAATACTTATATACTTTTTTTTTTGTAAATACATACTTAAATAGATAAATAACACCCAGACACTTGGTGGGAATTGAACCCACGACCCTTCGGTCAGCGGACAGGGTCTCTAACCACTAGACCAACGGGCCAGTCGGGCGGAATTGACGTTTCTAAGTGCGGCAGTCCTCCTCATCGCGTCGTATTTCCTCATTGCTGAGCAGGCCCGGATCTAGGGTGTGGGGGGGTGCCAAACCGGGGCAAGGGCCCCGGGCGGCAGTTTCAGGGGGCGCTAAAATCATAATATCATCAGCAGCCGAAAAACGTCCACTGCTGGACAAAAACCTCTCCCTTAGAAGGGAGGCGTCTTGGCGATCGCAGTATAGGTGGTAGGTAATCCAATAGAAAGACGCTAAATCATAATATTATATGATTAAAAAAAAACTCGCTACACAAAGCGCCTAGCATACGGAAGCCTGGTTGGCTCACCTTTGACTTGTAAAAAAAAGGCCCCACACAGACCCACACAACAAGTGAACTTGTGATGCCGATTAGTGATTTGATTTTTTAAAGTAATTTCTCAAACGCTGAAGGGAGCCTAGGGGCGCCACTATCAAGTTTCTGCTCCGGTTCGATAAAATCGTAGATCCGGGGCTGTTGAATTGAATTTCCTTTTATAACAATTGCCTTTTTGTTGGGAGGAAACCTTCAAAAGGTGCCCGATCTCCGTAGGGGTGGAGGCCGGGGTCTGGCTGGAGCGCTATAAGCACTCGCCCACATGTCCGGTGAAGCTGCCATGGCCATCTGCGGCCAACAGTACTACTCCTACAAAAAGGGCGGAGGCCGGGTAATGTGCGATTTTAACCACTGAAACCCTGTGGCCCGGTCCCTAGATGCTGTGGAAAGACACTGGGCTCTCCATTTTGACCTCGCCAGAGTCTCTAATGCTGGACGCTCGCTAGAGCACGTCTAAGAGGGAGCAGAAGTGCACGTCCCCCCAGCTCCCTCGCGGTTCCAGCGACGACGAAGGGCTTACCGCGTCTTTACATTCTTCGGGGTATTTGAAGATACTAAAGCCCACTTTCCAACATCAATTTTAAAAGCCAGTAATAATAATAATATCAGCCCTTGTTTATGTCCCACTGTTAGGCACGGGCCTACCCTCATGAGGCTTAGGCCATAGTCTACCACGGTGGCCAAGTGCGGGTGGGCCAAAAGTTGGGTTGTGTAATAGCCAGTAGGACTTGCCACTTATTAATAACAGCTCTTTTAAAGTTATGCAGCCATCTCACGAGAAATTTTCAGGCCGTACTAAGACATCTTCATTGTTAACATTATCTGCTTTAGAAATAACAACCAATGAGAATGGAGTGGAGACCGTGAATCGGGAAACGTAGTGTAGGAAGCCCTGCGACCAGCCGAGCAACGATATTCGCAGAGCGGTGGGTAGAAATCGGATGAGGACAGCCGAAGATCGGACTCAGTGGCGTGCCTTGAGGGAGGCCTATGTACAGCAGTGGAGATCACTCCACGTCCTTAATCATCAGATTAACCAATGAAAACCTACTTATATAGAAAATTTTAATTTAATAGCTTACCACGAGATGCTCATAAGCCTGTTGTAAATGTAATCACTGTTCTTTAAGCGATCAGTTGGTTAAGCAGCGTCAGGCAATTTCAGTCCTTAGATGGGTGACTGCTTTGAACTGAGCGTCTCCGTGCTTCGGAAGGCAGGTCAGCCTCGGTTGTCACCTAGACAGCAGTTGTTAAGCCAAATCAGAGGGTCAAAGCTTTGGCAGCTTGGACAACTCTGACACTAGATTGGCCGCTAACCAAACGACAAAGAACAACCTTAGGCATTTTGAAGATAGTAATGTACTGAAATCAGTGGCGTAGCTTGCCTTAGATGGGACCCGTATCAAAATTTGTTGGGGTGCCCAATTATGGTAGGCTTATTCCACAAATCCCCCTTAAAAATCCCCTCTAGGGGGGAAAAGTGTAATCTTAAAATAAAAGTTCAGAAATCCCCCCTGCTCATCCAGTTTTCCCCCTTAAGGGGGAAAAATGGCTTCCAGTTGTTGTTGGGTTCCAGCTTCCCCCCTTAAGGTACGGCCTAAGAGATTATGTGAGAACATGGATTTTACGAATTGTTGCTTACACGTGTTCGGGGCCCCTGCTACAGGGGCCCTGTAGCCATCCCCGTATCATTGATACGGTGGTAGCTACGCCACGGTAAATATTGTGGCAGGCATTCCACGTGTATCCCTCTAATGCAAGGTAGATTACAAACTTGGTAGTAATCGATCGATTAACTTATTGATTTATCCTTCCCCTAATTAGTAGTGAATGACCAATTTAATAATCATTTAATTAGTCCCATTAAACCGACCATATAATTAATTACGTAACTCATATTAACGTACTAATTTATAACATATAAAAGGCCTTTCTGTGATTTAATTTCATCATTCACTCTGAAGCTTTCGATCAGAACACACCAACATGGAACTGCATCTACATTTGTCTGCTGCTTTTCGTGTCTTGGACCGCAAGTGGGGAAAGCCGGTAGACTTAGATACTTCGGAAGGATCATATCCTTGTTTACCAGCTCTTGTGGAGCGTCCAACCACCACCTTTTGCTCTGAAGAGTATTTGACATTGAGGAGACGAAGACCGAAGCCGTATTCAAGGCAGGAGGAGCGGAGGAAACGGAGAGAAAATGTTAAAATCAACGACTCCTTTAGTAATATTTCTTCTTCAAGAATTCCTTCTATGACCGACGTTATGGCAAGCTCGATTGAAGTTGCACCTGAAGTTGACAAGTCCATCGAAGGGCTGGTGGAAGATTTTGAAAGTAGATATGGAAGTTCTATTTCGAGTTTGGAAGCAGAGATTGAAAGAAGGAAGAATCGAAATATACTTGCGCAGTTAAAGGACTCTGCTAAGTCGTATATTGAAAAGAAACGTAGAAAAAAGAACGTAGCCTAATATTTTAGTTATATTTTATTTTATTATGAACTAATTTTACTATATTTTATGAAATGAAATAAATATTTAGTGAAAATTTCTGTCTTTAAATAAAACCACCGTAAATGTTTAATATTTTAGGTATAATTGAAAAATAACTAGGTATAATAATATTTACAATAACATAAATACAATAGTAAATTATAATATTATGCCGGCAAGTTCATTTTTTTTACAATAAATAGATTAACATAAGCATTTCATTAAAATAAACGGTATTAACTAAAACAACACTAAACATAAGGCTCGAAATATTTGATAGCAGTCGTCATTGGCTTTTCGTTGATTTTGTTCGTTGCAATTGGATTCTTCACACGCATCTTAATATCCTTAGGCTTTAGCACGCTCTTATGGTTGGCACTTGGAGGCCTCAAACCTAGATAGTTTCTATTAGGCGTAAATATAGACTTAGAACTAAGACCAGACGCGTCTAGGAAGAAATCAAAAGACCCTTTCGTCTTGGGCACCGTCATCTCAGCATTGTTTAGCACCATCCTCGGCTCACATTTCACCGTGTTGTAAGAGCCGCTGTTGCTTCCAGACGAGTTGCTGGACTCAATATCAGAATTCCTTACAGATTCAGTCTCTAAATTCTCTATATTAGATAGAAGATCAGGTTTATTCGACAACTTGGCGTTCTTCGACAAACCTTTGTTCAATCCACTCTCGTTATCGAGAAAATTATCAGTTTTCCCGTTGTCATCTTTATTAGCTGTATTATTCTGCTTGTTTTTATCAGGTACATTGGTGAGGTTTTCGGTCACGACATCGGACATAGAGCCGTCGCTGCTGCCGGAGCTGATGCGGTATTCCTCTGCAACTATACTGCCGAGTTCATCATCTATTTTAAACTCTTCAAAATTCTGCGACAAGTCAAATTTGTCTATGTCGTCAAAATATTCGGCTTTATGTATTTCTACGTTTGTAGTTTGAATTTTCTCGGGGCCGTGGTTGAATTGATTATCTAGTTCTGTTAAGTTGATCTGCTGTCTTCCTCCTTTGCCGCCTTTGTTGATCTCAGAAAGTATAGAAGACACCGTGTTGCCCATTTGGATCGAAGCGCGAGGGTCCAATTTAGGTTGCAGAGGATGTATAGCAAATTTAGCCAAGTAACTATCAGTTGTTTGCTGGAAGGAATGATTATTTTCATCGCTTGGCTTATCGTCTTCGTCAGGGATGATGATCTCAGTGACATGGGGAAGCTTAGGAATATCTTTATCACTGATCTTGTTTTGTATTCTCGGCAGAGATACTACCTTGGCGACGCTGTTCCTCTGACTTACAGCATGCATAGGGTACTGTTCGTTATGTATCTCAACCGTTGGCTGTGTAAGTAGCAACTCCCTCTTACCATGACTGACTACTGGAACATTTATCTCTGAAATGGAGCAGTAGTCCGGCTCAATATTGTTGACGGTTGCTACTTGTCCCACTTTTCTCGTCTTAACGTCTGCAACCCGTTGATTAGCCGCAACGGCTTCAGAGTCTAATTGCTCTGTCATTTGTTTGACAGTGGTTTCAGCTTTCCATTTAGCCGAAAGATTCTTTGGTTTAGGCGGCAATGCGGGAGGGGTTCGCGGCACTTTTCTCTTGTTAAAGATCTTCATGGGCCCGAGATCGTTATCGAGGTTTCTTGCAACAATAGCATTGTTGTTCCGGTTTTCCAAATTTGCAGCGATATTCTTCACTATGGAACCTCTTATTTTTGGAATGTTTGGTTTTTCAGTGGGTTGTATCGTACGCGGTAATGGGAAAGGCTTACTATCATTAGCTTTAGTGACGATAGGTTCATACTCATTGCTGTAGATGCTTTGTATCTCATACTGGAAGCCCTGAGCAGTATTCGGTACTTCATAACTATGTTCCGAAGCTGTTTCCAAGCTAAATTTCACAATTTTATTTGCTCTTTTATCTGTCCTTGGTAGAGTATTAGCGGTGTTCGTTCTCACTTTTTCATCGTAAGAGATACTGTTTAAAGTTGAGAACTGAACTCGTTTTGTCGATGATTTAGGGCTGGGTGTTTCACTAGATTTAGAATTATCATTACTGCTGTCATCCAATGAGTTCTGGAGCAAAATCTGGTTGACGCACTCGAGTACAGGATTATTTTTATAAATTTCATTAGTCGGATTCTCATCCGCGTCACTGGTGCTAGCATACCAGTTTTCATTTACTTCTGCATTAGCGGCTTGTGTGCTTAAGCTTGATTCGATATTGTTGTTTTTATCATCGAACCTAGGATCAAACTGGTTGTTATTTAATATATTGTTGCATAGAACTTCATTCCTAGCTGATACCACTTCGGTATCGCGGATGACTGTGTTAAAACCAGCAGCTAAAAGATCGTCTGCTGATTTTGACTTGTTACTCAATAGTCTCTGGTCAATACAATCTCCATCTTGTTCCGGGTCGCTCACATTGCAATACCAAGGTTTTTCGTTGCTTTCGTCGTTAAGAACATTGCTCAGGAATAGTTGTCTGTTGGCCTTAATTTCATCAGACGCTTGCCTCTTGACTCCATGTATTCTCTCCATTTTAGTGGAGTATGTTTTATCTGAGTCACTCGGAGTAGTCTCTCTTTCCTTTTTAGCAGCTTCTCCGATCAGCTGATCAATTTTTAAAGAAGCCCTCCTGATGTCATTTGCGATCTGGCTCGCTGTAATATCGTTATCGTCGTGATTCACTTGATAACTCATACCTATGCACTCTTCAGCGCTGCTGCTATTCGCTTGGTTACTGTAACCTTTCGGGATATTTTCGATGTATTTACTGTTGTTCTTTCTTCCAGAATATTTTCTAGACCTTCGGAATACGTCACGCCTCACAAACGCCTGTTTGTTTTTGATAAACGTACCCTTGCTGCTAAGACTGGCATTATTGCCTTCTTCACTGGAGCTCGTGTTTCCATAAACGATATCGTTCTTCGGCAACTGGTACTGGAAACTCTTGCTAAGTCTAGTATTTTTTTGGAATATCGGTGGAGAATTTCTTTCGCGATAGCTACAACTCCTTACGAACGTGTTTTGGAATCTGGAGTCGGTGCTTTCCAAGCTTTGGAATTCTGGATCCGTTTCTATGTTCGTCTGTTCGCTCGTGAACCCGAGAAGCTGTTGACAGTTGCTGCAGTAAGATTTTCGGGCTTTGAGTTTTGCTATTTCCTCCTGCTGAGATTTGATGATTTTCTCTTTTTGCTGGAGAGCAACACGGATTTGTTTCTGTTCTCTGGTGAGGCGGGATTCCAATAAAACTAGGGAGCGGAGAACGAGTGCTAGCTGGTCTTGTCTCAGCCGTCTCTCCTGAGATGCTTGTTTGTCTCGTGCGGCGAGGGCCTGCCCGGCTTCCACTAGTTGATGTCTCTGCTTAAGGACAGACTCGGATTGCTGCTGTAGAGCGTTCCTGACCGCGTCCAGCTCCCGCCTCAGCTCCATCGCCTCTGAGCTGCTGTCCATCTGGAAAGAGAGAAATTGAAATTTAGATATGACTTACATTGTAATAACACGACATTTGACTGTACCAAAGATTTCAACAGACCGTTTTGAAGATCATGTGATAGTGGTGAAATGTCAAGTACGACTAACACACGATTCTGGATTTGATAAAATGAATGTCGCCGGTGACGGTGCGACTTGGACCGCAGTGTAAACATTTCTAGCGATTATTATCTTCAATGCAACGATATGAACAAAGTCCACGACGCAATAGTAACGAGGTCAGTGGTCAACAGATACACATAAAAATATCCAAAGCGGTATGTTTAATTAATTAGTAATTACTAATACACGTGTTTGTTCGAGCCTTGACAATCTTATCGGGATAATAATAATCTTTAATTTTTTGCGTCTTCGTTATAAGTTTTCGAGAGAGACACAATATTCGGCTTTACTTAAGGCATAATAACGTATCTGATGATAAGAAATAATAATGCATATTACATATTTCTCATACCTATTTCCCGGTGCGAACGAGCTACTGCGCTACTTATTATTGTTAATGTTTGTTTACTAGTGCATAGAAAAATATGTATACTTATTGGACTTTGTATTGTTATTGTTTTGCAAATTGGTGTTGACGACGAAATTTTTAGTTTAAATATTATTTAAGATACCTATAGTCAGCAATAATATGTTTGTTACTAAAATTGTTTAATATGTAAATACGTTTATATTAAACGATCGTACACAACCAGAAAACAGTAAGGAAATTAGTTGGGACCGATTTGGAAACCACGTTAGGAGTTGAGCGTCCTCCCTCACATTTTGTTGTAATGTAAATAGTATTAATACTATAGGATTATTCAATCAAGGATCTTTCCTAGAACTAAGATTGTACTGGATTATTTTATTTATTAACCAACTTCTTTATCGTATTGGTAGTGGCGAACTGGTGTCAGAGGTTATTCAAGTTGACTTAGCGTATGCTACTAGACCATAAATAACCGGCAACCTTCGGAGTCACTGGACGTTCGGAGTGTAGGCTCTAGGACGCCTTTGAGTACAGCGGTGACTCCGAGGAGGACGGCGGCGGGGTTGCGACCCCCGTCCCCGTGAGCACCGTGACAGGTTTCCGGGGGGCTACAATGCGCCCCCGGCGGCTTGCTTAAAGGTAAGGCACTGAGCCCGGAGAGCCCTGGGGTCTCATGTGCCGATGCGACAGCCGCGGGGGTTTTAGTGTGTAATGCCCGTTTTCACCAGCGATCCCATAACTAAGGGAATCCGCAAAGTCACCCTTAAAGGGCCCCTTACCGAAAATTCGGTTTCACCGACGCTTAGGTCTCACCTAAGGCGTTAGGAGTCCACTTATTTTTAGGAGCCCGATTGTTCACCCCACAACTGATCCCTTACACTATGTGGCAGTCATTACGTGTTATTTTTTGGACAAAGTATAGGTTTCATTTGAAAATGGAGAGCAAACTACGGATGAGCCGATTATGAAAGATCAAAATATATTGAAATGAGATAGTAGTTATTTAGTTATTTGATTTCTAATCAACGATTCTAAAAATTACAATGTTTTTATGATGAATGAAGTACTTTGCAAAAAAATTATCGTCGTATTTGTAAGATACCTTTTTATTATTTAAATAAAATTAATGTTCATTTTATTTAAAAAAATATGGATGTAAAATATTCACAAAATATTATGAGTAAATAAAAATCTTTGACGCCAATAATTACTACTTTTCGGTACCAAAATACATAATTTATTAAATACTTACACTACATACAACAAACTATGTCAACCACATGAAAAAACAAGAAACTCGTCCCTTAATTTTATTGGCGCCAGATTGTGTCGACGTTAGAATACAATAGAACCGGCAGTTGTCTAGGAGACCTGTAAAGGTAACACCTAGCATGATGAAAATGAATTTAGGTAAGAATCCGATTTAAGGGTCACTTATCCTAAGGAGCTCCTACGTAAGAAACCTTTAGGTGTTATGTTGGTGAAAATGGGCATAAGAATCCCAGATACCCCGGTCGAACCCCACAGCTCCCGAGGACCTATGAAGGTTTCCCCGCGAAAAAAAAAGCTTATACTACTAAATAGAAGACAACAAACGAAACGATGTTTTACGTGCCGTCCGAATCACGGAGTACTGACGTTGTTTTACTATCTGATCGTCTATCGAACAGTGATTACACCTGGGTATAAGCCGCGTATTTGATCGCGTTTGATCAAAACCCGTGGGGTGTCCGGGTAAGAAGCACGTTGTATGTCGTAAGAGGCAAAAACAAGGAGACGGGAAGCAGCGGGCCCATTTCCTCTCATGTCATAAGAGAGAGGGCCCAAGACGCCTGCCAATCGTGGGGATTATGGCAAACAAACAACTTAGGGGAGGCCCTTGTTCAGCAGTGGACGTCTTCCGATGATGATTTGATCAAACTTCGCCAATACCGGAATGATGAAAGGACACGGGGAAAATGCGGGCCTAGTCAACAAGCGAACGATCGCGCGGCTGGCGGGGGTATCAAACCTTTTCGATCTTGTCGCTGGGCGTACGAGCGTCTGAAGTATTTTTTTTATAATCAAATAACTTTTTTGGCTACTTTTTCAATTTTTAATTTATATAAAAAAATGAACCTTTATTTATTTAACTGTTTTTAGTTATTTTGTGCGCACCCAGCACACCATCTCTTGTGTTTAATGCCTCGCATTTCTGGATTGACCTATGGTTTGCGATACCTGAAATAAGTTTTAGCGCCACAACAGCCTGCGCGTCACTGTGGCCACCCAGCGCGCCCGCCGCCGCGCTCGCGCTATGCTCAAGTCACCGCGCGTTCACTGTGGCGAACCACTAAGTGTTTGCCACACAATAGGTACACCTACGTAGGTTTTAACGCGTGCTGATAACAAATACAGTGGAAGTTTATTAGCACTGATAAACTTGGCACATACAGCACACCACTTAAACTGTGTGGCTACCGACCGATAAAAATACATTTTCTCTTTTTTTTTTTTGCTCAATATTAGCTAGTGCTTGAACTATATTACGTAAATGGAAGCGTACGAGCTTATTATAAACACAAGGTAAACGACCCTATCAGATATAAATATAATCTGTTAAATACCATGGAAAATTGGAAAGCCGTTGGTGTGGGATGCGACATGTGTCGATACACTTGCTGCGTCTCACACCCCGGCATCTTGTAGGGCGGCTGGAGGGGCTGCGGCGACCGCTAGTGATGCAAAGCGGCGCAAGTATGCAGCTTTAGGTTCCAGCTAAGTATATGTTTGCACCCTTTGCGATGGAGACCATGGGGCCTTGGTCTCATAAGACGTACGGTTTGGTGAAAGAAATTTCATCCAAACTTATCGAAGTCTCAGGAGACCGCCGGGCTGGTAGCTTTTTCTGCCAACGTATAAGCTTGGCCATACAAAGAAGTAATGCCGCCAGTCTTTTAGGTACGCTTCCCTCCCAGTGCAGCGACAACTTGGAGGAAGTTTTTTACCTAGTTTAAGTATATTTTTAAATAAACTGAAAATATTTAGTTTCCATAAACACTATCTAATTCATCTTACTGTGGTCAGGGTCACAGACTCACAGCTATGGTCAATGCAGTATTGATCGACGGCGATTGCGATCCCGAACATCAAATGGCTAAATAACATGTGTGGCTGTGTGGCTATTCGGGTCTCTCTGTCGATTTGTACGCTTAATTCTTCTAAACTGAATAATCGCTTTTGGTGCGGATTTTATTTAGAGATTTTTTAAGCGAGATAAGCAAAACGAACGCCTGATGGTACACGGCTGCCCCCTGAAGAGCACTACATTGTCGTACGTTAACCGCGGGGCGCGATATTAGTTATTAAATCTCTTAGAAATGATTTCACCAGCTACAGTGTCCCTAACAAAGGAATACAGCAATATGTTTTCACATTGCTGCTGCGGCAGATTATATGACACTGCGTTGATACCAATCTAGATAGTCCCGTATACAAGGGACCTACCACCTTGTGTATTTCTTCCGGATGATTGTTGCACAATGTGTTTCACACACAGTGTATGTTGTATTTCACTTTGTTTTTGGTTTGCTGGATGAAAACTGTGTTTGATCCCCAAGCCGTATGCCAAGCGTGGAGATTATCCCCCCCCCCTCCCTATAAGGGGCAGGCTTTTGTTTAACAGTGGACTACTTTGGGCTGCTGTTGTGATATGGTTTTACTAATGTTTTAATGTTGTTGTTTTTTTTAGTGAACAATAAAGAATTAAAGAAAATGTATGTATGTACGTATAACAATTTTACAACTAATGTTCTAAAAATGCCGTGTGAAGCCGCGTGTGGGTAGCTAGTGTACAATAAATCGTAAAACAAACATACACAATGGATCCCAAATAGCAGTAACTTTCCATTTTCCGAGTACCTACCATGTGTGGTTGTGGTTGTATACCACCTACATGTATAGCAACGACGGTGGCACACTTTTAGATCTGTCTCGCTTTCCGTATAAGTTTAAGGTCAGTCTTTCTCAAAGTGAGCAAGAAAGCCCCTCTTGTGGGCGTAGAAGGCGTTTACACGGGAGGTAGAAGGCATAGAAATTTTGGTACTACGTAATTTTAAGTCAGTATTTCTCAAAGTGGGCAATAACGCCCCCTTGGGGGCTCGGGGGAGTGGAAGCCTTCAGAGGGTGGGTAGAAGGCTCAGAAATTTAGGGCAGAAATTGATGCTGCCTGAAGGCCATGACGATGGCTGATTTGGGAAAAGGAGAAAAGATGTATTTTTTTTCAAATACTTATTTAAATATGAAGTAAAATTATTACATACTGATAGATAATGTATTAACGTAAATCAATATCTTAATGACAAATATACTATTGACATACTTAATTACTTTGTTGTTTTTAATACATTCTTTAACATAAGTGATTGACACAATTATCTTTACATTAATTTTAACGTTAATTATTATTGATGCCAATATCACAGTATTACATACAATCTAATATCATCGGGTCGTGGCCGATTCATAATTGTTTCTTGTAACATTTTTTTGTAAACACCAGAATCGACTGACTAGCACCAACTTCATTAATATTCTAATTATTTCACACTATTTAGTATCTATTGAAGTCAGATTCATTTTTGCGTATGGATGACATTTGAATAATTTTGATTCTAAAAGTGGACTGTATCAGGAGGTCAATATAAATCATATAATAGAGCGGGATGGAAATTGCTTTACTGACAAGAGCACAGCTTTTAAATTGGAGGGAGAGAGAAGTGGACAGTCAAAATAAATAAAGAATAAAAAAAAATGCAACATAAATTTGAGAACCTATGGTTTAATGCAGTAGTGCTTTCTTTCAAATAGTCTCAGAGGCAGACAGACTGATATTCTGCCGGAAACAAAAAAGCAGCAACGAACATTGTTGTGCTATATTGGAAAAGATGCTGTAACTGAAGAATCCTAGAACAGTAACATTGCTGTGTGCCGGTATGAAGGATAGCTGAAGAAATGTACTCCAGACTCAAGATTAATGTCTTAGGACTCTTAGGTGATTATCGGATCTGCAATGTCCATGGGCAAAGCTTAAACATCAGGCGAACGTCCTATTCGTCTATTTATCAGCAGCACCAACAGCAGGCGCCTTGCAGATCGCAGACCATCCAATAGAAAGACGCTGCTGCCCGTCTTCTGTTTGCCCTTAATCACCTCTTATAGACACCCAACGGGAGAAGATGGGAGTGCGCTATTCTCATCCCAACAGCCTATGGGTTACGGGGTTCCGTCTCTTCACAAAGCTGCATTAAAAATTATTATCTTGAATAACTATTTTTTTTTACTCCCTATAGGCCAGTGCTTGACTGCAGTCCCACCTGATGGAAAGCGGCGATGCAATCTAGGATGGTAAAGCACACTGGCTCATTAAAAGCCAGTGTGCTTTACCACTCTAGCTTTGAAGACACCCAGGTTATAATCGGGCGGAAAAACTGACACAGGCAAACTGTTCCAGTCCTTAGCTGTCCTTATTATGAATGACGATGCAAATCGCTTAGTTCGGACTGAAGGTACGTATTTTTGTATAAACTTTACCCACAAAATTATGTGTCGTAATAAATGCCTTTTGTTTTTGTTAATTGATACGTAAATGCGATTGAAACAATAAAAACACGTGTCTCAAGTAATAACTTGTTTTTAACATACATTTTTATGCGCGCCTGTGAAATTGGAGATCGTATCCGCGTTTCAAAGGTCTTGTATCTGTTAGGGATGTATTACAAATATCCGTACGTAACAGTGTCTGAACGTATAGGGTTATTCTGAAAACGCTGGAGGGATTTGGAAGAATACCATCAGTATCTACGTACTCGGGGCCCGCCACACAAAGCTGGCTGAGGACGGCGAGGCCGAAGGGTCGTACGCATGCGACCTCAACGACGTGCATCACCTCACTGAGTTTCTTGCCGGTTCTTCTCAGTGGGGGCACTTTGTGACCCGGTAGTAAAATCAGCCCTCTCTCTTAAGCGACAGCCCAAGCCGAGGCCGTGCTTCCCTGAGGTGCCTTGAGCACGTCGCTCCTTCATGTCCTTAAGGCTAGAGTGCTCGCCTTCTACTGTTCGGTGAAGCCATCCAGCCAGCCAGGCCAGAATGGACATCTGCGGCCAACAGCGTCTATCAGTACGATTTGGTAGCCGTACAGAAATATTTACAATGGTATGTAAATAATAGAAAGAGTTAAGTACAGATAAATGGTTTATTATAAGCACTTAACCCTAAATAGTATGGAATGGTTAATGGTTATGAGAAGACGCGAACCGATTGGCTATCAATCGTGGACTGACTGTGAAATCGTTGCAATACTGCATCTCGGCGTAAATGATTACACAGCGCTTACGATGCTTGCACCGTACACTATCATTCCCCCAAAAAAAGTCAGTCGGCGAGTTCGACATAACCCCCGCTCACTCCACACCATAACCATGGCCTCCACTTTGCTACCCCAGTGGCAGTGCCTATACATAAGGATTTCTCCACGCAAAAAGTAAATCCAGTTTTTCACCAACCGAGAGACGCGCCGCGCCGCTATAATTGGTGGAATTGTATGTGATGTAGATTGCCCTTTATATTTGATGTAAGTAGATTTACCATATGGAATAAGGTTACAATACTTCAAGGCCATATTGCGGTCGGATTTACTTTACCCGTGCCCGCACTCGTGTCTAATAATACGCAAATCATTACAATACTCCTAGTGGAGTAGCCAAAGGTCGACCTTTTTAACCGACTTCAAAAAAGGAGGAGGTTCCCAATTCGTCTGCATATTTTTTTTTCTATGTATGTTCGCGCATAACTCTGGCAATTATGAACCGATTTAAAAAATCTTTCTTCCATCCATTCTTTAATCCGTTAATTGGGTCCCATAAAAAAATTATTGCTTAGTAATAAGTAGTTCCTGAAAAAACAAGAATGTTGACTGCGCAGGAAAGCTGCTTCATCCATGATATAGGTAAATAAGGTCTTCAATCCTAAGTCACTTCCCTTCGCTTTAGATTAGGCTAAGGTCTCGGCCATATGAGGCCAAAACCCACCTTAATTAAAAAAAAAAATCATTTGACGTTGTCACGAAGACCCTGCCTGCTGTACAGGGTAGGTAGGATCTTAGTTTGGGCTCATGACTATCTCTATCTCTCTCTCTCTCTCTCTCTGTGTGTGTGTGTGTGTGTGTTTGTGTGTGCACACGAGTGTGTGTGTGTGATAGAGATATGTGCATGGATGTAGGAGATACGAAATAGGTTATAATTAAATGAAATCGCGAATCACGAGACGCTTAAACGAAGAATTCAAATAAAACCCATCGCAACTTTCCATCATAAAACGTCTCTTCAGTAATGTGCAAGTGAAAACATCGATATACACAAATTAATGACCGCTTTTAATCCCCAATAAACTAATACCTCACTACATGATATGCAAATTGCTAAGTATTTGATAAGTTTAATAGGGTTGCCAATATTTGCTACTTACTACTAACTTAGAGATTACAAATATCAAAATAAATCTTGTTTGCTCTCTCACAAGTGGCGTAGAGTCGTTGTGTGAGAGAAAAATATACATTTTGACTTTGCTTATCATCCGAACGATAAATAATTTCATAGTGTGTGTGTATTAGTGTGTACAATTAATTGCATTATACCATTAATACAAAATAAATTAGTATTGAGACGCTCATAGTCAGTTGTAACCACTGTTCGGTAAACGATCAGTTGGGTTAGCAACGTCAGGCAAGGCCAGTCCTTATATGGGTGACCGTTTAGTGGCATTTGAACTGAGCGTCTCCGTGCTTCGGAAGGCACGTTAAAAGTCGGTCCCGGCTATTGTCATATAGACAGCAGTCGTTAAGCTAAGTCAGAGGCCTAAGGGCAGCTTGAAAACTCTGACACCAGGTTGGCCACTAACCATACGACAAAAAAAAAGTATTATTTTAAAATGACTTTTTAATATAGTAAGTAGTGCCTATTGGTTTGGTATTTTATTTTCTTTTATTGGTTTATCAACGATTGTTTGCGCTCAAACATCTACAAACATCGTATATTAAGATTTTAGAGCTATTGTACAATCACTTAAATGTTCCACAACATGCAGTTATATTTGTTACTAGCTGACCCACGCAGCTCCGCCTGCGCTATTTTTACGTTAACTAAACTTTTAATATCAGACATTCGCATCGAATACATGACCTCCTTTTTTATAGTCGGTTAAAAACTGGGACCCACTTTTTACTTGCTCTCCGAAGCACAGACCCGTTTAGTTCAAATGGCGTTAAACGGTCACCCATCTATTTAATGACCTTACCTAACGTTGCTTAACCCGATCGATTACAAAACCTTGATAACAACTCTCTATGAGTGTTCCCTTACTAATATTTATTATATTATAAAGAAAAATTAATAAAATCGGACCAAGCGTATAACCAAGTACCCATTTTGACTTTAATCCCCTCTCCCAAAAGAACCGTGCTAGATTACGGGATAAAAAGTATCCTATGTCCTACCTCGTAGCATGGATAAATTATCCATGCTCGTAGTAAGATCTCAAATCATGCCACGTTTCATTTGAATCCATTCAGTAGTTTCGGCGTGATGCTCAGCCGTGATACAGACAGACAGACAGACAGACAGAAAGACAGACAGACAGACAAAAATTTAAAAAATTACATTTTCGGCTTCAGTATCGGTTATAGAATGCCCTCCAAATATAATTTTCTAAATATCTTCAATGTACAGAATTGGACCTGTTACAGTTTTATTATAAGTATAGATTTATACTAAGTAAGTATATAAATTGGTCTTATTTGAGTTAAGAGTCACGAGAAAATGACTTCAACTGCTGTTAAAAAAGAGAGAAACAATATAGTTGAACAACGCAAGAAAAACTTTTGTGATGAAAACTCAAGTGATAAAAATTCCTGATTTTATTCGGTCAAATGATTTAATTATACAATTACATAGAATTTAATCAGATATATGACAAATGGCTTCTCTCTAAATGATAATCGAGAGCATATTAATTTGACTATTTATTATAATAGTTAGCAGCCCTAGGTCTAATTTTCTTATTCAGAGTGATGGTTGCCGATAGCCATAAACATTGTTATTTATTATGGTACCGTCAAACTGAATTGTATTCGAGCTTATGCGCGATTTCTCTTTTGTTTAAATTGCGCGAATATTTTTAAGTATTATTTAATTGACCTTTAGGATTTGAAAAGCGAATGTTGATCGAGAATTATGGCCGGTTTTTTATGGACAATTTTTAAGACAAGGTAAGACATTT
Organism: Furcula furcula; assembly: GCA_911728495.1. Lineage (NCBI taxonomy): Eukaryota > Metazoa > Arthropoda > Insecta > Lepidoptera > Notodontidae > Furcula > Furcula furcula. Next base: position 5,819,292 of record OU452243.1, read on the forward strand.
GTTTTATATACTTTTAGACTTTCGCGTTCCATTATCAAACTTTATTCTCTGTCTGCTTGTGACCACGGCTGATGCCGGCCGAAACGTCAAGTCAAAATATAAGGTAAATCGCGTTAATATCCGATTAAAATAAAGTTTTGTTTGTTTAAATACTGCTCGACATATCTACTCTAGGTTCTTTTTATTTTCATTCTCTGTTTCTATTCTAAACCTGTAAGATTTTTTATGGTTAAATTCGATACCATTCAACTAAAACTCACGACATTAAATATGTACTCTCTCATAAAATAACGAATTTACGCAACATAGATGATAATATAATAAGAAAAAAAAACAAACTATACAAAAATTTAAAGTGATAAGCCCGGTGAATTACTGACCGGATTTTGTGATCCGGTTGTAGTTTTGAAGAAAATACTGACCATTCAAAAGTACGCTAAGCCTATTTGACATAAAAAAAAATTATTTCGGCCCTTGTTTTCCCACCCAAGGTATACGACTGTATAAAATTAATTCTAATGCACACGCACACATCAAGCTTCCGCTTTCTGCGACCCAGAAACGCGAGCCCTTCATCAATTGACACAATAGCTTGTAATGATGCGGTTCGCCTGCCCAATTAAACTGATTAAACAGCATATCATATAACACTTATGACCTCTCTCAGCTTCACATAGGTCGTATTTTCTTAATTAGTTCATGTGAAAAAAAAACCATACAAATTAGTCGGATAAAAACTTTCATGGCGATTTACAATAATATTTTCACTCAAAGTGATACTGTCAGTTTATTTTGTCGTGATTTCAATCGAGTTCGAGTTCCAGTAGTAGCCGTAGCAAAATATTGAGAAAAGGGGTAGACAGATTTGTCTGTTCCTAATTTATTCTTTACCCACCCGCATCTTACAGCTATCCCGTGATCATGGCGCTTGCAACAGCGCCGAAATATAAAATTATAATAAATCATCCTGGCAGTATTCTAAGGATAAACTTATGTAATTTTCGGTTCCTTAGTGCGATAAGGCTACTCTTTACACAGTATGACGTCATAAGCCCGCACACACTCTAGATTAGGTATTATGGTTCCTTTTCAGTCGTATTGTTCAACTGGTTCACCTTGGATAGTTCTGTTCGGTAGGTAAGTACCTACTTTGCCCTTATTTTATTGGTGTACCATTCTTTGTTCATGTATGGTATAACGAATCGTATCGCAATAACTTTGCCTGACCTTTGCCATAGATTTGCGAATAGGAAAAAAAAAATGCCCAAAAATGATCCCAGAATTTGGTTTATAATTTTTAAATTACGAAAAAAAAGAGCAACGGGCACGGTAAAAGCAAGAATCGCAATAAGTTGATAGGCAGTTTCTCCTTCGGAGTCGCTGGAAGATCACGGTGTGGAGCCTAGGACGTCCATTGATTAACGCGGCGACTCCGAGGAGGACGGCAGCAGGGTTGCGACCTTCTTTCTCATGAGCACCGTGATGGCTCCGGGGGGAAGGGGACACTGACCTTACGATACGGCAGGGACAGTAGGTATATCTATGGGCACGTCGCTTAACATCAAACAAGCTATCTCGTCAGTACGTTAATTAAAATAAACCACGAGAATCGTACACCAAGATCGACTGAAGCCAAATTAGCATACGACCATGACCCGGCCACAAACGGGTGACTTAACGCAATGATTCATCATCATACTTCAAGTCTTTCTCATACATATGTAGACGAAACGACTATAGCATGTTGGTTGTCACTTCCCGAATGTAAATAGGCTAATTAAAATGATGCAAAAACAAGCTAATGTAACTGCGCTAAGTCTAGAGTTGCCTAATAGTGTGAAATCTATTAAAATAATAGATTGATACAGAAGTCACAGCGGATCTTTGTGTCTCTGATGTTAGTTATGGCGAACCATTACGCAACTATAGTCGTGAGTTGTGTTGTGAATACAATAACACAAACTATTTAAAAAAAAACGACTTCAAAGTAAATTATCTAAAAAGCATAAAATAACGAAAATATATTGAAGTCGGTGCCAGCTGGTGCTAGTATTAGTTAACATGATGTGCTAACACCTACTTCAATATATTTTCATTTTATGCTTTTTAGGTAATTTTCTTTGAAGTCAGTCCAACTTGCCGCACTAAGCGGTTCGCTACCTCTTTCCTCATGCGAACGGCCAAGCTATGGAGTTTTCTCCCGGACACCGGTTTCCCAGAAAAATATAACGTGGCATAAAATTGGTTATAAAAAAAATTGTTGCAACCAAAACCTTTCTTTCTAGAATGGACTAATATCGCTGGATGGTCGGACGGGGCGCTGGATGGTAATCACCCGAGATATTAGGAGATTAAAGAGATTTCTTTCAAGGGACTTTTTGCGGACGAGGAGAAAACATTCAAAAGGCACCAAGGCTCCCTAGGGGTGGAGGCTGGGTTGAAATTTTTAACTACCCAAACCTCTCCGGTTGCCATCATGGCGCTTTGGAGAAAATAAGCTCTTCGTTCAAAAATCGTCAGCCTTTTTAGGGCCGGACTCTCCCCAGATCACGTCTCTTGAGCTGAAATCTATTCTCCCCTCGGTTTGCACAAACAGCCTATCACTGACTGTATCATGGTTGTTACAGTGCTGTAGGTTCCAGTGTGGAAGCCATTAGGCTAGCATAAAACTAATTGTCAGTTATTTGTCTAGCGGTTATTTAAATTAATTATGTTTATGATAGGTATAACAACTGGTTCTTAAGCCGGAGGCGTAGCTGGAAATATTTGTTATAAAAGTATAGATATTAAGAAAGCTGCAATTAACCTTGACGGTAGCTTTCGCAACTGCGTTAGACCGGTTCAAAATAAGGAACTTAAAAGCGACGCGTGCGCACCACAATTACACTGAATCCAGAACGCGTATGCTAAATTAGCTTTAAATTCATTTCCGAGAGTAAGTAGTTTAAAATTTCATCAAGGTACAGCAAGCCCGGCTAGCTCAGTCGGTAGAGCATGAGACTCTTAATCTCAGGGTCGTGGGTTCGAGCCCCACGTTGGGCGGATCTTTTTATCATATTGTTATTTGTCAGCTGAACTTATTTATTTCTGAAATCAATTTTTATACTTAGGAATTGATTTGAACCGACAAAGGACTTTTCTGGATAAAACATCAATCTATATAAATAACAGAATCACGGCGTAAAAGGTTATTATTAGGTACTTAGCGTAACCGTTAATCGTAATGGAAAATCGCGAGGCGGCATTTAAAGCCACGCAAGTGTAGTGTATCGATTGTAACCAAAACACGCCAAGGTGACGCGATAAGATAAAACTGAAACAGAAGTTTTATGACATTCTAGTAAACAACAATGGTAAACGATGTACTTCTGTAAAATATAGCAGGTATAGGTAAACAACAATCATACTAATCATCTTTAATGGTTCAAGCCGCGACGCCATCATACAAAATGATCAGTCCGCCTAAACCTCAGACATGTTACTGGATATTTGGCTACAAAGTAACTATTACCTACGTTTGTTGATTTTTTTTTGTCCGTGGTACCACTGGAGGTACTACGGGCAACTCCGTGGTACCACCAGAGATAAATTAATTAGATTTAAATAATATTTCATTATTTTCGTTCAGTTTGTAATCGTTTACTTGGTATATTGGTTGGACTGTTTGTATTGTACAACACAACACATGAAATTTCAAACAACACAAGGTAGAAACTTCAGTATACGTAGTTCATATAAACTGTTTTTAGAGGTATCGGCTGTGATATCGGTAGCGCCCCGCACTTAATATCGTAGTATCAGCAGATACACTGCTGCAATATGTAAACAGCTGTGTTCCTATGTAAAGGGCGCTTAATCTCGTGAAATTACCACAAGTGACTAAATTACTAACGGCTCGGTTGACGAACGGCAGTGTAGGAAAGCTGTCCAAGAGCAGGCCGTGTCGTAGACATCCAGCAATTTGTAATTCAACTATTAAATAATACATACTAATCGTCAGAATAGTAAGTACCTACCTACCTAATAATTAAAGAGATTAAAATGTATAAGCTATAGAGTGATCTTTGGGATTATTTTTTACATAAACTTAATCCCTCACGCTTGGCAGGCGTCTTGGGGTTTGGGGATCGCCGTATAGGTGGTAGGTAATTCAATAGAAAGACGCTTCCCGTCTTCTTGTTTTCCCTTAGTCGCCTCTTAAAGACACTCAACGGACGAATATGAGAGGGTGCTATTACTATACTTGGACACCCCACAGAGATGAAATACATAGTGAAAATCTCTAGTCTTATTCATTAATTTAATTATAGTAAGTATCCCAACACAAAATTAGGCAAATCCTTCAGTCAAACTTATTTTTGTTGGCTTAGCACGTTGCTCCTAACTCCTAACAAGTTTCGTGATGAAAATTTCGATCGCTATGGCCAGTCTGCTTCTAAATAGTAATGGTTAAATATATTTCCTATTAATAGATACTTAATGCCGTTTCGACCAAACTAGTTTAAACATTGACCGCAATGACCTCTCAGAATAAGTCGCTCGTTTTCTATAGAAATCTGAGGATAATGGTAACTGAACCAACAACCGACCGAAAACAACATAATTTTAGTATACTTTTGTGTAAAAACACTGACCCACATTTTAAAACAACAACTTTCTCAACACACAATATATTATCATATAAAAAGTGTAGCAATTTTAAATAATGACTCAAGACAGTCAAGACATGGTCAAGACCCACGAATATAGTGATGGAAAGTAAGCGATTATCGATATCGACCTTATTCCGTGCATCGATTAATGTTCCGAGAGATTTGTATCGAATGTCAGTTACGCTCATTATTTCAGCTGTTGACAAGTTAAGAGCGGATTTTGTCTCGCGTTTTTTTAGACTTTCTCTGATAAGATCTACACTGTTGATCTTGAAATTAACTACCCACGACAGAGAAGACAAAATGATATCAAGTTCTAACAGACTTCAAAGAAGCACCACAAAAATTAGACTGCCTACAACATACTTATACGAGTTTTATTTCGATACTTATAGCGATTGCATAACCTACAAGGTATGTATTTAGGCTGTAAAATTAGATTGTGAAATTATTAGGGCTGCATAACTAATCATAGTCTAATCCCATAGAAGGGATGCCATAATATCTAAGCTTGGCAGGCGTCTTGGGGATCATAGTAAAGGTGTTAGGTAAGTAATCCAATAGAAAGACGCTGCTGCCCGTCTTCTTGTTTCCTTTAGTCGCCTTCTACGGCATCCAACGGGAGGAGATGGGTGGGTGCTATTCTTACCCCAAACACCCCGGGGAATGCCATGGTTTTTATGTTCTATGTTATGTCACGGAGACGATGTGTAAGCGCATAGAGGCATTCGAAATGTGGGTGTACAGAAGAATGCTAAGAATATCTTGGATGCATAGAGTGCGAAATGAAACAGTATTGCAGAGAATGAACAAAAAGCTGGAGATTCTAAATACCATCAAAAAGAGGAAATTGCAATATCTGGGGCACATTATGAGAAATCAAAAGTACAATCTGTTAAAGCTCATAATGCAAGGAAAAATACAAGGACGCCGAAGAACATCTTGGCTCAAAAATTTAAGACAGTGGTTTGCATTGAGCACTAAGTCACTGTTTAGAGCAGCAGTAGACAAGATAAGAATTGCCATGATGGTCGCCAACCTCCGATAGGAGATAGCACCACAAGAAGGAGAAGAAGAAGTTATGTACGAAGTACATATGTATAAACTCAATGTTTTATGAAAGTTATCCCACGTGATAAAGAAAAATAAATCTTAAACTAGGCTTAACACTGCAAGACCTGAAGTGCGAATATTCTGATCTAAACTCTTTCGGCGTAATCTCGCTGTACTAACGATACATACTTAAGACCCAAGAGTAGAACCATACTGGTGTATTTTCGGCTCTTCATTAGGACGTCTCGTTTTGAATTCGACCTTTGTCTTTAATTCTCAAAATAATGGGCGTTAAGGATGTAAAACTACTTAAAACTCATTATGATAAAATTCTCAAAGATATGTGTAGTGTAGGATTCATAAATATAATAAGATATTGGTGTTTTTAATAATCTTAAATTTATAAAATGTGGCTACTGATACGTTACATAGTTTAAATTTGTATGGAAATAGGTGACGACATGAAAGGAACTTAGATTGTTGAATTTGTAGATTAGGTATGCATGAATCTGCATGAAGTCATAAAATATGAGTCAGATCTGATCTTTAACTTTAGCAAATCCAATGGAGTTTAAGAATGACGACACGAACGTCTAGATCAAAATATTACTTACGTTTTTAATGTACGAATTGGGTAGGTATACCAATCCTTTTCAAAGTGGGCGAACGCCCCCTTTTGGCTTTCATAGAGGGGCTTTGAAAACTCATAAAAAAATGTGGTGCATTCTATAAACTAAAATAAAACCGACCATCAACACACAAGATATAAGAACGGTTCACTGCAAATGTAAATCTGAACTTACAAAAAGTATAATCTCTGCCATATTTAGTTTTAGAGTGCGTATGGATATTAAGATTAAAAAAGGTTTTATTTTCTTTATTACAATTGGAGTGAGCTAACTAATAGAAAGAGTTAATCTTTTTAATTACAGATATAAAAGGGATGGTGAATAAAAGCCTAATGATTTAGCTTAACAAAATAGTGTTCTCAATCTATTATGAAATTATAAATCAGTAAAATTCAAAAGCTATCCAATTCAAAAGCTTGTAAAACTAAATTATAATGTTTGTATCAATCAAAAGGTGTAGAAAGTTTGCAAATATCTTTAAAAAATTGCGGGGTTAAACTAAACCTGATAAATTTTAGAAATCGTAATACTGAAATGTAATAAATAAAATAATAATATGCATTTTATTCACACAATACAATTAATTAAAGTATTATAGGTATCGCAAGCCTAACTAAGCAGTCATATCAGGTTGGGGTTAAATAAAGCCATCACCTTCTATGCTTCCCTCCTATGCATTACAAAATATTTATTGGTAACATAGAAAGCCGAGGAGAAGAAATTTTAACGATCACAGTAACATTTGGCGATACAAATTAGGTATGACATTGGTGCCGATTCTGTTGTCACCACTAGACTAAACTAGACTAAATTTTAGTTTAGTGGTGTCAAACGATGATTAAGTGCTTAATTTGATTGCGAAATTGAGTTGATAGTGAGGTTTTCATTGGTCAAATTATGTTAAGAGAAAACAATTCTCTTGTTCTTCTGATTACACTAAACTAAACGAAAATAATTTTCCGGCTACGATACTTATATTAATTTTAATATTTATTTTATTTTAATAGATATTTTTTATTAATAATAAATATTTAATATTTGTTTAAATATTTATTTTAATATTTATTCTAATATTAATTTTAATATTTTCGACATCTTTTAGATGCCGACTATTTTGATCTAATTTTAGTTTGAAGTTTCTAGTATTAGGCATAAATGACGTAAACTGTGCACAACAGAATAGCAAAATACGTTTAAAACTAAGTTGAGTAACTAAAACCAATTATATTCTATCAAACTATACCTAATTTGGTTTAACTCATGGATTTCTGAATAGGAAGGACACGACTAAACTAAAGTTTAGTCTAGTGTGTGACAACAGAATCCGCACCATTGACAAGATAGGGGTTTAGAACTTTAACGTGCGGGATCGAACCAGTGACCCTCGCTACAATGATTCGTAGCTTCGACCACTATCACGTCGACCTTGCGCTTAACTATGTACTTACACGCACCGCAATACCTAATTCGCCTATTTTATCTTTATTAGTTAACATCAATGCCTAGTGCAACAAAAAAATACAAGACACAAAATTCAATTTTTTTATGTAACTGAAGTGTGAAGTTAGCGACAGTTGCATGGAACTGTTATCTAGTTGGTATAGTATATCGATGGTTACCACTGTTCTGAACTGCTAACCACTAAAAGAAAAGCCTCCCGATCGTCACTGGGAATGCTGGGGTTTCCGTATGTAGCGCACATGATAGCGCGGTAGTTCTACTTAGTAGACTAGTTGAAGAAGTTATTAAGTCTTTTGAGCCCGGTAATTTCATCAGTTTAGTAACATTTCAACACACCCTCAAAGCCGGTACAGCAGTCACACTTCGTTAGTTTCAACGATGTCATCAACTAGAAAAGCAACAGCACATTTTTTATTGCAATAAAAACCAGTAACTCAGTTCACGCACGTTCGGGATCGCATGACGGTTGGTCGCGTGCCTATGTGACCTTTTATTTTTTCTTTGCATCGGCGACATGGTGCTCATTAACATTCTATCGGTTTTCATGGAATGTACCCTTAACATTGTATATTAAGTGGCAATATACTAAGTGAGATTCTGAGACACTGCCCAGGATCGCCGTGGCCGTTGCTGGAGAGGTGAGTAACTTGCTCTAACGAGCGTCCGGCGTTGCTATCTCTAAGAACGGAGTACGTAGAGTCTCTCCTCTTCTTCGTCATCAACCAGAAGACGTCTTTTTTGTTTAATTGACAAGAGAAAAAATACGTGTTCAATATTTTTTGATAATCTAAGTGATGGACTATTAAGATTTATTATTTTTTAATCCAGTCATCATCCCCATTCAAACCTACAGCCGTTGTATATTAAATGATAACGACTCACTGCAAATGTAACTTTCAACTCAGAAATATAACTTACAAATTATTAGCCGATGAGTACAAAACAATCAAGTCACTGTCTACCTCGTAAGGAAATTAGCGCGAAGATAAATAATATGCAAAAACGAAACTGCTAACCTTCGTTAAACTTGCTACAAAAAATCAATGGTTGCCAAGGTACCGGTATCAAAACATACATAATCTACAAATTGTAATCAGTTTTGTAAGTAATTACAAAATTGCATGGTGCAAGCTACTGAATTAATTAAAAATGTTGCTGAATTCGAATATTAAGCAATGCAAATGAATCTCATTGAATTTTAATGTGAATGAATAATAGATAATATGTACTCAAGTAGAATCGGTGGGCCAGCTGGTGTGGCGATTAGATGGCCGGCTGCTAGGTACCCAAAAGATCGGAGGATCATGTCCAATGTATGATGATATAATATGATGTTTGTAAAATCAAGTAAAACCAAACGAAACACTGCACGGCCTCAAGATACTGTAAGCTCTTACTGTGTAGCAAACTAGCGTCTTCTAAGAAGACCTGAGGGTACACTGGCATAATTGTGACATGAGGACGTTGAACATCTCAGTCATCCCGTGACCATGGGTGCTGCAAAGCATTCGAAACGGGATAATAAAAATTTAAAATAAACCGCGATAAAATCCGTAAAAGTAGTTTGATTTCAAAGTGTAATATTCGCGTAAGTAAATAGTCCGGTCAATTTAGACATTCGAAGTTACATAAAGTCCCAACAAGCTGAATTTCAGTGAAATTGCTCAAAACATAATTATAAACAATGTCTAGAAGTTCCCCATCATTCCCCTGTAAGGAAAAAAATGTATTCAAGATCAAAGGTCAAAAAAATGAGTTTTTCGCGATTTTCAGCAAAACGGTAAGTTTTATCAAAAAAGTACCTCAGACAAAAATTGTAGATCATAAAATTATCTATAAAAAATGTATCAATACTTTTTTTCTTACAAGCCACCGTTTCTGAGATATAACGATTCAAAAAGTTATAAAAGTTGTTATCGTCATAATATGCACACGTTTCCACGCCACCTATGAGGTAGTGTACTTAGCGCGTTTTTTAACGTGGTTTCCCCAGTAGACCTACTCCACGGGTCAGTTGTGATCCTGTTTAATGTAAAACTATTGCATAATAACGGAAATTTTCAAAGATTGGGAAAGATAAAAGCGATGTAAATTAAAAAAAAGTGTTGAAGTTTATTCGTCTTATTCGTAAGATTCAAATTCTTGTTCTTCTTCTCCTGCTTCTTCTTCATCTTCATTTTGGATGCAAGTAAATTGCGTCAATAGCGATGTATCTCATGATACTTCGTCGGAGTCAAACAAATCCTCCATTTTTTGTGATTCAATATTAGAACACGACCGGCCTTGACAATTTGTGCATGCCAAAGAACAAGACAGTCCGACTTTTTTGCAACCACATTTAGCACTGCATCCCTTTTTGCAGTTGCAAAAAATAGTGTTCAGCAGTTTTTCCGGCGCAGGTGGAAGTAAAGTTTGAACTGGCTCTAATATATTGTTGACCAACTTCCAACCCCAGTCTGTAGGGTCTAGCTGATAACCAAGCCACACTTGAACTTGGTAATATACTCGAAAAAGATGTTGGTGAGTGACCCTAGCCACGCACACAATAGAACAAGAGACAGATGTCTCGAAGTTACACTGGCTTAAAGATTAAGGGACTGGGTTAGGTAGTTAAAACTTATGTATATTTTATATTGTAAGTATAAGTTACAATGACCGATAGAAAAATATTTAAACATTTAATATATAATATATATATTATATAAAATATAACAACTCTAGATGTATATACGTGGCGTACTCATGCATATTATGACGATAACAACTTTTATAACTTTTTGAATCGTTATATCTCAGAAACGGTGGCTCGTAAGAAAAAAAGTATTGATACATTTTTTATAGATAATTTTATGATCTACAATTTTTGTCTGAGGTACTTTTATGATAAAACTTACCGTTTTGCTGAAAATCGCGAAAAACTCATTTTTTTGACCTTTGACCTTGAATAATTTTTTTTCCTTACAGGGGAATGATGGGGAACTTCTAGACATTGTTTATAATTATATTTTGAACAATTTCACTGAAATTCAGCTTGTTGGGACTTTATGTAACTTCACTCTAATTTTTTGGTATAAATTGACCGGACTATATAAGACAACATTATGTCTGGCATTGTCTAGTTTGGGATTTTCATTATAAATTACAGCACTCATATTTTATGTTACAATCCTCTTAGTAAGATTATCTTGGGAAGATTTTCAACTTATCCGGAAACTACAGTCTATCAATTCTATTGCAAACTAGACCAGAAAGGAACCTGTTTTAGAAATAAAATCAGACTGCAGAACGAAAATGTACTTACATGGGTGTACTTACATATATTGACAGTATTATTCTGTAAAACAAACTCAATCACAAACCTAACTGCATGATATTCCAATGACATTCAGTAAGTAGAAGGTGTATAACGAAGACTGCAACTATGACTATTATGAATTTGATCTTCTAAAGAAAAACAGGGTCTTTACCCTGTTTTTCTACATCTTTATGTAGCAACCCGTGGGGTATCCGGGTAAGAATAGCACCCTACTATCCCCTCCTGTAGGGTTTCCGTAACAGGCGGCTAAGGGAAATCAAGAAGACGGGCTGCAGCGTTTTTCCATTGGATTACTGCACCCCCAAGACGCCTGCCAAGCGGTGGAATTATGACAATCCTTCTAAGGGGGAGGAGAGGCCCCTTGTTCAGCAGTGGACGTGTTTTGACAGCTGATAATTATGAAAACCACACATCCTTCGAGTTCAACGCTGATCGAGTTCAACGGAATAGGGCCTCATCGCGGATTCAGCGATCTAGATAATAAAACGTTATTACGGAATAACACTAGAGGTTGTATTGTACCCGTTGTAGTAGTGAACACGATCTGTTTCCAGCTAACAATATTTACGGTCCACGCCACGCAAGTTGCGTAGGTGTTTACGCAACGAACAGACAGACACAAAGATGTGTGTTGCAGGAAATTGCATTCACCGAGTCGTGTATGCAAAGCGATGTAGCCTATTAGAGTTGCGGTCGTTTGTATTATTATAAAGTGTAAATAATATTTGGTATCCATCGCGGTTTGGCCTTTGGCTAGAATTTAAAAGTCCATTTAAAAAAAATTGAAATTGTTTGCAGTAAAGTATGTTATTTGGTGTGGGCCCTAGACGTCTTTAAAATGCAACGGCTTGCTCAGGAGCGTGTGCATACTTTTACGACAGAGTAGGCAAAAAAGCAATACCTATATCAAAATGTGCATGAATTCTTAGGCCTTATGATGTTTATATTGTACTTCGTAAAACATACATTATACCTAAATGAACTGATTTATTTTATTATCATCTAGAGAAGTAATTGAGTAAAGTCTTTTTGCCTGTATCAACTGCACGCCACTTCGTAAAACGGAATACAGGGTTCAGAAAATTAGCCAAACTCCCAGTTACTCCTTACACACACTATTTGAACTTTCGTCAAAACTTATGCTAGAATTGTTAAACTACCATAGTTTAACAATTCTAGCTTGGATGGATCGACCCAATCTATTATTGTGTTGTTAGCATGTCATGTTAAAAAGATCCTGTGGCCTGCGATCCTGAGGCTTTTTTCTTGTACCTTACTTTTTAAAACTTTAACGATGCGTCACGGGTAGCCGCCGACGACATGAGTAATCTCGGCGATGTGGCTTGACTGGTTAACGACACGTAACGTAACAGTACACACTTATCATTACGCCTTTTCTCCGTAAGGTCGGCAGAGGTCTACACCGCTACCCATGTTTCGAGATCAAATCCCATATTTTTAAGAAGATTACAGCCACGTAATAACGTCACCTTTAAATGGTGCTCTATGAGGAGTATCCAACTGTCGGCGGGCGTAATGATTCTGTTGTTGTTAGTAAGTTAGAGCGCTTTGTTTTCTCCTACTGCATCCTGAATACCTACTGGCTGTTTCTGAGGAATTCATGAGGAAAAATCTCGATCTAGGAATTACTATGTGGCCACAATACAGAATAAGGCATGATGATGTAACAGTAAACCCTATTATATCCTAACATCCATTGCTATCAACATTAGCTAACACAAAGAGAAACGCATCTAAACTGGTAACGGTTATAAATAATTGCTACCAAAATGGTACAAACCGCTTGTGAAACGTTCAATACGAGTATAACAGTAGGCAGTAACAACTGGTACGCAATTTAACAAATGACACTACGGATTAAGATTCGAGGAAGATGGATGGCCATTATGTAAATGAAGTGAAGAAGCGAACAAAAGTACTACCTACGCGATTCAGTGTAAATTATTATTGTTTGGTTCACAAGTTTGGTTATTGCAGAGACTACACTGGCGGCTAGGGCATCTACGGTTCTTGCGTCTCTTTTCTTTTGCGGGCTTACGCTAAACTTAGTTCCTTCTGCTTCCAGTACAGAGATTTCTCTAAAAAACCGCTTCTGTGTTCTGGTATTGCCTCGGTTATTGTTTAACATTAGATGGACCGCATGCCTTATACTCGTATCAAGAAGAACCTTGGTCGCGGGTTCAAATTCTACGGGGCACCAATAACTTTACACAGTTGTTCCAACTCGTTAGGACAGTAAAGGCCACTGAACTGATTGTTTGGAAAGTAAGATGATCCATGCGTCAAACGGACAAGTAAGAAGTGAGTCCTGCGTCTGATCTGATCTCCTGCGGGTCATAGCAGTCTCATGTGATTGTGGAGTAAAAGAAATGCGACTGTGTCTTTGCAAGCACTACCATATGCTGCGTTCTGCTAATCTTGTTAGAGACGATGCCGTGGTCGATTCAGGCCAGAGGACATCAATCAACAAGAAACACTTTACTAAACATTGTTCAGACTATGAATTGAAAAGTAAACAATTGTTAACATCGATAACGTTATCTATATTAATGTCATACCATTTTAATATCAGCGGGAGCGCATCGACACACAAGGAAGTCAAGTATTAGCTCTGTTACGTACACAAGAGATAACGAGTCACAACGGAAAGACATATAACCTATTTAAGCGGGTACATATAGCAAAGAATTTTTTTTATCAGCTAAGTGATAGTAATATACCAGCCCATAGACATTTGCATTGTACATCAGAGTAGATTTTTCTTCGGAGTACGAATTTTCAACAAGTTTGATATCTCCGCAAATTCTGCTTTCGAGTTTGTTAAAAGTTTTTACAGAATACTAATACAGCTTGTCACCTGATATATTAATATTATATCGATGCCTGAGATATTAAGTCTCTTGAAGCTTGACATGAAACTAATTCTACGGATTTCATCTGTATCGGACTTCAAAAAGGAGACGGTTTCCAATTCGTCGCGTATGTATTTTTATTTATTTTACTTTCCTATAGTTTAAACTCATTACAGCCCTCATTCGTACGGGAAGACTAGGGTGATATAAGTTTATATACCATGTAAAGTATAAGTAATTGTTTGTTGAGCCTTGTAATTTGACCACAATGCCCTTGATTTCGGAACAATGGTTAGACTCCCTCCACAACTGACACTGCGTTGGTACTTATTTGGACTTCAAGAGGTTTAATAACTCAGCATCCATGATTTGTTTAAAAAATATAATATAACTAAAACCCTTCGTTTTGTAACCTTCCTTCGGCACAATATTAACACACAAAAACAATGAAAAGCCTTTAAACGTCTTAACGTCAGTAAAGTCATCAGGAATATAATAATGTCACAGTGAAACAGAAAAGGCACGTCAAAGATAATGATCACCGCGATCCGGTAAACCAATAGAAGTGGGACTCACGACAACACCACGTCAGACAAAAGGACTGACATGACGGGCTCTAATAGACGAACTGGCATTGTTGAGATAAACCGACAGGCTATCAGCGTCAAACACTTCATTAATCTTGCACGAGTTTCTAAACCAGTTCTCATAGGACTGAGAGTATTAACGAATGTGTTACTTATACAGGGTGTCTCAGAAATGGGCTATGAAGCCGGTAATGACGCAATCAATCTGTGAAAGAAAATAATGAAACATGTCAACCGTTTTAGTGCAGTGAGTTCAAAATTATTTGTAACCAAAAATGAATGAATTTCTTATTAAACAGGGCTTAATCAATAAAAACAGTGGCTTCATGGGAGTAGGCACGACGACTCAGGGTTGCTTAAGAACAGTTTTAAGACGATTTTTTTTTATAAAATTTAAAATCAATTTTGTCCTATTTGTAATTTTTTTGGAGTCTACTATACATACCCTTGACCCTTTCCGGGACACCCAGTACAGGGTGAGCAAAGATATTTTTCTAAAGGCAAAAAAAATACGATAAGGGGTATCCATTAATCACGTGAGGCTTGAAGGGGGGGGAGGGGTTCCGAAAAAAATCACAAAATATCACCAGGTGATGTACCTGCAGGGGGGATGGGTATAATGAGAAATCACGTGTATTTATTTTTCGTTGAATTCACGATTTCTAAACCAAACAGTGGCACGTGGCCTTGACTCACCGTTGCCGGAAACGACTTCCCCTTCAATATTTAATCAGTTACCTGTATTTAATGATAATATTCCCGAAATTTCAATATAGTTTGTACAAAAAAAATACACGTGATTTTGGGTAGGGGAGGGGGGGTAGTTTAAAACCTCACCACATATCACCAGGAAGGGGGGAGGGGTTAAAAAGTTGCTAAAAAACATCACGTGATTAATGGACAACCCCTAATCGGTTAACGATAAGTGGTTAAGCAGCATCAGGAAAAGGTGTGCGACCGTTGTGGGATTTGCACTGAGCGTCTCCGTGCTTCGGGCACCTAGAAAGTCGGTCCAGGTTGGTGTCACCTAGACAGAACTTGAACAACTCTAATAGGTATCACTAACCATACGACAAAAGCTCTTTATTTTTCGGAAAGAAGTCCTCAAGGATACCTGCACTACTATCCCCGTGGGCTATGTTGGACTTCAACTAAAACCCCACGGTGTTCTCGCTCCGCTGTGTTTAGGGGCTCTGAGGTCGCAATGTGTACTCTTAGTGGTCGGCCACACTGCAGGCCTAGCGCGGCGGCGGCGGCGGGCGCGAAATATCAAACATATGAAACCGCCGCTTGCCGTCACACTGAAGTGACTTAGGCGGGAGCCTAGCGCGACCGGCTTGAGCGAGTTAGCGGGCGTACTTTTCAAACGTTCCTATCCGCTCGTTCTGGCCACACTGCGGGCCTAGTCAACAAGCGACCGATCGCGCGGCTGGCGGGGTATCAAACCATTTCGGTCTTGTCGTTCGTTTTAAGTATTTTTTTATAATTAAATAACTTTAAATACATGTATAAAATAGGTTTATTTGGACATTTGAAATTGTAAGTGTATAATATGTATATTGTTGATGTTCCTTAATAAATAAAATAAACTTTTTGACTACAATTTCAATTCTTAATATATATTTTATTTAAAGCTCCATTTATTTAACTGTTTTTAGTTATTTCGTGCGCACCCAGCACACCATCTCTTATCCCATCTCAGGATTGGCCTATCCAGTAAAAAATGCAGAATCCTCATAAAAGGTTTGCGACACCTGCAATAAGTGTTATCGCCACAACAGCCCGCGCGTCACTGTGGCCACCCTGCGCGCTGCGCGCCCGCCGCCGCGCCCGCGCTAGGCTCAAGTCACCGCGCGTTCACTGTGGCCAACCACTTACGAGTCCCGCCCGTGGCTGCTTGCTTTGTGGCAAACTTTAACTCGTCAGTGGGTGTGTAAAGCCCACGGGCTCGTCAGCGGGTGTAAAAGACCCGTAGACTCACATCAGCAGATGGTGGCGTGCCGGATTGCAGATTAGTTTCGTATTATAAGTTCACATACGTAGTTAGACCTCCGAAGAATGGCCGTAAGATCATAATGTTGTATTTTTAGGCATAGGAGCTAATATATGCCGATGCAATTTCTATTGATTATGAATGTTACAAAATACTAATTAGAAAAAATATTTATGACCGGTCTGGTAGGTGGCTTTCTTTCCGCTGATTATTACACTAATTATGAAAGACGTTACGAAATCAATTAATTATGCGTTATATATAGTGATCTATGATGTTTTCTATTATGAAATTTGATCGACACGTCGCTACCAATATGTCAGATGTTAGAGAAATCTCTCGGACATCTGTCGACGTAAATCATGTGCATTATTAATGTTCTGGTGAAAGAGTCAATTAACTGGTTTAGATATTTATATTAAGACCGGTTTTATAGTGATATTATTTTTATAAAAGTAATGATATCGCAAAGATAGGCTTTCATTAATATATCGATGATTTTATTAGTCTGTTTTACATATAATTTTAGACTGTCGCATTTTATTATCGAAAATTATTTTTATCAGGAATTAGCGCGATTAACCTTATATTTTGGGTTGACGTTTCGACCGGGTTGTATCACCCGTGGTCACAAACAGAATACTACTACACTGAGTCTGCACGTTATTATTTTTTCATGAATACGTCGGATGATGGATGAAGGAATGCCGCCTGGTACAAGTCTATAAATATGACCAGAGAAGGACAAATTATAATATGATATATATCCAGCTACAGTGGTTTTAACTATGGAACAAAGCCACGATAAGACAAGCTCTACCTATTCGTCTGATGGTAAGCTATATGCATGTCTATAGATAGCTGCAGTACGCTGCCGTTTGTCACCAGAGACATTAGTCATTTGAGCCTCTTGGGGCAGTCACGCCCTTTGGCTTGTAAAATTACCAGAATACAGCAATGTTTTTCTACACTCCTTTTCGGTAAATTCTCTCACTGGGCGGTCTCTTGCACAAAAGATTTACGCATCGATATAACATATTATATCGATGGATCTTGGACCTTGGATGGACCACCAAAAAACCACAATTGACCATGTAAGTCAGATAGACATAAAATAACACCTAAATCCTAATATTTATTGCCTCTACGACAAAATCTCTACGAACACCCACGTCGTGTTTTTTTTAGTGATTTATCTGTTTTCTAAAAACATTAAACTAAGTACAAATTATTACTTCAAAACGTCGATGGCCGTTCAACACGTAAGTATATAAAATTCATACCATATTGTATCTATGCTTGTGTAGCGAGAACTGAAGGGCTTCTGTCGCCTTATCGATCTGGTATTATTACTATACATTCAATCTTTTAGAATGTGTATGGTTGGTTATTAACCAAATCCAATTTAATTACAATGAACGGTTGCGATTCGTATACAAGGTAATCCATCTGAAATGTAGGGAAAAGTATTTCTTTCACGTTTAAAATTTAAACCAGCCTAGATAAGTTTTATTATAAATAACAGTGTCTGTTGCTGCAATCGCAAAATAAATAGTCCAGGAGGTCGGACAGCCTATGCAGGGATGTATTTTAGGGCACGAAAGTATGTGAAGACGCATGTATATTGTGTATCAGGTGTGATGTAGCATCACACCTGAGGTATGGCCTAATGTTTTGGGGTAATTCTACCAATAAAGAACGTGTGTTCAAGGCTCAAAAACGCTGCATAAGATCAATATGTAATCTAAAACAAACTGACTCGTGCAAACCTCACTTCACAGACTTAAATATACTGACGCTACCATGTTTGTACGAGTGTGCGGTACTCACAAAAGCCAACATACACTTATTCGAGCATCGAAAGCGTGCTCGGCGATAGACGTCGTTGCGATAGACTAAATATAGTTCCCAGTAAGACAAAATTACTCCATAGCAGTGTTTTTTGCGTAGCAGTAAAAAATTATAATAAATTACCCTACCTGATCAGAAACACTTGTGATATTAAAGTATTAAAAAAAACTACTTATATTTAACTTCTTAGTCAAGAAGGGTTACTATTCTCTTGATGAATATCATAATCCGAATTGTAAATGCCATTGAATATGACATTAAGTAGTACTAATAATAATAATTATGCACGACATGAATTATTTAAATTAATTGTATTTTTTTCAATATTATTACGGAAATGATTTAGACTGACGAATTTTTATTTATTTTAACTTTATAATATTATTAATTTTTTTTATTTTTTTATTTGACATTGTTTAATCTATAATTATTAACTTAATCAATTAAATTTCGTGATATTCATATGGCTTGCTAGGCGAAATAGATCTAAGCACTTTTTATATACATTTTTACCCATTGTACTCTATTTCCTGTGAATAAATTATTATGATTATGATTATCTTTCTTTCTCTCGTAATTCGACAGCAGACCGACACGACCGCAAAGAAATGAAATCAAGTAGTAGGGCCAACATGTAACTTTTTGTTTACAAGCCAAACAGGTGATCAACGAAGAGAGTTCTTAATTGTTACTCCTCGCGTCCCCACAGGATCCGAACTTGCGATTTCCGATTTGTACAGCAAACAGTATTACCCGTTCAGCCTTAGAGGCCATTTGAAATAAATACTATACCCAAATGCGAAGGTTCCAATGGCGCCAGTATGTATGGTATCAATTACATTAGTGTCCTGTCATAGCCAGAACTAAGTTATATCTAACGCGAAACCTCATACATCAGTATCAAGCCTAGATCGTGCCAAAGACATGTCTGTTAATCACATACTTACACAGATTCCTTCTGGAAAACTCAGGGCGGGGTAACGTAAGTTTCGATTAAAATTTGAAATGCTAGTACTCGTTGTCTTGTTCTGTTTAACATTGCGAACGCATTTAAAATAGAAACCATTTGTAAGTGTAATAAAGGCAGGTTATGTAAGACACGTTCATGCGAACAACGGATATGTACATCACATATTTGTAGTTCTGCTGTAGCACAAGCACAACGTACTATCACGTCCAGCGAAAACTTGACTTATTGAGCACGATGTTATAGAGCGGCGTCTAGCCATAATGTCTAAGAGTTAAACATGACTTTGTGCTAGCCACCTCTACGCAAATACAAACACACATACAAATACACAAATACAAAGCTATACAAATAGCTTTGATCAAAAATATCTTATTTCGATCATATAGGTAAGTAGGTGTATCAAAAACAAAAGTTTTTACCGGCGCCATGCAAGGTCTTTGCTTTTTTCTCGCAGTTGCAATGCATTATGCTCTTTGCTTTTAACATCAATCAATGTCTATTTCAAATTAAGAATGTTAAACATTACATTATCTTTGGTTAAGAATTAAGCAAGGTATTAAGTAAAAAAAACATGTGAAAAAACCCTAAGGAAAAAACCGTAGATGAACACCAATAACCTACTCGTTTTAAGCAAATTTGAAGTTACAGTAAATGTGGTTACATGTGATTTAGTTACAGTAACATATCTGAGATGTCTCTTGGGAGAAACACCTAGGTTTTCGTGTGGAAAATGAGATGGACCAACATCAGCCGATCGTATCTGCTTTATTGAGTATGTATGTAAATTTGCGTGAAATTGCATCGGAATAGAGGCAGACTAGATCTTGACGGTAAGGCGAGGTCTCTTTGCGAGCGGTGTGTTACCTTTTAAGAATGTTTTATTTATGGTGCTAACTAAGTGCTGCATTCACAAACGTCAATTACTTTAAATGATTACAAATTCATTTTTTGAAAACCGCATAATTTCGATACTTAAAGCGAATTAATGTTTTATACTTTGTAACGGAGTGGAGATATCGATTATCTCTTTCTCAATAATGGAACATTATCATTAATGGGTCCGAGAATCGAAATAATCAGATTCAAAGAAATGACTAAATCAAAATTAACATTATTTGGACTGTGTGTGTGTGTGCGCGATAGTAGTAGATAGTAGAATTGCTATGCCGCTCATCACCCTCAGGTGACGGCATAGCAATTCTACTATTGTAATAAAACTAATCGAGGTCTAAATTAAACTAAAATGAAAAACATAAACCGTGATCTTTAATGCGATTAACTGCAAAAGTTAAGTGTATGAGAGTTATTAGTTAGAAAATGAAGTCGGATCAGAAAAAGCAAAGTGGTTAGAGAATATTAAATAAAATTTTTATAAAGAAAAATAAACCGACTTCAATAGACACCACACTAAAAAGTGAAAAATAACTTCAATATTATTGAAGTTGGTGCTGGTCAGTTGATTCTGGTGTTGGGGTAAGTATCGTATTTATTTTAGCACCAACTTAGTTAACTTAATCAATTAAATTTCGTGATATTCATATGGCTTGCTAGGCGAAATAGATCTAAGCACTTTTTATATACATTTTTACCCATTGTACTCTATTTCCTGTGAATAAATTATTATGATTATGATTATCTTTCTTTCTCTCGTAATCCGACAGCAGACCGACACGACCGCAAAGAAATGAAATCAAGTAGTAGGGCCAACGTGTAACTTTTTGTTTACAAGCCAAACAGGTGATCAACGAAGAGAGTTCTTAATTGTTACTCCTCGCGTCCCCACAGGATCCGAACTTGCGATTTCCGATTTGTACAGCAAACAGTATTACCCGTTCAGCCTTAGAGGCCATTTGAAATAAATACTATACCCAAATGCGAAGGTTCCAATGGCGCCAGTATGTATGGTATCAATTACATTAGTGTCCTGTCATAGCCAGAACTAAGTTATATCTAACGCGAAACCTCATACATCAGTATCAAGCCTAGATCGTGCCAAAGACATGTCTGTTAATCACATACTTACACAGATTCCTTCTGGAAAACTCAGGGCGGGGTAACGTAAGTTTCGATTAAAATTTGAAATGCTAGTACTCGTTGTCTTGTTCTGTTTAACATTGCGAACGCATTTAAAATAGAAACCATTTGTAAGTGTAATAAAGGCAGGTTATGTATGACACGTTCATGCGAACAACGGATATGTACATCACATATTTGTAGTTCTGCTGTAGCACAAGCACAACGTACTATCACGTCCAGCGAAAACTTGACTTATTGAGCACGATGTTATAGAGCGGCGTCTAGCCATAATGTCTAAGAGTTAAACATGACTTTGTGCTAGCCACCTCTACGCAAATACAAACACACATACAAATACACAAATACAAAGCTATACAAATAGCTTTGATCAAAAATATCTTATTTCGATCATATAGGTAAGTAGGTGTATCAAAAACAAAAGTTTTTACCGGCGCCATGCAAGGTCTTTGCTTTTTTCTCGCAGTTGCAATGCATTATGCTCTTTGCTTTTAACATCAATCAATGTCTATTTCAAATTAAGAATGTTAAACATTACATTATCTTTGGTTAAGAATTAAGCAAGGTATTAAGTAAAAAAAAACATGTGAAAAAACCCTAAGGAAAAAACCGTAGATGAACACCAATAACCTACTCGTTTTAAGCAAATTTGAAGTTACAGTAAATGTGGTTACATGTGATTTAGTTACAGTAACATATCTGAGATGTCTCTTGGGAGAAACACCTAGGTTTTCGTGTGGAAAATGAGATGGACCAACATCAGCCGATCGTATCTGCTTTATTGAGTATGTATGTAAATTTGCGTGAAATTGCATCGGAATAGAGGCAGACTAGATCTTGACGGTAAGGCGAGGTCTCTTTGCGAGCGGTGTGTTACCTTTTAAGAATGTTTTATTTATGGTGCTAACTAAGTGCTGCATTCACAAACGTCAATTACTTTAAATGATTACAAATTCATTTTTTGAAAACCGCATAATTTCGATACTTAAAGCGAATTAATGTTTTATACTTTGTAACGGAGTGGAGATATCGATTATCTCTTTCTCAATAATGGAACATTATCATTAATGGGTCCGAGAATCGAAATAATCAGATTCAAAGAAATGACTAAATCAAAATTAACATTATTTGGACTGTGTGTGTGTGTGCGCGATAGTAGTAGATAGTAGAATTGCTATGCCGCTCATCACCCTCAGGTGACGGCATAGCAATTCTACTATTGTAATAAAACTAATCGAGGTCTAAATTAAACTAAAATGAAAAACATAAACCGTGATCTTTAATGCGATTAACTGCAAAAGTTAAGTGTATGAGAGTTATTAGTTAGAAAATGAAGTCGGATCAGAAAAAGCAAAGTGGTTAGAGAATATTAAATAAAATTTTTATAAAGAAAAATAAACCGACTTCAATAGACACCACACTAAAAAGTGAAAAATAACTTCAATATTATTGAAGTTGGTGCTGGTCAGTTGATTCTGGTGTTGGGGTAAGTATCGTATTTATTTTAGCACCAACTTCAAGAATATTGAAGTTATTTTTCACTTTTTAGTGTGGTGTCTATTGAAGTCGGTTTATTTTTCTTTATAAAAATTTTATTTTATTCTTTTTAGTCATATTCTCTTGAAGTCTTTATTCAACTATATACCGATTTGGATATAAAGCTTTAATACCAACAGGTATAAATTTATTTTAATTAAAATCTCCCAACCCAACCACAGATCTAAAATTCGGTGGGTCCTACATTTCATGGAACAGAGTTCCTGTTAACATCATACTGTTTGCTCCCATCACCAGACTCAGAACATCATTTTTCTAGCAGATACTCGTCGAGACCTACACAACGAGCCCAAACTCAGTGGGTCTACGTTTATTGGTGCAGAAATCCTGTGACCACCTTCCTGCTCCATCATCAGACCCTGGTGAAGGTTACCATTTTCTTAGTACCAGTTTTTTAGTATCAACGGATTTACATATGTTCTAAATTTCAGATCTTTCGGAGTAATATAAGTACATAATTAAAAATGTCCATTGTATACGAAATATCCCTATCTCGACTTGGAAAAGAGCTGATGGTTTTCAAAGCTAAACCGATTTTCAAGAAACATCGCTAAGAACCATCTCCAATAAACCAGCATACGCCAATCTGTCCACTCGTTTGAGCGCTGCGATGCCACAGACAGTTATCAGACAGACAGACACGACCCCCCCCCCCCCCCCCAAACTAATAACACCTCGTTTTTGGTCGGGGGTCAAAAAGAAACCATCGAATTCGGTACGATGATCTGGATGGCGTATGACCATTTTGTAGACGAAGACATCATCTATTTTATGGTTTCTCCCAGTTATATCTCCTTCCCATCACTCATGTTCTTCGAAAAAGTTCTTATCCGGTCTCGATGAAATTCATACCGAACCATCCTTATGGTTCATGCTTTCGAATAAAAAAAGAATCACTGAAATTGGTAAATATTTGTATGAATTATAACCATTATTGATTAGAACATCATCTATTTTAGGCGTTTTACCAGATAATTCTAACATTCCATTCATGTTTTCTCAGGAACTACTGGTTCATAAGGAATAAAAATTTTATGGGACCAACTTGATGGAATGACCATTAGGTACAAAAAAGAATCATCCAAATCGGTACATATTTGGCGGAATTATGAGTGAACATACATTAAAAAAAAAAAAAAAATACATACACGATGAATTGAGAACCTCCTCCTTTTTTTGAAGTCGGTTAAAAAGAAGAAAAAGATAAGTTAATTATTAATTGATCATCATAAGCAAAGGCGTCTTTCAGAACGCTGTAAGTTGTAAAACCGCTAGAATATCTGATCGCTAGGCTCTCAGAGGGACCTGGTCTTTACGTAAGTTTCTTCATAAATACTGTATTGTGTTGCTAGCGTTCTGATGAAACGAGTTTAGTCATAAAATGTTGAAAGGTCCCATTTCTGAATTCGTGATGATGGGGCGGTGATAAAATCTGGATTTCTCTGCAATACTCTGCATTGTGTAGTATTGTCATTATAATGCAGCCTCTGTGGTGCAGCGAAAGTCTTCTCGCTTTTCACTCCATAGGACACAAGATTCGAATCCTGTGCAATGCAACAACTTTGAGTACCTAAATATTCCTAATTAGTAAGCACAATACAACTAACCATGCTTACCAATTACTGACGCGCGACAAACAGGGGTCACAAAATTATTGTCTTGAAAAACGACGTGCTGGCCATTGGAGGACGCAAATACATAGGATTATATGATAATAATAGAAAAGTCCCTTATGGAATGTCTGAATACATGTATAAAACAAATTAGGTAGGTATTCAAATAAAACAGAATAAGGTTTTGTACATTGTAACCCCCATAATAACAAAGTAAGAACCCACATCACCACATGCATGGGGGCGCACAACCGTTGATTGAAAGATAACACCATCGGACAGAAAGAGTGTTAACACATTTACGAAGTCAATAGACGTTTTTTTTATTCAACCTAGTAACGGGATAAGCAAGCATTTCGTCTGATGTCAAGCAACTCGCCCACCTAGACAGCTGTGAATCACTGCTTGTTACCTGTGACATTAGTTATTAAGTCTCTTGAGTCCGGTGATTTTATTGGTTACAGTGCCGTTCATGCCGTAACACACTGCAGTGTTTACACAATACTACCTGTTTCTTTTTTTGTTGAAGAAACTTTCGCGTTGTCTCTGGTACACAATGCTACCTAACGGCACAATATCTGACGCTAAGCTGGACTTGGACGGTCCCTTTACACGAGATATATTATTAGAAGAACTAAAGTTTGGCAATCTTTTGCTATCGAAATCGCAGTTAGAAGAAATTAATAACGAATAAACGATCAAAGCGGGCTGCAGATACATATTTTTTTTATACTACTAAGGTGGCAAGCAAGCGTACGGCCCGCCCGATGGTAAGCAGCCACCGTAGCCTATAGATGCCAGCAACACCAGAAAAATCACAAGCGCGCTGCCGACCCCCAAGACACTAGATGTTAAGTCTTTGTGTTCGGTAATTTCACCAGCTACAGTGACCTTCACGCCGGAACACAGCAATGCTTACACACTGCTGCTTGGCGGCAGAATATCTGACACTGCGGTGGTATCTGACATTGCTGGAAGAATTCTTGTGTGCGAGCATGTCTAGGTTGGTATCACGGCTGTATCAGACATTCTACCTCAAAGCATCAGTGTATAAACATGGATGTGTGTAAACAGCAATTCTTCGTGGTATAGGAAACAATATAAAACGGTACGTGTGTGCACAAACAAACATTTCTATTTCAGAGAAAGTAATGTAAACGTTGGCGACACATGCATATCGTGGTTAGATAAAGCTATAAACAAAGACAATGTGATCTCTCTCGAGGTCAAACGAGATGAAAGTATCGATAGTTGGAGACAATATGGCTGTAGTGACGTACGACTTGCCTGCTACTGAGCTATAATATTTAGTAGTCTTCTCCTTACGTTTGAATCTTTCCAACTCTTTATGATTAATTTGTTGCTGGTTTCAAGGCACTTTAGCATCTCCCCGGGACATCCCAAGGGTCAAATGTCGGTGTCTTCAATGTCGGCTAGGTAGTGACGCTATTAGTTTCATCCTTTATTTCGATGATAAATATTTTTCTATAATGTTTTAGGATTCCCAATCATGAATAGCCAGATAAATAATAATTCTGAGAAGACTTTTAGAAGTAGGTAAGCTACGCTTGTCTTATGATTTTTATACAGGTCTAATAGAGATCGCAATGACAATTTTTTGAAGCTAAAACGATGAAGTATAGTTTTCTCTATTTTTAAGCTAAAACTAATATTTTAAGCGACTCGTCATTTAATGTACATACTTAGACAAGTGAAATGTGAACCATGTACCAATCTTTAGATCACATAGTTTAGATAAATTTATCTAACTAGGTGGTTTGAACACTTAAACGTTATCATATGGTACGAGTCTGCTGACACTAATATACTACGATGCCAATGTACGTGTCGAAATGGAAATAACTTAACTATCTCTTATGTATCTCCAACACGACAAATCTAAACGTGATTAATTACTTAATATATCAAAAATTTACAAAACAAAACTATGATGTCATACGTGAAACAATGATGAACAAAACTTGATTTAATGCGTGGAAGGCGGAGCCGAGATAATAGAAATTAGTAGCTCATTTTTAGTAGTGTAGAAACTGTTACTTTATCCGAAGTCCGTAGATCAGATGAAATCTTCCTACCGCGTTGCAGGTCGAAGGCATATATTGAAAAAGTTGTTATGCAGGTTTTCAAAGTGCTGCGAATAAAATACTTTATAGAAATAGTAGTTTTTGAAAATATTCACCGTGAAAGCTACAAGCAGATTAATGTACTATATTTCTAAACTGAATTGAGAATAATACACATTGTATATTACATTGTAGTAACGATCTTACAAGTTGATGTAAGTAACTGATAGAAAAAAAGAATCGTGCGACTGCGCACGCTCGTCTCAAGGACGATCACGCGAACCCGCTATACTGTAATTACAGTACTGAAAGCTTATTATAATAATGACTCGATGTAGTTAGATATTACATAAAGGAATGCGAACGGTCCTGTTCATGTTGCTAGGTGAGAAATACTTGATGAGAACAAGCCGCTTGATGGAGGTATACTGTTGCGAAAAAAATTATCCTCTCGCAATTAGGCAGAAATTACATAAATCTCAATAAGAGGAGCATCTATCATCTACGTGTGATACGTTTCTGCAACAAAGTAGCGAATATTTCTAGAAATTGCATTGCATGAATATGCAAGAATATACTAACATTATGTCAAGAAATCAGAAAAGATAAGACAAAGTCAACCGACAAATTGATAAGCACGAGGTTAACACTAAAGATGGATTTGAATCGCAACTAAATGAACAGTCATAAAACTCAAACAAGTTTGCCATAAAGTTATTGACCTGATCCGCACGAGGATCTAAGTAACTTATACCTCCCTAATCTACTCACGTTTGGGAATAATTGAATTCTCTGTAATTCCTATCTATATGTCAGTCTAATAGAACAAAAGCTTCTTCCCCATTGACTCAGTGACATTGACTGGCGGTATATATTTGAATACCGCAAACGAATTCGTATCAGATTACTATAAAATAAAAGGAGCGTAAATGAACACTCCGATAAACATGCGGAACGCAAAGGTCGGAGCGATGAAAGCTGTTGCAATAAAAACGGTACATTTGGACATAATGAGGTGTTACGTATATGATTTTACGCTTGTTATAGCGACAAACAAAGCTAACACAAAGTTAGAACGTAACCGTAAGTTTAAGTATAAAGCGATGTTTGTAAGCAATACCTACTAGACTTAAAAATTTAATACTTAATCATTTCTGATATTTACGCAAATATTACATATTGAACAGAAACTATCTACTAAAACATTAAATCCAAGATGGGATGCAGTCTTGTTTACAACACCTGGTAATAACACTGATCCGTTGATGGCTGCTAAATGCGTTATAGAAACTAGAGAGTCAGTCATGAAGTTACTAATTAATACATTAGAAATGTTACTTACAAAGTAAAGAAAGTATTAGAAGTTTAGACATCCTCAACTAATCTAGGTGCCTATACAATTGAACATAGAATTTCACGGCTAGTATCAAACCGAGCATCATCAATAACCGTCCGAGACTACGATAACGTCCATTACAAGAGATCAGTTTTCTAAACTCAATCATTAAGTTACTTTCATCTCGTATTAGGATGGTAAAAGTTCATTAGCCGTGACCAGCAGAACAATGGGCAATGAATTAATATCATTCGCACAATGATTAGACACCCACACTATTTGAAAGGGAAAGCGATATTGTCGTATGAGATAATTGAATTCTGGACCACTGTGTTACGTTTACTGGTAATCTATTTAATCATAAAAAATGGCAACATTTCAGTCCGTTTGAAGCAGTTATTGATGAACATATTGATTTCATAATATTTGAAATTGATATTCGAATTGATTGAGAATTTTATTGAATGGAAACTGGATTAATATAGATGATTTTGTGAATGAATTAATTTATGACTTGGAGCGAAGGTCTCAGATTTTGTAAAAAAAAAGATCAATAAAAATATTCATCGATTTGGGGGACTAAACGCGCCTACGTCTAGGTGTTGGAATCAGTTTTCGGACCAAGTAATCTGGCCGTTTATTTTGAAGTTTCAATCAAAAATGCAAATAAATTAATTCGGACGTAACTGGTAACTAATAGTAACTGTTAACATTATTACACCAGATTGCACCGGACCTAGCAACACCAATAGAAGTTTACTTGAACTTTATATGTAAATAAAGTGGCTGCTAGCAAAAACTTCCATGCTACTAAACGCAGGTGATTATGAAATAATACATTTAATAGGGACATGAAAGCAGAATGCACAATACGAGCTCGTATATGGTATTTAATACAATAACGGCCTTGAGTTGCACATCACGAAGACGTTTTGAGCAATCTTCCAGAGCATAATAACGAAACAAGCAACAACAACAAGGCATTAGCCAATCCACGGCCATTTTAGGATGTACCATTCATCAAAGTCTTATTATAAAACATCTTAAAGTCAAATTTAAATAGAATTCAGTATGTCTTTGTGATTAAAAAGATTCTTTGTAAGGCAGAAGGTTGATAAATCTTAACTTTTAATTGAATTATTACTCTAATCCTGAGAGATAATGGATTGATACTAGTGACGACGTTGATGCTAGCTCGCGCTCAGACACGTAATATTTTGTAAACAACAAATAATCATCGTGAATGATGTTTGTGTTTCCAATTTGCGGCTTTGCTACGTGCGAATTTAGCAGATGGTAAGAATATCGATTCGTCTTCAAGTCGTGGCGAAGTTGGATGATGTAAAAATTTAAATGAAGATTTATTGCTGTCAAAGAATTCAGATACGGTATGGGGTACGGACAATGAGAAAGATATAAATATTCAAGGTGTTGCAAAATAGCATCCGAATGGACTGGTGGCTTTCAGAACCAGAGATGACATGTTACTTTCTCTCGTGTGTACTCTCCAACCCGGACACGCAGCTTTTGCATTGTTTTTGTTAATGCGATATTATTATTACCGTTGGCCGAAATTGAAAGTTTTAATGTACTATACTTGGTCGTGAAAAATCGAAAGCAAATTGCCCACGCGCTTTGGTCTTCCATAACATTGAGGTACGAATGACCTTTACGAGGTCAGCTTTCGCTTTTTTACCCTTATCATTATTTAAACGCTAATATAATTAGTTGCACCTATCGTCGAGATTACGTGGGCATGAGCTTAATTAAATACAAAGAAAGCATACACGCAAACCGCAACGTGAACAATCGAGGTAGACCACCTATACACGGTAAGAGTAATAATTAGTTGACCTGATGATGGATAAATATAGAAGAAATGGACACATACCCTTTCACATGGCGGAGGAACGGTGGGTGCATCCACTTCTGTGTAGATGCATAGAGTGGACTTCCTCGACAGCGAATCGCTGGCAAGACTGCTTGAGCTCGAGCCAGTTGAGAACTTCATGGTTCCGCCTCATCCAGGTGTTTGGGCGATCAGGTGATGTCAACCTGCACTTCCATGCGATGTTGCCGGCACATCACACAGGTGCGTGCCACCTGGCGCCAGTCTCCTCGAGGCTCGTGCTCCTCAGGGCAGGTTCACCCCAGCGAAGGTCGTAGGTGAGCCGCTTGCGTAAGTGACAGCTCGGTGGTAACTGTTCAAAGTCAGCGTCGGGCTTCCAAGGTCTTTTCCGTTGTGAATGCGGACGGAATTTTCGATGACTCTTAGCCTGCAACAAGATTTCCAAGTTCAATCTCTCGCAATTTTGTTGAATCATGCGAATCCATCTGATGCAATGGTGTACATCCTATTATACATGGATTTGCCATTATGATGTAAATTATTAAAAATTATTACAATCATAATACTTAACAGTTTGTTTGTAACCAAAAGTTACGATCAAATTACTTCGATCATAGTATTCTATGTCAAATTAGTGTCAATTATAATGATGAGATCGACACGATAAATCTATCAATTCCTTAATGTTTATTGCGTTAGCATTTAGAAATCTTACGCAAATTAACGATAATTTCAATCACCGCAAATAGTGGTATTTTTCATTGCTCCACTAAACGATCAGTGTTATGAAATACAAGGACTCGATTGTACACATACATCGGGGGATCGAGTCCATTAAAAGTAGATCATAAGATTGATATTGGAGGTAAGGCACTTATCGATGCAGATATTAAGTGAGGAGTATAGTCGATTTTATTGTTTAATGCGATCCAATTTATAGATTAGGATCAGTCAGATAAAATGTATCAAGGCTCCTCTTATGGAATTGTAGTGTTTCAGAAATAATTTAAGAAGCTTGAAGGTTGTTTTTGATGTTTTAGTTCTGTTTAAGCGCATTCTTTTTTGCACAATGTTTCAGTTAAGAATTTATTGGCTATCTAACGTATTTTTTTAATTATCAATGTTTTAAGAAAACGAAAGTAATACGAGTGTCTTCAAAAAATAATTTATTTAATACCTGGCTTTGATCAATGGATGAAAGTCTCAAAATCGAATCGAAAACATGACATGTTGGATTTAGCTCAACTGCTTTATCTTCGTTACAAAATTCTTAAGTGTATTTCACCATTTTGCCATCTATAAAGAGATATGAACGATGAATGGTACCTATACCGTTGAACTACTTTTGAATAGGTTCAATCACTGACAGTCACGAAGTTTAGTTGAGATTAGACACGAAATAGGGTTTTTTTTATATTCTTGTGTTTTCTTGCCAATAACTTCTAAGCTGAGACTGCAGATACGCATTTTTAACCGACTTCAAAAAAGGAGGAGGTTCTCAATTCGTCTGTATATATATATATATTTTTTTTTTTTTTTTATGTATGTTCGCGCATAACTCTGGCAATTATTAACCGATTTGAAAAAATCTTTCTTCCATCCATTCTTCAATCCATTGATTGGGTCCCATAAAAAAATTATTGCTTAGTAATAAGTAGTTCCTAAAAAAACAAGAATGGTGACTGCGCACTGAGAGTTGCAAGAAAGCCTATATAGATGACGTTTTAGTCGCTCGGACTCGCTCGGTCGGACAAAAATGGTCATAACTCTGGCAAATATTGACCAATTTCAATGATTCTTTTTTTATTCGAAAGAAGAAACCACTGTATTGAATCTGTATGAATTTTATTACAACCGGATAAGAACTTCCTGGAGGACCATGAACGATGTGGAGGAATTTATCTGGTAAAAACCATAAAACTGATGTTCTCCATTACATTGCTCTGACAATTATGAACCGATTTCGATGATTCTTTTTTTATTCGAGAGAGTAAACTACTATGATGATTCCATGCAAATTTCATTACGACCGGATATTATTTTCTGAAGAAACATGAATTATGTAAAACTATGTAGACGATAATGTGATCACAACCTACCTAGATAATTTTTCGGTTTTCGATGGTTCAATCTTTATATATGAAAATATCACTAAAAAGGTTAAAATAAAATCTTTTTAAAAAAAAATTGAACCGACTTCAATATCACTGAAAAGTATAAAATAATTTAAATATTATTGAAGTTGGTGCCAAATATACACAGCAGGTACGCTAACACCAACTTCAATAATATTTAAATTATTTTATACTTTTCAGTGATATTGAAGTCGGTTCAATTTTTTTTTAAAAAGATTTTATTATTATATCTACCATGGTATCACGCGACACGTTTCGTTAGCAGTAGGCCTACCACGAGTTTTAATAACTAATTTACGACGGTAGAATACTGTCAAGTGTCTATACAGACTGTAGTTTTCTATACTTGCTCTACTACGAGTTTTGTGAAACGGTACAGTTTAATAATGTAGTTGGCAAAAACGAAACGTAGCTAACGTTTTCGAATACGATTGTACAGTAACTGATGTTTATGCTACCATGAGTTAATAATTTGACACTTTGTGATAGAATAAACAATAGATTACTATAACGTGCTCTCGTGTGGCTCTCACTGTATTTTATATGGGTGAAACAAGTACAGTAAAAGTAAAATGGCGTCTTATTTTTTATTTTGTGTGGCATTTTGGTGTATTTATTGAGCGTTTTGGATCAGTATTTCATACTCCAGACGTATAAAGGAATACTAATCCAGTGATGGGTGGCCACGACAGCAATGGGCAGTTTTTAAGACGCCTACATCCCTCCGACCTGCCCTGACGTATTGTCAGGTATTCTACCGCCAAGTAGTATTTCTGTACTCCGCTGTGTAGCTTTTGAAATGACCGAGCTTTGCTTTATTATTACAACTTAAGGGATGTAATAACTAATGTCTACGCAGTAAAATGCAGTTGACTATGGGCTGGCATGTTGCTTACCATCGCAAGGCCGGCTTGCCTCGTTACTAAGTTGCTTAAACTAAACAAATAGTCCTTATCTTATTTGATTGTTTATATAATATTCACTCGCGTTCCCGAATACAATCCTCATTATAATAAGTAACGTATAGCGGGTTATGGTTGTAGAATACCTTTCATACAAATGTGATAAAGTCTATTTTGCTTAAACAATGCTGCGTCATAGTTTCTTTTGTTTTAAGGACTTACTTTTTAACGGTAACGTAGCGGCGATAGCGTAAACTTTAGATGTGAAATGATCCCATGGTAGATATGAAAACGTAGCCTTGGTGTAGTCGCGTGAACACGTAACCGTTCTATATGGCGCTTACGATGTCATGTTGATAAACTCATGGTAGGCCTACTGGTGGTTTTATGTCTCATTGCGTCGTTTTTGCCATGCCTTCTGACAATACTTCCCAATCGGTGTCAGTATCAGCCATTGTAAATTTATAGCATTGTTATTATAATTAAAAATGAAGATTTTTAGTAGTCCTATCATACATTCACAAAATCGAATTATTTTATGCTAGACTTGGGAATCGAATCTGAGATATCGTGATTACTTCAACGACCACATGAACAGTCATAAAATAAGATTGCCTATAAGAATGCGCAAGCGCACGCGTTCCATATAAAACAGTCGTTTACCGTAAAAGGCAGTTTCGAATTTCGAACGGTTTGTAGAATTTTAAACGATATCAACACCAGACACTTGTTCCTATAAGGGAACGTAATTGAATTGAATTTTCGACTTTACGTTGATAATAATAAGGAAAATTAGGTCTTCGTAAAAGTGAATAGATAAGTTAGTGTTTATGTATAAAGACAGTTATATAATTGGCTCCGAGCCGAACTTGATGGATCAAAATCATCGGACGATGACCATGGTTATCTAGTGGCAATTAGATAAAAAACTTAGGTAGTGCAAATGTGTGTGCATAGATATAGCTTAGTTTATTCCACTTAGCAACCAAATGAGCGAGGCATTTGCCTCATGAACATGAATCTAGGATAATGCAGTGATACATACCCGAACACTCCCATACAACATGGCCCCTTAGAACAATAATACATAGTTCATAAGCTGATAGAACACAAAATAAAATGTAGGTAGTAACTATTACTCAATAGAAATAGAAATATTAGAAAAATACTATTTCTACAATAATAAAAAAGCGTAAAACGCATACCATGGGAAAACGTGCCGTTGCAACACAATTGTGACCGAGCTGTATTAGCTACAAACAATCGCGGCCCACTGCGTGAGACTTTATAGGCATATGGGTTAAGCTAAGGCACGAATGATTCATTAAAAATTTAATGTTAGTAGATATTTGTAACGGTGTATATTTACAGACTGCGGAAAAAAATACTTACTCATATTTTGTTACTTATATTGATAAAACATATTAATTAGAAACAAAAGTGAATGTCAAGACTTACCAGGATTTTCAGATATAAGAAGTCACACTAATACAATGGCAAAAAAAAACAAAATGGCTACTAACACTTCAAGAAATTGATCGTTCCAATCAAAAACTAAACTGGCACACAAGAGACTGAACGAACAATTTATAATATAAATATGATAAAGTCCGTGTGGCACTTTCTGGCTGGGCCACGGTGACTGATCTTAATTCTGATTGAACAGGGATTTAGTCGCTAATTAGTCGAAATTAGTCGTAAAATTTGAGAATTAGTCGGTCCGTGGTTTAAAAGTTATAGGGGTACCCCGGTGGCCCTGCCAGGGAGGACTCTTTCTGGCTGGGCCACCGCTAGATCTCGACAACTAAAGCACCCCACGAAAATCTAACTACGCTCAGATTTAGTCGTTAATTAGTCGAAATTAGTCGTAAAGTATTGGAATTAGTCGGTCAGTGGTTTAAAATTTATAGGGGTACCCCGGTGGCCCTGCCAGGGAGGACTCTTTCTGGCAGGGCCACCACAATATCTCGACAATCAAAGCACCTTGCGGAAATCTGCCGGCACGTAGATTTAGTCGTTAATTAGTCGAAACTAGTCGTGAAATTGCAGATTTAGTCGTATCTTGGTTAAAAAGATATAAAGCATTGTTTTTTATTAGGAGTAGTCTAAGAGCCAGAGTGGATTACTTATCGAAAAAATGCATAAACAGGAAAAAGTTATTTTAATATCCTGGTGGCTACAATTTTAGAACGTCACTGTCAAGGAAATACAAACCGGCTATAATTAGACCGTTGAACTTGACATTATTGTATTTTAGAGTCAAGCAAAGTGATACAAATTTTGTCGTTAATTAATTTATTCCCACTCCTAGACTATTCGCCGCCATCTTCTTTATGCGTACAGTCGCGTGCAATTGTGTATCAGAAATATAGGATAGCAAATAAAATCAGTATCAGTAGGTTTGTCACTGTAAATATATTTCCTTATAAAAATAAATACCATTTTTTTTAATATCAAGGAGTAAAGGGAAGTACTTAATAATCTAAATTAAAAAAAAAAATATTTTGAAAAAAAACCTTAGTTATGCGGTTTGATATTTTCGTTATCTGGGGGTGTTACAAAGTAACTTTTATATGTATGTCAACATGGTACGGAATGGTGCACGAGTCCGACTCACACTTGACAGGTTTTTTACTTATTGGTTATGCGTTATGCGGTAAAGTATGCGTAGTACTTTAATACTTACTTACATAGTTACCTTAAATAAAATCTTTTTAGTAAAAAATTGAACCGACTTCAATATACTGAAAAGTATAAAATAATTTAATTTATATTAAAGAAGTTGGTGTTAGCGTACCTGCTGTGTTTATTTGTCACCAACTTCAATAATATTTAAAAAAAATTCTACTTTTCAGTGATATATTGAAGTCGGTTCAATTTTTTTTTCTAAAAAGATTTTATTTTAAACTTTTTTGTGATATTTTCATAGGTAGGTACATAAAGATTGAACCATCGAAGACGGTAAAATGATCTAGGTAGGTTATGATCACATTATCGTCTACATAGTTTTACATATTTCATGTTTCGTCAGAAAAAAATATCCGGTCGTAATGAAATTTGCATGGAATCATCATAGTAGTTTACTCTCTCGAATAAAAAAAAACATCGAAATCGGTTCATATTTGTCAGAGTAATGTAAGTTCTCCATTACATCATTTTTATGGTTTTTACCAATTAAATTCCGCCACATCGTTCATGTTCCTCCAGGAAGTTCTTATCCGGTTGTGATAAAATTCATACACATTCATTACAGTGGTTTTTGCTTTCGAATAAAAAAAGAATCATTGAAATTGGTAAATATTTGCCAGAGTTATGACCATTTTTGTCCTTAAAAAGCGACATAAAAAGTCATCTTATAGGCATTCCTGCAGGTTTCCTGCGCAGTCATCATTATTGTTTTTTCAGGAATTATTATTCGGAAGCAATAATTTTCTTATCGGACCCAACTAACGGATTAAAGAATGGATGGAAGAAAGATTTTTTCAAATCGATTCATAATTGCCAGAGTTATGCGCGAACATACATAGCAAAAAATATATATATATACAGACGAATTGAGAACCTCCTCCTTTTTTTGAAGTCGGTTAAAAATAAAGTTCTCCTGGCCAATACGACCACAGCTGCATAATATCAACCATCTACTTACGCGGGAAACCTTATATTGCACAAGTGCTTTCGCAGACAGAAGTACATCTCTTCCTTTACTCACATAACCATATGGGACTTTTTACATACCTATCAGACGCATGAATCATTTAACTTGAAGGAACAAGCGGTTTCCCGCTGCGCCGGGCCACGGAGATCTCTTTATAATAATAATAACGTCCTGCTGACCGATGTACGCAGAAGATAATAATAAAATAGTGCACAAGTGCTTGAGTAGACACAAGTGCACTCTCTCTTCCTTTTACCTCTCACAACCTGAAGGGCCTGAAGACCGACACGACCGGGATGAGGTCAGGCGCAGGACCGACTTTTTACATGCCCATCCGACGCCGGGATCATCTTACTTTACAATCAGGTGATCGAACTGCATTATCCAAGTCGGTTAGTACCAACTTCACAAAGTTGCTCCCCCGCGGGGTTCGAACCTGCGACCTCCGGTTTGCAAAGCAAGCAGTTTCCCACTGCACCACGGAGGCGCCAGAGGAAGTATATTTAATTTCATCACATACTTACTCGGTTATACAAAAGTATTTTCTACTCGCCTGTACCTAATGTATGGAGAAAAAGTATTCATCAATATCTTTTTATTTACTTGCCGACTAATTCTGTAACTTTGCGACTATTTTCGACTAATTAACGACTAAATCTACGTGCCGGCAGATTTCCGCAAGGTGCTTTGATTGTCGAGATATAGTGGTGGCCCTGCCAGAAAGAGTCCTCCCTGGCAGGGCCACCGGGGTACCCCTATAACTTTTAAACCACAGACCGACTAATTCCAATACTTTACGACTAATTTCGACTAATTAACGACTAAATCTGAGCGTAGTTAGATTTTCGTGGGGTGCTTTGGTTATCGAGATCTAGCGGTGGCCCAGCCAGAAAGAGTCCTCCCTGGCAGGGCCACCGGGGTACCCCTATAGCTTTTAAACCACGGGCCGACTAATTCTCAAATTTTACGACTAATTTCGACTAAATAGCGACTAAATCCCTGTTCAATCAGAATTAAGATCAGTCACCGTGGCCCAGCCAGAAAGTGCCACACATAAAGTCCCACTTTTCAGGAACAAGAATGGACACGCAATCATTAAAATTCATATAGGCAATGACTAGTGATTAATTTAGTGTCAGGTGCTAAGGAATGCTTCATATTGATATTCATAACATTAATAGATTACAAACCCTTACTGTGGAGGAGAATGTAGGCTAATCGCCTGATTATCTGGAAAGCCCTTGCGTTTGATGTGCATGTAAAAATTCGTTCCACCACGTCCTGATCTCGCCCTGGTCGTGTCGGTCTTCCATCCCATCGCATTTTGAAAGTATAGGAAGAGAGTGAGTGAACTTATGTCTTCGTTAGGATTTGTGTATATTAATATCTCCCGTTTACATAACTGATTACGAAAATTTGTAGCTGCCGTATCAACCAAGAGGACATTATTATATTTTTTGTGTGTAATGTAATGTTTATCGTTAAAATTCTTTCACGAAATTTTCTTTTTAAATTAATGATAAAGTAGGTAGAAATCACTTTAAAAGAAAAACCTGCAAATTCCTTAAAAAAATCACCAACCACAAACCATGTTATCTTTAGATAAATTATGACATCTATCAGTTTCAAACTTGATTACAATTAACGAATGTCTAGTAAAACCTTTCGAGTCCTTTTTAGAGAAAACGTCTCCAAAGTTTTCGTTATGTAATCAAGCTTAAATTGTGTGACTTTTTACGGGATATAAAGACAGTAATTACAAATTCAAACAAAGCCTTTAGAAATGAAGCTATTACAACGAATTTAACGAATGCAGAACTTCTGCCGCATAGGCACATGTTTCTTTACCAGTTTATTAACACACTAATTAAAGTTATAATAATAATAATATATATTGTTATTATAACATTTGTTATTCGGTGACCAATCCATAATTTAAAAAGGAGGTTCTAATGTCCCTTTAAAAATAAGGCTGCACAGCACATTGTTATTGAACATAATGCATTCGCAGATACATGTATACCGAAAAGGAAACATCATTGTGAACAAAACAAAAGATTGGAATAAAATGAATTGCGTACTGGTAATTCCCAGAGCCGCATAACTAAAGATGACATGATAACAAAGAATGAAAAGTAGACGTGGCGACTTACGCTAAAAGTACATTGTAACATACAAACAAAAAGAAAAAAATATCATCACTAAATACGGCAATTACAAATTTGAAAGTAACTTAAACGTTGACACTAAAACGGTGGCTAAATTCAGTAGCATAATCGACAAAAGAAAGTTCAAACGTCCCAAATACCAGTGCATATACCGTAAAAAAACTAACTGAATATGCAGATGAATGTAGTACTTCCTTTAGAGGCTGCAGGTCTACCTTCAACCGGCCGAGCGTCGCGGGCAATTCCAATCGACTGAAACATCACGCAATGCCTGGATATTAACGTTGTCTATACACGCAAGCCTTGCAAGAATATAACTATTTTGATGTTAACGGTATCTTGTACCATCTAAAGGTACTAACTCATATTTTATTAGAACAATTTCCAAATTAATAAATGCGAAAATCCAACAGCATTTGTTCTCAAAGCAACGTATAACAAGTTGCGTATAACCGTTTATGGGGACTATAAACGAAATTCACCAACCCGAATTGAAAACTCAGATTATTTTCTTCATAATAAAATGGCAAAGTTGATAATTCTTTAAATATTTATAGCCCGTAGCGATAAATATTCATCATCATCATCAGCCGGAAGACGTCCACTGCTGAACATAGGCCTCCCCCTTAGAACGCCACAATGAACGACAATTGGCTATTTGCATCCACCGGTTACCTGCGACGCGCACAATGTCGTCTGTCCACCTAGTTCCCACTAGGTGGACAGACGACATTGTGCGCGTCGCAAGGCCTGGCCAAGGGAGGCCTGCCAACGCTGCGTCGTCCGGTTCGTGGTCGCCACTCGAGAACCTTTCTTCCCCAACGGTTATCAGTTCTTCGAGCGATGTGGCCTGCCCATTGCCACTTCAACTTGCAGATTCTGAGAGCTATGTCGGTGACCTTGGTTCTTCGGCGAATCTCCACATTTCGGATTCTGTCGCGCAAAGAAACTCCGAGCATAGCTCTCTCCATGGCTCGTTGTGTGACTCTGAACTTTTCTAAAAGGCCAGCCGATAAATATTAGCAACATACAAAATAAAATAAAACCACGTCAGCGCTGATAAGGCGAACGAGTAGTTTGCTTTAAACCCAAGCTGTTACATAAAAGAGAGAATTGTAATCATGCTCGAATGCTTACTAAAAAAATAAGCACAGAGACCGTTCAACTACTGACTTAAAAAAAATTCAATCAAGATCTTATAAGCTTGGCCATACAAAGGGGTAATGCCGCCAGTCTTTTAGGTACCCTTCCCTCCCAGTGCGGCGACAACTTCGAGGAAGTTTTTTACCTAGTTTAAGTGTACATGTTTGTAAATAAACTGTAAATATTTTGTTTCATCAAGATCTAATAATATTTTATGTTCCTTTAAATAATTTCGGTATCGAAAACAAAATGTTTGAGCAGATAAATGTTGGATCAATTTTCTGGTTACTTCTTTCTACATTGATCAATTGACTATTTTATTTCGCTTTGCAGTCGTCGGTGCGTGACGAAGCGCCGTTTAGTCTACGTGATATTTTCGTCAAGCCTAAAGCTCCAAGTTCATCGACCACTGAGGTCGTGTACGAGATAAAAAAATATCGGCATCCGTATCCGCACTATCTAATTTACGCCCATAAACATTAATTGAGCTTATTATACTCGCTCGTCGGATTCGCTTTGCAGAACCAAAAGTGGGTTTAAAATTTTTCGTATTTTTTAAAACGGTAAGCTTTCGACCATTAAAAATTAACGGCACCGGTCTAAATACTTTACATAATGCGTCGTGTACGCCTTATCTGATTATCTGTTTCCGATCTGGTGTATGACTTGTCAACAAGACAGGTTATTACCGTTGCTCTCGTAACTCCGTTACATCTAGTTCCGTAAAGAGATCCGTGTCCGAGAGGACCGACGCATAACTTGGACGCCTACATTCTGATCCACATGAACGCTTTGATTAGGAGCTCTGTCAATCTCAAGGAGCTAACATTCCATAACCGTTGTGTTTAAAATTTTGCGCCCACTTTTAGAACAGCAAGGTCCACGACTCGCCACACCTACGACTGAATTTATTTAACAAAACACGAACAGTTTATAGCATGGCATTACCCTTTAGCCTATGCCAGCTTGTCCCCTATAATGATATTGAGACCAGAATTGTTTACAATGGATAGTTAGTTCTAAACGTTTCGAATAAAATTACGAGACAGGTAATCTTTTGCATTAGCCTGATCGTGGAATACTGATATCCGCACATGATACAACTGGACCACCGAGGCAGCTAAACAGTTTGAAATTTATTGTAGTGTCCTATCACTTTCTATGAACAGTAAAGAAAAAACATTATTCATATCCCAAAAAAATAGAAGTCATGGGTGGTCGAGTCACTGAAATAAATCGCAAGAACACGACGTGTAAATGATGGACGGGATTTTCTAAGCCGATTTATTCAAAGAACAAAATATCACTCAAACAACAGATACATCAAAACAGCTTATTGATCCACTTGATGCCATTTCACGACTGCATTACATACGGTTGAATACGAAATGCCTAGGTCACGACCGGCACGTCGAAGAAATAGTATATACATACAGTGCAGTTACCCTTGAACGGTTAAGTCCAGGGCATTGTCAAAATCGGCTGTCCATTCGTCGGTGTGCACCTTGAAGACAAATAGGCCAGTCACGATTTGTGCCTTATACGATTTATCGGGCAGTCCGCAGCTTGATTTGTTATTGTGGCAGCAGTCGTATTAAGAGCTACTAACGAACCTATTTAATTTAGAGTAGTGCGTTTCTAGATAAGTTACGAAATCTTACATTTTGATAGTCTCTCAATTGGTGTTCAGTTTTTTATTCAAATTAATGACGAGGATAGCAAGCAATACGTTTTCCTGATGGTAAGCGAGACGTCTGCCTATAGCTGCGCTGCATTGTCAGGCTTTATCAGAGCCATTAATTTCAGCCATTTTCCAGTTCTTCGCACCGAAACACAATTACATATATTTACACATTCTTGTCCGGCAGCAGAATATCCCTTGTGCAAGAGACCGTCCAGGGGCCTTACGACCACCTCTATTAGCAGTATTATTATCACCTTACTTGACATGAGGTGGAGACGTCAATATACGTAGTTTATAGCGCTGTCACTTTCTATCGAGAAAGTATGGTGAAAATAATAATTCTCTTAGAGGTGATGGTACAGGCCCAGGTAGGTAGTACCGCAGTACCAAATATTCTGTCGCCAAGCAGCAGTGTGTAATCATAGCTGTGTTTCGGTGGGGCACTGTAGCTAGTGAAATTACCGGGCTGTAAAACTATCTGTGACAACACCTGGCCATTATAAAAAAAATGTAAATTATTCCAGTTTAGCTATATGTATACCCACTATGGATTATACATACAAAGGATTAGATTTGCCATTGCTGCCCGTCTGATAACTTCA
The DNA here is from genome assembly GCA_911728495.1 of Furcula furcula. Lineage (NCBI taxonomy): Eukaryota > Metazoa > Arthropoda > Insecta > Lepidoptera > Notodontidae > Furcula > Furcula furcula. The sequence continues at coordinate 5,861,439 of OU452243.1, forward strand.
ATATTATCTACAATCGTCATGATAACGATTTGAAAGGTGTTGAAAACTATTGTATTAATTGATTGAAATGATAAACCAAAACATCCAATAAAAGTCTATAGTAATTTTAACGGCGGCGGTTGAACTAATAAATTAGAAGGTTTCGTTATAAAAAAAGGTTTGAGCTCGAACCAGTTCGGACTCTCCGCGCTCCACATGCCCACCTACCTGTGCAGTGACTGTAGCATTCCACACATACTTACAGAGCCCTTTTGTTATATACGACAGTATGGTTCATTGCGCACTGTCATGCGAAAAATTGTTATGTTTAACGGTAGTAAAAAAACAAATTCATCTTCTAAATGGTGGCCATTTGTCTATTTGTGACGTTTGGCTCAGATAATGTATTTTAAGTATTGTTCGATCTGAAGAAGAATGTTACATTCGATAAAAAAAATGACATGTCAAGTCAATAACTTACTGTAGATATAACAGTTGTATCCGTATACAAATTTAATTTAGGCTTGTGACTCATCGCTATCATTAATTACCTACATTTTTGGGGGAGATCTCTTGTAAAAAAAAAGAGAATCTAAAAATTTCGGCGATGGGTCCGTTCAACACATAAATATGTATATTTTGTTCTAACTAGAATATTGACCATGTTATGGCATTACCAAAAGTGATTCCTAAAAACCATATTTTATAAATCTGTGTATTTCAGTGAAGAATTGATAGAAAATAATACTTCACGAAATTGAGTTGATTTTAAAAGAAAAAGCTAAATAACGTCTGTCATACACTTCTATTGACGAGATAACAGTAAGAACTTTAACAGTTCTTTAATGAGATAGTTGTGAGAATGACATATTTTTTATTCCTGACAGGATGTTAACTGTTCGCCTGCAAGTACTGTACCAAGTATTTACATCTGAGAAGAATATATTATAAACATAATTTATTTTGAGGGTTTTTAGTGCACATAATAAAGCGCGGTGTAGCAGTGTGTATGTCTGGTCAGGTCTTGAACTACATTAGAAGGCAGAACAGTAAATGTATGCAAAAATTGACACCGAAATTCAAATGAAGCTGTTTTAATGTTAGCATCAAGCTACAACCCCTGATAAATCTGCAAGCTATGGTGGTGTTAAAAATGGTCCTACCTTTGTCGTCAGTATTTTGCTAGTCGCTGATATTGGTGAAAAAAAAATAAGGAAGAGAAAGATTGGGAAAAAGCTACATTAATCAGCTAGATCTAACTGTAGGTACAGAAGAGATACAAACAGTTCTAAAGATGAGGACAGAGTTAATAGAAATTACATTAATTAATAACGAAGATATCGATATCGTTGATTCCCTACTTTTTTCTCATTATGACAACATAATACTTATAACTAACTAGTTTGTCGTTACACAATAATAATTATAATTCGATTGAAGATAAAACGGCGCCAATGTCACATTGACGATCTTAACAATTCCAAAGAACAAGCGAAACAGGTTTCCATAATTGTCTCCATGAGCATTGATAACAATCTCAAATCTCTTTTTAACAGGTTTGTCTTATACGTAATGTCGCTTTCAGTGCGTTTGGTTTTTTTAATGTCACTTAATTTATCGTTTCAAAAATAAAGTAACATTATACTGCTATTTTTAACCGACTTCAAAAAAGGAGGTTCTGTATTCGACGCGTATGTATGTAATATTAATAATAAACTATTTTTAAAAAAATAAATACCGACTTCAAAGTAAATTATCTAAAAAGCATAAAATAACGAAAATATTATTGAAGTTGGTGTTAGCGTACCTGCTGTGTATATTCTGCACCAACTTCAATAATATTTTCGTTATTTTATGCTTTTTAGATAATTTACTTTGAAGTCGGTATTTATTTTTTTAAAAATAGTTTATTTAACACTTTTTAGTGACTTATTTTACCAAAATAGGTATCAGCACTATCACGCAACTCGAACGTCTACGTTACAATAACTTACTGAAAACATAAAAAGTTTATATCTCTTAAACTACTGGACCGATTTCGATGAAACTTGTACTCTACCCTAAGTTGAAAAATACTCTAACTATTGCAAAAAGAATTTTCAAAATCGGACTTGTAGTTTCTGAGAAATCCGTGGACAAACCTACATACATACATACATACATACATACATACATACATACATACATACATACATACATACATACATACACTCATAAAATTTGGTAAATTTGTTTAGAAGCCCACATAGACTAACATATATTAATATTACGCATTTTTATCAATATTACATACATACGCGTCGAATACAGAACCTCCTTTTTTGAAGTCGGTTAAAAATGCGTAATATTCATATATGTTAGTCTATGTGGGCTTCTAAACGAATTTACCAAATTTCACGAGTGTATGTATGTATGTATGTATGTATGTATGTATGTATGTATGTATGTATGTATGTATGTATGTAGGTTTGTCCACGGATTTCTCAGAAACTACAAGTCCGATTTCGAAAATTCTTTTTGTAATAGTTAGAGTATCTTTCAACTTAGGGTAGAGTACAAATTTCATCAAAATCGGTCCAGTAGTTTAAGAGATATAAACTTTTTATGTTTTCAGTAAGTTACTGTAATGTAGACGTTAGAGTTGCGTGATAGTGCTGATACCTATCTTGGTAAAATAAGTCACTAAAAAGTGTTAAATAAACTATTTTAAAAAAATAAAAACCGACTTCAAAGTAAATTATCTAAAAAGCATAAAATAACGAAAATATTATTGAAGTTGGTGCAGAATATACACAGCAGGTACGCTAACACCAACTTCAATAATATTTTCGTTATTTTATGCTTTTTAGATAATTTACTTTGAAGTCGGTTTTTATTTTTTTAAAATAGTTTATATACATTTGTCTTGTATAGAAAGTAATTACATTTTGTGACAAAATCGAGAATTAATATTTAAAGCACTGGCAAATATTGAATAAAAAACCACTGATAACGTATGAACAAGCTTTATTACCTACTACTAGAATATCAGGGTTTTATCACTGGGAGCATTTTAGTATCAATGTTATGCATGATATAGTAGTGACTCATTGCAATTTATCTGCCAGCACTCATTTCATTACACTGCATTCCTGATTTCAAGCTGCGGCATTTTTGTTCTACAGAAAAACGAAAAATATAAACCACTCCATGACCTAGAAATTTATATTTCAAAACTTGATAACCTGGTGTATTCATTTAGTAAAGACATGATGCTTAGACGGCACACCTTATTTGGCTTGATAGTATTTTATGGAATAAACATAATCAGAGACACAAACGATATTCAAATTTATTCTTGTTAAAAATTCATTCGTGTCCCACAAAACGGTCATTCATTAATATTTCATAAACATGCACCGCGACGATATTTTAAAACTAAACAGTTATTTTAACAAATTGCAACAACACTGCTAACATACATTTGAAACTTGCGGCTTACTTTAACTAAAAGGTGTGTTATTAGTTCATCATTGGTGATAATTCTATTAGAGAGTGGTGTTAAATTTGTCACGTATTTGACATAATAATTAAGATAATTAACATTTAGAATAATTTGTAATAATCATGTAAATCCTAATATAGTGACAAGAGATCTATTGAATATTTAAACAAATTATAATGAAGTGTTTTCAAAATCTATGTCTTTTTGATTTGGGTTTACTATTCTTTACAAAATAGCTTCTATTATTATGTATCTAGGACTTCAAACAAGGCTACTGATGTCACATATCTTCACATATCGCAGGAATAAACTAAGATAGTGCTGCATTCAAGCTTAGCTATTTGAGACGAAGCAATATATACATATTTTAACAATGATAAGATAATCATAGTGTTATCATATATCACAGAGCTCCATCTTAACAGATTTTAACTAAACTGTATAAAATACGAGGTCTGGAATTGGAATTCTCATATCGATACAATATCACAAGAAAATGTTGGTTAGTCAATATTTTTTAAATCATATAAATACATACATTTAACAACACAAATCGTATACGTATACTAAAGGGATAATTTATGAAAGTTCTATAATTTGAATACGTTTTATATATACTCGTATTAACCTCTTGGAAGACCATATATCTGTAATACAAAAGATCATTCAAACACTTCTATCCAATTGAAATGCGCCCATTATTCTTTGCTATAATCAAACCGGATATCCATACACGGGGAAAGGGGTCATGCGCTGTTATGTGGCTTTATGGTGGTAGCGTTGGCATTCCGGCGACTCTCAAGCCACCATTACGGATTCTATAAGCAGGCGCTGCCTAGTTTCCATAGTTTAATCGCTTAGCTGTACTTCTACGATAGAAGGGATCATGATGGATGGTTTACTCTTTTGTACCCCTGGACAGGATAGGATAAATTATTCTATTCTTTTCTCTAATGGGACTACACCAGAAACAGTTCCAATGGTTTGAAATCCTGGATCAATCGAATTTGGTTTGAATTTATGAAGACAAAATATGTTGGATGAAATTGAATTTGTTTTGCTTAAACTGAACTTCTACAACATTTGTAATCATTATTTATTTTCAGGACGAGAGAATAAATTCATTGTTTGGGATGGAGCGTTACATCATTCAATAGCTGTAATGTTTGTGCCTTGTTTAAATATTGTTGTATTGTCATTACGTTGATTGATTACATCATTAAATGTCTTATGTATATCTGCAATGTTTTGTTTGCTACTTCGTAACGTGAGTCGTTCACTGGTGGAGATGGTAAGCGAACAACCTGGCCAAGAAAGTTGCACTGCAGTGCCGCTCGTTATCAGTGACAGTTATTAATCTCTTATTTAAAAAACTTCAAAAAAGAGAAGGTTTATGGAGCGATTTAAGTATTTTTTTATTTTTAAAAGTGCTGCACTGGAATGGACCCATATAATTTTATTATAACCGGTCAAGAACTGGTTCTGGTCACTGAAAAAAAACATGAATAATGTGGAGAAATTCACTTGATGAAACTTTAATAAGATTTCGTCGTACGTAATTCATTTTTTGAGATAGAATTTTCGTTTGTGAAAATTTTATTCTAGTCATAATTAAAATTAAATCCTTGCACGTAATCTATTTGTTATCCATAAAAGGTACCTGCAGTCTGTTATCTGCGCAAAGCCAAAGTTTGCACAGTTGCTATGGTTCTGACGTCATGCTGTGCTACAAAATAAACTGGCTGTCCTTTACGCGTTTCATTATTGTTTATAATAATTATACGTACAATATTGCACGCGACTCAATTGTGACGACGATGCTAAATTAATTGGACAATTAGTCAAATATTTGTATACTACCTCACCTTTGCTTTGTTTAATTTAAGCATCGTAGGTAAATTTTTTGCCGCAGTCACGTTTTTCCTTTTAGCATTTTTTGTGGAATTCCTCAAAACAAAGCATTTACAAAGCTTCTCGGGGCACGGGCAAATTAGATTAGCGTTCCAGTTACCTATGTATGGGTCGGCCAAGGCCTTTTTTTATCTGCTTATGGTTATTTTGTAAGACGAAGCCAACAAAAATGGCAGTATATTCAAATGTAGTTTGTAGAGCAAGATTTCGTAATTTCGGACGGTGCGCCGTTTTAGAATTTTGAAGATTACTTTAAGGGGTTTTATGTTAGACTGAAGTAATCACAACTTGGACGATTTCTTATTTATTTAGATTTATAAAAATAAATCTTTGTTACTTCCGTCTAAGTTGCCAGGGGGAAACTGTTTGATCGTCATTTGTACTAAAATTAAGATTACCTACTGAAATGTATATTTTTAGCTTTCGGTGAAGGAAAACATCGTGGGGAAACCTGCCTGTCTGACAAAGCCTAATTAGCTCTCGAATGACATGTGAATTCCTCCAAACCCGCAATTGGCCAGCGTGATGGATTATGGCCTAAGCCCCTATATCTCGAGGGGAGTGGGGAGGCCCGTGCCCAACAGTGGGACAAAATAAGGGGTGTTAAAAAAAAACTAATTTAATTACTGATAAAGAATATTCTATTTTAAATTTATATAAAAAGTATGAACAACACGATAATATCTTGTTCTATAAATCTCTAGACTTCTAAAGCTATTGCCGAAATAATTCAATTAAAAAAAAGGAACACATTATAACAAAACATTTCTTCCAATTTGTAATATTTTACATTAGATTTTGGACCACCAGTGACTCATATCTTTGTCCGTACCGTAAATACGAAACAAAGTCTTGACGATTTCCTTGATGCAAACAAAACACCGTTAGCATGATCGAGTTACGTACGTTCTATCGATACCAGTCATAAGGTCAAGGCGCTGAGTAATTATGGTTTCGTATGGATTACTTACTAACTAGGTATCAAAGTTTTCCCCGCAAAAGAAATTTTGGTAATTTTGGCTCTTCGTATTATTATATTATTTGGCTTCAATATTAACGAGATCAAAATCTGAACAATTAATATACGAATACAGGAGTGATGACTGACTGGTGGCCAGTCAAACCCTACCATATTAAAACTGGAGCAATCCGACTAGGAGATACAGAAATTCCCATCCAAAAAAACACCACTCTATGTGGAGCCGTTTTACTCGCGGCTGAGTGACCGCCGTTCGCCTCTTTTGCTGCTGCCACTTTGATACCTCCACAAGACTTTGTTCTTTATGTTAGTGGATAAAATAGCCTTTAATTAAGTTGGTTTATTATTATACAACGTGTCGTATATGCTCGACCCTCGCTGAAGGTTAGTAACCTCTTAGGTACCGCCTCCGTATTGAGTAGACCGCCTGTACTTTTAGACTCGGCATGATAAATAAATAAGTATAAATAGGTACATACAGTAAAAACTAACCTACTGAACAAAATAGTTTCAAATTTTGCGATAATTCGATAGCACACTGTACAATTATATATTGTCATATTTTGATGGTCATTATTTGAAGTCGTATTATGCGACGAAGTTAAAAAGATGTCCTGATTGTATATGAAACATCAAGGTTAACGTCTTAGAAAGAGAAATCCGACTCAATCCGCCAAATTCAGGGATAGCGTTGGCCTCAATGATTTATTTGTGAGTGTTATCTCCACGTTTACCTATAAGCTTCTTGATTATTATATTATGTTATGATATATATAATTACAAATTCCAATGTCAACAGTGCTTCAAAAAATTTCGCAAGCCAGCATCGTGATCGGTTATTGTGAATGGGAGGTTTCCGACGTGTGAACGAATATTCAGATTACACATGTCTCCCGCATACCTATGTCGAAATTTTGTAGTGTGGCCATCATTTATTACCGATTCTGGATAAAAATGCTTGTTCATCCTGCGCATGATCACAGAACAAGAATCGGGATTTGGGTAAGGAATGGTGCTCTCCAAGATTGAGGTGATTTAGGGGATCACCAAGAATAAAGGAGAAAACTTACCAATATAGAGGCAGTCGTTGGACCATTTCTTTTCTTAACAAAAAAGTCGTTTACTTTAAGAAAGAGCTTTTAAGGGGTTATATCCCCTACGCTAAGACCTACCATAGTCAGACCGCACAGCTGTCCCATTTCAAAACCCTAACCATTAAGGACATTTTTTCAAACTCGTTTTATTGCTAAATCTTGTTTACTTATTCAGACCTTACCGCACAACAACAGCCTTTTATGTTATAAATAACCTGAGTAATGTGTCTCTCTCTATACATAGTATTGCTACTACCTTATAACTGGTATGAAACTTTGTAAGTCACTTTGACCATATCATAAATCACCAAGAGCCTTGCACATCACTAGGTTTTTGAAAGCATAAAGAAATCGAAAAAGGAACACAATATACTCGTACACGGAAGCCGGGTATAAATCACTCCAATCACATCATTCAAAGACCCTGATCTGAATGCCTGAATATTTTACGGGTCGCCTCGACTTGTCACTTAAAAGCTTACTTATTTATTAGGTTTTAAAACATAGCAGTCTCTCTGCGCACACTAAGAAAGTGGAGCAAAAAAAAAAGTAATTTTATTTTACTTCAAAACTCACTTTTTATATTTTTAATTATATTTACTATACGTACTAGTAGTGTTCTTAAAAGCTCTTACAGAAGAAAAAAATAGCATTTCCAAGATCTACGAGTATTTTAGCGTAAGTCGGTACAAAGTCGGGACAGTTCGTTAGATTTACCATCTGTATCTATCAACCTGAATTGAGTTCTGTGTATTCTAAGAATTCGTAAGACGATTATGGCACTCAAAAGGTCGTGAGTGCAATGCAAGCGATGAGCTAGAACGACACCAAGTTGCTTAGTACTAAAGCTAGGAATCTGGTGAGATTGAGACTATTTGAACAGTCAAATGGCATCACTAATTTATTATATTCAGCTTCAAGGCTTAATATCTCTAAAGATACATAGTAAAGCTTTCCCAATAATATTTTTTAAACAATATGCGTAATTATTGTGCAGTATAATAATTCATGGGTTTCAGTTTAGCAATAAATGGGCTGATAAAGTAGGTATTATCGCAGGCAATATCGGGTTTGATAAAACGCGTTTGAAGCTCATTGATCAACGATAATCTGTATATATAAAAGAAGAAACTGACTGACTGACATATCAACGCACAGCCTAAACGACTGGTCCTAGAGACTTGAAATTTGGCAGGGGTATTCTTCACAATACGTAGACGCGCACTAAGAACGGAATTTTCAAAATTCGCATCCTAAGGGGTACAAATAGGGGGTTTCATGTTTTATAAAAAATCGTTATAATTCATGAACGGTTGGTACTAGAGCCTTGAATTTTCACATGCAGACGCCTGAAAGGAAATTAACAATTACGTGTATTTGCATTTCTCTAAATTTTCTAAGTAGAAGTCACGGGATCTCATTTTTTGTAAAAAAATAATATTTTACCATTTCTTAACACATTTCACTGTCTTCCGATACAATATGATATGCAGGCTTAGGACGAAGTCAGGTTTAAGAAATTATGAGGGATTTAAGGTCAAAATAGGACCAATAAGTTAAAAATCTCGCGTGTGGTGTCTTTTAAAAGGAAATTGAAAACCGTTTTTTTATGATATAAGCGGTAGGTATGGGATGTATCATGTGTTTTAAAAGTAAAATACGACATCGATGTTTAAAATTTGAATTTGATATGGTTTTAAAAATGTTGGGAAAAGATTATATTGTTTATTTAAACTACTTTGCTAACTGCTGCGTTAGCTCGAGTGTGGCTACTAAATGCACGCAAGGTTTTAATTCAATACGAGGCTGTCGAAAGTGTTCGCAAACGCGCGTATCCTGCTACGCGCGCACCCGAGTCAAGCTACCGCCTAAAAAAAAAAGCTGCCGCCTCGCTCCTCAGCCATAGCCGGTTAAGTGCGAGTCGAACTCGCGAACCGATGGTTCTATAGCTACTTTGCGCATACAAATGTTATTTTACTATACTTCTTATACCTCAGATAGTAAAAATCCGAACTGAACCCAACGAATTTATCCAAATTAACCCTTTTAAAGAGTTTAACAAAAACTAATTTATTTTATGACGCTGAAACTAGGTACCGAATCGAGATACCACCGGAGAGCTCGGGGTTCCCTCTCATGTGCCGATGAGACAGCCGCGGGGGATTTAGTGGGTAAGAATTCCTGGATTTACCAAGTTACATAATCCAGCTCGCTTTAGCACGATGATCCAGTTCAACCCAGCCTGCTACCTATGCAGGCAAAAGAATTTTCAAAATCGGATCAGCAGTTCCGAAGATTACCCTTAAATTACACATACAAACTGCGTGTTTGTACATACAAAAATACAAATTTAAACTCTTTACAATATTAGTATAGAAGTGTTAGATATATAAGTATAGATAGAGGAAGTAGGATTTATAAGTAGGGATAGAAGGGAGAAGGGTTTTCTTATCAATTGTAAAACAAAGTCATGGTTTTATTTTCAACAATGGCTAAATTCCATACGAGTACTAACTTTCATTCCCTATTTTAACCCCTTCAAGCTTTTTGTTCGGGATAAAAGGTAGCCTATGTCCTTTCTTAAGGTCTAATCTATCTCCGTACCAAACATCAAAATCGGTTCGGTGGATTAGGCGTTAAAGCGTAACAGACAGACAGACAGAGTTACTTTCGCATTGATAATATTAAATAAATATAAATAAATAATAATATAAATAAAAAGTAGTGAAGTAGGGATACATGTCTAGATAGATAACTATATTAAAAACCTGTAAAATTACAGGAGGAATGGTTGAAAGTCCAAAAGAAAAAAGAAGTAAAGAAGGTGTTACAGGTTTGAACAACATGGGAAAACACAACAACGTCAGCCTTATCTGGGTACTTGGTATTCCGTATGGAATATGATGTCTTACTCAAAAATACAGGCTAAGTATATTTGATGACATGATACTTATTAGGTCTAGGTTTTATAAAAGTGTTAACAATTTTTTTTAAAACCTTCATCCCTAATTTAAAACGCGTTTTACTTTTAAAAAGCCAACGCGGGCGAAGCCGCGGGCTACAGCTAGTACGAGTATATTTTTAGAAATACAAAGATAGACGACCGAGTTAAAAGCCTATTTTGAGGTGTGTAACTTTAAAAAAGGTTCTCAGCATGCGTTAGCATGAAAATGCCATCCATATCTCTCCTTTTAGTTATTTTTATCGCAAAACTAATGGATTGGTTTACGCGCGCGTTTTGACATCCTTATTATTTGTGGGATATCTTTAAATGGGCAGGTAGCAAGCCTTTTACTTACAATTTACTGTTTTACTAAACATTCTTTGCATTTTAAAGTTAGCCTTTAGTATTATTGATAATCTCAGAACGCTTCACCACATGCGCCTTTTGCTAATAGAAAACTCATTGGGTTGCATTTTGTCATCTGTTGCCCAGGCGCCACATGAAAAAAAAACTGCACGAAAAACTTTGCATTGCTGTTAAAAAAGTTGTTCTGAAGCTCGCATTGAAGTTCCGCATTCAATTTTCTTTGAACCCGTGGGGTGTCCGGGTAAGAATAATACCCTCCCATCTCCTCCCATTTGGAGTCCGTAGGAGGCGACTAAGTAAAAACAACAAAACAGCCTACCAAGCTTGGGGGTTATGTCTCCCTCCCTTCTAAAAGGCCTTACCCTAGAAGGCAGGGTATAACCCCACGCTTCAGCGGTGGACTTCTTTCGGTTGCAGATGATGAAGAATTGATGATTAAATTGTAGTATTTCACGCAATAAAGTATCCGAAACTCCTACTGAATGGTGACCCTAGTCTTAGCATAATGATTACTGAATTGGCAAAATATTCTTTATAGCCTGAATTCCAATGAAACGCTACTCCTTCCTGACCTTGCTTTTGTTATTGTCACGTTGCACAACATATGTTGTTATGATGTTGTTGTACTAGCTGTTCGCTGGTATACTATATATAGCAAAAAGTTAGACTGTGGCTGTGAATGAAACAATTTTTCTAAAACTTTATGGTGGTAATTATGTTTTTTTTTTAATTGCAGAAGGGTTGCAAGGGCATTTAAACCACCATTATAAAAAAGGTTAAATTAAAAATTCATGGTCTCTTACGTTAATGGCGTGCCCAGACAAGGGTCTTTAGACCTTGGAAGACAAAGGCACAAAATTCCGAGAAGTTTTAGTACCTATTTGCATATTGTGAATGCGTAATTTACGTTCGCCATGTGCGTTATGTTAAAAGCCCTTGAACACGAGAAACTTTTGTATGCCTCCATTTTTATGCCCGTGAAAAAACATTTAGACTTCTTAACATAACAGACTTGAAACTAGTGTAGTCAAGTGGAGCTACCGTGGCCATCTGCGGCAAACAATAACTTTCATGTGACCACGGCTGGTGCAACCCGGCCGAAACGTCAAGCCAAATTATGAGGTAAAACGCGTTAATTCCCGATGAAAATAAAGTTTGAAGATATTTTAAACCATTATATTTGACGGGTCTGTTGGTTTAGTAGTTAGACACCCTGGCCGCTACATAATAGGTCGTAGGTTCGATTCCCACCAAGTATCTGGGTGTTTTACCTAAGTATGTGTTTTCAAAAAAGTATTAGTATCAGTTGCCTGGTTCTCATAGTATAGTATAGGTTCTGCCTATCTAGTTTGGGATCTGATAACCGCGTGTAGATAGTCCTAGAATATTATTATTTATTATCTCTATGAAAGATCACTACGCGAGTAGGGCTTTTATGTTTGTGGGGTTGCACACGAGTATGAAAGAGATAAGCGAGTTTAGTGACCATACCTCATAAAAGGTACCATTGGTGATTCACCTCGGTTTAATGAACGCAGCCCTTTGCTAACCTATTATGTATACTTACATATCTTTTACTGACCCTATAATAAAGCCTTAGCAATCCGGAATGTGAACGACGTGAAATTTCTACACCAATCAGTATATCCATTCCTTCATTGGTCTATAAGCAAGGTCTGCTAAGTCTGAGAGAGTTCACCTAGTGAAGATAACGTCATTTATTACGCTATTCCATTTCATTATAAAACGACAACAATCATATAATTTTCTTCCCTTTGTTAACATAAAAGTCGAAGATAATAACTAATTACTTACGTCTGAAACAAGGGTATTATTGAGCATTAACGAACGATTACCAAATAATTTATTTCATTCATAGTTGCGTATATGGTTCACTGATAGTTCTAGCCACTTGTTCTGGTTCTAGCTTGGGTAGATTTATAATGTTGCAATTACTGATGACCGTGTGTTGCAAGGGAGCTGTGCGTTATGGCAATTTGTTTTTATTTCACTTTTTTGCTTTTAGTATATCATTTGAATTATACTGCCCATTTAGCTTCATTACATTTTTTACCACAGCACTGGCACCAATATTATATCAATATTTTTTTTTTGTTTCTGTTACACAACATAACTGGAAACTTGCGAAACAGTTTTCTATGGTAAGGCGCTCTTTCGTAAGAATCGACAACTACGTTCGAAGTAATAACGATATAGATATACTAACAAAATCAGAGCCTTTTAAAGAAATGGGATTTGTTTGTTCAGATTAAATTTGTTAACCCTAGTCATTACATACTTTCCCGGACCTGAGAATAGCATATCAGAGCACACAATCCCAGCAACCAAACTTGAGATCACCGGACCACACTTGAGATAGTAGTTCGCAGTACATCGAGTTCAAAGACGTTTATTTTTCCGCTTCCGTCGTAAAATACTACGTCAGTAAACAATTTCATTGCCACATCCAAGAATGAAATGCGCTTTCTAAAAAAATATTTTACCTTCGAACCGGACGTACTCATATTGGAGTGTTAACGTAATCTCAAAATAATGAATTCCGTTATCAGCTACTGATAAGCGGCCGAGAAATATCACACGAACGTCAATGGATCTTTTGTTGTTTTCCAAGAAAGCAAAACGGAAGATAAGAGGCATTGTGCGGACATGATGTAACTTGTTTCTGTTGAGACAATTGATGATCTTTCAAAAGATGGTGGTCCATTCAACAAGGACTAATGGGAAAGGCTCATTGATAAATAATTGTTTAGAACAATAGCATTCACACTTGTAAATGTCCATCAATGATTTCAATGATTTATTTTTGTTAGGGAATTCCAAAATGTTTGTAATATTGTTTGATATAGATGAGAACTAACTGTCTATATACTTAAGATACACTGCTTTCAAATCCGTCCGTTCATTTTTGGACTACCACCCCACGAGACGTCTAGGCTGCCTGACAGACATAAGCATCAAACTTATAACAGTTACCCTTGTTGCATCTCAGGGTTCAAACAAATATTGTACGCACGTTTTGCGTAGTCAGGGCTAACAATAACAGACTTGACACATACGGAATGTCGACTTCTTACACCCTAGTCTTACGGTGACCAAGAGTCATTCATAACATTAAGAATCAACAATCCGGGAAAACCGTTTGGATTCAACATTTTTCAACTTTTACGCAATATTAAAATATTCTTATACATAGTAATAAATTCCATCGTTTCGTTCATTTAGCTACCGAAAAAAATCTGCATAACAATGCTGGTTTGTTTCTGACTTTGTACAGCTGAGTAATTCCATGGTCCGAGCGAAATGATTGACTGCTGAGGTAACCGTTATTGTTTCATGAATTCCACACTAATATTTGTCCTTTCAGCCAGGTCAACATGCGCTGTAAACTGTTTAGCTTCATGTTTTCGCAATTCTTGCGAAAGGCTCTCAAGTTCCAACGCTTGTGTAATTATTTAAACACCTCTATACTTTTCGAATTTTAAACAAATTTTTGACTCTGGCGTTTTTCGGTAGCTGCACAACGTACGTATATTTATTCGCATAAAACGATAAAATCCTGTTCAACAAACAACTATTGATAAATCTGACGATCCATCACTAGAGTTATTTCTTAAAATGATGTCAGAACTCCGTCACTGTGCTCATAATTATTAAGCTGTTTGTGAGGTACAGATTTAAATTGTGTTGATGTGATTGATTGGCAAAATTGCTTCTTAATTATAACGTTATGCATTGGACATATTGACGTACTATTTACATAACGTCCTGGTTTTAATATGCGGAACTATTACTATGGGCTTCAAAAAATCTGTTTATGTAATGTATTTGTTTCCGTTCAATGGAGTCCAACAACGTATGGCCAAATGTAATTAGTTTATATTTTATTAACACCATTCCGGTCATTAACATCCTCTTACGTGGTAATTGCTATATAAGATCTTAAAGTCGTTATGAATATATTAGTACCTGCAGACAATTGTTTTTATACTCATCAGACTACTTTTTATAAGTGATTAAAATCTAATTGATAGAGCTGGCTAAAAAACCTAATGGTAAGCGGAGTCGTAAATGGTTTGTTTGTTTGTCATTTGATTAGGTAGGAGACATTTGACCAACTCGATGTTAGAGTTGTTCAAGCTGCTCTTAGGCCTCTGATTTGGCTTAAAGACGACAACAAACTGGACCGAATTTTTAACTGCCCTCCGAAGCACTGAGACGTTATGTCTAAATGACATTAAACGGTCACTCATCTATGGACGAGCTATGAACGGATGGTAAAGAGTACGAATCGCTGTGTTGGTAGCAAAATCAAATAACTGGCATTCTCAGCCACCAGTACAGCGACTATTCATTGAGTACTGGCTTCGTTATTCGTCATGTAATGAAAATAGATGTTGTATTTGGCTGTCTTACATATTAGCAACGGTAGCATTATTTGGCTGCTGCATATGTTTTCTATAAGGTTACTTCCGAGTCAGACTGTCCCATATATTTTTTGTGCGAGTATTCCCACTGTTCTCTGCACTAGTTTTATTTCTAACATTAATAGGTATCATTGGAACTACTGAATCATTAGAATCATGAATGGTGTCAGAATTATTAACCGAAAGTGAAATAGAACCGAGGGATTACCAAAAAATCATACTTATAGCATCATTATTAAGAGGCTTGTGTAGTTACGCGGGAACATCATGGCGTAAATCAGAACCTTTATCAAAACCTCCATTTTCCTTAGCAGGATGATTTTCGAATATAATCCTACAGAGTTATAAATACCGTACCATGTGAATAAGGTTAGTCGCTTTTCCATAAATTTGAATGATGACGGCTCGGTATTTATTTAGAGGTCAATGCCATTTAGAATTTGTCATCTTTTGATACCGAGGTCGTCTGGTCTAGAATGTTGTTCTCCAAACCCAGATCGCGATGATATATCGTTGACCCTTAGCACTGAAGAGTAATGAAGATTCATATCTGTGGTAATTAGCTACTGCCTCGGCTCGTGGCACTCGGAGAAAGTACCCAGCAAATCATTAAGTAGCGAAATAAATTCGCGTGTTTAAGTCATTGAGTTTGTTCGGCAAGCACCTGCAGTCTTTGCGTTCGTCTATAGTGAAATGTCTGGGCGGTTCACGCACCGGTGAAAGTGTACTACAAAATTGTACCCGCGACTGGTTCCCAATTGGGTTGCGACCTCGAATATCGCGGGTCGTCTTTTTAGGGTCCCGCCACCGAAAGTCGTTAATTGCCTTGTTTTAAGATGCTATCTAATTTTCACACTTGACATTATAATTACGGCTAGGGTGATAAATGTATGTGAAATCATTGATTAACACATTCACATTCTGTTTAGAAATTATCTTTGTATATGTTAGGAAGATCTTCCGTCACGATTCTGAATTGAACATCGATGACGCTAATGAAAACAGTATAGTAATAGACTGGAATAAAGACAATTACAGAAATAGTGCCTCCAAAAGTTCTCTGGGACCTTACCTACAGGTAATTTAAAAAAAAACGCGTGTAATTGTATCAGAATCATTTTGAAAGACTAGTACGGCAAATAAATTAATTTGAATTTGAATAAACCGTTTAGGATACCTAAACGGTTTATTGCAAAACAGTAGCTGGTAAACATATCTCTGTTCCGGTGTGAATGGTACACTAGCTTTAGAAATTTATGGGCTAAAGAGTTATATCTCAGGTTTTGAATGGCATTCCAAAGAAACTTTCCAGGCGTAGGTGCATTTCGTCAAGCGAATGAAAATGAACGTTTCTCCAGTCTACATTACTGAATTGAATAAAAATATATTGTTGGTCATTTCTTTGATAAAATCTTTTCAGTGATGTATAAAATAAAATGACATTTCCGCTTTTTTCATATCGCCAACCGTCGATTCGACTGTTCCTCAGAACCGGTCCAATCCAACCCGTCCAAATTATGGACATGAAAAAGCTATTACCGAACGATTGTGTGCTCTATGCCGCAATGAAAAAAACTTAGCCAACATAAATCGAGCTTTTAAAATATCTTGGTAGCAGTTTTGCTAGAATATTTTAACACGATGTTTAACTTTAAATTAAACGGACTCCAATACTTTCCGTTTTTATCTTAAAGCAATCTATTTTTTAAGGTAAATACAAACCTTTTAGTGTATTTTTAAAAACTTAACGTAATAGCATCAAACTTATAACAGTTACCCTTGTTGCACCTGAGGGTTTAAAATATCTTGGTAGCAGTTTTGCTAGAATATTTTAACACGATGTTTAACTTTAAATTAAACGGACGTTCAATACCGTTTTTATCTTAAAGCAATCTATTTTTTAAGGTAAATACAAACCTTTTAGTGTATTTTTAAAAACTTGCTCGGTTGAAAGTTGGATTGAGCGTTCAGTAGTCACAGCGAGCGTATCGAGACTCAATAACAAAAACAATGATACATCTAGTTTCTAGATTAGGATTTGTAGGAATGCCAGACTGGTTTGTTGGAATGGAGACTTTATAATAAAAGTACTAAGGTGGAATCATGTTATGAGCTGGATGCCGCCGGTATCTGAACGACGACGTCGCCACGATGTCGTCGCGAGGTTATTCCAGCCACCAAACTGGATTCCTTTGAAACGTTTTACTTGGTTTTGAATGGGTGCCTTGTATCATTGTTTGGTAACGTGCTGTCTTTTATTTGGCGGGTAACGGCAGTTTATGTATAGGTTTAAGCTTTTATATTGACGTTGAAGAATAATAAAATTATTCGTTTTTCGAAATAAATGATCTTGATCCAATATCAATTTAATAAAAGGTCCAAAATGTTTAACTTCGGGCGTGATTTTGAATTAATCGACTTACTTCATCGAATTATCAACTTACTTCAAGATTGTATTAAAAGCACACAGAAAAAAATGGCCTAACGGAGCCAAAGTGAATTGAAATATCTTAAGATTATCATAAGATTTTTCAATTTGGCAAAAGGATTAAGGCTTTTATAATAATCGATGACGATTATTAAAAGGGGATGCACATTTATAACTGATGTTGGAGAATCTTTGCTCTTATTAGGTATGATTAACGATTGTTGATGATAACTTGTTAACAATCGTTGGACCGGTGAATTTTTAGGATTCCTATTTTGTACAAAAGATACCTATTACGCCACTTTTTAAGTTAAGAGATACACACAAAGTACCTAGTAGGATAAACTCTGCATCAATTTTTAATACCTACACAAAGCAAATATGATACGAGCATTTCACCGATAATGTAGAAATGAGTCAGTAGCAAGAATAATTGAATGTTTTAGTTCAATGTCGTATGAACAGATAATGATCTTTCTGATGGTCATGTGCCAATGTAAAATAATTTATGTAGCAAAAGGTTCTTGGCACCTAACAGTTGTTTCTATCTATATAAAATATTAATTTTACATTTCTGGAGAATTTGTTTGGATAGTTTTGGAGAGGATTTTTGGTTTTGAGCCGAAATCCTAAAAATAATGAATTATAAAATTTTGAAGACTCGAAAGTGTCTGTTGTTTCTTCGTCATTTTTGCACGAATCATAATGTTTTGTTTATGCAAAACTACACACATCAAAAGTGTCTAGGGATCAACATATATTTTTGCAATAACTTTTCTCCTGATTGATATTAATTAAAATTTTCTTTAAGGATTCATCAAATAAAGTGTTTTCGTTTGTCACAGTAACGATAAACCAAGTCACCTTTGCATTAATAAAGAAATTTGCCATTTTCCTAATAAAGGGATTTTTGACATTTGAACCACTAACACAAAAGTTCGAAAAAAAGACTGAAATAACAGTTTTCTTTAAAATTTTATTGGGTAACTTAAACAATTAATAATCCGTGTTTCTACCGCGAACACTAACAACACAAGAACATCGGTTTGGCATACTCAAAATGAGTTCATCCAAATCACGCTGTGGAATGGCCGCCCATGTTCGTTGCAACAACAAAAAAAGGTCTTCTTGCGACTGGATACCCTCCATATTCGGCAGAGCTCTTCTCTGTAGCATATCCCATGCATGCTCAATCGGGTTCAAGTCTGGCGACTGAGCAAGCCAGGGCAGGACATTGATGTTAGCTGCGGCGAGAGTCTGTCTTACAACTCTTGCGGTGTGCGGTCGTGCATTATCATGCATTAACTGAAATAAGGGACCGATTTGCACTTGTAGAGGAACGATGACGTCTGATACAATCGTCTCAGCATAAATTTGAGCGTTGAGGTTGCCTCTGATCCAAATCAACTCAGTTCTTCCGCCGATCCAAATACCCGCCCATACCATGATGGTTCCACCACTATAAGGATGGACTTCCTGGCAGGATTTTAATCGCTGTTGGCGTCCAGGGGTTCTCCAGTGTCGTATACGTCTTGTATCCGGTCTCATACCAAAACGAGACTCATCAGAAAAGCACACGAAACGCCATTGTTCTTCTGCCCAATTTCTGTGTTCAAGAGCCCATTGATATCGAATCCTACGATTGTGCATTGCTATAGGTGGTACCCGTAGCGGTCTTCGGGAATGAAGGTTCACTTCATGCAAGCGGTTTCTGACTGTTTGGTCGCTAATTAAGTTCCCTGAAGAGTGATGAAGCCTCACGGCTAACATCATGGCAGTTATTGTTGGAGCTCTTCGAGTTAAGATTTGAATATATCGGTCTTGTCTCCGTGTGGTGCAGCGATACCGTCCTCCATGGCGCTCAGCCACGGTACCAGTGCTTCGGTAACGTGTCCAAAGTCGACTGATAACACTCTGACTTGTATTCAGAGCTAAAGCCACAGTACGTTGCCGGGAACCAGCTTCTATCATTCCCACGGCTCTGAGCATTTCTTCCCTGCTTAAATGACGTCGCCGCTCCATAATAACGTTGGTTTTAATCAGTAGTAGGGAAACAGTAGCACTAATAATGTCTTCAATGCGTTGTATGTTTTTATAGGGAAAATATTGACAGCTGATTTTCATCTTTTACTCGAATTTGATTCACAGTTCCTGATTCAAATTATGAAATGCACCAAAAAGGATCCATATAAATTTATAAAATCATAAATTTATTACAAAGCCACATCTCAATCTCAAGAAATCCGCTTAAAAATGCTTGATCCCTAGACACTTTTGATGTGTGTATAAATATCGCATCGGAAAACATAGTTCTGGACACGACTTGGAAAGCAAATATAAATACTTTATTCCAGAAGATAGTGAATGTTGAGATCAAATTTGTTTGTTTGTCGTACGCAAAAATCTTCAGATACGAGGAATAATTTATAACTTACAAGATTCGCAGGTAATATAGCCCTTATGGAAACGGAATTACAAAATATTCATATCATGACAGACCTATTTTTTGTAGAGCAGATACGTCCACGTAGGAGAACTAGATTATCGGCTAGGATTCCACACTTGATGAAAGTAATACGAGATGAAAGGATAGTCAACATGAACCGTTCTGAATTAAAGGTATATACTTAGCTACTTATGTCCTGTATGTAATGAACGGAAACTGTGCTTCGAAAGAATGAAAACATTGAATAACAAATTCCATGTATCTTACAAATATATTAAAAAGGGTTGTACGAGATCCACCCGAAACGTCACGTTTCCTCGGTCCGTGGTTTCCCTTCTGTAGTTTGATCTTTGATTTGACCGTCTGGTGACCATTGACTGATCTGTGGCTGGTGATAATTTGAGACCAGATTGATTTGGGTGTATTCAAGTGATATAATTGTTACAACACGTTTGCGCGGTAAAACGGTAAAATAAAACGATGCCATCATTGATTGCAGCATCCAATTAAATGATCGATGTAACGATTTAGTGGATTGAGAAATTTATAGCTTAACTGTTATCCTTACCTTGAATGTTTCGGCAATCCACGGTAATCTTTTTATTGCTAACTTCGATAGCACAGTCTACACTAACACCGAATGTTTATGTAATACAAATGAAACCATAGTTCACTGTACAAAAATAATACTTGATAAGAATCAAAGTGTACACCGTAGTACGGGAAAAAAATTAAAAGTTCAATAGTCGCAGTGGAATGCGTGCATTTCAAGTTTCCGGATGGGATGCGTTTTTAACGTGAGTATTTGTGTTTAAAATGAATAATTGTAGTCGCACTTCACAGTTTAATATAAATATTGTGTGTAAAACACTGGTATGCACAATGTTTTTTGAAAGTAAGTTTTCTCGATAACTGTCACTAACGGAGCGGCACCACGCACACCCAACCGCTACCGCGGCTAAATTCAATATGGCGGGCGGTCGGTCGGTTGCAGGGTCTCCAGGTAATGCATGTGAAATTTCCCCGAATCAGGTTTTATTTTTCCCCAAAAAGATACGTTTTTGTACAATTTTCCCCAAATTGATTTCGCATCTTATCCTCCTTTATCTGCACCTACCTAAGTACGACTTTACATCAACTGCTGTCGAATTGAGGGGTGAGAGGGGGTTGGGGGGAAGTGGGGGGGGGGGGGGGTAGTAGTACTGTGGTAGGGATTGAAATAATTAAAAAATAATAATAATTGCAAAAGAATTGATTTTCAATAAAAAAAATTCTCAAAAACTACGCGTCTCCACATGTTGAAACTTTGCGTGTGTGCTTATAATGATGTAACCTTTCTGTAAAACAAATATCAACCCCCAACTCGTTGGCGGTCAATGGAAAGCTAAGCCCCTACTAATGTTATAAAAGTAATAGCATGTCGGTTTTCACTTAATTAATTGAACTTATAGATTAGATAAAAAAATATGAAACTGTTCCAAAGGGACAACAGGAAGCGAAATTCACATAGCTAGTATGAAATGAAACTATAGCGGAGATTATTTAATTAAGATCCTTTACTTTACCCATAAAAAAAAATTGTGCGTGCGTGGAGTCCCTCCGCGCGGAAGAAGTGAAACTTCATTCTCGCTCAGTCGATCGGTCGGTCGGTCGAACCCACTGAAACCCACTGAAACCAACTGAAGCCCACTGAAACCCACTGAAACCCACTGAAACTCACTGAAACCCACTGAAACCCACTCACCCACTCACTCAGTGACGGCGTCACATGAGCGCTTTCGCCTATCGTTTAACACCTATCACTTAACGCGTTAAGCGATAACGCGTTAAGGTGATTCATTTAACGCTTAACGCGTTATGTGATAACATTTTTGGAAGTCGCATAAGAAGTTTCACTTCAAAAACACACCCTCACCCACCATTCTGACCTTTGGCCGTAAGGGGAACATTATCGTAAGAGTAATGTTGACAGCATTGTATTGTTTTAAGTGAGAGATAGTGAAACATTTTTGATTTTATTAACCTTTCTGAATTAGACTTTTGTTTCTCCCCAAGCTTTCGCCAAGAAAAATTGTGTTCCCCAAAATTTTCCCCACAGTTTTCGTTTCCCCAAAAGTTCCCCGAAGTTTTTATTTTTCCCCAAAATGGGGAAAAATACCCCCAATCTGGAGACCCTGGTCGGTTGTTGTTCACGAACGACGAAAGATGACTGAACGAATGAGAGCGAAAGAGCATAAAGTCCGCTCCGACTGAAGGAGGTCGAAACTTGGGCAGGCGCTGTAATTTTAGGATTGAAAGTCACAGCAGTGCTTGTCCTCTTCTTTGCATTTCTTGGCAGGCCACTTCCCGGGCCCTAGATGCAACTCTGTTTGCGTAGACCACTCATGTCATCTTTTCAGGGTACGGGATTCATTAACCAACTTCAAAAAAGGAGGTTCTGTATTCGACGCGTATGTATGTAATATTATTAAAAATGCGTAATATTCATATATGTTAGTCTATGTGGGCTTCTAAACGAATTTAATTCAAAGTAAATTATCTAAAAAGCATAAAATAACGAAAATATTATTGAATTTGGTGCAGAATATACACAGCAGGTAGGTACGCTAACACCAACTTCAATAATATTTTCGTTATTTTATGCTTTTTAGATAATTTACTTTGAAGTCGGTTTTTTTTTTAAATAGTTTATTTATAAAAGTTTTATCAATTAAATAGCCTTGAAAGAAGCTTACAACCAAGCCGCCAAGTCTTTATTTTTTTATTATACCACCAAGGTGGCAAATAAGCATGCGTCCCGTCATCGCAGCAGGACGCTAGCTAGGAACACCAAAAGAATGACTAGAGCGACCCTAAATGTGTGCGTCCACCAGCTACACCCTAGCCCTAGCAGCTAGCCCTTCACACTGAAACACAGAAATGTTTACACATTGCATCTTAGCGGCAGAATATCTGACACTGCGGTGGTACCTACCTGCACAAAGAACCAGCTAGGTACCTAGAAAAATCCACAAAAGATACGCTAAAGAAGGCTTGATTGATTCGACTGTTGTCGATCCGGCACAAAGCTCTACAAAGAGTGTCCAGCCCTCAAGAAACAAATCTTTTATGTATTTGCGACGCAAAATTATCAAACAATAATTGACTCTTCACGTGTCGCGTAGAAGTTTGAGTTTCAATGGAGACTTATCGCATCCCGCCGCGTAGCGCCGCGTCTTGTGGCTTCCTATGTAAGTATACTTACATATTTTTATCTTTTCTTTTTTTCTAACCAATATTGTCCCACTGCTGGGCAATGTTCTCTCCCATGACTATCCACATATCCCTGTCGAGAGACACTTCGAGACCAATCCTTCATAAATGCGTCTAAACTCTATGTCATCCATCACGCCAACGTTTCTTGATGATGTATATACATTATTATCATTATGTCAGCCTATTCTGTCCCACTACTGAGCAAAGGCCTCTCTCCTTTTCCTCCATCTTCGTCTATTGCCCGCCTCTATCGGTCAATCTACAAGCGGTCACCGCCCCGTCTTTCCGGCGGTCTGCCGCGTCTTCGCGTCGATGTTTCGGGGCTCCAAAATGTCACTCTGTGGGTTCACTGTTCGTCCGACAAGCGGCAGACGTGACCTGTCCAGTCCCATTTCAGTTTTACAGCTCTTTAGTTCTGCGACGTCGGTGATCTGTGTTATGGAGCGCAGTGTAGTGTTTCAAACATGATCCGTTAATTTAACACCAAAAATTCTGCGCTCTATATTTCGTTGACCTTGAGATTGGACCTGGATACGACCTCGTATCCAGGTCCAATCTCAAGGTAAAAAACACAAAAACCATAAATAACCTTAGATTTCAGCATTAAGGGCTCCCCACACATAAAAAATAAAATTAACTTGTTTCTCGCAGATGATTGCGATGTGATGCGAATTTGCAGTAATGTGTGGGAGCCTTAAAATTACAGGACATGTTATAAAATCTTCCTACTGAAACTATAGTATGTATATTTTATGACTGGTAATCTCATAAGTATCTAGTCTACAAAAAAAATATCTGAACACCCGTCAAAACATTCAATCAATCAAATTGCAGTCAAACTCAAACAAATGTATTACAACTAAATTTCAAATAAATCCACCAATTTTATATAAGTTTTAATGTAAATTATCCGTTTAATTATTCACCTGGGAAGTTTAGTGAAATAGTTCACAATGGCTTTGGATCTGGTCAGCATAGCTCAACCACATTATATTCCTGGGTAAGTCCCTCGAGATTATGATTTTACCGATCTACTTTGCCTGTCTTATCGGTGAGTATAGGTTAACAGAGTGAATAATGTATATGGCACTCCTAGTATTTTCTATAAGTTCTATAGGTATTTGGGCCCCCCACCAAGGGGCCCAAATACAAGCGTGCATTTCTGCTCCCCGGGATGTGCTCTAGCGAGAGTCCGGCGATGGAGGGATTTTAGGGAGGTTCCAACGGAATGCTCAGTCTCTATAAAGCGTAAATGGCACCGGGGAGTTTTTAGTGGGTAAAAATAAAACATATCCCGGCCTTCGCTCCTACGTAGACTAGGTTGGTACCTTTTGAAGGTTTCCTCCCCGTCAGCCTGGACCTTCCATCCAGCAAGTAGGATACTATGCAGGTAGGGACCATCGCGGTGTAGCGTTTCCTTGTGGACTTTGTTTAAAGGTTGCCTAGTATAGGTTTTCTTTTTCGGTTTAGGGCTCCCACACATAACTGCGATGCGATGCGATGCAGCGCCGCATCGCAGGAACTTGTATCGAAAATTCATTTGTTTCTCGCAGGATGCGATGCGAATGTAACCAGGAAACGTCCTCGCTACAAATACGGGCGACGAGTCTGGGGTCTTGTTACTTCGTTTTGTATAGGTTGTAGTAGCATGTTTGAATATGAACTCATCCGAGTCGCTGGACATTCGGGGTGTGGACGTAGGTACATTGAGTACGGGGCGGCGACTCCGAGGAGGACGGCGGCGAGGTTGCGACCCGCGTCTCCGTAAGCACCGTGTCTGGTTCCCGGGGGGCTACTATGCGCCCCCCGACGGCGTGCTCAAAGGCAAGGCACTGAGGGGCTCCTAGTGCAGATCCCGGTGCCCCAGAGCTCCCGGGGACCTTTTGAAGGTTTCCCTGCGAAAAAAAGAGGTGAGTACATAAGTATATTACCTAATAATAATATGATTACCAGGTTTCCATGAAACCTCTGTACTGTATCTCGCTACGTGGTTAACCATTATAAACGTAATTTTAAAATTAAAACGACATGCCTATGATGAAATTGAACTTACCTTTCAAATAAACACTTACGAGTATGGATCGACACGCCAACGCGTGTCCGTTTACGAAAAACGTGTCTTCAAAAAAACGTTGTTTGCGAAACGGCGGCGGCGTCAATTATGCAAGTTTTGGTTTGCTTTTGGCGCCATATCTCACGAAAGTACATAAGTATTCAGAAATAAGAGCAATTTTTATTACTGATTGCCATCGTTATATATATGTACTATCTAAACGACTGTACATTTGTCAACATAAACGCGTGTAGTTTAATCCGTTAATCCCATAATTAAAACTTTAATTTAACCGCAGTATTTAAATTAAGTTTGGACATGATATCAATAGTGACTTCTTAATTAAAAAGCCGATATTCCCAGATAACTACTTACTTATATTTTAGACGTAGTTAGTGACCATCTTCTCACTTGAAGGGAGCACTTCAAACCATGATCTAAGTTCAAACCAAAGAAATCTGTGAAGATATTGTGAATAGTTTGAAAAGTGTTTAAGTTTGGACCTTAGATTCCGGCCTTGTGGCTTATTAATTTATTTTATTTATTATCTCTACTATACACCGTAACAGCACCACCCATCTCCTCTTGTTGGGTGTCAGTAAGAGGCGACTAAGGGAAAACAAGAAGACGGACAACAGCGTCTTTCTAATGGATTATACTAGGGTATATAATCCATTAGAAAGACGCTGTTGTCCGTCTTCTTGTTGATGGGGATCGCAGTATAGGTTAGGACCTATACTGCGATCCCCAAGCCGCCTGCCAAGCGCGGGGATTATGGCAACCCCTCCATTCTAAGGCGGAGGCCTTTGTTCAGCAATGGACATCATATGGCTGTTGATGATGACACCGCACCGTAACAAAGAAATATATATTCTACAGTCATCATCATCATTAGCCACCGATAGATGTCCACAGCTGAACAAAGGCCCCCTTAGAAAGGACGGGTTTCCACAATCCCCCCGCTTGGCAGGCGGCTTGGTGATCGCCGTATAGACGGAAGATAAATCCAAAAGAAAGACGCTGCTGCGCGTCCTGTTCCTATTCTCGCTTAGTCTCCTCTTAAGACACCCAACGAGAGGAGATGGGGGGGGGGGTTTGTGGATGGACTGAATTAGAGTAAAATTGCAAGGGGCAGTTAGTTGGTAGGTATATTTTGGATCCGACTTTACAAATATGTTATATTGGTTCATATCGCAATGTTACCTACGTTGCACGCAATGATATTTTATACATTGTATTTAAAGCGCAAAGTTGTGTCGCTCGCGTCGCGTGTCGCAATATATGATAAATTAACTTGTGTTGTGAGCACGTGGGCTTTTTGGGTATGTTCGGAGATGTTTTTATGTTATTTCTTGTTGTTTAAATCAATTATTTGCGCCGTCACAGTTATTGCGACGTGGGTTTATCACAGCATTAGTTACGGTTGGACTAACATGTGTTTAACATTCCTTTCCTAGATTCATGTTACGAACTTCGATGTTTTATTCATTTAATCGGACATTTTTTCTGGTTTCGATTCAAATAATAGACTACTTAGTAAGTAGTATACGTATAGAAAATATTGAGATTATGGAGATATTTATATAGCAATCAGTAAATGATAAATAATAATAATACCAGCCCTTGTTTTGTCCCACTGTTGGGCACGGGCCTCCCCTCAAGATGAAGGGGCTTAGGCCGTAGTCCACCACGCTGGCCAAGTGCGGGTTGGCGGACTTCACGCGTCATTCGAAAGCTAGTTAGGCTTTCTCAGACATGCAGGTTTCCTCACGATGTTTTCCTTCACCGAAAGAGTAACAATCGCACAAAGACGATTCGGACATGATTGATTGAATAAATCAGAGTTGCAAGCCAGGGTTCGAATCTGCGCACGTGCTGCTCTAGCAAGCAGTAAGAATTATAAATAGACAGTAAGCTAGAATTAAAGGTTGGTTGGGTATCAGACTCACAACACCGAGGCGCTTTGGTTCCACAAGATCCTCAGGCGGGAGCAGGGAACCACCCGACTGACGCTTTGCGTAGGTGACGGTACATGGACATGAAGTACCTACCTGGGTCGTTCTCTGGACGGTCGCTGGGGCTTCGGAGAGAACTTTAAGCACTTAGTCCCCCGGATCGAGAGGCAGGCCCGGATCTACGGGGGAGGGGGGTTGGGGCTAACCGGGGCACCGGCCCCGGGCAGCAGTTTCAGGGGGCGCCATAATCATAATATAATATGATTTAAAAATAAAAATCTTGCTCCATAAAGTGCCTAGCATACGGAAGCCTGGTTGGCTCATATTCGACTTGTAAGAAAATGGCGCCACACAGACCCACACCATAAGTGAATTTGTGATGCTAATTTGAGATTTGAGTTTTTTTAAGAAATTTCTCAAACGCTGAAGGGAGGGGCGCCACTATCAAGTTTCTGCCCCGGTTCGAGAAAATCGTAGATCCGGGGCTATCGAGAGGCTAGTGGGTGCCATGCACAGATTGTTGCCAAATCTCGTGTGCGGGGTCCTGCGATCCGTGGCCCTCTATGGGGCGCCCGTGTGGTCACATCGACTGACGGGCGTCTGGTGATGCAGGTCGAAGACCCTGAGCCTGCAGCGTAAGATGGCCATCCATGTTGCAAAAGGGTCGCGCATCGCACGATCTCATATATGTGGCAGCAACAATCCCGGATCGCTTTCCGCCCCTGTTCCTCCTGGAGTAAAAGAATGCGAGGGAAATCGCGAAAGAAGAAGAAGAAAACTACAACCTCCCAGTGCCTAGGCATTAGAGTTTAAGGGATTAAACTCTAATGCCTAGGCACTGGGAGGTTGTAGTTTTCTTCTTCTTCTTTCGCGATCGCTCGATTCGCGCCCCATCCCAGCCTTGGCAGTAGTTGCATTGGTTGGTTGGTTGGTATTGGTTGGTAGTTGTATTGGTATTTTCATTTTCTGTGTATCAATATGCACCTACTCATTGTAATATTCGCTACCGAACAAAACATCAAGAGAAAACCCAGGCTTTTCCTAGAATAGATAAGTGGTCTGATCCACTGATCCACACTTGGCCTGAGTGGTGGATTATGGGTAAAGCATCACTCATTGCTATGACAAGACCAGCAAAAAGTTCAATTGCATTTTCTTTAATTTCCGCTTTATTTCTAGGTACACTGGCCACTGTCCCGAGTATAAATATAGGATCGGAGACACATATGGGTCCACCACACACAAGATCCTGTTGGATCCGAGTGTGCAGCATTCAGAAAGGCTCGTGCTCTCTGACAGGACAGCTGATGACTTTCAGGTATTTTCTTCCTTCAATGTTTGAGGAATAATCAACATTTTTATGGTATTCGCCGGGCCCAACTTTAAGGAGTCGACTTTTTGAATATTTGTTCAAAACTCGCCATCAATCTAGCTACTTAGACCCTTGAGCCTTCTCTAGTAGTGGTAACAAATGATTGATATGGTTTTGATGTTCCTATCAAAGTCAAAAATCTTTATTTTCAAATAGGCTTAACGCTAGCACCACGCTAGCACTTTTGAATGGTCATTTTTTTTTAAAAAAGCAACGCGGCCACAGCTGAGAAGATCCGGCAAGAAACTCAGCGGGCTTGTCATTTTTTTCCTATAAAATAATAGTTGACTCCTATAAAATAATATCTAGTTATACATAGCATATACAATAGCTAAAGACTAGCCCTGTTGAGGATAATTTTTCGCAAATCTATAATCGCATCGACAGATTTATCGGCCGCCACAAACCGACATTGACGTGGTGAACGCCAGATTCAGGAATGGAGATCCAGTTTACAAGCATCCCATGATACCTGGATACGAGGGTGAGCTGAAGATTTAAATGTTATTTATTTTATTTTATGTTATCCCCAATATCCTTGTCCAAGGGACCGTCCAAGTAGGTCCACTACTGCGGTGTCATATATTATATCACCAAAAAAACAATGTGTAAACATTCCTGTGTAAATGGGCACTTACCTGGTGAAATTACCAGTCAAGAGACTTTTTAAAGGACCGTTCTTATTGGTGCACTGAAGAAAAATGGCGGTTAGTTCATATTTTCTTACTTTTTTATAACATTTAGAACTCTTGGTCGTAAGACATTCAACGTTGGTGACTTGTGTGGTTAGAAGAATGCGGTTTTAAAGATGTTCTGGTTTCTGCATTTTTGGTTTTCGTAAATGCCAACTTAATGACACCTACAGGTAAGATGCGAAAAAAACAAATTATTACGCGATGTAAAATAACGTTTAGTAAATTATAAACCATAAAAAGCTATACTAAAACTAAGCAATGTTTATTTTTCACATTTATGATATGATATAGAGATATGTCCACGAATCAGTGCCGGATTAGCCATATAGCAGGAGTCAGCAACTGCTACGGGCCCTGCGCCTCGGGGGCCCCGCACGGCCACATTATACCTCTAAACTTTAATATCTAATACAAGTCCAGAGCCTTGCGGGAGGCATCAATACATGATTTGCTACGGGCCTCGCGCTGGCTTAATCTGGCACTGCCACCAATTTTAATTGCTACTGGGAATTTATACTCAGATAAAATTATATAAAAGGTAGGTAATTAAGCTAATCGTAAAGTTGATTAGTATAAAGTTTATTTACCCATACATTATAGCCTATATTAAGATGCTACTATTCAGTGCCGCCGCATCGCTATTATGACTAGTCAAATCGTTCGAACATTAAATTATTATTTTTTTATATGGTGAATGAAGTACGGACTACGTGCGTTACGTGTACGTTTGCTTAAAATAAATTGGTTTTCCCATTTGAACATCTGGAAAAAAATACTTACTCACAGATTACATAAATCATTCTAAAACTCAGGATTCCTACCACGATTGAACGCTCATTTTGGCCAGCGTTATACTGTCGCGGCGACCGAAGCACTATCAGAGTTCCAGCGGGTACAATTGAATCAGAGAGCAGCTAGAAATCAGCTAGAACGCGTGGTCGACCTGCAAGCTGGAAAAGGACAACCTTGGGATTTAGTGGACAGATTTGTAAGTGCTACCATGAAAAACATCATGACTGGGACTCACACACTCAAAAAACAAATGGAAAGAATGGAGATGGATGAAGAAAGAAGAACGAATGGAATCAAATTGACCCTAATCTCTCTGCACCGCGACTAAATTATTGTTGAATGGTTCAAAGCTTTGAAGCAATTAAGATTTTTCTTTCCTCAGTCTGCAACAGCAGAGTTCAAGTTACCGTTAGTGACGGTAAGACCAGAATGCGCAGGAATTTTGCGAGATGTACCCATGGATGAGCCAAAGCTATCGCCAGCAACACACTCAGTCAGTCCTTACTTCATGGAAAACAGCCATCCCGACAAATACATCAAGAAAGGTGAGACTGAAAATATATCCGACCTATTCTAAAATTTGCTCGTGTTTTTATTACTGGCTGGATGTACTAGGCTTTGGTACTAGTTTTTTTTTTACTGTACAATATGCAATTTTTGTTGACATTATAATTTTAAAATTTTTGTATTGCAATTTTATATACTGCATCAATGTCGTATGGGAAAATACACTCTTCTTTTGTACGTACTCAAATCTGGGGGTTTAATCCCTCACAATCAGTGCGTAAGTAGTTTTATCAGAAGCAAATTACAAAATACCTTGCTTACAGCCCTGGTTTTTGGTTTCTTTTGTGAGGCTTTCCTTCAGAAAATAATTTTGTTTGTTACAGGTTTCGCAGGTCATGTTCCGTATGGCTTCCAACGGTTTGGTGAATCATCTAAAAAACTTACCAACTCTGCGCTTTGCGATTTCTCGTCTAATTATAGGCGAAGGCAGAGTACAGAATGGGCACCAGTAAATGTTGTCAAGTGAGTACTAAAAAAAGTTTTAAGAATTTAAAAGTATGTACCTATTGTGGTTGTTTTACCCTTAAGAGTAAACTCGGTAAGTTTTACCCATAATATAGTACATATTTTTTTAGTCATCCCAAAAATATTGGAATTTGGGAATTTGTATAAAGTTGCAACACAACGTATTTAACTGTCAATGTCAGTCATTTAATTTAACTGTCATACCGCGAGGTTAAACAACACGCGTATTTGTACATAGTGAAAAATATTATTTACGTTGAAAAGTAACTGATACACATACCGAAATGGCAAAAAAGAAGCTTCTACCAAACCTTTCCAAAGAGGAGAAAATGGTGATGGTAATATCTGAGATTATACAAGAATTATTAGTCGCTCATCGCCAAGGCAAAGATGTTAACCTCAACAAGATGAAAACGCGAATCTCCTCGAAGTACGGCCTGGGGACGTCTCCCAGGCTCGTGGACATTATTGCAGCGGTTCCTGCGGACTCTAAAAAGATATTACTCCCCAAACTGAAGGCGAAGCCGATCAGAACCGCGTCTGGAATTGCAGTTGTAGCTGTTATGTGTAAACCACATCGTTGCCCACACATAAATTTCACTGGCAATATTTGCGTGTACTGTCCCGGGGGGCCGGACTCTGATTTTGAATACTCCACGCAAAGTTACACCGGCTACGAGCCTACTTCAATGAGGGCTATACGTGCGCGGTACAACCCATACTTGCAGACGCGACACAGGGTTGAACAACTCAAGCAACTTGGCCACAGTGTCGACAAAGTGGAGTTTATAGTGATGGGAGGCACTTTTATGAGTCTCCCGGAAGATTACAGAGACTATTTTATAAGGTAAGTAAAGTTAAACTTTTTGAATGACTTTTATGTTATGCTTATTAACATCTGAAACTTTAATACTGCTCTTTGATTATTTAGGTAAATTCACTGACCTTTCATTGTTTCTTTCTCATTGTGGAAGAGATTTCTATAGAAATAAGCTGAGCCTTTGTACTTGTATTATCTTCAGACATCTCTAACTATATTTGTGTGAACATTAAGTTAATTTAGGAATCTAACTCTAATTTTAGGAATCTCCACGATGCCCTATCTGGTCATACATCAAGTTCAGTGGCTGAAGCTGTCAAGTATTCTGAGAAAGCAAAGACCAAGTGCATTGGGATCACCATAGAGACAAGGCCAGATTACTGCTTGCAGAGACATATGAGCGATATGCTGAACTACGGATGCACCAGGTTCGTACATACCTACTTATCTGTACAAATTTAAATATGTTTATTTTAAATAGGCTTAACGCTATCAATTTTGATTGGTCAATTTTTTTAAAAGCCGGCTTTTGGGTGTATGTAAGAGGCCACTAAGGGAAAACAAGAAGACGGGCAGCAGAGACTTTCTATTGGATTGCCTACGTGAGGATTATGCCAAACCCTCCCTTCTAAGGGAAAGGCATTTGATCAGCAGTGGACACCTTTCAAATGCTGATGACATCCATCATTTGTTAATAAGGCTTAAAACTAGGTAAATGTTATGGGTGTCCTGTACAGTTTACAGAATACATGTAAACTGTTCTGGAATGTTTCAATGGTAACTATAGTTTGGTCTTAAACATAATGTCAATTGGGAATAGAAGAGTATCTTGTTCTTCTCTTTTGCTCTTACACATATTGACTGTTCATGCCGTAGACAGAATATAACAAGACATCTAGCTAGCGTGCCGCCGATAAGGGCAGAAAATAATCATTCGTACACTTAACACACGTTATGGATATTTATTCAAATGCGCCTATTATGTAGTTTAAACGATATTTCATAATGCAATTCAATTTAAAACTCCAAAGCTAGGTTGTGAACTAGAAAATATCATGAGTACTCGAAGAAAAAGCACCGTAGGTGCGCCAGATTTTGAACACAAGCTGAGGGACAAAAAAATCATATGCTCTGTTTCTTTCTATCACATATAATATATATAAATGCATCCTTTTCTTGCGCGAATGAGAAAAAAAAGTGCGAGCTCTCTATTAGTTTCTTTCTCTAAGGTTCATGCCCTCCAGGCCTTTCTCAGCCCAGATTGTCATGTAATAATTATGTTCTATATTGTTGTTATTGTTTGTATTAAGTCTACCATTTTCTTGTTCATTTGTTCGGTGTACAATTAAGTATATTCTATTCTATTCTAAATACTACAAGCTAGCTAGACAGATAGTAAAACAATTCTTCTACTCAGGCCTGCAGCTACATAATGTATTTCATTGCTTATTAATAATATAAAGTATAATCTATCTATATAATTTCAGACTGGAAATTGGTGTACAGTCTGTCTACGAAGACATTGCTCGTGACACAAATAGAGGTCATACAGTCAAAGCTGTGTGTGAAAACTTTAATTTGGCAAAAGATGCTGGTTATAAGGTAATTATGTAACAAACTAATGTAATTATTAAAAAAAACCTAATGTCATTTTGACAGCCTACGGTCTGCCCCTGTGTGTATAATTCTGATTAGTTGCTAGTTCACAGGGGAAAATAATGTTTGATAGTGAAGGATTTATTTTAATTACTGATTGTTATGTATGCGAGTAGACGCCACCTATAACTGTATTTAACGGCAGTACGCATCAAGCAAGCCGTTGTTTTGATTGCACGCGCACCCCTCTCCACTATCCGTAGATGCAATAGTGATGAAAACCCATTGGCCACCCAATAAGAGGTGACTAATGGAAAACAAAAAGACAGGCAGCAGCGTGTTTCTATTGGATTACCTATTACCTATGCTTCGATCCCCAGGCCCGCCTAGCGTGGGGATTATAGGAACCCCTCCCTTCTAAGGGGGAGGCCTTTGTTCAGCAGTGGATCTCTTTGAATTGCTGATGATGACTGATGAAAACAATTAGATAAGAAAGTATTGGTTTTGTCCGGCAATGAGACAATCCCTTTCACCTTTGTGAACATAAGACCCAAAATTATTTTCGCAGATTGTCGCACACATGATGCCAGATCTGCCGAATGTCGACTTTGAGAGGGATGTTGAACAATTCATTGAGTTCTTTGAGAATCCAGCGTTCAGGGCTGATGGTCTTAAAATATATCCTACTCTGGTGATCAGAGGGACGGGTCTGTATGAGCTGTGGAAGACTGGCAGGTATAGGAGTTACCCACCATCAACACTGGTGGACCTGATTGCGAAAATCTTGGCACTGGTACCACCGTGGACTAGGGTTTACAGGTAAGCAAACTATTTGCACATAACATTTAAATTAAAACTCATATCAACATCAGTAATAATTGTAATTTTGTCTCTCTCTTGTTTTATCTTCTGAAAGCAGGACACACTATCGCTGATGCTGATCTAATGATCTGGTCTAATGTAACAAGACAAACAATGTTTATAAAAGTAAAAAAAATACGCTGAGTTTCTTGCTGGATCTGCTCAGGAGGACGCGTTGTGATGCGGTGGTAGCTTTAAAAAAAATACCATTCAAAACTGCTAGCGTTAAGCCTATTTGAAATAAATGTCCACAGCTGAACTAAGGCCTCCCCCACTTAGAAGGGGGGGGGGGGAGAGGTTGTCGTTATCCCCACGGTTGGCAGGCGTTTTGGGGATCGCAGTAGGTATAGGTGGGAAGGAAAGGTACTGCTACCCGTCTTCCTGTTTACCTCAGTCGCCTCGGACACCCAATGGGAAGGGATGGTCATGTAAGACTATGTTCCCACCATACTAATAAAATCGTAGCTGTAAATAGTTTTATATGCAATTATTTCAGAGTGCAGAGAGATATCCCAATGCCGTTGGTGTCATCTGGTGTCGAGCATGGAAACCTGCGGGAACTAGCATTGGCCCGCATGGCAGACCTGGGTACAGACTGCCGTGACGTCAGGACCCGGGAGGTCGGAATACAGGAGATTCACAATAGGGTCAGACCTTATGAGGTTTGTTGACCATTTTTTTAACAGACATTGTTTCTGTTCCCTGTTTTATATTTTTTTTTATTTAGCCTATTTTGCCATGGTATGCGGCACGACTGCCTATAGACAACTGCACTAAAGTGCCAGTACATGACTGCAGTCCCAGCTGATGGAATGCGACGACGCAATCAGGGATGGTGAAAGCCTTCGCTCTAGCCTTGAACCCCATCGATATATTATATAAACTAGATAAACATTCACGAACAAAATGACATCTGAAATGTGGTTGCGGAGGTTGCAAACTTATCTGTGCTGGTGGCGGAAACGTGAACTAACGATTTTATAATGATAATGCCTTGTAGTTTGACAGTTTCATATAGACAGTAGCGACACTCCTATCGGAAAAAATAAATTTGTCAGGATGTGGCTTGTAAAGAAATAGCGACACAAGGGCGCTATTTCTCGCTACCACTTTTTGAACCGTGACACCAAATCTAGTTTATATATTATATCGATGTTGAACCCACATTATAATTAGGCAAACAAACCGACATAGGAAAACTTTCCAATCCTCAGCTGTAGCTGAAGAAGCAAATCACATAGTCTGGACTTAAGGAATATTCACCACGTATGGGTGTGTAAACGATCAGTTGGTTAAGCAACGTAAGGCAGGGTCAGTCCATAGATGGGTGACCGTTTAGTGGGATTTAAACTGAGCGTCTATGTATTTAGCAGGGCACGTCAAAAGTCTGTAACAGTTGTAAAGGCATATTGAATAAATCCAGTAACCAGTTTGGCAACTAACCATATCACAAAAAAATTGAATGATAGTTATGTTTTAGGTGGAGTTGATAAGACGAGATTATATGGCCAATGGTGGGTGGGAAACGTTCCTAGCATATGAGGACCCAGACCAGGACATCCTGGTGGGCTTACTGCGGCTTAGGAAGTGCGCGTCAGACACTTACCGGCCGGAACTGAAGCCTGGACCCAACGCTGACTTTAAGCAGTGCAGCATTGTCAGAGAACTGCATGTCTATGGCTCTGTTGTTCCCGTGAGTACTGACACATTTATACTACGAAACTATATAGGAAGTTTCGTTTTCCCATACTGAGTTTTCGCAGTGCCTGAAGACGAAGGTCTTTAACCCGTGTGTTGCCAGTGATGACATAAAGTACTGAGACATGGTCCCCACTGGCTTCTTAGATAAGCTCAGAGTCACACAACAAGCTACGAAGAGAGCTATGCTCGGAGTTTCTTTGCGCGACCGAATCCGTAATGAGGAGACTCGCCGAAGAATCAAGGTCACCGACATAGCTCTTAAAATCTCCAAGTTGAAGTTGCAATGGGCAGGCCACATCGCTCGAAGAACTGATAACCGTTGGAGAAGAAATGTTCTCGAGTGGCGACCACGAACCGGAAGACGCAGCGTTGGCAGGCCTCCCACTAGGTGGACAGACGACATTGTGCGCGTCGCAGGTAACCGGTGAATGCAAATAGCCAATTGTCGTTCATTATGGCGTTCGAAGGGGGAGGCCTATGTTCAGCAGTGGACGTCTTCCGGCTGGTGATGATGATGATGATACTGAGTATATTGGAAATTGAGCATCAAACTACACAAAATATTTCTTACTATTTTCATAATTTCCATTGGAATTTAAGAAGAAATACAGTGGGCTTGCCATTTCTTACATTTTGGTATATTGTAATTAATTAAAAGGCAAACGGTTAGTACAATTGATAAGTTCCTGTATCCTGATCTCTACTCTACTCTTGCGGTTGTCGTTATTTTTCTACTTATCCGGGTAGTAAATTATATCATATCTATTCAAACTTACCTGCAATCGCTTCAGTTCAGGCATATTTGAGTCTTAGAACCACCGATATTCAATCATAAACCTTTTCAATTTTCATAATCCACTGATAATACTACTATTTCAGACGCTTGGTATATTGACGGGCTAACCGGCACGAACTTTAGGTATCATTTCAGCTATTTTCAATAGATCTAAAAAAACGGGTATAGTATAGAGGAAGAATCCCTAGAGAGCTGGCACTTTCTTTCTCATTCGCACAAGAAAAGAATGCATTTAGATATATTACATGTGATAGAAAGAAACAGAGCATATGATTTTTGTCCTTCAGCGTGTGTTCAGCATTTGTCGCGAACTGGAAGAAAATCCGCACCGACGGTGCAGTATACTTTGAAGTTTTTTCGGCCACGATCTAGCTTTGGTGTTTTTAAATTGAATTGCACTAAGGAATATAATAAATATCCATAACGTGTGTTTCGTGTACGAATGCTGATTTTCTGTCCTTATCGGCGGCACGCTAGCTAGATGTCTTGTTATATTCTGTCTACGAGTATATCCAAACAATATAAAGAAACGGGTTTACATTTGGTCAGTTGGGTAATTAAACTTATACTAATTTTCAGGTGAACGCCCGCGATCCGACCAAGTTCCAGCATCAAGGTTTCGGCATGCTTCTTATGGAGGAGGCCGAGAGGATTGCCAAAGAGGAGCACGGATCCGACAAGATGGCGGTCATTTCCGGTGTCGGCACCCGGAACTACTATGCCAAAATCGGTTACCATCTGGAGGGGCCTTATATGGTCAAGATGCTATAATAAAGTCGATTGGATTGTTACAGAGTTTTACTTTTTTTTTAATTCTTGGTATAAAAAGGTGGTATAAATTCGGAATCTATGTTTCTGTGGCATTACCGCTCCCAAATGAATGCTCGTTGAAGCAAATCTATTTAGCAATTTACTATGATTTTTTTTTTAGAATCACTACTGTTTCAGACACTTTTTATTCCAGACTAAAATAATAAAATAAATAAAAATTTTAATAATAATAATTATGTCATATACAGTATTCGGTGCCCAGGATACAGAGGCAACTCTAGTGTGAGCACCAATGTTTAACAATTTTTATTAACCCTCGACCAAAAACGAGGGGAGTTATAAGTTTGACGCCTATGTCCGGAAGTCTGTCTGTCTGTCTGTGGTATCGTAGCGGTCCAACCAGTGAACGGATTTGAATGCGGTTTTTTTATGTAAATTGTAAACATTTATGAAAAAAAAAACTCTTGATTGTGTTTGATACCAGTGTATTATGTATTGACATCACAATAATATGGCGACTACATAAATTAGTACATAATATAGTTTCGTTGATCGATAATTTACGACTTTTTTTACCATCTTCATAAGCCACACTATTCCCGCTTCCCTCATAACTCCTACCCATCCTTTTCCAGGCCGGACCCGCCGCTTTCCATCAACCCAACTGAAATCTACCACAAGCACGTTGGTATGCTGCCCAACTACGCAGGGCACGTGCCCGGCTGTATGTTCAGGTAATTTGAAAAAAATATGATATTGATACCTACCGAGGGGAGAGGCAGGCAGAAGGAAATGATATTGGCTTGGTTTCGAACCAAGCCAATATAATTTTTCCTTCTGCCTCGGGCGAGGAAAAATAAGGAATAATACTTCCCGGTATTCTGCCCTGCGGGTCAAAACAAGTCAAAAGTTCTCCCTCCTTGATGGAGTGCAGCTCATACCTGCGACCTTTAAAAATGCTATTTCTGTTGTATTCATGTACCTAGTTTTTAATTGCGTCCCAAAATTTCTATAGAGTCTATTAAGAGTTTTGGTAGTAAACAAAAACTATCACACTTTCAGTTATTTTTCGTAAATTGTACTCGTTTTTGATAGTTACCGCTAGAGGCGCTGTTGTAAAATGTATGGAGTAAAAAATGAAGTTTGGTAATTTTAAACTCATAATAGATCCGCTACAAGTGTTTTTAAGATGACAAATAGTTCTTACTTTTAGTTTTCTCTCAAATAACATTAATTCACTCCTTTTCGATAGTTCCCTTGTGGTAGTAGTAGTAATTTATACTTGTTCCCGATAGAGGGCCTACGCTGGTGTGAAATGCCTTGAGACAAATTGGGAGAATGCACGATTTATTGTAAAACTCATACTCGGTCGACGGCTTTGGACCAGTTTAGATTTGTCTTCTGGATACAAATATACCTCAAAAATTTAAGGCGGAATAAATTTGAAGATAATTCGCAAATCATTTTTTAAAATTGACTTAATTATCAAAGTCGGTAGCTATGTTTAGTTTTCATAGTGTAATGAGTTTAGTAGCCGTTTTTGTGTTGTAGGTATAATTTATATCAGAGTAATCACGTTCCAACAACCTTACCACTAGTAAAGGTAGGTACGCTAAATTATTAAGTTATAAGTACCTACTATTAACAAATATAAGCTATAAAGGAACGAAAAGCCCGGCTGCGAACAAAGAAAATTATACATACCTATATAAAACGTAGACACATGTAGACAATATATTTCAACTCGTCTTGTTAAGACCTTTCATTTGATATCCTTAACGATGTTTTTGGTAGTAAAAAATACAAAATGGCGGCTAATGGCCGCGCTTTGATTATATAGACATTTTTATAATCAAAGTGGCCGCGTTACTAATTTTTTTGGAAGAATATAATTTCCTATGTCACTCTCACAACTATGACGAATCCAACGACATATTATAACTCGCAGGCCATCAAGCCGTTTAGGCAGTAGGCCGTGCCAAAGAAATATACCTACATATACATACTCTAGAAAAACATAACCCTCTTCTAGGAGCATTCGGGTAAAAAGAGCGGCATAGTTTTTCCTGTATATCCTGGAATAAGAGAATGAAAAACCCTAAAAAAAAAATTGACTTCATCATCATCCTACAGTCGTCCACTGCTGGACATAAGCCTCTCGCTACTGTTCGATTTAGAGTTCGATCGACGGATCGAATAAATTCATTCCCACCCGCACGCAAAATACGCGCTTCGACGTGGAGTTGCGGAAACCAGCCCGTTATACCAATACCAATACACGCTACTGTTTCGATCCTCGGCTTTTTCATCCAATTTTTCTTGCCACGTGACGATCTACGTAGTGGCAGGCAAATTGGACTTAATTTTCAATATTTCATACCTATGAAAACATATTTTAGAGGCGTTTTAACTCTGCACTCGAATAGTTTATGCATTTGGAAAACATAACCCGCTTCTCGGGCCAGTCGAGTAAAACAAATTGTTCAAACAACGAGAAAGAGATCAACACTCAACGATCCATCCCTGACGGACGATTATTTAAGTTTGTTTTTAATGGTTTTAACCAGGCATTAAACCTGCCGTATATATAATACAATCCACGAATTTTATTCGTTCACTATCAAGAATTAACGGGATTCGGTCGGTTGTTATAAGAATAAACAACAGATTTAATGAATTAAGAAATGTAGTGTTGTTAACAAGATAACAAAAGAAAATCAAAGAGCTATACCTATTTCATGGTCCATGTAATTGGGGACTTCAGTATCATCGGCGTCTTTTTAATGTTTTGACTATTTTCAGATTTGGGAAAACATACGGGAATGACACTCGCGACGCGAAGCGCTGGTTACGAGGAGACTTCGCATCTTGAATCAGATAGCAGATGTTATTATGAACTTTATGTCGAGGTGATACGGTCGAAAATCGAAAGTGATACTATTTTTAGTGACAAAATTGTTGTTTTAACCATAGTATGGGGTTTTCGAATAAAGGAAATGCAGTATTTTGTCGACATTGTTTTATTGTCTTTATAATATCTGGTTTTTGACAGCATTTAAAAAATATTTTTACATATATACATATATTTATTTACATAATAAATAATGTTTTGGTATAACTGGCAAATGCACATAAGTATCATAAAGTTAAAAATGCATCTATTTATTCTTAGCCGCCCATTCCCTCATGAGTTTATCAGCAAGCGCCAAGTTTTCGTCTTTCTGCAATGAGCATATAAACAGTATTAGAAATAAAGCAATCGCTAATTAGCTAGATAGTCTACAAGTCAATTTTTCAAATGGGCGTGGATATCTGTAAGATTACTTCGGCAGACTGCTTCAGCATTCCTACAATTATTGGATACACTTCGATTAGACAGAAGCGTCACGGTATTAGGTTACATTAAAATTGACATTGGTTTCAAGTGTCAGCCTGGAACTAGTTTTTTTTAAGAAAAACATCAAAATCGGTTCAGATTTAGAGAAAAACTCCATCTATAGTGCACTTTACACTAGGACACATAAATACATAATTATTTTTAATTACAATATTATAAGAATGCGGCTTGTGTGCTCATGCTAAACTGAAACTTATATGAAGCTAAACAAAGTTCAATTTCACCTTGATAAAGCAGAACCTAGCGAAGTTCTCAGCGAGGTGCTTGTGTTGATTAGAGTAGAACGCGGTGGGCGGGATGGCAAGCACGCTCGCCTCCTTCGCGAATTTCTTCGTGAATTTGTAGTCCTTATACTTGTCGGGCTCCGAGGATAAGTCGATCTGGTTCTCTGGAACAATTTGTTTTAACCAACTTTGTGTGACGACAATTTCACAAATAAGACTGAAGACTGCCGAAGCCGATGAGAGCTCAAGTGCAGATATCTTACACTGCGGTGGTGTACCTACCTGGACGGTCCCTTTAACAAGAGACCTACCACCTCATAACCACCTTAAAAAAAGTGAAAAAATGACAAGCCCGCTGAGTTTCTTGCCGGATCTTCTCAGTTGAGGCCGCGTTGTGATCCGGTGGTAGCTTTTAAAAAAAT
The DNA here is from genome assembly GCA_911728495.1 of Furcula furcula. Taxonomy (NCBI): domain Eukaryota; kingdom Metazoa; phylum Arthropoda; class Insecta; order Lepidoptera; family Notodontidae; genus Furcula; species Furcula furcula. The sequence goes on from OU452243.1 coordinate 5,903,257, forward strand.
CACCATTCAAAAGTGCTAGCGTTAAGCCTAGCTATTTGAAATAAAGATTTTTGATTTTTACTTTTGACTTTATAAATCAAAAGTATAAATTATAAAACCATAAAAAGCCCGACTGCGAACTAACAAAACGGTCCTAAATTACATTATAAATATATATGTATACCTATATATATTTCAACTCGTCACGTTAAGACATTTGATAACCATATTTATGTTTTTGGAACTAAAAACAATACAAAATAGGCTGCCAAATTATTTTTTTTTGGAAATATATACAGTCTAAGTCACTCACACAACTAAGACAAATCTAAAGACTAAGGGCTCCCGCACATAACTGCGAATTCGCATCGCATCGCAAATATCCGCGAGAAACAAATGAATTTTCCATACGTTACGTAAGTTCCTGCGATGCGGCGCCGCATCGCATCGCATCGCAGTTCTGTGTGGGAGCCCATACTAGAAATCACTGTCTATCAGAACGTTTAGGCAGTAGGCCGTGCCAAAGAGATAGACATACATACATGACTCTTGAAAAACATGTTATTATTGGGGCATTCGGGCAAAAAGGCAGAACACTGAAACTGCAGTGGAAGTAGTGGAACATAGACGGCCCTTGCATAATATACCAAAATGTTTTACCTAATTTGGTATAATCGGCGACGATGAAGTATCCGCCCTCTGGTACGGTGGGGTTGAAGCCGGTCTCCCTCAGGGTCTTCAACAGGAAGTCCCTCTTTGGCAGTAGCTCACGGGCCAGCGATTTGAAGTAGCAGTCAGGCGAATTGAACCTGGATAGCTCGAACTCTATGGAGCGAGCTATCGCTTCCTTGAACAAGAATAACACATAATTGATTACACTTTTTGGATATAATGTAACAAAGAAAACAACGGTAAAGCAAATTCACTGTTACAATAAGTTGTTATTTTTAAACCAACATCGAAAACACGATTGATAGTTGCCATATTAGATATTATTTTGGTACCGATATGCTATTATTAAATCATCATCATCAGCCGGAAGACGTCCACTGCTGAACATAGGCCTCCCCCTTAGAACGCTACAATGAACGACAATTGGCTATTTGCATTCACCGGTTACCTGCGACGCGCACAATGTCGCCTGTCCACCTAGTGGGAGGCCTGCCAACGCTGCGTCTTCCGGTTCGTGGTCGCCACTCGAGAACCTTTCTTCCCAACGGTTATCGGTTCTCCGAGCGATGTGGCCTGCCCATTGCCACTTCAACTCGCAGATTTTAAGAGCAATGTCGGTGACCTTGGTTCTTCGACGAATCATCACATTACGGATTCTGTCGCACAAAGAAACTCCGAGCATGGCTCTCTCCATAGCTCGTTGTGTGACTGAGCTTCTCTAAAAGGCCAGCAATATGAAAAGAAAACTAAGCTATTATTAAATATACACCTAAAAACATAACACTCTTTCTGGGGCAGTAGGCTAAGAACTAAAAAAACAATTTTATTTTCAACGTAAAGGTATTTTTTTAGACTAGATTACGTCTAGAGGTTTATATTTTTGCGTTCTAGTTTCATCGGTTCCATGGTGTAACGGTTAGCACTCTGGACTCTGAATCCAGCGATCCGAGTTCAAATCTCGGTGGAACCTGATCTTTTAGTAAACGATAATTTCGAACAAAGGCTATTAGGAATAATATAAATGTATCATTTCTACTTTTTTATAAGTTAATGAGAATACAATGATTACAAAATTGTGAACGAATTTATTTTATATAGGTATTCATTATGCTTTTTTTATCTTTAGATAGAAAATAAATCTTAAGTAGATCTCAGAAAACTTGTAGTTAGTTCTGATAGGTAACTCTAGCTTGAATTTAATTTAGGGACATCGAAGTTTAAAAAAGTTAAAAAATTGGATACTTGTAACTATTCAAACCATCTAAAATACAATTTTATTATTTACTTCTATTTTGTTTTTAGAGGGACATAAAATCAAATGTGCTTAAGATTTATTTCGATTTATTTCATCAATCTATAAAAGTATATATATAGAAATATAATATAATTTGTACAAGAGTTTGTACAATAGTCTTAGCAAAAAGACCAGCCCTCCCTTGACAACTAAAGTGATGATAACTCTATAGTTACAGTTAGTGTTAACATGACCATCACATAACTGTTAAATGCTTCATTCGGTATTGCCTAACTTGAGTAACCAATAAATACCAATGCGATCACACTTTCATTTCACATCACAGTTCGGTGGACAACTGAAACGTAAGTCACTTGGGTGGCTAAAGATCCGCAATAGCCCTGCAGGGTCCACCGAGATTTGAACTCTGATCGCTGAAATTAAAGGCCAGAGTGCTGACCGCACACCATATTATAGAGTGTCGAACCACTAGACCAACGGGTCAAATTAGTTTTATTCAGTCCGCCGAGACCGTAAATAGAAAATAACAAGACATCTAGCTAGAGCGTGCCGTCAATAAGGACAGAATATCAGCATTATTACACAAAAAACACGCTGATATTTATTCAAATACGGCTAAAATCTACTTTAAACAATATTTATTCATTTAATTTAAAAACACCAAAAACTAGATCGTGACCGAAAAAACCTCAAAGTAAAAAGCACCACTGGTGCTTTTTTTTTTTCTTGAAGTCCGTGACAAATCATATGCTCTGTTTCTATCTATCACATGTAACTTATATAAAAGCATTCCTTTCTTGTATGAATGAGAAAGTGTCCATCTTTCTAGAGATCCTTCCTCTAAGGCCGAGGCTATTGTGATGATTACCTGTGTGGGTGTGCAGCATGTATACACGCAGTTCTGGTGAACGACCTGCAAGTTCCGCATAAGGTTGGCTGGTCCATAAGCCCATCCGGTCTTCCAGCCGGTCACTGAGAACGCTTTACCCGCCGATCCGATGGTAATCGTACGCTCCCACATGCCCGGTAATGACCCTGGGTATGAGAGGAAACACGGTCAGGTAGCGAGCTGTTCAGTCACACAGCGGCGTTTTTGACGGATGAGATACTACATACATACTACAGTATGATATTTAAAAACATTAGCAAGCCGCAAGTCACGGGTTCAATGAATTTTGACAGAGTCGTGCATGGCTCGGCCGGATACGCGACGGATTAGTGGGAGTTGCCTCTACAGTATCATACAAAAATGTTCTTTTGCCCAATACGTGCATAGGTATGTATGGTGGCGTAGCCCGGTGTACTGGTGGACGCCGCAGATCGCGCAACTTCGTGAGATCTGCTGGCGAAGCCGCCGAGAGTTCACCAGGGCGAGAAGGCGAAGGCGAGCTCAAGCCGACGAGGTAGCCAGGCTCTACAGGGCATACCGAGTGGCCACCAAGGCGCTCCAAAATGCCATCAAGAGCGCCAGGGACCAGTCCTGGGACGAACTCCTCGAGGGACTCAACGAGGATCCGTGGGGGCGCCCGTACCATATGGTGCTGGGCAAACTACGCCCATGGATGCCCCCGGTGACGGAGACTCTCGATCCGGCTTTGCTGGGACGCGTGGTAGACACCTTGTTCCCGGCGGGTCGGTCAAGTCCCTCAGTCCACCCCCTTCAGTTGCCCGAATGGCGCGACGATCTGGGGGTGACCATAGAGGAGATGGACTGGGCCGTTGGCCGCTTGAGAGCCCGAAACACCGCGCCCGGACCCGACGGTATTCCGGGTAGGGTGCTGGTGTTGAGCCTGGCTGCCCTGGGGGACGTGCTGAGGCAGCTATTCACTAGTTGCCTCCGTGAAGCTACGTTCCCCAGGGCCTGGAAGGAGGCTAGTTTGGTCCTCATCAAGAAGGAAGGCAGAGCCGCGGATTCTCCCTCCGCGTACCGTCCCATATGTCTGCTGGACGAGGTTGGCAAACTGTTCGAGAGAATAGTTGCCTCTCGTCTCAGCGGGCATCTGTCGCGCGTCGGTCCCGATCTGGCCGACAGCCAGTTCGGCTTCCGACAGGGCCGTTCGACCGTGGATGCGATAACTCGCGTCCGCGCCCTGTCGGATCAGGCGGTCTCCCGGGGTGGCGTGGCGTTGGCGGTGTCACTCGACATTGTCAACGCCTTCAATTCCCTGCCCTGGGATGCGATCTGGGAGGCACTGGTCTACCATGGAGTGCCTCCCTACCTGCAGGCCCTGATCAGGGACTACTTGCGCGACAGGTACATTCTGTACGTGGACCGAGACGGTACGAGGATCCGGAGGGAAGTGGAGCGAGGGGTTCCGCAGGGGTCAGTCTTAGGCCCCTTGCTATGGAACCTCGCCTACGACGCGGTTCTGCGTGTCGATCTCCCCGCCGGCGTAAGTGTCGTCTGCTATGCGGACGACACGTTGATCGTGGCCGCTGGGGACACCTTCGAGAGGACCAAAGAGCTCGCCGAGCTTGGGGCGGAAATCGTCGTCGCTAAGATACGCGAGTTGGGCATGGAGATAGCGCCTCAGAAAACCGAGGCGCTGTGGTTCCACGGCCTGCCTAGGAGCCGGGAACCACCGCCCAACTTGCGCGTCCGTGTGGGTGAGTCGGAAGTCAGGGTGGGGCCGCACATGAAATATCTTGGTCTCACCCTTGACAGTCGCTGGGGCTTCGAGGAGCATTTCGAGCGCCTGGTCCCCCGAGTCGACAGGGTTGCAGCGGCCTTGCACAGGCTGCTCCCCAACCTCGGGGGGCCGAGCGAGGAAGTTCGCCGCCTCTACGCCGGAGTCGTGCAGTCCGTAGTCCTCTACGGGGCGCCCATCTGGGCGCCGAGGCTGGCCATAAGACGCTGTAGAACGAAAATCTACAGCGTCCAGCGGAGGATGGCACTGCGGATTGCACGAGGATACCGAACGGTGTCCTTTGAGGCGGCGACCATACTGGCACGCTTTCCGCCCTTAGACATCCTGGCGGGCATGTATGCGAGGGTCTATGACCGGATCCGCATCGCCCGCCAGAGTGGCGGAGGCGAGCCGGTGGCGCTCGAACCCATAAAGCGGCAGGAACGACACATCGCTCTCACGACGTGGCGCGAGCGGCTCCAGCCGGAGCACATAGCGCGCAAACGCGTCGTTGAGGCATTCCTGCCGCTTCTCGAAGCCTGGATTCAGCGACGGAGTGGACGACTCACCTATAGGCTTACGCAGATAATCACCGGTCACGGTTGTTTCGGTGATTATCTGCATAAGATCGGACGTGAAGCGACGACGAGATGCTTCCACTGCGACCAGTCTGACTCCGCCCAACACACGCTGGAGGCTTGCCCCGCGTGGTCGTTGGAGCGTCGAGACCTGGTCGCAGTCATCGGATCGGACCTCTCCCTGGGCAGCGTAGTGTCGGCTATGCTGTCCGGGGATGCGGCGTGGGGAGCGATGGCCGCCTTCTGCGAGACTGTCATGTCCCAGAAGGAGGCCGCCGAGCGGGAACGCGAACGCGCTGATCCCGCTCGGCGACGAAGGCGCAGGCCGCCACAAGCGGCCGCCCAACGTCTCGCTCCCCAGCCCTGAGCCCGGGGCTATAAACAATGGGCAACCTTCGGAGTCGCTGGACGCTCGGGGTGTGGGCCCCTTGAGCGTCCATTGAGTACGGCGGCGACTCCGAGGAGGACGGCGGCGGGGTTGCGACCCCCGTCCCCGTGAGCACCGTGATAGGTTCCCGGGGGGCTACAATGCGCCCCCCGGCGGCGGGCTCAAAGGCAAGGCACTGAGGGGCCCCTGGTGCAGATCCCACCGGAGAGCCCTGGGGTCTCCCCTCTCATGTGCCGATGCGACAGCCGCGGGGGTTTTAGTGGGTAAGAATCCCACATACCCCGGTCGAGCCCCACAGCTCCCGGGGATCTTTCGAAGATTTCCCCCGCGTCAAAAAAAAAAAAAAAAAAAAAAAAGGTATGTATGGTGGACAGACATAATGTATGAATTTATACATTAATAATAATAATATCTTGGGACAATCCACACACGGTCATCCGATCCCAAACTAGGCAGAGCCTGTACTATGGAAACCAGACAACTGATACTAATACTTAAATACTTTTTTTTTTGTAAATACATTCTTAAATAGATAAACAACACCCAGACATTTGGCGGGAATCGAACCCACGACCCATCGGTTAGCAGGCAGGGTGTCTGACCACTAGACCAACGGGCCCGTCATACATTAACTACAACATAAAACTGCTGAGTATCGTTATAATTTTAATGCCATCATCATCAGCCGGAAGACGTCCACTGCTGAACATAGGCCTCCCCCTTAGAACGCCACAATGAACGACAATTGGCTATTTGCATCCACCGGTTACCTGCGACGCGCACAATGTCGTCTGTCCACCTAGTGGGAGGCCTGCCAACGCTGCGTCTTCCGGTTCGCGGTCGCCACTCGAGAACCTTTCATCCCCAACGGTTATCGGTTCTTCGAGCGATGTGGCCTGCCCATTGCCACTTCAACTTGCAGATTCTGAGAGCTATGTCGGTGATTCATGTTCTTCGGCGAATCTCTTCATTCCGGATTTTATCGCGCAAAGAAACTCCGAAACTCTCCAAAGCTCGTTGTGTCACTCAGAGTTTCTCTAAAAAGCCACCAGCTTTAATGTACACGAGCTAGACTAATTTATGTACACTATTCTATAGAACTTGCCGAGCGTGGGGATTATGGCAACCCCTCCCTTCTAAGGGGAGGCCTTTGTTCAGCAGTGGACGTGATTCGGCTGCTGATGATGATGATGATAATCCTATAGAACTTCACCATATAATAATAATATCCTCCTGGCCGATACGACCACAGCGGCGAGTCTTTAACAAGATCAGCCATCTATGCGGGAGATATTATAGTGCATAAGTGCTTGCGTAGACACAAGTGTACTCCTCTTCCCTCTCATAATCCAATGGAACGGAAAAACCGACACGACCGGGAAGAAATCAGGCGCAGGACTTTTTACATGCCCATCCGACGCATGGATCATCTTATAACAAACAATCAGGTAATCGGCCTGCATTGTCCTAGCCTGTAACGACCAACTACACAAAGTTGTTGCTCCCCGCGGGATTCAAACCCGCGACCTCCGGTTTGCAAAGCAAGCGGTTTCCGACTGCGCCACGTAGGCTATACCATATAACAATATACTCACCAATCCTCACATGTTTGCCAGGCTCATACACCATCCATTCGTACACCTCATCCGAGACGCACAGGACGTTGTGTTTCTTGCAGAGGTCAGCCAGGAGCTGAAGTTCTTCACGAGTGAAGACCTTCCCGAGTGGGTTGTGAGGGGTGTTCACTATCAGCATCTTGGTGCGCTTGCTGAACAACGAGGTTAACTCCTTCTCATCCAGAGCCCAGTCCGCTGAGGTTATGGTACCGCTTGTCTTGGTCTGCAAAATGGATTATCACATTTTTTAGCTCCCAGGGTGTCCGGGTAATAGCACCTACCCATCTCCTCTCGTTGGGTGTCGTCTGAGGCGACTAAGGGAAAACAAGAAGACGGGCAGCAGCGTCTTTCTATTGGATTACTAACACTTATACTGTGATCTGCAAGACGACAAGATTATGGCAACCCCTCCATTCTAAGGGGGAGGCGTTGTTCAGCTGTGACGTCTTTAGACTGCTGATGAAGACAGAAATGGAGTTTTATAGGCCTCTTCTGCACTAACATTACTTGGCACTGTTAGGTCCCTTTTGGAGTTAGAAATCAAGATACCATTGTTTCAGTTAAACAACGAATGAGGCTCAGAAAAACCGTACCCCAACTGGCAGTGGACTGGACTGGCATGGTGGACTATGGTCCAACCGTTCATACTAATGCTTACGTAGTATAAAACAAAGTCGCTTTCTGCATCTGTTCACGCATGAACATACGAATTTGTCACCGCACGGCGGGCAACACTGATCAGACGACATTACCGAGCGAACGAGCAAGGCACCACCAACAAGCACCTCAATTATTATAATATTTCTTTTTACATAATTATATCAAAGTTTACAGTCCGCTTTGTTTTAATTTCATACTGAGCTAAGATCGAACAGCATCTGTCTATATATCCGCTAAGTCCTACTATATACCACGCGACGAATTTTTAAGCGGTTTTTCACATTGTAAAATAATTTTTCACTGAAACTTTAGATATAGTATAAAAACTCCTTAAAAACCTAATCAAGTTTTTATGTAAGTCGAAAAACAACAATATTTTGCAACAGTTTTCCAAATTACATACGCGCGTAGCCGGGGCGGGTCGCTAGTCTATAAAATCAAAATATCTTTATTATGCATAGGCCTCACGAGCAGTGGCGTGCACAGAAAGCAGGCAAAAATATCTGCGAGTTGTTTTTGCTTTATGCTATTTGTTCGTGTTCCATCACAAATATCCTTAAATCAATCAATATTACCAACATGTCCATATACATTTTAAAAAAATACTTTAATTCACTGTCCGATCTAAGATTTTTTTCAAATTAAGTTTGCTTAGACAAATTCTAGGGTAGGCAAAGTATTTTTGTCAGTATAGAGCCGCTGAAAAACTTATAAATTTTTTGAAATGCAAATTAATATGTCTATAGTATTTGCTTGCTTATGGATATTTGAAATTTTATACTAACATACTTAAAATAGGTTAAACAAGCCGAATACATTTTTTTGCCTACCCTCTGTGCACGCCACTGCTCACGAGGGCACACTTACATATTGTCAATTTTCTACAACTACCACCGGATCACAACGCGGCCTCTCCTGAGAAGATCCGGCAAGAAACTCAGAGGGCTTGTCATTTTATTAATTCAAGTATAATTTTAACAATAAATATCGTTTTTGCAAAAGATGTCTTAAAATTATAAGCTCGCATGAGTATCACAGTTTAAGCCCACGCAGCTTTATCCTCCAGGTAATCCGATATTTTATAGTAGCCCTTTCTAGACAACCGGCTTTTAATAGTGCTTTTGGATTTATTAATTGGTAGGTCTCGGATATCCTGTGGCAGTTTATTATGCAAACGTATACCTTGGCCCATGAACGAATCACTAATTCTGTGGAGTCGCGTGGAGTGTACAGCAAGATTGTGTTTGTTCCGGGTGTTTATATTATGATTACACTATCCTTTGCAAAAGCACTTATGTTTTCATATTCTATACTATATACTATAGTATTATAAAGAGGTAAAGTATGTGAGTTTGGATGTCCGGTATCACTAATCCGATTTTGAAAATTCCTTCACTGTTAGAAAGGTAGGAAAGAAGAACAATTTACTTACGGGCTTCAGCGCAATGAACTTGGTAATGCCGCCCGCGCATTTGATCATGAAATCGTAGCAATCGAAGAACGGCTCGATCACGATCACTTCGTCTCCTTCTTCAACGTGACCTGTTGCAAAAAATATAATTAGGATCTTCGTCATCAAGGACAGTTGGGGTACAGCTTAGTGATACGGGAAGACAAGCAAGATGTTGATGATGATGTTGACATAGACAGGTGCTTCCTTCGGAGTCGCTGGACGTTCGGGGTGTTGGCCCTTAGAACGTCCATTGAGTACGGCGGCGACTCCGGCGGCGGGCTCAAAGGCATGGCACTGAAGGGGCCCCTGGTGCAGATCCCACGGAGAGACCTGGGTCTCACGCGCCGATGCGACAGCCGCGGGGGTTTTAGTGGGTAAGAATCCCACATACCCCGGTCGAGCCCCACAACTCCCGGGAATGTTTCGAAGATTTCCCCAGCGTTAAAAAAAGTGAGTAGCACTGTCGCTCCACACTTAAGCCTCATTGTTTCTTCAACTACAGTGCTTATATTAGTACATTGCGCTTAGCGACAGGATATCAGGTCAGATCAGGTACTTGTTTGGTTGGTCTCTTGCACAAGGGCCCATTTAGTAATTTAATGGCATAGACAGTTATTCGCCTGATGGTAAGCAACACGTCAGCCCACCTGAAGGCCCTAAAATATGCCCTCCCTCCTGAAGGTAGTCCTTTGTTCAGCCGTGGACCGTGGACATCTTCCGGCTGATGATGATGATGATGACTAAATTATTAAGAAGGGAATAAGGATCCTGACATAACAAATATAGCTGCGCCACCCGCCAGCATTGATATAATATCTTTGGCCGCCAGCGAACGAACGTGTCCTTTAGCCGCTAATAGTCAATGCAGAAACAAGACTCCAATCTAAGTTTGCGGAGTTTGTCTGCATGAACGCACCCAGCATTTGCTTAGAGGTGGGTGGGCAAAAGTAGCAAAAAAAAACTCCTAAGGTAGCAGGAATTTAAAAATGTTGTTCACTGTCATTATTGCAAAATCTGCGAGGGATCTGGTAAAATCTGGGGTCTATTAAGAGTTTGATAGGAAACTATTTCTATTAACTATTAAAGGTAGTTTTTAGCAGTCCAAAAGGTGTAGGTTTGATTGGGCGTCCCCGATGCATCATATCTCTCTTACTAACCTAATATAGTGGAGTAGAGCGCTTCGTATGCACCGCTGGTGACAAGTATCTCGTTGAATGGATCAATCTCTTGGCCTATTAAAGGGGAGTACAGTTTCGCTAATGTTTTCACCAATCTAGGGTGACCCTGGAAATGAAACAAAATTATTATGTGTAAACGTTTGTTAACATGCCAATGCAAATACATAGTATGTTACAATAGAAAAAATATAAAAAAAAACAAATAAAAAAAAAAAAAAAAGATATAAAATAGTTTGTATAAAAGCAAAAAATTTTGTAGGTAATTTAATTTTAAAAACACTGACACAAGAAAATTAAAGTTTAATAAATGGCTGAACAGGGGTCTTCAACATCAAATCTGATATAATGTTATTAATTACAATCTTACTTAGAAGAGAACAAGACAGAATATGCGTATTTTATAGCTACTTCTCTTTCACTCGAGGAAGTTAGAATAACAATACTCTATGAATAAGTAGGTGGTAGACACTATTTTTTATTTTATTTTAGAAATAAGTTAAGTTGGGATGGCCAGCAACGGAACCAGCTTTCAGATAAAATTCCTCCAATTTACGATTTTTGAGTCAGGGTTAAAAAGACAAAGCGAAGTTGGTACGGGTCGCTTGTTATAGATAACTTAGATAAGCATAATATACTTACATTTAATAATAAAGATATTCCTAAGACACAAACATACATGAGTTATCATTGTTTGTCAGTGCTAGTGTCTTTAATAGTGCGACATACTATTATCTCATTAAAAATACAGTAAATAAATAAAATACCTACATATATTACAAGTGTGTAAAACTAACTTTGAACCATTTAAAGACACACATAGTTATTAAATTAAAAGAAGATGAACCATCCTAATTAAATCAGATTTCCAATTAAAAACAAACATACAAATTTATTCATTCCTTTGGGAGAAACAATGCCACAAAATACCTTCTACAAAAAAAAGGGGGCCAGCGTTTATAGCACCTGGAGTGCTATAAACGCTGGCCTCCAGAAGGGCAGAGAAGTGACAATTTCAAGGGCATCTCCGGGAGGCACAGCCAGGCTTGCGCTATCGAAAGAGAGGGCTGAGCCGGCAAGAAACTCAGTGGGGTGATGCTCGTCGTTGAGGTCGCTACTTACGACCCTTTAGCCTCGCCGGCGAGACCCATGTCTGATTGACAGCGTAGCAAACATTGGCCGACATTGGGTCTGGGGGATCTAACAATAAGTGTCCAGTCTGAAGTACTAAGCTTTTCACGCTTTTGCCTTTGATCTTTAAGGATCTTCTGTGCTGTAGATGAGGGACTATCCCTCAGCCCATTGCAAGCACAGCGATAATCTTTCAGGCTCAGGAGTCAGGACCAACTTATTACATGCCCATCCGATATATCTTACTTCCCAGACAGGTGACCAGTCTGTATTTACCTAACCAGTTAAGATGAACTATGCAAAGTTATCACTCCCCATGGTATTTGATCAACTTCCAGTTTGCAAAGCAAGTAGTTTCCCTGGAGTTTACACACTAGCTTATATTGAGTAAAACACTTACAAATCCTCTAGTGTACTGATTAAGCAAAGGGTTATCTCCAGTTGTGATCTCTGCCAACGCCTGGGTGACATGTTTCGGAGCATGGTAGTCAGGGAAACCCTGGCCAAGGTTCACAGCTGGCTTGTAATCTGCCGCTAACTGGATGTATTCCACCCTGGAATTAATAATAAATGTATTTAACATTAATTAAAGTTGTTTGTCCAATAAGTGAGAAGCCTGCCAATGAGTCATAACTTACAAGGTCTAGTAGAATTACCCAAGACCCAAGAGAGCAATGGCTATAGATAGAAATAGATAAAGATAAATGCTGTCTTTCAATCTGGACATTTATTTTCTTTTCTTGATCTAAAAACTTCAGGTTAAATGGAAACTCTTCAAGGTTAAATGGGCTGGGCTAAAACATTGTACTTGTTTCATTTTCAGTCCTCTCAGTAAGATTCAAAAATGTATCCCATCTATTAAAATTTCATTAATATTAGTGTGCAAGTACAGCCTGTGTTACTTGGTGATGAAGCTGTACCTACATCATTTTAAAGTACAGAATATATTGATACATATTATTCAGAGTTTCCGGGATATCTACAGACTGGACATGTAACCAGAGTCATCTGGCTGGAAATTACTTAGGCCCAGTAATTTCTCAAACGAAACTCCATGAGTTGCTCCCTATTATCAGTCAAGTTCACTGGCGGTTAAAAGGTCAAATTGAAGGGTGATAAACAAATTTGAAATAGAATAACAAAGTTTACGCAATGCGAATTGAGCACAAATTCCAATAGATGGGTATAATCAATTTTCTATGTAATAAATAGCAATAAACATTTACCATACGCTTTTTTCGCCGGTTCCATATCTTGCAGGCAATTTAAATTTCTCCGCCATTGAGCTGGCAAAACAACACGGATTTATTATAAATGCTACAGAATTCACGTGCACCCCGTTAACGTGGTGTCTCAGAACAGTACCACACAACGTCTGCCCACGTTTAAACATTGTAAACACAACGTTATTTAATGATAAAATTAAGATAAAACACACAAATGTAAACTTCGTCTTAACCTATAAAGAAGATCTGACGTTAATGCATTTGTATTGTAACGTCAAGAATATGGTTATGTTTATAGTGGTTGGTAAATACGTAACACTTACTATTGTATTAATTGTAATCAGTTACGTAATCTTAATTCGTTTTAATTAACAAACAATGCACAGTGGAAATTGTTTTATATAAATACGCAACTAAGTTGAAGAGTTACCATTAAAACAGGGAGATAACGTTTATAGAACCATTTTATTTTGTCGCTTTATACAGCAACAGCTGTAAGCTGTGCTGTAATAGTGTTCTGTCGTAGACAGAATATTGTGAACAGCTGACTTCTGTCATCTGTTTCTGTCACTGTCGTTCTCATTTGGATGGTTTTTTTTTAGTTGACCCTAATGGGAAGGCAAAGGATTCTAGCCCATACAGCCTCGTCTTAAGTAGTTAAACAGTCAATCAATTTGTAGCTAGAGTTAGGCGCCAAGTCTTCATTTTTCATATATATTTTCAGACCTAAGCCAATTCTTCATTAAATTATTGTCATTTTTCATTTATGTTTTCAGGCCGAATCATTTGGATGTGTTTTTTCCACGAATTTATATTTACACAGGTTCGTGGTTTTTTCTGAACAAAAAGAGGTCAGTGACCAGTCAGTGACCTATAAATTATGAAAACAATACAAAGTTAAGTTTTTAATGGAAAGATATGCAGCGTCTATGAAAACTAAACAGTTTCCGGTACTATCGAGACATTAAATATCATTGTATCATCCCTATACCATATGATTTTCCTAGTTGGGGATCTGATAATCGGGTGTAGATTGTCCTATGATATTTATTATGTAAAGTACATACATTTTCCAGAGTAAACCTACTGCACTATTAATAGGTATTGTATTAGTATTGTGTCTACCCATCGGTAAAATCCCCACGGCTGTCGCATTGCCACTTATCGGTTGGGATCTCCTTTACGCCTTGTCCACGAGTCAGCCACCGCAGGACGCATTACACTTCCCCGGGGGAACTACAGTAGCGTTCCTGGCGCAGCGGAATCGTAGGTCTCAAATTCAAATGGGGAGCAATATCTTTGTGTAGTTGTAAGGAAAGAAATGTCGGGTGGGCATGTGCTCCTGACCGCTCCCCGGTTGTGTCGATCTTCCATACCATCTGATTGTAAGAATAAAGGAGGAGAAAGTGCTCTTCTGTCTGTGCAAGCATTTGTGCATTATAATTAACTCTTACTCGGAACCCTCTCTTTCACAAGATCAGCCATCTTTTTTATAAAGATTGGTCAATGTGGTCGTATCGGCTAGAAGAACATCATTAAATACTTAAGTTTAATACAAAAATTACTATATTATGATGAAAAGGTATGCACTTTTTGAATGAATTGAATTTACTGAGTCGTTTCTTTTGCCCGAAAGCCCCAGGCGGAGGGTTATGTTTTTCGCAGTTTGTACGTAAGTACATATGTCTATTTCTTTGGCACGGCCTACTGCCTAGACGACGACGTGATGGATAGTGACTTATTATAATATGTCGTTATATTCGTCTTAGTTGTGTGAGTGACATAGGATAAACAGGGTGTAAGGGACAACGTACCGAAAAAAAAAAATTATAAGACGTCAAATAATGTCCGTTACAACATTACAGTAACCATTTATATGGTAAATGACAAGTGACTAAGTAACTTATTAATTTTCGAGCATGTAATGAATATAATTATGCTGAATAATGTTTATTTTTCAAATTACATTGCTAAAATAATAATAGTTAATTGCCTATTAATTAATTGCCTATGCACTGTTTTTGTGCATAAAGAATAAATAAATAAATAAATAAAAATAAAGAAAAAAACAAATATTTTTTTAATTAATTTTTTAAATTAAAATGATAAACATTATACCAATAATAATGATGATAAACTAATTTTATTTAAAAAGTCTTTTTTTTTTGGAAATTCTTCAAAAAGCCGATGAAAAATTTCAACACTAGGATGTTCAGAATCATGTTCTGGATCCCCGGTATCCGTTTTCGGTACGATGTCCCTTACACCCGTTATATTTATAAAAAAAAACAATGTATTTTTTTAGTTACAATAACATCAATATGGGTACCTACCAAATGAAAGGTCGTTGAAATGTACGTATATACATATGTATACGTATTATACTTATATGTATAATGTAATTTAGGGCCATTTTGTTTGTTCGCAGGGGTTTTTATGCTTTTTATAATTTATACTTGATAAACAGTAGGCACAAATTTTAAAGGTAGCTATAGTATAAGTAAACAAGTCTCGTACTTTCTAAAGAGCTCGTTAGTAAAGCAAACAGCTGTAGATAAAGTTAAGTTCGTCGGATGGAAGAAAAGCAACGGAGCGTTTAATAAAAAATAAATTAAGTTAATTTTTAGGTTTGCTCTATTTTCCATTCCTGGCGCTTGAATTAAATTTTGAAATACATAAATTATATAAGTACGTAAGTATTTAGAATAACAAATGATTTTAGGTAACATCATTATTTCGTAAGTCGACATCCCGTCCTCATTGGTTATTTTTTTTGTAGGACTGTCGCTGTTGGCCGCAGATGGCCATTACATCTTCACCGGGTAAGTTTAAAGCGCTCCAGCCAGAAAGGCGGGGGAGCGACGTGCTCAAGGGCACCTCAGGGAGGCACGGCTTCGGCTTGGGTTGTCGCTTAGAGAGGAGGGTCCTCATAGGTCTGACCGTTTAAAGTTTCCATACTTACATCATGTCTAGGAAACAATTTAGGTCCTTACTTAAATAGTTAAAATAGGGTGGTAAGTACGACGAGTGCATAACGAATTAAAAAAAACCGGTCAAGTACG
Organism: Furcula furcula; assembly: GCA_911728495.1. Classification (NCBI taxonomy): domain Eukaryota; kingdom Metazoa; phylum Arthropoda; class Insecta; order Lepidoptera; family Notodontidae; genus Furcula; species Furcula furcula. Next base: position 5,919,079 of record OU452243.1, read on the forward strand.
ATTTGGACTCACGCACCGTGTGGGTTCCATACCCATCTTGGACGTTATTTTACTATTCGTCTAACACTTCAGATAGCAAAAAAAGCAAACCTCAAAACTAAGTTTGTTTGTCGAGGTTTTTTAATAAGTATACCTAAAAAACTGTAGGTACTACTTACTTAGAAAGACCATTTTATTTTTCCTGTAAAATATAGATAGACATCAGTAGGTGGTAGGTTCCCTGTGAGGTAGGTACCACTTCAGTGTCAGATATCCTGCCGCCAAGCAGCAGTGTGTGAACAGTGCTGTGTTTCAGAGTGAAGGGCACTGTAGCTGGTGAAATTACTGGACACAAAAGACGTAATATCTAATGTCTTGAGGTTCGGCAACGCGCTAATGATTCTTCTGGTGTTACTAGCGTCTATGGGCTGCGGTGACTGCTTACAATCAGGCGGGCCGTATGTAAGCCACCCTGGTAGTATTAAAAAACATACAATCCTTTTAACTTCGTACTTTGTGTAAACTATGAAGTCTTAGCGATAACTCCCACAGTTCAAAGTTAATAACGTACGAAAAGCTCACGTGCCGCCCGCCATTCGTGAGTGGAGCGGGGGATTTCCAACCCCCGACCCCTTATAAATATTTATAATGTATACGCTGACGTATGGTATTTATATACGCTACATTAAAACTAACTTCATATTCATTGGACGCTGAAATATAAAGGTCCCGTTTTTGTTTATACGATACTTTTACTAGTGGTCTCGGCGCTCATAAGCGCTAGTGGACTGGTGCGTTCTGAACTGATACGTCTAGTAAGCCTCAACTCTTAAGATATAGGAGCCCTTGGTAAGCAATGTTACATTAAGTGCCGCACTTACAAACATCAGTTGCCATTAATTTTAAATAAGTAAGTCATTTCTTTAAATCTAATTATTTAGACTCACGGAGCCGTCAATGCTTATTTTTCATTATTAAGTACGAGATACGCGTTATCTATACCCACTATCAGAGTATAAAGTATTGTATTGTTTACCTACCTACTTATCAGTGGCGTAGCTTGCCTTAGGTAGGTCCGGTCTTCGGAGTCGCTAGACGTTCGGGGTGTGGGTCCTAGGACGTCCAATCGTCCATTGAGTACGGCGGCGACTCCGAGGAGGACGGCGGCGGGGTTGCGACCCCCGTCCCCGTGAGCACCGTGGCTGTTTCCCGGGGGGCTATAATGCACCCCTCGGCGGCGGGCTCAAAGGTAAGGCACTGAGGGGCGCCTGGTGCAGTCCCACCGGAGAGCCCTGGGAGAGTCATGTGCCAATGCGACAGCCACGGAGGTTTTAGTGGGTAAGAATCCCACATATCCCGTTCGAGCCCCACAGCTCCCGGGGACTTTGGAAGGTTTCCCCAGCGAGCGGAAAAAAAAGGTAGGTCCGTTATCAAAATTTGTTGGGCCGTTATCAAAATTTGTTGGGCCCATATGAGTACGGCCTAAGAGTAAGTGATATCGTGAATATTATAAATGTTTGCATAAACACATTCGGGGCCCATGTAGCCCGGGGGCCCCATATCATCGATACGGCTGATACGGCGGTAGCTACGCCCCTGCAATTTATTATATTTATGTTTATGCAATACTCTCTATTGAACTACCTATAGAACAACCATACTGCGATCCCGCGTGCCTGCTAAGCGAGGGGAACATGGCAATCCCTCTCTTCTAACGTTTCTTCTTCTAAGGCTGAGTCCTTTCTTCAGCAGTGGCGTCTGTCGGCAAGTGATGACGATGATGAATCCACATTTAAATTCCTGACCCTGACCTGACTATCCTTTTCCCAGATCCTTCTCTACCAAGTTCATCAACAGCCGAGAAACGTCCACTGCTAAAAAAAGACCTCCCCTTTAGAAGGGAGGGATGGCCATAATCCCCCCGCTTGACATCGCAGTATAGGAAATCCGAAAGAAAGATTCTGCTGCCCGTCTTCTTGGTTTCCCTTAGTTGTATCTTACGCACACCCAACGGGAAGAGATGGGTGGGTGCTATTCTTACCCGAACACCCCACGGGTCTTTATCAAGTAATCAACATAAGGTTTGTTTATCTTCACTAGTAAACGTGCACACGTATTATCTATACTTATAATAAAACTGTAACAGGTCCAATTCTGTACATTGAAGATATTTTGAAAATTATTTTTGGAGGGCATTCTATAACCGATACTGAGGCCGAAAATGTATTTTTTTTAATTTTTGTCTGTCTCTCTGTCTGTATCACGGCTGAGCATCACGCCTAAACTACTGAATGGATTCAAATGAAACTTGGCATAATTTGAGATCTTACTACGAGGTAGGACATAGGATACTTTTTATCCCGTAATCTAGCACGGTTCTTTTGGGAGAGGGGATTAAAGTCAAAATGGGTACTTGGTTATACGCTTGGTCAGATTGTATCAATTTTTCTTTATAATATAATAAACATTAGTAAGGGAACACTCATAGAGAGTTGTTATCAAGGTTTTGTAATCGATCGGGTTAAGCAACGTTAGGTAAGGTAATTAAATAGATGGGTGACCGTTTAACGCCATTTGAACTAAACGGGTCCGTGCTTCGGAGAGCAAGTAAAAAGTGGGTCCCAGTTCTTAACCGACTATAAAAAAGGAGGTTATGTATTCGATGCGAATGTCTGTTATTAAAAGTTTAGTTAACGTAAAAATAGCGCAGGCGGAGCTGCGTGGGTCAGCTAGTATAAAGAATAAAATGAGTTAATGTTAGATATAATTTACGAGGGCCGAACAGTTTTCCCTAAGGCGGCCAAAGGTCAAGGTAGCGCTCTGCTATGCCCCAATTAATACGATATCCCACTAAAGTGTGTTAATTAACCGAAGCATGATTTTCCGGGAAACATAAGCCTTGGTAAGATTGCACCAACAAGGCCTTGACCCTTATTATACTTATTTATTAGGTGCCACCTAGTAAACCCCCCTTGTCCCTTCCCGCTTGGTCCCTTGTGCAAGTTTAGTAAAGCATTGTGGAATTTTCATCATTGTTCTGATGTGAAAAGCTCTGTAGCTGGTTCACGAGGCTTGCGACTTACTGCCGCACTCACAATCGCCAATTAAAGTTAAGTATCACACATCGGTTATGAAATCAGGTTATTTCAATACGTAAAGCCAATTAACACTTTATACTTACTCTGTTAGTGAGTAGAGATATAGATGTTCTCGCACTCAGCAACGGCATAAGCAAAAAAATACTATTTTATACAAAATATCCCTACCTCGACTCGGAAAAGAGCTGATGGTCTTCAAACGGCTGGACCGATTTTCATGAAACATAGCTAAAAACCATCTCGCTTAAACTAGCTTTCAAATAAAAAAAACCGCATTCAAATCCGTTCACTGGTTGGACCGCTACGATGCCACAAACATACATACAGACAGACCTCCGGACATAGGGGTCAAACTTATAACTCCCCTCGTTTTTGCTCGTGGGTTAAAACGGCTCCGAGTGTGGTAATAATCAAATCTAAAAAAATGGCGTAATGAGGACTAAATAGTCCGGTCAATTTAAACATTCGAAGTTACATAAAGTCCCAACAAGCTGAATTTCTGTGAAATTGTTCAAAACATAATTATAAACAATGTCTAGAAGTTCCCCATCATTCCCCTGTAAGAAAAAAAAAATATTCAATTTCAAAGGTCAAAAAAATGAGTTCGCGATTTTCAGCAAAACGGTAAGTTTTATCATAAAAGTACCTCAGACAAAAATTGTAGATCATAAAATTATCTATAAAAAATGTATCAATACTTTTTTTCTTACGAGCCACCGTTTCTGAGATATAACGATTCAAAAAGTTATAAAAGTTGTTATCGTCATAATATGCATGAGTACGCCACGTATATATATATTAAATGTTTAAATATTTTTCTATCGGTCGTTGTAACTTATACTTACAATATAAAATAATACTAATACTAATTTTTTTGACCTTTGACCTTGAATATTTTTTTTTCCTTACAGGGGAATGATGGGGAAGTTCTAGACATTGTTTATAATTATATTTTGAACAATTTCACTGAAATTCAGCTTGTTGGGACTTTATGTAACTTCACTCTCATTTTTTGGTCTAAATTGACCGGACTAAAAGCTAATTGACGATTGTGTGTGCGGCAGTTAGCTATTATATCATTTGACAAGGGACAGTGAAGTGCAGCTGTTATTTTATTGGTAGGCCTGTCGCTTACCATCAGGTATATGCCATCCTTGTCTCGTCAGAATTTTTTTTAACAGCCCTTGTTGTTGCCCGACTGTTAGGCACGGGCTTCCCCTCAAGGTGAATGGGTTTAGGCTATAGTCCACCACGCTGGCCAAGTTCGGGTTGGCGGACTTCACACGTCATTCGAAAGCTAGTTAGGCTTTCTCAGACATGCAGTAGTTTCCTCACGATGTTTTCCTTCAAAGAGAGCTCAAAGAGACGATTCGCACCTGATTATGATGGCTGCTGCTCGAGTCAACTCGTGCGCGGGTGCTGCTTGGGGGGACTGTTCCGACTACTATCCCTTTGGCATATTAGTTTGTTGTATTTTCGTCGTATTTTTTTTTCTTTCTCTTGTTTTATCTCGTACGGCAAGACACACCGTCGCTGATGCTGATCTAATTCTACAAGACAAAAACTGTTTAAAAAAAAGTGAAAAAATGACAAGCCCGCTGAGTTTCTTGCCGGATCTTCCCAGTTGAGGCCGCGTTGTGATCCGGTGGTAGCTTTTAAAAAAATTACCGATCATGGTAGCGTTAAGCCTATTTGAAATAAATATTTATGAATTTGAATTGATTATAGGATTCAGAGGTGCGAGCCGAGCCGAACCTGCCGAACCTTGTTTTCCACGGCAAGCGATCTGATTTTGATTGAATCATATCGAATAAAGAATTCCCATTATTCGTAGCAGTTAGAATAAATCTATCAACATTTATTGTTCACTTTAAATCTTGTAAGGAGAACGTAATTTTCCATTCTAAGATAAAACCACAATTTTATTATTGCAATTGCTTCGTAACAAGTGTTAATTAAACTGCTGAATACATTAAACATTAGCTATGAACCATCGCAATTAATCCAGCTTCAAATTAAATAAGAAGATTTTTTTTACTACTTCCTGCGCACACTCTCCAATGTATCCTGTAGAATACCGAGAGGCTGGCTACTATGCGCCTATGCTCCAGGCTGTGTAAACATAGATAGAACACATTCCATACAACATAGCCGGAGAACATAGCCGAAGACGGGGCTCAGTGGCGTGTCTTAGGGAAGGCCTATGTCCAGCATAGCAGCATAGGACTGATGGGGGCTGATGATGACGAGATCTGTCTGCGACACTACAGAGTGACAGATAACAGAAAGTCAACAGAGAGTCAAATTTACTCGTCTTTTTTGCTTTGGGGGAAACCGCTTCTTTTTAATTACATGATTGGCTCGCTTTATTACACAAAAACCTATTTTCTTCATAGCTAGATGACGTCAATACCTAAAGGCTAGGTCCCCAGTCACTATCAGAACCTAATATGTAATTCTATGATCCATCTACGTGCCTATTTACATAGCATCCCACGCAAAATTACGTTAAGTTGCTTCCCAACGACCTCTGGGGCGCAATATACCCGCTGTAAAAAATATACAATCAATAAGCCCCCATTAGATCATGCCATGTATTCGCCATGGGACCCAAATAATGGCTCTACCGAATATTATTGCGACACTGACGAAAAATTCCGTTCTTATATAGATCCATTACCTACGGCCCTCTGGGGACAGAAACTCTTTGGTGATTGCGGAATTAAATTAGTAAGCGCGTTGCCCGGGCACTTTTGACGATTTTTTGTCTATAGATCGTCGGGCAAAGAAAGAAATTCATCTTCTATTGACGGGCCTGTTGGTCTAGTGGTTAGACACCCTGTCCGCTAACCGATGGGTCGTGGGTTCGATTCCCACCAAGTGTCTGGGTGTTATTTATCTATTTAAGTATGTATTTACAAAAAAAAAATGTATATAAGTATTAGTATCAGTTGTCTGGTTTCCATAGTACAGGCTTTGCCTAGTTTGGGATCAGATGACCGTGTGTGGATTGTCCCAAGATATTATTATTATTATTATATCATTTAATTTGCCGTAGAAAACAAGGTCCCTGTGGGGTGTCCGGGTAAGACTATCTGGGATCCCATCTCCTCCCGTTAGGTGTACGTAAGAGGCGAAACAAGAAGGCGGGTAGCAGCGACTTTCTTTTAGAATATCTACCACCTATACTGCGATCCCCAAAACGCCTGCCAACCGTGGGGATTATGGCAACCCCTCCCTTCTAAGGATTTTGCGATTGCGATTATTTTACTTGTAAAATTTACTTTTGTCTATAGATTCCAATAAAATATCATTGATAGATTCGTTTTTTTTAAATCTTAGCTTTTTATACTACTTAGTAAGTAGTCTGTCAGTCTGTAGTGAAGAACTATATAACGTGCTTCAGTAAAGATGACGTCATACGACCAATCATGAATCGCGCTAGCGAAATTTCAATCCCAACATCAACCATTGGGGAGTGGTTCGGCATCGGTTGCGGCTCGGTTGGAAGATCCTTACTTTAACATCGCCGTCGCTTCGGTAAATATCATAAAAACGGTTACTTTTGTCGTTTTAGCCACTACTAACAAAATCGGGGTTCAATCGACTATAATTTTTAAAACCTACCTAAATAAAACCAAGGCTATATTTAACCTGTAAGTTTTTTTGCGAAATTTACTTATTTGTTTCTTCTTCTCCTCCTGAATATCATATTACAATCTACTCGGTTATTTAACTAATACTATTTTAGTATCAAAAGAAAGAATAGTGAGTTATTTTTGCTTTGAAAAACATCTGGTGTAGGTCTGATCCTTATACATATTCTAAGGTCTGATCGCTTTTATCATAATTCTAAATGGTATCTAACTACCATTTAGTTAAGATAAATTTTTAAGTATAAGGATGTTATTTGGTGTAGCAAAACAATATAAATATACTGCTATAACACGAGTATATGTAATAAAAAATACATCCCGAAATTACCTGCAATGCAAATATTTATACGAATTTCTGTACATTTCAGGATTTTTTTGAGATATCCAGCAAAAGTTATACTTATATATACTTACTGCGACATCGAATAATACCTTCAGTTTTTTAAACATTCTGTATATCGCTCCCTCAGTCACATTCCCTTCACATACACTAATAAAACTCTACCATGTCATGTGTCTACATGTGGCCAGGATGAATAAGTGTCGGCGCACACGGGCCACTAGCCACATCCACAATCGCCGCCACTTGAAGCTGGAAACGGCTACAAAAGAAACTGACGCGCGCGACAGCCACTTATGGTCCATGTTGGACACTTGCGGTCGGTGGCCGCTACTTTTTTTAACGTGTGCTCGCAGTCAAATGAAGGGAGAGAGGGGTGGGAAGGCGCACGATCACTAGTGGCGAGCAGTGGCGATTTGTGGCGTGTGGCGACCACCGGCGTCTACAGTGTGCGGCGAGTCCATGCAAAATGTATGAAAACAACAGGAAATAGGTCGGTGGCTGAGTTTTGTGGTTGTGGCTGGTGGCCCGTGTGCGGCGACCCTAAGCCAGAAATCTTATAAACTATTCTTTATAGCAACTTACATCCTAAGGAAACTTCAAAGGAAAGCTTATTCCTAGAAGACTCTAATTAATGTAACATTAAAATATCGCGCTGCGGAGTTGAACTATGGCTTCTGGCTCTATGCCAAAGACTAACTAATGGGGCAGAAGGATAAGTAACTTTTAATGTTGTAATTAATTTACTCTTACGGAATATATAGATATAACCTAAAATAAACCGCGATATGTGTAGTATTCGCCTAAATAAAAGACAACATTAACTTTTAATGTGTTTTTGAAGTATAACTTCATATGCGACTTCCAAAAACGTTACGTTATTAAACGTTTAACGCGTTATACGTTAAACGCTACCATGATAGCGCTCACGTGACGCAGTCATTCCGTCATTCAGTGTCGTTTAGTGTCGTCCAGTGTCATTCGGTGTCGTTCGGTGTGGTTCGGTGTGGTTCGGTGTGGTTCGGTGCGGTTCGGTGCGGTTCGGTGCGGTTCGGTGCGGTTCGGTGTTGTTCGGTGCGCTTCGGTGCCGTTCGGTGTCGTTCGGTGTCGGTCAGTGTCGTTCAGTCGCGGGGAGGTGGAATAGAAAGAGACAGAGCGAGAGTGAAGTTTCACTTCTTCCGCGCGGAGGAACTCCAAGCACGCAATTTTTTTTTAAATCTTGTGACAAGACAAGCAAGACCTATAGTAAGCAACTGCATATAGTCAGCTAGACTGCACTGCTACTCGTCACGTGACACATTAGTTATTAAGTCACTTATGCCCAGTGATTCCACTAGCTGCAGTGCCTTTCAGGCCGGTACATAAAAGCACTAGACATTGCTGCATGGCGGCAGAATGCCTGACATGTTTGGCGCTGGTACCTTACCTGGAAGGTGGCATCGGCATATGGGACCCCTCTCATCACCCCACCCAGGTCTCTGCAGTGGGATCTGCACCAGGAACCCCTCAGTGCCTTGTCTTTGAACCCGCCGCCGAGGGGCCCATTGTAGCCCCCGGGAACCAGTCACGGTGCTCACGGGGACGGGGGTCGCAACCCCGCCGCCGTTCTCCTCGGAGTCGCCGCCGTACTCAATGGGCTTACTAGGGCCCACACCCCGAATATCCAACGACTCCGAAGGTGCACAAGGGACCTATCCTACCCCTAGTAAGTATCCTTAAAATAAGTCAGTGATGACTGCGATCCCACACGTTGAGAAGTGGCTATGCAGCAGTGGAATGAAGAGCGCTAACGTATTAATAATAGAAAGGGAAATTATTATTGGGGATATATATTTATGTAATGTCGACAGGAAAGAAAACGACCTATACTCCTTTTTTTTTCTTGCGGAGCTACCTTTGAAAGGTCCTCGGGACCTCTTAGGACCTTCGCTGTTAACCGGGGTATGTGAGATTCTTAGCCGCTAAAACCCCCGCGGCTGCCGCATTGGCACTTGGGCCCTTCCGGTGGGATCTGCGCCAGGTACCCCTCAGTACCTTGACTTTGCGCCCGCCGCTGCTTGGACCGAAGGCGCATTATTATCCCCCCGTGAAACTGTCATGGTGTTCACGGGGACCATGATGGGTGACCCCCACACCCCAATGTCGCCAATAACCCCAAACGTTCAGTGACTCCGAAGGTAGTCTGGGGCCTGAAATAGTACTGACTACGAAGATTTATTGGATATGAAGTGAGCCTAAACAACTTTCCTTACTTTATTTATACTTTATTGTCAAGGGCTGCTATCTTAGAGTACTCTAAAGTGGACTGCTATCTATTATCTACTGAGGTTACAAATTGCTGCAAGATCATTATAATAATAAAAATATCTTGGGACAATCCACACACGGTCATCCGATCCCAAACTAGGCAGAGCCTGTACTATGGAAACCAGACAACTGATACTAATACTATTTTTTTTTGTAAATACAGTCATACTTAAATAGATAAACAACACCCAGACACTTGGCGGGAATCGAACCCACGACCCATCGGTTAGCAGGCAGGGTGTCTGACCACTAGACCAACGGGCCCGGGCATTGATTTTCTCTACTAACGGAAGATGATTTGCTTTCGTTGAAACATTCAACGTAGCTGTTAAATAAATAAACTTGAAGTAAGTATATTTATAATTTCAATAACTCACTCAATCAATCACCTGGTAAAGTTACACTTTCAATCACAAAATAATAAAACAACAGATTGTAAAATGGTATTTTATTGACTATCAGTAAGAACAATATGAAGTTACAAACATAAATATTGACTAAAGGTACAAACTTACTTAAATACACGATCGAAATGGATTTTTGTGGCATCAATTACTTACAATACAATTACTGACCTGCTATCCTGCCATTGAAAATTAATTTTCATCTTTGGATAATGTGATTAGCGGAAATTGTGTTAATTATCGAAACTGCTTCGAGTTTAGCAGTATCTTACTGCCAGTCCCAATATCCTATCGATCGTTAACTATAAGTTAAAATCATCGATCAAGTCATCTATATCCCGCGATAAACCTCCGTAATGGACCGATAACTATAGGCCGACCATTTAATACGCGTATCGCCTGAGGGGGTAGAAGGGAGCGAGGGGAGATGTTAGCGGATGGGTGAAAGGGGTGCGCGGAGCAGAGAGCTTACGTCAAGTGCGGCAGTGCGCTGGCTGTGCTCGCAGCGCGCGGTTGGTGTTTTTGTTACGGACGCTTGAAGATAAACGCACAAGGTATACTACTGCCAAGATAAATCTCAAGATGAATCGCTCTTCCAGTTTTGCGAACAAAATTAACAAGCAAGCTAAACAAATAGCATACAATGTATATTCCTTTTTTAAAGCCAGAAAACAAGATCATGAATCGATATGAATATTAGTGACGAATAGTCCTATAAATTTTTTATCTGTGGTTAAATATTTCTTAAGCGGAGTTAATTATTGTATTATGATTTTGTACCTATGAAGCTATTATAAAATATTTGTAAAACTTAAAAATAAATACTTAAAAAAAAGATACTTATTATTTTATTCTTTACCAACAATGTCTATCTCGAGATAAATCTTTGGATTATTGACTCCGTGTGTAGCGTTACCCGCCCCCGCTCCCTTCTTACCGCGCAGGCGATTCGCGAGTTAAACGGTCGGCCTATAAAACCCTGACAGACTGTCATTTGAACAACCAACAGTAGGCTGCTAATATGTTATTTTTGAAACGGAAATATGTCATTATAGCTATCGATGGTAACTATTTAACTTATGGTAAGGGATCGATAGGATATTGGGACTGGCAGTTAGTTACTAATGATTCCTGTAAGATTTTGGAAAAAATAAGATCAGTTTTTTCGAATTGTACATTAATAACAAAATATCATGATGATCCTGGTGTATACTAACTACATAGGTCTTATCATAAGTAATTTTGTAACGTAACTTAAGTTACAATAAGTAATTTTGTAAGCTATCTTAGGTTACAATAAGTAATTTTGTAACCTATCTTAGGTTACAATAAGTAATTTTGTAACCTATCTTAGGTTACAAAATTACTTATTATAAGAGTCTAATGAACTCCACACGTAGGTATTCGATTGCAAAAAACCTATAAAACATACCTAACTATAGTGACACCAGAAGAATCCAGTTTGATGTAAAATTTCGCCAAAATCTGAGTATTCTAACCTTGGCAGTGATCGTTTACACTTATAACTAATACTTAAACATTAATTACACGATTAAAATTAAAGAATTATGTTAAAGGTTACTTCTAATGGGGTTTGAAGGATACTATGGTGGGAAAATACTTTCGGAATGAAAGAAGAAGAATTTTGGAATTGAGGTTTGTGATTCTAGAGTATTCTTGGTTTTTCATAACTGACACTAATTCCTAGGTCTTGGACGGCCTTCCTGGAATTCTTTATTAGGTCGCTTTTGTTGACTCTGAAAAAAAAAACAAATTCTTACTTATTTCTTCGAAATGTCTGCTTCTTGGAATCAATTTGATTAATTTATATAAGTATTATGTTGAGGAAATATCTTATTTACGTGGAAAAATATTGAGGACGTAACATAATTTAGGGATTTGTTGTTATCATGACTTGGATAACAATCTAATTTATTTAAGAAATCCGGCTTTCTTGCATATGGAAACAATTTAATCACTGATATTACTAGGAGTTTATAAGAAATATTGTACTTATAAAACATATAATACTCGTAAGTATAATGAAAGTCTTATATTAAATATTTTTCTAAAACTTAGTAAGTACTGAGTATAATCACGAGATAATAAATGCCTCGCAGTATCTAAATGATATTTATTCTGTTTGATAACACGAAATAGCTATTCTATTTCAATACTAATTGATAGCTCTAGAACTGAGTAAAATATTTTCCTTTGATATACTTATGACCAAGAGCCTTTTCCTTACTCCGAATGAGCGGAAAATTCAATACCAAAGAAGGAATGTCTGCACACAGAATCAATTGAATGTCTCGCTAATGTTAGTTCTCTAAACATTGGAATCGAATCGGTATTCCTGTAATCGATTTAACACTCAATTTAATTAACGTTACTCTTCGATTTGGAAGTTGAATGGATAGGGGTTTGTTCTTATTGAAAATTTGTCGTTAGATCACGCCGCACCCTAAAATATTGCACTACAAAACAAAACTGTTGATTCAGGCCCTATGATTGATATACGTGCTGTCCTGTAAGAACCTTAAAACCAAAACTATATGCTATGCCAATGATATATTTGGCATAGTGTATATTAGATGCACTATGCCAAATTACATCAAAATCCACCCGTAGTTTTAGGCAGGGTTTCCCGGTTACATTTAAAAATTATTTACTGCAAAATGATAATGATTTCTGATATCATGCCTCATTTCAAAAATCCAGCTAGTAGTTTTATTTTTAACAAAATACTGACGTCTTGTATAGATCTGGAATCTTCATCAAAGTCTGGAATGGAGGTTAGGTATACTATGTGCTCTTTGATGAATTAATATAATTCATCTAAGTATGTGCTTTCGATTTCTCACAATTCAGACATAGTACATTAAGTAGATGCAGTGTACAGATACTCTGGCAAATCACCAATAATCTGTGTTTCAGTTTATTGATTGTTCTTGTGAACTCACCACGTCCTTTGCTGTGTCTTCCAGACTTATTAATCTACATTATTGTAGACAAGATATTTTTACAATGTCCAGATTTTTTTCTAGTTTCTACGTCTAGTTATACTGTTTTTTTTGCCGCAATTTGTTGGATTGTTACCTGTCTTTGTTCCTGCTGGTCGTCTTCCTCTGGCGGTGGTGGCGTTGTGGTGGGTATGTCGCACTCCTCGGTGGGGGGTACCACGCACCTCAGCGATCTTCTGTCGAAGACCAACATGGCAGGACAACGCTGCAGGCGAGGGTACCCGCCCTGACATTGCCAGTACCTGTTGCAGGATTTGCCAAGTGGGACGTTTCCGTTGGGCTCTTCGTTGCAGAGAGCTGAAAGATTAAATGGCATCTTTAGTGTTTCAGGATATGGAAATAATAGATTAGTAGACGGGTCCGTTGGTCTAGTGGTTAGACACCCTGGCTGCTACCTGATGGGTCGGGTCTGAGTGTTATTTATCTATTTAAGTATGTATTTACAAAAAAAAAAGTATATAAGTATTAGTATCAGTTGTCTGGATTCCATAGTACAGGCTCTGCCTAGTTTGGGATCGGATGACCGTGTGTGGATTGTCCCCAGATAAAAAAAAGTGACCCATTTCGCCCGAGATATTTGTTAATAGTTCGAAGATGAAATGGGTAATTTTACCCGAGTTAAACACTCTACTTTTGATTTCGACTGTGAGGAAAGTAAAATACTACACGCACATTTTATAAAACAGGTTCAAGAATAGTCAGTTAAACTTTAAAGTAAAATTAAAATAATCTGAAAAAACAAATTCAATGGTCGGGTTTATGTTTGAAATTTTCTGAGAAACCTGCGTTTTTGTTTGGTTATTTATTACATCATATTTTTATTTATTTATTTTATTTTATAATTTATATTCAGACATAAGTCCATAGTACACACAATTATTTTACAATAAAACGCAAAAAATGCACAAAATATATATAAAAAAGAACACATAAAAATTAAATAAAACAACACCTGTGTGAAGGACAGTGTGTCGTTACCCAGTGCCGCATTATGGGGTTGTCCAGCTTGTCCGCAAGGATGTTTATATAAAGTTAGTTTATGTTTATATTGAAGTAACTCAATTATTTTCGATTCCCTGGCTAATCGTAACAATTAAAACAAAATTACTTTCCACCCTAGAGATGAAAACGCAATTTTCCACCATCTATTTTCCTATGAAAATTAAACTTTCCGATCAAGAGAGATGAAAAAGATAATTACAGCAACGTTATATACTATCAGACTTTCGCGTTCCATTATCAAACTTTATTTTTTAACCGACTTCAAAAAAGGAGGAGGTTCTCAATTCGTCTGTATATATATTTTTTTTTTTATGTATGTTCGCGCATAACTCTGGCAATTATTAACCGATTTGAAAAAATCTTTCTTCCATCCATTCTTCAATCCATTGATTGGGTCCCATAAAATTTTTATTGATTAGTAATAAGTAGTTCCTAAAAAAACAAGAATGGTGACTGCGCACTGAGAGTTGCAAGAAAGCCTATATAGATGACGTTTTAGTCGCTCGGACTCGCTCGGTCGGACAAAAATGTTCATAACTCTGGCAAATATTTACCAATTTCAATGATTCTTTTTTTATTCGAAAGAAGAAACCACTATATTGAATCTGTATGACTTTATTACAACCGGATAAGAACTTCCTGGAGGACCATGAACGATGTGGAGGAATTTATCTGGTAAAAACCATAAAACTGATGTTCTCCATTACATTGCTCTGACAATTATGAACCGATTTCGATGATTCTTTTTTTATTCGAGAGAGTAAACTACTATGATGTTTCCATGCAAATTTCATTACGACCGGATATTATTTTCTGAAGAAACATGAATTATGTAAAACTATGTAGACGATAATGTGATCATAACCTACCTAGATAATTTTACGGTTTTCGATGGTTCAATCTTTATATATGAAAATATCACTAAAAAGGTTAAAATAAAATCTTTTTAAAAAAAAATTGAACCGACTTCAATATCACTGAAAAGTATAAAATAATTTAAATATTATTGAAGTTGGTGCCAAATATACACAGCAGGTACGCTAACACCAACTTCAATAATATTTAAATTATTTTATACTTTTCAGTGATATTGAAGTCGGTTCAATTTTTTTTAAAAAGATTTTATATCTATCTATACTTATAATAAAACTGTAACAGGTCCAATTCTGTACATTGAAGATATTTTGAAAATTATATTTGGAGGGCATTCTATAACCGATACTGAGGCCGAAAATGTAATTTTTTTAATTTTTGTCTGTCTGTCTGTCTCTATCACGGCTGAGCATCACGCCGAAACTACTGAATGGATTCAAATGAGACTTGGCATGATTTGAGATCTTACTACGAGGTAGGACATAGGATACTTTTTATCCCGTAATCTAGCACGGTTCTTTTAGGAGAGGGGATTAAAGTCAAAACGGGTACTTGGTTATACGCTTGGTCCGATTTTATAAATTTTTCTTTATAATATAATAAATATTAGTAAGGGAACACTCATAGATAGTTGTTATCAAGGTTTTGTAATCGATCTGGTTAAGCAACGTTAGGTAAGGTCATTAAATAGATGGGTGACCGCTTAACGCCATTTGAACTAAACGGGTCCGTGCTTCGGAGAGCAAGTAAAAAGTGGGTCCCAGTTTTTAACCGACTATAAAAAATGAGGTTATGTATTCGATGCGAATGTCTGTTATTCAAAAGAGGTTAACGTAAAAATAGCGCAGGCGGAGCTGCGTGGGTCAGCTAGTACTATAATAAAACTCAAAGAGCACTTTTTCTGTACATTGAATATTTTTCCAAAATTTCTATGTGGGGATACTATACTATCGACATAGAGGACAAAACAATTTTTTTTGGAATTATTGTCTGTCTGTCTGTCTGTCTGTCGTTCTGTTTGTCCAGGTATCATTTGAAAACCCGTGGATGGATTTTGATAGGACTTTCACTGATATGTTGTGTAGAAGTAGAGGTATAAATTAGTATATAAAACATCACGCTATGTTTCATAGGGGCTAAGCAGTTAACATTACTTGCACATATTACCACGTAATTTCCTTTGTATGTGAATAGGGTAATTATAGACTGATCAGTAAATCATTAAGATATGTATTATTACGTTATATACAACAGGGACTGAGCAGACATTTAGTTTGCATAAGATATGGCAGTGGCGAAGGGTCAATTTTTGTAAAGGGTAAGCCGGTCCGGTACACCCAGGACATTTTCATTAGATTTCTGTATTGTTCTAAGTACTTTGCTGATTGCTGATAGCAATATGACATTATATCTTTGAAAAGTTAAAATCTGTAAATCCCGAGCGAGTCCAAACTAGATTTTTCACGAAATTTTAATGAAACCCGAAGTCCAGGTAGTGTATAGGTATTGTATTACAGTCGCAACAATAAAAGATGTGAAAAACTTAGAACTTTCATTATCGAATATCATTAGACAGTAATTTACGATGTTAGCGTGATTTGCATTATGAACAGCGCCATCTTTCGGTGAAATTGGAAATACAATCACTATAGAACTTTAATATCTATATTTAAAAAAATCTTTTTAAAAAAAAATTGAACCGACTTCAATATCACTGAAAAGTATAAAATAATTTAAATATTATTGAAGTTGGTGTTAGCGTACCTGCTGTGTATATTTGGCACCAACTTCAATAATATTTAAATTATTTTATACTTTTCAGTGATATTGAAGTCGGTTCAATTTTTTTTTTAAAAGATTTTATTTTAAACTTTTTAGTGATATTTTCATATTTAGAGATTGAACCATCGAAAACCGTAAAATTATCTAGGTAGGTTATGATCACATTATCGTCTACATAGTTTTACATAATTAATGTTTCTTCAGAAAAAAATATCCGGTCGTAATGAAATTTGCATGGAAACATCATAGTAGTTTACTCTCTCGAATAAAAAAAGAATCATCGAAATCGGTTCATAATTGTCAGAGCAATGTAATGGAGAACATCAGTTTTATGGTTTTTTCCAGATAAATTTCTCCACATCGTTCATGGTCCTCCAGGAAGTTCTTATCCGGTTGTAATAAAATTCATACAGATTCAATACAGTGGTTTCTTCTTTCGAATAAAAAAAGAATCATTGAAATTGGTAAATATTTGCCAGAGTTATGACTATTTTTGTCCGACCGAGCGAGTCCGAGCGACTAAAACGTCATCTATATAGGCTTTCTTGCAAGTCTCAGTGCGCAGTCACCATTCTTGTTTTTTCAGGAACTACTTATTACTAAGCAATAATTTTTTTATGGGACCCAATTAACGGATTAAAGAATGGATGGAAGAAAGATTTTTTCAGATCGGTTCATAATTGCCAGAGTTATGCGCGAACATACATAGAAAAAAAAAAAAAAAAAATATACAGACGAATTGAGAACCTCCTCCTTTTTTTGAAGTCGGTTAAAAAGAAAGTCGTGTTAGTTACACTATTTATAACTCAAGAACGGCAGAGCCAATTTGGCTGAAAATTTGTGGGGAGTTAGCTTAGAACCAGGAAACGGACATAGGATACTTTTTATCTCGATAAGTTAAGGCTAAGCAACGTCAGGTAAGGTCATTAAATTGATGGGTGAAACGATTAATATAAAATTTTGTGCGCATATCGGGTAGGTCTGAGAATAGGTCATAAAGTATATTTCATACCGCCAGGTTAAGGTTAAGCAACATAAGACAAGCTCATTAAATAGATGGGTGAACCAATTTGTATGAAATTTTGTGTGCTTATCGGGTAGGTCTGAGAATAGGTCGTAAAGTATATTTTATGCCGCTGATAACATGTTTGACGAGGATATATAGAACGAGAGGAGGGTGCAAGAGAGGAGAGAGACTGAGAGGGGATTTGAGGAGGGGGTGAGGGATCGGGGGAGTTAGGTGGAGCAAGTTGAGTTCAGAGAAGGGACAACGGGGAGAGGAAGAGGGGGAGTGTGACGAGGACCGAAGTGGGAGGGAAAGGGAGACGAGCAAAATGTAATAAAAGCGCGGGTGGAGCTGCGCGGGTCAGCTAGTCGGGAATATAAGGTAAAACGCATTAATTCCCGATTAAAATAAAGTTTGATACAGGAACGTTGTTAGTGTTCTATTTGATCAGAACCAATCAAGTCATGATATAAGTTACGGTTTATTATTTCTTCGTATGACAACATTAACACCAAATATGATCCTGATAATTAGTGGTAATAAATGAATTGAGTATGATTCACTTAAAATGTGTGACCATTTCTGAGAAAGCCTAACTAGCTTCCGAACGTCGTATGTAAGTCCGCCAACCCGCACTTGGCCAGCTTGGTGGACTATGACCTAAGCTCCTTCATCTTGAAGGTAGGCCTGTGTACAACAGTGGCACAAAACAAGAGCTGGTATTATTATTTATTATTATTACGTCATCAGCAGCCAAAACGTCCACTGCTGAACAAAGGTCTCCTTCTTAGATAGGGGTGCCATAATCCCCACGCTGGCAGGCGGCTTGGGGATCGAAGTATGAAGATAGGTAAACCAATAAAAAGACGCTGCTGGCCATCTTCTTGTGTCCCCTTAGTCGCATTTTACAGACACCCAACGCCAACGGGAGGAGATGGTAGGTACTATAAAGTGCGAAAGTAGGCAGCACGCGACGAAACCATATTCTTACCCGGTCACCTCACGGGGAATGATATTATTACGTAAAGAAGTATATTTATCACAATAATAATAAGCCATGCACGACAAAGGACATTGAATCGATTCTGTATGTATTGAACAAGTCATCGATACCTATGGCTTTGTGCCAGCACCCGGTTCGTGATCGCGAAACGTGCGCTGTTTATTTTATAAAGGGTCTCGGACGGCGTTCAACTCTAAAATTTCTATAAAATTCGACGTTGAAATCCAATATCGTTGTGACAATGAAATTGTTTCTAAAGTACGCATCACGAGTGATTCTTTAGGCAATGGAATTTAGTCTTCAAGCTTAAGGTAATAGGTTCCTGTTTTGAATAATTCACCGTGATGTTTCAGTGGTTATATTCAAGGGTCGAGGTGATTCTGTTTGATTAATATTTTCAATCCATAGCAGTTACGTTTATATGAGATACTAGCTAACCCACGCTACTCCGCATGCGCTATTTTTACGTCAACTAAACTTTGAATAACAGACATTCGCATCGAATACATAACCTCCTTTTTTATAGTCGGTTAAAAACTGGGACCCACTTTTTACTTGCTCTCCAAAGCACGGACCCGTTCAGTTCAAATAGCGTTAAACGGTCACCCATCTTCATTTAATGACCTTACCTAACGTTGCTTAACCCGATCGGTTACAAAACCTTGATAACAACTCTCTATGAGTGTTCCTTTACTAATATTTATTATAATTATGAAGAAAAATTGATAAAATCGGATTAAGCGTATAACCAAGTACCTATTTTGACTTTAATCCCCTCTCCCAAAAGAACCGTGCTAGATTACGGGATATAAAGTATCCTATGTCTTACCTCGTAGTAAGATCTCAAATCATGCCAAGTTTCATTTGAATCCATTCAGTAGTGTCGGCGTGATGCGCAGCCGTGATACAGACAGACAGACAGACAAAAATTTTAAAAATTACATTTTCGGCCTCAGTATCGGTTATAGAATGCCCTCCAAATATAATTTTCAAAATATCTTCAATGTACAGAATTGGACCCGTTACAGTTTTATTATAAGTATAGATGTGGTAAAATTGTAAAGTTCGTACCTACTCATTGTCACAAGAATGTGAAAAAAACTAATAACAATACCTACATTAAGTAATTGTAGTGTCAAAATTATGTGTTAAATTAGCAATCCGATGGGACGGAAGACTGAAACAACCGAGTTTTGGTATGCCATCCGAGGCATAGATAATATTACTTGTGAGAAAGTGAGGTGACCAGCCCAGCCAGTATTCTTTCTAGTAAGGAACAAATACAACAAAACAGTTTGTTCCTTGCGGAATTTGAACCTACAACCACTGATTTGAAAAGTATCGGCTCCTAGCTACGTCATAGATAGTTAAAGAGGATAATGTGTTGTGGAGGCATTGTGTGTAGATATAATCTAACTATAAACCATCAGATCTAATCTCGCCTTTGTGCTGGTCATTGAACGATCGCTATCTAAGCACTCTTAACACGTCCGAGCTTTCCTTTGAGTTAAGCAACTAATAAAATAGAGACGTTTCAAGACCTTTTATAACACAAACTGTTATTTAACGTAACGATCGGCTCTGTTATCGAATACCCGTGAGAACATTAGGTTTGGTGTATAACTGTTGTATGGTATAGGTCACATTGCTCCCACGACTTGGCAATGCCAGTTATAGCCTTTTTACTGGTTTTTACGTCAATGTCACCTGATTATCTATGGTGCATTATATTTATCGGGAATTAATGCAATTTACCATAATTTACCACATTTTATTCTATCGCTGGGAGAATTTTCTTTGTGTAGTTGTTCCCTACTGGCTAGGACAATGCAGGCCGATCACCTGATTATCTGTAAAGTAAGATGATCCATGCATCGCATGGGCATGTAAAAAGTCAGTCCTGTGCCTGACCTCTCCCCGGTCGTGTCGGTCTACCGTCCCATCGGTTTATGACAGTTAAGGAAGAGAGATTGCACTTGTCTTCGCAAGCACTTGCTGAACATACAAGTACCAATGATATAGATTAAATGATATATACGTAATCACAGACACACTTCAAGATAATAAATAGCAGCGTCCACGCGCTCGCTAAATTACAACGAATCTTAACGACCGACACATCATTTATCAAAATCTATCAAGATGAATAAATAAAGTTAGGGTTGCCATCTCTTAAATTTGGCAACGAGCACAAGAAGCATGAAAACGTCCTTTTCATGCTTCTTGTCCTCGTTGCCCTTGTTGTCTAGAGTTTTTTTTTTGGTTAAGGAGAATCCGGCAAGGATGATGGTCAAAGCGCAGCGCGCGGGTCGCGCGGCCGTTGCCTGAACGACTTTTAAGCCCGGCTACAATTGAAACCCTGCCCGGACGCTCCCTAAACTAGGACAAATCCGGGGAAACCCGGACGGATGGCAACCCTAAATGAAAGTGAATGCTATCTTGTTTTTGAGCTGCCGAAAAAAAAAAGGTCGTGGATAGAATCCATTGAGTACGGCGGCCTCTCCGAGGAGAACCCCGTGAGCACCGTGACCAGTTTCCGGGGGGCAACAATGCGCCCCCCGGCGGCGGGCTCAAAGGCAAGGCACTGAGGCACTGAGGGGCCCCTGGTGCAGATCCCACCGGAGAGCCGATGCGACAGCCGCAGGGGTTTTAGTGGGTAAGAATCCCACATACCCCGGTCGAGCCCCACAGCTCCCGGAAATCTGATGAAGGTTTCCCCGCGAAAGAAAAAGAAGTCGTGGATAGAAGCGCAATAACTTATTAAAAAAAAACATTGGACTTGATGTTCCCAGTACCATAGTAAATTGCCTAGCTATTTCCGAACCTGTGATGGACACGCAAACCACTGCTCTATCCGATCATTAATCAATTACTCCTCGAATTAATCGGTGATCGTTAATCGATACTAATCATCATTATCCAATCCGCACCGCCCACGTTACGCCGCACCGCTTTCGTTTTCGTCTGTCAACTGTCGGAGACGATTAACCGCGAGCATCGATTACCGATTCGATTACATAAATAATGGAGCTCAGCTATTATGTTTTTAAACGGTGCATTAACTTGGACAATTGGTGTGAAAGTGTATGATTGATCGGAGAAACCATTAACGTACATATGTTGCTAGCAGTATATGATTTATAAGTAAGTACGTCTTTCTCTAAGTAATAAGTGGGTATAAAATAAAGTCGCTATCCGCGCAGGCCGGTTCGTTTATTCGCTTACTTAAGGATTTTGAAGCAGTTTCATCATTAGAGAATTAATGCTACTAAAATCGGTATAATAGATATATCTATCTTTCCAGGCCTAACCAGCCAAAGCGGCCAACATTTTTAAGCGGGAATGTTTACAAGAAATTGCCATAAAAAAACTACACAAGAGTTTGTACAAGTACTTGCGTAGGCACAGGTGCACTCTCTATCTTTCTTTACTCTCACTAACCGATGGGGGGAAGACAGTCACGACCGGGAAGTGGTCAGGCACAGGGTCGACTTTTACATGCCCATCCGACGCATAAATAATTTTACTTTTGAGACAAATTAATGTTTGCGAGTGTGGCAGTTAAGGCGTAAACATGTAATTAATATATTACCACCGGTAACAAGTTTTTTGGATATAATTTAAATCGCTTTGACCGGTCTTTTCGTAAATGTCTGATGTGTGATTGATAATGATTTCTCATATTTACACGAATATTACACATAGAAATGAAACGAATTTTACGAAAACTTCGGGATATTAAAATCAAAAAGAAACCGCGATATAGTGCGTAAAATTAGTTTAATTTCAATTGTCGCTACGTGGTACGTACGTTTTTACAAAAATAGATAAGTAAGTATATTTTTTGCATTTAGTCTTTCATACGTGCCCTCTAAAGATGTTTGTCGTCGGCTTTGATTAATCAAGATGTGAACATACGCGATATACATGTAATCTGAGACGTGATGGGGCAAATTCATTTGAGCATTATATACCGTTGCTGCAAATATTCTCAAATAAATTGAGTTTTTCATACCATTACCGTTTTACGTTCCATTTGTATCCAGATTGGAGTGCTAGTGTAGAATATTCAAACTGTATGATAAATAAAAACCGGTCAAGTGCGAGTCAGACTCGCGCACCGAGGGTTTCATACCTTATTTGGACCTAACACCTCAGGTAGCAAAAAGACCAAACCGCAAAACTAAGTGAGTTTGTCGAAGATTTCCAAAAACCTGTACTTGTTAGAAACATAATTTTATTTTTCGTGTAAAATCTACATAAGCATTTAAGTATTAACTGTAATTATTACTGATTTTGCCCTCTCCATAAACTTCGGAGATAAGGGGAGAGGGATGGTATTTTTAAATTTTAACTCCTTATTATATCGTATCAAAAGACAGACAGGCATGTCGCTTAGTTGAACGTCCTGTCTTATAACTAAGTCAAATCACGCGGGATCGTTGCTCCCATTGCTTGACAGAAGGATAATCCAATACAATCCGACAGACTTTTGTATTTAGGTACAATATAAGACTAAAAATACTTACGGTGCTTCTGACAGCCGTCAACATTCTCCGGCCAGTCGCAGGAATGTGCGTTCTCATTGTACAGAAGACCGCCGATGCAGAGCTGCTCCGTAGCAGTACCGTTCCAGCAAGTCCAGTACCTGGTGCATGAGGTCTCGTGCCCGAAGATGCCGTACAACCAGTCGCAGTGCTCCACGCCGATTGGCGGGTCTGGTGGAAACAGGGAAATGATTCTAGTGACTAGGACCTAAACTTTATTGAAACTTATAACTTTGGAAGTTAACTTTATTGGACCTTATAACTTTAACACTAAACTTTATTGGAACTAATAACTTAGCAACTATACCTTATTGAATCTTATAACTTGGGAACTAAACTTTATTGAAACTTATAACTTAGGAACAAAACTCTATCGGCCGTTTTAAGATCTTTTGTCTTGGAAAGTAATTCCAACTTACTGAAAATTATGTTGCCAGTATTCTGAAAATATGCTGTATTGGCTGAGGACACAAATATGTATTACTATGTGTGCAAGACTGTCCAGGTAGGTATCATCGTATTGTCAGATAATCTGTCGCAAATTAGCAACGACGCGTACCTAAACTTTGCTGTCTTCCGGTGTGAAGGGCACTATAGCTAGTGAAATACTAGGTTCAAGAGGTTTAATACCATTAGGCGAACATCCCAGTTTTTCTCGTTACTAAGTAGAATAAAGGAAAACACTTACTGATTTGCGTTTTAGGGTATTCGCAGTAATTTGATCTCCAAGGATAGTCGCAGCCATCAGTCACTCCTCGGTGCTTGCCAGCAAACACCAGCCCGTTGGGGCAGTCGTTCTGGACAGACTGTCCGTTGTCGCACTCCCAGTACTTGTCGCAGTACTTGTCATCCGCCACCACGCGGCCCTTCGCCTTGCATGGATCTTCAACTTGCGCGCACGACGCTAGCGTCACTGATGCTAGAAGCACTGAAACCAAAAATAAAATCTTTGAGGACGGTTATTTTTAATAACTTATTAACCAGATCTATGGTAGGTCCCTTGTGCAAGGGATCGTCCATGATTGCAACCACTGCAGTGTAGTACAATGTTTAGTGGTGAAAATTTATCCGTATCATTAACTCTGTCGTATAGTTTGATAAAAAAGTTGCTGTCTATTTTTTGTTTTCTTAATGCTTAGAAAACTGTGCTAGCGCGATTCAGGATCGTTCTTGTGGCGGTATCTTTACTACAACGCCATCTCTCGCGTTATGTAGTAGTCGCTACAAAGTTAAAATTCAATTGACAGACTAAAGCTATAGTACCCTATTATACTTACACCAATCAGGCCGCGCAACCAAACCATTACGTACGGCGTCACAGCATAATCCATTAATTAAAAAGTCTTTACTGAGAACAACACAAATTGTGTTATATTATGTTCTTACTATAAAACATAATAAAAAAATATTATGCAGTCTAATATCTCCAGTAACATAATAATAAAAAGCATATTCGTAAAATAAACAAATAAATAAGCCTTTTTATTCAGAGTATTAGTGTGGAAATGTGGATTACCTATTTGCTTATGGTTACAAAATATCCCAGGAGGCGTAAAAACTAGGAATGTGAATATTTTACGTACAATAATCCAGCCTTATTTCGTCGAGTCTAGTCTAGATTACTATTTTTGTTTCATTTTTATTCTCTATCTGCGTCTCTTTAACTGTCTCGGGAAATTGAAAGCAAAGAAAACACAAGGTTGCGCTCTTTTCTGTTAAGATTAAAAATAAATTAGAACTGTTACAAAGTATTGATAATAATGTTGTTCTGAGTTAAGATATTGTTAGTGATTCTATTATGTCATAACCGCATTTTGAATAAAAACAATTTGAATAGGTATTACAATCGAATTTGTAAATCATTGAAATTATCTTTAACTTTCCTCGCTAAACATTACTTTAGAATTTAATTATTATATTATTGTTTTGTTTGCCTGCCCGTGGGATGTCCAGGTTAGAATGGCATTCACCTATCTCCTCACGTTCGGTATTGTAAGAGGCGACTAAGGGAAACAAGAAGGCGGCAGCAGCGTCTCTGTATTAGATTCATCATCATCATCACCGGTCGGAAGACGTCCACTGCTGAACATAGGCCTCCTCCTTGGAACGCCACAATGAACGACAATTGGCGATTTGCATCCACCGGTTACCTGCGACGCGCACAATGTCGTCTGCCCACCTAGTGGGAGATTAGATTACCTACTACTTATACTGCGATCCACAAGACGCCTACCACACGTAAGGAATAAGGCAAACCCCACCAGCCCCCTAAAAGGGCAAGCCTTTGGTCAGCAGTGGACGTCTTCCGTTAAATGGTTCCCTGACTTGGGTTATTTTTTTGACTTTCGCTTTTTTTACCTGGCCATATGTTAGCCTACGTCTTCCCTTCTTCATTTGCTAGTAGTTTGATTGAATGTTGCAATGCTTCAAAAAAATGATCGCTCGATTATTTCTTAAGCTTGTAGCCAAAAGAAACTGATTATAAACAGCTGAGGAGATTTCATTCCTGATTACCTAAATGAGCGTTCAAATCAAAACACATAATTCGTCCATTCGTTTTGGAGTTATGATGCCACAGACATTGGTGCCCAATTTATAAAACCCCTCCTTTTTGCGTCAGACTTAAAAATGTAGGAAACTTAATGTAGGTTACAAAAACTCCAGGTATATATATTTCCCAGAACTTCGCTGTTTTACGTCACAAAGCTAACATCTGTACCTTTTCAAACAAGACACGACCGGAAGTCAACTCCATTTTATCTCGGTGAGACTGACATTATTGCAAAATTACATAATTACATCCCTTTGAGGCACCGGAATAAGGTCTCAAATCGTACAAAAAAAATCGTGCAACATTTTCGCTTCAGAGGGTTAACTTTCTTGAATCTCGTATTTTTACTGAAAGTGCTTTCCTTGAAAAATGTCTATTTCTAAAGCAATTTGGTATGTCATGTCTTATAAGGGACTACACCTTTTTTAACAGTAGTAGCAATTGGTGAGAAAGTATGTCATGCATGACAAATGTCCAGAAAGTGAACAATGTATGTATATACTCTCGCAGTCACAATCGCTTGCATGAGCCGGCCCAAAATACGTGCGGGCGGGGTAAGCGCACGTTACGTTTAATATCATCATCATCATCATCACCAGCCGGAAGACGTCCACTGCTGAACATAGGCCTCCCCCTTCGAACGCCACAATGACCGACAATTGGCTATTTGCATCCACCGGTTACCTGCGACGCGCACAATGTCGTCTGTCCACCTAGTGGGAGGCCTACCTACGCTGCGTCTTCCGGTTCGTGGTCGCCACTCGAGAACCTTTCTTCCCTAGCGGTTATCGGTTCGCCGAGCGATGTGGCCTACCCATTGCCACGTCAACTTGCAGATTTTAAGATCTATGTCGGTGACCTTGGTTCTTCGGCGAATCTCCTCATTTCGGATTCTGTCGCGCAAAGAAACTCCGAGCATAGCTCGGAGTTTCTGCCATAATGACTATATCCCAGCGACTATAGCCCAGCGACTCTGCCATAATGACTATATCATCGGCAAAACGAAGGTGAGTGATGTATTCACCATTGATATTGATGCCGAATCCGTTCCAGTCCAAGAGCTTGAAAACGTCCTCCAATGCGTTTGTGAACAGTTTCGGAGAAATAACGTCTCCCTGTCTCACACCACGCTGCAATGGGATTGGTTTCGTGCTCTCGTCCTGTAGTTGGATCGACATGGTGGCGTTGCTGTACAAACACTTCAACACTTCGATGTACCTATAGTCAATGTGGCACCGCTGGAGAGATTGCAATACTGCCCAGGTCTCGATTGAATCAAAGGCTTTCTCGTAGTCCACAAACGCTAGACATAATGGCCGATTATACTCCTCGGTCTTCTGTATAATCTGGCGGAGCGTATGTATGTGGTCTACGGTGCTAAAGCCTTTTCGGAACCCGGCTTGTTAGGGAGGCTGGAAGTCATCAAACCTGCGTTCGAGACGATTCGTAATGACTCTCGAAAACAGCTTGTATACATGGCTTAGGAGTGAGATAGGTCTATAATTCTTCAATAAAGTGTTATCACCTTTTTTGAAGAAAAGAACCACCACACTCCTGTGCCATGCTTCTGGCGTTGTACCCTCGAGTAAGACGGAATTAAATAACTTCTGGAAGACTAAAAGTACCGGTTTTCCACCCGCTCTCCGAAGTTCTGATGTGATTCCGTCTTCACCCGGCGCCTTGTTATTCTTGAGCTGTTTGAGAGCCATTCTAATCTCGTACAGGCTGATGTCTGGGATGTCCTCAGTGTAGTGTCGGGTTAGTTTGGCTCTGGTGTCTTGAGCTGTTCTATCAAGGGGTTCCCGTGTTGAGGTGTATAACTGTCCGTAAAATCTCTCGAGCTCTCTCAATATCTCCGGTTTCGATGAGATGACACTGCCGTCATCGATCTTCAGCTTCGTCATATGGCTACGCCCAATAGACGAATTCTGTGCGAACACTTTAGAGCCTTGGTTCCGCTCAATTGCGTCCTTAATACACGCTGTATTATAGGAACGCAAGTCGTGTCGCATGGATTTCGAGATTCGTCTATTGAGTTCAGCATATTCCGACATATCAGCTGAAGATTGCAGTCTCATCTCAGTCCGGTTTTCCATTAGCTTAATGGTTGTATTGGAGAGCTTTTGAGGTTTTTTACGGCGTGGGGTCTTATAGAACTTGGACCCCACTGCGTGGACAGTTTGCACCAACCCATTGTTTATCTCGTCCGCAGTTTCGCAGTCGGCGAGGCACTGGAAGCGATTATGCAGTTCAAGTTGAAAGTCTTCGGGGTTCTGGATTTGGGCGGATCCTGGACGGAGCGTGGACTTCATCAGACGAAACCTTTCGAGCTTAACATTGATATTCAATGTGCCTCTAACAATACGGTGATCACTCCCGGTTTTCACCCTGCCGATCACGGAGACAACATCGACGTTTAATATATCTTGGGACAATCTACACACGGTCATCTGATCCCAAACTAGGCAGAGCCTGTACTATGGAAACCAGACAACTGATACTAATACTCATTTTTTTTTTTGTAAATACATACATAAATATACACCCAGACACTTGGTGGGAATCGAACCCACGACTCGGAGCGGACAGGGTGTCTAACCACTAGACCAACGGGCCCGTCAACGTTGTTCTAACGATTTTGATTAAAAACTGGTAGACACACCGTTCGTGTCCGCGATAGTACATGCCGTCGCCCGCCGTTGAGGAACCTGCGATGTTTACAAACGTTCAAGAATAACCTTAGATAATTTATTTATTATATTATAATGTATGTACACACAATAACAGTAAAGGAAAGATGTACCTAATATAGGAAATAATAGTACAAAGGCACAGCTTATTTCGAAAGAAATTTCTTTTCATATTTGTTTGTGAACATTCAAAAAGATAAAAAACGCTGCAAGATATGAGTGCAATATAATGAGATTGAAGTCTTTCTCGATGGATTTTAAAGAGACGACGCTGCTGCCAGTCTTCTTTCGCCTCTCATGACACCAAACGTGAAGGGTAATAATGTACAATTATGTGTATTTGTTAATCTTTAATATAAGTATATATAGTTCTACTGTACGTGTGTATGTCACTTTGATGAAATTTTTGGTGTGTGTTCAAGGGGATTCGATAATGGTTTAGATTCACAAACCGCGGGCGGAACTGCGCGGGTCTGCTAATCTATACTTATAATAAAACTGTAACAGGTCCAATTCTGTACATTGAAGATATTTTGAAAATTATATTTGGAGGGCATTCTATAACCGATACTGAGGCCGAAAATGTATTTTTTTTTATTTTTGTCTGTCTGTCTGTCTGTCTGTCTGTCTGTCTGTCTGTCTGTCTGTCTGTATCACGGCTGAGCATCACGCCGAAACTACTGAATGGATTCAAATGAAACTTGGCATGATTTGAGATCTTACTACGAGGTAGGACATAGGATACTTTTTATCCCGTAATCTAGCACGGATCTTTTGGGAGAGGGGATTAAAGTCAAAACGGGTACTTGGTTATACGCTTGGTCCTATTTTATCAATTTTTCTTTATAATATAATAAATATTAGTAAGGTAACACTCATAGAGAGTTGTTATCAAGGTTTTGTAATCGATCGGGTTAAGCAACGTTAGGTAAGGTCATTAAATAGATGGGTGACCGTTTAACGCCATTTGAACTAAACAGGTCCGTGCTTCGGAGAGCAAGTAAAAAGTGGGTCCCAGTTTTTAACCGACTATAAAAAATGAGGTTATGTATTCGATGCGAATGTCTGTAATTCAAAGTTTAGTTAACGTAAAAATAGCGCAGGCGGAGCTGCGTGGGTCAGCTAGTATCTTAATATAATTTGAACCGGCAATTGCAGAGTTCCACGATCTGTAAATATCTGCCATTTGCGCCGCGCGTTCTGTTAACTGCAGGGAAAGTGGTCACATTAATGTAACGACACGAATCGTTATTTTGCTAGGTACTGATTCGTGATAAACGTCAATCGTTGTCGTACATACATTATCGCTTTATTGCTATTTCGATGCACCTTCCACAAGAACACAATAGAACATTCTCACGTAAAAACTGAGCCAGGAGACCATCACCCTTTTTTTTTTTTATTGACGCGGGGGAAATTTCGAAAGATCCCCGGGAGCTGTGGGGCTCGACCGGGGTATGTGGGATTCTTACCCACTAAAACCCCCGCGGCTGTCGCATCGGCACATGAGAGGGGGGACACCAGGGCTCTCCGGTGGGATCTGCACCAGGGGCCCCTCAGTGCCTTGCCTTTGAGCCCGCCGCCGGGGGGCGCATTGTAGCTCCCCGGGAACCTCAAAGGGCCCACACCCCGAGCGTCTAGCGACTCCGATGAGGAGTCCATCACCTATTCCAACCAGTTCCAAAACTTCTTGTTGGAACACATTTTTGCTTGTTGGAACAAGTTTAATTATCATACAGCGTGGCAATGCTGCCATCATTGCCCAAATGCCCCGGAAGGAGGGTTATATTTTGTGACTGTATGTATGTATGTAAGTATGTTTGTATGATACATACATATTTACATACATACATTGAACTTTTTTGAATAACTATATAACCTACTAGCTAACCCGCGCAGCTCCGCCCGCTTTTATCTCTCTCCATCTCTCTCTCTTATAATAAAAATCTAATTCTATGCTATTTCTCTCCCCTCCCGCTTCGGTCCCCGTCACACTTCCCCTCTTCCTCTCCCCGTTGTCCTCTCTGAACCCTCTTCCTCCTCTCTCTTCTCCCAACTTGCTCCCTCTCACTCCCCCCCCCCCTTGCTCTACCTAAGTCCTCCGATCACAGACTCCATCACCCTCCCCTCTCCCTCTCTTGCACCCTCCTCTCGTTCTATATATCCTCGTCAATCATGGTATCAGCGGCATAAAATATACTTTATAACCTATTCTCAGACCTACCCGCAAAATTTCATACATATCGGTTCACCAGACTCTCGTGCACGTAACTCAGAGGTTCTCAGATTTTGTTGTGCAAGGCGTTGCGAACGTTCGACACTCGACTCTCGTGCGCGTACCTGACAGTTTCTCTGATTTTGTTCAGCAAGGCGTTGTGCACGTTCAGGTGAAGATTATCCCATACGACGTATTCTTGCTGCCCGTGCTTGAGAACTATGTTTAGAAAGTTGAGACCTGGCTCTCTTAGGCATTTTCAAATGTATAAGAAAATGCTAATAGCGTGTAATATTCTAGCTCTCAAAAGAACTGTTGTTTAGCCCTGATAAGAACTGTTGTTTAGCCCTGAAAAGAACTGTTGGTTAGCCCTGAAAATAACTGTTGGTTACCCCTGAAAAAATCTGTTGGTTAGCCCTGAAAAGAACTGTTGATTAGCTCTAAGAAGAACTGTTGTTTAGCTCTGAGAAGAATTTTTGCGTAGGTGTAGTTTTACGAAAGAAATCTAAAAAAAATATCACAAAAATTATTAGAATTCGCACACGACCGCTGCATAGGGAGCCGACCTCGCGTCTGAGCCTGAGCCGCGCGGGTACCTTACTCAAGTTACTCATAGATCTAAACTAACCCCCCCCCCCACCCCCGCCTTGGTGACGCTCACTTCGCAACGGGCCGTGCAGCAGAAATCTTTTAATTTATAAGCAGTAATATTTTAATTTCGCCATAACTTCAAAACCAAATGTCCAATTTTAATCATTCAAAGACCAAATATTATCTACATAAACTGTACTTAATGATGAAATAATTTATTTTGATAAGGATTAATAGCATGAGTAAAATAAATGCGTTTAAATGTAGTCCAAACAAAATTCAAGATTTTTAAATAAAAAAATGGTTGTTGGGCCTCACTCGACATAGATACGCGCGTGTGCCGCGGACTTTTTTGTAGATATTTATAAGATCTACAATTAATTAGAACATCTATCTTTTATAGTTTAGGCAGCGTACGCAAAATAAGTAACTTTTCTGGTTGATTTTTTACACCTTGTGTCCGAAAAAACCCAAATATCTTACGGAACCCTATTTTCTTCCAAAATAAAATTTAGCCTATGTTACTCGTGGGTAATGTAGCTTTCGAATGGTGAAAAAATTTTTAAAAACGGTCCAGTAGTTTTTGAGCCTATTCATTACAACCAAACAAACAAAGTTTTCTTCTTTATAATATTATTATTAGTGTAGATGTAGATGTCACTCCCACAATTGAGACGAATCTAAAGACATGTTATAAGAGTGACATAGGTTATATTTAAAAAAGTTATTATGGCGGCCCTAATTTAAGTCCATTTTGTATGTTCGCAGTCGCGCTTTTTATAATTTATACTTGTTTAATCATAATATTAAACATTTTTTCTAAGCTATTTTCACATAATATGTATTGTACCTATATTCTTTTGCACGTGTTCGTGTAGGTTCAAAATTAATTTGTTCTTTCTTTCGCTACTCACACGCGGAACTTCAAACAAATTAATTAATTTTTAGTATCTTTCCCTTCTATCAATAATTAATTTATCCTCAAGGTCCTCAATCAGATTTTAATGAAGCGTCAAATGAGCGTAGATGGCACGATTCGCGAACCGGAAATAAGTTATTAATTGGATCTTTGAACTTTGGCCGTGGAACTTGACATTTGACCGACTGGCCCGGGCTAGTATTTTAACGAATAAAATCTACATAATTACTGAGCCATTTCGATGACAGATAAAACGAGATTTGGACATTCTTAATGCACTATGTTATAATAATAATATACTGGGACAGTACATACACAAACTTCTGATCCTAAACTAGGCAGAGCCACTATTACGGTAACCAGAAAACTGACACAATATTTATTATATACTTTTTTTTATATAGACTAACCACAAGCACAAAATATTGTCTCGTTATTTTGTGCCACAAGGTGGGAATCAAACCCACTGCCTACGGGTAAGCGGCGGATGGGCCCGTTAAAGAAAGTCAAAGTATAACGCAAATAAATCATTCATAAATGCTTTTGCAAATTAATACAAATAGCCTTTACGCTTGCAACGAGTACCTACCTATGTCGAGAGATTTAAGAAGAAAAACCGTGAATAATAATAATATTTGATTATTTGAAGCAGTAACAGCTCAGTGGGCGAGCGCTTGCTTTGGAAACAAGGTGCGCAGGTCCGATCACCGGCTTGCACCTCTGATTCGTCCGAATCGTCTTTATGCGATTGTTACTAGCTTTCGGTGAAGGAAAACATCGTGAGGAAACCTGCACGTCTGAGAAAGCCTAACTAGCTTTCGAATGACGTGTGAAGTTATCCAACCCGCACTTAGCCAGCGTGGTGGACTATGGCCTAAGCCTCCTCACTATGAGGGGAGGCCCGTGCCCATTAGTGGGACATAAACAAGGGCTGGTATTATTATTATTATATTTGTGGTCATTTTCTGAGGTTTAGCTATGTGGTAACTAAGTATTTAGGTGGTATTAGGTGGTAACTTAGGGCTATTATTGTTCCGTATCCGGTTATATGTATAATGTGTATCCGGTTAGCCGAAGTTAAACATCCTTATCCCAGGCACCCGTGGAAAGTTATTGCGTAGATAGTTACGTTCTATATTTACACTAGCTTTACCCCACAGCTTCGCTTGTGCCTAATTGTTACTTAGATTGATTTAGAAAAAAAAAAAAAATTAGGAAGAAAAAAAACAATAATTATGACAAAAAAACAACAAACTACTAAGAGTGTCTCCTTATTTCCTAAGGGATATAACCAAGGGAATAACGGGATAAGTAAGACGTACTATCTTATGTCCTAACTCGTAGTATTGACTCAAATCATGCAAAGTTTCATTTGAATCCATTCAGTAGTTTCAGCGTGATGCGCGGCATGATACAGACAGACGAACAAAAATACATTTTTGGCCTACCTATACCTATTGGTTATAGAATGCCCTCCAAAAGGATTTTCAAACTATCTTCAATGTACAGAATTGGACCTGTTACAGTTTTATTATAAGTATAGATGGATAAAGCCAACGCGGGCGACATGTTTATTTGTTAGTAATTCTGCATAAAACCCCGTTAGTCAATAATATGGCCTATATGTCCACTTTTCACGAACACTGCGAATTAAAATCTTCCATCTTACTCCAGGCAGCGCCATTACTTGGAACCAAGTAATTGGATCGTTTGTATCAATTAGAAGAGATTTCTATAGGGACCACAGTGGAAATATTACAGCCTCACCTCACACCACTCAACTGTATCACATTTTGCGGAAAAATACAGGATAATGGACTGATTTAATACCCGGATACAACACATAATTGACCATAAATTATATAATAATTATATTTATTATTTATTTTATTTTTTTATTTAATTATATTTATTATTTTACGGCTGGCCTTTTAGAGAAGTTCAGAGTCACACAACGAGCCATGGAGAGAGCTATGCTCGGAGTTTCTTTGCGCGACAGAATCCGAAATGTGGAGATTCGCCGAAGAACCCAGGTCACCGACATAGCTCTCAGAATCTGCAAGTTGAAGTGGCAATGGGCAGGCCACATCGCTCGAAGAACCGATAACCGTTGGGGAAGAAAGGTTCTCGAGTGGCGACCACGAACCGGAAGACGCAGCGTAGGCAGGCCTCCCACTAGGTGGACAGACGACATTGTGCGCGTCGCAGGTAACCGGTGGATGCAAATAGCCAATTGTCGTTCATTGCGGCGTTCTAAGGGGGAGGCCTATGTTCAGCAGTGGACGTCTTCCGGCTGATGATGATGATGATTAATTGCACCGTGAAATATATCGCAGACAGTCCTTTAAAGAGTGGTTTTATTTAAAGAAAACTTGCAATATTTCATATGGGTCATTGATCTTGCTCGCCTTTTTATAAATTAAAGTGTACCTACATCTCGCAATCCTTCATGCTTAAGTAAAAGGCATTTAGTTAAGTGCCCGTGGGAGCAAGTAGCGTTTAAGGCAATGACATTTTTAAAGTTTTCTATTCCGTCTTTAAGTGGCACGGCCTGAATTCTACCGGCTACAAAATATGTATCAAGACATTATTAAATACAATAGTCTGCCGCGGTCTCACATAAAAATCTGCCGCCAAGCAACAGTGTGTAAACATTGCAGTGTTCCGGTGTGAAGGGCCTATGTAGCTGGTGAAATCATCGGACACAAATTCAAATATCTTTATTAGGTATGCATAGGCCTCACGGGGGCTCTTACATATTGTCATTTTTTTAAACTACCACCGTATCGTAACGCGGCCTCTGCTGAGAAGATCTGGCATGAAACTCAGCGGGCGTGTCTTTTTTCAATTATATAAAAAAACAATATTACAATATATATGTATATGTTAGATTATAAGCTTGTAAGAGTACTGCAGTTCAAGCCCACGCAGCTTTATCCTCCAGGTAATCCTTTTTTTGTTGTTTTTTTGTTGTTTTTTTTTTTTTGTTGGGAATGATAGACGCTTTTGGCCGCAGATGGCCATTACAGCTTCACCGGGCAATAGGAGGCGAGCGCTTGAAGCGCTCTAGCCTTTACGGCAGAAGGAGCGACGAGCTCAAGGGCACCTCAGGGAGGCACGGCCTCGGCTTGGGCTGTCGCTTAAGAGAGGGCTGAGTTTACCACCGGTTCACAACGCGCCCCCACTGAGAAGAACCGGCAAGAAACTCAGTGGGGTGATGCACGTCGTAGAGGTCGCATACGTACGACCCTACGGCCTCGCCGGCGAGACCGGTGTCTGATAGCTAGTGTAGCATACGGTTGTCGGGGAGGGTTCGGCGCATCCCGGTCCAATAGGACCGCCATGGGGTCAGGAGGGTCGAGCAGGACGTGCCGTGGTCTGCGGCGCGAGTCAGAAGGACTAGGGGCGTAATCGGCGGCGGCGCGGATTAAACTGTTCGCGTGACGGGACGCGGATTCAAAGTAGCGTTTCGACGCTTCTTTGAGGAACTTACGAAGGGGATCTAACTTGAAATCGGAATGCAGATCTACGTTCCGCATGTACCACGGGGCACCGACGGCACGTCGGAGGAAACGATTCTGGATAACCTGGAGGCTATCGATATGGGTGCGGGCGGCGTGCGCGAAAACTACACTCGCGTATGTCATGATAGGGCGAATGCAAGCTTTGTATAATGTCAATTCATTTCTAAGCGACATTTTACTCCGCTTGCAGAGAAGGGGATACAGGCGACCTAATACGAAAGCCGCTCGATTGCGGACGGACCTAATGTGCGGGCCGAAAGTCATGGCGGAGTCCAAGGTGACTCCGAGGTACTTAACCTTCCTAGTCCAGGGGATAGGGCGATTGAATAGGGATATTGGGGCCAGTCGTCTGTTGGGCCGAAGGCTCCGCGCGGAGAACATATTGGCGGGTCCCCGGGGAAGATCACCGCGGCCTCCAGGTAATCCGAGATTTTATAGTAGCCTTTTTAAGACAAATGGCTCTTAAAGGTAGTTTTGAATTTGTTTATTGGTAGATCTCGTATATCCTGGGGCAGTTTATTATAAAAACGTATACCTTGACCCATAAACGAATTGTTAATTCTGTGGAGACGCGTGCAGTGTCTCCCGAAGGGTCGGCACCACGCTAGCGATTCTTCTGGTGTTCCTAGCGTCTATAGGCTGCGGTGACTGTTCACCATCAGACGGACCACATGATTGCTTGCCACCTTGGTAGTAAAAAAAAATCCTTACCTTAATCTGACTCTTTTGGACAGAGACGGACAAGACTAAAGTAATTTCATTAGCAAAAGATAATCTCCTTTGTAGTACAAGAAATTAAAACTTTTGACATGAAATTAAAATGAATTTGATTTATGTTTATCATTAAACTATCCATCACTTTCCTAACTGACACCTAGTAATTACAAAACAAGTAATAGGACCGTTTAAATTAATTATTAGAGATTTATACGAGGATAAGTTAATTGCCGAATTGATTTGATAAATTCGTATTATAGTTATTTATTAGTTTACAATATTCTTTTTGACTGAATTCCCGAGAAGGAGAGCTATGTTTTTCGAGTGTGTGTATTTATGTATGTATGTCTGTAGCCTCCGTGGCGCAGTAGGACACCGCTAACTGGAGGTCATGGTTTCGAAACCCGCGGAGGCCAACTTTGAGTAGTTGTTCCTTACTGGCTAGGACAATGCAGGCCGATCACCTGATTGTCTGTAAAGTACGAGGATCTATGCGTCGAATGGGCATGTAAAAAGTCGGTCCTGCGCCTGCGTCTTCCGTCTCATCGGATCGGAAGAGAGAGAGCACTTGTGCACTATAATATCTTCCGCGTAGATGGTTGATCTTGTGAAAGATTGGCCGCTGTGGTCATATCGGCCAGGAGGACATTATGTACGTCTATTTCTTTGTTACGCCTTACAGCCTAAACGGTTTTGACTTTGACATATAATATGCTGTTAGTTTCGTCTTAGTTAATTCTCGGTATTCTACAGGATGCAT
The DNA here is from genome assembly GCA_911728495.1 of Furcula furcula. NCBI lineage: Eukaryota > Metazoa > Arthropoda > Insecta > Lepidoptera > Notodontidae > Furcula > Furcula furcula. Next base: position 5,956,066 of record OU452243.1, read on the forward strand.
TTTGGAGAGTGTGCGCAGGAATTGTATGACTTGATTCCACCATCCCCCTTCTATCATCGGACGACGAGACGCACTGCGCATACACACCCTTATGTGGTGAAAGTGCCTTCAGTCCGGACTAAACGATTTGCCTCTTCGTTTATAATAAGGACAGCTAAGGATTGGAACAGTTTGCCTGCGTCGGTTTTGCCGACCGATTATAATGTAGGTGTCTTCGAGGCTAGAGTGAATAGGCTTTACCATCTTCGATTGCGTCGTCACTTTCCATCAAGTGGGTCTGCAGTCAAGCACTAGCTTAGGTATGTTGAATAAAAAAGTTGTGGGGGTGACATAGGCTATTATATATGTCGGAAACACGTTTAACATCCTTTTTTTTAAACTTTACATGATCACCTGAATACAGAAACACAATCTCACTCATGCACACTAGAATAACACACGAGGAAACTACCAGCATAAGGTCTCGAATACGCACTGAAGCCCTACCTACCTACCTAGAGTGGCCTCCACCTGCCCCTTACAGCCACCCCTGACCGACCGCTTCCTATCTCGACCTTCTATCAACCTAGTAACCAAACCCACCGGAATGCAGATTGCAACCTCTAGATAAATGGACTACACGAGCCAGAGAGGACAACTCATCGCACAACTACTCAATATGAAATCTCACAGGAAACTATCACAATCTAAACCAACAGCTGCAGTACGTTAGCTCACCAACACCGACCTTCACTGTAGACTCTCTTCTGTCTTACCGATCCCTGTTTTCATATCTGTCAACTGTAACAATCACTGTAACCGTCTTACCCAACGAACCTCACATAAAGACCACAACACACACTAACACATACACACATAGACACACACTACTGTAACAATCTTGCCCAGCTGGTCCCTCTAGGAGGCCACTGTAACCGTCTTGCTCAGCGAACCTCACATATGGACCACAACACACATTCACACACAGAGACACACACTACTGTGACAATCTTGTTCAGCTGGTCTCTCAAGGAGGCCACTGTAACTGTCTTGCCCAGCGAACCTCACATAAGGACCATAACACACACACACACACTTAACAAATAATCCCACACCAACTAAGGCTTCCCTTTGATCATCTCATATGACAGCGTGGACTTGATAACCTGACATCTTGCTATATCATCATCTCGTATGATGACATAACCCTCCACACACACACAGTGATGTTCGACCTCATGCAAACCACCACTGGCTAAGGCGTCCCTTCGACCAGCTGTTTGTCATCTCATATGACAGCGTGGACCGGACAACCTGGCACCTCATCACGTCATCATCTCGTATGATGACTTCACCCTCCACACACACAGTGATGTTCGACCTCATGCAAACCATCACTGGCTAAGACGTCCCTTCGAGTAGTTGTCATCTCATATGACAGCGTGGACTGGACAACCTGGCACCTTAACATGTCATCATCTCGTATGATGACATGACCCTTCACACACACAGTGATGTTCGACCTCATACAATACAAGCGACCATGTACTAGACCACCGACCACGCCACGCCATCCCAAACTAGATTAATCAGCACAAATCACTCCCTTTGAGATCACCGCACCAACTATCTCAAGATCCCAAACTACTACTCGCAATACTCTCTACGGGATCATCACTCTGACTGTCGCATGATCACAAACTAGACTACTCGCAATACAAACTACTCTCTACGAGATCACCACGCTGACTCTCACGAGATCCCAAGCTATATACGACTCACAGCACGAACTACTCTGTAGACTATACTGTGTTCATTCTACAAAGTACTTAGCTCTCAATATCCACTGATCGTTTCCCGAATAACTGAACGTAGACTCTCGTCTGGATCCTCACGCTGGACTCAATGCTACACCTCACTGATTCACTAGGAAATATCACGATAGACTCTCCATTATAATTTACGATCATCATCAAACATAACCATACTACTTTTCCAACCATCACACTTGTTATGTCATTGTCAACCAATCACCCGAACTAATGTCATGGCGTCACGTCAAACATGACAGTTGACATCTCGTAATAAAGATGTGCCGGCACGGCCTTCCTGACTTCCTCACGTCCTCGTGAGGTGCAACACCAAAAGGTAGGGACAGTCTACGAAAGTAGTAACCCGCTCGGCTATCCTGGCCCATTTCGAAGATTTCAAGATCGTAGAAAACCAAAAAGAATCAAAATTCTAAATCATCTTGACAATTCAAAGACAAAAGGTTCCTATTACCAGTCAAAAGACTTTAACAGGCTATGGTTACCATCGAGCAATTCTACAATTTTAGACGGTCCCTTCATCCAACTTTTCCTCTTTTGCAATATACCAGTGCATCTTTTGAGTAACTCACAATGAGTCTGGCCCAGGAAACACTATCCGTCCAATGTACACTACCAATGGAAATCAAAACATGTCGGATGTAAAAGTGAACAGGCCTAGAGTGCTCTCGCAGTCGGTATCCGGCTCTCAGATATCAACCCATAAAGTCAAATGCAACCTCAAAATTGCTGTTGCTGTAGTGGCATGATCACTAAATTAACTTTCCAGACTATAACAACACACACAGCGGATGTTCCATACCGCTACAAAGGTCTATCGTACCGTACCACACCTATGGAATCTATGTCACTCCAACTGCTACATCACTAAACGAACCTTTGGTATTGAATTCAGCACTACATAATGTTTCATCAGTCACACGTTTATTCAGATTAACGTCTCACAGTCTCGAAGCAAAACGCCAGATGGCAAAAGCGGATAGGCCATGAGCCAATCCCACTTCTGATGTCGGAAACACGTTTAACATCCTTTTTTTTAAACTTTACATGATCACCTGAATACAGAAACACAATCTCACTCATGCACACTAGAATAACACACGAGGAAACTACCAGCATAAGGTCTCGAATACGCACTGAAGCCCTACCTACCTACCTAGAGTGGCCTCCACCTGCCCCTTACAGCCACCCCTGACCGACCGCTTCCTATCTCGACCTTCTATCAACCTAGTAACCAAACCCACCGGAATGCAGATTGCAACCTCTAGATAAATGGACTACACGAGCCAGAGAGGACAACTCATCGCACAACTACTCAATATGAAATCTCACAGGAAACTATCACAATCTAAACCAACAGCTGCAGTACGTTAGCTCACCAACACCGACCTTCACTGTAGACTCTCTTCTGTCTTACCGATCCCTGTTTTCATATCTGTCAACTGTAACAATCACTGTAACCGTCTTACCCAACGAACCTCACATAAAGACCACAACACACACTAACACATACACACATAGACACACACTACTGTAACAATCTTGCCCAGCTGGTCCCTCTAGGAGGCCACTGTAACCGTCTTGCTCAGCGAACCTCACATATGGACCACAACACACATTCACACACAGAGACACACACTACTGTGACAATCTTGTTCAGCTGGTCTCTCAAGGAGGCCACTGTAACTGTCTTGCCCAGCGAACCTCACATAAGGACCATAACACACACACACACACTTAACAAATAATCCCACACCAACTAAGGCTTCCCTTTGATCATCTCATATGACAGCGTGGACTTGATAACCTGACATCTTGCTATATCATCATCTCGTATGATGACATAACCCTCCACACACACACAGTGATGTTCGACCTCATGCAAACCACCACTGGCTAAGGCGTCCCTTCGACCAGCTGTTTGTCATCTCATATGACAGCGTGGACCGGACAACCTGGCACCTCATCACGTCATCATCTCGTATGATGACTTCACCCTCCACACACACAGTGATGTTCGACCTCATGCAAACCATCACTGGCTAAGACGTCCCTTCGAGTAGTTGTCATCTCATATGACAGCGTGGACTGGACAACCTGGCACCTTAACATGTCATCATCTCGTATGATGACATGACCCTTCACACACACAGTGATGTTCGACCTCATACAATACAAGCGACCATGTACTAGACCACCGACCACGCCACGCCATCCCAAACTAGATTAATCAGCACAAATCACTCCCTTTGAGATCACCGCACCAACTATCTCAAGATCCCAAACTACTACTCGCAATACTCTCTACGGGATCATCACTCTGACTGTCGCATGATCACAAACTAGACTACTCGCAATACAAACTACTCTCTACGAGATCACCACGCTGACTCTCACGAGATCCCAAGCTATATACGACTCACAGCACGAACTACTCTGTAGACTATACTGTGTTCATTCTACAAAGTACTTAGCTCTCAATATCCACTGATCGTTTCCCGAATAACTGAACGTAGACTCTCGTCTGGATCCTCACGCTGGACTCAATGCTACACCTCACTGATTCACTAGGAAATATCACGATAGACTCTCCATTATAATTTACGATCATCATCAAACATAACCATACTACTTTTCCAACCATCACACTTGTTATGTCATTGTCAACCAATCACCCGAACTAATGTCATGGCGTCACGTCAAACATGACAGTTGACATCTCGTAATAAAGATGTGCCGGCATATATTTATATATATAAAAAAAAATGGCATCTTAAAAGATGATGAAGTGGACGTCTTGTAGCTGCCGACGACTAAAGTCGTCAGCAGCTACAAGACGTCCACTGCTGAACAAAGACCTGCCCCTTAGAAGGGCGGGTTGCCATAATCCCCACGCTTGGCAGGCGTCTTGGGGATCACAGTACACATTGGTAGGTAATCCAATTGAAAGACGCTGCTGCCTGTCTTCGTTTCCCCCTTGTCACCTCTTCCGGACACCCCACGGGAGGAGATGTGAGGGTGCTATATTTACCCTGACATCCCACGGGTCCTAGGTGAATAAAGTAGACTCACTAATTCTACATGATGACCTACTAGGTGGTAGGTACCACCGCAGTGTCAGATATTCTGCCACCAAGCAGCAGCGTGTAAGCATTGCTGTGTTCCAGCGCGAAGGGCACTGTAGCTGGTGAAATTACCGGACACAAAGACTTAAAATTTAATGTGTTAAGGGTCGGCAATGCGCTACTGATTCTTCTGGTGTTGCTAGCGTCTATAAGCTGCGATGACTGCTTACCATCAGGCCGTACCATTGCTTGCCACCTTGGCTGTTAAAAAAGACTTAGCGAGCATCGCTTTGATGATTTGGTTCCGAGCGCGAGGTGATCGAAGAGGAATATTTTTGAAATGAAACTAATTTTACGGATTATATCGCGGTAGGAATATTTTTCCCACTTTGATCACCTGGGTGAATAAACCAAAACAAGCCCATTTTCAAAGTAATTCCGAGTGAATTCAGTACTAACAGCATTTCTATATACACTCTTTCATGTTTCGTCAATTTACGTACCTAATGGAAGTGACGAGTATGATATTGGTTTTTCCGTATATAGATGCCATTCCGTATATAAATTTACCGTGTGTCAAGCGATAAGTTTATTGCGTAGTCGTACCGAATCCAGGGAAAACTCTTTTTTAATCTATGTGTTAAAAAAATCTTATTGTTGATCGCCTTCATTTATCTTTATAAATCCAGTTTTTGCTTGTGTTTTTGAGATATTATTCCTCCAGAGCCTTTCTCTCCATCATCACCAGCCGGAAGACGTCCATAGGCCTCACCCTTCGAACGCCACAATGAACGATAATTGGCTATTCGCATCCATCGGTTACCTGCGACGCGTACAATGTCGTCTTGGACAGACGGTTAGGGGAGGCATGCTTACGCCTGACCCGGACGAGTACCAAGTGCGTTCCCGGGGCCCGTCGACACAGCGGGTTGAGGACACCGTGGGGTTTTAGTCGGTAGCTGACACTCTGTCAGTAGTCCGACATAACCCGCACCGCTACCCGCGGTGCGGGTATCCGTAATGGATTTCCCCACTTAAAAAAAAGGCATGCTTACGCCGCGTCTAAAGTAATAAATACTTGTTTTTAAATAATCTCATAAGGATTTTAAGATAATTATTAATGTTTAAAATTCAAACGCCACTATTTATAGTTTGAGTTAAGTTTTATACTTACAAAAGTATGTAAGTGCACGCTTAATTATTAATCCTTATAAATATGGGTGGGACAATAAGGTTAAACCTAATGGTTAGCAATATTTTTTAAAGCCCAATACCTACAGTATCCGATTACATTTTTCAGAATAAAATCCTAAAACATAATGTTATTATCTTATCGCACAAGAAAAACATTATTCTGTCAGTTGAAATATCACATGACGTATATTATAAAATCCTAAACCACTACCTACCTTTTTGGGTATAAATGCGATCCCTTAACAATTTATTGGGCCTGATACGATAAATAATATTGAGATAAGTTTACATTGCCGCGTATAAATCATGAATCCTTTTTTACCACGCCGTGTATAACTCAAGAATCCACTTATACCAACTGGTCCTGAAGTAGAGAAACGTAACACAGGAGATCATCTCTTTTTTTTTTTTCAAAATCTTCAATTTATTGGTATCACATAATGTTGTCTTTTATTTACGCGAACCGTATTTATTATAATACCAATAATAATGTTATTGGTATCAATAAAAAACATCTGTATACCTACAAATATATTTCTGAGACGAGATCAGATATTTAAAAAACATTGAGTTTTATTTGTATTATATACTAGCAATTTCCTGCGGCTTCGCCCGCTAATTTTTTTACAGAGTTTACCAACCCCTAACCCACCCCAAAGGTTGTTTTTTGAAAATTCGCGAAACACGTATTGATTTATTTTATTTAGAGAATCTTTTCAGTAAATTTCAAGTCAATCGAACCATAAAATAAAAAGTTTCATAAAAAAACACCCCATTTAACCCCTTTAAGCCCCCGTCGAATTTTCAAAAATCCTTTCTTAGTGGATGCTTAAGTCATAAGAAGAACCTACTGTCAAATTTCAACTTTCTAGGTCCAGCGGTTTGGCTTGTGCGTTGATGAATCAGTCAGTCAGTCAGTCAGGTCAAGTAATTTTATATGTATAGATTTATTCAAACATTTTTTTTGACGCACGTGTCTGTAGTCTAGTGGTTAGGTATCCCGGCCGCCATTCAATAGGTAGTGAGTTCGATTCCCAACCAACACAAACATTTGTGTGCATGAAAATGTCTGCTTTTCTCGTGTGTTGGTGTTTTTTATATGTATTTAAAAAAAAGTATTTGTATCAGTTACCTGGTTACCATAGTACGTATAAGCTATCGTCGTCGCGAAAATACGTGAGTTGGGCATGGAGATAGCGCCTCACAAAACCGAGGCGCTGTGGTTCCACGGCCTACCTAGGAGCCGGGAGCCACCGCCCAACTTGCGCGTCCGTGTGGGTGAGTCGGAAGTCAGGGTGGGGCCGTACATGAAATATCTTGGTCTCACCCTTGACAGTCGCTGGGGCTTCGAGGAGCATTTCGAGCGCCTGGTCCCCCGAGTCGACAGGGTTGCAGCGGCCTTGCACAGGCTGCTCCCCAATCTCGGGGGGCCGAGCGAGGAAGTTCGCCGCCTCTACGCCGGAGTCGTGCAGTCCGTAGTCCTCTACGGGGCGCCGAGGCTGGCCATTAGACGCTGTAGAACGAAAATCTACAGCGTCCAGCGGAGGATGGCACTGCGGATTGCACGAGGATACCGAACGGTGTCCTTTGAGGCGGCGACCATACTGGCACGCTTCCCGCCCTTAGACATCCTGGCGGGCATGTATGCGAGGGTCTATGACCGGATCCGCATCGCCCGCCAGAGTGGCGGAGGCGAGCCAGTGGCGCTCGAATCCATAAAGCGGCAGGAACGACACAACGCACTCACGACGTGGCGCGAGCGGCTCCAGCCGGAGCACATAGCGCGCAAACGCGTCGTTGAGGCATTCCTGCCGCATCTCGAAGCCTGGATACAGCGACGGAGCGGACGACTCACCTATAGGCTTACGCAGATAATCACCGGTCACGGTTGTTTCGGTGATTATCTGCATAAGATCGGACGTGAAGCGACGACGAGATGCTTCCACTGCGACCAGTCTGACTCCGCCCAACACACGCTGGAGGCTTGCCCCGCGTGGTCGTTGGAGCGTCGAGACCTGGTCGCAGTCATCGGATCAGACCTCTCCCTGGGCAGCGTAGTGTCGGCTATGCTGTCCGGGGATGCGGCGTGGGGAGCGATGGCCGCCTTCTGCGAGACTGTCATGTCCCAGAAGGAGGCCGCCGAGCGGGAACGCGAACGCGCTGATCCCGCTCGGCGACGAAGGCACAGGCCGCCACAAGTGGCGGCCGCCCGACGTCTCGCTCCCCAGCCCTGAGCCCGGGGCTATAAACAACGGGCAACCTTCGGAGTCGCTGGACGTTCAGGGTGTGGGCCCTTTGAGCGTCCATTGAGTACGGCGGCGACTCCGAGGAGGACGGCGGCGGGGTTGCGACCCCCGTCCCCGTGAGCACCGTGACAGGTTCCCGGGGGGCTACAATGCGCCCCCCGGCGGCGGGCTCAAAGGCAAGGCACTGAGGGGCCCCTGGTGCAGATCCCACCGGAGAGCCCTGGGGTCCCCCCTCTCATGTGCCGATGCGACAGCCGCGGGGGTTTTAGTGGGTAAGAATCCCACATACCCCGGTCGAGCCCCACAGCTCCCGGGGATCTTTGGAAGATTTCCCCCGCGTCAAAAAAAAAAAAAAAAGTACGTATAAGCTTTGCCTAGTTTGCCCAGATGTGTGGATTGTCCTAGGATATTATTTTTATTGTTTAAATAAGGAATTTAAAATAAAAAATTAAGGACGTTTACTTAAGTAGTATGAACCCTCAACTCAACAATACTCAACATAATTTTGGATTATACCTACAATGATGTTAAGTATTTTGTATAAAATAATTTACAAAAAATATAATTTGTGCTTATTAAAATAATTTACACAAATTATTGTGTAAATTATTTTAATAAGCTTATTTAAAGCTGTGTAATCGAGTTTAGCCTCATAATTTATTACGGGTGGAAACATCTGTAGACAATCCAGATATTTTAATTGTTCTCCTTAGGTAATCAAATTTTCTGATTTGTATACATTAAATCTAAAACAGCAGTGGACATCTTCAGGGATGTAGCATTCTAATGGTAAAATAATTTTTGAAATCGATCCAGTAGTTTTTGAGATTATAAAAATCTTTACTCTTTATAATAATAGAAAGTGTAGATCTAGATGTAGATACTCCAACAACGAATAAATAATACAATAAGTCAAAACCCGTCACGCCTTTTAGGTTGTAGGCCGTGCCAAAGAAATAGACGAACCTGAATACCTGAACGTGAGAACCTGAGTAGTATCACATCTACCAAGATAGATGGCGCCACCATCGAGTCCTGAATCTCGCAAGCGAAGTTCATCCAACTTGGAGAATATATACAACTTACTTATAAATACATTCTCTCGAAAATCTTAAGCCCTACTGGGGCATTCCGGCAAAAACAGATGTTAAGAAATAGATTAACCATTGCCATTTTAACCGACTTCAAAAAGGGAGAGGTGCTCAAATTGTCCCATATCTATTTACTCTGTTATCAAGAAGAAGTTCTCAAATCGTCGCATAATATGTATTTACTCTGTTATCAAGGATATTGTTTAAGCTATATTAACCCATTAACCTAAAACCGAAGTTGACGTACCTGACACGTAACCTTCAAACTTTCCCTTTGACCTATACAGACAGCAACTGTGCGTAGGCATAATTGTTTATTCATTAGCATGTCTGAAATCTCATTAATCACTCAATACCGGACAATGCCAGCTTCTGATTGATATCGGTACTCGCATCAATAAATTATTTAAGTATGTACCAACTAATCTTATTGGTATAATGGACTGGTCTGATTTATTTATCAAAGGTATCTTCAGGAAACCAAAGCTGAGTGTAATGTGTGTAAAAAAATAAACGGAATAGGTAATCAAACCATTAAGGATTTCTAACAGGGTTGCCTTTTTTTTAGTTTCTACAAGCGTTGCTATAAAATAATAATATTCTAGGACAATTCACACACGGTCATATGATCCCAAACTATGCAGAGCCTGTATTATGGAAACCAGAAAACTGATACTAATACTTATATCTATACTTTTTTTGTAAATACATACTGAAATAGATAAATACCACCCAGACACTTGGTGGGAATCGAACACACGACACGATTTTATTTTTCCTGTAAATTATAGATAGACATGTATTGTCCATAGTTATTTTTGATTTTCCCCTACACAAACTTCGGAGATAAGGGGAACTATTTTTTTTAATTATTCATTATCAACCAAAAGCTACGTGACGTTCACTAAAATAAACATCTGTTTTGAGATGTGCAAATAAAGCCCTTTCATATGATACCCCATTCGATATAGTAGACTCACTTTTAAATTTTGATGACCGATTTCGACCCCCCAAACAAAAAAAAAAGTTTTTTTCATTTCCGATGAGGTTGGGAAAGTAAGATCTAAAACTATTGCAAGTTTCATATCGATAGCGTCAACGGTTCTTGAAATATATAGGTGTAACAGACACGACGAAGACGAAATCTCACCATAAGGGTTCCTTATTTACCTTTTAGGTATGGAACCCTAGAAACTATACCTATGCGAAGCCGGGGCGGATCGCTAGTTATTTATAAAAACAGCTTCATCTCCTATTGATGATTAGTTAGCATCCAGAAAATTCTCACAGTCTGCTCAAAATCAAAACCAGGATATTATCTAACAAATGTTCACGACAACTAGAACCCACGCTTTCGACTTTCTTCTGTCGGATATAAATCTCCATTGTGCGCGTGAGTGGCGCTCGTGAGAGAATGCGTATGTTATACCATATTAGAGAATTTTGTTTAATGCTCTTTGAACGACGCGCGAATAATTAGCTGTTGTATGGTATGGCTTACGCAAACGCTTTTGTGTTTTGACAAATGACTACAAAGTAATAAAATCTTCGTCAACTAGCGGCGTTTCGGCTTTCGATACCCAATCTTAAAGAGTTGCAGTTACTGAAAGAGCTACCGGTTTTTATCACCTATTTTACTGGTTCGAAGAGTTTTTCTAGGAAATTCAGTCAGTATTAGTGCTTAAGAAATCTTATATGGAAAATATCTATTACAACTTTTTTTCTTGTAACAGTTGTAAATGTAGATCGTTGAATAATCTAAATCAATCCAAAATGTTAATGGAATCGTCAACAAAATTGTCTCAACTTGTATTATAAATAGCAAAGTAAATCTTTCTAACTTTAACTTTCTAGTTGACGATCTCAAAGTAATTAAACATGAAAATTAGATTACAAACTTAATTATGAATAGTTCAAACTAAACAAAACTTTCTTATTTAAGCAACTTTGATTTAGTAGATCAGTTTTATTGGCATCTGCCAATGAAAAATCTAGTGGTAAGAGTAAAAACTGTTTTTAACCGACTTCAAAAAAGGAGGAGGTTCTCAATTCGTCTGTATATATTTTTTTTTCTATGTATGTTCGCGCATAACTCTGGCAATTATGAACCGATTTGAAAAAATCTTTCTTCCATCCATTCTTTAATCCGTTAATTGGGTCCCATAAAAAAAATATTGCTTAGTAATAAGTAGTTCCTGAAAAAACAAGAACGGTGACTGCGCACTGCGAGCTGCAAGAAAGCCTATATAGATGACGTTATGGTGCTTTTTAAGGACAAAAATGGTCATAACTCTGGTAAATATTTACCAATTTCAATGATTCTTTTTTTATTCGAAAGAAGAAACCACTGTAATGAACCTGTATGAATTTTATCACAACCGGATAAGAACTTCCTGGAGGACCATGAATGATATGGAGGAATCTATCTGGTAAAAACCATAAAACTGATGTTCTCCTTTACATTTCTCTGATAAATATGAACCGATTTCGATGATTCTTCTTTTATTCGAGAGAGTAAACTACTATGATGATTCCATGCAAATTTCATTACGATCGGACAAATTGTTTCTGAGTTTCTGAAGAAACATGAATTATGTAAAAGTATGTAGACGATAATGTGAAATCATAATGATGTCATAACCTACCTAGATCATTTTACCGTCTACGATGGTTCAATCTTTATGTATGAAAATATCACTAAAAAAAAAAAAAAAAAATATATACAGACGAATTGAGAACCTCCTCCTTTTTTGAAGTCGGTTAAAAAGTATAAAACAAAATATTTAAAAAAAAATTGAACCGACTTCAATAACACTAAAAAGTATAAAATAATTTAAATATTATTGAAGTTGGTGCCAAATATACACAGCAGGTACGCTAACACCAACTTCTTTAATATTTAAATTATTTTATACTTTTTAGTGTTATTGAAGTCGGTTCAATTTTTTTTAAAAATATGTTTTAAAACAATACTTACCCATTGTTCGTTCACAATATACATTAGTTAGTATATAAATACTTTTTATTAATTATTAGGTACTTTTTATTCTTCATTCTTCTAAGGGCCTTTGTTCAGCTGTGGACGTCTTTTGGCTGGTTAAGATGATGAAGAACTAGATTAATGATCGTTATCTCTAATTGACGTTTGTAATGTAAGTGCGCCAGTAAATAACGTTAATTCTAATACCAAAAAAACAAAACTAATATGTAGGTTCTGCTTCGAAAAAAAATGGTCAGTATTTCTGTTTTACGAGAAAAAAATCATGTTTGCCGAGCAACGCTTAGATATCTTTCAGTTAAAAGTTTCATCTGGCAGTCATCTGGCGTTCTTGGAATTTGTGTACCGGAATGAAAAAGCGCAGACGGGGAGAAATGAACGGACAAAAGATGAGCTCTCATCTGTGAAACAATAGAAGTGTTTTTAGCGTTCCGTAAAACGTTGGAAGAATGCTCGGTTCATGTAACACTAGTGTGGCCTACTTTACAAAGACAAAGACATTTATTTGGCCATGCAACAATAAGACACAATTAACATACTTACATATAAAAAAAAACAAACAAAAAAAAGTACCAAAAAAGTAATTGCAAGAATGTGCCCATGGCTGGACCAAAAAGGTTCCAGATCAGCGTTATTGCCAAGCAAAAGAGCTTGGCGCTGGTTTTCATCTGGACCTAGTAGGTCCACGGATGTCAAGCAGTTGATATATAATTTTAACTTTACGGTCAACATTATTTAAAAAGGAAAAATTATTAGATTTCTGGAAGTGGTTCTAAATGATTCCACTCCATTGGATTGTCAACACGCTTCGCATGCGTAGCATGGTATTGACATCAGTATTATTTTTACGTAATATTTTTAGGCTGTTTTAATTGTTGTGTTTTTTAGTCTTTCGTTTGACTTCTTAGTAAGAAAAGGAGTGGATAATGACCGTGAGCTGTGTGAACCCAGTTAATGTAAAAAGAGATGTTCCAAAATGTATGAAGCCTGGGCTAGGACTTTGTACACTATACTCTAAAATAGGGAAACACACATAAAACAGTTTTTAACTATCCATTTACTTTAATTTGGCTTTGTTAGCTTGTAAAACTTAAGAATTTTTACTTAAAATTGCAACACATAACCAAAAACTGGCATGGCGGAAAAGTGTCACTGTCATGTGTCATTTTTATTATCAATGGCGTTAAAAGTATTTTTATTACAGTACTCTTTGTATTTTTGTTTCTGTTTTCTCATGCATCATTTTAATAATTAAAATATCAATGATAATTAATTCGCTTCATACAATACACGCACACAACCAGTGGCGTGCACAGAAAGTAGGCAAAAATATCTGCGAGTTATCATTACTCTTAAGCTATTTGTTAGTGTGCCACCACGAATATCCTTAAATGAACTAACATTACTAACGTATCCATATACATTTTAAAACATCACGTCTATACCATGTCAGTACAAAATATTTTTAAATTAACATTATTTAGAGAAATCGTAGGGTAGGCAAAGTCTTTTTGTTTGTATAGACCCCCTGAATAATCTTATTACAGTTTTTAATTGCAAATTAATATGTCTATAGAATTTGCTAACTTATGGATATTTAACATGGTATACTAATATTCATACAATCGGTTAAATAAGCTGAATAAGTTTCTTTGCCTACCCTCTGTGCACGCCACTGCACACAACCAACTGTGACAAGTGTGACAGCTGCAGTAGCTATTGACAGCTGGCTGGCTGACAGTTTAATTCGACATCAGTGAGACGCCATCTTAGGACGCCATGTTGAATATAGATATAGAATACATGATAATTATAATTAAAATTACAACAATAATAGTAATTTAAACGAAATATTAATATATTTCCCGGATTCTATGGATTTTTCTCGATTTTTTGAGGTGGTGTACATATTCCTAGCCCATTTTGCAACAACTCCTTTGTACAAAAACTTGGGAATGTGATCGTGAAGTCGATAAATGTTAAGTAAAAGTGCGAATCTTCTGAATCATTACCATTCGTCAGCTTACCTCTCCTATTGCTCGTAAAATGAATATCACGCAGTTTATACCGCACTCTATCATAAAGGTTTTTCACTATTTTTCTTGGTCTTTTTTTCTGAAGCCCTTACTACTTTTTTGAACTCGATCGCAATGTCTGTTGTTAGTTTGTGGGTATTAAATTCTGTGCCTTTGCATTTACGATGCAGCTGCTTTTAAATCCAGATCTTCAGATCAAAGACTAGCAATCAATTTGCGAATGAGTACTTATCAAGACGTCACTAACAATTTGAAAAGGTGACTCTCTATCAAGACCCCTCAAACATTTTGAGAATGTGAATCTCTCTATCAAGTCTCAAAAAATTTGCGAATGGGACTCCGAGGAGGACGGCGGCGGGGTTGCGACCCCCGTCCCCGTGAGCACCGTGACTGGTTCCCGGGGGGCTACAATGCGCTCCCCGGCGGCGGGCTCAAAGGCAATGCACTGAGGGGCACTGAGGCCCTGGTGCAGATCCCATCGGAGAGACCTGGGCCGATGCGACAGCGGGGGTTTTAGTGGGTAAGAATCCCACATACCCCGGTCGAGCCCCACAGCTCCCGGGGATCTTTCGAAGATTTCCCCCCCGTCAAAAAAGAAAACTAGCTATATACTATTGACGCCCCCCATATAGTGATGGAGTCATCTGTGGCTATAGTCAAGGTCTGGGTAAAATTTGAGTATATATTATGATATGCAAGAAGAAAGGATCGACGACGCTATGAACAGAAATAAACGACGATTACTTTTCATAAGCTCCTAAAAAAGAAATATGTAGTTAAATAATTAAATGGTTGGACGCTCACACGTCTAACTTGCTTCGTAGCCCACTTGCAAGTAATAACAATTGATATGATGTTTATATAAATAAATTAATTAAGCATTCACTTGCCGCAAGGTCGTGGGAACGCAAGACCTAGTTACAGATCTCTGCAGGTTGAAGGTGCTGTATGCATAATGACTTCAGACTAAACGTTATATAAACGCTGTGACTTTGGTCACAATTTGAGTTACCACATCGATATATATTAGAGACTATCAAATCGCATATAAAAAATGTAAGCTTAGGGTTTAAACATACGCCGATACGTTTCGAGAACCCTTCGACGGAACGACGAAAATTACCACATTTACTCGAAATTTACCGGTTGAGTGCCTGTTCCATGTTTAAAACCAAAACTATTAAAGGCAACTTTACTTAAAACAGGAGCATAATGCCATTCGAAAGGAGTACAACGCCAAAATGAGCACAAAGCTACTTGAAGGAAGCACAACTGCACTCGAGGGGAGCACAACATCTCTCGAAGCGAGCACAACGCAACTCGAAGGAAGCACAACGTCACTCGAAGGGGGCACAACGCTACTCGAACGGAGCACAACTCCGCTCGAAGCGAGCACAACGCAACTCGAAGGAAGCACACCGCCACTCAAAGGGAGCACAACACCACTTGAAACAAGCACAGCGCCACTTGAAGGGAGCACAACGCCACTCGAAGGGAGCACAATGCTATTTAAAGGGAGCATAACACTGGCAATATCTCTGCAGTCGCGCCACTCTTATTGGAGCAGGGGGGGGGGGGATTCCCATTGTGCTCTCCCTCTTTTAGACAATACGTTTGGTCATGTTTCGATATTGTTAGATGTTTCTAACATGCTTAGCTTCAATGTATCTCGCAGCGACTAACCTCGTGCGTGTGAAACACCCCTACACTTCACACCCACTACACATTGTTGCAACAACAATAGCAGCTTCTGGCTGATGGAAGATTGCTCATTCTTGTCGGTTTTGCAACGCCACCGATGCTCGCCATTGTAAACGAGTTTGAAGTGACAAATTACTTCGAACAACGCTTTGATAAAAACAAATTAAATAACGTTATTTTTACCGTTCTTATGGTTAATACACACAGGGATGATTAGCTATTTTTACTATTATAAATTAGGCACATTTCCATCAAAAATATTTCATTGCTGCTGCAATGTGCACACGCACATTTCTTCTGACTAATAAGTCAGAAAAAAAAAAACGATCACAACCTTGTTACCTATGGTAATAACCATAGGTAACAAGGTTGTGATCGATTTTTTTTTCAAGTCAATGGAGTTAAGAAAAAATATTTATTTATTTTACAAAAACTGAACTCAACTATATAACAGCAGGTATAAGAGTGAAAAATACAATATTTGTTACTAGGAAATGTTTATTTCTATTTAGACATCGTAATGAATATCCCCAAATTAGTAGGTAGAGAGAAGATACAGCGTTTCTCAGAAATGTTATTTATCTACGGGATCCGGAGGATTATGCAATATATTTCGTCGCAACTTCTTTTTCCTTATTTACTTGTTATTATTGAGTAAATAATGATTTCATTATTATTATGAATTACTTATGAAGTTCTATGGAGTCTTGATTAGTATGTGTACTTTGTGTCGTTAGTAAATTGTATGTATTACAATAAAGATGAAATCTGAAAAATCAATTAGAAAATAAATATTTATCTAATTGAATTAAAATTAGTAGTTAAATCTTTTATTATTTCTCAATCCTTTACTAATGCTCTATAAGCTTCATTGATTCAATGCGTCATAAGCTGCGTCTCCAGCGGACTCCAAATGTGCGGTCGGTGTGAACGTGTCTCAGGGTCGTTCGGGCACACGTTGGCTCGGCTGAGCGTGCCTAGGTGTGCACTGTTCGTCTAGTGTGGTGTGGACGGTGGTTTATTGGCTCAAGAGCCAGCCTTTACGGAAGACAGCAGATATTTCATCACCTGGCGGCTCGACATGCCTCGCGAGCCACGGCTCGGGGTTTCCGGGAAAACTCTGAAGCTGCCTAGCCGCGGTCACGAGTCAAAAGGCAGCCGCGCGAGCGCGTGCGGCCGGTGTAGACCCAGCTATTTACGTACCTACCATACGTGTCTGCCAATCTAATAGATTATTATCAAATATTATCTGCATACAAAGCTAAGCTCTTAATATGTCTACGTATGCTATTGATTGCAAGCAAGGAGAGTTTAAACGCTGAAGACGTTGGAGTCAATGAATTTTCTAATGTAAATGCCATGCCAATTAGTCTATTAATAAGTTCATATCGGATTATAACTAGATTTATTGAGTATTATCGTTGATCTATCAGATTAAAGTGACTTTAAATTCAGCATTTAATTTATCTAAGTACCTATAGATTTTCGTTCGGATTGATGTTATTAAACTTTATGGACAAATCTATATATACTTAAGTACATTACTATTTTATCATTATGTTTAAGAACTCAAGCAATTTTATATCAATTTATTATACCGGTGTCATTCCATTGACATTGATAAGGTAAATGTAGGTATTATTACTATTACGGGTATTACCGGCCCCGTAACGAAATGAGTGGTGACCTTTAAAATATGTACCTACTTATATTATGATGACGTCACTTAAAGCTGATAGCCGGTATTGTCTTTATACTTATTATATTTAAAATCCTCTAATTACTTTAGGTGGAAAACTAGAAAGGGTGAAAAATTCTATTTAGGCCCAAGTACACCTACAAAAAAACGTCCGTTTATTTCAGCAAATTATCTATTTAACTACTTAACAGTCCTTAACGTTGACCAGGGGTGTCGAGCTAGGTTAAGATAATGGACTGTTAAGGGTCCATAACCCCTTGGGTGAAAAATAGATAATCGATTCTTTAATGTTGTCTTTACACACACTGAACATTGAAACGTTGAACATCGAAAGTTGTCACATTGAAATCAAACTACTTTTACGGATTTTATCGCGGTTTAGCACATAGCTGATGTGAAACACCGACGCTGTACGAAGTCTCCAGTATGTGAACACGTTCAGGATCGCACCCACCATTATATTAGATTTGATAAACCTCATATCCTCGCAAAAGAACACCGATTTATACCTAGGATGATTCGTGAGGCTATTGAAATCAAAAAACATCCTAATTTCAATAGATAAGATGGTTGGGTGTTACCACCGGCTTGGGATCCTGTGATAAATATAATTAAATCCAATATCAATCAAAATACTGCACGGCCTCAAGAAGGTACTGTAAGCTCTTACTGCGTAGATCGGACCAACAATAATAACTAAGAAGACCTGAGGGTACACCGGCATAATTGTGACATAAGGACGTTCAACATCCCAGTCCTCCCGTGACCATGGGTGCTGCAAAGCATTCGAAACGTCGGGATAGGAAAATCAAAAATAAACCGCGATAAAATCCGTAAAAGTAGTTTGATTTCAATGGATTCTTTGCTGAAATAAAAAGACGTTTTTTTATCGGTGCACTTGGGCCTTAGTCCGTCATTTAAGTTATCATATAATATCGGACACGTATTTTTACTTTTGACAAAAAAATACGAAGATATAGTGCATTGAAATTCCCCGTCACGTCACGTCTATTATTTTATACTATGGCGTGATATTAGCCCCCACTCCCGATGCTCTAACTTTGTCAATTTCAACTGATTTGTTCAATAATAAAATACGTATCCAATAATTTTTGATAATATAAGACGGACTAATAAGAATTACTCTTTTTTTACCCAGTCGTCATACCCAATTTCGCCTAATGGAGGGTAGGTAGGTTATCTTACCGTTGACGGCTGTTCAGCGGGCGAGGAGTATTCATAAGGCTGCATTGCACCGTCACCCGAGACATACGTTAATAATTTTTGAGTCCGGTAACCATCGATATACTATACCGGTAACGTCAATTGCTGCAACGCCGTTCACAGCGTAACACGGAATGTTGGCATTGCTGCTTAGCGGCAGTATATCTGACGTTGCAGTACCCACCTGGACGATCAAGGAGGTCCTTTATGCAATGAAGGGCACTTTATCAAGGGATGTCCCTTGTGCAAGTAAAACTAACTTTTTTATTGTTAAGGAGGTAACCTTCAAAAGGTATCCGGTCTACGTAGGGGTGGAGGCCGGGGTATGTTGGATTTTTACCCACTAAAACAGGGTTAACCTTTATGTATCAACCTTAGAGGAGATACAACTGGAGATAGCATGATGCGCTAACCCCTCTGCCAAATTTTGTTCATATGTTCAGGTCATTCTTTATTTGTGTGTGTATCTTTTTGAATGTGTTGCGTGTTTATTATAGTGTGGGTACGCGTGAAATTGTATCTGTGTGTGTTTACTTCGCCTCCCGCACCCCGCAAAAGTGCCACGAGAAATTTGTTCGGCGAATCGACGCGATACTAGCTCCATTCTAATTACTCTGAGGTATCAACGTGCCATTTTTAAAAAGCAATGAATGTTTAAAACGGCCATAGACGTGTCTTCAAATAATTTTGATTTCGTAATTATTGTGAAAAAAAAAATACTAAATACACCCTACTAAACCACTCCACGCACTCCACCTGAAGTTTTGAGACAATTTTCTTAATGGGTCTCAGGAGACCGTTGAGCTGGTAGCTCTTTCTGCCAACGTATAGGCTATACAAAGAGGTAATGTCGCCAGTCTTAGGTACTTTTTCCTCCCAGTGCGGCGACAACTTGGAGGAAGTTTTTTACCTAGTTTAAGTATACATATTTGTAAATAAACTGCAAATAGTTAAATCGAAAAAAAAATCTTTTTTTTTTGTCTCAGTGCATAAATAAACTGTGTGATCGGTGGCGTGCCGAAAATATTTTGTCGCGTGCCATCGATGGCACGCGTGCCATTGGTTCGCCTCCATGCACTAAAACCTCCCCGGTGGTTTGCATCGACGTTAAAGAGAGACTCCGCGCCAGAGTCGCTGCAGCACCAGATAATCGCTGTAGCACGTCCTGGGGGGACCAGACTCTGCGACGATGCACGCTCCCGCCGATACCCTGGCGGTGCTAGCGACAACGCAGAGTCTACACCGCGCCGTCGCCCGCATAGGGGAAGTAAAACTACTTAACAAAAGTCGTTGTTAGAAAAGGTTTTAGACGTTCGGTCGTGCGTGCGGGCTAAACGGATACCACCGAGCCGTAATTTTTATCATTAAGACATCTTCCATTGTGGTTGTATGAAAGTGATTGCGTTTATATTATTAACACTCTTTTATTAGCTTGACCTGTATGTATGTATGTTTGTATGTAACTATGTATGTATGATGGTAAAGGAATATTGCGATGCAATTTTGACCCACTTCTACACGTCCAAATAATTTGAAATTTTGCACATGTAACAATACAATAATATGGTATCATCGAGCTGATCAGATGCTGGGGCTCGAAGGTGGATAAGGGAACCCTTGGATGGTAATGGTTGGATGGTAGTAGTAGTAGTAGTTTTATCTGTGGAAACTTTTAAATGGCTTTCACATATTTATTAGTACTTAATACTTGTATATTAGCCGTAAGTTTTCCTAATAAGATAAAATAAATAAATAAATAAATAAATAAACACATCGAGTTTGGGCTCATTTGATTTGTTTTAAAGAGTTCTTTTCACTTTAACCATTAATGAGGACCTGATGATGCGACTGGAAGGTGGGGGACGGAACCCTGGAATGGCTACCAGTAAACACATCGAGTTTGAGCTCATTTGATTTGTTTTAAAGAGTTCTTTTCACTTTGACCATTAATGAGGACCTGATGATGGAACTGGAAGGTACACATTTTCTGAATAACAGCTTAACATTTCTTTCCAATTTCAAGTAGGTAAGTAAGTACTTTTAACGACATGACATGACAATAATTTGTCATCAGTGAATACAGAGAAAAAGCGCCCCACGCTTTCACACTTAAATATAATGATTAATGACAAACACGGGGTAGAAAGAAAGAACGAGTTTCATAAATTATTTATTACTTTTTAGTGCAGTATAGGTACTTTGTAAAAGCGTGTATTTTTAGTTTTTTAAACTATGATTTTTTTTTATAGTTTAGTTTATCGGAGCACAGGTACCCGGTACATGCACTAACTTTCTTTATAAACTTAAAATACGGACAAAAGCTATAGTTCGTTGTCTTTTATGGAATTTAATGTCTTACAATCTCTTTACTTAAAGTTTCTACCCTACCCATTGTAGATATTCATGAACTCTGAAGATTTAATCAAGGGCTTTAAATTGTTGTAAAAACAGCTTTTAAATTAATTTATTACATACAAACCTTGCTCAAAGATTAATCATTCGAAAGTAAATAGATTATGCGGCGGGGTAGCAAGTTAGTTTTTTTTGTCTATCCATTCACTTGATTAGATTCTGACCGAGGGGTGACGGGTTAATGAATTAAGTTAGAGTAATGAACGCTACGGAATTTGAAAAATACTTGAAGTTTAAAATGCTTTAAACTTTGGTTAGTAATATTTTTTTGAAGTTGTAACTACCTCTACTAACTATTATACTTAGTCAATGCTAATACTATACTATTTTTATTACTGATTTCCATGAATTTTGAGAATCGTGTTTTTGATTTTTCTGGTGATCTTTAAGATTATACGCATATAGGCTGTCGCGTCCTACCATCATGGCATCTCATTTCTAATGGGATTCCTGCCGAGGTTCTTACCAAACTAGTAAGTGGGCAACAAAGATTATGTTCCGTATGAGTTATCCAACAATCATGCTTCGCTTTATAAGTAGACTAATAGGCT
The DNA here is from genome assembly GCA_911728495.1 of Furcula furcula. Taxonomy (NCBI): domain Eukaryota; kingdom Metazoa; phylum Arthropoda; class Insecta; order Lepidoptera; family Notodontidae; genus Furcula; species Furcula furcula. The sequence goes on from OU452243.1 coordinate 5,978,091, forward strand.
TTGCCATCCGTAAGGACCTGATCTATTCAGAGTTACCTTCCGATCGACTATGGCTCCAGTCAGGGCGCAGCGACTGCGCCCGGGTGCCCTCTTCCTTAGCGGAGTACCTGGCCGATACAGTTCACTCCGCTATCGTTTACCCCTGGGTTCCTGGCCGATACAGTTTACCCAGTTTTGCGGCACCGCTGGAATTGGGACTGTACTCCACGAGGACCTCCACCTTCCCCATAGTCCTGCCCATTCTACAAATTCATAGTCGATCGTTTAACCATGGCTATGCCTTGTGAGTGTGCTCCCGGGCTCACTCCCTTGGCAGGGCAAGTAGGATAAAGAAAAACAGAGGAGGTATACTTTTTAAAGATGTTTTAACATCTGAAACCAACCACTGCAGTCAGTTCATCTTATTTGATTGTTAAATAAAAGTATTTTTATAAAAGTTAGGAAATCCGTTATTGACAGGTAATGGTTTTCAAAATGGCCACCAACCAGACTGTTTTAAAAATTTGAGAAATCATAGATTAGTTTTACGATGATTGTAAAATTTATTTGTGTTGTGTTTAGTTTTTATGTCCAATCATAGAGATGAGATTGGATGATCGTAAACAGTATACGATTTTTTGTGTAACATGTAATAAGATTGGTGGAGTTCAATCTTTATAAAAAAAAAAAAAACTTGATCGCTCAGTGACCAACCCTTACTGAGTGGTAATAAAATAAAATAAATTACTACTTTAAAAAACTAAAAATACACGCTTTCATAAGGACTACTGCACTAAAAAGCAATAAATAAATTATCGAAACCGTTCTTTCTTTCTTTCTACCCCGTGCTTGTAATTTATGCATTATATTTATGTGTAAAGGCGTGGGGCGCCTTTTCTCTGTAAATGATTACAAATGATTGTCATGTGAATACAAATACTTAGGTTCTTGAAATTTTACAGAAATGTTAAGCTGTTATTCAGAAAAGGCGCCCCACGCTTTTACACATAAAATATAATCTATAAATTACAAGCACGGGGTAGAAAGAAAGAACGGTTTCGATAATTTATTTATTGCTTTTTAGTGCAGTAGTCCTTATAAAAGCGTGTATTTTTAGTTTTTTAACCGACTTTAAAAAAGGAGGTTCTGTATTCGACGCGTATGTATGTAATATTAATAAAAATGCGTAATTTTCATATATGTTAGTCTATGTTGGCTTCTAAACAAATTTACGAAATTTCACGAGTGTATGTATGTATGTATGTATGTATGTATGTATGTATGTATGTATGTATGTATGTAGGTTTGTCCGCGGATTTCTCCGAAACTACAAGTCCGATTTCAAAAATTCTTTTTGCAATAGTTAGAGTATCTTTCAACTTAGGGTAGAGTACAAATTTCATCAAAATCGGTCCAGTAGTTTAAGAGATACAAACTTTTTATGTTTTCAGTAAGTTACTGTAATGTAGACGTTCGAGTTTCGTGATAGTGCTGATACCTATCTTAGTAAAATAAGTCACTAAAAAGTGTTAAATAAACTATTTTAAAAAAAATAAAAACCGACTTCAAAGTAAAATATCTAAAAAGCATAAAATAACGAAAATATTATTGAAGTTGGTGTTAGCGTACCTGCTGTGTATATTCTGCACCAACTTCAATAATATTTTCGTTATTTTATGCTTTTTAGATATTTTACTTTGAAGTCGGTTTTTATTTTTTTTAAAATAGTTTATTAAACTAGTAATTTATTTTATACTTTTTAATCTTGAAAATTTTCGCCTAAACTATGGTTAAAATTAGCCCAACTATTGATTTGTTCGTAGCTTGAATCGTAGGCAGGTTGTGGCAAAACATATTTTTACTAAACTAGGTATTACGCGTAGGTATCTGATTGAGTTTTAGAAAGCACTACGTATTTACCCTTTAAACAGTCGAAAGTACGCTAAAAGTCAATAGCTTCACAAGTAGTATTCAAGGATTCCGTTACCAACCTTCCGGGTCCATCAACAGGTCCACGTTATTAGGCAAAGTCAATATAACTCCTTTATACAAATCAAATGAGTGAGAGATGATGAGGTTTACTATTAATAATTCCTCGGTTCCGTCAACCACCTTTCATTTCCATCATAAACCCTGATTATTGGGCAAAGTAAATAGAACTTTTTAATACGAATCAAATGTGCCCAAACTCAACGAGTTTACTAGTAGCCGTTCCAGGGTTCCGTCACCCACCTTCCTGTTCCATCATCAGGTTCTGATTATTGGGCAAAGTGAATAGAACTCTTTAATACAAATTAAATGAGTCTACAGTTTAAAATATAATCTTTTTTTTTTTAAATGAACTGACGTCAATATCACTGAAAAGTATAAAATAATTTAAATATTGAAGTTGGTGCCAAATATACACAGCAGGTAAGCTAACACCAACTTCAATAGTATTTAAATTATTTTATACTTTTCAGTGATATTGAAGTCGGTACATTTTATTTTTAAAGATTTTATAATTATTAAAATTTCATTTGATTTGATCTATGTAAGGACCGCCTGAGGCAGTGAAAGCCCAAGTCCAAGTCCTTCCACACGTTCCTCTCTCTTGCAGCTCCTGCCCATAATTTTCCAGCTGTATTTATAATGCCCTCTCATCTTTTGAAAGGTCTCCCTCGCTTTAGCTGCCAGTGTATTGGAACCCAATTATAATAATAATAATAATAATGTAACTACTTAGGCCCATCTATTTGGTTTTAGTCTCTGAAGATGACATGCCCATTGCCATTTAAGTTTCAGAATGCGTTGATTTATGTCTCTAGTTTTTGTGTGTGAGTAATAATGGTACCTAAATGGCGCTCAGCTGATTACGCGTCATCTTCCGCGACAAAACAGGCGTTAATGAAAGCCATCAATCCTAGTGACGATGGCTTTCAAATTGTTGGCGTTAAAAAGACTGCTAAGTCGGGTGTCGTCCTCCGCGTCACCAATGAAAGCCAAATAAAAAAATTAGAATCTGTAGAGGCAATCAAGTCCGCGGGTCTACGATTGGAAAAACCTAAGGGACGTAGACCCCGTATGTTGATCAAGGATGTCCCTTCCTCTATGACCGACTCTGCGTTTTTAACTGCGTTATATCGGCAGAATATTAAAGATGAAATGCCAATTAAGGAAGACGACTTTATTAAGTCAACTAAAATCATCCGCCGGCGGAATTCACTTCACTCGCGCAAATGGATTGGCCTAGAGATAGATTCTGCGGTTCGAAAACATCTTTTAGATACTAAAGATAAATTGTTCATCGACTGGGCCAGATGCCGTTTCTTTGATGACTTAGAGATAGTTCGTTGTCTAAAATGTCAGCAATTCGGGCATGTACATAAATATTGCACAGAAAACTCGCCAGCGTGTGCCCACTGTGCCGGAGCACACGATTCGAAAGCCTGTACAATCAAGGATAACCCGGATTTCAAACCATCATGCGCGTCATGCAAACGTTTTAAAAAACCGTGTGATCACCCTTGCGGATCTTCGGAATGTCCCACTTATAAGTATAAGCTAGAACAGTTGGTACTGAATACTAATTATTAATTTTAATTTTATTTCTTTTTATTTTATATTTTTTATACTAATAGAAGAAGAAGAAAAAGAAAAAACGTTTATTTGACATAATAATGGATAGTTTGAATATAGGACAATTAAATCTCCATAACGATAGGGTGGCGACGTCTGAGTTAGAACAGATTGTTACAGAATATAGTTTAGATATAGTACTCGTTCAGGAACAATATCAAAATAACAACTTGCGTAATAGGATTGTGCAGTTTGATCGCGGATCACGAGCTGGAATTTACGTGTCGAGTTCTAAATTCACTATAACGTCAATACAAGATCTTATGACGTCACACTGTGCTGTCGCGGAGGTTACTTCCCCATCCTGTAGGGTCTACGTAGTTAGCTGTTATTTTCAGTATTCAGACCCTGTCACTCCACATATACATCATTTGCGCCGCGTTCTCCAGTCCCTAGCTGGGCGAAAAATCATTATCGGAGCCGACGTAAACGCTTCATCTACTTTGTGGTATGGCAAGTTTAGGTACACCGACACTGATCGTCGGTGCGCAGTAGAAGACTTCATCGCCGAGATGAACCTGTCAATTCACAATACCCCAGATGCACCACCGACATATTGTAGCCCAGTGGGCGAGTCTTCTATTGACGTCACACTGTCAAGGGCCGACGTTCGCTTGGATAGGTGGCGTGTTATCCCCGACGCGTCATGTAGTGATCACCGCTTGATCGTGTACGAGTTTCTGCCTGGGCCGTCACAGGGTTCTCCCGATTGCGCAAGTAGCTTTCGTTACAAGTGCAAAGGAGCTAACTGGGAGTTTTTCGGCCTACTATTCGCGTCGTCTGTCAGAGACTTCACTCGCAATGGATTGTCAGCCGAAGAAAGTGCCGAAATAATGTCTGACACCATGACATACTGCGCCGATATAGCTATAGGTCGATGTGCTATTACTAATGTTAAAAGATGCGAATGGTGGAGTAATAACCTAGTTCATCTACGCAGATGTTATCGTAGAGCGCGTAGAAAACAGAATAAACTCAAAAAATCGAAAATCACGGGTGCCCCATTTGAGGACGCGTCACGTGATCTTAGAGTTGCCAAATCTCGTTACAGAGCTGCGGTTGAAAAGTCTAAATGTATTTTATTGCAGAGAGTAGTAGATAAATTAGACAGTGAGGGGCCGTGGTCTCCTTTGTACCATGAGTTTAAAGCTAATCGATCAATTGACTCAGCTTATATACATAACATTAAAATTAATGATACACATACTACAGGTATAGAGGAAACCACGGTAGCGCTACTCGATACGCTCATCCCTGACGATAACACAGAAAGCGACAACGATTATCATCGCCAAATAAGAGCGTGGGCTGCAGAGCCACCTCTCTCGCCGTCATCCGACTTACCATCGATTATTGAATTCCAGAACGTCGTACGAGCTTTGCCTTTAAATAAAGCCTCCGGTGAAGATAAAATATCCAATAAAATGATTAAAGAAGCGTGTAGGTCTGCAGGCGACTCAATGTTAACCGTTTTTAATCGATGTATAGCGGAAGGCGTTTTTCCGCGGGTATGGAGACGTGGGTTTATTCGGATTATACCCAAAAAAGGGGACAAACCCTCCGACGACCCGAAATCATATCGCCCGATTACGTTACTGCCAGCGCTTGGAAAGCTCTTAGAACGCCTTATAGTCCCACGCTTGTTGCCGGGTGGTCCTACGTTTAACCAGAGGCAATTCGGTTTTACACCCGGAAAATCGACTATCGACGCGGCCATTTCGGTTAGAGCAACTGTAAGTAATTCCGAATTTAAGTACGTGCTTGGGATATTTCTTGATATATCCGGTGCTTTTGACAACGCATGGTGGCCGATGTTACTTCTCAAACTCAAATCTCGCGGATGTTATGCAAACATTTTTTTAATTATTTGCTCGTATTTTTCTCAGGGAACGACTAAACTTAAACTTGGTCACCATTCCGTAACTAAACCGCTAACGATAGGCTGCCCACAAGGGTCTGTCCTGAGCCCGTATCTGTGGAATCTTGGTTTCGATGATTTCTTAGAAATACCCCTCCCACCTGGGTGCTTCTTAACAGGATACGCGGATGATGGTCTTCTTTTAATACAATCGAACACTAGATCGGGTCTTGAAGACTCGGCGGAAACTTGCCTAAATTTAATATCCGAATGGGGTAAACGTAATGGCTTAGTTTTGCACCGGAAAAAACGTATCATCTTTTATTAAAAGGTAGTCTGGTAGGCCCACCGCGGATAAAGTTCAACGGCACGACTGTTAAAAAGAAAAACTCAGTCTATTGCCAAGGTAACAACCTTGGTTTAGTATTGGAACGTAACTTTTCGTTTATTGAGCATATAAGAACCGTTGGAGAAAAAGCCAAACGTAACTTCTATGCCCTTACAAGAATATCGACATCGACTTGGGGACTTTCGTTCAACACGTTGAAAATTATATACGTAGCCACTTATCTGGGCTGTATGTGCTACGGTGCCCCTGTTTGGGCTGACAAGGCTACGATAGGGGCGGCACGCCGTAAATTGCTTCAAAGTCAACGTCTGGCGTTGATATTTTTGTGTAAGGCATACCGAACAGTCAGTACTGAAGCGTTACCAGTACTCGCGGGCGTCCTTCCGGTTGACTTAGAGGTACAGAGACGTGCGGCTATGTATTATTCCACTCGTGATAATATGAATACTGAATTCCTACCAACACGTGACCGCGCAAAGATCTCGCGTTTGTTTAATTCTCAATTGGTGGTTAATGAATACCTTCTAACTGAATGGCAAATCAGAGGGATTCGACTTCGAAGGGACGTCATTTGTACTTATTTTTCCCGAATGTGCGTGAACGCCTTGCTAGAGCGTGGATAGAGGTGGACCACTGTGTCGCACAATTCTTGACGGGGCATGGCAACTTTAAGAGTAAACTATTTTCCTTCAATCTAGTGCCTTCGCCTCTCTGTCAGTGTTCTACGATAAATAATGAGTACGAACAAACTGCCCATCATATACTTTGGGAGTGCAGTCTCTGGCAACATGAGCGTAGCCTTATGCTAGACAGTTTGGTTGTGACATCTGGAGTCGTATATTACATGGACCTTGTGGCGACTAAGGAGAACTTCCGTGCGTTCAAACGTTTTTGCCATACCTATTATTGGAAACAAGTTTGAAAAATCAAATAGGCCCCTTAAAATATTAGCAGAATCCGTGGTGCCTTACGGGTGGACTAGCCTTCATTGGTCCGCCTGTAAGAGTCTTCCTTTTTGAGGTTGTATCGACCGTTTATTAATTCTTTGCTTGTCTCCCGCTTTGCAAAGGAGGGAAGTGGAATATATGTATTTCCGACTCCTCCTATCTACCTTGTTAATTAAATTTTTTGCGGGTTCCAAGACAATTTAGCGTTCCCCTGGGACTCGCCGAGGGTCAAACCTCGGTGTCTTCAGTGGTGACCACTGTAGATCCTGGCTTACAGGAGTAACAGTGGTGGGAATGAGTGGTGGGATTAGTCCCATTAAAAAATGGTACCTAATAGTATTATCAGTAGAAAAACAAAACCGTTAAGTTGGACATACCATACCTTAATAAAAGAAAATCTGTCTTCGATAAGTATTACTTTTATGTATTATTTTTTCTTAGGAATGATTCTTTCAGCGCTAGAATTTTAATACATAGTTTTGTTATATTTATTTTAATTTTCTTTCTTCTGTTTTCTTCGTTCTTCTTCGTTTGAAATATTCCATTTTATTTTATCAACTGCAGTTAATATTTACTCTTTATCTATAATCGTTATGTGTGTGGAATCAATGAAAAAAACAGTGAAGCTCACCCGTTGTAACTCTTTCTCGCAATATTGATTACTATTTATTAATTACAATTATATTTATAGTAACAGCTTAATAAAACAGTGGGTTAGTGGAGTTACGTGTTAATCGTGTGTTGCATAAGTGGCTTAATCGTTATTGAACGGCGTTTAATTGTGCGTAATGAAAGGTCAAAGTAGTAGCTGTTTTGTTTACCTACTATTTGAGACCTTTCTTTTTGTTCACGCAGGGGTGACCTTCAAAAGGTGAAGACTCTGTAGGAGTCATCATTTAAAACCGCGGCTCTCGCTTCAGCACATGAGAAACGGGACCTAGAGGTACTTATGAGCCACGCAACTCTGATACGCGGACCTTTTTGAGTAAAAATGAGTGACTCAAATACAACCTTTTATATTCTTGCGCATATTTAGGCTCTCTCGAGTCTCGAGTGAATGGATCATGGTATACGCCCAAACGATGGGAACTTTGTTGACTTAGGAAATATTGGAAGCTTTGTTTATTTTTCCTGTATGTGTTTGGAATTTATTGGAAATCGTTAGAGCATATTAAAATCTAATATCGTCACGCTAACTACCTTGAAAAGGTACTAAGTATACAATAGCGTATAGAGAGTACTCTACCGGATTTTCATACTTCTTACTCGATATGGCTAGCCAGATAGGAAGTAGGAGGAACAGGGGACCTATTGCTATTGCCAAGAGAATACAGGAGCGACACTACAGGCTAGTTAGTATGTATAGAGTTTAAGATTTGCGACTGAAAAACTGTATTGCCACAATACTGCAATACTATAATAATATGATTGTCCTGAACTCCTTTCCCGTATATCCATTCATGTACCTGCTGGCTCCCGTCATCACATCCCTCATACTAACTACTGTTGCTTGGCCGGTAATGTCTAACAGTCTAACATCGCGGTGGTATATCTACTTGGATGTATGAGCGCCGCCAGAGTTACTTTCATCAGGGTGCATCTGCATCTACACATTTTACTATTAACTAATATAAAATATAGAATTATACATGTATATGATGTAAATAAATGTAATGTCAAATTCAAAACGCGCGGGTATTTGATTGAATATGTTTCGCTTATCAAAAGCATACTTATGTATTTTTTCCTATGTATAATCTTCCGTGACGGGGAGGGGGGGGGGGGTGGGGGTGGTGCAAGTGCACCTCCTTGCACCCTGCTGCCGGCGCCCATGCTTGGATGGTCTCATTTAGCTTCCCATGTATCAGTCATCATCAGCATGTAATAGTATTATGAAATAGTATTAATATGCCAAAATTAACACTTTGTAATTGTCATATTTTTTCGTTAAAACTACCACCGGATCACAAAGCTTCAACTGAAAAATTCCAGCAAGAAACTTTGTTTGTTATATTTTTTTCTTTTCAATATAGTAGGTATGTACATCATGTTCTCACAAACATATTTTATCAGTGCCAATGTAGTGTTATCGGAATAAAAAAGAAAAGGTCGATGGTCGGACCAGAACACGCGTATGACTTGAGTAGCAGCCATCACTCCCCTCAACAATATCGGAGGGAAGGGGGCGACCTTCCACAGGTATATATAGATATATTGAACGGTCATGATAGCCATAAGACGTCCACTGCTATACATAGGCCTATACTGAATAGTATATACAGAATATATTGAAGAAATCCCGTGGAATTAATGTTAACTTACCGACTAGATTCACCCAACAACGGCTGTGTGATGTCATCGTGGGGATTTTGATTCCAGACACTGAAACAAAGGATATAAATTACTGTAGATTTTTGGTAGAGGGATACATTGAACATAACCCAATGTAATTAACACTTCAGAAGCAGCACAGGAACAACAGGTGCAATGGATTCGGAACGACTTTGGTAACCTGAATATTGTTAGAGTCCTCCCGAATCATCATTGAATCAAATCAGGTCGAAAAAGAAAACATCGTTGAGGTACTTAATACATTGTGCACCGAACTTTAGTACAGTATGACGTAATCCTTGAACAATTTCTTTTTTAATTTTTCTGGGCTATGTTTTTCTAGAGTATGTAAGTAGTAATTTATTTTATACTAGCTGACCCACGCAGCTCCGCCTGCGCTTTTTTTACGTTAACTAAACTTTTAATAACAGACATTCGCATCGAATACATAACCTCCTTTTTTATAGTCGGCTAAAAACTGGGACCCACTTTTTACTTGCTCTCCGAAGCACGGACCCGTTTAGTTCAAATGGCGTTAAACGGTCACCCATCTATTTAATGACCTTACCTAACATTGCTTAACCCGATCGATTACAAAACCTTGATAACAACTCTCTATGAGTGTTCCCTTACTAATATTTATTATATTATAAAGAAAAATTGATAAAATCAGACCAAGCGTATAACCAAGTACCCATTTTGACTTTAATCCCCTCTCCCAAAAGAACCGTGCTAAATTACGGGATAAAAAGTATCTAACTCGTAGTAAGATCTCAAATCATGCCAAGTTTCATTTGAATCCATTCAGTAGTTTCGGCGTGATGCGCAGCCGTGATACAGACAGACAGACAGACAGACAAAAATTAAAAAAAATACATTTTTGGCCTCAGTATCGGTTATAGAATGCTCTCCAAATATAATTTTCAAAATATCTTCAATGTACAGAATTGGACCTGTTATAGTTTTATTATAAGTATAGATAGATATAGATTTTTCCCTGGGAATAGAATCTTTTTCAATCTACATATGTTGGTCATGACATGTCAATGATAATATAATGGGACTGGTATCTCAATCTATGTACAATAAAATATGTCTTATGTCTCCTGACAAATTAAAATTGATTAGAACTTAGACTTAGAAATAGTATCGAATTTACAAACAAATAAAAAACATTAACCGCTAACCGATGGGTCGTGGGTTGGATTCCCGCCAAGTGTCTGGGTGTTGTTTATCTATTTAAGTATGTATTTACAAAAAAAAAGTATATAAGTATTAGTATCAGTGGTCTGGTTTCCATAGTACAGGCTCTGCCTAGTTTGGGATCGGATGACCGTGTGTGGATTGTCCCAAGATATTATTATTATTAACAACAACGATTTTATGATTTGTTATATAAAAACACCAGGACTTCATTCGTATTAATTTCATCTTTCTTGGAAAAATCACTATAGCATCCATCGATATACTATGATAGCATCATATGAAAATACGATAAATCCCGATATTGGCTTATAAATCGCTAAAAGTAGATGGGCATGCAACCCAATATCGCAGTAATAATTCGACGCGATGGATTCATAGAAATAAATAAGCGCACTTTCTAGATATTGCAAATAGAAATAAAAAATATTTTCTAAGCTACTGCGTAGGACGTTTTATTAAATATTTTCTAATTCTAGAAAATAAATTAATAATTCCTTTTGCGTTAGAGAGGATTCTAAAAATAAAATTTAGATGTCTGTACATTTTTTTTCTCTTTTCATACTATAATATAGCTTATATACCAAAGTACAAAGAACTGGAAAGTAAAAAGTGTACCTACTCGAAATGCATTTGGCGCGAGGAATTATACTAAATTAAATCTGTTATTAGGGTTGTCAACGGCTTAGTCGTTATTAGTAAAACGGATATCGTTATAAAAATATGACTATGGGCTAGAATATGGCCAGATTTCGTGGCGCCAGCCCTGAATGCTTAGTCAATTTGTATTTATTTGTTTTATTATTTTTTATCGAATGATTCAAGGTTATTAATGAAATAATACGTAATATTTGAATCATGCTTAACGCAGTAGGAAACCTCTCGTTTTTCGACAATACAAGAGATTGTTGTCATTGTCTCGGAAAGAAACATTGTTATTTCAGTCGCTCTTAACCTTTCCATAAGTCTTCGCGATTTGTGTGCGTCTATTTGAGGTAAATATCATCATCGTCATCAGCCAAAATACGTCCAAACGGAGTGTTGTCACTCTTGGGATCGCAGTATGGATAATAATAATAAAATAATAATTTCTGGGACAATCTACGCACGGTCATCTGATCAAAAACTAGGCTTATCCTGTACTATGGAAATCAGAGAACTGATACTTTATATACTTTTTTTTTGTAAATACATACATAAATAACACCCAGACACTTGGTGAGAATCGAACCCACGACCTATCGGGTAGCTGCCAGGGTGTCTAACTGCTTGACCAACCGGCCCGTCAATAGGTAATCTAATAGAAAGACGCTGCTGCCCGTCTTCTTGGTTTTTTGTCGCTTCTTACGACAACGGGAGGAGATGGGTGGGTGCAGCGACTTGTGAAAAAGACCAAGTGTAAAGGACATTGTGTTCTAATATACAGGACACTGTAGCTGTAGACTCTATTGTGCTCAGTAAACTTAATATCGAATGCCTCAGATAACGAGCGGCTATGAAGTAAATTGCTGTACGTGATCAGGCTGCCCGCGTGAATAGGTATTACGAGTCAACGACCGGACGAGATTAAACTAGAATCTATTCCAATTTCAACGTCACAAGACACTCGTAGTCCGTATAAGGCCGACGGCATACCGGACAACTCCCCGGATTCGGTGCTCGCATGATCGGTGTGGCAACACGCACTAATTGTCGCTTTCACCCGCAAATCTTGCGACAGATGCGTCGTTTTTTCACCGAGGCCAGCGAATCACTTCTGATGCAACGAGCGTGCGAATGCGCGCGCACCGATCTTCGTGTCACCGTACCGTGTGACCCTTGTGTTACGTCAGAATCGGGGGATAAGTGGATTTTCTTATATAGGGTATTTTATTACATCGTGAAAATACCTGCTGGTAGAGAACCCATATTTGGTGTTCTTTTGTAAAACTGTTTCTCTGTTGTCTAGTGAAAAAATAAATAAAATAAAATACTATCTTTAATTACTATTTATTTTATGCCTCTGAGCTCTGCAGTGACTGATATTCTGCCAAATAGCAGCAGGTATACACACTGACCAAACCAGGTTGGTGAAGCGCCAACGTAGTTTTTTTATAATGCCCTAAGAATTTACGCAATATCTTAATTACTACTACTAAACTAATATACTATATATTCATTCCTCTATAAAAACGATGGGTATATAATGCAGAGCCCACGTATTGGAAAGTGGTATGGTTGCCGAAAGTGTACCAAGAGATGGCGCTAGCAGGCTTCGTTTGGACAAAAATGCGACTAATTATCAACTCATTGATTGGTCGACAATGATTTTTTTCTAACGAATATTTGAGGGTGCAACAAGATTCGTTGCACTTCCTAGTTCCTACTGGACAAAAGATTGTGAATTTTTCCGTGATCGCCGCTACACGTCTATAAATTTTTAAGACTTTTTATGACCTCGTGTCATCGCTCGCCTTTATTACCAATCATCCGATCCTGTGTAACTTGCTCGGCTAGAGTGCGAATCTAAATCGCCTCGCCAAATTGTATTGTATTGTGAAGTTGAATAATCCGCGTGCCGGCCGGCGAAGACTAGCCAAGAGGTTGCTGTGGTCTGCTGCCTCACTGGATGCTGTAGGTGTCCAGATGTGCTGAAAGGTACGTGGGCATATTTTCTTCCTGCATAGTATTATACCCGCTCGCATTTTATAGAGGATTGACAGGGTTTCGGATCTCGCGGTCAGCCATAACTTTTAGGCATTGGCCATCTTAATTTAATTTTAATTTAATTTTTTAAACGTACGCAAGTACACCTGGTGTGGGCTATTTACACGCCCCTCCACAGGTACTGAGTAAAGTAAGTACATATATTTTCAGCGCATTGAACGTGTCGCCAATTTAATATCTCATGTAATTGTTTTTTGGTTGTTGCGTTACAGACCTAGATTCTAGTGGAGTAGCCGCTGTTCAACCAATCAGTATTAGTAGTCACTGTTAGTCTGACAATGTGAAATTTAGATTAATATGTGAACTGATATTTTTCGTCAGAACTCTTAAAGCTTGTTTGAAATAATCTAGCCTATATGCAGTAGTAGACTAAAGGTACGCGTCCATTGGCCGGCGCCGTACGCATCGCACGCACGGCACGCAACGGATTTTAGTTGGCTTTGTATGATTTTGACGGCCCGCATCGCAACACAGACGTAGTCACCGTCGCAATGGAGTATGATATGATCGATTTTTTTTTTAGAATAAAATTGTATGTTATAAAATCTTTTTAAAAAAAAATTGAACCGACTTCAATATCACTGAAAAGTATAAAATAATTTAAATATTATTGAAGTTGGTGTTAGCTTACCGGCTGTGTATATTTGGCACCAACTTCAATAATATTTAAATTATTTTATACTTTTCAGTGATATTGAAGTCGGTTCAATTTTTTTTTAAAAAGATTTTATTTTAAACTTTTTAGTGATATTTTCATATATAAAGATTGAACCATCGCAAACCGTAAAATTATCTAGATAGGTTATGATCACATTATCGTCTACATAGTTTTACATAATTCATGTTTCTTCAGAAAAAAATATCCGGTCGTAATGAAATTTGCATGGAATCATCATAGCAGTTTACTCTCTCGAATAAAAAAAGAATCATCGCAATCGGTTCATAATTGTCAGAGCAATGTAATGGAGAACATCAGTTTTATGGTTTTTACCAGATAAATTCCTCCACATCGTTCATGGTTCTCCAGGAAGTTCTTATCCAGTTGTAATAAAATTCATACAGATTTAATACAGTGGTTTTTTATTTCGAATAAAAAAAGAATAATTGAAATTGGTAAATATTTGCCAGAGTTATGACCATTTTTGTCCTTAAAAAGCGACATAACGTCATCGATATAGGCTTTCCTGCAGCTCTCAGTGCGCAGTCACCATTCTTGTTTTTCAGGAACTACTTATTACTACGCAATAATTTTTTTATGGGACCCAATCAATGGATTGAAGAATGGATGGAAGAAAGATTTTTTCAAATCGGTTCATAATTGACAGAGTTATGCGCGACAATACATAAAAAAAAAAAAATATATACAGACGAATTGAGAACCTCCTCCTTTTTAACCGACTTCAAAAAAGGAGGAGGTTCTCAATTCGTCTGTATATATTTTTTTTTTTTTTTTTTATGTATGTTCGCGCATTACTCTGGCAATTATTAACCGATTTGAAAAAATCTTTCTTCCATCCATTCTTCAATCCATTGATTGGGTCCCATAAAAAAATTATTGCTTAGTAATAAGTAGTTCCTAAAAAAACAAGAATGGTGACTACGCACTGAGAGCTGCAAGAAAGCCTATATAGATGACGTTTTAGTCGCTCGGACTCGCTCGGTTGGACAAAAATGGTCATAACTCTGGCAAATATTTACCAATTTCAATTATTCTTTTTTTTTTCGAAAGAAGAAACCACTGTATTGAATCTGTATGAATTTTATTACAACCGGATAAGAACTTCCTGGAGGACCATGAACGATGTGGAGGAATTTATCTGGTAAAAACCATAAAACTGATGTTCTCCATTACATTGCTCTGACAATTATGAACCGATTTCGATGATTCTTTTTTTATTCGAGAGAGTAAACTACTATGATGTTTCCATGGAAATTTCATTACGACCGGATATTTTTTTTCTGAAGAAACATGAATTATGTAAAACTATGTAGACGATAATGTGATCATAACCTACCTAGATAATTTTACGGTTTTCGATGGTTCAATCTTTATATATGAAAATATCACTAAAAAGTTTAAAATAAAATCTTTTTTAATAAAAAATGAACCGACTTCAATATCACTGAAAAGTATAAAATAATTTAAATATTATTGAAGTTGGTGCCAAATATACACAGCAGGTACGCTAACACCAACTTCAATAATATTTAAATTATTTTATACTTTTCAGTGATATTGAAGTCGGTTCAATTTTTAAAAAAAAAGATTTTATTTGAAGTCGGTTAAAAAGTGAGTTGCACCGCCGTTGCCTACGGCGATGTCCGCCGCGAGCGCAGCGGTGGGCCCCGCCACTCTTCCCGCCTCGCGTCTCTATAAACAACATCGTATATTGCTATAAGTCTGGGTTTACGCTTGCGATGATACGTGCCGCTTCACGCGCCGCCGCTACGTAAACAATAAAAACGTCCGACGCGCCGCGACACCACACGCGACGCGCGACGCCCCGCGTCTCCGTAAATGAGGCCTAAGCCTATCATGGCCTCTCAACTAAATATCAAAGAAGGCCATAATGTTTTGTGATGTAAGTAATAGGCAGTTTGGAGGTTTTTATTTCTATCCCCCCTCCCCCCTGACGATGAAAGTTGCACCACCGCACCGAATCGTCGTCTTCGTGTTTTTGGTCTCCTTCTGGGACATAACCATGTCACAGAAAGACCTTTTACATCCCATTCCTCTGCCAATATAGTAGATACCTAGGTACTGCTGCAGGTAGAGGGTGATTATGTCCAATCCGGCAAACCAGGATCCACCGCTCTAAATCCCACGCAGATTTATCTAAATGAGTCTACAGGTTATACGAATGATTACCTTTCTGTCGCAGCTAGGCTTCGAAGACAGGACAACACTGACTACTCCCTTTCCACATGTACGCTCATTAGATTCCATGAGCGTAATTGTTCAAGTGCGTGCCGCTTTCTCGATCTTTATATATGCCTCTGAAACCTGGACATTAAAGGCATTAAATACATTCTTTGAAGAATAGATGTATTCATAATGTCGTTTTCCCAATGCTAGGCATATCGTGGAGCGAGCGTGGCACTAATGCATTTATCCTCGGAGAGCTTAAACGCGTCCTCGTCTTCCGGCCCACAGGCAGGACAAAGCCGGACAGCTTAAAAAAGCTTATCGTGACAAGCCAAATAGACGGCAGAAGAAGCAAAGGATGAATGCCGATGCGATGGGCAGACACTATCGCGGTTACGAGAATGACGCTATAGAAAAGCTAACATAGAGCTCAAGATCGAGTGGTATAGAGAAAAGTAGTGGCAAAAGTTCACGTCCCAGTCATGAAGTCATGACTAAGAAGAAGAATATCACTATGATTTACGAAAATATCGTCTGTTGTCATTTAACGTTCCACCCTGTATAGCCTGAGTCACAACTAAGGCGAATCTAAAGACATATCACAAGTCAAAATCCATTGAAACGTTAAGGCTGTGCAAAAGAAATATACATACATAAATACTCTAGAAAAACATAGCCCTCCTTCTAGGGCAGTCAGGAAAAAATACGTCACTTATTGACCGGGGGGCCTCATTACTTTTTGTTTTGTATGGATTTATAAGGTAGAGCGTCTGCAGCGCTGCAGCCGCACTGACATTTGAAGGCACCCTTACTACATTTGCAGGCCAGTTAACCCTGCCGAAATCGTTCCACAAAAAATATTTCTTGTATCATTGCTTGATGAAGCTGAGTCAAAATACGGCAGAACAGAAGATATTATTATAGTTTGTAATAACTTGTCCTGAGCCTCAAGGCGGTATGCTAATAAGCAATATAATACACTTATGAAACCGTGGGCGGGCGTATTAGTATGCAAAAGGTACGCATCCAGATTCCGAGCTAGTAGTTGGAGTTTCCCAACAGATATCAAATAGCACTTTGCTCAACCCATAGTAGTTTCTGTTCTCTCTACTATCTTAGTTGATTTATTAGGCAGGAGTAGGTGAAAGTTACTAGTTTTGTTATGATCTGTGTAGTGTGTGTGTGTTGATTTTGCTTCTGCATTAAGCGTCTTACGTCTTAACTTGTTAGATACTAGCGATCTGTCGCGGCTTTTCCAACAACAAGTATAAATTGTAAAACCATAAAAAGCCCGACTGCGATCAAACAAAATGGTCCTAAATTACATTGTACATACATAATTGGTATACATGTTATGTACTTATATATATATTTCTTTATTTTGTTTTCTTGTACCTTTTTTATTTTCTTACTTATTGAGATTGTATACGTAAAGGAGTTGTTGCAAAATGGGCTAGGAATATGTACACCACCTCAAAAAATTTTGAAAAATCTATAGAATTCGGGAAAAATATAAATATTTCGTTTAAATTACTATTATTGTTGTAATTTTAATTATAATTATCATTTATTTTATATCTATATTCAATATGGCGTCTCACTGATGCCGAATTAAACTGTCAGCCAGCAAGATGTCAATAGCTACTGCTGCTGTCACACTTGTCACAGTTGGTTGTGTGTGTGAATTGTAATGTGTGTGGGAATTGATTTTCATTGATATTTTAATTATTAAAATGATGTATGAGAAAATAGAAACAAAAATACAAAGAGTACTGTAGTAAAAATACTTTTAACGCCATTGATAATAATAAAAATGACACACGATGACATGACAATGACACTTTTCCGCCATGCCAGTTTTTGTTATGTGTTGCAATTCTAAGTAAAAATTCTTAAGTTTTACAAGCAAATAAAGCCAAATTAAAGTAAATGGATAGTTAAAAACTGTTTTATGTGTGTTTCCCTATTTTAGAGTATAGTGTACAAATTCCTAGCCCAGGCTCCATACATTATGGAACATCTCTTTTCTACATCGACACACACATTTAGTAGCATTTGGTAATACTGTAGCAAATAGGTCCCAGATGCTAAAAAGTCTTTTCATAATAAATTCTACTGTTAACATCACTAAATATAGAAACCTAATATGGAAGCCTCAAATCCAAACCGCCGATACAACTGTACCAATGGAATAATAATGAGACCGGATATTGATTCGATTGAGATTGCGGTGCAAGGACAATTTGGTGAGATGGAGTTAGCTGTGTTTGGAAGTTTGGGGGATTTAAGATTTAGAGGTTTCTGTTGGAAATAGAAAATGTATCAGTGAATGCGGTGCTAGGACGGTTTCTTGAGATGAAGTTAGCTATGTTTGGAAGTTAGGGGATTTAGGTTTTGGTTTTTGGTAGTGGGTTCGATTCCCACCAAGTGTCTGGGTGTTATTTATCTATTTAAGTATGTATTTACAAAAAAAATATACGTATTAGTATCAGTTGTCTGGTTTCCATAGTACAGGCTGTGCCTAGTTTGGGATCGGATGACTGTGTGTGGATTGTCCCAAGATATTATTATATTATTTTATTATTATTATTTTTGGGAGTTACGTATACCACAGATAGACATAGCGTCTTTTATGCCACCTTATTTTTGCGTCGAACTAGATTTTGTAATTATTCTAATAGAAAAGTGTAAATCTTTATTCCGCAGTTTTATTCCTGTTGATATTATGATCGTCGTTGAATTATTATTTAAAAGTTCAAAGTTCGCTATCGAAATTAAAAAGTTGGGAAAAGTTAGACATTCAATCATTTTAAATACGTCCCGAGTGGAAAATATTTGTTAGTAACTAACTAGAAGATTCTCGCGAGTTCCTTTCACGATTCGAAGTTTTTTAATTATGTTCGTTTGTGGAAATGTTGGAAATTTCCTTTTTGACGTGTACCTAATTTTCTACACTTGTTTATGACACCTTTTCATGTGAAACAGGTAGCAAAATTACAAATGATAAACTTTCCTATATTTTTCTCATAACGACGAATTTGATAATCTTGTTGATGGATTTAGCCGAAAGGCAATGTTTAATCAGGGCAATTTGGCATTATACGTGATCTTCTTAGCTATAAAAAAGTAATCTTGCTTTTTTTATTTTTTGTTGGTATTTCTTATACAGTCGTCGATTAGACTCACTTCCATTTTATAAGCATTATCCTTGGAATGACTCGTTTAATTTCTCTCAAGACACTGACTAAGTTATTCTCTGCATAATGTATTCCGAATAGCACTAACAGCTCAGCTCGCTCGTGCGCTTGCCTTGGAAACAAGGTGTGTAGGTTCAAACCCCGGCTCGCACCTCTGATTTCTTCAATTTATCATATCATGTGCGAATCGTCCTTAGTGGCTTTCGGTGAAGGAAAACATGCAACAGTGAGGGATCCTGTATGTCTAAAAAGTCTAACTAGTTTTCGAATGACGTGTGAAGTCCGCCAACCAGTTGGCCAGCGTATTAGACTATCTCATCTCGAGGGGAGGCCTGAACCAACAGTGGGACAAAAACAAGGGGTGGTATTATTAATTGAAATTCCGAGCATAACTTCCTTCATACACGTAATTCGAATTGACTTTTAATCGAAGTTGATGTATGATGGGTTATTAAGCCATGGATATGATTATTTTTGTATGTATTTTTTGGAAGAAAGGAATAAATGTTGAATCAGTGAGTGATGGTTCAATATCTAATCGATCAAACGCCGCCATGCGGGACTTTAATTAGTCTTGTTTCTCGTATAAAAGCTTCCGACACCGTGAATTGATGATGATTGTTCTTAGAATAAATGTAACGAACTAGGAAAATCGCTTGGAAATGAACTGTGATCACGGCCGGCACGGAAATGTTTTTTTGTTTGTTAACATGCTGAGATCTAGAGTAAAATTTATTTATCTTTTAACGGAATTTTACTGCTTTGCTTTTATCGACTTACCTAGACAGGTCTTTCGGGTGATCACTAAATAACATTGGGTATTTATTATATAATTGTGTCAACAATTTTTAACCAGGTGCACAGAAAGAGAGGTCTTAAATTCTGGTTATTATCTTGTACATATGACGCTGTACAAAATCTGCAGTCTGTGAACACGTTCAGGATCGCACCCGCCATTATATCAGATTTGATAAACCACAAATCCTCGCAAAAGAACACCGTTTCCAACCAAGGATGATTCGTGAGGCTATTGAAATCAAAAAACATCCTAATTTCAATAGAGAAGATGGTTGGGTGTTACCACCAGCTTGGGATCCTGTGATAAATATAATTAAATCCAAAACCAGACAAAACACTGCACGGCGTCAAGATACTGTAAGCTCTTACTGCGTAGGTCGGACCAACAACAATAATAACCAATAAGAATTGAGGGTACATCAATAAAAACAACAATAATAACTGAGGGTACACCGAAAATTATGACAGTATAAATTGAGCGCAGGGACGTTCAACATCTCAGTCCGCCCGTGACCATGGGTGCTGCAAAGCATTCGAAACGTCGGGAAAAATAAAATAAATCGCGATATAATCCGTAAGAATAGATTGATTGCAATGTCTAGTATTCGCGTAAATAAAAGACAACATTATACTTATTTATTTGTTAAAAAAGTTTGCTTATTTACCAAAATGCCTTATCATGTAGCGACGTAGAAAAGAACATTAGTCTGTAGCCTTCTTATAGTGCCAGCTTTTCTGAATATTACGAATATAATGCTGTATTGTTGTACACACAGTTCAGGGTTGATTCGATCATGCTCCTATTTACAGAAATCTAATCTGGAAGTCTAGCACCGTCTGTTCCAGCAGCAGGTATTATTTTTAATCTATTCTCTATCTGCGTCTGTTTCTTCTACTTCTACTTGAAAGTAAGATTATTTTAACATTGCTATAAGAACTGTTGGCAGCGTCTGGTCTTTCGCTTTTTTGTTACTAAGAATAATTAATCTATAGATATTACTAATTCCACTCGAAGCTTGAATATTTTAAAAGATGGCTCGAACATAATCCAATATTAAAATCCATTGATTAATGTATAACACGCAGATTTACTCACTATGAGAATCATGCAAAGAAATGTCGAATTCTCAAGGTTTCTCGGTTGCCTATGCTTGTTTTAAATTCAACAAAGAATCCGTGTCGACGCATCTTATTAATATTTTATTTTATGTTTGTGTCAGGAAAAGCGCTCACTTGAATTTTTGGCGCTCAATTAAAAAAAACCTCATTCAGTATATAACGTGTTATAAGGTTCAAATTTGTAAAGTATAAATAACGCGCAATACACTCCCGTTATATGTACAGTCTTATGCATTATTTATTGTAGAAATGTAGCAAGACAATGTATCGTTTCACGATTGGCTGAACCAAATCAGTGGCCATTTGCAATATTTCTCGTTCGAAATATGAATTTTTGTAACGGTAATTTAACCTTGAATGGTGTCAAGTGTCAAACGTGTATTTGTACGGCCGATTTGATTTTTGTGCTGGTGATGAATGATATAAGTAAACTTATTTTAAGCTTGAAATTAGTTCTTTCCGTGTTATTTTTTGTCGCACGTTGCTACTTTTTTCTAATGTCCATTTCATCATCATCATCAGCTCAAATCAGTACGTAGACTAATGTCCAGCAGGACCAGTAGTGGCTAAACATAGGCCTCCTCAATGCACGCCACTGAGCCCGATTTTCGGTTCTCCTCATCCAGTTTCTGTCAACCGTTCTGCGAATATCGTCGCTCCAACGAGTCCCAGGGCGTCCTACACTACGCATCCCGATTCGCGGTCTTCGCTGCAGAACCTGTTTATCAACCAACGGTTATCGGTTCTGCGGCAAATATGATCAGCCCACTGCCACTTCGTCTGGATAATCCTTATCACTTTATTCCGTATTCGGTTCCTTAGAGAAACACCGAGCATAGCTCAATGTCTATTTATATCAAGATTGAAATGACTTTAAATGTGTATTGCTTATAAATTAATGACAAAATCACTTGACGATTAACGTTTTGCAATGTTTATATAAGGTACGACTTTTCTAACATATTAGTATTACAAGCCTCGTTGTATGATGTCATACATTTTTTCTATATGATCAGTTACATTGGTGCTTGTATGAATTTAAAAATATTTCATCACTGCCATAGATATTATAGTACCAATTGTATTATGTAATTGCGTGTGAAGTAATTTTTAAGTTTGATTTACATAGCTAACGTTACTAAAAACTTTATCAATACAAAATAATATTTAGCAGTTCTTTCTTCGTTCTTAATAATTTAGGGCTGGTTTACCCAAATAGAATATGAATAAAATAGAGTATATACCAGCCGCAGAAGTAGCAGTTTGGGTGATGTTGGTCCTTTGACTCGTAAAGACCTAGCCCTAGGCTGTATGCTCACCTTGTTTAGAGTAGCGGACTTCGTCTGCTCTTAGTATATACCTAACAACTCAATAAGCCATTTTTTGGCTTTAGAGCTCAAGGTCAATGCACAATAAATGAATGATTAAATTAAAAAAGGCAAAACAGCGTTATGCTCTGTGGCACATTGTGTGGCGCCAACGCACCGATGATTCCTGATTTAAATTTGGATCAAAATTTCTACACTTCAGTATCATTACACTTCCTCCAAGCTTCATTCACACCTACCTTACATAATCTGTGTCCAAAACAAGCTCGATGACCGACATGCGTCGTTCGCGGCAAAATAAAAACTTCACGCACCATTGACGCATTAGTATGGGTAATACAAACGGTATTGTTAACAAAAACGGCAGGGCCCCGCTTGTTCGTGTCAAGTACCCTTATGTAATATCATGCAATGTTAGTGGCTATGTGCCAATTGTAAAGAATGCAATAAAAACCAGGTTTGAGTCATTCTTTGAGTTAGTTTGCATTGGAATTTGTAAATTCTACATAATAATATATATACTTACTTACTTACTTATATTAGTAAGTAACTTAATGTTATGTTTTATTTACGCGAATACTAGACATTGTAATTAATCTATTCTTTCTTATATTTATTCTTATTAATAAAAACAACAACAATAACTGAGGGTACACCGAAAATTATGACAGTATAAATAGTCTCAGTCCGACCCTCCCCGACAACCGTATGCTACACTAGCTATCAGACACCGGTCTCGCCGGCGATGCCGAAGGGTCGTACGTATGCGACCTCAACGACGTGCATCACCCCACTGAGTTTCTTGCCGGTTCTTCTCAGTGGGGGCGCGTTGTGAACCGGTGGTACACTCAGCCCTCTCTTAAGCGACAGCCCAAGCCGAGGCCGTGCCTCCCTGAGGTGCCCTTGAGCTCGTCGCTACTTCTGCCGTTAAGGCTAGAGTGCTGTAAGCGCTCGCCTCCTGTTGTCCGGTGAAGCTGTAATGGCCATCTGCGGCCAACAGCGTCTATCATTCCCAAAAAAAAAAACTCTGTCCGCCCGTGACCATGGGTGCTGCAAAGCATTCGAAACGTCGGGAAAATTAAAATAAATCGCGATATAATCCGTAAGAATAGATTAATGACAATGTTAGTAAGTAACTATTAGCACAGTGTACAAACTAATATAGACTGTGCTATTAGTAAGTAATAAAACTATGGCGATGTGTGTTACTACGATCTGAATTCAGAACTTCTCAATAAACTAGACAGGCTTTTAAACAATTGCATTCGTTTTGTTTATAATTTACGTAAATATGATCATGTTTCAGAGTACAGATTACAACTCAAGTGGCTGAATATTCGGCAGCGCAGAATTTTTAGAGCTTTAACTACTTTATTTTCTTTTCTTCATTCTCCCTCTCCCCCTGCGTATCTGTCCTCACATTTTCAATATTTATCTTCTTCTCATAATAAACACCTTCGCTCTTCTAACAACCTTCTTCTGCATTGCCCCTCTCATCGATCTGATTTTCTCCACTCGTCTTATCATATTCAGGCTATACTCCTTTGAAATGCGCTCCCTCAGGACATTAGGATGGCTAAAACGTTGTTTTATTTAAAAAAAAAATTGCGGGATCATATTGATAAGACACCTATGGAATCTTTTCAACACTAGTCTTTGTATTTATATATATATATGTATATATTATTTTTGGAAGTATATATATATTTATATTATTTTATCTTGATAGCATTTTTTTTTTATATTTAGTCTATAGTATTTATAGTTATAAATTTTTGTAATTATTATTATCTTAGCTTTCAATTTTTATTTTTGTTCTATTCCTATACTTTCTTTTTTTCTTTTTTTTGCACCCACCTTGTACCCTCTCTGTACCACCCTAAGGTAGACTGGCAGAAAATGCCTAAGGCATTAAGTCCGCCTATGTACAAAATTTGTGCATGAAGAATTAAATAAATAAATAAAAAATTTCAATACAAATTCTATAAGTATTAAATATAGGATATGATAATATGCATTTGCGATATATAATTTATATCGATGGTATGTACGGCCAACATTTGACTTATCATATACAAAATGTTTTCGTCATAGGGCGCTAATTTCACTACAGGTGTATACCTGTATACACCTGTCATTAAATTAGGTCTCCTTGTTTATGTCCCACTGTTGGGCACGGGCCTCCCTTCAAAATGAAGGCGCCTGGGCCATAGTCCACCACGCTGACCAAGTGCGGGTTGGCGGACTTCACTCGTCATTCGAAAGCTAGATGGACTTTCTCAGACATGCAGATTTCCTCACGATGTTTGCCTTCACCGAAAGCTAGTAACAATCGCACAAAGACAATTCGCACCATTGAGGTGTTATTACTGATTCACACATGATTAATTAAAGAAAAAAGAGGTGCGAGCCGGGATTCGAACCAGCGCACCTTGTTTCCAAGGCAAACCCACGGCCACTGAGCTGTTACTGCTAAAAAATATGAAGGTAAGTAATTTATGCGGATTTGATTTTTTATTACGAACAACTTTACATAATAGCATATTAAGACATTACATTTTATCATGTAAGTATCTGTTATATTTATGTTTGTACTTTCAAATTGTTACGCTAACTAATCACTATTTACAAGATTTCATGTGTTACTTTTAGTTTAGTTATTTGCTATCACATCTAGCATAACGACTACATAAGACATAGGAACTTTCTAACAGTTAAAGAATTTTCAGCATCGGATCAGTAGTTCCAGAGATTACCTCATACAAATAAACTTCAACTTTTTGTAATATTAGTGTAATATAGACATCATTAAGAACAATTGCTTGTAATGGCTATTTCATTATTTAGAATGACCCCTAATGTATTATTTAATGGTCTTGTTATATATTAAGTTGTATTTTCGACGGTTAAAAGGATGTTAATGGCTGAAAAATGACGGAAGATATTTACTTTTTGCGAAAGTATCACATTTTGTGTTTGTTACGTATATAAAGAGGATTGTAGCAATATTTGAGAGTTCATGTTACTAATTATTTAGCTAGTACATAATTATTTTTCTACGTTGTATTCAGAAATGTGTTCAAATACTGACTGACTGATGTGTGTTGAAACTGTATAAGTTCTATATATTTTTTATTATTATTATCTGCCTGTGTAGCGTTATTGTGTCCGTGATTACACCAAAGGCCTGACCATAATACCAGCGCTGGTTGTGTTAACCAGCATATCGCTGAGGTGGGGCCCTATGTGGCAATAATTAAGACTGTGTTGTTATTCTCTTAGTACTGTGTATGTTCTGGTTATTTTAATAGTTATATGTCTGTTTATTTTAGTACTGTGTATGTTCTGGTTATTTTAATAGTTATATGTCTGTTTTTTATTACTGTAATTTGTTTTTGTCACATTAAATATTTTTCTTCTTCTTCTTCTTCCTCTTCAAATTAATAAAAGATTTTTGCGGGTACTGAAACTAACACACATTCCCACCACTAAGACTTACTACATCAGTGTGTACACACTGAAATTTGATTCAGTGTTTTAGGGAACGTTAAATTGCCCTGTAACGATGGGTAAAACTATCACCTGGGTGAAATCTCACTAGTGGGTTAAAATCCATTATCACTCAGTTTGCTGCACTAAGTAGAAGGTTTAACATGTGAAAGCTATGTATGCAATTTGATTACATAACATTATAGAGTTGTTTTAACAATATTAGTCTATACTTATAATAAAACTGTAACAGGTCCAATTCTGTACATTGAAGATATTTTGAAAATTATATTTGGAGGGCATTCTATAACCGAAACTGAGGCCGAAAATGTAATTTTTTTAATTTTTGTCTATCTGTCTGTCTGTCTGTATCACGGCTGAACATCACGCCGAAACTACTGAATGGATTCAAATCAAACTTGGCATGATTTGAGATCTTACTACGAGGTAGGACATAGGATACTTTTTATCCCGTAATCTAGCACGGTTCTTTTGGGAGAGGGGATTAAAGTCAAAATGGGTACTTAGTTATACGCTTGGTCAGTTTTTATCAATTTTTCTTTATAATATAATAAATATTAGTAAGGGAACACTCATAGAGAGTTGTTATCAAGGTTTTGTAATCGATCGGGTTAAGCAACGTTAGGTAAGGTAATTAAATAGATGGGTGACCGTTTAACGCCATTTGAACTAAACGGGTCCGTGCTTCGGAGAGCAAGTAAAAAGTGGGTCCCAGTTTTTAACCGACTATAAAAAAGGAGGTTATGTATTCGATGCGAATGTCTGTTATTAAAAGTTTAGTTAACGTAAAAATAGCGCAGGCGGAGCTGCGTGGGTCAGCTAGTTGAAAATATATTCACACGATTTGAATCACATATCTACCTGGGTACTCAGTTTTTCACTCATCTATTACTTAATCTAGTGGGTGAAGCAACCTGGGTGACAATGAGTTTTAACCAAAGAGATTCAATGAATCTCTTAACTGATTTGTGAATTTTCATCAGGGTGATTACCCATGCTTGGAACCCGCATGGAATTTCATCAAAGAAGTAAACAGGGGTCGAAAAGATCCACTCCCTCCTTTCCGAAGCGGGAGCGGGACATAAATGTCAAAGTTAAATAACCCCTTCTTTCTAATTTTAACCGTGACCGTATTTTCAAGTAATCAATGTAGTACAAATTATAGATTGATTACCAGGGGTTAAAACGCATAGAATAAATACTGCTGATTCTTTCTATTCGTGGTTTGAAGTACTTGCTTCTTACTCCTTACGGTGCTAAAAGCCCTTGTTTAAAGGTCTTGGCCTCCACGACAGTGGTTTTCCCTTTTTTGCCTCTCTTATCCAGTTGGTAAACTTCACCATAGTCTTCCTCAAGGCAGTCCATCTATCGCTTTCTTGGTCTTTCTCTAGGTTTTTTCTGCTGTGGAGCCAACTTGCTCACACTTTTAGTCCAAATACTTCCATCAATTTGTTCCAGACTGTTTGAAATGATTAATTTAAATTTTAGGATTTCTAGTAACTCCTTTAAAGCTCTGTCCACAAGGCTACCTCGGTCTATGGCTGTGTACACAAAAACTTTATTATACGAAAGACAAACTCACGAGTTGTTTGGACAAGACGACGTGTGAGGATAGTTTTGTTATAGGCTTAGCGAAAATAGCTAGGATATTGTTTGTTTCTCATACAAACTGTGTTATTTTTAGTTTTTGTGAGACAGATTTTTTTTCTGTTTCAAACTAGAAACGGTTAGAAGTAGGTTACATAACAACAAGTAGGTCTTTTTTAAAGCCAGGTAGGTACAAAAATAGGCCATTTCTATTCTATTGTTGGTGGCTATAATTTGGGCCCGGTAACCACTGGAACGGACTACGACCCATTTGGTTCCATTGTGCATAACTGTGCCACATTTTACCTTTGAGCATCAAGCTATTTTCCGGCATATAAACTTGTATAAAAAAAAGTCCGTTGCTGCGTGAAAGAAGGATAAATCAACAAACAAACAGACATTCACATTTATATTTATTACTAGCTGACCCGCGCCGCGCCGCCCGCGCTTTTATTACATTTTGCTCCCCTTTTCTTCCTCCTCCCTTGATTTATCTCTCCATCTCCCTCTCTTAAAAGAAAAATTTAATTATATGATCTTTCTCTTCTCTCTCTTTCCCCCTCCCGCTTTGGTTCCCGTCACACTGCCCCTCTTCCTCTCCCTGTTGTCCCCTATCTGAACCCTCTCCCCCTCTCTCTTCTCCGAACTTGCTCCCTCTCATTCCGCCCCCCCTTACTCCACCTACTCTCCAGATCCCACACCCCATCACCCCCTCCTCGAATCCCCTCTCCCTCTCTTGCAGCCTCCTCTCGTTCTATATATCCTCGTCAATCATGGTATCAGCGGTATTAAATATACTTTATGACCTAATGTCAGACCTACCTGATATGCACACAAAATCATACATATCGGTTCACCCATCTATTTAATGACCTTTCCTTATGTTGCTTAACCTTAACCTAGCGGCATGAAATATACTTTACGGCCTAATTCTCAGACCTACTCCATATGCACACAAAATTTCATACAAATCGGTTCACCCATCTATTTAATGAACTTGCCTTATGTTGCTTATCCTTAACCTAGTGGTATGAAATGTACTTTATGACCTGTTCTCAGTCCTACCCGATATGAACACAAAATTTCATACAGATCGGTTCACCCATCTATTTAATGACCTTACCTAACGTTGCTTAACCTTAACCTACCGGGATAAAAAGTATCCTATGTCCGTTTTCTGGTTCTAAGCTACATCCTCACCAATTTTCAGCCGAATCGGTTCAGCCGTTCTTGAGTTATAAATAGTGTAACTAACACTTTTTTTTATGGGACCCAACTAACGGATTAAAGAATGGATGGAAGAAAGATTTTTGCAAATAGGTTCATAATTGCCAGAGTTATGCGCGAACATACATAGAAAAAAAAAAAATATACAGACGAATTGAGAATCTCCTCCTTTTTTTGAAGTCGGTTAAAAAAGAGATACAAAGCATTAAATGATTTTAAACATCATCGCGTCAATATTCACGGATCATGCCTAATGATAATGTTTGAAGACCCATCTTGTCTTATATGTTTAGCGGTCAACTACCCGGTCCCTCGACATTTACTCGTACATTTGCATGCCAACAGTCTGAGCATCAGAGTACCTATCTCTAAGAAAAACAACCTCGATCTCGACGTTGTGGGCAGTGGCGAGTAGCGTTTACGTAGTCACTAAAGGAGTTGTTCTAGAAATGTATGGAGCCTGGGCCAACACCATGTACACTATATGTATATATAACTATTCAATATAGTAACTGTTTTGTAATGTTATCTTTTTTTAATATTGCTTCGTTTTATTGTACATTTAAGATATCTTGGTCAAGGAGAGCAACACCAAAGAAAATATAATACTACTGTAGCAACACCCCACAATAATATGATGGATCGGAAATACTTAACTAAAATGTCATTTTGACAACTGACTATACCTGCGATTGAACTTGTTGCGGATTCCAATCCAAATCACAGGCGATAATCAATACAATAAAGCCCCGGGTCAAGAAAGAAACAGTCAATGAATGTCCGCAAACATAAATAATCACTAAAAACTCCGAAATACATTATGTACTCCACGCGTAAACAATCTATTACGAAACGTCAACTATAGCATTAACTGTCAAGTAGTAAACCAACGTCAAACGCAACTGTCATGGCTGCCCTAAAAACAGGGTGGACATACTAAATAACTGCAAAAGTAATCATTTTTGTACAATTGTACTCTGCTTCAAATTAATTTATAAGTATTTTTATGAAACTCTCCTATGTTTTTCCTATTTTTCCATGTAGTGTACATAGTGTTGGCCCAAAATGGAACATCTCCTTTGCACCTAACCACCGTAATACATAGTTTTCAGTGGAAATACATAGTAATAATATAGGGTATAGTGTGTGTGTGTACTCCAAAGACATGGAACAGTAGCATAGTAGTTTTATTTTTCAAAAAAGGTGACAAAACCCTTTTAAAAAACTACCGACCAATTTCGCTTCTGAGCCATGTGTATAAGCTGTTTTCAAGGGTCATCACGAACCGTCTTGCGCGAAGACTCGACGAATTCCAACCCCCGGAGCAGGCCGGGTTTCGAAACGGGTATAGCACCATAGACCACATCCACACGGTAAGGCAGATTGTACAAAAGACTGAAGAGTACAATCAGCCCCTGTGCATAGCGTTTGTGGATTATGAGAAGGCTTTTGACTCGATTGAGACCTGGTCTGTTCTGGAGGCCTTGCAGCGCTGCCAAGTTGACTGGCGATACATCGAAGTGATGAGATGTCTTTACGATGCCGCGACTATGACCGTAGAAGTACAGAACCAGCGAACTGAACATATCCACCTACGCCGAGGAGTGAGACAGGGGGATGTTATATCCCCGAAACTGTTCACTAACGCTTTAGAGGATATGTTCAAGACGCTGGACTGGGAGAGGTCTGGCATAAATATTAATGGCAAGTACATCTCTCACTTACGATTCGCGGACGATATCGTCATTATGGCCGAGACTCTGCAAGATCTACAACGAATGCTGAATGACCTGGCTGATTCTTCTCATCGCATCGGTCTCCGGATGAATTTGGATAAAACCAAAGTCATGTTAAACGAGCGCGTTGTTCCGGGGCCGATTGCCGTCAAAGGGGTTCCCCTCGAAGTTGTCCAGGAGTATACCTACTTAGGGCAGACGCTACAGCTAGGTAAAGACAACTTTGAGAAGGAAGCCAAAAGGAGAATACAGCTAGGCTGGGCAGCATTCGGAAAACTTCGTCGAGTCTTCTCGTCGCCGATACCGCAATGTTTAAAGACAAAAGTCTTTAATCAGTGCGTCCTACCCGTGATGACATACGGAGCCGAGACGTGGCCACTCACGGTACGACTAGTCCACCGATTCAAGGTCGCTCAGCGGGCTATGGAGAGAGCTATGCTGGGTGTTTCTCTGAGGGACCGAATGCGGAATGAAGTAGTTCGCCAGAGAACCAATGTGACCGACATAGCTCAAAGGATTAGCCAGCTGAAGTGGCAGTGGGCTGGTCATATTTGCCGAAGAACCGAAGACCGTTGGGGTAAACTGGTTCTTGAGTGGAGACCGCGAATCGGGAAGCGTAATGTAGGACGTCCTGTGACTAGGTGGGGCGACGATATCCGCAGAGCAGCTGGCAGACAATGGATGAGGAGAGCCGAAGATCGGGCTCAGTGGCGTGCCTTGGGGGAGGCCTATGTCCAGCAGTGGACTGATGTGGGCTGATGATGATGTGTGTGTGTATAGTGTGTGTGTAGTGTAATGTAGTGTAGTGTAATGTAGTGTAGTGTAGTGTAGTGTAATGTAGTGTAGTGTAATGTAGAGTAGTGTAGTGTAGTGGAATAATATAGTGGTGGTAGTTCTTTTTTTTATTTGAGATAAGCTAGTTCTTGACTACAGACCCACCTGACGGAATGTGGCGACGCAATCTGCTGCACGTCACCCAATTAGGCGAGTGGTCCAGTGACAATATTATTGTCACGCTAATTAGTGCGCTCGTGGTACAAAGTAAGACATATTTCGTTTTAAACTGCCCGGTTGTAAGATTTCATGGTAAGGCCCCTGGTTGACATGGCAAAGCACTTTAGACTCCCTCTGTCGTATCTAGAGGACTTAGGAATTTAATAGAGGAGAGTTAGAGAGGTGCTGTACAATCCCTGATAGCTACTTTCCATCAGATGGGAGCGCAGTCAAAACTAGCTTATTAAATAGGCAATAAACCCGTAAGTCAACATAGGGCTCTACATTTCTTCGGAGTCGCTGGACGCTCGGGGTGTGGGCCCTTTGAGCGTCCATTGAGTACGGCGGCGACTCCGAGGAGGACGGCGGCGGGGTTGCGACCCCCGTCCCCGTGAGCACCGTGACAGGTTCCCGGGGGGCTACAATGCGCTCCCCGGCGGCGGGCTCAAAGGCAAGGCACTGAGGGGCCCCTGGTGCAGATCCCACCGGAGAGCCCAGGGGTCTCCCCTCTCATGTGCCGATGCGACAGCCGCGGGGGTTTTAGTGGGTAAATCCCACATACCCCGGTCGAGCCCCACAGCTCCCGGGGATCTTTCGAAGATATCCCCCGCGTCAAAAAAAAAAAAAGGGCTCTACATTTAATTCAGTTGACCGTTCATAATATTTTTAACTGAATGTGCAGCTTGTACTGTATATATAGTCATATACATACATTATATATAGTCAGAATAAAAATACATATATTATGTATGTGCGCTGTACGCAGTAAAAAAGTAATTTCACTTCGTGCTTGTGTAAACCGACCGGTTACATCGATATTGACAAGTTATGCTTGAGTTAAGTAATTATTGGCTATGCTGGTTGTCTGACTATTAAAAAAAAAGTGGTATGACTTTCCTTTGTTGTATATAAATCGTACAAATTATATCACAGCCTTCCTCAAAGGTGATATCATGGTGTACTTATATTTAGAAAACTGATAATAGAACCATTAGGAGGCAAGCTTCAAACTCTATCGAGGCTGCTACATCGGTCCAATATTTAAATTGACAGGGCCACTAAGAATTTTCTTACAGGAAAACCGAATTACTTTGCCCACCAGGGAAATGAACATGGACACAGAAATCATATTTGCTTCCACAGCACCATGAGACATAAATAATAATAATTACCTAATATGTAGTTACTTCATTCTTCAACTCATTTACCATTTTTATAAATAATGTTATGTATTATCTCGTGTATCTACTATGTAGTTTGCATCTGGTTGTTGGCACCGGATTTAATAATGTTTTATCTTAATTTATTTTTTAATGTTTTTAGTAAAGTTTTTGATTCGTCAACTAATATACTATTTTTAATATGTCACAGATATCCCAAAACGAGTTCTGAGACCACATTGCCATAATATTTAATTCGCACTCAACCGGTTTCATAAAATGCTTAATTTTTAAAATGTCAAACATCTTATAAAAAGCTAAAAAAAAGGTAAGTATGGTTGGAAACAACTCTGGTGTCTTTAATTAATCATGTGCGAATCGTCTTTGTGCGATTGTCACTAGTTTTCGATGAAGGAAAACATCGTGAAGAAACCTGTATGTCTGAGAAAGGCTGACAAGCTTTCGAATGACGTGTGAAGTCCGCCAACCCACATCTGCCCAGCGTGGTGGACTATGGCCTAGCCCTTCATCTTAAGGGGAGGCTCGTGCCCAACAGTGGGACATAAACAAGTGCTAGTATTATTATTTAGTCATGGGATACTCATCCCAACTTACCTTTCCGGTAGTTGTGGTATAGTATACGGGTTTGCGACCCCGGCTTCCCTAGCTATTACTGTCCCATTCCTTGCCCTCCTGGGCGGTAATATCCTACTTTTCCTATTTCCCACTCTAAATTGCCAATCTTCCTTTTCACAACACGTATCCTTCCCTTTCCCTCCTTATTCGTGAGAACGCAATGGTCAATCATATAAATAATTTAATTAACCAAAATGGCGGCGATGTGGTTCGCCACCCAGTGGCGGACTAAACCTGTCGGGGGCCCGGGGCGGTAAAAACTAATGAGGCCCCCGGTCAGAAAATGACGTATTTCCAAAAGGAGGGCTATGTTTTCCGACAGTATGTATATGTCTATGTATGTACATCAGTATGTCTATTTCTTTGGTAGGGCCTAAGGCCTAAGGCGCTCATAGCTAGTTGTAATATCTGTTTGGTAAACGATCAGTTGGGTAACAACGTCAGGCAAGGTCAGTCCTTCGATGGGTGACCATTTAGTGGCATTTGAACTGAGCGTCTCCGTGCTTAGGAGGGCACGGACACGTTAGAAGTCGGTCCCGGCTATGGTCATCTAGACAGCAGTCGTTAAGCTAAGTAAAGGCAGCTTGTGACACCAGATATTTAGCTCTTCGAGAATAGATGCCTTAGTGTGATGCTCAGTCCACGATACGTCTAGCATTCTGCGCCAACACCGTATTTTTGCCATCTGTCTTATTACCTCTTGAACACAATCTCTATCGTCGTTCGTTGTCTAGGCTCACAAATATGTGAGCCTAGACATATAAAAAGCACTAAATCTAAGTCGCGCAGCTCGTTAATTCATTCCATAGTCCCGCTACGGTCGATGAATATTAACTTTGTCTTACTCCTGTTTATGCAGAGCAGTGGCGTGCAGCCCTTATAGGCAAAAAGTGTTTGCCTACCCTGTGATTTCCGGAACAATACATGATGACAAAAATAATTTATGTGCACAATAACATTTTGTTTTGAATTATTTCATCGATATAAATAAACAAATTCGCGCGAAATGTTTGAAATCAATCAGCTGAGCGCGCCGCGGCAACGAGCAAAAGTGCATTGAACTATTCCTAGGTACACGGAGATTTAAACTTCGCGTGTTCGAGCCGCGAGGCCCGCTAATCAAGCTCTAAAGGTTTTAAAAGGCCGGGTCTCGATTTGCACACATTCACACATTTTATTCTAACAAACTTACACACACCAGTAGGCACGCCGACCATTCGAACAGTATAAATGTGCGCGCATACAACGATATAGGCACTATCTCTTGGGTGCTCTCGATGGCAATGTCGACCTTGAAGGAAGGACTAAAGAAATGTTGACCAATAGCAATGCATCGAACGGGATGCGAATGAAACGAATGAAGGAATAATACTACAAATTATAAAATACCTAGTTTGTTCAAACTTCCAATATTTCATAATGACATCCATTTTTTGTGGGTTTTTATTCTATAAATTTTTATTATACGATTGTTTTCGGTGCAGTATGTTCGAAAAAAAATATATATGTGTTTCCAAATTATAAAACTTAGTAGAATATGGAAGTGGTTACGTGTGATCGATGTTCTGGCCAAGTGTGTATAGAAAAAAAAAATTCACGCGTTTTCGACACCTTCTTACGAAATTAAAAAAAAATAATTTAAAATGGCCAAAGGTTAAGTCACGCGAAGATTTAATGATAAATAATCTGAAATATATAGTTAGATAGTATATTTACAATTGGTTAGCCGGCTGTAAAAATACAAACTAAGTTATATCATTTAATTTTTTGATATTTTGAGGTGGCATATTTACAATCGCATGTGTGTGTACAAGACAAGTAACTCGCAGTCATGTTGGTAAGTTTTTTTACTCGACTACAAGAATAGGAGGTGGATAATATTATTGTTTTTATTGACTGTGTACCTATGTAGGTATGCCTGGTTCTATAAGGCGCTCTGCGGCCTATATGGGTGGATGGATTTTAACGTAGTTACTTCCTACGTGTCGTCTTAGTAGTGGAATTGAAATAGAATATATATTTATTCGAAATATAAACATAAGTATTAGGTACATACTCATCAAATGTTTTGTGCTTACATCATTCATTAATGTCAATTTAGGTTCAAGTCGGTTTTTACCTACCCTGTCATATTATAACCCAGTGCACGTCACTGATGCAGAGCCCATACTCTATGTTGCTGCACTAATTTTTTTTAAGTAGATTGGCCAGTTCCTTTTACAAGGATTCTGGTGTCATCTGCGAAGCGGAGATTGTTTAATAGGGTCCCACTAATCCGAATACCCAATCTTCATAAACTGTACGCATTATATGTTCACCAATTAGATTAAATAGCTGTGGTGATCGTATGCAACGTCGACGCACACCTCATTCAGTCTAAAAATATCCTGAGCCTGCAGCGCAAGATGGCCGTCCAGATCACTATAAGGGTACCGCAATGTCCTGTATTTGACAAAACTATCCTGGCGCGCTGTCTGGCCCTGAACATCTCAGAGAATATGGACGGATCAATGATCAAATCCACGTCCACTACCAGGGGGATAAAAGAGCACCCGTGCTCAAATAATTCCAGTAGAAGGAGAGATAGCACGTACTTGAACAATTAAGCTCATGATGGCGTTCTGATGAGCTCACACGAACAAAGGGACCTGTCAGTGTTGTCCTGCAACTCTTCAAAGCCTGGCTACGACAGAAACTCACTTAGATAATCTGGGTATGGGTGTTTCAGCGATTATCCTAGTGAGATAGAGCGAGAATTGACAACGACTTGCCATCATTGTGATAGGTACCACCCAACATGCGCTCTAAGTATACGCTGCGTGGGACGTAGAGCGGCGGTTCCTGGTCAGCCGGATTGGACACGATCACTCTCTGCCTGCAACAGTATTAACTATATTGGCAGAGGAATCGATGTGGAGAGTCCTTCTGTGAGACAGCCATGTCCTAGAAGGAGACCAAAAGGACGAAGACGCGTCGGGGCGGTGGTGCAACTCGCATCGTCAGGGGACCAATACGAAAGTGACCAGGTATCTTCCGACTTAAAGAGGCCTCATGGATCATGGACGCACGGGGATGGGGCTCTGTACGTCTTATCCCCAGAAAATTACTGTTTTGAGGTCCCAACTAAATGCAACCCCTTTCTAGGTGACGATGCGTTCTACGTCCGTCATTGGTAGCAACCATGAGCCCGTTGGAGGGAGCGCACGTTCCTGCTCAGGCACAGAATATCAAAAAACACACTGCTAAAAATGACAATCCTCTCATTTGAAGCCACTTTGTGATCCAATAGTAGCTTTCAAAAATATTGACAATTAAAAAGTGAAGCCTACCTATTTGAAGTAAATCATTTAATTTCATTTCAATTACCTGGGTGGCACTAGCATTTGTAATAATCATAATATCCAGGCAGCGATGTGCTACCCTATATAAACTTATAACTGTCCTGTATTTTTGTTCTTAATAAAACATGGATGCACTCTACATTCATTTAATTTGTCAATTCTGTATAGGTATATTACGTTTCTTTTACAAATCACTCATTTATTGAGTGGGTTATCAATCTACAGTGGATTTTGTGTAAATTCGTGTATGAATAGGTACCACAGTACACTGTATTTTGTTTACGTACATTATGGGGCCCCCAACTCCAAACTGCGTAATACTAACAACACTCACATTAGGGCCGTTATTGAGACTTGATCAAGCCGGATAGGCTTGATTATTTCATAGAATCTTTAGGAGTTCCAACGCACAAACTCAGTTGTCATATATCAATCTTGATAGTCAAAGTTTGTGTGTTGAAAATAATCTAGGTATGATGTTTTCTGTAATACGTAGTAGGTAGGTACTTAAATACCTCAATGATTAATAAGAACTTTTGGAGATTGGAGGCCCCCTTGGACCAGAGGCCCGGGGCGGACCGCCCCCTCCGCCCCCCCGTTAGTCCGCTACTGTCGCCACCCATCACGTCTCGTTTCTCATGGAGGCGAAAAGCGGCCCTTGGGCTCTGCCTACCCCTACGGGAAAAAGGCGTGATTTTATGTATGTATGTATGTAGTATTATTATTTATGCTTAAAAAACGTACGTTCCTATAAGCTTACATTATACATAGATTTTTAAGTTTATAGTTTGATGTACCACTTACCTATTACCAATATAATATGTCTAAAATATGGTAATTAGATCTTTATTTCGTTTCGATACTACTCATAAAGAAATAAAATAAATAGCACCCCATTTTTATATAATCGAAAAGTATAAGATTGCTACGTATCCCTATTAAGTATACAATAAGTTAGCTTCATTATAAGTATCATTTAATTAAAATTTAGTAACTTGCGGCTAAATCCGATAGACCTAAGTTACCTCAGAAATTCACAGTAAAAAAAATACTTTCTAAAATGAAAACAATTTTGCTAAGTTTGGCACATAAGTAGTTTATTGTATTATTTTTTGTATCAAGTTGCTACCTATCGTTAGCAATGGTAATAAATTAGATAATATAATATCATACTGAACACACACTCGTAATAAGGAAATATTTGCCTCGTCAAAGTTCCAGGCGTCTGCCGGACGACGGCTCCCAACTTTCACTCTCTATGACCTAACGGTTACTTAAGTGATATAACATGTGTAACGATGTAACCTTCTTTTTATTACTTTCAAGTAATTTGTTTCTAGACACGTCTCATAATTATTTATTTTAGTGGTTAACAATTTTTATTGTTGATTGTTGCTAATCATGAATTAGAGTTGTTTGCAGTTAAAATATCTTTTAATTACTACACTTCCTTTTTATTACTACATTTCCTTTTTTGAATTCAATGTTTTTAATTTAAAAAAAAAAGAAAATAATTTATTTATTTTGGAATAGAGATTTTTATATTAATCGACTATGAAACAAATATTTATTTATACTCGTACTTTTGTAGTTATTATTTATAACAATTTCAATTTGAATTTTGTCAAAGTCAAAATATCTTTATTATTGAATAGGGGATCGTAACGCGGGGCCAAAGAGGATTTAATACTACGGCGGCCGCTACTGAGAAGATCCTGTAAGTAAGAAATTAACGGGCTTGTCTTTTTTTATCGTTTTATTAATGCCAGTATTTAAGTACAGATTCTATTTTTAAATAAGTATTATTAATATTATTTTCCTTGTCTGAAATTATGGATATAGTAACAACTTCAATCCTGACTTTAGATGAATCACTTGAATTTGCGAATTTGATTATTGAATTGTGTTTTTCATTCCATTTTATAAGCCAATGATTGACTGCAGTTCCACTTAATGGAAAGTGGCGAAGTAATCGGGGATGGTAAATCACACTAGTTTATTATGTTATTCTTAAATGATTAATACAGTTGTAAGTATATTATTTAATTTTAAAAACATTCTATATTATTAATATACATAAATATATATATTTAATATACGTTTATCATTCTAGTACATAAATTTGTACAAATGTATCTAACATGAACAAACGTTGGCAACTGTATTTTACATA
The DNA here is from genome assembly GCA_911728495.1 of Furcula furcula. Lineage (NCBI taxonomy): Eukaryota > Metazoa > Arthropoda > Insecta > Lepidoptera > Notodontidae > Furcula > Furcula furcula. Next base: position 6,016,753 of record OU452243.1, read on the forward strand.
ACATACACTTAAATATAACAGTTGTTATTTTGTATATAAAGTGGTTTCCATCTATAAGGGGATAACTGCAACTAAATACCTGCATATTATTATAAATTTCCAGTGTCACAAGAAATCATGTTGTATACGTATTTACGACACTGAATAGACACTGGCATTAATTAAGTAGGTACCGAATTAAATAAAATAAAACTTACATTAAAAAAAGTTCCGTCACCGATGTAACACACACTTAAAAGTTTGAAATTCGAATACGATTCAATATGGCGTATCGTGCCGGCACGGTTACGGCTCACTACTGCGGAATCGGCTTGGACGCAGGTGAACGTGCACGTCATACCACCACTCTTGTTTCGCGATATTAACCGCATATAGATGCACCTTCCCCTGTTTATTGGTCAAGCAATAAAATACCTTTTAAAATTAGCAGGCGTATACGGTTGTGCGTTGAACTTTGCCTATTTAACGGACGATTGTTCTGGGCTACGTGTCTTCCATAACAAAGCTTTTTTTTGCTATTGTCATAATGTTTTGTATGTATACTTTGCGGTTTTTATCTGAATTTAGTGTTAAAACCTATTAAATATTTTACTAAAATACATGTGTCTTAGATAATTATACTCTACCATAGTAGAGTCTACATGTTATTTGCACTTTGTGTGTGCAATTGTGCACAATACTATGAAAGTCCAGTAAAACTATAGATTCTTATTTGGTTTAGATTAGTTATAGTGAATAGTTTACCAAGCGAAGAAAGTGACCGATTATCAACGAGGGTGCAGGTTGAGTCTTAATGCACACGACTTGAGAACCGCTTTCTCGCAAGTGATACCTCCGAGTAAAATATAAATAAATTAATACCTAGTTTGAAAAACTAAAACATACACGCTCTTATAAGTACTACACTAAAAAGCAATAAATACATTATCAATTATTTATTATTGCAATTATTAGTTATTGCAATAACTGGCAGTTATTGTATGAACAAAAATCCCATCCCAAAAGCGTGGGGCGCTTTATCACTGTACGAGTACATGTTAAAAAAATATTGACGGTAAAAATACGTAGCAGGACGGTACGTAGTATTCTAACAGGCAGAATTAATTACGTTAAATATTTAAATTATCTACATAATAGATATTTTCTTCTTTTCGACAGAAATATTAAAGCCCTTGTTCAGAAAAAAAGCGCCCCACGCTTTTGGGATGGGATTTTTGTTCATACAATAACTGCCAGTTATTGCAATAACTAATAATTGCAATAATAAATAATTGATAATGTATTTATTGCTTTTTAGTGTAGTATGTATTTAAAAAATCTCAAAAGCCGCTCTTCTAATATGGGCCTTAATGAATCTCTTTGATTTGTGTTATATACTTGCGCCCACTCCAAAATATGTTCCTCCAAATTTCTGTTGCAAACTTTTACACAAAAAGATGAGTGCGCATGCAACGCACTAAAGAAAATATAGTGAGGTATTGTAAAGATTTCTTTTCTCTCGTCCCAAAAATGAAGGAAATGGCACGAATACCGTACCTGCGCCATCTTTCATTTCAAATTCAATATTTGTATTGTACGTAACTTACCAATCCATCAAGTTGACGTTAAATCAAGCAATATACTGCATATTATTATATAATGTTAGGGTTTCGAATATCCTTCATGGTTGATAATCGAGAAAATGACGAATGACAAACACCTTATGCGCCTTCGTATAAAACTGTCATTAATTTATAATTACTATGTATACTTATATATACTTACCTAACTATCAAAGCATCCACAGCAAAGCGGACAGCAGTTTACTTCGAATGGGAGGTCACAAATCGTATTCGAATATCTTCATGGAAGGAACAACTCTATGTAATTATTGCTTACTGGCGTGCTTATTTTTTCTCAAGGAAAATTGCTCATTTCAGTCGCATTATACCGTGTCTCCCGGAAAAGGTATATCAAGATGAAATGTGCACATATTATTGACTAGCTGACCCACGCAGCTCCGCCCACGCTGTGTTTACGTTTACTAAACTTTCAATAATATACATTCGCATAGAATACAAAACCTCCTTTTTTAAAGTCGGTTAAAAACTTGGACCCACTTTGTACTTACCCTCCGAAGCACGGAAACGTTTAGTTCAAATAGCGTTAAACGGTCACCCATATGTTTAATGACCTTACCTAACGTTGCTTAACCTGATCGATTTCCAAACATTGTTAACAACTGTCTATGAGTGTTCCCTTACAAATATTTATTATAATTATAAAGAAAAAATGATATAATCGGACCAAGCGTATAACCAAGTACCCATTTTGACTTTAATCCCCTCTCCCAAAAGAACCGTGCTAGATTACGGGATAAAAAGTATCCTATGTCCTACCTCATAGTAAGATCTCAAATCATGCCAAGTTTCGTTTCAATCCATCCAGTAGTTTCGGCGTGATGCTCAGCCGAGATACAGACAGACAGACAGACAGACAGACAGACAGACAGACAGACAGACAAAAATTAAAAAAATTACATTTTCGGCCTCAGTATCGGTTATAGAATGCCCTCCAAATATAATTTTCAAAATATCTTCAATGTACAGAATTGGACCTGTTACAGTTTTATTATAAGTATAGATATAGATAGTGACGGCTCTGAGAAAAATGTCCAATATAATCTGAAAAAAATAACGTAGTACATAAATGGCAGGGAATTTAGGTAATATCACACAACACGTCCACTGCTGAACAAGGTTTGGCCCCCCTGAGAAGGACCGAGAAACCTTGAGAATTCGACATTTAAAATGTAATTAGTGGTTTAGTTCGTAACAGCATTCTCGTACTGCCGAACCTACAAACATCAATTAAAGTTAATGATCAATAATCCATTTCTAGAAATCTGATTAATTTGGCACTTAAAGCTCATTTATACTTAATACGCAGAGAGTGAGTAGAGATATCAATAATCTGGTGTTCAATAATCGAAATTAATCATAAATGGCTCCGACAGTCGAAATAAATAGATTTTAAAAAGTGACTTAATTTGAATTAAAGTAAATTGGCATCTGTGAGTGCGGTTGTTAGTTAGTTAATCTGTAGATCGATGGATAATGTTCGTTCGAACCATGTTATGGAAGACATCTTAAGTTGCTTAATATATCATCATCATCAGCAGCCGTTGTCCATTGCTGAACAAAGGCCTCCCCCCTTAGAAGGGAGGGGTTGCCATAATCCCGAGGCTTCGTTTGCGTCTTAGGGATCGCAGTACAGGTAGTGGTGGACGCTGCTGCCCGTCGTCTTGTTTTCCTTTAGTCACCTCATACGGATACCCAACGGGAAAAGATGTGAGGGTGCTATTCTTACCTGGATACCCATCGATATAATAATATATAAATCGATATAAATCGATGTGGATACCCCACGGGTTCATAAACAAAGCCTTTATTACTGCTACTCCGACAGATTTGCATAGTTTAACAACATTATAAGTACATTTTTTACAAATATATTTCGACAATATGTTTTTTTTTTATACCATCTGGGGTGGATAACACGACAATAAATTAAACATCATGTGCGTAATGACGTTCCTAGACGAATGCATGATAAGAGATTAGAAAAAGTGATTGTAACTAATCTAACAAATAGTTACTAGAGAGGTGACTATTCGGTGTGATCGTGTCGAAACATACGAACGAGTAGGTATTTCCGCCCGCGCTGTTGCTGCCCGTACCAGAGGTTAATGGCCCAATATTTACAAAATATGGTGTTTTATTTTGATTACGTCTTTCTGCAGTATATTTTGTTCAAAAGTAACATTTTTTAATTTCTTCGTAAGGATTTATTTGACGGTTAAAAATACTCCTGTGTAGTGGTATTACCAGATTTTTCATTAATTGTCGTATCGTCTTCCCCACATTGTATATTACTTCTTATGTACCTACTAAGTTCATGAGTTAATAGCAGTCGCCTCTGCGGCGTAGGCCTCCCCCAAATCCCCCCAAATATTTCTATCACGAGCCTTCTGCATCTAATCTGGCCCACACCTTTAGTTCATAGCAATTTGTTTTTTTTCATATGTCAAAAAATTATGTAAAATTGCGTTATGTAATTTTCCATGAACTGTGTGAAAAGCCTATTTATATTTTCCTAAAACTGGTTGTTTACAACTTTATATCATCGTTGCTACGGTCTATCCTGATGGAGCCGCGATTTCTCTCTGGTCTTCAGCCATGTGTGATAATTTTCATTTCATTTTCCTGTTCACTGAGCAGATTCACAAGGAATTATTGTTTGTAAAATGTTATTTTATAAATGTAATTAGTTACTAGGTGGTTGAGTCCTTGTGGTACTTGTCCAGGATGCGTATTGGGTTGCCCAAGATTGCCCGAAGGTTCACTACTAAAATTACTTTGTGGTTAAAACCTTAAAGCTTTGGTATTTATAAGTGGCTTGAAAAAAAGAAGCGAATACAGAAATCTCGCATTACTCCTGCTTTTAAGCAATATCAGTCATCTCCGTTAGCACCTTACTGCCGCACTCACAAACGTTAATTAGAGTTAATGATCATTAATCCAGTTCTTGAAATCCGATTATTGAATTGTTTTTGTTTTAATATAATTGTATGATTATTTCTTTTTACTTGGTTCGCTTGCACCTACCTTGATTTAATAAAGCATCACCCTAAGATAGACTGGTAGAGAATGCCTCTGGCATTATCATTAATTATCATCATTAATCATAATAATTCTTTAGACACTCGCAACCAATTTATTGATAGTACCTACCCATGAGGTGACCTGGTAAGATTACTACCCTCCCATCTCCTCCCGTTGGACTTCTGTAAGATGCGATTAAGGAAAAAAAGAAGATCGGGCACCGTCTTTCTTATGGCATACTAACACTTAAAAATACTGCGATCCCCAAGATGCCTGCGAGCGGGGGGGCTATATCACCCCTCCCTTAAAGAGGGGAAGCCCTTTGTTTCAGCTGCTGATAATTATGACTCTGATAGTGACTTAATTAGATCTTAATTAGAATTAAGGATAACTAACTTTTGTGTGAGGCAGTGAAAGTATGTAAAGCACATAAATAACTTCACGTACCTAGTGATAGCAAAATAAAACAGGTTGGTGTCCGACTATCCAATCAGCTACCATAATCTCCCCTTTCGTTGCGAAAATCTCTTTCCCCCAATTATTCCGCTAGAAGTGTTATGTTCAGTCAATTACCGGATTCTCGGATTTTCGGCTTCAGTTTTCACGTTATTATTGTTTTATGGAGGGTTGAGCACTCGATACACGTTGCTCGGATATGTTATCGTGGTGCGTATTCTTCTGTGAGTAGGGATGAGTAAAACTGATGAGTCACTTTCAATATTCAGGTCCACAGCTGAACAAAATCCCTTAAGGGATTAAGGGCCCTTAATAAGTTTGCCATAATCCCCACGCTTGGCAGGCATTTTGGGGATCGCATTATAGGTGATAATGGCCGTTTTCTCTTAGTAGCCTCTCACGACATCTAACGGGGGAAGATGGAAGGGTAATATTCTTACCTGGACACCCTTTTTTTTTGACGCGGGGGATACTTCCAAAGATCAACGGGAGCTGTGGGGCTTGACCGGGGTATGTGGGATTCTTACCCACTAAAACCCCCGCGGCTGTCGCATCGGCACATTAGAGGACCCCAGGGCTCTCCGGTGGGATCTGCACCAGGGGCCCCTCAGTGCCTTGCCTTTGAGCCCGCCGCCGGGGGGAGCATTGTAGCCCCCCGGAAACCTGACACGGTGCTCACGGGGACGGGGGTCGCAACCCCGCCGCCGTCCTCCTCGGAGTCGCCGCCGTACTCAATGGACGTTCAAAGGGCCCACACCCCGAACGTCCTACCTGGACACCCTACCGTTAATTATTGCCAAAATTAAACTTACAGTACATGTTACTACTAAGGCTACTGTGATATATTGTAGCCTTCTCTGCAAGGCGGGGCTGACTACTACCCTGGCTAATATGTTCAATGCTCTCCAATCCAAAGTTTGTCTGGACGAAATCGCAACTAGCGATAAGACCGCTTAATACCGCCTATTGTATCTGAGTTTAATAGAATTCTGTATTGTATTATATTGTCTAACTAGCTGACCCGCGCAGCTCCGCCCTCGCTTTTATTACATTTTGCTCCCCTTTTCTCCCTCCTCCCTAGATTAATCTCTATCCATATCTCTCTCTCTTATAAAAAAATTTAATTATATGCTCTTTCTCTCCTCTCTCTTTCCCCCTCCCGCTTCGGTTTCCGTCACACTCCCCCTCTTCCTCTCCCCGTTGTCCCCTCTCTGAACCCTCTCCCCTCTCTCTTCTACGAACTTGCTCCTTCTCACTCCCCCCTTACTCCACCTAACTCCCCCTATCCCTCACCTCAACACCCCATCCTGGAATCCCCTCTCCCTCTTTCTCCTCTCTTGCACCCTCCTCTCGTTCTATATATCCTCGTCAATCATGGTATCAGCGGCATTAAATAAACTTTATGACCTATTCTCAGACTTCCCCGATATGCACACAAAATTTCATACAAATTGGGTCACCCATCTGTTTAATGACCTTGCCTTATGTTGCTTAACCTTAACCTAGCGGTATGAAATATACTGTATGACCTATTCTCAGACCTACCCGATATGCACACTTTCATACAAATCGGTTCACCCATCTATTTAATGACCTTACCTAACGTTGCTTAACCTTAACTTACCGGGATAAAAAGTCCTATGTCCTATGTCCGTTTCCTGGTTCTAAACTACCTCCCCACCAATTTTCAGCCGAATCGGATAGGCCGTCTTGAGTTATAAAAGTTCTATAGTGATTGTATGTCCAATTCCGCCGATAGATGGCGGTGTTCATAATGTAAATCACGCTAACATCGTAAATTACTGTCTAATGATATTCGATAATGAAAGTTCTTAGTGTTTCGCATCTTTTATTGTTGCGACTGTGATACAATACCTATACACTACCTGGACTTGGGGAGTTTCATTAAAATTTCATGAACTGGCTTTTAAATAAAATGAAATGTTATTTTTCCCTTGCCTATTTCTTTCCTAATCTAGTTTGGACTCGCTCGGGAATTACAGATTTTAACTTTTCATAGATATAATGTCATATTGCTATCAGCAAAGTACTTAGAACAATACAGAAATCTAATGAAAATTTCCTGGGTGTACCGGAACGGCTTACCCCTTACAAAAATTGACCCTTCGCCACTGCCATATCTCATATATTGTATATAGCGTAATAATACATATCTTAATGATTAACTGATCAGTCTATAATTACCCTATTAACATACAAAGGAAATTACGTGGTAATATGTGCAAGTAATGTTTCACTGCTTAGCCCCTATGAAACATAGCGTGATGTTTTATATACCAATTTATACCCCTACTTCTACACAACACATCAGTGAAAGTCCTATCAAAATCCATTCACGGGTTTTCGAATGATGCCTGGACAAACAGAACGACAGACAGACAGACAGACAGACAGACAATAATTCCAAAAAAAATTGTTTTGGCCTCTATGTCGATAGTATAGTATCCCCAAATAGAAATTTTTGAAAAATATTTAATGTACAGAAAAAGTGCTCTTTGAGTTTTATTATAGTACTAGCTGACCCACGCGGCTCCGCCTGCGCAATTTTTACGTTAACTAAACTTTTAACAGACATTCGCATCGAATACATAACCTCCTTTTTTAAAGTCGGTTAAAAACTGGGACCCACTTTTTATTTGCTCTCCGAAGCATGGACCCGTTTAGTTCAAATGGCGTTAAACGGTCACCCATCTATTTAATGACCTTACCTAACGTTACTTAACCCGATCGATTACAAAACCTTGATAACAACTGCACTCTCTATGAGTGTTTCCTTACTAATATTTATTATATTATAAAGAAAAATTGATAAAATCGGACCAAGCGTATAACCAAGTACCCATTTTGACTTTAATCCCCTCTCCCAAAAGAACCGTGCTAGATTACGGGATAAAAAGTATCCTATGTCCTACCTCGTAGTAAGATCTCAAATCATGCCAAGTTTCATTTGAATCCATTCAGTAGTTTCGGCGTGATGCGCAGCCGTGATACAGACAGACAGACAGACAGACAGACAGACAGACAGACAGACAGACAAAAATTAAAAAAATAATATTTCTGGCCTCAGTATCGGTTATAGAATGCCCTCCAAATATAATTTTCAAAATATCTTCAATGTACAGAATTGGACCTGTTACAGTTTTATTATAAGTACTAGCGACCCGCCCCGGCTTCGCACGGGTGTAATTGAGAAAAAAAGAAGTGAATAATTTAAAGCTACTGCCTTTGATTATAGAATTTCTTGGAATTATTTATCAGTTTGTAGCTGACTTTTCGTAACGCAATATGAACAAATTTTGTATAGAAGTGACGCGTGAAAGGGCTACGTATAGCTGCCTGTCCATGGGAAAAATATTCATCGCTTAGGTTTAAGCCTGCAACGTTGAATCTCTGAGCTTGTGATTTGTTAATTGTATTTATAATTTTAGAAACTGCAGACGTGTACGGGTGCACAATTTGGGTGGATTAAGGACACCATTTCTTTGAAACCAATTTATGGAAGCAATACGGGCTTCCTTGTTCGGTTTCATCGTTAAGACGTAAACACTAAAACTCCCGTGGCTATCACATCGGCACATGAGAGGGAAACCTGGGTTCGGGTGGGATCTGCACCAGGTGTCCCTGACTGACTGACTTGGACTGACTGAATCCGAGTCAGTCCCGGTCAGTCCCGATCAGTCCCGGTCAGTCCCGGCCAGTCCCGGTCAGTCCCGCTCAGTCCCGCTCAGTCCCTCTCAGTCCCGCTCAGTCCCGGTCAGTCCCGGTCAGTCCCGCTCAATCCCGCTCAGTCCCGGTCCGTCCCGGTCTGTCCCGCTCAGTCCCGGTCTGTCCCGGTCAGTCCCGCTCAGTCCCGCTCAGTCCCGCTCAGTCCCGCCCAGTCCCGCTCAGTCCCGCTCAGTCCCGGTCAGTCCCACTCATTCCCGGTCAGTCCCGCTCAGTCCCGGTCAGTCCCGCTCAATCCCGCTCAGTCCCGGTCCGTCCCGGTCTGTCCCGCTCAGACCCGGTCTGTCCCGGTCCGTCCCGCTCAGTCCCGCTCAGTCCTGCTCAGTCCCGGTCAGTCCCGCTCAGTCCCGGTCAGTCCCGCTCAGTCCCGCTCAGTCCCAGTCAGTCCCAGTCAGTCCCACTCATTCCCGGTCAGTCCCGGTCAGTCCCGCTCAATCCCGCTCAGTCCCGGTCCGTCCCGGTCTGTCCCGCTCAGACCCGGTCTGTCCCGGTCCGTCCCGCTCAGTCCCGCTCAGTCCCGGTCAGTCCCGCTCAGTCCCGGTCCGTGCCGCTCAGTTCCGCTCAGTCCCGCTCAGTCCCGGTCAGTCCCGCTCAGTCCCGGTCAGTCCCGCTCAGTCCCGCTCAGTCTCGCTCAGTCCCGCTCAGTCCCGCTCAGTCCCGGTCAGTCCCTCTCAGTCCCGCTCAGTCCCGGTCAGTCCCTCTCAGTCCCGCTCAGTCCCGCTCAGTCCCGCTCAGTCCCGGTCAGTCCCACTCATTCCCGGTCAGTCCCGCTCAGTCCCGGTCAGTCCCGGTCTGTCCCGCTCAGTCCCGGTCAGTCCCAGTCAGTCCCGCTCAGTCCCTCTCAGTCCCACTCAGTCCTGGTCAGTCCCGCCCAGTCCCGCTGTGTCTCGCTCAGTCCCGCTCAGTCCCGCTCAGTCCCGGTCAGTCCCGCTCAGTCCCGCTCAGTCCCGCTCAGTCCCGGTCAGTCCCGCTCAGTCCCGGTCAGTCCCGCTCAGTCCCGCTCAGTCCCGCTCAGTCCCGCTCAGTCCCGGTCAGTACCGCTCAGTCCCGCTCAGTCCCGGTCAGTCCCACTCAGTCCCGCTCAACAACACCAGCCAACCTATAGAAAAAACCCTGACTGACAGACAGACAATAATTCCAATAAAGTTTTGGCTTTTTTTATAATTATCATACGTACAATATGTGCATGCATATCTATATCCTACCCAAACAGACATTTTGAAAATATATTTTCATTATTTTATTTTTAGTTTGTTATATTTGCGAAACAAACAAATGATACCACTTATTACTAAATATAAGATCCAATAGTACAAAAATCAATTCAGTTTCCACTAATAACTAAATCATAACATTAGAGAGAAGTTAACTACGTATGCATGATTTTAAATTTTAAAAAACTATTAAATATAAAGATATATTAGAGATAAAAAGTGCCGGAGTCAATATGAGTTAAATATTTAAAACATCGAATCTTAATATAAATAAAAAAAATCAAAAACAAAGTTTAATAATACAAAAAAAAATGCCGCTCAGGGGTAGCGAACCCGGACAGTCGGCACTTAGAGGACGCTTCCGTAACCACTTGGCCAAGGAACTTTTATTTTATCTTTCGAATTATCGTATCTTATTGTGGTAATATATTTGTACCGCCATCGGTTAAGTAATAATACTTCTTTTTTACCCTGTAAAGGGATAAATTATAAAAAATATGAATTACTAATTCAATTAATTTTCTTAACGAATGTCTGTGCAAAATTTCAAGTCAATAGGACCAAGGAATCGCGTTCTCCCATACAAACTTTGCCCCCCTGTTTGACCCCCTTAGAGGTTGAATTTCGCAAAACCCAGTCTTAGTGAGCACCTACGTCTTAAAAGGAACCCCCATGCAAAGTTTGAGACTCCTAGCACTTGTAGTTTCTGAGATTTCGTGATGAGTGGGTTTTTGTCTACTCTTTTATATAATAAGATAGATAGATAGAAGATAGATGGTGGCAATGAAAACTTATCTATTTATGAAATTCAATAAATACCTAGCTGTACTTGTTTAAATAACATTTCATAGTATAATCTCATTAAAAAACTGAAAAACAACATTGAACATTTAATTTAAGTAACTTACTGCCGAACCTACAAACGTCAATTAAAGTTAATGATGATTAATCCATTTTTTGAAATCGGAGTATTTCGACACTCGAAGCCAATACTTATTGCGCGGATAGTGAGTTAGATATATCAATAATCTACTAATTAATACTAAAAGATAATCATACGCGACTCGGAGAGGCGAAATAAATAGGTTACAAAAGAAGTCTTAATTGTAATTAAAGTTAATTGATGTCTGTGAGTGCGGCAATTATTACTTTATATAAACTTCACAATATTAAAACAATAGTACGGAGAATTTATGTACAAAGGCGAGCTTAACTCAATGATGAGTTCTCTTACAGCAAATCTGAATACAAAATCTAAATATAATAATCACAGGAATCTAATAAATTGTTGTTTATATTTCTGTACTGAAGATCGAGCTTGTAACGTCAACTTGAGTAGTGATGTGTTCTTGTAATGTGGCAAATATGTAGGTAGGTACAGTATAAATATTCCCTTTTACATAATACATAATATTTAAAATAATATTTAAAGTTTAAAACAAATAACCTTGTGCTCGCATAAATACGGAACAATTTGAGTAACATATCGTGACAATATACCCCATCTCTATGCCTGGCATAAAAAGGACGCGACGAGTAATATAAAGTCACTCAAGTACATTTCCAGAATTTACATAAAAATTGGATCAGGTTTTATTAGACTACGACAATTTATGGTAATTTTAGTATTATGCAACGGGAACGGTTTGAGAATGGGAAGGAAGAGGGAAGAACCTAAATAAGCTTAAAACGGGGCAAGGGTAGTAGGAAGTAATAGCGATATAAATCAAGTGTACTTTTTAAGGGACTTACCACTTGATTTCATCATCAGCAGCCAAAATACTTCCACTGCTCCCAGGGACGGGTTTCCGTAAACCCCACGCATGCAGGTTTCTTGAGGATCGCAGTATCAATGGAAAGAGGCTGCTGCCCGTCTTCTCGTTTGCCAGTAGTTTCTTCTTACGTGTCCGTAAGACGCGTAAGACTATTATGTTGTATACCAAATAAACAAATTACAAACACAAATTGTACACATACATACATAAAATCACGCCTTTTTCCCGTAGGGGTAGGCAGAGCCCAGGGGGAAATACAAATTGTTTATATTAAAATTCTACATCAATTAATTTTTTCTAGTAGGTATAAAACAGAGTAGATAAAACGAATGTTTTACTGAAAATTGGTTTGCTGTACCCAGAAGGGCTGTTCCATTTCGTTGGTTAAATTAGCAAGTAAAAACTTTTCAGATTCAAGATGTTGCTTGTAGGGGTTCCACGGTTTGGGCTTAATTTTAACCCAGTTCAGAGCAATTAAAAGTAATAGTGTTTTTGGCTTAATTTCGAAGAGGAAATCTTCTGTAGTGGCAGGGGTCTGGTTATCAGAGGTTTTTACTCGCAAAGCTATATAGGTGACCGTCAGCGATAAGCATCTGTCTGGGCACTCGATTCGGATCTTGGCAGAGTGATTTCTACCATCATGGTTAATAGAAAAGATACGATTCAGTTTTCAGGCTAGACAGCTTTGCAATATGCTTTTGTTACGGGCCAATAGACCTTGTACAAATATCTATACATTTCACACAAGTGCCTCAAAAAACAAGTAAAATTTATGACAGACAACCGCCTATAAGCAAGCGTATCATTTACCAAAGGGTGAGCTTAAAAAAGTTATTTTATAAAAATATTTTCACCAAAATTAAATTACAAAGCATTTTTATCTCAAAGCTCTTACTTGAATTTTCAGTTCCATAAATACAAATTCTGCGTTAATTTGGAGAGGGGCAAACGGTGTCTGCCCTTCGCTCTAATAGGGATGCCAGGGTGTCTCATTAGGAACACTGCAGACATTACCTTGAGTTGTGACGAAAATTTTGCGAAAGAATTTATTTTATAACTGAGTAAAAATAAAATCGTCTTAGACTAGGCTATCCTACGACAGATGACTATGTATAGCTCCAAGTTATCACAAACGCAGCGTACCTTAAGGAACACTTTGACATGTCAGCAACAGAGAAGGGTTAGGGCATGCACAATGGATCAAAGTGCGTGGAATTGGGTCGAAGTGCGTTCCGGTGGTTACCGGGCCCAAGTTATAGCCAAAAAAAAGAATAGTTGGCTTCTGCCAAATAGCTGCATTAGTACCATACCTATTAGTACCCCAATCGGGCTATTTCAATTTTGAGCGCCAGTTCCCGATGTGCCTTACTTTTTTTGAAACACGTAATAAAGATTTAAATATTCTGTTACAAAATTCTGATAAACTAGGCCGGTCAACGATAGGTTTACCCATAACTATACCCAAAGGTGGCTCGCACGATTAGTTTTGGAATTAGGAAACAATATTTCTTTACTCGCACACGCAAATGCAATTATCTTCGGATCCAAAACAATTTTACTATGAAATAAATGAGACGACTTTCAAACCGGCCTCGTTTGGGAAACGTACTAAACTGAGCAAGGTCCGTCGTAACTTCCTTTCTAAATGTCCCATCGCAAGGTCTTTGGTGTCCATTTAGGGTCAGATTTTGGGGTAAGGGATGAACTTTTGCGGGAGTACAGCGGCTGCAGTTAGCAGCTTGGTTCGGAATGTCAATGAATTTAAGCTCTTAAAATATATTTAAATCGATATCTAGTTAGTTCAAGGTAAGTTGTTTTTAAGATAGGTGTTTGTCCTTTTAGAGAAGTTCAGAGTGATACAACGAGCCATGGAGAGAGCTTGGAGTTTCTTTGCGCGACAGAATCCGAAAGTGGAGATTCACCGAAGAACTAAGGTCACCGAAATAGCTCTCTGAATCTGTAAGTTGAAGTGGCAATGGGCAGGCCACATCGCTCGAAGAACCGATAACATTTGGGCAAGAAAGGCGGAAGACGCAGCGTCACCCACTAACCTAGTGGGAGACCTGCCTACGCTGCGTCTACCGGTTCGCGGTTCCACCTGGACAGACGACATTGTGCCCGTCGCAGATAACCGGTGAATGCAAATAGCCAATTGTCGTTCATTGTGGCGTTCGAAGGGGGAGGTCTATGTTGGATATATGGGAGGGCGATGATGAAGTTGTTTTTCCTCCGCCATTTGCTTTTAACTTTGGCCACAAATCTTTACAGCGAAGTGCTAGCAAAAATTGAATGTGCAGCTTGGGAGTTTCCCACAATTGTGATGGGTATAAGCCATCGAGGCTGCGCCTTGGCCGAAATACTACTATAGTACATAACTGCTCAACGAAGACTGATTCTCGTAAGTACTCTTCAAATCAGTACCTAATAATAATAACCGTCATCGGACGATAATTTGGGGAGCCCATTTAGTCACCACTTGTTCCAAAATAATTATGACAAGTGAACGCCTTCAGCAATAGCCCAGCTGCCAGATCACCAAATGCTCAACCCTATAAATCTAGGACTCTTTGCACTTACGTACAATACTCACTACTACCTGCCAAGGTCAACTGAAGTTTTATAATTAGTGCGGCAGTTGACTTCGTTAGGTATTTTACCAGATCATTTATGTCTAAAAAGAGCCTCTAGATGTTGGATCCATCCTCTCGCAATCCTCTAAGTAAACCGGGTTAACCCGTGAATAAAATCACCATGATAATAATATCCTGGGACAATACACACGCCAGAATCGAATCCATGACCTATTGGGTAGCGGCCAGGGTGTCTATAAACCACTAGACAACCAGCCTGATGAAAGGGATGCCGGAAAATAATCTTTCGAATATAGAAGTCCGAATGAGTGTGGACCTTTCTTGCCCTTTTCAAGAAGAAGTTCATTCACCGTCGACGAAACGAGACTGTCTGTAGTCAATGATAAATTACAATATAATACAATAAACTGATAAACTGGTTTATAAAACAGTCTTAAGTTTCAACTAATTTATACCGTAGACATAGACTTACTAAAAAATAAGCCTATGACCGTAGACGAAAAGTTTAGTAGTCGACGTTCATAGACTAGTTTTGCATTGAGTTTACCGATAAACTAGTCTATCATTAGACTAGTTTATCGACGGACTGTAAACTGGTCTATTCGTCAAAGACGAAAAAACATTTTGTTAGTTCAACGCCAACCCCTAGATTCCACTATCTCCCTTCTATCATCGGATGACGAGACACACGGCAAGTATTCATACGTGGTGACTGTTATCGCAGGTCGCACTAAACTATTTACCTTTCCATTTATAATACGTCTACTTACAGCTAGGGACTGGAATAATTTGCCTGCGAGCCTGCGACGGCTTTTCCGCCCGATTTTAATGTGAGCTTGAAGGCTAGAACGAACAGGCTTTTAATAAGCTAGTGTGCTTTCCTCGATTGCATTGCCGCTGTCAAGTACTGGCTTATATACAGTTAAAGAAATATCAGTTAACATATTTATGTAATAAAAGATTTCAAACGAGTATCTCGCGCGTCGTCACAGTAACCCCGGCAAGTAAATTGAGCGTCGCTATTTACCGATTCTATGCCGATTGAGTAATTTTTCACGCTAAAGGTCCCCCTTTTGCACGGGGCTGCGTTGACGTGAATGGAAATTTGATGGATTGAAGCCCGAACGATTCATCTTCCGTTGACACAATCTATTAGTTACTGCATAATGTTTACGGAAAAAGTTATACTTACCTATATTGTGAAGATGTATTGGATGAGATATTTGAGGTTCGTGAAAGATTATTAGGGGAATATTAGAATAGTATGAGTTATGAGTGATGGTTATGAGTTATATGCTACCAATACCATATAGACTGTCATCGTGATCATTATTATGAGCTGGAAGACGTCCACTTCCGAACAAAGGCCTAGACAAAGAACGACAATTAGCCATTTGAATGTGGATTTAAAGGCCTTTGAGTTCTATTGCACGCGACTCTCGCATTTACGCCAGTCTACCTAGTCGGTTATCGGTTCTTCGAGCGGTGTGGCCTGCCTCTTATCTCTTGTCCTTTAGCGATTTCCTCATTCCGGATATAGCGCTGAGAAATTTTCCCCGTGGGGTGTCCGTAAGAGACGACTATAAGGGAAAACAAGAAGACGGCAGCAGCGGTTTTCTATTAGATTACAGGTGTAATCTAATAGAAGATCGCAGTATAGGTATACTGCGATTCCCAAGATGCTTGCTAAGCGTGGGGTGGCAACCTCACCCTTCTAAGGGCGAGACCTTTGTTGAGCGGTGGACGTCATTCGGGTGATGATGATGATGAAGAAATCGTTGACGGGCCCGTTGGTCTAGTGGTTACACACCCTGGCTGCTCACCAAGGGTCGCGGGTTCGATTCCCAGCAAGTGTGTTATATATCTGTTGAAGTATGTAATTACGAAAAGAAATGTATATAAGTATTAGTATTTATCAGTCGTCTGGTTTCCATAGTACAGGCTCTGCCTAGTTTGGAATTGGATGACCGTGTGTGGATTGTCCCAAGATATAAAAAAATAAAAATATATAATCTAATTTACACTGCTGCAAGCCGGCAGAATATCTATATTATTTAAAATGAGTCTAGGACTTGCGTATTTACAATAACAAGATACGTTTGCGAAAATGTAGTCATTAAGGCATCGATATACTTAATGAGTAACATAGTAAGTCTAAATTATATATCGATGCGTTAAGGCGAAACGAATTTAGTGCAAAATGGGGCGCACGTAGATAGTAAGGTTGTAGGTTCCTTGCATCCTTGTGAAAGGGATTCTACCTGTGTGATTTTAAATACTATTAGTGAAATAGTTATAATACAACATCTACATTGGTTAATTATATAGTAGCTTTATTTAAAAACAACTAGTATCAATTTTCGTTTCAACCTTGCTCAGGAAAATCTGCCTTTACGCTTGAATTAAGGGGACCATAGACAAACGCGTCACAAAACTCTGTGGTCGTAGGTTTACAGTATGAATCAGTAGGTACTTTATAATGCTTTATTCAAGTAAGAACATCTAGCCACCAGTAAGTACATCAAAATACATCAATATCAGGTACACAACAATAGGTACTGAAGGTATAGTATACCTTCAGCTGTATTTATCGACATTAGTAAGATTTGCTATGTTCATTGCTTAAGGCGCTTTACTGTAGTATCGATTATGTTCCAACCCATTTTAAAAAGGTACTATAATTTAAGCTTAAAACATAAAAATGTGAATGTAATATTTCTAGCTAATCAAAATCGTACTTCATTATTTCTTTCTGAAAGAAATAATGAAGAATAAAGATCTAGAGAAATAAATACATATCAAGAGAAAGACTTTTAACACTTGTATTCTCTCCTGCATGACATACGGCTGCGAGACATGGACATTAACGGACAAACATAGAGAACAACTTGCTGAAACAGATATATATTTGACGGATCCGTTGGTCTAGTGGTTAGATACCCTGGCTGCTAACCGATGGGTCGTGGGTTCGATTCCCACCAAGTGTCTGGGTGTTATTTATCTATTTAAGTATGTATTTACAAAAAAAAAAACGTATATAAGTATTAGTATCAGTTGTCTGGTTTCCATAGTGCAGGCTCTGCCTAGTTTGGGATCGGATGACCGTGTGTGGATTGTCCCAAGATATTTATTTATTTATTTATATTATGATGAGTATACACTATTTTGTAGCTTCCGTGGAGTAGCAGAAATCCGCTTGCTTTACGGGTCCCGGGTAAGAATCCCACAGAGCAACAACTGGTGTCATCATCATCATCAGCAGCCGAAACGTCCACCGCTGAACAAAGGGCTCCCCTTTGAAACGGAAGAGTTGCCATAATCTCCACGCTTGGCAGGCGGCTTGGAGATCGCAGTATAGCTGGTACCTAGGTAATCCAATAGAAAGACGCTGCTGCCCGTCTTCTTGTTTTCCCTTTGTCACCACCGGACACCCAACGGGAGGAGATGGGTGGGTGCTATTCATACCCGGACCCACCGTATTGATTAGGATAATACAGGCCGGTCATCTGCCCTTTGAGCGTCCATTGAGTACGGCGGCGACACCGAGGAGGACGGCGGCGGGGTTGCGACCCCCGTCCCAGTGAGCACCGTGTCAGGTTCCTGGGGGGCTACAATGCGCCCCCCGGCGGAGGGCTCAAAGACAAGGACTGAGGGGCCCCTGGTGCAGATCCCACCGGAGAGCCCTGGGGTCCCCCTTCTCATGTGCCGATGCGACAGCCGCGGGGGTTTTACTGGGTAAGAATCCCACATACCCCGGTCGAGCCCCACAGCTCCCGGGGATCTTTGGAAGATTTCCCCCGCGTCAAAAAAAAGGCCGGTCATCTGATTGTTTGGAAAGTTAGATAAGCATAAGTCGGTCCTTTGCCTGACCTCTCCCCGGTCTAATTCCATCGGATTCGTGTAGTAACTGAAATATTGACCAATCGCTAATGACTAAGAAAAACATTGTGAGAAAACTCCGATCGAAGGTTTTGATCTGCACTTACTGCCGCACTCACAAACCCCAATTAACTTTAATTCTAATTAAGTTACTTTTTGAAATCTATTTATTTCGACTGTCGGAGTCGTTTATGATTAATTTAATTGTTATCTGTACTCACTACCAGGGTATTAAGTATTTATTAGCTTCGAGTGTCGAAATAATCCGATTTCAAAAAATGGATTTACCATCATTAACTTTAATTGACGTTTGTAGGTTCGGCAGTTAGTCTACGTAGTTGGAAAGGCCTAAGTCCTCTCTAATTTGACATGAGCAATGGGATATTTTCTGCCGCACTCAAAATCGTCAGTCATCATTCATCATCATCAGCAGCCGAAACGTCCACGGCTGAACAAAGGCTCCCTTAGAATGGAGGGGTTGCCATAATCCCCACGCTTGGCAGGCGGCTTGGGGACCGCAGTATTTTTTTTTTTAATGAAAATAATTAGTTTCGCTAGGTTTTGTCATGCTCACATTACAATTGGTGTTAAAAAGTGAGTGCGTATGTCTGCCGGAGAGCTGCGATTTGATACAGCTCCCAGCGACAACGTACGTTCAAAGATGTGACTCCTTTGTTAATATACACACATCAAAAGTGTCTAGGGATCAAGCATTTTTAAGCGGATTTCTTGAGATTGAGATGTGGCTTTGTAATAAATTTATGATTTTATAAATTTATATGGATCCTTTTTGGTGCATTTCATAATTTGAATCAGGAACTGTGAATCAAATTCGAGTAAAAGATGAAAATCAGCTGTCAATATTTTCCCTATAAAAACATACAACGCATTGAAGACATTATTAGTGCTACTGTTTCCCTACTACTGATTAAAACCAACGTTATTATGGAGCGGCGACGTCATTTAAGCAGGGAAGAAATGCTCAGAGCCGTGGGAATGATAGAAGCTGGTTCCCGGCAACGTACTGTGGCTTTAGCTCTGAATACAAGTCAGAGTGTTATCAGTCGACTTTGGACACGTTACCGAAGCACTGGTACCGTGGCTGAGCGCCATGGAGGACGGTATCGCTGCACCACACGGAGACAAGACCGATATATTCAAATCTTAACTCGAAGAGCTCCAACAATAACTGCCATGATGTTAGCCGTGAGGCTTCATCACTCTTCAGGGAACTTAATTAGCGACCAAACAGTCAGAAACCGCTTGCATGAAGTGAACCTTCATTCCCGAAGACCGCTACGGGTACCACCTATAGCAATGCACAATCGTAGGATTCGATATCAATGGGCTCTTGAACACAGAAATTGGGCAGAAGAACAATGGCGTTTCGTGTGCTTTTCTGATGAGTCTCGTTTTGGTATGAGACCGGATACAAGACGTATACGACACTGGAGAACCCCTGGACGCCAACAGCGATTAAAATCCTGCCAGGAAGTCCATCCTTATAGTGGTGGAACCATCATGGTATGGGCGGGTATTTGGATCGGCGGAAGAACTGAGTTGATTTGGATCAGAGGCAACCTCAACGCTCAAATTTATGCTGAGACGATTGTATCAGACGTCATCGTTCCTCTACAAGTGCAAATCGGTCCCTTATTTCAGTTAATGCATGATAATGCACGACCGCACACCGCAAGAGTTGTAAGACAGACTCTCGCCGCAGCTAACATCAATGTCCTGCCCTGGCCTGTAGCCCGATTCTCGTAATAACAAACAGTCCAAATTTCGTTGACGTTTTATTGTCGTTCCATCGAAGTCCTATCCAAAATCGGTATTCTCGTATACCATATACGTAGTTCAATAGGACTTCAACTCAATTGGATCGAAACTAAACGATTAGTCAACGATTCATTGTTCTGTACGTTTTGCTATTCCCTGATAGATGACGCCCTAATAAATTTTTGGTCTTGGTAGGAATCTTGTGAGATGAGTTAAGAGTTTAGGGTTCGGGAAACTAGGGGTTAATTAGTTTCAAATCCCTCCACAGACATATTAATTGTATATTAATTAAAAGACGTGTTTTTCTCTATTTATTAGTTTATTCTATCTCTCTTACTCTAACTATATTTACCTTAAAACCATCTCGCTCACACTATCTTCTAATTACTCTTCACTCACAGCGTACGATCATATTTTCGTCTCACTCACTCTCAGCTCTCACGTTCATGCTTGCTTAGTGCTACATCCAATATCTTTAACATGCTTGGTCGCGTTCCATAACCCATATCTTACCTACTTATTTATATTTCGCCATAACGGCCTTATTTTTTAATTTCTTGCTGTGCAGACGAATTTAATAGTAAATACGTAAGTCAGTGGCTCATTTTAAAGTTATTTTATTACTTTGACTCATACCACAAGAATAAGAAAATCAAAAATCGTCTCAATTAACCAACGTATGTTCAACGACTCTTAAATCGTGGAATTTGACGCTTACTCGTTGGCATCCGATCGGTAGTAACGTCATTTTCATACGAGAATACCATTTAGTCAACGTTATAAAACGATTGAACGACGAATATTATACTAGAATACGCTCCAACGATAGTTCAATCGAACGATTTTTAAATCGTTGCCGTTGAAGTAAAATCGACGGACGCGAATACGAAAAGTGTTTCAACGACTAAGTCGCTACGTTAACGTTATTGTTTTGATTACGAGAATCGGGCTACTGCTCAGTCGCCAGACTTGAACCCGATTGAGCATGCATGGGATATGCTACAGAGAAGAGCTCTGCCGAATATGGAGGGTATCCAGTCGCAAGAAGACCTTTTTTTGTTGTTGCAACGAACATGGGCGGCCATTCCACAGCGTGATTTGGATGAACTCATTTTGAGTATGCCAAACCGATGTTCTTGTGTTGTTAGTGTTCGCGGTAGAAACACGGATTATTAATTGTTTAAGTTACCCAATAAAATTTTAAAGAAAACTGTTATTTCAGTCTTTTCTTCGAACTTTTGTGTTAGTGGTTCAAATGTCAAAAATCCCTTTATTAGGAAAATGGCAAATTTCTTTATTAATGCAAAGGTGACTTGGTTTATCGTTACTGTGACAAACGAAAACACTTTATTTGATGAATCCTTAAAGAAAATTTTAATTAATATCAATCAGGAGAAAAGTTATTGCAAAAATATATGTTGATCCCTAGACACTTTTGATGTGTGTATATCCAGAATCCACTGTAATTTAGACTATATCCGCTTATGTTAAAGTCAACTTTGAAAATTCGATTTGCGAGTACTGTGGGACAACAGTTGTGCAGACTTAAAAGTATTTTGAATAGCGGCTGACGTTTACATATTGCGTATAATTTGTATAAATCATGAATATAATCACTCGGTGTCTTTATAACAGTAATCCGTCTTTGTATTTCTGGCAAGAATCCAGGATTTTGGATTCTAGATTAATGTCCTTTTTTTACAAATTGACTACTAGAAGACAGGACTTCACGTTACCTGCGTTTTAGTTGTAAGTACTATTACCACAAAATCCCTTCAACAAGGAACTTACCACCAAGAAATGTTTTTTGCCGATTATAGATAGAAAAGTTTAATAAATGAATAGGTCGATGGTAAAGCGCATCAGCTTATTAAAAGCCTATTTATTTACTCGTGTCTTTCTCTCTCTCTCTAAACCCACACTACAACACGGTGGGAGGACCGACTCTGTTAAAAAATCGAATTAAGGGGCTCGGAACTGTTGAGTTAAATTCTAAACAGATCACTAATGGTATCAATCGGTACACTTACTGGACATGCGGTACCAAAGAGTACTTTTTTTTTTTGTTAAAGAAAAACTAAAATAGAACCAGAATGTCGAGGGGCCGATTAGGGATGTTGGAAATGCCAAAAAATATCGATATTCGATATTTTTTAAATATATCGTTATCGACTTCGATATATCGAAACAAAAAATATCGATATATCGGGAACAAAATTGTATCTTAACGGAACAAAATAAAAATGCTTCTTGAGTGGCAATGCCTTACAGCTGTCTATAGAAAGCCGTGTCGCTTACCATCAGATCGGAAATAAAGTCCAGGAAGCAACTGAATTTCAACAAAAACTTAATTATTTAGTAATTAAACTATTTAATTGAACTCAAACATATATATAACAAGCAATGTACGCATGCAACCAAAGATACTAAATTAACAATGCCAACCAACCATCGAACGGAATATTTTTTGATGCAATCAAAGATAACGCACAAGATCTGTCTGTGGTAAGGGCTAGAGGCAAGACAAGAGGCATAAACTTAAAAGAAGCTTACTTCTTGACTAGAGATAACCTTTCTTTTTGCTTTCTTTTTTTTGTGTAGTTTGTACAAGGATGGCTGGCTTCGTTGTAAAGAAATTACACTGATCTTGTGTGATGAAGGCCAAGGGCCGTCATTTACCGCTAAAAAAAAAAATAGGAAAAATAAAACAGATCTGATTTTTTCCCAAAAAAAAAATCGTTTTTGATACGTTTTCGATACTTAATATTTTATATCGATGTATCGATATATCGAAATAATTTATATCGGATGAAAATATCGATATAACGAAAGAAAAAATATCGATGTATCGATATTTTTTCAACAAGCCTAGGGCCGATATTCTAACACTTTTGTTATGACTATCTTAACTTATTTTTGCGTGCTTAAGATATTATCTACACATATTTTTTAGATATCCGTATTTATGTATTTGAACTTTTTTGACGCGTGGGTATCTTCTAAAGATCCCCGGGAGCTGTGGGGCTCGACCGGGGTATGTGGGATTCTTACCCACTAAAACCCCCGCGGCTGTCGCATCGGCACATGAGAGGGGGGACCCCAGGGCTCTCCGGTGGCATCTGCACCCTTGCCTTGCCTTTGAGCCCGCCGCCGTGGGGCGCATTGTAGCCCCCCGGGAACCAGTCACGGTGCTTACGGGGACGGGGGTCGCAACCTCGCCGCCGTCTTCCTCGGAGTCGCCGCCGTACTAAATGGACGCTCAAAGGGCCCACACCCCGAGCGTACAGCGACTCCGAAGACCAAAGAGTACTTACACTAAGTACTATAGATACTTGCAGATTCTGCGAAGATAAAAAAGAGAGTCAATTATAAACAACACATAAAAGATGCTTTCACGTCCGCGTCGTGTGGCTGTGGCGCTCTTACAAGATGTGCTTTACCGTCTTCGATAGCGTCATCGTTTTCCATCATGTAGGACTGCAGTCAAGGCAGTCAAACAGCTTTTATGTGGTACTTACAAAAGAAGCTGACGCGCGCGACAGCCACTTGTGGTCCATGTTGGACACTTGTGGTCGGTGGCTGCCACTTTTTTTAACTCGTGCTTGCAGTGAAATGAAGGGAGAGAGAGGTGGGGAATCGCGCCAGTGGCTTGTGTCGGCGTTTTGTGGCGTGTGGCGACCACCGGCGTTTACAGTGTGTTGCGAGTCCATGTAAAATGTATGAAAACAACAGGAAATAGGTCGGTGGCTGCGTTTTGTGGTTGTGGCCGGTGGCTCGTGTGCGGCGACACTTAGGGAGCTCATCGACACGTCAGCTAAAGAGTAAAGGCTAGGGGCTAGGGCATGAACAATGGATTCAAATGGGTCGAAGTGCACTCCGGTGGTTGCCGGGCCCAAGTAATTTTTTTATTTATTTAGACAACTTAGGTCCAATATTTGTTAGCCAACAAAAGACAGTAGAATGTCAAATTTGATGAACGGTAGTATAATGCTTTGGTCATGTCGATTAACATTAGACAAGTATCTCTCCCGTCTCGCAGAGTTTCAAAATATAATATCTTACAATGTATATGTAAGTAGGTGCCTTATACTAATTTATGCTCCTGCAAGTACGTGATATTTAAAAAAATGCTCTGAACATGTTCTTTACCAACAAAACGTCTTATTAGAGGCCAAATAACAGCACGCAACATGATATATAACGTGTAACGCGGTGTTCCTGCTGTTTTAAAGGTTTTTGCGAGTATAAAATGCAGGCACGGATTGCATTGGGAGTATTTATGGGTCCTTGTTACTGTACGTGCCCTACGTAAATGATTTGAATTAATATTGTGTTTTGATCAAAAAACTGTATCAAAGTGGCTGTATTTCAGGCATTTTTTTTTTAAATTGTGGTAAATTACAAACATGGAAGCTTCAAACTTATAAGTTCCCTTGTTGGGGATAAAAAAGAACGATAAATGATAAGGCATAGGTACTTCTTCTCTTCCAGCCTAATACCAGCAAGTGTTTACACGTCATTTTCAATTACGAGTAATCCTTATTTTTGATATTATTTTGTTCTGGATTTAATGGTAAATAATTTATTCAGAAATAATTATCGTGCAAGCTTATTCTACACACATGCGTTTTAGTATTTACTAGCTGACCCACGCAGCTCTGCCTCCGCTATTTTTACGTTAACTAAACTTTTATTATCAGACATTCGCATCGAATACGTAACCTCCTTTTTTATAGTCGGTTAAAAACTGGGACCCATTTTTTACTTGCTCTCCGAAGCACGGACCCGTTTAGTTCAAATGGCATTAAACGGTCACCCATCTATTTAATGACCTTACCTAACGTTGCTTAACCCGATCGATTACAGAACCTTGATAACAACTCTCTATGAGTGTTACCTTACTAATATTTATTATAATTATAAAGAAAAATTGATAAAGTCGGACCAAGCGTATAACCAAGTACCCATTTTGACTTTAATCCCCTCTCCCAAAAGAACCGTGCTAGATTACGAGATAAAAGTATCCTATGTCCTACCTCGTAGTACGATCTCAAATCATGCCAAGTTTCATTTGAATCCATTCAGTAGTGTCGGCGTGATGCGCAGCCGTGATACAGACAGACAGACAGACAGACAGACAACAATTAAAAAAATTACATTTTCGGCCTCAGTATCGGTTATAGAATGCCCTCCAAATATAATTTTCAAAATATCTTCAATGTACAGAATTGGACCTGTTACAGTTTTATTATAAGTATAGATATAGATTTATTTCAGCATGTACAAACTATCTTGACAGGATTAAACCTAATGCGATAGCTGCAATTTCATAATTTCATGTATTATCAATATACACACATCAAAAGTGTCTAGGGATCAAGCATTTTTAAGCGGATTTTTTGAGATTGAGATGTGGCTTTGTAATAAATTTATGATTTTATAAATTTATATGGATCCTTTTTGGTGCATTTCATAATTTGAATCAGGAACTGTGAATCAAATTCGAGTAAAAGATGAAAATCAGCTGTCAATATTTTCCCTATAAAAACATACAACGCATTGAAGACATTATTAGTGCTACTGTTTCCCTACTACTGATTAAAACCAACGTTATTATGGAGCGGCGACGTCATTTAAGCAGGGAAGAAATGCTCAGAGCCGTGGGAATGATAGAAGCTGGTTCCCGGCAACGTACTGTGGCTTTAGCTCTGAATACAAGTCAGAGTGTTATCAGTCGACTTTGGACACGTTACCGAAGCACTGGTACCGTGGCTGAGCGCCATGGAGGACGGTATCGCTGCACCACACGGAGACAAGACCGATATATTCAAATCTTAACTCGAAGAGCTCCAACAATAACTGCCATGATGTTAGCCGTGAGGCTTCATCACTCTTCAGGGAACTTAATTAGCGACCAAACAGTCAGAAACCGCTTGCATGAAGTGAACCTTCATTCCCGAAGACCGCTACGGGTACCACCTATAGCAATGCACAATCGTAGGATTCGATATCAATGGGCTCTTGAACACAGAAATTGGGCAGAAGAACAATGGCGTTTCGTGTGCTTTTCTGATGAGTCTCGTTTTGGTATGAGACCGGATACAAGACGTATACGACACTGGAGAACCCCTGGACGCCAACAGCGATTAAAATCCTGCCAGGAAGTCCATCCTTATAGTGGTGGAACCATCATGGTATGGGCGGGTATTTGGATCTCCGGAAGAACTGAGTTGATTTGGATCAGAGGCAACCTCAACGCTCAAATTTATGCTGAGACGATTGTATCAGACGTCATCGTTCCTCTACAAGTGCAAATCGGTCCCTTATTTCAGTTAATGCATGATAATGCACGACCGCACACCGCAAGAGTTGTAAGACAGACTCTCGCCGCAGCTAACATCAATGTCCTGCCCTGGCCTGCTCAGTCGCCAGACTTGAACCCGATTGAGCATGCATGGGATATGCTACAGAGAAGAGCTCTGCCGAATATGGAGGGTATCCAGTCGCAAGAAGACCTTTTTTTGTTGTTGCAACGAACATGGGCGGCCATTCCACAGCGTGATTTGGATGAACTCATTTTGAGTATGCCAAACCGATGTTCTTGTGTTGTTAGTGTTCGCGGTAGAAACACGGATTATTAATTGTTTAAGTTACCCAATAAAATTTTAAAGAAAACTGTTATTTCAGTCTTTTTTTCGAACTTTTGTGTTAGTGGTTCAAATGTCAAAAATCCCTTTATTAGGAAAATGGCAAATTTCTTTATTAATGCAAAGGTGACTTGGTTTATCGTTACTGTGACAAACGAAAACACTTTATTTGATGAATCCTTAAAGAAAATTTTAATTAATATCAATCAGGAGAAAAGTTATTGCAAAAATATATGTTGATCCCTAGACACTTTTGATGTGTGTATGTATAAATTTTATAACTAGTATATATTAATTATCATAACCATAACATATTACATAAAATGCTATTCTTGTGAATTCATAGGTGTGCCGTACTCCTAAAACCAAAGGTATGAGAATTGTGTAACTATACGTAGGTACTCTACTTTCGCTTTGTTTGTTGTGGACCCCGTTGTTGGTGTTCTCATTGTCTGGGGCAAGGGCCCCACGGAGTAAGCAGTCCGTTCCCCGACATCTGCCATTACGACATAACAAATACGTAGCCTGAACACCTAAGCGCCTGCATGCACAATGAAGGCGATTTTTCATTCCCGTAACCTTTTGTCATTTAAAAGCAACGTATCTACTTCTACTTTTTATTTCAATAGTAGACGTTGTAGCATATTCACCTCATTACATCCTCATATATCAACCTCCATTGTCATACCTCATCATTTTATAAATATTTGTATTTATTTTTAATGAATTAACATTCAAAATTTTAAATTTAGACAAGGAGCTGTCAAGTGGCAGAGAGGAAAAATAAAACGTCAGTCTGGAGTCTAGAGTCCAGAGTCTAGAGACTGGGCTGAAGCTAAAAAAAGTCTGGTGAGACTGTGCTGGAGAGTCGAGGATCGAGACTCTGAAATCGTGGGACTGGAGGCTAAGTTGAGCCTGGTCCTGTGCTGGATCGGAGAACATCTACGCGAGAGGCCCGAGACTACGGGCGCTGCTGTTGTGGCGTGCTGACGCCCGCACCCTATCGCATCGGTCGGCCTGCTGGCTGACTTTACTGAGGCCGGTGCTGAACCTGCCGGCGTCTAACGGCCTGGCTGCGGCTGTGCCATCTAGGCACGCCGCCTCGCTTCTGCAGGCGCTAGGGCAGGCTTCCCTGCGCCCAGGAACCTTTACGTGCAAGCAAGTTACGTGATCTTACGTTAATAAGTGTCCGCGTTCCCGACTCCGTCAAACGAACTGTCGCCGTACCTATTAGAGAACTGTAAATATATTATAGTGTTATTGTAAGTCCTGTGTTCTCATTCCTTTAATTGCTACTTCCCCCTTAGGTACCTACCTGTCGTCGTAGTGGTCTCCGGGTTTTCTCTACCTGACCTCTACACCTATGCTCACACTTATATCGTAACGTGACCTTACTCTATACTAAACTACACGTTACGTGACTATATTTAGTAAAAAAACTAGTAATAATATTATCTTCTTTGCTCGAATTTTTGACTGTCCCAAACCTAATATTATCCCAACTAACGCCTAAACCACTATAGTGATAATGATTTCTGTTATTTACGCGAATACTACACATTGAAATGAAACTAAATTTTACGGATTATATCGCGGTTTATTCTTGATTTTAATTACCCGACGTTTCGAATACTTTACAGCATTCATGGTCACGGGCGGACTGAGGTGGTAGCTGTCCAAATGTCATAGTTGTCTTAGGGTACCCTCAGGTCTTCTAATTATTATTGTTAGTCCGATCTACGCAGAAAGAGCTTACAGTGTCTTGCTTGTCTTTGGATTTGACTATTTGACCTCAGTCCGCCCGTGACCATGAATGCTGTAAAGTATTCGAAACGTCGGGTAATTAAAATCAAGAATAAACCGCGATATAATCCGTAAAATTTAGTTTCATTTCACTATAGTGATTATTACTATAGAAACTTGAACCTCTATATATATCTATATCATTGTTTTACACACACAATTTACCAACGAATAAGCATTAATACAGGAACGTCCAATATGTTCGCTGCCAATACCAAAATCACCGGCCTTCGTCGCAACTCCACAAACAAGACCCTCATTGTGTTCTGCGAAAGGTCGAAGGACACGTCAAAATGATGAATTTTAGCATAACAATAACGGTAATAGCCCCCAGAGTCCGAACCTGGAGGCCTGAAATTGCGAAGCCTTTGTAGAGTGCGGCTATTATGTATTTTATAAAAATAAATCTTTAATACAAGCTACCGAAGATTGATATTGGCGCAAATAAAATCGTGTAGGCGATGACCATGTACTTGCGCTTTTGTGTTACTATGTACCTAAAGTATAGATGACTTGCTTTTCTACGCTTTAGTCCAAACACTTACTAGTTGGTCCGTACCGTCCAGGTAGGTATCATACACATTTCCTCAACAAAAGGCCTAATAACTAAATAAGTGAGTATATTTCAAATATCTATACTAGTAAGTACTTTTCTATAATCTAGCTAGCTAGATGGAGTCCATTAAGTATGTCTTGAATTTATTGCATAAAACTTTTGCGGTTTAGTTCCTGTTATGTACTCGGTACCTTAAGCGTTTAAGGAATAAACTATTTTTTTTTAAATAAAAACCGACTTCAAAGTAAATTATCTAAAAAGCATAAACTATTTTAAAAAAAATAAAAACCGACTTCAAAGTAAATTATCTAAAAAGCAAAAAATAACGAAAATATATTGAAGTCGGTGCCAGCACATCATGTTAACTGACACTAGCACCAGCTGACACCGACTTCAATATATTTTCCTTATTTTATGCTTTTTAGATAATTTACTTTAAGTCGGTTTTTTTTTTTAAATAGGTTATTTAAGGGGGTAACAACGGTCAAATTGCAAAAATAGCCTTAGTTTAAACAGTTCGATGGATCAATCCGCTATTGCATTGGCTATGAAAATTATATGTACTTATACCTCAGATCTTCAGCAAATAGTTTTATTGATTAGATATTGGATTAAATATAACGTTTTCAAGCAATATGTATTTAAAAAATGTACTACGTTGGATATGAATTGTGTTAGCGTTCAATATCCGTTCATCGGATAGACGTCAAACTTGGACTATAAAAAGCATATAACCTATTCTACAATTTGTATTGATTACATTTCTTAATTTCATTCATGTTTTACAAGAAATCATAGAAAAACCACGTACGCGATGCATTTCCCCTTGCAGCGCCCCCGCGAACGCCTTCCATCAGTCCTTCGTGGACTGCTATGGAGGGTGGACGTGCTCGATTTTTTTTGACAGGACCAATTTAATTTTTAATGTTTTTGAACATATTTTTAATTAAGATATGTTACATATGGTATAATTATAACATTATAAATCATTTCAAATGAAATCTATACTTCTATATTTAATTAAAGATATTTTTATAGTAATACTATATTTTTGGTTCATCATAGAGTATGCGAAAGTATCGTTGCCGAGTATTATGCCTAGCGTATCAGAGTCATATATGATCTTACTAATTGAAATCGTATTTAATACTGTGTAGGTCGACAAAATGATATACATTATGATATCCTTTACATTATGTTTTTTTTTTGTCGAAACATGAACGGTGTTATTATTACTATCATGTTGTTTTTTGCAACTTAGCAACGAGTCGAGTACCTGGGTGGTTGGCTTGGTGGTGAGCGACACTAATCTTAGATTTCTTCCGCTATGTAACATAAGTAGAAGGTCACTGTAGCTGGCAAAAAAACTATCGGACCAAAAGGCTATAATTATAGTTTTGGATGACAGGGACAGGAAGAGACTTTTCTATGGGTGGGTGCTTCGATTACTATCAGGTTACCTTGTTACTTAACTAAGTTGCGTAACTAATCAATGTAAATTAAATATCTATTTAAATTTTACATTACCTATGCACCTACCACTATTACCTTCTGCATCATCCAAAGGTAGACTGGCAGACAATGCCTAAGGCATTAAGTCCGCCTTGTACATATTTAAGTGTGCTAAAGAATAAATAAAATAAAATAAAATGTCAAATGCTCCGCATGGTTCAAACCACGCGATGGGTACAGAACTCAAGATGAAGTTACGTTACGTACTCTCGCGGTCACGAACGGTGTATACAATCGCTTGCAGGTGCCGGCCCAAAATACATGCGGGCGGGGTAAGCGCCTGGAACGTCGTTCAAACTATTTTGATTGAAAACTGGTATAGCGCTCGTGTCCTCGATAGTACATAATATGACGTTACACTAAAAAAGACTATTACTGAATTCATGCCTTCAAACAAACAGTGTTACGGATTCCTTTGACAATATACGTGTATATTGAATAACAACACAGGTCAGTTGATTTTGTAGTTTGCTACCCTGGCCGCTGACCTTAAGGTCTTGGGTTCGATTCCTACACAGGACAAACATTCATGTGCATGAACATAATCTGTTTGTCTTGGGTCTGGGTCGTTTTTACCTGTACTTAATTATGGAAAAAGTTAAGTATCTTAGCATAGTTTCAGTTCGATGGTCATTACGGAGTCGATCATGGAACTCATCTACATCATCATCAGTGGCCGAAACGTCCACTGTTGAAAAAAGGCCCGCTCTCCCTTAGAGGGGAGGGGTTGCCACAATCCCCACGCCTGGCAGGCGGTTGGGGATCGTAGATAGGTGGTAGGTAATCCAATAAAAAGACGCTGCTGCTCGTCTTCTTGTTTTTCCTTAGTCGCCTTTTACGGACACCCGACGGGAGGAGATGGATGGGTGCTATTATTCTTATCACGAAACTAATTGTCGCAATAAAAATAAGTTATGATTTTTGGGTCTGCACGACTTGGGTGGACGTTGGGTATCTGGTCTTGAGTAAGGTTGTAAGCTAGCAAGCTTCCAAGATTCGGGTACTTGTGCCGCTCTTAAAGATAATATACGCATTAGAATAGGAAACACTACAGTTACACGCTTCTTTAATAATACCGCTAGCATCTCATCAGGGCCACTGGCATGCATTGCAGCATCTTAAGTCACTCTCTTTGTCATACTCGAACATCGCAATCAATCATCAAATTGGTTTCAGTTAATTTTTCCAGGGATCAAAAAGCTCAACTATCAGATGGATGTTTATTGGTTAGAGAATTTGGAACTAATTTAGGAAATATAAAAAGGTCCCTTTTTTAGAAAAAAAAAACTATACTTTGAAGGCTCTGTTAAACGCTTTCGTTTTGACGTGCAGAACAGAAAGTTTCATTTCAAGTACGCTTACAGTAGTCACGGCAAGACGCTGCGCACTAGCTATTTTTATGTTTATGTATTCAGAACTCACAACTGTACTTGCGCAATGGTTCGTCAACCCTAACTTCAGACACACAAAAATCCGCTGTGACTGTAAGTTATAAGTAGTAGGAATGTATATAGATTCCGAATGGCAAGCACAATGTATTCAGCTGGGTCGAAGTGCGTTCCGGTTGTAACCGGACCTAATAACCACCAACAATAGAATAGAAGTATGTATAAGTCTCACTAGTCAGGCATTGGCCATTCTATAATAGACGGACTGAACCTTTCATATGTAGTTGATGCAACACGTCAACTACGTTACCACTGTAAGTGGTTGGGTTGTCAGATTGTAATTAAGTGGCACGCCAAGGTATAAATTAAGATATAAAACAGTGGGTTACCGTTATTAAACTGCATCATTTCATTCTATAACGGAATAGGCAAAATTAACAAAACTCCATTCGACACATCTGCATATTTTTAGTCTATGATTTTTCAAATGTAATATTCATATTTGCTGGTAGCGCCCTCTACGATGACAACTCTCGGCCGGAGCGGCCAGATTCTCAAGGTCATTGGCGCATGTTACCCCCTTAAGGCGCTAATAACGGTGAAATGCCTGAATTCTTGTTATTTTAAGTTAAATGTTCACAAAAACTGTTGATTTAATCTGTATAGAAAAAATATAAAACGTTAGTTAAAGTTTCGATAAATACGTTTACTTGAATAAAAATTTATTTTTGATAACCACTTTTTAGGAAAAAAGATCTAAAAAGGACCTATTTATGTCATAATTTGCAAATGTTCTCTAAAACCGCTCAAGCTATGGTGTTGGCGTTTACACAGGAAAAAAGGTCTTGAAAATACGAATGTCTTTACTTGAAAGATTTATTTTTATTCCGTATTTTACTAGAGAAATATCTATTTTTCCCAAAATTTAATACATCTGCGCAAGTATGCCTGCTCCGAGCTTTGATTCAGTCCGCTTCGCGGCGTTGTCGAGGGAGGACTGCACGTCGGTGTTGGAGCAATATTGTTTAACTCGTTTAATTTTTTAAAGAGTTTATGCGCATTTATAAAATATTGAAATTAATAGAAGTACTTAGTTTAGTTAATATCTATACATTAGTAACGGTAAATATTTTTTTGGAAATAAATTAACTTTTTAAGTACGCAAAGACTAAGAAAACTATGCCAATGCATTGGGACCGCCGGTGGGTGACGTCGGTTTGTGAATTCGGAACGGTCTTAAATACCGTAATTCATCACGGTTCCCTTGGGAGAGGGTCCCAGTTTTTAACCGACTTTAAAATTAAAAAAGGAGGTTATGTATTCGACGCGAATGTATTTAATAGGTACTATTAATAATAAAGAGAAACTCATAGACAGTTATTATCCAATATGTGGCAATCGATCAGGTTAAGCAACGTTAGGCAAGGTCATGCCATAGATGGGTGACCGTTTAATGCCATTTGAATTAAGCGTCTCCGTGATTTGGAGGGCAAGTAAAAAGTGAGTCTCAGTTATTAACCGACTTTAAAAAAGGAGGTTATGTATTTAACACAAATGTATTTAATACTGACTTTTATTTTTGATTTTGACGGACCCGTTGGTCTAGTGGTTAGTGACCCTGTCTGCTACCCAACAGGTCGTGGGTTCGATTCCCACCAAGTGTCTGGGTGTTATATCTATATAAGTATGTATTTACAAAAAAAAAGTATATATGTATTAGTATCAGTTGTCTGGTTTCCATAGTACAGGCTCTACCTAGTTTGGGATCAGATGACCGTGTGTGAATTATCCCAGGATATTATTATTACTATAAAAAAATGAGAATCCCGTCATAGACAGTTGTTCTCAATGTTTGGCAATCGTTCAGGTTAAGCAACGTTAGGCAAGGTCATAACATAGATGGGTGACCGTTTAATGCCTTTTGAAGTAAGCGTCTCAGTGCTTCGGAGGGCAAGTAAAAAGTGGGTACCAGTTTTTAACCGACTATAAAAAAGAAGGTTATGTATTCGACGCGAATGTATCTAATACTATTAAAAATAAGGAGCCACTCATAGACAGTTGTTATCAATGTGTGGCAATCGATAAGGTTAAGCAACGTTAGGCAAGGTCATTACATAGATGGGTGACCGTTTAATGCCATTTGAAGTAAGCGTCTCAGTGCTTCGGAGGGCAAGTAAAAAAGGAGGTTATGTATTCAACGCAAATGTAGCATACATTAAAAATTAGCTAACGTAAAAGAGCTCGGGAGGCGCTGCGCGAGTCAGCTAGTATATAATATATCTTTTGTTCACAATATTTTTGTGTTCTATATTTAATGTTCTATTCATATTATGTAGAATTCTGTATATACAGGGTTACTGGTAAATATCACAGCAATCCGTTAAGGGTTTGTAGAGATCATTTGTAAATATCAACCATTTTTGAATAATTTGACATTTTATAATTTGAAGATATCTGCGATATACAACTTCCAAAGTCTATGAAAAAAGTCAATTTGTGATTATTAACCGACTTCTTTTATTCTCTGCTTGATGATACATACTTGCATGTATAATAATCAGACATGATTATTTATTATTATTGGTTAATAGTAAGTATTAGAAACTGCTGCACAATAGGAGTTATTAAAACACGAGTGTTTTAATGCTTAATTATGTGCAGTTTCAAACACTACTTTATCTAAACTCATGAAATACAATTTTATACCGCCAAACTACATTACAAAACATATAATACAGACAGAGAGAGCTCTGTTTCACACAGACGACGTGCTTTCTATACTATAGTTAAATTTGTTGTACCAAATAGTATGTAATCTGTGTGGAATTAAATTCTATTCCAGTCTATAATATTATGGCACTCAATTCATTCAAATAACTCCATAGGGCATGCGTACAACTGGGTCCCACCCTCCCGATGAATGTATCGTGGCCTGCTGGATTAGATCGCGGACTACTAGATGACATAGCGGCCTACTAGATTGGCTTAAAAATATTTTGATATAGAAAAGTTTCTCTATTACAATATATTTTTAAGCAGATTTTACGGCATCGTTTTGATCAAACGTTTTTTTTACGATACACGTGTACCGTAAAAAACTTTTTGATGTTTGTAAAGAGGCATTATGTATAAAATGTGTCATTAGAGTACTAGTTTTGAGTTCATAATATGAATATTACGATATGAGTGTAGATAAAGGGTATTTAAACATTAAAATTATAAAATAAAGATGCTTAAAATGTTCCTTTTGTAACAATTTATGAAAAATAATGAGAATAGTAAAATATAAAAAAGACCCCCGTGGGGTGTCCGGGTAAGAATAGCACCTACTCATCTCCTCTCGTTGGGTGTCCGTAAAAGGCGACTGAGGAAAAACTAGAAGAAAACTAGAACTAGTGGCAGCAGTCTTTTTATTGGATTACCTGCCACCTATACTGTGATCCCCAAGCCGCCTGCCAAGCGTGATGATAATGGCAACCTCTCCCTTCTAAGGTAGAGGCCTATGTTCAGCAGTGGACGTTTCGGCTGCTGGATGATAAAAAAGACATTAAAGCAAATGAATTGCTAGGATTTGTACCCACGTCTAACATCACGTTGTTACCTTAGTTAAGCTCATATACCACTGAGCCAATTATACATAATATAGTACCGTCGCCAGAAACAAATATACTATTAGGAGAGCAAGTCGAGAGCTGTAATGCAATAATCAAACCACTCATGTCTATATTTATAAGAAAATTGAGACTTTAATACGTTAACATACAGTTCAAGTCCGTTTGAATCTGTATAAACATTAGGCAGCTTTTTAAATAACTAACAGTTTTGGTGTCGTTTTTCATTGTTACAGTGTTACACTTTTTTCGGTCTTGCCCCTCAGCAGCCCATTTTTTTGTGTATAAAAAAATAAAATGTTTTTAGAACGGAGTTGCATGTGTATACAGTGTGTCATTAGAGTACTTACTAGTTTTGCATTCATAATTTAAATATTACGATATGAGTATAGATAAAATTCATTACTTTAATGTTTTATATTTTTATATTTATTGTTATTGTTAAGTACCTAACTAGACTTTGTAGTATGTATGTGTATACTTAATTCAGGCTAAAGTATAAATTAAACTTTTTTAATAAACCCCCACATGGGTGAACGAACTCTTAAAATGAGTTTCCGGCGCCATTACTCTGATTGATGTCTGTCTAGTAATTACTCGGCAAGATTTAACTATCGATTTACAATTCGATGGATCCTACATTTTATGGAGCAGAGTTTCTGTTACCACCGTCCTGCTTGCTC
This sequence comes from Furcula furcula, assembly GCA_911728495.1. Lineage (NCBI taxonomy): Eukaryota > Metazoa > Arthropoda > Insecta > Lepidoptera > Notodontidae > Furcula > Furcula furcula. The sequence continues at coordinate 6,053,034 of OU452243.1, forward strand.
CCATCCCCAGACTCTTATCATTATTTTTCTACCTACTACTCATAGCAACCTATCCAATGCGTCTGCGTTTATTGGTGCAGAGTTCCCGTGACTACCTTCCTGCTTCATCATCAGACCCTCGTCACCATTTTTCTAACAACTACTCGTCGAGACATAACTAACGAGCCCAAACTCGGTAGGTATATGTTTTTTGGTGCAGAGATCCTTTATAATAATATCAATAATATCTTGGGACAATCCACACACAGTTATCCGATACCAAACTAGGCAGAGCGTGTACTATGGAAACCAGACAACAGATATTAATACTTTTTTTTTGTAAATACATACTTAAATAGATAAATAACACCCAGACACTTCGTGGGGGAATCGAACCCACAACTCATCGAGTAGCTGCCAGGGAGTCTAACCACTAGACCAACGGGCCCGTCACCTCATCCTTTGACCACCTTCCTGCTCTATCATCAGACCCCATCTAAAGATCACCATTTTCTAGCAACTACTCGTGATACCTACCCAAGGAACCCCAATTCGGTGGGTCTACGTTTATTCGTGTAGAGATACCGTGACCACATTCTTGCTCCATCGTCAGACCCTGATCACCATTTTTCTAGCAGCTACTCGTAGAGACGTACGCAACGAGCCCAAATGCGGTTATTGATACAGAGATTCCGTGACCACCAACCTGCTCCATCATCAGACAATGATCACCGTTTTTCTAGCAACTACTCGTCGAGACATATCTGACGAGCCCAAATTCGGTGGGTCTACGTTTATTTGTGCAGAGATCCTTTGGCCATCTTCCCGGTCCATCATCAGACCCTGATCATCATTTTCTAGCAACTACTCATCGAGACCAGCCCAACGAGCCTAAACACAGTAGGTCTACGTTTATTGGTGCAGAGATCCTGTGACCACCTTCCTGCTCCATCATCAGACCCTGAATTCCATTCATCTAGCAACTACTCGTTGAGAACTATCCCACGAGCCCAAACTGAATGAGTCTTCGTTTATTGGGGCCTAGATCCTATTTCCACCTTCTTGCTGATCATCATCAGACCCTGGTGAAGGTTACCATTTTATTTACTATTATCGGATTTATATATGTACTAAATTTCAGATCTTTTGGACTTATAGAAATAATGAAAGATGTCTATATACGAAATATCCCTACCTCGACTCGGAAAAGAGCTGATGGTCTTCTAACAGCTGGACCGATTTTCATGTAACATAGTTAAGAACCATCTCGCTTAAACTAGCTTTAAAAAAACCGCATTCAAATCCATCCACTGGTTGGAGCTCTACGATGCCACAGCTAGCCATACAGAGAGACAGACATTTCCAGTCAGACATAGGTGTCAAAGTTATAACTCCCCTCGTTTTGGTCGGGGGTTTCAATTAGCCTTTGAATAGAACATTAAAAAAACAATTAAAAAAAAATCAAAAACAGCACTTCAATAGACAGCACACTAAAAAGTATAAAGTATTTTAAATATGATTAAAGTTGGTGTTAGTTGTACGTACAATCGCGGACGGAGTATTCAATCAAAATCGTTTGACAAACATTATGTGTGATTATCTCGTCCGCACGTATTTCGGGCCGGCTCGTGCAAGCGATTCTCGTCCTAAAGGTGGTACACCGTTCGTGACCGCGAGCGTACATACCTACTGTATAAATTTAGCACCAAATAATTTTATATTTTTTAGTGACCTGTATACTGGTCGGGTTCATCATCATCATCAGCCGGAAGACGTCCACTGCTGAACATAGGCCTCCCCCTTAGAACGCCACAATGAACGACAATTGGCTATTTGCATCCATCGGTTACAATCGGTCGGGTTATTTTTTTTAAATAATTTATTAGTATTTTTTTCATTCATAAATCGTCGTGATGACTTGGTATGATACCATTGTAGTAGATTAGTGTCACAAATAAAGAAACTCATTGAAATCGGTTCATATTCGTTAGAGTAGGTATAACGGAAGATGTCGATTTTATTGTTTTCACCAGTTAAATTCATCCATATCGTTTATGTTCCTCCAAATTATTTTATCCGATCTGTATGAATCATAAATATCTATAACAAACAATCGGAATTGCATTGCATTGCATATCATGTATTCTCATACGTTCTTTAGACATAGGTTCATGCTCAGCTCACTCATACTAAACGCTCCCAAATACACACACTACACTTGCATGATAGCCTACTGTAAGCTCCAGCAGCAAACCGTCCATTGGAATTAAAAACGCTTTAAATCGTGTGTACATGATAAGACTCAGTGATGCGTTACAACAATAGGCAATATCCTACTTATAATGATTGTTCTCTCTGCATTTTCATATTCTTCGGACAAATTTAGACTTTGTGTAAGCAGTACCGAGTGAAATTGCTAGATGGCGTTGACGTCGGCGGCGGGGTTCCGCGGGCTCGAATGCTCAAGGTCGTTCAGAGTTATTAAGGCCTTAACACTTTTTAGTGACTTATTTTACCAAAATAGGTATCAGCACTATCACGCAACTCGAACGTCTACGTTACAGTAACTTACTGAAAACATAAAAATTTTATATCTCTTAAACTACTAGACCGATTTTGATGAAACTTGTACTCTACCCTAAGTTGAAAAATACTCTAACTATTGCAAAAAGAATTTTCAAAATCGGACTTGTAGTTTCTGAGAAATCAGTGGACAAACCTACATACATACATACATACACTCATAAAATTTGTTAAATTTGTTTAGAAGCCCACATAGACTAACATATATTAATATTACGCATTTTTATCAACATTACATACATACGCGTCGAATAGAGAACCTTCTTTTTGAAGCCGGTTAAAAAAGGTTCTTATTGAGAAAATATAATAATATTCTCCCAGAGAATCTCTTTACAAAAACTGCTAATACATTACCCCAACAGACGACTTGTCAGTTACCCCTAGTATATATTTTAGTATATACCCATTAGACATTCAGGCTTGTGCTACCATAAATTAATGCCAGACAGATATTAACATAACATTGAATAACAATAAGGCACATTAACGTACAGAGTTCATCGCTGAATTTAACTTAGAGCAAGTTACTATGAGTAATACCAACCTTTTTTGCTCTCGCGGGATAGCTTCGAGGTCAGAACGGACCCTGTGGACTGGGATAGCTTCGAGGTCGGTACGGACCCTGTGGACACAAGCACGGTATGTGGGATTCTTACCCACTAAAGCCCCCCGGTTGTCGCATCGCCACATGAGAGGGGAACCTGGCTTCTCCAGTGGGATCTGCATGCACCAGGTTTCCCTCAGTGTTTTGCCTTTTATGCCGCCGTCGGGGGGTGAATTATAGCCCCCCGGAAACCTGTCACGGTGCCGGAGACGCCGCCATACTCGATAGACGTTTAGGGCTGTTACTTTTAAAGAGATGTGCTCTTTAATAGTAACATAAAGCAGGTTAATATGAGTAATATCAACCTGCCTACGACAATTGTCGTGGGTGACAGCCGGGTACAGAATCCTATCCTTTATAGAAACGATTTTCTCGTGGCGATTAGAACGGTTAAAGGTTAAAAATCTTTTCTTTGATGTCGCTGGAAATCGAGAACATCGGCGACTCCGTATAGGACGACGGTGAAGTTGCTCCTGGTTCCTGGGAAAATGTTGCCCCCGGTGGCCACCCACGGATGTGTACTTGGTGTAAATCCCCCCACTTACCCTCAGAAAGTATATCTTAATACTAACGCTTAGTTTATATTTACAAAGAAAAAAAAACAAAAGCAGTTTTACGTTTTTAATAATCCAGCATAAATATTTTGATGATCGAATACGGACGAAAGCCACGAAATTACCTGGCTGCCATACGATGATACGAGTATATAAATATATGTACTTGTTGCACGTACAAGCGCACGCAAACTTTCAGCTTTCAGCGTACAGTTTCAGTCGGGCTTCAATAACAGCGCTGGCGATACGCGCCGCTATCCGCGGAACTCGATGCGACTGAAAAAAAAAAACAATTTTTATTTCACGCTGTCACGACCATAACTCGTGAATAAAAAACGAAACTAAATTTGAATTTCGAATTTTTGTACGTTTCGCTTCAGTTTGTGATTGGAAACTTTTTTAAATTTTGTTTTTCGCATAACATTCAGTGGCTGAAATTAATTTTGATAATACTTTTTATTTATTTATAAACGCTCTGGTTTTAGTTTATTAGGTCTTGTGGTTTAAATAGTAACTTTGTCTATTCTAGGTAATTTAAACTTTAATTAACTTGGACTTAGTGAGTGTCTAAATTAGTTTTTAATTAATTGTGTAAATATTTAAAAAGAAATTAATTATGATATAGATGACTACAAAGTCTTGCAACTAAGTAAATATCTATTAGTGATTTATATAGTGAAATTTGAACGAGAAGAAAACTCAATAGGATCAAGCCCATTTTTTTTTCTATACAGGTAAGCGAATGAATAATACTAGCTTATATTTAGCTTTTAGTTATATAGCTAAGTAATTAGTTTTATCTTTAGCGAAAATAAATAAGCAACTTTTTTATCTTTTCCTTATTAATCCATTTTCTAATTCTTTTTACTACAGCAAAATATAAATAAACCAAAAATAAACTGAATATCTTGTTTATTATCTGTGATATGTACCTACTGCAGCCTTATTTTATCCGTGGGCTGCACACTTAAATAACCAAATGATTCCCCGAGACTCGCCAAGGGAAAAACCTCGGTGGCTTCACTGGGGACCACTGTAGATCCTTGCTTACAGGAGTCACATTGTTGGGATTAGTCGCATAAACTGGCTCACAGAAATCACTATAGTGAGAAATAAAAATTAACTAAAAGATTTTAAACCTTGGTTGCAGGACTACCATGCCAATTATACGATTACAAGCTGAGCAATTTTTACCGAATCGGTAACAGCGATGTACCGGTGACCGAGTATATTCCCAAAAAGGGGATATATTGCCGGCGATGATCTTGGTAAACTTCCATAAATTGCCGGCAATATTCCCAATATGGCTGGTTTACCAAATACAGGGAATATTTCCAGTGGGAAGGGCATATTCTCGAGAGTGAGTATATTTCCAGGCGTACATGACTGATCGGTACACATTGAGGTGTTGTGTACATACTAATAATGTACTCCTGGTCGATATAACCACAGCGGACACTAAATCACTGCGAGTTCATTTCGGATATTTGGTTTGTGCTGGGATCGAACACTATGCTATCCTTTCTACATCTATATTTAAATGAGAATGTTCTGATAGTGGCGGGCCCCGGGAACGTACCATCGTACTTTATCCGGTTTCCGCCAGCGGCCGTTCGACGTGAGCAGAACCCTCCAACAGCTCAGCCAGCCGTAGAGACATGAAATTTGGACAGTAGATTCCTTTTATGATTTACCACTCCACTAAGAAATTACTTTTGGAAATTAAACCCTTAAGATATGCTATAAGACAATCTATAAGTACTAATCACCCGCGAGCGAAGCTGCGCGGGTTAGCTAGTGCTAGTAGAATAGAATAGAATAGAATACTCTTTAATGTCACACCAAAGAAAAACATACAGAAAAACTTACAAAAATAACTTAAATTAGGTACAAATGGCGGTCTTATCGCTAATAGCGATTTCTTCCAGACAACCAAGACTTTAAAAAGAAGAAACAACTATTTGGGTAGTTAGTGGTGTACATACTTTGGTACATATCTTAAATTGTACATCCTATACACATTACATATACACGTATACGTAGTTATACATTACAGTATCTAATAGCAATTAATATATAATTAAAAAAAAAAAAAGTTAGAACAGTATCAGGAATTTATAGGCTCAGATGGTCTTTGACCATTTCTTTAAAAGACAGCAAGGATTGAGCACTTCTTATTGAAACAGGCAATGCATTCCACAAACGAACAGCTTGTACGGAAAAGGATTTATCAAAGAAGTTTGTGGAATGCATTGGCATTTCCAACATCAAGTTCTCTGATGATCTTAAAATTCTAGCATGCGCTTCACGACTAAAAATGAAACGATTTTTAAGGTAAGAGGGCGTGATCGGATTAAATAGAATACTATAAAGAAGATATAGTATGTGAGCATTCCGGCGAAGTCGAATGGGTAGCCACTTGAGCTTAGTACGAAACTCAGAGACATGATCATATTTGCGAAGACCAAATATGAATATTATACAGAAATTTTGGAGTCGCTCAAGTTTGTTTAGCTGTTCTTGTGTAAGATCAAGATAACTGGCATCGGCATAGTCAAGTATCGGAAGGAGAAGGGATTGAGCAAGTGCAATTTTAGTGGTAGTGGGAAGAAAATTTCGTAACCTTCTCAAACTGCTTGCAGACGCGAAAAGTTTGCGACTGACCTCCCGGATTTGTAGATTCCAGGTTAAGTTAGAGTCAATATAAATGCCTAAATTTTTAACTGTTGTACTAAAACGAATTATGCTACCATCGCAAATGACAGGAGGTAGTTGCATGCAATTTAGACGAGAGGTCATTCTGGAGCTTCCAACAATAATAACCTGCGTCTTTGAAGGATTAATCTTGAGTCCATGATTCTTACTCCACTTACATATCATTTCGAGATCTGTATTAATAATATTTATTGCTTCCGACACCTTGGCCACCGATGCATGAGTGTATATTTGAAGATCATCTGCATAAAGGTGGTAGGTTGAACGTAGTTGATTGGAGATGGAATTAATGAAGATTGCAAAGAGTAGAGGAGAGAGAACGCCACCCTGTGGTACACCAGCAGTAGTATTACACCAAGAGGAATAACTATCCTCAATACGAATACGTTGCCGGCGACCAAACAGGTAATTATGAAACCAGTCAATCGCCGTTGGAGATATGTTAAGAGAGCATAGTACACTGAGCAAAATATCGAAATCTACTGTATTGAACGCATTGCTGAAATCGAGCAAAGTTAGAACTGTTACATTGCCGTTTTCCATGGCTTGTCTTATATCATCCGTAATATTAACTAGAGCTGTGACGGTACTGTGACCAGGACGGAAACCAGACTGGTAAGAATTAAGTAAGCTGTTCTCGAGAAGGAAACTGCTTAATTGATCATGGACAAGACGCTCGAGAACTTTGGACAGGAAAGGTAAAATAGAAATAGGACGATATTCAGAAAAAGATGTGGGATTAGATTTTTTAGGTAAAGGAGTAATTTGAGCCTCTTTCCAGGAGGATGGAAATTGACCCATGGATATAGAGAAATTAAGGATGTGACAAATGACTGGAAGGATTTCATTCAGGATGGGAATGATAATATTACGGCTGATACAATCACTGCCAACAGCATTAGATGTTATGGCTTCTATACTTTTCCTAACATCACAATCGGAGAAATGACGGAAGACAAATGGGGAATAATCAGGGGTCGGAATCGATGAAAGATAACGTAAAGTATTTAATTTAGTAGTCCTGTCAATATTGGATGAAGCAGAGAAATGTTGATTAAGCATATTGATATCAATGTCTTTCGGAATAGTATCATGGCGTGATTTTCCGACTCCCATAGATCTTAGAAATTTCCAGACTTTAGCTGGATTACCGTTTCGTACGGAACTGTGGATATGTTGGCGCTGAGCATCCCTACACACCTTGTTGCAGTGATTTCGAATGGCAACATAATTACTCCGATCGGAATCGTTGGCTCGAGATTTGTATTTTGACTTGGATGCCACTTTTTTATTAATTAACAATTTTATATCTTCAGTAAGCCAGGGTGCCGGAAGGTGCTTCACTTTAATGGGCCGTGGCATGTACATCGTATAATCGAATTAACGTTGATGTGAATAAGTTAACTTTGTCATCCAAAGAATCCAGTGATATCAAAAGATCCCAGTCAATACTAGCAGCATCTTCCCTGAGCTTTTCTACATCCATGCCACTAAAATTGCGCTGTAAAAGGATTTTCGCCTTAGCTTTAGGTGGTCGAACTTTATAGGAAACATAGATTAAGTCATGATAAGAAAAGGCGTCAGCTGAACACTGCCCATGCTTAGCGACATGTTCAGAAGAGGAAACAAAGACGAGATCTAGTAGTGAGGGAGTAGAATTTGGGAAATGATGAGTTGCGTCAAGAGGAAGCAGTGAAATATTACAGGATTCAAGGACAGATTTTAGAGTAGACGAGCGGGAATCATTTTTAAGTAGACAAGTATTAAAATCCCCCATAATTATACTATGTTTGTACAATGGAATTAGATTTTCTAAAATACATTCAAATGAAGAGAAGAAGTTAATACGCAAAGAAGGACAATAATATACACCAAGAAGTACTTTTGAGTGAAGCAGCTCAATTTCCAAAAAGAGATGCTCACCGGCGTTCACTGGGGGTGGTTGTGCTGACAAATTAATAATAGTAAAAGGAATACTCGTGCGAAGATAAATGGCAACTCCACCACCACCACCAATCGAACGATCATTTCTTATAAGGTTGAAGCCAGGAAGAGAATATAAAGTAGAAGGAAGACAAGGTTTTAGCCAAGATTCAGAAATAAGTATAGCGTGAATATTTTTACTGTCAAAGCTTGCCAGCATATCGGAAAAATGAGCCGGAATACTTTGCGCATTGATATGTACTACATTAATATTTTTATGAACATCAGAAAAAGTTGATGCAAGCGTCTCAGATAAAGAAGGATAAATATAACTATTATTCAATGAGCTGCCCTCACTGTCACCATCGGCTGAAAAAAATGTATCTGTATCACTGTCATTGCAACTTGCGTAATCGGACATTTTATACTTAAGGACTATAAATATTTAAAAATATAATATAAAACGCACTTACGTATATTGAATATAATGAATATAAGATGTAAACCAAATATGGTTTTTGTAGGATGTAATGTAAAAACAAAAAAAAACTAATAAGAATAAAAAAACAAATAAACAAAAAAAAATATTAAATTAAAACCTAGTATAAGGTACCTTAGAACAAAGGTACAAACTTCATCCACCTGCAAGTGTTTAACAACTAAAATAAAATATTTAGAAATCGTACATGTCATATACCTACTGCATATACTCGAACAACTATGTAATGAATAAAAAAAAATATATATTTAATAAAAAATAATAAAAAATGCGTAAAGAATTCCCAACCAACCAACCCAACCAACCTAACCAACCAACCTTTGAGGCAAGAAAAACTCACCTCCATACTATTTATATCAAATGCAGTAACAAAACGCAATTCCACACTGACATTACGCTTGGCACTGACAGACAACTGACAGTACAAGTACAAAATGAACAAACAAAACAAAACAAAACTAGTAGTACTGTACTACTATAAAACATAAATAAATCGTTACTATATAATTTAGATAAAACTTATTTCTAAATAAACTTGATACATAAATAATATCCTGGGCTTAATGAGCCCGTTGGTCAAGTGGTTAATATACACTCCACCTACCCACTACTAGTGGGTTGGATTCCCTTTGAGTCTGGGTGTCTGGGTGTGTATCTACATAAGTATGTAATTACAAAAACATTATATAAGTATTTGTATTAGGGGTCTGGTTACATAGTACCTACCTACAGGCTCTGCCTAGTTTGGGATCAGATCAGCCTGTGCGGGTTGTCCAAGGATATCATTATCATCTGATCCTAGTCCAATCCTGTACTATGGCAATCAAAGAACTGGCACACGTTATTATTATTTTAATAAAGTTTAGTGAGGATTAACTATTTTACTTACTACATATTTGTAAAACAATTTGACAATTTTGTCTTAAGTTTATAATATTTTTCGGATTGTAGTACCGTTTATTAAATATAGCCAGTTCTTGGAATTAAGTTTACTTTGTTTAACAGATTAGGTAACCCTTTTGAAAGCTTCGCCTGTCACTCTTGAACTTTATCTTAACAATACGGGGAAAACAATAATATTCAATTGTAATTAGAAAACAATTTGTAATTTCTGTAAAACAATACCTAACAATACCCATTATTTGTATAAGTACAAGTTGATTAAAGTTATATCATCCTCCAAAACAATAATAATATATTTTATTATTATAAAATTATACCAAGAAATCAGAAAATTGAGTTAAATATGGCTTTCTGTAGAACAACAATTTCTGGCAACTTTTACAATGAAACCTAACAAACTTAAAGATAACTGTTATTTTTTTTAATAAAAATTAATGAAGCTAAGTATATAATTACATTTTAAGCATCTAGCAGACCGGTAGTCTTGTGTAGTACATGTACTGAGTACTAAAAGGAATTAATTCCCGACCCTGAATAGAACGAACTATTCCTTTTCCTTTTCAGTACATTATTCATTTAGTACTTCGTCTTTCGAGATGTATTCGTAGTCTCTGGCTCTGTACTAACTGGTCGGCTATTCCTATACCATTTTAGTACATCATTAATTTCCATCGATATTAATTTCGGGTCATTTAGTACTTCGTCTTTCGTTCGCGATTTATTCATAGTCTCTGGTTCTGTACGAACTAGTCCGATCAGTCGCTCGCTGATAAACTGAACGAGCGGGAATGATATGTAGTAAACGTACTAAAATAGTGAATTAGTACATTTGCAATATTGTACTAGTACGGAGCGCTCCGTTCACTGTCCGAGCAAGAATAAGCTTACAGACCGGATTAAAAACTAAGAAAATGTTAGGTATTCGCACAGATATCGTGAAAATTCCTAAATTTTCACGATATCTTTTGAGATATTGCTTTATACAAAAACTGTAGTCACTTTTAAAATTGCCACTTTTATTGTATAGTAAATATATCTTGTACAGTAAATATATCTACTATGAAAATAATCTCCATTCAGTCATTTTAAACAAACATTTACAAGAACATAAACTTTAAAAAAAGTTATCTGATTATAGCAATGATATTACTAGTGATAATATCATTGGCTTATAGCATAAGCATGTTTCTACTGTCTTGTACACATGTATGTTTAATGATGTAAAATATGGTCTTTGTTAGGTATAATAAGCAGAACGCGCCTTGCTCTATGATAAAAATATTTAAAAAAAATTGAACGGAGTTCAATAACACTAAAAAGTATAAAATAATTTAAATATTATTGAAGTTGGTGTTAGCGTACCTGCTGTGTATATTTGGCACCAACTTCAATAATATTTAAATTATTTTATACTTTTTAGTGTTATTGAAGTCGGTTCATTTCTTTTTTAATTATTTTATTTTATACTTTTTAGTGATACTTTCATACATAAAGATTGAACCATCGAAGACGGTAAAATGATCTAGCTAGGTTATGACATCATTATGATATCACATTATCGTCTACATACTTTTACATCATTCTTGTTTCTTCAGAAACTCAGGAACAATTTATCTGGTCGTAATGAAATTTGCAAAAAAGAATCATCGAAATCGGTTCATACTTGTCAGAGAAATGTTATGGAGAACATCAGTTTTATGGTTTTTACCAGATAAATTCCTCCACACCATTTATGGTCCTCCAAGAAGTTCTTATCCGGTTATGATAAAATTCATACAGATTCATTACAGTGGTTTCTTCTTTCGAATAAAAAAAGAATCATTGAAATTGGTAAATATTTGCCAGAGTTTTCCATTTTTGTCCTTAAAAAGCGACATTAAGTCATCTTATAGGCATTCATGCAGTTTTCCTGCGCAGTCAACATTCTTGTTTTTTCAGGAACTACTAATTACTAAGGAATATTTTTTTTATGGGACCCAATTAAGGGATTAAAGAATGGATATGGAAGAAAAATTTTTTCAAATCAGTTCATAATTGCCAGAGTTATGCGCGAACATACATAGAAAAAAAATATATACAGACGATTTGAGAACCTACTCCTTTTTTGAAGTAGGTCAAAAACCTGAAGAGTACTTATAAATAAACATGTATTATGAAATTATGATTTCTGATATTTACGCGAATATTACACATTGAAATGAAACTAATTTTACGCGGTTTATTTTTGATTTTAATTTCCGAAAATGTATTATGAAACACCGCTTAAGAATAATATAAATTAAGAAAAAGAAGGCATTTTAATAAATATTCATAATTGTAGATTAAACCTCCACCTATTTGTGGTATCTGACACACGCTCAGCTTGTATTTAATTTAAACACGACGCTGGCTTTCATTGCGCCCTTCTGCTTAACCTATCATGATAAACCCAAACGCCAATATAAAGTAATGGGCCAATCTACTCGCTCATCACGTTTTGAGGTAGCTTATTTCGGTCGGTCGGTATACCCGTGGGGTGCAGGGTTAGGCTCAATTCACACCAGAATGGCAGCGGCCGGCAGCGCACTTACTGTGTGAAAGAATTTTAAACTTTATCTACAATACGTAACAGACCAGTATCGTCTACTTTTAGACTTTCGCGTTCCATTGTCAAACTTTATTCTAACTTTATTCTTTTTTCTTTATTCGCTATTTGCCGGCGGTGAAATATACAGATACTGTGAGTGTAGTGTGTAGTGGGCTTAACGTTACAAGTGAAAGAACGGGGGTAGACGAAGATATTTCTGCCTCGCGCACGGAGCCGTCTCGCTGAACCAGTCTGCTTGTGACCACGGCTGGTGCAACCCGGCCGAAACGTCAAGCCAAAATATAAGGTAAATCGCGTTAATTCCCGATTAGAATAAAGTTAGACCAGTATCGCTTGAAAAATAAGGCGCGCGGGCGGCCACAGGAGGCTGCGAGCGGCTTCAAGCGGCGCCGCGTTTTTCAAGCGATACTGGTCTGTTACGTATTGTAGATAAAGATTAAAATTCTTTCACACAGTAAGTGCGCTGCCGGCCGCTACCAATATGGTGTGAATTGAGCCTTAGAATTGCATCCTCCCCCATCTCCTCTCGTTGGGTGTAGTAAGAGGCGACTAAGCGAGAACAGGAAGACGGGCAGCAGCGTTTTTCTTTTGTATTTATCTTCCACCTATACTGCGATTCCCAAGCCGCCTGCCAAGCGTGGGGATTATGGCAACCCCTCCCTTCTAAGGGAGAGGCATTTGTTCAGCAGTGGACGTCTTACGATGTCGATCGAAAGTTTTTACTCCAATCAGTATAGAGACGACTTTGAATTTAAAAAAAACTAGTCTGTTTCAAAGACTACGTCAAAACTAGGGCACCGTCATTAACACTCTTATGCCGTGTTCCATTTAATCTGCACTGTAAAGATACCGATCTATTCCATTCGAATAATGGAAGTTTGACGAAACGGTGAAGAGGGTTAGGCGCGACCGGGTTTAATTAGTCACTTACGGACTTTTGTGGCACAGGCCCAGCCTAATAATTCCTTGAAGAATAACTATCAACAAATCCGTCGACAAGTTGGCTAATTTATTACTTAATTCTATAATACATTAGTTTATTTTTAACGCGACTTAGGGATGAAAAGCCAAGAACTTCCGCGACACTAATAAACATACTCATTTGTTTAAGATTCTCTCGTAATTTGAACACAGAAATGAATAAACTAGACACGAGCCTGTTTTTTGGCTAATTAAGACATCACCTTGGCAGTAAACCCGTGATTCAAAATATTATTGTAACTTGCCATGAAAGTTGAAAACAGTGTTTAATTAAGACACATCTGTGGAACCTGTCTGTATGCCTTCCACAAGGAACCTGCCACCGAATGGTCTTCTTGTGTTTATGTCAGCATACTACGAGGTTATTCGTCGTATTAGAGAAATTAACAGCTTCTTGCTAAGCAACAGCTTCTCCATTTTCGTTAGTTTGACTCGTCGTGGTCTTCTTAGTTTGAGTAATCGTACTACGGGGTTATTCAAGTTGTACTGGAGAAATTGGTCAGACAGCAAGATCTTCTCTGTCATCTCAAACTTTGATCCTTCGCGATTGTGATTCGTGGATGATGACACAGACTAACAATAGTCAGTGTGAATATAGGTACGTACAAGAAGTGATTTTAGTACTACTGAAAATCGAGGTTGAACAGGAAGATATTCTTGATATATTTTACAAACTTCATACACTCCAATTAATAATTAATACGCAGATAGTGAGCAGAAATAATCTTAAGCAGCTCCGACTGTCAAAATTAATAGATTTTAAATATTGACTTAATTAGTATTAAAGTTAATTAGCGTTTGTGTATGTGGCAGTTAATGTCATAACAACAATCTAACAGTTTTCATTATAAAAGAAAATGAGTTTTAAAAAGAGAACTCACTATCCTCTACTTGCCTGTCTATCCATACAAAGTACTTCTAATGTCTGTGGTTTTGTCCTCAGCAAGGTGAAAGCTGTTGAAAGCGCTTTGAAAACTGTCTGTGTCATGTAAGCTGATCAAAGGGTCATTGTGCTCAGTTTAGGAGGACACGTAATCAGTATTCTACTCAACACGGGAGAGCGTCTTTTATTATAATGTGACTACCGTCTGCCCGCTTCTACAGAAACTTTTCAAAACGTACCTTTTTAGATACACGTAAAGTTTATCACTTTATATTAAGACTAGCTGACCCACGCAGCTCCGCCTGCGCTATTTTTACGTTAACTAAACTTTTAATAACAGACATTCGCATCGAATACATAACCTCATTTTTTATAGTCGGTTAAAAACTGGGAGGGACCCACTTTTTACTTGCTCTCCGAAGCACGGACCCGTTTAGTTCAAATGGCGTTAAGCGGTCACCCATCTCTTTTATGACCTTACCTAACGTTGCTTAACCAGATCGATTACAAAACCTTGATAACAACTCTCTATGAGTGTTCCCTTACTAATATTTATTATATTATAATGAAAAATTGATAAAATCGGACCAAGCGTATAACCAAGTACCCGTTTTGACTTTAATCCCCTCTCCCAAAAGAACCGTGCTAGATTACGGGATAAAAAGTATCCTATGTCCTACCTCGTAGTAAGATCTCAAATCATGCCAAGTGTCATTTGAATCCATTTATTAGTTTCGGCGTGATGCTCAGCCGTGATACAGACATTACATTTTCGGCCTCAGTATTGGTTATAGAATGCCCTCCAAATATAATTTTCAAAATATCTTCAATGTACAGAATTGGACCTGTTACAGTTTTATTATAAGTATAGATAGATACTAAACGAGTTTTTTTTTTAGAAAAGGTATACCTTTCAAACTGTAATGTAAAGCTTTATCTGATATTCTATTGGTCTTATAGATGGCAGCCACTCTCTTTTGAGACGCCTGCTCTTTAATCAAAAGATGGGAGTGACTGAAAGTCAGATCTGCAAAAGATCTCGATCGCTAGCGATAGAAGCTGAGTGACAGCCCTTTGTCATGACCGTATATTTTAAGTTGCCTTTTTAAGTTTTTATTAATTTAAACGTTTATCGGGAGACGCAGCGCAGGCAGGCCTCCCACTAGGTGGACCGATGATATTGTGCGCGTCTCGCAAGCAAGCGGTGGATGCAAATGGGGCTAATTGTCGTTCATTGTGGCGGTCTAAGCGGGAGGTATTTGTTCAGCAGTGGACGCCTTATGATTATGATCAATTCAAAACATAAAAAGTCATAAAGCTGTTTGAAACCGTCCCAACATCATTTTAAGTATTATGGAGTCGTATTATGGAGTCGTCGTAATTTAGACCACACACGGAGAAAAATCATTTTATTCGTATCGGATCGTAACACGGCTGCTACTGAGAAGATCCAGCAAGAACTCAGCGGGCTTGTCTTGGCAATTTTTTACATAACGTCGCACAGCATAAATATAACTAAATAAATTTACTGTCCTTTCGCTGGAACGGTCGCTAAAATGCTCGCTAAAACGCACCAGTTTATGTTTCTGTAATGTATCATGCGCTATAATGCTCATTATAAATGAATGCTCAAGTTTATCAGCACGATTAGGTGAGAATCAGCAGTGCAATAAAATTCTTAGAATACCTACACGTGTATGCTTACCAGATGGCTAACCTTTCGCTAGTCTGCGTAGTATAAATATAATGAGCAACTCAGAATCTTTACAAAAACTTGAAATTGAGATTGAAGTGACACACTAACGTGGTCTAAAAGTTATGCATTTTGCTTGGCCTGATTACATATATATAAAAATCAAAGTTCTGTCTATATAGGAGAATGTCTCCCCATATTAGGTTAAGTGGAAAGGATCGTATTTACATAATAGATCCTGGCGATGTCCTTGGCGGGGAGAGATATCAGTGCCAAAAAGCTACATCCTTAGACACATTTACTACGACTTATTTTTTTTATGATGATAAGTTACTTATTTCAGTGTCCACATAATTTATTAGAACGTAATTGTATTTTTTTTTATTATTTTCATCTTTATTATTTAGTGACATTTAAACTGCCAGAAACTGCCACTTCTAACTATGAGGGCAGAAACTTTATCATCAAATGATTGTTAAGAGAATTATGAAATAATGGCATTGCCATCGTTCCTGTTGCGAAATTTCAATTTATTTGGCCCTCTAGAGAATGTAACAAGCGTTACTGTGAATAGAAAGTATAAAACTGTATGAGAATTAAAATTCAAAAATATTTATTTTTTAAGTAGGCTTAACGCTGGCACTTTTGAACGGTAATTTTTTTTAAAAGCCACCGGATCACAACGCCGTACAACATAACACAACTGAGAAGATCCGGCAAGAAACTCAGCGGGCTTGTCATGTATTCACTTTTTTTTATCAGTTTTTGTCTTGTTACCATTTGATCAGCATCAGCGACAGTGTGGCCTGCCATAAGAAAGATAAAACATGAGAAAGAAAAAATATAGTAGTCGGAGCTGTCACTCCAAGCAGTACAGTAGTTACTCCCCGCAACCATATTGGAGAGGGTGACCCGCCACACAAAGCCACCAGAAGCAAAGACTTTTCGATGGCGAGCATGACCGAACCATAACCACATTGGCTCACAGTGTCTCGTCAGGCAAAACACATGACAAATGACATAAGGCATAAAAAATCACGGGAGGGATTTTAGTAAATTGACACTAATAGTGTAAAAAACACTAATAGTGTAAAAAAAAATAGAATCGCTATGAATCAATTGTATCTTGTATTAATTTCTAGACGCGAAAATCAGTTTTTTTTTATGTCATTTTCGAATCCTGTATAGTGGCGGTGCCAAGGATTTTCCATAAAGGAAATGTGAAAGTCGGAATCTCACATTTCTCATTTCTTATTAATATAATTAGGTTCCTTGTGCAAGGAACCGTCCACCACCGGTAGGTAGGTACTACCACAGTGTAAGATATTCTGCCGCCAAGCAGCAGTGTGTAAACATTGCAGTGTTCCGGTGTGCACGGCACGGCACTATGACTGGTGAAATGACCTGACAAAAGATTTAATATCTAATGTCTTAAAGGGTCGGCAACGCTCTTGTGCTTCTTCTGGTATTGCAGGCGTCTATAGGCTGCGGCCTGTCTACGCTGCATCTTCCGGTTCATGGTCACCACTCCAGATCCTTTCTTCCCCATCGGTTATAGGTTCATTGCCACTTGACGGATGATTCTCTGATACTGTGGCGGTACTGACGTATATATATATTGTAATAGTCAAATGCACCATAGATGATGAAGTTTACCATATTCCATTCATCAAATCTTTCAGTGTATCATCAAATATAGTAATCTTTAAAATCTCCAAGCAAATAATTCTCGCTTCTCTGTTAAAATGATGTATTTATTTCCAATTTCACTGGCGAAGCAGACACATTCGCAATGCAAACAAAAGCTTCAATCGATGCGCATTGTTTATGGACACAAAGAGACTTCGAATACTGGGATGAAGGCACAAATGACGCAGATCCCATAGTGGGCCTAGTTTTGCACCGCAACACACAGTATGTTTGGTTAGAATATACATATGAAATTTTGTATACATTGAATATATGAAAGACTCATACCGGAAAATAAGAAGGTAAAATACAGAGAGGTTGTAGTTTAAAAAGTTGTGTTGGATGGTATCACTCTGGCTCACCAACGTTAGATACATATCTGTAATTCTCATTGGCGACCGATCAGTCGCTTGAAGTTACAGGTGGAAATCAATCGTTGCCAATTTGAAAGAGTTTCCTCAAAATTGAGGAAACGATTAAGAAGAGAGATGATTATTTTTTTGCCGCGATTTCTCGCGATCCGGGTTCTACGCGTACGGCTTATCAGCCTCACCAGCTTCAACCGTGTTTGTTAGATCTGCTGCATTCTTTTAGCTGTTTTTTTTTTTGTAAAATGGTACAATCCTATCTGATGAAATTCTTGCGCACACTCTCCAAAATGTACTTACTTACAGTTACTTAAAGTTAGTAGGACTGGAGTGTAGATAGATCAAAATCGTAAAATCATTGTTAACGCCCAATTTCAAAGTCCACTTTCACTCTCTTTATTCTTGCTTAATTCAAGAAACATAATAATGCAGTAGAAAATTAGGTGCCAAACATATTTGGCAACGAACTTAAAACGGTAATTGATGGTAGTAGGTATTACGAGATTTATTACAACAGATTTCTTTCAATGTAGCATTAATTTCAGTGCCAAAAAATGGTTTTTGCGTGACGGATCTGCAGGGTAGAAGGTCGGTTTGTCCAGAAAACAATTAGTATTACTCGATAAAATTTGGTGATGACTCTCAATCTTTTTGCGATGCCTCTTGACTAGGCCTCAGTGGTCAGCTCGTCTGCAAATCTATGACAGTATATCAAGTAAAACTTATCGTCTATACTGCAAAATAGCATCGAATGGGATCGAAGATCATGGGATCGTATATGCAAGAGTGAAGTCCGCCAACCCGCACTTAGCCAGCGTGGTGGACTATGGCTTAAGCCCCTTCATCTTGAGAGGAGGCCCGTGCCCAATAGTGGGACAAAACAAGGGCTAGTATTATTATTATATAATTCCTAGGCACACTCACCAAAATGTACCCGGAATACCGAGAGACTGGCAACTTTGCGTCAGTGCTCTAAGCTTTGTACCTATAGTCTAATCATTAATTCACTGGAGTAAACTGACATTCGCTAATGTCACGTTGTAAAATAATATTGCCATATTAATAGTAGTAGTGATGTTCCCATTCTATAGTGATTCAATCACTTGCTTAAAGTTAATGACAACATATCTAATACTAAGAATAATTTTAAATAGAAATTATATTTAACTGTACAAAGATGATTACTTTAAGTAAATCTAGTGAAATTGATGAACAACAAGGCTGCATGGGCTATAATTCTATCTTAAAAACATCACATACACCAAGTCCGTGGGAGGGAGTTGACCTTGGATATACACACGCCGCGACACGCCGTCATCATATTGGCTTCTACTTCTGGTGTGAATCTGACTGAGTGATCCATAGAATCATTTTGTCTCTTCACTATTTTTATTTTCATCAGAAACTGGTAACACAGTAAACGTCAGTTTACTCTCTAGTGAATTAAAAATTCGACTATACCTACTTCTTTTGGCGGTGAAAAGACACGCTTGTGTTTTGGCGTCGTTGAATCAACTTGAATCTCATAAGATTGGTACCACCTCATTCGATAACCGCCTGAAGTGTGAGACTCAACAACCGTATAAAAAGCATAGTTCCTGTCTGTAATTACATCCATAATATTCCAAAGTTTCAAGTATGAAACATGTTTTTGATAGCGCCTCCAACGTTGATACACCAATCAATAGATAAGAAAACATGATTAGGTTATATTATATACGCGTTAAAACAGATAAGTTCTTTGCCACTACAGTATATATATTATGTAGAGAATATATTTTACGAGTATGAAGAGAATAATCTAAATATATGTTTTGCTGGCTAGCTCTAAACTCCAGAAAAAAAATACCGGTCACGTGCGAGTCAGACTCGCGCACCGAGGGTTCCATACGATACACGATACGATACGGTATAGTACTTTAACACGTCCAAAGATATTTGGACGTGTTAAAGTAATTTTACTATTCATGTAATAACACCTCAGATAGCAAAAAAAAAAAAACAAACCGCAAAACTAAGTCTGTGTCGAGTTTTTTTTAGGTATACTAAAAGATCATTTTATTTTTAATGTAAAGTATCGATCTATGTATTACCCATAAGTCCACAAAGTTGGGAAATAAGGGGGGCGGGGACGGTACTTTTTTTATATTTTTGATTATCAGCCAAAAACTGCGTGACATAAATCCAAATAAAAATCTGTTTTTAAATGTGCGAATGAAGCCCTTTCATATGATAGAGTGGTCTCACTTTCAAATTTTGTTGACCCATTTCGACCCCTATTAAAAAAAAGAAAAATATATATTTTTCACTTGCGCTGAGGTTGGGTAAGTAAGATCTAAAACTGTTCCAAGTTTCAAATCGATATCGACAGCGTTTCCAGAAATATATAGGTGTGACAGGCAGACAGACAGACGAAGACAGACCATAAGGGTTACTTTTTTACCTTATAGGTATCAGTATTGGTATAACGGGCTGGTTTCCGCAACTCCACATCAAAGCGCGTATTTTGCATGCGGTACCTTATAGGGAAATGCCTCTCCTTTTTAGGGCTCCATCCCTAAAAAGGAGAGGCATTTATGACGTTTGTGGCATAAGGTAGCTAGCTCCTGAATAATTGTTTGAATGTCTTTGTAATTTGGTTTAATCGAAATGGGCTGGTGCTGCGAAATGCCATCTTTCAGCTTTGGACTCAGTGGAGAGGCGCGCTAAGAGGCTTATTGGTAACTCTGGGTTAGTAGAGACCAATTTACAAAGCCTGGAGCACAGGCGCAAAGTAGCCAGCCTCTCGGTATTCTACAGGATGCATTTTGGAGAGTGTGCGCAGGAATTACATGACTTGATTCCACCATCCCCCTTCCATCATCGGACAACGAGACGCACGTCGCGCACACACCCTTATGTGGTAAACGTGCCTTCAGTCCGAACTAAGCGATTTGCATCGTCATTCATAATAAGGACAGCTGAGGACTGGAACAGTTTGCTTGCGTCAGTTTTTCCGCCCGATTATAACCTGGGTGTCTTCAAAGCTAGAGTGAATAGGCTTTTAATAAGCCAGTGTGTTTTACCATCCTAGATTGCGTCGCTGCTTTCCATCAGGTGGAACTGCAGTCAAGCACTGGCTTATAAGGAGTAAAAAAAAAAAAAATTTCATTCATTGTATTTTTTAAGAATCGAACAAATTATAAACAATTCCTTGTTACAGTTAAATACATAGGTAAGATTTAAAGTCGTATTGACGATAAGGCTAGCTAAGTAGTGCGAAACAGTTTGGTACCATACTCACCGTATTTACCTATCGTACCCACGACAGTACCTCAAAACCGTTAACCATTACCCAAGACCCGAAGGTCCTGGGGTACATGCATTCAATGAACCACGACTACGTAGAAAAACTTCATCAGCACATCACCGCACTGACGCCTGTGTACGAACCACATAGCCAAAAACGCGACACATTCGTACACAACTTCGCCCATGTTCCTACGTCGATATTCATTGATGCCCAGAAGTATCGGTCTTGCATTAACTTGCGTGTTGTTCGTATCCTGGGATGACTGATACTGTGGACTGAATCGAAGGCTTGCCGTCTGAATTCTTCTGTTAGGTACGGGCAAATGTTTTTAGTTGATGTTTCGCAGTAGATTTCAACGTTTGAAACGGGAATTTTAAGTCTCTTCAATGTGATGTTAGATTGTAGCAGTAATTTTGAAAGAATGCTGTCTCGCTCTTGTGCCGTTGCTAATTTTGCGAAGTCGATTGCTGTAGGTAGATTTATCGACTCAATACGTGATAGTGAGTCGGCGACCGAGATGTCCGTTCCGCTGACATGACGAATATCGCTTGTGAATTCGCTGATAACATACATACGGTGAGTATGGTACCCTACAAGTTGTCCCTTTCTTCCGTTACTGTCATAATTCGAGGTGATAGAAGACCGAAACAACCTGAGGAAGATCAGGCACAGGACTAACTTAACTTTATAAGCACCGTTTTGTTCTAACTACTAACTAATACTTAACTACACAAAGTTCTTGTTTGACGCAGAATTGAATTCGTGATTTTTAAAGCAAGCAGCGCAGCATCACAGAGCAGAAGCTACTAACCACTACTTAATATGAATATAAATCTTTATTGATCTAATCTCCAACCTTGTCCCGTATTCAAATAGTATACAAATTGTCTAAATAAACCTAGGTTCAAATCAACGCTCGGTAATAAAACAATCTGGGATTATAATTTCAGCAACGCATTCGATCTTCGTGTAAATTTGTGCACTTGTAAAAATAATGCGTGTACGTACGCGTTTATAAATAATAATACGTCAGTTTTAACAAAACAGTAGGTACATTATTAATGTTGAACTAACCAAATGGTGTGTTTAACTTAGAGGTTGAAGGTCGGGTGCCTGTGTGGCCATGGCCCAGTTTGCAAGGATATGCGATCTAATTCTAGATTGTATAGATCTGTCTTAACATCAAGAGTCGTACTATATTACATGGACCTTGTGGCGACTAAGGAGAACTCTCGTGCGTTCAAGCCATACCTATTATTGGAAATAAATTTCAGAAATCAAAATAGCCCCCTTAGAATATTAGCAGCATCCGTGGTGCCTTAGGGGTGGACTAGCCTTTGTTGGTCCGCCTGTAAGAGTCTTCCTTTTTGAGGTTGTATCGACCATGTTAATTTATTGCTTGTCTCTCGCTTTGCAAAGGAGGGAAGTTGAGTTTATATCTTTCCAACTCCTCCTATCTACATTTTAAATTAAATTTGTTGCGGGTTTCCCTGGGACACGCCGAGGCGAGGGTTAAACATCGGTGTCGTCAGTGGCGACTACTGTAGATCCAGAGTAACAGTGGTGGGAATGAGTAGTGGGAGATCTGTCTTAGCGACGGGTTATAATAGATCCAATGGTGAAGGGGTTAGATACTATGACTGGTATAGTACTAACTGCCGCACTTGGCTATTTCGTTATATATGTGCAATTAACGGCAGTCATAGATTAAAATCCATAAATAATCAATAAATATCCATAAGTCCAAGCTCTTAGTCCGCAGACTCGAAAAATGTGAACTAGCAGATCAGAAAAATGTTTCTAATAAATTCTGGGATGTATGGTTGGTGTGTGTGTCAATAAGGGGTTACAAAAAATAATTTGCATTTAGATTATCAAAATTGAAATAAATTCGTAGATAGCTAAAAAAGTAAGGTACCATTTAAGTATTCTCCATAAAAAATACGTTTATTTCAAACTTCCAGGAGTTCCTAAGGGATTAGTATACGTAACTAGTGATAGTAATATTTTATTTATTTCGGACAGTCACAAGTCTATAGTATACAAAATTAAAACTAATTGAAAGCCACATCCGTCTTTGTAACATGGGCGACGCACACCGTTCTGCGAAAGTCACAGATAATGTTGAGTAGTCTGTGGCCGAAGTAGAACCGATAGGTGCATTATTTTATTTTGAGCACACATTGTAATTAACTCGTTGCTCGATACTAGTCCATGCTGTTTGACACACATAAGGCCCGAGGCTTTAGTGTATTCGTTTTATAAACAATACGTTATCACTTGCGTTAACGTTTCTCCATAAAAACTAAATGGAGACACGCTAACGCAGTGGTTACGTATTGTTTGTAAAACAAATACACTAAGGCCGCATGTACATGCACATAATTATGTGCCTCAATGCTTCATAATTGGACAGTAATTCGTTTCGTAATAAATAACTTAAGCAAACAGAGCTAGGTAATACATATTTCGCATTCTCCAAAATGTACGTCAGAACTTAGCCCATGACTAGTTCAATTTTACATAACAAAAGAATATTAACATATCAATACTTCACTATTAACAGAACTACGGAAAAACATTTCAGGCTTTGTCGCTAATTTAAAGAACAATGTCATGATTTAAAAGACGTGTTCATATATGACTATTATTTATTGGTATCCGAACGCAGAAAATAACTACTTTTTCTGTAATGTATATTGAACTAGAAGGTAAACAAGAGTTATGTATTAAAAGGAACCATTTTAAGCTCTCAATCTTTAGTTCACATTAATGATGTATTGATTTTTCAGAGGTCTAAAGACATCGATATTTCACCAAATGTAATGGAAAGTGATGCATAGATTCAAAAAACTTTACTTTTTGTAGTCTCTGTGTGCGTACATGTGGTCGCAGGCTTTGAAAATTGTTCTAGTTATACTTAGGCATGTAGCGATAAGAATGCGTGAGCGCGCTGCGACGCACACGCCGACACGCCGTCCGGCCTTTAGTCGAATAAATACCTTAGTGCGGAGTTCATGTGTCGCTTCATTTCTATGCCCCCGCTAACGATCTAATAATGGCGACGACTTTGTGAATACAATCACAAACGCGTGTTTTAGTAAACAATCGTTACTTAGTTTGCGGTCATTATGGCAAAGTTATCAGTTGGTAATCTCAGTGTTTTCAACCATGAAGCTCAAGATTGGGCCATCTATAAAGATCGCCTAGAACAATGGTTTATCGCCAATGACTTGCTGGAAAAAGAAGATAAAGTACAAACAAAAAGGCGGGCAATTCTCATTAGCAGTTTGTCGGAAAACACGTATAAACTAATACGAGATTTAGCTTTGCCTAAAAGCATTTCTTCTTTGAGCTATGTGGAAGTAATTAAATTGCTAGACGACCATTTCAAAACCCCGAAGTGTGGTTTTGCGGAAAGGTTTCATTTCCAAAGTGCAATTTAATATTAATGACATTGTATTAGTAAAAATATTCAAACAACAAAAACATTACTGGGTAAAAGGTGTAATCATAAATAAAGTAGGCAATGCAATATATACCGTCAAATTGTCAGAATCCGGTGGACTGGTTAAGAAGCATAAAAACCAAATTTTAAAATATAAAGGGGAGGAGAGGCTTAGCAAACCCGAGCATCCGATGGAATCAGCTGATTTGTGTGTTACATCCCCTGACACTGGCCCGACATATCTGCCTCCGGTTATCTTACGCCCAATGACATCACAAGCTACGCCCACCGAATCGCAGAGTTACGATTGTGAACCGCAGGTTGAGACGTACGATACTGCTGACTCGGACAATGGCGGGGATACCCCTCCAGCAGAAGACCTCCCGCGCCAGGGACCACAATTTCAAGATGCAACTCGAGACCAGACCAAGGAACAAGCCTCTAGCTCCTCTGAACCTGCACCACAAAAGCGTTATCGTAAACCGATAAATTATAAACAGTTCTTCTAGTTTAAGTTATTATCATTATTGTTAATCTAAAGGTGGAGGGATGTTCTAGTTATACTTAGGCATGTAGCGATAAGAATGCGTGAGCGCGCTGCGACGCACACGCCGTCCGGCCTTTAGTCGAATAAATACCTTAGTGCGGAGTTCATGTGTCGCTTCATTTCTATGCCCCCGCTAACGATCTAATAAAAATGAAGCGGGGAAAAGTGTACCGAGAAATTTCCTCCTAAAAACCTATGGTATTGCACGATATGGATTTAAAACGGTCACAAAAATAAGAGCATAAAGCACGCACGTGTTCTTATTTTGAATACTTTTTAGGGTTCCGTATCTAAAAGGTAAAAAGGAAACTTATTGTGCGACTTCCTCTGTTTGTCTGTGACACCAACGTATTTCAGTATTTTAGCGACTACTAATGCTATTAGATCGATTTTAAATTCGTAATAGTTTTTGCTTACTAAGAGTCAAGACAGATAAAATGACAGACAAACTAACGCGCTTCTATCTACAGCTGCAATAAAAACAAATGTCGAATTGTTAAAAAAAATATCTGGGATGCGATTACTTTCTCTCAGGAATATTCCTTAGCAGTAAACTGCATTTGGTTTGCAATACATTTAAACACACAAGACACATAGTAGTGAAGACGTGAAAATTGTTTATTTTTTGAGTAGGTTTTTTTTCTAGGCCCACACAAAAAAAAAACCTAGAGTCTAGGGAAAGACGTGTGATGTTGTATCTCTTTGTCACACAGCATCGCGTATCCGAATGTTTCATCTAGTGCAGTCTTTCTCAACTTTCCATAACGCCCCCTCAAGGGTGTTGTAACATCCATAAGGGCAGTGAAAGAAAACGCCCACAATACTGTTCGGTTAGAATTGATGCTGTTTGGGGGACAAGGGCTGAAAAACTGTTACAAAGTAAACAATTTCGACTCATTTACAAAATGTAAGTTTGAACTCAGAAACTAGTAGAAGAATTCTGAATTTATACGGGCCCGTTGGTCTAGTGGTTAGTGACCCTGTCTGCTACCCAACAGGTCGTGGGTTCGATTCCCACTAAATGTCTGGGTGTTTTATCTATATAAAGATGTATTTACAAAAAAAAGTATATATGTATTAGTATCAGTGGTCTGGTTCCATGGTACAGGCTCTGCCTAGTTTGTGATCAGATGACCGTGTGTGAATTGTCCCAGGATATTATTATTATTATATCAGAAACAGAATACATTTAAAAATAACGAGTAAGATGTTTAGAGTGGCGTCATCATCAGCTGGAAGAACAGTTCACTGCAGAATATAGGCCACACCCTCGGAACACCATAATTAATGAAAATTGCCTGTTTGCATCCACATGTTTCCTACGACTCGCATAATGTCGACTCTTCCGGTACGTGATAGCCACTCGCCTTTCTGCCCCAATTGGTTATCGGTAGCGTATAGAGTAGCGTATGGATAGTAAACAACTTTTTGAGGGGCTTTGGAAGCTTTTGATTATTTAAGTGGGCATTGGTTAAAACAAGTTTGAACAACGCGCACAATGTCGTCTGTCCACCTAGTGGGAGGCCTGCCAACGCTGCGTCTTCCGGTTCGTGGTCGGTCTTTACATATAACATTTATATATTCTAAAACTTATTTCGTATAATGTTATTGGATATAATGTTTATCCAACCGAAAATCATTAGGTTTAACGTTTAAAATGTATATTGATACCATCATGGTTAACACTACGATTCAGAGCAATCCGACTCGGATAGGTTAGGTTAGAAGACTAAGCCTTCGTGGTTATTTTTTATGACCACCCAGAATTAGGAGCCCCGCTTTACGGGGCTCCGTCGAGCTATCTTGGCAGGTGGTAATCACTTACCAGGTATATCTACTCCTCATTTTGCTAACTATGACAGAAACTACAAAAAAAATAATATTATTATTATTAATAATATTATTATTTTGTTTTTATCATATTAGGCTAAATAGGTTTTATGTCTTGTGAGTGATATATCAAACGATTTTATATTCAATGCATAATAAAAATAGTTATTTTAAAATTATATCAATCGTTTATTATATTTATTTAATCGTTTATTTGATAAGCTATGAGTGCTATGCATTTGTACTCAATAAAATTTATTATTATTATTATTAAGGGCGGTAACAGCTCAGTGGGCGAGCGCTTGCCTTGGAAACAAGGTGCGCAGGTTCGAACCCCGGCTCGCACCTCTGATTTCTTTAATTAATCATGTGCGAATCGCCTTTGTGCGATTGTTACTAGCTTTCGGTGAAGGAAAACATCGTGAGGAAACCTGCATGTCTGAGAATGCCTAACTAGCTCTCGAATGACGTGTGAAGTCCGCCAACCCGCACTTGGCCAGCGTGGTGGACTATGGCCTAAGCCCCCTCATCTTGAGGGGAGGCCCGTGCCCAGCAGTGGGACATAAACAAGGGCTGATATTATTATTTATTTATTATTATATCAACTGATCATTATATCAAATAAAGTTATAGATTCAGTTATTATATCTTGTAAATATTAGAGATTTAGTAATTATATCAAGTATTACTTACCCAAGCTATATGCATTCATATTGCATGATTCGTCCATTGAAGTATTATGTATTGCTTCTTCGACGATTTTCATTTATTCTGAATCCAAAGACGGGCCCGTTGGTCTAGTGGTCAGACACCCTGCCTGCTAACCGATGGGTCGTGGGTTCGATTCCCGCCAAGTGTCTGGGTGTTGTTTATCTATTTAAGTATGTATTTACAAAAAAAAGTATATAAGTATTAGTATCAGTTGTCTGGTTTCCATAGTACAGGCTCTGCCTAGTTTGGGATCGGATAACCGTGTGTGGATTGTCCCAAGATATTAAAAAAAAAAAAAGTGATACATACGGCTTATTATAAATGTGACTGAGTAGTTTTAAAATCTAGTAAAGATTATTTAAGTATTAATAGCCAAGTGCCATCATCAACATCAGCCGGAACACGTCCACTGCTGAACATAGGCCTCCCGCTTGAGTGGGTGGGGGCATAATCCCCACTCTTGGCAGGTATCTTGGGAAGCGAAGAGAGTAACTTTGAGGAATCCTGTTAAGCTGCTTGATGTCACTGTTAAGGTTAATTTATTTATAGCTTTTATATTGTCCTCCTGGCCGATATGCCGCAGTTCGATGGGACAGAAAACTGACACGACCGGGGTGAGGTCACGCGCAGGAACAACCGCTTGCCCGACTGCCCCAAAAGGAGGGTTGTGTTTTGTTCGACAGTATGTTTGTATGTCTAATTGTTTGGCACGGCCTACAGTCTAAACGGCTTGGCTCAGTTGTGGGAGTGACATACGCTATATATTTTTCCAAAAAAGAATATGGCGGCCGTTAGTCGCCATTTCGTGTTTTTTTTAATTCCAAAAACATCAACATGGATGGATATCAATTAGAAGGTCTTAACGAGAGGAGTTCTTGTGAGATTCAATGCCACCAAAACTCAAGCGTGTCTATTCACCGGAAAGGAGCCCGTACACCATGGCTCCTACTTTTCAGAATGTATCCTTGGAATACACGGACCGCCTTCAGTTGTCGGGAGTTGAAATTTCCTCAAACCTCAACTTTGGGCGGTTTATTGAGTCCAAGGCCAAGGTAGCTGCAAGGAAGCTGGGTGTTCTTTCTAAGGTCCGCCGGTACTTCACACCGGAGCAGCTTTTGATGCTATATAAAGCACAACAGTGTGTGTTATTTCAGTGTGAAAGAATTTTAAACTTTATTTATAATACGTAACATACCAATATCGCTTGAAAAATAGCCATAGCCAGGTGCTCACGGGGATAGATAGGGGTCACAACCACGCCGCCGTCCTAGTAATAAAATACACAAGACTACTGGTGTTCTTAATACTTATAATATAAGTATTAAGAACTTTCTTGCGTAGTTATAAATAATATCCCAACAAATAAGGATAAAGATTTCGTAATTTGCTCTGGGTTTAGGCGGTATTAGGCTGGAGCAGAATTTATTGTATCGCACCCATAGGATGAACGTTTATTACTTATCTATGTCGGTACCTATAAGTGCAGTAACAGCTCAGTGGGTGAGCGCTCGCCTTGGCAACATGGTGCGCAGGTTCAAACCCCGGCTCGCACCTCTGATCATTGTGCGATTGTTACTAGCTTTCGGTGAAAGAAAACATCGTGAGGAAACCTGCATGTCTGAGAACGCCTAACTAGCTTTCGAATGACGTGTGAATTCCGCCAACCCGCACTTGGCCAGCGTGGGTATGGCCTAAGCCCCTTAATCTTGAGGGGAGCCCAACAGTGGGACAAAATAACGGCTAGTATTATTGTTTGTATAGCGATCTCTATGTGCAGAAGTGCTTAGTCGCCTGAATAGAGGTCGCGGGTTCGAATCCTGCGGGGAGCAACAGTCTTGTGCAGTTTTCTTTGCTGGTTTGGACAATACAGGCCGATCATCTGATAGCCTGAAAGTAAGATGATCATGCTTCGGACCATCATCATCATCAGCAGCCCAAAGATGTCCACTGCTAAACAATAACCTCCCCCTTAGAAGGGAGGGGGAGAGTGCTATTCTTACCCGGACACCCCACGAGGATGCTTCGGGGCATGTGCCTGAACTCAACCCAGTCGTGTTGATCTTCTGTCTCATTAGATCGTAAGATGAAGAAGAGAGAATTCAACTAATAAATAAATTACGACAATTCTTAGCAAATATAGTTATACTGAAGAACCATATCCCATTTAAGGTTAAATTAATGTTATATAACTCACTAGCCGAAGCTTATATTCAATATGGTTTATCTAGTTATGGCCGTACATATAAAACTTACTTAAATGATATATACAAATGTACAAATGTAATCTACAAATGTACGTGATAATATTAAGTCAAATAATATTAAGTATACTTTAAAAAAAAAATTCTTGCAGAATATGTTACTTTAGTATGTAGTGTCTTGAGGTATATTAGCATTACCATAAACCTTAGTGGTTTCTCAGTGCTATGTAAACATTTTGTTTGTATTTAACTTTTTACTTGATAATAAAAAAATTAAAAAAATTGAAAAAACTGTGTTCACGCTAACAATTCTGCACTATAATAATTTAAAGAAGAAGAAGAAGAAGAAAACTTTTTATAATTCTTTTTAACTTTTTATATATTTTTTTTTTTTTAATCTTTTTGTAATTTCTTGTATAGTTGGCTGATTTATTAAAAAATTGGTCACTGTGGCCGGAACCTCAAAACGTCCAATAAACTAAGACACGATCGCTGCACTGTAGTTTTATTATTTATTTATTCTTTATGCACAAAACAGTACATAGGCGGACTTAATGCCTGAGGCATTCTCTACCAGTCTACCTTAGTTTATGGACAAGAATAGAATTAATTCTATTCTTGTCACTGTGGCCGGAACCTCAAAACGTCCAATAAACTAAGACACGATCGCTGCACTGTAGTTTTATTATTTATTTATTCTTTATGCACAAAACAGTACATAGGCGGACTTAATGCCTGAGGCATTCTCTACCAGTCTACCTTAGTTTATGGACAAGAATAGAATTAAT
Source organism: Furcula furcula (assembly GCA_911728495.1). Lineage (NCBI taxonomy): Eukaryota > Metazoa > Arthropoda > Insecta > Lepidoptera > Notodontidae > Furcula > Furcula furcula. Next base: position 6,083,812 of record OU452243.1, read on the forward strand.
TCTATTCTTGTCCGTAAACTAAGGTTCTGTTGTAAATTGTAGAAAATTATACTGTACAAGGTATAGTTGGAGATAAAGGTACTTAGCAATCGTGAATGTGCAGTTTATAGAATGTTTAGATGACTTGAAATGTAGAGGCGTTTATAATTATTCTAGCACTTTATCCTTCCTTAGTTCCTTTTCTCATCTACCTTAGTTATTTTTTTTTCGAGCATTCTATCTGTATATGTCTAATAATAGTAATAATTACACTTTATAGCAGGTGTACAATACAATTTACATTTACCTGTTGGTGAACAGTTAAACCTACCTACTTACCTACCTACGTCTGCCTTTTCCCTTACAAAAGATTGACAATAAAACTTCAAACAGTTGGTTTTTGATTACGTCGCCTAGTCGTAAAAACACCTCAAAGACTACCCCAGCTTGTCGTATAACAAACCTTATTCACTGCACCTGCAAAGGGCCGAAATTAGATTTGCCTTTTCCTTTGAGAAAAGGGGTTTTCGAATTACCTACATGAATATAGTTTATGTGTCCATCTTTAATAAGCAAACACAGGCATTTCATCATCATCATCATCACCAGCCGGAAAACAACCACTGCTGAACATAGGCCTCCCCCTTCGAACGCCAAAATGAACGACAATTGGCTATTTGCATCCACCGGTTAACTGCGACGCGCACAATGTCGTCTGTCCACCTAGGAGGCCTACCTAGCGTCTTCCGGTTCGTAGTCGCCACTCGAGAACCTTTCTTCCTCAATGGTTATCGGTTCTCCGAGCGATGTGGCCTGCCCATTGCCGCTTCAACTTGCATTTTAAGAGTTATGTCGGTGACCGAAAAACCTATCTTCGGTAAATCTCCTCATTACGGATTCTGTCGCGCAAAGAAACACACACATTTAACCAAAAGAAATGATGAAAATCGTTCCACACAACTGTAACAGAAGTTTACATTTTTTTCGCGTGGGAATCTTTCAAAAGGTTCCCGGGATCTGTGGGGCTCGACCGGGGTATGTGAGATTCTTACCCACTAAAACCCCCGCGGCTGTTCGCCACACGAGAGGGGGATGGGTGGAATCTGTACCAGGAGCCCCTCAGTGCCTTGACTTTGAGCCCGCCGCCGGGAGGTGCATTGTAGCCCCCCGGGAACCTGTCACGGTGCTCACGGGAGTCGCAACCCCGCCGCCGTCCTCCTCGGAGTCGCCGCCGTAGGTACTCAATGCACGTCCTGGGGCCCACACCCCGAACGTCCAGCGACTCCAAACCAATAAAAAAAAAACATGTCACGCTGTTTGTGGTCGCACTACTCCGAAACAGCTTGACCGATTTTTATATTATTTTTATATGTGGGTGGTATAGGAATAGGCCATAAAGTATATTTCATACCGCTAGGTGATATAACAATAATCGCGGGCGGAGCTGCGTAGGTCAGTTAGTATACTATAAAAGATTACGATGACGTATAATATAATGAAAAAATAAAATTGTGAAGCTTTTTTAGAAGATAGTAATTTCGGAGACCGTCCAAATAGGTGTTACCGTAGTGTCAGATGTTTTTGATAATAATGAATTGCTGTCCCTCGTCACTTGTGATACTTATAGCCCAATTGTTTTTTCAGCTAAAGTACCTCTCTACCTTAGCCAAAACACGTAAACACGTAGAAAATGTACCCAGTTTCTTTGCGACACCGGCTACTACCATTTTTTAGGATTCCCTAGCTAAAAGGTAAAAAAAGAACTTTGATGGTACCTAATTCGTCTGTCTGTCTGTCACACCTATACATAAGGTATATGTATTTCAGGAACCACTGATGCTTGGAATAATTTTAGATTTTAATTAGCCAACCTCATTGCAAATGATTTGATTTATTTTGTTTTCAAGCAGCAATGATAAACAGGCCAAATTAAATCAAATCAAATCAAAAATCTTTATTTTCAAGTAGGCTTAACGCTAGCATTTTTGCATGGTCTATTTTTTAAAAGCTACCACCGGATCACAACGCGGCTTCAAGTGAGAAGATCCGGCAAGAAACTCAGCGGGCTTGTCATATTTTCACTTTTTTTTTAAACATTGTTTTGTTACAATTGAATCGACATTAGCGATAGTGTGTCTTGCCGTTCGAAACATAAAGCAAGGGAGAAAAGAAGAAAACAATAAATTACGACAATAATTAAGGCCAAAGGGATAGTAGTCAGTCCCAAGCAGCACCCGCGCACGAGTTGACTCGAGCAGCAAATAAAATTATATACTTTTAGACTTTCGCGTTCCATTATCAAACTTTATTCTAATCGGGAATTAACGCGATTTACCTTATATTTTGGCTTGACGTTTCGGCCGGGTTGCACCAGCCGTTGTCACAAGCAGACTGGTCCAGCGAGACGGCTCCGTGCGCGAGGCAGAAATGTCTTCGTCTACCCCCGTTCTTTCACTTGTAACGTTAAGCCCACTACACACTACACTCACAGTATCTGTATATTTAACCGCCGGCAAATAGCGAGGTTTTGTCATTTTGATCACTGGTTCCCAAGCAGCTGATAATCTAAAGCCATCTTCCCGGTTGAAATTTTTATATTTCTTTATTTCAATCGCTTCACGAACAACTCTAGAATAAAAGTGTCGATCGGTGGAAAGGACTTGTGGGCGATGAAACTCAATCCAGTGATTTGTATCCGACTGAAGTATATGCTCGGCAATCGCTGACTTGCTAATCTGACGGTTCTTTACAGCTGTGATATGCTCTTTAACCCTTTCTGCGATAGTCCGCTTCGTTTGGCCTATATAGGAGCTACCACAACTGCAATTTATTTTGTAGAAACGTTTGCAGTTGTTGGTCACAAATCACTGGATTGAGTTTCATCGCCCACAAGTCCTTTCCACCGATCGACACTTTTATTCTAGAGTTGTTCGTGAAGCGATTGAAATAAAGAAATATAAAAATTTCAACCGGGAAGATGGCTTTAGATTATCAGCTGCTTGGGAACCAGTGATCAAAATGACAAAACCTCGCTATTTGCCGGCGGTTAAATATACAGATACTGTGAGTGTAGTGTGTAGTGGGCTTAACGTTACAAGTGAAAGAACGGGGGTAGACGAAGACATTTCTGCCTCGCGCACGGAGCCGTCTCGCTGGACCAGTCTGCTTGTGACAACGGCTGGTGCAACCCGGCCGAAACGTCAAGCCAAAATATAAGGTAAATCGCGTTAATTCCCGATTAGAATAAAGACAAATAAAATTGTTATCCGGAAACTTGTTACCAAGTGTTACCAAGTGTTACTAAGTCGTTGAGTTTTGTCTGGTACCTTCACGATTACTTTGCACGACAATTATAAACTGGATGAACTATGACAAGATTGCAATAAAATTCAAATTTATCAAGAATATTCACTCCGAAATGACACACCTGAAAGTTCAGAGCTCGCAATGTAAACGTAACCTAATAATAAATTGTAAAACGCTTTTAAACCCCGAGTTTCCTCAGGATGTTGTTCTTGTGTGCGCTCATAAAGTACATTGATATATTATGTATTTGTTAATACAAGACTTTAGTACGACGTGCTGGAATTTAAAGATAAGTCATCAGTTCTGTGGTTGGAATGTGCGATACAGATGTGTCAAGCAACGCGGTTTAAGGACGCGTTAATTATACAGGGATAGTTTATATTATACCAATAACCTATCTAATAACCTTTCTACCGCCCTCATAAACACCAATTAGCGTTAATTTTGTTAGGGCGATGAGGATTCCCGGACGAGTACCAAGTACGTTCCCGGGGCCCGTCGACACGGTGGGTTGAGGACACCGTGGGGTTTTAGTCGCTAAGAGTCCGACATAACCTGCGCTGCTACCCCCGTAGCGGCGCGGGTATGCATGAGGATTTCCCCACGTAAAAAAAAAAACGGGCGATGAGCATATTAGCTAGCTAGTAGAACTTCTATTAGTGTCAGGATACCTATTATTAGTCAATGTTCTTGACTGGACACTTCGCTCGCAGAAGTCTACAAAAATCGCCCCTGTAACCACCCCTTTCGCCAAGCAAGGCAATTAATCTTTATGTTAAAGAGAAAAACACTTTGTATAAAACTGAAATAAAACTACTTTTACGGATTATATCTGGTTTGGGATCCTGTGATAAATATAATTAAATCCATAGAGAACACTGCACGGCCTCAAGATACTGTAAGCTCTTATTGCGTAGATCGGACCAACAATAATAACCAAAAAGACCTGAGGACGTTCAACATCTCAGTGCTCCCGTGACCATGGGTGCTTTAAAGCATTTGAAACGTTGGGAAAGTTAAATCTAAAATAAACCGCGATATTTTATAATCCGTAAAAGTAGTTTTATTTCAATGTATAGTATTCGCGCAAATAAAAGACAATATTATACTTACTTTGTATACCATTTATCTTATTGAATTCTATAAATTGAAAGCAAATATCGGTCACGTTTGGATTGGTGCCAAGAATCAATGTCAATTCGTTTTCGTTACCGCCGACAGAGCAATTTTTTCTCATACCAGACGTAATGGTAATAAATTTTATCCAACATGACGGAGAATTGAACGATTTTTGTACCATATACTACTACTATACATATGTTGTATGTAGTACTGCGTTCTTAGTCCTGTCACAAAAATACAATGTATTGTAATAAAACCAGGAAATCCGAAGGAACAATAATTCATATTAGCAAGCTGCCGTCCCGGCGACGCTGCGGTATGTTTCCAGATTGCACTGTTCTACTAAGGTCGAGGAGATTGTAGAGTACGTGTGGATCAAGACCATTACTTTTTTCATTTTTGACGCGAAGATCCCCGGGAGCTTTGGGTCTCGACCGGGGTATGTGGGATTCTTACCCACTAAAACCCCCGCGGCTCGGTCGGCGCGGTCGCATCGGCACATGAGAGAGGGGACCCCAGGGCTCTCCGGTGGGATCTGCACCAGGGGCCCCTCAGTGCCTTGCCTTTGAGCCCGCCACCGGGGGGCGCATTGTAGCCCCCCGAGAACCAGTCACGGTGCTCACGGGGACGGGGGTCGCGACCCCGCCGCCGTCCTCCTCGGAGTCGCCGCCGTACTCAATGGACGTTCAAAGGGCCCACACCCCGAACGTCCAGCGACTCCGAAGGGCGGATCAAGACCAAGCTCAACCTGAAGGTCGAACGGTTAATCTCGCCACAGTGTAAATTTTAATTCCTTTGTGGTGAGCGTGCCGACCGAACAACTGTCGACCTCCACAAATGAAGAGTTTTGGCCGAAGGGTGTTGTATTCCGGCGATTCCGAGGAAGGATACCAAACACCGCGTGCGACACGTCTGCAGTTTTACGTGTCGTCTATTGTTTAGTATACGGGGTCTAAAGGCCATCGTACCGAAAACCGATACCAGGGATCCAGTACATGATTCTGAACATCCTAGTGTTGAAATTTTACATCGGCTTTTTCATGAATTTCCAAAAAAAAATAACATATTTTTTAAATAAAATTAGTCTAACATCATTATTGGTCTAATAATAAAGCACAATTTTAATTTAAAAACAAACAATTATTTGTGGAAAAATTATTTATTTATTTATTCTTTATACACAAAAACAGTACAATTAATTAATAGTAAAACTATTATTATTTTAGAAAATTAGCAATGTAATTTGAAAAATAAATATTATTCCGCATATATTCATTACATGCTCGAAAATTTATAACTTAGTCATTTGGCATTTTCCATATAAATGGTTTCTGGTTTCGTAGCGGACATTACTCGAAATCTTATTAAAAAAATTTCGGTACGTGGTCGCTTACACCCTTTATAAGGTATTTGTTGTACAGATGCTTGAAATAAAGGATTTATTATTATTATTTAGCCAAGATCGTATCAAAACAATCGAAATTACTATTATCAACATCATCATTATTATATACGTCCACTGCTGAGCAAAGGCCTCCCCCTTAGAAGGGAGGGGTTGCCACAATCCCCACGCTTTGCAGGCGGCTTGGGGATCGCAGTATAGGTGGAAGATAAATCCAAAAGAAAGACGCTGCTGCCCGTCTTCCTGTTCTCGCTTAGACGCCTCTTACGACAACTAACGACAGGTGATAGGGGGACACAATTCTAACTCGGCAACTCACAGGTTAATAAATGTAAATTAATAATTGTAACGTATCTATTCTCTTTTAGTCATGGGATACCGTTTCTTTTTTTTTTTTTTTTTTTGACGTGGGGGAAATCTTCGATAGATCCCCGGGAGCTGTGGGGCTCGACCGGGGTATGTGGGATTCTTACCCACTAAAACCCCCGCGGCTGTCGCATCGGCACATGAGAGGGGAGACCCCAGGGCTCTCCGGTGGGATCTGCACCAGGGGCCCCTCAGTGCCTTGCCTTTGAGCCCGCCGCCGGGGGGCGCATTGTAGCCCCCCGAGAACCAGTCACGGTGCTCACGGGGACGGGGGTCGCAACCCCGCCACCGTCCTCCTCGGAGTCGCCGCCTTACTCAATGGGCGCTCAAAGGGAGTCATGGGATACCCATCCCAACTTACCTGTCCGGTAGTTAGTTGTGGTATAGTATACGGGTATGCGACCCCGGCTTCCCTAGCTATTACTGTCCCATCCCTTGCCCTACTGGGCGGTAATATCCTACTTTTCCTATTTCCTTTTTACATCACCTTTCCCTCGTTATTCGTGAGAACGCAATGGTTAATCATAAAATAATTTAATTAACCAAAATGGCGGCGATGTGGTTCGCCACCCATCACGTCTCGTTTCTCACGGGGGCGAAAAGCGGCCTACGGGCATGCCCTACGGGAAAAAGGCGTGAATATATATTGTTACAGACTTCCGGTCCCTGCTCAACTTTGTGCACCTAGATAATTATATATTGATTATATTTGTGATTTAATTTGTTCTATAGCATGACATTATTTTGATTTGTGTTTAAATACTTGTTTGTAACTACCTACTAAATGAAATATAATTATGTCGCCGTGCGCTTGACAGCTTCCGGCGTAACAAAATACTGATTATGAGTAATATTTACATTAGTTGTGGTTTATATGTATTATTGATTGATAATTCTCCTAATTAAATCTCCAATCTAAATAGTATTAATTAATGTTAAATATGTAATAGTTTTTGTATATGTATGACTCTTGATTAGCTTATCTCTTTGCCTATATATACCGGTGTCACAACGTTCGAGTTAGTTATTCTGTCACCGTCATTGAGAACAGTTGTAAGTGGAAACTTTGCACGATTGTTTACAAAATATAATTGACCGTCAAATGCTTATGTGTTGATTATTGTGACCATCCTGATTACCTGAAGTATTACACTTCAGAAGTGGGATATATTCAGGCCCACATGTTGATGGAATTGGTACAAAGATTTATGGAAACTACACAACAATTTCAAGAGATGACGAAGAAAACTAAGATTTTTTTTTCTTGTTCATCTGACTACGAGGAGATCGATAAGGCATGTTCAACGAAAAAAGCGCCGCGGACTTCAAAACGATGATGAGATTATTCCATTATACTACCGGATGAAGAATCAAGCAACGACAAAAAATTAAATTAACCAGTGGGACTACATGTATGATTGTGGCGAAACTGTTCGACAGCTCACCGATTAGTCTTCAAGGATCCACAAGAGATCGGAAATGCTACGCGGTAAGGAGAGGGCCATGTAGTACGGGGCTGCAAGATGCCGTGCTACGAGGCGCTGCGGTTGGCTCTTCACATCGGCACAAAAGGTCAGTAGCGTTTTAATTATAACTTAAAATGTTTATATGGACTTTTACAGGAATATAGCAAATAGTAATAGTAATGGTTAGCACCTTGTTGCATGCGCAGACACGGGTAGTAAAAAAAAAAAAAAATATATTTCTTACAGTACTTAAGCTTACGAAGCTCGTAATTTAAAGCCGAGAATCAAACCTTCTATAGTTAAAATGAAACGATTTGGTGGTTGATATTCAAACTCATTGGAAACTTCTTATATTATTATAATGTTCATGTCTTGTGCGGTATTGTTGATTTTTGATGATGAAAATCTTGCTGATAATTAGTCTTAATAATTGGGTAGTCAATGGTAAATCAAAAGATATTTTTAGTTACCTCAGAACATTTTATAAGATTAATTCATAACTTTTAATATAAAAAAAAAAAATAGTATGCAACAAGCAATTGAATTCCTAGTCTATTTAGAATACAGTAATGTAATACCGCCACGATATTATGCATTTGTACAAAGTTACGTCAATATCAACCCGAACCTTATATTTCTCACGAATACTTATTGTTGTAGTGGAGTTGACAGTAGTCGTATCATAAGGTTGAGGAACTGTTTTTTGTAGTTATCCTCTGAGATAATAATTATCGCAGAGTAGCAAGCATAATATACTCTTAGCAAGCGGGGAAATAGGTACTGATGAGAATTATATATGAAATATAACAATCTTACGACAATAAAATACAGTTAAATAAAGTTTTAAGTTAAATAAAGTTTAAAGTTAAATAAAGTTTAAAGTTAAATAAAGTTTAAAGTTAAATAAAGTTTAAAGTTAAATAAAGTTTAAAGTTAAATAAAGTTTAAAGTTAAATAAAGTTTAAAGTTAAATAAAGTTTAAAGTTAAATAAAGTTTAAAGTTAAATAAAGTTTAAAGTTAAATAAAGTTTAAAGTTAAATAAAGTTTAAAGTTAAATAAAGTTTAAAGTTAAATAAAGTTTAAAGTTAAATAAAGTTTAAAGTTAAATAAAGTTTAAAGTTAAATAAAGTTTAAAGTTAAATAAAGTTTAAAGTTAAATAAAGTTTAAAGTTAAATAAAGTTTAAAGTTAAATACAGTTTAAAGTTAAATAAAGTTTAAAGTTAAATACAGTTAAATAGTTAAATACAGCTAAATACAGCTAAATACAGCTAAATACAGCTAAATACAGCTAAATACAGCTAAATACAGCTAAATACAGCTAAATACAGCTAAATACAGCTAAATACAGCTAAATACAGCTAAATACAGCTAAATATAGCAAAATATAGCAAAATAGAGCAAAATACAATGAAATACAGACACCGACAAGGTCCATAATGGGTTATATACAGAATTTAATTACTTAATGCATAATTTTAGTTTAAGTACCTGCCCGCGCTGTTTGACACACCGGGTGTGCTCAGCTCAGCTCATGTGAATATACCCAGTGCCCCATAATTGGACAATCTGGCTTACTAGGTACTAATAACATTCAGCATGGTGTTGCTACTCCCACGCACTGTACGCATCAGTGATGCAATACGTTATGAGGGAATCTGTCTATCTATGCGAGTCTAGGAGTTGTAGTGGGAAAAGGGGTTTATTCTAGAGTATATAATTAGACTACAGAGCGCACAATGCACGTACTGCTAAATAGCAATATCCATCATAGGAATATGCCTCATGTCCTTAGACAAGCGTTAATTATTTAGAACACAAGATTTCCGCGGGAACACTGCGGCCGGGATAGACTCAAATTCTTTGCATAGCTGAATATAAAAAAAAACTTACTAATTTGTTTGGGATGCGTCAATTAGGATTAATGTTGTATATTAGGTTTACTCGCGGATTGGCTGATGTCTCTAGGTCCCACGCAGTAGTCCAAGAAGAACGTAGAATAGACGGGGTCCTGTCCAAGAATCTATATTCCATACTGAGCAAGTACGCTTGGATTAGGTGGAGAGGAGTACTGTTGCAAAACCAATCTGTTGGAGTTATATAACAGATTGCATATTTAGTAATTGACTAGAGAGAAACAATTTTTATCATAGCTACGAGCTAGATACATTAGCAGTTGGTCACTAAAACGTTATCGGATATATTTCATTGGCATCCCCCGTGGATGCAGAGTTTGACTGCGCCGTATTAGAGACCACCTTAGTTATTATTCCCCGCATAGCTCGCTGATGGCTTTCAATTTAAGACTTTGATCTACTAATAGACTATAGACTATGACCGTGTGAAAGTATTTTCTAAAGCTGTTCGTAAACTGTAATAATGTCGTAACTTTATAACATTTAAAACATCTGCATGTATACAAATCTTACCATGATCTCGCTAATTTATAATACTGATTTTGCGATCGCTAGGTTCCCTCCTTTTCAGCCATTATTCGGGCATCAATTCACGTATATAGGAAGTGCGTTAACTACTCTGTAGGACAACGTAAAATGCGTATGTTACTAGAAAAAAATAACGGATTGTACCTATAAAGGATGTAAAGCCGACCACTCAATAGATATGTTATAAGTTATATCAAGGGCATGAAAAGATATCGAAAATTTATTCCAATAGTACGTGGTGAAGTCCTTACACCATATACTTCACCCATACCTAATGAGAACATAGTAGTATCTTCCGATATATAGAAATAGATAGGGTTGAGAAATTAGACTTGTTAGAAAGTTAAGTTAATGTATCTAACATAATCATAAAAGTTTAGTTTGACAGGAAGCTGCATCGCGCGCCAGACTTTCAATATTATTACGCGTCGCGCGCCAGTTTTGGGGATATGTAAGAGTGATACTCATTATTGGTAACTCGCGAAAGTGATTATCAATGATTACTGATGTAATTAATAATCCCAAATCAACAAATCAATGTAAACTGAATTTCACCATCCAATATGTACATAAAAGCTGTGTGATATGGATTAGATTGGATCTGTGTTATATGGATTAAATAAGATCTGTGTGATATGGATTAGATTGGATCTGTGTTATATGGATTAAATAAGATCTGTGTGATATGGATTAGATTGGATCTGTGTTATATGGTTTAAATAAAGTCTGTGTGATATGGATTAGATTGGATCTGTGTTATATGGTTTAAATAAAATCTGTGTGATATAGATTAGATTGGATCTGTGTTATACGGGTTACATAAAATCTGTGATATGGATTAGATTGGATCTGTGTTATATGGATTAAATAAGATCTGTGTGATATGGATTAGATTGGATCTGTGTTATATGGATTAAATAAGATCTGTGTGATATGGATTAGATTGGATCTGTGTTATATGGATTAAATAAGATCTGTGTGATATGGATTAGATTGGATCTGTGTTATATGGTTTAAATAAAGTCTGTGTGATATGTATTAGATTGGATCTGTGTTATATGGTTTAAATAAAATCTGTGTGATATGGATTAGATTGGATCTGTGTTATATGGGTTAAATAAAATCTGTGTGATATGGATTAAGTTGGATCTATGTGATATGGGTTAGTCAAAGTCCGTGTTATATGGAATATGTTGGATCTGTGTGATATGGGTTAGATATGGTCTATGTGATATGGATTAAATTGGATCTATTCTTATTCTTTATTGCACACAATAATATTACACATTATTATAAAATAAAGAAAATTAATGTACAAAGGCGTACTTAACCCAAACATTGAGTTTTCTGACAGCTAACCTTTGAGTGATGGAGAATTTGGAGAAAAATTTAAATACTGTTGGGGATACAAACAAGTGTACAACAAATTACTACATACAAAAATACAAAGTAAATTATGTAATAAATAAATAAATTAAATATATAAATAAATTATAATTAAATATAAAATTAATTATGTAATATATATATATTTATATAAATAAATACATGCATAAATTTATAGGTATATATACATACATATATATAAACTGCTACATTGATATGAAATAATCTTTAATTCTGTGAGATATGGGTTAAATAAAAAGCTGAGTGATAAGGGGTTAATTAAATGCAATGTGATAAAAATCTGTGTGATATGGAAGTGTGATATGAAAAAAAAGTGGGTGATAAGGGATATATAAATGCTATGTGATATGGGGTTCATTAAAGCTTTGCGATATGGAATAAATAAATGCTGTGTGATAAATAAAAACTTTGTGAAAGGTGATAGATATAGGATACATTATGAATATAGATGTTGTCATTCATGAATGCAATGATAGAAACTGAGATCGGGACATAATTTATGGTTTATTAATAGAGCAGTAGCAGCAGCAGCAGCCTACAAGCTTAATACCTATTATTTATTTATTTATTTTATTTTATGTTTATTACAAAAACCACAGCTACGACTAGTTACGACGAGTTACGTTAGATTAGTTACGACTACATGGATAGATGTTCTGCTTTTGTATTTTTTTTTTTTTTCAGATGCTGTATATCAGGGACAAACTAGGCTGAAATTGGTAATAATGATCGCCGTGGGGCACGGCAAAGCAGGATGGCCGAGTGTTACAGACTTCCGGTCCCTGCTCAACTTTGTGCACCTAGATAATTATATATTGATTATATTTGTGATTTAATTTGTTCTATAGCATGACATTATTTTGATTTGTGTTTAAATACTTGTTTGTAACTACCTACTAAATGAAATATAATTATGTCGCCGTGCGCTTGACAGCTTCCGGCGTAACAAAATACTGATTATGAGTAATATTTACATTAGTTGTGGTTTATATGTATTATTGATTGATAATTCTCCTAATTAAATCTCCAATCTAAATAGTATTAATTAATGTTAAATATGTAATAGTTTTTGTATATGTATGACTCTTGATTAGCTTATCTCTTTGCCTATATATACCGGTGTCACAACGTTCGAGTTAGTTATTCTGTCACCGTCATTGAGAACAGTTGTAAGTGGAAACTTTGCACGATTGTTTACAAAATATAATTGACCGTCAAATGCTTATGTGTTGATTATTGTGACCATCCTGATTACCTGAAGTATTACACTATGCATGTATGTATGTATGTATCTATTACTTTAATATCATTTTTTGAATATGACATATTGAATCCTACCTACATCCGATTTTGAGCATGTAAATAAAAACAGACAGTTAGATCTAGTTATACACCACCAAACCCCTAACACAGTATTTGTTAGGAATTAATTGCAAACGTTGCAATTATATTATAAATATATGGAAAGCTCTAGAATCTTTATTAATAACAATATAAAGTACATGTGTTTACTTGATATCATGTAACAAGTACTTTAATTATTAGTCTCAACATTTTATGTTTATAAAAGATTATATTACAATAATATCCGAGTACATCATTTTAATAGAAACATTTGTTATTTATTTGAGATCATGTTACAGAATGAACTAGAATAAGTCTGATGACGAATGAGACATTATAAAAACTGTTTGATTAATTAAGAGACATGCATTACATTTCTGAATTTCGAAGTGTCTGTATCACTTTAAAGTAATAAAGAGCATGCAATTCTGCTCTATTACTGTGTTTTAATTAAAAATAAAGTTTTTAAAAACACCTTAACCGCTCCCCTAAAGTTGTTTGGCGCAGCCGGATCGAACGCCTCGGGCCGTAAAGTTGTTTGGCGCAGCCGGATCGAGCGCCTCGGGTCGTAATATTTGGCGTAGCCAAAGCTAGCGCCCCGTGCTGATAAGCAACCGCGTCGCGAATTCGCGAATCAAAATCTTCGCATCGTGATATCGCGGAAGGCGTTCGTCGAACCAAAAAATTCAACAACTGGAGCTATGATTAACCCGTCTGCAGGTTGGTGAGTAAGCCTTTTCACCTTCCTTGTCATTCCTTGTGGTTATATTGGGATTGGCCGTCTCTCATTATAACTGTTATCTGGTTTTCATATGAATTTCTGTGAAAACTATATTTTAAGGATTTATTTTTATGGTAAATAAGATTTTATAAAAGTAAATTTGGAAAGAAAAGAGTTAATTAAAATTTTTAATATAATAAGAAATATTTGAATATTAATTAATTAATAATTGTTTTAAATACTTTTATTTTCTTTGAATTATAATTCTATTTTATTATTTTAATTGTGATTTGTTTTATTGTGTGTCTTTTTTTAGGATTGTGTTTTTAATTGTATTTTTTTTTATAGGATTGTGTTTTTATTGTGTGCCTTTTTTTTATATAGGTTATTGTGTTAATTTTTTTTGTATTGTGATATTGTGATTTTTTTTTATATAAAATCGTTTAACAACTAAATAAAAATGGAGCGATCAAATATTGAACAAATAATTATAATTCCCAATGAAATGTTAAAATTAATACCGGTATTTAACGGAGACAAAAGACAATTAAATTTATTTTTACGCAAATGTGAATACGTGATCGAAAAATATAAAGGCAGTCCGTCTCAAAATTTATATGTCATGCACTCTATTACCAGTAGGTTAACGGATAACGCCGCCGCTCTTATCAGTGAGCGCGAAGATATAGAGACGTGGGATGAATTTAAAGAATTATTAATCCAACACTTTGGAGATCCGCGTAGTGAGGAGACAATTTTAATTGAATTAGAATCTATTAAAATAAAACCATATGAAAATTACCTAGATTTATGTAACAGAATTCAGTCAGTGCGCTCGGTTCTCATATCAAAAGTGAACCAAATAATGGACCCTGCATTAAAACAAAGCAAAATTACAATTTATAAGGTCTAGTAGCAGTAGTCCGGTTGTTAGTCCGGTTGACCGGACTAGTGCAACTTTTCAGTAGCAGTAGTTCGGTTGAAATATAGCACCGGACTACTGATACTCTTTAGTAGCAGTAGTCCGGTTGTTAGTCCGGTTGATTGGAATAGTGCAACTTATCAGTAGCAGTAGTTCGGTTGAAATATAGCACCGGACTACTGATACTCTTTAGTAGCAACAGTTCGATTTGTAATATTAAGAATAATATTGTACAATACACTGTTATTTTATTGTTATTTTAAAATGAACACACAGGAGTTGCATAATCTTGTGCCTTGTCTTGTGTGAGCATATGAATATGGTTTAGAGCTAACATGTTTATAGTAGACGTACCGGGGAAGCATAAGGAAGAGTCTTCAAGTCCAATGTGATTTTTAACTTCGCCCAGGATATACCTACTGAGGATGTGGTACCTATTGAGTAGCTAACATAATTATTGCCCAAGATACAAGGATATCTCGCCTCTTGATACATCCTTTACCCTCCCGGCCCTCACCTCTTAATACGCGACACCAATCAGAACCAGTAAGCCAGACTTACTCTGGATATCAAGACTTGAGGACTCTTCCTTATGTCCTATACTCCTTATGTCCTATGCTTCCCTGGTACTTCTTCTATAAACATGTTAGCTCTAAACTACATTCATATGCTCACACAAGACAAGGCACAAGATTATGCAACTCCTGTGTGTTCATTTTAAAATAACAATAAAGTAACAGTGTATTGTACAATATTATTCTTAATATTACAAATCGAACTGTTGCTACTAAAGAGTATCAGTAGTCCGGTGCTATATTTCAACCGAACTACTGCTACTGATAAGTTGCACTATTCCAATCAACCGGACTAACAACCGGACTACTGCTACTAAAGAGTATCAGTAGTCCGGTGCTATATTTCAACCGAACTACTGCTACTGAAAAGTTGCACTAGTCCGGTCAACCGGACTAACAACCGGACTACTGCTACTAGACCATTTATAACCATTCATCATTAAATGTGTTTCTTTATAATTTACCAGAGCATTTAGTACGCTTAGTACGCTTAAAATCTCCCAGCACGTTAGAAGATGCCTTAAGTATTGTTATGGAAGAAGTAAATTTCCATGAACAATACACAGCGCGAAATAAGATGATGCCTAATTCTTTTTATAAATCAACTCAAATGCAGAATCCAAACACGGGATTTAAATTTGGCAATTTTAATAATCAACCTTCGGGTTTTAAACCTAACTATTCGCCTAAATTTAAATTTGGTACTCCAAATAATGTGCCGAATTTTGTAAATCAAGGGCAACAATTTAAATATAATATGCAACAACCAACAGGGTTTAAACCTCAATTGGGCCCAAGACCACAATTTGGTATGCGCCCTCAGAATTTTATTAATGCACAGCCACAGTATGGCATGCAATCTCAAAATTTTAATAGACCTAAATTACCATTTGATTTTCAGCCTAACTATGCAATACGTCCACAAAATTATGGACAACAACAATTTGGTTTTAAACCATTTTTAGGAACACAAAATAAACCAACATACTCTAACGATGTGTCTATGCGAACAGCATCGACTAATAAACCTCAGCAAGGTTTAAATTAAATAAAATGAGATCAAACCAAAATCAATCAGATTTTAATAATTTTAAATTAGATTACGAACCTATTGACAATTATTATGAAAATTTTTATTATAATCTTCCACAAGAAGAAGTTTCCTATTGTTCGGTATCTGATCCTAACGAGGATCCTGTCATTAATTATTCTTGTAAATTGGATAATGAAAATAGCGAGTTAACTTCATTAATTAAAGAAGAAAATAACAATGCAAATTTTATCGTGCGTCGCCTCGATGAAGAACCAGACGTAATAAGAGTAAATAGTTGTGACACTAATCTTAATTTACCTTTTATATACATACCAGAAATAGATTCTAAATTCATGATCGATACTGGAAGTATGAAATCTTTTATAAATCCAAATAAAGCTTATCAGTATTTTACTAATGATATACAACATAGACCATTTAAGGTCATAAGCACACATGCTTCAAGTAATCATAATGAAGTCATCGAGATTCCTTCTTTGCCAATTTTTAAAAGTAATGAATATCATACATTTTATTTATATGAAATAAACCCGCGATACGATGGTTTGTTAGGTGACGACATTCTTCGTCAAATTGGGGCCATTATTGATCTGAATAATAACATTTTAATAACGGATTATACTCGTATCCCCATAACATTAATTATGAAAAACAATTATTAACCACAAATGAATTTAATACTACAAATAATAGTGATTTAAAAGTAAAAATTAAAAATGAACAAACTAAAGTAAATGATTGTAATACGAATATTCAATTGTCTCTTAATAATGAACAAAATATTCAAAATAATTTTATGAAGACTTTGAAAAATGAAGAAAATGAATTTAATAAAAATCATGTTATTGACTCTATTAATATTCCCTTAAAAGATGTAAAAGCAAAGAATAATTTACAGAATATTAAACCGAGTTTGCCTGTAAAAGAAAATAGTAATAAAGGCGTTTAGTCTAAAACAAAATATAATTTATCAAATTTTAATGAAAGGAAAGTTGACAGTTGTAATAATAATAAAATTACAGAAAAGCAACATTTAAATAATTCTGACACTATTATTAAAACTGATTTCCGCGCGATTAAATCAAATGACAATGAAATTAATCAAAATGTAAAATGTAAACGAAATGATTTAAAACCTAATAACAATATTTCTGTAGATGTAAGAAGTGATGTAATAAATTTTAAACCCAATAAAATGTTAAATAAAGTTAATGGAGATAAAGAAATAAGAAATAATAATGATATTAAATTAACTTATAAAAGAAAAATAAAAGATAAATTTTTAAATAAAAAAATGGTAAACGAGATTATACAAAACGTGCTAGATTTAAAATCTAAACATATACCTGTTAAAGTAGTATGTAAGGTGATAAACATAAAATCAAATAAAATGTTAAAAAATAAAAATAAATTTAAGGAAAATAAAGATAAATCAAAAATAAAGTATATAAAAGAAATGAATAAAATAAAAAGAAAAGACAAATTCTTATATAAGAAAACTGTGAAAGATAGATTAAAGCACAATTTAGTATTAAATAAAGTACGTAAAAAGAAAATCAAAACCCTACTTAAAAATGTTAAACGTCCACCAGATAATTCTTGATTATACAGACTGCACTGCGTCACTGATTCTTGAAACTAATTTTCAATTAATCAATAAAAAAGAACGATAATCTTAAAATTTTATCGAATTTATATGACATATATTTAACCTGCAAAATAAAAGAATAATAATTAATCCGCTTAAATGTAAGAAATAATTTCAAGCGAAGATCTTAATGGAAGATATATGTGATATATGTAGAATTTTTAAGAATTTACTTGTAACAAAAATTAATCATGAGTTTTTAACAATAAGGGAACAAATAGAAAAAAATAAACAAGTTTTACATGCAGTATCATTTTATTATAAAAAGAGTCAAAAGACATATTTTGAAACCTCTTGGTTCCCGAATAAAATTAATTACTAGAAATTTGGAGCATCTTCGTGATATGCTAATCGATATGATAACCTAATTGCACAAATTAAAGATGATCAAATTTTAACCGATAAGAAAATAACAGTAATCTCCCAAATGTTGGATAGAATTATAAATGGTACTGGGACATTACAAGAAAATATTGAAATATTAGATACTAAATTAAGAATAATTCAAGAAGTTGTAAAAAAAATAGAAAGGAACGAGGTTATACCAATATATTCAACACATATTTTAATGATGTTTGAAATTCTTGAAAATAATTTTAGATCAATATTTATGTCTTTAAGTGAAATTGAAACAGCATTAGCTTTAAGTAAAATTTCTGTATTACATCAGTCAATTATTAATTCAACTGAATTGTTAACCATTTTGCAATCTATAGATAAGACAGATAATCTTATGTATCCTGCAACATTAAATAATTTAATTAAATTAGAAAGAACTATGATAGTTAAAGCATAATGTAAAAGGGGACCAGATAACATTTATTTTAGAGATTCCTTTAACGGATAATATCTCATACAATTATTTTAAACTCTATTTGTTTCCAATTTTCCATAAATCCTTAAATAAGACTCTTGTTATATTTCCTAAGCATCCTTACCTTTTGGTGAAAGGCTTGAAATTTATACCAATTACACACCCGTGTGATGAAATTGAGGAAAATCATTATATATGCTCCGAAAACAACATTGCTCAGTATTCGGAAGAAACATGTGTTGAGCAACTTATTAAAATGGAGAAAAATTTATCCAATTGCACACCAGTTCCCGTTGCAATTGAAGATGTTCGAGTTCAAAGAATTAAATACAATAGTTGGATAATTTTTACAAAAGAAAATTCTGTATTGATGGAGAAATGCGGAGATGACACTTCGTATGCCGCTTTACATGGCTCCTACATCATTCACATGGAAGAAAATTGTGAAATTACGCTTGGACGTTTCCATATCAAACATCGTCAAATATACGGAAAAACTTTATATACGAACTGGACATTGATACCAGAGTTACCGGATATGAACACTTTCAGTGAAAACTCAAGCGGAAATCAAACAGTGAACATTAAAGAAATAAACTTGGGCGATTTAAACAGTTTATCATATGTGCTAAAATTAATGAAAAACAAGAATAATATCAGTGAAAGTGGAGTGAAAATTAAAAGTGTTAGTTTAGCCACGATATTGTTATACGTAATTATAAGCATTATTATTGTGTCTTTAATATTATATAAGTATAAAACTTATTTCATAGATTTTTTGCGAAATAATCCGAATTCACAATCTTCGGATAATTTCGCACTTGAGGGGGGAGGAGTAATACACCACCAAACCCCTAACACAGTATTTGTTAGGAATTAATTGCAAACGTTGCAATTATATTATAAATATATGGAAAGCTCTAGAATCTTTATTAATAACAATATAAAGTACATGTGTTTACTTGATATCATGTAACAAGTACTTTAATTATTAGTCTCAACATTTTATGTTTATAAAAGATTATATTACAATAACTAGCTGACCCACGCAGCTGCGCCCGCGCTGTGTTTACGTTCACTAAACTTTCAATAATATACATTCGCATAGAATACAAAACCTCCTTTTTTAAAGTCGGTTAAAAACTTGGACCCACTTTGTACTTGCCCTCTGAAGCACGGAGACGTTTAGTTCAAATGGCGTTAAACGGTCACCCATCTAATTAATGACCTTACCTAACGTTGCTTAACCTGATCGATTTCCAAACATTGTTAACAACTCTCTATGAGTGTTCCCTTATTAATATTTATTATATTATAAAGAAAAATTGATAAAATCAGACCAAGCGTATAACCAAGTACCCATTTTGACTTTAATCCCCTCTCCCAAAAGAACCGTGCTAGATTACGGGATAAAAAGTATCCTATGTCCTACCTCGTAGTAAGATCTCAAATCATGCCAAGTTTCATTTGAATCCATTCAGTAGTTTAGGCGTGATGCTCAGCCGTGATACAGACAGACAGACAGACAGACAGACAGACAGACAGACAGACAGACAGACAGACAAAAATTAAAAAAATTACATTTTCGGCCTCAGTATCGGTTATAGAATGCCCTCCAAAAATAATTTTCAAAATATCTTCAATGTACAGAATTGGATCTGTTACAGTTTTATTATAAGTATAGATATCCGAGTACATCATTTTAATAGAAACATTTGTTATTTATTTGAGATCATGTTACAGAATGAACTAGAATAAGTCTGATGACGAATGAGACATTATAAAAACTGTTTGATTAATTAAGAGACATGCATTACATTTCTGAATTTCGAAGTGTCTGTATCACTTTAAAGTAATAAAGAGCATGCAATTCTGCTCTATTACTGTGTTTTAATTAAAAATAAAGTTTTTAAAAACACCTTAACCGCTCCCCTAAAGTTGTTTATCTACTCTCTATATTTTGTAGTAGATCTCTATTGATCCCATTATCTAATGAAGATACCTCATAAATACTCATAATACCGACCATTACACATTAATGAAGGTTATTTCAGAATGAAAACACGATTAATGACCCTCTTTATTTAGGTCGTGAACAACACGATTTCTTTACATAATTGAAAGTTCTTACGATTTGCGTAAACAAAGTCAAACAAAGTTCGAGGAAGTATTATTTTGGACAGATTTAAATGGCTGAGCTTTTTTTTTATTATATTTTCGATCGGTAATAATGAAAGCAAGAAAACTGAACTTTCAAAACAGAATGCAAGTCTTGGCATCGATTATAGAATTGCAAATGTAAGAAGGAAGGAAAATTGTTTCGTACCATCAGATTATTAAGTTACGATAATATTATTAAAACTATTCATTAGTCAAATTAGAATTTGGCTTTTTAAAGGTGCTGTTGTTAATAAGATACGATACAAAAAAAAAAATGATTATTTAAGTGATTTCCTGGCAATATATCCCACAAGATAATGTGGTCAGCCTTCCGTGTCTTCAAACTCAAACTCAAAAATAGTTTATTTCAAATATGCTTAAAGGTCCTGTATTTTTTTTTTATAAAAAGGTACCATCGGATCACAACGCGGCCTCAACTGAGAAGATCCGGCAAGAAACTCAGCGGGCTTGTCATTTTATTACTTTTTTTTTTAAACAGTGTGTTATGTTACAATTAGATCAGAGCGACAGTGTGTCTTGCCGTTCTCTCTCCACTTCTCATCTTCTCTTCTCATCCTATCCCTAGTAGCATTGTCATTTGGTTGGGCGTAATGGCCCGTGGTTAGTTGGCCAATGTGCATGTTTTTCGTGCAGCTCTCGAGGTGGGCCAACAAGTGATGGCCCACGTTGGATGCCCTACAAAATGCCAACGCGAATAGTAAGTGCGATTGGATGTTGATTAGTGTTAGACCATTTCAAATGGCATTGGGTTCTTAGCGGGAATTTCCAGCCAAAAAGAAATAAGCTCTAAACTTAGTTTAGTAAATTACCTTCACTTTTGCCTGACGAGGCACTGCTTAACAGCAGAAGTTAAATGTTAGTCGTGAGCCACTGTGATTTTAGATCGGTCATGCTCGCCATCGAAAAGTCTTTTCTTGTAGCGGCTTCGTGTGGCGGGTCACCCCCTTCCGTCCAATATGGTTGAGGGGAGTGATGGCTGCTGCTCGAGTCAACTCGAGCGCGGGTGCTGCTTGGGGGGATCCGACCACTGGTCCGACTACTATCCCTTTGTTTGTCCTCTTTTAGTTTGTTGTACTTTCGTCGTATTTCTTTTTCTTTGATCTTTTGAACGGCAAGACACACTGTCGCTCTGATCTAATTGTAACATGACACACTGTTAAAAAAAATAGTGAAAAAATGATAAGCCCACTGGGTTTCTTGCCGGATCTTCTCAGTTGAGGCCGCGTTGTAATCCGGTGGTAGCTTTTTTTTTTTAAAAATCATGTCCTTTCAAAAACAGCGTTAAGCCTACTTGAAATAAACTATTTTTGACTTTGACTTTCCAAACGACGGTTAGACGCATCAGCATCAGTGTTTCATAGGCTTTAATAACTATCGTTAATTTTGTTTAGTAACATCCTGCGTTTCAGCCAGCAGTAGCAGAAGATCCCAAGCTCCGTTGGCCAATGTAGCAACAGTTTCTGCTGGCCCGTTGTTAGCTCACAGTTGGGAAAAAGTTGAAATGTTGGCCCTATTTTGGGAATACTTTGGCTATCCAACTAACCATCTGCCAACATATTCCCTAGGGTAGCGAAATGCTACTGGGGCCGATGTGCGGAAACCTTCAAAAATTCCCTGGAGAAGTGGGGCTCGACCGTGGTATGGGGGATTCTTACCCACTAAACCAGTGGGATCTGCAGTAGGAGTACTGAGGGGCTCCTGCTACTGGCCTGACCTTGCCTTTGAGCCCGCCGCGCGCGGTGCTCACGTGGACGGGATTCGCAACCACGCCGCCGTACTCAATGAACGTCCTTAGGGCCCACACCCAGAACTTCCAGCGACTCCGTAGGCAGGGCTGACACCTAGCATTTATTAATCTCTGACTCTGGTTCTTCGACCACCGGTGTCAGAATAATAATTGTATTCCAAGTGAATGGCAAGTGAGTGAATGAGCGTCTCCGTGCTTCGGAGGACAAGTTAAAAGTCGGTCCGGCTATTGTCATCTAAACAGCAGTCCTTAAGCTAAGTCAGAGGCCTAAGGGCAGCTTGAAAACTCTGACACCAGGTTGACCACTAACCATACGACACAAAAAAGCGACTGAGCAATATTAATGCTATAAGTACACAAAGTAATAAGCACCTCTTGTGTCCTGCAAGGTTTTCGAACTGTCAGGAAACTATTAATAAACTAGCAGTACCCGCGGCTTTGCCCGCAGCCAGTATTTTTGACGAACTCAAGCAATGTTAACGTCATTGCCAAGCAAGTAAGTGGTACACCGGAAGGCGTTCGTTTAAACCTCACCTGGGGTGAGCCAAGGCATTGGCTTGATTCAACTTAAGCCATTCCTTTTGTTAACGTGGAGAAATCCCAAGGGTTGCCCATACCATCACGGGAGTGACAGTGTGTGAACCCACACTGTCACTCCCGTGATGGTATGGGCAACCCTTGGGATTTCTCCAGAAATGACTCCTACTGACTCAAACCCTTCGTGTCCAAATTCCGCTTCGTTGATGGGCACCGGAAACGTATCTATCTGTATACAATTTCGAGTCCCACCAGCGGCCGACCAGCCCATCATCTTCCGTGGGTGTAAGTAAAGCCCACGGACCTGCCTGTCGCTATAAAAGGTCCGCAGAATCTCATCAGGTGGCATGCCGGAATACTTTAGCACGCCATATTAGCGAGAGTGAAATATAGTGGTGCACATGCAGCAGTTCCCTCGTTCCTGCTGTCTGCACATTCTCGATAAGGTTGGCTTTGGTCCGCCTTCTGCCCTTCAGAGTCGCGGGACGTTCGGGGTGTGGGCCCCAAGACGTCCATTGAGTATAGCGGTGACTCCGAGGTGGAAGGCGGCGGGGTTGCGTCCCTCGTCCTCCTGAGCACCGTGACAGGTTCTCGGGGGCTACAGTGCGACCCCGGCGGCGGGCTGGTGCAAGGCAAGGCACTGAGGGGTTACCCTGGAGCAGATCACACCGGAGAGCCCTGGGGTCTCCTCTCATGTGCCGATGCGACAGCAGCGGGGGTTTTAGTGGGTAAGAATCCCATATACCCCGGTCGAGCCCTACAGCTCCCGCGAACCTTTTGAAGGTTTAACCGCGTCAAAAAAAAAGGTCCGCCTTCTGCGCCCGGACCTCTTGCTGCGTTGCGAATCTCGGAGATCACTCTCCTTTATCCGCTCTGTTACATGAAGCTCGAGCTGCCCTTTTTCCTTCAAAACCTCAAACCTTTAAAGGTAAAATCTATGATATTTGTACCAGGTACTTTCTCAGTACCTTGCTTTTGAGCAAGGTACGTACTCAGTAGGTACACTGCTTTTGAGCTTGCTACCGGGGAGCGCATTATAGCCCCCCCTGTACCTGGCAAAGTGTTCACGGGGACGGGATTCGCAACCTCGCCGCCGTCCTCCAAGTCACCGCCGCCGTACTCGATGAACGTCTAAGGTCCACATCCCAAACATCCAGCGACCCCTAAGAGTAACTGGATGTTATTATCACTGTTCGCAAACGATCAGTTGGTTAAGAAACGTCATTCCTTAGATGGGTGACCGTTAAGGTATCATTTGAACTGAGCATTTTTATGGTTCGGCGGGTAGATACCTACGTAAAAAGTCAGTCCAAGTTGTCAGCTAGACAGCAGCTTGAACTTTTAATTAAACTTTGAGCTTGACTCGTGTGTGTCATTTGAAAGGTGGATTAATAAATTGGGATGCTGACCTCTTAAAACACTACAGACTTTTGAAATTTCCTAATGTTCTTGTATACGTTAGCAAAACGTATAATTATGTTAGAAAAAAAGAGAGGGGACCCTCTCTTTTTTCATGGTCAGTGAAGTTAATAAGTAACATACCTATGTATGTAGATAAAAACCCACTCCTAACTTTCTCGACTTCTCTTCTTCAACTTTGACTAAGGTTAGCCATCCGAACGACGATACTCGGATTCATCATATAACTTGGCCACGGTAAAGAGTCTAATACTGTGCACATCAGATGACTACTGCCTATGTCTATAATATATACTATAGACATTGGCAGTAGGTATAATCTGCAATGTATTCTGTTTAGACTGAGTATAACGCAGAGGGCCTTAAGCCATTTGAACTTGACACGTCATTATCACGTTCTTGTAACAGACAGAACCCCAGTAGTGTCGACTGACACGCGTATGGCGATAATAATGCTGTGCTGCGGCACGATGGTGCTCACGTTGACAGGGAGTATTATGAACTGAAGTGCGCGGAAAGAGCCTCTTCAAATGGCAAAATATTATATTCAGTTCAACGGGCGCAACCTGGCCAACAATCTAAGATATTTTGGTGATTGACCATTCCTTTCACTAAGACATTCAATTGACCGTGGCGCTTTCGATCATAACTGAGTTAAGCTTCACACTCGCCACTGTTACCAAGGAATCGATAAGTAGGTACACAGTGTGTACCGCTTAGCAAAACAGAAGGTGCTCGTCCTTGTGAGGAGATGTTACAGGCGCAAGCTTCACTGTAGCGTTCCCAATCGCTTATAACTTACAATTTCCTTACTTGGTTACTTACTCGGTTACTTACTTTCTTTAAATCGAGATGCAGCAGTGGGAACTCATATTTTATAATCTAACTGAGACTGGAGCTATTCAAAAAATGAACATTTTAATTAATTTTATTAAAAATTGAAAGCAATACCTATCGTTTTAAGTTGTAGAAGTACCTCGTAATGTACCGGTATGTCGTAATAGTACTATAAAAATGAAAAAAAAACTGAGTTCATCCGGGATCGAACCCGGAAACACAAAAATACCGGAAGACCGTTCAACCGCTACGCTGTATCAGCCGTTAGGATACACCTCGGAATTCCCTTCCTTATGTAGCATTATAGACAGTTACTGCTTAGCTCTTTATGTTAATATAGCGTAATGATTTTAATTTTGGAGTTTAAATCCACAATTATTCTGTTATATTGTAACATTACATATATACAATAGCGAACCACCTCGCCTGGATGCCCGAGTTGCAACAGTAGCGTCCGGCTCGACCAATGTGCGCGTGCACATAGAAGCGCTCAGCTTGCGTGAAGTCGAAGAAGCACTAGAGCGCCTGAAGCCTAAATACTCGGCCGGACCGGATGGGATTCCAGCTTTTCTATTTAAAGACTGCCGTATGGTATTGGCTGAACCTCTCTGGCATATGTACAATATTTGTTTAAAGTACTCAACATTCCCGGACGAGTGGAAAATAACACGAGTAATTCCGGTACCCAAAGGGACTGCAGGACCAGACATCAGTGATTATAGACCCGTAGCTGTACTATCGACGCCAGCAAAGGTATTTGAGTCAGCAATGCAGCGCACGGTGTACGGGCAGGTACGGGCGCATTTTTCTGATTCGCAGCATGGGTTTCGCCGGGCGCGCAGTACTTCCACCAACCTTCTCAACTTTATGCAGCAAGTGGTGCCTGCAGTGGATGCTGGAGCCCAGGTGGATGCAGCTTACTTCGATTTCAGGAAGGCATTTGATACTGTAGATAATGACGTATTGCTTTCCAAGTTGGCGAAGTTTGGATTCACACCGAAACTCTTGAACTTTTTTGTAAGTTATTTGAAAAACAGAAAGCAATACGTAGACTACAACGGCTGCGAATCTGAACCGTATTTTGTGAGATCCGGAGTGAGTCAGGGTAGTAACCTGGGGCCTCTTGAATTTATCATAATGATAAATGATCTGCCAGAGGTCATCGAGTACAGTTCATGCCTATTGTTTGCTGATGATCTTAAACTACTGCTTGAGGTCAGAAGTATAGATGATTGTAAATATCTCCAAAATGATATACAGCGAGTAGTGGAGTGGAGCAATGAGAATAAACTACAATTTAATGTGTCCAAGTGCTCTATAATGAGTTTCACCCGCGCTCGTACACCCCTGGTATATGAGTATAGGATTGCGGCAGAACCGATGCAACGAGCGACACAAATACGGGACTTAGGCGTTTGTTTCACTCCAGACTTGAGGTTTAGTGAACATATTGCTAAGGTGTGTAAAAAAGCATATAGGAACCTGGGATTTGTATTGAGACAGACGCGTAAGTTTACCAATATGTCAGCAATAAGAGCACTTTATGATGCACTAGTAAGAAGCCAGCTGGAACATAGTGCAGTTATATGGGCTCCTCATGAGGAAAAATACAGAGTGATGCTAGAGAGGGTGCAGAATAAATTTACACGACATCTGTACCATAAGTTGTATGGGGTATACCCCTTCTACCCATTAATGTACCCTACGCTATTTGTACTAGGTATGGTAGGGTACAATGAGTTAAGAGTGCGTCGGGAGTTCACTCTGGTACTGTATCTCATTAAACTCCTACGTGGGATACAGCACGATCCGGGAGTACTGCGGTGCTTGAGTCTTTGTGTGCCAGACCGTTACGTATGGAGGCGGCTCCGCCCACCGCTGTTATCAGTGCCAAAGGCTAGAACACAGTTATTGGCAAAAACGCCCCTTACTCGTGGAATCCGAATAGTAAATGAGACCAATAACAGGATAGATATATTTTCTAGTCATTTGAGTGAATTGGCAAAAGTTCTTATACATATAATTTCTTATTCGTAGACTTAACTCGGGACTACAATGTACGAGTACTTGTATATTTAAATTCTTGTATTACTAGTTTTAGGATGTATCTAATTAATATCGATAAGGCACCACTATCGCATTAGGCTGCACCTGTAATGATAGTTGTTGTTAGAAGTAAATAAAATAAAATAAAAAAAAAAAAAATTACTCTAGTTTTTTTTACATTTTCGCGCAAAAATTAAGAAGAAGAAGTGCTTATTACAATATTGCTCATTCCTTGTAACAAATAGCTTGATATTACTTATATTAAAGTCTGACCAGGTCTATAGTAAACATGTCCGTTTAATATCAACTAAATCTGTTGAACAGTATGTGCACAAATCTTCAACACAAAATAATTTCGCGGCAAATTGTAGTAGAAAAAGTACTTATTTAGACACTGCTCATTCCCCGTAACAAATAGCGAGATAATTTATATCCTATAATTTTTCTAGGTTATCAATAAATATTTTTGCCAAATAGCAACTAAATCTGTTCAGCGGTTTTGACGTCAAGTCTACACAAAGCCACAGACATACAGACAGACAAAAATTCTAAAAATCATATATTCGGAATCAGTATCGTTCCTAGAACACGTAGCAATAAAAATTTTCAAAAAATATTCAATGTACAGTTTTTACTTTTCTACGATTTTATTATATGTATAGATTACATTAAAATATATATTTATTGCAATGTGGCTGGTGTGTAGGTGAAAATAATGAATAGGTACATGATATAA
Organism: Furcula furcula; assembly: GCA_911728495.1. Classification (NCBI taxonomy): domain Eukaryota; kingdom Metazoa; phylum Arthropoda; class Insecta; order Lepidoptera; family Notodontidae; genus Furcula; species Furcula furcula. Next base: position 6,111,884 of record OU452243.1, read on the forward strand.
TCAGTCCGGACTAAGCGATTTGCTTTCTCACTTATAATAAGGGCAGCTAAGAACTAAAATAGTTTGCCTGCGTCGGTTTTCCGGCCCAATCATAACGTGAGTGTTTTCAAAACTGGAGTGAATCTGAATAGGCTTTTACGATACATACTAGCTTGTGCTTCACCATCTCTGATTGCATCGCCGCTTTCTAACAGGTGGGGTTGCAGACAAGCTCTATCTTATATGGAATAAACAAAAAATGATCGAATATTATGTGAATAAGTACCGTTATAATAATATATAGATTTAGTTTGTTTTAATCACATGTGGGTATAATTTTAGCGATGCGGCGGCAGCGCTGTTAAAGAGAGGATCCTCCGACCGATCGAGATGTGATGCTCCGTAAGGGCCGAAGCCCCCGTCGGGATGTTGTATATATTGCAAGCGAACATTGAAACTTCGCTTGCGAGATTCAGGATTCGGTGGTGGCGCCATCTGTCATATTGTATGTGGTACAACTAGGTTCATCGCATCGCTATACCACATGTGGCGTCATCTTGTGTCGAGCCGCCACATAATTAACTTGTCTTTTTTTTTTACTTTATTATTATTGTCTCCGTGATGCAGTGGATAACAGTTTTCTTTGCCGTATTAAGAAGCAGCGGTTACAGGTACAAATCCTGCAACAACTTTGTATACATTTTTCCTTAATGGTTAGGATATTACTGGAGTGTGCAGAAGAGATGGCGACACATACCCAATGGGCATACGTCGCTCAAGCCCTTCAGAAGGGTTACAGCCTTGGCGTCAGGTGGCAACCGGCCGTAAAACTCTATTTGCCAACAAAACAAACTCCCCGTATGAAAATGCCTAAAACAAGAAGTTCACATACAGCTAGGGCGTCCCCCGTAAGCGACGTACATGCACGGAATTGTCAGGCACGTCGCTTAAGGGGCTTGTTGATTACCATTGTGGTTTTTGTCCTTTAAGTTGTTACTTAAAGGACAAAAACCACAATGGTAATCAAAATATATTAAGTAGGCTAAGACTGGCTACATGGAATTTGGGGTCGCTTACCGGAAAAAGCCACGAATTAAGTAACATCTTAGCAAAGCGCCAAATAAACATATGCTATACCCAGGAGACAAAGTGGAAAGGGTCGAAATCAAGAAATTTGGGGTGCGGATATCAACTTATATACTATGGAACGGACACGAAGAGAAACGGGGTGGGAATAATATTGGATAATGACCTAAAAAATCGCATTATTAATATCACGCGAACCAGCGATCGCCTGATGTCACTTAAACTAGCTATGGAAGGAAACCTAATTATTAATATCATATCAGCATATGCACCACAAGTTGGATGCAGTGAATCGGAAAAGGAAATATTCTGGGATAGCTTCGATGAACTACTGCAAACTATACCTTCAAGCGAATCTATTATTATGGGAGGGGACTTAAATGGACACATCGGAAAACTCAGCACAAGTTTCAATACTAGTCATGGAGGCTATGGATATGGAAACTTAAACAAACAAGGACAGGAAGTCCTAGATTTCTGTGACCGGCACTCACTATCCATAATTAACTCAAATTTTAAGAAAAGACCGGAACACTTAACAACTTACAAAAGTGCTGGGCACTCATCGCAAATAGACTACATTATTTCAAATACAGCAATTAAAGGAAAATTCAGAGATTGTAAAGTCATACCCGGAGAAGCACTTACCGCACAGCATAGGCTTCTCGTGGCCGTTTTCACTCTACCTAAACCCATAAAGAATAATGCAGTCCATATTCCTAAACTAAAATGGCGCGAACTGAGGGGACCTAAGGGTGAAGCCTTCATTAGTACTATTCAAAAATATCTAATAAACGATCTACAGATTGAACACAGGTGCGCTAATGAAATGTGGGCAGCTTTCGAGAACTTTGCAGTAAGGGAAGCTTCCCAGCAACTGGGAGTCACTAAGAGATATAATCAGACAGAGAAGGACCCTACCTGGTGGGGCGAAGAAGTAAGAGAAAAGATAGCTAAAAAGAAGAATCTCTTCAAGGCTTGGCAACAATCAGGTAATGACGAAGATCACAATTCGTACAGAGAAGCTAAGAAATTGGTCAAAAGAACTGTGGCACAGGAAAGGGCCAAGGCACGAAATACATTTTATTTAGATCTAGAAAACGCAACAAATGAAGTCTAAATATTTAAAGTAGCTAAACAAAGACATAGAGCAACAACAGACATTAAGTGTAATAAGTATATAAAGAACAAAGATAACATTTTACTAACAAATAATCAGGATATAAATGCAAGATGGTATGAGTACTACAAGGAACTTCTGAACGAAGAGTTTCCGAATAGTGACCCACCATTTTCGCACAAAGTTGAAGGACCTATACCAGAAATTTGTAATGATGAAATAGAAAAAGAAATATCAAAACTAAAAAATAACAAAGCTTTAGGACCAGATGAAATACCGAACGAGCTGTGGAAATGGACTGGGCCCGTTGCCATTGAATGGCTTTCTAAACTATTTAATATCATTCTGCGCACAGAGAAAATACTAACATCGTGGCGCAATAGCTATTTAATACCCTTTTACAAAAATAAAGGGGAAGTGGCGCAATGCAACAACTACAGAGGGGTTAAACTCACAGCTCATACGCTCAAACTTTGGGAAAGAATCTTAAACAAGCGCCTCACACAAATCTCTGAAATAACGCCTAATCAGTTTGGTTTTACTGCATCAAAGTCCACCGTGGATGCAATTCAAGGAGTTAGAATACTGATGGAAAAATATCGCAGCACCAAAAAGAACCTACATATGATTTTCATCGACCTAGAAAAGGCTTTCGACCGAGTGCCACGAAAACTAGTCTGGGAAGCTCTGCGCTCACAACTAATACCAGAGCGATACATTAACCTGGTCATGGACATGTATGAAAATATTACCACTAGAGTACGCAGTCTAGCTGGTATAAGCGAACCCTTTGAGGTCAAAGTAGGTGTCCATCAGGGTTCTGCCTTGAGCCCATTTCTGTTTAACTTAGTGATGGACTATCTCACCAGACAAATCCAATCACCGTTACCCTGGTGCATCCTATACGCTGATGATATTGTACTAACTGCCGACACTGCACAAAGTTTACAACATACATTGAATCTATGGATAGACGCACTGGAGAAATTTGGCTTCGCATAAGTAGGACAAAAACTGAATACTTGAAATGCAACTTCAGCAACGACTCAACTGAAGACAACATTTATATTCAACAAGAACCAGTACCTAAAGTGAACCATTTCAAGTACTTAGGATCAGTTCTCACGGAAGACGCCAATGTTGATGCGGATATCATACATAGAGTAAATGTAGCCTGGCAAAAGTGGAGAACACTTACAGGTGTCTTATGTGACCCACGAATGCCAATAAAACTAAAAGGCAAGATATATAAAAGTGTGGTGCGGCCAGCTATGATATATGGTGGGGAATATTGGACCCTGAAGAAGTGTCACGAGCAAAAGCTACATGTCAACGAAATGAAGATGCTGAGATGGGCTGGAGGGGTTACCAAATTAGATAAAGTACGAAATGAACACATCAGAGGTACTTTCAAAGTTGCTCCAATCGCCAACAAAGTAACAGAAAGCCGTCTCAGGTGGTGTGGACATGTAATGCGACGAGATGAAGACCACATAGTAAAAGTAGCACTAAAACTGCCAGACCCAAAACGCACAAGAGGACGCCCCTTATCAACCTGGTGGTCAAACGTGGCTAAAGATCTCAAACAAATCAATGTGGATGACACGACAACCCAGGACAGATTGTCCTGGCGCAAACGTACGAGGAGACCCGACCCCAAATGAAATGGGAAATGGGGAGGAGAAAGAAGGTTAGGATATTACTGGTTAATCACCTAATTTTATACAGTGAAATAACTCATGACTCCGATGGGCATGTAAAAGTCGGTTCTGCACCTGACCTCTCCCCGGTCGTGACAAGTGTCGGTCTTGCGTTGCGACCCATCGGATTGTGAGAGTCTAAGAAGCTCTTGAGCTCTTGTGGACCATAGCATCTCACGCATAGATGACATGTCACGGAATGACGATGGCCTTGGTATGATACCTATCCCAATTCAATATTGTCATGATCATCATGATATTAGCCTATATTAATAAATAAAATTGATTGTATTATCTTTATCATTTGCCCTTCATTTTTTTGGACAAAGCATTCTATATATCCAATAGCTTGTGGCTATTTCAATTTATCTTTAATGCGTGAAATGTGCCGCACATTTACGAAGTGTTTATTTTTCGTTTTAATTAAACCACGACGATAGGGCCTTTGATATATGCCTATATAATTTAACGACCGACCAGTTTATTTTGGTGTAACTCAAAGGCTTATATCGGACAATTTAAAGCAGCTTTTTAACCGACTTCAAAAAAGGAGGAGGTTCTCAATTCGTCTGTATATATATATTTTTTTAATGTATGTTCGCGCATAACTCTGGCAATTATGAACCGATTTGAAAAAATCTTTCTTCCATCCATTCTTCAGTCCATTGATTGGGTCCCATAAAAAAAATATTGCTTAGTAATAAGTAGTTCCTAAAAAAACAAGAATGGTGATTGCCCAGGAAAGCTGCAGGAAAGCCTATATAGATGACTTTATGTCGCTTTTTAAGGACAAAAATGGTCATAACTCTGGCAAATACACACATCAAAAGTGTCTAGGGATCAACATATATTTTTGCAATAACTTTTCTCCTGATTGATATTAATTAAAATTTTCTTTAAGGATTCATCAAATAAAGTGTTTTCGTTTGTCACAGTAACGATAAACCAAGTCACCTTTGCATTAATAAAGAAATTTGCCATTTTCCTAATAAAGGGATTTTTGACATTTGAACCACTAACACAAAAGTTCGAAAAAAAGACTGAAATAACAGTTTTCTTTAAAATTTTATTGGGTAACTTAAACAATTAATAATCCGTGTTTCTACCGCGAACACTAACAACACAAGAACATCGGTTTGGCATACTCAAAATGAGTTCATCCAAATCACGCTGTGGAATGGCCGCCCATGTTCGTTGCAACAACAAAAAAAGGTCTTCTTGCGACTGGATACCCTCCATATTCGGCAGAGCTCTTCTCTGTAGCATATCCCATGCATGCTCAATCGGGTTCAAGTCTGGCGACTGAGCAGGCCAGGGCAGGACATTGATGTTAGCTGCGGCGAGAGTCTGTCTTACAACTCTTGCGGTGTGCGGTCGTGCATTATCATGCATTAACTGAAATAAGGGACCGATTTGCACTTGTAGAGGAACGATGACGTCTGATACAATCGTCTCAGCATAAATTTGAGCGTTGAGGTTGCCTCTGATCCAAATCAACTCAGTTCTTCCGCCGATCCAAATACCCGCCCATACCATGATGGTTCCACCACTATAAGGATGGACTTCCTGGCAGGATTTTAATCGCTGTTGGCGTCCAGGGGTTCTCCAGTGTCGTATACGTCTTGTATCCGGTCTCATACCAAAACGAGACTCATCAGAAAAGCACACGAAACGCCATTGTTCTTCTGCCCAATTTCTGTGTTCAAGAGCCCATTGATATCGAATCCTACGATTGTGCATTGCTATAGGTGGTACCCGTAGCGGTCTTCGGGAATGAAGGTTCACTTCATGCAAGCGGTTTCTGACTGTTTGGTCGCTAATTAAGTTCCCTGAAGAGTGATGAAGCCTCACGGCTAACATCATGGCAGTTATTGTTGGAGCTCTTCGAGTTAAGATTTGAATATATCGGTCTTGTCTCCGTGTGGTGCAGCGATACCGTCCTCCATGGCGCTCAGCCACGGTACCAGTGCTTCGGTAACGTGTCCAAAGTCGACTGATAACACTCTGACTTGTATTCAGAGCTAAAGCCACAGTACGTTGCCGGGAACCAGCTTCTATCATTCCCACGGCTCTGAGCATTTCTTCCCTGCTTAAATGACGTCGCCGCTCCATAATAACGTTGGTTTTAATCAGTAGTAGGGAAACAGTAGCACTAATAATGTCTTCAATGCGTTGTATGTTTTTATAGGGAAAATATTGACAGCTGATTTTCATCTTTTACTCGAATTTGATTCACAGTTCCTGATTCAAATTATGAAATGCACCAAAAAGGATCCATATAAATTTATAAAATCATAAATTTATTACAAAGCCACATCTCAATCTCAAGAAATCCGCTTAAAAATGCTTGATCCCTAGACACTTTTGATGTGTGTATTTACCAATTTCAATGATTCTTTTTTTATTCGAAAGAAGAAACCACTGTAATAAATTTGTATGAATTTTATCACAACCGGATAAGAACTTCCTGGAGGACCATGAACGATGTGGAGGAATTTATCTGGTAAAAACCATAAAACTGATGTTCTCCATTACATTGCTCTGACAATTATGAACCGATTTCAATGATTCTTTTTTTATTCGAGAGAGTAAACTACTATGATGATTCCATGCAAATTTCATTACGACCGGATATTTTTTTCTGAAGAAACATGAATTATGTAAAACTATGTAGACGATAATGTGTTCATAACCTACCCGACTACTAAACCGACCTACTAGATCAGTTTACGGTCTTCGATGGTTCAATCTTTATATATGAAAAAAAATATCACTAAAAAGATTATATATAAATAAATGAATAAATGAAAAAAAAATCTTTTAAAAAAAAATTAACCGACTTCAATATCACTGAAAAGTACACACATCAAAAGTGTCTAGGGATCAACATATATTTTTGCAATAACTTTTCTCCTGATTGATATTAATTAAAATTTTCTTTAAGGATTCATCAAATAAAGTGTTTTCGTTTGTCACAGTAACGATAAACCAAGTCACCTTTGCATTAATAAAGAAATTTGCCATTTTCCTAATAAAGGGATTTTTGACATTTGAACCACTAACACAAAAGTTCGAAAAAAAGACTGAAATAACAGTTTTCTTTAAAATTTTATTGGGTAACTTCAACAATTAATAATCCGTGTTTCTACCGCGAACACTAACAACACAAGAACATCGGTTTGGCATACTCAAAATGAGTTCATCCAAATCACGCTGTGGAATGGCCGCCCATGTTAGTTGCAACAACAAAAAAAGGTCTTCTTGCGACTGGATACCCTCCATATTCGGCAGAGCTCTTCTCTGTAGCATATCCCATGCATGCTCAATCGGGTTCAAGTCTGGCGACTGAGCAGGCCAGGGCAGGACATTGATGTTAGCTGCGGCGAGAGTCTGTCTTACAACTCTTGCGGTGTGCGGTCGTGCATTATCATGCATTAACTGAAATAAGGGACCGATTTGCACTTGTAGAGGAACGATGACGTCTGATACAATCGTCTCAGCATAAATTTGAGCGTTGAGGTTGCCTCTGATCCAAATCAACTCAGTTCTTCCGCCGATCCAAATACCCGCCCATACCATGATGGTTCCACCACTATAAGGATGGACTTCCTGGCAGGATTTTAATCGCTGTTGGCGTCCAGGGGTTCTCCAGTGTCGTATACGTCTTGTATCCGGTCTCATACCAAAACGAGACTCATCAGAAAAGCACACGAAACGCCATTGTTCTTCTGCCCAATTTCTGTGTTCAAGAGCCCATTGATATCGAATCCTACGATTGTGCATTGCTATAGGTGGTACCCGTAGCGGTCTTCGGGAATGAAGGTTCACTTCATGCAAGCGGTTTCTGACTGTTTGGTCGCTAATTAAGTTCCCTGACGAGCGATGAAGCCTCACGGCTAACATCATGGCAGTTATTGTTGGAGCTCTTCGAGTTAAGATTTGAATATATCGGTCTTGTCTCCGTGTGGTGCAGCGATACCGTCCTCCATGGCGCTCAGCCACGGTACCAGTGCTTCGGTAACGTGTCCAAAGTCGACTGATAACACTCTGACTTGTATTCAGAGCTAAAGCCACAGTACGTTGCCGGGAACCAGCTTCTATCATTCCCACGGCTCTGAGCATTTCTTCCCTGCTGAAATGACGTCGCCGCTCCATAATAACGTTGGTTTTAATCAGTAGTAGGGAAACAGTAGCACTAATAATGTCTTCAATGCGTTGTATGTTTTTATAGGGAAAATATTGACAGCTGATTTTCATCTTTTACTCGAATTTGATTCACAGTTCCTGATTCAAATTATGAAATGCACCAAAAAGGATCCATATAAATTTATAAAATCATAAATTTATTACAAAGCCACATCTCAATCTCAAGAAATCCGCTTAAAAATGCTTGATCCCTAGACACTTTTGATGTGTGTATAAAATAATTTAAATATTATTGAAGTTGGTGCCTAATATACACAGCCGGTAAGCTAACACCAACTTCTATAATATTTAAATTATTTTTCAGTGATATTGAAGTCGGTTCATTTTTTTTTAAAAAGATTTTATAAAAAATAAAAAGTATTGGTTTGGGAAATAAGGCGCAAATAGAAACCAGTTTTTTTTTCATGGATGTTAGCAAATTAATACAAGCCGATTAAAGAGCCTTCAGTTTTTGAAATCAGAATAATTTCGAGTATGCAACCGATATTAAAATAGCTTTGAGGGACTTGGAACGAATCTGTGAAGTGAATTATTGGCGTGGCCTAAATGTATATGTATAATTATTGATCGTAACATTTGGCCGACCTACTACTGATTAATAAGCTAATAAAACATTAAATTTTATGCATTATATTAAAATATATTATAGAATGAAATGATCGGTCTGAATATAATGATAGGTAAGTTTTGATAATTTCTAGTGTTGTAGGTACTTGTGACTGTTTTAATATTATTATTACACTATTAATACTAGGTAGTGGGTAGGTCCCTTGTGCAAGGAACCGTCAGGTAGGTACCACTGCAGTGTCAGATATTCTGCCGCCAAGCAGCAGTGTGCAAACATTGCTGTGTTCCGGCGTGAAGGGCACTGTAGCTGGTAATTTCACCACACCGGACACAAAAATAATCTAATGTCTTAAGGGTCGGCAACGTGCTAGTGATTCCTCTGGTTTTGCTAGCGTCTATAGGCTGCGGTGACTGCTTACAATCAAGCGGGCCGCTCGCTGGCTTGCCACTTTGATAGTATAAAAAAAAAACACTATTAATAATTGTTCAAAATTTTAAGAAAACTTCACTTAAAAGCATTACATAGCCATCGAAGTAGTTCTCTCTCTCTCTATCTGCCCCGTAAGGGCGTAAGTCGTATTTGTAATAAAATAGGAAGGTAAGTATATATAATATATATAACTAGCTGACCCGCGCAGCTCCACCCGCGCTTTTATTACATTTTGCTCCCCTTTTCTCCTTCCTCCCTTGATTTATTTCTCTCTCCATCTCTCTCTCTTATGAGAAAAATCTAATTGTATGCTCTCTGTCTCCTCTATCTTTCCCCTCCCGCTTTGGTCCACGTCACACTCCCCCTCTTCTTCTCCCCGTTGTCCTCTTCCTAAACCACCTCCCCCCTGCCTCTTCTCCCACCTTGCTCCCCTTGCTCCACCTAACTCCCCCTATCCCTCACCTCAACACCCCCTCCTCAAATCCCCTCTCCCACTCTCTCTCCTCTCTTGCACCCTCCTCTCGTTCTATACTATATCCTCGTCAAGCAAGGTATCAGCGGCATGAAATATACTTTATGACCTATTCTCAGACCTATCCGATATGCACACAAAACTTCATACAAATCGGTTTACCCATCTATTTAATGACCTTACCTGACGTTGCTTAACCTTAACCTAGCGATATGATATGTACTTTGTGACCTATTCTCAGACCTACCCGATATGCACACAAAATTTCATACAAATCAGTTTACCCATCTATTTAATAACCTTACCTAACGTTGCTTAACCTTAACCTAGCGGTATGAAAAATAGATATCGAGGACTTTTTTGTAGACCTTGTTAAGGTGTACAATACTGACCTACATTATTTTGATCTATCTCGTAGGGTTCAGCCAGCGTTTGCAATGTAAGCGCAAAAAAAAATTGTTTATTTACATCATATTAGAAACCTCTAAAATTATCAGTGTTTCTCTACTATATTATGCATGTATTATACATAAAAACCTTCCTCTTGAATCACTCTATCTATTAAGAACCGCATCAAAATCCGTTGCGTAGTTTTAAAGATCTAAGCATACATAGGGACAAACAGACAGCGGGAGCGACTATATGTATAGATATATGAGTTTTACACTCGGTGAAAAGATATGAGTTTAAAAAAAAAAGTCTGCTTTTTCGTCATATTTTATAGGGGCCTTTTGCTAATCGCATATTTCAAGAGTACAATGAGTTAAAGATTTTTTATAATGAGCTGTTCCTTTTCTTTTGCCACATTAGTGAATAGAAAGGAAGTAAAGAAACTACATATAGCTATAGGATTCTTGGGATTATTGGATTTTTGGTTGGGGAAGAAAGGTTCTCGAGTGGCGACCACGAACCGGAAGACGCAGCGTAGGTAGGCCTCCCACTAGGTGGACAGACGACATTGTGCGCGTCGCAGGTAACCGGTGGATGCAAATAGCCATTTGTCGGTCATTGTGGCGTTCGAAGGCCTATGTTCAGCAGTGGACGTCTTCCGGCTGGTGATGATGATGATGATAGGATTCTTTGAAATCCGGCATAAACCTGAATGATGAAGCTTATAGGCAAGCGATTGTCTTATTTCTTCAGTTGGATATTAAAAGCGTTTAAGCTTATAATTGAGAATCAAACGAACTTACCTTGTGAAGTTTGATGTCTAATTATATGAGTTTATTGAACGAAGACAAGGCTGATTTATATGCAGCAGACGAGATATTATGCTGCCCAAGTCACATATTTAAAGATAAAAATACATATTTTTAAAAATAAAATTCACTATTTTGACTCATTTCCCGGCAACGGCACGCAACCAGTCGCCATCTTCATTACTTTTAGAGCCAATTTTTTTCGATACTTTTCGGGAGTATTGAGGGAGGGCGGGAGTATCTTGTCTTCGTTCAATAAACTCATATAATTAGACATCAAACTTCACAAGGTAAGTTCGTTTGATTCTCAATTATACTTCGTTTATTTCACGAAGACAAGGCTGATTTACATGCAGGATGTTTAGAGCATCGAAAAAAATTAATTAAAGTTATTAAGGCATATTGCCTATCTATATACTTAATAAATTTCTTGTTTACTTTTCATGCAAGATATACAAGTAGGTATACTAAATACCGCGACAATGACTTTCGGTTCTGCAATGGCAGAGATATACATCTCTCTGCGGTATCTCTAGTTTTCAATTTTCAAACAATATAGAAAGCGATCTCCAACCCCATTCAAAGAACCTGCCCTGCAAGGTTCATTATTTATTTTTCAATTTATGCACACGGAAGGAAACAATTACATAAAATTAATAGGAAAAAATGTACAAAAGTGCTGCTTATTTCATATGAAATCTCTTCCAGCAGACCTGTAAGAGAGTTGAAAAAAAGAAGAGTAAAGTGGACACAGTGCACATGAAGAAAAAGTTTCCATATTTATAATATATGTGCATCTTATACATAAACAAACGTATCGAAGGCTATCGACGACCCATGTATACGTCCCACTTTCGTATACATATAGTTATGTTTAATTATAAGTAGGTATAGTAATTGAAGATAGATGAGTGGGAAACAATTCATATTTTCTGTTAAATAGTGTGGAACGTAGAGATTAACATTCGATTAGAGCGCAATTTTTTTTTTTTTTTTTTTTATTATTATTATTATTATTTTTTTTTTAGATTAAGCTTAATCTGGTGTGAACATGTATACAAACTACAGCACATAAATAAACATAATAAGCAGCTGAAAAAGTTGTAATGTTGCACAGTTACGAGCACTCATTTTCTAAGATAATTTAATAGCCAACTTGTATTCCAAATAAATTTTCATATTTGGTGCAATAGTAAAAATGTTTTACTTTAATACTTTGAAGAACCTTATTTCGTTGGGTATACGAGTATAAGTTCATTATTATAATATTACTGTTATCGTTGTTGTCGATTAGGGTAACAATGATAGATTCTGATTTCAGTTAAAGTAATGTCAGTGTAACCAGAATAATGTCTTGTAAAATAAATGATAGCATAGCAATTATCAAGGGATAGCGGTATCCTATCGATAAGGCTATAATATGCCCAATTATCATTAGGCGATTCACATAAAATTGAAGATTCTAAGTCTGTATTAACATCTTTTTACTCTATTTTTAGACCTAATTGATATTAATTTTTAGTGTGTTTCATGTGTATATAAAGACTTTATTTTCTTTTACCATTAGACTACAGTAGGTACTGCAGTTAAAATGTGAGAAGAAACGCTAGGTATTTTGCAAGAAATAATAAAATTCGATTATAATACGAGTAATATAAGTAGGTACATCGATGCTAATAAGTCAGAATTACATAAACCAATAATTGATGTGAGTAATTATTATGATAGTGGACATAGACATCTAGAGTTTATCATGTTATCCTGTATTACCGTCTATGATCGATCAATCAAATGATCTTGTAACTTATTATATAAAACTAATGTTTGACGGGACGGATAATGCGGTGACTAGAAACCTCAACCGCCACCCCAAAGTCGAGGGCTGACTCCCAGCCAGGATAACAACTGTTTGGCATGTACACATCCAGCATGAGGTTGTTACAATAAATTATGTATTCATATTTGTACATACACATGTCATTGTATGTTCGCCGGCGGCCGGGTGCCACCGTAGCACAGACATTGCTCAATGTTTGCAGTGTGTGGCTTAGGAGATTTTTTTATAAATTGTCAATACACACAGCTACCAATATAGTATTCCAAAGCATACCTGTAGCATATTCAGCTCGTAGTGTTTTTCTGAGTAGCTACTGGACTGCGGGCATGATGAAAGGGACGTCATCGTTGTGCAAGGATCTGCACAGGCCTGTGGTAGGGATAAACTTACGGCTTCTAGGCTGTCCACCCCCATACGTTAAAATCTTCTGAAAAATGCGGTGCGAAATTAAATTGCGTTATTTTTTTTTTTTTTGATTACCTTATACGCTGTGGTTAGTAACATTTTTCAATTCAATTCAATTCAATTCATGTATTGCAAAATATGAGTACCTAGTTAATTTCAGGTGTTATACAAATAATCATCATATTTGACTTTGCGGTATGCAATTACTTGATACGAATTTAAAGTATTCGAGCTGTGCAGGCAACGCTGTTGGACCTTCTTGATTTCCCTGCCTTGCCAAATTTACAAAACTGATATTGTTACTACCTATAGGTACAGATATGTCATAATATAGGTATAATATAGGTTGTTCTAAGGTTTTACGAGTAAATAAATTGAAATTGAAATATAAGTTTAAGCAAGCTTCCGCCATACTGGAGTTAATACTACTACTAGTACTGAATTTAAGCATTCTATAAATGATTTATTTTACGCAGGGCCTTGGCCCAATAATTGCTAAGTATATATGTCCTTGAAAGTGGTAAATCTGATTGATTATTAGGATCTCATAATTTACAAGATTATGTTTTGTATACGCAAGTTATGCGCAATATTATTATTCACAACCAGTAGTCACAATCAGTATTATTATTTATACCTTTTTACTTGATTTACACTTACTGGGAGACATACTTTGCTATAACTCGGTCTATGCGCTACCTCCTCAGGTGGCGCATACCTAGCTGGGGTTCATAAAATCCATATCTAGCAGTATGTGCTTGACAATTTGATATTATGTCTGGTACTATACAAAGCATTAAAGATTGTTTTATGTATTAGCTTGATGCCATCGGAGCTATACACGGTATACGGGGGAATCCGACAATAATACATATTGTAAGGTAGTTCGATGTCATAAGACCCATAACCAGTTTACGTAAAGATCAAACAATAAATACACTTTATAAGTACATATTTTGATGTGACAGGCACCCTACACAGTGTACGTGAGGATCGAACAATAAATACACGTTGTAAGATAGTTACACGCCATAGGACCCATACACGGTTTACGTGAGGATCAATCAATAAACACATATTGTGCATTTTGTCACAGGACCCATACACGATTCACATGAGGATCAAGTGAGAACACATTGCGACGTAGTTGGATATCTGATACTTACACTGGATACTTACACGATGCCCATGAGGATTAACCAATGAATGCACATTATAGTGTGGTTGGACGTCATATGATCCATACATGATTAACGTGAGCATTAAACGATGAATGCGCCTCGCAGTGTAGATAGACGTCAAATGATCCTTACACGACTAGCGCGAGGATTAAACGATGAATGCGCCTAGCAGTGTAGATAGACGTCAAATGATCCTTACACGACTAGCGCGAGGATTAAACGATGGATGCGCCTCGCAGTGTAGATAGACGTCAAATGATCCTTACACGACTAGCGCGAGGATTAAACGATGAATGCGCCTCGCAGTGTAGATGGACGTCAAATGATCCTTACACGACTAGCGCGAGGATTAAACGATGGATGCGCCTCGCAGTGTAGATAGACGTCAAATGATCCTTACACGACTAGCGCGAGGATTAAACGATGAATGCGCCTCGCAGTGTAGATAGACGTCAAATGATCCTTACACGACTAGCGCGAGGATTACAATGAATACACATCATAGGTAACATTGTATACATATGTCATATGATCCATACACGGTTTACATGAGGACAATACGACTAACGCCTCTTGACCGACTCCGAAGACGATGACAGCTCCTAGCTATTCACAAACACCACAGCAAAAAGACATCACAGAAAAGTATGGTTATAATTATATTTATTTATTTCATGGCACCTTCCGTACACTATATACGTGTATTGTGTATTCACGTAGGTAACACGTTTTCATAACACAAAGTAGGTAGTGTATATTATAGTAGTAATATTTTCGTAACATTGAAATTGTGATATCGAAATGGTATATCTGATCTATGATTAATTTGTGGGTTCAAATAGGTAAATATCCTATATCACGTCATCCCCGCGCAAAATAAATACGTTGGGATATCACGAGTACATCATACGATGAGCATCGAATAGAATATAGTTTATGATAGGTACCTACCTTAATTATTTATGTTTTTTCCAAATGCCAAAGTACACAAAAGCGCGCAAACGCCCTTAAGATACTATGTTGGGACACACATACAATACACGTTTTGTGATACTGAGCATTTACGTACGACATCCCTTGGCGTATTTATGATTGAGATGTTTTAATCACAATGTAGATTATTTAATTAATATAAAAATATAATAAGTGGGTAGTTGCCGAAAAGAAAAATATTAGTCTGTACTTTGAGATATAATTTTGTACTCACCTTGAAGTTTTATGACAACTACAACAAGTAAAGAATTTACCAATATTATGCTGACACATCTTATGACGATACAATATATTCACTAGCGGAAATTTTCTTTAAATCCAATCTTATTTGATTTGTGGAGGTAAATTTACGTGTGACTCGGGCATCACAAAATCACGTAATGAAGATGGCGACTGGTTGCGTGCCGTTGCCGGGAAATGAGTCAAAATAGTGAATTTTATTTTTAAAAATATGTATTTTTATCTTTAAATATGTGACTTGGGCAGCATAATATCTCGTCTGCTGCATGTAAATCAGCCTTGTCTTCGTGAAATAAACGAAGTATAATCCTATCCAATATCGGGAGTGACGACATGTGAAAGCTTTTATTAAACCATCGAACCGCACCAATGAATTATTTTCTATGACAGCGCATTTAATCTGTTAAAACGTTAAAAACCTTACAAACGATCGCAGCCCATTAAGGCCGCTTTGAAATGTCTTTATTTGCCTGCGATGAGTAGGGATGCCAGGATATGAGTCAAATCTAAGAGAAAACTTCTACAATCGCTGAAAATCGATGCACATGCTATCAGTTGACAGTCCCGGCTTATTCAGGCTAAACGGGACGTTCGGAGCTACGCAACCAAACAGCTAATCAGTTTAATTTTTGCACTTTTTGCATTTGCTTGTTAGAAGTTAAATGTTAGACGTGTGCCACTGTGATCTTAGATCGGTCATGCTCGCCATCGAAAAGTCATTGCTTGTGGCGGGTCACCCCCTTCCCTCCAATATGGTTGAGGGGAGTGATGGCTGCTGCTCGAGTCAACTCGTGCGCGGGTGCTGCTTGGGGGGTGTGGTCCGACTACTCTCCCTTTGGCTTTTTAGTTTGTTGTACTTTCGTCGTATTTTTTTTCTGTCTTAATTGATCTTTTGACGGCAAGACAAACTGTCGCTCTGAACTAATTGTAACATGTAACACTGTTTTAAAAAAAGTGAAAAAATGACAAGCCCGCTGAGTTTCTTGCCGGTTCTTCACAGTTGAGGCCGCGTTGTGATCCGGTGGTAGCTTTTGTTTTTAAAAAAAAACATGACCTTTCAAAATTGCTAGCGTTAAGCCTATTTGAAATAAACTATTTTTGAGTTTGAGTTTTGAGTTTGCCTGGTTTAAGGCACCACTACGAGTAACACTACGATTCTGATTTTGGCCAAGAAAGTTGTTAGGTAATCAGGCTCAGCTGACATTCTTGAGTCGTTTCTAGAAACTACTTATTACCGGACTACTAGTACAGGCTTTACAGTAAAAAAATGACAACTTCAAGTTGTGTCGATTAAAATCGACCCTGAGTGTCGAAAGAACTTAATTGCCATTAATATATTAAGTTCTCGCTACTGCTATCAGCCCCAGAATGGCGAAAATCAAGTAGGCACATTGTTTCTGTTGTGATGTTATATAGTTTTTACCCGACTACGGAACGGTATGTTCATCTGTTCCCGCATATCTTCTAATCTACTTAACATAATTTGACAAGTAGGGTGTCGTTGGCAGCGTCTTGATTGTCCGCTGGTTATAGGCTATATAATATAACATTATTAGACTGCGATTTTATAGTCGGGTTTTAGTTTTTAAAACTTGTTACTTGTTCCGTATCTTCACAATGCAGGTTCATGTGCTTTATACAGAGTCATTGTGCTACCGACACAAAGATCGCCATTAGCAGCTGAAATACGTCCACTGCTGAATAAAGGCCTCCCCCTTAGAAGGGAGGGGTTGCTATAATCCCCACGCTTGGCAGGCGGCAGTGGTATAGGTGGAAGATAAATCCCAAAGAAAGACGCTGCTGCCCGTCTTTCCGTTAAACACACAACACAAAGATACCTCTGAAATAAGGTCCTTCTACCTAATTCTTTAAAAGCTAGTACTCTATCTTCCTACTATCCACGTTTGTACCACAAGGTGAGATTTCGGTCAACTATTAGAGCTCACATTGAGTTTAAAAGAAACTGAATTCTTTAACGGTTGTAAAATCTAGAAGTCATCAACCAAAATTACAATAAACTCAGATCCTTTACCAACAGAACACCTACTGTTTAAGTAAACAGCTTTCGCCGTCAACATTCATTTCGTACTTCCAACATTTACATAATTTGTAAGAAAAACGTGTCCTCACATTTTGGTTAAGGAGGCATACAACGCATTTACAAATATGAAAATCTGGTAGGGTTTGTCGTACATACATAACGCGAGAACGCGTATGGGGAATGCGTGACATGCGTTCAATTTCGGCACAAAAATGAGATCAAAGTTATTCGAAATTGCATGATTCTGGTTGCCTTACTTGGCCTCGTTTATGTGACACGAGATGCGTGGTGCCGAACGAGTGGTGAGCGTATTATGGCTATTAAAGGACTATTGTATATACAACGTGATAGTAAAGTAATGCAAAACCAGTATCAAAAGCAGGCTTGATTAGATAACCCGTGGGGAATCCGGGCAAGAATAGCATCCTCACATCTCATCTTGGGTATGTTATGAGGCGACTAAGGGAAAACCAGAAAACGGGCAGCAGCGTCTTCTATTTAATATCCATCTCCACGTATACTGCGATTTCCAAGACTGTAGGAGAAGGGGGTTCAAGCGTGGATTTGTGGGTCCCTCCTACCCGTAAGGGGAGGCCTATTTTCTGCAGAGGTTCTGCGTGTTCCGGCGGATGATGATAGGCGGTAATAGGTTATTGTCCTTCAGGAAGCGCATACGACACGCATAGAGGTTTTATTTATTTTAAGGGAGAACTAAATCTACTACGCCTGCTTATACTGAAATTCGTTTTTTCATTGGACGACACGACACTGGCACGACTGTGTTATCTATCATTGATGCTGGCTGGCTGATTGAGTGATGGCTGCTGCTCAAGTCAACTCGTGCGCGGGTGCTGCTTGAGGGGACTGGTCCGACTACTATCCCTTTGGCCTTTTAGTTTGTTGTACTAATTGTAACATGACACAGTTTAAAAAAAAGTGAAAAAATGACAGGCCCGCTGAGTTTCTTGCCGGATCTTCTCAGTTGAG
The DNA here is from genome assembly GCA_911728495.1 of Furcula furcula. NCBI lineage: Eukaryota > Metazoa > Arthropoda > Insecta > Lepidoptera > Notodontidae > Furcula > Furcula furcula. The sequence continues at coordinate 6,130,327 of OU452243.1, forward strand.
GCCGCGTTGTGATGCGGTGGTAGCTTTTTTTTAAAAAAACCTTTCAAAAGTGCTAGCGTTAAGCCTATTTGAAATAAACTATTTTTGACTTTGACTTTGACATTGTATTAAAAAGTAAAAACAGGCTACTACGTTCGGCCATAAAGCCAGGCTAGCTAAGGGCTAGGTAGGTATACTCAGTTTCCTATCCGCACGATATATTTTACTTAATACATACGGTCGGCACGGATTTACGATCTTTCTAGATGGGAAGCGAGTTTATAAAGTATAATAAAGTGTGACTTCAGTCTCCTTGAGTCATAATACACGACGGCAATAAGCCGAGTGCCTGAGTGTATGCCTTAGAAGACTCATTTTTATCGGCAGAAGCCATTTCCGCCGTTATCAATAAGCTTGAAGCTCTTTTTACGACTGAAAGTTATTAGGAACGTGTCTTCTAGGCACCTACGTAAAGTTATTTGTGCTAAGATTATAAATTCCTTGGTTCGAATTGAAGGAAAATGAAATGGTACATTTGTTTTTTCCGTAATTAAAGTTCTTAGTATCGTATTTTGCCTGAGACAGGCCCTGTATCAAAATTAGCTTGATGGTGTGTTACCATACTTACTGCCGAACCTACAAACGTCAATTATAGTTAATGATCATTAATCCATTTTTTTTAATCGTTTCGTCACTCGAAGCTAATTAATACTTAATACACTGACAGTGAGTAGAGATATCAATTATCTCGTATTTAATAATCGAAAATAATCATAAACAGCACTGACAGTCGAAATAAATAAGCATAAAAAATTACATAATTACAATTAAAGTTAATTGGTGTTTGTGCGTGCGGCAGTTAGTTACATAGAATATAATGACGGCTATTCCTTGAAGGAATTGGCAGAGGCACCTCCTTCACCTCCTGCACGCACAGTCCATCAGATTTCATGAATATATAGGAGACAAGACTACTGCCCGGCAGTTCCAATCTCCGGATATTAGGTCTACAACAGTATTCTGCGTAACCCGGGAATCAAACCCTCACAACCTGCAACTGCAATTACAGATCGCCAAAAAAAAATCAATTTGAGTTCAACACAATTTTCAGTAATATTGGCTGTGTCAACATTTGACTCGCAATACCAAAGAGCTATTGAAATTGGAGAGGTTTCGGGTAGAGGGTCAAGAGCCCGAAGTGACATTGGGACGCCTTGAAATGTCCACTTGTTACAAAACTTTTATATTATCTTGGAACCCTGCTCGAATATCTCTTAAGATTGTAAATAACTTTGAGATTACAAGATACGAAGCTTGTGTTTAAAATCATTGTTCTTTTATTGTAAATTTCAAAAACGAAAGTGATAAGTTTGTATATCTGCATGTGCCACAGTAGCTCTCTAATGAGTCATCACATCTTCACCAGCCTTAAGATACTGCTGGACATAGGCCTCCTCTCTAATGAGTGGACGAATTTAAATGCAGCTTTTAAGCCGACTTCAAATCTGTTAGCTGTTTAAAAACCTTTAGCTCCTTTCTTAGTCGGTGTACGGATATTATTAGCTGTACGGTGATATTTTTATTACTTCCATGTTTTTTTTAATATTCTATTCCAAACGAAATGTCAATGTGAGGTGTGTCGGACTCCAACCGACCAAAACAACATGGAGCCTCGTTTCGCATTTTGGGGCAGCCGGGCCCCGAGAATGCACTATCGTAATCTTACAAGTCCCACTAGCGACCGTTTGCCCTGCGGCGGACTCTTCTTCGTTTGTGGGTGTATAAAGTCCACAAACCTGCCCGCGGGTGTATAAAGTTCACAGACCACTCCGGGAGACTGCGTAGGCACCTGACTAGATACTCTCTCAAACAAAAGGCATACCCATCACTTAAAATTTCAAGATTGTCATCGCTTTAACTAATTGATAAAACATAAAAGCTTTCATTAATGTGCACTAAAGTAGAAAGTTCGTTTGAATTAATAAGATTGTTGTCAAAACAATTCCTTTTGGATTCATTGAACCGTCCAAAATGAATGACAGATTGAAATGGGGCCACAAAAGATTACGAAAAGTGTAAACAGAAGGCGAAAATAAATAGCATGGCAGTTAGAAGTTATCTGCTCTTAATACCTGGTCAAGCAATATACCACTGTTATTGATGACAAACTTCAGAAAGGAAACTTTTCTTCTACTCATTATAATAAATAATAATGTCCTCCAACCAATTCTATGTAGGAGAAATTAAAGCCCACAAATGCTTTTGTAGTTGTAGAAGTGCACTCTTTCTGACTTTATCCTCACGATTCTGTGGGGCGGAAGACTGATAGGACCGGGACGAGATCAGGCAAAGGACCGACTTTTATATACCCTTCCGACGAAAGTAACGCATGGATCATCTTGCTTTCCAGACAATTAGGTGATCGACCCGCATTGCCCTAGTCAGTAAGGAACAACTATAAAAAGTTCTTGCTCCCCGGCAGATTTGAAGTCACATTAAGACGTTTTTATTTCTCCTCATCGAAAGTTTTGATCATAAAGTATAGATCTAGTACAGTTTTAATACCAGTTTGTAACGAAAAAACTAGTTAGTATATTAGTTTCTGCGGTCAGGTTATGGCACCTAACTAGTAGGTTTATGGGAGAAATCGTTAATGTGGTTGGTTGTAAAAATCATGCTCTGTTTATTTTCTTTTCTGGTACATCGGCCTGACCTGGTTTTTTTTACAGCCTAATGCAAAGGGTGTCTAAATTAATAGACCTGTAAACTGACTCTACTTTGAATCCTAAATCAAGCATAAAATTAGTAAAAAATATGGGCTGGTGCTGCAAAATGCCATCTAGTAGCTTTGGACTCAGTGAGAGGTGTGCTAAAAGGCCAATTATTGGTGACACTAGCTTAGTGGAGGCCAATCTACAAAGCCTTAGACGACATGCGCAGAGCAGCCAGTCTCTCGGTATTCTACTGGATGCATTTGGGGAGTGTACGCAGGAATTACATGACTTGTTTCCACCATCCTCTTTCTATCATCGGGCGCACCCTTAAGTTATCAATATCACATCATCCGGACTAAGCGATTTGCTTCCTCATTTATACAGCTAAAAAATCTTTTTTTTTTAAATTTAACCGACTTCAATATCACTGAAAAGTATAAAATAATTTAAATATTATTGAAGTTGGTGTTAGCGTACCTGCTGTGTATATTTGGCACCAACTTCAATAATATTTAAATTATTTTATACTTTTCAGTGATATTGAAGTCGGTTCAATTTTTTTTCAAAAAGATTTTATTTTAAACTTTTTAGTGATATTTTCATATATAAAGATTGAACCATCGAAAACCGTAAAATTATCTAGGTAGGTTATGATCACATTATCGTATACATAGTTTTACATAATTCATGTTTCTTCAGAAAAAAATATCCGGTCGTAATGAAATTTGCATGGAGTCATCATAGTAGTTTACTCTCTCGAATAAAAAAAGAATCATCGAAATCGGTTCATAATTGTCAGAGCAATGTAATGGAGAACATCAGTTTTATGGTTTTTACCAGATAAATTGCTCCACATCCTTCATGGTCCTCCAGGAAGTTCTTATCCGGTTGTAATAAAATTCATACAGATTCAATACAGTGGTTTCTTCTTTCGAATAAAAAAAGAATCATTGAAATTGGTAAATAATTGCCAGAGTTATGACAATTTTTTTCCTTAAAAGCGACTAAAACGTCATCTATATAGGCTTTCTTGCAGCTCTCAGTGCGCAGTCACCATTCTTGTTTTTTCAGGAACTACTTATTACCAAGCAATATTTTTTTATGGGACCCAATTAACGGATTAAAGAATGGATGGAAGAAAGATTTTTTCAAATCGGTTCATAATTGCCAGAGTTATGCGCGAACATACATAGAAAAAAAAAATATATACAGACGAATTGAGAACCTCCTCCTTTTTTGAAGTCGGTTAAAAACTTGAATAGTTTGTAGCAGATTAAAGAGTAGGTACCACCGCTGTGTCAGATAATGACCCGCAAAGCAGCCGGTGTGTTCCGGTGTGAAGGGCACTGTAACTGGAAAATTGAGACTAAAATAGTCAAGAGCTATCTCAGGTGAAAAGTAGCAGTTTATTAAACTGGACAGGCGTGCATATCTCTTTCTATCAGATTAGGCAAATATCCTGTTGTCGCTTCACTCATTTTTGTTAAAAATAATGGCCGTATGTGGCGATCCTAGGGGTAGTATATATTTTCATTAAAAAAAACTACGAAATTTTACTAGACTAAACTGGGTTTATCATGTGTATGACATGGTTCGCAGCTGCCATCTTTCTTGGTGGTAGTGACCGCGAACACAATTTTTCACAACTTTCATTTTCTCATTTTACTTGATATTTTATTACTTTTCTACTTGACACTGGCGAAATCATCGATAAATTGGTGGAAGCCATAATTTTATGAAAGAAGAAGTTTAGGTAAACGCGGGAAGTAACATATTATGCCACAAAACTCTGACATAGGCAATATACAAAAGTGTGTGTGATGCCAGAAGTAATAAAGAAAAACAATCATACACATCAAGAATTATCTTAATTAGCTCCTACTAGCAAGTGACATTACCCAAGTATTTAAGAAAAAAGCGTTTATATAAACGTAATTCCTAACATAAAGTTGGTGGCGAATTTATGAAAATTTCAGCAGCGCTACGGAGCCTTATCGTTAAATATTTAATGGCAACACTGGGGAGTGCTGACTACAGCCTTCAGCTTCACGCCCGCGGTCGTGTCGTGACGCTTGCGGCGAGCCATAGAGGGACTTATTTTTTTAATAGGGTTGTATCTTATTCATGCGTTTATTAACTGTTCTGCTTCATTTATTTTTATGTGTATACTAAGCTCTAGCGCCCTGCGTAAGTATACTTTTGTTGATTCTCGCCACAATAATTGACTACGGCCAAAGAAATTATGTATAATAACTAATTAGGCTATAAAGCAGCTTTTGGGAGTTTGAACAAACAAATACTGCAATCAGTTCAACTACTACTACTTCGTGTATACGTAAGTATACATGAAGTCGGTTAAAAATACCAAACAAACTGTAGACTCATTCATTAATTTTGTCTTAGGCATTTTTTCACTAAAGGTATTTTTTGTAGATTATGATGCTGATTAAGTTATTACCCGTAGTAATAAGTTTTGTAAAGAAAATTTTCGCGATCGCCGGTCTATTATACTTATATAATAAGTATGGATTTTTTAAAGTGTGGACTTGGTACGTTTCGTAATTGAAGAAGAAAAATTAACGGCTTTTGTAATTAATTTTCACTGTTTTTTTTTTAATAAATCTATTCTACAAGCGGCTTAGCTTGGGTAGATTAATTATTTCACTATGCCACTTGAATGCCAATTTATCGTCCTATATTTTAATATAGTTACTGTGTCACAGCCGTGCTAATCATTCGGTCGTTATATCCAGACCGTTGAGCATTGTGCCGCCAGACTAACTCATTGTTTGTATACTGCGTGACTAGCATACAAAACCTGATATAAAATCCAGCATCAGATTCTAAAATATACCATAATACATTCTTGTTGGAGTCGTAAATTCTATGTGTATTTAAACATTTTATTTTTTATATTTAAGTGGAGGTAAGTACGTTCAGCGCACATGAATCGTCAACTCTTATAACTAATAGGGATAGGAATCCACTAATAACTATACCGATATACTTAGGTAGATAATAAATACTAGGTACTTCAATAGTATAAGTGTCGCTATTGTTGAAGTCAGATGTCTGACTAAGTTTGGTTTTAGTATTTCTACTTATACCTTTACATACATAATAATAATTACATTAAACTCAGATGCTGTAGATATAACATAAGATACAAGATCTTGATCTTTTTTTTTGAAGATAATATACTCTTTGGTTTTGAGATTGCAATGTTCTTTGGTACAACTTTAATGACGGCATTTTTGTGAATGTGTTTAGTTTTTTTAATTAAAAACATAAATGATAAGTGTAGTGAAGTGCACGGGTAGAGTTCTCGCGAGACTTTAAACGTATAATTCGTGTTTTTATAGTAATACTATTTGAACAATATGAGATCAAAGAAAAATCAACCCTGATTTTGATGCTGGTAACGTAATTTCCTTGTTGAAATTCTTTTAAGAAAGTATTACACTGTTAAAACATTTTAAAATAAGAGGTTGAAATACCAAGAATATTTAGGTATTTTAAATTTAATGTGTACTTAAATATTTACTGGCCATTGAGAAAAAATAAACACCTTATATTACGACTGGCCAACGATAAAAAAAAATATTTAAAAAGTCAGTAAATTTACAGAATAGATTTTACATTGTCTGGATTACGTAGTTTTAAATCCTCTTTGGTCTGGATTTTTCTGCTACAAGCTCGGGAGAAAGTTTTTTTAATATTCCAAGTAAGTACTTATACGAAAGTGAATTAGTAATAATTATTATTTCAAATACGTTGTTCTAACATTTGGACGAACTGTAAAGAAAGTAGTGCGTTTAAACTAATTAATATTCTGCGAAAGGACGTCACTAAAAAAATCAATGTTATAAAATAGTTAAATCAACATGATTTAAGTACTACCTACTTATATAATTTATTGAAATAAAACTACTTAAGTACTTATACGGATTATATCGCTGTGGTTTTAAATTGGTGCTGCAAAGCATTTGAAACATCGGGAAAGCAAGTAAAATCTAAAATAAACCGCGATATAATCCAAGTAGTTTTATTTCAATGTGTAGTGTTCGCGTAAATAAAAGACAAGAATTCAATTTTCAAAATGGCCGCGACAAACGAGGACGAAACGATATTTATGGTTTTTTTTTTAATTTTATTCCGAATTTAAGGATATTTAAATTTTATAAGTACTTAATTAATAGCTCGTTCGGTTTATTTATAGCTCAGTGGGCGAACGCTTGCCTTGGAAACAAGGTGCGCAGGTTGGAACCCCGGCTCGCACCTCTTAACCATGTGCGAATCGTCTTTAGAATAGAATAGAATGCATATTATTCCACACAGAATACAACAAATTTAATTATAGTACATAATTAAATACACGTCGTCTGTGTGAAACAGGGCTCCCACTCAGCTTAATGCTGTGTTGAGGAACAAGCCACAACACAGCGCTGGTTTTCAGGGGTAAGCCACAACACAGCGCTGGTTTTCAGGGGTAAGCCCTAAGTGACCCCACGAACGCAACCCTAGATCACCAAAAACAATAACTTAAACTAACTAAGAATATTTAGTACGCTAACTTAAAACTAACAAGACAAATGGATCCAGTATGAAATAAGCACGCTTTGTGCGATTGTTACTAGTTTTCGGTGAAGGAAAGCATCGTGAGGAAACCTGCATGTCTGAGAAAGCCTAAATAGCTTTCGAAAAACGTGTGAAGTCCGCCAACCCGCACTTGGCCAGCGTGGTGGACTATGGCCTAAGCCCCCTCATCTTGAGGGGAGGCCCGTGCCCAACAGTGGGACGTAAACCAGGGCTGGTCTTATTAAGTAACTAGCGACCCGCCCCGGCTTCGCACGGGTATAATTGAGATAAAAAAGAAGTGAATAATTTAACGTTACTGCCTTTGATTATAGAATTTCTTCTTAAATAATGTGTGTAGCTGACTTTTCGTAACGCAATATGAACAAATTTTGTTTAGAAGTGACGCGTGAAAGGGCTACGTATAGCTGTCTATCCATGGGCAAAGTACTCAACGCTTAGGTTTCAGCCTGCAACGTTGAATCCCTGAGCTTGAGAATTGTTAATTGTATTTATAATTTTATTAGAAACTGCAGACGTGTACCGGTGCACAATTTGGGTGGATTAAGGACAGGAACAGGACACCATTTCTTTAAAACCAATTTATGGAAGCAATACGGGCTTCCTTGTTCGGTTTCATCGTTAAGACGTAAACGGGGGTCAACCGGGGAATTCTTCCACTAAAACCCCCGCGGCTATCACGTCGGCACATTAGAGGGCGGAACTGGGCTATCTGTCGGGATCTGCACCAGCTGATACCACTCAGGGCCTTGACTTTGAACCCGCTGCCGGAGAGGCACATTATAGTTCCCCGGGAACCTGTCACGGTGCTCACGGTTACAGGGATTACGGGGGAAGCCTTTAATGGGATTTACGGGACCCTGTTGGTGGTCAACCGGGTATGTAGGATTCTTATACACTAAACCCCCAACGGCCGTGCTATCAGCACATAAGAACCCCTTCTTGGGCTATCCGGTGGGATCTGCACCATGATACCCTCAGTGGCTTGCCTTTGACCCCGCCACTGGGGGCACAATAAAGCCACCCGGGAACCTGTCACCGTGCTCACGATTACAGGGGTCACGGGGGAAACCTTCAATAGGTCCCCGGGACCCTGTTGGCGGTCAACCGGGTTATGTAGGATTCTTATACACTAAATCCCCAACGGCCGTTAAATCTGTACATAAGAAGGAGACCTGGGCTATCCGGTGGGATCTGCACCAAGATCCCTCAGTGTCTTGCCTTTGAGCCCGCCACCGGGGGACACAATAAAGCCACCCGGGAAACTATCATCGTGCTCAAAGATACGGGGATTGCGGGGGAAACCTCCAATAGGCCCCCAGGATCCTGCGGGCGATCGACTGCGGTATGTGTCCCCCATGGCTGTTCAAACAAAAGATGGGGGCTGCACCGTGTACCCCTCAGTGCAAGGCAAGGGCCTTTGAAGCCGCTGCTGGGGGCGCATTATATATAGCCCCCCGGGAATCTGTCACCGTTGTCACAGTTAAGAGGGTGGCGGGGGCAACATCCAATATGTCCCCGGGATCCCGTGGGGAAGTCAACCTGGGTATTTGGAATTCTTACCCACTAAAACTCCCGTGGCTGTCACATCGGCACATGAGAGGGAAACCTGGGTTCTCGGGTGGGATCTGCACCAGGTGACCCTCAGTGCCTGGCCTTTGTGTCCGCATAAAAAAATAGTTTTAAAGTACACAAAAACAATCCCAAAGAGAGATTTGAACCCGGACTCTGCTGTGCTTAGAAGATGCTTCCGTAACCTCCAGACCACGGCTACTTTTTTGCTATTATTCGAATTACTTGAACATATTCTTGCTATATGTCTGCGCAGTCCCATAAAACTTAATTAGGTTTTCTATATAAGTACATAAACCTTCAATGAAAAATTATCTAACCGATGCCGATGGTGAAAACCGCTGCGTGGTTTAGGAGGTGCTATTGGATATAGACAGGCTCGGATAGAGATTTTGTTTCACACTATGTAAAGATACGCCGATAGGGAACAACACCAGCCAACCTGTAAAAAAAAACCCTGACTGACAGATAGACAATAATTCCAATAAAGTTTAGGCTTTTATATCATACGTACAATACATGCATATTGTATTCCTACAGAAACAGGCATTTTGGAAATATATTTTTATTATTTTATTTTTATTTTATTATATTTGGGAAACAAACAAATGATACCACTTATTACTAATATAATAAGTGGTATCATTTGTTCCATTGTGTATCCAATAGTACAAAAATCAATTTCGTTTCCACTAATAACTAAATCATAACATTAGAGAGAAGCTAACCACGTATGCATGATTTTAAATTTAAAAACAAGTATTAAATATAAAAAATATATTAGAGATAAAAAGTGCTGGAGTTAATATGAGTTCAATATTTAAAACATATAAATAAAAAAATCAAAAACAAAGTTTAAAAATACAAAATGAAAATCCGTACACGGGTAGCGAACCCGGACAGTCCGTGCTTAGAGGACGCTTCCGTAACCACTTGGCCAAGGAACTTTTGTTTATCTTTTCGAATTATCGTATCTTATTTGTACCGCCATCGGTTGAGTAATAATACTCCTTTTTTACCCTGTTAAGGGATAAATTTAAAAAAAAACATGAAATACAAATTCAATTAATTTTCTTAACGAATGTCTGTGCAAAATTTCAAGTCAATAGGACCAAGGAATCGCGTTCTCCCATACAAACTTTGCCCCCCTGTTTGACCCCCTTAGAGGTTGAATTTCGCAAAATCGCGTCTTAGTGAGCACCTACGTCCTAAAAGGAACCCCCATGCAAAGTTTGAGACTCCTAGCACTTGTAGTTTCTGAGATTTCGTGATGAGTGGGTTTTTGTCTACTCTTTTATATAATAAGATTAATTGTTAGATAAATCGGTCAGCATTATTGACCATCATGATTTTCTTTTTTTACAGGTCACAAAACCAATTGGTCATGACGACGGACAACGCGCTCAATTCACAACGGTAAATATAACGTGATAAGGTCTAATTCGCGTCAATTAACTGAGTCCAATTATTATTAATACCGTAACGAGGTTCAATTGTTCGCGCCAAATACTGATGACGTCACTCGGACTTGCTTTGTTTAATCAAATCTCGAGTAATTAGGGTAAAGAGTTCGTGTCATATACACGAGGGTCAGTGATGTACGTTCAACATAAAATTGACGCTATTATGCTGCACAAAAGTCCTGTCTTCCTCGGAGTGTTCAGGATTCTTGTTTCAGGGGGCTTATTTATAACGAGATGGTTCTCAGATGATCACAAGTAGGTGTATTTTTGATATGATCATGGATATTACCCGGACAAAAATACAAATTACCGCCACCTAACAATATCTATGCAGGTTGTAAGGGATTACGTACTGAAAACTTATTTTTATAAGATTTCTCGTATTGTCCTTTACAACATTACAGAAACCATTTGGAAGATGACAAATGACTAACTTTTTAATTTTTGGGCATGTAATTAATACGTGCGGAATAATATTTATTTTTCAAATTACATTGCTAATTTCAATCAAGCCGCCTGCCAAACGTGGAGATTATGGCTACTGATGATTGCTAATTTCGCTCAAATAAGTAATTTATTCAATATTGTGAAATTATTATACTAATAATGATTTTATCCTGATTTTATTTAAAAAAAGCGTCATTTTTTTTTGGAAAATAATGAATAAGCCGGTTAAAAAATTTCAACACTAGAATGTTCAGAATCATGTACTGGATCCCTAAGATAAATATATTGTATTTGCCGGCTTCTTTGCATATTATTTATACGGAGTGTAAGGGATATCTTACCGAAAACCGATACCAGGGATCCAGTAAATGATTCTGGACATTCTAGTGTTGAAATTTTTCATCGGCTTTATCATGAATTTCCAAAAAAATATGCCGCTTTTTTTAATAAAATTAGCATAACATCAATATGGTATAATAATAAAGCTTAATTTCAATTTAAAAACAATAAATTACTTATTTATGCAAAATTAGCAATCATCAGCAGCCGAAAAGTCCACTGCTGAACAAATGTCTCTCCCTTAGAAGGGAGGGGTTGCCATAATCTACACGTTTGGCAGGCGGCTTGATTTAAATTAGCAATGTAATTTGAAAAATAAATATAATTCCGCACGTATGCATTACATGCTCAAAAGCTAACAAGTTAGTAATTTGTCATTTTCCATATAAATGGTTTCTGTAATGTTGTATCGGACAATATGAGAAATCTTATAAAAAAGTTTACGTATTAGTACGTAAGGGATTACAGCCTGTATATATTCAAGTCAAATTAGTTAATTCACAGTCGTTTTTTTTTTTTGCTTTTATAACATAAAGTTGTTCTTGAAAATGACATGAGCTTCTTTGCTTCTGATCGTGTACATAATCCCTGTCTTTCGTATAGGGTGTTCAAAAAATCATCACCGAACAACAAGCTCACCCTGTACCTGGCGTCCCGCGACCTGATTGTGGAGAATGGAGTCATCGACAAGATCCAGGGAGTTCTGCACGTTGAGCCCGAATACTTGGAGAACAAGAAGCTGTATGGACAAGTCACCCTGACCTTCAGGTAAGCAAATTGGGATTGTGGGCTAAAAGCAGAAAGTTAAAAGATGCCCTTTTTCCTGTTCTCGAAATATAATAAACAGTTAACACGGATGGATCTGGGGGTCTAGTAAGGGTTTTGAGAGTTAACATACTCGATCAAAATGTCAGTTTTCATACATTTCACACCAGTGCCTCTTGCAGTATAACTATCAAAAACTAGTAAAATGGACGGGAGAAAACTGCCAATTTGATAGAGCTCGCAAACTATCAACACTCATAATAGACCCCCAGGATGTTTCCTATACTGTGATAAAAAGAAAATAAAAGAAAAAAAATATTTTCTCATTAGCAGGCTTAGCATGATGTGCAAATCGTGACAGACAAGGTATGACGTTACTATGACGTAGTATTTCACAGGTTTGTATGGAGAACTGACGTTTCGGTGTGGAAAACTACGTCATACTCCACGCCGATCTGTTAAGATTGCGAGTCGGGCTAAGCCAGCAGGTTTATTTATTTATTTTATAGTTTTTGTTCTCACAATAACATTACAAGAAAACGGAATTAAAGGAAAGAATAATACAAAGGCACAGCTTATTTCTAAAGAAATTTCTTCCAGCAGGCCTGCAAGTGGAAAGTTGGAAGAAAGAAATGGGACGTAGTGTGTTAAAAGAAATAAAATTAAGTAGCAAAATGATTAATTTAAATACATTATATAAATAAAATACATACGGACCTAAAAATACTATAGAAAACATAAATACATACCTACTAATAAATTAATTAGTATTACTATAGAATATACACTAACATACAAAGCTAGCAACTAGAAGCTAGTTTGGTTAGCAATCTTTAAAACTATTCCAAATTTCAAGTCAATAGCCTACTAAGGCTATGGACTTGAAATTAGGTACTAACCTAATACCTGAAATATACAGCCCCTTAGCCAGGTAGTCATATCAACACTAGATAATAAAAAAAAACAAATATCTGGGAATGATATATCTCTTCGTTAAGTCACGTAAATAGATATGCCATTCCCATACATTTTGTTTTCTATTTTCTAGCGTTCTGTATTGTACAGTGACAACTTGTATAGGCGAGGGACTAGAGGTGGTGTGACAGAAAGATTAACAGACAGACGAAGTCGCACCGTAAGGGTTCCTTTTTTAACCGACTTCAAAAAAGGAGGAGGTTCTCAATTCGTCTGTATATATATATTTTTTTTTTCTATGTATGTTCGCGCATAACTCTGGCAATTATGAACCGATTTCAAAAAAATCTTTCTTCCATCCATTCTTTAATCCGTTAATTGGGTGCCATAAAAAAAAAATTCTTAGTAATAAGTAGTTCCTGAAAAAACAAGAATGTTGAGAGGAAAGCTACAGGAAAGCCTATATAGATGACTTTATGTCGCTTTCTAAGGACAAAAATGGTCATAACTCTGGCAAATATTTACCAATTTCAATGATTCATTTTTTATTCGAAAGAAGAAACCACTGTAATGAATCTGTATGAATTTTATCACAACCGGTTAAGAACTTCCTGGAGGACCATGAATGATATGGAGGAATTTATCTGGTAAAAACCATAAAACTGATGTTCTCCTTTACATTTCTCTGACAAATATGAACCGATTTCGATGATTCTTTTTTTATTCGAGAGAGTAAACTACTATGATGATTCCATGCAAATTTCATTACGATCGGATGAATTGTTTCTGAGTTTCTGAAGAAACATGAATTATGTAAAAGTCATCATCATCATCATCAGCCGGAAGACGTCCACTGCTGAACATAGGCCTCCCCCTTAGAACGCCACAATGAACGACAATTAGCTATTTGCATCCACCGGTTACCTGCGACGCGCACAATGTCGTCTGTCCACCTAGTGGGAGGCCTGCCAACGCTGCGTCTTCCGGTTCGTGGTCGCCACTCGAGAACCTTTCTTCCCCAACGGTTATCGGTTCTTCGAGCGATGTGGCCTGCCCATTGCCACTTCAACTTGCAGATTCTGAGAGCTATGTCGGTGACCTTAGTTCTTCGGCGAATCTCCACATTTCGGATTCTGTCGCGCAAAGAAACTCCGAGCATAGCTCTCTCCATGGCTCGTTGTGTGACTCTGAACTTTTCTAAAAGGCCAGCCGTTAGAGACCACGTCTCGGTACCATATGTCATCACTGGCAACACACACTGGTATGGAATGTAAAAGTATGTAGACGATAATGTGAAATCATAATGATGTCATAACCTACCTAGACCATTTTACCGTCTTCGATGGTTCAATCTTTATGTATGAAAATATCACTAAAAAGTATAAAATAAAATATTTAAAAAATAAATTGAACCGACTTCAATAACACTAAAAAGTATAAAATAATTTAAATATTAAAGAAGTTGGTGTTAGCGTACCTGCTGTGTATATTTGGCACCAACTTTGTTTTTTAAATATTTTATTATCTTATAAGCACTCTAAAAACAATGCATTGAAATCAGTCTGATAATCAAGACAAAGAAAGATAGCGTATAACACCCGTGTTATTGGGTCAGAAGTTAAAAATAGTTTGAAATGGTATGCCGCATTTCCGAAACACGTTGACCGTAATGACTCAGAGTTTTCCGCGCCGGAAATTTCGATCCAACGGCGTCGGTGTTTATTTAGTGTCAATAACAATATTGTGACATTTCGATGCCGATTTCCATACAAGAAATATTTGTACACAAGTTTTACATAGTCAATATCATCATCAACATTAGAAGCCGATAGATGTCCACCGCTGAACAAAGGCCTCCCCCTTAGAAGGGAGGGGTTGACATAATACCCACGCTTGGCAGGCGGCTTGGGGATCACAGTAGGGGAGACTGGGTACGGTTGTGACAATTTTCATTAGATTGCCCATAACTTTGTTATTATTTTAGTTAGCTAGAAGAAAGGTGTTTTACAGTTAAATGTATATTTGTATATGTATAAATACTACAATTTTGTCTTTAAGTGCAATAGTTAACATATTGGAAGCAATTAGAAAAAAGTAAAAAATGTGTCAATCGACCCAACCCCAGGGACGGTTGTGCCAGTGCTTGGGGTCGGAAGTGACAGGTTCAAAAATACACTGAATTTTTCTATAATCACTTTTATTGCAAGTGATATGTAATATAATGTAATAAAATATACTTCTGGAAAATTACATAACAAAGGAAATAAAATTTAGGAACACTTTAAACGCTTATTACTAGTAACGCCTAGTAATTGACTGTATCGTCTATAATTATTATAACTGTCTTGATATTTATCAGTCAAACAGTTAATTAAACGTCTAATTATACATGGCAGTAACTGGTGTCAAAATAAAAATAAAAATTAATAAACGGTAGGTACTTAGGTATATCAAAATCAGTGAATCAGCTGAAAATGTCATCATAAGAAATAATAAACATAATATGTGTAAACTAATGATAAAGATGCAATTTGTTGCATGTTCAAACTTAGTTTACACAAACGGACTCCTTTCCGTCTTCCTCACACATTGTCAGGGTATATAAAACCAAATACTTGCGTCACAACCGTACCCAAAAAATATGGCACAACCGTACCCATTGCAGGCATTCGCAAAAAAAACAATTGCCGTGACTACACCGATTAATCTACGTACAAAGTAATCACTGCTATTTAACTACCGATGTTTAACTTTTAACGAGACATGACACACATTACTCTATCTGTACACATGAATCAACAATTACTAAAAGATGTCGAAGGTAAAAATTTACTTTTCATTGATAAAAAGTAATGTGGCACTCTGCAAGCAGAAACGTCGCGCGATTGCTGATGCAATTCTGCGGAACAGATGCAGACAAGCACGCTGCTCCTTTTTTCTCTTGCATCCATCCGGATATTCCTAATAGTTTCGCTAATATGACGACTGTCACAACTGTACCCTGGCACAACTGTACCCTGGCACAATCGTACCCAGTCTCCCCTATTCCTGTTCTCGCTTAGTCGCATCTTACAACACCCAACGAGAGGAGGTGGGGGGTGCAATTCTAACCCGGCACCCCACGGGCTTACATAGTAGGTATAATATAATAATATCTTGGGACACCCCACTGAGTTTCTTGCCGGTTCTTCTCAGTGGGGGCGCGTTGTGAACCGGTGGTAAACTCAGCCCTCTCTTAAGCGACAGCCCAAGCCGAGGCCGTGCCTCCCTGAGGTACCCTTGTGCTCGTCGCTACTTCTGCCGTAAAGGCTAGAGCGCTTCAAGCGCTCGCCTCCTATTGTCCGGTGAAGCTGCAATGGCCATCTGCGGCTAACAGCGTCTATCATTCCCAAAAAAAAAAATATATATCTTGGGACAATCCACACACGGTCATCTGATCCCAAACTAGGCAGAGCCTGTACTATGGAACCAGACAACTGATACTAATACGCATATTTTTTGTAAATACATAATTAAATATATAAATAACACCCAGACACTTGGTGGCAATCGAACCCACGACCCAACGGGTAGCAGCCAGGGTGTCTAACCACTAGACGAACGGGCCCGTCAACTTTATACGAGTACAAGCAGTTAGTTAGGCAATGTCAGGCAAGTTTTAACCATAAATGGGTACCAGTTGAGTGGCATTTGAGCTGAGTTTCTTCGAGCTTCGGAGGGCGCGTAAAAAGTCAGTTACGGTTGTTTTCATCTTGAAGGTTGAAGCCAAGAAGGCAGCTTGAACCACTCTGATACCTGATTGGCCACTATAAGTAGCCGACAAACAAATGAAATCTTATCGAAAAAAAACATATTTTTTTTAAATATTCTAAACTTTCACTCTAAAAAGCGATCATGCTTGGTTTACCTAAGTCGAAACGCATTGTACCTTAATCTACATCGTTTCAAATAAAACCTTACTTTTTAAATTTTAGTTTTATAATCAATCAAGCAAGTAAGCTCTTTATTAAAAAAAACAAATGCTGGTTTATTTTGTTCTAAATCTCTGAATACTTTTTTGTTGTTTTATTTAAAACTGCATGAATAGCTGAAAACAAAATTGTTCTCCAACGATTTCAAAGCACCGTATTGTTCAATACACTCGAAAAAAAGTAATAAAAACCCTTAACAGGCATGCCTCGAACAACTGACACACTGAAGCGTAAATCTTCTTATAAACATCCCCTAAGCTTTAGAAGAAGAATAAAGCTATGGCAAGGACGAATCAAATCTTTTAAGAACATCGTGTTTGACAGGCTGTCTTTTACGGATAAAAGCTTTTATAAGGCTGACAAGTAGGTACTATTTTATTTAGATTTTTGTTATGTTTTGCTTAGTGACGACGAACCAAACACGTTTACCTGATAAATGGCGACATAAGTGTTATTCCATGGACAACTTTATTGTATTTACATTGACATTCCTCATTAAAGATAAGACTCATCATCAGCAGCAGCCAAAAAATGTCCACTGCTGAACAAAGGCCTTAGAAAGGAGGGGTTGCCATTACCCCCACGCTAGGTAGGCGGCTTGGGGATCGCAGTATATGTGGTAAGTAATCCAATAGAAAGACGCTGCTTCTTGTTTTGACTTAATCGGCTCTTACGGGCACCCAACGGGAGGAGATGGGTGGGTGCTATTCTTACCCGGACACACCACCGGTAATTTAGACTCACTCTTGATTAATATTAAGTCCTTCAAACCTAGTAATGCAATTTCTCCAAAATAGTGCCCACACACTAATGTTTAAACACAACTGCTTTGAAATGATAGATAGATAGATAATACTTTATTGTTCCACCATTATTAAAAAACACAAAAATACAAGAGAAAAAAAACAGTAAAATATAATGAAACAATGGGCGGCCTTATCATTAAAGGTGATCTCTACCAGGCAACCTTTGGATGGAGAGGAACTATGAACTGCAAGGCGGGGTTGTTTATACAAACCAAATAAAAGAGAGAAAAAAAAATACATAACTATAAACAATAAAATACGTAACAGCAAAATAATATATATATATAAATATTAGTATAATACATAAATATTATATTTGATAGAATCAAATATAAATAACCAACAATAATAAATAAATAAATGCAGCCGGCTAATATCAATATAAAATTCATAGGGACAAATAAAACGCTTTCAAACGATCTTTAAAGATAGACAGAGATGGTGCATGTCTAACAGTGACCGGTAAGGCATTCCACAGACGAACAGCTTCTACTGTGAATGACTTATCGTAAAACGAACTATTATGAGAAGGGAACATAAGAGTGAGATTTTCTGATGACCTCAAACAGTGGGAATCATTGCCGAGAAAAACAAAACGTTCCTTTAAGTAACGCGGAGAAAAAGAATTAAATAGTCTACACTAATATTATAAAGAGGAAAGATTAGTTTGTTTGTAATGAATAGGCTCCAAAACTACTGAACGGATTTCCAAAATTCTTTCACCATTAGAAAGCTACATCTTCACTAAGTAACATAGGCTATTTCATATTTAAAAATCTACACTAATATTATAAAGAGGAAAGATTTGTTTGTTTGTAATGAATAGGCTCCAAAACTACTGAACGGATTTCCAAAATTCTTTCACCATTAGAAAGCTACATCTTCACTAAGTAACATAGGCTATTTCATATTTAAAAATCTACACTAATATTATAAAGAGGAAAGATTTGTTTGTTTGTAATGAATAGGCTCCAAAACTACTGAACGGATTTCCAAAATTCTTTCACCATTAGAAAGCTACATCTTCACTAAGTAACATAGGCTATTTCATATTTAAAAAAAATAGGGATCCCTACTAAAATTAAAATAATGTAACTCAAGGTGTGAAAAACTCAGTCATAAAATGTCTGTCATTGCATGCGCTGCGGAAACTATTGATGATACAACAAAAAAATGTTCTACAATATTATAGAACGTATCAATATCTACAAAAAAGTCCGCGATACCATATGTCTAACTATTAGAGTTATGTCACTACAAGTACTTTTTTATATTTTAAATGTTGATAAAAGTTCCGTCTTCATTCAGATGATGTTATTGATACCTTTATAATAATCCTTATCCAATTAAATCATGTTGTATTCAAGTCTGCTTCAATATCTATACATTACTATTTATATTATTGAAATCGGACATTCCGTTCAAAAGATAATTCGAATTTAAAATTTTCAATCCGTTCTTTCTTCGCGTGCGCTGCATAAATTGTTAAAGATAAGACGAAATAATCTTAGATCATATAGTCTAAGGAAATAATCTACTAAAACATGTCTAAAACAGTAAAGGTTGAAAGTCTGTAAATTGTAAGTTTAGAAATAAATAAGCAAGCAAGAACACAATATTGGCTACTTTTAACATCTCTGTCTGATCACGGAAAAACGGCTGTATGCAAATCAATGCAATTTATAATAGTGAAGGAGGTACTTTTTTGTTCTCGCGGAAACAACCTTCAACAAGTTTTTGGGACCCGTGTCCCCACCGATTTCAACTGGGAAATGTGGAATTCTTACTCACTAAAACAACCGCGGCTGGCGCATCAGCACATTGGAGAGGGGACTGGGCCCTCCGGTGGGATCTGCACCAGGAATCCCTAAGTGCCTTGCCTGTGAGCCCGCCGCCGGGGGACTCAATATAGCCCCCCGAGAACCAGACACGGTGCTCACGGGGACATGGGTCGCAACCCCGCCGCCGTACTCCTGTGAGTCGCCGCCGTACCTACTCGATCGACGTCTAGAGCTCATACCCCAAAACGTCCAATGACTCCAAACAGTGAAGTAGGTATTTTTTTGACGCGGGGGAAATCTTCAAAAGATTCCCAGGAGCTGTGGGGCTCGACCAGGGTATGTGGGATTCTTAACCACTAAAACCCCCGCGACTGTCGCATCGGCACATGAGGACCCAGGTCTCTCCGGTGGGATCTGCACCAGTGAGTTGCCTTTGAGCCCGCCGCTGGGGTGCGCATTATAGCCCCCCGGTGGCCCCAGTCACGGTGATCGAGGGGACGGGGGTCGAAACCCCGCCTCCGTCCGCACAAGAAAAGAATGCATTTATAGGGGACCCCAGGCTCTCCGGTGTGAACTGCGCCAGGAGGCCCCTGCCCCTCAGTGCCTTGCCTTTGAGCCCGCCGCCGGGGGACACATTATAGCCTCCCGGGAACCAGACACGGTGCTCACGGGAACGGGGGTCGCAATCCCGCCGCCGTCCTACTCGAAGTCACCGCCGTACTCAATGGACGTCCTAGGGCGACTCCGAAGGTAACGACTACTGTCTACAACATACGGAACCGTGTTCAAGTGTTCGTTCAGCATCCGTAAAGAACGGCTGCGTTGCCTTTGCCCTAGTCCGTACTCGGGTAAAGCGCTTACGCAGCAGAAACACTGTCGCGCGTAATCGTCACCGGCCGCCGCGATGACCCAGATTTTTACATACCGCACCTTCGGTACGATATGTTGTGTATCATAATAATATTATGCGTAAATATTAGTAAGGTGAAGTTCTACATAAATAAAAATGGCTTCGCAAAATACTGTAAGGCTCCAAACGGAAACCGAACATCTTCTCTATCAACGTTTTACCGAGCAACAAGCAGAGTGTAAGGAGTTACAAAGTCTAGTTAAAGACTTACACCACCAAATTGAAGAGCTCCAGCGACAACTGGAGCACTACCAGCAGAAGCAGAAACCTGCACCTTCAGCTAAAGAGACCACGACTGAAAAGACCTCTGAACAAGTCCAGTATGAGACTGATGAAGAGGAACTCGCTAAGGAAACGGAGTGGATTCGTCAACAGAGCCGAAAGAAAAGGAAGCTGAACCAAACACCTTCACCACAACAACAAGGAGCAAGCTCCAGTGAGAAAGAAGAAAAGACGTCGAAAGCTAAAAAGGCTCCTCAGCCGCCTCCTATAATCGTAGAACATGTTAAGAACTACCAAAAGTTCTACGATTTTTTAACAACAACTGTATCCAATGACTCATTTTTAATTAAAATGCGAAACGGAGACAGTGTTAAGATTAATGCCAACAATGATGAATCTTATAGAGCAATTACAAAGTTGCTATTGGACAGCGAAGCTCAATGACATTCTTATGAGAACAAACAGGACCGGCCAGTCCGGGTAATGGCAAAAAATTTGCATTTCTCATGCAACCCCGAAAGAATAGTCGAAGATCTAACATCCAAAGGTTACAAGATCGAAGATGCTACGAACAAGCTGAATTGGAGGACTAAAGAACCTCTTAACATGTTTGTGCTATCATTTGGTAAGAGTGAAGATATTAATAAAATTTACAATATCAAGTCTATCCTTGGTTGCAAAGTAGACATGCAACCGATCAAAGCGTCGAAATTGATCCCTCAGTGCAAAAGGTGTCAAGCATACGGCCATACACAGAAATATTGTTCTAAGGAGCCCAGGTGTGTCAAATGTACAGGTAAGCACCTAACAAAAGACTGCAATAAACCCGCAGACACTAAGCCAAAATGTGTCCACTGTGGCGAAGCACATCCTGCTAGCTATCGGGGATGAATAGTAGCAAAAGAACTGCAAAGTTTAAAAAATAAGGCAGTTGAGAAACAAAAAGTCCCTACTCACCAGACCCCAAGCATTAATATCAGTAAAAAGGTACAGAGCCAGCCTGTTACAAAAAACCTGTCTTTTGCTCAAATAACAAAAGGTATTCAGGCGCAACCACAGCCACAGCAACATCTACAAACACAGAAAACTTTAAACTTAGATGATAAATTAAATAAAATCCTAAGCGTCATAACATCATTTGACGCACGGCTCAAAAAATTGGAAGCTAGCACTAAATTGGCTGGTACTACCCATAAATGATGGTTAACTCGCTGAAAATTATGGCATGGAATGCTAATGGACTACGTCAGCATCAACATGAGCTGCTAGTAGTCCTAAATACAGAAAACATCGACGTGTGCCTTATATCCGAATCACACTTTACGACTGAATCCTACATACAAATGAAAGGATACAAAATATATCTCGCATTGCACCCGGACAATAAAGCGAGAGGAGGCAGCGCCGTCATAATAAAGGAAAATATTTATCATTATGAGTTATTAAAGCACGAAGACCGTGAAATACAAGCTGTGGCTGTATGTGTCAAAACAAAACGTTTTCCAGTTACAGTATCTGCTATATACTGCCCACCAAGGTACTCGATAAAAGCAACGCAATATGAAAGTCTCTTGAAAAAACTCGGCAACAGATTCATTCTCGGAGGTGATTTTAATGCAAAAAATATCTACTGGGGATCTAGGCTAACCACAACTAAAGGGAAAGAACTCTTAGATGCAATCAGAAATATAAAATGTGACGTCATATCAACGGGTAAGCCTACCTATTGGCCCACTGACCCACATAAAATTCCGGACTTGATCGATTTTTTCATATACAAAAACATCTCGTCGAACTTTCTTTCTATTGAAGAGGGTTTCGATATGAGTTCAGACCATTCACCAATTACACTTAGTATTCATGAAGACATATTATACAGAAAAAGACTCCCAACTTTGGTCAATAAAAATACAGATTGGGATAGCTTTAAGCATGATTTGGACTCCCTAGTAATTCTGAAAGTTCCTTTAAAGAAACCAGAGCAAATAGAATTAGAAGTAAGAAAATTTATAACCGATATCCAACAATGTGCTTGGAAAAACACGCCTGATTTAAAAATTAAATCTAGTTCCAGAAACTACCCTATGGAAATTTGTAATCTTATATCTGAGAAAAGAAGACAGAGACAAAGATGGCAACGAACCAGATACCCACCCGACAAAACACTGCTGAATAATCTTACGAAGCAGTTAAGCAGGGAAATAAAAAAGTTCCGTGATGAATCTATGCACACTTACCTAACACAGTTAACTAGTGATCGCGCAACAGATTATTCATTATGGAAAGCTACGAAAAACTTAAAAAAAACCATTACCCAAATTCCTCCTCTAAAAGAAGTGAACGGAAAATGGGCTGTAAATAATGAGCAAAAGGCAATCAGATTTGCACATCATTTGGAAAACACATTTCAACCAAATAAACTTGACACTGAAGAGATCATATTTGAAGAAACAATACAAGACGAAATGGATATAAAACTCGCTACACCAAAAGAGGTTCATACAGAAATTCAACATTTAAACAAGAAAAAATCCCCTGGCTATGATCTCATTACCGGAGAAGTCCTCAGTAATCTGCCACATAAAGCTATAGTGAAACTTACGACACTTATAAATGCTTCGTTCAGATTAAAATTCGTACCTGATATGTGGAAAGTTGCTGAAGTTATAATGATACCAAAACCTGGTAAACCACCTTATGAAGTAACTTCATATAGACCGATATCGCTGTTACCAATAATATCTAAATTATTTGAAAAGATCCTATTGAAGCGTTTAAAACCTATCATAGAAGCTAGAAATCTTATCCCTGACTATCAGTTTGGTTTTAGGGAACGACACTCTACAATAGATCAAGTTCACAGAATTACAAATATAATTGAAAAAGCATTAGAAGAGAAGAAAGTGTGCTCCACAGTTTTCCTGGACGTTGCCCAGGCTTTCGATAAGGTGTGGCATCAGGGCCTCATACATAAACTAAGGAAAATGTTGCCCAAACAATTCTCAGATATTTTGGAGTCCTACATTACAGATAGAATGTTCAGAGTAAGGCAGGAAGATGCTTATTCTGATCTCAAGCAAATCAAAGCTGGAGTACCACAAGGAAGTGTTCTAGGTCCGGTCCTGTATCTATTATACACCTGCGATATTCCAGAATTAGAAAACAATACTATCGCAACCTTCGCTGATGACACGGCCATTATGGCTACAGGGGTCACTCACGCAGAAGCTGTGGAGAATGTACAAAGCGCCGTTAATACCATTTATAATTGGACAAGAAAGTGGCGAATAAAATTAAATGAATCGAAGTCTGTTCATATTGATTTTACCAACAAAAGGTCTAACTATCATCCGGTATACATAAATAATCAACCTATACCCTACGAGAATACTGCTAAATACCTTGGCATGACACTTGACGCAAAGCTTCGCTGGAAGGCCCATGTCAAAAAGAAACGCGAAGAGTTAGGCCTTCGCTACAAGAAACTGCACTGGCTTCTTGGAAAACATTCCGTGTTGTCTGTGCAAAACAAAATACTTTTATACAAGCAAGTCCTGATGCCAGTATGGACTTATGGTATACAGTTGTGGGGCTGTACCAAACAAAGTAACGTACAGACAATACAACGATTCCAGAACAAAGTACTCAGAGGTATTGTAAATGCACCCTGGTACATAAGAATTAACGACCTCCATCGGGACCTCAAAGTGGACCTTGTTGCCAAAATTATTAAAGATTATGCTGAAGCTCATCAATATCGGCTTCATCACCATGTGAATGTCGAGGCTATCCAGCTCCTCGATAACACGGACATAGTGAGAAGACTGAAAAGGACAAAACCTTTTGAGTTAGTTTAAATATTAAATTAGTGCAGTGTGTAGTGCAGTGTAGAACACAATAACAAAGTGTCTTCACCATAATAGAGACAATAAGAAAAGTGCCATTGGACACATTCTTAAACTATTTTTAATTTATTCGTTTAGGTCAAATTAATATTACTCATTAGTCTTTAGGCTAGATTGTAATTTATATGGTGTTACCATAAGGTAGCAGCATTCAGGAAAAAAAAAAAACATACGGAACCGTCTTTTTTCGCGCGCTCCGAAACACAGGGAAGCTTAGTTCAAACGTACAAAGAAATCCGGACCTCGACGGCTATCCATGGATTGGCCTTGCTTGACATTGCATAACTAACGCTAGCTTATTTATGCCATATACAAAATATTTAGCAAACTGTTTTTCTCGAACTCTTTTTGGCCGTTAAAATTTTAGGCCAGAGGGTTTAAAATATAAATATCGGGAAAATCCATGAAAACAGTTAAGAAAAATAATATTAAGCGCTGGCGGAGCTGCGCGGGTCAGCTAGTATATTATAAAGAAGAGACAGGATGTGCGTATTCCGACAAAGACGAATAGGAAGCCACTTGAGCTTAGAACGAAATTGAGAAACATGATCATATTTGCGCAAACCAAATATAAATCGTATACAAAAATTTTGAAGACGCTCAAGTTTATTAAGCTGGTCCTCTGTAAGATCTAAATAGCAGATGTCAGCATAATCAAGAATTGGAAGTAATAGGGATTGAGCTAGAACAATTTTAGTGGCAGTGGGAAGAAAGTTACGGTGTTAACGAGGCTGCAGCAGCAAACAACTTCTGGCTAGTAACTTGGAGTTGAGGAACCAAACTCAAGCAGCGATCAATTAAGATTCCTAAATTTTAATGAAACTAACTTTACGGATTATATCGCGTACGGATTAGTAATTAGAATAATAATAATATAATTAGAAGACCAAGGTACCCCCACCTCTATTAGCAATATTATTATCATGTTACTTGCCATGAGGTAGAGACGTCAATGTACGTAGTCTATAGCTCTGTCACTTTCTATCGAGACAGTAAGGTGAAAATAATACTGCTATTAGAGGTGATGGTACCTACAGGGGCTGAAGGTCTCAGGGTGAGACAATTATGACGTATGTATGGACAGCTACCATATCACGTCATTACGCCCGTGGCGATGAATGCCGCAAAATACGACAACCGGGATAGTAAAACCAAGAATCGCAATATAATCCGTAAAGTTAGCTTCATTTCAATGTGCAATATTCGCGTAAATATGTATCAGAAATAATAGGTATCTTGTCGTGCTGGTATTATTACATTAATATTTTATTACATATTATCTAAATATTTACTTTTATAATAAGAAAGCATAGTCTATCTCTGTCTCAGACACCGGTCTCGCCGGCGAGGCCGAAGGGTCGTACGTATGCGACCTCAACGACGTGCATCACCCCACTGAGTTTCGTGCCGGTTCTTCTCAGTGGGGGCGCGTTGTGAACCGGTGGTAAACTCAGCCCTCTCTTAAGCGACAGCCCAAGCCGAGGCCGTGCAGCCCTGAGGTGCCCTTGAGCTCGTCGCTACTTCTGCCGTAAAGGCTAGAGCGCTTCAAGCGCTCGCCTCCTATTGTCCGGTGAAGCTGTAATGGCCATCTGCGGCCAACAGCGTCTATCATTCCCAAAAAAACAAGAAGTATCTTTGTCGCGCACATAGTTATTGATGCACTGGCGCACTATTCCCTACTGCCGTCTCCTCCCAATGGGTGTGCGTCAAAGGCGACTAAGGGAAAACAAGCGTGGGAAAATGTAACCCCTCCCTTCTAAGGGGAGGCGTTAGTTCAGCAGTGGCATCTTTTGGCTGCTGATGTTAAAAAGTACCCCCTATAAAGATGATTTTCATACTTGGTTAGGACAAAACAGACAAATATCTTATATATTTTTTATCAATCATGATTCCCAGTGCCTATAATGATGACCCACATGTCATTGTAAAGTATAAACATTTCTCTGTAAATCTGGCCATATCTCATTTCTTTTTACCCACGGTGCCGTGGGTAAAATTTTCATACTGGGTGGGCTTTGACTTTTATAGGCAAGTATTTATTTTACTTTTTCATACGTTACGTTACCTAGAATTGCTACACGCTTGATTCATTTCCATGTTCAACCAGACACCCCGTAGAGTGAAGGGGTCGGTAGGTTTAGTTTAGTTCTGAATACCAATATTTCTGCACGTGTGAATTTTAATACACAAAAGCATCCCGCGAGGCTCTGTTTTCATTATTGTACTGTACCCAACTCGCCACGGGTCGGAGAGAAAATCATTTATACAATACTGTGGCTGGCAACTAATTTGGCACACACCTAAAAATAGATGGCTGAATGCTTAATTTTTTGCATTAATATGTATACGCTATGTGCTTGATCCGTGCTGACCCGTGGCTATCCGGGTAAGAATATTACCTCCTGTTGGATGTTCGTAAGAGGCGAACGGGGAAAACCAGAAGATAGGCAGCAGCGAGTTTCTATTGGATTACCTACCACCGAAACTGCTATCCCCAAGACGCCTGCAAAGCGCGATGATTATGGCAACCCCTCCCTTCTAAGTAGGAGGTCTTTGTACAGCAGTAGACGTCTGTCGGCTGCTGATGATTAGTGCTGGATCACAATCTCACTTTTTAGTAATTGGTGATGAAAACATGAATGATAAATCAGGAACGAAAACACTGCGTTCTGCTTTTAATACAAGTAATAAGTTTTAAAAACTAAAACCCGACTACGGATAAAATCGCTGTCTAATAATGTGATATTATATAGCCTATAACCAGCGGACAATCAAGACGCTTCTAACGACACCCTACTTGTCAAATTATGTTAAGTAGATTAGAATATATGCGGGAACAGATGAACATACATACATACGTACATACATACATTCTTGTTAAAATCATAACCCTCCCTCCGTTCCGTAGTCGGGTAAAAAGAGAGGAATCGTGAGTCCCTTAACCAGTACAGTGGCTCTTTGAAATGAAAAAAATGAAAAAATATTTATTTTCCACCACAAACATATCAAAAGACTAACTTAACTAAATAAAGTAGTTTAAGTGTGTTTGGGGTGGACTGGAGCCTAAACTAGGGAAACCCTGTATTTCAGGTCTCCAGGATTCTCACCCGCGGTGTGTGTGGATGTATGTGTGGATGTTTGTGTGTTTGTGTATGTGTGTATGTGTATTAGTGTGTGTATGCTGATAGAAGTACTTAACTTATGACTGTAATGAGAGATTCGGTTTCCATATAAGTAAGGTTTTGTAAATAGCTTAGAATGATAGATTTACATTTGTATGAGGTTTTGGGAAAAATGTTTAATTTACAATTTAATTTATTATATAAATAGGGTGCAAGAAAGCAAGACTGTGGTCTAAAGAAAGCAGTATTTATAATGCTCTGGTGTCTTTAGGCCTACTGTACACGAAAGCGTAACTTCACAAAAAGGGAATTAGTCTTGAAAATGTATACTCTGTAAATCAGGGTATATGTATGTTTGGTCTACGCATGTACTATGGGTGTCCTGTCTCTATAGGATTCTCTTCTCTAGTATTAACCATTAGAGTAATATGTAAGTACCTACTACTTACCTCAATAAGTATAAATTATTTATTTATTATTTATCTAAGTCATTGTTTTGTCAGTTCTAAATTGCGTCTACTTATTTTTACCCCTTGTAAACAAACGACTGTTTTTCAAATCGCTCAAAATTAAATTTCCAGACGTAAATCATATTATTGTCAAGGGGATTTTCTTTGGAGAGAGAGAGATTAAAATTTCTACACCATTGTCCCAAGCACGGAGGCCTGAGCTCGGGATACGGCCTTGCCCTTTTAATTAAGCATAAATTCACCTCCATTTATATTAATTTTGCAGCTGGGAAACGTTTTATATACCTTAATGTATTTCGTGTTGTTATAATTTCTGGCTATTCACCTTTAAAAGTATTGTAAGATATTTTGCGGAATAAAGTGAGAGATCTGGTCAAGGAATCAGGCCGGAACAACTTAAAACCTTTATTTACCGTCAGCATTGGTGACGATTACAAGACTTTTTTTGAAAGTTTTGACTTGATAGAGATGATTTGATAGGGCCATGAACCAGGCCTGGCGCAAAAGTTTTATATCTCAGATTTTAAAGTTAAATTAGTATAGTTATTCCCAGTTGTCATTATTGCTGAATTCAGTGGCTATCATGGTTTTTTTTGTCCATTAAAGGTGCGTAGGCGCTTAAGGAAAATCGTGTTTTTTTCTTAAAGCTCTCAATAATGAAATTATTTCTTATGATTATTATATAGAACGACTATAGAAAGTAAAAATATTGGTATTAGTATTAAAATAGTGCTAAAAAATATACATAAAAAACAGGTCAAACTAATAAAAGCGTGTTAGTGGCTTGTTTTATTTTAATCGGTATGAGTGCAACGACAAATCACGAGCAAATACTATATTAATATAGTTAATTAAACCTTTATCTATGCTTATATAAACGAATGAATAAATTGTTCGTTAGTCTCGATCGTTAAAACTCAAAAACGGCTTGACAGATTTGAATATTTTTTTGTTTTGTTTTGTTCGCTCTGATCCAGGGGGGATTAGAAGAAAAAATAATCGGTGTTCACGTAAAAAAAGCCAGATAAGCAACTATAATGGGCAAAGAAAACATGTTAGCCACTGAATTCAGCAATAATAACAACTGAGAATAACTAAGTAAGTATAATAATTTAACTTTAAAATCTGTGTTATAAAACTTGCGCCGGGCTTGAGTTATTTTTAGCCATTCCTTTGAAAGCTAATTATTTTTTGATATCAAAATATTTTATGTTAGTATTAAATTCCAACCAACACTTGCCACAGCCAACCCGCACTTGGCCAGCGTGGTGGGCTACGGCCTAAGCCCTCTCATCTTGAGGGGAGGCCCGTGCCCAGCAGTGGGACATAAACCAGGGCTGGTATTATTATTAGTATTAAAATTAAATATAATTTTAGAGTAGTCTTTTAATTTATCAACAGAATTACCTACCATTTACAGACAAAATTAAATGCTGACCCAGATCTGCGTGAAGATAAATACTCAGGCAGGTTTATTAGTATCATTAAAATAATGGTTTTCGTCTGGAGACATTTAAAATCCAATCCATTATCAACCCGTTATGCTGTGTTCAAAAAGGTATCTTCTTTTAGGCAAAACTATCATGAACCAGTTCTGCTATGCTCGTCTATTCTTTTAGGCCATCAGGCGGGTCATAAGTGTAAGGCTCACCTAGCTTTCATTTGTCTTAAAATTATTTGAACGGACGGAAGGTACAAAATAAAAATAACATTTATACAGCTAAAGCAATAATAATTCTACCGGTGCCTCACTAGCTTTGAAAACTGATCTCTCCAGATCCCAAAAGACAATGCACCTAATAAGACTACTTTTGCGGAATATATCGCGCTTTTTTTTACGTTTTACTTCGTTTCGAATGCTTTGCAGCGCCCATGGTCACGGGCAGGTTTTATTACAATGTGTACTATTCGCGTAAATAAAAGACAACATTACGCAAAAGACAATTTTGAATTAGGGCGGGTTCGGGTACCGCTGGCGGGACATCGAGTCTGGCTGGTAGTTGGCTCAGACAAATTTCTATTGTACGGCGGCGACTCCGAGGAGGACGGCGGCGTGGTTGCGACCCCCGTCCCCGTGAGCACCGTGTCAGGTTCCCGGGGGCTACAATGCGCCTCCCGGGGGCGGGCTCAAAGGCGCAGTGCAGATCCCACCGGAGAGCCCTGGGGTCCCCCCTTTCATGTGCCGATGCGACAGCCGCGGGGGTTTTAGTGGGTAAGAATCCCATATACCCCGGTCGAGCCCCACAGCTCCCGGAGATCTTTGGAAGATTTCCCAAAAAAAAGAAGGCAAATTTCTATTATACCGATCAAGTGCCGATAAACATCAGCAATATTGACATCTATCAGCTTTGATTAAGTAGCTGTAGGTATTAGCGACGATAGGCGATCGTCTTTTTACTAAGAAAACGTAGGGATACCTAATTGCAACCCCTGCCTTCTAAGAGGGAGGCTTATATCCAGCAACGTCATTCGAGTGATGATGATGATACTAGGTCACTAGATGCTAGGTTCAACTTACCGAACACAAGATACCTAATAAGCTAATCTATACATATAAAATTACTTGTCCTGACTGACTGACTGATTCATTAACGCACAGGCCAAACCGCTGGACCTAGAAAGCTGAAATTTGGACAGTAGGTTCTTCTTTTGTCGTAAGCATCCACTAAGAAAGGGTTTTTGAAAATTCCACTCGTGAAGGAGTAAATGGGGGGGGGGGGGGGGGGTAATGGTGGTGGAAAGAAAAATTGCGGGCGTTGCCGCAGGGAATTGCTAGTAACTAAATATGCCTCGGGTGTCAAGCGGCGTGTAGTATACCAGCACAGAAAAAAAAAGAATACGTTTTAAGTATATTTCGCTTCCCATAGGAACAAGCATTACGATTTTAAAAGTTAGGCTGTGGGCACAGCCAGTCCACTACTGTAGATCACGCTCACCAAACATTGCCAGTTCGTATGTCCTTGATCGACGGGCAATCACTCGGAAGGAAACTCCCGCATGAGGGGGTAAAGTTTATTATCACCCATTTTCCTTCGACCGCCTGTGTCCAGCAGTGGAAGTCTTCTGGCTGATATATTCTTCCATCCAAGCCTGCTTTACTACTATCTAGGATCGCAAACTAACGCTAGTTTATATTGATAAAAAAAATACAATACATTGTTTCATAGATACCATTTTAAATTTTAACCAGGTACGGTCGCGAAGATGAGGAAGTGATGGGCCTCAAGTTCTGCAACGAGGCGATCATGAGCCTAGCACAGATCTGGCCGGTGCACTGCAACCACGAGAGGGAACCGAACACACCACTCCAGGTAATATTAACAAGAGCTTACAGCATTTTTCTTTTCTTTTTCTCACAGCCTCTGTTTTGTCCCACTGTTGAGCTGTGGCCTCTCGTCAGGAATACCTCCTATTACTTTAGTTGTACTAGGTGGCAGGTTGCATGTTCAAGGTTGGCTCTAGACCTTCATGGAGTACAGCGGCGACTCCGAGGAGGATGGCGGCGGGGTTGCGTGCGACCCCCGTCGCCAGGAGAACTGTAACAAGGTCTCGGGAGGTAATAATGCTCCTCCCGGCGGCGGGCTCTAAGGCAAGGCACTGAAAGGATCTTATGTGCTGATGCGACAGCCCTGGGGGTTTTTGTGGGTAAGAATACTACGAAACTCCTGTTGACCTCCACAGGGTCCGATCCAGGTTTTAAAAAAGAAATAGTTTAGGTGGTTTATCAACATACTTCTTAAAGTAGGGTCAATTTAATAGATCACATTTGACATCTGTCAGTTTTTGTTCTGTCTGTTTCTTTTGTCATTATTACAATAAATAATTATGTAAGTAATCGTAGGTAATTGGAAAAAGTTAAGCAATTGTGCAACTTCGAAAAAAATACCTATTAATATTTTATGCCCGCCGTTTCAAGGTTGATGAAGTGTCAAATGAAATATGATCTATTAAATTGACCCTAATTGAATTGATAGTTTATACAAACTTCTACGTGTTGTTTTCTACGTCCTCAAGCCACAAACTTCATTGTTACTGTTTCAATATAACACAAACAGGAGTGTATTTTAATAAAACAAATAATATCCGTCTGCCGGAGTTTCCCCGGAACATTGCTTGGCTGAAATGAAACTTCCATTATTTATATGTACTGAGCGGAACGCCCCTGTGCCTTGGTTCCGAGGCAACTCGGGACCGCAAACATATTATTATTACTTAGATAATAATACTGCTGAAGGATCAACTATTATTAACGTCGTTCAATGTCATATTCAACCCTACCAATTGTCTTTGTCATTACTCCTGTGTTCTTACATTTATTGCTACGATTTTGCTTGTAAAGAAAAACAGGGTATACATATGTATAATACGTCAATCGACCTTTCTTTAAGGGGAATCGCTCGCAAGGTAACTTTGGGGGGACTGGTCCGACTATTATCCCTTTGGCTTTTTAGTTTGGTGTACTTTCGTCGTATTTTATTATTTTTTTCTGTCTTATTTGATCTTTTGAACGACAAGACACACTGTCGCTCTGATCTAATTGTAACATGACACACTGTTTAAAAAATAGTGAAAAAATGACAAGCCCGCTGAGTATCTTGCCGGATCTTCTCAGTTGAGGCCGCGTTGTGATCCGGTGGTAACTTCTTTTTTTTTAAATAAACATGATCTTTCAAAAGTGCTAGCGTTAAGCCTATTTGAAATAAACTATTTTTGAGTTTGAGTTTGAATAGGTCCCCGGGACCCTGTCGGGGTTCAACACCCTTAAACCCAACTGAGGCTGTCGCATCCGCACATAAGAGCTCTTATGCTCTCCGGTGGGATCTGTACTAGGTAGCGCTCAATGCCTTGCCTTTAGACCCACCACCGAAAGACGCATTGCAGCCCCCCAGTAACTTATCATGGTATTCACGGGGACGGGGGTTGAACTGTCTGAACGTGCTATCCGATACTCCCCGTACATAAATGTCCTTCATTTCGACTCCCTACCTAGTATTCTTACCCACAAAAACACCAAGTAGATCCCCCTCCAGTATATCGATGCCCTCCACCAAATTACAGTAAGTATAACCTAGACCGTTCCAGTCTATGTGACAAGCATTGGACTCTTATTAGCCGGTCGTTAATTTCATGTTCTCTTTCAAAGGATGCATTAATAAAACGACTGGGCTCCAACGCGTACCCGTTCCACTTGGAGCTGACTCCGCTAGCGCCCCCTAGCGTCCAACTGGTTCCTGCAAAGCAGTACCATGGGGCGCCCATCGGGACCTCCTATGACGTCAGAGCTTATACAGGTGAGTTGTTGTAACTAGGTGAAACTGTCTGTTTTTTTGGTCTTTTTTAGGCACAGGAAACCGGCCAATGATAAGCCTTACGCTGATAGCTTACGTATAAAGTTATATAGAGGTTACTTTAATTCACTGCTTTGATATTTTTAATACAAGTAAGATGCAGCATGCGGCCCGACTGATAGTAAGCAGTCGCCGCAACCTATGGATACTAGCAACACAAGAAGTCACTAGCGCATTGCCGAACCGAAAGACATTAAATATTAAGTCTTTTGTGTCCGGTAGTTCCACCAGCTACAGTCCCTTCACACCCATCAGTTTGTAAGGACAGCAATGTTTACACACTGCATCTGACCCTGCGGTGCACGAAGTACATTTACAAACTACGCTTTAGTTGTAGGAAAAGGTATATACCTACAGAATTGAGTGATGGCTGCTGCTCGAGTCAACTCGTGCGCGAGTGCTGCTTGGGGGGACTGGCCCGACTACTATCCCTTTGGCCTTTTAGTTTGTTGTAATTTTTGTCGTAATTTATTGTTTTCTTCTTTTCTCCCTTGCTTTATGTTTCGAACGGCAGGACACACTATCGCTAATGTCGATTCAATTGTAACAAAACAAACAATGTTTAAAAAAAAAGTGAAAAAATGACAAGCCCGCTGAGTTTCTTGCCGGATCTTCTCAGTTGAGGCCGCGTTGTGATCCGGTGGTAGCTTTAAAAAAAATGACCATTCAAAACTGCTAGCGTTAACCTATTTGAAATAAAGATTTTTGACTTTGACTTTGAATGGATACAGATGTAAAATACTATCGGACAGATGTGGACGGAGTCGTTACATCACTGATTTACATTTTATTTATACTATACGAGGAACGCAGGCTACAACTATAAATGTCCGCGAAGACCGTAAACTAAAAACAGGGCTCTATTGGGTTCGCGGATGAGCCAAAATTCTATTACTATTTAGCCAGATTTCTGTGCAAAATATCCACTATTTATGGCCGCTGTCTGTTTTTCGTTAAAAATCAAATAAACTATATAAAACTGCTAGTTTGTATTACACAATTTTTGTTTGAAAAGCAAATAAACATAAAACTGTAGGTTTCATTATCATGGTGCTAAAAATGTTCATAGTAGGTACCTGCGAAAATATTTCTGTTTGAAATATTATTAAATGTGTTGTACGAACCGTGCTTAGTCACGTAGTACACACATCAAAAGTGTCTAGGGATCAAGCATTTTTAAGCGGATTTCTTGAGATTGAGATGTGGCTTTGTAATAAATTTATGATTTTATAAATTTATATGGATCCTTTTTGGTGCATTTCATAATTTGAATCAGGAACTGTGAATCAAATTCGAGTAAAAGATGAAAATCAGCTGTCAATATTTTCCCTATAAAAACATACAACGCATTGAAGACATTATTAGTGCTACTGTTTCCCTACTACTGATTAAAACCAACGTTATTATGGAGCGGCGACGTCATTTAAGCAGGGAAGAAATGCTCAGAGCCGTGGGAATGATAGAAGCTGGTTCCCGGCAACGTACTGTGGCTTTAGCTCTGAATACAAGTCAGAGTGTTATCAGTCGACTTTGGACACGTTACCGAAGCACTGGTACCGTGGCTGAGCGCCATGGAGGACGGTATCGCTGCACCACACGGAGACAAGACCGATATATTCAAATCTTAACTCGAAGAGTTCCAACAATAACTGCCATGATGTTAGCCGTGAGGCTTCATCACTCTTCAGGGAACTTAATTAGCGACCAAACAGTCAGAAACCGCTTGCATGAAGTGAACCTTCATTCCCGAAGACCGCTACGGGTACCACCTATAGCAATGCACAATCGTAGGATTCGATATCAATGGGCTCTTGAACACAGAAATTGGGCAGAAGAACAATGGCGTTTCGTGTGCTTTTCTGATGAGTCTCGTTTTGGTATGAGACCGGATACAAGACGTATACGACACTGGAGAACCCCTGGACGCCAACAGCGATTAAAATCCTGCCAGGAAGTCCATCCTTATAGTGGTGGAACCATCATGGTATGGGCGGGTATTTGGATC
This sequence comes from Furcula furcula, assembly GCA_911728495.1. Lineage (NCBI taxonomy): Eukaryota > Metazoa > Arthropoda > Insecta > Lepidoptera > Notodontidae > Furcula > Furcula furcula. The sequence continues at coordinate 6,165,657 of OU452243.1, forward strand.
GGCGGAAGAACTGAGTTGATTTGGATCAGAGGCAACCTCAACGCTCAAATTTATGCTGAGACGATTGTATCAGACGTCATCGTTCCTCTACAAGTGCAAATCGGTCCCTTATTTCAGTTAATGCATGATAATGCACGACCGCACACCGCAAGAGTTGTAAGACAGACTCTCGCCGCAGCTAACATCAATGTCCTGCCCTGGCCTGCTCAGTCGCCAGACTTGAACCCGATTGAGCATGCATGGGATATGCTACAGAGAAGAGCTCTGCCGAATATGGAGGGTATCCAGTCGCAAGAAGACCTTTTTTTGTTGTTGCAACGAACATGGGCGGCCATTCCACAGCGTGATTTGGATGAACTCATTTTGAGTATGCCAAACCGATGTTCTTGTGTTGTTAGTGTTCGCGGTAGAAACACGGATTATTAATTGTTTAAGTTACCCAATAAAATTTTAAAGAAAACTGTTATTTCAGTCTTTTTTTCGAACTTTTGTGTTAGTGGTTCAAATGTCAAAAATCCCTTTATTAGGAAAATGGCAAATTTCTTTATTAATGCAAAGGTGACTTGGTTTATCGTTACTGTGACAAACGAAAACACTTTATTTGATGAATCCTTAAAGAAAATTTTAATTAATATCAATCAGGAGAAAAGTTATTGCAAAAATATATGTTGATCCCTAGACACTTTTGATGTGTGTAGTAGTACCACGTAAACCTAATGTAAATATACATTTATTATTTATTTTATTTTATTATTCAATTTACTCCATTACATGCGTTTTCCACTATTAAAACTATATAGCTCAAACCTCAATGGGTTTATCTGCATGTAGTCATTCGTCCAATGTTTGTGTTTAGCATACCAAAGAGCTGTAACACATCATAGCTCTTTCAATTCACCTCAATTCACACCCACTCCCCTCTTTCTTGGTTGAGAGGAGTGATGGCTGCTGCTCGAGTCAACTATTGCGCGGGTGCTGCTTGAGGGGACTGGTGCGACTACTATCCCTTTGGCATTTTAGTTTGTTGTATTTTCGTCGTATTTTTTATTTTATTTGATCTTTTGAATGGCAGGACACGCTGTCGCTGGTGCTGATCTAATTGTAACAATACAAACTTTGTTTAAAAAAATAAATGTGAAAAAATGACAAGCCCGCTGAGTTTCTTGCCGGATCTTCTCAGTTGAGGCCGCGTTATGATCCGGTGGTAGCTTTTAAAACATTGACCGTTCAAAAGTGTTAGCCTATTTGAAAAAAAAATTGAATTCATGTCCTAATGGACATGAATACACAAACACACTTAAACTTCAGTAAAATCAATAAATTACATTTTACTTTTTTTTTCACATTGGGCAGCCTTATTGCTAGCTGTAATCTCTTCCAGACAACCCTTGGAAGAATTAAAATGAGAATTAGCAAGGGTAGTGTAATTCGGGTAAGAATAGCACCCTCCCATCTCCACCCGTTGGGTGTCTGTAAGAGAAGAATAACGGCAAACAAGAAGACGGGCAGCAGCAACTTTCTATTGGATTACCTTACCTACCATTTATACTGCGATTCCCAAGACATCTACCTAGCTTTATAGATTAATAATAATAATTGGGACAATCAAAGAGATATCGGTAACTATAGGCCAATAAGTTTGCTACCAAGCCTTTATAAACTGTTTTCTTCTATTATAAATACCAGATTAAGTCCTGCGTTAGAAGCAAAGCAACCTGTAGAGCAAGCTGGTTTCAGAGTAGGATTTTCTACTCTTGATCACATCCATACGTTGGAATTAATCATAGAAAAGTACCAAGAACGACGAAGACCCCTATACATTGCATTTATTGATTACAAAAAAGCCTTCGATACATTGTCACATAAAAGGATATGGGAAGACTTAAAAAAACAGGGAGTTGATGATACACATATTCAGGTGATCAAAAGTGTTAACGAGTAGAGTCAAATTAGAAACCCTCGGCCCAAGCTTTGCAGTCAAAAGGGGGGTAAGATAAGGTGATCCACTATCGCCAAAAATATTTATCGCTATCCTAGAATCCATCATTGGCGAGCTGGACTGGAAGGATTCAGGACTTAATATACATGGAAAATACTTAAGCCATCTAAGATTCGCCGATGATCTGGTGTTGTTGTCAGAAACAAGCTCTCTGCTCCAGCTTATGATCGAATCACTACATTTAGCTAGCGAAAAAAAGCGCAGGTAGGTTTGGAAATGAATCTTACAAAGACGATGGTGATGCCAAACACATGGAGAAATCCTATAAACGTAAATAATAAACCACTGGAATATACAGATTACTACATCTATCTGGGTAAAAGAATTAGTTATGAAAAAAATAACAATGAATTCGAAATAGAAAGAAGAGTACAAAATACATGGAATAAATACTGGAGCCTAAAAGAAATTTTTAAAAATAACATATCAACACAAATAAAAACAAAAGTCATGAACTCCAGTCTCCTGCCATGCTTGACTTATGGTTGCCAGACTTGGAAGTTCACCGCCAAAACAAAAAAAAGATCATCACTTGCCAACGAGGATTGGAGCGCAGTATGCTCAATAAAAAGAAAATAGAAAAAATTCGACATACCACAATAAGAGGCATAACAAAAGCAACTGATGCTCTAAGATACGCGCAGAAGCTAAAGTGGAAATGGGCAGGACATGTTGCAAGACTTACGGACCACAGATGGACCGTGAGAGCAACACAATGGAGCGGCCCACCCGGAAACCGGGGTATAGGAAGACCTGTGACACGCTGGGACGACGAAATCAAGAGAACAGCCGGCTCTCACTGGATCCAAGTAGCACAAGACAGAGACAAATGGAACTCTTTGGAGGAGGCCTTTACCCGTTTTTAGGGGTTCTTGCAGATAAATAATTAAGATTTTCACATTAATAAAACTAAATTATTAATTCTATATTGCAAAACATACTTACTCATTTATTTACTTAGTTATACATATAAAAAAAACCAGCATCATCATAAAATATTTTATAAGGTACTACTTACTATGTAAAATAATTCTGTAGGAAATAAAAGGCTTTTTTTAAATTTTATTTATTTTATTAATTGGGACAATTCACACACGGTCATCTGATCCCAAACTAGGCAGAGCCTGTACTATGGAAACCAGACAACTGGTACTAATACATCATTTTTTTTTGTAAATACATACTTAAATACATAAATAACACCCATACACTTGGTGGGAATCGAACCCACGACCCATCGGTTAGCGGACAGGGTGTCTAACCACTAGACCAACGGGCCCGTCAAAACATGGCTATGGCAACCCCGCTCTTTTAGAGGAAGGCCTTTTGAAGGTGGACATGTATGAAACATTTGTATGGTTTGTGATTGTGTCACTAAGACAAACAACTATTCAACAGCGGAAAGTCCTGATGAGAAGGTGTCCCGTCGGAATACTGTGCGCATGGGCATCCGAGTACTCCAAGGTCCTGGGAGGATAGCTCCTCCGCCTGTGCTGCCTCCTAACTCACCACATCAGCGCACCTTCAGCGCCCTTGCACACCACAACGTGCTCAGGTAAGGACCTAGGCAGTAAGCAGCACAATCGCTATTATCATCATGGTCAATCTCTTTAACAGTAGGTACTTACTCTATTTGTCCTTTTACTGCCGGTCCCAATATCCTATCGATCCCTTACTATAAGTTAAAATAGTTACCACGATAGCTATTATGACATATTTCCGTTTTCGTTTCGTATTCCGTTTGAATAAACAAAGACAGATAAGAAATATCTCCCTTTACTATTATTGATTGATCTATCTTTCCGTGGTCCCACCGTGTCATAATAGCTATCAATGGTAAGTATTTTAACTTATAGCAAGGGATCGATAGGATATTGGGACCGGCAATGCTAAATCTGTCCTTCGGTCAGCATGTTGCTTATAAGTCTTGCCCGTCTCGTCGAAAGGGCGTATGACAAACAACAAAATTAAAATAAATGCATTTTTCTTTGTCGTAAGAAGTAAACTTATGAAGTAACTAAAAGTATGAAGTTCGGTGCTAAGGTTTGGCAGCAATGTTTGACTGTGCTATCAGTTTAATTTATTTCATCATCACCATCATCAGCAGCAGCCAATAGACGTCCACTGCTAAACAAAGGCCTCTCGCTTAAAAGGGAGGGGTTGCCATAATCCCCACCCTTGGCAGGCGCCTTGGGGATCGCAGTATAGGTGGTAGGTAAGCCAATAGAAAGACGCTGCTGCCCGTCTTCTTGTTTTCCCTTAGTCGCCTCTTACGAACACTCAATGGGAGGATATCATCATAATCATCATCATCAGCCGGAAGACGTCCACTGCTGAACATAGGCCTCCCCCTTAGAACGCCACAATGAACGACAATTGCATCCACCGGTTACCTGCGACGCGCAAAATGTCGTCTGTCCACCTAGTGGGAGGCCTGCCAACGCTGCGTCTTCCGGTTCGTGGTCGCCACTCGAGAACCTTTCTTCCCCAACGGTTATCGGTTCTTCGAGCGATGTGGCCTGCCCATTGCCACTTCAACTTGTAGATTCTGAGAGCTATGTCGGTGACCTTAGTTCTTCGGCGAATCTCCACATTTCGGATTCTGTCGCGCAAAGAAACTCCGAGCATAGCTCTCTCCATGGCTCGTTGTGTGACTCTGAACTTTTCTAAAAGGCCAGCCGTTAGAGACCACGTCTCAGTACCATATGTCATCACTGGCAACACACACTGGTTAAAAACCTTCGTCTTCAGGCACTGCGGTATTTTGGACGAGAAGATATCGTGTAGTTTCCCGACCGCTGCCCATCCGAGTTGGATTCTTCGGGCGACCTCTTTGTCAAAGTTGGACCGACCTAACGGACAGTTTGTCCTAGGTATACGTAGTGGTCAACAACTTCGAGAGTATCGTTCCCAACAACTACCGGTACGGGTGCAACATGGACATCAGACATGATCTTCGTCTTGTCCATGTTCATTTTAAGACCCACCTGTTGGGAAACGCTACTGAGGTCGCTGAGCATCGTATTGAGGTCCTCCAGCGACTCTGCCATAATGACTATATCGTCGGCAAAACGAAGGTGAGTGATGTATTCGCCATTGATGTTGATGCCGAATCCGTACCAGTCCAAGAGCTTGAAAACGTCCTCCAATGCATTTGAGAACAGTTTCGGAGAAATAACGTCTCCCTGTCTCACACCTCGCTGCAATGGGATTGGTTTCGTGCTCTCTTCCTGTAGTCGGATCGACATGGTGGCGTTGCTGTACAAACACTTCAACACTTCGATGTACCTATAGTCAATGTGGCACCGCTGGAGGGACTGCAATACCGCCCAGGTCTCGATTGAATCGAAGGCTTTTTCGTAGTCCACAAACGCTAGACATAATGGCCGATTATACTCCTCGGTCTTCTGTATAATCTGACGGAGCGTATGTATGTGGTCTACGGTGCTAAAGCCTTTTCGGAACCCGGCTTGTTCGGGAGGCTGAAAGTCATCAAACCTGCGTTCGAGACGGTTTGTAATGACTCTCGAAAACAGCTTGTATACATGGTTCAGGAGTGAGATGGGTCTATAATTCTTCAATAAAGTGTTATCACCTTTTTTGAAGAAGAGAACCACCACACTCCCGTGCCATGCTTCTGGCGTAGTACCCTCGAGTAAGACGGAATTAAATAACTTCTGGAGGACTAAAAGTACCGGTTTTCCACCCGCTCTCAGAAGTTCAGATGGGAGGATATGGGAGCGTGATATTCTTACCCGGACACCCCACTGGTTTACTTATCAATATTACTCAGTGGGTAATAAAGCGGGTTTCAGACTACGCTATACTATTGAGCTATATAGTATAACAAAGAAGGACATAATGCTATACTATAAAGCATGGCGTTCACATTACGCGATATTATCGCAAGCATGTATTGTATATCGCTCGTTTCGCTTGCGGGACGGCCCCCCGGCCGTTCCGTTAGCGAAACGAGCGCCCGAATCACGCCTTTTCTTCCTCCTTCACGGGGGTGAAGGAGGAAGAAAATGAGGCCGCACGATATAGCACGGCATGAACTCAGCACATCGCACCAATTTATAGCGTATAGTAAGCCAATAATATATAGTACAGTACAGTGTGAACGTGACCATAACAATGTATGGTGCGCGATATTGTTGTGCTATGAGCTATATACTGTATGCTATTATATTATAGCGTAGTCTGAAAGCAGCAAGTATTTTATTTATAGCTCACTTTTATGTTTTTTTTAAACCATTTTACTTTTTCTTTTGTGAATTAATAAATAGCCAATTAAAAACTCAAAACCGCGCCCTTTTTTATCCGACTTCAAAAAAGGAGGAGGTTCTCAATTCGTCTGTATATATATTTTTTTTTTCTATGTATGTTCGCGCATAACTCAGGCAATTATAAACCGATTTGAAAAATTCTTTCTTTCATCCATTCTTTAATCCGTTAATTGGGTCCCATAAAAAAAATATTGCTTAGTAATAAGTAGTTCCTGAAAAAACAAGAATGTTGACTGCGCAGGAAAGTTGCAAGAAAGCCTATATAGATGACTTTATGGTGCTTTTTAAGGACAAAAATAGTCATAACTCTGGCAAATATTTACCAATTTCAATGATTTTTTTTTTATTCGAAAGAAGAAACCACTGTAATGAACCTGTACGAATTTTATCACAACCGGATAAGAACTTCCTGGAGGACCATGAATGATATGGAGGAATTTATCTGGTAAAAACCATAAAACTGATACATACATACATCCTTTACATTTCTCTGACAAATATGAACCGATTTCGATGATTCTTTTTTTATTCGAGAGAGACTACTATGATGATTCCATGCAAATTTCATTACGATCGGATAAAATGTTTCTGAGTTTCTGAAGAAACATGAATTATGTAAAAGTATGTAGAAGATAATGTGAAATCATAATGACGTCATAACCTACCTAGATCATTTTACCGTCTTCGATGGTTCAATCTTTATGTATGAACATATCACTAAAAAGTATAAAATAAAATATATTTAAAAAACCGACTTCAATAACACTAAAAAGTATAAAATAATTTAAATATTATAGAATGGTTGCCAAATATACACAGCAGGTACGCTAACACCAACTTCCTTAATATTTAAATTATTTTATACTTTTTAGTGTTATTGAAGTCGGTTCAATTTTTTTTAAAAATATTTTATTGAAGTTCGGTTTTAAATTTTTCTAAAAAACAAGTAGTCATTCTTCTTTCTCTTCTTTAAATTTACGCGTACTTGAGAAGCAATAACAGCTTAGTGGGCGAGCGCTTGCCTTTGGAAACAAGGTCACACAAGGTTCAAACCCCGGCTTAGCCTCTGATTTATTTAATTTATCATGTGCAAATCGTCTTTGGCCGATTGTTACCAGCTTTCAATGAAGGAAAACGTCGGGAGGAAACCTGCATGTCTGAGAAAGCCTAACTAGCTTTCGAATGACGTGTGAAGTCCGCCAACCTGCACTTGCCGTGGTGGACTATGACGATGGGGATTGGTGGCTAAGCCACAGAATACATAATAGTACTACGGCTAAGCCCCTTCATCTTGAGGGGAGGCCCGTGCCCAACAGTGGGATAACAAGGGCTGGTAAAATAAAACATTACTCTTAACGAACGTCAGAAAAACATTCCCGATATTGATACGACCTACTTAAAGGTTTTTACATCGTGCTAGTGGCGATTCGGATCTACGTAAATAGGGACCGATCGTTCCACCGTGAATAATCACATCATTCCACTTCGTGGGGCGCACGTCGATACAGCCTCCTACACTGTCGGATAATCCGACCTTCCATAATAGTGTCAACGGAAATTGCTTGAGGATAACGGAAGTTTTTCCTTTTATCCAAGATGCAGTTAGAAATCTAAATCTATCTGTGAAGTATTCTTCACTTGTGGCGAAGCGGTGCAGCGCGTAAGGGGTTGTTCTTCTTGCTAAGATATGTCGTTGTATTTATGTCTGAGGGGCTTTATCAACTTTTAGAAGCCGAATTGCCCCTTACATCTTTTTTTGCCAATTGGGTTTTTCACCAAATAAATTACTGTCTTTGCAACCGGTTGGCAAAGATCTTAGTTTTGGCAAGAAGTAACCAGTCACGCAATAGTAACATTGCTGAAGTTATTACAGCCATCGAAAACGCTCACTCAAAATTAGTGTAATCCCTTAACTGCAACGCCATTTATCATCAGATGGGATAAAGGATTGAGTAAAAAAGCTAACAAAAATCAACAGAACACAATTTTAAAAATAATCTCACACTACTAACCGCGTGAAAAATAACGTATATGTAAACAAAGATAATTTAAAGACGTGCTTATATTTACTGATCCGTTACCTTTCGTCTGCTCGACGTAATAAAGCAAAATTGGTTTGAACTAAAATAGTACAGTTTATCTTACACAATATATGCTAAAAAATTTCGCACGTAATTACTTTTGCAAACCTTGAAAGCTCAGAATTACACGATGGGTGTATTGTACGCTGAATTAGCTAACAAAATGCCATCGCATGCTGTAACGTTGTAAAGCTTTGGCAAGCAATAACATTTGTATAATTTAGAAATTGAAACTCTTTCTTAAATTAATCAAAAAATAGAATTTATTTCTCCTTTTGTCTTTTTACTTCGTTTAATTTAATTTATTTACTAATTTTATCCGAAATATCAATTTACTTGATGCACTCTACATTAAAAAGCTGTAACAGCTCAGTGGGCGAGCGCTTGCCTTGGAAACAAGGTGCGCATATTCGAACCCCGGCTCGCACCTCTGATTTCTTTAATTAATCATGTGCGAATCGTCTTTGTGCGATTGTTACTAGCTTTCGGTGAAGGAAAACATCGTGAGGAAACCTACATGTCTGAGAAAGCCTAACTAGCTTTTGAATGACGTGTGAAGTCCGCCAACCCGCACTTGGCCAGCGTGGTGGACTATGGCCTAAGCCCCTTCATCTTGAAGGGAGGCCCGTGCCCAGCAGTGGGGCATTAACAAGGGCTGGTATTATTATTATTATTACTCTACATTTATTAGTGTTTACAGAATAGCACTAAAGATACGTTCTAGTTATTTATATATCCTAAAACACTATGTTTCCTACAAAAATAATAAGGTGAAAACCGCGATAAAAGCATTTTTTTATAGTTTCCGACAAGGGAAACACGGTTGAAACTCATAGCTTTGATGTAAATACGTTCTCAAAGTGAAATCGCTTTGTCAGAAGACTTCTGAAGTGATTTCCGTCAATTTCGTTGTCTGTAACTGACACATATCGATAAATATTAATATTATATGCCTACACAAAAGTATTCGTGGGATTTAGATATAAATATTCATTGATGGATTTTATGGCAATATTTTTGCAAGCACAATGATTACAAGATAGCTAACGTATGTGAGTTATTAAACAGTAATTTTTTTATAACATATATTTTATCTAGACATAGGACATAGCTCTCAAAATCTGCAAGTGGAAATAGCACTGCGCTCGAAGAACCGATAATCGATGGGGAAGTGGCGACCACTAACCGAAAGTCGCAGCGTAGGCAAACTTCCCACTAATTGGACTGACGGCACTGTGCGAATCGCAGACAACCGGTGGATACAAATAGCCATTTGTCGTTTGTTGTAGCGTTCCTCGGGGGCCAGCTAAACAAAGGCTTTAGAAGGGAGGGATTGAAATAATCCCCACGTTTGGCAGGCGTTTTGGGGATCGCAGTGTGGGTGTTAGGTAATCCAATAGAAAGACGCTGCTGTCCTTCTTTTAGTTTTCCCTTAGTCGCCTTTTACGGACACCCAACGGGTGGAGATGGGAGGGTGCTATTCTTACCCGGATGGCAACGGGAAAAGCCAATATTGAGTATAAAAAAAAAATCTAGATTATATTTTCCATACGCGGTTTAAAAACAGCTAACAATTAAACAATGTCATCATCATCATCATCACCAGCCGGAAGACGTCCACACAATGCCACAATGAACGACAATTGGCTATTTGCATCCACCGGTTACATTACAATGTCATCATTATTTTATTATACTGAGTTCTAACATTGAAGCACCTTTAACTGTAAAATGGAATTGGATTGGATTGGAAAAAATAATACTTAAGTCGGCGCCGTCAGCTATGAACCGGTGCTGTTCATCTGTTAAAAATAATAAGATCAATCCTGTTAATATATCCTTCACATATCCAAGTTTTTGTTTAACTATTAGGGGTAACCTGACGGTAATATGGTTCAATCTGACGGCAATATGGTTCAATATAACGTGAACGCCGGAACGTGCCCTCGCGCTTCATGCTCTTAATATTAGGGGATATAGCAGCTCACCTGCGCGCATATAATGCATTATATATTCTGAACGTGATATAATATTTCTCTCTGTAACATAGAAATGAAACTAATTTTAAGGATTATATCGCGGTTTATTTTTGATTTTAATTTCCCGACGTTTTGAATACTTTACAGTATTCATGGTCACGGACGGACTGAGGTGGTAGCTGTCCATATGTCATAGTTGTCTTAGGGTACCCTCAGGTCTTCTAATTATTATTGTTAGTCCGATCTACGCAGAAAGAGCTTACAGTATCTTAAGGTCTTGCAGTGGAATGCTTGTCTTTGGATTTGACTATGTTTATCACGGGATCCCAAGCTGGTGGTAGCACCCAGCCATCTTATCTATTGAAATTTGGATGCTTTTTAATTTCAATAGCCTCACGAATCATCCTTGGTAGGTAGCGCTGTTCTTTTGCGAGGATTTGTGGTTTGTCAAATCTAATATAATGGCGGGTGCGATCCTGAACATGTTCACAGACTGCAGACTTCGTATAGCGTCGATGTTTAACGTCAGCTATATGTTCTTTTACACGGGTTTTTACTGATCTTTTTGTTTGCCCGATGTATGAGAGCCCACAGTCACAATCCAGTTTGTATACTCCTGCATCTTGTAGAGGTATATGGCACTTGACTGATGGTAAAAACTGACTAGTCAGTTTTTGGCACTTGACTGATGGTAAAAACTGACTATATACCTCTACAAGATGCAGGAGTATACAAACTGGATTGTGACTGTGGGCTCTCATACATCGGGCAAACAAAAAGATCAGTAAAAACCCGTGTGATTAAAATCAAAAATAAACCGCGATATAATCCGTAAAATTAGTTTCATTTCAATGTGTAATATTCGCGTAAATATCAGAAATCATTCTGTAACATAGGTAAAACATAATATGTATTCTTCGGGGTGTAAAAATGTAAATTACTTATTTGATAACTGAAAACCTAAATTTAGTATCAATATGCAATAAGGTTCTCGGGTTATTTCCTTTTAAATAATTAATAATGTCCTCCTGACCGATACGGCCACAGCGGCCAAACTTTCACAAGATCAGCCATCATCGCGGGAGATATCATAGAACCTAAATATTTGCGCATACACAAGTGCACTCTTTCTTCCTTCACTCTCATAATCCGATTCAGATCTGATGTCATTTACCACAGAACCAACATGCTTTTTCGGATCATCAGTCTTACATAATAGACCATTAGATGATCGGCCTTTATTGCCCTTGCCTTTAGAACCCGGAACCCTGTCGCCCCCAGGTCAACCAGATCATCTTTACGTTCAATAATATCTCTACACATTATACAGGAAACAGAGGTCATTTCGGCAATTTTTTAATACAAAATGGGTAAATAACTCTCTGAATCGCGAGTAAACAAACTAGAAATAAGTTTAAGGTCCCAAGTGTTTACTAACCTAGTTTGTTATATTAAAAACAATACTAACAATATTTATTTACGACTGGTTTGTTTGCCGCAAAGTAATTTAATTTTGTTTACCGCTCCTAAGGAATCGACGCAAATAACAAAAGCCCTTGTAAGTTTAACTACTAACTCGGGTTTTCAAACAAGAGAATTAGTATGAAATATTTAAATTCTTGTTATTTTAATCCATCAAAGTACTGCTTAATATTTGTAACTGCTTATTTATACCTTGTTTAGGTATATGTAGTAGCTGAAAGCTCTCACGATTTTCTGTATCTATTTTTTGCTTGTGACTATTAATTTATTTTTCATCATCATCATCATCTCACCAGCCGGAATATGTCCACTGCTGAACATAGGCCTCCTTATTTATTTTAATTTTAATGTTTTTGGCTATTTTAACATCCTTTGCCAAATCATTGTAGTTATGACACCCAAACATCCCGTAAAATTCAATAGATACCTACACCAAATACACGTCTTCCTATTCTTTATTCTTTCTATAATTTATTATATTAACACCTTCAGTGCGGAACAGGCCCATATCGGCCTGCCGCGGTACTTCGGCTGGTGCGGTCGAAGAAAACTATGTCCCTCTCGCCTGTGCGGAACGATTATCTATCTCATGTGTTTGTAAGAGTTCGACAGAAACAAATATACATTTGAACTTGTCATCTAAGGAAGTTGGATTCAAGGTTATTCTAACAGTACAAAAAAAATTGTATACATCATGTTTTCGCAATGTTATATCCTATCCTAGTTATAACCTATACTGCGATCGACCCCAAGACACCTGCCAAGCGTGGACGTTTGTTCAGCAGTCGACGTTTCTCGGCTGCTGATTGATGATGATGATGACCGAACATCGTAATATTCTTATTATTCTAAGGTAATATTCATAATCCTAAGCACAGTCTGTAGTCTGGCATTCAAGTCTATAAGTGACACATAAACTAACTGAAACAAATAAAACTAATAACAAAACTAATTATTAATAACTAATTGTAGCCTCCGTGGCGCAGTGGGAAACCGCTTGCTTTGTAAACCGGAGGTCGCGGGTTCGACTCCTGCGGGGAGCAACAAATTTGTATAGTTGTTCCTTACTGGCTAGGACAATGCAGGCCGATCACCTGATTGTCTGTAAAGTAAGATGATACATGCGTCAGATGGGCATGTAAAAAGTCGGTCCTGCGCCTAACCTCTCCCCGGTCGTGTCGGTCTCCCGTCCCATCGGATTATGAGAGGTATAAAGAAAGAGAGAGTGCACTTGTGTCTCCGAAAACACATGTGCACTATAATATCTCCTGCGTACATGGTTGATCTTGTGAAAGAAGTGGCCGCTGTGGTTGTATCGGCCGGGAGGACATTATTATTAACTGAAACAAATATACAGATTTTGCATTTCATAACAATAACAAAATGTTGAAATGTCCATACATCTTTGTATCTGAGAAGTTATTCGTTTTACTTCGTGTGCACGCGCTCTGTAAATAACATATTTTTTTGAAGTGAAACTTCTGAGTGGGTGAGTGAGTGAGTGGGCGAGTGGGCGATTGGGCGAGTGGGCGATTGGTCGAGTGGGCGATTGGGCAAGTGGGCGAGTGGGCGATTGGGCGAGTGGGCGATTGGGCGAGTGGGTGAGTGGGCGAGTGGGCGAGTGGGCGAGCGGGAGAGTGGGCGAGTGGGTGAGTGGGTGAGTGAGTGGGTGAGTGAGTGGGTGAGTGATCGGGTGAGTGGGTGAATGGGTGAGTTAGTGGGTGGGTGAGTGGGTGAGTTAGTGGGTGAGTGGGCGATTGGGCGAGTGGGCGATTGGGCGAGTGGGCGAGTGGGCGAGTGGGTGAGTGGGTGAGTGAGCGGGTGAGTGAGTGGGTGAGTGAGCGGGTGAGTGAGTGGGTGAGTTAGTGGGTGGGTGAGTGGGTGAGTTAGTGGGTGAGTGGGTGAGTGAGTGGGTGAGTGAGCGGGTGAGTGAGTGGGTGAGTGAGCGGGTGAGTGAGTGGGTGAGTTAGTGGGTGGGTGAGTGGGTGAGTTAGTGGGTGAGTGGGTGAGTGAGTGGGTGAGTGGGTGAGTGAGTGAGTGAGTGACTGGCTGACCGGTGTCGTACGGTGTCGTAAAGTGTCGTACAATACAGAGCGAGAGTGAAGTTTCACTTCTTCCGCGCGGAGGGACTCCACGCACGCTCATTTTTTATTATTATAAGTACCTACCTAGATCTCCAGTCTTATTTCCCAGCTGCTAAAATTCTCTGAATAGTAACCCTATTAGCTAGCCTATTGTGCCCCATAAATTTTTAGATACCGGATACCGGGTATATCTTGGACATAAACATGATTTGGAAAAAAACACTTGTAAGAATTTCTACTATATTTTTTAACCGACTTCAAAAAAGGAGGTTCTGTATTCGACGCGTATGTATGTAATATTAATAGAAATGCGTAATATTCATATATGTTAGTCTATGTGGGCTTCTAAACAAATTTACCAAATTTCACGAGTGTATGTATGTATGTATCTAGGTTTGTCCGCGGATTTCTCAGAAACTAAAAGTCCGATTTCGAAAATTCTTTTTGCAATAGTTAGAGTATTTTTCAACTTAGGGTAGAGTACAAGTTTCATCAAAATCGGTCCAGTTGTTTAAGAGATATAAACTTCTTATGTTTTCAGTAAGTTACTGTAATGTAGACGTTCGAGTTGCGTGATAGTGCTGATACCTATCTTGGTAAAATAAGTCACTAAAAAGTGTTAAATAAACTATTTTAAAAAAAAAACCGACTTCAAAGTAAATTATCTAAAAAGCATAAAACAACGAAAATATTATTGAAGTTGGTGCAGAATATACACAGCAGGTACGCTAACACCAACTTCAATAATATTTTCGTTATTTTATGCTTTTTAGATAATTTACTTTGAAGTCGGTTTTTTTTTTTTTTTAAATAGTTTTGTTACCAATAATAGGTTCTCATAATACATACATAATTTATTAACTAACATACTTAAGTAATGCTTATGGGTGACGTCATCGTAGCACACCCGCAACTTTGTCTGCATCGCAGGAAATGTTATTTCCGGCAGCAGCCATATTGAAAAGGCTCGACGTTAGAACATAAAAGCTTTAAATGGAGTGAAATTACCTTTACGTGGGTGACTTTGTAGCGCTTATTCAATTTATATTGGTGCCTTTGTAAAATGGTTGATGTTCATAGACGATCAACCAATAGTAAAAGGAAGCTCTCAAACTGCAGTGAGTACTAATTAATTCCATATTACACGTGTACCTACGTCATTTACCCGATTTGCCCTCGTTGGTAAAAATCATTAGCTCGATGCTTGAGTTTTTAAAAATCAACTTGTTGTTTTCCTCAACTATACTCACTAGAGTTATTATCACATATATGACAACATCGATATAATATTTAAACTAGATTTGGTGTCACGGTCCAGAAAGTGGTAGTGAGAAATAGCGCACTTGTGTCGCTATTTCTTTACAAGCCACAGCCTGACAAAATTATTTTTGCCGATAGGAGTGTCGCTACTGTCTATATGAAACTGTCAAACTACAATTCATTATCATTATAAAATCTTTAGTTTACGTTTCCGCCACCAGCACAGATAAGTTTGCAACCTCCGCGACCACATTTTAGATGTCATTTTGTTCGTGAATGTTTATCTAGTTCATATATTATATCGATGTATGACAACAATAAAAAAATACTAATGTTAAATCTCAGTGTTGAATAACTGAATTGGATCCACAATCATAGCTTTAGCCGTAATTTTTATTAAAAAGCATGTCTATAAAAGACAGCAAATTGATCTAAAATCATTATGGGTATTAGTTCATCGCGGGGTGCCGGGTTAGAATTGTATCCCCCCATCTCTTCCCGTTGGGTGTCGTCAGCGAGAACAGGAAGACGGGCAGCAGCGTCCTTCTTTTGAATTTATCTGTCACATATACTGCGATCCCCAAGCCGCCTGCCAAGCGTGGGGATTATGGCAGTAGTCCGGTTGTTAGTCCGGTTGACCGAACTAGTGCAACTTTTCAGTAGCAGTAGTTCGGTTGAAATATATCACCGGACTACTGATACTCTTTAGTAGCAGTAGTCCGGTTGTTAGTCCGGTTGATTGGACTAGTGCAACTTTTCAGTAGCAGTAGTTCGGTTGAACAGTAGTGGACGGGTTTTCGGCTGCTGATGATTAGTTCACAGTCGGAGCGCTTGGATCAGTGCGGTTGGGAAAGTACCCCCCATCTAATAGAAGATCATAGCTGAATATGGTCACCTTTGAGGGGTGTTGTGTTTGGGGGCAGTAGTTTCTGTAGTATGTAAGGTTGCCAATACTCCGGTTACTCCACTACAGGCCAAGAGATCAATGTTCTTCCCTTTTACTGCCAGCAAATTCCATTTCATTATGTTATTGCAAGTTTACTTCCAGTTGGTAATTGCACTTTCTATAATGGATCATACTCATAGTATCGCGATCTATGATCCAGGTCCATGAGCGCTATAAGATACCTAAGTAAAAAACTTACTTTCAGATTGTAAAATATTTAAATTAGAATCTTAAGTACAAATCAAGGTTAATGTATGAAAGCAAAAATTTTTTAGAATTTTACAGAAACCTTCAAATTATAGCATCTTTTAGAATCACAGTAAAGGTTGTAGCGAAAGAACTCTTGTAGCGTAACAACTGAAATGACAGAGATTTTAACTAAGTTATTTTCGCAAATCGCTTGGAGCAATGTGAAAGGGTTGGGAGTCGGGAAAAAGGATAACTACATACAATAAAGTAAAATATCGGGGTAACTATATTATTTCGACGACCCTGATATAGCCGGACAAGGTGGATATTTAATTTTCTTTGAAGATTATATCCTACGCTAATTTAAACATAATAAAACGAAAGACTGCTCAGCGAGCCAGAAAAGGGTTAAGGCTTTAAGGATGTAAATTCTCACACCATTGAAAGCCAAGGGTCAGTTGGTATTCACCTACTGGCCAGTGGCTCCTTAATTTCTGGCTCGAGAAATTTTAGTAAATTAAAATAAATAAAAGTGATTTTAGACCAGTTTTATTTAATTCGGCTAAATATACATCAATTTTAAGTAAGTGGTACGTAACTCTGTACAAAATTTGGGGACGTCCTGCTAGTGTTGGGGAAATGTATCTGCACTACGCCACTTTGGCCTTGTGCTTAAATACGGCTACCAGTCCCTTTGCCAGTAAAGCGATTCCTCTGAGACAAATTCCGTGTTATTAATAATCCCGCATTATGAAATTCCATTTCGTCATTAGCTGTAATAACGGTGTGGCTGTTGAATCGTAGGCTTAGTAACGAAAGTGACAAACTGCCAGCAACGTTAATCTTTGTAGAAATAATAATACCAGCCCTTGCTGCGCCCCTCTGTTGGGCACAGGCCTTCCCTCAAGATGAAGCGGCTTAGGCCATAGTCCATCATTCGAAAGCTGGTTAGGCTTTCTCAGACATGCAGCTTTCCCCACGATGTTTTCCTTCACCGAAAGCTAATAACAATCGCATAAAGACGATTTGCACATGAATGATAGAAATCAAAGGTGCATGCAAGCCCGAGTTCGAACCTGCGCACCTTGTTTCCAAAGCAAGCGCTCGCCCTCTGAGCTGTTACTGCTCTAAATACTATATTTAATTCCATTCCTCAGTACACACGCTTTCTGTATAGCTACTCACAACATAAAACGTAATCTTCAAAGCAGAAGGATATACCCACTACTATAAAGGTATATACAGTAGGACGCATTATCCCAATGTAAGCAAAACTACAAGATCGTTACCAGCCATCTCGTGGGTGCTTTTAGAGTTTCTCTGAAGGCCATAATCATGAAGATAGCGGCTGTAAGTGGCGTAGTTCTTAGCCGATCTCCTGAATTTATGGCCACTTACAACCTCCACTAACTTGCCTTTGTCTACAAATGCACGATAAAGCAATTTGGAGCTTGTGTTTCTTCTTAAATAAATATAACTAAATTGATTTTAATTATATTTTTAGATCGCTCGATCGGAATATTAAAACGCTGTCCTCTGATTTTCATGTAATTTTTTTATGTAATTTCAACATTTTCAAGTTCAAACTGTGTGCAAATAGGTTATTTTTAATAGGTACCTCTTTGCCCGAACGCCTGATGAGGAGGGTTAGGTTTACGAGAGTATGTATGTATGTAAATATGTATGTATGTCTAATTCTTTGGCATGGCCTATAGCCTAAACTGCTCGAAGGACTGTGACTTTATAATATGTCGTTAGATTCGTTTTAGTTGTGGGAGTGACATAGGATATCTATATTTTTTTTAAATAAATATGGCGGTCGCCAGCCGCCATTTTGTGTTTTTTTTAGTTCCGAAAACATTAATATGGGTATCAAATGAAAGGTGTTTACAAGGCGAGTTGGAATATATATATGTATATATACATGTCTATACGTATTATGTATGTATAATGTACATAATATAACCCAGCCCAGCCAACAGTTCGCAGTCTGGCTTTATGTGCTTTTATATAATTTCTACTTAATGTTGTCTTTTATTTACGCGAATACTAGACATTGTAATTAATCTATTCTTACGGATTATATCGCGATTTATTTTAATTTTCCCGACGTTTCGAATGCTTTGCAGCACCCATGGTCACGGACGCCCGGGAAAATTAAAATAAATCGCGATATAATCCGTAAGAATAGATTAATTATAATTTCTACTTGTTTTAATACCAACATATTTTGCTTTCTCCACCTTATTTTGATTTTGGAAACTTTTGCCTCATTTTCACAACTTCGGACAGACTCCAAGGGACAAACTACGATGATTATCATCACTTTTGTCAATTGCCTTGGGTTTGAGTTTTATTCTTTATTTAGGTAGATTTCGAAGATTTATTTTTATCTACTTAGAATTGTTCAAAAGAGTATACATATTCTGTAGGTGTTACTAATTGATTATAACTATTATTTAGGTTATATTTAACTATTAATACGTTGAGTGCGTTAGGTGATGTATGTTTTATTACTTCAATATATTTAAAGCTATCGAGAACTGGGGTTTTATTATAATTCCCAATACTAGTCACTACCCAAAATTACCTATCTTTAGTTGCGATGCGCGATTCAATCGATACCCTATTTTTTTTCTTTATATCTCATAACCCACTTGTCATATCCCCATGCGTAGCCAAGTTGAGATTGAACAGTTAATTCTCTATTATTTACAAAAAGAAAATAGATTGTATCTTATTTTTTGATAGAGATATGAGTTTTTTAAAATACCATATTTTAGGTGCTGGTTTAGGTCTCATACGCACTACAGTGAAGCTCGGTTATGAGTTCAAATAGATCTCTAACACACTGGCTGAAAGTCTTTTGAAAATGGCACCGCACTCAACGTGTTAATTATTATAGGCTAACTATATAATCGTATGCATTGTATTAAAACAGTTTCACCTGGTTCAAAGAATACAATAGGTCGTTAAGTCGTTACATAGGGATCTCCAATCTACTAGCGCTCACTTGAAAGTTATTCATGCGGAACCCTTTTGAAAGCATCGAGGGTCATAGTCTTTCTGATTACTCTTTCAGAACGACCTAAAGGGATCGCTTGTGGTTGGGAAAAATATATTTTTGAAGCATTCATTCGAGCGACCATATTTTTGTAGCAATTGATCCGCTTTGCTGTATTTTCATTACAACCTTTATTTATCCACCTTTATTTATGAATTGGACTGATCCCCAATATATTAGATTCTTGAACACTGGATACTTTATCCATGATTGCAGCCAATCCAATACAATCCAAATTGTGTTTAGCTTCACCGTTCACTAACCGTTGACGACGACTCCAAAATCGATTTAAAAACCAAAACTCTAACATATTTTTTTAACTTAACTAAAAATATAGATATAAAAGTAAAAACGGACAAGTCATGGTATGGTTATGTTAGCTATATTATGATAACAAGTAGAATAATACAATGTAATAAAGTGAAAAATCCTAAATCTATATGAAAAGGGCTTTTACCATGAAGATATTATACAAACCTCTTCTTGATTTTTTGAATTTTTATAGCCTGTGGTATTTTTCATTTACATTTTTGTGTATTGAAAATCAAAATGGAGCAAAAATATCTTACGTAGAAAGTATATGAGATCCTCTGCAAAAATGAGTCGTAAAATTGGATATTAAAATCTAATGTAACATACGAGATAAAACATTTTATGGATTATCGATTCACAAAACTCTTAGCTCGCACCTTTGAAATGTATGTATTTGGAATGATGTACTTATAGTTATTACTTATTGAAATCTCATACATACTATTGTACCTACCTCATATGTCACTCCAATTCCAAAACCCCTTATTTTCTCATTACAACCACAATTAAACCAAGTAATAAAATAATAGAAATGCTCCGAGAAATTTCAATCAGTATTAATTAAGTACTGAAACTCACTTATTTCATATGTCTTTATTAAAATGGAGCGCTTATTTCCAGGTTGAAGAGCAAAACAAAAATAGAATCTGATGAAAACTGCCGGACTAAGAGAGAACACACAGGTATGAAGATTGACCTTTATAAATTACTAAATTAAATACTAGCGACTGAGGCTTCGTCCGTCCCTCATATTAAACTTCGGAACCTTATATTATTATTTATGTATTATACACGTAAGCCTTACGAAAAGATGCATTATTGTATGGGGTATGGACGGACATTTCATGCAAGACATCTTGCAAGACTCTGTACTGTAGTCTTGCCATCCCGTCATAAAGTCAAAAAAAAATTTTACTGCTCCTTGCCCTTATATTTACTTATGAAGTTTCTCTTTTTACCCGACTACGGAACGGAGGGAGGGTTATGATTTTAACAAGAATGTATGTATGTACATATGTATGTTCATCTGTTCCCGCATATCTTCTAATCTACTTAACATAATTTGACAAGTAGGGTGTCGTTAGAAGCGTCTTGATTGTCCGCTGGTAGGCTATATAATATCACATTATCAGACTGCGATTTTATCCGTAGTCGGGTTTTAGTTTTTAAAACTTATTACTTGTTTAAAGTAATCCCGAGTTCTTTGAGTGAAGTCACAATTTAAACAAGCGGAAAGTCACTCATACACAATAAAAATTGTCTGCACCCCGCATTGAAGTGTTCAAACATAGCTGTGTTTTTTTATAATGTAACCCCTTATACATCATCATCATCAGCAGCCGAAAGACTGCTGAACAAAGGCCCTTAGAAGGGAGGGGTTGCCTTAATGCCCACGCTTGGCGGGCGTCTTAGGGATCGCAGTATAGGTGGTAGGTAATCCAATAGAAAGACGCTGCTGTCCGTTTTCTTATGTCCCTTAGTCGCCTCTTACGTACACCCAACGGGAGTAGATGGGAGGGTGCTATTTTTACCAGAACACACCACGATACCCCCCCCCCTCTTTAACCCTTATACAAGTAGATATAATAAATTGTCTGAAAAAAATGTTATCTTATGACAACGTGAGTTTTGTAGTAAATTACGGGAATGGTAAGTAGAAGAATGCTTTTATATAGTTAATGATCATTTAAGGAAATTACTGGGGGTACTGCCCTAGCAGCAAAAAGAACGAAGCAAGTGTCTCCTCGCATGGCTCCCCATTAAGCACTAGTACCTACAAAACGTGACTCTATATAATAATAATAATATCTTGGGACAATCCACACACGGTCATCTGATCCCAAACTAGGCAGAGCCTGTAATATGGAAACCAGACAACTGATACTAATACTTATATACTTTTTATTTTGTAAATACATACTTAAATAGATAAATAACACCCAGACACTTGGTGGGAATCGAACCCACGACCCATCGGTTAGCGGACAGGGTCACTAACCACTAGACCAACGGGCCCGTCATAGGTATCATCTCGTTTGCAAGGTGGTTGTGAACTCACCATTCACCAGCTACTAATAGCTGTCATCAGGATTAGCGACCCTAGATTCGTTTCTCACTCCCAATAGACCGGTGGCCGGTGGTGAACGCATACTTACTGGCTAATTAATTAGGGAAATCGCTGTTCTGGAGTACTTACCTACCTGCAATTGTGGTTTAGATCCAGTTTATATTTTGTCCCACTTGATGGATAGCGGCGACGCAATCTAGGATGGTCAGACACACTAGCCTATTAAAAGCCTATTCACTCTTGCCTTGAAGACAACCAGACACACAGACATAATAGAATCGGGCGGGAAAACCAAAGCAGGGAAACTGTTCCAGTCTTTAAGCAGACACTGCTAGTGCACCGAATCGGTAGGCTTCTAAAATTTGTAGTTGGGTGTGCAAGCTACGAGTCGCTTTGACAAATATACCTACAAACCTCCTCCGTAAAATAAATAAGTGAAAATTCGTTTGATCGCAAAACATCGGTGATAAAATACTCTCAATACAAAATTGTTGGTTCAGTTGATTAAACGCTTTGAAGTTTTCCCACAAAATTCCGATAGTGCCCTAAAGAAAATGGTCCGGCAAACAATGTGCCTGTCAGAAACAAATATTTAACCAACTGGTTTTTCTGCAAATAGAGTATATATAGTTTATCATCGATATAATATTAAAACTAGGTTAGGTGTTACGGCCCGAAAAGTGGCACTCAGAAATAGCGCCCCCAAGACGGTTATGTCGCAATTTCTTTTCAAACCACAGGCTAACAAAATATTTTTTTGCCGATAGGAGGGTTTGATTTGAATGATAGGAGTGTCGCTACTGTCTATACGAAACTGTCAAACTACACGTCATTATCATAATAATACCGTTAGTTCCCGTTTCCGCCACCAGCACAGAAGTCCGCGACCACAATTTTGATGTCATTTTGTTAATAAATGTTTATCTAGTTTAAATATTATATTGATCTAGTTTATAGATTTTTTAAAGATATATTAAATACCAGGGTCGTAGCTACCACGGTATCAGCTACATCGATGCTGGGACCTCCGGGCTACAGAGTGCGTATTTACACTTAATTTGGGTACCCCTACAATTTTTTTATACACGGCCCGCTTTTGGCAAGCTACGCTACTAATAAACACATAATATCGTTGATACGTCTTAAATTCATATGTATTATTATTATAGTGCTGAGATCAGATATTGTTTTCAGAGAACTCCGAGACACAAGCGCCGCGGGCTACTGTCGAGAAGCCTTTTCTACTGTCTGACGGCAGGTGAGAATATAGCTGGGCTCCAACTCATTTCCAAGGGCGGATTTCATACGTTGGCTGTCTTACGAAAGATTGCCTACTCGCGAAAAAAGTAAATGATGAAATTATCTCAATCAGTGTCTTTAGATACTGATGCTTACTATTTATATTTGTAAGTGTGAGTGAATTAATTAAAGTGAATTGTTATTCACAAATTGGGTACACACACACATGGACTAACAGAAGGCGCGACTGATAAAAAAAACTTTTCTAGTTTTGCCGCCCCCTTAATGTTGTCGCCCCAGACCTACTTGGCCTATAGGGAAATTCGCCCCTGCTCATTTCTTTATTATTTTGAGGTAATAATCACTGCATAGAGTTCCTTAGAGGCAAAAGCATTTGACTACATATGTATAGGTAGATCGACCTTACTGAGCTAAATTTTCATCACAAAACTTGTTACACGTGTAATAAAGTAAGCAGACAGAAAATAAACTTAACTTCACTACACTAATGATTACCATATGAGTTATCTACAAGCAAGATTCCGTGTTAATTCAGTATTCTTTAAATAACCAGGGTGGAACTAGAAGCGTGGCTGGACAAGCCTACGTATGCTCACGGAGAATCAATAAGAGTCAGCGTGGTTGTCGCCAATCATTCGTCCAAGACAGTGCGACGGATTAAGGTAAGTCAATAATTTGACAAACATATATAGGTCTTGTATACTTACAGTAGGGTAAATTTTTTTACATCATACTCAACAACAAGCATAAGCAACAGCTCAGTGGGCGAGCGCTTGCCTTGGAATCAAGGTGCGCAGTTCAAACCCCGGTTCGCACCTCTGATGTAATTAATCATGTGCGAATCGTCTTTATGCGATTGTTACCAGCTTTCGGTGAAGGAAAACATCGTGAGGAACCCAGAATGTCTGAGAAAGCTTAACTAGCTTTCGAATGACGTGTGAAGTCCGCCAACCCGCACTTGGCCAGCGTGGAGGACTATCGCCTCATCGGTATGTAAACAAGGGCTGGCATTATTATACTCAACACCATTTGTTTAATCGTTAATAGTAGGTGTAATCGTAGTGAACCAACTAATTATGGCAAGTGACCCCGGCCATTTGCAATAGCCCAGTGTTCAGTCCACCAAATGCATAAAGTAATTAAGAAATCTTTTCATATAAGTACTTACAATAGTCCCTACACCTGCCAGAGTCAACTGCTGTTTATATCTTATTTCCAGCAGTTGACTCTGGTAGTTGTGTTCCATTAAGTTTTTTTTTCAACAGGCCTCTACGTGTTGGATTCGTCCCCACGCAAGCCTTTTAAAAGTCCGGATGTGAAAGCCCGTGAAAATAAAATAATAATGAAAATAATAATATCTTTATTGGTCACAAAATTGTAACAATTGAATGTAGCCCTGTCTCCTGAACTATGATCAATACCTATTTATAAGTTGAAAAAACATTAGCTTATTATGTATTGTCTGTCTTCTGACATACAGGTGTCAGAAGACAGACAATACATAATAAGCTAATGTTTTTTCAACTTATAAATAGGTATTAAGAAAATAAATAATTTTTCCACTTAATTTTTATTTTTAAAGTAAAACATCTTACATCGGTCTAAGATCAGCTTCATAATAATTTATATAATACAAAACTTTCTATGTTATTCATAAAAGAAATTCTAAGAAAGAACTTTTGTGTACAGTTTACGAGCTCATTAGTAAGTTGAACCTGAGTCCTTTGCGACTTATCCAATAAACGTGCTTACATGGAGTAATCTACTAAGTACGCCAATTACCAAAAATATTTTTCTAGAAAAATAATAATGTAATATCAAAACTTCTTTAAATTATTACATTATATGACGTGTAATATTTGCTTACTTACGTATTTGTTTACGAATCCATTTATTTCAAAGATAAGCCTGTTAAATTCGCAGAATTGAAACTTTTAATTTATAATTTCTTTAAATACCTTTTATTTGTTCGATTATTTTACTTTCAATTATGCTGTGAGTAAGTAAGCAATGTAAAGAATTTTGAGAATATTGTCTACGTTTTAATAATAAACAGGATTATATAATTTATCTGGAGTTATATAGTGCTTACTCCCTTAACTTCTAGCTACAGCTAAATATTTTTTTATTATATACAAAAGTGATGAAATTAACCTTTAAATCAATTCAATAGTATTTAGGATCTATTTACTCAATCGGGATACCTACAAACTTTCCAAACACAATGACTGGAATCTTTTCCTTGTCCATTCTCGAAATCTTGATGTAGGTTAGATTTCTTTTGTGTTTCTTCTCGATGTCGTTTGGATCCCGTTTCCATAATAATGTTCCATTGTGCATACAAATTGTAATCTTTGTTTGTTCCCAAAGGCTCTGGTGGTCCAACATGTTGACGTGTGCATGTTCTCCAATGGCAAGTTCAAGAATGTAGTTGCACTCGTCAAGGGCAACGGGGTGGTCCAGCCTGGGCAAACCCACACCGACACTTATATCCTGACCCCGCACAGAGGTAAGGAACGAATAGTACTAAGATAACTTTTTAGGTAATATAGCCATTAGACAGCTGCACTGGGCCCCAAATCTGCTAATTCTAATAAAGTTTCACAGTTGCCATTCCAGCCACACACTATTGAGACTCCATTACGATTGTGATAAATTCGGTATTCTGATAAAATAACCATAACCAGTGGTGTCACACCACTGAGATGCCATTATTGTTTTAGGTTTCAATATTGTGTCGCTGGAATGGCAATTTGTAAGTTTTTTTTTTTCTAAAATTAGCAGCCTTGGGGCCGAAGTCAGTGACAAGCCACTGACACACCACTGGTCTTATAGTAGACTACCAAATTTGTAAAACGATCCAACTGACACTCAATTGAAACGTTTGTAAGTTAGCAGACTTAGGACCTTGAACTGTCACTCATGAAGTCTTTTGAGCCTCGGTCATATCACCAGCTACAGTGCCCTTCACACTGAAACACAGAAATGTTCAAACGTGGCTGCTTTCCGGCGAATGTCTGGTATTGCAAAAGCAACTACCACAACGGTCCCGTTCACATACTTTGGTAGTAAATTCACTAGTGATCTATAAAGCAATTTCATCTATAGATTATTTTATAATAGTAAGCCATCTCATTGGACAGAAAGATTACATATAGGTACCCTAAAATACAAATAATACTCTGTCAAAAAAATATTTTAACAATATGTCTAGCATTTAATACAAAAACGTTGTTCTCAGGTATTACTAAAAACTGGATAGCTCTCGAAGATTCGTACTCAAAGACAGGTGCCAGCCTCGCTTCAACTGTTATCTGTAACAATACGCCTGAAGATAGAAACGTCTTCGCAATATACGTATCCTATTACATTAAAGTCAAACTTACATTCAGCGCGATGGGTGGAGATCTCTCACTGAAACTCCCATTCACACTCACACATTCCTGCATCAACGAAGCTCCTACTGACAGCGTGACTGAAGAAGCAACACACAAAATGATCCTAGAAGGCAAAGAGAACAGCGAAGATGAAGACAGCAAAGGCGAAGTAGAAAGAGACAAACAGAATAATAATGGCAACGCAGAACTAGAAACGACATGCGATGAAGATGCAGAAGTGAAACCTGATGAGCATCGCCATTGTGTAGCTGATGTACTTGTCAATATTGAGAATAAGATCGATAGACCAAAGAAATTTGAAGGGCAAACAGAAATTCGAGCAGCGAAACCGAACGAAGAAGAACTCGATCTTATTGTCAAGTACCCAGGCACAGATACGTGATCCGACGATGAGGTAGATAGTAAAGGGTGTGATAAGACTGACACACAGAACGCACCAGAAATAATAAAATGCAAAGTAGAAGTCGGAATCCATAAAAGTGGTTTTGCTGAGAACTTGAAAAAAGCAGTGTGTTGTATAGACAAGAGACGACAATCATAGCTTTGGACTTTATTTATATGTTATATGTATATTGTTAGGCAAATATAAGCAACAGTAATTTAATTTGCTATGTTGATTCAAAAATAAAATGCTCACGAAACTTCCATTTCACATTAGAATATTGTTTCGTCAACCTCAACATATTTTAATAAATGTTTGCAAACAATATGTGTGTTATTTGAGAGAAAGTCGCTGTACATTTGATATACTTAAGTACATTGTTTCATATATTGTTTCCTTAATATTAAAAAAAAGTCTTGGTAAGAACGGTGTCAATCAAAAATTGTCTGAAGCTAACGAATTGCATCTAGTCATTTAAAAGATAACCAAAAATGTATTTTATTATTAAGATTTGAATATAATGTAAGACTTGCTGGATTACCAGCATAATGAAGCCTGAATGGATATTACGCTTACTAAATCGTAGCCCCGTGTTAGAAGTGTTAAGATTGTTGTGTTAAGATTATTAGAAATTACACTACATTACCAAATTATTTCAGTGTTGTTTGCTAAAATTTATAAATACCTTTACACGGTAGCCTATTATTACATATCTTCCATTCATCCTCGTTTACTAACTTCTGTACAACTAGATAATTACAAACCAATTTCATCATCGCCTTCATGTGCCTAACTACAAGCATTGCTTATATTGGGACTATATATTTCTTTTAATACTTTCCCATCAAATTCGTAACTTAATATCGAATCGATCATCATTACTAAGGAATTATTTGTCAATCCATCAACTTTTTGCAAGTATCCGAAACAAGGCTGCAAACAAGTTTTTATGTTGTTTCCAACACAAAGTTTAGCCAATTCCCTGAACGTGAAATTGATTCTGGGTATATAATATTCTCTATAGATTGTAGGTACTGTTTGATGGGATTATTTGAAACGAACTTTTTGTGGGCACGTGAAGAAGTTCTGATCCCAAGTTATTGCGCAGTGCGTTTGAAAAGTAATATAAGGTTTTTTGTACGGAACATCGATATTATTTCTAAATTTCGTTGGCATACTTCTCTCGTAAGACTGAAAAAAATATACTTTTGTGCAAATTATATTTTAGTAAGTATAACAATATTTTCTTCCGCCTTCTATCAAATAGTATTATCTAACGATTGACTATTATTTAAATGTTATCCTCCAAATATCTGTAAAAAGTTTACACACAGCTATTAATCTTCGCATTTCAGCTGTATTTCGAATAACGTACAACAATGTTAAATATCTTTAAGGCGAGAGTGAATGGGCGTTTACCTACTACACAAGTATACTTAACCATCTTTATCTACATCACCTCTTACCAACCAATAACCACCAGTTGGGATTGCAGTAAAGCATTAAATTATACATACATTAGATATTTTTTAACCGTACATTATGAGACACTTATAAATCATTTCTCTACAAAAAAGTCAGTTTCAAATAGAAGCTGTTTCATGTTATTTTTCATGTTACTTCTAAGTTCTGACAAACATTTAACGTAACGTCTTACAATTTACTTTGTTTGACTTCAGTGGGCATAAAAAGGGCACATTAAGCATCTTATCTGATAGGAATTCGTATTCTACTGTCCAGCAGATCCTTCGCATTTCCTATAATTTTCGTAAAATGGTCAGACAATTTATTAGTAGATTCATATTTGGTGTTAATGCTGCCATACGAATAAAAATTAAACCGAAAGTGGCCTTTTTAGACCAGCAGGTCATTTTTTTCTTCTGAGAATTCATTTAGTGTGCACGAAGCAACGATATATTTCATAACGTATCCTAATGTAAATAAATAAAATTTTATTTTTAAGGGTTCGAATTTTAACTGTTATTATGATTCGGATAAATTTGAAATACATAAAAAAACATGCTGATATTACTATGTACCTACTACTTGGAGAGACATTAGAAAAATAAGTAAGTATATATTTTTTAACAGTTATAAGCCAGCGCAAAAAATATTTTTCCTATTCAATACTAACATTCGGGTGAATGAACATGTCTGTTTGTGTCTGGGAGTTAAAAAAATATAAGGGTGTAGTCGTACATTGCCATAGTACAGGCCCTATTGATGCGTGAGTTTTTTCATGATGTTCGTGAGTTGTTTCAGGTTGTTATTATTTTTAGTCAATGCTTCAATGAAATCCCACCTACGAGGAAGTCTGGTATGGTTAAGTGATATATCTTACCTTATTCAATCAATCAATTTATTTGCATAACACAAGCACAATTTATTCACTCTAATCTTAAAGATACATTATTATGTAAGGAAATTATTCCAGTCTCTAGCTGTATGCGTTATAAAACAGATAGATGGATGATCAATGGTTATAAAACGACCAATTAAAATTATATTTTTATTCATTCTAATTTATTTATTTTGTATTGAAAACTACGCACATACACACAAAAATGGTAAGGTAATGATCAACAGACACTAACTGCCGCACTCACAAACGTCATTTATCGTTAATTCTAATGAGGCAATTTCTTAAATTGAACTATTTCAACTCGGAGTCGTTTATGCTTTATTTCCATTATTTAGTACAAAATAAACACATCACATCTCTAGTATAAAGAGAAAGTATTAGTTTCGTAATAATTCGATCTCAAGAACGGGGTTAATTGTTATTAAATTTAATTGACGTTTGTGAGTGCGGCAATATGTAAACGTAACATATTCGCTCCGAATGTTACTTCTCCAGGTTTAACATTCAAGCAATCAAGTCAGTCACTGTAGGTTGACTCAAGCTTCGTATCAGGTAATCATCGAAGCTCAAGATATTTAGCTGCCTCAATCAAGCACAATTTTACCATTTTGTTATGCAACAATATAAAAAAGGCATCTGTCCCGACCTTACCATGACTGTGCGAAATATTAATCCAAACAACATCCAGTGGGCTATTCTGTCAGCGGCCAACCTCTTTTAGCCATAGATTATACCTGTAATACCCCGTAGCCATATCTTTTCCGTGTCTGATACGTTTTTAGCACCGTCATACCTATGGTCATGGTCATAGTATGGTCATGGTATGGTCAAGGTATGGTCATGGTATGGTCATGGAATGATCTGGGGTGGATAATGGATCCACCATTATCCACCCCAGATCATGGACATACAACTTAAATAATATTATTCACGTTATTTCACATTCACATGCATTGTAAATTCATAGGTAACTATGGTAAGCGCACTTTAAACAAATGTATATTTATGTAACCGTTTAAAACTATAGATGTACTTACTTGTACCTAACTTGAAATATTTTTCAGTGTTTGTAAATAATGTAAATAAACTTCAAAAATTTTTTTGCTTTGTTTTATTTTCATAGAAATTCACCCATTCATATTTTAGCGTAATAATAAATAAGGATTTCTATCAAATGTTTTTAGTACACACACATTTTTAAGGATCATCAGCAACCGAAACACGTCTACTGCTGTACAAAGACCTCCCCCTTAGAAGGGAGGGGTTGCCAATGTTGCCATAATCCCCACGCTTGCCAGGCGTCTTTTTTAGGGATACCTACATCGATATACTAGTTTAGATAGTATATCGATGGATACCTATTTGATTTTATATAGGTAATCCTTAAATAATATTTCTGGAAAATATCAAATATTTGTTGTAGTCGTAAAATAGAAGTTTATTTTCAAATTTTCTTCTTATAACATTAGTCAAGGTTTTGAACACTTTACAGCATCCATGGTCACAGGAGTTCTAAGGTGGTAGATGTCCGTTTTACGTAGTTGCCACAGAATATCCTAAGATCTTCTAATTTGTATTGCTACCCAGTTCGATTTACATAGAAAGAGCTTACTATATCTTGAGGAATTGCAGTGGAATTTTGGATTTAATTATATTTATCGCGGATTCCAAGTGGGTAGGTAAACGTTCGCTCTAACCCCACAGGTTTTATCGATGCCCATTAAATTATAACGTTTTAATGGCAAATAAAATCGTCACGCCTCATATCCTAATATCTAAGCAATGAGAGTGTCAGCAATCTTTAAAAGCACAATTTTACGATATTTTTTATCTAAATTACGACATTAACCAGTACATACTCGTAAGTAGTGGCCATAAAGTCACAATGCTCCTGGGACCTAATTCTCTATGCCTACTTAGGTATATTCCTTGCTAAAGTCTCCCTGTTAAAACCAGTCATCATCATCAGCCCACATCAGTCCACTGCTGGACATAGGCCTCCCCCAAGACACGCCACTGAGTCCGATCTTCGGCTCTCCTCATCCAGTGTCTGCTAACCACCTAGTTACAGGGCGTCCTACACTACGTTTCCCGATTCACGGTTTCCACTCCAGAACCAGTTTACCCCAACGGTTTTCAGTTCTTCGGCAAATATGACCAGCCCAGTGCCACTTCAGCTGGCTAATCCTTTGAGCTATTATATCGGTTCCTTTGGTTTTCTGGTGAATGACTTCATTCCGTATTCGGTCCCTCAGAGAAACACCCAGCATAGCTCTCTCCATAGCCCGCTGAGCGACCTTGAATCGGTGGACTAGTCGTACCGTGAGTGGCCACGCCTCGGCTCCGTATGTCACACGGGTAAGACGCAAACCAGTCAATATCGCCTAATATCAATATTTAATGGTTTTTTTATGTTAACAAGCCTGTATTGTATACGTGATTAATATATTACAAGATACCAACGTACATTATAACGATATAAACATGATTTCGTACACAAGATTTCATAGAGAATTAGGGCCCTGCTCTAACTGTTTACTATTATTTTCAGTGTTATTTTTGCCTGACTGCTCCCGATTTAGGGTTATCTTTCTTCTTCTTTCTTTGGCCTCGCCTTTTCCCGTTATGCAGGGTCGGCTTTCCCAATCATGTCACGCCATTTATTTCGGTCTTGTGCATCATCTTCTTTCTTCCCGATTTAGGGTTATCATTTTTTTTAAATAAATCTTCAATCCAACTTGGTAAACGTTGGTGCAGTGCATGGATAGTAAGATGCACTTGCTTATTAAAAATCAAAGAAATCACTATGTGTGCCGGTAGAAGAAAGAAAGGAAACTGTTTTTATTTAATTATGATAATGGCTTAACGATTGACCACAATCTCACCTGATGGTAAGAGAAGATGTTGTCTAGGACTGTGCTTATCCATAAAAAGTCTGTTTACTCTAAACTTGTATAAACCCTTGTTCTACATTTTTGGAAAAACGGTGGGGATTCCACAGCTTGGCCGTGCGTTTAAAGAAAGAGGTAGCGAAAGGCTTAGAGAGGCAGATTGGGATATCGACGAGAAATCCAATTCATAGAGCAATAGCAGCTTTGGTAAAAAATAACACCTTTCAGGGGTGGCATAATTCACTGAGACGACTGGCCTTTTAAGGAAGCTCAGAGTCTCACAACTAGGAGTAGGTATCTTTGCGTGGCAGAATGCGGAACAAGGAAATTCGCCAAAGAACCAATGTTATCGACACAGCTCTTGAGTCTGCAAGTTGAAGTGGCAAAGAGCAGAAGCCACATTGCTTGACGAACCGATAACCGATAGGGAAAACGGATTCTCGAGTGGAGACCACGAACCGGAAGACGCAGCGTAGACAGGCCCACAGAATATATATGGGCTGGCCTCCCACTTGGCGGACTAACAACATTGTGCGAATCACAGACAACCGATGGATGCCAAATGGCATTCCGAGGGGGACGCCGCAGCAGTCCAAGTCTTCCGGATGATGATGATTATTTGCCACCGGTTTCCATAAGTGTTATGTAGTGTTTCCACAGGCTGAGCACTCTATTTTTTTTTTTGAGCGAGTGATTTAAATGCAAAGTCCAACATAAGTCCTTCCACAGACTGGGTACTTTTTTGAGCGAGCGATTTAAATGCAAATTTCAACTTAAGCACAGCTGCACCTCTATATTATCGAAGTATTGAAACAGTTTGCATTTCAAAAGTCCGGCGTTGCTCGGGCAGTCACGTCGTAGTTGGAACTTTCTCTACAATCTAGTTAGCACAGTACATAGTAGATAGATGTGAACTTTGTAGTTATAAATACTAATGATAAGCTCAGCGAAAATAAAGTCAGCTATTTAGAGTAGGCACAGGCAGCTTCAAACTTTTATGCGACTTTGAAAGGAGGTGGATATTTCTGGGCTGAAGCCGAATGAGATGAGGTGTGGTTTAAAAAAATGGTTATATTTTTATGTAACCATGTGCATTAATATCAGCCTCCTAATCAATCTTGGGGAAAAAAAATAGGAAAAGGTTTAGCTAACAAATACAATAGAATCTATTATCGATTATAGATTATCGTTGACGTCTTCAAGCAAAAGTATAAAATCTCCATTTTGAGTAATGCAGTTCGCATATAATTAATAAAAGTACATTATTCTATCGAAATCAATGAAAATAAGTATACAACTCAAAAGAAATATATATTTATACGTTTAGTTTTCATATCGATGAATTAATTCGATTTATTGCGTAGGTATTTTTAGTCTGTTGAGCTCTGACCGTTTGTTCCTTTGTTCCCTTTTTGTTACAACACATGACAGATGACAACTCTATTAATCTATGAAATCACTCGTTCATGTCGTATCGTTTTGTGTGTTTGTGTTTTGAGTATCGTTTTGTTTTATTTGTCATTCCTTGACCACTACTTTATATCTACGGTCTGCTGATCTTGCTCAATTTGATCGACCCAAGCATTTATACATCACGCGACGACGAAGCTCGCTTACCCAACTGAATTGGATTTGTTAACAGGCCGGCTTAATGACTTTGAATTATTGTTATGGATCGATCTTAGACTAATCGATGTGTAAATTGATATAAAAATAATTATACTAGTCGCTGTAATACATTAGGCTGACGTGCCTTAGATGATAAAAGGGTACTTTCAGTGATTCGTCAATGGCTGGCGCTACAACCTGTAAGTACACACACCTTCGTCATTATATTACCTGAAACCAAATGAAACCTAAGACCTACCTACCTACCAAAGAACTACCCGCTTAATTGGCCTATATATTGCATCTCTAAGTTAAATCAGTTTATATGTGTACTACATATTACTATTATACTATTTTAAACTGTAACTGTACATTTTTATTGTAAAATCCTTCACTCATTATGTATTTTTGTTGCAGATAGTAGCACCAAATCGTATATACCACCTTTGCTGGATGGCTACAGACAGAGTTGCTGTACATATGGCCTCTAGTCCAAAAACTTCGTCCCGAGGAAGTAAGAATGTAAGCTGCTGTGGCCATATCATGTCTATAATATGGTACCTTAGTTGAGCCAGCCCAGGTTTTAGATGATATATTAATCATTAATTGTTAAAGATGAATAATAAAGTTATATAACATGTGTCTTTTATTTAAAACCAGTATAAATAAAAACTACTTATCTATCTATACTATAATAAAACTCAAAGAGCACTTTTTCTGTACATTGAATATTTTTCCAAAATTTCTATGTGGGGGTACTATACTATCGACATAGAGGCCAAAACAATTTTTTTTGGAATTATTGTCTGTCTGTCTGTCTGCCTGTCTGTCTGTCTGTCGTTCTGTTCGTCCAGGTATCATTTGAAAACCCGTGGATGGATTTTGATAGGACTTTCACTGATGTGTTGTGTAGAAGTCAAGGTGTAAGTTGGTATATAAAACATCACGCTATGTTTCATAGGGGCTAAGCAGTGAAACATTACTTGCACATATTACCACGTAATTTCCTTTGTATGTGAATAGGGTAATTATAGACTGATCAGTTAATCATTAAGATATGTATTATTACGCTATATACAATAGGGACTGAGCAGACATTTAGTTTGCATAAGATATGGCATTGGCGAAGGGTCAATTTTTGTAAGGGGTAAGCCGGTTCGGTACACCCAGGACATTTTCATTAGATTTCTGTATTGTTCTAAGTACTTTGCTGATAGCAATATGACATTATATCTTTGAAGAGTTAAAATCTGTAAATCCCGAGCGGATCCAAACCAGATTATGTATGTATTACAGTCGCAACAATAAAAGATGCGGAAAACTTAAAACTTTCATTATCGAATATCATTAGACAGTAATTTACGATGTTAGCGTGATTTACATTATAAACAGCGCCATCTATCGGTGAAATTGAACATACAATAACTATAGAACTTTAATCTATATATTATATCAAAGAAAGTCGTGTTAGTTACACTATTTATAACTCAAGAACGGCCTAACCGATTCGGCTGAAAATTGGTGGGGAGGTAGCTTAGAACCAGTAAACGGACATAGGATACTTTTTATCCCGGTAGGTTAAGGTTAAGCAACGTTAGGTAAGGTCATTAAATAGATGGGTGAACCGATTTGTATGAAAGTGTGCATATCGGGTAGGTCTGAGAATAGGTCATACAGAATATTTCATACCGCTAGGTTAAGGTTAAGCTACATAAGGCAAGGTCATTAAATAGATGGGTGAACCGATATGTATGAAATAATTAGATTTTTTTTATAAGAGAGAGAGATATGGAGAGAGATAAATCTAGGGAGGAGGGAGAAAAGGGGAGCAAAATGTAATAAAAGCGCGGGCGGAGCTGCACGGGTCAGCTAGTACATATATAAGCACAAAAACCCAGACTGCAAACACAATAGATTCAGACTTAAGGGGGTAACAACGGTAAAATTGCAAATATATCCTTAGTTTAAAGAGTTCGATGGATCAATCCGCTATTGCATTG
Organism: Furcula furcula; assembly: GCA_911728495.1. Classification (NCBI taxonomy): domain Eukaryota; kingdom Metazoa; phylum Arthropoda; class Insecta; order Lepidoptera; family Notodontidae; genus Furcula; species Furcula furcula. Next base: position 6,201,311 of record OU452243.1, read on the forward strand.
GCTATGAAAATTATATGTACTTATACCTCAGATCTTAAGCAAATAGTTTTATTGATTAGATATTGGATTAAATATAATGTTTTCAAGCAATGTGTATTTAAAAAATGTACTACGTTGGATATGAATTGTGTTAGCGTTCAATATCCGTTCATCGGATAGACGTCAAACTTGGACTATAAAAAGCATAATAACCTATTCTACAATTTGTATTGATTACATTTCTTAATTTCATTCATGTTTTACAAGAAATTATAGAAAAACCACGTACGCGATGCATTTCCCCTAGCAGCGCCCCCGCGATCGCCTTCCATCAGTCTTTCGTGGACTGTTAAGTGTTGGCTACACGGTTATAAACCACAGGCACTAACTTGATAAAGTGGCTATGATTCCAGGAAAAATATCGATATGTCGATATTTTATGTTTAGTAGTCTTGTGTACTACAAGAACGGTGAACGGTTAGGAACCGTTGCGCAGTGCTCACCGAATAGATTCGCTAATCTTAATCGTACATCGGACACTTGCTCTTTTAGTTCAGCTTGAACGATGAACAAGCTACCGTACCAAGTACTACGTACGAAAGAGTCCGGTCCTCATCTTGCGGATGTTGTGTGTTGCCAGGGCCAAAGTTCGGTGGGGGTGGTAGCGGGGCATCTGCCGGAGATTCATAGCACCCCCTGCTCGACCGTTACCCCGCCTGCTACCAAGGCGAGGAATAGAGGAGCCGCCGGGGACTGGGGCCCATTTGCAAGTCGTGTCTGTCATTATGTGTTTAGGGGGGAGTTGCCATAATCCCCACGCAGGGGCAGGAGTCTTGGGGATCGCAGTATATATGAAGAGATGAATCTCAAACAAAAGACGCTGCTGCCCGTCTTCTTGATTTCCCTTAGTCGCCTCTTACAATACACCCAACGGGAAGATTGGGGGGATGCAATTCTAACCCAGCACCCCACGGGTATTTTAAACTACATATGCAAAATTCCTGTGACCAGCCCCAAACCATGTGATGATAATGATGATCGTTGTGTGATGATGATCTTCATCACCAATATATGAACGAAGTTGATGATGTGTGATGATGATTTATCTTTTCATGTGTACTTATGTATACATGAAAAATACACGATATATTTATTTCAATTTGTAAATAAAATTCGTTTATTAATCGGTTGGTAAAAGTAAACAAGAAGACTAAGCTAGTGTAGAGGTTGAAAAACGACGGATGCATCGTCAACGATTGACAATGACGTCCACAGCTAAAAACATTCTGTTTACGATATAAACTAGTCGAAAATTTTTTGTTTTTTTTTATTTTTTTTTCTTTCGGGGCTTTTACTCTGGTGGAGTACACCAGCCCCATTTAGACTGTTTTATAAAACAGTTTATCGTGGACGATATACGGTCTTGTTTTGTCGAATGAAAATGCGTCGACGATAGACTTGTGTAGTACATGAGAGAACTATTCCTTTTCATTTTTAGTACAACACTCTTTTAGTACTTCGTCTTTCAGTATGTATTCGACTATTCGTAGTCTCTAGCTCTATAATAACTGGTCAGCTATTCCTATTCGTTTTTAGTACATCATTTATTTGGATTCATTTAGTACTTCGTCTTCCGCTCGAGATTTATTCGTAGAGTGCGCGCCAGATAAGTCTGCGCGCGGCCAAAATCGGAACTAATTTGTTCCGCCATATTGTACTTACTGACAGGTGTTGTTTTCTATTTGTTTTGACTGATTTGATTTTGCCATCATCATGCCAAAAGTGATTAAAAGTGCTGGCAGGGATATTATTTTGAAGGTGAAACGTGCTTGTGAGGCAGAACAAAAGAATAACGGGCCTGTTATACCTTTTTTCGAAGTTAGAGCCCGCGTTGCTTATTTGACAGATTAGTTTTGGGGCTGCCAAGTAATGAATATTTCCCCATTTATTCTTAACAAGTTCTATATTTTTTAATAATTTAATAATCTTTGTAAATGATGATTGATAAAGTTTATTTCTGTGATATTTACATAATATTGTTTTTTAAGTTTGAAAAGTGTAAAATGAAGTAGAGCGTTTGCCTCCTTACCACTGCGACCTAAACCCCAGAGAAAATATATGAGCATTTGTGAAGAGACGCATTGCAGAGAAATTTTTTAATAAAACTCCAGGGGAAATAGCCTCAATAACTGAAGCTGCTTTTAGTTCAGTGACTACAGAACAATGGTACAACGTGTGCCAACATGTTTGAAGACAAATATTATGATTTACATAAGCTGATGGATACGGTTAGGGGTCGTCCATTAATCACGTGATGTTTTTAAGCAACTTTTTAACCCCTCCCCCCCTCCCCCCCTCCTGGTGATATATGGTGAGGTTTTAAACTCCCCCCCCCCCCCCCCCTATCCAAAATCACGTGTATTTTTTTGTACAAAATTTCAATATAGTTTATATTGAAATTTTCGGTATATTATCTTTAAACACAGGTACTTAACTGATTACATGTTGAAGGGGAAGTCGTTGCCGGCAACGATGAGTCAAGGCCACGTGCCGCTGTTAGGTTTAGAAATCGTGCATTCAACGAAAAATAAATACACGTGATGTCCTCATTATTCCCCTCCCCCCTCTTGGTGATATTTCGTGTTTTTTTCGGAACCCCCCCCCCCCCCTTTCGAGCCTCACGTGATTAATTGACGACCCCTTATGGATATGTTACAAGTGACACTGAATCATTTGACTCTTCTGAAAATGAATCTAGTATTGATGATGATGATGATGATGATCTTGGAATAAAAGGGATTGACCCATTGCAGGACTATTGTTACGCTAAATTTAAAAGTTCTAGTAGATACTCAATAAAAGACTTACAATAACATCTCATTTACTTCCTTTCCACAATTTTTGTACGATAAAATAAATTAAATTCCATTGCCTTTAAAATCATCAAAATATTCATAAAGGATCATTCGTTATTTTTTTAATACAAGTGACAACTTACGTCTAGTAGTAATAACTAATAGATTTATATTTTTATTGCAAAACTGAGTACTAAGGAATCAAATGAAGACAAAATAGGTAAATATATTTCATCGACTGGCAACATTATATACGCCACCAGTCGCGCGCAGACTTATCTGGCGCGCACTCTAGTCTCTGGTTCTGCACGAACTGGTCCGATCAGTTACTCGTTGACACACTCAGAACGGGACTGAATGAGCGGGAATGATATGTACTAAAAGTACTAAAATAATAAATTATTACATTTAAAAGATTATACTAGTCCGTAGCGCTCCGTTCAATGTCCGAGCAAAAACAAGCCTAGAAGATATGCATACCTATATGAATGTTAAAGAACATGAGGATTAGGTTATTAAAGAATATTAATTATGTAACGTTTGTGATTTTAATAGTTTTTGAAATATTATTGTTGTATGACGCAGTATGTAAACAAATAAAGCTAACAAAAAAAAACAAGATAATTAAATGGCTGAAATGCGTGGGGTGGTGGCGTCTTCAATTCGAACAATGATGATGATATAGATGATGATGGTGATGATTATGATGATAGTTGTGTGATGAACGTGATGAAAATGTGAATGTGATGAAGATATGAATGGTGATGATGGTGTGAAAGATGTGAATGATGATGAATGGTGATTATGTGTTATAATGGTGATGAGGATGTGAATGATGATGATGATGAATAGTGAAAATGTGTGATGATGGTGATAAACATATGAATAGTGTTGATGATGATGAATGGCGATGATGGTGTTTGATGATTATGATGAACGGTGATGAATATGTGAATGGTGATGTAGATGTGAATAATGATGATGATGATGTGTGATAATGCTGATGAAGATGTGAAAAATGATGATTATGAGAATGGTGATGATGGTGTGCAGAAGTACACATGAAAAATTACACGAAAATATACTGATTACAATTTGTAATTAAAGTCATTGATCTATCGATTGGTAAACGTAAACGAGAAGCCTACACTAGTTTCGTCGTTGACCAAACGACAACGACAACGACGTCGACGATCAACGTCTACAGCTAAAAACATTCTGCTTACGATATAAACTGCTCGAAACTTTAGACTGTATTATAAACTAGTTTATCGTGGACGATAAACGGCCTCGTTTCGTCAACCGAAAATGCGTCCACGACCAATCCCTAGATGCGTGTTTACCGGACGCCGGAGTTCTAAACACACTGAAAGTTCAAATTAGTTTTTGTGTGTAGTACAAGAACCGTGAACAGTTAAGAACCATTCCGCAATGCTGATTAACCACCAACCGTTAATCGTACATCGGACACTCGCTCTATTAATTCAGCTTGAACGATGTGCAAGAAACCGATCGATGTACTAAGTATGAAGAAGTATGGGTACACGACTATCAGATGCAAGTGGAAAACAGAACGATGAGAGGGGGAACCCCAGGGCTCTCCGGTGGGATCTGCACCAGGGGTCCCTCAATGCCTTGCCTTTGAGCCCGACGCCGGGGGGCGCATTATAGCCCCCCGGGAACCAGTCACGGTGCTCACGGGGACGGGGGTCGCAACCCCGTCGCTTTCCTCAATGGATGTTCAAAGAGCCCACACCTCGAACGTCCAGCGACGTCCAGCGTCATATTCAGCTTTCATCTTTTGCCTTACTGGACACAGACCCAATGGAAATACATGATGTGATTAATTCGTTGAAATCTAGCAGTGCTCCAGGCTGGGACAATATACCTTCTAGTTTTTTAAAACTTGCCATAAACGAAGTTACTCCAATTATATGTCATCTGGTCAATCTATGCTTCAAACTGGGCGTATTTCCTGCAATGTTTAAGCAAGCTCTTATTACTCCGGTATACAAGAATGGTGACAAAAACGATGTTAACAACTATCGTCCTATTTCAGTACTATCTTCTATATCTAAGATAGTAGAAAAAGTAATGAACAAAAGTTTAATCAATTATTTGAGTAAATATAACATTTTATCTGATTCGCAATTCGGTTTTAGGCAAAACAAGTCGACAGAGGATGCCGTCATAGCTTTAAGCTCACTAATAGTGCAAAATTTAGATAAAGGATACAAGAGTCTTGCTGTATTTCTAGATTTAAAAAAGGCATTTGACACCGTTTCTGTCCCCATTCTGGTGCAAAAGCTTGAGAACATAGGCATCAGGGGTACCCCCCTACTGCTTTTCAAAGACTATTTGAGGGGTGGAAACAGAAAGTAAAAGTTGGACAATATGTCAGTGATGACTCACATATATCTTACGGAGTGCCACAAGGCAGTGTGTTGGGCCCGACGCTGTTTTTGATTTATATCAACGGGCTGTGTAATTTACAAATTAAAGGTGCTAATATATTTTGCTATGCCGATGACACAGTCTTGGTTGTTAATGGTTCTTCATGGAATACTGTTCATAACGATACTGAACTGGCACTTATGCAGGTGGCTCATTGGTTAAGGATGAACCTTCTTTCGCTCAATAGTGAGAAGACTAACAATATATATGTTTTTCGAAAAATATTCGTACCCAGCCTGCTACTAACTTTAGTATTCAATTACATACTTGTCATTATTCACCTGAAATAAATTGCAATTGCTCTACAATTAAAAAAGTAGCTTCGACTAAATACCTAGGTGTAATGATTATCATGGCACAGTCATATAGATTTAGTTTCTACCAGAATAAGAAAGTTAATTTGGATTTTTAAAACATTAAGATAGGTAGCCTCTGAATCACTTTTGAATACAATATATTTAGCATTAGCTCAGTCTGTGTTACGTTACTGTGTCTCTGTCTGGGGTGGGGCATCCAAAATAAAATTTTTGGAAGTGGAACGAGCTCAAAGGGCGCTCTTAAAAGTGATGTATTTTAAGCCGTAAATGTACCCCACAAATGAGCTTTACATGGAAAGTAATTTATTGACCGTCAGAAAATTGTATATTTTATTTGTAGTACTGAAAAGGCATAAATCTGTAGTCTTTGATCCCAGTATTTTAACTAAAAGGAGGAAAGATATCGTTTTCACTATAGACAATGTCAAAACTGTTTTTGCTCAACGACAGTATATTAAACAATCGGCCCTCTTATATAATAAAGTTAATAAAATCTTAAACATCTATCCTATGGATACTCGTACTTGTAAATTAAGGATAACTAATTGGTTAAAATCTTTAACATATGAAGATACAGAAACATTATTACAATCATCTTCGTAATTTATATTGTAGTAAGTACCTATAATAAAAAATTAAAAATCATGAATTTGAATCATTCGTATGAATCGTTTTTGGATTATATTTATACTTATACATAGTTAAATATCAACACTCTCTCTCTCACACAACTACACACACAGTCACACACACACACACACACGTACACACAAACACACACACACATAGGCACATACATTCAGATACAGAATACAAAAAAAAAACTTACCTTTTCTTTATTTTTTGTCTGTTAATGTTAATATTTACAATAACACACAATTTACTGCTAGGTTTATTGAAATGTATAAATACATATGGCTATGGGAGAGCGGAATCGTCTGGCGCAGGTGTTACACTTAAAAGGCGATTCCAACCTTGTTTTGAAGTTTGTAATCATTCTGGTTAATGAATAAAGATTTATTTATTATTTATTATTTTGCTCGGACATTGAACGGAGCGCTACGTACTAGTATAATCTTTCAAATGTAAAAATTTATTATTTTAGTACTTTTAGTACATATAATTCCCACTCATTCAGTCCCGTTCTATGTGTCAACGAGTAACTGATCGGACCAGTTCGTGCAGAACCAGAGACGAATAAATCTCGAGCGGAAGACGAAGTACTAAATTAATCCAAATGAATGATGTACTAAAAACGAATAGGAATAGCTTACCAGTTATTATCTGTAATAACTGGTCAGCTATTCCTATTCGTTCATAGAGCCAGAGACTACGAATACATACCAAGACGAAGTACTAAAAGAGTGTTGTACTAAAAATGAAAAGGAATAGTTCTCTCATGTACTACACAAGTCTATCGTCGACGATAAACTAGTAATATCGTCCACGATAAACTAGTTTATAAAACAGTCTAAAGTTTCGACTAGTTTATATCGTAAACAGAATGTTTTTAGCTGTCGACGTCGTTGTCAATCGTTGACGATGCATCCGTCGTTTTTTCAACCTCAAAACTAGTCTAGTCTTTTTGTTTACTTTTACCAACCGATTAATAAACGAATTTTATTTACAAATTGAAATAAATACATCGTGTATTTTTCATGTATACATAAGTACACATGAAAAGATAAATCATCATCACACATCATCAACTTCGTTCATATCTTGGTGATGAAGATCATCATCACACAACGATCATCATTATCATCACATGGTTTGGGGCTGGTCACAGGAATTTTGCATATGTAGTTTAAAATACCCGTGGGGTGCCGGGTTAGAATTGCATCCCCCCACTCTTCCCGTTGGGTGTATTGTAAGAGGCGACTAAGGGAAATCAAGAAGACGGGCAGCAGCGTCTTTTGTTTGAGATTCATCTCTTCATATATACTGCGATCCCCAAGACTCCTGCCCCTGCGTGGGGATTATGGCAACTCCCCCCTAAACACACAATGACAGACACGACTTGCAAATGGGCCCCAGTCCCCGGCGGCTCCTCTATTCTTCGCCTTGATAGCAGGCGGGGTAACGGTCGAGCAGGGGGTGCTAAGAATCTCCGGCAGATGCCCCGCTACCACCCCTACCGAACTTTGGTCCTGGCAACACACAACATCCGCAAGATGAGGACCGGACTCTTTCGTACGTAGTACTTCGTACGGTTGCTTGTTCATCGTTCAAGCTGAACTAAAAGAACAAGTGTCCGATGTAAGATTATGATTAGGGAATCGAATCTATTCGGTGAGCACTGCGCAACGGTTCCTAACCGTTCACCGTTCTTGTAGTACACAAGACTACTAAACATAAAATATCGACATATCGATATTTTTCCTGGAATCATAGCCACTTTATCAAGTTAGTGCCTGTGGTTTATAACCGTGTAGCCAGCGTGTTATGGAGGGTGGACGTGCTCGAATTTTTTTTGACAGGACGAATTTAATTTAAATGATTTTGAACATATTTTTAATTAAGATATGTTACATATGGTATAATTATAACATTATAAATCATTTCAAATGAAATCTATACTTCAATATTTAATTAAAGATATTTTTATAGTAATATTAAAAGCTTTTATTTAACTTGCAATGTATGTAATTTGTTCGGGTGGAATCTTGCAACTCAATTTTCACCCACTTCTACACGTTCAAATCGTTTGAAATTTTGCACATGTGTCAAGGACCGGTGACAATACAATAATGTAGTCATCGAGCTGATCTGATGATGGAGCTCGAAGGCGGATAAGGGAACCCTTGGATGGCTACTAGTAAACTCATCGAGTTTAGGTTCATTTGATTCGTCTTAAAGAGTTCTATTCACATTTCCTAATAATGAGGACCTGATGATGGAATTGGAAGGTAGGTGACGGAACCCTGGAATGGTTACTAGTAAACACATCGAGTTTAGGCTCATTTTATTCGTCTTAAAGAGTTCTATTCACATTTCCTAATAATGAGGACCTGATGATGGAATTGGAAGGTAGGTGACGGAACCCTGGAATGGTTACTAGTAAAAACATCGAGTTTAGGCTCATTTGATTCGTCTTAAAGAGTTCTATTCACTTTTTGTAATAATGAGGACCTGATCATGGAATTGGAAGGTAGGTGATGGAACCCTGGAATGGTTACTGGTAAACACATAGAGTTTAGGCTCATTTGATTAATTTTAAAGAGTGCTATTCATTTTTCTTAATAATGAGGTCGTGATGATGGAATTGGAAGGTAGTTGACAGAACCCTGGAATCGTTATAAGTAAACTCAGTTTAGGCTAACTTGATTTTTCTTAAAGAGTCTTAAAGATAACTCTTTAACTTTATCAGGTCCTCATTACTAAATGAGGACCTGATAATGGAGCTGGAAGTTGAGTAACATCATCATCATCATCAGCCGGAAGACGTCCACTGCTGAACATAGGCCTCCTCCTTAGAATGCCACAATGAACGACAATTGGCTATTTGCATTCACCGGTTACCTGCGACGCGCACAATGTCGTCTGTCCACCTAGTGGGAGGCCTGCCTACGCTGCATCTTCTGGTTCGTGGTCGCCACTCGAGAACCTTTCTTCCCCAACGGTTATCGGTTCTTCGAGCGATGTGGCCTGCCCATTGCCACTTTAACTTGCAGATTCTGAGAGGTATGTCAGTAACCTTAGTTCTTCGGCAAATCTCCACGTTTCGGATTCTGTCGCGCAAAGAAACGCCGAGCATAGCTCTCTCCATGGCTCGATGTGTGACTCTAAACTTTTCTAAAAGGCCAGTCGTTAGAGACCACGTCTCAGTACCTATGTCATCACTGGCAATACACACTGGTTAAAAACCTTCGTCTTCAGGCACTGCGGTATTTTGGACGAGAAGATATCGCGTAGTTTCCCGAACGCTGCCCATCCGAGTTGGATTCTTCGGGCGACCTCTTTGTCGAAGTTGGACCAACCTAACTGGATAGTTTGTCCTAGGTATACGTAGTGGTCAACAAATTCGACTGTATCGATTCCAACAACTACCGGTACGGGTATTAGGATATTAGGGTTGACGGGCCTGTTGGTCTAGTGGTTAGACACCCTGGCCGCTACTCAACAGGTCGTGGGTTCGATTCCCACCAAGTGTTTGAGTGTTATTTATCTATTTAAGTATGTATTTACAAAAAAAAGTATATAAGTAAGTAAGTATAAGTATTTGTATCAGTTGTCTGGTTCCCATAGTACAGGCTCTGCCTAGTTTGTGATCAGATGACCGTGTGTGGAATTGTCTCAGGATATTATTTTTATTATTATTAGACATGATCTTCGATGTACCTATAGTCAATGCGGCACCGCTGGAGGGACTGCAATACTGTCCAGGTCTCGATTGAATCGAAGGCTTTCTCCTTGTCCACAAACGCTAGATATAATGGCCGATTATACTCCTTGGTCTTCTGTATAATCTGGCGGAGCGTATGAATGTGGTCTACGGTACTAAAGCCTTTCCGGAACCCGGCTTGTTCGGGAGGCTGGAAGTCATCAAACCTCGAGACGGTTCGTAAGAGTAACAGAGCCATGGAATGGCTACTAGTAAACCCATCGAGTTTGGGCTCATTTGATTTGCTTTAAGGAGTTCTATTCGCTTTGCCTATATAAGCGGAATTGATAATAGACTTGGTAAGTGGGTGGGTGACGGGACGGAACCCTGGAACAGCCACTAGCAAACCTATCGAGTTTAGCGTCGTTAGATACACATCAAAACAATCGTAAATACTATTTTGTCAATTATTTAATAATTTCCAATCCTTAGTTAATTATTTATTAGTATAGTAAATTGTAGATTTATATAAACCAATTTTTGCATACCTAATAATGTAGACCATAGAGGACATTATCATAATAAAACACCCATTTTAGTTCATGCATACCTATTGTCCGCAAATAAAGATGATTTGATTTGATTTGAGAAACCTATCCAAAACTAAAAAGTTAAAAATAAATTTAAAGTAAAAAACTTTTTAAAAACAAGCTTTTATTTAAATGCGCTAAAAAAATAAAATAAACTTTTCCTTTTAAACTTTTAATATCTATTTTTAACGTCATTACACAATTTATATGATATAAAAGCTTGTCGCGAGATTTACCCATAACAATATAATCAAGAAAATTAATAATTTGATTTTATTGACTAAGTTTTAAAATTTTCAAACTATGTAAGTAAGAGTAGGTACTATAATCTCGCGACAAGCTTTTATATCATATAAATTGTGTAATGACGTTAAAAATAGATATTAAAAGTTTAAAAGGAAAAGTTTATTTTATTTTTTTAGCGCATTTAAATAAAAGCTTGTTTTTAAAAAGTTTTTTACTTTAAATTTATTTTTGGTTCATCATAGAGTATGCGAAAGTATCGTTGCCGAGAATGATGCCTAACTTTTAAAGCGTATCAGAGTCATATATGATCTTACTAATTGAAATTGTATTTAATACTGTGTAGGTCGACAAAATGACATACATTATGATATCCTTTATATTATGTTTTTTTTTGTCAAAACATGAACGGTGTTATTATTACTATCATGTTGGTTTTTGCAACTTAGCAACGAGTCGAGTAACTGGGTGGTTGGCTTGGCGGTGAGCGACACGCTTACCTACGGACAGTTGCATTGGACAGTTGCTCGTCTTTTGAGACATCTGGATGGTTAAGTTGGAAGGGTACTTGTGTGCTATCTAGGTGGCGCCACTTTAATCTTAGATTTCTTCCGCTATGTAACATAAGTAGAAGGTCACAGCTGGCAAAAAAACTATCGGACCTAAAGGCTATAATTATAGTTTTGGATGACAGGGGCAGGAAGAGACTTTTCTATGGGTGGGTGCTTGGATTACTATCAGGTAATACCTTGTTACTTAACTAAGTTGCGTAACAATAAACTGATGGTGTTGTTCGTAGGCACGAGAAAAAATACCACCGCGTTAAAATGTTAGTTACTCTAAAACCAGATTGCTTATTAGAGTCAATGTAAATAAAAATATCTATTTAAATTTTAGATTACCTATGCACCTACCACTATTACCCTTTGCATCATCTAAAGGTAGACTGGCAGAGAATGCGTAAGGCATTAAGTCTGCCTTGTACATATTTAAGTGTGCTAAAGAATAAATAAAATAAAATGTCTAATGCTCCTCGTAGTTGAAACCCCGCGATGGGTACAGAACTCAAGATGAAGTTACGTTACTTACTCTCGCGGTCACGAATGGTGGATCACCTTTAGGACGACAATCGCTTGCACGAGCCGGCCCAAAATACATGCAGGCGGGGTAAGCGCCCGGAACGTTTTCAATCAAACGATTTTTATTGAAAACTGGTATAGCGTTCGTATCCGCGATAGTACATAATATGACGTTACGCTAAAAAAGACTATTACTGAATTCGTGCGTTCAAACAAACAGTGCTACGGATTCCTTTGGCTGCCACATATATTGAATAACAACACAGGTCCGTTGATTTTGTAGTTTGCTACCCTGGTCGCTGACCTTAAGGTCTTGGGGTCGATTCCCATACAGGACAAACATTAATGTGTATGTACATAATTGGTTTGTCTTGGGTCTGGGTCGTTTTTACCTGTACTTAATTATGTAAAAAGTTAAGTATTTTATCATAGTTTCAGTTCAATGGCCATTACGGAGTCGGTCACGGAACTCATCAACATCATCATCAGCAGCCGAAACGTCTACTGTTGAAAAAAGGCCCTCTCTCCCTTAGAGGGGAGGGCTTGCCATAAACCCCACGCCTGGGGATCGCATATAGGTGGTAGGTAATCCAATAAAAAGACGCTGCTGCTCGTCTTCTTGCTTTTCCTTAGTCGCATTTTACGGACACTCAACGGGAGGAGATGGATGGGTGCTATTATTCTTATCACGGAACTAATTGTCGCAATAAAAATAATTTATGATTTTTGGGTCTGCACTACTTGGGTCGACTTTGGGTATCTGGTATTGAGTAAGGTTGGATGCTAGCAAGCTTCCAAGATTCGCGTACGTGTGCCGCTTAAAGAGAATATACGCATTAGAATAGGAAACATTATAGTTACACGCTTCTTTAATAATACCACTGGTACATGCCGTATACGTACCTCTTTGTCATACTCGAACATCTCAATCAATCATCAATTTGGTTTCAGTTCATTTTTCCAGGGATCAAAAAGCTTAACTATCAAATGGATGTTTATTGGTTAGAGAATTTGGGACCAATTTAGGAAATATATTCCCTTTTTAAGAAAAGAAAAAAAAACTATATTTTGAAGGCTTTGTTAAACGCTTTCGTTTTGACGTGCAGAACAGAAACCCTAGAACTTTGTCCATAGTTTCATTTCAAGTACGCTTACAGTAGTCACGGCAAGACGCTGCGCAGTAGCTATTTTTATGTTTATGTATTCAGAACTCACAACTGTACTTGCGCAATGGTTCGTCAACCCTAACTTCAGCCACACAAAAATCCGCTGTGACTACTGTAAGTTATAAGTAGTACGAATGTACATATATGAATCCCGAATGGCAGGCACAATGTATTCAGCTGGTTCGAAGTGCGTTCCGGTTGTAACCGGACCTAATAACCACCAACAATAAAATAGAAGTATGTCTCACTAGTCAGGCATTGGCCATTCTATAATAGACGGGCTGAACCTTTGATATGAAGTTTGGAATATGAAATGCAATAATACGTATCCTGATGCAACACGTCAACTACGTTACCACTGTAAGTGGTTGGGTTATCAGATTGTAATTAGGTGACACGCCAAGGTATAAATCAAGATATAAAACAGTGGGTTACCGTTATTAAACTGCATCATTTCATTCTATAACGGAATAGGCAAAATTAACAAAACTCCATTCGACACATCTGCATATTTTTAGTCTATGATTTTTCAAATGTAATATTCATATTTGCTGGTAGCGCCCTCTACGATGACAACTCTCGGCCGGAGTGGCCAGATTCTCAAGGTCATTGGCGCATGTTACCCCCTTAACGTATGTATATATGTTATGTATATATGTTATGTATATATTAGAACTAGTCTATTTAGACCCTTATTAGATTTTTTTACTGTATGAGAGGACTTGTTGGTCCTGTGGACACTGACCCAATAGGTCGTGAGTTCGCTTTCCACCTTGTGTCTGGGTGTTATTTATTTATGTAAGCATGTATTTGTTCACATCTTGTAGGTATTGTATCACTTGTCTGGTTACCATAGTACCTACAGGGTCTGTCTGTTTAGTAAGCAGATGACCGTGTGAATGATGTTTATGTTGTCCCAGGATATTATTATTCCTTCGGAGTCGCTGGACGCTCGGGGTGTGGGCCCCTTGAGCGTCCATTGAGTACGGCGGCGACTCCGAGGAGGACGGCGGCGGGGTTGCGACCCCCGTCCCCGTGAGCACCGTGACTGGTTCCCGGGGGGCTACAATGCGCCCCCCGGCGGCGGGCTCAAAGGCAAGGCACTGAGGGGCCCCTGGTGCAGATCCCACCGGAGAGCCCTGGGGTCCCCCCTCTCATGTGCCGATGCGACAGCCGCGGGGGTTTTAGTGGGTAAGAATCCCACATACCCCGGTCGAGCCCCACAGCTCCCGGGGATCTTTCGAAGATTTCCCCCGCGTCAAAAAAAAAAAAAAAAAAAAAAAAAGGATATTATTATTATACAGCCATGTCCCTTGCACAACTAAAAGAAATTTAACTAACGACTTAGCATAAGTTCAACCGCTTAGCTTAGAAAAGAAATATACATTGCTTATTTACGCTAGAAAAACATAACCCTCCTGGCGCAGTCGAGTAATAATCCCTTTATTAGGCCGATGTCTGAAATATCCTATTATTGTATATAATATATATTATAATATATATAATATATTGTATATATTATATTACATGAAATACATAAAAAAATCCGTGCTTTCCTCTTGAACCCCCTATCTGAACCCCCTAGGGGTACCAACGCCACTCACAATTCCTCTTGAACCCCCTAGGGGTACCAACGCCACTCGCAATTCCTCTTGAACCCCCTAGAGGTTCCACGGACACTGTATGTTGGGAGTATTTTTCATGTTCCGGGCTGGAGCGCTCAAAGCGCTCGCCCTTCTTGTCCGGTGAAGCTGTAATGGCCATCTGCGGCCAACAGTACTACTCATACAAAAAAAAAAAAAAAAAAAAAAAAAAAAAAAAAAAAAAAAAAGTATTTTTCATCAACGGTATATTATATAAGTCTAACTTTAGAGTGTTTATTATAAACTAGTTTATCGTGGAGGATAAACGGTCTCGTTTCGTTCGATGGTAAATGCGTCGACGACTCATCACAAAGTCCAGATTAGTGTAAATTATTTATGACTATAATGACACCATCTTATTTCTTATGCTACCCTAGTACTTTCGGTATATACCGAAATTATTTGAAATCCACAACACATAAAAATCAGATGATAAAGTATAAGCTTTTCATATGATAACCTCACTTTTGCTTAGTAGCTTTTGTTGCTTATAACTCTTATACTAAGATTGACCAATTCTTCAGAATTTTTAAAGATTGTTTGGTATTATATTAGCTATTGTTTGACACCATTTTCATCGTTTTCCATGGATGAAACTGTGTGGCCCGATATTGTATGAAACTGTATCTATCTCCTTTATGGCTTCGAAGTTGTTAATATGTAGCGCAGATATCGTGATGATTTTAGCAAGTAACATGAATTGTTTCTGAAAAAAAAAATACCGTATTGTTGACTCTACGTATGTACTCTCGCGGTCACGAACGGTGTACCTTTAGGACGATAATAACTTGCACCCGCTGGCCCAAAATTCATACGCGTGGGGTAAGCGCACAGAACGTCAATGATTTTGATTGAAAACTGGTACAGCGTTCGTGTCCGCGATAGTACAGCATTTGTAGTGTGCGACGAGATAAGCGATTACTGCGATAAAATTCTATACAAAACGAGGCTAAGCACGGAATACAATTATTATTTTATCGGGGAAGACTTAGAATATTATTCTAAGGGGGAAGAAACCTTCAAAAGGAACCAGGTCTCCTTTTTACGTCAACTAAATTTTTTAATAACATTAGTTTGCGATGCAATTGATTTTTAACACGCTTTTATTAGCTTGACCTGTATGTATGTATGTATGTATGTAACTATGTAACTATGATGGTAATGGAATCTTGCGATGCAATTTTGACCCACTTCTACACATCCAAAACATTTGAAATTTTGCACATGTATCAAGGACCGGTGACAATACAATAATATGGTATCCTCGAGCTGATCTGATGCTGGGGCTTGAAGGTGGATAAGGGAACCCTTGGATGGCTACTAGTAAACTTATCAAGTTTGGGCTCATTTGATTTGTTTTAAAGAGTTATTTTCATCTTGACCATTAATGAGGACCTGATGATGGAACTGGAAGGTGGGTAACGGAACCCTGGAAGGGCTACTAGTAAACACATCAAGTTTGGACTCATTTGATTTGTTTTAAAGAGTTCTTTTCACTTTGACCATTAATGAGGACCTGATGATGGAACAGGAAGGTGGGTGACGGAACCCGGGAATGGCTACTAGTAAACACATCGAGTTTGGACTCATTTGATTTGTTTTAAAGAGTTGTTTTCACTTCGACCAATAATGAGAACCTGATGATGGAACAGGAAGGTGGGTGACGGAACCCTGGAATGGCTACTAGTAAACAAATCGAGTTTGGACTCATTTGATTTGTTTTAAAGAGTTTTTTTCACTTTGACCAACAATGAGGACCTGATGATGGAACAGGAAGGTGGGTAACGGAAACCTGGAATGGCTATTAGTAAACACATCGAGTTTCGGCTCATTTGATTTGTTTTAAAGAGTTCTTTTCACTTTGACCATTAATGAGGACCTGATGATGGAACAGGAAGGTGGGTGACGGAACCCTGGATTGGCTACTAGTTAACACATCAAGTTTCAGCTCATTTAATTTGTTTTAAAGAGTTCTTTTCACTTTGACCATTAATGAGGACCTGATGATAGAATAGGAAGGTTGGTGACGGAACCTTGGAACGGCTACTAGTAAACTCATCGAGTTTAAGCTCATTTGATTCGTATTAAAGAGTTCTATTTACTTTGCCCAATAATCAGGGTTGATGATGGAAATGAAAGGTGGTTGACGGAACCATGGAATGATTACTAGTAAACCTCGATGGGTTTACTAGTAGCTTGGACTCATTTGATTTGTATTAAGGAGTTATATTTACTTTGCCTAATAACGTGGACGTTGATAACCCGGAAGGTTGGTACGCCACCGAACGGCTTCGGACCAGTTATACCATTGAATTGTACCATTAATGGTATAAATGGTACTAAGTTGTCCCATTTATACCTGTAATGGTATAGGTGGTACTAGTTAATACCAGTTATACCATTAGATATCCCTTGAATACTACTTGTAAAACTATTGACTTTTGACTTACTTTCGACTGTTTAAAGGGTAAATACGTAGTGCTTTCTTAAACTTCGTTAACTCAATCAGATACCTACGCGTAATATAATAAATTAATAGTTTAAAAAACTAAAAATACACGCTTTTATAAGGACTACTGCACTAAAAAGCTATAAATAAATTATCTAAACCGTGCTTTCTTTCTTTCTACCTCGTGTTTGTAATTTATCGATTATATTTATGTGTAAAAGCGTGGGGTGCTTTTTCTCTGTAAATGATTACAAATTATTGTCATGTGAATACAAATACTTAGCGTTCTTGAAATTTGACAAAAATGTTAAGCTGTTTTCTGAAAAAGCGCCCCACGCTTTTACACATAAATATAATCGATAAATTACAAACACGAGGTAGAAAGAATGAAAGCACGGTTTAGATAATTTATTTATAGCTTTTTAGTGCAGTAGTCCTTATAAAAGCGTGTATTTTTAGTTTTTTAAACTATTAATTTATTTTATACTTTTTAGTCAAACTCAAACTCAAAAATAGTTTATTTCAAATAGGCTTAACGCTAGCACTTTTGAAAGGTCATGATTATTTTTTTTAAAGAAGCTACCACCGGATCACAACGCGGCCTCAACTGAGAAGATCCGGCAAGAAACTCAGCGGGCTTGTCATTTTATCACTTTTTTTTAAACAGTGTGTCATGTTACAATTAGATCAGAGCGACAGTGTGTCTTGCCGTTCAAAATATCAAATAAGACAGCAAAAAAAAATACAAAGTACAACAAACTAAAAAGCCAAAGGGATAGTAGTCGGACCAGTCCCCCCAAGCAGCACCCGCGCACGAGTTGACTCGAGCAGCAGCCATCACTCCTAGTTTTAGAAATATTCGCCTAAACTACGAATAAAATTAGCCCAAGTATTGATTTGTTCGTAGCTTGAATCGTAGACAGGTTGTGGCAAAACATATTTTTACTAGACTAGATATTACGCGTAGGTATCTGATTGAGTTAGCGAAGTTTAAGAAAGCACTACGTATTTACCCTATTAACAGTCGAAAGTACGCTAAAAGTCAATAGTTTCACAAGTAGTATTCAAGAGATATCTAATGGTATAACTGGTATTAACTAGTACCACCTATATCATTACAGGTATAAATGGGACAACTTAGTACCATTTATACCATTAATGGTATAATTCAATGGTAAGCCACCGAACGGCTTCGGACCAACTGGTCCGGGTCCATCAACGTCCACGTTATTAAGCAAAGTAAATATAACTCCTTAATACAAATCAAATGAGTCCAAGCTACTAGTAAACCCATCGAGGTTTACTAGTAATCATTCCATGGTTCCGTCAACCACTTTTCATTTCCATCATCAACCCTGATTATTGGGCAAAGTAAATAGAACTCTTTAATACGAATCAAATAAGCCCAAATTCGATGTGTTTACTAGTAGCTAATCCAGGGTTCCGTCACCCACCTTCCTGTTCCATCATCAGGTCCTCTTTAATGGTCAAAGTGAAAATAACTCTTTAAAACAAATTAAATGAGCCGAAACTCGATGTGTTAACTAGTAGCCATTCCAGGGTTCCGTCACCCACCATCCTGTTCCATCATCAGGTCCTCATTAATGGTCAAAGTGAAAAGAACTCTTTAAAACCAATCAAATGAGCTGAAACTCGATGTGTTTACTAGTAGCCATTCCAGGGTTCCGTCACCCACCTTCCTGTTTCATCATCAGGTCCTCATTATTGGTCAAAGTGAATAGAACTCTTTAAAACAAATCAAATGAGTCGAAACTCGATGTGTTTACTAGTAGCCATTCCAGGGTTCCGTCACCCACCTTCCTGTTCCATCATCAGGTCCTCATTAATGGTCAAAGTGAAAAGAACTCTTTAAAACAAATCAAATGAGTCCAAACTCGATGTGTTTACTAGTAGCCATTCCAGGGTTCCGTTACCAACCTTCCTATTCCATCATCAGGTCCTCATTAACGGGCAAAGTGAAAAGAACTCTTTAAAACAAATCAAATGAGTCCAAACTCGATGTGTTTACTAGTAGCCATTCCAGGGTTCCGTTACCCACCTTCCTGTTCCATCATCAGGTCCTCATTAATGGTCAAAGTGAAAAGAACTCTTTAAAAAAAATCAAATGAGCCCAAATTCGATTAGTTTACTAGTAGCCATCCAAGGGTTCCCTTATCCACTTTCGAGCCCCAGCATCAGATCAGCTCGATGATACCATATTATTGTATTGTCACCGGTCCTTGATACATGTGCAAAATTTCAAATGTTTTGGACGTGTAGAAGTGGGTCAAAATTGCATCGCAAGATTCCATTACCATCATACATACATAGTTACATACATACATACATACAGGTCAAGCTAATAAAAGCGTGTTAAAAATATGTTTTGCCACAACCTGCCTACGATTCAAGCTACGAACAAATCAATACTTGAGCTAATTTTATTCGTAGTTTAGGCGAATATTTCTAAGACTAAAAAGTATAAAATAAATTAATAGTTAAAAAAACTAAAAATATACGCTTTTTTAAGGACTACTGCATTAAAAAGCTATAAATAATTTATCTAAACCGTGCTTTCTTTCTTTCTACCTCGTGTTTGTAATTTATGGATTATATTTATGTGTAAAAGCGTGGGGCGCTTTTTCTGAAAAACAGCTTAACATTTTTGTCAAATTTCAAGAACGCTAAGTAGTAAGTATTTGTATTCGCATGACAATAATTTGAAATCATTTACAGAGAAAAAGCGCCCCATGCTTTTACATACAAATATAATCCATAAATTACAAACACGAGGTAGAAAGAAAGAAAGCAATTGTAACAAAGAAACTGGTGTGGCAAGTAATGAGTTTTATGGCATAAAGAAGTAGCCAATGACCTCTTCTTTCGGACAAATCAATTTGGCAAACGATGCACCAAACATACTATATAATGGTGTCTTTTATTTACGCGAATACAACACATGGAAGTCAAACTACTTTTAATTAAATCTATACCTACTTATATTAAAACTGTAACAGGTCCAATTCTGTACATTAAATAGTCCATAGTCCCATGTTGGCCACTAATCAAAGAACAAAAAAAAATTGCTCTGTAAATTCAATTCAAATGGACAACAACGTTTGAAACATTATTTACAGTAATTTAGCTGGCTCTGAGTAATTGCGTCGCTAATTATCACCCAACCCGCCCTTCGTGAAACATGCCCCACGTAAATTACAACTTCACCCCCCATCTGCCTAATGTATACTCTCATATTTACAGGATCCATATAATTGTTATAAAGACTCCAATTAAAATTGCATTATCATAAAATGTGTTCGCTGAAAGTAACTTGGGTTGTTAGAACTAATTTGCATATACTGCGAAGCTTCTCATAAAATATTTGCGTTGAAAACAAAGACGTATAACCCGCTGCGCCGCTGAGTCAAATTTATATTAATTATCAAGTATAAAACATGTGTAATTGAAAAAAAAAAGAATCTATAAAAATAATCTAACATTCAGTGACCTAAGTAGTTTCCTAGCATAACGCGTGGGAGTTTCTTATACTAAACCGTATTACGACGCTCACAAGAAATTTCAATAAAGCCAATACGGTAAAGTATATTGGCCGGTCAATGGATATAAACATTTGTTTAGTTGCAGAAGAAAAACAATACGTTAAATCAGTGGCGGACCAAGCCTGTCGGGGGCCCGGGGCGGCAAAAAGTTATGAGGCCCCCCGGTCAGAGAGTGATGTATTTTTATCGGACTATCCCAGAAAAAGGGGTATGTTTTTTGAGAGTATGTCTGTGTGTTTGTCTGTTTCTTTGGCACGGCCTACAGCCTAAATGGCTCAATGGATTTTGACTTATGATATGTCATTAGATTTGTGTTAGTTGTGCTAGTGAAATAAATGCTTTACAGGATGGACACGTTATAAATGTCAACAGACAATATTTTCGTAAATTTATAGTAATATTCTTCTACTTAGTCGTGACTTCATGACTAAGGGACGTGACTATGCAGACTTGCCACCACTTGTCTCTATGCTGTTCGATCTTGAGCTCCATGTATTCTTCCCGTAGCGTCGCTCTCGTAACCGCTTTGACAGTGTCTGCCCATCGCATCGACATGCGTCCTCTGCTTCTCTTGCCATCCATTTGGCTTATCACGATAAGCCTCTCTAGGCTGTTCCGTTTTATCTTGCCCTTGTG
The DNA here is from genome assembly GCA_911728495.1 of Furcula furcula. NCBI lineage: Eukaryota > Metazoa > Arthropoda > Insecta > Lepidoptera > Notodontidae > Furcula > Furcula furcula. Next base: position 6,222,606 of record OU452243.1, read on the forward strand.
GCCGAAGAAGTTGACGACACGTCTAACGCAGACATGACCGTCCACCAACCCATGCCCCCACCGACTTTCCGGTCATATGGGCAGAATCGCGAGAGATGCTCGCGGTGGAAAGTCGCTCTTTGATATTATTAAGCTCTTCGAGATTAGATGCATTAGTGCGATGCTTGGTCTACGATTTGCCTAGCATTCTGCGACAACACAACATTTCCAATACATCCAGTTTCAGAAGTATATAAAAAGATCGAGAAGACCAGAGTACGCATTAATTTGATTTAGAAAGAAGATTCTCCAAAACCATTTTATCAATTTTTCATCAATCCTCAATTTTTCAAGAAGATCGGCCTGTTCCTTTTTCGAAGATCAATCAAAATTATTAGTTAGGTGTCATCGGTGAAGCGGATATCGTTCAGTAGGGTCCCACCAATCCGGATACCTCCCTCCCAGTCCTCTTAAACGGTACGCATTATATGTTCACCGATTATATTAAAGAGCTGTAGTAATAATACGCAAACTTGACGCAAACCTCGTTCCGTCTAAAAAGATCCTGAGTCTGCAGCGCAAGATGGCCGACCGGGTCGCTATAAGGGTACCGTAATGTCATGTATGAGGGGAAACAGTCCTGGCGCGCTTTCAGGGTCAAATAACTTCAGTCGGAGGTGGATAAGGCACGAACTTGAACAATTACGCTCATGGCCTTCTGATGAGCGTACGAAAGCAAAGGGAGTTGTCAGTGTTGTCCTGCCAGTCTTCGAAGCCCAGATATAGATTTACATAGATAATGCAAGTATCACGATTTGTATTGAAACCAAGAAATTTAGAACCAAGTTTTTAACACCTTCTGTGACGTCACGGCCGAATTTAGTGACGGAATTCCAAACCTATTCAAAGACACCGATGCCCCGCCAATGCGCCGCCGATTTCTTTTAGTTTTTGCGGCCGACCGGCTGCAAGGCTGCAACAACAGACGCGCGCGGACTGTAAGTTATCCAACCCCGGCGTTTCATCGGGGTTCGGACACGCGAAATACATGCATTTGCGTTATCTATGTAAATATCAGTTCTTCGAAGCCTGGCTACGACAGAAACGTGAGCGAATAACCTGTAGACTCACTTAGAGAATGTGGGTATGTGTGTTACAGTGATTATCTGAGTGAGATAGGGTGAGGGTGACAACGACTTGCCATCATTGAGGTGGGCCCGGGCTTCCACCCAACGCACCATAAGTATCTTCTCTTATCTTAAGCATCTTTCAACCATTATGATGTAGGCCACCGTCATTTTCCTCCATTCCGATCTTTTTTGGGCTTTACTATCCAGTTTTTGCCCGCTACCCTTGAGATATCGTCCTTCCAACTCATTTGCGGTCTCCCTACTGGCCTTTTTCTGTCCCAGGGTCCAGTACAGTCTTACACCACGACTCCAATTTTCGGGTGATGTCACCAGCCCATTTCCACTTCAAACTTGCTATTCTATTGGCAATGTCAGCGACTTTACTTTGTTTGCAAAGCCATTTGTTTGTCGTATAGGTACAGGCTTTGTGTGGTAAGGCGGCATTGCTACTTTTTGCCTAATAGCACCACAAGTATACTATGCGTGTAAATTAGAGCAGCGGATCCACGTCAGCCAGATTGGACACGACCAGACCACTCTCTGTCGGCAGTAGTATCTACTATATTGGCAGACAGTCCTTCTGTAAGACAGTCATGCTCCAGAAGAAGGAGACCAAAGAAACGAAGACGATGCGTCAAGCCGGTGGTGCAACTCGCATGGCCAGGGACCAATAGAAATGTGACTAGGTATCCTTTATTGCCTTAAGGAGGCACTTGTGTTCTTGGCATAGTATCATAATTAATCAGCCAGCGATGTGCTACCCTATCTCTCTCTCTCTGCCAATCGGTCCCTCATTACTGAGGATCGTGACTCCGCTGTGCACACTCATGTATACGTATTAGCTGTGATCCGCCTCCATTGAACCCGATCTTCTGCCAGGTGAAGGGCAGAGCTGACAGATCGCTCCAGTATCTCGGAGATCTGGTTCGACCACCGCTTTACACAACGTCCTCTTGGCCGCTTTTCTTAAATTTTTCCTGTCAACACTAGTTTTTCTAAATTAGATGGATCTCTTCGTGCAATATATCCAAAATATTGCAGAATTCTAGACTCGCATATTGTTGATAGTCTTGGCGTACGTTCAAGGCATAGCTCCTGTAGTATCGAGATGTTCGTACGAAAAGCCGTCCAAGGTATCCTCAACATACGTCGCCAGCACCACATCTCAAATGCGTCGATTCTGTGCTTATCTGCTGCTTTGATGGTCCATGACTCCGATCCGTACAAGAATATGGAAAATATCAAAGTGCACACAAGATGAATTTTTGTTCGCCTGGTAATATTCCAATCCTTCCATATCTTGCTGAGTTGTGTCATCGCTGTTTTAGAAACTCCAATGCGACGACGAATCTCACGTTCGCAGCTACTATTGTGAGTGACATAGGGATCCTAGGTACTGAAACTCCTTCACTTCATCATAGTCCTTCAACAGATTTGTATACTGTAGCGATGCGAAACGGTAGACTATCATTAATTTTGTTTTGCTCTTGTTAACAGCAAGGCCCATTTCCAGCCTACAACTTTCTAAACGACCCATTAGTGGCACCATTTCTTCCATAGAACTTGCAAATAAGGTGGTATCGTCGGCATAACGCAAATTGGTTATTTTAACTCCACCAATTTTTATGCCACCTTCCCATCCATGAAGGGTCTTGCGCATGATATATTCCCCATAAATGTTGAATAGGATGGGTGAGACCCTACATAAACCTACCCTATATAAACTTGTAATTTAATTTGTCAATTTTGTATATATTACACTTCATTTACAAATCACTAATTGATTGATTGGGTTATCATTCTACAGAGTAAATTTTGTGTGAATTCCCTGCTGAATAAACCATAGGCACTATAGCTACATTGTAGGTACATTTATATTTTGGTTACGTGCATCATGAGGCCCCCAACTCCATACTGTCTAATAATTACCACACATAACATTATGGCCGTCTTTGAGATTAAGGGGACGTATCGGATAGATTATTTCAACCAAAATTGAAGAGTTCCGACTTCCGATGCACACACTTAGTTGTCTCATATCAATCTAAATGCAATTGTCATGGACTAACAGGATTTGTGCGCTATAATCTAGGTATGGTAATAATCTCTCTAATACGTAGTATGTACTGAAATACCTCAAAGATTAAAAATAAGTTTTGGCAATTGGAGGCCCCCCTGGACCCGAGGCCCGGGGCGGACCGCCCCCTCCGCCCCCCCGTTAGTCCGCTACTGCGTTAAATGTGTTCTTCTTCATATTCTTATGATTCGCCAATGTGTTGTTAAATAACAGTTATTAAATAAATTACAGTATTTAAGTAAAAATATGAAAATTAAATTGGAAAATTTAAAAAGTAGAGTCCGGTGAAAATTAAAATAATTACTTATTATATACCTACCTAATTATATGACTTGATTCCACCATCCCCCTTCCATCATCGGACAACGAGACGCTCGGCGCGCACACACCCTTAAGTGGTAAACATGCCTTCAGTCCTAATTAAGCGATTTGCATCGTCATTCATAATAAGGACAGATAAGGACTGCAACAGTTTGCCTGCGTCAGTTTTTCCGCCCGATTATAATGTGGGTGTCTTCAAAAGCTACAGTGAATAGTGTGCTTTACCATCCTAGATTGCGTCGCCGCTTTCCATCAGGTGGGACTGCAGTCAAGCACTGGCTTATAGTGAGTAAAAAAAACCTAATTGTTGTATTTTTATTTCTGTTTCGAGCACTTGTGTCGCACCTACAAAGTGAATTGTCAGTTTGGCGAGCGAATCTGAGGACCCAACTTGCAACTTTTTAGTGGCGTTCTTTGGGTAACCCCAAAGATCGCCACTCGGTCTTTTAGGCACAAATATACTTACCAACACGCGGAGTATATAGACACACACACTAGTTAAACTTACACCCGTATTCATAAGATAAATTGGTCGGGCCCTTGGCACTTAGTACTACAATCTGGCGCTATGATTGGTTAGTTAGTCGTTTATTTTTCACTGCGTCCGATTTCATTCTTTCACCTTTTCTCTCCTGGGCATGCTGGAAGAGATTTCTATAGTAATAAGCTGTGCCCGTGTACCTGTACTATCCTAAGACTTCTCTTACCATATTTGTGTGTGTACATAAACTTATAAAATAAATAGATAAATAATTTAGCAAATCATCCGTCGAAGTGTTTGTGAATACGGGCTGGATACAGGAGTGTTTGTGGCAAACAGGTAGACAGATTAATATATAAGGCCGACCATTTAATACGCGTATCGCCTGAGGGGGTAGAAGGGAGCGAGGGGAGATGTTAGTGGATGGGTGAAAGGGGTGCGCGGAGCAGAGAGCTTACGTCAAGTGCGGCAGTGCGCTGGCTGTGCTCGCAGCGCGCGGTTGGTGTTTTTGTTACGGACGCTTGAAGATAAACGCACAAGGTATACGACTGCCAAGATAAATCTCAAGATGAATAGCTCTTCCAGAGATGGACCGATTTATTATTAATTTGCAAGATTCTGACTCCTCAAGCTACACAGACAGTGATGATGATCCAAGCGATATGAATATTAGTGACGAATAGTCCTATAAATTTTTTATCTGTGGTTAAATATTTCTTAAACGGAGTTAATTATTGTTTTATGATTTTGTACCTAGTTATGTTAGCCCCTGGACGCCTAATTCGAACTACTTTTGAAAGTGCTAACTAAGCAAAATAATATTAATTCAATACCGTAGACGCTACGCATTAAACAAATAACGTGTGGGCGTACTCAGACTAAACAGTGACCATGACCGTGTAATGCGCATAGTCTTAATATATAAGGTTCTATTGTAAACAGATTCGTCATTCGTCTTGAGCATCAAAATCTGTTCAGACGTCTCATTAGGCTAGGATTCGTCTAGAGCATCAAATTCTGTTCGGACGTATCCATAGAAATGTATTTTTTTAATTAATTAAATAAATTCATTTTTAAACATTTTATGTTTTTTTAAAAAAGCAATCCGCGCTCCCGAATTCGTTTCTGGCGCAGCCGCGTACGATTGCTGAAAATCGCGCCGTCTCGCGGAAACTTCTCAAAATCGAAGTTTTGACGTAATAACGCGAAACGCGAATCTCGGGCGTGACAGCGATATACGAACCAAATAAATATTGTAACGACAAGGAGAGCATGCTGGTGAACGGCTGGTGAGTGAATTTTTTCGCCATCCTTTACCCCATTAATTGTTATAATTGGAATCGAACTTCTTCCACTATAAATTATCTGGTTTTCCTCAAAATCGGACAATCAGTGTTTAATTAAGTGATTTTAATTATTTTAATGATAATATTCATTCTATAAGTTTTTAATTATTTTATGTTGAGTTTTTCAATTTAACTACATTTAATTTTGAGATTTTAATAATTATACATTATAATTTTGTGCTTTTAATTTTATTGTATTTCTTTTATTATTAATTATTTTATTTCTTTTACAGTGTGTTTAATTGTGTGTTTTAGTGTTTTTAATCAATTGATTTATTTATTATTTTTTATTAAGTGTTTAAAAAAAATGGTTACTATTAAAATTATACCAAGCGAAATGCTTGAATTAATACCACTTTTTGGAGGTGATAAACGTCAATTAAATTTATTTTTGCGGAATTGTGAATACATAATTAATAGTTATCAGGGAACCCAAGAACAAAACATTTATGTCATGCATTCTATAACTAGTCGTTTAATTGGTGACGCCGCTGCTTTAATAAGTGAGCGTGAGGATATAAATACGTGGATAGAATTAAAACAATTATTAATTCAGCATTTTGGTGATCCAAGAAGTGAAGAATGCATAGCAATTGAGTTGGAAAATCTTAAAATAAAATCGGGCGAAAGTTATCTTGATTTTTGCAATCGTATTCAATCGGTGCAATCGATTTTAATTTCAAAAGTGAACCAATTAGTAAATGAAGAAATAAAAAAGGCTAAAATAATTATTTATAATAACACTGCACTTAATGTTTTTTTATTTAATTTAAGTGAAAATTTAATACGCATTGTAAGATTAAAATCCCCTGAAACTTTGGAAAAGGCATTGGAGTACGTTTTAGAAGAAGTGAATTTTTATGATCAATATAATAATAAAAATAAATTAAATAAATCACAAATTGGATTTATGCCGCAATTAGGCCCTCAGCCATTTAGTATGCAACATATATTTATGTCACCGTCTCCATTTAATTCGAGACCTCATCAACAATTTGGAGATTATCCACAACTTAAACAAGGGCAATTCGGATATCGCCCACAATTCAATCAAAGTCAATTCGGTTATCCTCCACAATTTAATCAAAGTCAATTCGGATATAACCCACCACAACCAATAAATAAATACGAAAATACTGATGTATCCATGCGTACTGCACCACCATTAAATAATTACAGGCAGAAACAACCTCAGGGTTACCGCCTTAACGAAATTAAATTGGAGTCTAATGATTTTAATAATAATGAATATTTTTATGACATTGATACTCAACAAGTTAGTTCACCGATAGAGATTAATAAATTAGAAAGAAAAAAAGAAAAAGAAGATAATAGTACGCAACATGAAATTCCAAATTTTTATATTACCCCCGCTAATAAAAACCCGGAAGTTGTAAATCATATTTGCGATTTAAAATTAAAATTACCTCTTTAGAATTAATAAATTTTCCAAAACTTAAAATGCCTTCAGCTATTATGAATCCTAAAGATAAAAATATGAAAACTACTGTACTAAATAAATTGAACAATCCAATAACTTCAAAGACTACAAAAACTTTTAATCCATTAAATATAGAAATTAAAAAGAAAATTTATAAAAATAATATATTAAATAAAAAATTAAAGACTTCGCAACATACAAGGTTCAAAGAAAGAAAAACTAAAGATTCTAACCAAGATTATAAAAACACTTTGTATAATGATCAGTTACCATTAACAAGTCAAGTTAAACATTCAATTGAACTCAAAACTATTAGTCAAAAATACATTAAGAAAAAGGGTAGGCAAAAGAAATTAAAGGTCAAGTATAATCCTTATTATAAAAAGAAAAAGAAAAAACGTTTATCTCCACAAAAAAGACATTGGTCATTTTAAAATAAAATAAGTTAATATACTTAAGTTTATATATTTTATTATTAATATAAAACTTTTTATAAAACTATAAAAGGTTATTGAGGTATTTTAGCTATTTAATATTTTAAACAATAAGTACTAAGTTAAGTGAACAATTTAAAAAAACGAATATTAATTATTTATTCACGACTCTATAGTCATAAAAGAACAGACCGAATATTTAAATAATATAACAATTTCAAAATTTTCGCAATTGGTTCTTTCACATAGTCAAACGAGCTCTTTTTAATCCCCTTGAAACATTTATTAAAGCAAAAAGCAGGAAACATACATCTAGAACTATTTATAAATTAAATGTAATGTACTAGAAACATCTTTTATATTTACTAAGGTTACACCAATCAATTGTTAATGAATTGTTATATCATTTGAAATCAATAGATCAGATTCATAACTTAATTTATAAAGTTTTATTGTAATCAATTTATTAAAATTTGATAGTTTTAAGATTAAAGTTTATGTAAAGGAAAACCACATAACTTTCATATTATATACCATTAACTGATAGAAACATCTTTGAATATTACAAAATTTATTCTCTACTCATTTACAAAGATTCCATTTCCGACTTTCCTTACCTGTTGGCGAAAAATTCTAAATACCATTCTTTGACAAAACCATGCGAGAAAATAAATGCCGACAAGTTCTTGTGCACCGATGACCGTGTCAAGCAGTTTATATTATCACCACTGAAGAAAATTGCATGCTCAATGAACTTAAATTGACGTATCAACGCACATTTGCTGAAGATCTTCGATACAAAATCAGACCAATTACTGCTCTACCAGAACTGAAGACTATGAATTCCACCTCGTTGGCTACCGTAAATATCAAGAATATCAATTTGGACGAAACGAGACATTTATCACGCATTTTGAACTTAAAGGAAAGTGATGTGTTCAGTGAATATGGCCTTTATAGTGAAAGTGAAAACAAAATTAATATTAACAGTGTTAGTTTAGCTACACTATTATTGTACTTACTTAATTTTAATTATATTTTTTATCAGTTTAAGCATTTACATTTATAAAAAGAAATGTATGCGAAATCATCGGAACCCGACATCACCGATGGTATCCGATAATTTCGCACTTGATGAGGGAGGAGTTATGTTAGCCCCTGGACCCCTAATTCGAACTACTTTTGAAAGTGCTAACTAAGCAAAATAATATTAATTCAATACCGTAGACGCTACGCATTAAACAAATAACGTGTGGGCGTACTCAGACTAAACAGTGAGCATGACCGTGTAATGCGCATAGTCTTAATATATAAGGTTCTATTGTAAACAGATTCGTCATTCGTCTTGAGCATCAAAATCTGTTCAGACGTCTCATTAGGCTAGGATTCGTCAAGAGCATCAAATTCTGTTCGGACGTATCAATAGAAATGTATTTTTTTAATTAATTAAATAAATTCATTTTTAAACATTTTATGTTTTTTAAAAAAGCAATCCGCGCTCCCGAAATCGTTTCTACCTATGAAGCTATTATAAAATATTTGTAAAACTTAAAAATAAATACTTAAAAAAAAGATACTTATTATTTTATTCTTTACCAACAATGTCTATCTCGAGATAAATCTTTGGATTATTGACTCCGTGTGTAGCGTTACCCGCCCCCGCTCCCTTCTTACCGCGCAGGCGATACGCGAGTTAAACGGTCGGCCTAATAGATATCTGTGGCCGTGTGCATGATGTCTGTATCAAAAAATACAAAAGCCATAGCAATTAATTGGTGCCTACACTTTTCATTATAAGAGCTTTTTTAAGCTTTTATTTGTCTCGGTGTGACATCACGGCACCATTTTTTTTCTTGGGTTTTTTCCTTAATCAACAGGACTAATGTCTTCTTTGGGCCGCCTTTCCTTCCGTATTTTTTTCCTTATTGTTTTTTATTTGATTAAAGAGATGTTTGTTCGCTTAGTCTGGGTTAGATTACAATATTGTGTTGCGACCTTTGGGTTCGTAGCGTAGGTATAGTGTATAGGTAGATAGTATACAGATATTTGTAATGCGTTTTGCATACTTAGTTATAAATTGTTGAAAAATAAAGATGCGTCTTTTTTTGGTTTTACAGTAGTCACGACGTATCTTTGTGTCTCTGAATTTGGCTTCAAGGCGCTGCGCAGTAGGTAGCTTGTCTTTGTATCATCGATATAATTAGGGTTCCATACCTAAAAAGGTAAAAAGGAACCCTTATGGTCTGACTTCGTCTGTCTGTCTGTCTGTCTGTCACACTTATATATTTCAAGAACCACTGATGCTATCGATTTGAAACTTGGAATAGTTTTAGATCTTACTTACCCAACCTCATCGCAAATAAAAAAAAAAAAATTCTTTTACTTTTTTTATATTATCAAAATTTTAAAGTGGGACTACTATATCGAGTGGGGTATCATATGAAAGGGCTTCATTTGTACATCTCAAAACAGATTTTCATTTTGGCTTATGTGACGTAGTTATTGGCTGATAACCAAAAATGTCAAAAAAAATACCGTTCCCCTCCCCCCTTATCTCCGAAGTTTGTGGAGGGAAAAATCTGAAATAATTATGGATAATGCATGTCTATCTATATTTTACAGGAAAAATAAAATGATCTATCTAAGTAGTACAGTTTTTTAGTAATCCTAAAAAAACCTCGTCAAACAAACTTAGTTATGCGGTTTGTTTTTTTTTTCTATCTGAGGTGTTACATGAATAGTAAAATTACTTTAGTACATCCAAAGATGGTATGGAACCCTCGGTGCGCGAGTCCGACTCGCACTTGACCGGTATTTATTTTTAAACTAGATTTGGTGTTACGGTCCGAAAAGTAGCACACAGAAATAAGAAATAGTGCCCCTGTGTCGCTATTTCTTTTCAAGCCACAGGCTGACAAAATCATTTTTCCTATAGGAGTGTCGCTACTGTCTATAAGAAACTGTCAAACTACACGTCATTATCATAATAAAACTATTAGTTCACCAAGTGTCAAGTGCCAAGTGTCTGGGTGTTGTTTATCTATTTAAGTATGTATTTACAAAAAAAAAAAGTATATAAGTATTAGTATCAGTTGTCTGGTTTCCATAGTACAGGCTCTGCCTAGTTTGGGATCGGATGACCGTGTGTGGATTGTCCCAAGATATTATTATATTTTTATTATTACCTTTCCGCCTCTAGCACAGAGAAGTCCGCGATCCCTGTGACCACATTTTAGATGTCATTTTGTTAGTGAATGTTTATCTAGTTTATAATATTATATCGATATCGATGCTTTGTATTCAAAACTCACAACTGTACTTGTGCTGTGGTTCGCCAAACGTAACTTCACACAAAGATCTGTTGTGACTACTGGGCTTTTGCATCAGCAAATGAGAAGGGGGGCCTGGGCTCTCTACTATCTGCACCAAGTACTCCGCAGTGCCTTGTCGTCTGGACGTCCATTGAGTACGGCGGTGACTCCGAGGAGGACGGCGGCGGGGTTGCGACCCCCGTCCCCGTGAGCAACGTGACTGGTTCCCGGGGTGCTACAATGCGCCCCCCAGCGACGGGCTCAAAGGCTAGGCACTGGTGCAGATCCCGCCGGAGAGGGTGCCGGACCTGATGTGCTGATGCGACAGCCGCGGGGGTTTTAGTGGGTAAGAATCCCACATACCCCGGTCGAGCCCCACAGCTCCCGGGGATCTTTTGAAGACTCCCCTGCGTCAAAAAAAGAAAAAGCTCTGCTTAGTTTGAGATCAAATGTCCGTGTTAGGATTGTCCCAGGATAGGTATTATTATTCATCATAAATCAGCCAAAAAACGTCCACTGCTGAACAAGGTCCCCCTTAGAAGGGAGGGGTTGCTATAATCCCCACGCTTGGCAGGAGGCTTGGGGATATTGGTGCAGTATTGGTGGTATAATCCAATAGAAAGACGTTGCTGCCCGTCTTCTTTGTTTTCCCTTAGTCGCCTTTTACGGACACCCAACGGGAGGAGATGGTTGGGTGGGATTCTTACCCGGACACCTCACGAGAAGATATTATTATTAAACAAAAATAAAATCTCAACTGACTAGTTCAATAGAAGGTAACATGATCTTTAGTCCATAAAACAGGCAATACTGCGGGGCGACGGTAAGCGCGGCCGCTTTTAAAGCCGTTGCACGTGGCTTCAGAGTTAATTACCTTCAGGGGAAGCCAGCTACTGGCTGCTTTATTGCAGGAAATACACACTGTAGTGCTGTTTAAGCGGAATTTAATATAGCGTAGGTTTAACGGGATTAATTTATGAAGAAGTGAAATAACAAGTTTTAAGTATGTAGCAATTGGGATGCTGTCTCCACAGTATAGGGTCTCCCAGAGTATAGCAGGGGGCACCCAGTATTCAAAGTGCTACTTACGCTTATGTGCGACGTCGAGTAGGTCCGTATATGGATGAATGAATAAGTCCAAAGCACAGGCACATAAGCAGTTTATTCATATGCACATAGAAACACATGAAATTAAGACAGAAGGGGAAATTACAAGCGATAGCAAGTTAGCACAGTGACAGGAAAGATAGCACGTAAGTAAAACAAAAGATTGCACGGAAAAGTAAACAAAGCGTCTCGCAGCGATATCGGCCGGTAGCGGACTGCTCGAACATCGCCGAGTGGTGGCGCTCACGCGCCGCTCGGAAAGGTTCGGTCAACGTCGCCGCGTCGGTATTCAGCCGGTCTTGAGAGACCGGGCCGTGCGATCGCTAATATGAAATTAATATTTACAATGTGTTTGTCCGGCTGCTCGTTGGATACACAAAATAAACAAACTACATGACATAAACATAATTAACTTACGCAAACAATTATAAACACTAAGTACTAAGATTTAGGTTAGTAAATAGTCTTAGGTTTAGATTAGGTCATAGGTTTAGCTGTAAGTCTAGAATTAGTGTTTAGGTTTAGGTATTACTTTAGATGATAGTTTACTTAAGTAATAAGTAACGAAATACTGCGTTAGACAATAATGGTAAATAAACCTATGTATCAGTAGCTCCGCTACACCACCCCCCTCCTGAGACCGTCCTACGGGCGATAATAGTCAGGAAATCTTACCCTACGCCCTGACCTGCTTGTTTTGACAATGTTGTCTCCGGCATCAGGCGTAAGTGGCTGTGGGGTGTACGTAGGAGTCTGAGTCTGTGTGTGCGACGTATGTGTGCTAGGTTTTGTTTGTGAGATGTGAGTGTTAGTTTGTGTATTTGGAGTATGAGTGTAAGTTTGTGTGTCGTGCATCGAGTAGGCGGGTTTCAACCTGTCTATGGACACAGTGACTTTCTTACCATTAAATACAATTTTGAACACCTTGTCACCTCTTTGAAGGACTTCATGAGGTCCTGTGTATGCGGGTTTAAGTGAACCAGCTACAGTGTCATCGCGAAGGAAGACGTGGGATGATGTAGCAAGGTCCTTAAAAATAAATGGTGAACGCTAGTTGCCATGGCGTGTTGCTGGAGGAGGTTTCAACCTGTTGACAAATGAGCGCAAACGAGCTGCATAGTCCGTAAGGTCGTATGACTCATTTAAAGATGGAACAAAGAAGTCTCCTGGTAGGCGTAACGTCTCACCATAGACCAATTCGGCGGAAGACGCTTTCAGGTCTTCTTTAGGCCTCATTTACGGAGACGCGGGGCGTCGCGCGTCGCGTGTGGCGGCGCGGCCCGCACTAAATTCAAATGTAGGGCGTTGTATGAGTGTGTTTACGGAGAAGCGATTTTACACGCGTTTGCTTGAAATGGAGCGTGTTTTACGGCGGCGCCCGCGGATGGCATCGCCGCGTCTCACGCGGCGTTCATCGCGGCGGCGCACGCAGCGGCGATTCTCGATGAAGCGATGCCTGTGGCGGAACCTTCTGCCAGTCTATTTGGTAATCATGCAACACAGACGTAGTCACCATCGCAATGGAGTATGATATGATCGATTTTTTTTTTAGAAGAAAATTGTATGTTAAAAAGTGAGTTGCACCGCCCGTTGCACGCGGCGGTGCCCGCTGCGGGCGCAGCGGCGGGCACCGCCACTCTTCCCGCTCCGCGTCTCTATAAACAGCATCATATATTGCTATACGTTTGTGTTTACGCGTGCGATGATACGGGCCGCTTCACGCACCGCCGCTACGTAAACAATAAAAACGTCCGACGCGCCGCGAGACGCCACGCCACACGCGACGCGTGACGCCCCGCGTTTCCGTAAACGAGGCCTTAAGCGCTGTCCTAATACCTAATAAAACTAAAGGTAGCGACTCCACCCAACAGCTGTCTGCATGACAGGTTATGGCTGCCTTAAGCTGCCGGTGAAACCGTTCAACCATGCCGTTTGATGCAGGGTGGTACGCTGTTGTATGTCTATGGACAAAACCAACGGTTTGAGACAATGCCTTAAACAAAGCTGACTCAAACTGTCTTCCTCTGTCAGTTACGATCTTGACCGGACAACCAAAACGCGAGATCCACCCACTTAATAACGCCTTCGCCACAGTTTCGGCGGTGATATCTGCGATCGGTATTGCCTCAGGCCAGCGAGTAAAGCGGTCGATGGCAGTGAGACAGTACCGATATCCTAACGAAAGTGGTAATGGACCGACGAGGTCGATGTGGATTACCTGGAATCTGCCCTGTGGTACGTTGTATGTACCCAACGGAGCAGAGACATGCCTCGTGACTTTAGAGCGCTGGCAGGCTTGACAACTGCGAGTCCACTCGCGGCAATCCTTGCGGATGCCTGGCCACACGTAACGATCGCTCACTAACCTAATGGACGCTTTGGCTCCAGGGTGACTTAAGCTGTGCAGTGATTCGAAGATCTGTCTCCTGTAGGCCTCGACAATGTAGGGTCGCGGAGAAGTGCCGCTTACGTCACAAAATAGTACCGTGTTCGTACCAGGCAGTTTCACTTTACTGAGTTGCAGAGACGTGTGTCCGGTAAGAAGCTGTTTCAACTCAGGGTCGTTGTCTTGAGCAGCAGCCAACGCTTCTGGATCAATTGGCTGCACAATCTCTTCCACTCTAGACAAGGGATCAGCAACCACATTATTCTTACCGGAAATATGTCTGATGTCTGTAGTAAACTGGGATATAAAATCTAAGTGACGAAACTGCCTGGGTGAACAATTATCCTTCCTGGTAGTGAAAGCGAACGTAAGCGGTTTGTGATCCGTATAAATCACAAAATCGCGAGCTTCTACCATATGCCTAAAATGTTTAATAGACTCGTATACGGCCAGAAGTTCGCGGTCATATGGCGAGTACTTTCTCTGCGCTGTGCTTAACTTTCCAGAAAAGAATGCGAGGGGCTGCCAGGTACCAGACTTCAACTGCTGTAATACTGCACCCATTGCAGTATCGGAAGCATCCGTTACGAGAGCCAGTTGAGCGTTGCTATCAGGGTGTGCCAACATAGCGGCTTGGCATAGACCCCGTTTGCATGCTTCGAAGGCCTCCCGCTCTTTTATATCGAAGGTGACTGGATGTGAGCCCTTTACTGAGCCTGTCAAGAGTGCGTTCAGTGGGGCTTGATGCTGGGCTGCGTCCGGGATAAACCTACGGTAAAAATTGAGCATACCCAAGAACCTACGCAATTCCTTGACGGTTTTGGGCTCAGGAAATTTTCCTATTGCCTCCACTTTTTCAGGCAGGGGTTTCGTGCCTTCCGCTGAAATTTCATAGCCTAGAAAATTTACTTTTGAGGCACCGAACACACATTTACTAGAATTTAGTACTATGCCAAAGTTGCGTAACCTACCGAATACCTCATGCAGATGTTTTTCATGAGTTTTCAGGTCTTCTGAAAACAATACGATGTCATCTATGTAACAATATACGAAGTCTAGTCCTCGCAACACCTCATCCATGAACCGCTGGAAGGTTTGACCAGCATTGCGAAGACCAAACGTCATATACGGAAATTCGTAAAGACCGAACGGTGTTGTGATGGGAGTTTTGGCTATATCAGACGGATTAACAGGCACCTGATTATAGGCTTTGGCTAAATCTAGGGTGCTAAAGACTGTACAGTTAGCAATATTATGCGAGAAGTCCTGAATATTTTTTTTCGCAAGCTTGCTAGTGTGGCGAGTGGACGTGTTTCAAAATATATTAAAATATAAAAATTCTTGACAAAGTAATTTTGAACTTAATTACAATAGCAAAACGTACTAGTTAAAGTGCTAGTGAAAAACCTGTTTGGTGCCATACCTCGGAGTGAAAGGGACAGTAAAGGCTTCTCGTAGTCTGTACAGACGGCACGCGTGGTGGTGGTGGCATCATAAAGGTAGTGTGTATGTAGCACAAGCGGAGAGACTAGCGGAACCATTACAATTGATATCTAACTTTGATCTCGCAAGGTAACCAAAATGAATATCATGCATTCTCCTTCTAAGAAATTAGCTAAGGCTAAATTAATATGCTCCGGAGAAAATAGTAGCTCCCAGCCAGATCTATCAAACTTATCTAAAGAATTATACTCTGAAAATGTACGAAAGCGAAAAATGCCCGAAAACGACTTTGCATACCAATTTAATGAATTCAAAAATGAATTTAAAAAAGAGATTTTGGAAGTCCTACAGGAATCTCACAGTCACCAAAGTGAAAATATAAAAAGCATTAAAGATAATATATGTTCTATCAACGAAACATTACAAAATATGAAGACAACAACCGAACAGCTAATGGCAGAAAATAAAAATCTCAAAACTCAGGTGGAGTCTCTAATGGATACGGTTACAACAAACGCAGAAAAAATAACCTGTCTCCAGAGTGAACTAAATAACCTTAGAACGGACTCACCAACGTATAAAAATACTCAGGCTACACCACTAGCCACTTATGACAACCTATATGCTGAATTCCAGGATCGAACAGAGCGAAGCAAAAATATAGTTATGACAGGCATTCCTGAGAAACACACTGAAAATATAGAAGAAAGGAGGGAAAATGATAGGTCTGAAATAGATAAGATCTTGAAAACTATTTATCCGAACTGCCCAGAATCAGACAGAGCATTTCGTCTCGGTAAATACGATGATAAAAAAATACGCCCATTGAAAATATGTTTCTCTTCCCAAGAAATAGCAAAAGCTATACTGCGAAGCAAAACTAAACTAAAAGTAGACGGTGTTCGGATCTACTCCGATCAGACACCACAACAACAAAAATATTTAAAAGATCTGCAAGCTGAACTACACCTTAGGCAAGCTAATGGAGAAAAAGACTTAATAATAAAATATATTAAAGGGGCACCAAAAATCACAAAACAAGAGACAAAAAACTAAACAGTACTGAAGAACCAACTAATCAGCAAAACACGATAACTTATGAAATTACAAGTAACTATACAGATATTAAAACCACAAAAAACTCAGTACGCTTCCTATATGCAAATGTTCGCAGTCTTGTTAAGCCAGGTAAACTTGATGAAATTCGATGTATCATAGAATCTCTGGAAACAACGCCACATGTCGTTGTATTAGTTGAGACGTGGATAAAAGATGAAAATCAAGCCCAAACATTAAAATTACCAAACTATACTCACTATTACAACTATAGAACACATTCCAGAGGTGGAGGTGTGTCAATATACGTACAAAATAATCTACAACATGAACTAATTGACAGTAAATGTGAGGATGGAAATCATTATTTATGGATTCACCTGAACAAACTCTCCCTAGACATTGGGGCTATATATAAACAGCCATCCGCTAATATACAAAAATTTCTTGACACATACGCAAATCACCTACAAAAAAGAAAAAGAGTCATAACATTTGGAGATCTAAATTTAAACTTACTCAGTAAAGAAAATTCTATTAAGGAATACAGAATGATGTTAAAAGAAAATGGATACAGGATATTAAATAAAATCGATAAAGCGCACTCCACGCGGGTTACCGACACTTCTCAGACAATTATTGACCATGTATGTACAACTTTACGGGATAACACCCACTACATGGCATTGGTTGAAAGTTCTATGTCAGATCATAAACAAATTTACTTTGAGGTACATAGAAGCATAAAAGAACGTCCTAAAAGAGTACAGTATGAAGCAGTTAACTACAGCAACTTATACAAGACTATTAATGAAGCTACAAAAACAAATATTTATCAAGAATTTGTGATGCTGGAGAAACTTTTACTACAGGCCATATCCAAAAGTAAAATAACTAAGACTAAAGTACTAAATCCACCACGATCGGAGTGGATAAACAAACAGTTGATTTCTTCAATAAATAAAAGAAATACTCTATGGCATAATCTGAAAGGAACACCAGGAGATAAAGAACTAAAAGAAGAATTTCTACAACAGAAAAACACAGTTAACGAAGACATCCAGACAGCAAAACATCAGTACTACCATAAAGCCTTTAATAATTGTGACAAAGATCCTCAAAAAATGTGGAAATTAATAAACGACTTGGCTAACAATAAAATAAACAACAACATTCCTACTGTGCCAAAACTATGTACGATCTCAGGACAGATAACAGATACCCACGCAATATGTGAATGTTTTAACTCATTCTTTTCTAGAATAGGCGCGGAACTTGCTAACAAAATTCCAAAATCACAACATACTGATCAATCTCTACAAATCACAGGAGGCACAATAACAACTGAACTGACACAACTAAAACCAACCACAATGGTTGAGGTGCTCAAGATAATTAATAACCTAGATTCCAACACAAGTGCTGGCATCGATGGAATAAGTACAAAGGCTCTTAAATGTGTTAAAGACCTTATTGCTGAAAATCTGACGCTATGTATTAATAAGTGTCTGATTGAGGGAAGATTTCCCGACTCATTAAAACTAGCTAAGGTTAATCCAATACATAAGGCAGGGAATAAATCTGATCCCGGGAATTATAGACCGATATCTGTTTTACCGGTATTGTCAAAAGTGTTTGAAAAGATATTACATAACCGACTTAGCGAATTCCTTACAGCTAATATTTATTTATTTATTTATTTATTTATTTAATAAAATTCTTTACAATAAACAATACGGATTTCGACATAAGTCTAGCACACTTGCAGCCACTACCGATCTAGTTACTAAAATTAAACTAAATATTGATAAAAAGAAAATAACATTGGGAATATTTATCGATTTAAAAAAAGCCTTCGACACAGTCAGCCACGAAATAATGTTGTTAAAACTAAGAAACATAGGTGTGTCCGGCTCTGCTCTAGAAATGTTTAAATCCTATTTGACTAATAGACATCAAATTGTCAAAATCGGTGAAGTCAAGAGTAAACCTCAATTAGTTACCTACGGCGTTCCCCAAGGCTCGATTCTTGGCCCACTATTATTCTTAATTTATATTAACAACATTCAACACATTGGCTTAAAAGGGGATATCTCACTGTACGCCGATGATACCAGTCTTTTTTACACCGGTGATTCAATAGTATCAATAATAGAGCAAGCACAACATGACCTGGATCTTATATATATCTGGCTGCAGTCTAACTTACTAACTATAAACATAGCTAAAACAAATTACATCATATTTGCCGCAAAGAATAAAAAAATACAGAATCATGATCATTTAAGAATTAACGGTGAGGTTATAAACAAAGTACATACCGAAAAATATCTTGGCCTTATGTTAGATAATAAATTAACCTGGAAGCCTCACATAGAAAATATACGAAAAAAAATCATATCACTTTCCGGTAAAGTTCGAAGCATAGTACGATGTCTCCCAAAGAAGGTGCGCTACACTATCTATACCTCGATGGTTAAATCCCACTTAAATTATTTAGTTGAAGTTTGGGGCACAGCTGCTAAAACAAACCTTAAAGCGCTACAAACAGCTCAAAATAGAATTATTAAAACGCTATTCCATTACCATTATTTAACACCAACTGTAAAAGTCTACAAAGAGACAAAACTTATGAATCTCTCTCAAATATATAGGTTTAACACATGTATTCTTGTTCGGAAAATCCTTACTAAAGACATACACTCGCAGCTGATATTTACGAAAAAAATCCATTCACAAAAAATTCTCACGAGACAAGCCCATAATATCACCCTTATATCTCCTAGGACAAACTACGGAAAAAGAAATATCTTGTATGAAGGGGCAGATTGTTACAATAAACTTCCAAAACATATAAGAGAAATTACATCGTTTAACACCTTTAAAAAAATATTGAAAAATTTTATATTGCAAGATTAATTGCTACTATAGTAAAATAAATGTAAAATATTAATAAGCAAAAATATATATTTATATCCTATATACATAGTTGTGGAAAAAAAATACGTATATATAAACTACATAACAAGTAAACGTTAATTGTCATACAGAACAGCAATAATATACTTACCTAAAATACATATAACATTGTAACAAATTAAGAATAAATAAGTAGGTACAATGCTGTATACTTACATACACTAATAAATATTTTAATAACAACCAATGTGATAAATATTTACAAATATCGCTATTTTTTACACTATGTTATAAGCCTTATAAATTTACTTGCAGCAACAAATCCGAGGCGTAACCGGTCGCGGAGCCTACGACCAACACTTTTAATACAACTACCCACTAATATTATTAGATATACTCACAGCAGTTTTGTTAAATTATTTAATACTTACATACTTAGGTTAAGAAAAAAATATTGTTATCTTCTCGTCCCGCTAAATAGCTTATTGTTTATATTTGTAATTTTATATTTTCTCTTTAAGTGAATTTGTAATTCTTTTGAGGAAATAAAGATTCTATAACCGTAATATTGCGGATCGGATACTTATCCGGGATGGTGCGTGCGTTTAACCTGCGGTAGTCCCCACAAGGTCGCCAGCCATTCTTCTTCGGCGCGAGGTGTAGGGGAGATGCCCAGGGAGACTCTGAAGGTCTGCAAATACCCATCTGTAACATTGCCTCAAACTCTGCCTTAGCAATCTTAAGCCTATCAGGCGCTAGCCTTCTCGGTGCACAAGAGTCAGGTGGTCCAGGCGTGCTGCGGATGTAGTGTAGTGTGTTGTGTTTACAAGTGTCATTCTTATTAAAAGTACCAGGTGGCCGGGTGATTTCAGGGTACTGTGCTAGTATAGTATGATACACCGAATCACCAGACATAACCTTTACCGAAGAAACATTATCAAAACAATTCGCGAGTGAAACCGTGGTCGCGAGTGTTGTATGTTGGTCGACTAGTTTTTTATTTCTAATGTCTACCATCAAATTGTAATGAGATAAGAAATCCACGCCTATTATCGCTCGCGTGACATCGGCTACAATAAATCGCCAGGGAAAGTCACGGCGCAAGCCTATATTCAATAAAAGGTTTGTGTAACAGTAAGTACTAATAATACTGCCGTTGGCGGCACACAAGTCAAAATTAGTCTTTTCGCGGCGTTCCTTTAACATTGAACGTGGAAAAACACAAACATCACTACCTGTATCTATTAAAAACATTATATTAGTCCGTTTATCCGTTACAAATAAGCGACCGCTAGAAGGGCAGGCGTTGGCCGCCATAACATACTGCCCTACCCGTTTCCCGAATAGTCACACGGTTTGATACAGTTATGCGCTTTATTACCGAACCTTAAATGATACCAACACAGTGGATGTTTACGGTAACTGGAGTTTGACCTTGTCCGTGACCGCTGGCGGGATCCGGAACGGTAATGCGAAGAAGCGCGTTGCCGATGTCTGGACCTGTCTGCGTAGCGGTGGGACGCGCGGCTGTTCTCGTCGACCTTCACAGCCAGTTGCTCGACCATCCTCTTCAGCTCGGCTATCTCACTCGACGGGCCGCTGGTATTGCACGACGTCGCCGCCACATTGCACGGCGTGACAATTTCTTGTATATTGTCGGCAAGGTCAGCGAGCTGCTCCGGTGAGAGTGTTGGCTGTGAAGCCAGCACCGTCTGCACGTTGCTGGGCAGGCGCTGGCACCAAATGGTTCTAATGAAGTCAGCCGGAACCGAGGGCCCTGCGAGGTCTTGCAGGTGGCGCAGAAACTGCGATGGTTTTCGGTCCCCCAACTCCTCATGTGTCAGCAGCTGGCGCACTTTCTTTTCGTGTGACGCTGATAATCGGCGAATTAGCTCTGTTTTGATTTTATTGTACCGGTTCGAAAGGGGGGGGGGGTTGACTATTATGTCTTTAACCGCCTTTGCGTGTACCAAGTCCAGGTTTATGGTAACCTGGGTGAATTTGGTGGCGTCGTCAGTGATTCCGAAGTTCTCGAACTGCCCCTCCAGTAGCGCGAACCAAATCTCCGGGTCTTCCGGCGAAAATGGTGGCACCTTCAGGTTGAACCTAGGGTTGGCCATCGGTGGTGTATCGACTTCAATCTCCTCACGTTTCACAGGCGTTCGACACGGGCGCCCTTTTTTGATGCGGCGCTTAGTGACGTTGTCGCCATCTTGTGAATTGGCGGTACGTGCCGTGTCACTACTGCTGTTGCTCATAATTGTGTTCTTCGTGGGTCACCAGTGTAGCAATTGGGATGCTGTCTCCACAGTATAGGGTCTCCCAGAGTATAGCAGGGGGCACCCAGTATTCAAAGTGCTACTTACGCTTATGTGCGACGTCGAGTAGGTCCGTATATGGATGAATGAATAAGTCCAAAGCACAGGCACATAAGCAGTTTATTCATATGCACATAGAAACACATGAAATTGAGACAGAAGGGGAAATTACAAGCGATAGCAAGTTAGCACAGTGACAGGAAAGATAGCACGTAAGTAAAACAAAAGATTGCACGGAAAAGTAAACAAAGCGTCTCGCAGCGATATCGGCCGGTAGCGGACTGCTCGAACATCGCCGAGTGGTGGCGCTCACGCGCCGCTCGGAAAGGTTCGGTCAACGTCGCCGCGTCGGTATTCAGCCGGTCTTGAGAGACCGGGCCGTGCGATCGCTAATATGAAATTAATATTTACAATGTGTTTGTCCGGCTGCTCGTTGGATACACAAAATAAACAAACTACATGACATAAACATAATTAACTTACGCAAACAATTATAAACACTAAGTACTAAGATTTAGGTTAGTAAATAGTCTTAGGTTTAGATTAGGTCATAGGTTTAGCTGTAAGTCTAGAATTAGTGTTTAGGTTTAGGTATTACTTTAGATGATAGTTTACTTAAGTAATAAGTAACGAAATACTGCGTTAGACAATAATGGTAAATAAACCTATGTATCAGTAGCTCCGCTACAAGTACAATATTAGATCGGTTACTGCTTTGATCTTAGTGCAAGCTCACGCTTCTTAGCATCATTTATCTTATTTATTTTATATTTTTATATTTTTTAAACGACTTCAAAAAAGGAGGTTCTGTATTCGATGCGTATGTATGTAATATTAATAAAAATGCGTAATATTCATATATGTTAGTCTATGTGGGCTTCTAAACAAATTTACCAAATTTCACGAGTGTATGTATGTATGTATGTAGGTTTGTCCGCGGATTTCTCAGAAACTACAAGTCCGATTTCGAAAATTCTTTTTGCAATAGTTAGAGTATTTTTCAACTTAGGGTAAAGTACAAGTTTCATCAAAATCGGTCCAGTAGTTTAAGAGATATAAACTTTTTATGTTTTCAGTAAGTTACTGTAATGTAGACGTTCGAGTTGCGTGATAGTGCTGATACCTATCTTGGTAAAATAAGTCACTAAAAAGTGTTAAACAAACTATTTAAAAAAAAACCGACTTCAAAGTAAATTATCTAAAAAGCATAAAATAACGAAAATATATTGAAGTCGGTGTCAACTGGTGATAGTGTTAGTTAACGTGATTAGCTAGGACCGACTTCAATATATTTTCGTTATTTTATGCTTTTTAACCGGCTTCAAAAAGAAGGTTCTCTATTCGACGCGTATGTATGTAATATTGATAAAAATGCGTAATATTAATATATGTTAGTCTATGTGGGCTTCTAAACAAATTTACCAAATTTTATGAGTGTATGTATGTATGTATGTATGTATGTATGTAGGTATGTATGTATGTATGTATGTAGGTTTGTCCACGGATTTCTCAGAAACTACAAGTCCGATTTTGAAAATTCTTTTTGCAATAGTTAGAGTATTTTTCAACTTAGGGTAAAGTACAAGTTTTATCAAAATCGGTCCAGTAGTTTAAGAGATATAAACTTTTTATGTTTTCAGTAAGTTACTGTAACGTAGACGTTCGAGTTGCGTGATAGTGCTGATACCTATTTTGGTAAAATAAGTCACTAAAAAGTGTTAAATAAACTATTTTAAAAAAAATTAAAACCGACTTCAAAGTAAATTATCTAAAAAGCATAAAATAACGAAAATATATTGAAGTCGGTGTCAGCTGGTGCTAGTGTTAGTTAACATGATGTGCTAGCACCGACTTCAATATATTTTCGTTATTTTATGCTTTTTAGATAATTTACTTTGAAGTCGGTTTTAATTTTTTTTAAATAGTTTATTAGATAATTTACTTTGAAGTCGGTTTTAATTTTTTTTTAAATAGTTTATTAGATAATTTACTTTGAAGTCGGTTTTTAATTTTTTTTTAATAGTTTATTATATTTTTATTATTTAAGTGATTATTTTTTGTTTATTATTTTAGGTGAAATCGTAGTCATACACTATAAATACTATAATATTAGAACAGGTTTTTTTACTCCAGGAAGAAAGACTTACTGCCATTCCCATAAACGTCAATTAGCGATAATTTTCATTAAGACATTTTTAAATCTGATTATTTTATAATCTCGGCGTAGTTTAAAAAGTGCATAAATAGGTACTCAAGTACCTAAATAGGTGGTGAAATCAAAATAACTACTGAAGCGGTACGCAAAGGGAGGTCACAGAATAAAGTTGTTTACGGATGAATTTTTTTTTTACAATTAAGCAACATT
Organism: Furcula furcula; assembly: GCA_911728495.1. NCBI lineage: Eukaryota > Metazoa > Arthropoda > Insecta > Lepidoptera > Notodontidae > Furcula > Furcula furcula. Next base: position 6,246,720 of record OU452243.1, read on the forward strand.
TTAACAAACATGCTCAAAGCTCTAAGGAAGCTTCCCAATTAGTCGACAGAGTGCAACGTGGGCAGTATCCGACTTTAGTGATGATTTGATGGGGCATTAGCTATGAAGGAGTGACTGAGCCATACTTTTGTCAAAAAGGTATCAAAACATCGGCACAAGTGTATCAAGATACCATTCTTGAGAAGGTAGTGAAGTCCCTTAAAAACACCATGTTCAATAACCAAGCTCGGTCTACGCAGTCTTGATTGGAAACGAACGTTTCGGACTTCATCATAGCTGAAGACTGGCCGTCGTCTAGTCCCGATCTTAATCCGTTGGATTATGATTTATGGTCAAAATAAATAAATATTCTGAGACAATACATACATGGTCATCTGTTCCCAAACTAGGCACAGCCTGTACTATGGAAACCTGATAATTGATGCTTATACTTATATAAGTACTTTTTTTACTGTAAATACATAATTAAATAGATAAATAACACCCAGACACTTCGGGAATCGAACCCACGACCTATTGGGTAGCAGCCAGGGTGTCCAACCACTAGACCAACATGCCCGTCAAATCGACAGTCGTCATCGTTTCGTAGACAATAAAATGTTTTATAATCTGTAATAATGTCTATGATCACACCTAAGCGGTGTTTAGACACATATTATCTGTGGGCGATTGGGTGTATTCGGTCAATTTGTTGACCAACTTCATTATAATGGCAATACTTTGATTGAAAAACGTTCTAGACGTATTAGTTACAGATGGTTTATGAAACGTTTATGAATAAGCAACTTTATGGAACGTTTTATAACCTTATAGAACACTATAACTAATCAGTGCTTAAAACCATTGATAAGCATTTTTTATGAATAAGACCGTTAGTATATGTCACTCCCACAACTAAGACGAATCTAACGACATATTATAAGTCACTGTCCATCACGTCATTTAGGATGTAGGCCGTGCCAAAGAAATAGACTTACATACATACATACCATACATACTCATTCGCCTAGAGCATTCGGGCAAAGAAGATACATAAGTACCTACATTATTCCATTTGATATAAAATGTTCACTATATTTCGAAACACTTTCTCCTCAAATGTGAACCCGTTTCTTAACGAAACGTGACTGGCATTTCAGATGCACTCTACTTACGTTACTAGCTCTATTTTGAGCTTGAGAATTATTTGTTTTGATACAAACTGACAACTTTACGAAAAGTAAGTTTGCATCATACCTACTGAATTCGTAAGATATATTTCTTCTCAGCCGTCCACAACTCAATTTATCCAAAAAAAAAACATAAAAATTAAACATTAATCATCATCATCAGGTAGAAGACGTCTACTGCAGAACATAGGCCGACCTTAGAACGCCACAATGAACGACAATTGGCTATTTGCATACACCGGTTCTGTCCACCTAGTGGGAGGACTGCCTACGCTGCGTCTTCCGGTTCGTGGTCGCCACTCGAGAACCTTTCTTCCCCAACGGTTATCGGTTCTTCGAGTGATGTGGCCTGCCCATTGCCACTTCAACTTGCAGAAACTGAGAGCTATGTCGGTGACCTTAGTTCTTCGACGAATCTCCACATCTCGTATTCTGTCGCGCAAAGAAACTCCGAGCATAGCTCGCTCCATTGCTCGTTGTGTGACTCTGAGCTTCTCTAAAAGGCCAGTCAGCGACCACGTCTCAGTACCATATGTCATCACTGGCAACACACACTGGTTAAAAACCTTCATCTTCAGGCACTGCGGTATTTCGTAATTATCAATAGGTACTCATTTATAATCCTGTACGAAACCTAAGTACGTGTAAACATAACATAAAAGTTAAACAATACTCAGTAGTTATCAATAGGTATTAAAAACCCATGAACTCATATCAGTACGGAAAGACATGGTAAAATAGCACAGCACCTTCCCTATTACCGATACTCTACATCAGTGGCGTGCAGTCCATATAGGCAAAAAGTGTTTGCCTACCCTGTGATTTCAAATATCTCTATTACATGATAACAAAAATAATTTAAGTGCACAATAACATTTTGTTTTGAATTATTTCATTATTATAAATAAACAAATTCGCGCGACATGTTTGAATGAAATAAATCAGCTGAGCGCTCCGCGTCAAAGCGGGCGAGCGCGCAGAAAGTGCAATGAACTATTCCTAAGTACGCGGAAATTTAAAGTTCGCGCGTTCGAGCCGCGAGGCCCGATCAAAAAGGCAAAATCTTTATTTGCACACATTCAAACGAAAATTTACTCACACCTGTAGGCACGCCGACCATGCGAACAGAATAAATGTCACGCACACATGCAAACATGATACTCTAAGATAGGCATAAGATAGGCACTGTCTTTTCGGTGACAGTCGATCCCTGATTGGTCGATCCAATATACTCTTTTAGATGAGTCAACCAATAAGGAGCCCGATGCGTCGAACGAACGCAATACGTTATACTACAAATTATAAAATACCTAGTTTGTTCAAACTTCAATATTTTATAATGACATCCATTTTTTGTTGGTTTTTATTTTCATTTATACGATTGTTTTCGTTCGGTGCAGTATGTTCGAAAAAGTGACTACTCCGTGTATTATTATTTTATTAGTGTTTCCAAATTAAAAAACTTATAGTAAATGGAAGTGGTAACGTGTGTTCGATGTTCTGGCCAAGTGTGTATAGAAAAATTAAAAAATCACGCATTTTCGTCCCTTTCTTACGAAATTAAAAGAAAAATAATTGAAGATGGCCGTTGTATGCCGAATTTGGAATTAATTCAGGTCAAAGGTAAAGTCACGCGAAAATTTAATAATAAAGAATATAAATAAGAATACCTACTCGTAAATATCTATTCATTTTGCAACTGATTGCAGTCACTTTTTTGTTTGTACGCGTACCAATAAGCAATCGGGTCTTTATCAAGGCCACTTCGTGTATCCTTAAATTAATTTGTCTATAAAATCAGTTAATTTTTGGATATTTGAGGTGGCATATTTACAATCATCTTAGTGTGTGTGTACATGTGTGTAACTCGCAGTCTCTCTCATATTGGTAAGATTTTTTACTCTACTACAAGAATAGAAGGGTTATGTTTTTAGAGTGTGTATGTATGTCTGGTACTTCCTACGTACTCATTAGTAGTGGAAGTGAAATAGAATATGTATTTAAAAAAAACAGTAGGTATTAGTTACTCAACAAACAATTAAGTAGGTATGTTTCTTTTGTGTTCACATCATTAAATTAAAGTCAATTTAGTTTTGCCTACCCTGTCATATAACCCAGTGCACGCCACTGCTCTACATCAACGTATGTCGATATCAAAACCTAATTTATGGCACACCGATATAACTACTAGTACGCCTCGAGATTATTGGTAGTGGTCGAGAGATACGAATCAGGTATAATTACATTAATTCGAGCTAGAATAGCCGGTAAAGCTATACTATCAGTCCCCTTAACTCAGCACGGAACAACAATGTTTTATAAATAAATATTTGTTCCATACTGGTTCGTTGTCCAATAATAGAACTACCAAACCGGACTACTTGGAATAAACTTTATTATCTGACTAGCTGACCCACGCAGCTCCGCCTGCGCTATTTTTACGTTAACTAAACTTTTAATAACAGACATTCGCATGGAATACATAACCTCCTTTTTTATAGTCGGTTAAGAACTGGGACCCACTTTTTACTTGCTCTCCGAAGCACGGACCCGTTTAGTTCAAATGGCGTTAAACGGTCACCCATCTATTTAATGACCTTACCTAACGTTGCTTAACCCGATCGATTACAAAACCTTGTTAACAACTCTCTATGAGTGTTCCCTTACTAATATTTATTATATTATAAAGAAAAATTGATAAAATCTGACCAAGCGTATAACCAAGTACCCGTTTTGACTTTAATCCCCTCTCCCAAAAGAACCGTGCTAGATTACGGGATAAAAAGTATCCTATGTCCTACCTCGTAGTAAGATCTCAAATCATGCCAAGTTTCATTTGAATCCATTCAGTAGTTTCGGCGTGATGCTCAGCCGTGATACAGACAGACAGACAGACAGACAGACAGACAGACAGACAGACAAAAATTAAAAAAAATACATTTTCGGCCTCAGTATCGGTTATAGAATGCCCTCCAAAAATAATTTTCAAAATATCTTCAATGTACAGAATTGGACCTGTTACAGTTTTATTATAAGTATAGAAGTATAGATAAGAAAATTGATAGGTCAGATAGAAAAAGTCTAACACAGCCAATTCGGTTTTCGTGTTATAAGGGCCGCTTGTTTCCCGTACCTATAACAAGGTGGTCAAGGACTCTTTACTTTATCATTTTTTCACTCTGTTCGTATAATCTAACTATTTTGGGTATCCATTCCTTATAATATCCCTTCTATCGTCACGTTTTTAAATGAATACCACATCGAAGTTAATTGATTTTATGCAATATTTTCCCGGATATTTTATTTAATTTAAATTTAAGAGTCCCTAATAGGATTCAACGTCATCCAATAACTCTATCTACACCTGCAGTTAACACAAATTATCGCGCAAATTCATTTTTTGTTCGTACCGGTAGAATATTTAACAAATACATGACTGAATTTGATTTACTACAAATATAATAAGTTCTTCGCCACACTCAGTTTCTTGTTTTTATATGTTAAACGTAAGAATAATAAAGTTCGTATTACGTAGTTTTTAGCTTTTGTTCATAAATACAGAATTGTTTCGCACACTTAAATTGATATGTAGTAAATGCTTAAATTCTATTTGTGAAAACGATAGGCTTAAGTTATGTTTATTGTTACCGTGTCCATACTTTATATTTACAAGCTGCTGTTTTTCCAAACTGTAAATAAATAACGAAACCAAGATGGTACCTAAGAGGGTCAAGCGTCAACTTCGAATTCAAATCAATATTATCTAAGATCTATTCTACCTGCCCATGGGGTATCCGGGTAAGAATAGCTCCAGTCCCACCTATCTCCTCCAGTTGGGTGTCCAAAAGAGGCCACTAAGGGAAAACAAGAATACGGGCAACAGCGTCTTTCTATTGGATTACCTACCACGTATGTATACTGCAGTCCCCAAGACGGCTGCCAAGCGTGGGGGTTATGGCAAACCCTCTCTTCTAAGGGAGGTCTTTGTTCACGTCCACTGGTGGTCTTTTAGCTACTGCTGATGATGACATCATCTGAAGTAGGAAAATTGTAGGGCTTGTAGGTAGGGATATCCCTACCTACAAGCCCTACAATTTTCATCACTTATCCTTACTTTATTTTCTTTGTATCCTTTTTTAACTTGATAGTCAGTTGTACCCACTGTTCGGTAAACAATCAGTTGGGTAAGCAATGTCGGGCAAGCTCAGTCCTTAGATGGGTGACCGTTTAGTGACATTTGTACTGAGCGTCTCCGTGCTTCGGAGGGCACGTTAAAAGTCGGTCCCGGCTATTGTCATTTAGACAACAGTCGTTAAGCTAAGTCAGAAGCACGAAGATATAGGGTCAAAGTGGAGGCAACACTCCCAAATACATGCCTGAGGTCAACGCTATCCCTTTCATGGAGGTCGGATCTCTCGTTCTAAGAGGGTAACCTTGATGTTTCATGAAAAATCAGGACATCATCTTAATTTAGTCGCATACGACTTACTTGGTTTGTTTAAGCTTTAAGTTTAAACCGATTTAATATGTCTAGTTGCTTCCGTTTACCTCTCAAAATACGACGGGACGAAATACCGACACGACCGTTGAGAGACCAGGCGCAGGACCTACATTTTACATATCTATCTGACGCATGGAGCATCTTACTTTACAGACAATCAAGTAATAAATAAATAATAAGTTAATGGTTGTGAAAATAAAAGCATATGAAGTTATGATAAAAAGAAATTGTATTACAAGATCATTTATTCAGTACGTTTAACGATCTCCATTTAATCACAAGATATTGAATAGCAATTTCCATTATATGCAAACAACTAAAACAGCTTGTAACCCACACATTAGACGATAGAAAAATCATTTGCAGTAAATTTAGGTTTCCATTGGACCAACTGCAGATCATTGCAGCTTCATAAAATTTCTTTTCGAATGGATAGTCATAATATTCCTTCGCTCAATATCTTTAGGAAATCTACAAGAAAATAAAAAATGTATTAATATTGACCACGGGTAAATAAAACAGTATGTATAGTGACAGGTATAGTGACAGGTTAAGAAATAGTGACATAAGGAAACGTTGTGGTATGAAAGAAGATGTTGTGACAAAAATTGAGGTATGCTGAGATGGTTTGGCCATGTCGAGAGAATGAATGAGGAACGATTGACGAAAATAGTGTATAAGGCGGGTGTGAATGAAAGTGTTGGAAGGGGTAGACTTAGGCGGACGTTTCAAGACCAAATCAGGGACGACTTGAAAAAAGGCCAGGTCAAGAGTACCCTAAACCGAAGAGCATGTATGAAGGGAATAATGAAAGTGGACGAAGCGAAATAAGTATGTAAGGATCGTAGCAAGTCGAAAGAAGTGGTCTCTGCCTACCCCTACGGGAAAGAGGCGTGATTATATGTATATTTATAGAATGATATAGGTACTCTCGCCGATACGACCACATCGGCCAATCTTTCGCAAGATCAGCCATCAGCCAGTGCACAAATGCTTGCGTAGCCACAAGTGCACTCTTTCTTCCTTTTACCTCTCACAATTTAGTGATACGAAAGATCAACACGACCGGGGAGAGGTCAGGCGCAGGAACGAATTTTATATGCCTATCCGACGCATGGATCATCTTACTTTACAGACAATCAGATGACCAGCCTGCATTGTCCTAGCCAGTAAGGAACAAATATACAAAGTTGTTGCTCCCCGCAGGATTCGAACCTGCGACCCCCGGTACGCAAGCAAGCGGTTTCCCACTGCGCCACGGAGGCTACTAGACGCAACAGGACTAGGAGGCGACAAGAATAAATATATTATAATAATATGTTTACTTGAACATACAATATTTTTTCCATATCAATCCTTTGAACTAAATACCTACATCGTATATTTTTTATCATAAAGTGGCGGTAAAAAAATCCCCAAAACGGAAAGTCTTCAAAAAATCTTTACCATGGTTACTCTATGAAAACAATGTAAAATATTTTAAATTAGATAATTCAACTACAAATTAATAGAAAGTTAAACCCAATACTAACAAACGAACTGAAAACGTGTTATGTGCCTATCGAAAGAAGAACTGATCGAAAATATGGTGCATAATCCAAAGGGATCATCGGTAGGTACATTATTGAACAAATCGGACTTACGAGTGATATTCGGTATCATCTAAGGGGTACAACATATTTTTGCAACTAAGTACTACACATTTTATCACCATTCTTATTAGTTTAATTCACTTTATCTTGAAATTATGGTATTTAAATGTTGGATCGATTTAAATGACAGACAGTTTCAAGCTGACAATAAGTGCCAGTGTTGCCACAAAATACGAACCCTTAAAATCGTTATTTAAAATTGCATTTGAGTCCAATTGGCGAAAACACAATAGAGCATTATTCTAATCGTACTCGCAGAACAATACCAAAAAAAAACATTATTAGACATGATTGTCATCGTATTTTATGTTTTCGGGTGGAAAACAATCTTTTGATGTTGAAGTAGAGCATTTCTATATTAGGGTATCCATTTCTCGGGTAATTTAAATTATTACATGGACCACACATTGGACCACTTAGAAAGAGAGAACCGGCCTCAATGTAAGGGATAGCGTATGCCTCAATCAACTATTTGGAGTTTGGACTCCACTTTGACCCTATATCTTCGTGATGAAGCTAATAGTCACAGACAGTCAGTCACCACAGACGTATTAGGGATGCGACCAAAGAGTATTTATCACTACGTTTATAAAAGTCTGCACTCCCATACAAGTTAAATTTCAATTACAAGCCCCTGAATCGAATTAGGAAGCATTAGGAAGGCACTTTTCCGAACATAACAAACATAAAATATGATGGATACCAATTGGTCAACCTGCCATTTCTTTTTTTTGTTGACGTTTGAATACCACTACTGTAATTAGAATGGAGTTAGTTCGCGTCGATTCCCCGAACAAATTTTACACGAAGTAAAAACACACAGATACAATTTACTGCAAGCATGTCAGGTGGAATTGTAACGTCACCTCCGCCAACGGTAGGTGCCTCGACGCCTTGGTCGACGTTCTCGACTTTGACGTCATCGCACCTATGCGCCCGACCCATTAATATAAATCACCGCCCCGATGTCTTAGACATGGCCCTCCTGAAGGGAGTGACCCTCCGGTTGCGCTCTTTAGAGGTTCTCCATGAGCTAGACTCTGACCACCGACCGGTCCTAATGGAACTAGGTCCCCCGCCCACTTCCCAGCCAGTCACTAGGACCGTTCTGGACTGGCATCAACTAAACACCTGTTTAGCCGATGCCGACTCTCCCAATCTTGCCCGCTTCCCGGCGCAAATCTCGTCCCCTCAGGACACCGACCAAGCGATCGGCGCTTTCACCGATCATCTTAAATCGGCCATCAGCCAGTCTTCTCGGCAGGTTGAAGCGGACAACTTTTACGCTGTCCGCTTCAAGCTGCCCGATGACATTAAGAAATCAGTTTTCTTCGCCCCATCCTATACAGGCCGGAGTCCCCCATGGCTCTGTGCTCTCTCCCCTCTTGTTCAGCCTGTTCACGAACGACATTCCTCGTTCGAACAGAGTCCAACTCGCCCTTTACGCGGATGACACCGCTCTCTATTATTCCCATAGGAACATGTCCTATTTGACGCGTGCTCTTCAAGCCGCAGTCGACGCCATGGGCCAATGGTTTCGTACGTGGCGCATAGAGGTGAACCCGGAGAAGAGTGCCGCGGTGGTCTTCTCCCGGGGTCCCGCCAATATGTTCTCCGCGCGGAGCCTTCAGCCCAGCAGACGATTGGCCCCAATATCCCTATTCAATCGCCCTATCCCCTGGACTAGGAAGGTTAAGTACCTCGGAGTCACCTTGGACTCCGCCATGACTTTCGGCCCGCACATTCGGTCCGTCCGCAATCGAGCGGCTTTCGTATTAGGTCGCCTGTATCCCCTTCTCTGCAAGCGGAGTAAAATGAAGTTGACATTATACAAAGCTTACATTCGCCCAATCATGACTTACGCGAGTGTAGTTTTCGCGCACGCCGCCCGCACCCGTATCGATAGCCTCCAGGTTATCCAAAATCGTTTCCTCCGACGTGCCGTCGGTGCCCCATGGTACATGCGGAACGTAGATCTGCATTCCGATTTCAAGTTAGTTCCCCTTCGTAAGTTCCTCAATGAAGCGTCGAAACGCTACTTTGAATCCGGGTCCCGTCACGCGAACAGTTTAATCCGCGCCGCCACCGATTACGCCCCTAGTCCTTCTGACTCGCGCCGCAGACCACGCCACGTACTGCTCGACCCTCCTGACCCCATGACGGTCCTATTGGACCGGGATGCGCCGAACCCTCCCCGACAACCGTATGCTAGCTACACTAGCTATCATTAGCTAGATAGCATTTAAGGTTTTATTATCTAACGGCCGAACTTACAAACGTCAATTATAGATAATTGTGATTAAGACATATTTTGTAAATGGATTATTTCGACTTTAGAAGCAATATAATACTTCATACGCGGACAGTGAGTAAATATATCAATAATCTCGTAATTAATACTAAAAGATAATCATAAGAGACTGGGAGAGTCGAAATAAATAGATTACAAAAATTGACTTAATTGCGATTAAAGTTAATTGACGTTTGTAGGTTCGGCCGTAAGACTTTTACTTTTTATTCAGACACCGGTCTCGCCGGCGAGGCCGAAGGGTCGTACGTATGCGACCTCAACGACGTGCATCACCCCACTGAGTTTCTTGCCGGTTCTTCTCAGTGGGGGCGCGTTGTGAACCGGTGGTAAACTCAGCCCTCTCTTAAGCGACAGCCCAAGCCGAGGCCGTGCCTCCCTGAGGTGCTCTTGAGCTCGTCGCTACTTCTGCCGTTAAGGCTAGAGCGCTTTAGGCGCTCGCCTCCTATTGTCACACATATTCTTCATCTTCTCTATAATATTCTCTTTAATCCTATTACCCCCCCATATCTTAAAGCTCGTTTCAAATTCCTTCATGAGACGCATTCAAGGAATCTAAGATCGTCAGAAAACCTTGAACTAGCTATGCCCTTACACTCAACAAATTTTTATGGTAAATCATTTTCTGTACATGCAGTACGTTTATGGAATGCCTTACCAGTTACCATAACGCAAACTAAATCTTTAAACATTTTTAAAAATCATGTAAAATCTCCTTACCTTGTAGCTCATTGATATTTTGCTGGTCTTTATTATGATTTCGGAGTGCTATCTGTATATTTATCAGAATTGATTTATATTATATATATATAAATATATATATACATATATTTATAGTTATCTATATATATATATCTAATATATAAAATTCTCGTGTCACAGTTTTCGTTGCCATACTCCTCCGAAACGGCTTGACCGATTTTGATGAAATTTTTTGTGCTTATCCGCAGGGCTATTGCGTATCTTTAGCCACCCAAGTGACTATCAAGCTTCAGTTGTCCACCGAACTTTGATGTCAACCGAAAGTGCGTTAACATTGGTATTACGTATGGCTTTCGGTGGATATCAACCTACGGTGTGTTACGGTGCTCATCACTTGTCATTTAGCCATCTCTACTTTTTTATCGACATTATGCGACCAAGTTCAATATCCCCCGAACCTTTTATACAAAGAACATTTAGAGGTACTTTTTGATCTGCTGGTATTTTCGCCTAGTGGATATTTGGGAGCATAGACAAATAAAAAAACCAAAGATATTGTGAAAAATCCTAAAACTATGAATAAAATATAACTCATGAAAATAAAATTTTCAAGAAATTTTACGTCTTTTACACATTAAGTTAGAGAGTTTTACATCTTTTCATGCCATTTGCCGCTAAGCTATAGGTCAGTGACAAGAGAAAAGCAGCATCCAAAATTAATCAAAAATAAGTATGTAACTACTTCGGTACATTAGAGCTCAATGTACTATCGCGGACACGAACGCTGTACCAGTTTACAATCAAAATATGATCAAAATGGTTTGAACGTCGTTACCTACGTGCGCTTACCCCACCCGCATGGTTTTTGGGCCAGCTCGTGCAAGCGTTTATCGTCCTAAAGGTGGTACACCGTTCGTACCGCGAGAGTACCTAGATTATGAAAAAAAATCTCCAACGATTCATCTAAATCTCAACTTCACAGCGCCCACACCATGGCCCCCAAGGATACACTCCAACCAAATACTTTCTTTAGGTCACAAAAAAAGTTATAATCCTTCGAAAATAGTTGACACATTTTTACCTACGTTGATAATGCTTTTAGTCAACATTTCAAATAACCGGCTAATAGTGTCGATCACTTTCAACAGTATAAAACACTGCTCCTTATTAGTTGCTTTCACGATGGTCATCGCAACTTGGGTGACCATCAGTTTGATGTACACTTTACTTACATAATACCAATTATAGGTTATCGATACAGAAACATCTGTCAAATAAGGTTTACGGTGATAATCACCGAGAATCAGTGCTCATGACGTCATTTCAGTTGGTCACTCAAGTTAGGCAATACCGAATGCATCGTTTGACAGTTATTTGATAGTCACTTATCTGTGGTGATCATCACTTTAGTTGTCAAACGAGATACGTAATAACCTCGCTGGTGATCTGTAATGCAGGTTTACGCCTACCTCAGACACCAGCTTCTCACAAATATTAGACTATAATGTGCTTACTGTGTAATTCATAAATATGTTCATATTTTTTGTGAGAAGAAATAAACGATATATTATATATTTAACCCGTTAGACGTTATGCGTTAGATGTTAGACGTTAAGCGTTAAATTTGTTAAGGTTATGAAAGCGCTCATGTGACGCCGTTACTGAGTGAGTGGGTGATTGAGTGGGTGAGTGCGTGGGTGAGTGAGTGGGTGAGTGAGGGACCGACCGACCAACCGACCGACCGGAATTATCAGACATAAATAATTAACAAATAATAAAAAATAAACAAAAAATAAAAATGTTTCATATAAAATTATTTGTAATGCCTTATGTTCGTTGGGTGGGGACCTGCAGGGCTATTGCGTATCTTTAGCCACCCAAGTGACTATCAAGCTTCAGTTGTCCACCGAAAGTGCGTTAACATTGGTATTACGTATGGCTTTCGGTGGATATCAACCTACGGTGTGTTACGGTGCTCATCACTTGTCTTTTAGCCATCTCTACTTTTTTATCGACATTATGCGACCAAGTTGAATATCCCCCCGAACCATTATACAAAGAACATTTAGTGGTACTTTTTAATTTGCAGGTATTTTCGCCTAGTGGATATTGGGAGCATAGACAACAAAAGTTTAATAAAAAAACCCAAAGATATTGTGAAAAATCCTAATTCTATGAAAAAAAACAAACACTAATTTAAAATAAAGTTTTCAAGAAATTCGAGGTGTTTTACATCTTTTCATGCCATTTGCCGCTAAACTATAAGTCAGTGACAAGAGAAAGGCAGCATCCGAAATTAATCAAAAATAACTATGTACCTACTTCAGTACATTATAGCTCAATGTATTATCGCGGACAAGAATGCTGTACCAGTTTACAATCAAAATGGTTTGAACGTCGTTACCTACGTGCGCTTACCCCGCCCGCATGCATATTGGGCTAGCTCGTGCAAGCATTTATCATCATAAAGGTGGTACACCGTTCGTACCGCGAGAGTAGTAGGTACACTCGCGGCACGAAAAAAAATCTTCAACGATTCATCTAAATTTCAACTTCACAGCGCCCCCACCATAGCCCCCAAGGATACACTCCAACCAAATACTTTCTTTAGGTCACAAAAAAAAAGTTATAATCCTGCGAAAATAGTTGTCACATTTTTACCTACGTTGATAATGCTTCTAGTCAACGTTTCAAATAGCCGGCTTATAGTGACGATCACCTTCAACAGTTTATAACACTGCTTCTTATTAGTTGCTTTCACGATGGTCATCGCAACTTGGGTGACCATCAGTTTGATGTACACTTTACTTACATAATACCAATTATAAGTTATCGATACAGAAACATCTGTCAAATATTGTCTACGGTGATCATCACCGAGAATCGGTGCTCATGACGTCATTTCAGTTGGTCACTCAAGTTAGGCAATACCGAATGCATCATTTGACAGTTATTTGATAGCCACTTAGCTTTGGTGATCATCACTTTAGTTGTCAAACGAGATACGTAATAGCCCCGCAGCTCTCGCGACTAATGTGATCCGACTCGTCCGAGCTTCCGCGAAAAAAATGTAATTTGAAACCCACTCGAGCCCGGAGCGATAAAAACACTTGACATTCGTAAACAACAAGGGCTAGAATAAAGATAAAACTACCGTTAAAAAGCTAAGTGTATTACGAAGCTACTTAAATAAACATCAAGAGTTTTAATTATAATTTAGAATTCTAAAAAACGGGTAGAAATGAAAATCAGTCCTAAAAACACGAAAACTACCTGCTTTTTTCAAAGGGAAAAAAGTTAAGACATTGAGATTGTATTTCCACTTACCTACATCAAAATATTATAGCATTATTCTTCACGATCATTTTTATGTATAATATGCATCAAAATAAACAATAATCTCACAATAATAACAAATATTAACGCCGCCGACGCACCCACAAACACACCTGTACGTAAATATCAAACTTCGTCATTTTTTTTTATTTTTTTTTTTTTCTACTTGAGGTACCAAATAATTTTATTAAGTTGGCTAATTCACTTCACAATGCCGATGCGCTTCTATTTTAATGATTAATAGTCTATGATCGGCTACAGAAAACGAAATCTCAATCAAAAAGTAGTCAACCGTCACTGGATACCATGGTATCCGCGGGCGGTCAACACGCTTTTGAGCCGTGATACCATGGCATCCGTGGGCGTTCCAGTGGCTAACATTGGTATTACGTATGGCTTTCGGTGGACATCAACCTACGGTGTACTACGGTGCTCATCACTTGTCTTTTAGCCATCTCTACTTTTTTATCGACATTATGCGACCAAGTTGAATTTCCCCCCGAACCATTATACAAAGAACATTTAGTGGTACTTTTTAATTTGCAGGTATTTTCGCCTAGTGGATATTGGGAGCATAGACAACAAAAGTTTAATAAAAAAAACCCAAAGATATTGTGAAAAATCCTAATTCTATGAAAAAAAACAAACTCACTAAATTAAAATAAAGTTTTCAAGAATTTCGAGGTTTTTACATCTTTTCATGCCATTTGCCGCTAAACTATAAGTCAGTGACAAGAGAAAGGCAGCATCCGAAATTAATCAAAAATAACTATGTACCTACTTCAGTACATTATAGCTCAATGTATTATCGCGGACAAGAATGCTGTACTAGTTTACAATCAAAATGGTTTGAACGTCGTTACCTACGTGCGCTTACCCCGCCCGCATGCATTTTGGGCCAGCTCGTGCAAGCATTTATCATCATAAAGGTGGTACACCGTTCGTACCGCGAGAGTAGTAGGTACACTCGCGGCACGAAAAAAAATCTTCAATGATTCATCTAAATCTCAACTTCACAGCGCCCCCACCATAGCCCCCAAGGATACACTCCAACCAAATACTTTCTTTAGGTCACAAAAAAAAGTTATAATCCTGCGAAAATAGTTGTCACATTTTTACCTACGTTGATAATGCTTCTAGTCAACGTTTCAAATAGCCGGCTTATAGTGACGATAACCGTCAACAGTATAAAACACTGCTTCTTATTAGTTGCTTTCACGATGGTCATCGCAACTTGGGTGACCATCAGTTTGATGTACACTTTACTTACATAATACCAATTATAGGTTATCGATACAGAAACATCTGTCAAATATTGTCTACGGTGATCATCACCGAGAATCGGTGCTCATGACGTCATTTCAGTTGGTCACTCAAGTTAGGCAATACCGAATGCATCATTTGACAGTTATTTGATAGCCACTTAGCTTTGGTGATCATCACTTTAGTTGTCAAACGAGATACGTAATCATGAAGAAATAGGGTCAAAGTGGAGAAAACACTCCCAAATACATGACTGAGGTCAACGCTATCCCTTTCATTGAGGTCGAATCTCCCTTTCTAAGAGGGTAACCTTGATGTTTCATGAAAAATCAGGACATCTTTTTAACTTCGTCGCTTAATACGACTTACTTGGCTTGTTTAAGCTTTAAGTTTAAACCGATTAAATATGTCTAGTTGCTTCCGTTTACCTCTCAAAATACGACGGGACGAAAAACCGACACGACCGTTGAGAGACCAGGCGCAACATTTTACATACCTATCTGACGCATGGAGCATCTTACTTTACCTTAGAGGAGATACCACTGGAGATAGCATGATGCGCTAACCCCTCTGCCTAATTTTGTTCATATGGTCAGGTCATTCTTTATTTGTGTGCGTATCTTTTTGAATATGTTGCGAGTTTATTATAGTGTGGTTATGCGTGAAATTGTATCTGTGTGTGTTTACTTCGCCTCCCGCACCCCTCAAAAGTGCCACGAAAAATTTGTTCGGTGAATCGACGCGATACTAGCTCCATTCTAATTACTCTGAGTACTTTACAGACAATCAAGTAATAAATAAATAATAAGTTAATGGTTGTGAAAATAAAAGCATATGAAGTTATGATAAAAATAAATTGTATTACAAGATCATTTATTCAGTACGTTTAACGATTTCTGATTAATCACAAGATATTGAATAGCAATTTCCATTATATGCAAACAACTAAAACACCTTGTAACCCACACATTAGACGATAGAAAAAGCATTTGCAGTAAATTTAGGTTTCCATTGGACCAACTGCAGATCATTGCAGCTTCATAAAATTTCTTTTCGAATGGGACAATGGATAGTCATAATATTCCTTCGCTCAATATCTTTAGGAAATCTACAAGAAAATAAAAAATGTATTAATATTGACCACGGGTAAATAAAACAGTATATATATTGACAGGTGACAGGTATAGTGACAGGTTAAGAAATAGTGACATAAGGAAACGTTGTGGTATGAAAGAAGATGTTGTGACAAAAATTGAGGTATGCTGAGATGGTTTGGCCATGTCGAGAGAATGAATGAGGAACGATTGACGAAAATAGTGTATAAGGCGAGTGTGAATGAAAGTGTTGGAAGGGGTAGACTTAGGCGGACGTTTCAAGACCAAATCAGGGACGTCTTGAAAAAAGGCCAGGTCAAGAGTACCCTAAACCGAAGAGCATGTATGAAGGGAATAATGAAAGTGGACGAAGCGAAACAAGTATGTAAGGATCGTAGCAAGTGGAAAGAAGTGGTCTCTGCCTACCCCTACGGGAAAGAGGCGTGATTATATGTATATTTATAGAATGATATAGGTACTCTCGCCGATACGACCACAGTGGCCAATCTTTCTCAAGATCAGCCATGAGCCAGTGCACAAATGCTTGCGTAGCCACAAGTGCACTCTTTCTTCATTTTACCTCTCACAGTTTAGTGATACGAAAGATCAACACGACCGGGGAGAGGTCAGGCGCAGGACCGACTTTTTATATGCCTATCCGACGCATGGATCATCTTACTTTACAGACAATCAGATGACCAGCCTGCATTGTCCTAGTCAGTAAGGAACAAATATACAAAGTTGTTGCTCCCCGCAGGATTCGAACCTGCGACCCCCGGTACGCAAGCAAGCAGTTTCCCACTGCGCCACGGAGGCTACTAGACGCGACAGGACTAGGAGGCGACAAGAATAAATATGATTTTAATAATATGTTTAAAACTACATACACACTTGAACATACAATATTTTTTCCATATCAATCCTTGAACTAAATACCTACATCGTATATTTTTTATCATAAAGTGGCGGTAAAAAAATCCCCAAAACGGAAAGTCTTCAAAAAATCTTTACCATGGTTACTCTATGAAAACAATGTAAAATATTTTAAATTAGATAATTCAACTACAAATTAATAGAAAGTTAAACCCAATACTAACAAACGAACTGAAAACGTGTTATATGCCTATCGAAAGAAGAACTGATCGAAAATATGGTGCATAATCCAAAGGGATCATCGGTAGGTACATTATTGAACAAATCGGACTTACGAGTGATATTCGGTATCATCTAAGGGGTACAACATATTTTTGCAACTAAGTACTACACATTTTATCACCATTCTTATTAGTTTAATTCACTTTATCGTGAAATTATGGTATTTAAATGTTGGATCGATTTAAATGACAGACAGTTTCATGCTGACAATAAGCGCCAGTGTTGCCACAAAATATGAACCCTTAAAATCGGTATTTAAAATTGCATTTGAGTACAATTGGCGAAAACACAATATAGCATTATCCTAATCGTACTCGCAGAACAATACCAAAAAAAAAAATATTAGACATGATTGTCATCGTATTTTATGTTTTCGGGTGGAAAACAATCTTTTGATGTTGAAGTAGAGCATTTCTATATTAGGGTATCCATTTCTCGGGTAATTTAAATTATTACATGGACCACACATTGGACCACTTAGAAAGAGAGATCCGGCCTCAATGAAAGGGATAGCGTATGCCTCAATCAACTATTTGGAGTTTGGACTCCACTTTGACCCTATTTCTTCATGGTCAGAAGCCTAAGGGCAGCTTGAAAACTCTGACGTCAGGTTGGCCACTAACGTATGTCAAAAAAAAAAACAAATAAAAAATTATAAATCCTGCCTTCAGCTGGGTTAAGCTTTTCCTAAATCAAGATCACAGATGCACTACTGATTTAATGGAAACTGTAACTGCAGATATCAAGGCTATGTCCCCTTTGTGGCGTTATTGTTATCCAACGAAGGTCATTTCGCGGCGAGAGCATTGTCGTGTTTCCCGCCGTTTCATCGCGAATGGGATCTGTGTAAAATGGAGTTAGTTGGCTTATGTTCGTGTGCTTTTATCTGGCGCAGGTATCGTCAGCCATTGTCCCTGGACAGTTAAGACCTGCCCCGCTAGACAATGTAACATTCTACAAGCGCTATTGCTAACAGAAAGTATAAAAATGTATGAGAATGACATAAGTCATCGAAAAATCACGTGACAAATTATAGGGAATTGACACCGTTGTTAGCGAATGAAGAAATAGATTCGCTATGAAACGATTGCATCTTGTCTAGGCCCTCTGGTGACCGTCAGCCGAATTTGCTGCTAGCTCAATAGTTTCCCTATATTGAATTGAACACGGAACTCTAAATTACCGGTATCACTAATAAACAACGCCTATTAACGCAAGTTTAACGT
Source organism: Furcula furcula (assembly GCA_911728495.1). NCBI lineage: Eukaryota > Metazoa > Arthropoda > Insecta > Lepidoptera > Notodontidae > Furcula > Furcula furcula. The sequence goes on from OU452243.1 coordinate 6,265,126, forward strand.
TATTTAATATCTTGCTCCCATAGCCTCTACATAACTTTATAGTTTTAGATAAGTCCTTTCATCCCACTTTTACAGTCATCCGGCCTGCGGGTGCTCTCTGACATCCGGAGATAACGAGTCACGACCGCCACCTATCGACATAATGGAACATTAAAATGACAGTTAAAAGTAACCACGTGATTGCCGACCATCAAATAGTGACGTCATAAAATAGTAATAAAGTTTGTGTTGCGAAAAAATAGGAAGAAAATTACAATTTTATCAGGAGATATTTATTTTATTGTACACCCAATAACCGACCCACCTTAGAGGCTAAGAAATTAAACATTAAAAGGCTAAAAGCAATTTAAGTTCTAAATTTCAAGCATATCCTTAAAAATTCTACAAGTTTTTGAAAAATGGTCACACATTTTAGGTGAATCATACTCAATTCATATATTAGCACTAATTAGCAGGCTAATATTTGGCGTTAATGCCACCATACGAAGGAAATTTAAAACGTAACTTGATTCACCGTAAGTGACCTTTTCAGACCCGCTCTAGTCATCAACATCATCAGGCGATGTGATGGCGATCATCGCAAGTTCGCGCGAACTTTGTTCGTACGAAGTACGAACCCGATTTCAAACATATTGATGTCGAAAGTGCCCTAACCAGTGTTTGATAAATAAAATGTTTGTGAAATCTATTCGATAGCAAACATACTGATGTTGAATAGGTGTCTCAACTGAATTCGCGTGATAATCGCGTCGCGTCGTCGGGGAACGGAGTGAGTCGTCCTCTGCTAAGCAAAGGCCTCTCTCAATTTAGCCATTTGCATACATCGGTTGCTCGTACAATGTCGTTGGTCCACCTAGTGTTAAGCCTGTCTACGCTGCGTCTTCAGGTTCATGGTTGCCACTCGAGAACCTTTCTTCCCTATCGGTTATTAGTTCTTCAAGCGATATGGCCTGCCAATTTTAACTTGCTGATTCTGAGAGCTATGTCGGTCACCGCGTAGAACTATCACGCAAAGAAACTACGAGCATAGCTCTCTTCATAGCTCGTTGAATAACTCTAGGCTTCTCTTAAAGGCCAGCAATCAATTTTTTTTTACTACTAAGGTGGCAAGCAAGAGTGCAGCCCACTTGATGGTAAGCCGTCACCGCAGCCTATGGACGTTACCACTACACTCGAAGAATCACTAGCGCGTTGCCGACCCATAAGACATTAGATATCAAGTCTTTGTGTCCGGTAATTTCACCAGCTACAGTGCCCTTCACGGTGGAAAACAGGAATGTTTGCTCACTGAACATCTGACACTGCGGTGGGACCTTTTTTTTTATTTGACACGGGCGTAATCTTCCAAAGATCCCCCGGAGCTGTGGGGCTCGACCGGGGTATGTGGGATTCTTACCCACTAAAACCCCCGTGGCTGTTGCATCGACACGTGAGAGGGGGTACCCCAGGCTCTCCGGTGGGATCTGCACCAGGGGCCCTGGGCCAGGGGCGGGCTCAGTGCCTTGCCTTTGAGCCCGGGAACCTGACACGGTACTCACTGGGACGGGGGTCGCAACCCCGCTGCCGTTCTCCTCGGAGTCACCGCCGTACTCAATGGACGTTCAAAGGGCCCCCGCCCCGAACGTCCAGCGACTCCGAAGACTGCGGTGGTACCTGAACGGTTCCTTGTGCAAGGAACCAATCACCTAGTGAGTCAGTTTTCAGTACCATATGTCATCACCTTCTGATAAAAAACCAATTGACATTATGACTATCCATTCAGATACTGTTACTGTTACTGTAAGCTGTAACAGCTCAGTGGGCGAACGCTTGCCTTGGAAACGAGGTGCGCATGTTCGATCCCCGGCTCGCACCTCTGATTTCTTTAATTAATCATGTGCGAATCGTCTTTGTGCGATTGTTACTAGCTTTCGGTGAAGGAAAACATCGTGAGGAAACCTGCATGTCTGAGAAAGCCTAACTGGCTTTCGAATGACGTGTGAAGTCCGCCAACCCGCACTTGGCCAGCGTGGTGGACTATGGCCTAAGCCCCTTCATCTTGAAGGGAGGCCCGTGCTCAGCAGTGGGACATAAACAAGGGCTGGTATTATTATTTTATTTATTCAGATACTGTTATTCATAAGCCACAAATGAATGAATTACGCTCGAAGCAATTTCCATTATGACTCACCTTGGGAGCGATATCACCGCAATTTACTATCTAAATCCGGAGTAGATGACATGACGCAGGTGGGGAACTTCTGTGACATATTTGACCGATTACGAACGCTTAGTTAGTAGTTAGTTGAAAGACGGATATCTCAGGCCTGGGCAGCATTTGGCGCAAATAAGAAAATACTGCGAGGCCAACTGCCTATGCAACTAAAGGCCAAAGTATTCGCGGAATGCATTATGCCGGTCTTCACTTATGGCTCAGAAACCATGTCTCTCACGGAACGATCAGTTGAGAAGTTCAGAGTCGCGCAAAGGGCAATGGAAAGAGCGATGCTCGGGATAACCTTGCGCGACAAGAAAAGAAATGAATGGATCCGGCGGAAAACGGGGGTGAGAGATGTGGTGCAGGAAATCGTTGAGCGGAAGTGGAGTTGGGCTGGTCATATTGCCCGCATGGACAGGGAACGGTGGACTAGACGAGTCCTTGAATGGAGACCATGGGCGGACAAAAGACCACGGGATCGCCCACCTAAACGATGGGTTGACGACCTGAGAGGGCATGCGGGCCACGATTGGATGACGAAGGCGCGGGACCGGATTTTGTGGAGGAAATTGGGAGACACCTATGTCCAGAGATGGACCAAATAGGACTGAAGAAGAAGAAGAAGACGAACGCTTAGTTAAACTGGTATCCGTGAGCAGGCTGATAATGGTGTAGGACCTACACTGTATTTTTTTTCGCAAGGGAACAGTAATGGGACCCTGTGGGGGTCAACCAGGGTATGTAGGATACTTATCCACTAAAACCCCCGCAACTGTCGCATCGGCACATTAGAGGGACCGGGGCTCCGGTGGGATCTGCACCAGCTACCCCTCAGTGCCTTGTCTTTGAGCCGGCGCCTTGAAACGTACCCGGGAATTTGTGCATGGTGCTCACGTGAACAGAGATCGCAATCTCGCCGCCCATCACCACGCCGTACCGAATAGACATCTGGTTTCAACATCTCAAACGTCCAGCAACTCCGAAGAGACGAAAGAGTCGTTTTTCGTCGAGTTGACATTATGCGAATTGGGAATTTTGCGTCAAAACCAGTGCACTTAACATATCTATGTAAACAAAGCAATCCCTATTTTACTTAGCAATAAAACAAAAGTAAATCAGTTGCAAACAGAGATCAAGTCACCGCAATATCTACCTTACGGAGTGTTCTCTAATGGCAATCGATTTTAGATTCGTATCGATGACCTCTACTCGATACGTTATCGATTACACCTCGAGAGTGCACTCCGCTCGCTCGTGGATGCGGGTGATTTATGTGTAATTAGGATTGTTTGTCTATTCGTTTTAGAAATTAAGTCTATTTATAGAACAGAATTGTCAATTAATTATCCACGTTATGCTCGTAAAGTCTGTAAGGATTCATCCAAACTAATACAATAAAATCGAAAGTTATTCCGTCCTGCTACAAACTCCCGCTGACCGTACTCGTGATAAAAGAGATGGAAAAATCTTTCTTTTCTTTTCATATTGAAATAATCTGATGTAGTAGTAGTGAAAAGATTGGCCAATCAGGAAGATCTTTTGCCACACTTTTATAACACTAGCTGACCCACGCAGCTCCGCCTGCGCTATTTTTACGTTAATTAAACTTTTAATAACAGACATACGCATCGAATATATAACATCCTTTTTTATAGTCGGTTAAAAACTGGGACCCACTTTTTACTTGCTCTCCGAAGCACGGACCCGTTTAGTTCAAATGGCGTTAAACGGTCACCCATCTATTTAATGACCTTACCTAACGTTGCTTAACCCGATCGATTACAAAACCTTAATAACAACTCTCTCTCTATGAGTGTTCCCTTACTAATATTTATTATATTATAAAGAAAAATTGATAAAATCGGACCAAGCGTATAACCAAGTACCCATTTTGACTTTAATCCCCTCTCTCAAAAGAACCGTGCTAGATTACGGGATAAAAAGTATCCTATGTCCTACCTCGTAGTAAGATCTCAAATCATGCCAAGTTTCATTTGAATCCATTCAGTAGTTTCGGCGTGATGTGCAGCCGTGATACAGACATACAGACAGACAGACAGACAAAAATTAAAAAAAAGAATATTTTCGGCGTCAGTATCGGTTATAGAATGCTCTCCAAATATAATTTTCAAAATATCTTCAATGTACAGAATTGGACCTGTTACAGTTTTATTATAAGTATAGATTCTTCACGTCAAATTAAAATGATCATAGATTAGTAAATTTTTCTCTAATTAACGTTTCAGAAACCCGAATTGATTTGAACAAGCTGTCAAGTTAACATTCATGTTAGTTGAATATCCATTTGAATAGCCTTTCAGAAACCGGGCGTTAGTGTCTAGGGTGCGCCCGACAGACATTGTTATATTATTTTTAGGCCATCTGAGAAGTCTAAATGTTCCCGTCCCGAGAAATCTCGCAGTTTCAAATCTTTTTCATTTCACGATATCAGCTCGAAATTATCTGGAAAATTGTTCCCTTTGAGTTGCATTCTGCAAACGAATCGCCCACGCAAAGATTTATGCGTTTCAATAGATAAGTTTCTAACTATCAATATTGGAGCTATTTTTGGATATACTTGAAAAGCCTTTTGCGAGGAGAAAAGTTTTAATGGAAACAAATTTAGTATCTTTTGAACTTGTCCCTTGTGTCTGAAAACGATTTTCAATCGACGTAAAGACAGAGCGTGGTGCCGTTGACTCATTCATGAGATGTGACTAACGGTATTGCAATTTTAGCTACTGTGATCGATCAACATGCGTGTCGCATTCCATCAAGCGTAAGTCATTTCTTCTTTTCACTAACTTCTAACAAGTGTAAAACAAGTTTAAAAACCCCTGACGTCAGTGAACGAACTCTTAAAAAGTAATTTATGAAGCTGATTTCTGGTAACGACTTTCCTGCTCCATCATCAGTCCTTGATCACCAACTGTCTACCAACTACTTATCGAGACCTATCCAACGAGAATCGCTAGATATTTCTCCAAGGCATTTTAACCGAATGTTGATGATAGATAATTTTCCAAACCTTTTTAAATGTCCATCTGACGCACGGATCAACTTATCTTTCAAACAAGGGGTCGTCCTGTATTGTCCTAGCCAGTAGGGAATAACTAAAACGAAGTTGTTGCTATCCACGGGATTCGAACCAGTGACCTCCGGTTCGGAAAGCAAGCGGTTTCCGATATGAAGATTACAAATCTTGATAACCAAGAAGCAAGCACGCAGTTTTCATGCTCACCATGTGACCTCAAGGTTAGGTTTTCCTAACCCTGGAACTCTATACCGAAGCTGTATTTTTAACCGGCTTCAAAAAGAAGGTTCTCTATTCGACGCGTATGTATGTAATATTAATAAAAATGCGTAATATTAATATATGTTAGTCTATGTGGGCTTCTAAACAAATTTACCAAATTTTATGAGTGTATGTATGTATGTATGTATGTATGTATGTATATATGTATGTATGTATGTAGGTTTGTCCGCGGATTTCTCAGAAACTACAAGTCCGATTTCAAAAATTATTTTTGCAGTAGTTAGAATATTTTTCAACTTAGGGTAGAGTACAAGTTTCATCAAAATCAGTCCAGTAGTTTAAGAGATATAAACTTTTTATGTTTTCAGTAAGTTACTGTAACTAGACGTTCGAGTTGCGTGATAGTGCTGATACCTATTTTGCTAAAATAAAAGTCACTAAAAAGTGTTATATAAACTATTTAAAAAAAAATAAAAACCGACTTCAAAGTAAATTATCTAAAAAGTATAAAATAACGAAAATATATTGAAGTCGGTGTCAGCTCTTGCTAGTCTTAGTTAACATGATGTGCTAGCACCGACTTCAATATATTTTCGTTATTTTATACTTTTTAGATAATTTACTTTGAAGTCGGTTTTTATTTTTTTTAAATAGTTTTTACAGTTTCGGTTATCAGCATCTAACCTCCATTATTGAATACTGAAATGAATTACGGCGTAACGAGCCGTGATGCCACATTTGCTGTGTTGACAAAGCGAAATGGAAATGTTTATTGAAGAGGACAGTTGGAAATGTGGTTAACAACATGTCGGACGTGGTTAAAAGCCGGGTACAGGCCAGAATAATTTACAGGTGCATTTCAGAGAGGTATTAATTTTAGTGGTACCGGTACGGTCACGGCTAGCTGGCTAATCATGAAGATCTGGTAGCGAACTGGGCTGAAGTTATTCTAGTGCCTTTTCTTACTTTTGCTAACGTAAGTTATAGTACACTATCTCTTCTCTTACTGCCGGTCCCAATATCCTATCGATCCCTAACTATAACTTAAAATCATCGATCAAGTCATCGATATCCCGCGATAAACCTCCGAAATGGAGCGATAGCTAAAACCCTGCCAAACTGTCATTTGAACAAGCCAAAGTAGGCTGCTAATACGTTAATAATGAAACGGAAATATGTCATTATAGCTATCGATGGTAACTATTTCTAACCGACTTCAAAAAAGGAGGAGGTTCTCAATTCGTTTGTATATATTTATTTTTTTATTTATGTTTGCGCATAACTCTGGCAATTATGAACCGATTTGAAAAATCTTTCTTCCATCCATTCTTTGATTCGTTGATTGGGTCCGATAAAAAAATATTGCTTACGAATAATTAGTTCCTGAAAAAACAAGAATAGAGACCGTGCAGGAAACCTGCAGGAATGCCTGTGAGATGACATTTTTGTCGCTTTTTAAAGACGAAAATGGTCATAACTCTGGCAAACATGTATCAATTGTAATGATTATTTTTTTATTCGAAAGAAACAACCACTGTAATGAATATGTATGTAGATTATCAGAACCGGATAAGAATTTCCTGGAGGGCCATGAACGATGTGGAGGAATTTATTTGGTAAAAACCATAAAACTGATGTTCTCCATTACATTACTCTGACAAATATGAACCGATTTCGATGATTCTTTTTTAACCGACTTCAAAAAAGGAGGTTCTGTATTCGACGCGTATGTATGTAATATTAATAGAAATGCGTAATATTCATATATGTTAGTCTATGTGGGCTTCTAAACAAATATACCAAATTTCACGAGTGTATGTATGTATGTAGGATTGTCCGCGGATTTCTCAGAAACTACAAGTCCGATTTCAAAAATTCTTTTTGCAATAGTTAGAGTATTTTTCAACTTAGGGCAGAGTACAAGTTTCATCAAAATCGGTCCAGTAGTTTAAGAGATATAAACTTTTTATGTTTTCAGTAAGTTACTGTAATGTAGACGTTCGAGTTGCGTGATAGTGTTGATACCTATCTTGGTAAAATAAGTCACTAAACAGTGTTAAATAAACTATATAAAAAAAAACCGACTTCAAAGTAAATTATCTAAAAAGCATAAAATAACGAAAATATTATTGAAGTTGGTGCAGAATATACACAGCAGGTACGCTAACACCAACTTCAATAATATTTTCGTTATTTTATGCGTTTTAGATAATTTACTTTGAAGTCGGTTTTTTTTTTTTTTTTAATAGTTTATTTATTCGAGAGAGTAAACTACTATGATGATTCCATGCAAATTTCATTGCGACCGGATAAATTGTTTCTGAAGAAACATGAATTATGTAGACGATAATGTGGTCATAACCTACCTAGATCATTTTACAGTCTTCGGTGGTTTAATCTTTTAGTATGAAAATATCACTAAAAAGTATAAAATAAAATATTTAAAAAAAACGAACCTACTTACTTCAATAACACTGAAAAGTATAAAATAATTTAAAATTTTTATTGAAGTTGGTGCCAAATATACATAGCAGGTACGCCAACATCAACTTCTATAGGGTAAAAGTGGGATAGTTGCCACACTTTTTGAAATTACTTTATATCTCTCAGTGAAAAAAGCAAAATTCTTTATTTGTAATATGGGTAGGTACTTTGATTTATTATCTTCAAACTTATGAAAGGAAAAACCATCATCTTTGATATTTCCAGAGTAGTAGCGATTTTTGCGGACCTCTAAATTTTGGGGCATCTATCCCATATAGGGGATAATTGCCTAATCTATGTAAATTACGTATAGGATAGATGCTCCACTGAAAAAGAGGCCATCTATCCCGCAAAAACTTTGATTTCACCTTGCCTTTCCATGCAATCGCACAGAGACATGCAACACGGTCAACTTAGTGGTAGTTGTAGAGTCTTTCGAAAGATAAATAAAATAACATGTGATTCATCCGGCAAACTAGAGAAATTACAATCGAGGCAACTATACCCCTGGGGCAACTATCCCACTTTTACCCTAATCTATACTTATAATAAAACTGTAACAGGTCCATTTCTGTACATTGAAGATATTTTGAAAATTATATTTGCAGGGCATTCTATAACCGATACTGAGGCCGAAAATGTATTTTTTTTTATTTTTGTCTGTCTGTCTGTCTGTCTGTCTGTATCTCGGCTGAGCATCACGCCGAAATTACTGAATGGATTCAAATGAAACTTGGCATGATTTGAGATCTTACTACGAGGTAGGACATAGGATACTTTTGATCCCGTGATCTAGCACGGTTCTTTTGGGAGAGGGGATTAAAGTCAAAATGGGTACTTGGTTATACGCTTGGTCCGATTTGATCAATTTTTCTTCATAATTATAATAAATATTAGTAAGGGAACACTCATAGAGAGTTGTTATCAAGGTTTTGTAATCGATCGGGTTAAGCAACGTTAGGTAAGGTCATTAAATAGATGGGTGACCGTTTAACGCCATTTGAACTAAACGTCTCCGTGCTTCGGAGGACAAGTACAAAGTGGGTCCAAGTTTTTAACCGACTTTTAAAAGGAGGTTTTGTATTCTATGCGAATGTATATTATTGAAAGTTTAGTTAACGTAAACACAACGCGGGCGGAGCTGCGTGGGTCAGCTAGTATTTAAATAATTTTATACTTTTCAGTGTCATTGAAGGGCCGGCTGTTAGTCTACGTTTGCACATTTCCAGTACACTGTCTTACTTTGCACTTGAACGCATGGGACTGAAGACTGAAACATACTGGCACGAATTGGACCATTTCCACTGAAACTGCTTTAGCATAGTATCATTGTTACGTCGAAAACCGGGGAGAAGCTTACTTTCCCCATAAAAAGAAAAGATAGTTAGGAGAAAAAAAGTAAGAGAAGCTTTTTCTGACCAGCATTAGTTTCTATTCCCCAATCTATACTTATAATAAAACTGTAACAGGTCCAATTCTGAACATTGAAGATATTTTGAAAATTATTTTTGGAGGGCATTCTATAACCGATACTGAGGCCGAAAATGTAACCTTTTTTAATTTTTGTCTGTCTGTCTGTCTGTCTGTCTGTCTGTATCACGGCTGAGCATCACGCCGAAACTACTAAATGGATTCAAATGAAACTTGTCATGATTTGAGATCTTACTACGAGGTAGGACATAGGATACTTTTTATCCCGTAATCTAGCACGGTTCTTTTGGGAGAGGGGGTTAAAGTCAAAATGGGTACTTGGTTATACGCTTGGTCAGATTTTATCAATTTTCCTTTATAATATAATAAATATTAATAAAGGAACACTCATAGAGAGTTGTTATCAAGGTTTTGTAATCGATCGGGTTATGCAACGTTAGGTCATTAAATAGATGGGTGACCGTTTAACGCCATTTGAACTAAACGGGTCCGTGCTTCGGAGAGCAAGTAAAAAGTGGGTCTCAGTTTTTAACCGACTATAAAAAAGGAGGTTATGTATTCGATGCGAATGTCTGTTATTAAAAGTTTAGTTAACGTAAAAATAGCGCAGGCGGAGCTGCGTGGGTCAGCTAGTCAGTAATAATATTTGAATGATATGATAGTATAATAAGGATTCACCAAGCCTTCATTCAGGGTTTTTAAGACTCAAACCTACAATAAGTATTGTACACATAAAATATCTAGAAAATTCTCGTAATACCAGTGAAAAGTATACTAATATCCAAGCGGATAGCAACTATAAAATAAAGATACTTATTTATAATCCCTTTACATCCCTTCTTGGCAGACTGCCTTCAAACACCTCATTTCATGTTCATAGAGTCGTAAAAAAGGTTAGATCCTATAAAATCAATACCTGTCGTGTGTTACCGACGCGACGCTTAGATATACTTTGGTCGCGATTTACGGATTTAGTGATGTGGTTCACCTTCGTGTAGCTAGGACAACATTATAACATTATTCCTAGTTATATTTAGTTCAATTCTGTAAATATTATCATTTAGACTAGCTTTTTTTTTTCGTGGGGTGTCGGGTTAAGAATAGCACCCTTCCATCTCCTCTCGTTGAGTGTCTATAAGAGGCGACTAAGGGAAAACAAGAAGATGGGCAGTAGCGTATTTTTATTGGATTACCTTCCACCTATACTGCGATCCCCAAGCGCCTGCCAAGCCTGGGTATAATGGCAACCCCAAGAGAGAGGCCATTAGTGTCGCCGCACACGGGCGACCACAACCACAAAACGAAGCCACCGACCTATCTCCTGTTGTTTTCATACATTTTGCAAGGACTCGCCGCACACTGTAAACGCCGGTGGTCGCCACACGCCACAAATCGCCACTGCTCGCCACTAGTGGTCGGCTCGGCCACAAAACGCCGACACAAGCCTCTCGCGCGATTCCCCACCCCTCTCTCCCTTCATTTCAATGCAAGCACAAGTTAAAAAAAGTAGCGGCCACCGACCGCAAGTGTCCAACATGGACCACAAGTGGCTGTCGCCCGCTTCAGCTTGTTTTGCAGCTGCTTCTAGCTCCAAGTCGCGGCGATTGTGGATGTGGCTAGTGGCCCGTGTGCTGCGACACTTATTCAGCAATGGACGTCGTTCGGCTGTTTATTTATGCACCGGAACACAGAAATTCTTAGACTAGCCGCACACGGTGCACAATGATATTGTCAATATTCTACAACCCGGGCGACTTATTTTACAACCCGTGCGACTTATTTTACAACCCATACGACTTAGCTGTGCACCTGGCGCCGTGACGTCGCAATCCAGCGAGGGGCACTGTTAAGTCGGCTACCTTACACACTGGTGCTTAGTGGCAGATTATCTAACATGCTGTGGTCCGTCATCACTTGGTAAATGTACTATCGCGGACACGAACGCTGTACCAGTTTTCAATTCGAAATCGTTTGAACGATCCGTGCGCTTACTCGTATGAACTCATCCCGCATATATTTTGGGCCGGCTCGTGCAAGCGATTGTGATCCTAAAGGTGGTACACCATTCGAGACCGCGAGAGTACTTATAAATTCTTTCACCAGCACACAGATCCAATTAAAAATCGTTTTTCGCTATGAGGGATGGTTGTTTACATAAATTTAATTAAGAATAGTTAAACTTTAGGGAGGAAGTAATTCAGATAAATTTGGTTTGATAACTAGCCCCTTACCCAAAGGGTGAAGAAGGGTACGTGTACGCCATCTAAATTATACAATTTGCTTTGGGATTGTGTTTAAACACTTAATATTCAGGTACAAGAGTCCACCGTATTATTTGATGAGTGTGCTTTGAAACTAAGTTATCCTCAGCTATCATTTTTAGGGTTCCATACCTAGAAAGTAACAAAGGAATCCATAAGGTATATACTACTACTACTTCGTCGTTTTTCAGGGACCACAGACTCGTTCCATTTGAAACTTGGAATAGTTTTGGATCTTACATACCCAACTGCAATGCAAATGAAAAAAAATCTTAATAATTTTTATTGGGCCACACACACAACACGACAAGTTGGGCGACACGGGTCATCAAAATTTCAAAGTGAGACTACTTATCGAGTGGTATATCATATGGAAGGACTTTATATGCACATTTCAAAACAGTTTTTTTTTTTGGTTTGTGTCAAGTAGTTATTGGCCTATAATCATAAATGTTAAAAAAAAATACCCTAATTTCCGAGGTTTGTGGAGGGAAAAATCTGAAGTATGTATTTACAAAAACATGTATATAAGTTTTAGGATCAGTCGTCTGGTTTCCATAGTATAGGCTCTGCTTGGTTTGGGATCGGATGACCGTGTGTGGAATTGTCCCAAGATATTAATATTATATTTTTCATTTTTGTTTACTCGGGCTTTTACACCCGGACTTTGAAAAGGCTTGGGTGGGGACGAATCCAACACGTAGAGGCCTGTTGGGAGAAATTAATGAAATGGAACACGCCTGCCAGAATCAACTGCTGGAAATCTATACTTATAATAAAACTGTAACAGGTCCAATTCTGTACATTGAAGATATTTTGAAAATTATATTTGGAGGGCATTCTATAACCGATACTGAGGCAGAAAATGTATTTTTTTTAATTTTTGTCTGTCTGTCTGTCTGTCTGTCTGTCTGTCTGTCTGTATCACGGCTGAGCATCACGCCGAAACTACTGAATGGATTCAAATGAAACTTGGCATGATTTGAGATCTTACTACGAGGTAGGACATAGGATACTTTTTATCCCGTAATCTAGCACGGTTCTTTTGGGAGAGGGGAATAAAGTCAAAACGGGTACTTGGTTATACGCTTGGTCCTATTTTATCAATTTTTCTTTATAATATAATAAATATTAGTAAGGGAACACTCATAGAGAATTGTCATCAAGGTTTTGTAATCGATCGGGTTAAGCAACGTTAGGTAAGGTCATTACATAGATGGGTGACCGTTTAACGCCATTTGAACTAAACAGGTCCGTGCTTCGGAGAGCAAGTAAAAAGTGGGTCCCAGTTTTTAACCGACTATAAAAAATTAGATTATGTATTCGATGCGAATGTCTGTAATTCAAAGTTTAGTTAACGTAAAAATAGCGCAGGCGGAGCTGCGTGGGTCAGCTAGTAAGAAATAAACAGCAGTTGACTTTGGCAGGTGTAGGGACTATTGTAATTATATGGAAAGATTTCTTGATTTCTTTAAGTGGGCATTTGGTGGACTGAACACTGGGCTATTATGAAAGGCCGGGGTCACTTGCCATAATTAGTAGGTACACTAATTATATTTTGGCAATCGGTGACTTGCCAACCACTAGATGGGCTCTCCATAATTATGGCCGTCAGAAGACGATTATTATTATCTATTACATACAAAATTAATGTCCTGACTGACTGACTGATTCATCAACGCACAGGCCAAGACCCACTGAACCTAGAAAGCTGAAATTTGGACAGTAGGTTCTTCTTATGACGTAAGCATGCACTAATAAAGGATTTTTGAAAATTCGACTCCTAAAGGGGTTAAATTGGGTGTTTTCTTTTGTATGAAACTTTTTATTGTATGGTTCGATAGACTTGAAATTTACTGAAAAGATTCTCTAAATAAAATAATTGTGTTTCACGTGTTTCGCGAATTTTCAAAAACAACCTTTGGGGGGTGTTAGGGGTTGCTAAACTCTGTAAAAAAAAAATATCGGTCAAGTGCGAGTCGAACTCGCGCACCGAGGGTTCCATACCATCTTTGGACGTATTAAAGTATTTTTACTATTCATGTAAGACCTCAGATAGCAAAAAAACCAAACCGCAAAACTAAGTTTGTTTGTCGAGGTTTTTTTAGGATTACTAAACAACTGTACTTTTTAGAAAGATAATTTTATTTTTCCTGTAAAATATAGATAGACATGCATAACCCATAATTATTTCAGATTTTTCCCTCCACAAACTTCGGAGATAAGGGGGGGGGGGGGCGGTATTTTTTTTTACATTTTTGATTATCAGCCAAAAACACATAAGCCAAAATACAAATCTGTTTTGAGATGTGCAAATGTAGCCCTTTCATATGATACCCCACTTGATATAGTAGTCTCACTTTGAAATTTTGATGACCTATTTCGACCCCCATTATAAAAAAGAAGTAAAAATAGAAATTTTTTTTTTCATTTGCGATGTATGCGGGTAAAAAAGATCTAAAATTATTCCAAGTTTCAAATCGATAGCGTTAGCGGTTCCTGAAATATATATGTTTGTGACAGACAGACAGACGAAGTCTCACCATAAGGGTTCCTTTTTTACCTTTTAGGTATGGAACCCTAATTAACGGGCGAAGCCGCAGGAAATTGCTAGTGCTCTTATAAATAAAATTGAAGATAATTTTACAAATGTCTTTATTCAGTGAAAGTTTTATAATAAGCTTATTTTTTTATTAACTACCTCTAGAAACATAGCTAACACAAAGAACATAATTCAAAAACAATTCTCATGTTATCTGAAGGCTTGCCTGTTCATGAACTTGTTCAAAGGTCAGACAAGCGTGCTTAAAAATAGCCTTCAGTATAAAGTGTATTTAATTAACATTTATTAAACTCGACTCGACTTCAAAAGAAAAGTTTTCACAGTAATTACGTCGGAACATCAACTTTATAAGTTGGAATACTGCAGCCGTTTCAACTCCACAACTTTAGAAGGAGTCCGCTGAGATGTGTTGATGGCGTTTGTTCCTCAAAATGGGGCCCTTGAGATCGGAGATTACTAATGCTTCGTTCAAACAGAACGATAATGGATTTAAGTTTACAAATTTGATAAATCTAAGTTACGAAATGTTAACCCAGTCGTTGTTATTGAACCCGAATTCGTATTTCCAATCTTCCAAAAGTTCCACGCAAATAAATAAAAAAGGGATTTTCTGTAAAACAAATTTGAAAGTGAAATGGAATTTTGTTTTACTTACAAAGATTTTTACTTTGAAATTTACGGATTTGTGTAGAGCTGATGCTATTACAATGAAATACAACGCACTATGCGGTTTCTTTTGACGTTAACTAACTGATAACGTGATACATAAGTAGTAATAAAACAAACTAAACTTATATTTCCACAATGGTCTCTCTCATAATCCACATAATCATCATCAACATCAGAAACCGAACCCGTTTCTCGGTCTTTCGGTTCGGTTCGGTTTCAGCAGTGGACTGCTGATCAAAGGCCTCTCCCTAAAAAGGGATGAATTTCCATAATGCCCAAGCTTGGCAGACATCTTGGGATTCGCAGTATACCTACGTGGTAGGTAATCCAATAGAAAGACGCTGCTGCCCGTCTTCTTGTTTTTCCTTAGTCGCCTCTTACGACACCTAACAGGACAGAGATGTGTGGTTGCTTTCCCCCCTCATAATAGCCGATGCCAAATGAAACCACCTCGCACTTGCTACAAGAAAAAATCATTTAATTGCAATCCTCTATTGTTACATCATCATCATCATCATCAGCCGGAAGACGTCCACTGTTAAACATAGGCCTCCCCCTTAGAACGCCACAATGAACGACAATTGGCTATTTGCATCCACCGGTTACCTGTGACGCGCACAATGTCGTCTGTGCACCTAGTGGGAGGCCTGCCAACGCTGCGTCTTCCAGTTCGTGGTCGCCACTCGAGAACCTTTCCTCCCCAACGGTTATCGGTTCTTCGAGCGATGTGGCCTGCCCATTGCCACTTCAACTTGCAGATTCTGAGAGCTATGTCGGTGACCTTGGTTCTTCGGCGAATCTCCACATTTCGGATTCTGTCGCGCAAAGAAACTCCGAGCAAGCTCTCTCCATGGCTCGTTGTGTGACTCTGAACTTCTCTAAAAGGCCAGCCGTTAGAGACCACGTCTGAGTACCATATGTCATCAATGGCAATATACACTGGTTAAAAACCTTCGTCTTCAGGCACTGCGGTATTTCGGACGAGAAGATATCGCGTAGTTTCCCGAACGCTGTCCATCCGAGTTGGATTCTTCGGGCAACCTCTTTGTCGAAGTTGGGCCGACCTAACTGGATTGTTTGTCGTAGGTATGCGTAGTGGTCAACAACTTCGAGTGTATCGTTCCCAACAACTACCGGTACGGGTGCAACATGGACATTAGACATGATCTTCGTCTTGCCCATGGTCACGGGCGGTCTGAGGTAAATGAATGCTGTAAAGTATTCGAAATGTCGGGTAATTAAAATCATAAATAAACCGCGATATAATCCGTAAAATTAGTTTCATTTCAATGGGTAGTATTCGCGTAAATATCAGAAATCATTATAATTATTAATGTGACCAAAGACGGTATTATCGCTCAAAAAGATCTCGTCCAGACAACCTTTAGACTAGCTGAAAACGAGACCTATCCAACGAGTTCAAATTCAGTAAGGCTACTTTTGTCGGTACAGAGATAATAAATATGACCACCTTCCTGCTCCATTATGAGATTTTGGTGAACGTTACCACATATTCTTCGGTTTCATCGGATTTAATAAATTTCATAAAGTAATAGAAAATTTCTATGATAGGGATACCCATGGTATGTCCGGGAAAGAATATCGCCTTTCCATCTCCTCCCGTTGTGGGACACACAAAGGCGACTAAGGAAAATCAAGAAGACAGGCAGCAGCGTCTTTCTATTGGTTTATCCCCAAGATGCCTACCAAGCGTGGGGATTATTTATGGCAACCCCCCCCCCCCCCTTTTAAGGGGTATTCCTTTTTTCAGCAGTGGACGTATTTTGGCTGCAGCTGATAATAATTATTACATAAAGAATATCCCTACATTAAGTTGGAACGGAGCTAGATAGTCTTTAAACGGCTGAACCGATTTTCATAAAACATTGCAAAAAACCATTTCGATTATACCAGCTTTCAAATAAAGGAAATGCATTAAAATGCCTTCAATACTAACTGCCGCACCTACAAACGTCAATTATAGTTAATTGTGATTAAGTCATATTTTGTAAATGGATTATTTCGACTTTCGAAGCCAAATAATACTTAATACGCGGATAGTGACTAGATATATCAATAATCTCGTAATTAATACTAAAAGATAATCTGAGACTCGGAGATTCGAAATAAATACATTACAAAAAATCACTTAATTGCGATTAATGTTAATTGATGTCTGTGAGTGCGGCAGTTAGAGAGCTACGAGACGACACATACGGACAGACAGACAGACAGACACAGGCGTCAAACTTATAACAGCCCTCGTTTTTGGACGGGGGTTGAAAACAGAAAACATAATTTTCATACCGATATTATTTAGTCTCTGTTCAATGATGCCTTTGAGTCGTAAAAATATTATCTATTGATATTCTTCATATTGGTTTATGTTCGGGACCGTTTGGTTTTATCATTTTGGATCGTTATTTATTGTTAATGCGAGTCCATTTCAAATGGTTGTAATATATATTAAAAAAAATTGAAACTTTCTTTTTATGTGGTAATAAAAAAATAAAAAAAGTGATGTTATAAAAAATTTATTTAAAAAAAACAGAATATAATAATAAAAATATTCTAGGACAATCTACGCTTAGAGGAGATACCACTGGAGATAGCATGATGCGCTAACCCCTCTGCCAAATTTTGTTCATATGTTCAGGTCATTCTTTATTTGTGTGCGTATCTTTTTGAATGTGTTGCGAGTTTTTATAGTGTGGGTATGCGTGAAATTGTATCTGTGTGTGTTTACTTCGCCCCCCGCAAAAATTTGTTCGGGGAATCAACGCGATACTAGCTCCATTGTAATTACTCTGAGACACACGGTCATCTGATAACAAACTAGGCAGAGCCTGTACTATGGAAACCAGACAACTGATACTAATACTTATAATTTTGTTTGTAAAAACATACCTACTTAAATATATAGAACACCCAGACACTTGGTGGAAATCGAACCCATGACCTATAGGGTAGCGGCCAGGGTATCTAACCGCTAGACCAACAGTCAATAATAATAACAATATTTAGGATCAATCCACACACGGTCATCTGATTGTGGATTTTGTCATTCCATAAAATAAGTCGAACAGTAACACGAGTATCTAAGCTTATTTAAAAATATAATCTCCATAGTCAACATAGCCGGAAGACGTCCACTGCTGAATACAGGCCTCCCCCTTAGAACGCCACAATGAACGACAGTTGGCTATTTGCATCCACCGGTTACCTGCGACGCGCACAATGTCGCCTAGCCACCTAGTGAGAGGCCTGCCTACGCTGCGTCTTCCGGTTCGTGGTCGCCATTCGAGAACCTTTCTTCCCCAACGGTTATCGGTTCTTCAAGCGATGTGGCCTGCCTATTGCCATTTCAACTTGCAAATTCTGAGAGCTATGTCGGTGAACTTAGTTCTTCGGCGAATCTCCACATTTCGGATTCTGTCACGCAAAGAAACTCCATTAGTAATAGGCAATATTATATCAATTTTTTGATCTCACGGAGGAAACCTTCAAAAGGTAGATTTCTTACCCACCACCCCAGCGGTTGTTGCATCGGGATGAGAAGGGAGGAACTGGGATCTTCAGTGTAATCTGCACCAGTTACCTCTTAGTGCCTTGCCTTTGAGCTCGCCTTCAGGAGGCGCAACATTGTCCCTCGGGAACCTGTCACAGTGAAGCGGCTCGCTAGCCCGCCGCCGCGCCGTCCTCTTCGGAGTCTCCTTCATACTCGATGGACGACTAGGACCCACCCACACTCTAAACGACCAGTGACCCCGAAGGGTTACAGGCAGAAGTATACCTATACCAGCGAATGCTAACGACTTTAGAAAGACCATGACCTTGATCAAAACGGGTAACGAAACCCAACAATAGCCACAAATACTCACATTTGATCCAGCGCCTGAATTTTTTATCATAGCCCGTAACCAACGGTGCAGGCTTCGCCACTTATAATGCATGTTTAATGGCGGTTCAGCCTGAAATAACTTTTATATTCTGAGTATCAATTAGTATTTTTAATCCAATTAATTTAAATATTATTGAAGTTGGTGCCAAATATACACAGCAGGTACGCTAACACCAACTTCAATAATATTTAAATTATTTTATACTTTTCAGTGATATTGAAGTCGGTTCAATTTTTTTTTTTAAAGATTTTATTTTAAACTTTTTAGTGATATTTTCATATATAAAGATTGAACCATCGAAAACAGTAAAATTATCTAGGTAGGTTATGATCACATTATCGTCTACATAGTTTTACATAATTCATGTTTCTTCAGAAAAAAATATCCGGTCGTAATGAAATTTGTATGGAAACATCATAGTAGTTTACTCTCTCGAATAAAAAAAGAATCATCGAAATCGGTTCATAATTGTCAGAGCAATGTAATGGAGAACATCAGTGTTATGGTTTTTTCCAGATAAATTCCTCCACATCGTTCATGGTCCTCCAGGAAGTTCTTATCCGGTTGTAATAAAATTCATACAGATTCAATACAGTGGTTTCTTCTTTCGAATAAAAAAAGAATCATTGAAATTGGTAAATATTTGCCAGAGTTATGACTATTTTTGTCCGACCGAGCGAGTCCGAGCGACTAAAACGTCATCTATATAGGCTTTCTTGCAGCTCTCAGTGCGCAGTCACCATTCTTGTTTTTTCAGGAACTACTTATTACTAAGCAATATTTTTTTTTATGGGACCCAATTAACGGATTAAAGAATGGATGGAAGAAACATTTTTTCAAATCGGTTCATAATTGCCAGAGTTATGCGCGAACATACATAGAAAAAAAAAATATACAGACGAATTGAGAACCTCCTCCTTTTTTGAAGTCGGTTAAAAAACATTCCCATCTCATCTGTCTGATGATCGAACTACTAATCGGACTACTATTCATAACCATCTACATCAGTTACATCTATTTTATTTAAGCTAAAATAACTATACAATTGAATTGAGAACCTCCTTCTTTTTTGAAATTGGATTAAAAATATTAATTGATACTCAGAATATAAAAGTTATTTCAGGCTGAACCGCCATTAAACATGCATTATAAGTGGCGAAGCCTGCACCGTTGGTTACGGGCTATGATAAAAAATTCAGGCGCTGGATCAAATGTGAGTATTTGTGGCTATTGTTGGGTTTCGTTACCCGTTTTGATCAAGGTCATGGTCTTTCTAAAGTCGTTAGCATTCGCTGGTATAGGTATACTTCTGCCTGTAACCCTTCGGGGTCACTGGTCGTTTAGAGTGTGGGTGGGTCCTAGTCGTCCATCGAGTATGAAGGAGACTCCGAAGAGGACGGCGCGGCGGCGGGCTAGCGAGCCGCTTCACTGTGACAGGTTCCCGAGGGACAATGTTGCGCCTCCTGAAGGCGAGCTCAAAGGCAAGGCACTAAGAGGTAACTGGTGCAGATTACACTGAAGATCCCAGTTCCTCCCTTCTCATCCCGATGCAACAACCGCTGGGGTGGTGGGTAAGAAATCTACCTTTTGAAGGTTTCCTCCGTGAGATCAAAAAATTGATATAATATTGCCTATTACTAATGGAGTTTCTTTGCGTGACAGAATCCGAAATGTGGAGATTCGCCGAAGAACTAAGTTCACCGACATAGCTCTCAGAATTTGCAAGTTGAAATGGCAATAGGCAGGCCACATCGCTTGAAGAACCGATAACCGTTGGGGAAGGAAGGTTCTCGAATGGCGACCACGAACCGGAAGACGCAGCGTAGGCAGGCCTCTCACTAGGTGGCTAGGCGACATTGTGCGCGTCGCAGGTAACCGGTGGATGCAAATAGCCAATTGTCGTTCATTGTGGCGTTCTAAGGCCAGCAGTGGACGTCTTCCGGCTATGTTGACTATGGAGATTATATTTTTAAATAAGCTTAGATACTCGTGTTACTGTTCGACTTATTTTATGGAATGACAAAATCCACAATCAGATGACCGTGTGTGGATTGATCCTAAATATTATTATTATTCTTGGCTGTTGGTCTAGAGGTTAGATACCCTGGCCGCTACCCTATAGGTCATGGGTTCGATTTCCACCAAGTGTCTGGGTGTTCTATATATTTAAGTAGGTATGTTTTTACAAACAAACTTATAAGTATTAGTATCAGTTGTCTGGTTTCCATAGTACAGGCTCTGCCTAGTTTGTTATCAGATGACCAGAAAAAAGATTTTATTTTTCACAATTTCCGTCTGTCCAACTGGCTTCTGCTATCGAACAGTTAGTGTAAATATTCCAAGTTGTATGAAATACTTAGATAAACATCATAGAACAAAGTCGCTTGCTGCGGGTGGTAAATTCTCGTAAACTATATGGTCGTGAAGTCCAAAAATCACAAACTAAATGCAATTCACTATTATTCATCATTATTAAAAGTATAACTTGCGTTAACATTATCACACAATTAGAACAGCTGTGATTAGAGTAACGTACTGAAAACATTAACAGTCTATCGGCCGAACCTACAAATGTCAATTAACTTTAATCGCAATTAAGTCACTTTTTGTAATATATTTATTTAGACTCTCCGAGTCTCTTATGATTATCTTTTAGTATTAATTACGAGATTATTGATATATTTACTCACTATCCGCGTATGAAGTATTATTTGGCTTCTAAAGTCGAAATAATCCATTTAGAAAATATGTCATAATCACAATTAACTATAATTGACGTTTGTAGGTTCGGCCGTATATCTTTAAAACTATTGAACCGATTTTCGTGAAACTTATATTCTACGTTGAGATACTAAAACTATTTATTTATTTAATTGTTTTATAAGTTGATATACATAAAACAACAAGCTGTAACAGCTCAGTGGGCGAGCGCTTGCCTTGGAAACAAGGTGTGCAGGTTCGAACCCCGGCTCGCATCTCTGATTTCTTTAATTAATCATGTGCGAATCGTCTTTGTGCGATTGTTACTAGCTTTCGGTGAAGGAAAACATCGTGAGGAAAGCCTAACAAGCTTTCGAATGACGTGTGAAGTCCGCCAACCCGCACTTGGACAGCGTGATGGACTATGGCCTAAGCCCCTTCATCGGAACTTTAACAAGGGCTGGTATTATTATTATGTACACACACAAATATGGTAAGAAAAGTCTTAGGATAGTACAGGTACAAGGGCACAGCTTATTTCTATAGAAATCTCTTCCAGCTTGCCCAGGAGAGAAAAGGTGAAAGAATGAAATAGGAAACAGTGAACTATTAATTGCCAAAAATAAACGAATTTCTACAATCGGATTTATAGTTTCTGAGAAGTCGAGGGACAAACATACATACATGCACTCATGAGATTTGGTACATTTTTTTAGAAGCCCACATTGACTAACATAATATGTGAATATTACGCATTTTTTTAAACATATCGAATACCCCACTTTATGAAGCCGATTGTAAATAACAAAACACAATTGCACTTTACTTGACTTTACCAAAATAATATGTTAATTTTTCTTTCTTGGTTTATGTTGTAAGATTCAGAATTTAATAGGTTAGTTATTCTTAATATTTTTGTTAAGTGATGAAGATTTTGTTTTCATTAGAATCCGATTCGAAGATAAAGTTTGCCATGCTAGCCGTGGGAGTCATGTTTATCAAACCTAACATATACCTACGTTAATTAATTATTCATAATCTGCCTTTATCTTGAACCCTAGTTACATGTCTATCTTATAATTATTATTATTAGACAAGTATTCCTGACTTCAACTTTGATTTACAAGTTCAGACGTTGTCGGTACATAATAATTCGTATTATATAAGACTAATTAAATCTAAGTAAGTAAGATTACGGTTGTCAATTGAAATTTTATTCTCAACGAAAAAACGTGTTAATCTTTTTGATTTTAGATAACTGATATAGGTATTCGGTAGGCCGAATTAAAAAAAAATAAAAATAAATAAAAATAAAAATGTTTTATTTTCAGGCGCTAGGCCCATATTTTGTTAGTAGTACAATTTCTTATATGACTATGTTAGTAGATACATGTAAACACATAAATAACGCACACAAACACACACACACACTATGTTGGAAGGTTTATTTAACATATTTAATTAACATATTTCGATTTCGGGTTAGGCTTCATTTACGGAGACGTGGGTCGTCGCGCGTCGCGTGTTGCTGCGCGGCCTGCACCAAATTCAAATGTAGGGCGTTGGATGAGTGCGTTTACGGAGAAGCGATTTTACACGCGTTTGCTTGAAATGGAGCGTGTTTTACAGCGGAGCCCGCGGATGGCATCGTCACGTCTCACGCGGCGTTTATCGCGGCGGCGCACGCAGCGGCGATTCTCGATGAGGCGATGCCTGTGGCGGAACCTTCTGCCCGTTTATTTGGTAATTTGGCTACACAAACGTAGTCACCGTCGCAATGGAGTATGATATGATCGATTTTTTTTAGAAGAAAATTATATGTTAAAAAGTGATTAGGTACGTAAAATGGAACACAATTTGAAACACCAGCAATGGCGCGTGATGTCATACCTCAACTATTCTGTCATGCCCACAAGCCATAGATAATACACTATATACTTAAGAATAGATGGGTAACTCTGGTTCATCTTTTAATAAACTAATTTTACCCTCGCCTAAAGATGGCGTAACTTTACAAGAATCCAAAATGTGCCAACAGATGGCGTTTTTTAAAATAATCACTTTACCTATAGGTAAATGAAGCATGAATATTTGTAAGGAACATGTTTAAAGGCAAACCAAAGAGATATTTATTGTAAAATTTTATTTGGTAACCAATAACTTTATTCAGCACATCTGAAGCACAATCGTACTCTATTAATTATATAGTCCAATCCCCTTGAGTTTCTTGTTTCAGTACAGCTTTGCATTAAATGTTTCCAATTCAAGCCATTGTGGTTAAGGACAATGATGTAGTGGACCTGAAATAGTTCACGAGTAGTATAAATATTATTATATTTATATACTTATGCTAGGTTCATAATGACTTGTTTGTTTAAGCTTTTGTAAATAAGTACATACCTACATAAGTAGATAAATAACACCCAGACACAGAACAAACATAATTCTTCAAAAACATATTTGTAAATAAACTGTAAATAAGTATTTAGTTTCATTAAAATTTATAAAAGCTGTTTATCTTCAATGAAACAAGTTATTTTGAAAAAATGACATAACAACTTAGGTTACCATAGTAACCACCAAAGGCAATTTACAATAGTACCTGGTAACCTCCTTGAGTAAAACCATAGTGTTTTATTAGGCATCCGTTGAGGCCGGCTGTTGTATAGGTTTTATTACATTATGGAAGTTTACTAAAAATATACGAAATGTATCAGATTTACTCAAATAAATTGAAGATATACAATAACAATATTAAACTATTTAAATAAAAATATATAAACTGCATTTTTAACGCCATCTAGGCAAATTATAATAGAATCTTAAAATTTAGTTCCTTCCCTTGCCTGAAGGTGTGCTAGTTTCCATACATTAAAATTTTGTCAGCTGTTTTAAGGAGAGTACCACTGGCATGCCACAAGCCATGCCAGTAAGTTGTCAAGGGAAAATCTCTGTGTAAACAGATTTTTATAAAATGAAAAAAGGTCTAATTATAGCGGGATTTATTTATTTTTAACCGACTTCAAAAAAGGAGGAGGTTCTCAATTCGTCTGTATATATATATATATATTTTTTTTATGTATGTTCGCGCATAACTCTGTCAATTATGAACCGATTTGAAAAAATCTTTCTTCCATCCATTCTTCAATCCATTGATTGGGTCCCATAAAAAAATTATTGCGTAGTAATAAGTAGTTCCTGAAAAACAAGAATGGTGACTGCGCACTGAGAGCTGCAGGAAAGCCTATATCGATGACTTTATGTCGCTTTTTAAGGACAAAAATGGTCATAACTCTGGCAAATATTTACCAATTTCAATGATTCTTTTTTTATTCGAAAGAAGAAACCACTTTATTAAATCTGTATGAATTTTATTACAACCGGATAAGAACTTTCTGAAGGAACATGAACGACGTGGAGGAATTTATCTGGTAAAAACCATAAAACTGATGTTCTCCATTACATTGCTCTGACAATTATGAACCGATTGCGATGAATCTTTTTTTATTCGAGAGAGTAAACTACTATGATGATTCCATGCAAATTTCATTACGACCGGATAAATAGGTTCTGAGTTTCTGAAGAAATATGAATTATGTAAAACTATGTAGACGATAATGTGATCATAACCTATCTAGATAATTTTACGGTTTTCGATGGTTCAATCTTTATATATGAAAATATCACTAAACAGTTTAAAATAAAATCTTTTTAAAAAAAAATTGAACCGACTTCAATATCACTGAAAAGTATAAAATAATTTAAATATTATTGAAGTTGGTGCCAAATATACACAGCAGGTACGCTAACACCAACTTCAATAATATTTAAATTATTTTATACTTTTCAGTGATATTGAAGTCGGTTCAATTTTTTTTTAAAAAGATTTTATAACATAAAAATATAAGCATGACTATTTACAAAATGTAAGTAAGTACTACATATTATATTTATGTCCTGGGACAATCCACACAGGGTTGACTGATACTAAACTAGGCAGAGCCTTTATTCCTTCGGAGTCGCTGGACGTTCGGGGTGTGGGCCCTTTGAACGTCCATTGAGTACGGCGGTGACTCCGAGGAGGACGGCGGCGGGCTTGCGACCCCCGTCTGCGTGAGCACCGTGACTGGTTCCCGGGGGGCTACAATGCGCCCCCCGGCGGCGGGCTCAAAGGCAAGGCACTGAGGGGCCCCTGGTGCAGATCCCACCGGAGAACCCTGGGGTCCTCTCATGTGCCGATGCGACAGCCGTGGGGGTTTTAGTGGGTAAGAAAGAATCCCACATACCCCGGTCGAGCCCCACAGCTCCCGGGGATCTACGGAAGATTTCCCCCGCTTAAAAAAAAAGAAAAAAAAAAGGCAGAGGCTTTATTAAGGTGACCATACAACTGCAACAAAAACTTATAGTACTTTTTTGTAAATACATTGATAAATAACACGCAGACACAAGGTGGGAATCAAACCAACGATATAGTAGGTATCGGCCAGGGTATCTTACCAGCAGACCAACGGGCCTGTCCAACTACATGACTGGTGCAACATATTTTGTTTATGGATAATATTAATTTTCTCTGAACTGATAACTCTAGGGGATCATTTTATCATTCTGATTATATTAGTCGTCAAGTCTAATGAGAGAAATTAATCTTCAATGGTATTTTCTTTATTCACTCGCCAATCGCCATGAAAAATTACTAACTCGTACGTCAAACCTATGGAATGACGTCACGTCCGTCAATGAGCCTTTTCGCGCGAACGTGGAAAAGTCAACCTTTGATTTGCAATATCTAGATAATTTGTGCATATTTTAACTTTTTTGTTTTTGGTACAATAGGAGGGGAGCGCTTAAAGTGCTCTAGCCTTAACGGCAGAAGTAGCGACGAGCTCAAGGGCACCTCACGGAGGCACGGCCTCGGCTTGGGCTGTCATTTAAGAGAGGGCTGAGTTTACCACCGGTTCACAACGCGCCCCCACTGAGAAGAACCGCAAGAAACTCAGTGGGGTGATGCACGTTGTTGAGGTCGCATGCGTACGACCCTTCGGCCTCGCCGGCGAGACCGGTGTCTGATAGCTAGTGTAGCATACGGTTGTCGGG
Source organism: Furcula furcula (assembly GCA_911728495.1). Taxonomy (NCBI): domain Eukaryota; kingdom Metazoa; phylum Arthropoda; class Insecta; order Lepidoptera; family Notodontidae; genus Furcula; species Furcula furcula. The sequence goes on from OU452243.1 coordinate 6,291,683, forward strand.
GAGGGTTCGGCGCATCCCGGTCCAATAGGACCGTCATGGGGTCAGGAGGATTGAGGAACTTGCCAAGGGGATCTAACTTGAAATCGGAATGCAGATCCATTAAGAAATTGTCAGGTAGACTGAGTTCCGCGGCTTTTGCAGTTAAAAAAATAAGACGATTAACTGTTATCGAAACCGCTAGAATTGTTTACTTCAGCTATTTCCACAGTATTATGTCTTATGGTATATTACTGTGGGGATCTTCTGCAGAACTTAATACCAATTTTATTCTGCAGAAAAGAGCTGTGAGAGCCATTTACAATCTGGCTCCTACTGATTCACTGAGGGAAAAATTCAAAGAAATAGATATTCTAACGGTTGTTTCGCAATTCATATTTGAAAATTTAGTTTATATTCACAAAAATATTGGATCTTAATGATTTCTGATACTTACGCGAAAATTACACATTGAAATGAAACTAATTTTACGGATTATATCGCGGTTTATTTTTGATTTTAATTTCCCGACGTTTCGAATACTTTACAGCATTCATGGTCACGGGCGGACTGAGGTGGTAGCTGTCCACTATGGCCCATAAACGATTTGCTTGTTCTGTGGAGACGTGTGGAATGTAATACAAGATTGTGTTTGTTCCGGGTATTAACACTATGAATCGCACTGTACTTTTTAAAAGATCCAATATTGAAATGAAACTAATTTTACGGATTATATCGCGGTTTATTTTTGATTTTAATTTCCCGACGTTTCGAATACTTTACAGCATTCATGGTCACGGGCGGACTGAGGTGGTAGCTGTCCACTATGACATATGGACAGCTACCACCTCAGTCCGCCCGTGTTCGCGTAAATAAAAGAAAACATTAAACTTACTGCGGACCCATCTACAACTGCATCTGCGCTTACCAACAAGTAGGAACGAACAAGCATAAATTGAGTGAAAGGTGCTTACTTTGCCTTTTTGCTCGATTGGGGGTTTGTTCATACAACCCTCAATCTTGACCTGCATTCATTTTCGCCCTAAAAATATTCAAGGTCCTGCATAAGGGTTTATAAGGGCCCCAGCCGCTCGTTACTGTCGCAAACGCGGCTCGAGAGCCCTTTGTGTGACCTTGTAACGCTAAGAGCAAAGAGGATGTTCCATTTTCCGATCTTCACTTGATGGAATACATCCCTTATAAAACTAATCCCTCTTTTTGGGAAAATGCATCCGTTACCCTGCTGAAAGGAATGGAAGTGGAAGGTCATCTTATCTTCGATTTGAAATATCGATACCTCGGGGCTCAAAGGGCGTAAGCACCAAAACTCGACTTTTCAGGAGAGCCAAAAAACAAAAAAATAATTTTTATTTTCGACATAACTTTTTTGGTTTTTGACCTAAATAAGCCATTTAAACACCAAAAGTCTTATTTTTTTCTGATGCAGAACACAGTAATATTATATTTGGAATAAATTTAATAGTAACAAAATTAGCTTTCCTATACGCCCCGAAAAATTGTATGTTTGCGGCGGTTACACCCTAAAAATCAATGGTTGTATGATGAGTTATGGTTGTAACCGCCAATTTGCCTACTAATTCTATCAGTTTGTAGATAGTTACTTTGATTTCTGCAGTTGATTAAATATAAATTGCAATTTTATATGGACTTTATTAACTTAGCGTACCTATTTATCAGTGGCGTGCACTCCAAACAGGCAAAAAGACTTTGCCTACCCTCTTCTTACTGACTATTATTAAATAAGTTATTAAATAACTATTCTAAGAAATTTCCTTTTTTGCCTACCCTTGCATAAAAGTGTATGCACGCCACTGCTATTTATCAACTCAGATATCGAATTATACAAATAATTATTGATTTTACCTAGACCTAGTTGCATGTCTTACCTAAAAACTATTCAATCTCATTTTGTCTATACTAATATAATAAAGCTGAAGAGTTTGTTTGAACGCGCTAATCTCTGAAACTAACAGTCGAATTTGAAAGAATCTTTTTGAATTTGATAACGATCAATTCTTGACATAGGTATTTAACATCAAGCTACGACCTTAAAGGGCGAAGCAGAAACGTTTCTCGTGGATGAACATGACATGAAACAGCTAGTTTTCATTTTAAAAGGAAAATGATAAATAAAAATCACTTTACGTAGGTAATAAAACCATTATGTTCTAGCAATTCCATTTGACTACGCCCGCAATTTGTTCCACCCCATTTAACCTCTTTAGGATTGGAATTTTCAAAAATCCTTTCTTAGTGGATGTTTTCGTCATAAAAAGAACCTACTGTCCAAATTTCAGCTTTCCAGGTCCGGTTGATGAATCAGTCAGTCAGGACAAGTAATTTTATATGTATAGATTAAACAATTTAGGTATCTTCACATTTACCACTAATAACCTAACCATCCAGATAGATCTAATTTAATATTTTATATGTATTCTTTTTATAGTATTACTTTATTTATTTTATTATAAATATATGTATGTGTTATTATTATATTTCATTTTTATTAATTGTATACTTGCTTCTACCTTTTCATTGTTTCTTCTTTTAATTATGGGAGCCTGCTGGGAGAGAACTCATATTGGGTTAAGTACACCATTGTACATATTGTGTGTTCTTTTGGATTTTAAAACTATTTGTGGTTGTATTGTGTACATAAAGTATAAATAAAAATAAATAAATATATCTTGAAAAAATACAAGCAACACGACTTGAGATCATTTATTTAACCTTTTTTTATTCTTTTCTTTTTTCGGTTTGATAACCACCACCAAAGAATAAAAAAGGTCACCAAAAGAATAAAAACCTAATGTTAGGTACCTTAAATCTACATAGGTATACCTAGGTCTTCATAGGTCTATGTAGATTCAAAGTACCCACCTACTAACCAGTCACTAAAAGACTTAAAAATTATAATAATTGATCTCAAGAATTCCTTGTTTTTTTTTTAAGATGGTTATTTATTATTAGTGTTAAATTTTGTGGCGATACCTATTTTATTTGATAAACAATATTTTTATTATGTAAAGTGATCTTTATTTATTATTTTCCTTTTATAATGAACTAGCTGTTCCATCCAGATTTATTATATTAGTACCTACTTATAGATAAAATGTGTTATTGAATAGTTTTTGGGTAATACAAGTAATTAGGTATAGGTAACATTAATAATTATTTGTATAATTGGTTATTTGAGTTCATAAATAGGTATGCCAAGTTAATAAAGTCCATAATATAAAATTGAAATTGATATTTACTCAACTGAAGAAAACAAAGTAACTATCTATAAACTGATGGAATTAGTAGGCAAGATGACGGTTACAACCATTATTCATCACACATGCATTGATTTTTGGGGTGTATGTGTCCTTTTATTTTAGACCAACAGAAATTATTAAGGGCGTATCGGGCAAATTGATTCTTTAAAAATTGATATGTTAGGGCGTAAACACCATAATGTTACTATGTATGCCGTTTACTACCCACACATTTATTGATGATTGGATGAGCGATTGCTCTTACGACCCAAACTATAAATATATCAATGAAAATTGTTAGGCGTAAAAGCATTTGAATAATCTACGGTGGCGTTTACTACCATCGCGTTTATGATAATTACCAGTGGTTGCTGTTACGACACAAAAACTAAAAATATTTGTTTTATTTTCTACAAAAAATGGGGTCGTAAACACCATTTTTTGGCGAATTTGAAGATTTTAATATCGATAGAGCAGAAAAAACTGAGTAGGACTACATTAAAAAGTCATTTTCGCCAAAATGGTGGTTACGCCCTTTGAGCCCCGAGGTATCGATATGTAAAGACATTTAAGTACTATGCGTTTCAACTAAGAATGTGGCCGCCATCTTGCCATTTCAAATATATAATTACAAAAAATTATGGTTTAACAAAAATAGATAGCAAAATAAGACATTACAATAAATAATCAAAACCGGGGCGAATTTTCCATTTTGTGTTTGCTCTGCTGCCGGTACAAAAATCGTAAAAAACGAGTGAAGTTCCGCAGTCGCGATTATCATGGCGGCCACATTCTTAGTTGAAACGCATAGTACTTGGGAATAGATCAGCCAAATCAATAATTTAAAATAGCATTCAGGGTCACAAAATTAATTTACCTAATATATTCCGTTTGTTGTCCGTGGTACCACCAGTAGTACCACTGGGGTACTACGGACAACTCCGTGGTACCACCAGAGATAAATTAATTAGATTTAAATAATATTCCATTATTTTCGTTTTGTAATAGTTTACTTGGTATTTGATAGAAATTGGAATAATAAAATCGACCAATTATTACCGGAAGTACTAGGTTAGCATAAAATAGCAGGTACATAATTTTGTGCCTTATCTTTTATGAGCATATGAATGTACTATAGAATGCTTTCTCACTATAATTATGATTTGTTCAAATAAAACGCCTTCTTCCTTTTTTCTGTTTATTTTCACACTTCCTTATTTTCTACTTTTTAATAAAATACAATTTGTGTGCTCCGTAGCAAAAGCGTCCGCTCGTCAGTCGTTCCTTCTCCCTCACTCCATCTACCTTTCTCGCTCACACCTTTCACGTTCCGTTCACCCGTCCATTCATACGTTCCGTTTCATCCCTACATGAATGTGGTTCAAAGCTAACATGATTATACTATAAGTACCAGGGAAGCATAGGACATAAGGAAGCGTCCTCAAGTCCACCTCCAATCCATGGTGATTTTTAACTACGTCCAGGATATACTGAGGATGTGGTACCTATTGAGTAGTAGTTAACATATTTATAGCAGAAGTACCAGGGAAGTACAAGATACAAGGATATATCGCCTCTTGATACATCCGTTATTACCCTCCCGGCCCTCACCTATTGATTCGCGAAACCAATCAAAACCAGTAAGCCAGGCATACTCTGGATATCACAAGACGTGAGAACTCCTCCTGAGTCCTATGCTAACCTGGTACTTAGCTCTAAACCACATTCATATGCTCACACAAGACAAGGCACAAGATTATGCACCTCCTGTTTTATGCTACCCTAGTACTTCCAACCCAAATACCAAGCAAATGATTACAAAATAAACGAAAATAATAAAATATTATTTATTTTTGTCCGTGGTACCACTGGTGGTACTACTGGTGGCAGTGGCGTGCACTGGGTTATATGACAGGGTAGGCAAAAAGTGACTTCAACCTCAACAGTAGCCGAAACGTCCACTGCTGAACAAAGGCCTCCCCTTTAGAAGGGAGGGGTTGCCATAATCCCCACGCTTGGCAGGCGGCTTGGGGATCGCAGTAAAGGTGGTAGGTAATCCAATAAAAAGACGCTGCTGCCCGTCTTCTCGTTTTCCCTTTGTCGCCTTTTACGGACACCCAACGGAAGGAGATGGGTGGGTGCTATTCATACCCGGACACCCCACGGGGACCTAAATTGACATTAATGAATGATGTGAACACAAAACATTTGATGAGTACCTAATACTTATGTTTTTATTTCGAATAAATATATATTCTATTTCACTTCCACTACTAAGACGACACGTAGGAAGTACCTACGTTAAAATCCATCCAGCCATTTAGGCCGCAGAGCGTCTTAAAGAACCAGACATACTACACAGTCAATAAAAACAATATTAAAGTAAAAAAACTTACAAATATGACTGCGAGTTACTTGTCTTGCTTGTACACATACATTAAGATGATTATAAATATGCCACCTCAAAATATCAAAAAATTAAATGATATTTAGATTCTATGTTTCCAGCTGGCTAACCGATTGTAAATATACACACATCAAAAGTGTCTAGGGATCAACATATATTTTTGCAATAACTTTTCTCCTGATTGATATTAATTAAAATTTTCTTTAAGGATTCATCAAATAAAGTGTTTTCGTTTGTCACAGTAACGATAAACCAAGTCACCTTTGCATTAATAAAGAAATTTGCCATTTTCCTAATAAAGGGATTTTTGACATTTGAACCACTAACACAAAAGTTCGAAAAAAAGACTGAAATAACAGTTTTCTTTAAAATTTTATTGGGTAACTTAAACAATTAATAATCCGTGTTTCTACCGCGAACACTAACAACACAAGAACATCGGTTTGGCATACTCAAAATGAGTTCATCCAAATCACGCTGTGGAATGGCCGCCCATGTTCGTTGCAACAACAAAAAAAGGTCTTCTTGCGACTGGATACCCTCCATATTCGGCAGAGCTCTTCTCTGTAGCATATCCCATGCATGCTCAATCGGGTTCAAGTCTGGCGACTGAGCAGGCCAGGGCAGGACATTGATGTTAGCTGCGGCGAGAGTCTGCCTTACAACTCTTGCGGTGTGCGGTCGTGCATTATCATGCATTAACTGAAATAAGGGACCGATTTGCACTTGTAGAGGAACGATGACGTCTGATACAATCGTCTCAGCATAAATTTGAGCGTTGAGGTTGCCTCTGATCCAAATCAACTCAGTTCTTCCGCCGATCCAAATACCCGCCCATACCATGATGGTTCCACCACTATAAGGATGGACTTCCTGGCAGGATTTTAATCGCTGTTGGCGTCCAGGGGTTCTCCAGTGTCGTATACGTCTTGTATCCGGTCTCATACCAAAACGAGACTCATCAGAAAAGCACACGAAACGCCATTGTTCTTCTGCCCAATTTCTGTGTTCAAGAGCCCATTGATATCGAATCCTACGATTGTGCATTGCTATAGGTGGTACCCGTAGCGGTCTTCGGGAATGAAGGTTCACTTCATGCAAGCGGTTTCTGACTGTTTGGTCGCTAATTAAGTTCCCTGAAGAGTGATGAAGCCTCACGGCTAACATCATGGCAGTTATTGTTGGAGCTCTTCGAGTTAAGATTTGAATATATCGGTCTTGTCTCCGTGTGGTGCAGCGATACCGTCCTCCATGGCGCTCAGCCACGGTACCAGTGCTTCGGTAACGTGTCCAAAGTCGACTGATAACACTCTGACTTGTATTCAGAGCTAAAGCCACAGTACGTTGCCGGGAACCAGCTTCTATCATTCCCACGGCTCTGAGCATTTCTTCCCTGCTTAAATGACGTCGCCGCTCCATAATAACGTTGGTTTTAATCAGTAGTAGGGAAACAGTAGCACTAATAATGTCTTCAATGCGTTGTATGTTTTTATAGGGAAAATATTGACAGCTGATTTTCATCTTTTACTCGAATTTGATTCACAGTTCCTGATTCAAATTATGAAATGCACCAAAAAGGATCCATATAAATTTATAAAATCATAAATTTATTACAAAGCCACATCTCAATCTCAAGAAATCCGCTTAAAAATGCTTGATCCCTAGACACTTTTGATGTGTGTACTTTAAATCTACCTAAATATTTTAGATTATTTATCGTGTCGAAAACGCGTGAATTTTTAATTTTTCTATACACACTTGGCCAGAACATCAATCACACGTTACCACTTCCATTTTCTACTAAGTAAGTTTTATAATTTGGAAACACAACACATACTGCACCGAAAACAATCGTTATCAATCGTATAATAAAAAAATATAGAATAAAAACCAACAAAAAATGGATGTCATTATGAAATCTTGAAGTTTGAACAAACTAGGTATTTTATAATTTGTAGTATTTTTCATTCATCGAGCACCCATTCTCGCATCCCGATCCCGTTGGATGCATTGGGCTAATATTGAGCTGCTATTGGTCAACATTTCTTTAGTCCTTCCTCCAAGGTCGTCATTGCTGCCGAGAGCACCCGAGCAGACCCGAGCACACCCGAGAGGCACTGTCTATTTTTGCATGGTGTGCGTGACATTTATACTGTTGGAATCGTCGGCGTGCCTACTGGTGTGTGTAAGTTTGTTAGAAAAAATCTGTGAATGTGTGGGAATTAAGAGTTTCGATCTTAAAATCTTAAAATTTTGATTAGCGGACCTCGCGGTTTGGTGCGCGGGAAATTTAAATCTCCGCGTACCTAGGAACTAGGAATAGTTTAATGCCCGTTTTTCGCGAGCTTTTGCTTATTTATAATGATGAAATAATTCAAAACAAAATGTTATTGAGCAGATAAATTATTTTTGTTATCATGTATTGTTCCGGAAATCACAGGGTAGGCAAACACTTTTTGCCTATATGGACTGCACGCCACTGACTGGTGGTACCACGGAAAACAAACGATATATTCTGCGTGGGAATCGAACCCACGCCTCATTGAATAGTGGCCAGAATATCTAACCACAACACTCATTGACCAGTCAATCTAAAAGTTTCATTACACAAAGCGCTCGTATAGCGAAGACACAGTATACGTCTAAAGTGATTAGGACCCCCGCTATCAGATCCACTGAAAATGCAACCTAACATAGTCCTTGAATAAATATCGACCGCGTGCACCATTGACCCATTTCCTGCCTTTTGTTTACGTGGCTAAGCCGACACTTCGCGAGCATACTCGTAACGACAATACCATAAGTGAACTAGGATCCACTTATTTGATCTTCTTCGGATTTAAACCTTATGAACTCCCCGCTCTTCCATAACTTCATCATCATTAGCAGCCAATAGACGTCCACTGCTGAACAAAAGCCTCCCCCTTAGAAGGGAGGCCATAACCTCCACGCTTGGCAGGTGACTTGGGGATCGCAGTACAGGTGGAAGATAAATCCAAAAGAAAGACGCTGCTACCCGTCTTCCTGTTCTCGCTTAGTCACCCAACGAGATGGGTAACATCCATAACTTGTGTTTACTGTCTCAGAGTAATTAGAATGGAGCTAGTATCGCGACGATTCTCCGAAAAAATTTTTCGTGGTGCTTTTGCGGGGTGCGGGAGGCGAAGTAAACACACACAGATACAATTTCACGCATAACCACACTATAATAAACTAGCAACACATTCAAAAAGATACGCACACAAATAAAGAATGACCTGACCATATGAACAAAATTTGGCAGAGGGGTTAGCGCATCATGCTATCTCCAGTGGTACCTTAGAGGAGATTCTAAGGTTTACTGTACATAGAGGAAAAGCAGGAGTCTCAGGCATTGTTAGCTAAAAGGTAGACTGATGTACTTGTTGACGAATATCAATTATTTGGACGTGAAATACAACCATAACTACACCTTTTTTTGCTGACGGGCAGGAAACCTCTAATGGTACGAGTAAGGGTCCGGTCTCCGTAGGGACGGACACCATCCTGCTTATAGGCGTGTTACTTACCATTATGTGAACGTCTTGCTGGTCTCGTCAATAGTTTCAATAAAAAGAAACCTGTAGAAATATCAACAGTTATTTTCAACTCTTTCTCTTATAGTAGACACGTCCATTCTTTTTAAATTCTGAATAATTTACTTCAAATAGGCTTATCGCAGCACTTATACTTAGTAGACACGTGCATTCTATTCAAATTCAAAATTATTTATTTCAAATAGGCTTAACGGCTTAACACTTTAGAACGGTAATTTTTTTTTTAAAAAGCTACCAACCGATCACAACACGGCCTCAACTAAGATGATCCGGCAAGGACCTCAGCGGGCTTGTCATTTTTTCACTGTATAAACAGTGTTTGTCTTGTTATAATTAGATCAGCATCAGCGACAGTGTGCCCTGCCGAGAGAGAGAGAGAAAAAATACGTCGAAAATACAACAAACTAAACGGCCTGTGGCGACTAGAACCTCTTTGCCACTTGGAATCGCGTGAACGTATTTTTTATGTATTTTGAATGCCGAACAGCGCGGCTTTTGAACGGCGCTGTCTCTAGGGTTTGACACATTCTTTGTATATACTCGTATTTGGTAAAGTCGTGGATATTGAAACATATATTATAGTCAAACCAACAATGTATTTTATACCAAAGTGATCGTGGAATCACGAGTCGTATTGTAAACGACACACCAGTGCTTTGCAGGTCAATAAATGTTTGGAACCTCGTCTGACATTATCATTTGGAGCAGATAATTAACGTAAGGTCAATGGACCTTCAGGCCAAAGGGATAGTAGTCTGACCAGCAGCACCCGCGCACGAGTTGACCAGAGCAGTATCTTTTGCAAACTCTACCCACTATCTGTAACTTGTAGCTAATTTATCATCTACAAAGTTCTAGTACCAAGTGTCGTCATTACTTATAAACTATGATGTGTTTTCTATTTCACCGTCTCGTGATGAAAACTTCGGATAGCCGTTGAACTGTAACAGGAGCGGAGTGGAAGGGGAAAGACTCGGATCATAGAATCAGGGGAGTTGTGCAGTGATCGCAAGTTTGTGATGCTTCGATATAATCAAAATGATCATAAAGCTCAAAGCACGTAAGATGGCTTTATTATTACTTTTTTATTATGTGCAAGTGCACATAATAAAATAAAAAAAAGCCATCGCATCAGCAGTGGACGTCTATCGGCTGCTAATGATGATGATGATGAAGTTATGAAAGAGCGGGAGTTCATAACGTTTAAATCCGAAGAAGATCAAATAAGTGGATCCCAGTTCGCTTATATTCTGGCCGCTATTCAATGGATCGTGGGTTCGATTCCCACGCAGAACATATTAGGTAAATTAATTTTGAGACCCTGGATGTTAATTATTTCAGTTAGTTCTTTTTTGGGAATATTTTTGATAAGTATCAAGTACGATTTGTTTGTAACAGACTTCTAAAGAAATAAAAAAACAACTATTTCCATCGCCTGTTACGAGTTCCACGCTCTAAAACCGCTTATTACTCTTTAGCAGATCACGATAAAGTTTCTATAGTAACATTCTGAGATATAACTCTCTCTTCAAATCCGTCAAGAAACGCCGGAGATAATCGTAATAATGCAGTAAGATACAAACAAAAAATGCAACCTTACTGAATTAAGAAGTTAGAGCTTTTTTGAGAATTTAAAAAGGAGGAAGGTTCATTTCAGCTGTATATTTTGGCTGTATCTATCTACGGCGTTTTTTGACAGTTATTAATACTTTTTGATTAAAAAGATTTATATCAAAGCGGTAGCGATCGCATAGTGTTGTTTGGTTCCATCATCCACTTTACAATATCAGTTCGTTTTCATACATTTTTAACCGACTTCAAAAAAGGAGGAGGTTCTCAATTCGTCTGTATATTTTTTTTTTCTATGTATGTTCGCGCATAGCTCTGGCAATTATGAACCGATTTGGAAAAATCTTTCTTCCATCCATTCTTTAATTCGTTAATTGGGTCCCATAAAAAAATTATTGCTTAGTAATAAGTAGTTGAAAAACAAGAATGGTGACTGCGCACTGAGAGCTGCAGGAAAGCCTGTATAGATGACTTTATGGTGCTTTTTAAGGACAAAAATGGTCATAACTCTTGTAAATATTTACCACTTTCAATGATTCTTTTTTTATTCGAAAGAAGAAACCACTGTAATGAACCTGTATGAATTTTATCACAACCGGATAAGAACTTCCTGGAGGACTATGAATGATATGGAGTAATTTATCTGGTACAAACCATAAAACTGATGTTCTCCTTTAAATTTCTCTGATAAATATGAACCGATTTCGATGATTCTTTTTTTATTCGAGAGAGTAAACTACTATGATGATTCCGTGCAAATTTTATTACGATCGGATAAATTGTTTCTGAGTTTCTGAAGAAACATGAATTATGTAAAAGTATGTAGACGATAATGTGAAATCATAATGATGTCATAACCTACCTAAATCATTTTACCGTATTCGATGGTTCAATCTTTATGTATGAAAATATCACTAAAAAGTATAAAATAAAATATTTAAAAAAAAAAATTGAACCGTCTTCAATAACACTAAAAAGTATAAAATAATTTAAATATTATTGAAGTTGGTGCCAAATATACACAGCAGGTACGCTAACACCAACTTCTTTAATATTTAAATTATTTTATACTTTTTAGTGTTATTGAAGACGGTTCAATTTTTTTTAAAAAATATTTTGATTTCAATGCACCATATCCTCTGTTTCTATACTCCGTGATAACAGATACTTCGTGTTTAATAACTTTTCTTTTAATATTAGTTTGTGAGATGGTCTTAGCTGATGGGAGTTTTTGATAGTCTTTAAGACTAGACCTGAATAGGTGAGCTATATTTTTTTTTTGTAAAGCAACTTTGTATGAGTTACGAAACAAGCAAAACTATAGCCTCATGGTAAGCGACTCGCCTCCTCATTTCGTAATAAAAAGACTAACAACATATCAAATAGTTAATAAACATTAAAAGCACATTTCCTCTGATATGAATTATGTAAGAGAAAATATAACTAAGAAAGCGTTTTAGCTTAAACGAAATCTCTGCTGTACCGTTGAAATAACAACTTTGGTGTACACAACGTAAGGTTCATTTTAACGTGTACATGTGCTTGTTTATCCTAATTACACACATTACCATATTGATGTTTTTATTTATGGATGCGTAACAACGCTTGGATGTCTCAGAGAAAGTAGCAAAGTAGTTAGTATCGCGTCGATTCCCCGAACAAATTTTTCGTGGCACTTTTGCGGGGTGCGGGAGGCGAAGTAAACACACACAGATACACTTTCACGCATACCCACACTATAATAAACTCGCAACACATTCAAAAATACACGCACACAAATAAAGAATGACCTGACCATATGACCAAAAATTTGGCAGAGGGGGTTAGCGCATCATGCTCTCTCCAGTGGTATCTCCTCTAAGTTGGATGTGTATACTTTATTAATAATCTGAATAAACATTAAGCTACATAGTATATTTTATTTTAGCCCGCTTGTCTGGCCAGCCCTGGTCACATCTTATTTTATTTTATTAATTTTAAAGATACTTAAAGACTAATAACAGGTGTTACTAAAATTAAATTACATAAATTGCTACTACCCTAAATTGCATCTTAGAATAAAATTTTCTTTTAGTACCTATACCGTTTTATGCAGTCATTCATACATGGTGTATGGGGCAAGGTATAAGGCTCAATTCAAACCAAGATGGCAGCGGCCGGCAGGGCACTTTCAGTGTGAAAGAATTTTAAACTTTATCTACAATTCATAACAGACCACTATCATTGAAAAGCGCGGCGCCGCTTGTGGCTGCCCGCTCGCCTCATTTTTCAAGCGATACTGATCTGTTACATTATTATAGATAAAGTTTAAAATTCTTTCACAGTGTAAGTGCGCTGCCGGCCGCTGCCATCTTAGTGTGCATTGAGCCATATAGCCTCCGTGGCGCAGCGGGAATCCGCTCGCTTTGCCAATCAGAGGAAGCAACAACTTTATATTAGTTATTCCTTACTGGCTACGACAATACAGGCCAATCGCCTGGTTGTCTGAAAAGTAAGAGGTCTATGCGTCGGATCGGATGGGGAATACTCGGTCCTGTGCCTGAACTTTTCCCCGATTGTGTCGATCTTCCGTCACATCGGATTTTTTGTGGTAAAGGAAGAGAGAATGCACCTATGCCTATCCAAGCACTTCTGAACTATAATAACTATATCTTTGACGGGCCCGTTGGTCTAGTGGTTAGACACGCTGACTGCTAACCGATGGGTCGTGGGTTCGATTCCCACCATGTGTCTGGGTGTTATTTATCTATTTAAGTTTGTATTTACAAAAAAAAATGTAAATAAGTATTAGTATCAGTTGTCCGGTTTCCATAGTACTTACAGGCTTCCTAGTTTGGGATCGGATGACCGTGTGTGGATTGTCCAAAAAAAAATAATACTTATATGTAAAAAAAAAAAATCTCCTGCGTAGTTATAATCGAGTTCAAAAAATGTTTGGCCTCTGTGTTCGGATACGGCCTGGAGAACATTATTATTACGGGTTATTTTGTGTTTGTGTATCCATATAGGATCAGATCTTGCACTAAACAGTTTTAAAAGGAAAGAAATTAAATATGTAATACATATTTATTAGTTCAGGCTTTTGCGGATTATTATTAACGATTTTCATTAAATGTCCACTGTCTAGAAAAAAGCGCATTGCATTTCTCTTTTCTCTCTTCTGTATGATCATCATTTTAGTTAGTCTTCGTCAGCCATTGTGTTCAGGATCCAGTCTTTGAACGCGAAGACCCTGCTGTAGACATCAGGATAACCACGGGCGCAAGGCATTCCCCAGGAGACCACACCAACGATGCTGTTGCCCTCCACAAGAGGGCCTCCGGAATCACCCTGGATATGAAAACATGTAGCGTAAAATTTCAGGTAGGGATTGACTGAATCCAAAAAAAAAATTATTCATTTCAAGAACCTTTCTTTCCCACCGGATATCGGTTCTTGGAACGATGCGGCCTGCTTATTACCACTTCAACTTGCATTCTAAGAGCTTGGTTCTTCGGCATATCTCCTCTTAGAAGAAAAAGAAGAAGAAGAAAAGCATTTACGTAACACAAATAAAAATAACAAAATAATAACAGATCTTCAGTTGTGTTTGGACAAACAAGGCTCTGGCTCAGCATATTCCTGCACTATTGCTGCTGTATTCTGGCAGTACCTAAAACTGGCATCACGGAATGCCAAGCACAAATAAAAAAATTTATTTAAAAAAATTAATAGTTAATTTACGAACTAACGTATGAAAGAGACTCCGAGCATAGCTCTCTCCATAGCTCGTTGTGTAACTTTGAGCTTCTCTAAAAGGCCAGCTTAAGCTTAAGCCAGTACCACTAACGATGCGACAAAAAAAAACAAATCAAAAATTGCTAAACCGATGATATGGTTCGTTTTTACGCACGTGACAGGCACCCTCCCCGCTCTTGGTGAGGGAGCAAATCTGACTACTGTAGACCGGGTTGATGACCGCGTAGATGTTCTGGCACCTCTCCACGCTCAGCGACGTCAGATTGATCATCTGAAGCTGCATGGGCAGCACTCCTGGATACTAGAACAATACGAGATATTAGTTTGATCGGAATATTCTCCAAAAAGCGTGGTTAGATTAGATCAGATTAAAACACTCAGAGTTGATTTTATTCTAAAGAAACTACCATCATCATCCTTAATAGCCGAAAGACGTCTACTACTGAAAAAAGGTCACTCCCTTAGAAGGGAAGGGTTACTATAATCCCCACGCGGTCGGACGGTCATCCAATAGAAGACGCTGCTGCCCGTTTTCTTGTTTTCCCTAAGTCGACTCTTACGGACACCCAACGGGGGGAGATCGGAGGGTACTATTCTTACCCGGATACCTCACGGGCACTAAACTAATTAGATATAAGCCTGTATAAATAATGTAAGGATCTCTTGTTCTCTTGTTAAAGTAGCTCCACTTAAAGAAGACTTAACATCATGTCCATTCATAAAGTCAGTTATAAAAATACGCTGTACTATAAGAGTTGTATGGGATTTCCCCATACATTTCACACGTCACGAATAAGTTCCGCCAGAGGCGCTGACAACAGCGCCATCATCTGTCGTCATTCTGTCGCATTTTATTTTCTTTCCGTTCTGAACGGCGCTGACAACAGCGCCTCTGGCGGAACTTATTCGTGACGTGTGGAATGTATGGGGAAATCCCATACAACTCTTATAGTACAGCGTATTTTTATAACTGAATCGCGTACTATGGGCGACGGATTGCATCACTGCCCCTTTATTTCTCAAACCACTTAAGTCAATTGCAATACTGACCTAAAAGCTTTCTGACCGACAAAGGAAACGTTCTACAAATACTTTAATCATATTTTTTTTATATTGTTTACTCCATACCATGACAATCGGAGATGGCTGCCACTAGACGGTGTGGAGCGGTATTTAGGTCGAATGAGGGGGGTCTAATGGCACAATAAGGGAGCACTCCGAACGCGTTGGGTTGTAATAGACATTTAATGATAAACAGACAGGACGCCTATGGTTCGTTATAGCTGACATGAGGCCGTAATAAGTTCCGAGAACATTAAATTATAAAATGGTTAGGTACGAAGTTGAGATGAACTCTCGTTCGCCCTCTGGCGTTTTTTTTATTATACACAATTCATGTTTACGTTGTCCATGTTTATTTTATTTATAATTATAGCTTCAAGGGTTTGTTCTTTTATGTTTATATCAATTTGTAGAAAGATTAGCTGTTAAAAGTAATTTATTTTCATGTACTTATGTACTCATGTGTATTCTCGTTCTGTTATTTCTAGTAAATTTTATTACTTTGTAATATTTAATGTACTTATCTTCTTTTTGTATGTCTTGTTAAACTGTCTTTTTTTGTAATTACATGTATAGTTGATGGTTGATTGAACTTACCTAGTGAACTTCAACCATAATTATGCGAGATACTGCATCCGAATATATTTAACCATCGTAGTACAATTTCAGTGAACTACCCTTTCTACACATTTCAAAGTCGTAAAGATAATTTGCTATCTGTGGTCGCTGGCCGCCGTTCTACCTGTCATTCGCTGTCAAATCATTAAATTCAGAGCCTTTAAATATACTGCAACAAAAAATTGGGTTAGTTAAGAGGGAGGGGAGGGTTATAAATATATTCGGATGCAGTATCTCGCATAATTATGGTTGAAGTTCACTAGGTAAGTTCAATCAACCATCAATTATACTTCAATACTGCATCCTCTATATTTAACCATCGTAGATGTTTAGAGTTTGTTGCAGGATACAATTACAATAAAATGCATAATGTATTAAAACATTAATCCCTCGGTGGCCAAGCCATCGGCCGTGAAGGCTCAAAGGTTTATTGAACCACCTACTATATTAATATATATATATATATATATAATCATGTAAAAAATAAAATTATAACGATCCTGATAAGTTTAAACTCTTCGAAAGAGTTTAAGAGAAAAAAATAAATTATATTCTAGTTACTTAGATATTTTTAAAAGCACATTCAATTCAATTGATTAATGGTTCAACAAAAGGAGTATCTAGTATCAAGGAGTATCACAGGAGTTACTTATATAATTGTAAAAGTTTGCAAAACACATAAACTTGTCAGTCAAACCTGCAGTTTTATTAATTGAATGTTTACTGCTTGCTCCTGCAGTAAAAGTAAGCAACAGCCAGATTGTATAGTGAGCACTAAATATGTTCATATCAATGTCACTTCCTCTTACTGTTTGTTTAATCCAACAGCTAATGTCGGAGAGGTTTCATTATGTATATGGTTTACAGACATCTATGATAAATTCTGAAGTATTATGTAAAGAGCTTAGGTTTTTAGTTATTTTAGTATAAAAAACATAAAGTTGTTGCTAAATATGTTGATTCTTTTGTTTAAAAAAAAAAAAGTTACAATCTATGTTGGTGTACCACACAAGGGACTGATGTCCTAATATGTATATATTATAATCTATCTAATCTATCATTATAATCTTTATTCTTAGATGATACAAGACACGCCTGCCATGCATTAGGGTTATGGCAACCACTCCCTTTCAAGGAGGAGACCCTTATTCAGCAGTGGAAAGCTGTAGACTGCTAATGATGATGATGAATATTTATACTTAGATACATCGATATACTAAGGTTTAATATGGCTTAAATTTATCAAGGACAATGCATTGTGCATCTAATTTATAAGTACATTTATTATTATTATTTAATTGATATACTTAGTTTTATTAGTAAAAGACGCTGATAGGAAATCTAGAGCCAAATTGGGATACCAAGTGGAGTGATACTTAGGGAAAAATTGTTTTTATCATAATAGACCCTTTGAGGAATTTGGTAGTTAAATCATCATTACCATACATAGATAATATACTTCTACCTGAATTTAGTAAATTGCAGTTAGATCCTTTTCCTGATAAATGAATAATTTGAAATATTATTGTTACAGATCCATTATAATAATCACCTTTTGTCCATTGCAAAAAATATACCGATTGAAACTATTCTATGATATCCTTATCATCCATTTTCAATTATAACTGATACAGTATTTCCCGGCATTTTATGGCTTACATACGTTTCCCGGATAGTTTAGAAGTTAGGGCCATAAGGTATGTTAAAATAAATTATCTATCAAAATAAATATTATGAATTTTAATAATGGGAACTAGTCTCGGCTAGACCAGAAGGGAACAATAATTATACTGCTTTGTTATCAATTATTTTTCTTAATTATTTATTCCATTGGATATAGGGTTTACCAAATTTGTCAATACAATAATTAATAAGCGAGTCTGATCTAAGCTCTATTTAGCATTTGACTATCTCTAGAATAGTCTTACCTACTAAAGTATTATCTTGTGATTTAATAATATAAATAAAACAAATACATATTCTTGTTTTTGTTTGCATGTACCAAATTTGTTGAGTAATGGGTATTGAATACCTCATACACACGCATCATGCATTGATATGCGTTTGTTAATACACAAAGAAATAATAGTAATAATGTTGTGGGACAATCTACACATGATCATGCGATCCCAATCTGTACTATGGCTGCCAGACAACCACTACTACCCAGTGGCGTGCAGTCCATATAGGCAAAAAGTGTTTGCCTACCCTGTGATTTCAAATATCTCTATTACATGATAACAAAAATAATTTAAGTCCACAATAACATTTTGTTTTGAATTATTTCATTATTATAAATAAACAAATTCGCGCGACATGTTTGAATGAAATAAATCAGCTGAGCGCTCCGCGTCAAAGCGGGCGAGCGCGCAGCAAGTGCAATGAACTATTCCTAAGTACGCGGAAATTTAAAGTTCGCGCGTTCGAGCCGCGAGGCCCGATCAAAAAGGCAAAATCTTTATTTGCACACATTCAAACGAAAAGTTACTCACGCCTGTAGGCACGCCGACCATGCGAACAGAATAAATGTCACGCACACATGCAAACATGATACTCTTAGATAGGCATAAGATAGGATAGGCACTGTCTTTTCGGTGACAGTCGATCCCTGATTGGTCGATCCAATATACTCTTTTAGATGAGTCAACCAATAAGGAGTCCGATGCGTCGAACGAACGCAATACGTTATACTACAAATTATAAAATACCTAGTTTGTTCAAACTTCAATATTTTATAATGACATCCATTTTTTGTTGGTTTTTATTTTCATTTATACGATTGTTTTCGGTGCAGTATGTTCGAAAAAGTGACTACTCCGTGTATTATTATTTTATTAGTGTTTCCAAATTAAAAAAACTTATAGTAAATGGAAGTGGTAACGTGTGTTCGATGTTCTGGCCAAGTGTGTATAGAAAAATTAAAAAATCACGCATTTTCGTCCCTTTCTTACGAAATTAAAAGAAAAATAATTGAAGATGGCCGTTGTATGCCGAATTTGGAATTAATTCAGGTCAAAGGTAAAGTCACGCGAAAATTTAATAATAAAGAATATAAATAAGAATACCTACTCGTAAATATCTATTCATTTTGCAACTGATTGCAGTCACTTTTTTGTTTGTACGCGTACCAATAAGCAATCGGGTCTTTATCAAGGCCACTTCGTGTATCCTTAAATTAATTTGTCTATAAAATCAGTTAATTTTTGGATATTTGAGGTGGCATATTTACAATCATCTTAGTGTGTGTGTACATGTGTGTAACTCGCAGTCTCTCTCATATTGGTAAGATTTTTTACTCTACTACAAGAATAGAAGGGTTATGTTTTTAGAGTGTGTATGTATGTCTGGTACTTCCTACGTACTCATTAGTAGTGGAAGTGAAATAGAATATGTATTTAAAAAAAACAGTAGGTATTAGTTACTCAACAAACAATTAAGTAGGTATGTTTCTTTTGTGTTCACATCATTAAATTAAAGTCAATTTAGTTTTGCCTACCCTGTCATATAACCCAGTGCACGCCACTGCTACTACCAGCTAAGTACCCATATAATAATATACACATATATATAACACCCAGACACAGGGTGTGAAGTGAATCTGCAACCTGCTGGCAACAGCCAAGATGTCCAACCTCTAGCTAGATTAACAGGCCTGTCAATACATTGCTGTTGTGATATATACTCTTAGTAAAAAATTATATTATTCGATCCCCTCCCTTCTAAGGGGGAGGCCTTTGTTCAACAGTGGACGTCTGTCGAATGATAATGAATAATGAGAATATTACAATGAACTGATCACTTTTACAAAAAGACTTTAATCCATTTAAAAGGCTGATAACTTTAAATAATTTATGTATAAATTCTTTCCTCAGCTGATCAGAGACCTATAGTAATTTATATATTTATATAGCTGCTCCCCATCTTTACAGGAAAGCATCTGTGAATGTGAACTTTGTGAATAGGGTTACTTCCTTTTTTGATGGCTGATACACACCAACCAATTTAAATCCGATTTTAATATGTTTTTAGAAACACTTTATAATTATAATCTAATAATGCAAGATATTTCTCATGTTCAAATAATTTAATGTATGTCCAATGATAATTACAACTGGACATGCTGTAGTAAGTTGTATGTAAACTTTTTGATAGTTGTAAGTAAGAATATGTACTTATTCTGTTTTTTAAAATATTATGTATCATAGTTAAAAACATGGTATAATATTTGAAATTCTAATTAAGAGTAAGATCAATAAATTCATAAGTTTTACTTAGATTGGTGTAACTCTTTTAATTATTAATAACAAGGTTGTGGAGTTTCTAAAACTTTGTTTACAATATAATAAACATCAAATACTATATTTGGATGCTACTCATTGGTGATGTTGTAATTTGAGGTAAGATAAAATTGGTTTTAAGATTTTTGTAAACATGAACGGTGATAAGCAAAGGCCATTGTGGAAGGCAAGTGCATTCATATAATGTTCATACATATATTTAGTGTAGAAAAGTTTTATATGTGGTAATATTCTAATTATAAATTAGCTATAGTAAACATGAAGGAGCTAGGTATGTGTCATTAATTTATGTGATTCCTAATATATTCCCTCTTAAATTGTTGTTTACTAACAAACTCATTGAGCTCCTTAGGATTTGAAATAACCCTGAAAGAATCCATTACTAGGAACCAATAAAATTGGTTATATAAATTGCCCAAGGCAATCTCTACATCTTGTATTCAGACATTATCTTTTTCAGAATAGAGTGGGTTAACAGGGTCTATTCTGCTAAATGAGTCTGTGAAAGAGGATTATATACAAGGATATAAACATTATTAAGCACTATGGCTACATCAGATATAATAATCATTTCGCTAGAAAAAATCTAATGTGACCTGCATGGGGTACCTTTATTGCTGAGTTCGCTGTTTGTAGACCTTGGTTGAAGGTCTTTGGTGACTGCGTTGTTGCAGTTGATATGTTGTCATCCCGTTGCACTTGTCCCAGTGAACTTGTCCCAGTTGAACTGGTGGACTTTTGCATGGAGGTCGACCCACTGATACCATTTTGGCCGTGGTCTGCTTACAGTTAAAACTGTAAACCCTTATGTATTTCTCTTGGTACGGGCAGTTTATGTTAAAACTGGATTTTCTGATTAATTGGCATAAAACTGGTTTTTTGATTAATTGGCTTAAGTTATTTATGTATACATTTTGTTCTTATATTTTCTCTTAACTCTTCCCCAAATAGGTGTTTATCTTTGATGATGTATTGGGTGATCAAAAATAAAATAAAAAATTGTCCTATTTATTGTTTCTTCTCAGTGAATGTCTATATTAGTATCTCATGTTGTTGTGCATACACATAAAAAACAACATAAACATTTCAGTTAATTTATTTATTATGTCTGTAGTAAGGTTCACTAATTCAGCTATCCCAGAACCTAATTGTGCCAGACTGTGTACCAGTAGATATTTCCCCCAGCTTTCAGATATCTCATTAGGTTGTTACCCAAAGACTATTTCCACTTCCCTCAATTAGCAGGAGTTCGTAAAGAGCGGAATGTTGTGAATGTGTTCAGTGGGGGAGTATAATAGCATCAGTTGGTATGCATTCATGTTTTCATCTGTAGCCAAGTGAACATTATCATGTTTAAAAATTTGCTTTCTGGATGCCATCTCGTGACACCACTTTAAGAAAGCAAGTGATACTCTTTCAGGATGCCATCACGTGACACCACATTAAGAAAGGTATTGAATATTCTTTAGGGTAGCATTCCATACTACCACATTAAAAAGAATAACTTACTTGGACTTGTAATACTTGCATTTGCTTAAATTCCGATGACGAGCATTTTTGGCGAAGACTCTTTTCAAAACGTCGATTTTTGCTCGTTTTCATCTCTGTCCCTGACGGGACATTGTTTTTCTTCATATTTAACACTAATTTAGCACTAGCTTCACTTACATTTATTAAAATTTAATAAAAATTGAGTAAACATTGTGTGAAAGGCACGTACACAAAAATTGAATGATTTGACAGCGAATGACAGGTAGAACGGCGGCCAGCGACCACAGATAGCAAATTATCTTTACGACTTTGAAATGTGTAGAAAGGGTAGTTCACTGAAATTGTACTACGATGGTTAAATATAGAGGATGCAGTATTGAAGTATAATGCTACATAGGACGCAGCATTTGGCGTGCATAAAATTATAGTGTCTGAAGTGCATAACATTAAATATAAATCCGGTCTTATTTTATTTTATTAAAATTGTTAAATATTTTATTTTGTAAAATTGTTAAACATTTGTGTTGTGTGTGCATGGCGGAGTGTCCATGGGGTTACTGACTGGGTTCCAACGGAAGACCGGCGCGGCTTGTTACCAAGCCGCATTATGCTGAGTTGGAATCTTTTCGTAGCAAGTTGCACCAATTTAGTTTATGTTTTCAATTGTTTTTATCTTACTCATGTGATTTTTGCTACGAATAAATGTTTTCTTTTTCTTCTTCTAAATAACTGGATCGGTATAAAAACTGCCTACTTACCAAAAAGGTAAGGACAAATTAGTCCCAAGTTCGAGCACATTCGCAACGTCCTATGGATGTAGACTTATCCTTAGTTATCCCACGTATGCAACGTCCTTCATGTAGTAGGAACAGTACTGTCATTTGTCAGGTCATGGGTCACGCACGTATTTCTAGGAACATTGTAGACTCCATCGATATACTATACCAACTAGATTTGCTGTTACGACCCGAAAAGTGGTCACGAAAATAAGAAAATAAGAGCTACGGAGACCGCTGTCGCTCAATTGTCTGCAATTATTATAGAACCTTATTTTATAGTTTGTAAGTCATCTTTTTATATGAACATATTATTGTTTTGCGTGTACGTGTATAGTTGTGTAGGTATATGTAACCGCGACCACATTTTCGATGTCATTTTGTTCGTGACAGCTAATCTTGTTGGTATAGTATATCGATGGTAGACTCCGTAGCGCAGCGGGAAACCGCTTGCTTTGCAAACCGGAGGTCGCCAATTAAAATCTCGTGGAGAGCAACGACTTTGTAACTATAAACCCAACTGGATAGATAGGTGATCCTAGCAAATATTGGCTGCTGTGTCTGTATCGAACCTGTGTCTTTAAATGTCTGTTTACAAACCACATGAAGTATTTTTTTACATTCCTTATTACCCGACTACGGAACGGAGGGAGGGTTATGATTTTAACAAGAACTAGCTGACCCACGCAGCTCCGCCTGCGCTATTTTTACGTTAACTAAACTTTTAATAACAGACATTCGCATCGAATACATAACCTCCTTTTTTTATAGTCGGTTAAAAACTGGGACCCACTTTTTACTTGCTCTCCAAAGCACGGACCCGTTTAGTTCAAATGGCGTTAAACGGTCACCCATCTATTTAATGACCTTACCTAACGTTGCTTAACCCGATCAATTACAAAACCTTGATGACAACTCGCTATGAGTGTTCCCTTACTAATATTTATTATATTATAAAGAAAAAATTATAAAATCGGACCAAGCGTATAACCAAGTACCCATTTTGACTTTAATCCCATCTCCCAAAAGAACCGTGCTAGATTACAGGATAAAAAGTATCCTATGTCCTACCTCGTAGTAAGATCTCAAATCATGCCAAGTTTTATTTGAATCCATTCAGTAGTTTCGGCGTGATGCTCAGCCGAGATACAGACAGACAGACAGACAAAAATTAAAAAAAAACATTTTCGGCCTCAGTATCGGTTATAGAATGCCCTCCAAATATAATTTTAAAAAAAATATCTTCAATGTACAGAATTGGTTGCCTGTTACAGTTTTAATATATCTAAGTATAGATGTATGCATGTTCATCTGTTCCCGCATATCTTCTAATCTACTGCGATTTTATCCGTACTCGGGTTTTAGTTTTTAAAACTTATTACATGTTTTATTCCATTGTTGATCACCTCCCCTCTAGATCAAGGAACTTAGGTCATAGTCCACCACGCTGGTCAAGTGCGGGCTGACTTCACGCGTCATTCGAAAGCTCGTTAGGCTTTCTCAGACAAGCAGGCTTCCTCACGATTAACGAAAGCTAAGTTACAATTGCAGAAAGACGATTTGCATTTAAATAAATCAGAGGTGCGAGCTGACGTTCAACCCGACGCACCTGGTTTTCCGCAGCTGTCTTTGCTTATATTATGACTAATAATAATGCTTCCTGCATTATTATTAGTCATAACTTTCATAGTCTTAATTCCTTAGTTCCCTAGTGGTCCAGGTAAACCCCTAAGGGTCCACGGGAGACTTGATGAGGGTATACATTTGCGCAACGCAAATTTCCATAGTTAGATCTAATCTTTACATTTTTGTCCAATTTTGGGAATTTATTAGGAACGAAGTTGCTAAATAAAATTGGTCTATGAGAATAAAGTCTGAGAACCTGTATACTAATTACTTTCTGCAGTCCTTTAGAATATAAAAATAAATCTTACAGAGGTCCTGCCCCATCCAGTCAGCATAACATCTTCCCCAGCTCCCGTGTCTACTTCAGGCAGCTGTATCGGCTGCACATTCACACCGAACACTATTTCCTTCATCACTTTAATGAGGCTGACATCATTGCTTATCAAGCTGCCGTCGTAGTCTTCGTTGACTACGATGCTATCAACACTGTAACGATCACCTCCGACCAGAAGGTGGGTGGTGCCAACCACGACTGTTATCATTCGAGGAGATTGTCTGAAAAAAATTAAAGTATTTTATCATTACCTAAAGAGTTTAGTCAGCATGGAATTAGCTCCTACGTAAGTAATGGGTTTAGTTAACAAATGAGGAGAGCTCCAAAATTTTAGGATAGTTGAGAAAAAATTTCATTTGTCAAAGCAATCAATAAAACCTGACTACAAACTCTGACTCCCTACTTTCCTGAAATTAAATCCTGGATGAATGTTCACTACACGAAATATTAATAGGCTTACGCTTAAATCTAGATTGAAAAGTTAACTAAATGTGTAATTGATGACGTATTTTTGTGGAAAAGCAAATGAATACTTGCTGCAGTCATCTTTAAGCTTCTTGGTTGCACCCTTTGATCAAGATTTTCACCCTTTGAAGAGAATTTTCATAATTGTAATTTTCTACTTTCCATACTAGAAACTATTTAAAGTCAAAGTCAAAATATCTTTATTATGAATAGGCCCCACGGAGGCACTTACACAAAAATAATTTTTACAAACTAGCACCGGATCGTAACGCGGCCGCTAATGAGAAGATCCGGCAAGAATCTCAGCGGGCTTGTATTTTTTTAAACAATTATGTAAACAGTTTTACAAATTACACATAAGTAGCCTTAAAATTCTAAGCTTGCATGAGTTGAGCAGTTCAAGCCCGCGCAGCTTTAAAACCCTTTTATCTGAAATGAACAAGATAATGTTCATGTTGAAGATGTTGTTGTTAAAAATAATGTTCTGTGATACACTAAATTCACCAAACGAAAGAAGACTCAAATGCATTTTACCCTGAAAAATTGAAGACTGTTCCAATGCAGTGATCATCAGAACATCCTTACGAGAAAACTACCAAATCAGGCAATCCTACAGAAGTTATAAACAAAAAGATATAAAGAACTGTCTAAAAACTAGACTTTTAAATCTTACCCAACAGTGCAGTGAGCAGCAGTCAACACCCATCTATTGTTCAATATGGACCCTCCACAGAAGTGGGAGTCGAACAAGGACCTCAGGGACACCTGGTATGGTACACGACCCTCTGGAGCAGCCGTGCCACCGACTATACGAGGATCCACGGGGTTCAAGCCGTGTATCGGTAGTCTAGGAAGTATTGCACCTGAAACTAAGATCGGGGGTATTTATGAAGACTTGATATTGGCACCTAATGGTAAAAAGTTATACAGAATAACAGAGAAATCGTTGCATTGGCAGCGTAAGAGACGATGCGAAAGGCTTAGGAATTGCAACAGCGAATGCTGATAGAAATCTTTTAGAAATTGTTTAAATGTCATAGCATAAATATTAATTGTAATATCCGAATTCATTTTGATATTTATAGTCACTGAAAATCTGAGGTGTTAATAGTCTTTAATTTATAATTTTCTCTGCTTGTACTGTACTCTCAGGTACTCTTAGTTATTATTGCTAGTCCAATCCACGCAGAAAGAGTTTACGGTATCTTAAAGTCTAGCATGGATTTAATTATATTCATTACGGGAATCAGATCGATGGCAGTACCCAGTCATCTTCTTGATTGAAATAGTTTTTTTATTATTTCTATAGCCTCACGAGGCTTGGTAGGAGCCGCTGTTCTTTTGCCCTCGCATAATGATTTACCAAATATAATAAATTTAATGGCGGGTGCGATGCTGAAGGAATTGTACCTGCCTGGACCGTTACCAATAAATGAATGACAGGTGCATCATTTACTAAAGTAGCTGTAGTAGTACGTATTATAATAATAATACCAGCCCTTGTTTATGTCCCACTGTTGTGCACGGGCCTCCCCTCAAGATGAGGGGGCTTAGGCCATAGTCCACCACGCTGGCCAAGTGCGTGTTGGCGGACTTCACACGTCAGTGCTAATTAGGCTTTATCAGACATGCAGGTTTCCTCACGATGTTTTCCTTCACCGAAAGCTAGTAACAATCGCATAAAGACGATTCGCATATGATTCATTAAAGAAATCAGAGGTGCGAGGGTTCGAACCTGCGCACCTTGTTTTCCAAGGCAAGCGCTTGCCCACTGAGCTGTTACCGCATTTAGTTAGTAGTACGTATTATTATTTTACATAAAATAATAGAATCCTGGGACAATCTGCATACGGCCATCCCAAATTAGGCAGAGCTTGTAGTATGATAACCAGACAACTGATATAAATAACACCTAGACCCACGGTGGGAATCGAAACCTCAACATATTGGGAAACGGTGAAAGTGTCTAACTACTAGTCCAACGGGCCCGTCAAAAAGTTCTAAAATTAGCTCTAAGACAATTAATCAAAGTCTTACCGTACGTCTGGAACAAGAAACAGATTAAAATAATTTTATACATTTTGCAGATGTTGATATCTATCACCAAGTCCCAATACTTCTGTACTACTATTGTAAAGATCTGTGTATTTATAACGATTTTTCATTTAGATAAGAATAACACTTATCGATGCGAGATATCGATTCCACTCTAATACAAGGGTAAGCAAAGTTGCAGCTCAATCAGATGCACAAACTCTGTGCTTAGAAATGTTGGACTAAATTCCATATACGAACGAAGCAAATTAAATAAAACCTTGTAATAAGGTTTAAACACCGTCAAGCTTGCATATCTTGCGCCCTGCAGCCCTACCACCACCTCAAGTAGAACCCCTGAAGTGTGAATGTATGACAAGGATGTTACTTCGAAAGAACCTTAGAAAATGTTTTATAAATTGCCTCAATTCTTGATTGACTTGTTAGTACTATTGTTTAAATAAAGTACCTCAACAACAAATATTTCGTAATTTTGCTCTTATAAGAAAAATATTATCTCAGTGTAACACTGTTATGAAAGATTGTACGTGGTACTACTGGTGGTACCACGGACAATGCACCAATACTAATACCTACATTACTGGATTAAGCTGGAGTACATCATATTGACAGATAAAGGAACAATAACTGTTCGTAGAGTAAAAACCCAGAGCAAATATTGTAGTACCAGGCACTTATCGTTATTTGTATCATAACAAAAGAACAAAAGTTTGTCTTGGTGCGAGTGCTACTGAGCAAGCGAAAGATTCTATAATTTTAATCACACAGTTTTACTTGGTAGCGAATCAGATTTTAATAGAAACCTGGATCTACACTACACACACGCGTCCGTGTGAGATGCGTTCTTTATGGTTTTTCAATTGTGAGGTCAATGAACGTATGCACTTATGAAAATACCTACCTATTATACGTAGACAGCCTACCCTTGGGGTGACCGGGTAAGAATCACATCTCCTACACACACACGTTGGGTATCCGTAAGAGGCGCCTAAGGAAAAACAAGAAGACGGGCAGCAGCGTCTTTCTATTGTATAACCTACCACCTATACTGCGATCCCTAAGACGTCTGCCAAGCGTGGGGATTATGGGGAGGCTTCTAAGGGGTGACTTTTTGTTCAGCAGTGGACGTATTTCGTTTGATGATGATGATGATAGAATCGTTTATATCCAAAGCCACAAGCAACAACTGCGTTAAGCCCGCTGAGTTTCTTGCCGGATCTTCTTAGTTGAGGCCGCGTTGTGATCCGGTAGTAGCTTTTTTTTAAAAAAAACATGACCTTTCAAAAGTGCTAGCGTTAAGCCTATTTGAAATAAAATATTTTTGAGTTTGAGTTTGAAAAAAAGGGCGCCCCACGCTTTCACACTTAAATATAATGCTTAATGACAAACACGGGGTAGAAAGAAAGAACGAGTTCCATAAATTATTGATTACTTTTTAGTGCAGTATAGGTACTTTATAAAAGCGTGTATTTTTAGTTTTTTAAACTACGAATTTACTATACACTTTTTAGTCTTAGAAATATTAATCTAAAATACAGATAAACTTAACAATTTATATTTATTCGTAGCTTGAATCGTAGGCAGGTTGTTGCAAAACACATATTTACAGGGTAGATATTACCTACGCATAGGTATCGCAATGAGTTTGCTAAATTTAAGAAAGCACTACGTATTTCCCCTACCTTCCAGTTCCATCATCAGGTCCTCATTAATGGTCGAAGTGAAAAGAATTCTTTAAATCAAATGAGCTCAAACTCAATGTGTTTACTGGTAGCCATTCCAGAGTTCCGTCCCCCCACCTTCCAGTCCCATCATCAGGTCCTCATTAATGGTTAAAGTGAAAAAGCCCAAGCTCGATGTGTTTACTAGTAGCCATTCCAGGGTTCCGTTACCCACCTTTCAGTCCCATCATCAGGTCCTTATTAATGGTCAAAGTGAAAAGAACTCTTTATAAAATCTTTTTTAAAAAAAATTGAACCGACTTCAATATCACTGAAAAGTATAAAATAATTTAAATATTATTGAAGTTGGTGTTAGCGTACCTGCTGTGTATATTTGGCACCAACTTCAATAATATTTAAATTATTTTATACTTTTCAGTGATATTGAAGTCGGTTCAATTTTTTTTTTAAAAGATTTTATTTTAAACTTTTCAGTGATATTTTCATATAAAATATTGAACCATTGAAAACCGTAAAATTATCTAGGTAGGTTATGATCACATTATCGTATACATAGTTTTACATAATTCATGTTTCTTCAGAAAAAAATATCCGGTCGTAATGAAATTTGCATGGAATCATCATAGTAGTTTACTCTCTCGAATAAAAAAAGAATCATCGAAATCGGTTCATAATTGTCAGAGCAATGTAATGGACATCGTTCATGGTCCTCCAGGAAGTTCTTATCCGGTTGTAATAAAATTCATACAGATTCAATACAGTGGTTTCTTCTTTCGAATAAAAAAAGAATCATTGAAATTGGTAAATATTTGCCAGAGTTATGACCATTTTTGTCCTTAAAAAGCGACTAAAACGTCATCTATATAGGCTTTCTTGCAGCTCTCAGTGCGCAGTCACCATTCTTGTTTTTTCAGGAACTACTTATTACTAAGCAATAATTTTTTTATGGGACCCAATTAACGGATTAAAGAATGGATGGAAGAAAGATTTTTTCAAATCGGTTCATAATTGCCAGAGTTATGCGCGAACATACATAGAAAAAAAATATATATATATACACACATCAAAAGTGTCTAGGGATCAAGCATTTTTAAGCGGATTTCTTGAGATTGAGATGTGGCTTTGTAATAAATTTATGATTTTATAAATTTATATGGATCCTTTTTGGTGCATTTCATAATTTGAATCAGGAACTGTGAATCAAATTCGAGTAAAAGATGAAAATCAGCTGTCAATATTTTCCCTATAAAAACATACAACGCATTGAAGACATTATTAGTGCTACTGTTTCCCTACTACTGATTAAAACCAACGTTATTATGGAGCGGCGACGTCATTTAAGCAGGGAAGAAATGCTCAGAGCCGTGGGAATGATAGAAGCTGGTTCCCGGCAACGTACTGTGGCTTTAGCTCTGAATACAAGTCAGAGTGTTATCAGTCGACTTTGGACACGTTACCGAAGCACTGGTACCGTGGCTGAGCGCCATGGAGGACGGTATCGCTGCACCACACGGAGACAAGACCGATATATTCAAATCTTAACTCGAAGAGCTCCAACAATAACTGCCATGATGTTAGCCGTGAGGCTTCATCACTCTTCAGGGAACTTAATTAGCGACCAAACAGTCAGAAACCGCTTGCATGAAGTGAACCTTCATTCCCGAAGACCGCTACGGGTACCACCTATAGCAATGCACAATCGTAGGATTCGATATCAATGGGCTCTTGAACACAGAAATTGGGCAGAAGAACAATGGCGTTTCGTGTGCTTTTCTGATGAGTCTCGTATTGGTATGAGACCGGATACAAGACGTATACGACACTGGAGAACCCCTGGACGCCAACAGCGATTAAAATCCTGCCAGGAAGTCCATCCTTATAGTGGTGGAACCATCATGGTATGGGCGGGTATTTGGATCGGCGGAAGAACTGAGTTGATTTGGATCAGAGGCAACCTCAACGCTCAAATTTATGCTGAGACGATTGTATCAGACGTCATCGTTCCTCTACAAGTGCAAATCGGTCCCTTATTTCAGTTAATGCATGATAATGCACGACCGCACACCGCAAGAGTTGTAAGACAGACTCTCGCCGCAGCTAACATCAATGTCCTGCCCTGGCCTGCTCAGTCGCCAGACTTGAACCCGATTGAGCATGCATGGGATATGCTACAGAGAAGAGCTCTGCCGAATATGGAGGGTATCCAGTCGCAAGAAGACCTTTTTTTGTTGTTGCAACGAACATGGGCGGCCATTCCACAGCGTGATTTGGATGAACTCATTTTGAGTATGCCAAACCGATGTTCTTGTGTTGTTAGTGTTCGCGGTAGAAACACGGATTATTAATTGTTTAAGTTACCCAATAAAATTTTAAAGAAAACTGTTATTTTAGTCTTTTTTTCGAACTTTTGTGTTAGTGGTTCAAATGTCAAAAATCCCTTTATTAGGAAAATGGCAAATTTCTTTATTAATGCAAAGGTGACTTGGTTTATCGTTACTGTGACAAACGAAAACACTTTATTTGATGAATCCTTAAAGAAAATTTTAATTAATATCAATCAGGAGAAAAGTTATTGCAAAAATATATGTTGATCCCTAGACACTTTTGATGTGTGTATATACAGACGAATTGAGAACCTCCTCCTTTTTTGAAGTCGGTTAAAAACAAATCAAATGAGCCCAAGCTCGATGTGTGTACTAGTAGTCATTCCAGGGTTTCGTCCCCCACCTTCCAGTTCCATCATCAGGTCCTCATTCATGGTAAAGTGAAGAGAATTCTTTAAAACAAATTAAATGAGCTCAAACTCGATGTGTTTACTAGTAGCCATTCCAGGGTTCCGTCCACCAACTTCCAGTCACATCATCAGGTCCTCATTAATGGTTAAAGTGAAAAGAACTCTTTAAAACAAATCAAATGATCCCAAACTCGATGTGTTTACTAGTAGCCATACCAGGGTTCTGTCCCCCACCTTCCAGTCCCATCATCAGGTCCTCATTAATGGTTAAAGTGAAAAGAACTCTTTAAAACAAATCAAATGATCTCAAACTCCATGTGTTTACTAGTAGCCATTCCAGGGTTCCATCCCCTACCTTCCAATTTCATGATCAGGTCCTCATTCATGGCAAAGTGAAAAGAAATCTTTAAAACAAATCAAATGAGCTCAAACTCGATGTGTTTACTAGTAGCCATTCCTAGGTTCCTTCCCCCCTTCCAGTTCCATCATCAGGTCCTCATTAATGATCAAAGTGAAAAGAACTCTTTAAAACAAATCAAATGAGCCCAAATTCGATGTGTTTACTAGTTACCATCCAAGGGTTCCCTTATCCACCTTCGAGCCCCAGCATCTGATCAGCTCGATGATACCATATTATTGTATTGTCACCGGTTCTTGATACATGTGCAAAATTTCAAATTATTTGGACGTGTAGACGTGGGTCAAAATTGAATCGCAAGATTCCATTACCATCATACATACATAGTTTAGTTACATACATACATACAGGTCAAGCTAATAAAAGCGTGTTAAAAAATACGTATGATTTGCGTAAGCAAGTAATGGTGTATACAGTTGATGGCTGGCCTAATTTTTATAAATAAAAAAATAAATACAAGTATGTACGTACAAAACAATGTACAAGTATAACATTTACAATAGTTACTATTAGTAGATACCTATCAGTTCTCTGGCTACCATAGTACAGGCTCTGCTTAGTTCTGGATCAGATGACCGTGTGTGGATTGTCCCTGAATATTATTATGTTATTATTATTTGAAGGAGATACAATTTCGAACCACGAACATTTCGCTACGAGCAGTCTAAGTGTGGCGCGACGGGTGACTGGAACAAATGTATTCTCGCGGTCACGAACGGTGTACCACGTTTAGGACGGTAACCGCTTGTATGAGCCGAAAGTACATGCGGGCGGGGTAAACGCACAGAACGTCGCCGCGTCGTTCAAACAATTTTGATTCAAAACTGGTACAGCGTTCGTTTCCGCGATGGTACTAAAATGTATGAAGCATGCCACGAGCCGCCGCGCACAGCAACGGCAACCCGGGCGAGGTGAAACTGGCAAATAAGGAAATTGGCTAAATCAGAAACTGTCTAATAAATAAAATGGTGAATTAGTGTCATTAATGAGCAAGGAAACAGACAGTGGTACGCTAACTCTTAGACCGAAGTCGTGGTCCGTCGAGAGGTGGGTGACGACCACCTTGATGTTGGGAGCATGCATTTCTGTATGGTCTACAAAATTTCATACAAAAAAAGTAACTTTTCGATGAAAAAAAATATTTTCTTCTCAAGGTCAACATAAAACAGTCCTCTATCGTATCCCAATCAATAATATATCGGTATTATGATTTAGTCAAGTGGTAAAGATAATTATAACGAGTTATGCCTTCACCCAGATTTTAATTGCCACTCGATATGTATGACGTAGGTAGATGAAACGTACAATTGCTCAAAATGAAAAAGCAAATATAAATATAACAGTATCAACTTAGCAATACAAAGAGGAAACGCCGCCAGTGTTTTAGGGACTTTCCTCCCAGTGCGGCGATAACTTCGAGGAAGTTTTCTACTCAGTTTATATACTTAGGTATATTTTGTAAATATACTGTAAACATTTTGTTATTATGTAAAAAATAATAATGTTTGCTGTCCAAGCTGCCCTTAGGTTTCTGCCCTGCTATGCTGGGTGCTGGGTTAGAATTGAATCTCCCCATCTCCTCTCGTTGGCTGTCGTAAGAGGCGACTAAGCGAGAACAGGAAGACGGGCAGCAGCGTCTTTCTTTTGGATTTATCTTCCACCTATACTGCGATCCCAAGCCGCCTGCCAAGCGTGGGGATTATGGCAACCCCTTCCTTCTAAAGAGGAGGCCTTTGTTCAGCATTGGACGTATTTCAATGGGTAATAATTAAGGCATATACTATCAGAAATTAATGTATAATGTTCAAATTTGATATTCAGTCTTCTCTGTTGAGGCAGCGTTGTGATCCTGTTGGTAGCTTTTAAAAAATTGGCCATTCAAAAGCCTATTTGAAATAAACATTTTTGACTTTTGAATGTCATTTAGTATTAAGATAAAGTAAATTACTATCCGAAGCGCTAACAACTGCTGTTGGCTTTGACTTTGAAGGATAAGTGATGTACTCATCAGGCCCTTAAACTTCAAAGAGCATTGCCCCTGATAAACATACAATGTGTTGAAGTTATGTACGAATGAACTATGTCGCATAACAGCGCAATATACTTAAGTGCAAATACTTGTTGTGCGAGTTGATATGAGTAGAATAATATCACAAACACGACCCCTGGAGGAAACAGTTCGTACACACAGGCACGGACTTTAGTTTTGGAGAGTTACTCATAACTTTATGAGGTAGGATCAATGAATGGGTGACTAAAAATTAAAATTGGTGCAGCCCAATAAGGATCCTTGAAATAACGTTAAAGATTCGTAACTAACGTTACTATGAAATTACGTAAATATAAAATATCGGTAGTCAGGCGTATCGCTTAGGTACTATCAGGCGAATATCTTGCCTGTCCCGTCACTTGAATAAAAAACAAAAATACAACAAAGTAGCTCGAGTCAAATAGTGCGCGGGTGCTGCTTGGGGGGACTGGTCCGACTACTATCCCTTTGGCCTTTTAGTTTGTTGTATTTTCGTCATATTTTGTTTCTTTCTTCTGTCGCTGATGCTGATCAAATTGTAACAAGACAAACACTGTTTAAAAAAAGTTAAAAAATTACAAGCCCCC
Organism: Furcula furcula; assembly: GCA_911728495.1. Taxonomy (NCBI): domain Eukaryota; kingdom Metazoa; phylum Arthropoda; class Insecta; order Lepidoptera; family Notodontidae; genus Furcula; species Furcula furcula. The sequence continues at coordinate 6,326,401 of OU452243.1, forward strand.
TGAGTTTCTTGCCGGATCTTCTTAGTTGTGATCCGGTAGTCGCTTTTTAAAAAAAATACCATTCAAAAGTGCCAGCTAGCGCTAGTGCTAGTAAATGTATGTATTTCCACTATTTGTTTGTTTGTCATTTACTTATGTTTTCAGAGATTTTCAAGCTGCCCTTAGGCCTCTGATTTATCTTTGTTTCCGCGGGTTAAACCTTCGATAAGGCCCCGGGACTTGTGGGGTCAACCGGGATACGTGTGATTCTGACCCACTAAAACCCCGCAGCTGTCACATCGGCACATGAGGAGCGGTCTAGTCCTCGTTGTAGTCTCTGCGATAGGATCTCCACCAGGAGCCTTGCCTTGCCTTGCCATTGAGCCCACCGGCGAGGGGCGCATTATAGCCCACCCAGAAACCAGGCACGGTGCTCACGGGGACGGGGGTCGCAACCCGCTGCAGTCCTCCTCGGAGTCGCCGGCGTACTCAATTGACTCCTATGGCCCACAGCCCCACACCCCGAACGTCCAACGACTCCGAAGTTGGCCTCTGACTTGGCTCAACCACTGCTCTCTAAATGAAAACAACCGGGGCCGACTTTTTATGTGCCGTCCGAAACACGAAGATTAGTTCATCCCATGTTTCAACTGATCACGCCTGAAGTTGCATAACTAACTCACTGTTTGACGAGCTTTGATTACAACTTACTATGAATGCTATTGTATTTCCACTTTGCTGAAGGCATGTTCATGAACATGATCATATCTCGTGTCGGGATTCAAGAGACGCTAAGTTATTTCCGTTTGGCACCAGTTAATACGCTACCAGAGACCCGTCAAATGAAACTTGATCGTTACTTTGTAGGTCCTTCATGGTAGTTTCGATTAGTTGTCTAGTTAATATTAAGTAAAGAGAGGTCTTGTTATAATATAACACAACTTTGAGCTTAAACACACAGTGCATGTATGGTATGCTTAAATTTTCAGCGGTCTTTCCAATTTACTAACCCACTACTATCTCTCTTAAAACATAAATCCTCCTAGGTATCGCTCTAGGCAACTACAATCAGATAATACAGACAGATCGAGAAGAGAAGATCGACATGTAAAGTGTAAAACGCAGTAACAGCGCAGTGGGCGAGCGCTTACCTTGGAAACAAGGTGCGCAGGTTGGAACCCCGGCTCGCACCTCCGATTTCTTTAGTGAATCATGTCGTCTTTGTGTGATTGTTGCTAGCTTTCGGTGAAGCAAAACATCGTGAGGAAACCTGCATGTCTGAGAAAGCTTAACGCTTATGAATGACGTGTGAAGTCCGCCAATTCGAGCTTGGCCAGCGTGGTGGACCATGGCCTAAGCCCCTTCATCTTGAGGGGAAGCCCGTGCCCAACAGGGCAAAAACAAGGGCTGGTTCCTTTTACCTGTAAAATAAAAAATAAATAGTATAATTTAAGCAATTTTAACAATTCTGAAGGACTGTTTCTGTTTGTATAATAAACGGCCCTCTTCAAGACCATTCTGCTTGCGCAGGTAAGATACTTACCTAATTAGTTCAACCATTCCAAGTATACTCCAACTTAACTATACCATTCCAGCAAGAAAGTTCAACTCGAGTGGATCTTAGCGGAACTCTCTTGGGATCACAGCTTCCACTAACTTATTATTTATGTACGGAATCACGGAAAACTCTGGTCGTATAATATCGTTACGATTGTATTCCCAGGAGAGAATTTCTTTGCACGGTACGCATAGTTACTCGTACGTAGGTGCGACTGTTTCTATTACTAAATACAACTTTTTAAAACAAAATAACTGAATGAAGCTTATTGAATGGCATCAGCAAATTATTTTTAAAAGCGTACAGAAATGTAAATTATAAGACGAAACTAGGTTTTACTAGGTGGTGGGTGGGTGGTGTGCAAGGGTTGGAGTTAATGATTGCAGTTAATATTTGGAGTTAATTACTAGAGTTAATGATTGGAGTCAATTATTAGAGTTAGAGTAGGATTGGCTACCTTCGAAGTAACACCAAACATAACACGTGCCGTAAACCCTTTTATATCTATCTATAACTCCAATCAATAACTCCAATAATTAACTCCACTCATAAACACCTATCATTAACTCCAATAATTAACTCCAATAATTAACTCCATAATTTGAAGGGTTATGAAATAAATAAATGTTTTCCTACTACAGTCATCGATAAAGGTCAAGAAATATCTTGCACCACCAATAGACTTAGTTGGCATTGGTCCACATAAATCAGTGTGTATAATGCCTAAAAGATCATTAGACCTACTTTGTGTACTCTTAGGAAAAGGTAATTTAGTAAGTTTACCTTCTACACACGCTACACACGATTTAAACTGAGAATTATCGTATTTAATGCCAGTGACCATACCTTGCCTTAATAGATGCCTACTCCTAGCGTTCAGATGACCAAGTCGTTTATGCCACGTCTCTTGAGAGACAGCACCGGTATTAGCTTGTAAACTCATCTGTGTTACCTCACAGCTAACTGGTGTCAACTCCTGCACTGGATCCCGAGTAGTGTTGGCCTGGGTCGATGCCAATTTACAGGTCACAGCTGTCACTCCATCTGCTTGTGAATCCTTCTGCACGCCCTCCTTGCTAGTCTCTGTGAAAACAGAACAGTTTGCACTTCCTAGCACACCCGAATATTAGACTTACTATCAGATTCTGCAGTTTGAAGTTGATATACACCGTTAAAATGTTTTGCTAAAGCTACTAAAATATAACCATCAAAAATTTTACAATATTTTTTTATCAAAAACAACTTTATAACCCTTTCTCGTTAATGCACTAACTGATAACAAGTTTGTGGCTAAGTTAGGTACATGATAAACCTCACTAATTGCCTTAATACAATTTTTCAAGTGCACCGTTACATCACCACGACCGGCAGTATACAGTTTATCACCATTTGCCACCTTAACATCAGTTACATAACCGGGTACGACGTTATTCATTACATTCTTGTCATTACACATATGACAACTTGCTCCGGAGTCGAGTAACCAGACGTCACTTCTTACACACGCTGATAGTGCAGTTAACATTACCTTGGTAGAAGTGTTGACACTCTTCTTCTTAGTCGTAGCTTGTTTTTTACAATCTTTAGAAATATGACCGACTTTCTTACATTTGTAGCACTTAACCCTTTTCTTATGTGCCACCAAAGCTGTCGAGCCCTTGTCGTCCTTTTCTTCTCGTCGCTGAGTCTCCTGCATCAGTTTTGATTTTACAAACTCACTTGACAATGTGACATTTGAGTGCTCTAAAGCCATTGTTAGAGGATCAAAGTCCGAAGATAAGCCACTCAATAATAGGACTGCGAAAAAGTCATCATCTAAAGGCGAACCTATATCAGTAAGTTGCTGACTCAAATCACAAATAAGCTTCCATGCTTTCAAAGTTGCTTAATTTTGTTGCAAATAAAAGCCTCAACAAGCTAAGCCGTCTTGACAGTCCTTTGTCCTCATATGCTCTTTGCAAATTCGTCCAAGCTTCACGCGCCATATTTGTATTCCTGACATGCATAAATACTGCTGGCATTACCGACAAGCAAATTTTAGCCAAAGCTTTTAACGTACGCTTCTTATAATCTGCATCTGGCTTGTCCGGCGGTTCGTCTGAGACGACGTCCCATAAGTCTTCATGAATGAGCAACATTTTGAGGTGAAATTTCCAAATTGTATAATTTTCCATACCTCTTAGCTTTTCCATTTGCACAGGAACATTGGACAAAGACGCCATGATGTGTGCACGGAACGGTTTTTATAATGACAAACACAATAAAATATTTTTTCTATTTTATTTCGGGCAACAACGAAGCCACAACTCATTAACTCCTATAATTCCAATCATATAACTCCAATCATTAACTCCTATAATTAACTCCTATAATTAACTCCAATCATTAACTCCAATAATTAACTCATATAATTAACTCCAATTATTAACTCCAATCATTAACTCCAATAATTAACTCCGCTAATTAACCCCACTCATAAACACCAATCATTAACTCCAATAATTAACTCCTATAATTAATTAATTAATTTTCCTATAATTATATAGGAGTTAATTATTGGATTTAATGATTGGAGTTAATTATTGGAGATAATGATTCATTGATTTGATTGATTTTTAACTCCAATAATTAACTCCAATCATAAACTCCTGTTCCGGCGCAGGATCGTCGCAATGAAAAATATCTGACTCCCAACTGTTTTATTTTGAAAATTGCTGGTTAAGTAAATATACAATAGTAATTGCAGCGTTAATTGCTTCGTCAGTAGGCCTATGTGTAATGAGTGAGATTTGTAACGAGGCCCGACGATGCGTTTGTCTCCTCAGACACTCGCCGTCTCTCTCCCTCTTGGTGTCGCTGTCCTGACATCAGTGAGGCGCACGAACATCCTCCGGGGCCCTGGAAGCTCCAGATGTTGCTACTGCATCTTTCTCCGTCGCATCCAGTAGGGGGCATAGGTACTTTACGCCTCTTCGGTAGGTACCTGTGTTGGTCTTAACTTCGGCAACACGTGCCACTCCGTCCTTGCCTGGGAATAGAGATTGAATGCGGCCCAACTTCCAAGACATTGGTGGAGTGTTTTCTTCCCTAAGCATAACCAAATCGCCCACTTGTAACGGCCGAGTAGGAACTCTCCACTTTTGCCTCTGTTGCAGCTCAGCCAGGTACTCTAACTGCCAGCGTCTCCAAAAAGCCTGACGTAGCTGTTCCAGTCGCTGAAATCTGTCCAGTCTGTGGGAATTTGTATTTTCTAGATTCGGCGATGGCAGTGAAGATAGCGGTCGTCCGATCAAGAAATGACCCGGCGTTAAAGGTTGGAGATCATCAGGAGAGGAGGATAAGGGATACAAAGGTCTAGTGTTAAGAATGCATTCAATTTGACTGAACAGAGTTGCTAAACCTTCATATGTCAAATGTGAATTACCTAGTACCCGTTTTAAGTGGAACTTGGCTGACTTGACGCCAGCTTCCCATAAGCCGCCGAAATACGGCGCATACGCGGGCTGAAATTTAAACTTGATACCCTCACCCGAAGTAAAGCCAGCAATGTCATCAGCATACCTAGTGATTAAGTTCTGTATTTCTTTGTCTGCAGCGACAAAGTTGCGACCATTGTCGCAAAATATTTCTGCGGGTTTTCCTCTGCGAGAGATAAACCGTCGTAATGACAGTATAAATGCATCTTTCGATAGCTCACTTACAGCTTCTAGATGCAGACATTTATAGCGTAAACAGATAAAAATACAGAGATAACACTTTGTAATTTTGCAACCTCTGCCCTTTCTGTCAGCTATCAAAAATGGTCCAGCGAAGTCGACACCAGTACTAGCAAATGGAAAATCAGGATTCACTCGCTGCTCAGGTAAAGAACCCATCATAGGGGCTAACGTTTTTCCGCTAGCCTTCTTACAAATTATGCACTGTCGCGCATTGGTTCGCGCTAGATCCCTGCCAGCAATAGGCCAAATAACTTCACGAACAGATGCAAGAAGTAGCTGTGGACCAGCATGGAGAAGACGTACGTGTTCATGCTGAAAGAATAATTTTAAAAGTCTGTGCTTAGCATGCAATAACATAGGATGACGCTTTTCAAATGAGTAACTAGAATACTTGAGGCGCCCTCCAACCCTCATAGTATTGTTTTCGTCTAGAAAGGGACTCAAAGCTAATAATGGATTTTTAGGACTTAAAGCCCTTTGAGCTCGAAGCGTCTTCAACTCTCCTGAGCAAGATGTACTAACCCTTCGACTGAAGCCTTAAGTTCCTCAGGTTGTAAGACACCGGTTTTCTTATTGTTAGGGTTTCTGCAGTTGTGCACGAAACGAAGTAGATAGGCAAATATGCGCCGTATTTTAGAAAACGTAGAATATTTATCGAACTTGATTAATTTATTAGACTCATTGGTTGTACATACATTTAATTTTATTTCCGGTAATTCATTATTGTCTTTAATTATTTTATTATTTTCTGGCCAAAACTTATCCGAATTCCGGCCCGTTCCACCATAACCCAAGGTTATCTGTCATATTTGGGTCCATACCCCGTGATGCCAAGTCTGCAGGGTTAAGCGTGGTTGGGGCGTGACGCCATTCTGAACCTTCGGTTAGCTCTAAAATACTGCAAACTCTGTTAACGACGAATGTTTTTAATTTGTCGTACCTAGCGTCTAGCCACGCTAACGCGATAGATGAGTCAGTCCAAAATACCTTAGTATTGATAACGCATCTCAGTGCGCGGCAAGCCGCCGTCGCGAGCTGAGCTCCCAGCAGGCACGCACACAACTCAAGCCTTGGGACCGTAGTAGGTTTAACCGTAGCTACGCGGGCCTTAGCACACAACAATCGCACTGTGACGTCACCCTGACTATTCATTGACTTTAAGTAAACACAGGCAGCGTACGCGGTTGTAGACGCATCGCAGAAACAATGCAGTTCTATCGAAACTGGATTGTTGCATAGCACATGACGGGGAATGCGTAACGTGCGAATGTTAGACATATTATTGACAAAAGATTGCCACGCTTGACGAATGTTATTGGGAACTGGCTCATCCCAATCGATTTTTTGTACCCATAATTTTTGAATTAATATTTTGGGCTGGATTGTAAATATACTTAGTAACCCAAGTGGGTCGAAAATTTTGCATGTATCAGATAATATGGTTCTTTTAGTAGGAATATCCGTTTTTGTCTCATAATTTGTGGGAAAATTAATGTAATCGTCGTTAGGGTTCCATCCCACTCCAAGAGTATGCGATGATGAGCTGATGATCAGATGGCGTTGATCATTTTGTGATTCTGCAATTAAGGCACGGGAATTGGACCGATATTTGCGTAAAGTTAAACAACCAGTCGACAAAGCATGTTCTACCGCATCCCTAATTTGAATTAATTCTGATTCACTATCACAACCTGTCAGCAAATCATCTACGAGAAAATCATTTTGTATTATGGCCCGTATTTTAGGGTCGTTGCCCTCCTCGCCCAACTGCCACAAACAGCGAGTGCTTAGGAAACTGGAACTAGTATATCCATATCGTCGGCTTAGAGTGTAAACCTGCCAAATCCATTTTTTATCATTTCTGACATATTAATACCGTTCGAAAGAGAAAGAGACGCCGCATCGTCCAAACAAATCGGCTACTTATATTTAAGACTGTAAGTGTCAAAAAAAGTGTGATGAGTAAAACTGCTAAATTGAGTCACTTCAAATATTCACAGCTAAATCCAGCACCACCACTATTTTGGATTGCAGTGATGCCGCCGTTTTGTTACTCCGCTACAAAATAGTATCGACGGTCCCTACGTACATAAAGACATGTCAAAAATTGTTTTTTTTTTAAATTGCTTATTGGCTTTAGATTTTCCATATGCACATACCTATATAAGATTTTTTTTAAAATATTATGTATTTAACTTAATTTACAAATCGTATATGAGAACATGTATTATAATAACAACAAATAAGTGTCGTAGATGCAGATATCTGTACGTGTCCTTTTTTACGGTGTTTTAAAATGGGCGTCAATCGGTGCAAACGCGGTCTTGTCTGATTTAACGTCATTTACGGGGAATTACCCAATAAAACGTGTCGATACTTGTCCGCGTAGTGAAATAATAGTTATGTTTTGATACGGTTTAGTTTTAGTGATGTGTTTTTAACCGACTTCAAAAAAAGGAGGAGGTTCTCAATTCGTCTGTATATATATTTTTTTTTTTTTTTTTTTTAGATATAAGTATTCAATCAATGATGATAAACTGAAGCATAAGTTACACATGGATTTCAAAAAACTTGCCAGGGAATTGAAAAACGTTGATAAAATTGAAGCTCAATCGAATTCTGATATTTGCACAACGATGTTTAACTTTCAAAAAATAAATAATACTCCATATGGCAAAATTAGTGTGCTGTATTACAAAAGGAAATTATCAGTATATTATTTGACAGTTTTCGATGCTGGGTTAAAGGAAGCTACGTGTTACATGTGGGATGAAACAATTGCTAAACGTGGCGCCAATGAAGTGGCTAGTTGTTTGTTTTCTTTCGTTAGTCAAAGATTTTAGATTCTGGTCAGACAACTGTGCCGGTCAGAATCGCAATTGCATTGTTTTTTTATGTACTTGTATGTAAGCAAAACATTTAAGGTAGATGTGTGCCATCGATTCGTGGAAAAAGGCCATACTCAAAACGAGGCATATACCGTTCATGCATTGATAATGCGAACAGCAAACAATAAACTTATTTACACACCAGATGAGTGGTACACACTGGTTCGCGGGGCAAAACAGAATAGTCCACCTTACAGGGTTGTAGAAGTGAATCAAGACTTAGTTTTGGATTTTAAAGCCTGGCTACATACTAAAAACTGGATAAAGGATACAAATTCAGAGAAAATTTCTTGAAATAAAATAAAAGAAGTAAAAGTGCAAGGAAATAATTTAGACATCATTGAATTTAAGTACGATATTTTTTTGAAGAAATTTATGACTAGAGGGAGGAAAAAGAAAGAACTCTTGTTCTTTCTTTTTCCAATAGTACAATAATCCTTTTCCGAACACTGAAGTTAAATATAGAGACTTGATTAGTTTATGCGATACAATGATTATCCCAAAAAAGTATCATGACATCTATAATAGCCTTAAACATAGTAAGGAAGAACAGGGTGATGACGAAGAAGATTATTAAATTTATCTATACTTACTTTTTCTATAAATTTTATTAATTTGTTATTTAACATAAGAAAACTTTAATAGTACCTAATAAGATGAATCAGTGTGAATAAAGCTGTTATGATTATTAAATATTACCAATTAAGTAGATAGGTGAGGCACGTACTTAAATAAAGCTATGATGATGATTAAATTACCAATTAGGTAGATAGATCTGATAATTGCATGTGCTGAGGCACATGCTTAAATAAAAATTGATAATTATTAATCTGAGACAACTGTGATTTTAATGTTTAGTTCTTATTTCAATGAGAAAACAAGTACCTATTGTTAAGATGCTAACGGCCGCACTCACAGACATCAATTAACTTTAATCGCAATTGTCATTTAGGTCTCCGAGTCTCTTATGATTATCTTTTAGTATTAATTACGAGATTATTGATATATCTACTTCCTATCCCCGTATTAAGTATTATTAGGCTTCTAAAGTCGAAATAATCCATTTACAAAATATGACTTAATCACAATTAACTATAATTGACGTTTGTAGGTGTGGCAGTAAGAAGACTTACTTAACAATAAATAATTTCAATTATTAACCTGGTTTAATTAATAAAACACAATCCCAATAATTTTTTTTAAGGACATGTCTTTGTTTACTTTATAAAAATATAGTCCTAACCTGAGTGGATGCAACCGCGTATAAAGCGATATGTCTTAATTGTTTTATTTTTTATATCCATGGGTGGCGATCTTAGGATGTATAACGTATCCATTTAAAAATATTAACATAATTCTATGTTTTCTTAAAACAATTTATTTAAATTCTATGTCAAACACTGTTTTCTTCTTTCCTGCGTATAAAAAGGTATCATAGACATGTCTGACATGCTTTTATTTTAATATCAGCGAAGAAACAGTTATCTAGCAGTTTTTCCAAGAAAATATAAAAACAGAAAATGTGTATAAATACCATTAAAAAGGTCCTAAGGCTAATAAAACATTATAGAAAAAAAATATTTATAATTGTGCATAGAATAATTTCTAGAGCGGTTTGAACATAAATTACGCGCTCCTGTAAACCTCGGTTTTGACATGTCTTTATGTACGTAGGGACCGTCGGTATATTTCGTGTTCTAATACTTGATGACAGATATTTCCAAAGGTAGATAGGTACCTATTATTTAAACTCAGTTTTATTTTAGATGAACTCATTTATTCATTTAGTAAAAATATGGTTTGAAACAATATTACTTATCTACCTATAAGTAAAAATAGGTCAGATCTGAAAGCTGCAAACGTGAGCATAACTTGAATCAGTAGCACATCACCCACGGAAGTATTGTTAATTCGTTTGAATTTTATCGAATAATCGATCATCGAAACTATCGAAAATACTATTAGGTAAATTATCCAAATATATCATTATTTCTTCTAAATTAATTCTGTGTCACTTTTAACTGTCGACTGCTTAGTAGGTAACGTATCCATTACTTATAATGTCATTGGTTTGAAATACATTACCTAAACTGCTCCTGTTGCACCGTTAGTAGTTTTTTTTTAGACTATTGAATAGAATAGAATGAATTTTATTTCACTCAGACAGAATACAGATTACACAAATAATTTAATTACAGTATTGAATGCACGTCGTCTGTGTGAAACAGGGCTCCCACTCAGCTTAATGCTGTGTTGAGGAATAAGCCACAACACAGCGCTGGTTTTCAGGGGCATGCCCTAGGTGACCCCACGAACGCAACCATATACCAATTAAAAATATTCAATACGCTAACTTAAAGCTAACAAGACAAAAGGATGGACAAATGGAAAAAAGTAACAACAATTAAGATCAATTAATTTAAAAACTTTCTAAATAATAAAAAAAATAATAAAATTAAATCACATTCACCTGAAACAGTTTTATTAAACAGTGTTATTGAACAGTTTTGAGACTTTGCTAGTATTTTGTATGTCTACTCTAAACATTTTCTTGGAGATTCACCCAACTATAAAAGTACATAACAACTTTAACGATTGTTAATTATAAAACATATTATTTTTATATAATAAGCAAAAGGTTACGTAAAGTTTTAATGTTTTGGACAATAAGTACCTATTTACTGTGCTCTCTGTTACAGATGTCGTTAATTACGTTTTGACGATATAATAAAATAACGGTCATCTGATCCCAAACTAGGTAGTGGTTGTACTAGGCAGATACTAATACTTATATAGGAACCTTTTTTGTAAATATATACTTAAATAGATAAATAACACCCAGATACCCACCCTTGGCGGGAATCGAATCCACGACGTATTGGGTAACAGCCGGCCAGGGTGACTAACCACAAGACCAACAGACCCATCAAACCGTTGTTCCTCAACAGTAAGTAACTAAGTACGCGTAAAAGTAATAATAAAGTAATCTTTATAAAACCAAAACTTACTTACTAATTTATTATGATTTTCCAAAATATTTTGTTTATATGTATGATTGTTTTATTTATGGGAGTCTAATTGAATGAAAACTTGACTTTATTTCTTGATTAAAATACTCATTTCCTATAGTAACGTAATTCTTTATTTAAACCAGAAAACCTGCTAAATTACATCGCAATGTACAATTTAAACATAATAAAACCTGCTATGTCGCAAAATCGCTTATAAACCAGTAAATACAAAAAAAATATTTATTAATTTATAGTTTATACTATAGAATATTACATAATAAATCACCCATAGTATGGGTTTGGTTCATACGCTACAAATATAAATTATAAGAAGTTTTTTGTTTGCCCTCTAAAATTATGTTGAAGTTAGTTAGCAGGTTTACACTCTAAGCCGACGATATGTGACTGTGTTCAGCCTCAATGTTTTTAGGGGATCAGTATCACTGTGACGCCATAAGATTAATTGCAACTTGCGATGGTCTTCATGCATTAATACCTGTCTGTACATTTTTTTCTACATCACCCGATAAGACGAAGGTGTACTGTCGAAATCTAAGAAGTATGTTTAACAGTGAGTCTTGTATATTTAGACCAGTTAACTGTAAATCATTGATGGAATATCCTGACGTAGTAGGTGCGCTTCCATTGAAGACTACACGTAGCGTTGTTGATTCACTGGTAGGTCGTAACACTGCATGATGCAGTATGATGTAAGACTGTTCAGGTATTAAAACACTGGATTCCGACAAGTGTCCTAGGTCAGAATACTCCTGAATAAAATTTGAATACAGATATTTCAATTCCGGATTTTTAATAAAACGTTTTTCTAACGCATAGAATTGCCTTTTAGCCATAATAAATGAATTTCCTAGACAGTTGGGTTCCGTATGAAGGGGTAATTTAACTATGAACCTGCCTTCGGCATTCCGAGTAGTGTTGGCCACAAAATGATTTTCACAAGCGATTTCTTCCTCGCTTTCGAGATTATTTGTCTGAGGAATTTGTTCTAACTCCCAGAACTTAGTTAGTCTTTTGTCTAAAGATTCGTTTGATAAACAGTTATTTGAAAAACAATCAACAGCAATATGATTACTATATCTTGAATTATTTTTTGTGTTTCTTACAAACAATGGACCTGCCAAAAGCCAACCTAATTTAGATTTCCGCATGATAGGTTGGTTGGGACCTAGATGTATTTGATCGGCCTCTATCAACGACCAAAATAAATCATTCCCGATGATCATTTTTACATCGGCTGATCTGAAGAAGGTAGGGTCCGCTAATTTTATATTAAGAGGTAAGTTAATTTGCGTAATATCAAATGTCTTCTTTGGTAAGTTGCCTGTTAACTTAGGCAATACTAAAACCTACCACTCACCTACCACTCACCTACCACTCACCTACCACTCACCTACCACTCACCTACCACTCACCTACCACTCACCTACCACTCACCTACCACTCACCTACCACTCACCTACCACTCACCTACAACTCGCCTACCACTCGCCTACCACTCACCTACCACTCACCCACTCACCTACCACTCACCCACTCACCTAGCGCTTTCATAACCTTAACAAATTTACGCCTATCGTTTAACACCTATCACTTAACGCGTTAAGCGATAACGTGTTAAGGTGACTCATTTAACGCTTAACGCGTTATGTGATAACATTTTTGGAAGTCGCATAAGAAGTTTCACTTCAAAAAGTCACTTCAAGCCAGTGAGAATAAGTCTCTTAGACAAGATTTAAAGACATGCGAGTCACGTATCAGACAACTTGAAGCCGATAACATACGACAGCAACAATGGTCTCGCCTAAACAACATCGAGATTACTGGAATTCCGGAATCGAACAATATTACGGACCTTGAGGTGGTGACGAAAGTGGCTGATTATGTTGGAGTCCCAGTAGAAAGCGACCAGATCGAGTTTGCTCATCGTGTACAGCCTTACCGTTCGACTGGTGCTGGACGTCCGCGTGTCATTGTTGCCCGTCTCAGGCAACGGGCCACGAAGGACGCAGTGATGGCGGCTGCACGCAAGAGACGTAACATTACCGTGAAGGACATAGGCATAGGAAGCGGAGACGAGAAAATATATATTAACGAACATCTCACTAGGGAAAACAAAAATTTACTTCGTGAATGTAAGAAGAAGGCCAAGGAAGTTGGTTTCACTTATGTTTGGACAAAAAACTGTCGAATTTATGTCAGAAGAAACGAAGCCTCACCACCAGTGGCGTGCACTGGGTTATATGACAGGGTAGGCAAAACTAAATTGACTTTAATTTAATGATGTGAACACAAAAGAAACATACCTACTTAATTGTTTGTTGAGTAACTAATACCTACTGTTTTTTTTAAATACATATTCTATTTCACTTCCACTACTAATGAGTACGTAGGAAGTACCAGACATACATACACACTCTAAAAACATAACCCTTCTATTCTTGTAGTAGAGTAAAAAATCTTACCAATATGAGAGAGACTGCGAGTTACACACATGTACACACACACCTTAAAGAAAGAAACCAATAGAGAGCTGGCACTTTCTTTCTCATTCGCGCAAGAAAAGGATGCATTTATATATATTATATGTGATAGAAAGAAACAGAGCATATGATTTTTTGTCCCTCAGCGTGTGTTCAAAATATGGCGCACCTACGGTGCGTTTTCTTCGAGTACTCATGAAATTTTCTAGTTCACGACCTAGCTTTGGAGTTTTAAATTGAATTGCATTATGAAATATCGTTTATACTACATAATAGGGTGATTTTGGATTAATATCCATAACGTGTGTTAAGTGTACGAATGATTATTTTCCGTTATTTTCTGTCCTTATCGGCGGCACGCTAGCTAGATGTCTTGTTATATTCTGTCTACGACACACACTAAGATGATTGTAAATATGCCACCTCAAATATCCAAAAATTAACTGATTTTATAGACAAATTAATTTAAGGATACACGAAGTGGCCTTGATAAAGACCCGATTGCTTATTGGTACGCGTACAAACAAAAAAGTGACTGCAATCAGTTGCAAAATGAATAGATATTTACGAGTAGGTATTCTTATTTATATTCTTTATTATTAAATTTTCGCGTGACTTTACCTTTGACCTGAATTAATTCCAAATTCGGCATACAACGGCCATCTTCAATTATTTTTCTTTTAATTTCGTAAGAAAGGGACGAAAATGCGTGATTTTTTAATTTTTCTATACACACTTGGCCAGAACATCGAACACACGTTACCACTTCCATTTACTATAAGTTTTTTTAATTTGGAAACACTAATAAAATAATAATACACGGAGTAGTCACTTTTTCGAACATACTGCACCGAAAACAATCGTATAAATGAAAATAAAAACCAACAAAAAATGGATGTCATTATAAAATATTGAAGTTTGAACAAACTAGGTATTTTATAATTTGTAGTATAACGTATTGCGTTCGTTCGACGCATCGGACTCCTTATTGGTTGACTCATCTAAAAGAGTATATTGGATCGACCAATCAGGGATCGACTGTCACCGAAAAGACAGTGCCTATCTTATGCCTATCTAAGAGTATCATGTTTGCATGTGTGCGTGACATTTATTCTGTTCGCATGGTCGGCGTGCCTACAGGTGTGAGTAACTTTTCGTTTGAATGTGTGCAAATAAAGATTTTGCCTTTTTGATCGGGCCTCGCGGCTCGAACGCGCGAACTTTAAATTTCCGCGTACTTAGGAATAGTTCATTGCACTTGCTGCGCGCTCGCCCGCTTTGACGCGGAGCGCTCAGCTGATTTATTTCATTCAAACATGTCGCGCGAATTTGTTTATTTATAATAATGAAATAATTCAAAACAAAATGTTATTGTGGACTTAAATTATTTTTGTTATCATGTAATAGAGATATTTGAAATCACAGGGTAGGCAAACACTTTTTGCCTATATGGACTGCACGCCACTGCTCACCACCTATTGCTATCTTGGTATCTGCAGATCTTTCAAAATTAGCTTAAGGTTAGCTTTTAATGTGCATTTGTTTCTTTGTTTACTGGTTGTGTTTAGCGTTTTATTTATAGTTCCTCTCTTTAAACCATTGATTATAGATTCTGAGCATCTTTACTATATTTACTGTTTACATATAGAAAATGTTGTACACATATTAAAGTCACAGGAAAATACTTTTATATTAGTTTTAAAAATGGTGTTGACTTATTTTAATATTCAATACATTATTATATCATGCTATATTATACATTTTATATATTCGTATCGTTGTTTACTTATTTATTATATTTTATTAAAGAATTCCGAAAAAGTATACAGACAAAATACCCGACTGATCGTTGAATCATTGTAAGTATGTACTTACCTATTATAGAACCTACCCTCAGTGACAATTAAACAATTGACAAAAATAAAATATTCTGACTTATTTGATTAGATACAAGGCACCAGATTGATCGCCATTTCTTAAATGTTGGCTTTCGAACCTTGGTTTCATTAATCAACCATTTAAGAAATCATTTTAGTTATTTAATATCACAGATATGACTATTAAGGTTAAATCAAATAATAAAAGCACTTAAACTCTCACAAATATATTGTTCATTCATAACTTTATCTAAGTTACAAACATTATGTTTAGACAATCATAGAATAACTGCCAAATCAATCAACATAAGCAATCAACAACAAAATAATTAAAAGTTACGGACACTGTTTAGATGATTCCTCCTCGACGGCGTAGACCGGACTGACTTGGACTTTTGAGAGGGCGCCTACAATGTCACCTGTCCACCTATTGGGAGGCCTACCTACGCTGCGTCTTCCGGCCCGTGGGCGCCACTCGAGAACCTCTCTTCCCCAGCGGTTATTGGTTCTTCGAGTGATGTGGCCTGCCCATTGCCACTTCAACTTGCAGATTCTAAGAGCTATGTCGGTGACCTTAGTTCTTCGGTGAATCTCCACATTTCGGATTCTGTCGCGCAAAGAAACTCCGAGCATAGCTCTCTCCATAGCTCGTTGTGTGAGTCTGAGCTTATCTAGTAGTAATATGTCCCACACTTAATAAAAAAGAAAAAAATGTGCGTGCGTGGAGTCCCTCCGCGCGGAAGAAGTGAAACTTCAGTCTCGCTCAGTCGATCGGTCGGTCGGTCCCTCACATACTCACTCACTCAATCACACACACACACACACACACACACACACACACACACACACACACACACACACACACACACACACACACACACACACACATACACACACACACATACACACACTCAACTGAACTGAACTGAACCGAACCGAACCGAACCGAACCGAACCGAACCGAACCCAACCGAACCCAGCCGAACCCAACCGAACCCAACTCACCTACCACTAACCTACCACTCACCTACCACTCACCTACCACTCACCTAACACTCACCTACCTCTCACCTACCACTCACCTACCACTCACCTACCACTCACCTACCACTCACCTACCACTCACCTACCACTCACCTACCACTCACCTACCACTCACCTACCACTCACCTACCACTCACCTACCACTCACCTACCACTCACCTACCACTCACCTACCACTCACCTACCACTCACCTACCACTCACCCACTCACCTACCACTCACCCACTCACCTACCACTCACCCACTCACCCACTCACCCACTCACCCACTCACCCACTCACCCACTCACCTACCACTCTCCCACTCACCTACCACTCACCCACTCACCTACCACTCACCCACTCACCTACCACTCACCCACTCACCTACCACTCACCCACTCACCTACCACTCACCCACTCACCCACTCACTCAGTAACGGCGTCACATGAGCGCTTTCATAACCTTAACAAATTTACGCCTATCGTTTAACACCTATCACTTAACGCGTTAAGCGATAACGCGTTAAGGTGACTCATTTAACGCTTAACGCGTTATGTGATAACATTTTTGGAAGTCGCATAAGAAGTTTCACTTCAATAATAATAATGTCCATCTGGCCAATAGGACCACAGCGGTCAGTCTTTCACGAGATCAGCCATCCACGCGGGTTATAATTATAGTGCACAAGTGCTTGCGTAGACACAAGTGCACTCCCTATTCCTTTACTCTCACAATCCCATGGGACGGATGACCGACACGACCGACTTTTTACATGCCAATCCGACGCATGGATTATCTTACTTTTCAGACAAACAGGTGATCAGCCTGAATTTTCCTAGCCAGTAAGGAACAACTCCACAAAGATATTGCTCCCCGCGGGATTAGAACCACCGATATCCGGTTTGCAAACCAAGCGGTTTTCTCGATGCGCCACAGAGGCTACAAACCCCACTTAAAGATAACTCAAATATATTAATATCTATTATTTTTTATTATTTTACTAAGCTCCGGGGAAGCGTTATGGGAGATTAGATTTTTTTATGAAGTAAGTAGCCAAGGGAACCCCATTACGCAAATTGGAGCACACACTTAAGGGGCACCCCGCTTACTGCGGAGGTGCATAATGAGATTCGTACCGGATCCCTGAGGACAAGACATTATTAATTGGATCGTACACGATTGTGAATCTTGCTACATACATACCGTTCCGTTCTATTGTCTTGATTTGTTTTTTTGTTGTTACTTAGTTAGTGGTCTGTTGACCACTAACTAAATGCCTACCACATGCAGCCGGTTGTGAAGTATGACGTAGTTTTAACACCAAAACGTCATTCTCTGCACAAAAATGTGAAATATTAGGTACGTACTTATCTGCCAAGATTTACACATTGTAAAAGCCTGGTGTCGGAGTGGTTAAAGCTGATTTTTTGGGAATGTTTGACGCTGTTGGCCGCAGATGGCCATTACAGCTTCACCGGACAATAAGAGGCGAGCGCTTGTAGCACTCTAGCGTTAACGGCATGAAGGAGCGACGAGCTCAAGGGCACCTCAGGGAGACACGACCTCGGCTTGGCTTGTCGCTTAAGAGAGGGCTGATTCTACCACCGGTTCACAACGCGCCCTCTCTGAAAAGAACCGGCAAGAAACTCAGTGAGGTCATGCACGTCGTTGAGGTCGCATACGTACGACCCTTATGCTCTAAGCCCTTCGGCCTCACCGGCGAGACTGGTGTCTGATAAGTTCAAGGTCTGACGACAACAACCGTAGTGCATCAGCTAGAATTATGTGCAACTTCAGTATTGTGGCGGGCCACCCTGTCCTGTCAATATTAGTTTGTACACTGTGATATGGTTGAGGAGAGTGATGGCTGCTGCTCGAGTCAACACGTGCGCGGATGCTGCTTGGGGAACTGGTCCGACTACTATCCCTTTGGCCTTTCAGTTTGTTGTATTTTCGTCGTATTTTTTTAGTCTTTCTCTCTCTTATTTTTGAACGGTAGGACACACTGTCGCTGATGCTGAATTGTAAAAAGACAAACAATGTTTTTAAAAAACTATTTTAAAAAAAATAAAAACCGACTTCAAAGTAAATTATCTAAAAAGCATAAAATAACGAAAATATTATTGAAGTTGGTGTTAGCGTACCTGTTGTGTATATTCTGCACCAACTTCAATAATATTTTCGTTATTTTATGCTTTTTAGATAATTTACTTTGAAGTCGGTTTTTTTTTTTTTTAAATAGTTTATTTAACACTTTTTAGTGACTTATTTTACCAAGATAGGTATCAGCACTATCACGCAACTCGAACGTCTACATTACAGTAACTTACTGAAAACATAAAAAGTTTATATCTCTTAAACTACTGGACCGATTTTGATGAAATTTGTACTCTACCCTAAGTTGAAAGATACTCTAACAATAAATTTTTGAAATCGGACTTGTAGTTTCTGAGAAATCCGCGGACAAACCTACATACATACATACATACATACACTCATGAAATTTGGTAAATTCGTTTAGAAGCCCACATAGACTAACATATATGAAAATTACGCATTTTTATTAATATTACATACATACGCGTCGAATACAGAACCTCCTTTTTTGAAGTCGGTTAAAAAAAAACAATAAATGACAAGTCCACTGAGTTTCTTGCTGGATCTTCTCAGTTGCCCGCGTTGTGATCCAGTGATAGGTATTTAAAAAAATGAAAAGTGCTAAATCAAAACTAATGTATTGAGCCATACGTTTACTTGCAAGTTGCAATAACTAAACAAATAGGTATACTTCAACGACGTAGCCTCGAAGTCATCATCGAATAATTGGCAACATAATCTAAGTATGCCATGCAGTTATATTATCTCTCATAACATTACAACTGTTTGTTCAAAAGTTTAATAACGTTTCCAGTAATGCAAAAAGTTTGCAGCCCAGCCCAGCAAACAATGTAACAGGCCTTCATGCGTTTTAAAATATTCAAAGCACATGTATGTAATATTAATAAATCGCGTAATATCCTTATACTTATGTTAGCCTATGTGGGCTTCTAAATAAATTTACCAAATTTTACGAGTGTATGTCTATGTATGTGAGTATGTATGTAGGTTTGTCCACGGATTTCTCAACTACATATCCGATTTTCAAATATTCTCTTTGCAATAGTTAGCGTATTGTTACAGCTCTGGACTATCGTCGAAATATCGAGACGTCTTTTGTTTCTTAAAATTCCCACGTTTTTAGTTTTAAGACAATAGCCTTTTGTTTCATGTTTACTATCAGTTCCGTGAATGCCGGTATTGTTTCTATTACTCTTTATTGTTTAATTGTTAATTTTATTAGGGTATTTACACTTTAAGCCTATTGTTGAAATGTTGTTATTGGTTCCACGAACGCTATTATCACCCCAAGTTTTATAACTTTGTTTACAAATTGCGAACCTTCCAGAAAGGCATAGTCCCGTATAAAAGACGCTGTCAAGCCGACCAGAGTTAGTGTGTTCTACGCTGCGATCCCGGAAGAATCTCAACGCGATACAGTGTGCGATACGCTGCGATACCGAGTGATATATCTGCGATTCAGTGAAGCGATAAGGTGAACGACTAAAGCTTGTGATAACGGACTCCGAGTGATATACCTGCGATCTGGACTGTAATATTGCTGTACTCATAAGTGTGTGTGGAAATAAATCATCTTCACCAAGCAAACGGCATTTTTAAGAACCCTGCGACGTAACAATTGGTGTCAGAAGCGGGATGCCTTTGTTGCCGCGTGTAGAAGACGACCGTACACCACGCACGAGGCGGCAAGTCGAGATGGACTGCACACGTCGACAAGCTGAGGAGGAGCGGACGGAAGCATCGACATCAACGAGTGTGCCTGCTACGCCTTCGATGGATTTGTCCGCCCTATTGGAAGTTATGCGACGAGAGTTCCAAGCTAGCCAAGAGGCAAGTCGACGAGAGTTGCGGGAAGCTATGCAGGCCAACCAGGAAGCCAATCGACAAGAGTTGCGGGAAGCTCTACAGGCCAACCAGGAAGCTCTGCAGGCCAACCAGGAAGCAAGTCGACAAGAGTTGCGGGAAGCTCTGCAGGCCAACCAGGAAGCTCTGCAGGCCAACCAGGAAGCTAGTCGACAAGAATTTCAAGCCCTCAAGATCAACCAGGAATCTCTCCAAGTGACTCTTCAAGCCAACCAAGAGGCCCTGATTGGCAAATTCGAAGAATTTGGACACAGAGTAAGTGTCGTAGAAAAAGACATCAAGAAAGTCAGTGCACAAGCGACGGAGCTACAGGAGAGAGTGGACGCGCACGACATGAGTCTACAGTCTATCAAGAAGGACGTTATAAAGCTGCAGGCTCGAGAACCAGCCGTAGTGAGCTCGTCGTCAAGACTTGATTTGCCTCATTTCGATGGAGCTTCTTCGTGGACTGCGTTCAGGCATCAGTTTGAAACATTGATGGAGGCAAACGCCTGGAGTGACAAGTATGCACTGACTGCATTGACTCTCGCCCTCCGAGGAGATGCACTGGTTGTATTAGAGAATCTGCCAGTCGAAGGAAGAACTGTCGAGAATCTGATCGAAGCCCTTGAAACCCGGTACGGTGAGAAACACCTGGAGCATGTGTGCCGGGCGCAGCTGCGAAAAGGACTCAGAAGCCTGGCGAGAACCTCCAGCAATGGGCTAGTGAGATTGAACGTCTAGTACGCCGTGCATACTCATCAACACCGGAGACAATACCAGTGACACTATTGCAAGCCTTCGTGGATGGAATACGGGATGCCGAAGTCAGAGCCACTGTACGACTGGCACATCATACTTCTCTGAAGACTGCGCTTTCACACGCACTGGAAGTGGAAGCTGTAAGGCAAGAGGCAAGGGCACAGAAGATGAAGGAAGCGGTGGCAGTTAATCGACCGATTATCTCGAGAAGCCCACAATTTGGACCGATGTGCTACAGCTGCGGTGAAAGAGGGCACATCAGGCTCGATTGTCCTGAACAAAAGGAAAGTGCCTCCAAGCCATCGGTTCACGAAGAAACCCCAACAATTACGATCACTCAGGTGTGCAACGGAAATAGCCTGATCGTCGAGGGAACTATGGACAACAAGCCGTGCAGTTTCACTGTAGATACCGGAGCATCACGTACAGTAGTGAGACCAGAGCTAATGAAGAGAACAATCCTGTGGAGCAAGCAGATGCCAGCACTTCGCCTTCAAACAGCAACTGGCCACTTGGCCAGTCAGTCTCCGTCCTCGGCGACACCGACGTGGAGCTTAGTATCGGTGATAAAGTTTATCGTCAGTCGGTACTCATTGCCAACATCACCGATGACTGCATATTGGGGTTGGACTTCCTGAAACATCACCGCTGTATCTTGGACATTGCAAGAGGAGTGCTAAAATTTTCGGACCAAGAAGTATGTCTACAGGGATCACGACCTTGCAATCTATACTGCTTGAAGGACACAGAATTGGCTCCGAGATCAGAAACCATTGTACGAGTGAAGTTCCCTCTGAATATTAAGCACGGACGCTGTGTTATTGCTGAAGATGATGGTCATCACCCAAATTGGATAACCGCAAGAACATTACTTGTGACAAAAAGTGTAACGCAAATAAGAGTTCTGAACCTCAGTAACAACGAGATTCACCTGAATAAAAACAGTGTTATTGGAAAGTGTCAAGAAGTCAAGTCTCTTCAACGACTTAGCGATTCTAACAGTACAACGCATACCTCCAAAGAACATGTTGAAGATCTTATGGAATCTTGCAAAGGAACATTAACAACATCGGAGTATTCTCAAGCAAAAGATCTTCTTCTACGGTATAAGGACATATTTGCATCAGGAAACGACTGTGGAAGGACTGGACTGGTGAAACACAGGATCGACACAGGAGATGCCAGACCAATAAAACAGAGACCTCGTCGTGTACCATGGGCCAAGGAAGCTGAAGTTACAGAACTGGTGAACGAAATGGCCAAGAATAAGATCATCGAGCCGTCGACGAGCCCTTGGTCATCACCAGTAGTCTTAGTGAAGAAGAAAGTTGGCAGCACCAGGTTCTGCGTGGACTATCGGATGCTGAATAATGTCACCAAGAAGGACAGTTATCCTCTGCCACGGATAGATGACACACTGGACATGCTCAGTGGCATGAACTGGTTTTCAACGGTGGATTTGAAGAGTGGCTATTGGCAAGTGGAGATAAGCCCTGAAGACAAAGAGAAAACTGCGTTCTGCACGGGAATAGGAAACGGTCTCTGGCAATTTAATGTCATGCCATTTGGACTATGTAATGCTCCAGCGACGTTTGAGCGCCTCATGGAAAGAGTCATGGTTGGTCTGCTTGGAGACGTATGTCTAGTGTACCTCGACGATGTCATCATAATGGGGCGTAACTTTAAGGAGCATTTGAGAAATCTGGAGAAAGTCTTCACCCGGATCAGAGACGCCAATTTGAAGCTAAGCCCGAAGAAATGTAAAATTATTTAAGAAGGAAGTTAAATACCTGGGTCATGTGATATCTACGGAAGGCGTACAAACTGACGCCGATAAAGTGAAAGCTGTACGAGAATGGCCAATTCCGAAGAATAAAACAGAAGTGAGAGCTTTTCTCGGCTTATGCACATACTACAGGCGATTTGTCAAGAACTTTGCGGACATAGCCAAGCCGCTGCATCGCCTAACGGAAGAAAAACGTGCCTTCATCTGGGATTCAGACAGTGATGAAGCCTTCAACACACTGAAGCAATGTTTGTGTGAATCGCCCATCTTGGGCTATCCAAGCAGAGAGGGACGATTTGTTGTGGACACTGACGCAAGCAACACGGGAATTGGAGGTGTCCTGTCACAGATACAAGGTGACCGCCAGGTTGTGATAGCTTATTTCAGCAAGGCACTTTCGAAGCAGGAAAGAAATTATTGTGTGACTCGCCGAGAGTACTTGATCGGGAGGCAGTTCACGTTACGGACAGATCATGCCGCATTAAAATGGCTGCTACAATTTAAGAATCCTGACGGACAAGTGGCACGATGGTTGGAGCAGCTGCAAGAATTCCATTTTGAGATCGAACACCGAAGTGGAAAAGGACATAATAATGCGGATGCACTATCAAGGCGGCCTTGCCCAGAAGAATGCCAACACTGCAAGAAACAGGAGACGCGTGAAGCTCTGAGAACCATTAAGATCGATGGTACCGATGATGAGTGGACGAATGACAACATGAAGAGAGCTCAAGAAGAAGATAAAGATCTACGGCCTATCATAGACTGGTTGAAGATTGGGAACAAGCCACAATGGAGTGACATATCGGCATACAGCCCAATATGTAAGGGTTACTGGGCTCAGTGGAGTAGCCTGACGCTTAATAACGGGCTCTTATGCAGGAAGTGGGAGTCAGAAGATGGCAAAGAAGTCACTCTACATATTGTTGTTCCGCGAAGCAAGGTTGCACCTCTTCTGAAACACACGCACGATGGAGTATCTGGTGGACACCTTGGAATGAAGAAAACTCTTGTGAAAGTACGGCAAAGGTTCTACTGGTTACGATGTCGGGAGGACGTGGAAGACTGGTGCCGGAAGTGCACTGCGTGTGCATCTGTGAAAGGACCTCAGACAAGAAGCAAAGGAAAACTTAAGCTATACAACGTCGGAGCACCTTGGGAGCGCATAGCTATAGATGTTGCTGGACCATTCCCAGAAACCGACATTGGGAACAAATACATAATCGTTGTTCAGGACTACTTCAGTAAATGGCCGGAAGTCTTCGCTACGCCGAATCAAGAAGCTAAAACCGTAGCAGAGAAGCTGGTTCAAGAAGTTGTCTGCCGATTCGGAGTACCGCTGGAAATCCACTCTGACCAAGGACGAAATTTCGAATCTGCCTTATTTCAAGAACTTTGCAAGCTGCTTGGCATGAACAAGACAAGAACGACTCCAGCACACCCCCAGTCAGATGGCATGGTTGAGCGGTTCAATCAAACGTTGGAAAATCACTTGGCGAAGGTAGTCGACGAACACCAAAGGGACTGGGACAGATATATACCACTTTTCCTTATGTCATACCGCTCAGCCATACACAATAGTACAGGCATGTCACCAGCCAGAGTAAACTTTGGAAGAGAAATGAGGCTTCCAATTGATGCTATTACGGGTACACCTTCTGAGGCTCCGAGACCAGTAGTGGATTACGTGTGTGCCCTACAAAACCAACTGGATGACGTGCACACATTGGTACGCGAGAACAGCCTAAGGACCAGCGACAAGATGAAGACTCGCTATGACCGTCGTGCAAACACCAGTGGTTTCGACGAGGGCACATTGGTGTGGCTGCATAATCCACTACGGAAGAAAGGGAAATCTCCGAAGCTACAGGCCCGTTGGGAAGGACCTTACAAGGTGATTACGAGGATAAATGATATCACCTATCGCATCAAACAAGGGACGAGAGGAAAACCAAAGATAGTCCATGTGGACCGGTTGGCTCGCTATCACGGCAACATGTCTAAGAGGGGGACAGTGTTACAGCTCTGGACTAGCGTCGAAATATCGAGACGTCTTTTGTTTCTTAAAATTCCCACGTTTTTAGTTTTAAGACAATAGCCTTTTGTTTCATGTTTACTATCAGTTCCGTGAACGCCGGTATTGTTTCTATTACTCTTTATTGTTTAATTGTTAATTTTATTAGGGTATTTACACTTTAAGCCTATTGTTGAAATGTTGTTATTGGTTCCACGAACGCTATTATCACCCCAAGTTTTATAACTTTGTTTACAAATTGCGAACCTTCCAGAAAGGCATAGTCCCGTATAAAAGACGCTGTCAAGCCGACCAGAGTTAGTGTGTTCTACGCTGCGATCCCGGAAGAATCTCAACGCGATACAGTGTGCGATACGCTGCGATACCGAGTGATATATCTGCGATTCAGTGAAGCGATAAGGTGAACGACTAAAGCTTGTGATAACGGACTCCGAGTGATATACCTGCGATCTGGACTGTAATATTGCTGTACTCATAAGTGTGTGTGGAAATAAATCATCTTCACCAAGCAAACGGCATTTTTAAGAACCCTGCGACGTAACAGTATGTTTCAACTTAGGGAAGAGCATAAGTTTCATTAAAATCGGTGTTAGTTAACATGATGTGCTAGCACCGACTTCAATATATTTTCGTTATTTTATGCTTTTTAGATAATTTTCATTGAAGTCGGTTTTGTTTTTTTTAGATAGTTTATTATTTATTTATCTAATAGGGAGTGGTGGCAGCCGTGGAAGAAAGAGTTGTTGCTATGTTAATTAATAAGCTAGTGCAGTTTATTTTATGATTGCATCACCGCTTACCTCCAGACGGCATCGAGATCAGCCAGTCAGTCAAAATATCTTTATTATGTACTAGCTGACCCGCGCAGCTCCACCCGCGCTTTAATTACATTTTGCTCCCCTTTCTCCCTACTCCCTTGATTTATCTCTCTCCATGTCTCTCTCTCTTATAAGAAAATTCTAATTCTATGCTCTTTCTCTCCCCTCCCGCTTCGGTCCCCGTCACACTTCCCCTCTTCCTCTCCCCGTTGTCCTCTCTGAACCCTCTCCGTCCTCTCTCTTCTCCCAACTTACTCCCTCTCACCCCCCCCCCCCCCCCCCCTTGCTCCACTTAACTCCTCCGTTTCCCTTTCTTGCACCCTCCTCTCGTTCTATATATCCTCGTCAATCATGGTATCAGCGGCATAAAATATAATTTATAACCTATTCTCAGAACTACCCGCAAAATTTCATACATATCGGTTCACCCATCTATTTAAAGACCTTGCCTTATGTTGCTTAACCTTAATCTAGCGGCATGAAATATACTTTACGACCTATTCTCAGACCTACCCGAAATGCACACAAAATTTCATACAAATCAGTTCACCCGTCAATTTAATGACCTGGCCTTATGTTGCTTAACCTTAACCTAGCGGTATGAAATATACTTTACTAGCTGACCCGCGCAGCTCCGCCCGCGCTTTTATTATTTTGCTACCCTTTTCTCCTTCCCTTGATTTATTTCTCTCTCCACCTCTCTTTAAAAAAGTCTAATTCTATGCTCTCTCTCTCTCTCTCTCTCTCTCTCTCCTGTCTTTCCCCCTCCCCCGCTTTGGTACCCGTCACACTCCCCCTCTTCCTCTCCCCGTTGTCCCCTCTCTGAACCTCTCTCTTCTCCCACCTTGCTCCGAATCACTCCCCCTTTGATCCTCCTTAATCCCCCTATCCCTCACCCCGTCACCCCCTCGTCCCCCTCTCTCTCCTCTCTTACACCCTCCTCTCGTTCTTTACTTATAACCTCGTCAATCATGGTATCTGGGATTCTTACCCACTTAAACCCTGCGGCTGTCGCATCGGCACATAAGAAGAGGGACTTGGGCCCTCCAGCGGGATCTGCACCAAATACCCCTCAGTGCGCATTATAGCCCCCGGAAACCTGGCATCGTTATCACGGGGATGGGGCTCGAAACCCCGTCACCGTCCTCCTTGGAGTCGCCACCGTCACCCATCTAACCCATCTATGTAATGACCTTGCCGCTTAACCTAGCGGCATGAAATATACTTTACAACCTATTCTTAGATTCCACCCGATATGCACACAAAATTTCATACAAATCAGTTCACGCATCTATTTAATGACCTTGCCTTATGTTGCTTAACCTTAACCTAGCAGTATGAACAACGTTCACAGCTTTTTTGTCATTAGTGTAAATATTATTGAATTTTACGCTACATCGAAGAGGGGACAAATTCATACTAACAACAATTTATTAATAGTAAGTAAGTCTCATAAAAAGTAAAGGATAAAAAATGGTTATTGTGGGTTACCCTTGAGATAAACATATACCATCGCGGAATTTTTTGTAGACCTTGTTAAAGTTTACAATCTAGTTACGTCACCCGACTCTACCAATGATCCCACAATAATCAGTCGTCAGCCAGTTTTCTAACATAAAGAATCTGTCATCAACCCCTCAATTAAATAATGTCACGGTCTCACGGATATTTCCTATTAGTAATTATTTATGTTTAATATAGACTTCATCGCCTTCAGTTAGCACATCCGCCCTGCGTGGCCAAACGTTTATATAATAGAGCACCAAACAATAACAGTTAATCTTCAGCGGTTCGCGATAGAGCTCACTTGTATTAGTTGTTAAATAAGTTAAGAATATTTTATTCACAATTAAATATTAATTTTATACATTAAAGATATATTTTTTAAATTCAACTACTTGCCTGCGACTTGACTGGCGCAGCCGGTAGGATCGCCGCGTCGTTTTAGTGCTTAAAATTAGCATAGCGACGAGCTTTTTCTTAAGCTAAAACGGTGATCCGCGAACCAAACAAATTTGTCAAGCATCGAAGAGCCGCAACCACGCCAAGCTGAGATTCAACCATCCGAGGGCCATGGGCAGTCTGTGAGTAGACCCAAATCGCTATTCCTTTCTATCCATACCTTTTCGTGTTATATAATTGCATATAAGTGTTTTGAAATTAGGAGTGTTTTTCCAAACATCGAAAACTATTCATTAATTTCACAAACATAGTCAGGTTAGTAGTTAAGTCAAAATTTACATAGTTAATTTAAAATAAAACCGTATACAATCACAAATTTAATTAAAAATATATAAAATAAAAATGCTTAAAATTACACAAATACCGCGTGAAGTGACTGGAGTCATCCCCAAATTCGACGGTGACGAAAAGTTACTCAATTTATTTATTAGAAAATGCGAATATGTCATTAAAATTTGTAGAACAGAAGGAAATCCTGAACAGGATCTCTATGTGTTTCACATAATTACGTCAAGACTGATAGGTAGAGCAGCCGCGCTAATAAGTGAACGCCAAGATTTAGATACTTGGTCGGAGTTAAAAAGAGCATTAGAACAGCACTTCGGTGATCCGCGTTCTGAAGAATGCATTGCAATTGAACTAGAAACATTAAAAATTAACAGTGGCGAATCTTATCTAGATTTTTGCAACAGAATACAGCACGTTAAAAGCACATTGATTGCAAAAGTAAATTTGAATCCTGACCTAAATTTACGACAGAGTAAAATTACTATTTATGATAATATGTCAATGAATGTATTTTTGTATAATTTACCGGAAGACTTACTTAGAATAGTCAGACTGAAAGGGTGTAATTCGTTGGAATCCGCGTTAACTATAGTGCTAGAAGAAGTCAACTTCTTATACCAGTATAACTCGCGTAATAAAATGAATAAATCACAGAATATAATACATAATAAACCGCAACATGTATTAAATAACCCATTTATCGAAAAATTTGGTATGAAACCATTTATTTCTCAAAACCAACAACAACCCCAACAATATAAATTCGGAATAAATAATAATAATTCACCTAATATTTCACGACCTACATTTAAATTTGGCATAAATCCGAGTAAAAATATTAAGTTACCGCATAATCCGCAACCACAGTTCGGATATAAACCACAACAATTCGGATATAAACCGCAATTACCACAACAACAATTTGGGTATAAACCTAACTTTAATCAACCGAAACCTCAATTTGGATATAAACCTAACTTTAATCAAACACCGCCTCAATTCGGTTATCGTCCTCAACAAAATATAATACCACAAAAATCAACGGACGTGAGCATGCGTACGGCACCACCGTTAAAGCCTCAAGGTTTTCGCATAAACGAACTTTACAACTTAAACGAGACTGAAAATGAACATTTCGACGACAACTGTGAAAATGACCAACAATTCGACGACTGTCAGAATTTCCCGGAAAATGATACCGACGAAACAAGTGAATGTTATGACGACTCGACTTACCAAGACATGAATTTACAATCCATTGAAAATTTTCACATAAATGCCTCAACCAGAAACCTGAAGTAATAAACATTAACTGTAATACTTTAAAATTACCATACGTTAAAATACCTGAAATGAATGCTAGGTTAATGATAGATACAGGAAGTTCCCGTTCTTTCATTAGTCCACGTAAAGTAAATGAATATTTTCAGAATTACAGATTATATGAACCTTTTGAAGTGATTAGTACTCACGCATCGAGTCAACACAATGAGGTTATAGTAATTCCCCTATTCCCGACCTTTAACACAGACGAGACACATAAGTTTTACATTTACGACGTCGACGGACGATACGACGGACTTATAGGTAGCGACCTTTTAAAACAATTAGACGCAAAAATAGACATGAAAGACCAAATACTTTATACGAAATTTACATCAATACCGATAATATATAACCCTAGTAATGAAATAAAACTATCCCCGAGATGTGAACAACGAGTTCAACTACCTACTAATTTACAAGACGGAACAGCTATTTTAACTTATAAATTATTTTGTGACGGAGTTAGAATGCCTTCTGCCTTAGTAAGATGTGAAAATGGTTACGCTACAACTGTAATACAGAATCTTAGAGACGAGGAAATGACTTTAACAATTACACGACCATTTTTAGTGACTAAACACGACTCAGAACAATGTGAACTCAACACGACAAGACTTAACGACATTAATAACGTAGAAATAGACCAGATTTTAACCGAAAACGTTAGCAGATTACGACTTGACCATATGAACGACGAAGAAAAGGATTCTATTAGAAAACTTTGCTTAGAATACAAAGACATTTTCTATTCGGAAAAATTACCTTTGACTTTCACGAACGATGTAAAGCATCACATAAGAACTCGCAACGAGGACCCAATTTTCATTAGACCGTACCGACAACCACAGATAATTAATGACGAAATTAACAACCAGGTTAATAAAATGTTGGAAAATGACATAGTAAAACCTTCACACTCTCCATGGAGTGCACCAGTACACTTAGTACCTAAGAAATCAGACGCAAACAACGAAAAGAAATACAGATTAGTTGTAGACTACCGACGACTAAATGAGATAACCATTGACGATAAATACCCATTACCTAATATTACGGACTTATTCGATAAACTAGGACGTAGTACTTACTTTTCGACCCTAGATTTAGCCAGTGGCTACCATCAGGTCGAAGTTTCGGAACAGGATCAGCAGAAAACGGCATTTAGTACGAACGCAGGACATTACGAATTCACTCGTATGCCGTTTGGATTAAAAACAGCACCTGCGACTTTTCAGAGGACAATGGACAATGTTCTCCGCGGTTTACAAGGAATTCATTGTCTAGTGTATCTGGACGATATAATTATTTATTCATCTAGCTTATCAGAACACCTAAATAAACTACGAATAGTGTTCGAAAGACTAAGACAAACCAATCTAAAAGTCCAACCGGATAAATCAGAGTTCTTACGAAAAGAAGTGTTATATCTTGGGCACACCATAACAGACAAAGGACTAAAACCCAATAATGATAAAATAAAAGCCGTGCTAAAATATCCCTTACCACGCACAACAACAGAAATTAAAAGCTTTTTAGGTCTCATAGGATATTACCGTAGATTTATAAAAGACTTTGCCAAAATAACACAACCAATGACAGTGCGATTAAAAAAGAAAAGTTCAATGCCCGTTAACGACGAAAAATATATCGCAGCTTTTCAAAAGTGTAAAGAATTATTAGTAAATGCCCCTATTTTGCAATATCCAGACCCAGATAAACCCTATATATTAACAACGGACGCCTCAGAATACGCTTTGGGAGCCGTCCTTTCACAAGGCGCGTTAGGAAATGATAGGCCCGTAGCTTACGCTAGCCGAACGTTAAACGACGCCGAAACCCGCTATAGCGTTACGGAAAAGGAACTACTTGCTATAGTGTGGGCTGTAAAGCATTTCAGACCATATCTATATGGTAAGAAATTTATTATAGTAACGGATCATAAGCCTCTTGCCTGGCTTAATTCCCTAAAAGAGACAAACAGTAGACTTACACGTTGGCGCTTGCGATTATCGGAATATACATTCGAAATAATTCATAAGAGTGGTAAACAAAACAGCAATGCAGACGCTTTATCACGCATTAAAGTGAATGCTTTAGGTAAAAATGATAATATTTCCACAAAAGCTAACATAGATAAACGCGAAGACAGAAATCGTTACATAAAACAATTAACAAAAGACTTAAAACAATTAGGTAAACAGCAAAAGAAAACATTAGGTAAGAAAATCGAAGCTATGTCTATTTCTGATACAGAGTCTGAAAAGGCAATACTTATTTCAGATTCAGATTCAGACAGAACAACAAGATGTAAATCCCCTTATTCGATACCATACCCTTCTAGCTCAACTTTAACAGCATCTGTAAAATCATCTATTGAGACGGCTCATTCCGCACAGGACACGGAATCAAAAGGAATACCTATTTTACAAGAAGCTATAGATACAAAGCCGAACCAAATATTAGTATATATATGGTCAATTGATAGATTAGCAGTTAAAGATTTATCTAGAGAAAAACAAAGAATACTTGAAGTACACCTACCCTTAAATAGAATCGATCTCGTAAAACAGTTTCTGAAAGAATATATTAAAAATAACGCTAAATATTTCATTTATTTTGAAGACGAACAGCATAGACAACAGTTTACAAAAATGGTTATATTTTTATTTAAAAAGGAATTAGTTCAATTTTTCGAATGCACGAAACGAGTAGTTTTCATAGAAAATGAATCGGAACAAAAGGAAATTGTAGAAAAATATCATACAGGTAAAACATGCCACCGTGGCATTAGGGAAACCCTAGCACATATTAAACGTACTTATTTCTGGCATAATATGGAGCAAACCATCTCAAGTTTTATTAATTCTTGCGAAATCTGTAAAAAAATGAAATATGACCGGAAACCATTAAAACCTAAACTTCAAATGACTCAGACTCAAACGAAACCGTTAGAAGAAATTTTCATTGACCTGTTTTCTATAGAAGGACATTATTATTTAACAGCCATAGACGCATTTAGTAAAATCGGACAAGCATTTGAGATAAGTAATCGATCCACCCCCGAGGTAGTGAGAGCCCTTATAAAATACTTTTCATTTTACGGCGTACCCCAAAAAATAAGTTCAGATCCTGGATCTGAGTTTAACAATGCCCTTTTAAAGGAACTATTAGACCTATACAAAATTGAACTTCATATTGGCACGCCCAATAACCCAAACTCTATGGGACTCATAGAAAGGTTTCACTCTACAATAATAGAGATCTACAGATTAGCAAAGTATGAACAAAAATATACCGATGCCGCCTCTATAATGTCATACTCTATTATGGCGTATAATAACTCAATCCATTCCACCACTGGTTTTACCCCGTTTGAAATCCTATTTGGACATACAGACGCGAAAAATCCATTTAACGTAAATTACGAAAAACAATACACTCAACAATTAATTAAAGAACATGCAAAAAGGACAAAGGTCCTATACAAACATATTGCGGAAAAGGCAATCAAACAAAAAGAGAAAATCTTAGAAAAACGTGGCGGAGAGGAAAAATTTCATATTAAGCCCGGTGATACAATTTTCGCCAAATATACAAATAAAAGGAGTAGTAAAGATAAGCCCCGCTACCAAAAAGCGTTAGTCACAGAACAAATACTTAGAAATGTAGTACCCATAAACGTGAAAAACCGAGATACCAAAGTACCTCTAAAAAACATTAAACGCCCTTCGCAGGCACCTCCACACCCTCCTGGCAGTAGCCATGGTGAGCCAACTGCAGGCCCTTCAACTGCAGCAGATCAATAAGAATCCCGGAGTACTACCGCTGAAAAACGGCGTAGCAGTCGTACGAAAGGACAAGTGGATAGTGGCTAAAGTACTAGATCTTCAAACAATACAAGAGGAGTTAAGGTTTAATACTAAATCACTAATAGAATTAAATATGTTAGTTAAATCTAATTTCGATAGTAATTTTACGTATAATTTTATAGATATAAGTCAACAAGTAGAGTTTATAAAAGAACTGACGCACAGAAAATTCCAACAAATAATACCCACAGTTAGAGTTAAACGAGGATTAATAAACCCAATTGGATCATTGATCAAACTTATTACTGGAAATCTCGATAACGAAGACGCCATTAAATATGATAAAATTATTAGTGAAGTAAAGTCCAATCAAAGTTACATCAACCATAAATTAACGGTTCTTACAGAAATTGTGCAAATCCTAACGAACTCTACAATTAGTATTAATAATAATCTTATCTTACTTAATAAGGAAATAGCAACTACAATTAGTAATTTTAGTAAAGCCTTAAAGAAAGAACATTTCGAAGTTCAAATTATAAGCACATATAATCTACTCATGCACTCTTTTCAAACTATATATATTAAGTTAAATGAAATAGAAACTAGCTTTGCTTTTAGTAGATTAGGAATTTTACACCAATCAATAATAGAATCTAACAAGTTATTATATTTACTATATAAAATAGATAAGACAGAAAAACTAGTATTTATTCCTAGCCTAGAAAATCTAATTAAGATAGAGCAA
Source organism: Furcula furcula (assembly GCA_911728495.1). Lineage (NCBI taxonomy): Eukaryota > Metazoa > Arthropoda > Insecta > Lepidoptera > Notodontidae > Furcula > Furcula furcula. The sequence goes on from OU452243.1 coordinate 6,360,454, forward strand.
ACTATAGAGTTAAAAGCTTATTTTAAGGAAAATCAGATTACTTATGTTCTGGAAATACCGCTTACTGAGAAAAACACTTATATGTATTATACATTACTTCCCTTACCTGTATTATCCCACAATTCCACTGTCGTCATTTTACCTAAATATCCCTACCTGCTAGCGAAAGGGTCGAAGATCAGGCTGCTCGCCAACCCATGTAAAGAAATAGACGAGTCCAGTTTCCTGTGCCTCAACGAGGAAACTCTTCAGTTTATTCAAGACCCCTGCATCACAGAACTGATGACGTACGCTGAAAACGTAACGTCGTGCATACAGATTCCAGTTATTTTGGAAAACGTTAAAGTCCAGCTTTTGAAGCCAAACCGCTGGATTCTTTACAGTAGAAATGAAGAATTACTTACCAGATCTTGTACTAACGAGGCGTTCCACGAGAAAATTCAAGGCACTTATATACTTACTCTCGACGATCCCTGCGAGGTGAAAATCCGAGATATAACTCTGAAAATGCATGAAATAAACACAGAAAATTTAACATATCCGAAACTGCCAATAATCAACTTACCTTTGGTACATTTACCCGTGGGAACAGAGGCTTCGAATCCAGTGAACATCGAAGGAATCGAGCTGAATGATCTGAAGTATTTATCTGCAACACTCAAGAAAAGTTACAGTGAGAATAGTGAGAGTGAAAAGACGATAATTGAAGTGTATAGAATAAGCATTTGGACAATTGTAATTTATTTATTAATGTTTGTAACACTATGTCTGCTAGTATATAAGAACCGTATTAAAATATATAAATTATGTACTCGAAGTTCTTCCCAGATAAATAACTTCGATCTTAAGGCCGGAGGAGTTACGTCACCCGACTCTACCAATGATCCCACAATAATCAGTCGTCAGCCAGTTTTCTAACATAAAGAATCTGTCATCAACCCCTCAATTAAATAATGTCACGGTCTCACGGATATTTCCTATTAGTAATTATTTATGTTTAATATAGACTTCATCGCCTTCAGTTAGCACATCCGCCCTGCGTGGCCAAACGTTTATATAATAGAGCACCAAACAATAACAGTTAATCTTCAGCGGTTCGCGATAGAGCTCACTTGTATTAGTTGTTAAATAAGTTAAGAATATTTTATTCACAATTAAATATTAATTTTATACATTAAAGATATATTTTTTAAATTCAACTACTTGCCTGCGACTTGACTATCTTGTAGTACATTCTTTTGATCTATCTCGTAGGGTTCAGCCAGCGTTTGCAATGTAAGCGCAAAAAAGTGTTTTTTTACGACATCACATTAGAAACCTCTAAAATGATCAGTGTTTCTCTACTATATTATGCATGTATTATACATATAAACCTTCCTTAAGAAACACTCTATTAAGAGAAACCGCATCAAAATCCGTTGCGTAGTTTTAAAGATCTAAGCATACATAGGGACAGACAGACAGCGGGAGCGACTTTGTTTTATAATATGTATATATATATAGATATAGATGACCTATTCTCAGACCTACCCGATATGCACAAAAAAAATCATACAAATCGGTTCACCCATCTATTTAATGACCTTACCTAACGTTGCTTAACCTTAACCTACCGGAATAAAAAGTATCCTATGTCCGTTTCCTGCTTCTAAGCTACCTCCCCACCAATTTTCTTCTTCTTTCGGTTCAGCCGTTCTTGAGTTATAAATAGTGTAACTAACACGACTTTCTTTTATAATTATAGTGATTGCATGTTCAATTTCACCGATAGATGGCGCTGTTCATAATGTAAATCACGCTAACATCGTAAATTACTGTCTAATCATATTCGATAGTGAAAGTTCAAAACTTCTTTTATTGTTGCGACTGTAGTACAATACCTATACACTACCTGTACTTGAGGAGTTTCATTAAAATTTCATGAACCCTCCATGAATTTTTTTTTGGGTGCGTTTTATGGGAGCGCTGTTCATTGTGTGTAGTGTGAATTGTAGTTGTACATTTTATTGTGTTAGATTAGATCATTTCGAGTCATTTTAGGTCTTTAACCTGAGTAAAAATTTAGCAATTTCGTATTCTCAGAAATTGAGACCTACCTATACAAATGTAGCCTTGGTGGTGCAGCGGACGTAACCGCTGGCTTTTAAATGAAATGAAATGGTATTTTTCCCTTGCCTATTTCTTTCCTAATCTAGTTTGGACTCGCTCGGGATTTACAGATTTTAACTTTTCAAAGATATAATGTCATATTGCTATCAGCAAAGTACTTAGAACAATACAGAAATGTAATGAAAATGTCCTGGGTGTACCGGACCGGCTTACCCCTTACAAAAATTGACCCTTCGCCACTGCCATATCTTATGCAAACTAAATGTCTGCTCAGTCCCTATTGTATATAGCGTAATAATAGATATCTTAATGATTAACTGATCAGTTTATAATTACCCTATTCACATACAAAGGAAATTACGTGGTAATATGTGCAAGTAATGTTTCACTGCTTAGCCCCTATGAAACATAGCGTGATGTTTTATATAGCAACTTATACCCCTACTTCTACACAACACATCAGTGAAAGTGCTATCAGAATCCATCCACGGGTTTTCAAATGATACCTGGACGAACAGAACGACAGACAGACAATAATTCCAAAAAAAATTGTTTTGGCCTCTATGTCGATAGTATAGTATCCCCACATAGAAATTTTGGAAAAATATTCAATGTACAGAAAAAGTGCTCTTTGAGTTTTATTATAGTATAGATGGGCCCAACGGACTTACACAAAAAATCACTTTTTGCAAACTACCACGGAATCGTTACGCGGCCGCTACTGAGAAGATCCGGCAAGAAACTCTGCGGTTTGACTTTTTTGGCAATTTTTTTTGAAGTGTACCTACTAGTGTTTCAAATTATTTAAAAGTAGCTTAGTCCTAACATTCTAAGCTTGCATGAGTTAAGCAGTTCAAGGCCACGCAGCTTTGTCCTCCAGGTGATCCGAGCTTTTATAATAAGCCTTAAGCCTAAGTCTTTTTTGAAAATCGGGTAAGAAGTATAAATTAATTAAGAACAAGTGTAACATTTTTCGAATGTGATATTGTCTGAATTTAAAAAAAATCGTTAGGTACTACTCGTTACTAACATTTGGCAAAGGGATATTTCGCGAACGTGGCATTATATGCCGAGAGGAGAAATGCAATCTCTTTTGAAAAGTGCTCCTAAATGAAAAACGCTTCTTCGCTTTCCATTCTTAATAGAACAGTAGTGTTATGCGCTAAGCAAAATAACCTCGAGTTCGACGCCGCGGCACCGGCGAATTGCGTTTTCGCATTCACTAACTTTGCTTACGCAGCACTAGCGCCACGAGAATTAACGGCGTTTTGGTGGAACTACTTGCGGTCGAATAATTTGATTGTTCGTAGGTGAAAATCGTATTCGTTAAGCAAAATTTGTCAATCGTCTTGCCCTCGACTTCGCCCATAGCCTCGACATAACTTGTCAAAATAGAAAGCTTGTATTTTGCAGCTTTTTGTAGGCGAATTTGTGAACGAATTGCCACCGCTGCTTTAAAAGTGTTTGAATTGTATTATTATACGTGGATATTTATTGTTTTTGTGTTTAGAATAGTGTTAAAGTAGCTGTACGTGTGTTGTGCATCGTAGATTTACTAAGAGCCAAAAAATCTGATGATTTCCTTAAGCGTCGTCAAGTTCGTGAATTACATAATTCAATTAAAGGCTTTTTGAAGATTTACTAATATTTCAACATAGAATAGAATACTCTTTATTTGCACACCAAAGTAAAACATACAGAAAACTTAGAAAACATAATTATCTACCTCGACATAGAAGATGACTAGTGCATTAACTAATAAATTGAAGGAAAGAAGAAAAAGGGTATCTATTTGAATCTCTCAATTCGTTTTCATATAAGTAACTAACTTGTCTCGTAACTAATTTATATTTTTCTAACTCCTATATATACCTGCTGTACTGTGTACCTATCTATTTCTTTGTTCCGTTTCCCTGGGACGTGCCGTGGGTTAAACCTCGGTGTCTTCAACTAGCTGACCCAATTGTTTATTTGTATTAGATATGTTATTCAAAATATTGTGCATAACCTATCTAATATAAATAAACAATACAATGCCAGTGAATACTTACTTATTAAATGCAAAAGTACCTAAATAACTTGTTTGAGTTGATTTATGTTATTAAAATAATTACTGTTTTCAGATTCTATATAAGTATCATCTCAGGCTAATGGAACAAGGAACTTACAAGATGCTAGTGGCCACAAATGTGGATTACTACCTATATATCGCAGTCCTCTCACACAAGTTATTCATGTTGTAAATGCAAGGCTAATATTGTAAAAAGGAATTCACGAAGTTTCTACAAAATACAGGAGAGTGGGTGATAGCCGGTTTCATTGTAATAAGAAAGAATTAATTTAATAAAATATTTAATATTAATTATGTATTGTTTTTTCAACAAATAAAATATTTAAAAAAGAACTTCATACCTTATTTGGAAACAAACAAACAATAGTTACATAAACTGGTAAAATTTGTTTCTTTACAAAAATAATATTAAAAAAAAATATATAACAGGTGAAACCGCAGGAAAAAATCTTACCTATGGAGGGCAAAGTTTAGGATTGTAGAATTCATTAATTCCAGAGATTACACCTACATACAAAAAACTACTTAGATTAGTATTAACAAACAAACAATTATTATTTACAATAAAACATTTATTAAAAATATTACACAGTTAGTAGACAAATACTTAGATTAGAACTATCTATATAAACCCCTGTTTTTCTTTAGAAGATAAAAGTCAATAATTCATTTTCTTTCATCATTACACCTGTGTTCATACATTTATTGTGATATTGATAGCACCTAAACACAGCATGTTACAGTTGATGTCATTCTAAGATTATTTCTTATATCGACTTCCAGAGCCCGCAAAACCTGCTATGTTGTAAGAAATCCAGGCTGGTGTGATCGAAACTTTGAGCCATGCTCACCAAAATTTAGGCATGCATCAGTTCTATCGCTACACTGAATTCTTCCAATAGCTTTCAGTCAAACTAGCCATTTATAAATTTCTGAGCTGGGGCACTACGATGCAATAGTCGCCGTCCTGTGTTCCTTTACAGCTGTCTCTCAAATGGATTTCCTCCACTGCAACCGCCATCAATATATGAATATATCTCAATGAAGTTGACAAGGACATCCTTCTTATCTTCCCTGTACTAAAATAAATAAATTGTATTAGTTTAGTTCAGTGGTAAATTATACCTACAGTAAAAGATAAAGAATTATCAAAACACAACTGACCTTAGCTCATCGTTGTTAACTTTTAGTCTGTGACTAAGGTTTTGATGCAATCATAGTATTAGTAGTATTCAGGATTCATTTTTCCTTGAGTACGGTGTGTGGTATGAGGAGTACGAGCAAGTCCAGTCGCGAGAACCTTATGCTTTTCTAACGTTTCAACTCGTTCACTTCACATTTTAAGAAAAAAGTCAACTTATTGCTAATTTTATCGATTGACTATAGACCATATCCGTTTTCCCAAAAAATTAAATGTAAACACATCGATATACAACAGTTACCTAGACAGGGTATCCAGGTCCTGCATGTGAAATTTCCCCAAATCAGGTTTTATTTTTCCCCAAAAAGATACATTTTTATACAATTTTCCCCAAATTAATTTCGTATCTAATCCTTCCTTAGCTATACCTAATAATTTTATAAAACTAAAAACGAGTTAGTTTCTTAGTTTATTTGTTACGCTTTCACGTATTTGGCTGATTTTTTGTCATATAGAGATAGATGGGAACTTGTACGTTAGAGGCTACTCTTTGGAAAAGAATTATTTTATTAAACTGTTCCAGAGGGACAAGAGGAACCAAAATTCACATATCTATACTACTAGTATGAGATGAAACTATAGCGGAGATTATTAAAATAAGATCTCTATCCATCAAAAAACACACCTTCCCCCGCCATTCTGACCATTAGCCATGAGTATTTTATTGTTTTACGTGTGATTCTGAAATATGTTTGATGAAACGATTTAAAATGATATAAACTTTCTGAATTAGACTTTTGTTTCTCCACAAGCTTTCGCCAAGCAAAAATGTGTTCCCCAAAATTTTCCCCATAGTTTTCGTTTCGCCAAAAGTTCCCCGAAGTTTTTATTTTTCCCCAAAATGGGAAAAAAACCCCAATCTGGAGACCCTGTCTATCTAGTCTAGGTAAGACTAGATAGACACTTGGAACGCGACATGACATTGACAATGACAGTCAAAATGTCCTGCGTGATTATTTGAATAAAAATCAAGCAAAGGTATCGACCACATACTGCCAAACACAAATACATATCAAGAAAAAACAATGTATAGTGCATTCCTGTGCCTAAAACTGAAAGTATGATGTTCATTGAACCATCTTTTGCATCCAGAAATTTTATTATTGATGCCATTTCCATTAGAATCGTGTTTAAAATAAAAACCGATTTTTACCGAAATAAACTTTGAGCAGTCCTTAACTCGCCTTAGATAACGGCAGCGAACGGCACGGCCTCCAGTTCGTCGTCGAGCCGAAATGTGATAGAGAATGCGAATTTATGCTCGACGTCGAAATGAAGACTAATTCGACATCGAGCTTGCTGTCGAGCGTAGTCACGATTGGTTACTTTAATGAATTGCATAGCAGATAGGATAGCTAAATCGATTTGACTTCAATAATGGCTCGGAATTCGAAACGCTACTCTTTATTCTTTGCTTTTGCATACAATATTGGTCCAGCCATGTGTGTTCAGAGCTAAGTGCTTTTAGCTGGCGAATACCTGTCTACTGCAGTAGCCGCTAGCTGATATAGTAAGGGTGTCGACCTCGCCACCGCAAGCCATAACTGCGTTCCAAAATGAATACATTTATGACCCGCAATAAACCTTTATTGATAGATAATTAATTATAGATAAATGATAGAATATATAGATATACTTAGGATCTTGTACTGATTCATATTCTAAGCTTATGATAGATAGACTGACAGGCCTGTTGGTAAAGTGGTTAGACACCCAGGCTGCTACCCAATAGGTCGTGGGTTCGATTCCCACCAAGTGTCTGGGTGTTTTATCTATTTAAGTAGGTATTTATAAAAAAAATAGTATGTAAGTATTAGTATCTAAAGAAAAAGGGAAAGGGAAGACAGGTTCTTGAGTGGCGACCACGAACCGGAAGACGCAGCGTAGGTAGGCCTCCCACTTGGTGGACAGACGACATTGTGCGCGTCGCAGGTAACCGGTGGATGCAAATAGCAAATTGTCGTTCATTGTGGCGTTCGAAGGGGGAGGCCTATGTTCCGCAGTGGACATCTTCCGGCTGGTGATGATGATGATGATGATGAAGTATTAGTATCAGCTGTCTGGTTTCCATAGTATCTACAGGATCTGCCTAGTTTGGGATCGGATAACCGAGTGTAGATTGTCCTAGAATATTATTATAACTAATTATGATATTATTTTGCACAACGTCCTACGTTAGTCAACGTTAAACCGCAAATTATTAATTAAAACAAAAAATTATCGAACTTCGGAAACATGTTATTAAACATGAGGGTACAATGAATAACTACCCTGTCTTTCTTTAAGAATAGAAGGAGTGGAGAATTGTATTAATCAGTAACAAAACTATATCGTGCGATTGACTTACAATAAAGACTGTATCTAAGCAACAACCAGAACGAATAACGAAAAGACTGTTTACCAAACTTGCTCTGAGTCAGACTGTATTTATTTTTATTTCACGGGTTTCACAAACTCCAAATCCCCTCGTAAATGGAAAACTACTTGGACAACGTGCGATATCCGTCCGAACCAAGTTGCAAAGTAGAACAAATCTCGTAATATAAACGGATGGCGACCTCGCACCGAGCGGGTACTGTGAGGCGAGGATCTTGGATATTACTATGGGAACTCACTGAGAATTCTTTGCTTAGGGCCGAGTATAGTACAAGACAGCGATATAATATTCAAACTAGATTAGCTGTTACGGTCCGAAAAGTGGTACACAGAAATAGCGTTCTTGTGTCGCTATTTGTTTTCAAGCCACAGGCTGACAAAATTATTTTTGCCGATAGGAGATTGGTAGATAACAGAGCACTGCTCTTCATCTGACGTATAATTATTAAGTCTTTTGAGTTCAGTTGTTATTTCCTCTGCTACAATGCCCTTCACACCGAATCGCAGAAATGTATGTAAGTAAGTACCTATACCACGCTTCAAATGAACTTGTGAATTATTACAATAACTGAATTACGCAACGGGTAGGTACATTGGTGCGGCAACAAAAACAAATTGCATCGTCATCAGTAGCCGAGACGTCCTCTGCTGAACAAAGGCCTCCCCCTGAGAGGAGGGGTTGCCATAATCCCCACGCTTGGCAGGTGGCTTGGGGATCGCAGTATAGATAGATAGATAGATAGACAATTCTTTATTGCGCACAAACAAACAGATACAAAAAGAATAAGACACAAATTAATAAAAAATGCAACAATGGGCGGCCTTATCGCTAAAAGCGATCTCTTCCAGGCAACCTTTATTATTTTTATTTTTTATAGATGATAGGAATCCAATAGAAAGACGCTGCTGCCCGACTTCTTGTTTTCCCTTAGTCGCCTCTTACGGACACTCAACGGGGGGCGATGGGTACATAAAAAAACAAATGGGAAAAGAAATTTACATTACCGTAAATACATTTTTTTTGCTGCTGTGTCGCATTTTGTCAAATATAGCGTGCGTATTTCACGACTTTTTTCACGAATTTTGCAATCGTTTTTAAGTTTATTTGAAATGTAGTAGGTATAGTTACATACACAGCCTAGTAATATTTTTTGTTAACAATTGGGTGGGGACTGATACCCGTGGCAAGTAGCCCAACCTGCATGTTTGATGTGCAGCTCTCGTGAAGGGCCAACGTTGGTTGGATGCCTGAAATGCAAATTTCAATAGCAAGTTCGACTGGCTGATCGGGCCATTAGGTATACCCACCCATAGGTTTTACCTGGTCAATACAAGAAGCTTGTTATAACAAAACTTAAAATTGATGATAGTAATGTCTGACGGGCCCGTTGGTCTAGTTGGCAGACACCCTGCCTGCTAACCGATGGGTCGTGGGTTCGATTCCCGCCAAGTGTCTGGGTGTTGTTTATCTATTTAAGTATGTATTTACAAAAAAAAAAGTATATAAGTATTAGTATCAGTTGTCTGGTTTCCATAGTACAGGCTCTGCCTAGTTTGGGATCGGATAACCGTGTGTGGATTGTCCCAAGATATTATTATTATATTATTATTATTATGTCTAATGTTACATAACCACAAAATTTTTCATTTTATAAATTGCTTCACTAAATGGTTGCTAAATTACTTACATATGTATTAATTTATTATTATTTATTTACTAACTAATTTAGGCCTTTTGTCATTAATTTAATACAACTGTTACTCTTGTTAAAGTTCACTATATTTGTAAAAGTAAAACCAGCGTTATTTATTAAGTATTTAAAATTAATTTGAATTTCATCTTACTGTTTTCTTAGCACTAAAACGAATAATCCATTGTGTAGCGTGTTAATTAAGTACGTAAATATATTAAATAGTTAGAGCTTGTATACAGCATATCAATATCATATACTTACTTATGTAAAAAAAAGTCTTCCTCAACAATTATTTTTTTGTAGTAATTTGCGGTTACTTACTAATATAAAATCTTTTTAAAAAAAAATTGGTGCCAAATATACACAGCAGGTACACACCAACTTCAATAATATTTAAATTATTTTATACTTTTCAGTGATATTGAAGTCGGTTCAATTTTTTTTTAAAAAGATTTTATTTTAAACTTTTTAGTGATATTTTCATATATAAAGATTGAACCATCGAAAACCGTAAAATTATCTAGGTAGGTTATGATCACATTATCGTCTACATAGTTTTACATAATTCATGTTTCTTCAGAAAAAAATATCCGGTCGTAATGAAATTTGCATGGAAACATCATAGTAGTTTACTCTCTCGAATAAAAAAAGAATCATCGAAATCAGTTCATAATTGTCAGAGCAATGTAATGGAGAACATCAGTTTTATGGTTTTTACCAGATAAATTCCTCCACATCGTTCATGGTCCTCCAGGAAGTTCTTATCCGGTTGTAATAAAATTCATACAGATTCAATACAGTGGTTTCTTCTCTCGAATAAAAAAAAAATCATTGAAATTGGTAAATATTTGCCAGAGTTGTGACTATTTTTGTCCGACCGAGCGAGTCCGAGCGACTAAAACGTCATCTATATAGGCTTTCTTGCAGCTCTCAGTGCGCAGTCACCATTCTTGTTTTTTCAGGAACTACTTATTACTAAGCAATAATTTTTTTATGGGACCCAATTAACGGATTAAAGAATGGATGGAAGAAAGATTTTTTCAAATCGGTTCATAATTGCCAGAGTTATGCGCGAACATACATAGAAAAAAAAATATATATATACAGACGAATTGAGAACCTCCTCCTTTTTTGAAGTCGGTTAAAAATAGAAATAATTTTTGTATGTTATAGCCTAGTTTGTAACTGTTTGTTGACCCTAATAAATAAAATAAATAAATAGGTCCGTCGGTTAAACAAATATTGTTAACATAATTTGAATCCCTATATAAATCACCCAATACTGTACCGTATCGTACATTGTTGGGTTACAGTTGGGTGAAATGTGCAAGTTGAAACCGTTGACTATTTTGGGAATACGTTGACTATCCAAGTAACCGTGGGCCAAACACAATGCTACTAGGAAAGATACTGCCACCCAGAGAACTGCATTCATTTGCGTGTAGGCAATAATGGCTAATAAGACTATTCGTTTACAGTTCGTTTTTCTTTTTGGCCGTTTTGATATGTGTCGTTTTGTGTGTATAATGTATATACATATGATCGATCATGCAAACTTTACCGTTTCACTTGTATCTCATCATCATCATCTGCAGCCGAAACGACCACTGCTGAACAAAGGCCTCCCTCTCTTATAAGGGAAGGGTTGCCATAATCTCCACGCTTGGCAAGCGGCTTGGGTACTCAGAGAAAGTACCAAAGGAGTTAGTATCGCGTCGATTCCCCGAACAAATTTTTCGTGGCACTTTTGCGGGGTGCGGGAGGCGAAGTAAACACACACAGATACACCTTCACGCATACCCACACTATAGTAAACTCGCAACACATTCAAAAATACACGCACACAAATAAAGAAAGACCTGACCATATGACCAAAAATTTGGCAGAGGGGGTTAGCGCATCATGCTCTCTCCAGTGGTATCTCCTCTAAGCTTGGGTATCACTGTATAGGTGGTAGGTAAACCAATAAAAAGACGCTGCTGCCCGTTTGGAGGAGGAGATGGGTGGGTTGTTACACGGACACCCCACGGGGTATCTCACTTGTATCTACTTACTGTTTTTATATACCTACTCTGAGATGTTAAATCATAGTAGGGGTTGTGTGGAAGGATATTCATAAGGTGGATAAGTAACATTTACTGCGTCCCCTGTGTCCGGCGTTGGGAGAATGCAAGCTCTGCGCTGCACTCCTACCGGACGTTCACCCCATTCATTTCAATTTTGTAAAAAGCACTTTGTTAGAATGTCTAATCGGTATACTTAACTAGTTAATGTGGTTTTTTATTACGACAAGATTTATAGGTAGGTTTTAAAAATATTTTTTTTGAAAAAAAATATATACTTGCTTTATAACGAATCTAAAAACCGTTCAGGCTCCAGACCGTGCCAGAGAAATAGACATAAGTACATTTAAGTACTTCAAAACTTAACCCTCTTTCGTTACATAATAATTTTATAGCTGTTAATCAATAGTTAAATATCACCAACTAACAAGATATTTAATTAATACAACACATTTTCAAAGCATAATCAATATCTACTGCCCTCAATCGTCGCTGACGAAACATAAATGAACCAAATAAATTACTTTATAATAATATTTGCTATACATATTTATATAAAATATCACCGACGCTAACACGGCCATACTGACATGTACTTCGTTCTCGAAGTACATAACATAAAACATCTACTCTACTAAGCAGTTTAGTGGCAAACATCTTTGTATCGTAAAACATTAGATAAGAAAAACAGTTATAACATAGACCATCACAATATTCAACAAAAATAGATACTTTGTACGATCAAACACCCACCATTTGTTTTTTTTTTCATAGTAACTTTGCTGGAATTAACTATTTTATTCGCAATAAAATGTTTTTTTTTTAATGTTTCTTTTTTTTTCATTTACTCTTTGTAAATAAGAAGGAACATTAAGCATTTTGGCATAAACTCGCAATGTATCTTGATATAATCAATCACGGCCATACTGGCCAGTACTTCGCTCTCGAAGTACACTATCCTTTTACATATGCTTTATTTTAATATATTTCATATGACCTCTGACCCTGACGTATTAACCCTATCACCCGCTGCTTGGTGACTTCCAGGTTAACACCAGGCCAGAAGCCGACCAGCAGTTTATTTTAGCCCCTGACCTTGACATGTTAGTCCTATCACCTGCTGCCAGTGAAATCTCAGACTAACACCAAGTCAGTGACCGACCAGCTGATTAGTTTTTTTTTTTCATAGGACCTCTGACCCTGCCGTATCAACCCTATCACCCGCTGCTAGGTGACTTCCGGGTTAACACCAGGCCAGAAGCCGACCAGCTAATAAATACATAAATCTTTAAAAACCAACCCCGTTTGGTTATCCTGACAATATATTACAAATCACAAACTGAACATAATTGCTTACGGATGTACATTGGTCCATATCACGGATTTTCACTTCGCCTCTCAATCTGCAACCATGGTCAGCGAACGAGCAGTCGCCTTTAGAAGATCAGCCTTTTCCCGAAATCCATACTGAAAACAATCATACAGGTATTAGTAAAGATCTAGTGGACATGTGCAACAATCCCACTTCTGATGTTAAATTAATACAATATATATCTGTATTAATATGTCAGGATGTATAGCCGACTATGTAATAGTCTAGATAATTTATAATCTTAGTTCTGAATAATGTAGGATAATAAATAAAATAAATAAAAAAAAAAAAAAAAAAAAAAAAAAAAAAAAAAAAAAAAAGCCTTTTATTCCATGCAAAAAACAATTTTTAAAAAATAATTTAACAATTTTGAAATATTGCAGATAAATTCGTATTTGATTATTCTATTTATAATAATTATTACTAATATCTATAGGTAAATTATTATTTAACTTAGATTTATATATTCATTATTCATTATTATTTTATTATTATTTTTAATTATTATTATTATACATATATTCAAATTATTATATTCTTATATGCATGGACCCCTCTCAGGTGAAGGCCTCCTCCAAAGATTTCCATTTATCTCTGTCTCCGGCGACATGAATCCATTGCGGTCCGGCGACTTTTCTAATGTCGTCCTCCCAGCGCGTCTGAGGTCTACCGGCGCGCCGGTTGCCCTGTGGACCATCCCATGTAGTTATTTTTGATGTCCATCTCTTATCTTTAAGTCGTGCTACGTGGCCAGCCCACTTGAATTTCATTCTTTGAGAATATTTGAGCGCATCTACTGTTTTGGTTATACTTCTTATCTTTGTATGACGGATTCTGTGTGTTTTTCTTATATTGAGAATGCTACGTTCCATTCCTCTCTGGCACGTTATTATTTTATTCTTGATGTTCTTCGTAAATTTCCACGTCTGACAAGCATATGTAAGACATGGTAAAATGCATGTGTCCATCATTCTCCTTTTCACTTCCATTGGCATGTTACTTTTCATTACTTCCCTGTAACTCCAGAATTTATTCCATGTAATTCTTGTTCTGCGCTCCACCTCTAGTTCATTGCTATTGCTGTCCAAAGATATCTGCTTTCCCAAATAGATATATTGTTGCACGTATCGTAATGGTTTGTGTTCTAGTGAGATGGCTCTTTTGTAACTGTTTGTCATGATGTTTGTTTTTGCCAAGTTTATTTCCAATCCTACTTGTCTGCTAGCTTCGTGTAATGATTGTATCATGCGCTCCAAATTTTCACTGGTTTCAGATAGCAACACCAAGTCATCTGCGAACCTTAAATGACTCAGGTATTCCCCTTTTACATACAAGCCGCACTTGTTCCAGTCTAATTGATTTATAACGGATTCCAATACTGCAATAAATAGTATTGGGGATAGTGGGTCCCCTTGTCTTACACCCCTATTGATGTTGAAATCGGGGCCAGTTGATTCCAGCTTGACTTTGCTGACGCTGTTGTTGTATATATTTTTTATTACTTGTATGTACTCGTTTTCCACTCCTTGTCTACTTAATGCTTCCCATATACTTGTGTGTGAGATTGTGTCAAACGCCTTCTGGTAGTCTATGAAGGCTATGTAGAGCGGCCTTCGGTTCTCTTGGTATTTTTCAATAATAAGTTCCAGGGTGTGTATGTGGTCTATGGTTGAATAACCTTTACGAAAGCCAGCTTGCTCTATGGGTTGTCTTTTTTCTAAGGTTTCAGATATTCTTCGATTAATGATGGTAGAGAAGAGTTTGTAAATAGTTGGTAGAAGGCTAATTGGCCTGTAATTGCCGATGTCATTAGGGTTTCCTTTTTTATACAGCAAGATTATAATGGATTCTGACCATTGTGTAGGTGTGTTTGCAGTTTTGAGTATTAAATTAAATAGTGAGGCCAGTAGTGATGCTAGTATTTCACATCCATATTTAATTGCTTCATTCGTAATAAGGTCCGGACCTGGGCTCTTCTCTAATTTTAACTTGTTGGTTGCTTGTATTATTTCCATTTCGTCTATACACTTTATATTATTTTTTAGATTTTCGTGAATGTTGGCTTCTTCCAGTTTGTTGTTATTTGTCTGTTGTGGGTTCGCACTGTACAGGTTTTTATAGAATTCCGTAGCAATGTTTAATATTTCTCTACGGTTGTGTGTTGTTTGTCCTGATTGGTTTAATCCCTCAATCCAAGTCTTGTTTGTTCGAAGTTCTTTTATCGCTTTTTTGAAGCTTTTTCCTTGTGTAAGGTAAGATTGTATTTTTTGATTCCTGTAGTTTTTATAGTCGTTTTTTATGTATTTATTTGTTAATTTATATAGTGCGCTAAGTTCGTTTTTTTCTGATCGGGACTTGACTTGGGATTTTTGTAATATTTGTCTCCTATTTAGTAATGTTATTGTTCTCTCTGAAAGAACTTTGTGTCTAATACAGGTATTCTTTACTTGTCTTGCTTGTTGTAGACTGACGTTGATAATATCCAGTAATTTGTTATAAATATTCTGCACTGTCATATTTTGATAGTCGACCAAGTTTGATATTTGATGCATCAGACTTTGCTTGTATGTTTCAATTTCTTCTCTCGTTTTTAAAGTACTATTTTGGTTGTTGGTGAATTTTATTCGGCTTTTCTTTGCTATTTTTAGAGTTATTGTAGCTCTGAGCATTCTATGGTCTGTAGGGAAATTAAGATTCAATGTTTCTATATTTTGGAATATCTTCGGTTGGTTGGACAGTATGTAATCGATTTCATTTTTATATACTCCACTGGGTGAACGCCAAGTCCACCTGCGATTTGTTTTTTTTTTGAAATAAGTATTTATCACTGAAAGTCTATTTTCAAAAGCATAGTTTATTAATTTTTGGCCTCTGTCATTTCTGTCTCCATATCCATATATTCCTGTAATGATATGTTCATCTTTTAGTGGTTGGCCTATTTTTGCATTAAAATCTCCCATTATTATAAGATTTTTTGAAGATATCTGAATTGCTTTGTCTAAATTTCGGTAGAATTCTGTTATCTCTTCCTCACTTGACAGAGCTGTGGGGGCATAGGCCTGTATAATGCTAATAATATGTCCTTGAATGTTGAGGTTAAGCAGAGCGACTCTTTCCGTGAAGCCTATAAATTGTTCTATATAAGGTCGTAAGGACTTCTTTATTAAAAAACCTACGCCATACAGTCCTGGCGTGTGGCCCACATAACATGATATCGTGCTCTCATATTCTTCTATTTGGCTGCCCAATCTTCTGACTTCTGACAGACCGATGACGTCATATTTTATTTCTTTCAGGGCTTCTTCAAGTTCTAATAGCCTTTCGTAAGAAGAGAGTGTTTTTACGTTGTATGTTGCTATGTAGAGCTTGTTTGTTGACAAATTTCTAGATTTTTGACTGATTTCTAATTGTTTCTTTGGAGGGTAGTGGTCAATCTCTTCCACGGTGACCAGCCGGCTTGGAAGATGGTTTTTTGTTTTGTGGTTTTGATATATTTTGTTTTTGAGAGGGGGTGCCGATTGCTATTGGTTCAGATTATTCTGTGGCATAACTAGGTTAGTCGGATTCTTGTTCACCAGATAGTTAAGGATCCCCGGCTTGATTATGTTTTCAGAACAACTAGTTGTGTTTTGTGAGGTGTTTGGTGCAGGTTTGTTTTTCTTTTTAGGTTGAGTTTTTGGTGATGGTTCGTTGCGACTAAAGTTTTTTTGCGGTGATGTCGGGAGGGAACGTTTGTTGTTTGATGTTTTATTTGATTCTTGTTTTCCTATTATGATTAATTTATCGTACTTTAATATGACTTTGTTGCCCTTTTCTCTTTCCATTTTTACTTGCTCTTGGAGCATTCTTCTTTTTTCTATAACATGTTGTGGGTAATCTTCCTTAATGTAGTAGTTTGTGTCTTTCAGTAACTTTTTTTGTTTGAAAATTTCTATTTTCTTACCAACGGTGGTTAGTGTCAACACTATTGGCCTTGGTTTTTCAGTATTTATGCCTATTTTTCTGATTTCTTGAATTTCGTTACGATCTAGTTTTATTCCTAGATATTTTGATATGAAGCTAATAATTTCCTTTTCTAAATCTGAGTACGAGTATTGTGAACTATGTTCTTCGATGCCAAAAAATACAATGTTTCGATTTCTTGCCTGTTTCTCTAATATATTAAGTCTTTGTTCTTGTCTTTCAAATTTTTCTTCAAGAGTTTTGTGTTTTTGTTCAAGGTGGTGTAGTTTTTCGTCTAGTATTATGTTAATGTTTTCCGTAACTGTTTTTGCAACTTCTATACCGTTTTCCTTTATTGCGATTTTTTGGTCTTCGATGTCTTTTTGGATTAAGCGTAGCGTTGCCATTATTTCTTCCATTGTTAGAGTTTATGAAGTAATTGAAGCAAATGGATATGTCAAGACGGATCTTTGTTTACATACAGGTGGCGCCCTCTTGTGAACAACGAACGGTTTGCTGATATTTATTGGCAGACTGGCTGTTTCTCTTGACCAACTAATTTTCCTTTTGCTGGTAGGTGGCGCTATTGTCATTGGAGACTGTAGTCACCCGCGCCTTAAGATTTTTGACCTTGTTTATAAACGTAGCCAAGCAAGGGTCGATACTCGATGACATGGGCAGCACCTAGATGGCGTTTTCTTCAATTTCGAGACGATGACTTGCTTTTTCGTATATTTTTCTAGGGTTATAAATTTTTTGTTACTTTTTAGAGTCACTTTCCACTTGGATATGAAAATAAAATGCTTGATAGTTGTTTTAGTGGCACTGGCTATTTGCTGGGTAACATATTGTTCACTTTTTGAAGACACAACACTGTTTTTGCAAGTTTATTAACCACACAAAATGTTCAGTCTTTTGCTGATTTTTACGACTTTTTTTCCGATCTGTTATTGCGCTAGATGAATTTACGTGATAGATATTGTCTTTAATCACTTTTTTTACAAATTTGTACACTTTTTATATTTTTAAACACTTCTTAAATACGCAGTCGATGTTAACCGTGTCACTGCAGCGCCCTCTCTCTCCTCTCCAATGTAGGATAATACTTTATGAAAAGTATTCTTTATAAAATTATCGGATATTCATTAATGATTTGGAGGTAGGTACCTTAACACAAAAGTCTCAAATATCAGTATATAATATTTATTAGATAACCGTGTTGATTATGACACGTTTGTTATCACAGAACATAAAGTAATTATTCCATTAAACTATCAGTGACGAGAGAACCATATATAAAAATATATGGGACTCCCCAAGTGGTCTCCGCCAGCCCCTACAACCACTTCCAGCACCAGCTCCAAGTCATATATCATATTATATGACTTATCATAAATATTACATAATAACATTATAACACAATATCATCATAACAATGTAAATTAATTAAACAATACTAAAGATACTTAGCTTTCTAGTGATCCGTCACCAACTGAAGATTGTACACGACTGTCGACTATGAAATACTGTTCAATACTGTTGAAGACTGTCCGTTCTAAACGGTTACAACGTATTTATAGCAATCTCAATCCACTGAAATAGTGGGGGGTAACATTGTCAGTTTCATTACTCGTTTTACAATATTTTATACAATATCAATAATAAATTACTCGAATTGCATAGGGCGTTACATAATAATTTTATAGCTGTTAATCAATAGTTAAATATCACCAACTAACAAGATATTGACAGTTCAAGTCGAAACACAACTATTAAATACTGATTATTTTATTTTGAATTTAAATATATTAAACGTATACATTATTTACTGTATATGCTATAATTCATAACTATTTCCTCCGGTGCACTCAGTTTCTGTTTGTTTTTTCCTTTCCCTTTGGTATTTGTTGCACAAGCATCTCATCAGTCATGGACTTGTATGCTAACTTGTCTAGCAGCATGGAAGAGTTATCTGCTACTTTTACTTCAAGGATGGAACAATATGAGAATGAACTCAAGATTGCCAGAGGTAATGACACATCCCATAAAACAGTAGCTGGCTTGTCAAAGGATTTTATGGATTTCAAGGCACTTATGTGGAAGACTCTAGGCGTTCTAAAAAACCAGATGGAGCTTTTAATTATAGGGTTGGATCGTCATGAAATGGTTACCCGCAACCAGGTGCTACTCCTCCATGGTCTCGCAGAGCAAAAAAGTGAAGATCACACTGCCCGAGCTCTTCAAATACTGACCGAAAAAATGAAGTTTTCAAATGTGTCTACAGTAGATATACAAGCTTGCCATCGCCTTGGCGTGAGTTCTGGCAAGAATCGTCCTATACTAATCAGATTTAGTAATCACAGTCTGCGGTGTGAAGTTTGGAATAAGAAAACTGTGTTAAAAGATACTGGTTTAGTACTATCAGAGTTCCTAACAGCTCGGAAGCCTGGAAGCTCGAAAACACTTTGGGGTAAAGCAGTGCTGGACATCCGAAGGTAAGATTATTATCTTGCTTCCGGACAAATCACGACGCAAAATCGAGACAGCTGTTGAGCTTAAGAAACTGGTGGCGCAATTTCCGATGACTGATACGGTAGCTGCTGAAGCTGTTATTGGGGCCACTAAAGTCTCTTCACAAGGCAAACCTGTTGAAAAAAGAACCCGCAAGCCGGCTAAATAATCCCCTTTTGCGACCTTCTTCGTTCTTTATATTGTTTTGTGTGATATAATAATATATCGTGAATTAATTTTCTTTCCAGTTTTGTAGTAAATATTTAAAGACAACTTTGCTACTGCATTTAGTGATGAGTCTCATCAACTCAGTGACCAACTATTGACTACTTTTAACTGTTTTAATAAGTTTTTCAATACAGCTCATATAAATGCGCAAAGTATTCCCGCTCACCACTCTGATTTATTATCTTCTTTTGATTCTGATCTAGTTCACGCTATCTTGGTTTCTGAAACTTTTCTAAAACCAGCTATACCTTCTATACAATACTCATTGCCAGGCTACAAACTGGTGCGTAATGACAGAACAGGTAAAGGTGGTGGAGGAGTTGCCATTTACCTGCGGGGTGATATTGACTATAAAGTTGTTGATCAGTCTTCGAGCAATTATTCTAATTTTGCTGAACACCTTTTCATGGAAATAACATTTCATCATAACAAAATACTTTTAGGTGTGTTCTACAGTCCATCTTATCTTATTGACTATTTCTCTTCATTTGAAACTAAATTAGAATATCTAACATCTATATATGATCACACTATTATCCTCGGAGACTTCAACACTTGCATGTTAAAAGATGACTCTCGTAGCCGTAAACTCCAAGCACTTGCCTCTTCTGTCAATATGCATATACTTCAGCTTAATGCTACTCATCACGCCCCTCACTGTACTCCTTCTCTATTAGATCTTATTATAGTTTCGGATCCCGGTAAAGTAGCTACTTATGGGCAACTCACCGCCCCTTTCTCCTATCATGATCTTTTATTTCTGTCTTATAAAATACGCACTCCTAAACGTAAATCCAAATTCCTTCACCTTCGTAGTTTCAGTAAAATTGATATGGACAGTTTGAGGGTTGATTTGAGCAATATTGACTGGTCATCGGTTTACAGTAGTAATGACATTGATAGTAAAGTATTTTGGTTTAACAAGTTAGTGCTACAACTGTTTGACAAAAATGCTCCTCTAAACCTGCACCCTGGTTAACTAGTATAATTAAACGAGAGATGTCTAAAAGGAATAAGGCTAAGAATCGGTATAAAAACTTCCCTACTGTTGAGAACTGGTCTCTTTATAAGAGACTCCGAAATCGTTGCAATCGCCTATGCAGAGATGCTAAAAGACGTCACATTCATCATTCTGTCCAAAATATCAATACAGCTCAGGTATGGCAATTTCTCAAGTCTTTGGGTATAGGGAAATCTGCTAGTGAAAACATACCTAACATAGACCTTAACGCTTTAAATTTACATTTTTCAAAATCACCAGTCACTTTGGTTGATAAAGTAAAATATTCTACTCTCCACGATCTTTCAAAACACCCTTTGCCATCGTGTTCTTCTTTTACTTTTCAGCAAGTTACAGAAGAGGATGTTAAGAAATCCATTCTGTCTATTTCTACTAAGGCAGTGGGCAATGATGGCCTCCAGATCCAGATGCTTCTTCTTATTGTTGATGACCTTGCTCCTATTATTCACCATATAATAAATTTTTCTCTTCAAACTAGCTCCTTTCCTTCAGCTTGGAAGAAGGCTCTTATCTTACCGCTTCCAAAAGTTTCTAACCCCTCTTCAGTTTCACAATTTCGTCCAATATCCATTCTTCCTGTATTGTCTAAAGTCCTTGAACACATTGTTCAGAATCAATTGTCTCATTACCTGTCCTCTAATGGCCTGTTGAGTCCGTACCAATCTGGTTTTCGTCCTGGCCCTATGGCCAGGACGAAAACCAGATTGCTGATTACTGTAACCACCAGATTACTGTAACTGCACTAGTTAAGATAACCAACGACATTCGATTGGCCATGGAGAAAAAGCTTTTAACCGTTCTGGTGTTACTTGACTTTAGCAGTGCCTTTAATTCGGTTGATTTTCACATTCTTTTGGGAATCCTATCCTCTTTAAATGTATCTACTTCTGTGATTGCTTGGCTCAATTCTTATCTTCGGGATCGTTCGCAGTCTGTTTGTTCTGGCGAGACCCTCTCTGATTGGTGTGAGCTGTCTGCAGGTGTTCCCCAAGGTGGTGTACTCTCTCCTCTTCTCTTTTCAATATTCATTAACAACATCACTAAAGTTTTGATTTCGAACTACCATCTCTATGCAGACGACTTGCAACTTTATCGCCATTTTCAAATTTATGAATTATCGGGAGCTGTCAATGCTATTAATAAAGATCTGGACAATATAAGTGGGTGGGCTCAAAACTTTGGTTTAATCCAGCGAAATCTCAAGCTCTTATTATTGCTAGCAAGTACTTTTATAGTCATTTGGATCAACAGTCTCTCCCACCAGTGATGTATAATTCTACTCCTATTATATACTCCAAATGTGCTAAGAACTTGGGTGTATATATGGATTGTAATTTATCTTGGAATGTGCATGTTACGGAAGTCAGCAGGAGAGTATATTGCTCATTTCAGTCACTCAAACGTCTCCATAATTTCCTGCCATTTCAAACCAGATTAACTCTTGCCCAGTCTCTCCTTCTGCCGCTTTTAGACTACGCTGATGTCTGTTTTCTTGACGCAACGGAGGACCACCTCAATAAACTAGAACGCTTGCAAAATTTATGCATTCGTTTTATTTACGGCCTTCGAAAGTATGATCACGTGTCGGAATTCCGACAGCGTCTTAAATGGTTACCTATCCGGCAGCGTCGGGATTCTCATGTTCTTGCTCTTCTTTTTTCGGTCCTTCACAATCCTAAGTCTCCAACATATCTTCGGCAACGCTTTGAATATCTCGCCACCAGTGACAAACCCTCTCGTTCAGTCTCCTCTCTACTTCTAAGTTTTCCTAATCATAGCACAAGTCGCTATGATAGATCATTTACTGTGCAGGCAGTACGTCTCTGGAATTCTCTTCCTCATACTATACGTGAGAGCACATTGTCGGATGTATTCAAAAGAAGAATTAAAGATCATTTCCTATCAACGTCGCAGTTTATATATATATATATGTATGTACCTATGTATTTATCCATGTATTTATATAAATATTTAAATATATATTATCACATACAACATTATATGTACTTATTTAATTTTATTGTATATTATATGTGTATGTTTGTTATTGTATTATATATTATATTTATTACATAATTTACTTTGTATTTTTGTATGTAGTAATTTGTTGTACACTTGTTTGTATCCTTAACAGTATTTAAATTTTTCTCCAAATTCTCCATCACTCAAAGGTTAGCTGTCAGAAAACTCAATGTTTGGGTTAAGCACGCCTTTGTGCATGAATTTTCTTTATTTTATACTAATGTGTAATATTATTGTGTGCAATAAAGAATAAGAATATTTAATTAATACAACACATTTTCAAAGCATAATCAATATCTACTACCCTCAATCGTCGCTGACGAAACATAAATGAACCAAATAAATTACTTTATAATAATATTTGCTATACATATTTATATAAAATATCACCGACGCTAACACACTTATAAGCGGACCCATCAGTGGCGTGCAGTCCATATAGGCAAAAAGTGTTTGCCTACCCTGTGATTTTCCCAATCAGACATATCAATAAAAAGTGTGCATAGTAATAATTCGTTTTCAATTATTTCACCATTGTAAATAAAGAAAAGCACGCAAAATATTTGAAATCAATCACCTATGCGCGACGAACTTAACATAAATGCACTGTACTATACCTATCTACTCATAAATGTAAAGATAGATTTAGCGCGCGGGCCACGCAAAGACACGATACGGCGTTGCCTCAATATGCACACATTCAAACAGATTTCTTGCACACAGACTCACACCGATACACGCACCCATAAATAATCTGACATGTATAATAGAAGAAATATCACGCACACAGACAAAGGACAGAGACACAGAGAGACACTGCCTACCAAAAGTGACATTTCAATATAGTTTAGTCCCAATAGATATTTATGTTACGACATGAATGCTAATTTGACGCGCATAATTATTGCAGCGGCAGATCATTTTGTTAGGCGTTCGGAAGCGAATCACGAGACGCGAGTTCGTATCCTCTTAGAATCGAAGTTTCTTTTTGTAATGTTTTTAAATTATTTAATAGAATATAAAGCGGTGCAGGTATATAATAAGTAACGAAAAAGAAAAGAGGACGTGTGAGCACGTAGGTCGTACTTTGCGAAAGATAATAATTTAGCTATTATATTTTTCGATAGTAGGTATGTTTATTTTTTTAACATGGTCTGCGGCATATTAAAGTCAAATCCATGGCTGCATGGATTTTAATTTAATATACTTAGGTACTTCCTACATAATCGTAAGATTCGTTTTAGTTTTGGGAGTGAAATAGAATATATTTAGGAATATTTGAGCAATAATGCAATAATGAGTCAACAAAAATATAAATAATTCTGTGTTAACGCCATCTATCTCTTGTTATAGGCCCAGGCGACGTTTAAAAAAATGCCCATGTCAGTAATTCAGCTCAGTAAGTTAGTAAAGCTCCATCTAACAAAAAAAAATCTTAATGCAGTTTGTCGCCTAGGCCTATAACAAGAGATAGATGGCGTTAACACAAAATTATTTATATTTTTGTTGACTCATTATTGCATAGCAGTGCTCATTTATTCAAAAAAACATCAGTAAGTACAAATAAATAGACTTACTTATGTTACAGTGTCAATACGTACAAACAAAAAGACTGTTACCCTACGACTCTAGAGATCTAAGAAATTTGCTTTTTTGCCTACCCTAATCAAAAAGTCAGTGCACGCCACTGGGACCCATAGCCACCACAGACGTAAAATATAATTTGCAACTTGTACCAACGGAAATACAAAATTAAATTAATTAAATTAATTTCGAGACATTATTTTTATATATTTAGTACTAAGCAAACTAGACTCAGATTTTGTATTCAGATTTATTTATGAAAATCTTCATAATAATAGTTATGGTTAGCAGTGGCGTGCACTGGGTTATATGACAGGGTAGGCAAAACTAAATTGACTTTAATTTAATGATGTGAACACAAAAGAAACATACCTACTTAATTGTTTGTTGAGTAACTAATACCTACTGTTTTTTTTAAATACATATTCTATTTCACTTCCACTACTAATGAGTACGTAGGAAGTACCAGACATACATACACACTCTAAAAACATAACCCTTCTATTCTTGTAGTAGAGTAAAAAATCTTACCAATATGAGAGAGACTGCGAGTTACACACATGTACACACACACTAAGATGATTGTAAATATGCCACCTCAAATATCCAAAAATTAACTGATTTTATAGACAAATTAATTTAAGGATACACGAAGTGGCCTTGATAAAGACCCGATTGCTTATTGGTACGCGTACAAACAAAAAAGTGACTGCAATCAGTTGCAAAATGAATAGATATTTACGAGTAGGTATTCTTATTTATATTCTTTATTATTAAATTTTCGCGTGACTTTACCTTTGACCTGAATTAATTCCAAATTCGGCATACAACGGCCATCTTCAATTATTTTTCTTTTAATTTCGTAAGAAAGGGACGAAAATGCGTGATTTTTTAATTTTTCTATACACACTTGGCCAGAACATCGAACACACGTTACCACTTCCATTTACTATAAGTTTTTTAATTTGGAAACACTAATAAAATAATAATACACGGAGTAGTCACTTTTTCGAACATACTGCACCGAACGAAAACGTAACGTAACGTATAAATGAAAATAAAAACCAACAAAAAATGGATGTCATTATAAAATATTGAAGTTTGAACAAACTAGGTATTTTATAATTTGTAGTATAACGTATTGCGTTCGTTCGACGCATCGGGCTCCTTATTGGTTGACTCATCTAAAAGAGTATATTGGATCGACCAATCAGGGATCGACTGTCACCGAAAAGACAGTGCCTATCTTATGCCTATCTTAGAGTATCATGTTTGCATGTGTGCGTGACATTTATTCTGTTCGCATGGTCGGCGTGCCTACAGGTGTGAGTAAATTTTCGTTTGAATGTGTGCAAATAAAGATTTTGCCTTTTTGATCGGGCCTCGCGGCTCGAACGCGCGAACTTTAAATTTCCGCGTACTTAGGAATAGTTCATTGCACTTTCTGCGCGCTCGCCCGCTTTGACGCGGAGCGCTCAGCTGATTTATTTCATTCAAACATGTCGCGCGAATTTGTTTATTTATAATAATGAAATAATTCAAAACAAAATGTTATTGTGCACTTAAATTATTTTTGTTATCATGTAATAGAGATATTTGAAATCACAGGGTAGGCAAACACTTTTTGCCTATATGGACTGCACGCCACTGATGGTTAGGTATAATTATACGCGACGTGATAAAAAATCAATATGTATCAAAATTCTGCCTGGAAAGTAAGCCCTAATAATAATATTAATAATATTTATATTTCAGCTTCCCGAAAGATGTTGCAAAAGGAAATAATGTACTTACCAAATAAAGGATAAATTAATCAGGGATATTTGTCAGCTTACATTAGCAGCAGCTTATACTTTAAAACAGAGGGACTATGACCCAGACAGACCAGGACACCTTCTAAATAGTGCTGCACCATTCTATATATCACATTCATGTGATTGTGTTTCAACTTTGACTAAGGTCAACTTTGATTATGGTAATTAAAAAAAAAAAACAAAAATGTTTATTTCATTAGCTTACTTTGAAATAGTTACATACAAGGTCGGATCCCTCAGTTAAGCATAATAATAGTTGTGTTTAAAGGATCCGCTCTTCTATAGTCATGTATGCTTTATTTAACAGTTATATGAAAAACATTAATAATATACAGTTGAGAAAAAAGAAAAAAAAAATATTAAAATGGTTGCAGTAATATGTGAGTGCTTCTGCGTGAGCGTGTGTGTGTGTGTGTGTGAGTATATGAATGTGAGACATGAATTATGAGTGCAATTTAATTGAATAAAATATAGAATTTTCTGCTTCCTCGTAGGAAATGGCATCAGTAAAGACTGACTCAATATTTATAGAAATATGACAACAATTATACATGAATTCAAGGAGAATTTCGTAGAAATGTACAGTCCTGGCAAATGCTTTTACCGCATCCGTGTATTTGATTATTTTAATTTAGGATTGTGATTAAATGCTTACAAACACTAGCGAAATTTCCATGTAAAATGTTCTCCATTACCGACTGGCTTGTATAATAAATATTATGATTGTTAGTAAATGATTTACCATATTGTTGTTTTTCATTTCTATAAAATGTATCCATGCGTCACGTCATTCGCCTGATGAATATCAGGCGAATGACGTCAACTGCTAGATAAAGGCCTGCCCCAATGACGTCGAAACTTAACGGTCTTTCGCCACTCGGCCACGCATCCACCGGCTTCCTGCCACGCGTGCGATAACATCGGTCCATCTTGTGAGGGGCCATCCTACACACCACTTTCCGGCTCGTGGTCGTTATCTAGAAACTTTGTGCCCAATGGCCATCGGTTCTTCCAGCTATGTGCCCCGCCCACTGTCACTTCAACTTGAATATTTTCAAAGCTATAGGGGTACTCTACTACAAATACGGCTCTTCTACGAAACTATAAAGTTTCGCTACGTGATAAAATCAGAAATGAACAGACAATGGAGGATGGATGAATATGCTTAGGCATAGCTAACTCAATGGAGAAAACCCGAGCAAGCAATGGCTTGCTCGGGTTTTCTAATAAGCCGACAGTAAACAATCAAGTCTCTGTGCTTTAAGTTATCACTGACAGCACACGATTTCCCGAACGCTGACCTTACCTACTATAAAATACGTTTTATATGATATATTCCTATCTTACGTTTTATTTTATATTTTATTATTTCTCGATCTGGCTAAGGCGTTTGACACGGTCTCCATTCCCAAGCTAATTTCTAAGTTAGAAGGCCTTGGAATCAGGGGTACTCAACTAAAACTATTTCGTAGTTACTTAACTGATCGAACTCAGCGCGTAAAGATTGGTGAGCATATGAGCAGCGATCTTCCCATAGACCACGGAGTCCCCCAAGGCAGCATCCTCGGCCCTATGCTCTTCCTGTTGTACATTAATGAGATGTGCAAACTAAATCTTATGGACGGTAAATTACTGGCATTCGCGGATGATACGGCTCTTATTTTTACGGGAGGAACATGGGAACAAGCCTTTAACGCTGCTCAATCGGGTTTCAATGAAATAGCTAGGTGGTTATCAGCTAACTCCCTATCACTAAACGTCGAAAAAACAAAGTACCTTATGTTTAGCATTAAAAAACCAAAGGTTGTAGATAGCTCTAATTATTGTATTACCGCTCATGAGCATACATATGATATGCCGTCTAGTTGTAGCTGCCCAAAATTAGACAAAGTAACAAATATAAAATATCTTGGTGTGATCCTAGATGTTAGATTAAGTTTTATACCGCATATCGACCAGATGACAGGTAGAATCCGCAAACTAATATATGTTTTTAAGCATTTGCGAAAAGTGGCAGACCCAAACATTGTTAAAATGGTATACTATGCTTTGTGCCAATCCCTATTAGAATATTGCATCTTATCATGGGGTGGTGCATGCAAAACTAATTTAATCAAACTCGAACGTGCACAAAGAGCGGTGCTAAAAGTCTGTACTTTTAAACCCTTTCGTTATCCTACTAAAGAACTTTATGAATTTTGTCAAGTTTTAACGGTTCGTCAACTTTTTATACTCAAAGTAGTCCTAAGACAACACGCGAAAAATTCGCAATCAGGTCTTCCGTACTCATCTATTCGTCAACAGACTCGTAGACTCAAATTACCGCTTAGTAATTCTAAAACAGTCTTTAGTAAGCGATTCTTTTACTTTCTCGGGTGTTATATCTATAACCTGACTTGTAACAAAATGCACATTGACGATAAAAATAAATATGAATGTAAAAAAATTGTGACAAATTGGCTCCTAACACTATCCTATGAACAAACTGAGAAGCTTCTTCATCCAGTGATATAATGTTCACGCATGTATTCTTTTCTCTGATCATAAATCATTATATTGCGTAATTATTGTGATGCGAAGTATATTGTATCAACTAAGTAATATGATTATGTGTTTAATGATAGTATATGGTAGTACTGCATTATATTTTGTTATAGTATCTGTATCATGATGGAAGGAAACTGGTACTTATAGCTCAGGGTATCCTATTTTAAGTACCAGTAGTGCTCTTTAATTGATATTGTCTGTATCATATACTTATGTACCTACCATAATGTACTATTATTTTGAAATAAATAAATTTTATTATTATTATTTATTTATTATTATTTATTTTTACGTAATCCGTAAGTATTTATCCTAAACTTAGATCCGTCGTGGTCACCCTAATGAAAGAGACAAAAAACATAACTGAAATGATTCAAGGCCAAATTTCTTGTCTTCAAGACATTCTTTGCGTTGCATCCTCCATGTGTATCTAACCTCCTTGGTTCCAAAGCCATTCGACCATTTTTTTCTTTTTTTTTTATTCAATTGTCCAGTCCATGAAGCTATTAGGGTCAAAGTGGAGGAAACACTCCCAAATACATGCCTGAGGTCAACGCTATCCCTTTCATTGAGGTCGGATCTCTCTTTCTAAGAGGGCAACCTTAATGTTTCATGAAAAATCAGGACATCTTTTTAACTTCGTCGCATAATACGACTTACTTGGCTTGTTTACCAAGTGTCTGGGTGTTTTATCTATATAGGTATGTATTTACAAAAAAAAAAGTATATAAGTATTAGTATCAGTTGTCTGGTTTCCATAGTACAGGCTCTGCCTAGTTTGGGATCAGATGACCGTGTGTGAATTGTCCCAGGATATTATTATATTATTATTATATTATTATTATGCTTTAAGTTTAAACCGATTAAATATGTCTAGTTGCTTAATCAGTCTGATTATGGGTTGGAGCAGCCCAAATACGGAAGAACTGTGTACAAGAAGAACAAACTGTGATTGATAGGGAAACAGATGATAAATAAATAAGGACCTCCTTCTGGCCGATATGACCACAGTGGGTATTTTGAAAGATCTCAGTCTACGCAAAATATATTATAGTGCGCAAGTGCTTGCGTAGACACAACTGCACTCTCTCTCTCTCTCTTCCGTTTACCTCTCAAAATACGATGGGATGAAAAACCGACACGACCGGGGAGAGACCAGGTGCAGGATCAACATTTTACATGCCCATCTTACGCATGGAGCATCTTACTTTACAGAAAATCAAGGGATAAATAATAAGCTAATGGTTGTGAAAATAAAAGCATATGAAGTTATGATTTAAAAAAATATTGTGCTATAAAATCATTTATTCAGTACGTTTAACGATCTCCGATTAATCACAAGATGCTGAATAGCAATTAGCATTATATGCAAACAACTAAAACACCTTTTAACCAACACATTAGACGATAGAAAAAGCATTCGCGGTAAATTTAGTTTTCCATTGGACCAACAGCAGATCATTGCAGCTTCATCAAATTTATTTTCCAATGGGACAATGGATAGTCATAGGTACATTCCTTCACTCAATATTTTTAGGAAATCTACAAGAAAATAAAAAATGTTTTAATATTGACCAGGGGTAGATAAAACAGTATGTATATTTATGGAATGATATAGGTACTCTCGCCGATACGGCCAATCCAACCACAGCGGCTAATCTTTCGCAAGATCAGCCATCATCCAGTGCACAAATGCTTGCGTAGACACAAGTGCACAAGTGTACTTTACATGCCTATCCGACGCATGGATCATCTTACTTTACAGACAATGACCGGCCTGCATTATCCTAGCCAGTGAGGAACAACTACACATAGTTGTTGCTCCCCGCAGGATTCGAACCTGCGACCCCCGGTATGCAAGCAAGCGGTTTCCCACTGCGCCACGGAGGCTACTAGACGCGACAGGACTAGGAGGCGACAAGAATAAATATGATTTTAATAATATGTATCTAATAAGTTACAAAACTAACTGTACCTAAACTTAACCTACATACCTACACACTTGTAAAATTAATGAACATACAATATGTTTTCAATATCAATCCTTTGAACTAAATACATCGTTTATTTTTTGATCATAAAGTGGCAGTAAAAAAACCCCAAAACGGAAAGTCTTCAAAAAATCTTTACCATGGTTACTCTATTAAAATAATGTGAAATATTTTAAAATTAAATAATTCAAGTACAAATTAATATAAACTTAAACCCAATACTAACAAACGAACTGAAAACGTGTTATGTGCCTATCGAAAGAAGAACTGATCGAAAATATGGTGCATAATGCACAGGGATCATCGGTAGGTAATTATTGAACAAAATCGCACTTACGAGTGATATTCGGTATTAAATACTGGATACAACATATTTTTGCAACCAAGTACTGCACATTTTATCACCATTTTTATGATTTTAATTCACTTTATCGTGAAATTATGGTATTTAAATGTTTGATCGATTTATATGACAGACAGTTTCATGCTGACAATAAGCGACAGTGTTGCCACAAAATACGAACCCTTAAAATCGGTAATTAAAATTGCATTTGAGTATAATTGGCGAAAACACAATAGAGCATTATTCTAATCGAACTCGCAGAACAGTACCAATAATTTTTTTATTAGACATGATTGTCATCGTATTTTAAGTTTTCGGGTGGAAAACATTCTTTTGATGTGTAAGTAAAGCATTTCTATATTAGGGTATCCATTTCTCGGGTAATTTCAATTATAACATGGACCACACATCGGACCTCAATGAAAGGGATAGCGTATGCCTCAATCAAGTATTTAGAGTTTGGGCTCCAGTGTTGACCTACTAGCTTCATGGTCCAGTCTAACTGGAGAGATCATGATGCGCTAACCCCTCTGCCAAATTTTGGTCATATGGTCAGGTCATTCTTTATTTGTGTGCGTAACTTTTTGAATATGTTGCGAGTTTATTATAGTGTGGGTATGCGTAAAATTGTATCTGTGTGTGTTTACTTCGCCTCCCGCACCCCGCAAAAGTGCCACGAAAAATTTGTTCGGGGAATCGACGCGATACTAGCTCCATTCTAATTACTCTGAGAGTCCGTTGCCAGTTCTACTAATTTTTTTTTTTCGTTCAATAAAACACACTCTTTTTTTCGTTCAATAAAACACACTCTTTTTTTCGTTCAATAAAAACATATATATATACCGTATACCTCTCAGAATCTGCAAGCTGAAGTGGCAATGGGCAGGCCACATCACTCAAAGAACCGATAACCGTTGGGGAAATGTTCTCGAGTGGCGACCACGAACCGGAAGACGCAGCGTAGGCAGGGCTCCCATTAGGTGGACGGACGACATTGTGCGCGTCGCAGGTAACCGGTGGATGCAAATAGCCAATTGTCGTTCATTATGGTGTTCTAAGGGGGAGGCCTATGTTCAGCAGTGGACGTCTTCCGGCTGATGATGATGATGATACCTATATACAGACGAATTGAGAAGAGAGACTTTAAAAAAAGGTTTTCGACGTAAATGTATCTAGGTAATACAGTTAAAATAAGGAGATACTCATAAACAGTTGTTATAAAATTTTGGCAATCGATCAAGTTAAGCAACGGTAGGCAAGGTCATTACAAAGATGGGTGACCGTTTATTTCTATTTGAATTAAGTGTCTCCGTACTTTGGACGACATGTAAAAGTGGATTATAGTATTTAACCGACTTCAAAAAAAAGGAGATTATGTATTCGACGCAAATGTACCTATTCAAAAATTAAAAAGAAGACTATATTAATTGTTGGCTTAATCAAGCCAACGGCCAGGGATAGGCAAAAGCCAATTTTTTGGTGTCTAGATAAGACTGGCGCCATCCTTCGTTGTAAACGACACGTCTGACTTCGTCGCGCGCTAACGGGTAATTAGGGTAACTGATTCAGTTCAGTGACTGACAGTGCGATCAGAAGCTTCTAACTCGCTGCTAAATCGGTCTCTGAATTCAGGGACCGATATTTATGTCGGTGTAATAAGGGCATTAATTCTACTGATATTTTAAAATTACACCTGGCAATGCCGTCATGTCAGTCCTCTTCAGTCAGTCTGACTGACTCAGTCAGTTTTCTTGGCAGTTGTCAAATTGATTGTCAAACAAAACGTCAAAACAAAATCCACGCTTGTTCGCTCGATGTGTTGCGATATTTCTTTATAACAAATTAAGAATTCCATTGGTATACATGAATCACAAACATGGATTTTATAATCGATACCACTGGCGATGATAATCTGCAAGAGAAAAATGAGTTAATCGAAGATGAGAAACCATATTTCATAGGTTAGTTGTGGGCCCTTTCGTGGTCCCTAGATAGATAATGAACTTGCTATCTATTTCAGTACTACATAAAGATCTACTACTTACTTATTTCCTACGGTGCTACAACCCCTTGTCTCCTCCTTGGTCTACTGGATGGTTATAATTTATTTTGCAGTAATTTGTTTTCATTACTTGGGTGAACTTCCTCATTGCTCCCGAATCATCCTTAATACATCCTATCTATTCCATTCTTAGTTCACTCCATCTATTTCCATCCATCCCACCACAATCTCTAATACATCTCTATTAAATTTTATGTATAGGGCCATCTGTGGCGTGTCCAGGTAAGAGGCAACTAAGAGAACACGAAGGCAGGATGCAGCGTCTTTCTGTTGGATTACCTACCACTTATACCGCAATCCCCAAGACGCCTGCCAAGTGTGGGGATTTTGGCAACCCCACCCTTCTATGGAGGAGGCCTTTGTTCAGCAGGGGATGTGTTTTGGCTGATGATAGTAATGTCTAGACATTATAAAGGTGTTAAATTACAAAGGTGTTTTTTTTTTAAATGCCAAATCTTGCAATCAGTTTCAAACTATGAGCAGATTTGTTGTAAGAGGTTTAGACAGGTAGAGCTATTCCCAATTGGCAACACCTCTTAAGTATTACTGTAGCTATAAGCTATCCAGTTGTAAGATGTTGCGTCATTTTAATCTATTGATACAGTCTGGTATGCTAAGTTGCACAGCCAGTTGGTTGGGATGCCTTTCCAGTCTGGTTTGGTACTTTTTTGAACATGCTCTTATTTCTTCTTTGACTGTGCTCATGTTCAGGTGTTCATGGACTTCGGTATTTTTTAACGAACCATTGTGCATTACAAAGGTGTTAAAATAATAATTTTAACATAGGTGCTTAACTTTGGTTCCCTACCTTGCAGATCAAGAAGACAGAGTTGAAGCTATTTTAAATTTATTCAATAAGAAAAATCAAGAATTAAATGCACAAGAGGCCGCTGAAGAAGAGATCCAAAAGAAATTAAAACATTTCAAGATTGACAATCAGTTTGATGATTTCTTTCAAGACATGGGCTGGACAACTTCAATTATTTTGAAAAAGGAAAAGAAGAAACTATTTCAGTTCGATCAGCTGGACGTTGACACTGGCAAGTTGAAGTCAAACTTGGGAGGTGTAGATGTTGATAAAGAGATGAAGAAATGTGTGATTGGCCCAGGTATTGAGAAGGAACACAGCCTTCCGAGTTACACTGTTAGTGAAAGGAAATTGAAAGCCCTTAGGAAGGTAATAATATTATTAATTTAACTTAACTTTTTTTTTTTTTTTTTTTTTTTTTTTTTTGCGGGTAGGCGCAACGTATTGACGTATTTGTGCTAAGCTCTTACTTATTTCCGTATTTATTTAATAATTACTGTGTTTTTAATCACATCCAATGTTTTAAACGTTTACCAAGTTCACCTACTTCACTAATCCTATAAACTATCTACACACCACTAAGTTAACCCTGTGTACAACATCAGTATGGACGGCCCTATGGAGAATAGTCTGAACGACCTTGAGAAGCTCTTCAGCTCCCGCTTCAAGGATTATGATGCTAGGCTAGAGCATGTAGCTTCCGCTGCATCAGCATCAGGTTCCACGCTCACTGAGATTGCTGCTTTATCTCGTGAGTATAATGATTTCAAATCCTTTGTTTGGCAAGCACTTAACAAGTTGAAGGCACATATGGAGCTGGTTTCACTTGGATTAGACCGACACGAAACTGTTATGAGAAGGAAAGTTCTTTTACTTCATGGCGTTCCAGAAGCAGCAAATGAGAAACCTCGGGATACTCTGATTAACATTTTTTCTTCTAAAATGAAGCTGCCTGACATCACTAGCCATCATATTGATGCATGTCACCGTCTCGGGACTGCCAAGGGCAAAATTAGACCTCTCCTTGTTCGCTTCCACTCCATGGAACATCGAGATTTGGTGTGGGATAATAAAACATCCCTGAAAGGTACGGCGATAACAGTATCTGAATTTTTGACCAGATACAGGCACCAACTATTCTTAGCTGCGCGTAAGCATTTCGGTATCAAGTACTGCTGGTCAAGTGAAGGCAAAATCATCATCTTGACCCCTGATAAAACGCGTACAAAGATAGAAACTGTAATGGAACTTGAGGCATTAATTTCGAAGTTCCCATCCACCCCCGTCTGCGCCGAAGACAGTGTTCGCCCTGAAGCACCGGTAAAGAGTGATGCAAAAGTGTCAGCGAGGGCTCCACGGAAGATTCGGCGCTGATGTTCTATTCATAGTCTAAGTATTCTGTATATTTTTCATTTAATCGGTCAACCCTGTTCATCATTGTTAACAATACCTATTCGGTACACTTTACTTTTTCTTAATTAATGCACTTTATTGTTTATTTACCTGTTTTTTATCAAACTCATACTTAGATTTGCCATGTTCCTAAAGATATTTACATATTTCTGTAATGTATTTTTCACATCATCACATCAAAAGTAGGTAATTGTCATTGTATTGTATCTGTCAGCTGCACAGCTGTCAATCAATAGCTATTTTTTTTTTTTGTATTTTATGGCTTGGTACCAAGAGGTTTAAGCCAATGTCAATAGCTATTCTGCACAGACGTATTACGGATGCTACTATTCTGCACTTTTTTTTCCATTCAGTTGTAAGTAAACAATAGTTTTTTTGTTTCCATTATCAACTATATGTGAGTGTGTGTACCGTGTGTACCATGCAAGAACCCAGTGCTTACTGTGTACCGATTTAAGTTTATAGGTTTTCTTGATGTTGTGATTGCTTTTCTCTTTTTCTTTTTTGTGCAACTTTGAATTTAGTCTATCGGTAGTTTGTATTAATTTTTCTCTCTTCCACTTTTCAACTACCCAGTGTTGGTGAACGGTTTATTATTATACTCGCATTTCATTGCATTTAGCATTTAGAATATAGTTTATATACATATTATTATTATTTTTGTATTATTATTATACGCATATTTATTTTTATATTATAATTTTTTTTTTATTCAGACAGATAGCATATACTTATGTTCAGTGATATTGTTCTAGATGGCGATGATAGTTTTGTCTCCTGCTCTTCTACTTCTAACAGCTACGTCAGTTTTGATGATAGTGAGACTTCCACGCCTCTGACTCTGCATGACCAACTCTCTTCTCTTTTGACTGTTTACCCTAATAACCTTAACATTGCGCACGTTAATGCACAGAGTGTTCCTGGTCATTACTCCGACTTTTTGGCGTCCTTTGACAGTAATAATCTTGATGCTCTCTTAATCTCTGAATGCTTCTTAAAACCCTCTCTCCCTTCTGCTCACTTTGTGCTGCCTGGCTTTGTGTTAGTTCGTAATGATCGCACTGGTAAAGGTGGTGGCGGAGTTGCCATTTATATCAGATCACATATTCCTTTTAAAATTGTCAGCGCTTCACCTTCTCCTTACTCTCAATCCGCCGAGTATCTTTTTTTGGAACTATGCTTTCATCATTCTAAGCTCCTTCTTGGTGTTTTCTATAGTCCCAACATGAATATTAACTACTTTGACTCATTTGAGTTGCTCCTAAACAATCTTTGTCCTTCTTACGATCACGTAGTGATAATGGGTGATTTTAACACTTGCCTAATTAAAAATGATTCCCGGTCTAATAAGCTCCAATCTCTTGTGTCGTCTCTCAATCTTCACACGTTACCGCTTTCTCCTACACATCATGCTCCTAATTGTACACCTTCCCTTCTTGATCTTATGATTGTTTCCTCGCCTTCTAACGTTATTTCCCATGGTCAGCTTTCGGCTCCCTTCTCCTACCATGATTTGGTCTATTTGTCCTATTCCATCAAAATTCCTAAGCGCAAGGCGCAATATCTTCTCCTCCGTAATTTTAAAGATATAAATTTAACATTAGTGCAGCAAGATATTAACGATATAAACTGGTCTAACTTATTTGAGAGTGCTGACATTAATGTAAAGGTTAAACTGTTCTCTGACACAATTATTAGTTTGTATGATCGACATGCCCCTCTACGCCGAGTCAAAGTAAAACATAATCCAGCACCATGGCTTACTACAGAAATAAAGAAGCTTATGGGTCTAAGGGACAAAGCTAAAAGAAGATATAAGCGCAATCCAACAGAAGCGAACCTGGATAGATTCAAAACTTTGCGTAACCGTTGCAATCGTTTGTGCCGAGATGCAAAAAGGCGTCACTTCCAAAATACACTTAAAAATTCTAACTCATCTGATGCTTGGAGATTTTTAAAGTCCGTGGGTATCGGCAAATCACCGCATGTTTCTTGTAGTGGTTTTGATGCTAATGAGTTAAATAAACATTTTGCTCACCCGCCTGTCACTTTAGACCCTATTGTTAGGGCTAATACTTTACTTCACCTCGAGAGCTTACCGCCTGCTCAATGCCCTACTTTCTACCTTGCTCCTATTTCCGAGGAAGAGTGTGAAAAATCTATCCTTTCTATTTCTTCTACGTCTACCGGTCTTGACAATCTGTGCTCAAGAATGATCGTTCCCATTCTTCCCTCATTACTTCCAATTCTGACCCATATCTTTAACAACTCTCTTAACTCTAGCTCCTTTCCCTCATCTTGGAAGCAAGCGCTCATTATTCCTTTGCCCAAAGTTCCCAACCCTACTTCATTCTCTGAGTTCCGACCTATTTCTATACTTCCATACCTATCTAAAGTTCTTGAGCACATTGTTCATAGACAACTCTCTAACCACCTTCTTAGTAACGATCTCCTCAGCCCCTTTCAATCCGGGTTTCGTGCAGGTCATAGCACAGTGACTGCCCTTATAAAAGTTTCTGACGATATCAGGTGGGCTGAGGAGAACAAGTCCTTAACTATCCTTGTACTCCTCGACTTTAGCAGCGCTTTTAACTCCGTGGATTTTGACATTCTTCTAGGTGTCCTTAAATCTGCTAATATTTCTCCTTCTGCTATTGCATGGTTCTACTCATATCTTCAGGGACGTTCGCAGTGTGTCCGGCATGAAGAGTCTCTCTCTGATTGGTGTGACCTCAGCGCTGGTGTCCCCCAGGGTGGTGTTCTCTCTCCTTTGCTTTTTTCTATTTTTATTAACTCTGTTACCCAGGTAATTTCTTCCAATTTCCATCTCTACGCAGACGATTTGCAACTTTACTATCATTTCTCTAAAGACGACGCTGTTCAGGCTATCAACGCCATGAACCGTGATCTTGAGTGTGTTAGTCGTTGGGCTAAAGCGTTTGGCCTCACTATCAACCCTAGCAAATCCCAGGCCATGATAATTGGTAGCCGACAGTTACGGAGGGGCATAGCTTTATCAGCCCTTCCTCCTTTGTTACTTAATGGCTCACACATTGCTTTTACAGAAACTGCTAAAAATCTCGGTGTTATTTTCGACTCTCATCTTTCCTGGTCATCTCATGTATCGGAAGTTAGCAAAAAGGTCCACTTTTCCTTTCACTCTTTAAAACATCTTCAAAAGTTCCTGCCCTTAGATACTAAAATTACTCTTGCCCAAGCCCTAATTCAACCCATTATCGACTACGCTGATGCCTGTTATTTGGATGCCACAGAGGAGCTCCTAAACAAGCTTGAGCGTTTGCAAAATCTATGTATACGTTTCATATTCGGTCTCAAAAAGTATGATCACGTCTCTCAATTTCGCAAGAAGCTCAAGTGGCTCCCAATTCGTCTTCGCAGGAACACTCGCATACTTTGTCTTCTCTACAACATTTTACATAATCCCAAATCCCCTTCCTATCTACAACAACGTTTCTCCTTTGCTTATTCACCTGACGTTCTTTGTAGATCCCATCTTCGTACCCTTTTAAAAGTTCCTCAGCATCGCACTGGCTTCTACTCTAACTCCTTCACCGTGCATGCAGTTAGACTGTGGAACTCTTTGCCTCATGATATACGTGGCTGTCAATCTTTATCCATATTTAAGAATCGCGTTAAAGAGCACTATCTTTCCTCTGTTTTGTAGTCTCTGTCTATTTTCCTATAAATACAATGCTTTCTTATTTGTTTATATTATTGGTATATATGTAGTTACTTATATATATAATATATATATATGTATACATAGGTATTTATTTTTATTTAATTATGTATTTATTATATTGATTGTAGCTCTGTTTTATTTTTTCATCTCATTATTTAAATATGTATTTTTATACACACTGCGCCCTATCTCTTTCTTTCACCGTTTCTCTCCTGGGCGTGCTGGAAGAGATTTCTATAGAAATAAGCTCTGCCTTTGTACCTGTATTCTCCTAATACTTCTCTAACCATGTTTGTGTGTACATAAATTTATAAATAAATAAATAAATAAATAAATTAATTATAAGCCTCCGCCGCACAAGCCAAATGTGTGGTTGGTGTGGATGTGCCTCAAGGTCATTTGGCATTGGTATAATGGGGTGGTATCCGCAACTCCACGTCAAAGCGCGTATTTTGCGTGCGGGTGGGAATGAATTTATTCGATCCAGCCCAACCCCTTGAGAAAGGCCAGCAGATGCTTAATGCCACTGACAATCTCTCGGAGAGTACTCGACACCGCCTCAGGGTCATTCCCGCTCATGTTGGTAAACAGGACGTGCTCCAAGGTGCCAGTGGTTCTGTTCATCCCGTGTAGACAGTGGCTTATTGGCTCGTTAGCCAGCTGTCCATATCATCGCCTGATGGCTTGGTGTAGTGCAGGTCGACTAGGGACAGAGTAAGTCTGGCCTGCTCACTCAATCCTTCAGGTTTTCCCAGCATGAGGAATTGACTAAAAACTTAATTATGATCACATTCAATCACAATTAAAATCTAAAATGTGCTGCTCTATGGTGAGTTTCAGCAGCAGCCCAAAGATGCCCCACTGTTGAACGAAAGCCTTCCCCTTAGAAGGCCGCAGACGTGCTTCTAGGGAATATATATAAGGATTGGTGAGATATTAAGTATGAATGAATTAATGCTTGATTTTTATGCCATCTATTACAGAAAGAAAGAGAGAAAACAAGAGGTCCTCATTGGTTTAATCTCCCTGCTCCGGAAATCAATGAAGAGCTGAAGAATGATCTCCAAGTATTGAAGATGAGATCTGCTTTGAACCCTAAACACTTCTACAAGAAAAACGATATGGAAGTGCTACCAAAGTATTTCCAAGTAAGTATGACATGTAATTAAAAAAAATGTAATGTAAAAAAGCTGATGGAAGGGACAAACATTCCTCCATTCATGTCCTTCTGGCCAATATGGTCACAGTTTTGCTAATCTGTAGCAAGATCTGAAGTTCTCTCTTCCTTACTCTCGCATGCCTATGGGACGAAAGATAGGCGCAGGAGCAACTTTTTACATGCCAATCCGACGCATGAATCTTCTTATTTTCTTGAAAATCAGGTGACCGGCCTGTATTGTCTAACCAGTAAGGAGCAACTGCACAAATTCTTTTCCACAGACTGTGGTTTGCAAAGCGGTTTCCCACTGCCCTAAAATATTGTTATCATATTTTTTATCATATTACATTGTTTTTTAAATTATAATAATTTTATCAGGTTGGTCGCATCATGGACTCTCCTCTAGACCACGTCAATGAACGCTTAACAAATAAGCAAAGGAAGCGGACTATGGTCGAGGAGCTGCTAGCCGACGCGGAATTCCAGAAGTACAATAAGAAGAAATACAAAGAGATAATAGATGAGAAGAGAAAGACACAGTACAGGACGTTCATGAGAGACAAGAGACAGAACAACAAAGCGGAACTGAAGAAAAATAAGTTAAAAGGAAAGAAGAAAACGTAGATATGGATAATAAAGTTGTATGTTGAAACTGGGTATATCTTGTTTGTTGATATTTGTGAGGGCTCATACACATAAAATACGATACGACGTCGCGTCTACGAATCGACGTAGTATGGTGTGTGATTGAGTCCTTAGTCATTATAGATAGGTAAGCGCCCCAAACCCAGGGCTAGCTAAGGACTGGAACAGTTTGCCTGCGTCGGTTTTTCCGTCCGATTATAATGTCTTCAAGGCTAGAGTGAATCAGCTTTTAATATTAAAAATTCGTTAGATGGGTACAAAGCGAAAAAGGTCGTGAAAATTTTAGGTATGGAGGGGCGTTAGGTAAAAATGTTTGGCAACCCCTGAACTAGTGTGTTTTACCATCCTCGACTGCGTCGCCGCTTTCCATCAGATGGGACTGAACACTAGCTGTTGCTAGTGCTTGATTGCAGTCCCAACTGCAGTATTTTTTTATTCTTATAAAAAATAGACCCAATATCCACACCATATTGCACACCGACCCCCTCCAGACAACTGTATGCTACACTATCAAACAGACACCGGTCTCGTTGATGACGCCGCAGGGACCTCAACGGCGAGCAATGGGCAGGCCACATCGCTCGCCGAACCGATAACCGTTGGGGAAGAAAGGTTCTCGAGTGGCGACCACGAACCGGAAGGCGCAGCATAGGTAGGCCTCCCACTAGGTGGACAGACGGCATTGTGCGCGTCGCAGGTAAGGGGTCGTCCATTAATCACGTGATGTTTTTTAGCAACTTTTTAACCCCTCCCAAATATATTGAAGTCGGTGCTAGCTAATCATGTTAACTAACACTATCACCAGCTGACACCGACTTCAATATATTTTCGTTATTTTATGCTTTTTAGATAATTTACTTTGAAGTCGGTTTTTATTTTTTATAAAATAGTTTATTTAACACTTTTTAACCGACTTCAAAAAAGGAGGTTCTGTATTCGACGCGTATGTATGTAATATTAATAAAAATGCGTAATTTTCATATATGTTAGTCTATGTGGGCTTCTAAACGAATTTACCAAATTTCACGAGTGTTTGTATGTATGTATGTATGTAGGTTTGTCCGCGGATTTCTCAGAAACTACAAGTCCGATTTCAAAAATTCTTTTTGCAATAGTTAGAGTATCTTTCAACTTAGGGTAGAGTACAAATTTCATCAAAATCGGTCCAGTAGTTTAAGAGATATAAACTTTTTATGTTTTCAGTAAGTTACTGTAATGTAGACGTTCGAGTTGCGTGATAG
This sequence comes from Furcula furcula, assembly GCA_911728495.1. Lineage (NCBI taxonomy): Eukaryota > Metazoa > Arthropoda > Insecta > Lepidoptera > Notodontidae > Furcula > Furcula furcula. Next base: position 6,402,374 of record OU452243.1, read on the forward strand.
TGCTGATACCTATCTTGGTAAAATAAGTCACTAAAAAGTGTTAAATAAACTATTTAAAAAAAAATAAAAACCGACTTCAAAGTAAATTATCTAAAAAGCATAAAATAACGAAAATATTATTGAAGTTGGTGCAGAATATACACAGCAGGTACGCTAACACCAACTTCAATAATATTTTCGTTATTTTATGCTTTTTAGATAATTTACTTTGAAGTCGGTTTTTATTTTTTTTTAAATAGTTTATTAGTGACTTATTTTACCAATATAGGTATCAGCACTATCACGCAACTCGAACGTTACGTTACAGTAACTTAATGAAAACATAAAAATTTCATATATCTTAAACTACTGGACCGATTTTGATGAAACTTGTACTCTACCCTAAGTTGAACAATATTCTAACTATTGCAAAAAGAATTTTCGAAATCGGACTTGTAGTTTCTGAGAAATCGGTGGACAAACCTACATACATACACTCATAAAATTTGGTAAATTTGTTTAGAAGCCCACATAGACTAACATATATTAATATTACGCATTTTTATCAATATTACACACATACGCGTCGAATAGAGAACCTTCTTTTTGAAGCCGGTTAAAAATAAATACACGTGATGTCTCATTATACCCCTCCCCCTTCCTGGTGAAATTTCGTGATTTTTTTCGGACCCCCCCCCCCCCCCTTAGACGTAACCCGTGGATGCAAATAGCAAATTGTCGATCATTGTGGCGTGCAAAGGGGGAGGCCTATGGTGAACAGTGGACGTCTGGCTAGTGATGATGATTTTAACGCAAAGCAAGAGTGACATATATGCGAGTAACAGCTCAGTGGACGAGCGCTTGCCTTGGAAACAAGGTGCGCAGGTTCGAACCCCGGCTCGCACCTCTGATTTCTGTAATGAATCATGTGCGATTGTTACTAGCTTTCGATGAAGGAAAACATCGTAAGGAAACCTGCACGTCTGAGAAAGCTAACTAGCTCTCGAATGACGTGTGAAGTCCGCCAACCCGCACTTGGCAAGCGTGGTGGACTATGGCCTAAGCCCCCTCATCTTGAGGGGAGGGGAGGCCCGTGCCCAACAGTGGGACATAAAAACAAAGGCTGGTATTAAGAGTAACATAAAAAAAACTACAATCAATTCAAAACATACAAAACGGTTTATTTACAACTCATTTAACATTCAGTATAAAATATCACAGGTTGAGTAAGACAAGGTAGGTATGAATACAATGGCTGAACTAAACGTTCCTGTGTCCCGGTTTGTATAGATATTTATTTTATTTTTTATACGTTAAGACCTTGAATAGCTATATTCTGGAGTATGTCCTTTGTTCAACCGACTTGCTGACTAGCCAGTATAATGTATGTATATAATTACAGTAAATTATTTAGGCCGGTAGCACTGTAGTTGCGATAGAAAAGTTATATTAAAAATATTAAATAGTTCTAAAAACTAGCATAAAATAAATGCTTATTGGAGTAATCAATCCAGAGTTTCAAAAAATCCAATGATTATCTATTTAGGCTTAAACTATAAGACCACAACATATAAAACACTTACATAGGAAGGCACATCGAGAAACCGATTAATATCTCTCTCTAACACTAAGCTCTCTATCTCTCTCTTTCTTATGCGGAAATGAAAAGTTATCAGTTAAATTGGACCCTAGTTTTCGAATAGGTGGGTAAATAAAAATATTACTGTTATTATGATAACACCCTATTTCGGGTGACAATGTGTGGATTGTCCCAAGATATTATTATTATTTGACTCGATTGACTAGTATCCTCCAGAGACGTCAATTGCTGCTCCAGTTATGAAGGAACTTTTGTCGGAACTCAGGAATGTGATCACTTCAGCCACCTCTGAAAAAATAATATAAGTAAGTAGGTAAGCACATATAATAATACTCGTAGCAGCAACAGCTCAGTGGGCGAGCACTACACTACTACTACTAGCTTTCGGTGAAGGAAAACATGGTGAGGAAACCTGCATGACTGAGAAAGCCTAACTAGCTTTCGAATGACGTGTGAAGTCCACTAACCTGCACCTGCCCAGCGTGGTGGACTATGACCAACCTTTTTTTTTTTTTGACGCTGGGGAAATCTTCGAAAGATCTGCGCGAAAGAGAAGCGCCAAGCTGGTGCAATCGTTGCGTACCTGAGGGAACTCTTCGACACGTCAGCAACATAGTAAGGGCTAGGGCATGCACAATGGATCCAGTTGGCTCGAAGTGCGTTCCGGTGGTTACCGGGCCAAAATTTATAGCCACCAATAATGGAATAGAATAATATTAATATCAAGTGACGAGTATGGTACGAGGGATGCCTTTTAAGTTTTGTCGTTTGAAGAAAAAAACACAACTAGAACCTTATAGTACTTTTTATTGTTTTTCAATGTATTCACCACGTAGCATAATACACTTTTCCATTCGCCCAAACCAGTTATTATAACATTTATTCCCCTCTAAAGTGGGGGTGTTCAAAATGGCTGACTTGAAAGCGTCGACTGCTTCTTCACCGGACTGGAACCTTTGACCACGAAGACTTTTCTTAATTTTAGGAAATTTGAAGAAATCGTTAGGGCTTAGGTCAGGACTGTATGGAGGATGGTCAAGAATCTCTACTTTTTCCTGCTTCAAATACTCAATCGTTTGACGAGCGCTGTGTGAGCTTGCGTTGTCGTGGTACAGATTGAAGCGTCGCTTTGAGTTAGATTTTCGAAGTACGGCGATGACTTGTGGTAAACAAACTGTGGTATGTCACTCTGCGTTAACCGTTCTACGATCTTCAAGTGCAATAATCGCAACATGGCTGGTTTTTTCAACGAACGTGGCCACCATCTTCTTTGAAGTGCTTCGAGAACGAACTTTAGTCGGCTTTGGCTCGTCTTGAAAGAGCCAGATAGTTGATTGTTGTTTGGAATCAGGATCGTAGGCATAGATCCAAGATTCGTCACCACTGATGCCGTCGTAGACGTGATTTGACTCTCCTCGGTTGAACCTTTGCAGAGTTTTCTTACACCATCTGACGCGGGCCGCCTTGTGATCGTCGGAAAGCAGATGCGGTATCCAACGGCAAACTAGCTTTCTCACACCAAGCGCTTCATGCAAGATCTTCTGAATGGTTATAGAGCCTCTATCTCTTGATACGTCACATGACGATCTTCGAGAATTAGTTGTCTCACAACAATGATGTTATCTTCAGTGAAGGCGGATTTTGGGCGTCACTAACACTAGTATGTCCACGCTGGAATTCTAAATACCAGCGTTCGACAGTCCGCAGACAATGGGGCTTCATCACTGAACACAGATGTTAGCTCTTCAAAACACTGAAGCCGTGTCAGGCCTCTTCTAAAGTTGTAGAAAATTATTGCACGAACATTATCCTTAGAAAGATTCATTTTCGTACGTAACCTGACAGATTCCAATCGATGCTGTGACTAAACAATAGCATTAATCCTAATACTTTCAACTGTTTTGAGATTCAAAATTTAAACACATTCGAATATAGAACAGTTCCAAATTCAAAATTGCCGGGAAATATGGAAACGACAGAACTTAAAAGGCAGGCCTCGTATACGTAGTCTGCCACAAAAGCCGAGGATCGAAGCCAGTGGCTTGTAATTGGAGAGGCCTATGTGCAGCAGTGGTCAACTATGGGCTGTTTTAGTGTCCCCAGGATTGCACTCAACATAGTTGCCCAATGTCGTTAAGTGATAATCAGACTGGCACGTTCGGTGCTTAGATAGATGATACTTTATTGTTCCACCATTAATAAAAAATACAAGAAAAAAAAAGCAGTAAAATAGAATGAAACAATGGGCGGCCTTATCATGGGTGCTTAGTTTTCAGGCAAGTTTCTGCCTCTCATAAGCGTTTGAGGACAAATATTAATATTCTGCTATCCTTACCTGTTGGATTACCTAATCTTCCCAACGGCACCATTTTGAGTATTTTCTCCTTGACTTTATCGGGCACTGTCTTCACGATCGGTGTATCTATGAAACCGGGTAGTATTGCATTTACCCTGTAATCAAGCAGTCACAGTAACATCAATTAGGGTAAAAGTGGGATAGTTGCCCCAGGGGTATAGTTGCCTCGATTGTAATTTCTCTAGTTTGGCGGATGATCACATGTTATTTTATTTATCTTTCGAGAGACTCTACAACTACCACTAAGTTGACCGTGTTGCATGTCTTTGTGCGATTGCATGGTAGGGCAAGGTGAAATCAAAGTTTTTGCGGGATAGACGGTCTCTTTTTCATCTATCCTATACGTAATTTACATAGATTAGGCAATTATCCCCTATATGGGATAGATGCCCCAAAATTTAGAGGTCCGCAAAAATCGCTAATACTCTGGAAATATCAAATATGATGGTTTTTCCTTTCATAAGTTTGAAGATAATAAATCAAAGTAAGTACCTACCCGTATTACAAATAAAGAATTTTGCTTTTTTCACTGAGAGATATAAAGTAATTTCAAAAAGTGTGGCAACTATCCCACTTTTACCCTATAGTTAATTGCAATGATAGATATATCATTACAATTAAATGAATGAATCAATCAATGCAATTAATTAATTAAATTAAATATTATTTAATTATTTAATTTAATTATTTCGACACTGGAAGCCAATTACCTAATACTTAATACGTTGATAGTGGGTTCCCGTGGGGTGTCCGGGTAAGAATAGCACCCTCCCATCTCCTCCCGTTGGGTGTCCGTAAAAGGCGACTAAGGGAAAACAAGAAGACGGGCAGCAGCGTCTTTCTATTGAATTATTTACCACCTGTACTGCGATCTCCAAGACGCCTGCCAAGCGTGGGGATTATGACCCCTCCCTTCTAAGGGGGAGGACTTGGTTCAACAGTCGCGTCATTCGACTGCTGATGATTATGATGACGTTGATCGTGAGTAGATATAATCAATATCAATTAAGTCATCATCATCATCAGCCGGAAGACGTCCACTGCTGAACATAGGCCTCCCCCTTAGAACGCCACAATGAACGACAATTGGCTATTTGCATCCACCGGTTACCTGCGACGCGCATAATGTCGTCTGTCCACCTAGTGGGAGGCCTGCCTGCGCTACGTCTTCCGGTTCGTGGTCGCCACTCGAGAACCTTTCTTCCCCAACGGTTATCGGTTCGCCGAGCGATGTGGCCTGCCCATTGCCACTTGAACTTGCAGATTTTAAAAGCTATGTCGGTGACCTTGGTTCTTCGGCGAATCTCCTCATTCCGGATTCTGTCGCGCAAAGAAACTCCGAGCATAGCTCTCTCCATAGCTCGTTGTGTGACTCTGAGCTTATCCAGAAGGCCAACAGTTAGGGACCACGTCTCAGTACCATAAGTCATCACTGGCAACACACACTGGTTAAAAACCTTCGTCTTCATACATACTTAAATAGATAAATAACACCCAGACAATTGGTGAAAATCGAACCCACGACCCATCGGTTAGCAGACAGAGTGTCTAACCACTAGATCAACGGTAATATATAAACAATAAAATAGGCCATAGAACACTCTTTGGGATTTTTTTTAATACAAAAGCTGTCATCACTTTTTATATTAAATTCGTCAGACAATATATAGATACAAAATATACATGATATTTTTTTATGCAGTGCGTATATTTCACGTAATCAGTATAGTTATTAAATCATATTTAAATTACCTTACCATATTTAAATTATTATATGATATTACCTTATGTTAAACTGCCCCAATTCTTTGGCGGCTGACTGTGTCATGCCCACTATTCCCGCTTTACTGCTCGCATAATTCGTCTGTCCTAGAAGCAGAAAATCAAGGATAATATCTTGAGTTTTCCTCAACACAAGCACCTTATGTAGTATACGTATTAAGTATATTTGACAAGCACTAGTGCTTAACCGATCTGTAGATGCGCGTTGTGATCCAAAGGTACAGCCAGCTTAGTCCTTTCGTCCAAGCCGAGGTCCTTGAGTCGTCACTCCCGAGCCATTAAGGCTGGAGTTCTATAAACGCTCGCCCTCTGGAGTTGTAATGACCATCTACAGTCAACAGTGACCTTTATTCCCAAAAAAATACTATTTAGGCTTAGAAATTTGCCCAATATGTAGTAAGATGAGACCCAGCTACCAAAGTGTGGTTTGAAGGACAACTCTGCCAACATCTTCAGTGCTGAAATAATCACGTCAGAGATAATGTTTTTATACAGCAGTAAATGTTCTCACCTATATTTCCATATTTGGCAACTATGCTGGAAATGTTGATAATAGACCCAGTGACGCCTGCATCTGTCATCGCCTTCGCAAATGCTTGCATAATTAAAAACGTTCCCTGAAAATACATTAAATATCTAATAATATTACGGATGTATGTAATGTCCTTCGCCTTCGATATCACACATTAGATTAATAAATACTAATGTCCTCTTGGCCGATCCGACCACGGCGGCCGATCTTTAACATCAGCCATATCCACGATATCACTTCTTACTGCAGAACCTATAAAACTCAATCATTATAATTAATTATCATTAATCGATTTTTTGAAATCTTTGTGTTCATAAATTTGGCTGTTTCTCTTATGTCCGGGTGTTATTTATTTCCAGGTAGGTATATTCCCTTTGACCACCCCCTATACCAGTTTCTGATCTTCCGAAGGAACTCCGATCGAAGTCTTTTCCATAGATCGTTGAACCACTTTTGAATATCCGTCTTACCGTGAAAGGTGAAGACAATTAAATATCTTGTACGGGTTTTCGCGGGGAACCCTTCAAAAGGTTCCCTTCAAAACCCCGGTTGACACTCACAGGTACCTGTGAGTCAACCGGGGTATTTGAGATTCTTACCAATGAAAACCCTCGCGGCTGTCGCATCGCTACGTTAGAGGGGACACCAGGGCTCTCTGGTAACACCTTCACCAGGAGACTTTCAGTGCCTTGCCTTTGAACCCACCGCCGAGGACGCATTATGTCCCCCGGGAACCAGACACGATGCTAACTAGGACGGGGGTCGCAACCCACCGTCCTCGTCAGAGTCGTCACTGTGCTCAATGGACGTCCTAGGGCCTATCTTGTATACCTAGTAGGTATCTCACCTTGTAACAAAGCTTCTTTTACGGATTATCGCGGTTTATTTTAGGTTTTACTTTCCAACACCCATGGTCACGGGCGGCCTCGTAGTTTTATATTAAAAGACATTAGTATCTCACCTTTAGATTAACATCCAAAACACTATTATAATCTTCTTCAGACATTTTCAACAGCCAATTATCTCTGGTGATACCGGCCGAGTTGACAATGATGGTCGGTGGTGCTTTATACTGATTCAGAGTGGTCTGCAGCAGTCGTTTCACAGCCGAGGAGTCTGACACGTCCAGCTCTACGGCACTGTGGTCGCCATCTGCGGATATATCGACCAATTAAAGTATATTTTGCTGAATGATTGTAAAAATCGAAAAAAGTCGTCCGAGAAGTGATCGACATAGCTCAAAGGATTAGCCAGCTGAAGTGACAGTGGGCTGGTCATAATTGCCGCAGAAGCGATGACCGTTGGGGTGAACTGGTTTTGGAGTGGAGACCGCGAATCGGGAAGCATAGTGTAGGACGCCATGCGACCAGGTGGAGCGACGATAGCAGAGCAGTTAGCAGAAACTGGATGAGGAGAGCCGAAGATCGGTCTCACTGGAGTGCCTTGGGAGAGGGCTATGTCCTCCAGTGAACTGATGTGGGCTGATGATTTCTGAATGATACATAGGATAATGATGGAGCTCTCCTTGTTAATAAACTATTTTAAAAAAATAAAACCGACTTCAAAGTAAATTATCTAAAAGGTGTTCGTAACTGCTGTGTATATTCTGCACCAACTTCAATAATATTTTCGTTATTTTATGCTTTTTAGATAATTTACTTTGAAGTCGGTTTTTTTTTTTTAAATAGTTTATTTAACACTTTTTAGTGACTTATTTTACCAAGATAGGTATCAGCACTATCACGCATACTCGAACGTCTACATTACAGTAACTTACTGAAAACATAAAAAGTTTATATCTCTTAAACTACTGTACCGATTTTGATGAAACTTGTACTCTACCCTAAGTTGAAAAATACTCTAACTATTGCAAAAAAAAAATTCAAAATCGGACTTGTAGTTTCTGAGAAATCCGCGGTCAAACCTACATACATACATACTCGTGAAATTTGGTAAATTTGTTTAGAAGCCCACATAGACTAACATATATGAATATTACGCATTTCTGTTAATATTACATACATACGCGTCGAATACAGAACCTCCTTTTTTGAAGTCGGTTAATTAACAAGGTTAAACCGATATAAAAAGCAAATTAATGATAAACGGGTGATATTAGTTTTGGTGAAACAATGCTAAGAAAAATTCTCACTAAACCAGGTTTAAGTAAACCGTGGTTAAGACCCGTTCATTTCTTTTGGGTGAAACGATGTAAACACATACATAGAAGCTCAAATTATGCCTCTGATCACTTTTTGGCTCTTAATTTTGTCTTGGGGTATAAAATATAATCAATGATTGGCAGTCAAACACCCAGACCCCGATATACGATGGTTGTGTGTAGAATAGTAAATACGATCGTGGCGGTTCGTTTCGGCGATTCCTACAATAGTGTTTAACATCACAATTACTAGTGAAAGTAATATAATATCTTGGGACAATCCACACACGGTCATCCGATCCCAAACTAGAGCCTGTAATATGGAAACCGGATAACTGATACTAATACTATATAGATTTTTTTACTTAAATAGTTAAATAACACCCAGACACTTTGTGGGAATCGAACCCACGACCCATCACGGGTAGCAGCCAGGGTGTCTAACCACTAGGTCAACGGGCCTGTCAAGTAAAGAAAACTGCACTTGAGTAAAGTCGGCGGATTTCTGAAGCAACAGTTCCGTACTATCGCGGACACGAACGCTATACCAGTTTTTAATCAAAATCCCGTAAACGTCGTTACGTGTGCTTACTCGCCCGTATGTAATTTGGGTCAGCTCGTGCAAGCGATTATCGACCTAAAAATATGGTATACACCGTTTGTGACCGCGAGAGTACCTGTCCAATAAACAATTAGTGCCATTTATGCTGATCGGCGATTTATAACCCGAAGCAAGTTACAGACATTAGGCCTCTGGCCCCGATCCCTAAGATGCCTGCAAAGCGTGGGCGTTATGGCAACCCCCCCCCCCCCCCCAGATTAGCTAGATAGGTAAGTACTTAGGTGCTTTCTGTATTGTAGAATAAGGAGGTACGAACGTGTTGATGGTTAGTGGCCAACCTGGTGTCAGAGTTTTCAAGCTGCCCTTAGGCCTCTGACTTAGCTTAACAACTGTTGTCTAGATGACAATAGCCGGGACCGACTTTGTACGTGCCCTCCGAACATCGATATATAATAGTTTAGATAGTATATCGATGCCTCTGAAGAATGGAGACGCTTAGTTCAAATACCACTCAACGGTTACCCATATAAGGACTGACCTTGCCTGACGTAGCTTACCCAACTGATCGTTTACCGAACAGTGGTTGCAAGGTAACCGATTAGTCAGCAACTTACTATAATTAGAACCGCAAGCCAAAGCCGTGTGGGTTTTGATGGTTTCGAGGGCAGCATCATAGTTCTTGTCTGCTGCTATGACGGTGGCACCCTCTCGTGACAGCACTTGGCACGCTGCGCGCCCGATGCCTGATCCTGCGCCTACGCAAAACGGCACAAAGATAAATACATAACTTACAAAGGGCCACGAACGACAACTTCTTTTAGTGTAGGTTCACCTACCACTTGTCAAAATTAGGACTTTTACTCAGGTACTTACATAAATAAATTTATTATCTACTAGATTTTGCCCGCGGCTTCGCTCGCGTTAAGAAGTATTATTATTAATTATGTATAGTTTTTGCGGCTTAACTTTTGTTTAGCGTGTCTAAAAATTTTTGTGCTGTGCGTTGATAGATCACTATGTCAGTCAGTCAGTCAGCTTTGAGATAAATATATTTTTATATATTTAGAAAATATAATCCGCTGGATATATTATCTATGCACTATGCACAAAAATGGTTAATTCAAAGTTCTCTCCAAAATAACTCAATGTAGATGGCGCTAGCATACAGAAATTCGTATACTTTAAACTGAAAAGTTACTAATCTTATGTAGCCTGCATCTCAAAATCCTTTCTTAGGGGATGCCTACGTCATAGCAGCTTTATGCATGCAAAGTCTCAGCCCGAATCGGTTTAAAATTGACAAAGTTTCATACAAACTTTCACCCCCTATTTTATCCCCTTGGGGGTAGAATTAATCAAAATCCTTTCTTAGCGGATGCCTACGTCATAACATCTACCTGCATGCCAAATTTCAGCCCGATCCGTCCAGTGGTTTGGGCAGTGCGTTGATAGATCACTATGTCAGTCAGTCAGTCACGTTTGAGTTATATATATTTAGAGATTTAAAGGAACCCTCATGAATAGTTACTCAATTTCGTTTTGTCGTATGGTAAGTGGCCAACCCGGTGTCAGAGTTTTGATGCTGCCCTTATACCTCTGACTTAGCTTAACAACTGCTGTCTAGATGACAATACCCGGGACCGACTTTTTACGGTCACCCATCTAAGGACTGACCTTGCCTGACGTTACTAACCCAACTGATTGTTTACTGAACAGTGGTTACAATACAAATGGCTATGAGCGTCTCTAAATAAAATACTTTTTGGAAGGAACCTAAAAAGAAAGTACTAAACAAACAGCCAAAGTTGGCCATTTGGCCGGGCTGCAGCTGAAAATCAGCGTTAGGTGTAATAGCATCTAACATAAGCTGAGCTGTTGGCCATTTGGCATGTCCCGTGGAAGTATTATGTTACATTTTAAGTATATTTTACCTACTGCTTGTTCTTTTTTGTATTTCCATGGTGTATACCAATAAATGATTTTTCTTCTTCTTCTTCTTCTTCATTATAGCCGTCATCATCATCATCACCGCCAGAAGACGTCCACTGCTGGACATAGGCATCCCGCTCCTTGTTGGCATTGGTTGTTTGCAACGTGCACAGTCATCAGTTCACCTAGAGGGAGGCCTACCTATGCTGCGTCCGTCTCCCGTTTCGTTGCCACTCAACAACCATTCTACTACAACTCTCATCTAATTATCATCATCAGCCAAAAGATGTCCACTGCTGAAAAAATACCTCCTCTATAGAATGGAGGAGTGGCCATAAGCCCCAAGCTCAGGCAGGCATCTTGGGGATCTCTGTATAGATGGTAGGTAATCCAATAGAAAGATGCTGCTGCCATCTTCTTGTTTTCCCTTAGTGGCCTCTTATGACACAACAGGAGGAGATGGATGGTTGCAATAAAAAGACACCCCTACGGGCTGATACAGAGATATTATGTATTAATAATACTGTTAAAATATATTACCCGGACCTTTAGCAATTGTTTGAAATTAAGTATCTATATAATAATCACAGATGGTTAACTTATTAATAGTAGGTTCATATAGTATCCTAAGTACTAAACAATTCTGACTCAGCTTTAAAATAGAGGTCATTCAAAGAATACAAATTAGGTATACAGGTATGTTAACATATGATTTAATGCTGATCATGACACTGTTTTTTTTTTAATTACGAACTGGCAATAATATTGTTAGAAGCTTAAAAGTATGAATTTATTGGCACGAGAAGTATTGAGTTACATTATATAAATTAACTATAGCTAGGTCATAAACTTAATCCGTAGAAAATTAACAAATTAAGTTTCTTTAATTTATTTTTCTCTTAGTACTAACCTGTAACTAAAGCTAGCCGTCCAGCTACTATCCCCGCTACCATTTTCTATATTTTTTGAGTCCAGTCCTATACAATATTTATTCAAAAAAATTAACTTTGAACTTTAGACACAGTAAGTATATACTATTCTTATCTATGACAGTAAGTAACATTTAATTTATTCTTATCACTTTGATCACTACTACGCACGCACACCACACGACATCACGTTATCATCGCTTTTTCATGACTAGGGCTACCAGATATATGCTTAACATTTCCAGGACATTTCAAGAAACTAATCAATTCTATTATTGGGCCCGGCCTGGCTAAAACAGTGTCATTGTTTGACCGCCTCATTGAAATCAAGTGTGCATAAATTATACTCCAAAGGTTGTAAAGTAATAGTAATGGTCCCCGTCTATTAATCTTATATGTACTTACTTACTTATTAATGAGTTTTATAAACCCATTAATAATTTTACTATAGATAGAGTGTTAAGATTATAAATTATATTATGTCGTGGGTGTTACAGAATAATGAAAATGGAACAATGTCTATTTTAATTGCAAATATGAATACAGCATTTGGAAATTTAGGGATACTAGAGAGTAATTACTAACACTAATAAACTAGACACTAATTACACGTGCCCAGTCACCCCCACCCACCAGACTCAAAGAGGACGTAAACCAAAAATTCCAGGACAATCCCGAATTTCCCGGCTACTTGGCAACCCTACCTGTGACGTACTGTGTATGACGCTTGATGACATTTTTATTTTCGTTTGGAAACAGTAAGTATTTTAAATATAGTGTTTATGTAAATGCGTAAAACATTGATATAAAATCTGATTTGGGTCATTTTCGAAAATCTGATTCGGGTCTGCTTGTAAAAATTGCGTACAATTTTGTAGGAATTAGAAGGCATTACTTAGATTTATATCAAATTGAATGCATCTAAGTCAGAAATATAAAACCTTTATTACTTACTTCTATTCATCATTTCAAAGTGAATCTTATCATTAGAAAAGTATTAGATATTATTGTATCACACAAGTATAATAGCAACTTTACAGCTTAGCTCAGCTTTATCAATAGTGCTGATTAGAAACAAAAATATAATACAGAAAGAAAAAACTAGCATTACTAACATAATAGAAAAAGTCCTAACATAAGTTTTTAGGAATTAAAACCTAACATTAAAAAGCAAACTATCCTTAAAACTTATTTTAGTAGTTTTATATATATTATCCAAATCATACATGATAGGTGGACTGTTACCACCCACACAAGTTCTCCAGAGACATCTAAACTTCACCAGAACTCCTTTTCACTCCTCAGACCTGGACACTACAGTGTGTCGTGTCAGTTTGGTATTTAATGAAAATAATCAAACCTAACAGTTTCTCATTATACATTTCAAACCAGCTACTCTAGCGGTACCTCAAAAAAAAAACAACTAAACAATAATTTTCGTGGTCTCAAGTGTGCTAATTTAAATACAAATTCTTCAACTGATACATTATGATTTTAGGTCTCAATAGTGTGTCATTGGAATAGCAAATATAATATGTCGTTATATTAGCAGGCTTGGGGCCCAGAACTTGTACTAGACCCTCAAAATTAGAGGCCAAGTCTATAAATAACTAGCTATACCAATGCTGGTGCCATTCTATGTGCACTGTGTCTTTTCTATTGTATTATGCCACTAAAAATCACTAAAATACTGGAGGATTACAATAGTTCTAATTTTTGCTGTGCACAGACTTATTTTGACCAAATATAATATACTTATATTTATAAAAATCTATCATATAAAATCTAGTTTTACATCACAAGATAGATAAAATGTTTATAATTTTTTTAACAAAATGTTAGATCTTATTATAATATGTAATATCACATAATGAATATAAAGCAATTTTGAAGTAGTTTTACATTAGTTAAGTAAGTAGAATGCAGCATTTTATGTTTAGTAAACATTAATATTAATTTAATAGCTTAATTTCACTGTTTAATTATAAAAAAAGACAACCGTAGGTTATTAGCACTGATTGATGGTTCATAAAACCATAGGTACGATTGGCTTAAAATCTTCCCAGAGTTTTTCGAATGCCACTCTATACTGTTGGACAAGACCCTCTTGCGAAGTCACAGCAACATCCTCCCAATTGCCACATAACGCCTGGTTTGTCCAGTTGAGAGAACCGAGCATCACAAACGGTGTTAACAGCTCGTTCTCAGACTGAGCATCAACCAAACAATATTTATGATGCATTAAATTAGTTGATTTCTTCCAACGTACAGGTATACCTTGCTTTTCTAATTTCCTTACTGTAGAACCAGCAGCATAGGCCATGTCAGCATCAACAATAATACGGATCTTAATCCCTCTGTAGCAAAGCTTTATAATTGCATTGGTAAGGTCCACATTAGTGATAATATACATACATATATCTACACTGTACTTTGGCCGGCTTAAATAATACAATACCCTGTCCATACTTTTGGTTATCATGCAACGGGAGTATTTACTTTTTTTCAACTCGCCGACACCATAAATAAACATTATTGCTTCGTGAATCTCTTTTCGTTTCGTTCTCTTACGTTGTACGTAATAGTTGTACACGGTATAGGTAGCCCCGGCGAAAGATAGTAGAACAAAAATAGACTTGCTACAAGTTTTGAACGACATCTTTCGTTATTAGTATTTAAGCTTCTCCTAATTATTATTTAGTTGTTTAGGACTCGAAAGGAATGATCGAGTACGGTACCTTCACGATTTGCTTTTGTATTCTTGGATTTTAAATACGTTTGTATTGTTCTTAAAGTTTCCGCCAAAATATTGGCTTTTCTCTAATCTTTCACAATCAGCTGTTGGTTGATTGTTTGATGTATTTTTGTCAAAATGACAAACTATCATTGTCAGATGTCAAATTATGTCAGTGTCACACTGCTTTGACCTGGTGAAACCTGGTGACAAGGCCTTTAAGCCAATATGTCTAGAGTTCAAATCAAATCAAATCAAATGTTTATTAGCTAAACCAAGTGTGTACAATACTGTTGTTTTATACAATGTTGTTCTTTTAACTTGGTAGCCTTTTCCAGGCATTGAAAATTATATAAAATTAAATAATATTTATTTATTTAGCATGCAAAATGTTCTAGTTTGTTCAACGCAAAGAAAAAATCCTAATGGTTCAGCGGGCCTAGTGAGATTGTTTGTATCCGTGATTGTTAAATTGTTAATCTATAAACACGTCAAAGCACTGATGCTCTCAAGTTTCTCAGGATCAACTGCATGAATTCACAAAATTCACATTTCAATTTTGAAGTACGGACATCTCAATGAAACCTTACTGGATCGGTCTCTATTGGTCGCACGGGGTCGCGTGGCAGTTTCGCGAGCTAAATGTGCGGTCGGTGTGAACGTGTCTCGGATTCGTTCCGGCGGACGTTGGCTCGGCTGAGAGTGCCTCGGGATTGAGCCGTCGGTAAACGGAACGCGCTCAAAGTTGCCTCGATTTGCACTGTTCGTCCGGTGTAGACGGTGGTTTCTCGACTCGCGAGCTAGCCTGCAGGTATGAACGCAACTGTCCATTTCATCGCTTTATGGCTTGGTCTGCCTTACGAGCAACGGCTCGGGGTTCCAGGAAAACTCTGAGGCTGCCTCGTGAGCTAAAATCCCGAAGCTGCAGCCCGTGCGGCCGGTGGGGACCGAACCATTAGGTAATAATAATTATACAAACGGGTATAAATATTTTAAATTCTAATAAAATAAAACAAGTATGTTATCACAAAATTATTTACATTTATTCAGTAAGATAAATAATTAATGATGCATCTCATAATGTTATATTGTTTATACTAAAATCGTGAGGGCGGAGGCGCAAATTCAAATTGTAGGAACCATGATGCGCAGGCTGCAAAGATCCGCCGTAACCACCAATCAAAGCACAGGAACCATAGCTGTTTTCACTCGTACCTCCGTAACCCACCATGCTTTGTCCCATCAAACTGTTCGAATTTGGCACGTATTGTCTGTTCCCAACGTTCTGCATCATGAGAGAATAGTCATTCTGGTATAGACCCGAGTTTGCCAAAGGAATTCCAAGGTTTAAGTTCAAATTGTTCGCTTGGAAGTGATGTAGCCAGGGTTCTTTGGAGTTCCGTGTGAAGTCCTGCCTGGGGTCTGCTTGGTGGGGTATCCCAATTGGAACGGCTATAGGTTCCGGTGAACTTTGGCTGGTTGAACTTCTGTGGTTAGATAATGCTGATCGTTCGTTTCTGCGGAATTTAGCTCTTCGATTTTGAAACCAAACCTGTAGAAAAGATTTAAAAATGTAACCAATACCTTTTTTTGTCCACGAAGAAACCTTCAAAAGCTACCCGATCTCCGAGGGGACAGAAGTCGGGTTATGTGGGATTGTTACCCACCAAAACTTCCCCAGTGGCCTTCATCGACGCTTTGTAGAGACCTTGGGCTCTCCCTTCGGACCTTTGCCAGAGTAAACCAAGTGTAGGTACATACCTATTCAGATTTCAAATTCAGTTCGAAAGTTGTGCATTGCAACTGTCTCCTTCAGAAATTAGCAAACCTATGAATGAACATTGAAATATTATATACCTAATGTACTTTATATTATTTCAATGGGAATGAAAGCCCAACAACCTCCGCGTGCTCTACATTTAAAATTGTAGAGTCAACTTCAATGTCATCAATTTTGCCACCAATTTTGTTGTATGATTTAGGTAGTTCAATTACGTACTATAATAATCGGTAAAATTTTACTATTAATGGAAGTAGGAATGTTGGACTCTAGCAAGAACTTTTATCATCAGCAGCCGAAAAAACGTCCACTGCTGTACAAGACTTCCCCCTTTGAAAGGAGGGGTTGCCATAATCCCCACGCTTGGCAGGTGTCTTGGGGATCGCAGTATAGGTGGTAGGTAGGTAATCCAATAGAAATACGCTGCTGCCCGTCTTCTTGTTTTCCCTTAGTCGCCTCTTACGGATACCTAACAGGAGGTGATGGGTGGGTGGTATTCTTATCCGGATACCCCACGGGTCAACTTACAAGAACTTTTATAATTTAAATAAAATAAATAATTTATGAAATATCATCATGATGACCATCATCAACAATTGCTTTTTTTTGTCACGGGTGAGCAATAGCAATTTGTATAATCAAAAGGTTTTTCAATATCTTTTCACTGAACCCTGATGGCGTGAAGTCTTATAATTTGGTCGCCAAGCTCAGCTTATTTATTTTCACGAAACACCACAAAGGCATGCTTATAACTCTTATTAAAAAAAACAAGACGGCTTACCTGCACTCTCGCTTCAGTCAGATTGACCCTCGCCGCAAGATCTTCCCTAACAAACGCATCAGGATAATGCGTCTTCTCAAACACCTTTTCTAGTGCCGCGAGCTGTTGACTAGTAAACGTGGTCCTATTTCTTCTAGGTTTCTTCCGTTCATCTGCTTTCACGTCTCTTTCTTCCTCGGACTCTTTCTGATGCTCTCTCTCCTTCGCGCCTTTGTCTTCAAACTTCCTTCGCATGTCTTCGTACGCTAAATATTCGACTGGCTTTATGTATGGTCGTTGTAAGTCTTTTGGGTACCAGGACAAGTCGCTTTGGTATGTTGTATCGTATGTCCCATTGATTTGTCTGCCGGCTGTCAAGTGGTGGAGCCTCAGGAGGCTGTCTTCGTGGCTTTTGATCATTTGGAATAGATTGTGGTTGTTTTCCGCGTAGTTGCCCACGTTCATGTTATAGTTTATTGCATTCTGCTGCTTTGGTTCGTAGTTCTTTGTGATGGGTGGCCTTGCGTTTTGGTTGTCTGTGTGTGAAAACATTATTATTAAATAGATGATTGTGTAGCTAATAATATACTGCGACAGCGAAACTAAGATCACGCGATCCCTCTACAGAGCCTTTTTTCACGGGGGAAACCTTCAAAATGCATGTGGGATTCGTGCCCAATAAAACCCCCGCGACTGTCGCATCGGCCACCCCAGGGCTCTCCGGTGGGATCTGCAACAGGGGCCTCTCAATACCTTGCGTTTGAGCCCGCCGCCGGGGAGCGCATTGTATCCCCCCGGGAACCTGTCACGGTGCTCACGGGAATGGGGGTCGCAACCCCGCCGCCATCCCCCTCGGAGTCGCCGCCGTACTCGATGGACGTCCTGAGCCCCACACCCCGAACGTCCAGCGACTCCGAAGACCCTCTACAGAGCCTACCGAGTTTAATGTTTGAATGGTTGAAAATTACACTTAGATACCTTCATACCTAACCCTATAACATTCGCCATTAGAAGGTCGGATGCTAGTCATCTCAGAACAAAGAAATAAGTATGTGGTTACTTGGGCCCAAACATTTCTCCAGCTATGGGGTACCTATTACCCTTCACACCAGAAGATAAAATGTTAACACACTGCTGCCTTGCGAAGGAATAATTATGACAGTGCGACCTACCCACCCGGACAGCAGGATTCTACTCAAGTAAAGTTTTAAATCATCATCATCGTCATCAGTAAGTTTTAAATCATCATCATCAGTAAGTTTTAAATCATCATCATCAGTAAGTTTTAAATCATCATCATCAGTAAGTTTTAAATCATCATCATCAGTAAGTTTTAAATATCATCAGTAAGTTTTAAATCATCATCATCAGTAAGTTTTAAATCATCATCATCAGTAAGTTTTAAATCATCATCAGCAGCAAGTCAGCAGCCGATCACCACTGTTAAACAAAGGCCTCATTACAAAGGGAGGGGTTGCCATAATCCCTACGCTTGCCAGGCGTCCTGGGGATCGGCAGGTAATACAATAGAAAGACACTGCTACCCGTCTTCTTATTTTCTCTTAATTGCTTCTTACGTTCACCCAACGGGAGATGATAGGAATTAAATTTTTAATAAGTCCCTAAAAAAGCTTCCTTCTATATAGAATCGTAAACTATGCATTTGATCATGTCATGATCTTCAGCAAAGTGTTGTGTAGGTATAAGCCCAAGAAGGTTTAGTTCTGAGTAATAAAATCTTTTAAAAAAAAAATTGAACCGACTTCAATATCACTGAAAAGTATAAAATAATTTAAATATTATATAAGTTGGTGTTAGCGTACCTGCTGGGTATGTTTGGCACCAACTTCAATAATATTTAAATTATTTTATACTTTTCAGTGATATTGAAGTCGGTTCAATTTTTTTTTAAAAAGATTTTATTTTATACTTTTTAGTGATATTTTCATACATAAAGATTGAACCATCGAAGACGGTAAAATGATCTGGGTAGGTTATGACATTATGATTTCACATTATCGTCTACATACTTTTACATAATTCATGTTTCTTCAGAAAAAAATATCCGGTCGTAATGAAATTTGCATGGAAACATCATAGTAGTTTACTCTCTCGAATAAAAAAAGAATCATCGAAATCGGTTCATAATTGTCAGAGCAATGTAATGGAGAACATCAGTTTTATGGTTTTTACCAGATAAATTCCTCCACATCGTTCATGGTCCTCCAAGAAGTTCTTATCCGGTTGTGATAAAATTCATACAGATTAAATACAGTGGTTTCTTCTTTCGAATAAAAAAAGAATCATTGAAATTAGTAAATATTTGCCAGAGTTATAACCATTTTTGTCCAAAAAGCGACAAAAAAGTCATCTATATAGGCTTTCTTGCAGCTCTCAGTGCGCAGTCACCATTCTTGTTTTTTCAGGAACTACTAAAGTATTACTACGCAATAATTTTTTTATGGGACCCAATCAATGGATTGAAGAATGGATGGAAGAAAGATTTTTTCAAATCGGTTCATAATTGCCAGAGTTATGCGCGAACATACATAAAAAAAAATAAAAAAATATATATATACAGACGAATTGAGAACCTCCTCCTTTTTGAAGTCGGTTAAAAAGAGCGCGACTGAAGCTGCGCGGGCGCAGCTAGTTTTAAATGAATCTCAAAAAAGCTTATTAAATAAATATTTATATTATGCTATACGCATCTAGAACCTACATAGGTTTTTTTTTTACGAACGATATATAAATATCTATGAAAACAATAACAAATCATCTAATACAAAAGGATCTTTGTACGATTCGCATCGCGTTCGAATCGTTGTGGCGGGCCATGTCTGTGGATCGTCGTTGTTGGAACCCGGCGAGCCGGCGCACGCGCAGCCCTATCGATTACAACCGTCCAACACGTGGAATTTGTTTGCACGCTTCCCCGAATAAGCAAAAGTCTTTTAAATACTGTCTCATTGGTCTACAACAAATTAAATATTACCAAAGAACAAAAAAAGCTGGCTACAAAACAAAATATATCCAATTTTACCTGTATGCATCCCTAGCTAGATATCCTAGGTACTATACATATCCTTCGGAGTCGCTGGACGCTCGGGGTGTGGGCCCCTTGAGCGTCCATTGAGTACGGCGGCGACTCCGAGGAGGACGGCGGCGGGGTTGCGACCCCCGTCCCCGTGAGCACCGTGACTGGTTCCCGGGGGGCTACAATGCGCCCCCCGGCGGCGGGCTCAAAGGCAAGGCACTGAGGGGCCCCTGGTGCAGATCCCACCGGAGAGCCCTGGGGTCCCCCCTCTCATGTGCCGATGCGACAGCCGCGGGGGTTTTAGTGGGTAAGAATCCCACATACCCCGGTCGAGCCCCGCAGCTCCCGGGGATCTTTCGAAGATTTGCCCCGCGTCAAAAAAAAAAAAAAAAAAAGGTACTATACATATAGATATGCATTTATATGTATTTGTGCTTTTTGCGGTGGAGACCACGGCGCCTTGGTCTCATAAGACGCGTGGTTTGGTGAAAGAAATTTCATATAAACTGATTGAAGGTTAGATTAGTATTCTCTTCCTTCGGAGTCGCTGGACGTTCTGGGTGTGGGCCCTAGGACGTCTATTGAGTACGGCCCCCCGGTGGCGGGCTCAAAAGCAAGGCACTGAGGGGCCCCTGGTGCAGATCCCACCGGAGAGCACTGGAGCCCCCTTTCATGTGCCGAAGCGTCTACCGCGGGAGTATTAGTGGGTAAGAATCCTACATACCCCAGTCGAGCTCCACAGCTCTCGGGGACCTTTTGAAGGGTCCGTACGAAAAAAAGGCCTATATCCTCAGAAGCCGAACCAACTAGAGTCGAACTCACAACCAAATGTCTAATTAGAAATGAAAAGGGCAAGTTGATAGAAGATTAGCTTTCTTCCTTAATTAGGAAAAAAAAAATAAGCTGATTGTTCTATCTTCCGCGTTTTTTATTTAAAGTCAACAAAGTTAACGTGATACCATAGGCAGTGATGCTTAATCTATCGTAGTGGAGTTAGGTTTAGATTCGCGACACCTAGACTTAAGGAGACAAGCTTAGGAAGATCTGACAAAAAAAATGTCTTATTTGTATTTTAGTTTTTATATCTTGAAATGAGAACGGCACTGTAGCAATATTTGCCACCGATATTTTTCTAGGTGTTAGGAGTGACCGTCAAGTAGCGAGATGGAAGTAGCCACCACCGCGGTGTCAGCTCCTAGGCTGCCACCAAGCTGCAGTTTATGTATTTAAACATAGCTGTGTACCGATTTGAAGGGCACTGTATCTCAAGGGCTCAAGAGACTTGATAACTAAACGTCTCACTCAAGATTCTCAAATGACGAGCGCGTAGTCAATGTCTTTGGACACGCGAGTCTTCCTTCAGGCCAACAACCCACTCGTCACATGAAAAATACATAGGTAGGTAGTAAGTAAGTATATCAAAATGGTCACAGGCAAGAAGGGTAAGGGTGCAATTCTATTTTCAAGTCGTCGGATCTCGGATCGTTAATTTAGATATAATGCAGATTCAATCCTGCGCTCGGGGCTCTAAATAATGTGCAACCTTCGGAATCACTGGACGATTTGGTGTGGGCCCTAGCCGTCCATCGAGTATGGCGGCGACTCCGAGGAGGACGGTGACGGGGCTGCTAACTCCGTCCCCATGAGCACCGTGACGGTAGTCACAGGGACGGGGTTAGCAGCCGCGTAGCGGGGTAGGGGCTCCTGGCGCAGATCCCAATGGAGGGCACAGGTCGCCCCTCGCATGTGCCGATGTGACAGCCCCAGGGGTTTTAGTGGGTAAGAATCCCACATACGAGGCATGCCTTTTAAGTTCTGTCGTTTCCATATTTTCCGGCAATTTTTAATTTGAAACTGTTCTATATTCGAATGTGTTTAAATTTTGAATCTCAAAACAGTTGAAAGTATTAGGATTAATGCTATTGTTTAGTCACAGCGTCGATTGGAATCTGTCAGGTTACGTACGAAAATGACTCTTTCTAAGGAAAATGTTCGTGCAATAATGTTCTACAATAAGTTGTAGAACATTATTGCACGAACATTTTCCTCTTCTAAAGAGAAGAGGCCTGACACGGCTTCAGTGTTTTGAAGAGCTAACATCTGTGTTCAGTGATGAAGCCCCATGTCTGCGGACTATCGAACTCTGGAATTTAGAATTCCAGCGTGGACATACTAGTGTAGTGACAAATCTCGCGAAGGACGCCCAAAATCCACCTTCATTGAAGATAACATCATTGCTGTCAGACAACTAATTCTCGAAGATCGTCATGTGACGTATCGAGAGATAGAGGCTCTATTAGGCATCTCAGGGACAACCATTCAGAAGATCTTGCATGAAGCGCTTGGTGTGAGAAAGCTAGTTTGCCGTTGGATACCGCATCTGCTTTCCGACGATCACAAGGCGGCCCGCGTCAGATGGAGTAAGAAAACTCTGCAAAGGTTCAACCGAGGAGAGTCAAATCACGTCTACGACATCATCAGTGGTGACGTATCTTGGATCTATGCCTACGATCCTGATTCCAAACAACAATCTACAATCTGGGTCTTTCAAGACGAGCCAAAGCCGACTAAAGTTGTTCGTTCTCGAAGCACTTCAAAGAAGAAGTGGCCACGTTCGTTGGAAAAACCGGCCATGTTGCGACTATTGCACTTGAAGATCTTAGAACGGTTAACGCAGAGTGGTATACACAGTTTGTTTACCACAAGTCATCGCCGAACTTCGAAAATCTAACTCAAAGCGACGCATCATCCTGCACCACGACAACGCAAGCTCACACAGCGCTCGTCAAACGATTGAGTATATGAAGCAGGAAAAAGTAGAAATTCTTGTCCATCCTCCATACAGTCCTGACCTAAGCCCTAACGATTTCTTAACATTTCCTAAAATTAAGAAAAGTCTTCGTGGTCAAAGGTTCCAGTCCGGTGAAGAAGCAGTCGACGCTTTCAAGTCAGCCATTTTGGACACCCCCACCACTTTAGAGAGGAATAGGTAAATGTTATAATAACCGGTTTGAGCAAATGGAAAAGTGTATTAAGCTACGTGGTGAATACTTTGAAAAACATTAAAAAGTAGATACTATAGGGTTCTAGTTGTGTTTTTTTTCTTCAAACGACAAAACTCAAGCCCCACAGCTCCCTTTGGGACCCAGGGACCTTTTGAAGGTTCGTTCGCGAAAAAAAATAGATATATAATGCAGATAAAACATATTATGCATTGTGAAAAATCCATATTTATATTTTTTCAACAATAAAGTCAAAAGTCAAAAATAGTTTATTTCAAATAAGCTTGACGAGCACTTTTGAAAGGTCATGTTTTTTTTTAAATCTACCACCTGATCACAACGCGGCCTCAACTTTTTTTAAAGGAAAATGTTCGTGCCACTAGGCAAGTAGGTAAATAGGTATTCATTACATTTTTATCATTGAACTGGTTGACTCACCTTTATTTTCCTCCATATTACAGCTAAAAAACCACCGCACAGAACTGAAAAATCTAATTTTCAATATATTTTCCTAATTATTTCCTAAACACTGTCACATTTGTTTTTAAATAAAAGCTCGCGTCCACTCAAACAGCGATCGAAGTCCGCCAAACTGAATAATTGTTATTAATTCACTGGCTTATTGAATTACTTTATTTAATTAAATAATTCGACTAACTCATACTAATGTGCGAACTAATGGAGTCTGTGCCGCGATCTGGCTGCTTGGCTGCTTTACCTCGAAGCCAACATGTGTGCTGACATCAAAAAAAACTTCATAAATGTGAACACACCCTATAAATGTAAAGAAAAACATTTTCGTCTCTATGCACACGACATTACCATTCAAATTACGAAAAACTCTACTATAAACTAGAGTTTAAGGAAATAATACCTTACTACAAAGAATTAAGAGGCAATTTGGAAATAACGTAAATTAGTAGGTGTTACAGAGTCGATAGAGTTGTTCAAAATACCGCGAGGCGTGGCTTAATTTTGCCCGCCTGCTTAATTTAAAAAAATATGAATAAAAAAATTACATTTTGAGCGGGAAACGATTTGAGCACCAATAATTGACACGTCACCGTACATTATTTATTGTAGCGTTCGGTAGAAAATTAACATAAAGATTTTATGTAATTGGATGTGATAAGTTTATGTTGTTGAAACATTGCGCCACGGATGCGGCGAAATCGGATTTAGACGCGGTGGAGGAAATAAAGTAGGTAGGTAGTCGAAGTCAAATCATATTTTTAATACGATAGCTAGCACAAAAACTAATTTTTTTTTAAATACACACATCAAAAGTGTCTAGGGATCAACATATATTTTTGCAATAACTTTTCTCCTGATTGATATTAATTAAAATTTTCTTTAAGGATTCATCAAATAAAGTGTTTTCGTTTGTCACAGTAACGATAAACCAAGTCACCTTTGCATTAATAAAGAAATTTGCCATTTTCCTAATAAAGGGATTTTTGACATTTGAACCACTAACACAAAAGTTCGAAAAAAAGACTGAAATAACAGTTTTCTTTAAAATTTTATTGGGTAACTTAAACAATTAATAATCCGTGTTTCTACCGCGAACACTAACAACACAAGAACATCGGTTTGGCATACTCAAAATGAGTTCATCCAAATCACGCTGTGGAATGGCCGCCCATGTTCGTTGCAACAACAAAAAAAGGTCTTCTTGCGACTGGATACCCTCCATATTCGGCAGAGCTCTTCTCTGTAGCATATCCCATGCATGCTCAATCGGGTTCAAGTCTGGCGACTGAGCAGGCCAGGGCAGGACATTGATGTTAGCTGCGGCGAGAGTCTGTCTTACAACTCTTGCGGTGTGCGGTCGTGCATTATCATGCATTAACATGGGCGGGTATTTGGATCGGCGGAAGAACTGAGTTGATTTGGATCAGAGGCAACCTCAACGCTCAAATTTATGCTGAGACGATTGTATCAGACGTCATCGTTCCTCTACAAGTGCAAATCGGTCCCTTATTTCAGTTAATGCATGATAATGCACGACCGCACACCGCAAGAGTTGTAAGACAGACTCTCGCCGCAGCTAACATCAATGTCCTGCCCTGGCCTGCTCAGTCGCCAGACTTGAACCCGATTGAGCATGCATGGGATATGCTACAGAGAAGAGCTCTGCCGAATATGGAGGGTATCCAGTCGCAAGAAGACCTTTTTTTGTTGTTGCAACGAACATGGGCGGCCATTCCACAGCGTGATTTGGATGAACTCATTTTGAGTATGCCAAACCGATGTTCTTGTGTTGTTAGTGTTCGCGGTAGAAACACGGATTATTAATTGTTTAAGTTACCCAATAAAATTTTAAAGAAAACTGTTATTTCAGTCTTTTTTTCGAACTTTTGTGTTAGTGGTTCAAATGTCAAAAATCCCTTTATTAGGAAAATGGCAAATTTCTTTATTAATGCAAAGGTGACTTGGTTTGTCGTTACTGTGACAAACGAAAACACTTTATTTGATGAATCCTTAAAGAAAATTTTAATTAATATCAATCAGGAGAAAAGTTATTGCAAAAATATATGTTGATCCCTAGACACTTTTGATGTGTGTATTTAGTACAAAGTGGCCTTTATTATTTTCGCGGGGAAAACGTTCGATAGGTCCCCGGGACTTGCGGGGGTCAACCGAGGTATGTAGAATTCAACCGCACTTACCCACTAAAACCCCCGCGGCTGTCGCATCGGCACATAAGAGAGGAGACCTGAGATCTCCAGTGGGATCTGCACCAGGAACCCCTCAATGCCTTGCCTTCGAGGCCGCCCCCGAAACCAGACACGGTGCTCACAGGGATGGGGGCCGCAACCCCGCAACCGTCCTCTTGGAGTCGTCGCCGCACTCCATGGACGTACCTAGGACGTCCAGCGACTCCGAAGGAGTAGGTACCTACAACGTAGCCTATATTAAGAGAAACATATCTATCTATGGTTTATAATAATTAGGGACCGGATTTATATGTAGGGGAGAGGTGGCATGAAAGGGACATTTCTGTTGTTGAGGCTCTAGTAAACGACTGAGATGATATTTTAAACAGGTTGTACCTGAAAGAGATGCTAACATTACTTGACTATTGAAATATAATCCAATAAATTATTTTTCTATATTCTTATTTGTATACTAGCTGACCCACGCAGCTCCGCCTGCGCTATTTTTACGTTAACTAAACTTTTAATAACAGACATTCGCATCGAATACATAACCTCCTTTTTTATAGTCGGTTAAAATCTGGGACCCACTTTTTACTTGCTCTCCGAAGCACGGACCCGTTTAGTTCAAATGGCGTTAAACGGTCACCCATCTATTTAATGACCTTACCTAACGTTGCTTAACCTGATCGATTACAAAACCTTGATAACAACTCTCTATGAGTGTTCCCTTATTAATATTTATTATATTATAAAGAAAAATTGATAAAATCTGACCAAGCGTATAACCAAGTACCCATTTTGACTTTAATCCCCTCTCCCAAAAGAACCGTGCTAGATTACGGGATAAAAAGTATCCTATGTCCTACCTCGTAGTAAGATCTCAAATCATGCCAAGTTTCATTTGAATCCATTCAGTAGTTTCGGCGTGATGCTCAGCCGTGATACAGACAGACAGACAGACAGACAGACAGACAGACAGACAGACAGACAGACAGACAAAAATTAAAAAAATTACATTTTCGGCCTCAGTATCGGTTATAGAATGCCCTCCAAATATAATTTTCAAAATATCTTCAATGTACAGAATTGGACCTGTTACAGTTTTATTATAAGTATAGATTTTCGCATTTTAAAAAAATGTGGATTATGTCCCTTGCATAAATGACCTGTATTGAAAGGGACGCAATAATTTATGAAAGGGACAGTATATAATATCAATGAAAAGTCACTTTACAACATTTTTATAGACAGAATAAATATAATATATAGTTGACTAAGATTTAAAATCCATGTTGTAGTCTTATTTTCTTATCATAAAGACAATAAAAATAATAAATAAGTGTGTTAACAACTTAACAATTTTAACAGAAATCAACAGATTCCTAATCCATATAATAAAAATAAACAATCACTCGAAAATGATTATTGCTTCTCGTGAGAGAAACAATCAAACCACTTCGTCATCATCAGCAGCAGCAGCAGAAAGGAGACCACTCCTGAACATTCCATAATCCCTACGATTGGCAGGCGTCTTGATGATCGCAGTATAGGTGGTCCATTAGAAAGTTCGTGCTACCCGTCGTCTTCGAACGGGAGGAGACGGGATGATACTATTCTTACCTGGACACCCCACGGGCAATCAAAGACACTATTCTTTAATTCGCTGGTCATCTTGAAACTAATCTACAGATAATAATTCTTAGTAACGCAGTGCAAGAGCAAGAAAATTAATTTTTAATCAGAACAAGAACTGCTCCACGTCTTCCTTGTGTGGATAACATATGCCAGAGTTTCCAGCAGATGCAGCGGTAGGGTTTCGATTCGAATGTGGTCGATCTGCGACGAAAGAGGGTAAAAATCTTCATCACATTATTAATTGTGACGGTTTTGCAAGGATGTGAAGTTGAAGGCATCCAGTCATTCATGCCAGCTCTATAACGAGCTTTACAGGATCTGAAAACACTCACGTTGAGGGGTAATAAGTGGTGACTACAGTGAGTACAGTTGTGAAAGTAACGTCCCGTTCATAACCGTTCACCGTGTCCCTTTCATAAATATCGTAAATAAATTAAAAACACGAGCATAAAATCTACAATTTTCAATAAAAGTCTACTGATCTTTCGTTCCTTTATCTGCATGTAACTAGTCGATCATAAACAATGGTAAACAATAAAATCATGAATATACAGCATTTGGCAAAATATTTCCAAACAATACCAAAAAAAAAACTTTTGTATACAAATATAAATGCACGCGCGCCATCGCCATCTTTAAAATGACAGGTGCGTTAAGTTAGGTGCGAATGGATGTACATTGGGGTTGCAACGTAACAGAAATAGTTTCGTCTCGAGACGATTTTTAGTTTGTCGGTAATTTGAATTGTCCCTTTCAATACGTGTCCCTTTTATGCCACCTCTCCTACTTATTTAAAATTCCAAAATATGATATAATATGGACTAAAAAGCGAAAATATGGAAAAATATGGAGTTAAAAATAACCATAAGTTTCAGGTATATGGCAGTTCTTTTCAGTATTTGTGTTGTTGCAGTACACGGATCTCATGTTTTGTAACCCCCAATGCAAAAAAAGGCATGTTTTGTACGACTAACGAATGGATGGATGAAAATTAAAGGTCGTACTGTTTGGTCAAAATAAGGCTTGGTACTGGCTGAATAATCTTGCAACATCGCAGTATGTGACTGGCCTGCTGTTTGTAGCCTCAGCGGCGCAGTGGGAAACCGCTTGCTTTGCAAACCGGAGGTCGCGGGTTCGATTCTGACGGACCGCTACTCGCGACAGTGATTTTTTAATGGTGATTTTTTAATGTTTTTTTTTATAAGGTGAATACCGGGAAAGTAGTAGGTGAATAGGGGCTGAATTTAGCGCCGAAAGTTTACTGTAACGACCCGTGACTGTGACATGACACGTTTACGGAATAATAAATATTTTACTCATTCGCAAATTGTATTAATACGGGGTAGGAATACCCCGTATGTTTTTTTTTGTGATTTACCTACGCTTTTCCTAAGTACATTGTTTCAAATACATCTATTTGCTACCCTTTTTACAGAAATATATACATTTTTGTAAAAATATGGACGTATTTTTGACATATGCCAAAATATGGAAAAATATGGAAAATAAAAATTGCATTTTCTCATTCTAAATATCATGATTCGTGAAGAAAACAACATACTGAGCAAAAACTATTGAAATTAAAAATATGTATTTACATATAAATCCGGTCCCTAATAATAATATTGTTATACAGCCGACGTTACAAGACTTCCACTTATTGCGTAATTTTTAGTGATTTGATATTATTTTACTAGTTTTAGTAAGCTAAGTAGATAATAGCTACCTCATGATCAAAATTACGTATCTATCTACATAACTAAGTATATAAGTACCTACTTAGACTTAGGTGGTTCTGTGCGGCTTAGTAAAAGTACTATGTAACAATTAAGTAGGTAGGTATTCAGTTTTATTTTAAGTATAACAAATACATGTGCAAACATACTTAAAATGTTTATATCATTAAAAATGTCAATGTAATTTCATAGGCATCCGGCGTACAAGCCAACCTTCCCGTCGGCCGGGAATAGAACCGGCGACCCGTCGCTTCGAATTAGCGTGAAACGCTGAAAAACGCGCGGAGCGTGCGTTGCCAGATACGCCACAGAGTAACCACATTCAATATTAA
The DNA here is from genome assembly GCA_911728495.1 of Furcula furcula. Lineage (NCBI taxonomy): Eukaryota > Metazoa > Arthropoda > Insecta > Lepidoptera > Notodontidae > Furcula > Furcula furcula. The sequence continues at coordinate 6,431,883 of OU452243.1, forward strand.
AAAAATCGTTTTACTTTTTTAAACGACTTGAAAAACACAGAGCTTTGTTTGTCGTTGTTCAGCGGATATTTTATGTACTTACTTATTCTTTTTTATTTATGTTTTATTGGAACAATAAAACAAACGCTGATAAATCACCACGTCTTACCTCTTGGGTCTTTTGTATAAAGACAGAAACATTATGTTAGATACCTACATAACTGCACTGTAAATATAAACCTTCCGCCAGAAGATTTATATTTCTAATTTTCTAGGCTAGGATAGGAACCTAAAAGGTGAGGCGGAGTCACTTGTTGGTGTTAAAAAAATTGAGAGGTATGTCTTATGGACATCCGTTTAGAACGGAGTTCCTTTTTTATACTGTCTCTCTCATACCCTCCTCTCGCTCTCCCCCTCCTTTCATACTAAACTCTGGATGGAACAACAGTGCCACTTGATTATAGTGTTTTTGTAAATAGGATTGGATTGAAAATATTGGTTTTCAGACTACTATCAGTTTTGGCTGATTTGGTTTGTTGATTGGTTTGAATAGTTTTCAGAACTACGAAAATTTAACTTTAGTTTGAGTAAATTTTTACAGAGGGCTACTAATTTGCGCAGGCTATTTGGCAAACATCAACGCACGCAAATCGCGGGCTAAAGCTGGCATTTTAATATTTTTGTTTTGGCTATCAGACTTTAATTCAATAATCTTTCATGCTACAAAATTTATTTCAAAAATAAGTAACCTAATAAAATTATCTATTTAACGATAGTTCACGAGCCACATTGAACGTGCTGATATATTTACGATATGACGACCCATTTCATTTATTATTTACACGAAACAGACATTCGGAATATTCAGTAAGCCAAAATAAAATAATTAAAATGTGGATTCCTTTGAAGCAAACGTTCTATATTCAAATGCAAGCGCGCAGAGGTGTCATGGCAGCCATAATTGCAGATGACAGTTAGCGGCGGGGAGCGCGTGGCGCGGCCGCAGGACAGCTCGTTTGCTTGCGCCGGCGCAGAACCAGAACGAACGAAATAGCTATACTATGTCGTCTTTTTTTGGCTTCAATACAAAGCGATAGGCATTAAAAGAGTAATCTAATTTAAGGTCTTAATGCTGCCAATTTTGATAGTGTAACTTGTCAAGGGTAACAATACATTCGTCAAATAGCCTACTCATCATGGAAAGCAATGCATTGTTGTACAGCTCAGCACGGATAGTGCATTGCACACGGGACTTAGCACCTCGAACATAAATGTAAATGGGCTTAATCTCGGTAACATCCAAAGTAGATAAAGGAAATTGCAAAATTACTTTTCAAGTCGAACCCCATCGATGTCGAACCCGCGACTTTCGGTCGCACGCTTTCAGGCTAAGGATTGCCAGTGCACAATACGGCTGTCAACTTCCGCTAAACAATCCCTAATACGAATTGACAAAATACAAACACTAAAAATATTTTAATAAGTGATTATAACTTCGTGATCCGTAGGTACATAGGTATATTCCTTGCTCCTCTGATTGTACTCCTTGTTTTTTCGTTTGAGCATTTCTGCGTCTAGTAAGTAAGCTGCACATTAAGTAATGGGTTTGCAGACAAGTCAATGTTCCGATTCTTCAAAACCGTTTAATTGTAAAATTCATCCATGTAATAAAACCATTAACAAAAACAAATACAATTAAAATTGTAACGCAAAAACCACACCGCCATTAATAAATCATATAACGTCAGTTTTTAAAAATGACTTATAATGAATTTCGCCACGGTGTGGTCTAAGCTGACGGGTACGAGTTCATCCCGGAGGAATGGCGCCCAAATAATGCGTGAACATAACCATTTGTCACTACATCATCCGGTACGGTGACCAACTCTGCTAATAATCGGGGGATAGATCCGAGAAAGAATTGTTTGTTACAATAGCTATTATTTCATATATTCCTATCAAAAATTAACACACTATACGACATAGACAAAGAATGCAGTTCCATTCTTCAAAGTTCAACTTACCAGTAGGTAATGTCCAATTTATTTCTATCTTTACGTAATAAAACAAAATTCACGATGTTTAAATTACAATTCTCTATTTGCAATTACTGCACACACACTTTTTTAAATTAAATTGTTTACGTAACATACTTACGTTAATGTAATATTTCCATGTGCTTTAATTATTAATGTAAAAACTGTTATCAAACTGAAGCGGAGTCACGATCCTCATTGAACGTTTATAAAGAGAAATATATTTGTCATTAAATCTATATGATTCCATAATTGTATCTCTAGAAGTGAGTACCTAGGCCCCAAGGTTGTGAATCCCTTTACCTGCACGCTATCTCATTATTTCGCCATAGAAAAAAATAAATATTTAACTCCCTATGAGTCACTACTTACTCAAACCATCCGTACATCATTTCAGCTGCATAGGACACCAAACTGTCTTACATTTAATTCAAATGATGGCCACAAGACTGCGTTCGCGCATGACAATTACCTCAAATCATTGTGGCCATCTTTCACGTCGCTTCCACGCAGCGGTGCGTACCAACGATTAATTAGTGGCATGATTTTAGCATTACACGGAAAATACTAAAACAATTGAACATGATACGGAAATAGAACATCGTAATTGATGATTGATTATACTGATGTTGGGCTTCGTACATACATACTACTGGGTCCACACATGGCAACGAAAATAAAGATTACGTATTTTAAGAATTAATAGTTCGAGAGTTCAAATATTTTTTTTGTCGTATGGTTAGTGGCCAACCTGTTGGCAGAGTTTTTAAGCTGCCCTCCGGCCTCTGACTTAGCTTAACGACTGTGATTGTTGTCTAGATGACAATAGCCGGGACCGACTTTTAACGTGCCCTCAGAAGCACGGAGACGCCACTGCCACTTCAAATGCCACTGAACGGTCACCCATGTAAGGACTGACCTTGCCTGACGTTGCTTACCCAACTGATCATTTACCGAACAGAGGTTACAACTAGCTATGAGCGCCTCATTCAATTGCCTTAACTCTACATTGATATAAATGAAAACTAAATGGACATAAATAGTTACGTTAATAATATCAGCAAAAAGAACATTTGGTGGCTAAACGTTCTTTTTGCTGATATTATTAAGTCCTAGTATGGTGACGAATCTTCTTAAATATCTGAGAAGATAACCTTACTTAGGTACCGCAAAAACAACGCCGCCATTTAAAGCTGGCGTTATCACACTGTGCTCTTCAGTGAAGTGTTACGGCCTTCTTACACTTATAATAAATAAATAAATAATAATATATAAATAATATTGTGGGACAATTCCACACACGGTCATCTGATCCCAAACTAGGCACAGCCTGTACTATGGAAACCAGAAAACTGATACTAATACTTATATATTTTTTTTTTAGTTTTTTTTTGTTTTTAAGTACATATAGTGTTTTTTTTTTACTTATATTACTCATGATTATCCACTATGCTTTTCTCTTTTTAGGTAATTAGGTATTGGTTATCTCCCAAAGTTAATGAAAGAAGTTTAATTGCAGCATACTATTAGTTTTTAGCATTTATTACCGCCGTCTACTTAGCTAGTTTAATAATAATAAATCATTATGCAGCATTTTAGTCTTTACATTGTCTATTACTGTTGGTCCCAAACTAGGCAAAGCCTGAATCTTGGGCAACATTAGAAAATATTCTTCATCTTAATTTTTATCTTCTCGACAATTAACCGCCCATTAAAATTTGGGATGGCTCATCGCTGAGCACTCTTGTGTTGACATTTCTGCAAAATAAATGGGTTTTGCGACTAACGAGTCGTGCGATTTGCGACGCGTACGCATCCGGAATGCCACCAAGACGGTAACCCGGCGGCGGTGCATGCCTGTTACCATTTTTTATAACATTTTGCACATTTTCAATTAAGATATTTTTCAGTTTAAAACACAAACTGATAATAAGTAAACGATTTCTTTTGCAACGAGCATCATCAGCGTATAGCAAGCAGAAGCACAGGTTTTTGTATCCGTATTTTAACGGGGAAAATCTCTCGAAAAGAAATCTACAGTGACGAAAAGGTCAGCTTACCTACGTGGGATTCAAACCCTTGTATTGTCTTCGATTTCATGCAAAGCAGTTCGGTAACCATTAGTACCTACTTAGGTGTACCTACGTATTTTTCATTTATTTACAGTAGTAACTGATATTTGTTATAAATATACTAACGTAAAACCCGCTCCGCATGCCGCCAGGATTACATTCAGGGGGGTGCATCTACATCTACACAATATACTATTAACTAATATAAAATATAGAATTATATTATAATAATTATACTTACATGTAGTATAATTATCTATACTTATAATAAAACTGTTCAGGACGACTATAATACTACGAAAGGACAAAATAGTGTTTGTGTTACAGAGTGTTGTGTTTTATAGTAATATTAGTTAAGTTTTATAACTCTGCGATAGTTAAGAGCCTAGATTTAATTTCCTAATAAATTATAATATAGTTTTGTGTATAAGCTCACTATCCCGAGGAGGGGTGAGCTGAATCAGTTATAGATGGCCTAGCCTGGGTCTCATAGTACTTGCTATTTGTAATTAGCGTAGGGTAATAGTATAATAGAAGTACCCACATGCCCTAGATGTGCTAAGCACATATATGAACGGCAAATAGCTATTTGCAGCTAGGTCCCAAATCTAGGAACCAACTCAGGACCTAGATCTGGGTCCGCCTTGGTGGGTCTAAGTGCCTAAACAGCACTGATGTACATATTTCCATAGTTATAGGCAGTTGTTCTATCGCATATCATGTTTTCTAGGGTTTTTGCTATGACCTAGGTCCCTAGGTGGTCTAGATCATAGATATACAGATAGTACACATCGCAGGCTACCTATCGGTACTATTTGTGGGCATGTGGATGCTACGGGCAGGGCGCAGGCGAAGAGACAAGCGGCCAAAGCATAGTCGTCGCGCCCCTATTACAGTATTTATCGGCCTGTAGTTCCCTAACAGAAATAGATAGATAAACCCTATGTACACCGTTAGAAAGCTGCTTACACGCACTTTCTAACGGTATAGGTATCATGTATGTGTCTAGAATAGCCTAAGTAGAATAAGTGAAAATGTACAGTTTTGATAATAAAAATTAAACGTTAGTGGCTGCCTCGGTGGGGCTCTCGTTACGGTAAAGTTCCCTGCAAGGATAGTAAATGCGCATTTGGCGCCACTGTCGGTGAACAAGCAAGCGGTCGACGCGGGAACTAAAAGCAAGATATAAATAGAAGAAAAGAATATTCAGTACGAAGAGCGCCACCGTCGAAGCCACTATCAAGCTTGCTATCAAATTGGGAGTTCTTATTTCACGGACACATTGTAACCAACAGCGTCAACACTCTTCGGCGGGTTCATACCGTACCAGCGATAGCTACAGACACACAGGACGTCAGTGGCTCGTGCATTCGGGTCCGCCCGTCCTGCACATTCGCTGGTCGCATCGAGCCGGATTACCGAAGAATCGGCTGAAGAGTACCAACCAGCATTCGCTGGTCCTACGGAGCCGGATAATCGAAGAACCGGCTGAAGAGCTGAAAATTTGGACTGAAGACTTACAAGATGCCCATAACGCGTTCAAGAGGACGGGCTCCCGAGGCGTGGATGATTGAGGTGGGGGGGGCCCCCACCCCCAGAGAAGAACCGTCCGTTCGCCACGAGCTGCCGCCGCGTTCCCCGTCGACCGTCAGCACCGACCCGCCGCGGCCCGCGACCCCGCGGCGGTCCCCTCCGCCGGCCCCGAGGACTGTTCCAGAGAGACCAGAGCCGCCGAGCCAGAGGAAGGGGAAACATACAGGAAAACATTCAGATGCGACGCTGCGCCCCGCCGACGAAGCACACCGACCGGACGCAGCGACCGTTAGCCGGGAAGAAGAAACCCGGACCGAAGAATCGAAGAGGCCGACCGGCCCACCGAAGTCCCACAGGACTCATCGATCCCAGAAGAGGATACTGAAAGCCCGTGAAGAAATACTGAAACTCAAGTTGGAATTAGCCGAGCTAGCGCTACAGAAGGCTGAAGAGGACTCATCGGAGGACGACTACGATGATGACGGTCACTCCAAGACAGAATTCGTACGTTCCTGGCTGGAAGAAGCACCGGAACCAGAGTCACAGCCACGCCCAGAAGAGGACGAGACCGCCGGGAGGGATGCCGACGCCGCCGACGCCGCGCAGCCCGTTCAGACACTGCCGCTCTGCCCGGAGGACATCGCGCCGGCTCAAGACAGAAGACTTCACGAGCATCGACCGGATCCCGACGCCGCACAGAAGACTGGGGTTCCGGATACAGAAGAACAGAAGTGTGCTGATTCAGTGAAGATCCCGAAGGAAGGCGACGCACTCCGTCCGTTCATCAGCGAACTAACGTCCGCTATCGCCGCGCTCGCCGACCGAAGCAAACCGTTCGAGACGTACGCAGTCACGCCGGTTGCCGCCGCATCGAAGGTCATCATGGACCTGCCAATCTTCAGTGGAGCACACACCGAGTGGTTATCGTTTCGCGCCATATATGACACCACTCGCAGCTACTTCAACGACGTTGAAAATACAGCAAGACTAAGAAGAAGTCTCAAGGGAAGAGCCTTGGAAACAGTTAGCTCGGAACTCATCGGGCACGCGAAGCCGGACGACATTATGAAGGAATTGGAACTACAGTTTGGCCGTCCGGACTCCATCGCTCAAGCGGAAACAGAAAAACTCCGAACTTTGCCGCGCTGCACAGAATCGCCGAAGGACATCTGCACCTTTGCAAGCAGGGTCAGAAGCAGCGTGGTCACACTTCGCGCGTTGAAGAAAGAATATTATCTCATCAATGCCGAGCTACTGCGGTGTCTCACCGAGAAGCTACCGAACTCTCTGCGCGTCCAGTGGTACAAGATGTTCACCGAGAAGTATAATTCAGTTCCGGACTTAGCAAGATACAGCGACTTCGTCACCGAGCAAGCCCGCTACTGCAGCGCCTTCGCACCGCCGGAGCTGATCACCGAACCACGGGCCAGTCTACGGACGACGCCGACGCACAGAGCGCACACCGCAACAGAGAAGCAGACGCCGCGGTGCAGGGTCTGCAACAAGGAGGGGCACGCCATTACAGATTGTGCCAAGTTCAAGGAAGCCGATTCAGATGGAAGGTGGGATCTCGCGAAGAAGCACAGCCTATGCTTTCGCTGTCTGAAACCAAGATACGCGAAGCATCACTGCAAGATCAGAAGGTGCGAGATCAAGGGATGCAAGAGGACGCACCACCGCCTTCTCCATCACGAAAAGGCGGCGTTGGTAGCGTCCACCGAAGAGAGGAATGCGGAGGAAGCCAGGGAGACAGTCGCCAACGCATGGATGTCGCAGAAGCCTCAAGCCTATCTGAAGATAGTTCCGGTACGAGTCATCGGACCGGCGGGAGAGACCTCGACGTACGCCCTGCTGGACGACGGGTCTACGGTGTCTCTCATCGACGAAGAGATCGCCAAGCAAGTGGGAGCCGAAGGACGTCTGGACCCGCTCAAGATGGAAGCCATCGGGGACATTATCGTCGACACGCCAGAGTCTCGTCGCGTTGCGGTCTCGCTCACGGGGCCGCAAGGACAGCGCGTCAACCTACACGCGCGCACCGTACCAGGACTGCACCTGTCGCCGCAAACCGCGGACCGGAACGACGTCACGGGCTGCGAACACTTAGAAGATCTGCGCGAGAAGCTCGCCTACGAGGGAGCGGTGCCACGAATACTCATCGGGCAAGACAACTGGCACCTGCTTCTCGCCAGCAACGTGCGAAGAGGCCCGCGACATCAGCCGGTAGCTTCGCTCACTCCGCTGGGATGGGTGCTACACGGCGCGCACACCAGAGCATTGGGTCAGCGCGTCCACTTCGTGAACAGATTGACTGCCAGCGAAGACAGCGTAGAAGAGCAAATGAGGGAATTTTTCGCCATAGAATCTCTCATCGTCAACCCTCGTCGGCCGGCGAACGATCCCGAGAAGAGGGCCGAAGACACGCTCAATAAGCACACACGCCAGTTGGAGGACGGACACGTACAGACTGCGCTGCTATGGAAGAAAGAAGACATAACGATGCCAGACAGTTACGGCACCGCTATGAAGAGGCTTGTCTTCACGGAGAAGAAATTGGATCGCAATCCCGACCTGAAGAATAGGTACGGCGAATACATGGATTCGCTCGTACAAAAGGGATACGCAGAGATAGCACCGAAGAACAGCGTACCCGGAAGAACCTGGTACCTGCCCCACTTCGACGTCCACAACCCGATGAAGCCTGAGAAGCTGCGGATCGTACACGACGCCGCCGCAAGATCAACAGGAATGTCTCTCAACGATTACCTGCTCACCGGACCGGACTTGCTGCAATCACTGCCAGGAGTGATGATGAGATTCCGCCGACACCCCGTCGCAGTCTCGGCGGACATAGCTGAAATGTTCATGCAAGTCAAAGTGAGACCAGAAGACAGAGACGCGCTCAGGTACCTGTGGAGAGGACACCGGCGGGAGGGAGCCCCGCAAGAATATAGGATGACGTCGATAATTTTCGGCGCAGCAAGCTCACCGTGCACCGCCATCTTCGCCAAGAACTGGAATGCACAGAAACATGCCAGCAAGCATCCGGAGGCGGTTGAAGCAATCGTCCATAATCACTACATGGACGACTATCTCGACAGTTTTCGTACAGAAGAGGACGCTGTGCGAATAGCGAAAACAGTACGTGATATACATCGAGAAGCACACTTCGAGTTACGAAAATGGGTCTCCAATTCAGAAGACGTCAAGAAGACGCTGGAACCAGAACGGGACGCAGTCAACATAGTCAGTATAGGCTGCAAATCGACAGAAGAGAAAATTCTGGGACTGATCTGGAAGCCGGAAAAGGATGAACTGAGCTTCAATCTAAAGCTAGCACGTCTACCAGAAGACATACTGCACAGAGTCGCGCCGACCAAGAGAGAAGCCCTCAAGATCGTGATGTCGCTATACGATCCCCTCGGCCTCGCCTCACCGGTCACAATACGGGCCAAACAAATACTGCAAGAAGCCTGGAGAAGAGGAATCGGATGGGATCAACAGTTAGACGAAGACCTGGCGCATCAATGGAAGGAATGGGTCGAGCACCTCAAGAATCTCAAGACCGTCAGTCTGCCGAGAAGCTATCCCGGATACACAGACGCAGAATCTCTCCAAGTACACGTATTCACCGATGCCAGTGCCGCCTACGCTGCTGCCGTCTACTGGAGGACGACTTCGCCCGACGGAACACCGCACATCAGCCTGGTCATCGCCAAGGCGAGGGTGGCGCCGCTCAAGACCACGTCAATTCCACGTCTTGAGTTGCAAGCCGCCGTGATGGGAAGTAGACTGGCTGCTGCCGTCGTGCAAGAACACCGGGCGAAACCAGAGTCGGTAACATACTGGACCGACAGCAAGACCGTTCTCACGTGGCTTCGAAGCGGCGCGCGGTCGTACAAACCGTTCGTCGCTCATCGCGTGGCCGCCATAGAAGAGCACAGCAGGGTGACGGACTGGCGCTGGGTGCCGTCCAAAATGAACGTCGCCGACGTCGCTACCCGCGACGTGCCGCCGAACTTCAACGCCGGACACGAATGGTACCGGGGCCCGACGTTTTTGTATGAAGATCCGTCACAATGGCCGAACGAGAGACCAAGCATCAACGAACCAACGGGAGAAGAGAAGACTCTGACAGTAACAGAAGCTCGCAGCGCACCGAAACACAGAGAAGTCATTCCCGATCCGCACAGATTTTCGAAGTGGGAACGATTACTGCGGGCCACGGCAAGAGCGCTTCAATTTATAGCACTGTGTCGAAAAACCACAGCGAAACGTGCTACAAAAGGACCAGAAAGAATCCGGAACAAGATCCCGACTGGAGACGGCAGAAGAGGACTCAGAAGACCTGCAGACCTCCACAGAAGACAGTCACCACTCGAAGATTCGTCACGTTACCGGCCGAATTCCTAAGGGAAGCAGAAGTACTACTGATCCGCGTAGTACAAGAAGAGTCCTTCGGACGGGAAATCAATGACCTCCGGAAGGGCAACAGTATCGCCATCGACAGTCGCCTGAGATCGCTGCCGATAGAACTCCGCAACGACGACATCATCACGCTCAGAAGTCGCATCGCCGCTGCTGAAGATGTAACAGAAGAGACGAAAAGACCGCCCGTGCTAGACGGCGATCACCACATCACGCAGCTCTACATCGAATGGACGCACCGCGATCTACACCACAGTGGAACAGAAATGATCGTGAACGAGGTGCGCCAGCACTATTGGATAGTGCGACTTCGACCCGTCACGAAAAGCATCGTGAACCGTTGCTTGAGATGTCGCATACGACGAGCACAACCTCCAGTGCCGTCCACCGGCGACCACCCGAAGACACGACTGGCACATCACCAGAGACCGTTCACATTCACCGGTCTGGATTACTTCGGACCGTTCTCCGTCACCGTCGGTCGTCAACACCAGAAGAGATACGTGGCCCTCTTCACCTGCCTCACCACACGGGCCGTACACCTCGAAGTCGCGGCCAGCCTCAGCGCGGACTCCGCCGTGCTCGCGCTGCGAAGGTTCGCGGCGCGCCGCGGGTGCCCCGCGGAGATCTACTCCGACAATGGCACCAACATGCACGGCGCGGACAGGGAGCTGCGCGACGCACTCGCCGAGGAAGCCGGCCGTCGTGGGATGGCGTGGCGCTTCATAACGCCCTCAGCGCCCTTCATGGGAGGCGCCTGGGAGCGTCTCGTTCGCTGTGTCAAGACCACACTGAACACAGTACTACAGGAGAAGCACCCGCAAGAAGAGGTTCTGGCCACGCTGCTCTGCGAGGCCGAATACACAGTCAACAGCAGACCACTGACGCACGTATCAGTGGACACCGGGGACGACGAAGCCATCACGCCCAATCACCTGCTGCTCGGGGGGTCGGCGCGGCTGCCGACACCCGGGACGTTCGACGAGAGCGACCTAGACAGCAAGAAGCAATGGCGACGCTCGCAAGCGCTCGCCGACATGTTCTGGCGACGCTGGGTGCGCGAGTACCTGCCCGAGCTACAGTACCGGCGGGAGCCCCACGGGAGGGGTCCCAGTCTCCAGGTGGGCGATCCCGTCCTGATCGCCGACGGACAGCTGCCGCGCAACACTTGGCCGCGCGGGAGGGTCGAGGCAATCTACCCCGGAGCCGACGGAGAAGTCCGCACTGTGGAGGTGCGCACTGCGGGGGGCATCTTAAAACGCCCCACGAAGAAGATCGTGCCACTACCGAAATAGAAGCGTCGAGAGCGCCGGAAGCGTCGCCCTTCACCGGAAGAGGATGCAGCATCGCTCCGGCCCGTCGCGCTGCAGCACGGCGGGAGAGATGTTCAGGACGACTATAATACTACGAAAGGACAAAATAGTGTTTGTGTTACAGAGTGTTGTGTTTTATAGTAATATTAGTTAAGTTTTATAACTCTGCGATAGTTAAGAGCCTAGATTTAATTTCCTAATAAATTATAATATAGTTTTGTGTATAAGCTCACTATCCCGAGGAGGGGTGAGCTGAATCAGTTATAGATGGCCTAGCCTGGGTCTCATAGTACTTGCTATTTGTAATTAGCGTAGGGTAATAGTATAATAGAAGTACCCACATGCCCTAGATGTGCTAAGCACATATATGAACGGCAAATAGCTATTTGCAGCTAGGTCCCAAATCTAGGAACCAACTCAGGACCTAGATCTGGGTCCGCCTTGGTGGGTCTAAGTGCCTAAACAGCACTGATGTACATATTTCCATAGTTATAGGCAGTTGTTCTATCGCATATCATGTTTTCTAGGGTTTTTGCTATGACCTAGGTCCCTAGGTGGTCTAGATCATAGATATACAGATAGTACACATCGCAGGCTACCTATCGGTACTATTTGTGGGCATGTGGATGCTACGGGCAGGGCGCAGGCGAAGAGACAAGCGGCCAAAGCATAGTCGTCGCGCCCCTATTACAGTATTTATCGGCCTGTAGTTCCCTAACAGAAATAGATAGATAAACCCTATGTACACCGTTAGAAAGCTGCTTACACGCACTTTCTAACGGTATAGGTATCATGTATGTGTCTAGAATAGCCTAAGTAGAATAAGTGAAAATGTACAGTTTTGATAATAAAAATTAAACGTTAGTGGCTGCCTCGGTGGGGCTCTCGTTACGGTAAAGTTCCCTGCAAGGATAGTAAATGCGCATTCGGCGCCACTGTCGGTGAACAAGCAAGCGGTCGACGCGGGAACTAAAAGCAAGATATAAATAGAAGAAAAGAATATTCAGTACGAAGAGCGCCACCGTCGAAGCCACTATCAAGCTTGCTATCAAATTGGGAGTTCTTATTTCACGGACACCTTGTAACCAACCTACATTGTAACCAACAGCGTCAACACTCTTCGGCGGGTTCATACCGTACCAGCGATAGCTACAGACACACAGGACGTCAGTGGCTCGTGCATTCGGGTCCGCCCGTCCTGCACAAAAACTGTAACAGGTCCAATTCTGTACATTGAAGATATTTTGAAAATTATATTTGGAGGGCATTCTATAACCGATACTGAGGCCGAAAATGTAATTTATTTAATTTTTGTCTGTCTGTCTGTCTGTCTGTCTGTATCACGGCTGAGCATCACGCCGAAACTACTGAATGGATTCAAATGAAACTTGGCATGATTTGAGATCTTACTACGAGGTAGGACATAGGATACTTTGTATCCCGTAATCTAGCACGGTTCTTTTGGCAGAGCGGATTAAAGTCAAAACGGGTACTTGGTTATACGCTTGGTCCGATTTTATAAATTTTTCTTCATAATTATAATTAATATTAGTAAGGGAACACTCATAGAGAGTTGTTATCAAGGTTTTGTAATCGATCGGGTTAAGCAACGTTAGGTAAGGTCATTAAATAGATGGGTGACCGTTTAACGCCATTTGAACTAAACGGGTCCGTGCTTCGGAGAGCAAGTAAAAAGTGGGTCCCAGTTTTTAACCGACTATAAAAAAGGAGGTTATGTATTCGATGCGAATGTCTGTTATTAAAAGTTTAGTTAACGTAGAAATAGCGCAGGCGGAGCTGCGTGGGTCAGCTAGTTATGTAAATAAATGTAATTCAAATTTGGATAGCAACCTAGACACTTTCAGTTTTTATTCAAACAGTAACTTAATAAAAAATACATCCATCTATTTTCTTTACCGACTGGGTGCCAGGAGGGTGCAAGTGCCCCCTTGCACCCACTCAACTTCTCCCATTGGATGTCGTAAGAGGCGACTAAGGGAAAACAAGGCGGATCACCCCCTTCCCTCTAATATGGTTGAGGGGAGTGATGGCTGCTGCTCGAGTCAACTCGTGCGCGGGTGCTGCTTGGGGGGACTGGTCCGACTTCTATCCCTTTGGCCTTTTAGTTTGTCGTAATTTATTGTTTTCTTCTTTTCTTCCTTGCTTTATGTTTCGAACGGCAGGACACAATATCGCTAATGTCGATTCATTTGTAACAAAACAATGTTTAAAAAAAAAGTGAAAAAATGACAAGCCCGCTGAGTTTCTTGCCGGATCTTCTCAGTTGAGGCCGCGTTGTGATCCGGTGGTAGCTTTTAAAAAATGACGATTCAAAAGTGCTAGCGTTAAGCCTATTTGAAATAAAGATTTTTGAGTTTGAGTTTGAGTTCAAGAAGACTGGCAGCAGCGTCTTTCTATTGGATTACCTATACTGTGCTCCAAGACTCCTGCCAAGCTTCGTGAATATGACAAACCCCCCCCCATCTAAGGGAAGCCAATGTTCGGCAGAGGACGTATTTCGGCCTAAGCAATATAATTTTTTTTTCTGTGAGTTACATGTAATTTATCTCTTTCAACTTGCAAGCTAGCGTCACACGCCACGCGATATTGCGATTTAGTCGCAAAAATGAAAAAGCCTTAATAGGCTAAGATCTCAGGTAGGCCGCTGTAAGCTGCTTTTAAATAGATGGGGATTGAACAGTGACGCCAACATCAGTTGCGAGTGTGGTGTGTCCCCTCAAAGTATGTCTCACCTTATTAGTTGCCCCGCTTGTCCGACTACCTGTACGACAGAGGACTTGCTCCAGGCAAATCAGAACGCTATTGATATGGCCTCTTTCTGGGCAAATTCCATATAGTATTTGTATATTCATTGTCGACACGAAAAGAAGAATCAATGGTAACTTTTTTAACTTATAGTAAGAGATAGATAGGATATTGGGTCCGGCAGTTAGACCACTCTGACACTGACGGTAAGCATGAGCAGATAATAAGGGAGGGGTAGCTAAGATGTTTTATTTGGCTGTAAAACATACGTTTAACCATCAACCTATTTCTTTTATAATTGGCATTTCAAAGATTAGTAGAAGTCTTGAGTTCATCTTTTCATCTTCCAGATCCACTATTCTTAGTAACAATTTCGTCGGATCCATCAATGGCTGTCAAAACATATTAAGTACCTACTTACCTACCAAATCGCTGCCTCGCTCGTAAACTTACAAATAAGTTTCAAGATAAAAATAATAGATAATAAGATATTTCCTCAGGAAACCTGTAATTTGTGCCCGCAACTATCATTTTAATTGAAAACAGTCGTACCCAAAATAGCATCGCTTTGGCGGCTTTTAACTTTTTTAATGGAGATAATGTCGTTAAAGTTTGACACTTTTTTACCAAGTCATTTTTTTTTTGTTCTTAAGTGCGTGTCAATGTTGGCTTCTTTCTCGTTAAGATTGGCATTTTGTTCTCCACTGTTTCTACTCTCATGGGAGTCAAACTGATCTTTAAAGTGACGTGCCCTTTTATCTATATTTTTTTCTAAGTATTCATAAAAAGTCCCGGGAAAATATCTACATTTCGGCAATACGGCAGTAAAAAACCGTAAACTCGAAATTATTAAACGGTTAAAATTTTCAATCTTTTCATAATTTTATTAGTTTTCCGAAAGACTGATATGTGTATTAAGAACCCGCTAAATAATTTCAACGTATCTACAACAAGTTATGTCCGTCTTGTTGTGCACGCCGATATTATATACACAAGAGGTTCGTATATACCTGCCTACCTGCTTCGCATTTAAATACACTGTTAAATAAAGAAATCCAGTGTTTTCGCTTTTCATATAAATAAATCAGATAAGTATATTTTGGCGCAGCAAGGAAACTGCTTTCTTATCGAACTGTGAAGTTTTGTCTCCCGTTGTCCGGAACCAACAACGACTTCACAAGGATTTTCAGTAAATTATTCCTTTTCTGGGTTACAAGAACACTATGGCATCAAGTAACTCAATATCCACAGCTCCGTATATTTCCGCGAAACATTTGAAATAACCGACCACCTCGGCGCCCGCGCCGGTGGCGGCGTGGCGGCGCGGTAAGTATCGGTTACAATGCGCTCACGCATGCCGCGCCGCCGACGCTGATGCCGATACGGCTGTCAACAGCCGTGTTGACAGACCGTGACCCTGTCAACTTAACAACGACCTTTTCATGGCGACTAGGTCAGTTTTCAGAAGAGGCTGCTTTATTTTTTTACTGAAAATAATTATTGACTGCTAACCATTAGGTATTTTATATCTTGTGGAGATACAGTCGTAGATTGAAAGATGTGTCATAATAAAACATATGAAAAGGACCACGTGTCTGGTATGCCTGTGTGGACGGCCTACGTGCGGCTGTAGGTACAGCAAGACTCCAAGAGAGACTACTGAGGTGACATCATACTTGCTTTAACATTCTTCAGTAAAATAATGTGTATCAGAATTCTTAGAGGCCGTAATATTGGGGATACGCAGAGAGTTTCAGAATGGTGTAACAACGGAAGGTAACCTACTATAAACCCCGTACTAGTCTACCCTAGATCTTGCTGATTAACCAATCTTTCCATTACGCTGTGAATGACCCCTAAAGTAGGGGCAATTTAATAGATCACATTTGGCACTTCATTAAAATTTAACAACGTAGCCTTGTAACAGCAGGCATAATTTTTTTTTTTTCGAAGTTAGAACTACACAGTGATTATGAAATTGGCCCTACATAGGAGAGAATAATCTTCCTGTTAATTTTATATTAGAAGTAGATGGATATGTGAGCAGCCACAGCATCGGCGACGGCAGTGTAGACGAATAGGTACTAGACGAAGAAGCACTTTTATAAATGTATTAATATCGTTTTTATACTGGCCAGTCTGCAATAAAGTACTATTTTCTTATAAAACACAAATTTTCAATGCGAGCGGTTATCTGTAAGATTACACAGAATTCGCCATATATTTTTTTTACGTTGGCTGCGTCAACACTCAGTTTCTCCATGCTTCGTTCCTTTTCGTGGAAGCTCGTAGCAAAGGAAGCGATTTAAAAGGAAAGGAAGAGTGCTCATATAAAAGAAAATTACATCGCAATACATTTCAGCCAACAACATTTCAGCACAGTCATCAAGTCCAAAATTAAAAATTCAGCAAACCTGTCGTGGACAATACACTGCGCCATCAGACCGCAGACATTATTACTGTGTCTGCCACTCATTCATTCATGTAGTTAAAACGTAATAAATCTGATTAAAACATTGACGTTGTGTTTAAATCGTCGAGATTTCAAAGAGTCGAAATTTGTCCTGACAGAATTTAGTGCGACGGGCGAGCCGCGGCGCGTGATTCGTCGAGACTCGAGATCAAAGCTGCGTCCGCGCACGTCATGTGGTGCCCGACAACATGTAGGTCGTATCATAGCCCCTCGGGGGTAATTAAAAAAAAATAAACGTGTATGTTTTGTAAATAATATCTTATTTTTCTTTTGGTTGTAACTGAACTGGATCGGGAGCTGTTGTTTTTTGTGATTAGTTTTTTTTACTTACTTAAGTAGTTTAAGGTTTAAAATTGAAAGATTAGTTTTTAACTTATTCATGAGGTAAACAAAAAGTTCGTGCGATGGTCGTGCGATATACCTGCGCATAGAAGAGAAACTGCTTATCGTAACTTAGGGCGATAGAAAAGTAAATAGAGACAACGCTTCTGAGTCTAGTTATTTCTACAACTACAGTGAAACCCGTCACAAAGAAACAACGTCTCGTGAATGCCGTTCCATTGTGGCAGAATCTGACACTCTTTTGGTATAATATTCAGACATTTACGGACGGTCTCTTACACTTTTACAATTTCAAATTCAATTTCATTTATTTGCTTAAATGTGGCAAATACTAAGATGGTATTTACATTGAATACATTGGTATTTTTTATTTTATAGACGACTTCTTTTACTATGTACCTACCTACATACAGTGAGGGACATGTCCAGTGTATCAAGCCAGAAACACATTAGGCTGACGTGTCGTGACTCAACGAGTCAGCAAGCATAATATAGTTTAGGTACATACATTTTGTATGGTTAGAGACACCCTATTATGGCGTTCGTCACCTCACCTTCGTTTTGCCGATGATATAGTCATTATGGCACAGTCGCTGGAGGACCTCAATACGTTGCTCAGCGACCTCAGTAGCGTTTCCCAACAGTTTCTTAAAATAAACATGGACAAAACGAAGATCATGTCTGATGTCCATGTTACACTCGTACCGGTAGTTGTTGGGAACGATACACTGGAAGTTGTTGACCACTACGTATACCTAGGACAAACTATCCAGTTAGGTCGGTCCAACTTCGACAAAGAGGTCGCCCGAAGAATCCAACTCGGATGGGCAGCGTTCGGGAAACTACGCGATATCTTCTCTTCTCTAAGACGAAGGTTTTTAACCAGTGTGTGTTGCCAGTGATGACATATGGTACTGAGACGTGGTCTCTAACGGCTGGCCTCTTAGAAAAGTTCAGAGTCACATAACGAGCCATGGAGAGAGCTATGCTCGGAGTTTCTTTGCGCGACAGAATCTGAAATGTGGAGATTCGCCGAAGAACTAAGGTTACCGACAAAGCTCTCAGAATCTGCAAGTTGAAGTGGCAATGGGCAGGCCACATCGCTCGAAGAACCGATAACCGTTGGGGAAGAAAGGTTCTCGAGTGGCGACCACGAACCGGAAGACGCAGCGTAGGCAGGCCTCCCACTAGGTGGACAGACGACATTGTGCGCGTCGCAGGTAACCGGTGGATGCAAATAGCCAATTGTCGTTCATTGTGGCGTTCTAAGGGGGAGGCCTATGTTCAGCAGAGGACGTCTTCCGGCTGATGATGATGATGATTATGGCGTGTCGTGACGCGTGGCGCGAGTTCGAGCTATCCGATTGGCTGCTGACGCGTCGAGTTACGACTACTTTTCAGAATGCATCCTTGGAATACACCGACCGCCTTCAGTTGTTGGGAGTTGAAGTTTCCTCAAACCTAAATTTTGGGCGGTTCATTGAGTCCAAAGCCAAAGTAGCTGCAAGAAAGCTGGGTGTCCTAGCTAAGGTCCGGCGGTACTTCACACCGGGACAGCTTCTGATGTTGTATAGCGCAAGTCCGGTCGTGTGTGGAGACGGTAGTCATATATGGGCCGGTGCTGCAAAATGCCATCTAGCTGCTTTGGACTCAGTGGAGAGGCGTGCTAAGAGGCTGAGAGGCTTCTACTAACCCAGTATCACCATACTGGGTTAATAGAAGCCAATCTACAAAGCCTAGAGCACAGGCGCAAAGTAGCCAGCCTCTCGGAATTCTACAGGATGCATTTTGGAGAGTGTGCACAGGAACTGCATGACTTGATTCCATCTTCTATCATCGGACGTCGAGACGCACTGCGCATACACACACACCCACATAGACACACACCCTTATGTGGTGAAACTGCCTTCAGTCCGGACTAAACGATTTGCCTCTTCGTTTATATTGAGGACAGCTAAGGATTGGAATAGTTTGCCTGCGTCGGTTTTCCCGCCCGATTATAATGTGGGTGTCTTCAAGGCTAGAGTGAATAGGCTTTTAATAAGCTAGTGCGCTTTACCAACTTCGATTGCATCGCAAAAAAAAAACACAACATAAATAAATAATTTGAAAAATTTATTTTATATTTAAAGCAAAATAACGTTTAATCCCAAGCGCTCGGGCAGTTATAATGTCTGTTAATGCGAAGCCAGTCCTTATCAGTAATGTACTCTCGCTGGCCCATCACGCCTTCATGTTCCTATGAAAAGATTCAAGTGTTAAATAATTGGATATTGCCGTTTGAGCACCATGTTATGAAACCTACTTACTTCCAAGTTTCTAATGGATACTTTCATAGCAAAAAAGACGTAGACGTCCGAGAATACAGTCTTCAAAATCTTCAATGCGGAAAGTCTCCTCAAATGGCGTATTAATTGATATTTGCCTAGCCTACCTGGACAATCAGACTTAGAAGTTCCTGTTTATCAATCTGTCTATACAAGTAGGGTAAGGAATGTCTTGTAATTTGAAACTTAATGGAAACGAGCATTTTATAACTTTTTTAATACGCCTTAGCAGTAGGTACGCTCAGAAATTAAAATAACCAGGAAATTAAGATGATCCATGCGTCGGATCGGTAGGTAAGTAAAAAGTCGATCTCGACCTATCCGCGGTCGTGTCGGTCTTCCGTCCCATCGGATTGTGAGAGTAAAGGAAGAAAGAGTGCGCTTGTGTCTATGCAAGAATTTGTGGACTATAGTATCACCCGCTGAGATGGCTAATCTTGTGAAGGATTAGCCACTGTGGTCTTATCGGCCAGGAAAAAATATTATTATTGTTATTACCATATTACATAAGACAAGTCTGATTTTGATTGGGACCACATTAATGAGTAAGTAGTTGGCCTAGATTCACCGAGATTCCGAGGAGGACGGCGGCGGGGTTGCGACGCCCGTCCCCATGGGCACCGTGACAGGTTCCCGGGGGGGGGGGGGGGGGGCTATAATGCACCGGGCTCAAAGGCAAGGCACGTCCCCGGTCCCCGGGAGCTATGGGGTCGAGCCCCAAAGCTCCCGGGCACCTTTTGATGGTTTCCATACCTGCAACGCTACGATGGTAGGTTCGCCGTTGCTCGTGAACGCATAGGGTCCGTAGTGCATGCAGCTTACGTAGTCATACTCCACCTCCAAGTTGTCGATAATTTCGGGCCCGTAGATAGCAAAATTGTGTTCAGTGCCTGTATAATAGAAGTAAATATTAATAAAGAAGAAAAATTTCCATTAGAAAATGGGACACGCGGGAAAACTCCAGTCGAATAGGGTCATTGACGTCAAACGCGTATGTTATTATGGATATGACTCCAAGTTTCCCAAATTCAGTTTCACAATGATTATGATATTTTTTCCGGAATTTCGAACCTATCACATGGATCTTAGTCAAAAACATATCAAGGATACGCTTCTAGTGGCGTAAGTGATCGGCATCGTTGGAACAGAATGTAGAAATTATAACCGCTAAAATAATTAATTGTATTAACAACAAACGATTTTGTTTGCTTACGCACATTCTTTTATTTTATTTTTAAGACATTCCGTTACTTACCGGAAAAATCGCATGTCCATGTTATGATATCATGGTGCGAGTACGAAAAATCGATCTATCTACTCCGATCACTGGTAATAACATAGTTAATTTCAGGTGCGTCATAGACTATCAGTCTAAGTGGCGCACTCACAAACATCAATTAGTTTTAATTATCGTTAACTAGTTGACCCGCGCAGAGCTTCGTCCGCGCTTTTTCCGACACATCCAATAACCAATATATATTTTAACCAATTTACACAAAACCTAGACAAATTATAAATCTAAACCTTCCTCATGAATCACTATATCTATTGGTGAAAACCGCATGTAAATCCGTTCAGTAGTTTTTGAGTTTATCACGAACATAAAGACAGACAGACGCGGTGGAGTAGTGATAGTGATAGTGATGCAGTTCTTGAAACCGGATTCTTTCGACACTCAAAACCTATTAATATTTTATAACCTGTTAGTGTGTATAAATATCAGTTACTTATTTCGTACTCAATAATGCAAAATAATCATAAACGGCTCCGAAAGTTGAAACAGTACCTACCTACTTACTCAGATTCATAAAAATTGCTTAATGAGAATTATCCCTAAATGACGTTTGTGAGTGCAGCAGTAAGATCTTGTTAAAAGACGAGTCTTTCCACTACATCATCATCATCAGCAGCAACCGCCGAAACACGTCCACTGATGAACAGAGGCCTCTCCCTTAGAAGGGAGGGGTTGCCATAAACTTGGCAGGCGGCTTGGGAATCGCAGTATAGGTGGTAGGTAATCCAAAAAAAAAGACGCTGCTGCTCGTCTTCTTGTTTTCCCATAGTCGCCTGACGGACACCCAACGGGCGGAGATGGGAGGGTGCTATTCTTACCCGGGCACGGGAATCATCGGAATAAAGATAGTTTACTATCACCGTGGACGAATAAAATACAAATAACAAAATTATCCTTGTACCAAACTCACCAGGTAAAAGGTTCTCCTCAACGATCTTGACGTAATCATCCCTGTTGTAAGTGGACTGCATGTGCAAGAATCCGAGGATATGTTTCCACTCGTGCACGATGGTAGCGTGGCGGAAACAGCCCACGCCAGGGTAGTTGCGGGCCAGGTTTAAGGTATGGATACCACGGGACTCCCAATAGCCAACGTGAGCGTAGCAGCCGCCTGCACTACCCTAAAAATTGGTAGGAATGGTAGTTTCTATAAATAACTATATACTGGGTGTACATTCTATATGCAGATAACTATATACTGGGTGTATGGGACATCGTACCGAAAACCGATACCAGGGATCCAGTACATGATTATGAATATTTTAGTGTTGAAAATTTTCATCGGTTTTATCATAAATTTAAGAAAAAAAAACCGCTTTTTGAAATAAAATTAATATAACATCATTATTGGTAAGTATAATAATAAAGCCTAATTTCAATTTAAAAACAATAAATTACTTATTTGTGCAAAATTAGCAATGTAATTTGAAAAAATAATATTATTCCGCACGTATTCATTACATGCTCGAAAATTAATAAGTTACATAGTCATTTGTCATTTTCCATATAAATGGTTTCCATAATGTTGTAACGGAAATTATTTGAAATCTTAACGTTTTCGGTACGCGGTACCTTACAGCCTGTATAAGGAGAGCTTACAATTCATGACAATACGCTCTAAGCGTTCCATCTTTCAATTTTTATATTATCTAATAGATATCATTTAACATATTAGCTACTAGCTGACCCACGCAGCTCCGCCTGCGTTATTTTTACGTTAACTAAACTAACAGACATTCGCATCGAATACATAACCTCCTTTTTTATAGTCTGTTAAAAACTGGGACCCACTTTTTACTTGCTCTCCGAAGCACGGACCCGTTTAGTTCAAATGGCGTTAAACGGTCACCCATCTATTTAATGACCTTACCTAACGGTGCTTAACCCGATCGATTACAAAACCTTGATAACAACTCTCTATGAGTATTCCCTTACTAATATTTATTATATTATAAAGAAAAAAAATGATAAAATCGGACCAAGCGTATAACCAAGTACCCATTTTGACTTTAATCCTCTCTTCCAAAAGAACCGTGCTAGATTACGGGATAAAAAGTATCCTATGTCCTACCTCGTAGTAAGATCTCAAATCATGCCAAGTTTCATTTGAATCCATTCAGTAGTTTCGGCGTGATGCGCAGCCGTGATACAGACAAAAATTAAAAAAAAATACATTTTCGGCCTCAGTATCGGTTATAGAATGCCCTCCAAATATAATTTTCAAAATATCTTCAATGTACAGAATTGGACCTGTTACAGTTTTATTATAAGTATAGATTAAGTAAACCTAATTTTATAAATACCGCGTGGTGCGTATAAACCAAACCAAATTGTCATTTAGTGCATTGTCTGCGCGAGGGATTTAATAAGTGTTTACTTTTCAGCTTATTAATTTAAAATTATTCAACGAAATGTTTGTGAATAAATAGTAAATAAAGCGCGCTACTTTTTACCCGACTACGGAACGGAGGGAGGGTGATGATTTTTAACAAGAATGTATGTATGTATGTTCATCTGTTCCCGCATATCTTCTAATCTACTTAACATAATTTGACAAGTAGGGTGTCGTTAGAAGCGTCTTGATTGTCCGCTGGTTATAGGCTATATAATATCACATTATTAGACTGCGATTTTATCCGCAGTCGGGTTTTAGTTTTTAAAACTTATTACTTGTTGCTACGCTGCGCAGGCAGCAAAAGGGCCAAAAAGGGAATCTCTCATTGGCCAGCACAATGACTCTTCACGCTTACTACTCCAGCATCGCATCCCTACTTGATGGTGCCCTTGATCGCTACCGTTACTTGTAAAGTTAAGGAATGTCCCCAATAGGGCCGTTTATTTTTTTTTCAGAGGGATGTGCTGTCTCGCTAAGACTTTCTCTCTTAAATATTGACGATCAACATCTTGTGCAGTTAATATGGTGCTTACAGTAACTCTGACGTATACGGTGTCTTCTGGTTCACGGTAACGGAATTTGATGCACGTTCGCCTCTCAATGTCCTTGATGCCTTCCTCGATAGCAGCCTGCTGAAGGGGACCTAGTGATACCAAAGAAATATATTGAATACAACAATAAACGATTATTTCAGCATTACAGAGGTATTAGCAGCCGTAGCATAAATTGAGGATTGAAATGTGATTGAAATCTTATCATGTTAAGTAGTACCTACTCAAATAACAATAAATCATCGACTTGTAAATCATGTTAATATTTAATCTTTTTGCGATCAATTGATAAATTGGTTGATAGTTTGATGCCCATAGGAATCTGAATAATGTATATTTTCGTGTTGATATCTGACTGTAGCAAGGTTGCTAATTTACTGATGTTCAACCTTCTGGCTATAGGAGATAAGTTTTTAACCGGCTTCAAAAAGAAGGTTCTCTTTTCGACGCGTATGTATGTAATATTGATAAAAATGCGTAATATTAATATATGTTAGTCTATGTGGGCTTCTAAACAAATTTACCAAATTTTATGAGTGTATGTATGTATGTATGTATGTATGTATGTATGTATGTATGTGTGTAGGTTTGTCCACCGATTTCTCAGAAACTACAAGTCCGATTTCGAAAATTCTTTTTGCAATAGTTAGAGTATTGTTCAACTTAGGGTAGAGTATGAGTTTCATCAAAATCGGTCGAGTAGTTTAAGAGATATGAACTTTTTATGTTTTCAGTAATTTACTGTAACGTAGACGTTCGAGTTGCGTGATAGTGCTGATACCTATATTGGTAAAATAAGTCACTAAAAAGTGTTAAATAAACTATTTTATAAAAAATAAAAACCAACTTCAAAGTAAATTATCTAAAAAGCATAAAATAACGAAAACATATTGAAGTCGGTGTCAGCTGGTGATAGTGTTAGTTAACATGATTAGCTAGCACCGACTTCAATATATTTTCGTTATTTTATGCTTTTTAGATAATTTACTTTGAAGTCGGTTTTTATTTTTTATAAAATAGTTTATTAAAAATCTTTTCCGTTGCTCTTACTTTGTATAATACATAAGGAATTTACATAGTTACTAGTAACACGCGACTACGGGAAAACAAGAAGACGGGCAGAGGCGTATTTCTTGTGGATTACCTACCACCTACACTGCGATCCCAAGACGCCTGCCAAGCGTGGGGATTATGGCAACCCCTCCCTTTTAAAGGAGAGACCTTGGTTAGCAGTGGACGTATTTTGGCTGTTGATGATATTAGTATACTATGCAAATTACAATAATATGCTTCTAGATTCACTGGATGAGTTCCTCTCATTCAGTCACTGTGAAATTAATCCTTATCAAATAATAATAAGGCACGTACTTAAGTATTAATTTAATTAATTGTCGTCACTGATGATTGAACTTGTAAAATCCAGTAGGTATCAACCGATAAATTAAGTAGTTCCTTATCTAATTATTGATATTTGCAATTATT
Organism: Furcula furcula; assembly: GCA_911728495.1. Taxonomy (NCBI): domain Eukaryota; kingdom Metazoa; phylum Arthropoda; class Insecta; order Lepidoptera; family Notodontidae; genus Furcula; species Furcula furcula. The sequence goes on from OU452243.1 coordinate 6,456,874, forward strand.
AACTAGTTCAGTGACCCAGTTAAGTTCGCGCGAATAAAATCATACCCCCGACCGAACTGAATTATTACACTGAACCGATTGTATTTCAGAAATGTATACGTAGATATAGTGAACCCAACTTGTCTGTGAGCTGACAGTGTCGCCACTGTCTATGCAACTACGTCAAACTGATCGCAATTTTCATGAGAATATTTTAGTTCCTATTTCCAACACCCATACAGATAAGTTGGTCGATATGTACACGTTTTTACCATTTTCCTGCAAATTAATCAAACTTGTTCACTCTAGCCTTGAAGACCAATCATATTATAATCGGACGGGAAAACCAGCGCAGGCAAAGTACAAGTCCTTAACCACAAAATATAGAGCTATATTTTGTGCCTTAACTGTATACGTATTCAAATCGCTTAGTCCGGACAAATGTGACGTTCAAGGTAAGGGTGTGTAGTTGCTGTGCATCTCGTCATCCGGTGAAGGAAAGGGGAAGGATTTAAGTCAAGGTGGAGTCAGTGAGCCCTGAAAAATACCAAGGGGCATATACTACTATGCATCTGTGGTGTATCATATGAATTTAGCTGCCACTAAACTCTGACTACCAATTAGTCTCCACCTCCTGCTTTTCAGTTTATTTCAAAATGAAGTATTTGTAGTAGGTAGTGTATGCACTTAAACATATAACAGATTGAAGTGTGAAATTAAACTATTATCTCGAGCAGCTCTTCTCTATCAACATAGTCCAAGGTTCATAAACACGTAGTAAGAATACATTTGGAATCAAATGCACAGAGGATTTTTTAATATCACAGTACTTAAGAACAGAGTTGTTGTAAATATACCTACGTGGAAAGGTAAGTAGTACTTACAGTAGGTAATTTAAGAATAAGCGCTTTTCTGAAGTAGGTATATACTTAGTTGTATGTATATAGTTACTAGAGGTCCACAATCTTAGGGCAATATTTAACAATAATAAGTGTCTAAAGGTAAGTTTACATTAGATACGAAATTAGTGGCATGAAATTAATTTCGCGACATTAGTTTTACCTACATATTTTCGTAATGCATGCATAAATTTCATGAATGGAAATGAGTATCGTGCCCTGCGCGATTTTTTGGTGAAATTAGTGTCATGCAACTAATTTCATAGTGTAGACGCCACATGAAACTAGTGTCTCGAAAGTGCCTGCGCTGTGTGTGTGCAATATAGCTTCGATGCTGATGGCGCCATGGTTACTGCGATACTGTGGATTTCGCGACACTAACTTTTTTGAGTTTCGCATATATCGAAACTCTTTCGTGAAACTGAGTTCAACATGCATGACACTAATTTCGTCATGTAAATTCCGCATAACTGTTAGATAAAACACTGTGCCTCATTAGAAAGCGAATCTGTAGGACTCCGAACATGTTTTTGAAACATAATTTTTAGCACAGATTTGTGCCCTTTGTGCAGTTGGAAGAAGAGATCTTTTGACAACAGAGCCGTCATCTGCATACCCATCAGCAGGTAGTTGGTATGCACTTCGACTTCTGAGGGCTGAAGGACTCCAGCATTAGTTGTCATCAGGTCCGTTGAGTAACTCCCGTTAGCAACTCGGACAGACCGTTCACTCAGGAAGTCCTTTTATCCAGCCGATTAGGTCAATACCCTAGCCTGATCGGCTACATTCCGTACGAATTTATAATGTATATATCCGCATTTGATCTTGTATTATAAAAACCATTCATGTGGTATTTACCATCGATGATGTTTTTTAAAAAACATCAATAATATGTAAGTATTTACCAATTTTTTATTCTCGCGGGGGAATCCTCCTATAGGACCATGGGACCCTGTGGAGGGCTCAACTAGGGTATGTTGGATCCTTATCCACTAAAACTCCTGCGGCTGTTGCATCGGCACATGAGTGAGAATTTCCCAGCCCCCAGGAGCAGGTAGGGCGCATTATAGCCTCGGAGTCGTCGCCGTACTCGATGCACGCCTAGGGCTACGCTAGCCACGCCCAGTTGCTCCCAAAATCATTACCGTTATTATGTCAACCGCACCGTGTATACACTATATACAATGATTCGTTGTTTAGCCTTTTCACTCACCAAATTCGTCTTCTCCAAACTCCCAAACGACAGTGTCGTTAGGCCACCAAGTGTTGGGCCATGTGTACGCGTTGCGGCCCATGGCGTACTCCCTCAGCATTCTCTCCATGATGAAGTCGTCCAGAATGATATCACCCTCATACTTTCCACTGTTCTCCTCGGGGTTCGCGAGGGGAGACATTCTAGAGCGAAGTAGAAACTGCCCATCATTTTCTGTAGAGGTAAATATATTGGTACATTAATGCAAGGTACCTGAACGACAAAACGCTAAGAGGGGGCTTATTTTGCTTTCCTAACCTTTGTTACAGTTAACAGCTCAGTGGGCGAGCGCTTGCCTTGGAAACGAGGTGCGCAGGTCCGATCCCCGGCTCGCACCTCTGATTTCATTAATTAGTCATGTGCTAATCGTCTTTGTGCTATTCAAACTCAAACTCAAAAATAGTTTATTTCAAATAGGCTTAACGCTAGCACTTTTGAAATCATCAATCATCAATCAAAGCGACAGTGTGTCTTGCCGTTCAAAATATCAAATAAGACAGAAAAAAATAAAAAATACAAAGTAAAACAAACTAAAAAGCCAAAGGGATAGTAGTCGGACCAGTCCCCCCAAGCAGCACCCGCGCACGAGTTGACTCGAGCAGCAGCCATCACTCCCCTCAACCATATTGGAGGGAAGGGGGTGACCCGCCACACGAAGCCGCCACAAGCAAAGACATATTGTTACCAGCTTTCGGTGAAGGAAAACATCATGAGGAAACCTGCATGTCTGAGAAAGCCCAAGTAGCTTTCGAATGACGTGTGAAGTCCGCCAACCCAGCGGCCAGCGTGGTGGACTATGGCTTAAGCCCCTTCATCTTAAAGGGAGGCCCGTGCCCAGCAGTGGGACATAAACAAGGGCTGGTATTATTAACCCACAGTGATATCTTTAAATAGTACAAAACAGCACCCGTGGTGTGTCCGGATAAGAATAGCAGCCTCACTTTTTTTTTTTTTTTTGGAAATGATAGACGATGTTGGCCGCAGATGGCCATTACAGCTTCACCGGACAATAGGAGGAGCACCCTCACGCTGGGTGTCCAAAAGAGGTGACGGGAAATCAAGACGGACAGCAGTATCTTACTTATTAGCTACCACCTTACTGCGATGCCTAAGAATGCCAAACGGGCAGCAGCGTCTTTCTATCCCAAGTCGCCTGCCAAGCGTGGAGATTATGGCCACCCCCTTCTAAGGGGGAGGCCTTTGTTCAGCAGTGGACGACTTTCAATTGCTGCTTCTGTACAAAACAGTAAACTACTAATAGTTTCTACCGTTAGTTCTACCGCCAAGCAGCAGTATGTAATTTTTGCTGTGTGCCAGTGTGAAGTACTGTATAGCTGGTGAAATGACCGAACACAAGACACTTAATTGTATTAATACGATCTACCGTAATTGCGAATAATTATGTATTGAAGTAGGTATGTAATGCACAAATCATCATCATCATTAGCCGAAAGAGCCACTGACGGTCAAAAGCCTCCCCAGGGTTGGCATAATCGCCACACTTGGCAAGCGACTTGGGATAGAAAGACGCAGCTGCCCGTTTACTTCTTACAACATCCAATGGGTGGCTAAGGGTGCGTTTTCTTACTAGACACCCTGCAATGTGTATTACTAGGCTAGGCCTAGGCTATTAGGTACCTATTTTGTAATACACATTGCATTAATAGTAGGCCCTTAATAGCCCGAACAACTTCTAGCTTACCCTAGAAACACAATGCAGCTCAAAGTTGACAATCTTCTGTAAGATTTGTTAGAATTTTAAACGAGCTATAGAACTTTTCCCCACCTTTATTCAGTAAGTTTCACTTAGAAACTTGCGGACGGCATTTTTTTTTGTCGTATGGTTAGTGGCCCGCCTAGTATCAGAGTTCAAGCTGCCCTTAGGCCTCTGACTTAGCTTAACGACTGCTGTCTAGATGACTATAGCCGGGACCAACTTTTAACTTGCCCTCCGAAGCATGGAGACGCTCAATTCAAATGCCACTAAACGGTCACCCATCTAGGGACATACCTTGCCTGACGTTGTTAACCCAACTGATCGTTTACCGAATAGTGGTTACAACTGGCTATGAGCGTCTCCAACGCCGACGGCAGTAATTTCATAGAAAACTTACCGGTCCTAGTGCTTTCCAAGAAGTGTCTAAAGCTCTCAATCTCCTCTTTACTCCTCACGATGGCTGGGGTGGCCACAGCCAAGCCCAGGAGCCCTAGAACGATCACTGTCCGCAACATCTCGACACCACTGACGCATTGTATCCTACAGCTCTAGTTTATAAGGACTTCTTTATCTCCGCCATTCGAGATAATCTTTGATTAATAATCGATTATCTTCACTGACGACTTTGCTCATGATGTTGAATGTGATTTATTTAAATTAATTAGATTAGATACAAATATCAATATTATTAAAATCATAAGTTTGTATACAGACATAGGTAGACATATACTATTTTTTTGTTTGTTTGTCGTATTTTGGATTGAGGCCAACATGTTGTCACGTTAGCTTATACTGCTGTCCAGGGGCGTATATAGCTACCGCAGTATCAATGATACGGGGCCCCCGGTCTAACGAGGCCCCAAACGTATGTAAGCAAAAATTCGTATCAAACAAACTCTTAGGCCGTAAGTACCTTCTCATTCGGGACCCCCAACAAATTTTGTTACAGGGTCCGTCTAAGGCCAGCTACTTACTGCTGCTGTCTAAATAAAAACCACCGGGGTCAACTTTTAACGTGCCCTGCGAAGCACAGAAACGCTCATTTCAAATACCTACTACTATGGACCCCACCTATGGACACCACCAATGGACTGACTTTGCCTTAATGGGGATTACTGGACTTTTTTCACATTAGATTCCACTTTTCCCCCCTAGGGGGGATTTTTAAGGGGGATAAGTGGAATAAGCCATCGATTCGATTGAATTCCTTTCGACATAGGGTATTTTCCTATTGCTGTTATACGCTAGCCAGCCCCGGACGGCAGTTTAAAGGGGCGCGACAATCGTTATTTAATATGATTAGAAATTAATGAGTACAAAATAAAAGGGTTTTTAATGTCTCATTTACGAAAAGTGCCAACCATTATACTACCTATATTTGTGAGTTTTACCTAATTTTTTCAATCGCTAGAGTGGCGCCTCTATCAAGTCTCTGCCCCGGTTCGAAAAATCGTAGATCCAGGGCTGAAGTTAGCGCACTTCCATCCATCATGCATAACTAAAAAGACAGAAATTTTCATGTCAATGACATTTAAATTCAAACACTATCAGTTTCTTTCGGGATCTTATCAATGAGTTATTTACCCTTTAGTTTCATAGTACAAATAGGTGACGATCGTATCGGAACTACAAACAATGAATGGATTGACGAAATAAAGGATCAAAAAGTTATTCACATTGTTTGTTATAAAGTTCAATATCCTTAAAAAAAACCTATGTATTAGGCCTTGTCTCACCGCTGGCTAGCCAGTGGCGATAAAGGTAATCCCTAAAGAAACGAAGAAATCATAATTTTATGGAACTGTTTATGTTTTGTTCTTTTCTAAATAGTCCTACTTACTTGATACTAGAAAGATGGTAGCAATTCACCTGCTCTTCAAGATGGAGATACAAGTTGTTGAACGTCTTAATCGCAAACAGAACCAAATGATTTGCTTTCTTTGGCTCGATATACTTAATAGTTCTATTTTTACTACAAAAATCGAATTTAATTAAACTGTAGGGAAAGTGGTCACCCTTCGTACGCGGGGCGCATTCGTACAGTAAGTCTAGAAAAAAAACTAAACGGCACACAAACACGCCTTTGCTATCGTGCATAGACATACCGGCCACCATGTTACTGACGGAACTTCGGGGTAGTCGCGCCACGCTCTATGAGTTGACAAGACGTAATGTGTTACCGCGCGTGGTGAGTAACTTTTTTTTACTAAAGTTTAGTTCGTAATTGTATGTAGAATTTTTATGTTTTTGACTAAATAGTGATGATTAATTAATGATATCATTGTTTATTTTGAGCTGTAATTGTAATATTTCTCATACTAAAGTAGAATTTGTATGAAGTTGTAAATTTAAATTTTAGTTTAAGGCTTGGGGCACATTCAGACAGTAATGCAGGGGGCACATTCGTACGTGTACGAATGCTCCTCCTTATTGACCGCCAGTACATCAAATTTCATGTTTTTATGAAATATATACAGTTGGTACCTGTGAAATTTGTTTTGCATAGGCATAAGCGTATTTTTTAAAAATATTGATCAGAAATATTTTATTTAGCTCAGCTGCTTAGTTTTATTAAGTAATACTTTTAAATAATATTGGATTGCAGAATCATAGAGCAGAAATATAAAAAAGGGTGCGGGAACCGAAGTCCTGAAAGTATCTTCGGAAGAAACCGGGATCATCATGACGATTCTAGTACCCTGATGTAGAAGATATACATACTTTGTATTTTGGAGGCATCGCCATGATCCTCCCTGATCTTCCGCCACGAGCAGATTCTGCACCTAGACCTTTTACTTTTACAGTTAATTTAAATAATTTTAATGTGCAATAAGTTCTAAAGTAACAAACAAATGTTTATATACCTACTTTAAGTTTCAACTGTCAAAGATTTATTACAAAAATCTCACACATATTGATTATAAAGATCTCTCATAGACTGATAGTAAATTTTAGATTTATCAAAAAGTAAAATATTTTATTTTGCGTTATTTTACGGAAGAACAATTGATTAATTATGAGACAAGTTAAACATTATTAAGTTAGTTTTATGATAAATACATTATTCTTTGTATTTAATAAAGTTAACGAGTTTAATAGGCTTTTTAATTACTCTGTATCAATCTACCCCATGGTGTACGTAAGTACCCCACTCCCTGTATGAAGGTACCCCACCTGAGGGGTGCGTTCGTACAAATATCTTATCGTAGAAAAATGGCTATAACCCTTTTATCGTCTGACATAATAGTTTCAAAGTTTTTAGAACTAACTATGATGTATTTGTTACACTAAGGTGCATAAACTAAATAATATTGACAATTGATCAAAGAGTAAAAAAAAAATGTAAAAAGTGTACGAAGGGTGACCACTTTCCCTATTATTTAATATCTATTAAAAGGCTATATTAAGCAATTCACCTAAAACCAATTCATGTTTTTTTTTTTTTTTAATCATAGATATGTACAGTTATCATTTAAATTAAAAAGATACCAAACTATTTACAAATTATCAAATAAATCGTGACCGCGCGGAATGGTGGCAAGAACGCTGGCTGCATTTCCTCGCTGAATTGCAATGCTGATTCTTTGAGCGAGAAAAGAGCCAGCCCTCTTGTCACCAGTGGAGGCGATCAGTCGTGGAGAAATTTGTTGGAAAAAGTTTCTTGTGCTGGAGCTCCATGGACCAAAAGTTTCCACAGCAAGCGGCACAAATATATGTGTATTTGCTAGAGACACATATTTGCGCCGCTTGCCCAGACCAGCCTTCTCCGCCACAGCGCCCGCCTTAGACACCGCGTCCCTGAGGTGGGAGGGGGCCAGTGTATCGACACACGTCGCATCCCAAACAAGAGCCCGTCCCCTCTCTCAGGGAATCAGTGTCATTCCGTCAGGTCTCTTGCCATCATCGCGAAACACTCCTAAAGGCTCCAATAGTGAAGGAACGTTGATGGTGGCAAGAGCCCTCTTGATGATATCGTTGAGAGAGCTGTGGCGGGAAAATCTCCCAGCACTTTTCTGACAGGAAAGCCCATGGAGCCCAGACCGATCCACCTCCACTCCGCACGGACATCTGTGCTCCATGCATACTGGTGCCCCCAGACGGATACCTACCGCAATTCGAAAACTTTCGGAGTCTAAAAGAGTACCAAGCCTGGATGCAGGGATGGTGTTAAGCCAATGACCTGATTCTTTTACCCCTACAGCTAAAAGCCTGGCACGGTCCCGATCACTGGTTAATTTTTCGGCCAAAATTGCATGAGAGATTTGTACCAATGGCGAATCCCAAAGTTTTTGTTCGTTTACTTCCTTCGGGATATCGACATTGGGACAAATACGTTTCCAGGTTTCCAATGCTTCTGTAACACCAGCAATTGTTGGGTAGTTAATTATTTTTGAACAAAGATCGTGAGCACCGTGTACAGAGGCAAGGAAAGCTGGAAGAGCAACACTCGAAATTTTCCTCACGCCGATGCCGCCGTGTCTAATGGGTAAAGTGGCTTGGAGTCAGGAAAGGTCGTGAAAGGGTAAATTTAGAATTTTTTCGAGGGTGTTTTTAAGGGCGGCATCCATACGGTTAAGTTGTCCTGAAAATTTCCAGACAGGGCTCGCGCGTAGAATGTATGTAAATTTTGGGACGAATAGACAGTACTTTAAGATAGTGTATGCCTTAGAATAATAACGCATAGAAACCGTGAACATGTACGCACAGTGAGGCAAGTAAAACCGAGCCAGAATGGCTCAGTAGCGAACAGCCCGCGTCAGTGCTTATAGTCGAGTCGTAGGGCTAGCAGCTCTCGATATTTTATTTTAAAATGATGGTTTGTGCAATAAATGGAAATCATAGTACATTGGAAAAACTTAAGAAACATTGTAACATAACATTTCACTTGCAAGCATTACGTTTAATCTAATATTTTAACGTAAAACAATCGCCAAAGTGAAAACAATAATTTTAAATTTCAACAGACGACATTATATGAAATGTTGCCAATAAAAGGAAAATTGCCACCCTAAATTTGCTTATTAAGAAAAGATTTATTTAAGTACTAGATGATCCGCGCACGCTTACGTTTTCGAATGGCAATAAACGGTCACCCATCCATGTAATGACCTTGTCTAACGTTGCTTAACCTAGTGATATGAAATATACTTTACGACCTATTCTCACACCTAACAAGTATACATAAAAAAAATCATAAATATCGGTCGAGCCGTTTCGGAGGAGTGCGACCACAAAAACAGTGACACAAGATTTTTAGATCGTAGATTTGTTATTTCAGATCTTTTAAATTAAAAAGTAATTCATCACTGTCAGCAATAATAGTAATTTTATTCTAAAAATTAAATAATGACCTCAGTAAGAAGCAATTCCATTTTCCCTAATTTTGGGGAAAATCTGATTCCCCTAACAACATTATTTTCTCACTTGTGTGCGTGTCGCAGAGCGTCAATACGCGCGACTTACGCCTACATCAATGATATTGTGCCTCAAACGAGACAGTTTTTTCGTATGAAACTATCGTTCTAGGCGTTATTATTCTAAGGTGTATGCTATGTGGGAATTTAGTATGCCCAGTCTGGAAGAATTATCTAAAAAGTTATTAAATTTATCCTCCAAAAATGGTTCTACACCCTCGTCGAGTAGAGGGGCACCGAGAAGGCAAAGTGATTCTTTAGATAGAATTTTGATGAAATTTTTTTTTTGTTGAAAGCGCATAACCTCGCGCCATAAAGAAAAGGAAGAAATGAATTATTAACTTTACCGGAGAGCATAAAGTTGGATAATTTAGATAAGTCGCCCAAGAGGGCTCTGCCGGCATCACCGGCGGACACGCTAACCAGATCTTTGAGGTGTTGCGGTGTGATCCCATCGATGCCGCCAGCAGAGCCACTAGGGAAGGACATGATTGCGGCTAGAATTATATCTATTTATATTAAAAAAATGAATCCCTATTTCCCTTGGTCACGACATCACGCGTTAGCAGCTGGACCAAATTTAGCTAATTCTTTTTTTGTTGTGTTTCTTATTGTCAGGAAAAGGTTCTTACGAAAAAAATTAAGAAATAACGCGGGCGGAGCGGCGCGGGACAGCTAGTATAAGATACATATGTACATATATAACATTTTCATTATAATAAACATATCATTGGCTGATTTGGCTGTTTACGCCGCTAGTGATTTGTAGTGTCATACATCAATGCCTGCATCGCCACGCACGCGCAGCGCTGCTATGCGTCCGCGCGCCGCTGCGTCAGCTGGACAACTATTGCGGTACGGAACGCGCGGGTCATATTTATGACTTCGGTCGCGCACGCAACGCGCAGTAATCGACCAATCCCAGCGCGCGTTTACTGTGTTGAGAGTTCACTAGTGTAAGCATGTAAATATTGTATATATAGGCTAAGTTTTCCCGATTAAATATGCCCCCTGTCACTCTCGTCTCGGTGTACCTTCCACCTGACAAGCAACTTCTCAGAAGTGACATCGAAGCACTTCTTGACATGGATAGCGCCGTCATCCTTGGCGGTGACTTTAATTGCAAACACGTCAGGTGGAACTGTCACACCACCAATTATAACGGCGTGCGCCTAGACGCTCTAGTCGATACTCTCGACTTTGACGTCATTGCACCAATGCGCCCCACCCATTTTCCCGTTATCATCGGCCACCGTCCCGATGTCCTAGACATGGCACTTCTAAAGAGCGTAACGCTTCGGTTGCGCTCCTTAGAAGTGCTCCATGAACTAGACTCCGACCACCGTCCCGTTCTCATGGAGCTCGGACCACCTCCCTCACCGGAACCGGTCATGAAAAGCGTGGTGGACTGGCAGCGGCTGAGCACCTGCTTGGCCAATGCCGACACGCCACAGCTCTCTCGTATCCCAGTCCACCTCTCGTCCCCTCAGGACACCGAACAAGCCGTCAGTGCTTTCACTGACAACCTCCAATCGGCCATCAGCCAATCTTCCCGGCAGGTTGAAGCGGTGGACCCTTATGTCCAACGCTTCAAACTGCCGGCCGACGTCAAAGAATTGGTCCGAGCCAAAAACGCGGCTATCCGCGCTCACGACTCCTACCCCACCGAAGCCAACCGGACCCGCATGCGCGCTTTACAGAGGGACGTAAAGAACCGCATCGCGGAACTCCGGGGGGACCGGTGGGACGGTTTTCTCGAGGGTATCACCCCCTCTCACCTAGCCTACTGGCGGCTAGCGCGGGCTCTCAAGTCCGACACGGTAGCCACCATGCCTCCCCTGACCCGCCCTTCAGGCGCCCCACCAGCTTTCGACGACGAGGAAAAAGCCGAGGTCCTCGCAGACTCTCTAGAGAGACAATGCTCTCCTAGTGTCTCAGTTTCCGACCCACCCCATCGCGATCTCGTAGATAGGGAAGTAGAGCGCAGGGTTTCTGCCCCGCCATCCGACACTCTCACCCCGGTCACCCATTCCGAGGTGGAAGACCTCATCAAAGGCCTTAAGCCTAAGAAATCCCCCGGCCCTGACGGCATCTCGAACCGCGTACTAAAAATCCTTCCCTACCACTTGATCTACCTCTTGGTAGCCATCTTCAATGCCGCCATGACGCACGCTATATTCCCTTCGGAGTGGAAAGAAGCAGACGTCATCGGCATTCACAAACCCGGTAAGCCACGTGACGATCCCACGAGCTACCGTCCCATTAGTCTCCTTAGCGCCCTGGGCAAACTCTACGAGCGCTTGCTTTTCGCAAGACTCAAAGAGTTTGTCATCTCGAAGGGCATACTCATACACGAGCAGTTCGGCTTTCGAGCCGGACACTCCTGCGTCCATCAAGTGCACCGCATCACGGAGCACGTCCTCTCCGGGCTCAACCAGCCCAGACCCATATACACCGGAGCCTTATTCTTCGATGTCGCCAAGGCATTCGATAAGGTCTGGCACAATGGCTTGCTTCACAAGCTCTACCTCATGGGCGTGCCAGACCGTCTGGTCCTCATCATACGAGATTTTCTCAGGAATCGCACCTTTCGATATCGAGTCGAAGGTGCGCGATCCACTTCCCACCCTATTCAGGCCGGAGTCCCTCAAGGCTCCGTGCTCTCTCCACTCCTGTTCAGCCTGTTCACGAACGACATCCCTCGTTCGGACAGGGTGCAACTAGCCCTATATGCGGACGACTCCGCACTATATTTCTCACACAGAAATAAGGCTTTTCTGACGCGCACTCTTCAAGTCGCCGTCAACGCCCTAGGCGAATGGTTCCAAAAGTGGCTGATCGCGGTGAACCCGGAAAAGAGCGCCGCGGTGCTCTTCTCCCGGAGCACCAGATCCCACACTGCGGGCCATCCCAGGAGTCGTTTAGGTCAGATCACCCTCTATGGGCGTCCCATCCCTTGGACCAAAAAGGTCAAATATCTAGGCGTCACCCTAGACTCCCGCATGACATTTGGACCGCATATACGGTCAGTACGCAACCGAGCGGCCTTCGTCCTCGGCCGGCTCTACCCCATGATCTGCAGGCGGAGTAAACTGTCGCTTAGGAATAAGTTGACACTTTACAAAACCTGCATCCGTCCCATCCTATCTTACGCCAGTGCCGTATTCGCACACGCGGCTCCCGTCCACATCAATAGCCTCCAGGTTATTCAAAACCGATTCCTTCGACATGCCGTCGGTGCCCCGTGGTACATGCGGAATGTCGACCTTCATTCCGACTTCGGTCTAGTCCCTATCCGCAAATTTTTCAAAGAAATGTCCGAACATTACTTTGAAAAAGCATGCGTCCACCCGAACCCGCTCATCGGCGCCGCTGCCGACTATATCCCCGACCCCGACCCTGGTCCTGGTCCCTCAGATCGTCGACCTACCGTACATCGCCGCCGTCCGCGGCATGTACTGCTCGACCCACCCGACCCGATGTCCGTCCTCCTGGACCTTGACACAACACCAACACCTACACCGACAACGACGTCACGAGTCGTACACACACCTACACACAGACACCGGTCTCGCCGGCGAGGCCGAAGGATCGTACACATGCGACCTCGACATGCATCCCCTCGCTGAGTTTCTTGCCGGTTCTTCTCAGCGGGGGCGCGTTGTGAACCGGTGGTAAACTCACACACTCTCTAAGCGGCAGCCCAAGCCGAGGCCGTGCCTCCCTGAGGTGCCCTTGAGCTAGTCGCTACCTATCTTTCCGGGCTGGAGCGCTCAAAGCGCTCGCCCCTCTTGTCCGGTGAAGCTGTAATGGCCTTCTGTGGCCAACAGTACTACTCATACAAAAAAAAAAAAAAAAAAAGTTTAAATATGGTTTACGCTTCAGTTACTCGCCTCTTATTTAAGAACCAACAACTCTCGGAAGATCGGAACCAAACATCCCGACAGATTACTCGCCTCATCATCGCTCGCGTTTAGTGTGATACCTTGATAACATACTTACGTCCTCTAAAATTCTATAGCTGTTCTCTCAAAAACAGTCCCGTGTAGCCGTATCAGTCATGATAATAATACTGCCAATACAATATTATACAGAATGTGGTTCCGCATTCTTACCATATTTACGGAGGTTGATATATACCTTTTAAAGGACATAAATCAATCATTAAATGATAGATGTAAAATTATGAATTATTTTTATGTTTGGTACGAAAAGAAATCCCGTGTGCAACCGTCACTAAAAAATAACCCCATCTGGCACCGCTCGGCGCTCTTCGCGCAAAGTAGATAAACAAGAGTACGCGCGGTTTGCCAACCTTGGGACCGATTCTGAGCCCTCGAGAGCTCTTATTCTGGTTGAACGTTAATCGTGAATCATTAATTATCTTTTAGTTATTAACCACTGAATTATTAAACTATTTTTCATCAATTAACATAATCCTTAACTGTTAGGTCTACAAATATGGCAAAAATGCAAAACCACACCTGTATACATTACATTTTTCGATATCTATTAAACACATTGCTTTGTTCAAAACATTTGTACCGAAAATAACAGGAGTTACTATTAGAGGATTACTTATTTTATCTTCAGCTCGCAATGTCCTTCTGACCGATATGGCCGCAGCGGTCAATCTTCGTAAAGATGAGTTAACTACGCAGGAGATATATAAATACTAGTTCAACTAATGTTTATTGAAACTAAATATTTACAGTTTATTTACAAATATACTTAAACTAGGTAAAAAACTTCCTCCAAGTTGTCGCCGCATTGGGAGGGAAAGGTACCTAAAAGACTGGCGGCATTACTTTTTGTATGGCCAAGCATAAACGTTGGCAGAAAAAGCTACCAGCCCGACGGTCTCCTGAGACTTTGATAAATAATAATAATAATAATACCAGCCCTTATTTATGTCCCAATGCTGGGCACGGGCGTCCCCTCAAGATGCCCTCATCTTGCTTGATGACTATGGCTTAGGCCATAGTCCACCACGTTGGCCAAGTGCGGGTTGGCGGACTTCAGACGTCATTCGAAAGCTAATTAGGCTTTCTCAGACATGCAGGTTTCCTCACGATGTTTTCCTTCACCGAAAGCTAGTAGCAATCGCACAAAGACGAGTCGCCCATGATTCATTAAAGAAATCAGAGGTGCAAGCCGGGGTTCGAACGTGCGCACCTTGATTCCAAGGCAAGCGCTCGCCCACTGAGCTGTTACCGCATATAGACTTTGTCAAGTTTGGATGAAATTTCTTTCACCAAACCAAGATCAAGGCCTTGCCAAGGCCCCATGGTAAAAAAACTGACATAAAGAAAAATATTATGTATAGTATTTTTTTTCACTTAAATAGTCCGATGTGATGGAAAACGGACGGGTAAACGATCAGCCCTGCTATTCTCTTAGCGACACAACCTTGAGTTCAACGCTGTGGGCAGCGGCGAGTTGCGTTTTTGTGTTAACTAACTTTTCTTACATAGCACTACCGCCACGAGAATTCACGGTTTTCAGCGGAACTACTTAAAGTCGAGTAAGTAAGTAGTTCATCCATGGTAGTACAGTTAGTTCGACGTTGAGCCGGAATGCGATCATCATCATCACTATCAGCCGAAAGTCGTCCTGCTGCTGAACAAAGCCCCCCCCCCCCTTGGAAGTAGGGGTTGCTGCAATCCCCACACTTGGCAGGTGGCTTGGGGATCGCAGTATAGGTAGAAGATAAAGCCAAAAGAATGACGCTGCTGCCCGTCTTCTTGTTCTCGCTTAATCGCCTCTTACGACACCCAACGAGAGGAGATGGGGGGATGCAATTCTAACCCGGCACCCCACGGAATGCGACAATGAGTATGGATTATATTAGCGTTAGATTCGACGTCGTATTCAAGGCTGGCTCGTCGAGCTCGCTGTCGAACACCGCCATGATAGTTTACTTTAGAGAATAGTATAGACCTACTTTACAACTCATCCGATGCGTAAGTCATCTTTCTTTTCAGGCAATCGGCAATCAGTTAATCAGCCTGCCAAAAGGTCTTCGTAGTATGCCGGATTATGCGGGATTTTTACCCACTAACGTCCCCGGTGGCCTTCATCGATATCGATGCTCTGGGCTGGTACCATCACCACAATAAAGGAATATTATTTTCACCTTACTTTCTTGATAGAAAGTGTCAGAGCTTTAAACTACGTATATTGACGTCTCTACCTCATGTCAAGTAAGATGATATTAATACTGCTAATATAGGTTGTGGTACCTAGGGCCCTGGAGACCTCGCTAGTGTCTCTCCTAAGCAGAAAAGTAAATCTACACTTTATATTTACATACCACAAAATTCTCCTCCGGTTTTACATAATTGGTTAAACGAATATTAATACTTATAACTTTAATCCGTCCAAAGAGTTTTTTTAAATTAATTTCACAAATTCAAGGTTCAATCTACCTACCGAACCATCAATTTGAATGCTATAATTAGGTAAGTATGTATTATATTTTATTTAACCAACTGCTAATCGTATCACGAAGTATCGCGGTCGGTACATACGTCTTTAAATTATTTGTTACAAATTTTCTGACATCAATCGCACCGATAATAATTTTATAAAAAAACTATGCTAAGTTCAAAAAAATGCTGTTTGATACTGGGGGCTGTGCTTACAGTGTCTGTTGTTGTTATTATACTATTAGCATTGTGGAGATTACAGAATAATCCTGTGGTCAGAACAAAAGTGGGGTTCATAAGCGGTCTGAAGGCATCCGACGGAGATTATTCGATGTTCATGGGCATCCCGTTCGCTGAAGTCAATGAGAGCAATCCCTCCCTTCGGGGTAAGTGCACTTGGTTTTGTATTTTTTTTTGTTTATCGTCAAAACATTTGACTATTTACCTTTTTTTTTTTTTTTTTTTTTTTTTTTTTTTTTTTTTTTTTTTTTTTGTCGTGGGGAAATCGTCATGGATACCTGCACCGCCGGGTGGTGGCAGCGCAGGTTATGTTGGACTCCAACCAACTAAAACCCCACGGTGTCCTCATTCCGCTTTTTGTGGCGGGCCCCGGGAACGTGTACTACCCATCCGGTTCCCGCCAGCGGTCGTCTGCCTAGCGGCGAACTCCTACTCGTCTGTGGGTGTGAGACCCACAGACACGTCCGCGGGTGTACAAAGCCCGCGGACTCCTCCAGCAGGCGTGCCGGGACACTTCAGCACGCCTTCCTACGCGAGGGCAATTGCTTGCTGTGCGCAGGCAGCAGTCCACCCATTTCTGCTGCCCGCACTTGCTCGCTACGGGGGCATGAGGTCAGCGTTCGCTCGCCTCCTGCGCCCGGGTCTCCTGCGACGGCGCGGATCAGCGAGGGGATCGCTCTCCCTGATCCGCTCCGCCGCCTCCTTCTGCGACATGACGCGTTCGCAGAAGGAGACCACCGCCTCCCATGATCTCTCGCTGTCAGTCATGGCTTTGACGATGGCCGGCAGCGATAGATCACCCCCAATCACGGCGCGCAACAAGCTGCGCTCCGCCTCCCACGCCGGGCAGACCTCGAGTGTGTGCTGCGCCGTGTCTTCGGCGCAGCCACACTCGTGGCAGCCAGGGTTCGCCTCCCTTCCGGCTATCTTGTGCAAGTATCTGCCAAAACAGCCGTGTCCCGACATTTGACTATTTACCTAACATTCTTGGAAGTTTAATAGGGGTAGTTTTTAGTTACGTTTGATGAAAATCAGTTCAGCTGGTTATCGGTTTCTATTACATATTCAGGGTTTATTAAATTTATACTTGTGTAGTTATATTTACTTACGCATGAAACTATACAGAATTACAGATTAACGTGATGCGTAAATTTTGCATATTTTTATAGATTGTTAAAAAAAATCCGTCCTTTTTTGGTTTTACCCACCTAGCTACAAAAATATCAAAATAACTTCCCTTGAATGAAAGTATCCATATCAAGCACCATGATCATGATCACAGGCGTTTGCAGCTTGCCGCGGTCACACCGCGCGTAATCTCACCTGCATCACTGCCGTGCCGTGCGCATGGTGAATTATTTAACAAATGCAAAAAAAACACTTTTAACAGCTCTAGTTTTTCTCCACTGTTTGGCACGGGCTTTCTCTCTACATTATCTAAGGGGCTTAGACCATAAAAATAAATAGGTTTTTTAATTTTTAATTAAGATCTAGTAAACGATACTGATTACGTGATAAAAATATACCTACTGAATAAAAAAAGAACCTGTATTAATGGAGAGTATCACTCTAATGGTGTAATTAATACTTTTATATTAATGTGGTCCTCAGACATCTGACTAATCTAATCATATTCCTTATTTCAGCACTCCACTCCATACCCACCGTTTAAAGGAATTTTCGTAGCAAACAACGATTCAGCCAAATGTCCTCAAATTCTAGAGTACAATAACACCTTTGACGGAACACTGGATTGTCTGCATCTTAACATTTATGTGCCAAACTCCGCCAGTGCCACCAATCGTCTGCCAGTTCTGGTTTACATATTTGGGAGCAATTACGAAGTTGGCTTCGCTGGGCGGTTCTATTATGGACCAAAATTTCTTATGGAACAAAACATTATTTTAGTTACTCTGAACTACAGAGTAGGCCCGTATGGATTTATGTGTCTAGATATACCTGAAGTGCCTGGCAATCAAGGAGTGAAGGATCAAGTATTGGCTCTGAGATGGGTCAAGGAAAACATAGATGCGTTCGGAGGGGACACAAACAATATTACAATTGCAGGCGAAAGTTCTGGAGGCCAAAATGTGGATTTTCACATAACTTATGGTGATGGAGATCTTTTCAATAATGCTATCATTGGAGCCGGATCATCTCTAGATACCGTTGCAATGATACCATCGGATATAGCGCCACCTCTCAAATTAGCCCAAGATCTTGGATTTAAGACAGAAGACGTCAATAAAGCCATAACTTTCCTTTCAAAACAAGATTTAAAGTCAGTGATAACATCTTCAATAAAATTGGACATTAAATACGGACCATGTGTAGAAAAGAAATTTAAAGGAGTCGAGTCATTCATAAATGAATTCCCAAAACTATCGGAGACATCAAAAGCTAAAAACATATCACTCATAATGGGAATCGGCTCACGGGAAATGTTGAAGAATTACGATAATGTATATTTTGACGATAAAAAATTACAAATGTTTTTTGAAGAGCATTTGAAGAAATACTTTGGGTTTGATGAGGACAAACTTGGAGATATGGCTGAATACGTTCGGAATTTTTACATAGGCGATGTAACTGATAATGAATTGATAACAGCAAAAGTAATCGACTTCGATTCAGATCTCGCTCATAATTATCCAATCAAAAAAAGAGCAGAACATTATGTAGTAATCGGTGCGAAGGTATACTTTAGTATATTTTCATATGCAGGTAGAAGGAATTTGATCAAGTTGTTAAATAATATTGACATAACTATAGAAGGAGCCGCACATGTGGATGAAATTGGTTATCTGTTCGATGTGTCTTATTTGACTAAACCTATAACACTTAACGATCAGCTAATTATTGATAGGATGACTACGCTATGGGCAAATTTTGTTAAGTTCGGGTGAGTGCTAAATTCTAATTTTATATGCGAAATGGCATTAGGAATGAAAATGGTAACAATTCTCTGAGTGATGCTGAGTTTATTTACGAAGTGACAGAATTATTTGCATTAAAATCCTTTTAAAAGAGACAGCGGGAACGCTTAGTCAAAATAGCAGGCTAACTGGGGAACTAAATAGGTACCTATACTACCACCTACCTAAATCTCTATAATTTTCGTTTAGTCAACCTGTTGACACACGCCTGCCTATAGACAGCTTAACTGCACTGCTCATCACCCGGGACATTTGTTATTAGCCCTTGTGTCCGAAAATTTCACCAGCTACATACAGTGCCTTTCACACCGGAACACTGCACTAAAATTTTTACAGACTGCTGCTTAGCGATAAAATATCTGACCTTGCGTTGGGTGGTACCGACCTGTACGGTCTCATAAATAAGTGACCTTTCGAAGGTACCACTATATGATAATAATAATAATACATATCTTGGGACAATCCACACACGATCATCTGATCCTAAACTAGGCAGAGCCTGTACTATGGAAACCAGACAACTGATACTAATACTTATATACATTTAAATAAATTATTATATACTTAAATTACTATAATAAAACTCAAAGAGCACTTTTTCTGTACATTGAATATTTTTCCAAAATTTCTATGTACTATACTATCGACATAGAGGCCAAAACAATTTTTTTTGGAATTATTGTCTGTCTGTCTGTCGTTCTGTTTGTCCAGGTATCATTTGAAAACCCGTGGATGGATTTTGATAGGACTTGCACTGATGTGTTGTGTAGAAGTCAAGTATAAATTGGTATATAAAACATCACGCTATGTTTCATAGGGGCTAAGCAGTGAAACATTACTTGCACATATTACCACGTAATTCCCTTTGTATGTGAATAGGGTAATTATAGACTGATCAGTTAATCATTAAGATATGTATTATTACGCTATATACAATAGGGACTGAGCAGACATTTAGTTTGAATAAGATATGGCAGTGGCGAAGGGTCAATTTTTGTAAGGGGTAAGCCGGTCCGGTACACCCAGGAGATTTTCATTAGATTTCTGTATTGTTCTAAGTACGTTGCTGATAGCAATATGACATTATATCTTTGAAAAGCTACAATCTGTAAATCCCGAGCGAGTCCAAACTAGATCATGAAATGATTCATGAAATTTTAATGAAACTCCCCAAGTCCAGGTAGTGTATAGGTCAATACCTATACACTACCTGGACTTGGGGACTGTAATACAATTATTACAGTAGCAACAATAAAAGATGCGAAAAGCTTAGAACTTTCATTATCGAAGATCATTAGACAGTAATTTACGATGTTAGCGTGATTTACATTATGAACAGCGCCATCTATCGGTGAAATTGAACATACAATCACCATAGAACTTTAATCTATATATTTATAAAATCTTTTTAAAAAAAATTGAACCGACTTCAATATCACTGAAAAGTATAAAATAATTTAAATATTATTGAAGTTGGTGTTAGCGTACCTGCTGTGTATATTTGGCACCAACTTCAATAATATTTAAATTATTTTATACTTTTCAGTGATATTGAAGTGGGTTCAATTTTTTTTAAAAAAGATTTTATTTTAAACTTTTTAGTGATATTTTCATATATAAAGATTGAACCATCGAAAACCGTAAAATTATCTAGGTAGGTTATGATCACATTATCGTCTACATAGTTTTACATAAGTTCATGTTTCTTCAGAAAATAATATCCGGTCGTAATGAAATTTGCATGGAAACATCATAGTAGTTTACTCTCTCGAATAAAAAAAGAATCATCGAAATCGGTTCATAATTGTCAGAGCAATGTAATGGAGAACATCAGTTTTATGGTTTTTACCAGATAAATTCCTCCACATCGTTCATGGTCCTCCAGGAAGTTCTTATCCGGTTGTAATAAAATTCATACAGATTCAATACAGTGGTTTCTTCTTTCGAATAAAAAAAGAATCATTGAAATTGGTAAATATTTGCCAGAGTTATGACCATTTTTGTCCGACCGAGCGAGTCCGAGCGACTAAAACGTCATCTATATAGGCTTTCTTGCAACTCTCAGTGCGCAGTCACCATTCTTGTTTTTTTAGGAACTACTTATTACTAAGCAATAATTTTTTTATGGGACCCAATCAATGGATTGAAGAATGGATGGAAGAAAGATTTTTTCAAATCGGTTAATAATTGCCAGAGTTATGCGCGAACATACATAAAAAAATATATATATATATATACAGACGAATTGAGAACCTCCTCCTTTTTTGAAGTCGGTTAAAAAGAAAGTCGTGTTAGTTAGTTACACTATTTATAACTTAAGAACGGCTCAACCGATTTGGCTGAAAATTGGTAGGGAAGTAGCTTAGGAGCAGGAGACGGACATAGGATACTTTTTATACCTGTAGGTTAAGGTTAAGCAACGTTGGGTAAGGTCATTAAATAGATGGGTGAACCGATTTGTATGAAATTTTATGTGCATATCGGGTAGGTCTGATAAATAGGCCATTAATTATATTTCATGCCGCTAGGTAAAGGTTAAGCAACATAAGGCAAGGTAATTAATTAGATGGGTGAACGGATATGTATGAAATTTTGTGTGCATATCGGGTAGGTCTGAGAATAAGTCGTAAAGTATATTTCATGCCACTGATACCATGATTGACGAGGATATATAGAATGAGAGGAGGGTGCAAGAGGACAGAGAGGCGAGGGGATTCGAGGAGGGGGTGAGGGATCGGGGGAGTTAGGTGGAGCAAGGGGGGGGTGAGATGGAGCAAGTTGGGAGAGAGAGATGGGGGATAGGGTTCAGAGAGGGGACAACGGGGAGAGGAAGAGGGGGAATGTGACGGGGACCGATGCGGGTGGGGGAAAGAGAGAGGAGAGAAAGAGCATAGAATTACATTTTTCTTATAATAGAGAGAGAGAGAGAGAGATGGAGAGAAATAAATCAAGGGAAGAGGGTGAAAAGGGGAGCAAAATGTAATAAAAGCGCGGGTGGAGCTGCGCGGGTCAGCTAGTAGATAAATAAAATAACACCCAGACACTTGGTGGGAAACGAACCCACGACAGTGGCGGTCCGAGAGGGTGGGTCGTAGGGGTCATGACCCAAAATCCATATTCGTACACGGCAAAATTGGGTAGCGGCTAGTGTGTCTAGGTAAATGACCAACGGGACCGTCAAATATGACCCCAAAATCGGTGGCTGCGACCGCACCTGACCCACGACCCATTGGTTAGCGGACAGGGTGTCTAACCACTAGACCAACGGGCCCGGCACACAGTATACACAGTGTCCGTAGGAGAGAAGGCCGGGAAGTATGAGATTTTATCAGATGGGCCGCATGATTGCTTGCCACCTTGGTACTGTAGACAAAAACTCCGTTCGCACCGCCCCAGTGTTTCTCGAGCGCAAAACGCATGCTATAGCGCGTCCAATGGGCAGAATAAATGCACCCTTGCGGTTCGCGCGACGACGCTGGGCCTACAACGCGTCGTCGCGTCAACGGGCGCGTCGCCCGCCTCGGGTGCGCAAGGGACCTACCACCTAGCGAATACTTTACCTAGTTCCATTTTTCCAGCGACCCAACTCCGGAGAAGACAGACTTATTGCCAATCAAATGGGATCCAGTTAAATATGAACACTTCTCATACCTGAATGTGGACTTAGAGTTGAGCGTGAACGCTGACCCGTTCTACGAGAGAATGAAATTCTGGGACCGGTTCTTTGCGTTCTACGAGAGAATGAAATTCTGGGACCGGTTCTTTGCGTTCTACGAGAGAAAGAAATTCTGGGACCGGTTCTTTGATGTTAATGTCACCAGTGATTGGAGAAGAAAGAAATAATAATGTCAGAAGGTGTGGTTCCATATCAATAATTTCTTCTAACATGCCTCTACATGTTGGATTCGTCGTTGTGTTTGTGTGTGTTCCCAATATTAAATAAAAGAAATCCGTCACCTAGCCATTAGGTACCTTGACGACCGAGCATGTATCCAATATTATACCAAATCACCTCACTTACCTTGTCGACCGAGCGTGTATCCAATATTACACCAAATCACCTCACTTACCTAGCCATTGCCTTGTCGACCGAGCGTGTATCCAATATTACACCAAAACACCTCACTTACCTAGCCATTGCCTTGTCGACCGAGCGTGTATCCAATATTACACCAAATCACCTCACTTACCTAGCCATTGCCTTGTCGACCGAGCGTGTATCCAACATTACACCAAATCACCTCACTTACCTACCTATCGATTACCGTGTCGACCGAGCGTGTATCCAATATTACACCAAATCACCTCACTTACCTAGCCATTGCCTTGTCGACCGAGCGTGTATCCAACATTACACCAAATCACCTCACTTACCTACCTATCGATTACCGTGTCGACCGAGCGTGTATCCAATATTACACCAAATCACCTCACTTACCTAGCCATTGCCTTGTCGACCGAGCGTGTATCCAACATTACACCAAATCACCTCACTTACCTACCTATCGATTACCGTGTCGACCGAGCGTGTATCCAATATTACACCAAATCACCTCACTTACCTAGCCATTGCCTTGTCGACCGAGCGTGTATCCAACATTACACCAAATCACCTAACTTACCTACCTATCGATTACCGTGTCGACCGAGCGTGTATCCAATATTACACCAAATCACCTCACTTACCTAGCCATTGCCTTGTCGACCGAGCGTGTATCCAACATTACACCAAATCACCTCACTTACCTACCTATCGATTACCGTGTCGACCGAGCGTGTATCCAATATTACACCAAATCACCTCACTTACCTAGCCATTGCCTTGTCGACCGAGCGTGTATCCAACATTACACCAAATCACCTCACTTACCTACCTATCGATTACCGTGTCGACCGAGCGTGTATCCAATATTACACCAAATCACCTCACTTACCTAGCCATTGCCTTATCGACCGATCGTGTATCCAACATTACACCAAATCACCTCACTTACCTACCTATCGATTACCGTGTCGATCGAGCGTGTATCCAACATTACACCAAATCACCTTATTTACCTAGCCAATACCTTGGCGACCGAGCGTGTATCCAATATTACAGCAAATCACCTTACTTATCTAGGCATTACCTTTTCAGTCGGTTCAAATCGAGTGAGTAACTGAGTAACGAATCACTCATAACACGAAGGTGATCTTAATAAAAAGTCTCTGGTCTATATCAAAATTGAATTTATTCATTTTGCGCTATATATATAAAAAATATTTATAATTCTACAAAATAAAAAAGAATACAATATCGCTATAATACTTACACGTATATAAAAATAACAGTAAAAATATGGACGTCATACCATTCTTACGCTCCTTGTAATTTTTAATATAAAAATTATTCGGACCTCACAAGCTTCTTCGCACACCGGATACTTTACTGAATATAAAAATATAGTATCTAACATGCTAATATCTTAAATTATCAGTTCAGTAAAGATTCTATATCACTATAAATAGATGCCACTAAGCTCTATAGAAAACCAGCGGGCCTAGTAATTCTCAACTGCCGTAGTACCTATACATGAAATATGTATAATTAATAATATTCTGGACAGAGATGTACTGTCGCCGGGTATATTCCCAAAAAGTGGAAATATTGCCAGCAATGTTCCCGGTAAACTTCCATATTTTTGAAAAATATGGAAGTGCCGGCAATATTCAAAATTTGGCTGGAAATATATGGAAATTTAGTTGGTATATTTACAGACGTAGATCACTGATCCTGGGACAATCCGTCATCCATCTACTAAGATCCTGTTATAAGCTAGGTAGAGCCTGCATTGTATTGTGGTAACCAGACAAATGGGAAAATCAGAAGACGGGCAGCAGCGTCCTTATTTTTTTTTTATATAGAGATTGTTGATTTAAACACAACTAAAAATATTAAGTACTATACGGTACACTTTTAATAAACTTAAAATATGTATAAATTGTGCAAATATTTCAGAATCCTGGCAATTAAAAATTAGTTAGACCCCCAGTAATTAACTATAGGCAGAATTTATCATACAGAATTATGCGAAATTATATAAAAAATCACATCATACAAAAATCTCAATGTAATATTTTCTAGTAAATATTACAATCGTGTGGCACATTCGTTTTGAAAACAGCATTATATACGTACACTTAACTTAATTCTAATATGAGCTCCGATATTAACTAAAATAAACTGAAGTACTTGTGCCCATTTGTTAAACCACTAAAAAAATACGTACTTACTATGTTTTTATTAATAAGTATAAAATTATCTTTGTTTTTATTTTTTTCTTTCATTTGTATCCTGTGTTATTTTATGAGCGGAATTTTTTAAATTAAATTACTAACCCATCGATATACTATACCAACTAGATTTGCTGTCACGACCCGAAAAGTGGTCACGAAAATAAGAGGTACGGAGACGGCTGTCGCTCAATTGTCTGCAATTCTTATTGAACCTTATTTTATAGTATGTAAGTTATCTTTTTATATGAACATATTATTATTTTGCGTGTACGTGTATAGTTGTGTAAGTATATGTAACCGCGACCACATTTTCGATGTCATTTTGTTCGTGACAGCTAATCTAGTTGGTATAGTATATCGATGTACTAACCCGTTAAAAATTGTTGCTTTGAACTCGTTATTTAAAATTTTATATAGACTGACTTGGGAGGTAAACATATTATAGGATTAACATAAATCATCGATGATTCTAATAATATACTAAACATTCCCAATGGTTATCTTGTTTTTGTTTAATATTGACCTTTATTATGTTTTTGTTCAGTATCTATAATGTGAATTTTTCAAAATAAATGAAATTGTCATTCAATTTATTTTTCTATAGAGGCTTATATTTAAAACATAAAACATTATCGGCCTTAACTTTTTTTGCCGAATAATTTTCTGACACATAATAAGGCAATAAGCATAATTTCCATACTCAACTAACTACAACTAATTATAATACTACAATCTTAAATATACTTAATTGAGAATATTCCCTTCATAAAATCATAAATAAGTATGTATTGCAAAAAAGAGACAGTTTTGCTCATAGCAATGTCTAATTTTACATAACGGCAGTGAATGACTGGTTTAACAAAGCTGTAAAAACAGCTTTGTGAAAAAATAAATGTGTGCAAAGACGTAGCATAAAGATTTCTAAAATAAACCAAATAGTAAAGGAAATTGTAAATATTTATGAATTTTGACAGCAAGCATTAAATACTTTATGATAAGTATTGCACTAAAAACTTAACACAAAATGGAACAAAACAAAAAGTGTCACTCTCATTCAATTATTACGACATGAAAGTGTTCTAATTTCAAATGAGTTTTTCATAAAAACGTTTTAAGCCGAAAATGTTGTCTGAAAGTTTCACCTTCAGAAACATGAATCTACACTAAGCTGCACATACTAACAACATTACAGACTATAATTAAGTAACTAAATCAAAATGGCAATGATTACAAACGTCGCCCGTATCAAACGAACTTTTTTTTTATTATCATATACAAAATATTTACATCGACCTACTGATTCATCCGATGTTTTTAAAACAAAATAGTACAAAATACCTAGTTACATACACATTACGTTTTTGACAATATCCAAAAAAATCCTTTTTATAATCTGCGATATAAAATGCATAGGCAAGAGTAGGTATGTTTCGTTAGTTTTCTTTTTTTGTTATGTTTACTTATATAAAATATTGATCTTAGAAATATGAGCAGTAATAAATATATTAGATATTTTTCCTGTATATATTTAAACTGTGTTTTAACGTATTAAAACAGTTATACTGACACATTATACAAAAAAATATATTTTAATATTTGCCCCCCATATTTCTGATCATTATTTTCCCTTATTCATATCCCTTTAAAACGTTACATCGTACTTTCACAATATAGGTACTAACTGTCCTATATAATATTCAGTTTACAGGCATATTAGATCTTCATCTAATCATTAAATTGTTCCCTTGGCCTTACGAGTAGATATATTTAATATTAAATGTCATACAAATACGTATAATGTATAAAATCATGTATGCATGTTATAGTTAGTGTGTCATGTCATTTTAAAATATTTCACAAAAGGGGAATACTACGGGGGACGTATAAACGCAATATTGTTTTGTTTAAAACATATTAGATTTATAGCGAATGCGTAAAAGTTTATTGATTAAAAAATAGCGGCTCTTATTACCCAAACTTAAGTTGTAATAAAAATAAAAAGGAAAAAATATAAAATATTTTCTTTAAGGAAAATTAATTTTATGGATTTTATCGCGGTTTAGGTTTTATTTATCATGCACCAGTAAAATCAGGCTGCTATTCGGCATATTATAGATCGTTGTAGTTTTTTTAGTGTGAACTAACGTTTAATGTAAGTACTAATACCAAGGACTTTTTATATTAAAAAAGTTTTTGAATATCAATTTAAACTTATTTATTTTAAAGTTTATAAACTTAGTCGATTATTGAAGAAACTAAGGTGGCTAACCCCTGCAAAAAACAAAAACTACGATATACCATGTAAATTAATTATCTCTCCCGTTTCGTATTGCCCTTTATATGATTTGATACATTCTTACAAGTCTGACCAGAATATGAAAGTTAAAATTACAAGTAATTAAACTGTAAAACTAGCTAGTAAGTATAAAAAATATGATAAAAGTGAATTATTCGTTATTGCGCCAATACCGTACATAAGTATTCTTCAAAAACGCTAGCTAAAGTGCGGCCGCCTATAAATTGCGTCACACTCGCACAGACACGGCCATTGCAAGAGTGACAGAGACAGGTATATAAACCGGTCAATGTACTGAATTCTTCCTGCTCGGCAAACGAATTTTAGAAAAAAAATTCTGGTCGGACTATACAGAGACAATATGGAATTATTTTGCTATTTGAGAGCAGAACAATCGGTCGGTATAAAAAAATAAATGCACTACAATTTTACTATATCCTATATTGGCACTTACGTCGAGATGTCATTATGAAAAATCTGTATCTCCATTCGAGATAGAAAATAACAAACGGCTCTCACTCGTGTCGCAAACAAAGCTCCGTGACAAGTAAAATGCCACTATTACCCAACAAGTACGATATATCTTTAAGACCATGCTTTGCTACATAACATAGAGCAAAACGTCATTTTCGCGTTTAGGTCGCTTGTCCAATGCGTGTTTTTTTTCATAAACGCTACATAAAAATATATTTCTTTTCTCTTTCTTATTATATTGTAACAAATAGGAAAGTATAAATAGTAATTATAGTAGTAGTATTATTATAAATAGTAAATTGTCTCTGTGGTTTTGTAAAGTGTTCTGCTTTGCTTTTCTTAAATAAATCAATAAATGTTCTGCGTAGATAATTTTAGGTAGTGAGTGTGTATAGTAAAACACGCACTGGAGACGCAGCGAGCGCGAAAAGGAATGAATCTATATATAATCTTTCTCTGTGCCAATAGCACGACGCGAGAGCATTCATGCGATCTTGACCTTTAAGGATTTAATCAAACGCAGTCTTTTTATTTAAGGCCAAAACAAACGAATGATTTTCAATTATTATACAAAGATTTATGATTTTATCTTATTTTATTACCGTCATGATATTGTTATGGAACACAAGATTTTACCTATATTACCACTATTGTATTATACAGAGTGTTAAAAAATCTGTGTACGATCCGTAAGGATCCACATTGTTAGAAAATTTTAGGAAAAAAAAAGAATAAAGAAACAAAAAAAAAATAGTACCTATAAGATATTTTACAAAAGAGTAAATATACGTATAATTGTATTGCGATACCGAATAATACCCATAGTTATCGGAAAGGGTTTTTCAAACAATCTGTATAGTAGAAAAGTTACGTATCTAATGACGCTAAAAAAAATATTTTTTAAGTTGACATACCTGACGTCATTTCAGTTTAGGATGAATTTATAAAGCATGCTAAAGGTAAACCAACCTTATGTATATGAGTGTAAGGTTCACTTAATTACTGTTGAGCAAGTTGGGGTGAGCTCTACACGGCGCATGGTCAGTGGTCGCCTCGTAATAGCTCCATCAGTAAGTTGAAACTCGGTCCATCGCCGTCTTTGCTCTTGTTTGCGGGATTCAACATTTCTTTGCCGACTTGCATGAAGAACTGTAAATTTTTAAGTAAGTTATAGACGAGACAAACAGAGCGATCGTCTGATAGTAACATACATATTGACCATAGCATATATTTAATAAAAAGACGTAAGTAATTTCGCGTACCTAACATAAGCGTAAATCACAAGTGACCACCTGTTCGTAGCAAAAGTAGATTACTAAAAAGTTTATCATATATGGAGCGGTTGGTGTGGAAACGATGAATGTGTAACAAGTTATATTGACGAAATCAAACTACGTTTACGGATTGTATAGGGGTTTATTTTAGATTTTACTATTCCAACGTTTCGAATGCTTTGAAGCACCCCTGGCATTTGAAAAGTCGGGATATATCTGTATCGCAATAAAATCCGTATTGGTAGTTTGATTTATATGTGTAGTTTTCGCGTAAATAAAACACAACGTTAAGCGATATTCTCATTGCAGCGTAGAAGCGGTCGCGAACGGCGTCTGTGAATAGATTTGGGTTGCCCTGGTTTCTCTAGCTTCCTTCGGAGTCGCTGGACGTTCGGGGTGTGGGCCCTTAGAACGTCTATTGAGTACGGCGGCGACTCCGAGGAGGACGGCGGCGGGGTTTCGACCCCAGTCCCCGTGTCAGGTTCCCAGGGGGCTATAATGCGTCCCCTGGCGGCGGGCTCAAAGGCAAGGCACTGAGGGGCCCCTGGTGCAGATCCCACCAGAGAGACCAGGATCCTCTCTCACGTGCCGATGCGACAGCCGCGGGGGTTTTAGTCGGTAAGAATCCCACATACCCTGGTCGAGCCCCACAGCTCCCGGGATCTTTCATAGACTTCCCCTGCGTCAAAAAAAAAGAACGGTTCTCTAGCTTATTTCGTAGCCCGGATCTATTGGGCAAACCGGGGCACCGGCCCTGGGCGGTAGTTTCAAGGAAGGCCAAAATCATAATATAATATGATTAAAAATAAATAACTTGCTCCGCAAAGCGCCTAGCATACGGAAGCCTGGTTGGCTCACCTTCGACTTGTAAGAAAAAGGCACCACTCAGGCCCACACCACAAGTGAACATGTGATGTAGATTTAAGTATTGAGTTTTTTAGTAATTTCTCAAACGCTGAAGGGAGGGGCCACTATAAAGTTTTTGCCCCAGTTCGAAAAAATCGTAGATCCGGGAATGTCGTAGTCTAGCTTATAAGCTAAAGCTTATTATCTGTCAAAGCTTATTAGGTATTATCTGTCAAAGCTTATTAGGTATTATCTGTCAAAGATTATTAGGTATTATCTGTCAAAGCTTATTAGGTATTATCTGTCAAAGCTTATTAGAAATTATCTGTCAAAGCTTATTAGCTATTATCTGTCAAAGCTTATTAGGTATTATCTGTCAAAGCTTATTAGGTATTATCTGTCAAAGCTTATTAGCTATTATCTGTCAAAGCTTATTAGGTATTATCTGTCAAAGCTTATTAGGTATTATCTGTCAAAGCTTATTAAGTATTATCTGTCAAAGCTTATTAGAAATTATCTGTCAAAGCTTATTAGCTATTATCTGTCAAAGCTTATTAGGTATTATCTGTCAAAGCTTATTAAGTATTATCTGTCAAAGCTTATTAGGTATTATCTGTCAAAGCTTATTAGGTATTATCTGTCAAAGCTTATTAGAAATTATCTGTCAAAGCTTATTAGCTATTATCTGTCAAAGCTTATTAGGTATTATCTGTCAAAGCTTATTAGGTATTATCTGTCAAAGCTTATTAAGTATTATCTGTCAAAGCTTATTAGGTATTATCTGTCAAAGCTTATTAGGTATTATATGTCTAGTCTTACCTGGCAAGTCCGCTGCAGTTCAGGTATACGCAACAATAGTTCTCCGAATTTGGCGGGCGTGCCCGGGGAATGCGTCGCGATGTACGCCTGGAGAGCCGCTAGTGCCTTCTCTTGAGATGCCCGTACTTTTTCCACTTCGCGGAGGTCTGGTGCGTCTGCGAAGAGAAACGTTATCATTTTTATGTAGGCAAGGGTGACTGGATATATCTATATCGTAAAGTTGGCAATGGCGAATAAATAAAAAATCGTTTGGTTGGTCATCAGCATATAGAAGAGAGGGTTTGCCATAATATTAATTCCCACGCTTGACAGGCGTATAGGTGGTCGGTAATGCAATAGGAAGATGCTGCTGCATGTTTTCCCTTAGTCGCCTCCTATGGACACCCAACGGGAGGTGATGGTAGGGTGCTATTCTAACCCGGACACCCCACGTGGTACCTAAACATAATGATGGATAAATCTTATGGACAAGGTATTAGCCAAGGAAATTGTTAAATAGTATAGCGATTAGGCGTATAATATCTGTGGATTATAATCTAGATCAATACCTTATTCATTGTATTATACCTTATTGTGATTGTAATCTGTTTTATACGCTAATAAAAAATAAAAATAAAAAAAAATAAAAAAATTAATAAAATAGTCTTACTACCGAACTCAGGTTCGTTTTCTTTGCTCTCTCTCATACTTTCCGTCTCTCTCTCTTTCATTCTTTTTTCTTTCTTTCTAAGTATTTGAATTTGATTTGCAACATACCGGAAGTGAGAAGTACGATCACTTTGAGCGCAACATATTCGTATCTGTCGACCCGCAGCCGCCTCAAATGGTCCGTGAAGCTCAGCATTCGTTCTATACACGGTGTCAAACCCAATCTGTGGAAAAAACCACACGATTACAATGCGAGGACCAACAAACAGATATACTGTTTACAAGTTATGATCATGCATGTAGTCTGAACAAGATTACTATAATTTATAGTATAGATTATGAGTAATCTGTCATGCGCGTATTCTGTTACTGGTATATACGTGTACAAGTAAGGGCTATGGGTGCACTTAATATTATAACGAGGGGGGAGATGGCGACATGTCGGTGTGATTCTTAGGGATTTAAGGTCTCACGCAAATTCTCTAGGGGTACGGGGATGCAGAATTGAAGGTGTGCGGAGGTGCAGGATAGCATAAGTGCAAGGGTGTAAAAGTTCAGTGGTGCAGATTTGCAGGAGTGCATGGGTGCAGGAGTGCGGGTGTACATGGTTTTAAAT
Source organism: Furcula furcula (assembly GCA_911728495.1). Lineage (NCBI taxonomy): Eukaryota > Metazoa > Arthropoda > Insecta > Lepidoptera > Notodontidae > Furcula > Furcula furcula. The sequence goes on from OU452243.1 coordinate 6,488,988, forward strand.
GTGCAGCGGTGCAGGAGAGTAGGAATACAGGGGTGCAGCTATACAAGATTGAAGCAGTGCAGCAGTGCAGAGGTGCAGGAATGCAGCTATGCAGGAGTGTAGGAATACAGGGGTGCAGCTATACAAGATTGAAGCAGTGCAGCAGTGCAGAGGTGCAGGAATGCAGCTATGTAGGAGTGTAGGAATACAGGGGTGCAGCTATACAAGATTGAAGCAGTGCAGCAGTGCAGAGGTGCAGGAATGCAGCTATGCAGGAGTGTAGGAATACAGGGGTGCAGCTATACAAGATTGAAGTAGTGCAGCAATGCAGAGGTGCAGGAATGCAGCTATGTAGGAGTCTAGGAATACAGGGGTGCAGCTATACAAGATTGAAGCAGAGCAGAAATGCAGAGGTGCAGGAATGCAGCTATGTAGGAGTGTAGGAATACAGGGGTGCAGCTATACAAGATTGAAGCAGTGCAGCAGCGCAGAGGTGCAGGAATGCAGCTATGCAGGAGTGTAGGAATACAGGGGTGCAGCTATACAAGATTGAAGCAGTGCAGCAATGCAGAGGTGCAGGAATGCAGCTATGTAGGAGTGTAGGAATACAGGGGTGCAGCTATACAAGATTGAAGCAGTGCAGAAATGCAGAGGTGCAGGAATGCAGCTATGTAGGAGTGTAGGAATACAGGGGTGCAGCTATACAAGATTGAAGCAGTGCAGCAATGCAGAGGTGCAGGAATGCAGCTATGTAGGAGTGTAGGAATACAGGGGTGCAGCTATACAAGATTGAAGCAGTGCAGAAATGCAGAGGTGCAGGAATGCAGCTATGTAGGAGTGTAGGAATACAGGGGTGCAGCTATACAAGATTGAAGCAGTGCAGAAATGCAGAGGTGCAGGAATGCAGCTATGTAGGAGTGTAGGAATACAGGGGTGCAGCTATACAAGATTGAAGCAGTGCAGAAATGCAGAGGTGCAGGAATGCAGCTATGTAGGAGTGTAGGAATACAGGGGTGCAGCTATACAAGATTAAAGCAGTGCAGCAGTGCAGAGGTGCAGGAATGCAGCTATGCAGGAGTGTAGGAATACAGGGGTGCAGCTATACAAGATTGAAGCAGTGCAGCAATGCAGAGATGCAGGAATGCAGCTATGTAGGAGTGTAGGAATACAGGGGTGCAGCTATACAAGATTGAAGCAGTGCAGCAATGCAGAGGTGCAGGAATGCAGCTATGTAGGAGTGTAGGAATACAGGGGTGCAGCTATACAAGATTGAAGCAGTGCAGAAATGCAGAGGTGCAGGAATGCAGCTATGTAGGAGTGTAGGAATACAGGGGTGCAGCTATACAAGATTGAAGCAGTGCAGCAGTGCAGAGGTGCAGGAATGCAGCTATGTAGGAGTGTAGGAATACAGGGGTGCAGCTATACAAGATTGAAGCAGTGCAGAAATGCAGAGGTGCAGGAATGCAGCTATGTAGGAGTGTAGGAATACAGGGGTGCAGCTATACAAGATTGAAGCAGTGCAGAAATGCAGAGGTGCAGGAATGCAGCTATGTAGGAGTGTAGGAATACAGGGGTGCAGCTATACAAGATTGAAGCAGTGCAGCAATGCAGAGGTGCAGGAATGCAGCTATGTAGGAGTGTAGGAATACAGGGGTGCAGCTATACAAGATTGAAGCAGTGCAGAAATGCAGAGGTGCAGGAATGCAGCTATGTAGGAGTGTAGGAATACAGGGGTGCAGCTATACAAGATTGAAGCAGTGCAGCAATGCAGAGGTGCAGGAATGCAGCTATGTAGGAGTGTAGGAATACAGGGGTGCAGCTATACAAGATTGAAGCAGTGCAGAAATGCAGAGGTGCAGGAATGCAGCTATGTAGGAGTGTAGGAATACAGGGGTGCAGCTATACAAGATTGAAGCAGTGCAGAAATGCAGAGGTGCAGGAATGCAGCTATGTAGGAGTGTAGGAATACAGGGGTGCAGCTATACAAGATTGAAGCAGTGCAGCAATGCAGAGGTGCAGGAATGCAGCTATGTAGGAGTGTAGGAATACAGGGGTGCAGCTATACAAGATTGAAGCAGTGCAGCAGTGCAGAGGTGCAGAAATGCAGCTATGTAGGAGTGTAGGAATACAGGGGTGCAGCTATACAAGATTGAAGCAGTGCAGCAGTGCAGAGGTGCAGGAATGCAGCTATGTAGGAGTGTAGGAATACAGGGGTGCAGCTATACAAGATTGAAGCAGTGCAGCAGTGCAGAGGTGCAGGAATGCAGCTATGTAGGAGTGTAGGAATACAGGGGTGCAGCTATACAAGATTGAAGCAGTGCAGCAGTGCAGAGGTGCAGGAATGCAGCTATGTAGGAGTGTAGGAATACAGGGGTGCAGCTATACAAGATTGAAGCAGTGCAGCAGTGCAGAGGTGCAGGAATGCAGCTATGTAGGAGTGTAGGAATACAGGGGTGCAGCTATACAAGATTGAAGCAGTGCAGCAATGCAGAGGTGCAGGAATGCAGCTATGTAGGAGTGTAGGAATACAGGGGTGCAGCTATACAAGATTGAAGCAGTGCAGCAGTGCAGAGGTGCAGGAATGCAGCTATGTAGGAGTGTAGGAATACAGGGGTGCAGCTATACAAGATTGAAGCAGTGCAGCAATGCAGAGGTGCAGGAATGCAGCTATGTAGGAGTGTAGGAATACAGGGGTGCAGCTATACAAGATTGAAGCAGTGCAGCAGTGCAGAGGTGCAGGAATGCAGCTATGTAGGAGTGTAGGAATACAGGGGTGCAGCTATACAAGATTGAAGCAGGGCAGCAGTGCAGAGGTGCAGGAATGCAGCTATGTAGGAATGTAGGAATACAGGGGTGCAGCTATACAAGATTGCACCGCTGCATTCCTGCACAGAGGTGCAGGAATGCAGCGGTACAGGATTGTAGCAGTGCAGGGGTGCAGCTGTACAAGATTGTAGCCGTGCAACAGTGCAGGGATGCAGCTGTACAAGATTGTAGCCGTGCAACAGTGCAGGGACGCAAGAGAGCAACGGTGCATGGTTGCAGAAGTGCAGCTGTACAAGAGTGCAGGGTTATATACATACTTGGCGCTCTGGTGCAGCGTGAGTCCGCGGCCGGCGCCGACGCGCACCTCGCCCGGCGTGCCCACGCCGCGGTAGCAGCACGACAGCACGAGCAACTCACACCAGCTGTTGATCAGCAGGCAGATCTGGTCGTCGATCTGCACACACACAACGATAACACCACCATGTCTAGATAAAATATAACATACGGGTGGGTTGATGATTCTTTTTTATAGAAGAATAAATGTAAAATACCTTGAATCAATGTAATTATTGCCAGAAAACAAGATAATGGACATTGATGGAGCGAGCGAAGAGAGTGAAAATATTATTGCCCTAGTTTTTTATCCCACTGTTGGGCACGGGCCTCCCCTCAAAACGAAGGGACTTATTCCACCACGCTGGCCAAGTGCGGGTTGGCGGACTTAATACGACATTGGAAGCTAGTTAGGCTTTCTCAGACAATATCCTCAAGATGTTTTCCTAACTAGTAACAATAGCACAAAGACGATTCACACATGATTAATTGAAAGAAATCAGAGGTGCGAGCCCGGCTTCAAACCTGCGCACATTGTTTTCCAAGGCAAGCGCTCGTCCAATGAGCTAGGCTGTCCCCAAGGGTTGCCCTTACTTAAATACAAAAGTACCTAACTAACTTTATGTTTGTTAACTGCAGGGCTATTCAAAACCGTCGGAAACTCCCTTATCCGAATCCGATAGAAAAGTATCCGAGGCTGTTCTTCAAACGCTATTCACAAACCCGTGATCGAAAAGTTTTGACAGTTCGATTCGATAACAAGACGATAATTCACGGAAACTATTCCGCGAGCCTTTTGCTGTCGGGAAGGTTAATATTTCTCAAAAATATTATGTTTTTATACATTTACAGTGTAAAAGAGACTACAACAACAATGATGATAGACACTCACTCATCTAAAGAATGTTCGCGTAACTTATTCTATAGATAGATAGATTCAATTGAGAATATTATTTTGGTGCGTTCACACTGCTCCAACGACTCATTCACTAAACATCCAAATAGGATCAATAGAGGCAAAGGAACACATTAGCTGGGCTAGTTTAGTCAATCTACACATAGGAAAGCAATAACCAATGGTTAGCTTTCGCCGAAACATCCAGACAAATCCAACAACTCCCTTCCGTTGGCCCGGTGTGTACATAGGATTAAAGCAAAAAATTACTAAGCGTTTACGACGCAAGTTTTGAAGAAAATTCGCAAAATCTTTTCTGTCAATAATACACATTCCTAGAAATGACTTAAAATAAGCTATAATATATAAATTATGTTATTGACTATAATATATCTTACAAAATACATTAAAATTTTAATAATAAACATTTATTTAACCACTTTAAAACTTTCTACCACTATAATCTCTTTTTCTATCATTTTATTATGTTCTCTGTAAACACACTCATATCGAATTCGTAAACTCCCTTTCCGATAGGAACTGTGAATAGCGTTTGACAATCCGTCGGATCATAATTCGACATGTCATCTGACTTTTCGATCCGATACCGGAAAGTTCCCGAAATTTCTGAATAGCCATGCAGGTCAACTGTCCAAATAGGCTCAAGGCGAAAGAAAAAATACCGAGATTATAATTTAAAATGTCGATACGATGTTAAATCGATAGTTTATTTTTGGTCTTGCTACATCTCTCGCCGGACGGGATGCTTTAAACATAGTGGTAACATAGACCTATAAAACAATCGCACGCAATACTCACGGAAATATTCTTGAACAGCGGCAGGCTCTTGCACCATTTGACAATCTTGTAGAGTCTATGGTCGGCAATATTGCACAGGTCCGCGAGGAAGTCTGGGCTAGAGTTTTGTGCCGTTATGCCGCTGGCCGCTAGTAGCGGGTTCGCGGACGGACTACCCGCAGACTTGCCTAGTCGATTAAGCTCTGACTCGTTGTACTGCCATAGGTGCTCCACGTCCATTATCTCCTACGATTAGCAAAATAGAAAAATATTATGACAAAAAAGACAAGGAAGAAGAAGAAAAAGAAATAAATTTTATTTTTTCGCAACATGTGACGCTACAGAAAAAAAAATAATTAATTTTATGGCGCATGACATTTAGAACATTTAAACATTCCGTTTCATATAAATATTCAAGTAATTATACTAAATGTTTGGAGAAATACAAATATGAATCTTCTACTTTTATTTATACACATAGGTACGACCCGCGCAGAGCTTCGCCCGCGCTTTTTCCGACACTTCCATCAATTATCGTTATATTTTAACCAATGTACACAAAACCTTAAGAAATTATATAGGTAAACCGTCCTCATGAATGTCTCTATCTATTGGTAAAAATCGCATGAAAATCTGTTTCGGTCTTATTCATAAAAAAAGCTTATCAAAGGTTTTAAGCACTGATTAGTTATAGTGTTCTATAAGGTTATAAAACGTTCTATAAAGTTGCTTATTCATAAACGTTTCATAAACCATCTATAACTAATACGTCTCTATAGAACGTTTTTCAATCAAAGTATTGCCATTATAATGAAGTTGGTCAACAAATTGACCGAATACACCCAATCGCCCACAGATAATATGTGTCTACACACCGCCTAGGTGTGATCATAGACATTATTACAGATTATAAAACATTTTATTGTCTACGAAACGATGACGACGACTGTCGATTTGACGGGCGTGTTGGTCTAGTGGTTGGACACCCTGGCTGCTACCCAATAGGTCGTGGGTTCGATTCCCGCTAAGTGTCTGGGTGTTATTTATCTATTTAATTATGTATTTACAGTAAAAAAAGTACTTATATAAGTATAAGCATCAATTATCAGGTTTCCATAGTACAGGCTGTGCCTAGTTTGGGAACAGATGACCATGTGTGTATTGTCTCAGAATATTTATTTATTTATTGTATTTATGCCGCCCATGCGGAATTCGTCATACATCCATCGATCATTGTCATTGTTATTTGATTGTTAAATGTTTGTTTGGTAATGTTGTAACAAGCGCGTAATAATAACTAACCTAAAATAAACTAACTTATATTAAAATATATTAAATTGTATAATAGAAATAATAAAATAAACGTTAAGTACTGAATAAAATAATAAATCGTAATAGTTTGTAGTGTGTATACTGCTATTTTGATTTCTTACAAAATTGAACGGATATGAAACCTGTATGAGCTAGAACTCTTTGCCTTCCTAATGAGGCTCTACTAAAGAAAAAAATTAACTGATGGATGTGACACTGACACAAATGTCATTTTCTTAATAATTAATAATCAGCTGTTGAAAGTCGGCCATTTTTTACCTTATATCACGCTTATAGCACTGTTATAGTAGGGGTCTGCCCTCTATAACTTTATAACATAGTTGGAGAACGTTTTAGTGCTAAAATGCGTTTATGAATAATACTTTTTGAAAATCATACTATAGGGAGCCTATAAGTGTGTGATAACTTTTTATGAATAAGACCTTTGAGTTTATCGCGAACATAAAGACAGACAGACGCGGCGGAGGACTTCTTTGTTTTTATTTATTTATTTATTTAAAAAGGTGTACCAACGTCATACATATAAAACATTTTCTTAAAAAATCACAATTAATATTTCTTATACATATGCCACTTATAGGTATACCAACATTTTTTATTGTTTTATAATATGTAGTGATTAAGTATACTATTTTATAAAAATAAAGTTAGAATTGTGTACCTGTAATAAAGGTGGAATTTCTGGCGTTACTTGACTATTGCTGGACTCCCCTCGACTGGTGTACGACCCTGGGCCATTTACCTGTAAATAAAATATTGTATGTATGTGATACTCGTATGTATTAGAATTTTGAACTTTGTTGCAAAATGCAATAAGATCATAATTAGACTACTACATGAGAAATCTTATTATATTCTTCATGTCAAAAGTGGCTTCCATTGCCTAAACTTTGTGTAGTACTTTCGAGGACACGAACGGTGTTTTCAATGAAAATCATTTGAACGACACGTTACGTGCGCTTACTCCGCCCGCACGTATTTTGGGCCGGCACGTGCAAGCGATTGTCGTCGTAAAGGTGATACACCGCTTGTGACCTCGAGAGTACATATCGGCCTGTAATGGATGGATTTTGGTACCAACGAAATATTCCAAAGGATCAGAGGGCCTAGACAAGATGCAATCGCTTCATAGCGAATCTATTTCTTAGTCCATTCTACAAGAGATGGTTATGTACAACTTCATGTATCGTAGCGTAGTAGAGAGCTCGTCGAAACCTTAGTAGCCGTAGAGCTAGGTGATGTATAGGGGATCCGAATGGGTCAAAGCGAGTTCGTGATTTCTAAGAAATTTACAGCCGAAAATAATAGATTAGATTAGAACACAATAGAGTAGAGTAGAGTGAGGTAGAGTAGAGAGAGTATAGTGGTGTACAGAGTAAAGTAGAGAAGAGATGAAAAGAAGTGTAGTAGGTAGAGTTGAGTAAAGTTGAGTAGAGTTGAGTGGAGTTGAGTAAAGTTGTGTAGAAATGAGTAAAGTAGAGGTGTTTAAGTGAAATAGAGTGGAGAGTAGAACAGAAAAGAATCTTATTAACATCACAAAGTATGTATGAGGTTAACTCACGCATGTGAGGCTTGAGGCGTGCCGCAGCGTGGCGGGCGTGTGCGCATGCGCGTGCAGCGAGCCCGTGGACGCGGCGCCCGACAACGAGTACGAGCACTGGTACGTCGAGCGGCCGCCGCGAGTACGGTCCTCCCTTATCGCTGTAATGACGTATAAGAATAACGGTTATACAACAAACAACCTAATTGCCAATAAAATAAGACTCAAATTCTGTTACAGCTATCGTTCCTTTGAACACATTATTACCGTGAGCAAGCGGCGTTAGAGTGCGGTCCTCTCCTATCGCTGCGATTAACAATAACAACGGTTATACAACAAACAACCTAACCGCGAATAAAATAAGAATCAAATTCTGTTACAGGTATCAATCTTTTGAACATATTATAACCGTGAGCAAGCGGCGTTAGAGTGCGATCCTCGCTTATCACATGCTTATCACTGTGATAACGTATAAGAATAACGGTTATACAACAAACAACCTAATTGCGAATAAAATAAGATTCAAATTCTGTTACAGGTATCAATCTTCTGAACATATTATAACCGTGAGCAAGCGGCGTTATGGCTTATACTCAGAAGCGATAGAGACAGATAATAGATGGTCGGTTCCACAGGCGCTTTTTGGGCGAATGAATGTTCGTGTCTTTTCTCGTTGGCATTACTTTACTTGCAGGTTGCGCACTTATTACCTATGTTGTGCAGTTGTATACATGATTAAAAAATTTATATTTTTGCTCAAAATGCGAATTAGTTTCTTCCGGACAGATCCGGAATGCAATGCTTAACAATCTACATATTATGAACTCATTTTTTTTTTTTTAAATCATGTCATAATATCTTAATTATGTTCTACAAATTGTCAAACGTAACTTCGACATTTTCATGTATATAACATGTGACCATCCAGGAAGTGGACGTGGATAAGCCCCGATGGTTCAACCAAAAATGAGATCGACTTCATCATGACGACCAAGAAGCATATATTCGATGATGTCTCCGTGATCGGCAGGGTGAAAACCGGTAGCGATCACCGCATTGTTAGAGGCACATTGAATATAAATGTCAAGCTAGAGAGGTCTCGTCTGATGAAGTCCACGCTCCGTCCGGGAACCGCCCAAATCCGAAACCCCGAAGACTTTCAACTCGAACTACACAATCGCTTTCAGTGCCTAGCCGAATGCGAAATTGCGGACGAGTTAAACAATGGATTGGTGCAAACTGTCCATGCAGTGGGGTCCAAGTTCTTTAGGACTCCACGCCGTAATAAGCCTCAGAAGCTCTCCAATCAAACCATTAAGTTAATGGAAACCCGGACTGAGATGAGACTGCAATCTTCAGCTGATATGTCATAATATGCTGAACTCAATAGACGAATCTCGAAATTCATGCGTCACGACTTGCGTTCCTATAATACAGCATGTATTAAGGACGCGATTGAGCGGAACCAAGGCTCTAAAGTGTTCGCAAAGAATTCGTCTATTGGGCGCAGCCACATGACCAGGCTGAAGATCGACGACGGCAGTGTCATCTCATCGAAACCGGAGATATTGAGAGAGCTCGAGAGGTTTTACGGACAGTTATACACCTCTACACAGGAACCCATTGTCAGAACAGCTCAGGACACCAGAGCCAAATTAACCCGACACTACACTGAGGACATCCCAGACATCAGCCTGTACGAGATTAGAATGGCTCTCAAACAGCTTAAGAACAACAAGGCGCCGGGTGAAGATGGAATCACAACAAAACTTCTGAGAGCGGGTGGAAAACCGGTACTTTTAGTCCTCCAGAAGTTATTTAATTCCGTCTTACTCGAGGGTACTATGCCAGAAGCATGGCACAGGAGTGTGGTGGTTCTTTTCTTCAAAAAAGGTGATAACACTTTATTAAAGAATTATAGACCCATCTCACTCCTGAGCCATGTATACAAGCTGTTTTCGAGAGTCATTACGAACCGTCTCGAACGCAGGTTTGATGACTTCCAGCCTCCCGAACAAGCCGGGTTCCGAAAAGGCTTTAGCACCGTAGACCACATACATACGCTCCGCCAGATTATACAGAAGACCGAGGAGTATAATCGGCCATTATGTCTAGCGTTTGTGGACTACGAAAAAGCCTTCGATTCAATAGAGACCTGGGCAGTATTGCAGTCCCTCCAGCGGTGCCACATTGACTATAGGTACATCGAAGTGTTGAAGTGTTTGTACAGCAACGCCACCATGTCGATCCTACTACAGGACGAGAGCACGAAACCAATCCCATTGCAGTGAGGTTTGAGACAGGGAGACGTTATTTCTCCAAAACTGTTCTCAAATGCATTGGAGGACGTTTTCAAGCTCTTGGACTGGTACGGATTCGGCATCAACATCAATGGCGAATACATCACTCACCTTCGTTTTGCCGATGATATAGTCATTATGGCAGAGTCTCTGGAGGACCTCAATACGATGCTCAGTGACCTCAGTAGCGTTTCCCAACAGGTGGGTCTTAAAATGAACATGGACAAGACGAAGATCATGTCTAATGTCCATGTTGCACCCGTACCGGTAGTTGTTGGGAACGATACAGTCGAAGTTGTTGACCACTACGTATACCTAGGACAAACTATCCAGTTAGGTCGGTCCAACTTCGACAAAGAGGTCGCCCGAAGAATCCAACTCGGATGGGCAGCGTTTGGGAAACTACGTGACATCTTCTCATCAGAAATTCCGCAGTGCCTGAAGACAAAGGTTTATAACCAGTGTGTGTTGCCAGTGATGACATATGGTACTGAGACCAACTCATCAGACTCGTGGTCTTTAACAGCTGGCCTTTTGGAAAAGCTCAGAGTCACACAACTAGCAATGGAGAGAGCTATGCTTGTAGTTTCTCTGCGCAACCGAATCCGAAATGTGGAGATTCACCGAAGAACTAAGGTTACCGACATAGCTCTCAGAATCTGCAAGTTGAAGTGGCAATGGGCAGGCCACATCGCTCGAAGAACCGATAACCGTTGGGGAAGAAAGGTTCTCGAGTGGCGACCACGAACCGGAAGACGCAGCGTAGGTAGGCCTCCCACTAGGTGGACCGACGACATTGTTCGCGTCGCAGGAAACCGGTGGATGCAAATAGCAAATTGTCGTTCATTGTGGCGGTCTAAGGGGGAGGCCTTTGTTCAGCAGTGGACGTCTTCCGGCTGGTGATGATGATGATGATGAACATGTGAGGTGAGGTTGCCTATTTAAGTAAGTCAACAATGTTCGATGTATCCTACTAACTTTGTCTTGTTTTTACATTAGCCGTTGTATGACTTGTTGGTTGTATATAAATAAAATAAATTTAAAAAATAGGAAGCCGGTATAAAAGTACGTACCTTCTAACTTCATCCCGCATCCGAGACACTTGTCAAACCTGCACGCAGGACACTTCTTTCTTGTAGCCACAGTGACCGGGCAGTTCCCTCCTCGGAGGCACATATAATTCTTTCTATTCTGAACAGTCCTCTTGAAGAAACCCTTACATGACTCGCAAGAGAATATTCCGTAGTGAAACCCGCTGATTTTGTCACCGCATATTGGACAGGGACTGTGGACAAATGAGAATGTGAAAATCTCGTGTTTTATTGGCTTGTAACTGGTTGTGAAGGAGAAAATTCTTCGATCCCCAACTGGTTGCGAAAGAATAATTTTGATTCTTTGTTCGCAACTAGCGATCATCCTTAGTGAGTTTCGCAACTAGTTGGGTACAAATTAAAATTACTTCTATTTTAAGGCATTAGTGTGGTGTTTTCGTCATCGTAGGAATAAGGAAAGTTGTCGCTTATATTCATAAGCTGCGGTAGCTGCACACCGTTAGGCAGTTTTACAAGATTCTTTGGAGTCGGTTGACGTTTGAGGTATGGGCCCTACGCGGCGTCGGGTATGCGACCTCCGTCCCCGTGACAAATTCCCAAGAGGCTACAATGCACCCCCCACCCCCGCGGCGGCGGGCACATAGGCATAGCTCTGAGGAGTACCTGTTACAACAGCCTGAAGTGTTTAGTGGGTAAGAATCTCACATACCCCGGAACTGAAGAAGGTTTACCCGCGAGAGCAAAAAAGGCTTACAAGGTTGTATAATAATTTTGTAAGTAGTATAAAAATGAGCGATACCTGTTGATGAGCTGCTGTCTACTGATTCCCTGGTGGTGATGAAGGCGGTCTTCTGCAGGTTCTTGGTCATCGTCGTGTGACGCCTCGTACACGGCCGCTGCAGCTGCCTCACGGTACAACACATGAGGGTGCCGTCCCTAACACCAACGGAAATTAAAGTTAAGTACTTAACAGTACGTGTTCCTAACTCCTTATTACCAGGATCTTTAGAAAAACAATGGTAACAACTGCATATTCGGATTTTCTAGAGTACAATAATATAATGCGACGTAACAGGGCGGTGCGGTGATATGTAAGTGACTGCCGAGCGTCGCACTTGGAATGCTGTTACTCGACAACTGTAAGCAACTAAGAGAATCCGTTCGTTCAAGCGGTACTCATCAATTAAAAATAGGAAAGTAATGCCTATAACTAATTTACCTGCACTGGCGAGTGTGTTGGTGAAAACTCGGAGCTGTAGGAATAGCAGGATGAGTGAGAAGCGTCGCTGTTGTTTCGGGAAAGAGATGGCGTATAGTGCCTCGATGCGCGCGGACTCGCGGACGGGCTGCTGTATACACTGCACACGAAAATCAACTTTATGTACATGGTTGTGCTACATACACTGAAAATATGGTCGGTGATTGCTGTATGATCATTCACGATGTAATAAATTAGAGATAGCCGGGAAATTGCTAGCGGCGAGGCTAAGACCCACAAGAGGTTGTAAATTCGTAGGCAGTAAATACTAAGTGACTAAAATCAAAATCGTTAATGGTTACTTTATGAATGCTAAAAGGCTTTGGCCAGGGACACACATTTATAACTCAACTACAATAAAACTCTTGATTCGAATGACAGACATTAAAAACCAATAAATATACAGTCGGGGAGAACATAGCGCATACGTCCTTACTAGCATATTTTGAGTTCTTAGCTATCCCTTTTCAATCAAAAAGGGAAATGTATTCTCAGGGAACTAAAACACTAATGGGAAGATGAATGGGAGTACGATCCACGTACCTGTGTGTATACATGGAATGTACCGCGGAGTCTGTGCTGGCGCTGGACTGCACGCGCGGCAGGCGGCCCAGCAGTGGGGATCCGTGCAAAGCACCTAACAACTTCTCCATACCCACTGACTGCTCACATTTCAACTCTATAAACAATACAAACAATGTTTCATCCCTTCGCAACCAGTATGCAGCCGATAGACGAAATAGTATTATTCATCCGCAACTAGTTGCGATGGAAAGAATGTACGAACAAAGAACTAAAATTATTATATTACAACTAATCGTTTATGTATTTTTTTCTATACTGATTGCAAAATAAGTTTCTAATGATGGCTGGAGAAATTATGTGGAAAAATGTTTTTAAACTAGAGAAATGAGGAATTCTGAAGTTTAAAATAAAATTATGTACATTCTACTACAAAAGTAACTCACTAGTCTCCATGTTTTATAGACTGAAGGCGAATCCAATAACACAGGTAATAGCAAATTACGAAAAAAAAGTTTTTGTTTTTCTCTGTATAACTCGAAATATTTAGATCAAGATCTATGACTGTCTGTCTGTTTGTTCTTAAAGTAGTTGTTAGACCTAATGGGTGCTGAAGCTCTTCAGGTAGACGGATGAAGGCCCAACGAAAAATAGATTTGTAGAGCCATACTAGGGGATCGATGTTTGATTTAAAAACAAGACGAATGATTATGTTCACGTTGCCGGCGTCATGACCGTATTTACTGCGTTTAATTGCTCTCATTAAAACGAGTCATTATAAATGTATATTGGTCTTCAGAAATAGGCCGAGTCACATTTAAAAATAATACAATTACAATAGCCAGATGGTATAATTTAAAACATTTCAGAGGGGAATTACTTATCTAGAGAAATGTTTGTTTGTCAAAATGGGCGGTGGGCAGTAACAGTTTGAGAACCAAAAACCTATACTCTCTTCGATCAAAAAATATATATTGAAACCTCACCAGGCAACTGGGTTTCTTTCTTGATGGTCAGGTTCTGGACTTCTCCGAGGGAGGTTTGCTGCATCGTTGGCACTGAACCCGGCTCCATGATTAGAGATTTGGCACTGCTTGTTGGAGAAGACGTCCGCCTCGCTAGTGATAACGTTGTGTTGTCTGTTAGCACCGATATCTGTAATTATAAATAAATAATATACTAGAACAGTCCACATACCTACGGTCATCGAATCCATATACTTATCCATCGGTATTTGCCATAATCCTCAAGCTTGGCAGGCGTCTTGGGGAGCGCAGTTTACGTAGAGATGGGCCTTTAACAGAAGATCAAGCTGCGCGTCTTCTGATTTTTACTTTGTCGCCTCATACGACCAACCAACGGAAAATGATGGGAGAATACTATTCTTAACCGGCACCCCAGCCGAAGTACTATCACGGACACGAACGGTGTACCAGTTTTCAATCTAAATCGTTTGAACGCCTTTACGTGCGCTTACCACATCCGCACGTATTTTGGGCCGGCTCGTGCAATCGATTGTCGACCTGAGGTGATACACCACTTGGGACCGCGAGAGTACATAATCATAATCATTTATGTTTATGACTCACCCTGTTCATGCTGAGGCTACGCTGGTGCAGCTGCAAGGGCACGTTGTACTTAAGGTCCAGCACTCGTTGATCGTCCACGCTCTGGAAACCCTCACTCTTGTGAGGCTCCGACTTGATGGTCACATTGCGGAGAGTGTCGATAGAGTCCCGGGAGGACTGAAGATCCAGAGAACTGCTGTTTTCGTCTGCAAGAGAAACATATGAATATACTATGTGGTTGGTCTTTAGTGTAAAAGATTATCCAGATACCACCGCAGTAGAAGATGTGTTGCCGCAAAGCGGAAGCGTTCAAACATCGCTGTTTATCGGTGTGAAGGGCACTGTAGCTGCTGAAATACTGGGCTCCAGACTTAATTAGTAGTGTCTCAGATCTCAGTCTCTCGTATTTTCAAGAATGTTGCATTAAATACATATTATATCTCCAAACAGAAAGAAGAGTTTAGAAGAGGAAGGGAGGATGAGAAGTGATGATAGTATGCAATAGGCCACTTTATCTGACGTCAGAAAAAAAAATAACTTGTATTAGTCAATGGAGAAAACAATCAAAAAAGGGCAAAAATTCTCTGATCCTGGTATTAGCCCCATATGTATTTCGAATGTGGTACAATTTTTGAAGTTCGTGATAAATACTCGTAAAGGAGAGCTTTCTTAGCAATTTTAAAACAGGTAGTCCGTAACCACGTCAAGAATAAGAATACTGAAGATCACAGCCAAATGTGCCTTCGAGTAGTGTGTTCATCCGGTAAGTTTTACAGTGCTTTACCAGGATGCTGTATTAGCGGCTAAGGACACGCTGCGTTGGCTTAGGGACTATCGTTCATCCCACCTCTGATACAGGTTTAAAATGTTTTAGTGCTGTACATCCACTACATACGGTCGAAGAACCAGCATATGCAGGCGTAATCGCGGAAAATAGCTTAAATTAATTAAAGATACAAACCATTATGTACGCTTGTATCGATCACCATCTCGGAGTCTGAGAGCTCTCCCTCCCACGACATTGGCCGCTCCCGTTCGTTGCTGTCGCCGTGCGCGCTACCAGAAGACCGCTTCTTCTTGTTTCGCATATTAACCTGCAAGAAATTAGATAGGTACATCTGTAAAAAACATAACTCAAAAGTTTTTTACTTCCACCCTTCATTCAGGCCAGTTTTCTTGCAGCACATACTTCGGATCCTACACCAAATTTGCTGATCAAATCATATACAATACATACTTACAGCAAGCCCTGAAGCTAATAGAGCGCCGAAATTATTGGAGATAGATGAGCCAAGTAGAAGTGCCGAGTGGATAGTGGAAAGGCTTCGCCCAACATTAGAGGCGCTACACATTTAAGCTGGTCGGCATAAATCGGCACACCCGGGTGGCAAAATCGAACATATGTAATGTACATGAATGTTTGAGATCAAGCCCGGCTTAGACCGGCGATACAACATGTATCCCGGCATTAATGAACTGAACTGATATTTTGTTATTTTTATATTTGTGTAACATAAGTGTTGGGCAAATAAATGCTTTTCTTCTTCTTCTTCTTCTTCTTCATTAATCGGCACAGCCGTTCGGCAAAAAATCCGGCTCCGCTCCGCCGCCGCCTGGCATATAGTTCAACAAATACCCCGTATATAGCCCGTACGGATTACCCAATCGGCACTAACCGAATACAATAAAACATGTGTTGTATTTGTTTCGGGCCGGCCTTGCCGTTCCACAAATACTGCCGAACCAAATTTGCCGGCTCGTCGCTAACGTAGCGCCACTAAGACTGTTAGCAGGCCTGGTTGATTATGGTATCATTCTAACATACTACATTATACTAAATATGTATGTCTGTTTATTAATATTTGACGGACCAATTTGATCCGACTACATGTATTTTTTTTTATACTACCAATGTGGTAAGCAAGCGTGCGGTACGCCTGATGTTAAGCAGTCACCGCAGCCTATAGACGCTAGTAACACCAGAAGAATCACTAGTGCGTTGCCGACCCTTAAGCCATTAGCTATCAAGTCTTTGTGTGTACGGTAATTTCACCAGCTACAGTGCCCTTCAGGCCGGAACACAGCAGTGCGTACACACTTCTGCTTGGCGGCAGAATATCTGACACTGCGGTTGTACCTACCTGGACGGTTCATTGCACAAGGAACCTAGCACCTAGTAGTAGTAGTATAAACTTAGTCCCTTGTTCATTCTTATCTTAATGCAATCTACGAAGATCCTGAGAGATTCCAACATGTTCTGTTAATCAATCTCAGGGGCGTAGCTACCGCCGCATCAGCCGTTTCAATGATACGGGGCCCCCGGGTTACAGGGGCCCCGAACATGTGTAAGCAACAATTTGTAAAATCCACGTTCTCACATAATCTCTTAGGCCGTACCATCATTTGGGCCCCCCAACAAATTTTGATACGGGGCCCATCTATAGCAAGCTACGCCACTGATCAATCTATACCTCTCCTTTAGCTCTTACGAATTTCTGACCAGCTGCTATTCTAATTTTAGATATTTGACTGGTAAATTGGTGGAGTTACCTCATATTGATGTTGCGTGAAGTCGATCTTTGAGATCTCCGCATCAGTGGAGTCTTCATCGTGAGGGTCTGAAGATACACTGATGCGTACACCACTCGAACTGTACAAGAACCGACCTGCAATAGACCAAGTTATAACCAGTAGTATCATTCCTATGTTTACAGAAACGGGGAAATTCCTTGCGCGCTTGCTGTGTGTGATGAGATATCGGTAGGTTTACGAACGAAGTTGACCATGTGCTATTATCGGGATGATACCAACGAAGTAGGTAGGTATCATTCCGATAATAGCGTTTATTCCAACTAGTCCGACTAGTAGTTCGATCATCGGACAGTTAGGAAAAAAAACCCATCTGTCCGACTGGCTTTTATGATCGAACAGTTCGGAAATAAAAATTATGTAAATAATCCAAGTAGTTATACCGACTGAATGTGGTAGCTCCAGACATAATTTCTTATGGCATACAATGTGACGAAATAGCGTGTGAAAGCGCAAAATTGCGGATTTTTAACATTTTTATTAGAAGTACTAGGGCAACATCTCGTGGGGTTTCCGGATAAGAATAGCACCCACCCATCTCCTCCCGTTGGGTGTTCGTAAGAGGCGACTAAGGGAAAACAAGAAGACGGGCAGCAGCGTCTTTTTACTGGATTACCTATCACTTATCGACGGGCCCGTTGGTCTAGTGGTTAGTGACCCTGTCCGCTAACCGATGGCTCGTGGGTTCGATTCCCGCCAAGTGTCTGGGTGTTATTTATCTATTTATGTATGTTTTTACAAAAAAAAAATGTATATAAGTATTAGTATCAGTTGTCTGGTTTCCATAGTACAGGCTCTGCCTAGTTTGGGATCAGATGACCGTGTGTGGATTGTCCCAAGATATTTATTACTTATACTGCGATCCCCAAGCCGCCTGCCAAGAGTGGGGATTATGGCAACCCCTCCCTTCTAAGGGGGAGGCCTTAGTTCAGCAGTAGACGTCTTTCGTAGACTGCTGATGCTGACTAGGGCAACAGAGGGCACAAGGAGGCTTCCCCTCTCGTGTTACACAACTGGTATATACGTAAAGGGTGTAAGGCCTGTAGGGAAAACCGGTACAGTAGGCCTAAAAAGGCCACATTAAGTATTTCATCTAAAAGGAATTCATATTCTGCATTCCAGCAGATCCTTCGCAATTTCTCTAATTTTCGTATAATAGTCCCACAATGTAGGTGAATCATATTCAAGACATTTATTAGCAGATTCATATTGGATGTTAATGCACCCATACGAAAAAAAATTAACGACTTACTCATATTATGATTCCCCGAAAGTGGCCTTTTTGATCCTCTAGGGGTCTAAAAAGGCCACTCGATGTATGTATTGTATACAGTATGTAACAAAATCAAAAATTAATCGTTCACTTCTTTAAAGAAAGTGAATAATCAACTATCAGTAATAATTATCTGCTTTCGTTGAATCAACTATGAGTGACTCGGTGATTTTATTCTACTAATTTGTCCAGGAAAACACACAAGCAAAATTGTGAACTAAAATTAGTTTGTGTTAAAGGGTTAGCATAAATGCATGCATGCATGCATGCATGGGTTAGCATGGTAAAGGATAAAGGGCAATAATATCCCAAATTTTATTACCACAAACACGTTTTCAGTACATAAACAAACATCGGACCCAGGGCTTCGTTCTATACGAGGTCGCTGAACCAACACTATTATCACTTTAATTTTAATTTTATTAGACTTACAAAATAATAACGTCTTAAGGCTAGACCGCACTAAGCGACACTTCACGGCAGCCGCGCGACGCGACACTTAGCGACAAAATATTCTTTGTAAGAAATTGTATGAGGTATACGCACTACGCAGCAGCGTAACTACACGCGCCGTGACACTGCGCGACAAAGTTGACCAACTCATCAAATCTGACGCGCTGTGTCGCGTCGTGTAGTTCCGCTGCCGTTAGTGCGGTATAGCAAGCGACGCGACAATTCACTTTTTTCAAGTTGGAACATGTTTGGTATGTAGTTCAAAATGGCTTTCAACGAAGAGAAATTAATTATATTAGTCAGTCAGCATCCTAAGATATATGACCAGCAGAATGAACATTACAAACTCAAACTCAAAAATAGTTTATTTCAAATAGGCTTAACGCTAGCACTTTTGAAAGGTCATGATTTTTTTTAAAAGAAGCTACCACCGGATCACAACGCGGCCTCAACTGAGAAGATCCGGCAAGAAACTCAGCGGGCTTGTCATTTTATCACTTTTTTTTTAAACAGTGTGTCATGTTACATGAATTCTTTAAGGAAAAACAACATTTGGAAAGAAATTGGCGAGGAAATGGGAGCATCGAGTGAGTAAACATACATATTTCAGAGTAGGTACAAGATATTAATTATCAAAATAACATTCCAATCAGTTTCTTCCATCTTCCTCAGTAATTGCCGAACGACTGACAGACAAAATTTGCAGCAAACTGTCGCGGGACTGCAGTTCTAGTGCGGTATACCAAATAGAGTCGCTATGTGTCGCGTCGCGCCGCTGCCGTGAAGTGTAGCTTAGTGCGTTCTAGCCTTTAGTCGATCTAAACTTACTTCGTTTAGTTCGTTGGACGACCTCCGTCCGTAGATTAGTATTTATGTTAAAAACTAGCGGCCCATCCTGGCTTCGTACGGGTAGGTGGACATTTATTAACACGCTTTTTTATAGTAATAAATATAACCTTTGTTACTCAAGGATCATATAGCATTCTACTGGTGAAAGATTTTTTGAAATCGGTCCAATAGTTTTTGAAATTATTCTAATATATATATAATAAAATTTTTTCCTCATTATACTATTTTAGTGTAGATGTACTGTATGAGGAAAAGTCATCGGCCATGATCATGATGAGAGACGAGCGCTTAGCAAGAAGCTGCATACAAGGAATTTGCATAAGTATATAATGTTAAAATAAATAATAATATATAGAATAGAAAATCCACACACGGTCATCCGATCCCAAACTAGGCAGAGCCACAGATTAATAAGGAACAGATACTTCACTGCAGAGCCTGTACTATGGAAACTAGACAACTGCTATTACTTGAATACTTTTTTTTGTAAAGACATTACTTAGTTGCAAATGTTGCGTTGCGTTTAGAGCCTGAACCCTTGCTAAAAACTGCAACAATATAATCTAGGCTAGAACTTCCCAACAGGGGGGCAACCCCCCCTGAATGCGTAGACATCGCAGACAGGCGGGACCGTATTTGTAACCACTGAGAATTTTTTATTATTAGTTTACTTTAAAAATAGTTAAACCTTACACTTCTTCACAGCGCACTAAACAACATTTCTTCTAAATCACATCGAAAATGTTTTAAACCCTGCACATATGCGATAAGATAAATATTTTATCCAATAACATTCTAACTAGCATAGCCTTATAGCGATTGTGATATGGACTTTATAGTAGGTAATTAATTATAAAGAAAAGAATACGCTTTGTTGACAAAACGGACTAATTAATTCGACTTTGATCATCTAAGTAGTTTTGATTCCGAGGTGATCAAAGTAGACTAACAAATTCCTCTTTGGTCACCCAGCTAAAATGACTCAGGTGATTTGATTCCTAGGTGATCCAGGTGATTTGCTTCCTAGGTGATATGACCCAAAGACAGGAACCGCACATATGAATAACATGAATATGAATACTATTTTTGGAATATAATAAAATATTTATTGGAATATAAAAAAATGAATCGTTACATACATATTTTTAGTGGCTATAGATAGAAGAAGATCTACTACCTACATACTATTCTACATACATACATACCTACATACAAATACTTAACCGTCGTTCTGAGTCAGTTGGATAAAAAATTATGGCAGTCGACCTGTTACTCGTATGCGAAATCATGACCAATCAACAAACATAATACTTTCGCATTGGCAATATAAGAATCTAATATGTATATCGATGTAAGAATTTCAAGAAATTAAAATAGAAGTCCACTTACCATTACTGGTCTCGGGTCCCGACATGCTGATGGTTGTGACCGACACGTGTCCCCCCTCCACCTTGACCGCGTCTCCCTCACTTGTCATCGCGTTACTCATCACCTTCACACCATCACCACGACAAACTATCGATAAACTCGTCCAAAAGATTTCACTTCACTACACTAATAAAGCACCGTACACAAACTACCATTTGTCTATGGTAAATTTTTAAAAAAATATTTTTTATCAATTAGGTTTTAAAATTTTCAAAAATTGTCGCTTAGTGCTAATAGAAAAATATCTCTGAACGCATCATCTTGCGTCGCCGCTCATTGTTAAGGCATCTTTTTGATTCAGTCTTCTATTAGCAGCGTTTATTTTACATGTTCTCTTATCGCGACATTCGTAGGAAGACCCGGATGTTTGCTTTAGCGCCAAATAGGGATGTGTCGGATTACGTCCAGATGATAAAACCAGCATCTTGGGTAACCTGAAAAGAAAAGAATGCACCCAATTAAAAAAATAGTAATGTTATATGTTCTTAATTACCTACCTAATTCGATTTTTTTATGAAAATATTTACAAAACATGCACTGGCATTACTAGGTATTTAAAAACATAAAATCAAAATAATAAAAGAATTCTTTCATAAAAAATATATTGAGGCCAGTACCTACGACAAAGTTTTATGCCACACGCGAGTACTAATACCTAACGAAACTAGTAGGTAAGTACTTAAATATTTTAAATTTGGAATACTGTTGTTGGACGAATGACGAATATTTCGAAACAGTGTGTTTGTGTACACGCATGAGACGTAGACGCGTCGCACGGCCTTGCGGGCGCACCCAGTGTTGCTCGATAGCTTCATACCGTTATCGATACAGCGCGCGACCCCTCGTGTCATTGGCATTCTGTTTACGAGGGCGAAGCTCTGTCGCGATAGCGACAAAATGCGTCAGAACTCTGTAACTTATTGAATGGATCGCAATTTTTTTAACAGATGCCAACATTTTGTTTTGCAAGAATAGTTAATAATAATATCAGCTACAGGTCAAGTATTATTAATAATTAAATAAATATCCGTAATATTATAATATTATGATAATATACATATCTGAAACAAAAACATCTTTGAAATTGCTGATACTTTATCATCATGTACGTTTTCCATTGCAGATATCACGATTATACGATTTATCGATAAAACCAGTCACTAGCACGATCTGAAGAAGGTAGTGGGGGAGGGGCGTTGTGCGGCCTTCACAGAGCCGGTTGTAGTGATCGGCCAGCCGCAAGCATTTCGCCTTTCGCGCGCAGGACCAGTCCGCCGCTCCCAGTGCAACCAACAGTTCGATAGGTAATGTGTAAAATGAGGATATTACGGCCAAAGTTAAGCAAATATACACGAAATACATATGATTCATAGTTGAGAAATGAAAATATGTAAGTTGACTCTGTGACAACACAAGAAAACCGTTGCAATATTACATACCATTCGAAAAAAGTCAAGTTTGATCAATGTTCAAACATGACTACGAGGGGATAGATCTGATATCCGTCACTTAGGGCCTCCGCCGACACGATACTTTTTGCATCCGCGTTCGGCAACTCTGTTGCTTTTCGGAAGCTTGATACCGCAGCCGATCGCGAACCCCCGCACACTACTAGCAGATAGCGACCAGCGATTTCGACGCTTTCCGGTCGCTGGATGCAGCAACCGCGCGCTACACCGCGCACACTACAGATGCCAGTCGCCGCGACTTTGGTAGTTCCGGGGATCCCAACTTTAAGGATTTCTCCCTAAATGGAGCATAATACATTGAACTATTTGTATTCTGATTTCGTAACATTTATTAATGGGCAATGTTATTAATCTTAAAACCGACTTGTAGTTAAGATCTTAGTGTAAAAAACTTGCTTCGAGGAAAATATATTGAGTTTGATTAATTTTGTTAAAATTTTATTCGTTGAAATATTTTTTCGTACCGTGCAAAGCCGCTTGTAGTGTATGAAATTTAAAACAATCTAAATAAGTAGATACCTAGGTACTTATTAGATATAAAATTAGTCACTATCCGTGTTATACGTATAGTCGCTCCTGTTTGTTTGTTTCCTTAATCTAAACTAAGAATTGAATTTTGACCCAATTTCTACAATCATTTTGAGGGTTTCGGTACGTTTTAATATTATATGTAGGTATAATTATAATGTATAATTTTATAAGGTTTAAAACTCCGGCGAGGGAAGCTGATGTCAGTTAATATGTTATGTTAAGCACCGACTTCAATACATTTTCGTTATATAGTACTTTTTAGATCATAATAATATCGTTAAAGTCGGATTTTAATATACTAGAAATATTTTATTTAATCTTTTTATTGACTTTACCTATTATAACGCTCTGAATGCATGAAACTACCACGCAACTAGAACAACTATGCTAGACTTTACTAGGAACAAAACAGTGCATTACATACTAAAGTACCGAACTGATTTTGATGAAGCTATTACCAAGACTTACCGCAATCGGATTTGTAGCTTCTGAGAAGTATGGGAATAAACATATATACATACACACACAGACACACATATATGTATGTATATACACACATCAAAAGTGTCTAGGGATCAACATATATTTTTGCAATAACTTTTCTCCTGATTGATATTAATTAAAATTTTCTTTAAGGATTCATCAAATAAAGTGTTTTCGTTTGTCACAGTAACGATAAACCAAGTCACCTTTGCATTAATAAAGAAATTTGCCATTTTCCTAATAAAGGGATTTTTGACATTTGAACCACTAACACAAAAGTTCGAAAAAAAGACTGAAATAACAGTTTTCTTTAAAATTTTATTGGGTAACTTAAACAATTAATAATCCGTGTTTCTACCGCGAACACTAACAACACAAGAACATCGGTTTGGCATACTCAAAATGAGTTCATCCAAATCACGCTGTGGAATGGCCGCCCATGTTCGTTGCAACAACAAAAAAAGGTCTTCTTGCGACTGGATACCCTCCATATTCGGCAGAGCTCTTCTCTGTAGCATATCCCATGCATGCTCAATCGGGTTCAAGTCTGGCGACTGAGCAGGCCAGGGCAGGACATTGATGTTAGCTGCGGCGAGAGTCTGTCTTACAACTCTTGCGGTGTGCGGTCGTGCATTATCATGCATTAACTGAAATAAGGGACCGATTTGCACTTGTAGAGGAACGATGACGTCTGATACAATCGTCTCAGCATAAATTTGAGCGTTGAGGTTGCCTCTGATCCAAATCAACTCAGTTCTTCCGCCGATCCAAATACCCGCCCATACCATGATGGTTCCACCACTATAAGGATGGACTTCCTGGCAGGATTTTAATCGCTGTTGGCGTCCAGGGGTTCTCCAGTGTCGTATACGTCTTGTATCCGGTCTCATACCAAAACGAGACTCATCAGAAAAGCACACGAAACGCCATTGTTCTTCTGCCCAATTTCTGTGTTCAAGAGCCCATTGATATCGAATCCTACGATTGTGCATTGCTATAGGTGGTACCCGTAGCGGTCTTCGGGAATGAAGGTTCACTTCATGCAAGCGGTTTCTGACTGTTTGGTCGCTAATTAAGTTCCCTGAAGAGTGATGAAGCCTCACGGCTAACATCATGGCAGTTATTGTTGGAGCTCTTCGAGTTAAGATTTGAATATATCGGTCTTGTCTCCGTGTGGTGCAGCGATACCGTCCTCCATGGCGCTCAGCCACGGTACCAGTGCTTCGGTAACGTGTCCAAAGTCGACTGATAACACTCTGACTTGTATTCAGAGCTAAAGCCACAGTACGTTGCCGGGAACCAGCTTCTATCATTCCCACGGCTCTGAGCATTTCTTCCCTGCTTAAATGACGTCGCCGCTCCATAATAACGTTGGTTTTAATCAGTAGTAGGGAAACAGTAGCACTAATAATGTCTTCAATGCGTTGTATGTTTTTATAGGGAAAATATTGACAGCTGATTTTCATCTTTTACTCGAATTTGATTCACAGTTCCTGATTCAAATTATGAAATGCACCAAAAAGGATCCATATAAATTTATAAAATCATAAATTTATTACAAAGCCACATCTCAATCTCAAGAAATCCGCTTA
This sequence comes from Furcula furcula, assembly GCA_911728495.1. Taxonomy (NCBI): domain Eukaryota; kingdom Metazoa; phylum Arthropoda; class Insecta; order Lepidoptera; family Notodontidae; genus Furcula; species Furcula furcula. The sequence goes on from OU452243.1 coordinate 6,513,998, forward strand.
AAAATGCTTGATCCCTAGACACTTTTGATGTGTGTATGTCGCAGCCGGATCATTAGTATAGGCTGTCAATTAATACTAAATGTCCTGTTAATTCTAAAATGTAGGGTATGAGGTCAATAGTATCAAAGTCAAAGTCAAAATAACATTATTATGTATAGGTCCCACGGAGGCTTACACAAAAATAATTTTTACGCGGCCGCTACTGAGAAGATCTTTTTTTTTTTTTTATTTATTTAAGGACAACCAACAAGACTTACACTAATACATTGCATTTTTTACATTGGTGAACTTAAAACTAAGTGCAAGCTTAATTATAGGTCGCCACAGCATGCAAAAAACGCGATAATCTTGGAAGACACTCAGCGGGCATGTCCTATTTTGTAATTTTTTTTTAAACAATTGGGTAAACAGTTTTATATTATGTATAGGTAGCCTTAAAATTCTAAGCTTACATGATTTGAGCAGTTCAAGCCCACGCAGTTTTATCCTCCAGGTAAATCGAGATTTTATAATAAGCCTTTTTTGACAATCGGCTTCAAAAAGTTTAAATTTCTTCATTGGAAGATCTCGGATATCCTGTGGCAGTTTGTTATAATATTGTATACTTTGGCTCATAAACGATTTGCCTGTTCGGTGGAGATGCGTAGCATGTACAACAAGATCGTGTTTGGGTTGTTATTTGACAAGTAAAGGTCAATGTCTTGTTGTGTCTTAAATGGAAGGTAGAAGTATCGTTTTCACAAATTGTAATGGGAAGGGAGACTAACAATAGCCGAAGGGGTTACTCGGATATACATATGCTTAGATGCCCATATATAGTCTAACATATGTCAATTATTATAATATGTATACTCGTCGAATACAGAACCTCCTTTTTTAAGACGGCTAAAAAAATAAAGTATAATTGGGGATCACTTGATTTGATTTAGGGAGGAAACATTTTTAACCGACTTCAAAAAAAAGGAGGAGGTTATCAATTCGGTTGTATGTTTTTTTTTATGTTTGTTACCTCAGAACTCTGTCGTTTACGAACCGATTTGGAAAATTATTTTTTTAATTGAAAGGATATGCTTCCAGATTGGTCCCATTTTTTTCAAAAACAGGTTCTGATGATGGGAACCATGAGTAACTGAGGGAGCTCCTTAAATATTATAGGCATACATATAGCGTTTTTGGTATTTTTAGAAACTAGTCAAGCATTTTCATTCAGAAAGTATCATTTGGTGAAGTGGATCTGATGAAGAAGGCCATAGACGGCCACCGGAACTTTGTAATAAAATTAACAATCCATCCTATCCTAGCCGTGCCTACTAAACGTAGAACTACCGAATTTGGACTCGATGGATAGTTCTCGACGAGTAGTTTCTAGAAAAATGGAGATCAGGGTTTGATGGTTGAGCAGGAAGGTTGTCACGGGATCTCTGCACCAATAAACATAGACCCACGAGTTTGGGTTCGTTGCGTAGCTCTCGACGACTAGTTGCTAGAACAATGGTGATCAAGGTCTGATAATGGAGCAGGAAGGTCGTCACGGTATCTCGGCACCAACAAACGTAGACCTACCGAATTTGGACTCGTTGGACAGGTCTCGACGAGTAGTTGCTAGAAAAATGGAGATCAGGGTCTGATGATGGAGCAGGAAGGTCGTCACGGGATCACTGCACCAATAAACGTAGATCCGCCGAGTTTGGGCTCGTTGGGTAGCTCTCGATGAGTAGTTGCTAGAAAAATGGTGATCAGCGTCTGATGATGGAGCAAGAAGGTCGTCACGGGATCTCGGCACCAACAAACGTAGACCTACCGAATTTGGACTCGTTGGATAGGTCTCGACGAGTAGTTGCTAGAAAAATGGTGATCAGGGTCTGAAAATGGAGCAAGAAGGTGGACACGGGTTCTCGGCACAAATAAATGTAGACCCACCGAGCTTGCAGTCCATGGGTCTCGAGAACTACGAGTATAACACCTAGATATCTTCGGTTTATGGCAATTGGTTTGTTTTATTAAGATATTGTCACATCTACATTTTTTTTAATTTTTGCTTAAGCTTATATTTTAGTGATGGTTCATAGTTGTGTTATGTAGTGGGTGTTTTTAAAACAAATATTAAACTGGCTGTTTGTCAGAATAAAATATAAGTTTTTAAAAGTTAACTTAATAATACACCAAGGGAACCACTAAAAATAATAAAATAAAAATATTTTTTACAAAAAAAAGAACCGCCTTCAAAATGCAACTAAAAGAATTCTAAGAATTAGTGGTTTTTACATATACATAATACATTGTTGTTGAAGTCGGTGCCTAACGTCTAGCAAATACTTACAAGGGCAGTAGGTACCTAACTGTTTTCCAGTTTGGCGCCGTCTTTGATAGTAATATGTATTTATAATATGTTGTAGCCCAAGTCCAACAAAGTATATGTAAAAACCACTAATTCTTAGAAATTATTTCAGGCCTTTTAGTTGCATTTTGAAGGCGGTTCTTTTTTTTGTAAAAATATTTTTTAAGAGTAGTAGTCGGCCCGGTGCGGAACGAGACTCGTGCAATATGTGTTCAGTGTAATAATAAATATTGACGATGCTAAACGTTACCATGGACTCTTATAAAGCTGCACTGCTTCTTGCTTTACTAATAAAGTGAAAATATAAATCACGGTGAAGGCGGTACTGGCTACATCCAATTACCAGTTTTCAAAAACCTATGTGTTGAAGCAAACATTATCATTCAATCATTCATGTAGATTTGTGTTAAAAATCATGTAGAAGGTGAAATATATATTTTTGCAATACGTGCTTTCTTTGGAATTAAAAACCAAAGCAGCAATATTCCTTAAAAAGTGGTAACTTAAATCGACCCCGAAAATAATCTAGAATACCAGAAAAAGTTGGTAACCCCCCTAAGTCAAAACATGTCACACCAGCGGTACCGTGCGAATCCAATACACTGTAACTTCAGATACAGTGTTTTGAATTAACAACGTTCATTCGATTTCTTTTAACCTGTTTGATGTTATAGCATTCATAGTTTTTTTTACTTTGTATGAAAAATACTGAGATATTGCAATGCAAATTACACTGTTTTTACTAAAAACTACAGGCCTGAAATAGTAAAACACGGCAATTGATGATGCAGTGCATTGTCCAAATAATCTTCGCGGATTGCAAGATACAGTGATTTGTCAAAACAAAGTAGAAGGGCTAGCGCGACGCGGCTGCGCCAATCAGATTGAGGCTGGGCTATCGATTTCAATTATTATTGGTCGATCTGGCCGAGAGCGACGGCGGCGCAGTGGCTGGAAAGTATGAGCTGATGAACTAATACGTACTGAAATTTAAAAATAAATATAGTATTATAAATACACTAAATATTAAAATAAATCTATCTGGAGAGGAAATGTTGTTTTTTAAATATGACTAAATTACAGCTACTACGCAAGGAATGTGGAAGCGAATTCCATAGCCGCACTGCTTGCATGGTAAAAAAAAACATTATAGCTACTATAATAATGAGGAGGAACTTCAAAATGCAGAGATACAGTGGAACGTCAAGGCTTGTCATAAGACACGAGCAAGGAACAACGCTCACAAAGATAAAGAGGAGATTAAGGATTGTTAAGTATACAATTTAGAAAAAAAAAAATATGCCAGTTACCACGCTGACGGATTGGCAGACTAGTTGAGCCCGAAATTCTGACACGTGATCATATTTCCGTAGACCAAAGATGAAACGAATACACAAATTTTACAATTGCTCCAGTTTATTAAGAAGCTCCTCAGTTGCATCTAGAAACATACATCAGCATAATCGAAAAGAGCTAAAGATCAAGCAAAAAAGATTTTTGTCTGACGCAGAAGAAATTTTTGGAGACGCTTGTGAGACTGATAAGAGTAAAAGATCTTCTTACTTATACCTATCTCCAACATGAGATTCCCAAGAAATATTATAATCAAACAGAACTCTAAGAATTTTAACTTTATTTGAGTATGCAATTGGTACGGAATCGAAAACTAAACTGGAGAGTGAGTTAATGTCCACCAGATTCATCACCGTATCCGCCACCAAATATGATAGCCTGAGAATTAGTAGAGTTCACTAACAAGCCAATTGATTTTGCCCACTGACTTATGCTATCTAAATCTTTATTAAGCGTATATATCGCTTACCGAAGCTTATCAATATTGGCATGACGATAAAGCTAAGGATGATCATGCATAGAGATGATAGTTAGAAAACCCTCGCGATAACATTCATGAAAACTGAAAAGAGGAGAGATTACGCCACCCAGTGGAACACCCGCCTCAAGCTCACACCACACAGATGATGTCTCCTCAAAGCGGACAGACTGGGAGCGCCCACGATGATATGAATATGATCAAAGCAATTGATAGCTGAAAAAGCGACATAGAGAGAGGAAAGAATGCCTAGAAGTATGTCAAAATAAACAGAATTGAAGTCACTACCAAGATCCAATAATACCAGAATAATCAGTTGTTTGCTTTCTATAACCAAGCGTCAAACATCACTTATTTTTACTAAAACTAAGGACTAAAAGACAATTAGGTGTAAAATAGTCTGTCATTTGTTTGTAAACAATAAATACCTTCCAGGACTTCCAGAACAGAAGAAGGAGTGTAGATATAGGACTAAAATTTGTAACAGAAAAATTTGGCTGTTTGGGAAAAGGAATGACAATGACAAGCGTTCTTCCCAAGACGGGAAAGAACAGGATTCAATTTAAAAGTTTAAGAAACGAGTGATTATTGGACAAGGATTGGTCAAGGTTACTTCAATGTTAGGTACCAACAATTTTAACTGAAGACCATGATGATATAATTCCCAACCCCCTCAGAAACCGAACTCAAAGAGAAAGGAGAAGATAGCTAAGAGAGACAATTTAAAGTGGACAAGTTAACATTATCAAGAGTAACAAGTGACTTCTAAAAATGTGCATTAATTGAAATATGGAGCATTCTCAATAGAAAATACCAAAATATATCAAGAACTGCCACGTCTGTGCAGTATTATGGTTCTCCAACTTATACCTACCAATACACTTTTAGGCCCTGTTTTCCCAAGTCAATACACTGTAACTATATGATACTGTGTATTGCCTTAACAATATCTTCCTTAGCTTCTGACAACTATTAGAGCAACATAAGTTATCGACGATAATTCATTATGTATACTCTAAATATATATAAAACTTAATAGGCTGGATAACTTATAAAATTATTTTTAAATTGGCAGCAAACACTAAAAACTTTCTAACGAAAATTTTGGAGTAATCTTGAAAAAACTAAAAAAATCTATTTTGCTCATTTTCTCAAAATCAGTTTTTCGTAGTTACAGTGTATTGGATTCACACGTTACAGCGCACAGTGGGCGTTAAAACAAGCTTCTCTTTCATAAGATTTTTGATAATGTATTTCTTGTGGTTTTTAAATACAAACAACCGTATTCATAATCATAACGATATAAGATCATTGCGTTCGATTACCACAATACGTAGGTACTGAAAAGCCTTTTTAAATAAAATAAATAAATAAATATTTCGCAAGCTTTAAGTGATTTTAAAGATGCACTAGGGGTTATGAAAATGGAGAAAATTTTATCCCGCAGTTCAATCAAGGTTTCATGAACTGGCCGTTTTTCATTTATGTAACTTACTTTGTTGCTTCGGAAGCGCAGGGAAACCGCTTGCTTTAGAAACTGAAGAGCTCCGGGCTCTTCTTTACACTTTGCTAAATGCGACGAAACGCAAAACGCGCGAAGTAAGTTATTTATTATTGGTTTGGACAATACAGGCCGATTGAAAATAAGATGAAAATGAAATGACGACGTGTAAAGGACGAAGTTTTCTTGCATGAAATTATTATACAATATGCGTTGTTACTGATTGTTTAAAACCTATAAACAATCTATACCTAAGTACTAACTGATGACGGGCCCGTTGGTCTAGTGGTTAGTAACCCTGTCTCCTACCCAACAGGTCGTGGGTTCGATTCCCACCAAGTGTCTGGGTGTTTATCTATATAAGTATGTACTTACAAAAAAAAGTATGTATATATGTATTAGTATCAGTTGGCTGGTTCCATAGTACAGGCTCTGCCTAGTTTGAATCAGATGACCGTGTGTGAATTGTCCCAGGATATTAACTAAATATGTGCAAGCGATGCTGCAGGATAAAGCTAGTACATAATATACAATACAATACAATACAAATACTCTTTATTGCATACAAAAGAAATATACATTTGAAATTAAAACAATTAAAAACAGTGAACAACAAGGCGGACTTATCGCTAAAGCGATCTCTTCCAGTCAACCTTGGGGTACAGGACAGAGCATTCTTATGGGCAGGTGCAGTTATATAAATAAATTAAGTGGATTAAAAAAATATATATATATTTAAAAAAAAAATTAATAAAATAAAAAATAAACTACATATTATAATATATTATGATAGACTAATACATATCTATTACCAAAAAAGTGAGAGAAGATCAATTTTTTTAAAGCTAATGTTCAAACTTAAGTGCATTTATTTGAATCATACTGTAAAAACTTCTACACTTGCCAACTCTGGACAAATTATAAAAGGAGGTCATTGGATGGTATTCGTGTACAATATAATAACATTTTCAGACACCTCATGGGTTTTAAATAGGTACTGTAGTGCCTCTAGCAAGTTTACGGAGGCGCGTCTGAACACGTTCAATGTCAGTGTAGAAACGGTATTATTAAAGAAATCGCGGACCGTTGGTCTATAACGAACATGTGTAGACGTTGGCGTGAAATAGCTGCTTAAAATTCTTTTTTTACTGGAATGTCTGTTTTTTTTGTTTAGTTTGGTTATTATTTATTTATTCTGTTTGGTTTCTTCCTTTTTTTTGTCAATGTGTCTTTGTATTTTTTTTGTATGGATCAAGAGTCTGAAATAAACGTATATTATTATTAAATACATTGGTTTAATTAAAAGGCAGATGAAGTTCTCTTTTTATAAAAAAAAACTACGCATTTGTAGTCTTTTTTTTCTGTCTTAATTGTTCTTATTGTGCTTGTTTATCGTAAAGATTATATAATTAAATAATACCTGAAAATTGTTTTGGGTGAAGTATATAATATCATTTTTTTTATATTTCATTCAACTTCTTGATTATGTATTTGCATTTCAAAGTTCTTAAGCGATTTTACCATTATTCAGAAGGATTAGTCAAATCCTGGTGACTTAGATGCAAAGCGAACTTGTTTTTTTATAAAGTACCTACTGGGTATTAGTTTATACATACTTATATGTATATCAACATAATAACAACGACATCTATAATACCGCAATAGCAGCATGTGATATTTGTAAAAGGGTTGAAACTCAGACGGTTTTGTTACCATAACCGTAACGTGACCAAAAAGATTCAGCTTTACAATTCAAACACAAAAAAAAAGGGAAACAAATTATATTTTGATACATTTGGAATGTTGTTACAACATTTAATGTTGTTAAGTTAAAAATAAAACTTGTGATTACTAAGTAATTCGATGTTATGGTAATTTTAACAAATCCGTGTATTTGAACTACATAAAATATATTTCATTTTTCAGAAAAATTAAGCTAGTGAACCTTATTTTTGGCCCACTGTGCATCGATGACAGCAGTCGCTAAAACGCGGTGCAGCATTGATGCGGTTGCTAAAACGCGCGACTCCGATACAGCGACCGAGCGCAAGGAGTAGCTCAATGGTCGCTAATGAGTTGCTAAAACGCGATGCAGTCGCAAAGTTGCCAGTCGTTGCAGCTAGAAAACGCTAGTGGGCGGAGGCCCTTACTACCGTCTGGCAGGCCAATTAGCGTTCAATAAAGTCCCTTGCCCCCTTGTTGCCCCCAGACATTTGTCAGCCATCATTATCAGACAACTCAGACAGCATTGCAGTCTCCTTGGCAACGCAATTAACTGCCAATTACACAATATAAGTTTGTCTACATTGCACCTACCTACACTGTAGCCAACATCTTTTGAAATAGTTGTTGCCATACATGTACGTTATCAAATATAATTGTCAAATTGTCATTGACTTGACTTTCATTCAAATTACTATCCTTAATACAGTTTAAACAAAGGAAATAAGAATAAACACATTAAAAAAATATCCTACGCTTTGATTATAATATCCCACTTTATACCATCTACGTCTATCTTGTTCTATAATTAAATTCGTATGTTGCGACCTAAAATCAGCTATCTCTATCTATTTGCGAGTCAAAGAACGGTTTCGAGCGAGACGAATATAATTTTTGTGTCCTAATAAAAGGAGTTCATCCGCACGCAAGATGGCGTCATCGTGGCCTAGACAAGGCCGAGCGGTCATTTGTACGATACGCCAGACGAACTGCTTTGTCTGAGCCTTATTTATGGATATCTTTTCAACGTGGCTGACTTTTATATGGCTGAGTAAATATATTGCGCTGAAACCGTACCGGAAACACTTTCAAAGCTGATTTTCGGCGAGTATATTTATAAATTATTCTATTCATTTCATAGAGTAAATAATCAATGAATAGATAGAAAAAGTGTGGTTTTCCTAATATCTTGAGCAGGATTTTCCTCTCACAACCGGTTCCGAGTGCTTGGTAACTGTACAGTTTACATAAAACAACTTTCGTAACATTGCATGACTAACGAATCATGCACCACGCAGAGATAATGATAATGTTTTTACAGATAGTATATTCTAGCATTTATCGCTCCGTAAAAGCTGACATAAGTTGCTCAACCAAAACAGGTGGTTATTGAAATACTTAAGAAAAACGGTTTTGCATCACCTTATTCTACGTACGTAATGGTATTTATAGGCTCGGCGAAGTGATGTCCTTGCTTTGTTGTGAGTTATCGATAAGCGCGCTGCGTGAGACGAGGCGTCGACCGATAATTATCTTAAGGTCACAGTACTATCTATGACGTAAAGAGTGCCATGCACAACGATAGTGATGGGCGGTATACGCTGATACAGGTGTACGTTCCAACAATAAAGGCATTCTTTTGCAATCTGAACATGATAAGATGCAACGTACGGCGCATAAAATACTTTCTGATATTTAAAATGTTGACTTCGTTTCATTTTATAGGTGCAAAACCTTTTTAAAAAGGAGAAGCTTCTCAATGACCACCTCTTTCAAAAATAACTAAAAAAATATAGAAGGCATGACTAGAAAAGATCCAATGAAAACGTACACAGCAAAGGCGTGCCTAAATAATTACCGTAAATGACGTTCAAGTACAACGGTACTTGAGGAAAATTCTCCGCGTTTGCTTCCTACAACCTTGACCCCTATGAATGGAGAGGTCATGTATCCCCTAAGAGTACGACGCACCCTGTCACCCACACGCCGCAACTAAAATAGACGAGGTTAATACTCTCTAGCACTTAGCACGTTCCTATTTACTACAAACAAAGGACAACCACCTGGTATACGAAATTGACGCAATCGCTCGCACGCATTGAAGCAATTAACTAATCTATCCCATATCGATGAATTAATCTTAACTGATTTTGATCAAATGGAAGTAATTATTATTGACCATCCCTAACAATTAATATAACCAACTTTCATAAAATAAAAACATATATTGTTTCCATAACAAAACATTTTACTTTTGGCTGGCACCAAATCGCGGCATAAAAGTAAGACAAACCTAACTAAACAGCATTTGTTCGTCTCGTTCAACGTTTGATATTCAAATTATTTACAAGATATCACTAGCTATAAACTATTAATGGACAAATGATGTTTGAATCTTAAAAGCGTGGCTTTAGATGAAAGTAATAGAGGTGAATGGCTTGAGGATCTTACAGTTGTCTGGCCAACGCTCGTGCGATCATACACCCCTCAGCTGGTGTCATGCCAACAGGCAACAGATGATTATTCTGTTCTTCCTAATGAAAACACATGATTAATTTTGTAATCTAAATCCTTGAATATTGTATAGCTATTATGGTTAACTAGTAACTATCAACAAATAACAACATTGATGTTACATTGTTTCTTTATTCTAGAAAGGAAGTGTTATCAACAAGCGTCCTTACGAATATCACTTACTGTAAATAAGTAACAACAAGTATTATGTTTGAAATTAAATCTCTTGTGCAAAGGGCCTTCTAGTAGGCACCACTGCTAGATATTCAGCCACCAAACAGCAATGTGTAGGGTAAAAGTGGGATAGTTGCCATACTTTTTGAAATTACTTTATATCTCTCAGTGAAAAAAGCAAAATTCTTTATTTGTAATACGGGTAGGTACTTTGATTTATTATCTTCGAACATATGAAAGGAAAAACCATCATCTTTGATATTTCCAGAGTATTAGCGATTTTTTCGGACCTCTAAATTTTGTGGCATCTATCCCATATAGGGGATAATTGCCTAATCTATGTAAATTACGTATAGGATAGATGCCCCACTGAAAAAGAGGCCATCTATCCCGCAAAACTTTGATTGCACCTTGCCTTACCATGCAATCGCACAAAGACATGCAACACGGTCAACGTAGTGGTAGTTGTAGAGTCTCTCGAAAGATAAATAAAATAACATGTGATCATCCGCCAAACTAGAGAAATTACAATCGAGGCAACTATACCCCTGGGGCAACTATCCCACTTTTACCCTAAACTTTGTTTTATTCCAGATATCAAGCGAATGTCTTACACCTTTTCATCGATAAGTTGTCAAAAATAATTATGCCTATCAGTGCCCAGAAGGATGGATGGAACCAGCTAGCTAGTCGCTAGCAGAGATATTCATATCGATCAATCAGTCCATTGCCGTAAAGATTTAATACATCGTAATTACTAATAATATCGATAATTTACTTTTTTAGCGCTATAAGCCTCAGTTACAAATCTTGACTAATGGTTATAATTGTGAAAGTGTGGTTGAACGCCTCGCCAGCGGTATCTCTGCTGGTAAGAGAGCACGCGATATTTTTTTTGTATTCGCGCTTCAATTTATAGAAATACATATAAATACAGATACACATTTAAACATTCTAAGCAATTATGCTAAGAATCATAAGTATATATTTACCAGAAGTATTATTATTAATTAGTTTATGGTTGGATTAAACGGAATAAAATAGGTTTAGCTAATATCTTGTCATATGAAACTTAGTTTGTGACTAAGTTTTGACAGGGGCGGATTTGAAACCTACGTCCGCCCTAGATCTATGAAAGATTACCACTCACTGTAAAGCACTTTACTAAAGTAAAAAAAAAATAGTCATTCATAAAATTATCTCAATCAGTTGTCTTCAGATACAAATGCTTACAATTTCTATTTGTAACAGTAAATTTTTATTCACAGATTGAGTGATAGACACAGGTGGGTTCACAGAAGGCGCAACTGCTAAAAAAACTCACTAAGTTTTGAGATATTAGTTATTAAGCTATTCACCGGCTACAGTCAATACTTTATATATCATCTGCAGCCGAAAAACGTCCACTGCTGAGCAAAGACCTCCCCATAATCCCCACCACAGATAAAGATTTACATAGATAACGCAAATATAACGATTTGTATTGAAACCAAGCGTGCCGACTTTTGTACTAAGTTTTTAACACCTTCTGTGATGTCACGGCCAAATTTAGTGACGGGAAGTCCAAACCGATTCAAAGACACCGATGCCGCCGGTGCCTTGACGATTTTCTATACTTTTTGCGGCCGACCGGCTGCAAGGCTGCAACTACAGACGCGTGCGGACTGTAAGTTAGCGGCGACCAACCCCGACGTTTCGTCGGGGTTCGGACACGCGAAGTACATGCATTTGCGTTATCTATATCTGTGATCCCCACGATTGGCAGGCGTCTTGGGGATCGCAGTATAGGTGGTAGGTAATCCAATAGAAAGACGCTGCTGTCCGTCTCACTGTTTTCCCTTAGTATATTGACTTATGCAACTTTGCAATATTTGACTCTACGCTGTTACTACCACCTAGTGGCACCTAGTAAGGTAGTGACATACTCAGAACTCCTGACAAACTAATGAAGAATTCGATATAAATATCATCAGTGGTTATTTACATTCTTACCGTTTACATCATTAAAGTCGCCTTAATAATATCTTTACAGTTTCATTACAGCTGTCCAAACCAAATGTGCAAATATAGAGTTCCTGGTAAAATACATCATATTTGCGTAGTTTAATTGGCAAATATCATTTATAAATACATACATCGTCACGACGAAAAGACTATTACAAAAGTTATCGATACTATTGAAATGAAACTATATTTACGGATTATATCGTAAAAATAGTTTCATTTCAATGTGTAGTATTCGCGTAAATATCAGAAATCACTATCGATACTATTTTTTGAAAAAAATATCTGATGCCACAACACTAGCAGCGATAGCTCCATATATCAGCAACAGCTCAGTGGGCGAGTGCTTGCCTTGGAAACAGCTGCGCAGGTTCGAACCCCGGCTCGAACCTCTGATTTCTTTAATTAATCATGTGCGAATCGTCTATGTGCGATTAGCTTTCGGTGAAGGAAAACATCATGAGGAAACCTGCATATCTCAGGAAGCCTAACTAGCTCCCAAATGACGTGTGAAGTCCGCCAACTCGCACTTGTCCAGCGTGGTGGACTATGCCCAGAGCCTAGAGGTGTGGCCCGTGCCCAACAGTGGAACAAAAACAAGGCCTGGTTAAAAAAAAAGATTAAATAGCCCTATACTATATCAAACTGTGTGTGACATAAAAAGGACTTACTGGTTAAACTCGCTTTACTGTGTAACAAACCGGCTGCCTAGATAGTTATCCAAAAGCTCTTATCCAATTTACATACTACAAAACTCGCAATCGAATAATCCAAATGTTATTTATCGTTTAATTTCTAAGTTCTAACCGTAAACAGTTAAGCTGTCCGACATTCTAGATCGTAGAAAATTTACGAGCGGCGGTAGTATCTAATGCGACAATAATGTCGGCGCAAGCTGCGCGGGCGCCGCTGCGCCGGTAGAAGCAGTAACTACACAATCCAAGGGTGTCAAATTCAAAAACTAACTTGGCCCAAAATAAGTAGGCCTCGATTAAACTTCATAGAAATGGACGATGAGATTACAGAACAGCAAGGCTATTGCGTATCCTTAGCCACCCAAGTGACAATTAAGCTTTAGTTGTCCATCGAACTTTGATGTCAACTGAAAGTGTTTTAGTATTGGTATTTATTGGTCACTCAAGTTAGGCAATACCGAATGAATCATTTGACAGTTATTTGATGGTCACTTTGCTATAGTGATCATCACTTTAGTTGTCAAACGATAACCATTAAAAGTACCTCGGAGTCACCTTGGACTCCCGCATGACTTTCGGCCCGCACATTAGGTCCGTCCGCAATCGAGCGGCTTTCGTATTAGGTCGCCTGTATCCCCTTCTCTGCAAGCGGAGTAAAATGTCGCTTAGAAATAAGTTGACATTATACAAAGCTTGCATTCGCCCTATCATGACTTACGCGAGTGTAGTTTTCGCGCACGCCGCCCGCACCCATATCGATAGCCTCCAGGTTATCCAGAATCGTTTCCTCCGTCGCGCCGTCGGTGCCCCGTGGTACATGCGGAACGTAGATCTGCATTCCGATTTCAAATTAGATCCCCTTCGTAAGTTCCTCAAAGAAGCGTCGAAACGCTACTTTGAATCCGCGTCCCGTCACGCGAACAGTTTAATCCGCGCCGCCGCCGATTACGCCGCTAGTCCTTCTGACTCGCGCCGCAGACCACGGCACGTACTGCTCGACCCTCCTGACCCCATGACGGTCCTATTGGACCGGGATGCGCCGACCCCTCCCCGACAACCGTATGCTACACTAGCTATCAGACACCGGTCTCGCCGGCGAGGCCGAAGGGTCGTACGTATGCGACCGCAACGACGTGCATCACCCCACTGAGTTTCTTGCCGGTTCTTCTCAGTGGGGGCGCGTTGTGAACCGGTGGTAAACTCAGCCCTCTCTTAAGCGACAGCCCAAGCCGAGGCCGTGCCTCCCTGAGGTGCCCTTGTGCTCGTCGCTACTTCTGCCGTAAAGGCTAGAGCGCTTCAAGCGCTCGCCTCCTATTGTCCGGTGAAGCTGCAATAGCCATCTGCGGTTAACAGCGTCTATCATTCCCAAAAAAAAAAAAAAAAAAAAGCAGATGTTCATTATGTAGAGTATAAAATAAACAACGGGTTTGTCAATAAAATATTTGGCAGTATCGAGCAATTCCTTCGCCTTCGCCGAAATTATTTTCGTCAGCATCATGATTAGCCTTAATGTATGCATGCCACCTTCATTCAATGCGTTATGCACAACCAAAGTGCACAACACAATCATTAATATTTAATATTAAGTACATATGTTTTAATATCATTTTGGGCCGTATGCGGCCCGCAGACCTCAAGTTTGACACCCTTGCTATACTTGATTCTTGATAGCTGATACAGGCCGGTTATTGCCGGTAAGATTTGCGAGTACTTGTTAGTTTCTTTGATTGGATAAATGGCTTTAAGAAACTGTAGACAAGACTGGAATTGTTAACTCTAAATTATCTGTACTTACTTATTGAAACTTTTCCAACGATGAAAGATTATAACGATGAGATTTACGGGGAAAGCTGTGGAATGTTATAGGCCGACCGTTTAACTCGCGTATCGCCTGCGCGGTAAGAAGGGAGCGGGGGCGGGTAACGCTACACACGGAGTCAATAACCCAAAGATTTATCTCGAGATAGACATTGTTGGTAAAGAATAAAATAATAAGTATCTTTTTTTTAAGTATTTATTTTTAAGTTTTACAAATATTTTATAATAGCTTCATAGGTACAAAATTATAAAACAATAATTAACTCCGTTTAAGAAATATTTAACCACATATAAAAATTTTATAGGACTATTCGTCACTAATATTCATATCGCTTGAATCATCATCACTGTCTGTGTAGCTTGAGGAGTCAGAATATTGCAAATTAATAATAAATCGGTCCATCTCTTCATCAACGATGCGATCGTGCAGACAATATTCGTCTTCAATAGTTTGTACATGTTTATCGCAGTTAACCCATTTTTCTACAGAGAATTCGGCAAATAACTGTTCCAGTGTATTTTTCTTTTTGTCTAAATTAGAATCAATTTCAATTTTTGCGAGCTGTCCTTTGATATCCCCCCAAACCAATTCGATTGGGTTCAGGTCTGGGTGATATGGAGGCAGTCGTAAGACTTCATGACCTGCCACCTTTAAAATTTCATCTATTTTGTAAATATTTTCTGTCGCGTGTTGTTTTATTAAATTCAATAAATCACATTTTCTTAGAGACGTATCAAATTCAACATTGTGTCTTTGCAGCCAGGTTTGCATGGTGGCTTTTGTGGATGTCATTGTAGGCTTTTTGTCCTCTTGTACCGAGTGGTATGCGGCATTATCCATAACAATAACTGAGCTTGGCGGTAAATTTGGCAATAGCTTTTCTTTAGTCCATTTGCTGAAGTTTCAAAATTCATATCGCTATGATAATCTCCGGTTTTGCTTTTGGATTTAAAAATTAAAAGAGCTCCATCGATAAATCCGGCTTGTCCACCAGCATGTACAATAATTAAACGTGGCCCTTTGCCAATATGCGACAGCACCCCTCGTTCTTCATTGGATTGCCAACACGCCGGTACATTTAATGACAAATTGACATATGTTTCATCGAGGTAAACAATGTTTCTTTGATCTCTTCTGTGCTTCTTTATCGCATTAAGATAACGCCACCGCCACGATACGATGTTTGGTTGTTCAATCAGTAATTTTCTTTTTGATTGACATTTCTTAAATCGAAAGCCAAGTTTATGAATCAATGTTCTCAAATATTCTCGGCCACAATTTAAAATTCCTTCTTCTCTGAGTTTCGCATTCAAAATTTTTAATGTAGGAACCTTCTTATAAACCGTATAAAATTGAGTTATTTTTCTTCTAACAACGCCCTCTGTAAAACTGTCAACTTCAATTTTTTTCTTTCGGATTTGTTTAATTTTTTTTGGTGATTTAAAATTTACATTATTTTGTTCATCTTTCAGTTCATTTCCTCCTTTTATTATTTTACATATGGTAGTCACCGAAAGTCCTGTAGCTTTAGCAACAAGTTTGTTTAGGTTTACGTCTTCAAGATACTCTGTAGAATTATGATCTTGTTTTCTGGCTTTAAAAAAGGAATATACATTGTATGCTATTTGTTTAGCTTGCTTGTTAATTTTGTTCGCAAAACTGGAAGAGCGATTCATCTTGAGATTTATCTTGGCAGTCGTATACCTTGTGCGTTTATCTTCAAGCGTCCGTAACAAAAACACCAACCGCGCGCTGCGACCACAGCCAGCGCACTGCCGCACTTGACGTAAGCTCTCTGCTCCGCGCACCCCTTTCACCCATCCGCTAACATCTCCCCTCGCTCCCTTCTTACCGCGCAGGCGATACGCGAGTTAAACGGTCGGCCTATAGGTTCCATAACGATAATATATAATGGTTGTGCTCTATAGTATTATGGTAGTTTTTAACCATCGATTTAATATAAATAATATATGATGCATAATATACTGGATGTGGTTCTGCATTCTTGCCACATTTATGGAGGTTGATAAATACCTTTTAAAGAACATAAATCGTTAAATGATAGACTTCAAATTATGAAATATTTTTTATGTTTGGTACGAAAAAAAAACCCGTGTGCAACCGTCACTATAAAATAATAATAATATCTTGGAACAATCCACACACGGTCATCTGATCCCAAACTAGGCAGAGCCTGTACTGTGGAAACCAGACAACTGATACTAATACTTATATACTTTATTTTTTGTAAATACATACTTAAATAGATAAATAACACCAAGACACTTGGTGGGAATCGAACCCACGACCCATCGGTTAGCGGACAGGGTGTCTAACCACAAGACCAACGGGCCCGTCAAATAATCCAGTCTGGCACCGCTCTTCGCGCAAAGTAGGTAAACAAGAGTACGCGCGGAATTGCCAACCTTGGGACCTATTCTGAGCACTCAAGAGCTCTTATTCTGGTTGAACGTTAATCATGAATCATTAATTATCTTTTAGTTATTAGCCACTGAATTATTAATCTATTTTTAATCAATTTACATAATCCTTAACTGTTAGGTCTACAAATATGGTAAAAATGCAAAACATAATGTACCTTGACTTTTTTGAACTGAATCATAGAACGCCATACCCATTGACCATAGCAGTTTACTAATATCATTTATGGACCTTATATTACTGTCGAGTGTCGATAAATTTAAATAATTGTTGGCGTGTATACCTACAGGATGTTAAAATAATAACCCCTGTCCGATTTGTCCATACAAATCGGAATCGGAATATTCGAATTCCTGGTACATACGTGGGACGCACTTAAAGTTTCCGGAATTAATAAGAAAAAAATACTATTAAAGGTCAAAAATGAATTTATTGTTTCTCAAAATATTCTCCATTTGCGTAAATGCACTTTTTCATGCGATTAAACCAATTTTGAAAACTTTTGTGCCACTTCTCCGTGGTGACTTCAGAAACGTGTTTTTCATACTCTTCTACAGCCTCTTCTGATCGAAAATCGTTGACCGAGTAATTGATTCTTAATTTTTGGGAACAGAAAAAAGTCACAAGGTGCCAGGTCGGGGCTGTATGCAGGATGGCTCATAAGTTCTACGTTATTCAACTTCAAAAATTCGTTTGTTTGTCTGGCCGTGTGGGAAATAGCATTATCGTGGTGCAAGATGATACTGCGTCTCCGGTTATTTTTACGGAGTTCGTCAATAATCTCCGGCAAACAAATAGTCATGTGCCAGTCACTGTTCACGGTACGATGATTCTCTAAAGCAACAGTAGCCACGTGTCCAGTTTTATTTAAAAAAAAACCAATCATCCACTGGATGCACTTTTCACGCGCGCCTCTTTGGTTGGCTTCAGCTCATCTTGAAAGACCCATTACTGCTTTGTTTTAGGACTGTAGCAATAAATCCATGTTTCGTCACCTGTTACTATGTCCCACACCAAATTTGACGCGCCTTCGTTAAATCTGGTCAGCATGGAACTGCACCAAGTGACGCGGTCCGTTTTTTGAGCCTCGGTCAGATTGTGTGGTATCCACCGTGAGCACAGCTTTCTCACACCCAAATGTTTGTGTAGGATTGATTGTATTTGACTCATGCCTATGTCTAAGCATGCGCGAATCTCATGGTAGGTCACATGCCTGTCTGTTTCAATCATACGGCACACAGCATCGATGTTTTTGTTGTTCACAGCGGTGGACGGGCGACCATCGCGAGATTCGTCACTGAGATTGACACGACCGCGCTTGAATTCTGCAAACCAGCTATAAATAGAAGTCTTGCATGGTGCTTCATCGCCAAAAGCAGATTGAAGCCGAGCGATGCTCTGTTGAGCTGTCAAATTACATTTAAAATCGTAGAAAATCCTACTACGAAAATTTTCCCGAGTTAAATCCATGATAATGAAGACACGCAATTTTTAATAAGGCGCCACAATGCAAATAAAAACAATTGACAGTCAGATGAAACAAACTGAATTCTACAGCCAGAGTTCCATTTTAAAATGTTGTAATTACTTTTTATGTAATATATAAAATATGTAAGTGGCCAGTTCCGGAAACTTTTAGTGTGACCTATGTATCAGGAAAAATATTTATTAGATATTTACCAAATGAGTAGGTATCTATTTAGGATATGTATGTTTATATTGCGACATTGAATAACACGCTTAGCAGCAGTCAGCTCATTTTTTTTTCTAATTTGTTCCAGTAATTCAAGATCGGATTCATTTTTAACCGACTTCAAAAAAGGAGGAGGTTCTCAATTTGACTGTACATATATTTTTATCTGGAACTATTTTGGAAAAATAATGAGACATTCAACTAATGAGTTGCATACATGTATTTGTATTGATACACTAAATAAGACACTCACGGATTGGACACGAGTTTTTTACCACTCTGTTTAACTAGTCAATTATAATATCAAGGTCCACTTGTCTCTGCTTGTCTGCGTGTGTCGTATGTGCAAATACTCTCGTCAAGTCTCGTCAAAGTAGTAAAAGCCTGAGCCAGACAAACGGCCTCGACATTCTATATGTGGTCGATATTAAAATGTATATCAGTCATATTTATGCATCGACACTCGTAATGTGCAGTTGTTCTTAAACATCGATTTATGTAATATTATTTGAACTAATATATCGATGATATTGTTGTAGGTATTTTACGTAGGCTTTAAATGTGAGCCACCGGCCGTGGAGGTGTTAAAGCTCGTTTAAAAAATAACATAAGTTTATTATAAAATATCCGCACTTGTTTTTTTTTTCTGCTGAATTTAAGAGACTAAAAATAATGTAGACATCATTAAACCTAATGAGATGTGATTTTGACAAGCAGTTAGTGTAACATAAATCTAATTGCATTTGCATTAAAACGTATCCAGCCAGCTAGGCTGACACGACAGGTGTTAATGTCTGCCGTCCGTGTCGTGAGTCAACACTACATAAATTAGATTGTCCAAACGATACATAATACGTGACACTCTTTTTATCTCATTTTTACAATTGGCAACACTGAGTGGGTATTGTCCTAGTTCGCTGATTAATTTTGAATATCTATTGTATAGAACTGTAACTAAACATTATCTGTTCGATATTTAAAAATCGTTAAATTTAACGCGGCAAAAAGTTTAATTTATTTTTTAATACTTATTGGGTTTTTGTAACGGCCTTCTGACCACTCCTATTGATATTGCAGATTATTTATTCTATATATATTAAAAACTATGTAAAAAAAGTAGCTGAATTGCCGGAAATTATTCTTATTGGGGCCAAGCGGTCCCCGGAAAATTTTAATAATCAAATAATTTTGTTTGATTTTAAGAATCATTGGATAAATTAATATTCATCATCATTAGCAGACGAAAGACGTCCACTGCCAAACAAAGGCTTCCCCCTTAGAAGGGAGGGGTTGCCATAATCCCCACACTTGGAAGCAGGGATCATAGTACAGGTAATCTAATAGAAAGTTGCTGCTGCCCGTCTTCTTGTTTTCCCTTAGTCGCCTCTTACAGACACCCACCGGGGGGAGATGGGAGAGTGCTATTCTTACCCGGACACACCACAGGTATATTAATAGCAGGTAATGATTTTTTATTATACTTACTTACTTACTATTTTATTTCAATCCTAAAGTGTCCTTCGATGATGTTGTAATTTTGTTATAAAAATAAATACTTAATAAATATTATGTAAATAAAACGCTTAAATTCCAATGGTATGCTGTCTCACGGGTAGTACCGCCTCACGCTGCATTAAAATAAATACTAGGTCAAAATCATATGCATGAATCGCGTTGACAGTAACCTTGCCGATACGGCAAAGATAATTATAAACCACGGAGAATGGAAATTCCTAGCATAGTTCCTTATTCCGTTACTTTGTCGGGCCGATTAAAAATAAAATATTGTTGTCTATGCAACATTCTTTTTAAATGGCCTGCGCCCATTCAGGGCTGCCAGATTAGGCGATTTATCGCCATTTAGGCTACCTTGAGGGGTCAAATGGCGACCAAAAAATCCAATCGGCTACCAGTAGCCATTTAGGCTACCTAGAAATAAAGGAACGGGCGATTTAGGCTACTTTAGGATTACCCCAAATTAAAAAAAAAACTTGTTAATTGTATGCTTTGACGAACCGTAATATGCACGTCCAAGGTTCATTCGTCACTGAGGAAAGATATCTGAGGATTCCTCAGGTTCTTTCCATGCTTTCATCGATATACTATATCGATGCATGCTGTCTTCAATGCAATTGCCTTGAGCTGCCGAAATGAGACGTCACGAATCTAAGGCCTGTATTATTCACAAACTTCATACGTTCGGAACCCGAAAATATCTACTAACCTGACGAGTTAACTTGCACCTTACGGCGAACACGTTATACACTGGCGAGGAGATTTACATTCCGACTTCAAGTTAGATCCCCTTCGTAAGTTCCTAAAAGAAGCGTCGAAACGCTACTTTGAATCCGCGTCCCGTCACGCGAACAGTTTAATCCGCGCCGCCGCCGATTACGCCCCTAGTCCTTCAGACTCGCGCCGCAGACCGCGGCACGTACTGCTCGACCCTCCTGACCCCATGACGGTCCTATTGGACCAGGATGCGTTGAACCCGCCCCGACAACCGTATGCTACACTAGGTACACCGGTCTCGCCGGCGAGGCTGAAGGGTCGTACGCATGCGACATCAACGACGTGCATCACCCCACTGAGTTTCTTGCCGGTTCTTCTCAGTGGGGCGCGTTGTGAACCGGTGGTAAATTCAGCCCTCTCTTAAGCGACAGCCCAAGCAGAGGCCGTGCCTCCCTGAGGTGCCCTTGTGCTCGTCGCTCCTTCTGCCGTTAAGGCTAGAGTGCTATAAGCGCTCGCCTCCTATTGTCCGGTGAAGCTGTAATGGCCATCTGCGGCCAACAGCGTCTATCAGTCCCAAAACAAAAACACTGGCGAGGAGGTTCTGTATCCATTAGCAGGATAAAAACTGGCGAGGTTCAAAATTCCCGAAAAGTTCGAAAAAGCGAGCGAGGCGGAAAATTTCTGAGGTTTGTGAATACAGGGGCTTGTGTCAATTTAGTTACTCATTTCAACTCGCTGTATGACAGCCATCGATATAAAATTCAAATTTTTTTTTTCAAATAGCGTATCTACCAGTCGACCAATCGACCCTTAGAGGAAGAAAACAATAGAGGGCTGGACACTTTCTTTCTCATTCACGCAAGAAAAGAATGCGTTTATGTAGGTTACGTGTGATAGAAAGAAACAGTGTATATGATTTTTTGTCCCTCAGCATGTGTTCGATTTTTCCGCGCCGTGGGTGCGAAACAAATTTGACGTTTGCTCCCACTTTGCTCCGTGACAATTTTATCGTGGTTATAATATTAAATAAATAACTTAAAATTCAATAAAAAACTAACTGTGACATTACTGTGTGTTGTGGAAATCCTATAAGAATCGTGCTGTGCAGTATTATAGGCTGTAAAAGTGACAGTGAACGTAAAATTAGTGGAGTATCGTTTCACAGGTAAACGTGAATTATTATGGCCAATTTAGAGATTACATTTAGAAACTAATACATGTAAACGACTTATTTAGATCTTATTGCTCTAAATTAGTTACTATTTTACTTGAAAGTTACGTGTAAGATCGATAAATTCTTGTTTTTCATCCATAACCTAAAATTTTCAGTTTATTGATCGCCATTATCAGTGTTGCCAGTGTATAAAAGAGAGACTACCATAAATAAGTGGTAAATTATTATTAAGTGCATCATACACGATCCCACATGCTGGGTGCATCAAAGAATTTCTCAGATTTCCCGAATTTATTTTTATGATTTCCTGAAAATATGGATATTTGTATACTGTGGATAGCAGCAACAAAAATAATTAATTAGGTTGCTAAAAGTTATTCCCGAATGCTTAAATATTCAGAAATAACGTTAGCGCTCAAGTAATTCGTCCAAGGCTGCGCAGGACGTATTCATTCGTTATCTAAAGGCACAATGGTCATGGTACATTTAATCGTGCTTTTACTATATGCATGTTGTTTAAATATATGTATGTATGTTGTTGGTTACAATTTATTGGTAAATTTGTCTGAATTTTAAATAAATAGTACCGACGTTGAATAGTTTGTTTCATTTGCCCCCCTAATATGTACCTATCTCGTTTGACAACTAAAGTGATGATCAATAAAGCAAAGTGACTATTAAATAACTTTCAAATGATTCATTTGGCATTGCCTAACTTGAATCACCAATAAATACCAAACACACTTTCAGTAGACATCAAAGTTTGGTGGACAACTGAAGCTTGATAGTCACTTTGCTTTATTGATCATCACTTTTTTTTTTGTAGGAATAGTACTGTTTCACCGGACAAGAGGACGAGCGCTTAAAGCGCTCCAGCCAGAAAGGTTTGGGTAGCGACTAGCACAAGGGCACCTCAGGGAGGCACGGCCTCAGCTTGGGCTGCCGCTTAGAGAAAATGAGTTTACCACCGGTTCACAACGCGCCCCCGCTGAGAAGAACCGGCAAGAAACTCAGCGAGGGGTTGCATGCGTACGGATCCCTTCGGCCTCGCCGGTGAGACCGGTGTCTGTGTGTTGATGTATTTACGACTCTTGACATCGTTGTCGGTGTTGGTGTTGTGTCATGGTCCAGGAGGACGGACATCGGGCCGGGTGGGTCGAGCAGTACATGCCGCGGACGGCGGCGATGTACGGCTGTTCGACGATCTGAGGGACCTGGCGGCTGCCCAATAGGACATGGGTTCGATTCCGAAGGATTCCGAACAATTGTCTGGGTGTTATTTATCTATTTAAATATGTATTTATACAGTTTACAAGTATTTGTAATCATTTATCTGGTTACCTTACTAAAGGATCTGCGTAGATTGAGATCAGGTGGTCATTGGTCAAGCGTAGATTGTCCCAAGATACTAGTACTATAGATTTGTATATTGGAGGAATTTACTAAAACTTACCCGGTAAATGGCCATAGTATGTATTATATTAAGTTATAAGAAAGCCAATTTTTGCCTACCTCTCTGGGAAATAGCATATTATTGTTTTTATCTCACAACTTTTTTGTATGAGGCTAATAATTATCTACAGCTCTTAGCCACTTTAATCACCACGTGATATCACCCAGGTGAACAATGTGGAATAGACCTTAGCTACAGCATATATGATATTAAGTGTACATTCACTTTGTAGCCTCCGTCGTGGGTTCGAATACTGCGAAGGGCAACAAATTTGAGTAGTTGTTCCTTACTGGCTAGGACAATGCAGGCCGATGACCTGATTGTCTGTAAAGTAAGATGATCCATGTGTCGGGATTTGCGATAGGACGTATGCCCGACTCCTGTCCGTCAAATTAAAACACCGAGCTTTGGTAATAAACACTTATAATCAAATTGAGAGAGAACAACTTATAATACAGTGGAGTAATCGTAATAATTAAAACATGTCTCTGCCATAGATACTGGCGCGCTATCATCTTTTTGACAGCCCCTTTGGCGTTCCGAAACCGTGATCCGAGATACGCCACACATGCGTCGGATGGGCATGTAAAAAGTCGGTCCTGCGCTTAACTTCTCCCCAGTCGTGTCGGTCTTCCGTCCCATCGGATTATGAGAGGTACCTATTATATAAAGGAAGAGAGAGTGCACTTGTGTCTACGCAAGCACTTGTGCACTATAATATCTCCTGCGTACATGGCTGATCTTGTGAACGATTGGCCGCTGTGGTCGTTTCGGCTAGGAGGACATTATTATAACAATCACTTTCGTGCTTTTTGCAGACTGTCATAGATTAAGACGATATAATGTAAGAAAAGTAAATGTTGTGTCAAAAAAGTGGTTTTTGGTTAGGAAAGAAAATATAATTTACAACAACCTCCGTATTTGCTTTACACAAAGGGTAAAATTTCCCTTACGTGGCAACTCTAAATTTAGTATGTACTTATTTTTCTGTCCTTATCGGCGGCACGCTTGGTATATGTCTGTATTATATTCTGTCTACGAATCGACCAGTCGACCAATCGACCAAGCAGCCAAGCAACCAATCACTCACTAACTCACTCACTCACTCACTCACCCACTCACCCACTCTTCCACTCACCCACTCACCCACTCCCCCACTTTTCCACTCACCCACTCACCTACTCACCCACTCACCGACTCGCCGACTCACCCACTCTTCCACTCACCCACTCATCCACTCACCCACCCACTCACTCAGTAACGGCGTCACATGAGCGCTTTCATAACCTTAACAAATTTAACGCCTATCGCCTATCGTTTAACACCTATCATTTAACGCTTAACATCTAAAGCATAACGTCTGACGCGTTAGATGATAACATTTTTGGAAGTCGCATAAGAAGTTTCATTTTTAAAAAAATTAGGCGATTTAGGCTACTCGGTAGGCAATATTAGGCGAATTGAGTTAGCTGATATCTGGCAACCCTGCGCCCATTCAACTCCATTTTGGCACGGAACTAAATGGGTTTCTATGCTGTTTATACTATTTTAGGAATCACTATTAAGTCATTGGTTCCATTCATTGATACAAGATACTAAATTTAGTAACGACTAGCTGACCCACGCAGCTCCGCCTGCGCTATTTTTACGTTAACTAAACTTTTAATAACAGACATTCGCATCGAACACATAACCTCCTTTTTTATAGTCGGTTAAAAACTGGGACCCACTTTTTACTTGCTCTCCGAAGCACGGACCCGTTTAGTTCAAATGGCGTTAAACGGTCACCCATCTATTTAATGACCTTACCTAACGTTGCTTAACCCGATCGATTACAAAACCTTGATAACAACTCTTTATGAGCGTTCCCTTACTAATATTTATTATATTATAAAGAAAAATTGATAAAATCGGAAAAAGCGTATAACCAAGTACCCATTTTGACTTTAATCCCCTCTCCCAAAAAAACCGTGCTAGATTACGGGATGAAAAGTATCCTATGTCCTACCTCGTAGTAAGATCTCAAATCATGCCAAGTTTCATTCGAATCCATTCAGTAGTTTCGGCGTGATGCGCAGCCGTGATACAGACAGACAGATAGACAGACAGACAGACAGACAGACAGACAGACAGACAAAAATTAAAAAAAATATATTTTCGGCCTCAGTATCGGTTATAGAATGCCCTCCAAATATAATTTTCAAAATATCTTCAATGTACAGAATTGGACCTGTTACAGTTTTATTATAAGTATAGATTGTCAAACAATTCATTTGTACGGAACTTACGGAATATCTATAAAATGAAGGCCAAAAGATCAATCAGAATAAAGTTATTGGTCATTTCAACTCCCTTGGAGTGTGTGTCAAAAGACAGAATACAAATACAATATCACTGTAAATGTACCGCGAAAAATAATAAAATATATTTTCACATGTTATAGAACATAGATTTCCTATACCAGACATTCCGTACATACAATTAAACGTTTGTAATTTTATTTTAAACTTTTACATTGCGTCCTTCTGTTTTTATCAAAATTATGGCTTATATAAATTATTGATGATTTCGCCACTGTCAAGTAGTTACATAGCAATTGCAAAATAAATAATAAATAATAATAATAAGTAATAAATGATTAATTATGGATAAAAAGGAAAATTTGTGTTCGCGGTCGCTACCACCAAGATGGCGAACCAAACTCCAATGCATATATTTATTAGAACCTCTTTGATTCAATATAACAGTTATGCTTAGTCTTATCCAAGGAAGTTAAATATTGGTCTTAGCACTGTATTGCTAAATGTATCCTTCATTGTCAAACAAACAATTGTTTGAGTGACAAGACATTACTGATATCAGTCTGAGTCTGCCATTTAAAAGCTACTGAGCTAGAAAATATCAGAATAATAAAACATTTGATAGAATCGTAGAACTGATTATATCAGTCATAAGAACGGTGATCGACGGGCGAGACAACAAATGCTTTTTCTTTTAACAATACTTGGCACCTATGGCGGATATGAACCATTAAGCCACATCGGCTGTACTGCAAAAGCTTTGCCTTTCTCCCACTAATACGTTTTATCTATTTAGATAACGGATTACTATAATAATTTATCGCTGACCATCGTTGGTAGGTACCTTGACGAACTTCTTACCAATGTTTTTTTTTTAAGTTTTAAACTAAATGACAGATTAGGTTTTTAGAACACGCACACAACTGCATTATGATTTGAGATATAAGGGCATCAAAATGTAACCTTTCACCTGACTGCCCCAGAAGAGGGTTGTTTATGTTTTCCCGAGTATAGGTATATAAGTATATTAGGTACTTTGGTACGCTCTGTAACCCAAAAGGCTTGATCTATGATAGGTGTGTTGATGTAATTCCTTTTAGCTGTGAGAGTGACGTAGACGTAGAATATGAAAAAAAAAACAATAATTGTTGTTTTAATTGTTTCCCCAGTCCTTCTGTTGTGTATATACTAGCAGCTGCCCATACTAGCAGGTGCTTTATACCAACTAAAGAGGTTCCAGCTCATATAAGGCATTTACATAACCAAAGCCGTTTCCTGAGTGTTCACAAGAACTTTAAGTCGCACGTTTCGCAACGCGGAATCAACGCATCGAGGGCACGCAGGACCGGTACACACCCACCACAGGCGGCTGGGAGGGGGGGTGTCTGAAGGTTTAAGAGGGGCGTGGTAAATGGGTCGCCGCCGCCGCATTCCGCGGCGGTTGACATTCTCAAAGGAATTGACGTTGAAGTGTTAAAAAAAATCAAAATTGTGACTCATTTTGTTTTTCGAACGTTTTCGTTTTACATTGTCTATTTTTTAAATAGCTAGACATCAGTACCTTCTATCGCGTATTAGGTTTAATATGTTTGGGTTTTGTATGAGTTGTTATTTTTGCTAACAAAATTTCACCAATGCAGATTCTCTTGCAAGAGCATCTGATTCTGATACATGCTATACCGTATTGGATTTATCAGATTTTCTGGTAAATATTAACATAAATAAACAAATGCTGCTAAAACCTTCGCCGACAACATCGCTTTGTTCAGTCTCCAAGTGGGAAAATCGTAATCCTCAATTTTGCCTCAAAATATTTATAACCAGTGAGTGTTCATATTTCCTAAATTTCAAATTACTTAGTAATTAACGAACGAACTCTTCGAGAGTTCGTTATGAAAGTCTCATAATTTTAAAGCACTTTGTAAGCAGGCTTTAATACACACAGGCAGACTTCATTAAGTCTGCCTGTGTATTAAAGCCTGCACCAATGCAATGCCTCAGGCATTCCTGAGGCATTCTCTACCAGTCTAACTTAGACTTGATTTTTTATATACTTATTAAAAACAGGTTTTTATATCAAAATGCAATAAACTAATTTAGATGATTTTCTTGGTAAATCTTCTTAGTGGAGTTTGGATCTGGAAGTAGTTGCAAAACAAATCTTGCTATGTTTCAATTTGTAAACATCTTGAAGAAAAATATATACTTAGTAATAAGAAGAATGTACTTTACTTTTTTAACATATGATAAAATATGGACTAAGTAGGTACTGTCAGCCAGAATTAGAAACAAGTATAAATTATTAAATTACAAATAGCCCAACTGCGAACTAACAAAATGGTCATAAATTACATTATAAGTACATACATGAAACAGATTACGTAATTTTTAACTCCATCAAGCCGTTTAGGCTACAGACCGTGCTAAAGAAATATACATATATAATAGCAAACAACATAGCATTCTGGGCCATTCGGGCAAAAAAAAAAGCAAGCAAATGCACCTTCCTAACATTGCACTAATGATATTAAACACATATCGTGTACATAACTAAATGTTGGTACCTTGCACCAGTTACTTTCAAGCAGCTTAAGAAGGCCAAATACAGTCGTACACGTAAAAAATACCCTTCGCGGCAAATGTTAGCCGAACCGGTTGGCAGTCGAGCTATGGGAGTTTTCCGGTGCCTAAATTAAAATAACTTAATCGACGATCGAAGATTTAAAAATAACTCCGGAAATTGTGATGCTGTAAGATCATATTTGCCTATAGATGATCATGTGCTCACACCGGCGGGTTGTAGAGACGATGACAATTAAGGATCAGTCATCAACATCATCCTCTCATTGAAATGAAGATAAAATTAGCAGCACATTTGTGAAACCAATTTCTAGTTTTGGTGGTTTATCGCAAAATGTATGCTTGGTTTAAGATCACAATTATTAAAAAAAAAAACAAACAACTCGTTCTTTATTTAAATTTAAAATATCGAACGTTAAAGCTGTATCTTAAACGAGCGTAAGTTCGTTATTTTTCGTTACAAAAACTGTGAACTCAATGTAAAGCCTACCTAATACAAGCATGGCGATTGGCGGCGGCGGCACAAACCAAGACCCGTTCCTTGCAATCAGGGGTGGCACATTTCGCTATATATCTTGCAATTATCGTTAGGGTTACTCTCGACACAAATGTTAATTTCAGTCCAATCCACTTTTAACACCACGAAACCTGGATTTTCTGTACTGGCGCTGACAAATTGGCGGTACCACTCGATTCGTGGAGTTGAAAACTGTATTGGATTAACTTAACATTAGTATCTGAAGTAACCCTATTTCATAGCCTTCAATTTCATAGTATTGACTATAGTCCTTCATATTACACTGTTCACATTACAAAAGAATTAACACCATGCAAAAGAAATGCGATGCCATTTGCGACTCCATAACACATCAATAACGAGGTTTTCTCGGAAGTTTATAATTGAATAACGTAATCAAAACATTTTTGTCTGGATATTGTCCCGGCAGCAGCCCTATCAGAAACCTCGCTGACTCACCAGGTAGGTAATGGGTTCTCAGAATCGTTCTGTATCGAGGCGAACGGTTGCGAAACCTGCGCGCAAGGATGTCTCATGATTTCGGGCCGCGAATGGACTCGCGACGTGGGAACTTTGTGGTTTGGAGAAAGCACCCGGACCGTAATTATGATTGAATTTGACCTTGATAGAGCAAAATTGCATAGAATATTATATGCGGTCAGCTGGTCTGATTTTTTTACAAGTAAATTGTAAACCTAAGTTGTCTAATT
Organism: Furcula furcula; assembly: GCA_911728495.1. Taxonomy (NCBI): domain Eukaryota; kingdom Metazoa; phylum Arthropoda; class Insecta; order Lepidoptera; family Notodontidae; genus Furcula; species Furcula furcula. The sequence goes on from OU452243.1 coordinate 6,543,697, forward strand.
TCTTCTAGTGCATTATTCACAAAGTACTTATAGCTATATATTTTTAAAGCAATAAGTTATAGATATGCAAGACAAAAATAAACTAATACGAGTACCTATACTTAAATTATCGACGCTTTAAAAGCTGACGTAGCAAATTCACCTATTGTTTATTGACTATAAAGAGTTACTCTAGAGAAATTGTTGTTATAGAGCCTAGAATAATCCCTTAGTAATTGAATTATTGTTATGAACGACATACACGATGAACTTTTGATGCCAGAGAACCAAAGCGACATACACAGATTGGCAGGCTGAAGTGGCAGTGGGCTGGTCATAATTGGCACAGAACCGATGATCGTGAGGGAAGACTAGTTCTGGAGTGGAGAACACTAACCGAAAAACGTAGGAAATCAAAACGCAAACGCAGCAATAGTTGGCAGTGACTGGATGAGGAGAGCATAAGATCAGGCTCAACGGCGTGTCCAACAGTGTTTTGATGGAGGAATTGGTATCATTATGATAAACTTTTTATGTAAAGAATATATACCGGGGTTTAATAGGTATATAAATAGCCCTTTAAAACAAGTTTTTTTTTATTTTATTTACAATAATCCCTAAGTGTTGAGCAAAACTACTTTAATGATCAATTTGTTGTAATGAGATATCTTAGCAATGCGTAAGTTATTTTCTGTGAATCGTTAACTAAATATATAATTATCTGCCATTTTCTGAGTGGCAATTTTTATCGTGACTCATTCGTCGCGATGGTTTCGATGAACAAAGCTCACATAGCTATAGATGACGAATTGTGTTTCTGGCGCCAGTTTTTTTTGCTTAAATACAAACTGCAACAAGTGTTTGATCGGGATCCCACCTAAAATGGTGGAGCACCAGCTTATTAACAGTACACGGAAAATGACCATTTTTCAGTGGTATCGTTGTGTCTCAAACAGATGAACGATGGTTTCTAAGTCGCCAGCATAGCGACTTCTGGCAACCTTCTCGTCTTTGGAACAGAACGCTATTTAAAGGTAGGGAATTGGCATTTAACCTTCCGTGGGTTGGAAGTTCTTCCCTTATCGACTGCTCCAATTTTGAGCAGTCATTATAGGTGTCACTAATAATTGTCTGAGGCCGTATCCGGTAGCCATGGCTGCCATTCGTTTTTTTACACGGCAACGCACAAGTGCTTGCTTTAGCCTCACAATCCAGTGGGACGGAAGATCTACATGACCGGGCGAGGTCAGGCATTGGACCGACTTTTGACATGCACTTCTTACTTTTCTGTCAATCAGGTGATCATCTTGTGCTGTCTTAACCAGTAAGGAAGGAACAACTAACTCAAAGTTGTTGATCATCGCGGGATAAACGCGTTATGATCCGGTGGTACCGGGATTTTATCCCGCGACTTCCGGTTCAAAATTCAAAATTTTTATTTCAAATAGGTTAACGCTAGCACTTTTGAACGGTCAATTTTTTAAAAGCTACCACCGGATCATAACGCGGCCTCAACTGAGAAGAGCCGGCAAGAAACTCAGCGGGCTTGTCATTTTTTCACATTTGTTTTAAACAATGTTTGTCTTGTTACGATTAGATCGGCATCAGCGACAGTGTGTCCTGGCGTTCAAAATATCAAATAAAATAAAAAATACGACGCAAATACAACAAACTAAAAGGCCAATGGTATAGTAGGTTAAGGGTTTACAATACAAGCGGTTTCTCGCTGCGCCAAGCAGGCTGGTTTGACTACATGACTTTGGAGTAGCTGGACGTTTCCGGCGTGGGCCCTGGACATCCACCGAGTACGGCGATGACTTCGAGGAGGACGGCGGCGGCGGTTGCTACCCCTTCAGCGGCAGGCTCAAACGCAAGAGACGACATTGAGGGGTATCTGGTGCAGATCCCGGGGGAATCTCGGCCCCCTTTATTGTGCCGATGCGACAGCCGTGGGACTTTTTAATTCCCGGGGACCTTTTGGAGGTTAGTGACACATTTTTTTTTGTTCTCGCGGGGCATACACGCTCCTCTCTTTATTTCTCTTCTCTAAATATACATCAATGTTCTCTATTCTTCGAATATGGTCAAAAAATTGTCGCGAAACCATATCATTCAGTTACACAACAATTATTATGACTCAGAACTAGCTGGGAAGTAATGTTTCTTTAGATTAGGAAATACTTACAACAAATACAAAATCGGTAGTCGGTTGCGAATAAATTACTAAATAGGACGACTAGTTTTAGATTTCTCTGTAGTAACTCGTTACTTCGGCTATAAATTACCGTTGGGAATAATTGTAGATACGTTTACGTATCTTTCGATTGGAGATTTGTTTAAGTGAATGGTTAACAGTTAAATCTAAGAAGTTTATACAGTTTGTAGTTAAGCTTATAACTGAGTTTACTCCAAAATACACAAGTAGAGAGATGTTGGAATCATTTATAATGTCCTGTTGGAGAAGAATGAAAAAGTTAAATTGGACAAAGAAAATATGAAATGAGAGTAGTTAGTAGCTTAATTACGAAAATAGTTAACTTGTACACCATGTCAGATAAATAAATAATTATCTTAAAAGGTAAAGTTACACAAGCTAATTAAAAAAAAAGATAAGGCTCTCGTACGTAAAAATAGTGGTGTTTGATGGAATATATCAATAATTGGAGCTGTTTCAGTCCAAAACTTTTAATTTTTTTTTTATTTATTTATTTAATGCTCACTCATTTAGCACCTCTCATTCTATCGAATGTGTTTCCCGGTGTATTACAATATTACAATAGAGAATATGGCGAGAGCGCACGATCATTTTTATCCTGCGACTCATTTCCTAAGAATGTTTAAGATACAGTAGATCCTTGGCTAGTTTTTTTGTAGGTATTATTATGCACTCTATGGTAGACTTCTCAGTTCGACGTGATTTCAATGACCCACTACTATCTCGTTGGTTGGTATTTTGTGTCTGAAGATTGTCATCTACAGTGTCTACTGTAGGCAGTAGTGTGCAGTAATGTAGTTAAGTCGCGTACAGAACCAACTTAAAACTTATTAAAGCATAATTATGTTTTCAAGTGTGCGCAATAAGGTCTGTTGTTGCCGTTCTCCGTCAGCCGCTAGCCGGTCGGCCATGCATCCTATCCTTTTACTTCGGTGTTGCAATACGCACGCGTCCCACCCGGGGTCAAGTGGCGCCCCGCCGCGCGCCGTGCCGTGTGCGGATGAAATTTGAAATGTTACGTTCGAATCACCTGTTCGTTCGGAATTCAATTTTTAAATGGCACTTTGTTTTTAAAGTGTCAATAATCGCAAAGAACACAAACGATAATAATATTTCTGGCCAGTGCCAATAAATATGAAGCGCTTAATTTTGCTTTTGGTTTACTGGTACTTATAGATTGGAACCTTCTACTGCAGTTTGATTGATTAAAGAACCGCTGAATAAAACCATATCTACGTGGATAATATGTTAGTATTTGTTTCCAATTAAATGTAACTAATAATCGATAAAATTGTTAATAGTCTATGTATCACATAAGATCATAGATTCTTGTTGAATACCATGTATGTAAACTATGCTTTATAGCAATAACGTTCGTATGTGCTCTATGCTTAATATAGAACTTCCCCTTCCGTTTCGGCTAATATTCCTTGTAAGACGTGTCAATTGTGTGCTCTTGAATAGAAAATCTGTATCACCGCACTGAAGCTTTTTATTTTACCAGCGACCTACTACATATTCACCAAATTGGTCCTCCATCACCGTGAATTGAAGAAACCGAAGGCGGTGGTATTTTGTTGGATTTTCTGGTGTGGACCGCGTGGGCGCGTTGGATCGCGCGTAATGGCGGCCGAAGAGCAAAAGTTGGTGAACACGCGTCGCTATTTAAAGGGGCGTATAAAAAATGTAGAAAAAGAGTGCGACATGGAAAAACTTACCTCGCCCGTACAATTAAATATACTATTGGAACGATTACAAGACCTATTCGAAAAATTAGAACCCACGAACATGGCTTTGGAGGCCATCGATGAGGAGGCTCATATGCAGGAGGGCCTTGCCATTGAAGACAAATATACAAAATTGGTTACGGCCATAAGACTGCAATTGGAGCGTTTGCAGAAGCCGTCATGTGCCACGGCAGTCGACGCGAAGCCCAACCTACCCAAAATGGAGCTGCCTTCGTTCAATGGAGACTATGGAGACTGGTTGGCTTTCAAGGATCTTTATATGTCCATGGTGCATCGTAATGCGGACATATCTGCAGTGCAAAAGTTCTTCTACCTGAAGTCATGCTTGGTCGGCGAGGCAGCTGCCCTGGTGTCAACGCTCGAATGCACAAATGAAAATTATGCTAAGGCGTGGTCTATCTTGTTAACGAGCAGCGGTGTCAAGCCTTGGAAATGCTGGCGCAAGATGCCTCTCCATCCAAGGGCTTCAGAAGTAGCACCAGCTTAGTGATCAAAGCAACCGGTAATGTCCGACCAGGAACGGCCGGTAAGGTTACTTGTTTATTTTGCTCTAAGGGGCATTACCTTTCTAAATGTTTTAAATTTATAAAACTTTCTGTGTCTGACAGGTGTGCCTTTGTAAATAAAACTAATGTCTGTAAAATATGCTTAGCGAATGATCACTTCACATCCAATTGCAAAAAAACTAACTTTACTTGTAAAAAGTGTCAACAAAAGCATCACTATTTATTACATTTAGATAGCAATGAGCCTCAATTTTCCAATGTTGCAATGAACAATATTAATTTGCCCCAAAATAATAATATTGATTGTGGTAATACATCACATTCTATGTCGACTTTGTCACTGGCCCCGCATAGTAACTACTTATGTCAGGTATCACTTCTCCCTACAGCTTTAGGTTATGTTTGTGACGAGAAAGGTAACCGAGTACAATGTAGAATGCTTTTAGATATAGGGAGCCAGCGCAATTATGTCACTGCTGATTTTGCAAGGAAATTAGCTAATATTCATTATAATAATCTTGACCTGTCAGTGGCTGGTGTTGGTGGTCACACCACAAGAGTCTCAAAGGGGGTTAAGTTGTCAGTGTTTTCCAATTGCACTGATTTTAAATATACATCTGAATTTGGGGTGTTAGATTATATAACTGATCCGTTGCCAACGGTTGACTTTGACAAAAGTGCTTTACCTTGTTCTTTGCCTGCACCTTTAGCTGATTCTTATTTTAATCATAAAAAAAATATAGATATGATTTTAGGGGCTAATTGTTTTGCATTGTGTTTAAGACAGGGTAAAATATGTTTGGGTACTGGTTTGCCAATTTTGATTAATACTGCATTTGGTTGGATTTTCTGCGGTGATTTGTCTGTTGCACCAAGGCATGTTACACACTCTAAAAATAGGAGTATATGTTTTTTGTCTACTTTGCACGATGACATAAAGCGATTTTGGCAATTAGAGGAAATTCCTAACAGGCCCATTTTGTCATTACAGGATAAAATCTGTGAAAAAAGTTATATTGAGTCTGTAGTTAGAGATAAAAATGGTAGATACCATGTTGATCTTCCTGTTAAAGAAGGTATGGTTGCCAAGCTTGGCAACTCATACAATTTTGCTTTCCGGTGTTTTCTTTCATTAGAGCGGAAGTTTAAGAAACACCCATTATTTTATGAGGCTTACAAAGCCTTTATTCATGAAAATATTCATTTGGGGCATGCTCAGTTTGTAGATCCAAGCGCAGGGTCTAATGCTATAGAATATTATATGCCGCATCATGCAGTGATTAAGGAACATTCTTCTTCGACTAAGCTTCGGGTTGTCTATAATGCTTCGGCTCCCACTTCTACGGGGTTGAGCTTGAATGATGTGCTTCTGGTGGGCCCGGTGGTGCAGCCAGATATGCTTACCATCCTCTTGCAATTTCGTATTTATGTATATGTATTTGTTTCTGATATTGCTAAAATGTACAGGCAAATAGGTGTTAACCCTGAGTACCAACCTCTGCAGAGAATACTATGGCGCGATGATCCAGCTGATGACATCAAATGTATACAGCTGAACACCGTAACCTATGGTACAGCACCAGCAAGTTTTTTGGCTACCAGGACATTGTTAAAATTAGTTGAGGATGAAGGGGCTGCTTATCCACTAGGGTCTAAAGTATTGTTAGAGTCAACTTATATTGATGACATTCTTCATGGCAGTGATGACTTACATACTGCCCTTAATACTGTAAGGGAGCTAGAGTCTTTATTAAAACTTGGTCAGTTTTGTTTGCACAAGTGGTCATCAAATAGTCAAGAATTCTTACAGCATATTCCTATTCACAAACGTGAGCAATGCAATTATTCATTTAATAATAGAGAAAATTCTTCTATTAAAACATTAGGCTTAAAATGGGAGCCTAGTTCAGATGCGTTCCAGGTAGTGGTTCCTGAGAACTTGATGCATAATATACCAACAAAACGTAATGTACTGTCAGATATAGCTAAGGTCTTCGATCCTTTAGGATTTATTGCTCCTGTTTCAGTATTTGCTAAATTAATAATGCAATCTATATGGAGGGAAAATATTGAATGGGATTCTCAAATCCCTAGTTCTATTTTAGAAGTCTGGACAAGTTTTTGTGTCAATTTGCAGAAATTAAATTATATTTCAGTGCCTCGCTTAATATTTACTCCGGGCAGATTGAAGGTTGAACTGCATGGGTTTGCTGACAGTTCTACTAAAGCATATGGGTGCGTCATCTATTTGCGCCTCAGAGAAAGTACCAAAGGAGTTAGTATCGCGTCGATTCCCCGAACAAATTTTTCGTGGCACTTTTGCGGGGTGCGGGAGGCGAAGTAAACACACACAGATACACTTTCACGCATACCCACACTATAATAAACTCGCAACACATTCAAAAATACACGCACACAAATAAAGAATGACCTGACCATATGACCAAAAATTTGGCAGAGGGGGTTAGCGCATCATGCTCTCTCCAGTGGTATCTCCTCTAAGATTTGCGCTGCATTCTTCCCAATAATGAATTTACAGTCCACTTAGTCTGCGCAAAGTCCCGCGTCGCTCCGCTTAAGCCTGTTACTCTGCCTCGATTAGAATTGTGCGCTGCATTGTTACTCGCTAAGCTCATGAATAATGTTGCTAGAACTCTGCATATTGCTGTTGAGCACAATTGGTATTGGACAGACTCACTAATAACTTTATGTTGGATCAAGGCAGATCCAGCCCGATGGAATACTTTTGTTTCAAATAGGGTTGCTGAGATACAAGATCTGTCTCCCAAGGAAAGTTGGAGACATGTTAGGTCTGCCGATAATCCTGCTGATATAGTTTCAAGAGGACTGGAACCGCAAAATTTAATAAATTGTAAGTGCTGGTTCAATGGGCCTAGTTGGTTAATGTTGCCTGATGCACAGTGGTATAATTCCCAGCAGTATTCTGATGTTGTTGTTCCAGAAGAAAAGATAGTTGCAGCTGTGTGCAGCCAGGCTGTCCTGAATCCAAATGCATTATGTATATTCGAGCGGTTCTCTAGTTGGAGTAGACTGGTTAGGGTGTTTAGTTATGTTAGGCGTTTTATAAATAATTTGAAGCCTAATAATGATAAGTTGTCTGGGTTTCTTACTCCTAAAGAAATTAGGCAAACATCTGATTTCATAATCTTATGTGTTCAGCGAGTACACTTTTCTAAGGAACTTATAATGCTGTCAAATAAGTCTAGCGATACAGCCAAAAGTTTTTCTGTCAAACAAATGAAATATTTGAATATGTTTATTGATGAAGCAGGTATGATAAGAGTAGGTGGTCGTCTCCGTCATGCGGATATTACATACAATAATAAATTTCCACTGTTAATACCTTCACATAGTCATGTCACAGATTTACTGATTCGCTATGAACATGAGAGATTGCTTCATGCTGGAACACAAACCACATTATCCAGTTTAAGAAAATATGTGTGGCCACTGAATGGCAGGAATAGAGTACGGCACTTAATATTTAAATGTATTCGCTGCTATAGACATAAGGGTGAAGCGGCATCACAGATTATGGCAGATCTCCCAAAGTATCGTGTGACTCCTGTTAGACCATTTTTAAATACAGGTGTTGATTATGCGGGGCCAGTGTCATACAAAGTCGCTCGTATTAGAAATCCCTTAGTAATGAAAGGTTACATATGTCTGTTTGTATGCTTATCCACCAAGGCCATTCATTTGGAATTGGTCTCAGATCTTACAACAAAGGAATTCCTTAATGCCCTACGCAGGTTCATTGCTAGGCGAGGCAAGTGTTCTCGTATGTTTAGTGACAATGGTACCACTTTTCAAGGTGCTAAAAATGAACTTAAATGTTTACATAACATGTTTAAAAATGATTATGATCAAATTAATAACTTCATGATAAATGAGTGTATTGAATGGAATTTCATACCTCCTAGGTCACCCCACTGGGGCGGTCAATGGGAGAGTTGCATAAAGTTAGTTAAACATCACTTAAAGCGAATATTAAATAATTCTTTGCTGTCATATGAACATTTCAATACACTTCTAATTCGTATTGAGGCTGTGGTAAATAGTAGGCCCTTGACCCCCTTACGGGATGATGCAGGGGATGATTATTGTCTTACACCTGGCCATTTTTTAATTGGTGACAGTCTCACATCCTTTCCCGAAGGTGATTTTTCAAATATTCCATTTAATAGACTTACTGTGTACAACCAATTATGTAAATTGCATCAAACATTCTGGAAGAGATGGAAGACTGACTATTTAAATACATTGCAAATGAGGTACAAATGGTACAAAGAAAAACCAGACTTGTTAATAGATTCTGTTGTATTGTTAAAGGATGATGACTGTCCTCCACAGTCGTGGCCCCTAGGCCGTGTAACACAACTATTTCATGGCAAAGACAACCATGTCAGATCAGTGGTAGTAAAAACTAAAAATGGTTCATATACCAGACCCATAACAAAAATTGTTCCTTTGCCTATTGACAATTAAACTTGCTCCTTTGTCTATTAAAAATGTAATATACAATGTGTAGCTTCATAGCAGTTTAATTATTATTTTTCAGTAGTTAGTGACACTGCTTTCATAAAAACATATAGGTACCACAAAATATAGAGTAAGTATATTTTGTGTAGGTACTGTGTGAATATACCTAAGTGTAAAGTTGATTGTTTTATATCTTAATTTGATTAACATTAATCAAATATTAAAATAAGTTAGAAGTATAATTATTTTTGTATATTTTTTCCATAAACAGTTTTTTTTAGTTTTCAAGTTTTTTGTAAGTTATTATTTAAAGATAAGGAGAAAAATATTTAAGTTTATTAAAAGATTTAAGTTTATTTTCTAAGTAAGGATACATGATTGTCAGTCAGTATAATTTGTTTTGTTTTCATACTTGTTTATAAGTTAAGGTTGCACATTTTTGTTGTAATAGCATAATGTATTTACTTACTTTACCTGTAATTTACTTCAGTTTAATAAAATTTCACTTTCAATGTATACGTTAATGGTTAAATTTACCAAGAGTTGAAAGATTTGTTTAGTACTTTCAACGGGGCGGTGTATGGATAATATGTTAGTATTTGTTTCCAATTAAATGTAACTAATAATCGATAAAATTGTTAATAGTCTATGTATCACATAAGATCATAGATTCTTGTTGAATACCATGTATGTAAACTATGCTTTATAGCAATAACGTTCGTATGTGCTCTATGCTTAATATAGAACTTCCCCTTCCGTTTCGGCTAATATTCCTTGTAAGACGTGTCAATTGTGTGCTCTTGAATAGAAAATCTGTATCACCGCACTGAAGCTTTTTATTTTACCAGCGACCTACTACATATTCACCACTACGTTTAACTAAAAGTTGATAAGTATTAGACTTTAATTTTTTTTAAAGTAACTCTATTAAACGTTTTAACTCTGCAAATGTGATATCGCGTATCGATGGCGATGTGGGAATCGTAATATCGTATGTTCTCTGCCATATCTGTGTCGCTGCGAGAACCGTGTCATAGCACTACCGCTAGGGTCATAGTGTTGTGCTCCACTACGCGCGCGTGAGACTTGAGTTTCACCATGATTATTTTTAAAAAATATACCTACCTATACATATATACAGTTGAACTGAGAAACTCCTACTCTTTTGAAGTCGGTTAAAAATTTTTGCTATTGAACCAGGGTGATACTAGTAGGTAGATCCTGAAGCGGGGATTGTATCATCATCAGCAGTCGTCCTCCTGGCCACAGAGCGGCCAATCTTTCACAAAGTCACCCATCTACGCGGGCAAGAGGACGGAAAAATGGACACGACTGGGGAGAGATCAGAGGCCTTACTTCCCAGACAATCAGGTGATCCGTCTGCATTGTCCTAGTCACTAATGAACGTTTAGGACGCAGAATGCCAATGTCGCAAAATTTCAACACGACGAAAAACTACTTTTTCGCAAAATGCCCACTTCCCAAAACGTCTACTGCGCATAATGTTCACTTCTCAAAACGTCCTCTTCGCAACTATGGTTGTGGTGGTTCCACTATTACACGAAGTGGTTGCTCCCCGCGGGATTTCACCCGCGACCTCCGGTCTGCAAAGCAAGTTTCCGCCAAGGAGGCTATTTATAATATACACTTAGGTATTTACGACATTGTGCCCATAAATATTATTCTGTTGTTACAAAACAACATAAATTATTGCGCACAAAAATACCAGCGAGGTTATAAATTTTGTAATACATAGATTGGTGAGCATCATAATTTCCATAAAACACATCATGCATGCCACTTGTCAAGGCTATGAGTTGTACCAACACATACTTACAATTTGTATAAAAAGGAAGGAAGAAGGCCACATCGATATATAAAACATGAAGGAAGAATAGTGGCCTTTATTGTTTTAATAAACGACTACTTACTATGTACAAAAAAGGAGTTTCTAAATTCGACTGGATATTTTTTTTATACAGTATGTTCGCGCACTATCTTATTATATAAAAGAGTAGACAAAAACCCACTCATCACGAAATCTCAGAAACTACAAGTGCTAGGAGTCTCAAACTTTGCATGGGGGTTCCTTTTAAGACGTATGTGCTCACTAAGACGCGATTTTGCGAAATTCAACCTCTAAGGGGGTCAAACAGGGGGGCAAAGTTTGTATGGGAGAACGCGATTCCTTGGTCCTATTGACTTGAAATTTTGCACAGACATTCGTTAAGAAAATTAATTGAATTAGTAATTCACATTTTTCATAATTTATCCCTTTACAGGGTAAAAAAGAAGTATTATTACTCAACCGATGGCGGTACAAATATATTACAACAATAAGATACAATAATTCGAAAGATAAAATAAAAGTTCCTTGGCCAAGTGGTTACGGAAGCGTCCTCTAAGTACGGACTGTCCGGGTTCGCTACCCCTGAGCGGATTTTTTTATTTTATTATTAAACTTTGTTTTTGATTATTTTATTTACACTATTAATATTCGATATTTTAAATATTTAACTCATATCAACTCCAGCCCTTTTTATCTCTAATATATTTTTTTATAATTATTACTTATTCTGTTTGGGTAGGAATACATTAAGTATGTACTTATTGTACTTATGATATAAAAGCCAAAACTTTATTGGAATTATTGTCTGTCTGTCAGTCAGTTTTTTCTACAGGTTGGCTGGTGTTGTTCCCTATCGACGTCAGAGTATCTTTACATAGTGTGAAACAAAGTCGCTATCCGAGTCTGTCTATATCCGATAGCTCCTCCTAAACCACGCAGCAGTTTTCACCATCGGTTAGATAATTTTTCATTGAAGGTTTATGTATATAAAAATACATAATTAAGTTTTATCTAAGTAAATAAACTTACATAGCTTACGTTGACTAAACCTAAAGAGATACATAGTTAACAATCAAGTACTAGAAAATTTCATTAATTCCATATATTATAAGGTAGGTAAATATCCGGGATATAATATACCCGCCCCCCGGCGGCTGACTCAAAGGCAATGCACTGAGGGACAGCTGACGCAGATCCCACCGGAGAACCCTGGTTCCCCTCACGGAAGTTTTAGTGGGTAAGAATCCTAAATACGCAGGTTGACTCCTCCACAGGATCCCGGGGAAATATTAAACGTGTCCCCCGCCACCACTTTAACTGTGACAACGGTGACAGATTCCCGGGGGGCTATAATGCGCCCCGGCAGCGGCTTCTAAGGCCCTTGCCTTGCACTGAGGGGTACCCGGTGCAGCGCCATATTTTGTGCGGACAGCCGTGGGGGGTTTAGAGGGTTAGAATCCTACACACCGCGGTCGACCGCCCGCAGGATCATGGGAGCCTATTGGAGGTCTACCCGTGATTCCCGAAACTTTGTGCACCGTGACAGGTTCCCGGGTGGCTTATTTTTTTATTGTGCCCCCCGGTGGCGGGCTCAAAGGTAAGCCACTGAGGGGATCTTGGTGCAGATCCCACCGGATAACCCAGGTTTTTATGTGCTGATTGCACGCCCGTTGTGGGTTTAGTGTATAGTATGTATAGTGAATCCTACATACCCGGTTGACCGCCAACGAGGTCCCGACCTATTAAAGGCTTCCCCCGTGACCCCTGTAACCGTGAGCACGGTGACAGGTTCCCGGGGAGCTATAATGCGCCCCCCGGCGGCAAGCTCCAAGGCAAGTCATTGAGGGGTATCTGTTGCAGATACCACCCTGGCCCCTCCCTCTTATGTAGCAGGTTCCCGAGGAGCTATAATGTGCTCCTCCGGCGGCGGGTTCAAAGCCAAGACACTGAGTGATATCACCTGGTGCAGATCCCAACAGATAGCCCAGGTCCCATCTCTTATGTGCCGACGTGATGGCCCGGGGGGTTTTAGTGGGTAAGAATTCCCCGGTTGACTCCCGTTTACGTCTTATTGATGAAACCGAACAAGGAAGCCCGTATTACTTTCATAAATTGGTTTTAAAGAAATGGTGTCCTGTATTACGAAACCTTGATCCACCCAAATTGTGCACCGGTACACGTCTGCAGTTTCTAATAAAATTATGAATACAATTAACAAATCATAAGCTCAGAAATTCAACGTTGCTTAAACCTAAGCGTTGAGTAGTACTTTGCCCATGGACAGGCCAAAGAAAGTTCCAAAGAAAATTTGTTCATATTGCGTTACGAAAAGTCAGCTACAAACATTATCTATGAAGAAATTCTATAATCAACGGCAGTAGTAACTTTAAATTTTTCACTTCTTTTTTTTCTAAATTACACCCATGCGCAGCCGGGGCGGGTGTTAATTTATATAATACGTAAATTAGGTACTGTACACGGATAACTTTAATTCATAAGGTAAAATATCACGCTATATGCATTAGGGACTAAGCAGACATATAACAAGAATAAGATAAGGTAATTCGAAAGCTTAAACAAAAGTTCCGTGGTCAAGTGGTTACGGAAGCGTCCTTTATTTGTACCGTTCGGGTTCGCTTCCTTTTTGGACTTTTAAACTTTATGTTTTTGATTATTTTATTTATATTAAGATTCGATGTTTTTCGAGGCCCTCCCTCTTAAGTGGCAGGTTCCCGTGGAGCTATAAGGCAAGTCTCTGAGTGGTATCACCTGGTGCAGATCCCAACAAATAGCCCGGGCCCCCCCTCTTCAACCTTCGGCGTCGCTGGGGGTCCGGGGTGTGGGCCCTTAGGACGTCCATTGAGTACGGCGGCGACTCCGAGGAGGACGGTAGCGTGGTTGCGACCCCCGTCCCCGTGTGCACCATGACTGGTTCCCGGGGGGCTACAATACGCCCCCCGGTGGCGGGCTCAAAGGCAAGGCACTGAGGGGCCCCTGATGCAGATCCCACCGGAGAGACCTGTCTCTGTCTGACCAGTCGCCTGTCATGTGCCGATGCGACAGCCGCGGGGGTTTTAGTGGGTAAGAATCCCACATACCCCGATCGAGCCCCACAGCTACCGGGAATCTTTTAAAGATTTCCCCGGCGTCAAAAAAAAAAGGTCCCCCCTCTTATGTGCCGATGTGATAGCCGCGGGGGTTTTAGTGGGTAAGAATCCCACATACTCCGGTCGAGCCCCTCAGCTCCCGGGGATCTTTTGAAGATTTCCCCCGCGTCAATAAAGAAATGGTGTCCTGTTATTATATTAGGTACGAAACCTTGATTCACCCAAATTGCACACCGGTACACGTCTGCAGTTTCTAATAAAATTATAAATACAATTAACAAATCACAAGCTCAGAGATTCAACGTTGCAGGCCTAAACCTAAGCGTTGAGTACTCTGCCCATGGACAGACATCTATAGTAGGAGCCATTTCGCGCGTCACTTCTAAAGAAAATTTGTTCATATTACGTTAGGAAAAGTCAGCTACTAACGTTATTTATGAAGAAATTCTATAATCAAAGGCAGGAACTTTAAATTTTTCACTACTTTTGTTTTCTAAATTACACCCGTGCGAAGCCGGGGCGGGTCGCTAGTGATTATATAATGTTCGTGCATAACCCCGGTAATTATGAACCGATTTAAATAATTCTTTCTTATTCCGATAATCCGATCTAGTGTAATTCTTTCTTATTCTTATCCACTGAAACGGTCCCATAAAAAAAATATTACGTACGAAATCATAGTTCCCGAAAAATAACAGATAGGTGCGCCAGAAAAAAAAGCTAAAATGCCTTAAAGATAATCTTTTTGTTGCTTATTAGGCAACAATGAAGTCGGTGAAAAATGGTCTTATCTTTGGTAAATATTTACTAATTTGGTTGGTGCTGGTGTATATTAATACACAGTAAGTACGCTAACACCAACTTCAAAGTATATTTAAAAGCTTTCATACTTTTTATTTTCATACTTTAAATTGAAGTCGGTGCATTTTATTAAATATTTTATTTACTTACTCGATATTAATACTGCTTAACACCGCAGTATTAATATCACGGAATAAATTAATATCGTCAGGGGGGTCCACAGACAAGTTAACATTATGTTAACTTGTCTGTGGGGGGGTCCCAATATCAATGTGACAAGGCAACCCTGTTTTAACAGGCGGGTTGCGGCCGCACAGGGCGGGGGCTCTGAGATACGGTGTGGGCCCTGCGTTGTCGTGAGCAGTGCTCTAGCAATCGTCCGGCGGAGTGCCCAGGGTCTCTCCGAAAGCCACCGGGAAAGATTTCAGATTCTGGGGCAGTCAGTAAAAACTCTAAGAAAGGAGGTGTAAAGGGAGACCATCTCCGATTGCATCATCATCGTTTTCCATCATATGTGATTGCAGTTGCAGTGATGAGAGAACTAACTGTTAATAGCATCGCTATACTAATAGGCTCAGTTCTTAAATATTAGAAGCATAGGTCCGAAAACCAGACGGTACCATATTTCGCACTTCTAATATGGAATTTTAAAACAAAGGCTGTATAGTAAGTGCTCATAATACTATCGAAAACAATGGAACACGGTCCCCTTATTGACCTCGATGACGTCACGATGTTCGTCGTTTGAATTCGGAATTTAATAGTAGTTATGTATTAATATACTTCCTTTTCTTATAACCAAATAGACAAAGAACACCTTTGTACTTAGGTATTTATTTAAATAACGAACAGAAACAAACCGCTGTCTTCATAGATGTCTATTCATGTGCTAAAACCTTCCAAAAAAAAAACTATTTTCATTGTACGTATGATTGAACGATCCATGAATAATAAACTTAATACCTACAGACACGTACACAATCGACGTCACGTACCATGCTGGTATTGTTAACATGAAACGCAATTTATCTCCATATGACGTCATAAATCTGGACAGCTTAAATTGATAAATGTGAACAAAGAAGAGGTGTACTCGTAATTTAGGTACTCAATGGAACATGGTATAGACGTTACGCGAAGGTCTGTGCTCCCTCGGCAGACGCGGGCTGACTCACGCGGCCGCGCGCTTCCTGATAGCAAGGTCACCGGCCGCAGCGCACACACACGCAAAACCACGCACACATGCAAACGTGAAAGTAGTGAGAGTATCATCGCGTTCGGTCGGATCTCTTATTTCTTTTTTTTTCATGAAATGAACACGACCTTTGCTTTGAGATAACGTGATAAATGACGTCTATGTTTATTGTTTAACAGCGTAGCGTTCTTGATATAAATCTTTAGTTCATTGCTATTCAAGTAAACATATGCTCTTATAAACGGACACGTGTAGTGAACATAAAATTTGGATAATCATTCCGACAACGCTTGTGGGTAATTTCAGACTGTGTTTTTATTCGACTGTCAAAATAATTTTATTAAAACTACAAAAGCGTTATACCTACTTGTATAAGAAATAAACGCAAAAGATGTCTTCAAAACAAGTCTATTTTCGTTAAAAAAGTCAAGGTTGACTACGTGATCTGCAATTGAAAATGCTTCTAGATTCATACAAGCTTGTTACTATTTTCATAGATAAAGAACATAAAATACATTTGCGCATCTACAACTCAAGTCTTTAGGGTTAAAAATATAAATCTTTCACTTGCTATCTTTTTATAACTTGTTTCCTTATACCTTGTCCCTACCATGACATGCGAGACTGTCCGGTTCGGTAAATACTTATTTATTTCCATATTACAGAATTCCTAAGCCAAATAACGCCATTTTTGAGCCACTTTGTAATTCTAAAGCGAGTGAGATCTTATTGGGTAAAAATCTCCAAGGGAGATCATTTGAAGGTTTCCTGTACGACAAAAACAAAAAAAAATGCCAAATCTTTATACCATACTCTTCGTAGTTATGCTGGCAACTGAGAGACCATCTTTCATCCTTTTGGGTCCATTCCATTGCATCGGATCATGGTTACGCAGGTGTTAATTAGTAAAGAAATGGTAGACAGTAACAAAAGTTTCTCTATATCGTCCGCAAAACCGAAAATTGGCAGAAATTCAACAACAGTACGGTGAACCATGACGTGGCTTCCTAACTGTAATCTGAATGGATAATTACAGTCAGTAGTTCAGCGCTTAATCAATTCCATCCGGCTTAGAACAAACAATGAAATGTGCCGGCCAAGATTCCATTTCGACATTCATTTTGCAATTACCTACTGTAAAACGCTTGTAAGATGGAAACATGATAATAATATAAAATAGTTGCTTAACAACTTGGCTAGCAATTTATGAGCATTACCCATTACCATAATAAAATGGTTAGTAATGTATTAAGATTCATCAGATTAAGTTTTTTCTTTGAATTGAATATAATGGCGCGATAGGTGTTTGCAGTTGCCTAGTAATTACACTTTAAAGTTTTGTAAGATTTTTTCAGTAACAAGCTTTTTTATTCAGTCACTAATGCAATTATCTATTTCATAGTAAAAAGAGGTATTGATTTCATAACTGCACACTGATTTGATAATGATTATTTGATTTTTAAAGATTGTGATGAATTTATTGATATAGGTAAGTATACTCACAAAGTTTCCTTGCATACATTTTGTTACATCAGAGCATAATTAACCAGAAATATTTTCCTTACAAATAATATAAATAACGCAATATTTTATCACAAACTTTTTTATGAAATAGATATTTCAAAACCCTCGTTAGTGATCCTCAATTTAACGAAACACTTTCGCGAGAAATGTACTTATAATATAATCTCACAGATGATAGCCATACCTAACCTTTGTCCTTGTAATATTGTTTGAAATGTGTATTATATTTTGAATTTTTAAGATACCATTGTTTTTCTCCAACGTAAATAAAATGTAGTTATACCCTGTTTTTTTAAGCCAATTACTACAATTGATAAGGTTAGCCGGGCCACCTGTCATCACTCCTGTGTTCAAACATTTATTACTACTATTTTGATCTTGTGTATTGTACTTACAGAATTAAAAAAAAACAACTGAGTTTGCACTTTTGGTTCCAAATACTACTTTTACTTTACTAACTACTACCTTTTACTCAACCCAAAAATATAGTTAAACATATGTATTGGTTTCACATACTTTACCTCCTTTTACTCGACGAAAAACGTAGTAAAAAATACATATATATTGCTTTTTCATGTCGGTAAATTATAAATACTAGCGCTGTTTTATAGCAACCAATCAAACCTTGATTATAGACCAGCCTAATAAGAAATTTAAATGCATACCATTGCCTAACGAACACGAACACCAGTATACCGTTGCATTAATTAAGTTTAGTATATAAATCTAACTGTATTTACTTAATACTAATACAATTGCCACCCACGGACTTGTGACGAAATCTTTAGCAATTAAGGCGTGGTTATATTCAAGGTAGCGCGAATGCGTGTGACAGATCAAACTGTCTAGACGTATTCATTTACTGTTTTTGTAACAGACTTCAAAAAAGGTTTTGTAGAAACATTAATAAAAATGCGTAATATTCACATACGATAGTCGATATAATTATGGGCATCTAAATAAATGTATCGAGTGTGCGTAATGTGAGTCTGGACACTTATTTTTCAGAAACTATAAATCCGATTGGTCTAATTCTATTAGTAATAATTTTAGTTTCATTTAACTTAGAGAAAGCTTTATCGTAATCGGTTCAGGAGTTTAAAAGCTATGGACTATTTATATTTTCAGTAAGGTTTGATACAGTCCACGTTCAGACACATACCTACTGAGATATTGGTAACATGAAAGTCACTAATAAGGTGTAATAAACTATTTTCAGAGAAAAACAAAGCCGAAGATTGAAAGAAAATGATGTTTTCGTTATTGAATAACGGAATATATTGAAATCGGTACTAATTTAGGACCGGTTTCAGCTAAAAATACCTTATTAACCAACACCAGCAGCAACACCAACCGCCTTTAATACCATAAACTATGATGTTATAACCCAATTAGGTGAATTGCATGTCACCGCTTTTCGTACGCTAATGGCATATCTATCGTATAAAAATCCTGTATTTAAGCCCTAGCTTATAATGAACAAAAAACATCTCTGTATTACTTTATTAATCTCCTTAGGGAATGAACACTGATATATTATTATCTAAACTAACAAAACATAAAACTGGTAAATCTTTAAATACCTAAGTGGTACGAAGTAATACAAAGATTATGTGGTTTTCAAGAAAAAAAAATTGTGATTCTAATTACTATCTAAAGCCTTCTTTAGATAGTAATTCGAATCACTGTCATACTGCTTATTGGAAGGAATATTAATGCTACGTCAGTAATATCGTCATGATAGTGAAACATAATCTAATCGAATGCATTGTGTTCTTCTAAGAATAACATGTAACTAAACACTCGCACAAAAATTATAACCTCCAGCTTCTATCATTAATACAAAGTGTTTTCCATATCGATCATAACTATGGTTGACAAATACAAGCTTATCATTTCCAGATTTTTTTCTAGGGTTAGGAACAGATTTTATAATTAGATCCAACAAGTCCAAGATCCAACATCAACTGTTTAACTGACTGAGATATGGGTAGCAACATGGTAGCAACAAACCAGAGAATTTCGAGACAGTTAACGTATTTTTACTAACAAGCGATCGGACGCAAATATCCGAAACATTTTCGAATTTTTCGGTTGTCTGACAATCCAAGTCTTTAATACCTAGTTATTACTAAGATGCATGTTTTTGCTCCACGTCTGGCTTGCATGTCACGGTATTAGGCTACATTCAAATAATAATATCACAAGAATTAATTTAAGCATCTTGTACCAATAACATTACAGAGCAACACGTGCGATTTCGCTACCAGCAAGCCACTGTAATACAGAGAAATAAAAGAAAAAAGGAATTTATAGAAACCAGTGAACCGTTAATCAAAATATAATTGACAAAAATAATTAGTAATAAGAAGTAAACATAAACAAACTTGGGTATAATAAACATAATGGGTTACTTACTAGGAAGTATTCTTTTTGGTATTTTTTGAAATTTCCAGTGACCAGCTAGCAAACAAGGAATGAGGAAGAAAATTTCACAAGCGCACTCTTCCTCTTCAATAATGTTTGATGTCATTGCGAAAAATAACTTACTTATACATTTATAGAACTTTTCAAGGTCACTGAAGTTTGAACGGCTCGTGTAGACGAAACAACAAGATAAAGTGAGTGCGAAAAATAAAGAAATGCATTGTAAATCCCGATGGACTGTAAGATTTGTCATTGCAGATCTTTTATGAGTGCCAGACATTGAAATAATTTCGGTTTGAAAATAAAACCATCCAGGAAGTCTGGCCCAATTCTCCTAGCAGATACTGTGGTAAGAACGAAAAATATATGTGCGATTTCACTTTTCACAAATAAAATCAAATACACTTTATTATAAATATAGGTATTAGAGATGAACTGAACTTTAGACCTATATTGTGAAATAATTATCGTGGGTACAAATTAGGCTTACAATATTTATACAATTAGAATGATATTCATAAATTATTATGCAACGTAATATTAAATATACCGTACAACACTTTTTTTTAAATTCTTTATGAAACCATGGCCAGGATGGGCCTTGCTATTACCTAGTGGGGACGCATAGAGGTAATATGTACCTAGTTGTGGAGTATCTTCTTTGTTTGGTATTTGGTTTTGGTATATCATAATTCAGTTTCCTTTCTTTGTGTAGTTTCGTTTATGTTTGGTATCCTGAGAGACACCGGTGAAAGGGCATTTCCCCCATACTCCATACGCATACAATTTACTAAGTAGTATTTTATGGTTGACTAAACCGAAACTACACAAATCATGACCTCCACCGCCTTTTTGGAGTTTGTTTAAAATATAACGATCTTACAGACCATGATCCCTAAGACGCCCGCCAAGCGTGGGAATTATGGCAACCCCTCCCTGCTAAGGGGGAGGCCTTTGTTCAGCAGTGGATGTGTTTCGACTGCTGATGGTAGCGTCACAGAAAAAAATCAAAGACAGAATTAGCATTTAGTAGTTGGAATAGTTAGTTAAAGAAATCGCTACGGACTTGAGCCTCACAGCTTTTATAGACACAGCGTTACATTATAATACAAAAACCGATTTTAGGAATCTTTTCACTGTTCTATAGGTGAAACTATCGTTCTGCAATATTGATTTACAATGGAAAACATCCCATTTCTTTTTAGCCGTTTTTATGAGTTCTTTTTTGACTCGGAATTTTAATACTTGGTAACTCTAATAATCAATGTTACTCCTACCTCAAAATGGGGATGTAATATACAGATTGAGTGGTAACTGCTATATTGGATCTACTTCATATATTGTAGTATTTAACCCCTGGAATGGGTGTCGTGTCGAATGCGCGCATTCGAAATTTTTACAAAATCAAAAATTTTTGCAATACTTTTCTGGTAAAATCAGGAATTCTAAAAAATTGGAAATTTGAACATAGGATTTAGATAAATGTTCTTCTTTTAGAGAGCTGACAGTACTAGGAAGTTATTGCATTAGTTTTTAAGACACGTCATATATAGTAAGTCAATAAACGCATCCCACATTTGTGGAATAAATACCTTTGCAAAGGATCTTTAATAATTTTTTTTGAAGAATTGATTTTAGTGTTTTAAATATAAGATAAATACTCACTTGTTTAAAAAGTAAAGTGAGCAAACGAATAAATAAATATTCGTCTTTTTAATAGCTTGGCGAAATTACAGTTTCAATGTATTCACAATCACATACAAACATAGTTGGAAATGTACCTCCTAGCCCGTAACCCGTTACTTGTATGCATCGCATTACCGGTAGGTCGAGGACATGAGACAATGCGATATAAAAATACTGACAAGTGCCCATTTGTCACTAAGCGTATACACATACACACACATAAATTGCAGACATTTATAGTCGCAAATTTTTTACTACATATTATTTACATTCTAATGACGGCTTATTAAGAATTAAGTTTCGATTCGAACCTTGAAATGTAACGACTCTATTCGAACGATAAATAACACCACGTCGCCCTTGTACATTTGGCTTTTATAATAAACACATGTAATCAAATACATCATTGACTAAGCAAATAAGAATGCATGTACGTTTCAGACCCGATAAGAAAGTCCACAAATAAAAAAATGTAATCTAATCAATGCAAAACGCACTTGTGTGCGCGACTGTAAACGGAGTGAGGGCGAAGGACGTTGCGAGGGGAGGGGGTGTGCACCCTTCGTCACGTGACGAGCGACCTTCAGGCAGCGCACCGACCTTGAGTGCCGCTCGCCCCGCGCGCGGGTCAGAGGTGAATGCACGCGCCGCGCCGCCCGCACCTCACGTCTCGCCGTTGCCTACCCCGGCCCCCGAAAGTATCAATTCCTACTCACCACGATCCTATCTACGACTCCATGCCACCGACCAGCTTGCTGGCCTCGCAGCCACCATCCCGGCCTCAAGCACCCACCCGCCGCGAACAGGTACCAGCGCGACGCGGCACACCTTTCCCATAAAATACAACCGACAAGTTTATTGACATCGAGTCTCACCAACGATTGCGCAAATGTAACAATTTTTCGGTTGATCGAACACATGCACAGTCTTCGTTCGAATGTTTAAACACTTTTCGTACGTATTTATAATGTCTTTTCACTCATTAAATACTTTATATTATGAAAAACATTGAACACAACGCACGAACTCGAGCGGTAGCTACACAGTCCTCTCACCTCCGCAAAACAAAGCGGAATAAAGTTAGTTGCGCAGCGCGCGGTTGGGCGAGCGTGACATCTCGCGAGTAGTCATAGCTCGAGGTCGTCATAACAAAAGGTAAATATTATCGATACCCGACACCTGGTGCTTTTTGAACATAACAATTTCAGCTGTTATTTCTAACTTCTGGTACCTACTCGAGGTACTCAACAACTCTACAAGCTGGTACGTCAAATCCACTAGCTCCAATGCACTTTAGTTTTTTACTGTACTCATAGATGGCAGTAGAAGTAAAGTGACAAGTAGTAAAGAGATTACAAATATTTGGTAGTCGATTGGTCGAATTGGTTAATCGACTAAATTAATTTCAAGAAAAGGTATAATTTGAAAGAACTTTGCACAGAATAATAAATAATTCTTGCATGAAAGAAAATTAAATAAGAACGGATATAAAGTGGTGATTCTAGTTGATGAAGAAGAATGTTTATTCTCTGCAGGATATAAGTGCAAAATGTGTTACAGTCTGTTAATAATAATAATGATTATACCAATGTAATTTTAATTTATTTGCATTAAATTAACATTAATAGGTAGGTACTAAAATATAATTAAAAATTAACTTAACAAATATAATACTTATCTAGAAATTAAATACAGTCTTTATTACAATTTAAAATAAAAAATGTTGTCCACGTGGGATGGTGGCAAGAATGGCTGGCTGCATTACCACGTTGAATCGCTATGCCGATCCGTTGAGCGAGGAATGAGCCAGCCCTCTTGTCACCCGAGGAGGAGGCCAGTTTTAGGCTTATTTTTTTGACGAATTTCCTCGTTGAGGAACTCCAGGGCCCAGAGGTTTCAAAAGCAAGCGGCTCAAATATGTAACTAACAGCATGTATTAGTAACAGCTACATATTTGCGCCGCTTGGCAGAAGCAGCCCGCGCAGCCGCAGCTCCCGCTGCAGACGCTGACTCACTGAGGTGTGAGGGAGCGAGGGTGTCCACACATGTGGCATTGAACCTTTATGTATGAAGGAAGACAGGATACTGTACTTTTATTCTTGTTTCTTCGTGTATTCCTTTACTTCAAATCAATTGAGGCCATATAATATCCTCGATTAATGGTTATCATTATCAAACCATTATATCTTTTGTGTTCATAGATTCGTGGATGTTGGCAATACAATTACATTTTAAAGCTAGATTTACATAAAGTTGCAATGTTCCTTGAAACCTAATAGAGAGAGGGAATATTAATAATAGAGATAGTCCATAGAGTTTATATATTAAGAATAGAGTACGCGTTAGTCTATGGTACAAAGCGTAGGCAGATTTTCCTCTACGAGGCTGGTAAATTAAACTGTTTAAAATTATATTATAAGAGTTATATTGATAAGTAAGTGATAAGTAGTGATGAGTGATCTGTCACAAGCGCAAATGTCGATAAATGCAGCTGATGGTATGGTACCTAAGTACTGTCGTTTACCTGATATTTATGTATTTCAATGTTCTTACCCATGCCTACTAGTTCTTACTTCAATTAAGCATTCTATAGTACTTGTACTGATTTCTGTTCTGTGTAATTGTCAGTGGCAAGCAACGATGAGAATGCGACGTACTAACTATTCGACAACAGTTTGTTAAGCTTACTGTCCTTTCTCAACACCAAAAAATATGTTACACTCCTACAACAACGGTGACAAGGCGAGAACCCGACTACTGCCCTAAGACTAGATATAATTCATTTTTTATTAACAAGTTCCAATGTTATTTAGGTCCAATGCTCTATAATAAACTAAATAAAATTCTAAACATTTACTCACTTAATAAATATCAGTGTAATAGCAGCGTTTTCCCTGAAAGAAAACGCATATTAAAATACTTACCTTATTCAAAGCTTATTATGAGAGTGGCACTTCCTGTTTCCCGTCGACTTTGCTCCTATTGGTCAACTTTCTTGGGATTTGACCGGAAATAGCATCACCATGGCAGGCGAGGGCAGCAAGGGTTTGTTAAATATGCCCGCTCGCCCCGCTCTTGTTCATTGTGTCGAAGAATTACCAGGCAGGATTAAAAGTTAAGCTTTGAATAAGGTAAGTATTTTAATATGCGTTTTCTTTCAGGGAAAACGCTGCTATTAAATTACTGTACCGTTATTCAAAGCTTATTATGAGACGTGTTTGTTTTCGCCTGGTGATGCCAGTATACATGACGCCAATGTGATTGTGATACATAGATGTATTGTAATATCCATGTGTGAATTTTAAATAGAAATGCAATAAATTGCATACTTATATATCTACATAGTCTGCTACGAATTTCTTTTAGAAATGGGTAGCAAAGATAAGAGAACTGTATCTCAACCATTGGAATGGTCTCAACCATTGATTGGAATCAATGTTATGGGCAATTGATAATGAATAATTATTTATATGCGATGTACTTATGACTTCGATTTTATAAAACTGTCTAAAATGTATTAAAGACCTCCAATTTCCAGGAGGTAGCTAGTATCAAAAACTTAACTATGCTTGTAGCGCATGATAGCTAACTATTTAAGCTAGATTATGCTGGTAATTTTAGTATTTTTAAACCAATCAACGGCAGCTATCGTAACTGGAATATACAAACAATTTGTTTTTGGTATTTAACGCTGATGCTTTAAGCGCAAAACAAATTTTATTTTAACGCTGCAGGCGTTGCAAGCAGGTGGTTTTCCGATTAACGCAATTCCAGGACGCGACTATGAATTACATCCTACCAGGTGCTGTTGCAATGTTTAGCTAAGCTACTGCATGAAAATTATCCTTGGACAGGAAATTCACTAAATCATATCAGTCAGACAAATGATTTAGGCCAAATAATGTTAAATGACAATTATTTACTTATGTTTATTATGTATTTATGTATGAATCTGCTATAAAACTGTCCAAAATGATGCCAATACTTTAAATTAGATTAGAAAAAGTCGGCACAGATTTTACAGACTAGGTTCTGGTACTATGTGAGTCAAGTCCTTCACATTTCCACTTTCAGGATCACGTTGTATGTTAATAGATAGTATTGACCTGTACGTCCACTAAGACTAAGGTTGTGAGATATGAATCAAAACTCGTTCAAGAAACGAGTCTACTCCCCAGAATACTTCAGCGATTAAGTATGTGTTAACCCACACAGTATGTTTACCTTATAACCATATACTCAAAGATTTAAACATAGATAATATTTTATGGTATACCTGCTCTGAAGTCCCGAAAATATTTATTGTAAATATTAATTTATGGACTTAGGTAAAGCTCAGTCTGTACTACTATCTCAAAAAAAATGATCTGTCAATAGAATCTGTTTCTAAATGGATATTGAAAATAATCAATAAAATTTGATTTGTATTTGATTAATATTTCGTAGCGAACTTTATCTGGTATGTCATACTTATAATGTAATATCCGTAAGGGAATGGGTGAGACCCCCCCCCCCCCGTCTTTGCGGAGGTAAAGGCAACTTTTTGTCATAAAATCGAAATTGCAAGGGATAATAATCAGGATTGCTAACATTTCTTTCGGTTACAAATGTCCTGATATTGATCGAAATTTAAATTACACGCTTTTGTCTACCAAAATTGTGTCAGGAGTGAATTTCTGGCTGGTAAAAATGAATGCGATGCAGTGTTGCTACAATTTCGGGTAAGTGGTTTACTTACCATACAATACAATTGAGTTTTCCAATATTATGGAGACTCCTGGATAATTCTTTTAGGCATTATCATTGATTGCATTATGTTATTATAGGTCCTCAAAACTTCCAATGATTAATTGCTAAACAGCTATTATAATTGTAAGATTACATACTTTCCTTTTTTGTAATGAGGTAATAGTATAGAAAAACAAATGTTGGTTTTCGAATAAACTTGAAGGAAGGACTAAAGATGCCAGGAATGGCACTTGGCGCGGCCCTTCCCTCCATTATTTGTAGGAGTTTTTTACAATATTCTGTACAAAACTTCGGTAGACTTATAGTAGTTTCTGCTTGGTGGGTCCTGATATACCAAGACTGTCAAGAGAGGGGACCAAGAGTAAGATCCAAGACGTGACTGCGAGCCATAATTATGCAATGAATCCTCATTAAGAAGTATACATATATTAATATATGTTAAATATTC
This sequence comes from Furcula furcula, assembly GCA_911728495.1. Lineage (NCBI taxonomy): Eukaryota > Metazoa > Arthropoda > Insecta > Lepidoptera > Notodontidae > Furcula > Furcula furcula. Next base: position 6,570,434 of record OU452243.1, read on the forward strand.
ATGTTCATACAATCACGTATGTGCTATTTGGAATAGCAAATATACATACATCCTTCATCTGTAAAGTAAATCTCTGTGTTCCATCCCCCACGAGAGTGGGTCATATTCTGTGCAAGCTCTTCGAAACAGAGGTCAATAATAAGATGGACGATGTGCCAAGCGATGGCACTTATGTTAAAGTATCCAGGCTGAATTTATTCTTAAATAAGAGGTGAATGCAACTGTGCAGAGCAGCAATGCCTTTATCCGTCCTGCAAAGGACTGTTTAATATCTCAGGCCAATCCACACTCATTCGTTTGATCCCAACCTAGACAGATTCTGTACAATGGTAACCAGACAACTGATACAAAATACATATTTATATACTTTTCATACTTATATCGATAAACATCACACACTTGGTGGGAATAGAACCCGGCGATAGCAGCCCGAGAATCTCACCATTAGAGCAACGGGCCCGTCAAATTATTATGTTAAAATAGACTTAGCAAACAACTTTCAGACATTTTGAATGTACCCGATATTCAAAATGATCCTGAAAATCAGGTACCTACGTGCTTTCTTCACGAGCTGCTATTTGTATACCATCCCTGCGAAGGAGGTTAAGTCTATGTGTACCAACCCTGCGGGGGTGAGTAATAAATTATTTAGTCCCTGCAAAGGACAATATCATCATCATCATCATTAGCAGCCGATATACGTCCACAGCTGAATAAAGGCCTCTCCCTTAGAAGGGAGGGGTTTCCATAATCCCCACACTTGGCAGACGGCTTGGGGATCAATAAAGCACAATATGCTGATGGTGAAATAGACTTCAGCCAACCATTTTTAAATTAACTAGGTTGTCAAAATTGATTCCAAATCCAGATGAGCAACCATCTATGTACCATCCCTGCGAGGGAGGTTAAGTCTTTGTGTACCCACCCTGCGGGGGTGGGCAGTATATTGCTCAGTCCCTGCAAAGTAAAGTACGCGGATGGTGAAATATACTTCAGGCAACCATTTTTATATTGATCAGATTGACAAAAATTGATTCCAAAATTAGATGAGTACTCCCATGATGAACAACCATGTATGTACCGTCCCTGCGAGGGAGGTTAAGTGTTTGTTTACCCACCCTGCGGGGGTGGGTAGTAAATGGTTTAGTCCCTGCAAAGGAAAGTACGCTGATGGTGAAATAGACTTTCAGCCAACCATTTTCAAATTGACAAGGTTGTCAAAATGGATTCCAAAAACCAGATGTGCTCTCATGATGAGCTACACTATATATATATATATATATACCGTCCCCGCGAGGGAGGTTAATTATTTGTATACCCACCCAGCGAGGGTGGGGTATATTTTATGCGATGAAGTGGACTTCATTATCTGAAAACCAGGTGCTTACCCTCTCGAGAAGCCACTGTACATGTCCCCCCTTCTTTGGTTATTTACTTGTGTTCCCAACCTGCGAGGGTGGATAATAACTTGTATGTATATGATAGCACTATATACTTATTGTAACCATAATGGGTTAGCCAGATTTGTGAATTTCGTGTAGGCTAGAATATATATTGCCTACGCCATCGGCTTTCTTGAACACAAACATAATTGAACACTTTTATGGATCAAGGTGGAATATTAATCTTTTGGTTACCATGATAGCTTCTCTACGTTACTTGATACTCTCAGCAATGTGTCCTTTGAACAGTTTCTTACAAGTAAATATTTTTATTTATTTATTACTAAAATTGTATTTTATTTTACTATTTTACATAGAATATACATTAACGTAATTGTATTTAACTCGCAATTGTAATATTTTCACCTTCCGGCACACAGACCATATCTGTAATAAACTAATTAGCCCACACAGGAAGATTACGAAAACTGTCCAGCAGGCTATTTTTTGTTTTAAGACACAATAAAAAAATAAAAATGGACGCAATGGTGCGTCTGTATAACTGGGATACTAATTAACTGAACTCACTTGTTTGCTGTCTTTCACGTTGATAATAGAGTCACTATTTCACTGTTCAGATTTTCGTAAATTGACAGTATTGCTACTGTCTGCATAATAATGTGGTTTAAAGAAATATTCATTCTGAAAAAAAGCTTAGAACTAACTGTAAGAAATGTATTATCATCGTAGGACTTTGCTACAAAATAATTCAGCAAATGTTTAAAACTGCGGGTAGATTGTAAAGAAAATAATTTGCATTATTAATATGTTTTATGGGTCGTTTACTAAGAGTCGTTTTTTATCCACTTAGAAATCTCGTACGTACAAATTACCAGCAATAAACTTTACGAAAAATATCATTTCTGCACAAGTATTAAAAACTAAGTTTCGAGTTTTCAAAATAAAATTGTCGGTAGACTGAATGGAAAATAATTATTTATAAAAATATTGCTTACATAGCCCAATTTACTTGCACTATATTCAAACCACAAAATATTCATTAGTATAAAACATTTCATTAGGAACAAAGAAACAAAACGAACGGCAAAAACCGTTAAAATGTTTTTACTCACTGTTTGCTTGGCTTCCAACTATTTGTAACAACTATTGTTGTTCACTATTTTATTCCTTTGGAATTATTTAGAATTTGATATGAATTCCATAAATAGTTGTAATATTGTAGCCTCGGACAGGTGTCCGTGACGGGAAATAAGACGCCAATGAACAAGAGCGGGGCGAGCGGGCATATTTAACAAACCCTTGCTGCCCTCGCCTGCCATGGTGATGCTATTTCCGGTCAAATCCCAAGAAAGTTGACCAATAGGAGCAAAGTCGACGGGAAACAGGAAGTGCCACTCTCATAATAAGCTTTGAATAACGGTACAGTAATTTAATATCGTATTAGTATCCTGGCTTCAAACTAAAAATTATGACGATATTGAAGATTTATTTATTTAAATAATAAAAATTTATTTAAAATAGTTAATATTGAACCTACTACTATTTAAATAAAAAGTAGTAACAATTAAACAATCAATAAATTTAAAAAAACATTAAAACAAGTATATATTTTTACTAGTAAGAAGGAGTTATTAAATCTACATAAAACATATTCAATTTAAAAAAAAACCATACCGTCCGTCTGTCTAACCAAAAATTAATAAATGAATAAAATTGCTAATGAAACACAAGAAAATGCACTTAATCCATAAATCTACTCTAATCTATCAATATAACACTCTTCATATAAAACAAAAAAGGAATACTCAAGTTATAGATTTTTATGTTCACAGTTTCTGTGGTCTTACTGTTCGTTGAGCATTAAAAAATGTATGAAGGTAGTTTAAGTCCATTAACAAACCATTGTAAATTGTGTAACCATATTTGATAACTGTCTATATTGTTTAAATTTAACATATAATCACGTATTTCTCTGTAAAATTAGTATGTTATTGTGTCATGTGAGAACAGAATATTGTATTTTGATGTGAGAACTCTGTCAAATGTATTTTGATCAATAAAGTTATATTATATAAATAAAAAACATGTTGATGAGAAAGGAACTCCCAACTTAATGTGCTCCAAATATAGTTTGCAAATAAACGTTTTTTAAATTTGACGTGAGACGACGATGACGAACGCTTGATCACGATGATCGCTTGCAAGAGCTGGCCCAAACTATGTGCGGACGAGGTAAGCAGTAAGCACACATAACGTTGCTCAAATGATTTTGATTGAAAACTGGGACAGCGTTCGTGATCGCGACAGATATCTAACAAAAAAAACCCACACATACAAAAGTACTGAATCATCGACTAAATTTTTTATCGATTAAATCTCGTAGTATTCTGTGGATTAAAAATTATTTCGTGTCACTCACTTGTCCAACACTGATTCAATTGTCAATTTTGACATTTTATTCGTTCGTTGAAACAGCTGCTGTGCTGTTGTATATTTTTATTAATTAAATTACGAGTTTAAATAATTAGTTTAATAGCCTCATACCAAATTACTTTGTCAACTTGTTAAATGTAAACTGTACACACGATTGTCTCAAACCAGACTGTTACCAAAGCCATTAAGTAGTGAGTCATTAATTAAACAGTGTTTTGTGATTTCAAGTTTCAAGGCTTCACTTGTATACGAGACGTTTTAGTGACTATAATGTGTAGTGCTTCAACATAATGGGGGAGGATAATGATCAGAATTACGGTCGGACGCAGAACAAAAGTACTTTACTGAAGATTGTTATCCTAGGCGATGGTGGAGTCGGAAAATCATGTCTCATGAGCAGATTCGTATCCAACCACTTTGACGATCATAGTTTCCATACTATAGGCGTCGAGTTTATGAACAAAACTATTGACGTTAGCGGAAAATCATATACATTACAGGTAATACTTTTCAACATAAACTTAATCCAAACCATCCAAAAGTAGGCTGGAAGAGATCACTACTAGTGATCAGGCCGCCCATTGTACATTTGCTGTACTTACTGCTATATTTTTCTTATTTTGTTATGTCTTATGTTGGTTGTACTATCGCGGACTCGAATGGTATACCAGTTATCAATCAAAATTGTTTGAACGACATTATGTGCGCTTATTAGGTGATACACCGCTTGTGACCACGAGAGTACAATAAAGTGTTGTCTGTCGATCTATCTATCTTATAGGTATTACATTGGTTATGAGGTAAGCAAAACCATTTCAACATTGTTAAAACTATTTGGTGAATGATTTTAAAATGATAGTTAAATGTAATTATATAATAGCCTATTATCGAGGAAATTACGATTTCTGTATTTAGAATTACATTTCTGCAATAATTATTTTAGTTGACAAAATTTACCTTGATTACACAAAAATGATGCTTATTTATATGATGGATACTATTACTTTATGTAATCTATTGCATACATTTATGTTTAAAGCATCGTTTATATGCGCATCTTAAATTAATGTTGTGTAATGATTTATAGAATGTTTGCTTGACTGGTTCTTTAAATTGATTACTAGCGTAAAGCTGAGTTTAGGGATTCCGTTCAAACTGCATTATATTATGTTAGTATGTATTTACTCTAATTCAGTAGGGTTCACACAATTCTATGACAGGGTACTCACAAAAGCAATATACAAAATTGTCTGTTTTTAGGTGCTATGATGCTCTTGTTGTGTCTCCTAAAATATCCATAAATGAACTAATATTACACCCATATTTTCCTTAAAAAATACTAAATTATATTATTGTATTGTAGTAAGTAGTATTGGGTTTTATTATTAAGTATACAATTTAATTAATTAAGTTTATATAGTAAAATATATATCACATAGTATTCACAAAGTCATGTCATCGAACTTGTTATAATAATAATAATAACTTTTTATTTCAGGCTGCATAGGCCCATAGATAAATACCTTAAACTAACATACATATTAAATACAATATAAAAGTTATACATATAAATTAACACGTTGTCTTCGTGTCGCGCGCGGTGTCATGTAGCCGACCTCTGAAGCGGCGAAACAAGACACCCTTCGGCCAAAATTCCTCCTACATGAAGGTCGACAGATGGGCGGTCGGTATTCTCACCACAAAGGAATTAAAATTCACCCTATGGCGGGACTCCAACCGTTCGACCCTCAGTAAGAACTTGGTCTTCACTCTCATGTATTCTACGATCTCCTCGGCCTTCGTAGAATAATGAAGCCTTGACACATAAAGCAGCGTCGTGGGTTCAGCCGGACGGAGTAGGTGGTTCGGTCCCGTCGGGGCGACGCCGCACTTGTTGCGATTCGCGGGCTTCTTCTCCTTCCGCCTTGGCCCTTCTGTAGACCCGGTGTTGCAGGCCTCTGCTTCTCCTCTTGTGGTTTCGGCTGCACAGTTTGTGATGCAACGGCAGCAGCGGCATAAGCACGTAACAACAAAACAACAAACTTAACAATTCAAAATTAGTGTATAAATTATTAATCATTTGTAACTTCTTTTTAGTATGCATTGTTTCATTAATCTATACATATAAAATTACTTGTCTTGACTGACTGATTCATCAATGCACAGGCCAAACTGGTCTAGAAAGCTGAAATTTGGGCAGTAGGTTCTTCCTATGATGTTAGCATCCACTAAGAAAGGGTTTTCGAAAATTCCACTCCTAAAGGGGTAAATGGGGTGGAAATTGCTAGTGTTTAACAAAATAAATAGCATTTTTTTTTTTTTCCTTTATGTTGATCCCATTCGGTTTCAACATATAAATTACAATCTAGCCTTGAAACTAATGAGTAATATTATTTTAACCTAAACGAATAAAGTAAATTAAATTAAGAATGTGTCCAATAGCACTTTTCTTATTGTCTCTATTAAGGCGAAGACACTTTGTTATTGTGTTCTACACTGCACTACACTGCACTAATTTAACATATAAACTAACTCAAAAGGCTTTGTCCTTTTTAGTCTTCTTACTATGTCCGTGTTATCGAGGAGCTGGATAGCCTCGACATTCACGTGGTGATGAAGCCGCCGTTCATGTGCTTCTGCATAGTCTTTTATAACTTTGGCTACGAGGTCCACTTTGAGGTCCCGATGGAGGTCGTTGGTTCTAATGTACCAGGGAGCGTTTACAATGCCTCTGAGTACTTTATTTTGGAATCTTTGTATTGTCTGTATATTAGTTTTTTTGGTACAGCCCCAGAGCTGTATACCATAAGTCCATACCGGCATTAGGACTTGTTTGTACAAAAGTATTTTGTTTTGCACAGACAACACGGAGTGTTTTCCAAGCAGCCAGTGCATTTTCTTGTAGCGAAGGCCTAACTCTTCGCGTTCTTCTTCTTCTTCTTCTTCTTCATCGTACGGGCGTTACCACAACTCGACGACTGAGCGCCTATTTTGTGTTGAGGGTGGAGGTAGGCCGGTTCACTCCAGCCATCCCAGCTCCACCAGGAAGTCTCCAAGCCGCTTGATGTTGCCGAAGACCTCCCGGAGGCAACCTGGTGTGCCCAGGTGCGTCGCCCGGTAAGATGCCACCCCGCTGCAGTCAAGCAGCACGTGGGCAGCTGTTTCTTCTTCCTCCATGCACGCTCTGCACAGTGGACTGTCAGTGATACCTAGGTTAAATAGGTGTCTGTTAAAGTTGCCATGACCCGTCAAAGCGCCTGTTACCAGGCGGATCTTGGATCTACTCAGCCGTATAATACCTTTGGAGAATAGCGGGTCGACTTGGGGCAGAGCAAGTCTGGCCTGTCTGCAGTCCTCCAGGTTATCCCAGTATGCTTGGTGTTGTAAGCTCGTGCGCCGACGCAGTGTGGCTCGGAACCAGTTTAATGGTAGAGGAATAATAGGTTCGGGTCCTACCGGGGTTGACTCCGAACCTTTCCTAGCTAGTTCATCTGCTGCCTCATTGCCTCGGGCTCCGCTGTGTCCCCTGATCCATTGCAGGTTAAGTTGATTAGTAATACCTACCTTGTTTAAGGTTAAGTGGCATTCTTGTATGAGACTCGAAGTTGTTGTGTTGCTGTTAAGAGCTTGTAGGACCGCTTTGCTGTCAGAGAGCACTCTTATATTATGCTCGCGGAGATCTCTAGTGAGAATTGAGCTGGCTGCGAGTATAATACCCATGCATTCTGCTTGAAAGACGGTGTTATACTTACCCAATGGTGTATAGAGTTGTAAGTTTAAGTCTTCTGAGAACACGCCAGCGCCTGTGCCCGACTTAGTTTTGGAGCCGTCGGTGTATACCTGCAGCTCTTCAGTATGGCCTGTGCCAGAGCACTCATCTAAGTGTACCCTATATTTTTTGTCGAAAATGAAAGTGGCCCTGACCCTATCACTCACAGCTTCCAGTAATGGAGTCTCGGTCCATGCCTCTTCCATAATGCCACAATGTCTCACCTTGCTAAGGCTTAGCAGTTTAAGATGTTTCAGTCTGACTATCGCCTGTGCTGCCTCTTGTTGTATAAACATGTGGAGTGGAGGTATGTTTAGCATAGCTTCTAAAGCGGCCGTGGGTGCTGTTCTCATCGCTCCAGTTATTGCCCTGCATGCTAGCCTTTGGAACGTTTGCAGACTTCCAATGCAGTTAGACTGTTTTGTTCTGGTCCACCATACTAAGGCTCCATAGGTAAGTAAGGGGCGTATAACGGTTGTGTAGAGCCATAGGAGTATCTTAGGGGTTAGGCCCCATCTGCTGCCCACCATTCTACGGCATTGCCACAGTATGATCTCGGCGGCTTTTATCCTACGTTCTACATGGCTGTTCCAGTTTAGTTTACTGTCCAGGGTTACTCCTAGGTACTTGACCTCTTTTGAGAGGCATAATGTAGTTCCGAACAGCTTAGGTAGGTGATAGTTACCCACTGTTCTCTTGTTGGTGAACATGACCAGTTCAGTCTTCGCTGGGTTCACGGCCAGTTCTTTCTCTTTACACCACTTTTCGACCGTCCGCAGTGCTGCCTGCATTGTGTCGCAAACGGTGCTTGCCTGACTGCCTACTGTGAGTATTACTATGTCATCTGCGTAGCCTATAGTGTAGAAGTACCTGGCATTGAGTTCGCTGATGAGTTCGTTGACCACTAGGTTCCATAGCAGTGGTGAGAGAACTCCTCCTTGAGGGCATCCCTTTACTGCCACTGCATGGGAACTGTCGTCGCCTTTCATGGTTATTGCCCTATTACTAAGCATGTTGATAATCCAGTCTATCAGGACAGCATCGACGTTGTGTTTCAACAGGGCTGTCTTGATGCTCGCGTAGTTTGTCTTGTCAAAGGCCCCTTCTATATCGATGAAGGTGCCTAGGCAAATTTGTTTATCTTGAATGGCTTTCTCAATCTTACCCACCACTTGGTGCAGCGCCGAATCTGTTGACTTTCCCGCACTATATGCGTGCTGGTGTCTATGAATTGGAATATTAGATAAGGCATCTATGCGCAATTCCCAATCGCAGAGCCTCTCTAAGGTTTTCAAAAGGAATGAAGTAAGACTTATCGGCCTAAAGGACTTAGGGTTAGTATAGTCCGTTTTGCCTGGCTTGGGTATGAAAACCACATCCACCAGCCGCCACCGAGTCGGGATGTACTGGTGGGCCAGGCAGGCCTGTAATATTTGGGTTAGTATGTTTATGACCTGCTCTCCTCCCCATTGTAGTAGGGCAGGGAATATTTCGTCAGGGCCTGCTGCTTTGAATGGTTGAAAACTGTTAATGGCCCATCTTACTTTCTCAGAGGTAACTACCTTCTCGGCCACTTTCCAGCTTCTTTCAGTGGCTTGTACATCATGCTCTCCCCAGGTGTGGTTTGAGATGATTTGGCAGCCTGGGAAGTGTGTTTGTAGGAGTACACTATCTGTCTCGTCCTGGCTCGTGGTCATAGTGCCATCCTGTTTTCGTAGGTTACCTGTCACACACGGACCTTGTTTGGCCAGCAGCTTTCTAACTCTGTTGGCTTGTCTATTCGAGGTGATACCACTACTGAAGTTCCTCCACGATGTAGAGCGCCAATACCGTATACGCTTTTTGTATTTGGACTTGGCACTTCTGTATTTATCCCACTCCTCGTCGGAGTTGGTGTTCATAGCTCGATTTAGTCTTTTCCTCACCTGTCCTCTCAGCCGTAGTAGCTCAGGACCCCACCATCGCTGTCCGTTGTTGGTGTCAGTGCGCGGTGCAACGGCTGGACATGCTGTGTGAAAGCATCCGATGAGAGTTTGGTGAAGATGTGTTACCTGATCTTCGATCTGTTGATATCCCTCCAGTTTGGTGGAAGTGTTTAGTGTGGCCAGGCCCTCGTTAACTTTTGTGCTATATAAAATAGAGTTAGTTTTACGAGGTATTCTTTTAAGTATTATGTCAGTTTTAGAGATTACCTGTATGTCGTAGCGGATCCATCTGTGGTCGGAGCACGATGCCTCACTGGACACATGCCATCCAGAGATAAGGTCCGCTGCTTTGCGTGTGGCCAACGTCAGGTCAATGATTGTCCTGGAACGTCTGCCAACAAAGGTTGGTTCATTACCTGTGTTAATAATTTCAAGGTTAGTTGTGAGGAGGAATTCAACAAGTTGGTTGCCTCTACTGTTACTCTGTTCCATGCCCCATAAGGAGTGGTGAGCATTGGAGTCAGTGGAAATAATTAGTTCGAGCCCTTTATTTTCACAGAGCCTTACTAGTTGTTGGAGGCCATCAGGCGGTGCAGTATCCCCTTCCGGCATGTAAACCGAAGCTATGACAAGGTCAATTACATTCGGGTCTTTATTGAGTGTTAGTTTAATTGCACAGATATCTTTGGAACAGAAGTCCATTAGAGGGAGTGAATTTATAGAGTGGGATGCGTAGATGCACGCCCTAGTATTCTCACCAGTACCATAGAAGAGCTTACCTCCTATTCCGGAGAGACCGCATACGACACCGCCTCTGATCCACGGCTCCTGTATCAGGGCGATGGTGTTGGTTTTGTGTACCTCCAACCATCTTCGTAACTGAGCCGTTGCGGTAATGCTGTGGTGGAGGTTACACTGTATAATGTTTAGGGGATTGGGTTTGGGGCTAGCCGAGGAAGACGCCATCGCTGCCGTCCCCCTCGTCCAGCTCCAAACTACCGATGCCAAGAAGTTCCTCCTCCTCCTCCTTCGTGGGTGGTGCTTCCTGGCTTGGCCCTTGTTTTGCGCAGGTTTCCGCCTCCGCTGTCTTTTTGTCTGCAGGTGCTCCTGGATCTACTTCCATCGCCGTGTGGTCTGCAGACTTGCTGTTGGTACCAGCCCCCGGGGGTGTGTCTATGAATCGTCCGTTAACTCCCCGGAACTTGATGTACACCGCCCCAAGCCTGAAGCTAAGGCGGCGTCCTCTACGCAGTATTTCTGGGACGATTTCCTCCGGTACGCCCACCACCACAAAGGTGGATCCGGTGTTCTCTTGCTGCTGAGCAGCATATACTAACCATTTCTCTACTCTCGCCCAGGGGTTGGAGAGTCGTAGGTGTCTGCCTATCATCCTGATGTCCTCTCCGTACATCTGTGGGATTAGGATCCCGCACCTGACCTTCTTCGGGATATCCCTCGGGTGGAGGACAACAAGGTTGTCAGTGTCGGGTACTTGCAGTTCGGACACCGACGTTCTCGTCCATTCTACTGTCGCCTCATCTGCACAGAGGAGGCGAAGTGAACCCTCGGTGTACGTCGGTTTGCCCAGAAACGCAGGTCCCGGTAGCTCCAGGTCGCCTTCTGCCAGTCGATCCAATATGGCGTTGAGTCCATGCTGGATGAGGTCCGCTGTCGTCCTGGTAATATGTCCCCTTGATGCCGATGTAATGGCAATGGGGATGTCTTGCTGTGCTAATGCCGCGGCGTAGCTTGTAGGTTTAGGTCCGCGGGATTGCGTTAGTTTGCGCTTCTTGGTCTCGACTTTCGGGGACATAGTCTCGTCCAGTCTTGACCTTTTAGCGCTTACCTTCGCTTTCCCTTGGCCCTTCTGTTTTTTCCTTTTGTCCTGGGCAGGCAGTGTTTTCGACGTGGCCGTCGCGGCGCTCGTGCTCGGTTGGGGTTGTTCGGCAGGCAGGTTTCCCTCTGCTCCCTTTCCTACTGCAACTGCCGGCTTTGCACTACTGCTCTGTCCAGGAGTGTTGGCTGCATCGGTGGCGCTTGAGGTCCCTTGGTTGGGATTAGCTCTCTCCTTCCGTGCTTTTTGTTTACCGCGCAGCTTCAACATCCTGCGCTGATTTTTTGTCATGTGCCCCGGTTTGCTCGCCTCTGCGTTAGGCTTGTCGAGGACCTCCTTTGCAGGAGGTTTGCATGCTCCACGCTTTGGCTTGCTTACCAGGGTCCATTGCCCTTCAATTTCTCTTTCGAGTTTTCCAGGCATGGTGTTAGTTTCTGGGGCTAGGATTGCCGTTTTCACTACTTTCCCGGCCCCTGTATTACCTTCGGGTTGCCCCGAGGTTTGTTCGTTAGGGTTGTTGTTGAACCTATTATCCATGTTTAAGGTTAATTGTAAATTCATCCGCCTAGCTTCCCACCCTCCATGGAGCCCGCACATTTGGGAGTGCCCGTTCGGTGCACTAGGACTACTAGACGGAGATAGGGCAGTCAAGGAGGCGATTGGGCGCGACATCGGGGGCTCGAAGCGTGCGCGATCCCGTCGGGCGGTTCGACCCTAGAGACCCACACACGCCCTTGCCCCGTCAGCATGACCGTCGCCTGACCTCTCCCACCCTCGCCGACGACCCTCTGACGGGCGTCATGGCCATTTCCCCCTTACTGGCTAGGTAAGGAGGCTACCGTTTCGGTTGAAATTAGGACCAAAGGGGGCGTGTTGCGCAGCGCAGGCATCTACCCCGGCCCGCACTGAACGCTCAACCCCCCAGGACTCCCTCTTCCCCCCTTACGGCGCTCTACTGCGCAGGTCCTAGCGCAGGTGACTGTTCCCCTGCCTGTTATCAGCTGGTTGTGACGACAGGACCCATGAACCTTGCCACAGAGGTTCTCGGGTTACGGGGAGGAGAAGTGTTGGATCCAGCATATCAATGGATGAATTGAGATGCTGCATCCCTCACTCCCCCCAGGTGCCCTCCCTCTTTAACCGGGCTTGGGACCGGCTCCGTTCTTGGTTATCGGGCTGTTAGCGGAGCACATCGCTCACCAGCTAGATGGAAAAACGATAACCAACAACAGAGGCGAGGTTAACTCTTCGCGTTTCTTTTTAACATGAGCCTTCCAGCGAAGCTTTGCGTCAAGTGTCATGCCCAGGTATTTCGCGGTATTTTCGTAAGGTATAGCATGATTGTTTATATATACCGGGTGATAGTTGGACCTTTTATTGGTAAAATCAATGTGAACCGACTTCGATTCATTAAGCTTTATGCGCCACTTTTTTGTCCAGTTATAGGTCGAGTTCATATTCATATCATTCATAAATAGCATAATGTAAGTTTTGTGCATTCATTAGATATAAGTTTCATTGTATTTCAATTGCTGCTTTGATGGTCCGAGCAGCTGTTTGGAATTCCATCAATCAATAGGTGGAAGTGCTTCTCTAGCCGTGGCCCTGCACTTACAGTGGTTTGTCCAGATGTCCTTAAGTTTGTCCCTAGAATGTTGTCATAACAGGGTGCGTTTGGCTATAGGACAGAAGGACACTATTATTATAATGCATGACAACTTTAAAGCTTGTTTGAAATAATGTTTGTACCACAGATAAACTTCCTCTCCTCAAGTGTAAAGTTCGACTATCTAGAGTCTAGCTCATACTATGGTTTACCTCAATGACAAATACTCATAATTTCAGGTATGGGACACAGCAGGCCAGGAGCGGTTCAAGTCGCTTCGCACACCGTTCTACAGGGGCTCTGACATTTGCATCCTTGCCTACGCAATAGACGATCGCAGCTCGTTCCACAATGTCAAGCTGTGGCTGAACGAGTTCCTGCACTATGCTGGCGTGAAGAATGGAATTGACAGATATCCCTTTATGGTCGTAGGAAATAAGGTACTCATTTATACTTGCCTGAATAATAACTACGCAGGAGATATCTTCTTCTTCAACGGGCGTTTCCACAATTCGACGACTAAGCGCCTATTTTGTGTCGAGGGTGAGCCAATCAGGCTTTCGTATGCAAGTCGTTTTGTGGAGCAAGTTTTTAATTTTTAATCATATATTAAGATTTAGGCGCCCCCTGAAACTGCCGCCCGGGGCGGGTGCCCCGGTTTGCCCCCCCTTAGATCCGGGCCTGCTTATCAGGCAATCGAGAGATTGGCCTTTAATGCCCTAACTATTAATGTAGGGCCAATTTAATAGATTACATTTGACATCTGTCAGTTTCTTTGTTCTCTGTCTGTTTCTTTTGGCATTATTACAATAAATACGTAATCGTAATTGAAAAAAGAAAAGTTATTGTGCAGTTCTCATTTAGAAAATTATAATAATATTTAATTCCCGCGGTTACAAGGTTACGTTGTTAAATTTTGAAGATGTGTCAAATGTGATGTATTAAATTGGCCCTACTTTAACCAGTAAGGAATAATTTCACTGTTATTGCTCCCGCAAGATTTGAACCCGCGACCGTCGACCACTTTAGCGTCTGCAAACATGCCGAACGTAATATACGTAATATAAAATCATGCTCACATGCTCATGGACATGACATGCTCTTTCGTTTCCTGTTGCAAGTTTATTTAAAGGTTGTTGTTTTGTAAATACTCTTACAAAATGTACAAAACCTATTGGTTTCGTTGTTTTGTATATAATACCCAGAACTGATGAACTGTCAATGTCAATGGTGTGCAGACGTATTATTTTGACTCGCTATTATTTTTTTCAAATAAATTCAAAAGAATTGTTATTTGCCAATATTAATGATAAATAATTATCTATAAATTCATACACCTACCGGGAAAGTGTTTTCTCCTATAGGTACCTACATCTGTACCTAACATTATTCATAATGGACTCAATCAAAGTGACGTTAGATGAAATGATGTCGGCATTTCATAGAAGGATGGCTGATTTTGAAGGTGACCTGCTGAAGTCACAAGCTACCCCATCCAGTACCAGCACAGGTTTGGCCACGGAATTTGCTGCATTTAAAGCATTCATCACTCAAGCGTTGAATAGTTTACAGCAGCAGGTGGAAATGTTGGCTCACAATATTGATCGGCTAGAGATGCGTGGACGTAGGAAAATATTATTGCTGCATGGTGTGGCCGAAGAGAAGAATGAAGTTACTGCAGATGTTATTGTAAGTGTTGCCAGAGATCGTCTTAAAGTAAATAACTTTGCTCTCTGTGACTTAAAGCGGTGCCATAGAATGGGTAGGTTATCTATTCCTGATAAGCCAAGACCTATACTATTAAAACTTCGGGAGCTAAATATGTGCGATAAACTGTGGTTCGCGAAAACCAAACTCAAAGGCACAGGCATAACTATATCGGAGTTCCTTACAAAAGCACGTTACAGTGTTTTCATGGCTGCGCGTGAGAAGTTGGGTATAACCCACTGCTGGACCAGTGAAGGCAACATCTACGTGTTATCATCTGATGGTGCGCGTCAGCGGATATCTTCTCTTCAAGACCTCGAGAGGCTTGCAAATAAGGACGTCGGAAAAGCTCCAGCTGTGAAGAGCACTACCACAAAGTTAAAACGTACTGCTGCCAAAAAGTAGTGCGTCTGTTGTAAGCGTTGGTTTCGGGTTCACAAAATACTGATTTTATTTAGTCTTACTATATATCTATGACTATGATATAGAATATCCTTTGCACAAGAATATGTACTATAAAATGGTAAGTAAATATGTTCTTATATATGTTCTCTTGCTTATAATCTTCTTGGTCTTTGGTTTTCCAAGATCATGACGAACTTTTATTTTCTTCTTCTATTGTGATCAGTGAAGCCGAACACTTCCTGAATATGTTTGTGTAATATATTTTACTTTCTTTGTTTTTAATGTTGTCATGCATTTAGTCTAAGGTTGTATTGATTTCATTTTATGTATTTTCGTTACTTTAATTCAACACAACCGGTAGGTGGAACAATTACAAATACATTTGTTTGTTAGTTTTATATAATTTTATTATTTACATACTTATGTACCATATATATATATATACAATATATATAAATATTATACTTGTTTTATTTAATAATTAACGGCTAGTATTATAATATTATTTGTTTTCAGTTACTTTTAAGTAGAGATTTTTCATTAATATACGTAGGCCCAATCTGAAATATCTTGTTGAATGTCTGATATATCCAATTCGAATTCAGATGATTATTTGTCTTTTAGCAGTGATGATGATGATAGCTTTGTGAGTATCCCGTCCTCAACTGACACGCTCAACTCACAATTTTCAGATGTTCCCAGGAATTTCAATGTTATTCATATCAATGCTCAGAGTATCCCGGCTCATTTTCCTGATATGCTGGCTAGTTTTGACTGTACTAATCTTCACGCTATCCTTGTTTCAGAATCTTGGTTAAAACCATGCCTACCTACTTTATCCTACACGTTGCCCGGCTACCAACTTATTAGGAATGATCGTGCGGTTGGCGGTGGTGGCGGTGTTGCCATATATCTTAGATCACATATTCCTTACACAATTGTTGATATGTCGCCACAGCCACCACCAGTCAACGCTGGCGAACATCTCTTTGTAGAGGTCGAGATGAACCACACCAAAGTCCTTCTTGGTGTCTACTACTGTCCCTCTTTACGCATTAATTTCTTTTCCTCCCTTGACAATCTTTTAGAGAAGTTGGTGTCTTTATACAGGCATACTATCATTATGGGTGACTTCAACACATGCATTCTAAAAAATGACTCTCGTTCTGCATCATTTTCTTCTGTCGTAGAATCCAATAACTTATCTATTCTTCCACTCAATGCCACTCATCACCTTCCCAATTGCACTCCATCATTACTGGACCTCATATTAGTTTCCTCTTCCCAACATGTTGCTAAACATGGTCAGTGTTCAGCCGATGCCTTTTCTTACCATGACTTACTGTACATGTCCTATACGGTACGGCCCCCAAAGAACAAGGTAAAATTTTTTAAGCAACGTAATTATCGTGCTATCGATCTTCTTGAACTTCGTAAGGATGTCAGTAACATAGATTGGACTCCCATTTTTTCTTCGCTATCTACTGATGATCAAATTAATCTCTTTAATAAACGCCTATTAGATATATACGACGTACATGCGCCGATTCGCTCAATCAAGGTAAAACATCTTCCGTCTCCCTGGCTAACAGATGATATAAAAACTCTCTTAGCAAAAAAGGCTTTGGCTAAGAGCAAATTCAAGAGACGGTCAACTCCAAGTAATTGGGACAAGTTTGTTACAATTCGTAATCACTGTAATAAGGTATGTAGGAAAGCTCAACGCCGCCACATTCATAGTTCCGTGGTAAATGGAGATCCCGCAAAGGTTTGGAAGTTTCTAAGAACATTAGGAGTTGGAAAATCACGAATAAACACGGTTCCCAAACATTTCAGCATTGATTCTTTAAATAAACACTTCTCGGCTTCGTCCAATTTTGATAGCACGGTTAAAGCTTGTACGCTACAACATCTGTTATTGCTTCCTGCTCCTAATTATTCTCAATTTGTCTTCACGCAATTCACTGATAGTGATGTTCAGAAGAGTATTTTATCAATTACATCCAATGCAGTTGGGGGTGATGGTGTCAGCCGTGATATGATTCGTCCTATCCTTGATCTGATCCTTCCTGTTCTTAGTCATATATTAAACTTTTCGCTATCCAGTGGTGTCTTTCCGACTATATGGAAAGATGCTCAAGTCACCCCTTTACCCAAGGTGCCAAATCCCTCAACCTTTTCAGAAATTCGTCCCATATCTATTTTTCCATTTCTATCTAAAGTCCTTGAACGGTTAGTCCTTAATCAGCTAAGTAAATTCTTTACTGTAAATAATCTTTTAAATCCTTTCCAATCAGGTTTCCGTCCCGGTCATAGTACTACTTCAGCCTTGGTTCATATCACGGATGACATCCGCACCGGTATGGGAAACGGCAAACTGTCAGTGCTTGTTTTACTAGATTTTAGCAATGCATTTAACACAGTTGATTTTGATGTCTTACTTCACATATTGCGCTCTCTGAACATATCTCCAACGGTGCTTGACTGGTTTCGAAGTTACCTGTTCGGCCGCCGGCAGCGCACTCGAATAGAAGATGTACTGTCTTCTTGGTGTGAAACATCTGCTGGTGTACCTCAGGGCGGCGTTCTCTCCCCTTTACTCTTCACAATATTTATAAACTCTATTTCTAAACAACTATCTTCATCCTATCACCTTTATGCAGATGATCTTCAAATTTATTTTCAAGCGCCATTTGCAGATCTGACGGAAGCTGTTAATGTTGTAAACAGAGATTTATCTCAGATTTGTACATGGAGTAAAGCACATGGTCTTACAATTAATCCCTTGAAAACCCAGGTCACTATCATTGGCAGTTCTAAAATGGTTTCTAAAATTAACTGGCTGCAACTTCCTAAAATTGTTTTTAGCGGAACCGTTATACCATACAAGGATGTTGTGAAAAATCTAGGCGTTTACATTGACAAAACTTTATCTTGGGATCATCATTTGAAGGAGCTCAGTCGCAAAATTTTTGCTTCAGCAGCATCCTTACGAAGACTTCGTAACTTCCTTCCAATTTCCACTAAGACGACTCTTGCACAGTCTCTTCTTCTTCCAATTCTTGACTATGCCGATGCCAGCTATCCTGATCTAACTGAAGTACAACTTAATAAACTTGAGCGTCTCCAAAATTTCTGTATACGATTCATATTTGGACTTCGTAAATATGATCATGTCTC
Source organism: Furcula furcula (assembly GCA_911728495.1). Classification (NCBI taxonomy): domain Eukaryota; kingdom Metazoa; phylum Arthropoda; class Insecta; order Lepidoptera; family Notodontidae; genus Furcula; species Furcula furcula. The sequence goes on from OU452243.1 coordinate 6,588,696, forward strand.
AGTATTTCGTGATAAGCTCAAGTGGTTGCCAATTCGCTATCGCCGGAATACTCACATTCTCTTACTACTATATAATATTCTTTTCAATCCCTCTTCTCCGTCGTATCTTAAAGAACGCTTTAGTTTCTTACATGAGACACATACGCGATCCCTGAGATCATCTGAAACTCTCGAGTTGAAAATACCACCGCATTCCACAATATTTTTAGATAAGTCTTACATGGTTAAAGCCGTACGCTTGTGGAATGCGTTACCCACACCAATAAGACAAGCAACTCCTGTCATTTCCTTCAAATCTCTTTTAAAGGAACACTATCTGTCCCTTTCATTCTAATTGTATTATTAATTCTAATTTAATTCTGTCAGTATCTGTTTCTAATTTGTATTTATATATAATATGTTATGTATTAGTATATCCTAGAAATTATTTAAGTATTAGTATGTAAATTATATTCTTATTTAAGAAGGTAGTTTAAGTTTAGTTTACTTTTATAGTTTGTTGCACCACGATTGCCCATTGCATTTAATATATTTTCATTCTGTCCATTCAAAGGTTGTCTGGAAGAGATCGCCATGAGTGATAAGACCGCCCATTGTACTTTTTATACTTGCTAAACTTGTACATTTATTACTATCTATGTGTGCAATAAAGAGTTTATAAATAAATAAATAAATAAATAATACAAAAGTAACTGTTTAAGTGTGTAAGTTTGTGAAACTGCGTTTGAAATTGTGCTTGCAAAATGGCTTTCATTTACCGCGGTATTTAACGTGTTCTATCTCGTTTAATAATTAAAAGTACTTGCATACTACTTAGTCATGTTTTGTTACACATTCGCATTTCCTATAATGTGTGTATAAGTGAGACAATGAAGATCGTATTAGATTAAACACAGGTCTACAGGAAAAAAAAACAATGAGTTAAAATAGTTCTATTAAGTAATTAATTTAAGACAGCGCGATTATTTCCGATATTTAACCGCCCAACGACCGATGAGTCAACACGCGAAGCGCGTATGATGCGTGATCGCACCCGTCTTCCGCGCTTCGCGTCGCGGACTTCCGCCGACAGTTTAAACGAAATTAATCAAACTTATGTTACGGTATTGCCGCAGCTTAACTTCTCTGTCGAATGAGCTGTAAGCTACGTTTTAACACATCATCATCATTAGCAGCCGAAATACCCACTGCTGAACAAAGGCCTCCCTCTTTGAAAGGAGAGGTTACCATAATTCCCACGCTTGGCAGGCGGCTTGGGGATCGCAGTATAGTTGGGGGAAAGACGCTGCTGCCCGTCTTCCTGTTCTCGCTTAGTCGCCTCTTACGACAACCAATGGTAGGAGAGGGACGGATGCAATTCTAACCCGTCACCCCACGGCTTATTTCAACAAATAATTAATTGCTTTTGTTGAAAATGACCTAAACTCTTGTACACCCGATAGTGCTGAAACCGATATACATATTTTATAACTGCTGGCCCGCGCAGCTCCGCCCGCGCTTTAATAACATTTTGCTCCCCTTTTCTCCCTACTCCCTTGATTTATCTCTCTCCATCTCTCTCTCTTATAAGAAAAATCTAATTCTATGCTCTTTCTCTCCCCTCAACTAAATGTCTGCTCAGTCCCTATTGTATATAGCGTAATAATAGATATCTTAATGATTAACTGATCAGTTTATAATTACCCTATTCACATACAAAGGAAATTACGTGGTGATATGTGCAAGTAATGATTCACTGCTTAGCCCCTATGAAACATAGCGTGATGTTTTATATACCAACTTATACCCTGACTTCTACACAACACATCAGTGAAAGTCCTATGAAAATCCATCCACGGGTTTTCAAATGATACCTGTACGAACAGAACGACAGACAGACAGACAGACAGACAATAATTCCAAAAAAAATTGTTTTGGCTTCTATGTCGATAGTAAAGTATCCCCACATAGAAATTTTGGAAAAATATTCAATGTACAGAAAAAGTGCTCTTTGAGTTTTATTATAGTACTAGCTGACCCACGCAGCTCCGCCCGCGCTGTGTTTACGTTAACTAAACTTTCAATAATATACATTCGCATAGAAAACCTCCTTTTTTAAAGTCGGTTAAAAACTTGGACCAACTTTGTACTTGCCCTCCGAAGCACGAAGACGTTTAGTTCAAATGGCGTTAAACGGTCACCCATCTATTTAATGACCTTACCTAACGTTGCTTAACCTGATTGATTTCCAAACATTGTTAACAAATGTCTATGAGTGTTCCCTAACAAATATTTATTATATTTGAATGAAAAATTGTTAAAATCGGAGCAAGCGTATAACCAAATACCATTATGACTTTAATCTCTTCTCCCAAGGGAACCGTGCTGAATTACGGGATAAAAAGTATCCTATGTCCTTCCTCGTGGTATTAGCTCCAATCATGCCAAGTTTCGTTCAAATCCATCCAGTAGTTTCGGCGTGATGCGCAGCCGTGATACAGACAGACAGACAGACAGACAGACAAAAAGGAAAAAAATTACAGTTTCGGCTTTAGTATCGGTTAAAGAATGCCCTCCAATTATAATTTTCAAAATATCTTCAATGTACAGAAATGTACCTGTTACAGTTTTATTATAAGTATAGATAGATGACTGTGGCGTCACCTTTTAAGGTGCTGCCGGAATACCAGCGCTGTGTTGTAATTTATTACGGCACAGCAATATGCTGAGGCAGTATCCTGTTTGGCCCCACACAAATAGCTGTTTTTTTTTTCATTCGTAATCTTTTTATTTAACTTGTGTGTTGGTCAAATAAATGTATTTGTTCTTCTTCTTCATGTACCGAAGCTTTCGCCACAGCACACGACTCTCTAATAATAATAATTTCTTAGTCACAAACTCCGGGATTTTACTCAAATCGTTACAATACTGTTGTTGCCTACTTAACAGTATCTTACGGTAAACCACAAACAAATAAACTACAACTCATGAGGCTAAAATGGTATTTCTTAATTAGGTATAACTTGGGTATAACAGAAAATATTGACCGCAATGACCGATAAGCTACTTACAAACCGATTATTCCCAGTCGTCACCACTGGCAACGTTCCCACTGGTGACAAACGGGAAAAAAATTCCCATTTGTCGCCAGTGGTGACGAATGAAACATTAAATTCCCAGTTGTTACCAGTGGCGACAATTGAGACTTTTAATTCCCAATTATCGCCACTGAAATAAAAAAAAAAACATAATTACCATCATCAATCAGATACGTTAGAGTTTATTTTTGGCACAGCAACATGCTGAGGCAGCATCTTTTTGGACCTGACACAACCTTTGGAATTTTTTTACTATTAATTTTTACCTACTTTGTTATTTTGAGTGTCAAATAAATGTATTTTCTTTCTTTCGTAGGAAGACGTCCACTACTGAATATAGGGGCCTATTCCCAGTAGTTTTATATTTTGTTAAACATGTATGATTACGAGGAAAAAAAATCCTACTAGTTCTACATGACTGAATGTGGAATGCATTAAATATTATTTTTTCATTCCTAGTAGTTCTACACGATGACGTATTAGAAAATTGGAACTTTATTAGTGAGCAGAATACTTTTATTTTGTTCTCGTGGGGGAAACCTTCGATAAGTTCACCCGGTGGTAGTCAGCCAGGGTATATCGGATTAGTATCCACTAAAACTTTCGCGGCTGTTGCATCGGCACCTGAGAGACCATTATTCATGAGGCTTCCTTATGTCCTATGCTACCCTGGTACTTCTGGTATAAATTGAAGGTCACACTTGGATATCAAACACCAGACCTCACTTATGTGGTAAAACCTTCTAATTAGAGGTAACTATTACTACTCTAGTAGTAGGTACTTCTGGTATATACGAACCACAGGTACAAACTGATAACTAGGTACTTGATATCACAAGAGATGAAGCCTCTTTGTGCCCTCTGTTGTCCTAGTACTTCTGGTACAATAACGTCGTTGAGGTCACAGGTAAAATTCTCTTCGATCGATTTCCTGAGATCTTTTCATTTTCGCTTCTGAGAAAACTTCTAAGATATATCTAGTATTACATTCGCGAGTCCACACAATAGACGCGACCGTAAAAAAATATGGAAAAGATACCACGTAACAGGTAAAGTCATCGGACGTCTTCCGTCTGCTGATGATGATGACTTCCTATATCCGATTGTTACCACTGGTGACAACTGGGATTTCATTTTCCCATTCGTCACCACTGGCGACAAATGGGATTTTTTTTCCCGTTTGTCACCAGTGGGACGTTGCCAGTGGTGACGACTGGGAATAATCGCTTACAAACTCGTCCTTGAGTCCGACCACCAGTGACCGTAGTATATTACTACATACTACATAGATGGTGTACGTGAATGAGCGCCACCAGAATTACTTTCAGGGGGGTGCATCTGCATCTACACATTATACTATTAACTAATATAGAATTATACATGTATATGATGTAAATAAATGTAATGTCAAATTCAAAACGCGCGGGTATTTGATTGAATATGTTTCGCTAATCAACAGCATACTTATGTATTTTTTTCTATGTATATTCTTTCCTGACAGGGGGGTGCAAGTGCACCCCTTGCACCCTGCTGCCGGCGCCCAAAATGGCGTACTCACGTGCCCTACGTGTGCATGCACCTTTACAAAAAATATCGGCTATTTTAGCCATACGAAAGCGCACGAGCGTTACTTAAACGGCGTTAAAGTGGTCGCCGCAGCCGAAACCGTCTGGAGAACATCATCATCACGTAGGTACACAGGGTTGCCGACCATAAAAAGTTTCCCCCTAAACTCAAGTCAGAATACCCCTAAAAATATTGTCTTTGGAGTTAATGCTGTAACTGCTTAATATGTGCAATGTTTACCAAACAGAAGAAGAAGATTTTTTTATTTATAACATACAAAGTACACAAGCATAAAATAAAACCGTAATAGATTAAAAGGTAAAAAAAATACAGCTAAATGTACTGTGTACGCTATAAAAAGGTACCAACTCAGCGTTATGCTGGCTGCAGACAACGCGCTGATCGCTGGCGCTGATCTTCTGTTGGGTCCTCTGGTGACGCCACAGAGCTTATAATTCTAATTATACAAATATAGCCTATTCCGATAATTAAATTTTTAATATAGGGTAAAAAAAAAAAAAAAAAATTATAAGAAACGGCACGTTCTAAATGGGTCATGCGTGAGTAACTTCACCCCTTCAGACTAGGGTTAATCAATCGAATGTAACTCATTCGATATCAGTTTTTTTAATTAAATATATGTTTAATGTATATTAGGTATTCAGAATGCCCGTGTTATTATTATTAGACGAATTAACCCGTAGTGTTTTCTTGGTAAGAATCTCCCTCCTATCTCATCCCGTTGGGTGTCCGTAATTGGTGACTAAGAAAAAACAAGAAGACGGGCAGCGGCGTCTTTCTTTTGGATTACCTACCACCTATACTGCGATCCCCAAGACCTCTACCAAGCGTGGGAATTATGGCAACCCCTCCCTCCTAAGGGTGAGGACATCCTACGGCTTTGATGAAGTATTCAGAATACCCCCTAAAAATTCACTATAGAATTTTTTTACCCTTAAATCTAGGGGAAAACCCCAAGTTGGTAGCCTTGTAGTACGTACACAATATTGTAGCCTCAGTGGCGCGCCGGACAACAGCTTGTTTTTAACAGACTTCAAAAAAGGAGGAGGTTCCTTCTCAATTCGTCTGTATATATAATATTTTTTTTTTATGTACGCGCATAACTGGCAATTATGAACCGATTTGAAAAAATCTTTCTTCCATCCATTCTTCAATCCATTGATTGGGTCCCATAAAAAAAAATATTGCTTAGTAATAAGTAGTTCCTGAGAAAACAAGAATGGTGACTGCGCAGGAAATCTGCAGGAAAGCCTATATAGTCGCGACTAGCGACATAAAGTCATCGCTTTTTAAGGACAAAAATGGTCATAACTCTGGCAAATATTTAACAATTTCAATGATTCTTTTTTTATTCGAAAGAAGAAACCACTGTATTGAATCTGTATGAATTTTATCACAACCGGATAAGAACTTCCTGGAGGACCATGAACGATATGGAGGAATTTATCTGGTAAAAACCATAAAACTGATGTTCTCCATTACATTGCAATGACAATTATGAACCGATTTCGATAATTCTTTTTTTATTCGAGAGAGTAAACTACTATGATGATTCCATGCAAGTTTCATTACGACCGGATATTTTTTTCTGAAGAAACATGAATTATGTAAAACTATGTAGACGATAATGTGACATAACCTACCTAGATAATTTTACGATCTTCGATGGTCCAATCTTTATATATGAAAATATCACTAAAAAGTTTAAATAAAATCTTTAAAAAAAAAAATTGAACCTATTTCAATATCACAGAAAAGTATAAAATAATTTAAATATTATTGAAGTTGGTGCCAAATATACCCAGCAGGTACGCTAACACCAACTTCTATAATATTTAAATTATTTTATACTTTTCTGTGATATTGAAGTCGGTTCAATTTAAAAAAAAAAGATTTTATTTAAACTGGAGGTCGCGGGTTCAAATGGATCACATTGCCGTGTGTTTTGTCCAAGAACTGTTACTATTATTAAATCTTAATCGTAGTTATATATTCCAGTCAGATGTATCCTCAAAGGACAGAGAGGTGTCCTACGACCAGCTGAAGCAATGGTGCGATGACAATAAAATAGGAACGTACATCGAGACGTCCGCTAAGAACGACAATAATGTCGTCGAAGCATTCTCCATGGCTGTCCAAAGGTACGTCCAAGAATTTTCTTAATTAAGATTGTTCGCTTGATGTTGTTGCTCCGCACTGTCGTTCGTCACCCAAGCCATTAGTTATTATGTCACTTGAACTCTATAATTTCACCAGAGAGTGCCCTTCACACGGGAATCTAGCAATGCTTGCATTACTGTTGCTTTGCGGCCCAAGATCAGACAATGCGGTGATACCTATCTAGATTGCCACTTGCACAAGAGACCTAACATCAGCAGGGAATGATCACTGAGAACTGCTGTGGACGCAACATCGCGGGAGAAGCCGGTCTGCTTTATTTATTTGGAATGAAGGAAATCATAATAATTCCACCAAACAAAAGGAGCGAGCGCTTAGTGCGTTTCAGACTGTAGGGAGGGAGCGATGAGCTCAAGGGAACTTAACTCCTGAGCCACGATACTATCGCCCCGCTTGAGGCTGCTATTCGCTACAAGCGTCATTTCTATAAGCGTCAAAAACAAGGCCACGAAATTCAGATGTTCGCTAGCAGCGTCAATATAAAGTAATTTGTTTTATAAGCTGACTACAGGCAGCACGTGGCGTGACTGTTTCGTGTACGCTGTAGAACTATATCGTACTTTTGTTCTCGACGCTCAGAGAAATCGCGTGTCCAACCTATTCGACCCTCGTGCAAATTCGCTCACAGCTAATTTCGCTATAATTTGCAGCGCTGTTTGATGACCTTTTAAAGTTGAATACATGTGTTTTAAACGCTCGACGGTAACGCTTGCAGCGTAGAGCGAATTGCTTGAAGCGTTGTGGTTCGTGGCCCCTTGGGTAAGGGAGGCATAAGACTGGATGTATCGCGCTGGATTTTTTTGTGAGGTATCTGCCCAGCTATCGTCTATATCCCGATTATAATACAAGTTGTCTTGACCATGGCTAAAATATCGTATTCAATTAATGTTCTGTTTTAGTATCAATTAGTGTAGCTGAATTAATGTGGGCTATTCCGCGAACCAACACCATCATGATATTTTATGCACACAATCAACAGACGAACTTGCTGGTCAGGAAACAGAATCTATTTTCGATTGTGATTATAAATTCTGTGACTGGTTTTTTTTGACGATTAGTTATATAATTTTGGTATTAGCATGTCGAGGACACGCGTTGCAGAATTTTAATTACAATTAAGTATATATTTTTTTATTACCGATTGGCGATCATTTCGATTGTTCAAGATGTTGTCGGGCCATGCCCGAACATTCATCGTTAATCGTCTCCAAATAATACACTCCAATAATCTTCCAGCTTATTTATTGATCTGAAAGGCACTGATTGTGTCGTCTACATTACTACTACGACGATATTATTATTATTTTAAGCTAGTTCACAGTGATCAACAACTTTATGTACCGAGTTGTTCTTTACTGATTACGACAGTTCAGTCCGATCAACTGACTGTGTTAAAAGGAAAATTATTCAGGGATTGCTTTCAAGCGCTAAAAGTCACACACTTCGTATACCAAAAATACATCATACCAAGTTAATGTTTTCACGTGGCCTTTTTCATAAAATTTCTTTTCTAAATATCAGAAGGGATTGTCGACTTCGTATAATGGCCCGTTGGTCTAGTGGTTAGTGACCCTGTCTGCTAACCAACAGGTCGTGGGTTCGATTCCCACCAAGTGTCTGGTTGTTTTATCTATTTAAGTATGTATTTACAAAAAAAAAAGTATATAAGTATTAGTATCAGTTGTCTGGTTTCCATAGTACAGGCTCTGCCTAGTTTGGGATCAGATGGCCGTGTGTGAATTGTTCCAGGATATTATTATTATTATAATGAACACTACGCTCTTTCAGATGGGCGGAATTGGAGCAAAGGGCGGAGAGGGAACTGGGTATGCTTGAGCACCCAGACATATTGACCTTACATGGATCTAACACGGCGTCCAGCATTCGACAGACCTGCTGCTCCCGATTCAGCGACGTATGATAATTTACACATTGATTTGTGGTTCAGATTACATTGGTTGAACCCGAATTTGGATGATACTAGGTGGATCGTAAACTACTATTGAGTTTTCTTAAAACTATATCGGGTTTAAGTCAGTGGGGTTCTAGATGGATGCTGACTAAAACCTGGAGTTGTACATATTTGTATAAGAAAATGAATATGTTTAGTAATCCAAGACCTCAAATGTGTAACACACGTCTCGAATTATGCTTCTTTTTTATAACAGGCTTGTAGACAGTTATATTAAACCACTTCAAATTAATTAGTAGGATATAAACAGTTGTAATCTGTAATACGTTAGTAAAAGCTAAAGGGTTAAAGTCAGCGGGGTTCTAAAAGTGTCTTTTTGCCTTTTAAAACACATAAGTCTCATTCAGTACATGTAAATCAGATGCAGAAAATTGTTTAGACTTACAATACGGAACTATGCAAGTTAGACTTTTTATAGGTTCTAACTAAAACGTGTTCACGCTGACTAAATAGAACCCATGGTTGCCTTGTCGACTAAGTAAATCGTTTATTCTAAACAGTAAGATCTATACGCTTGCAAGCTCGACCAAAAAACTGTAAAAGTTCGTCATACACACAACATTGGGTTTTTGTACCCATTTCGGGTTTAAGTCAATTTTATATGACATCGAAATAAGACAGGGAGATTAAATACTACATGTAGACTCTCGCATCTTCACAATACAAAATGTATATCGACGTGTTTTTTTATCGTATAAACGTGATATGTTGAGCAATATTGCTCCCGGTCGGTGCTAATTCGGAACATTTTTATAACAATTACGAATACATGTATTTTTAAATATTGTTTTTAATGATGGTCGCTTTGTAGCACTGCCATTGTGCACTTTAAGATACGAATCAAAATATTTATCATTCATTAAAATGCGGAGGAAAAAATCATAAAGAAACTTAGACATGCTTTTGAATTTTTTTAAAAGGTGACCTACTGTTATTTAGTGACAAAAATTGCTTAATACTTTTGAGGCGTAGGTATAAAATAAATATTATATACATTGTTAAAAACTGCTTGCACACGTGTTTGCAAAAAATAAGCCTTAGAAGTCCTTTCAATGGTATTAAGCCATTTTGCTACAGTTTTATGAAAAAAATAATATAAAGTAACTAGCTGACCCGCGCAGCTCCGCCCGCGCTTTTATTACATTTTGCTCCCCTTTTCTCCCTCCTCCCTCGATTTATTTCACTCTCCATCTCTCTCTTATCCCCTCGATTGTCGCGGCCATTTTGAAAGATAAATCAAAGTCTATGCTCTCTCTTTCCCTCTTCGGTTCCCGTCACACTCCCCCTCTTCCTCTCCCCGTAGTCTCCTCTCTGAACCCCATCCCCCTTTCTCTTCTCCCACCTTGCTCTCCCTCACTCCCCCCTTGCTCCATCTTAATCCTGCAATCCCTCACCCCATCACCCCCTCCTCGAATCCCCTCTCCCTCTCTCTCCTCTCTTGCACCCTCTTCTCGTTCTTACCCACTTAAACTTCTGCAGCTGTCACATCGCCACATAAGAGGGGGGACCTGGGCCCTCCAGTGGGATCTGCACCAAATACCCCACGGTGCGGATTCTGGCCCTCTTAAACCTGGCACCATGAGTCGCCGCCGTCACCCATATATGTAATGACCTTGTCTAACGTTGCTTAACCTAGCGGCATGAAATATAGTTTTTTTTTTTTGTGAATGATAGACGCTGTTGGCCGCAGATGGCCATTACAGCTTCACCGGACAATAGGAGGCGAGCGCTTAAAGCACACTAGCCTTAACGGCAGAAGTAGCGACGAGCTCAAGGGCACCTCAGGGAGGCACGGCCTCGGCTTGGACTGTCGCTGAATTTACCACCGGTTCACAACGCGCCCCCACTGAGAAGAACCGGCAAGAAACTCAGTAGGGTAATGCACGTCGTTGAGGTCGCATGCGTACGACCCTTCGGCCTCGCCGGCGAGACCGGTGTCTGATAGCTAGTGTAGCATACGGTTGTCGGCGCGGGTTCGGTGCATCCCGGTCCAATAGGACCGTCATGGGGTCAGGAGGGTCGAGCAGTACGTGCCGTGGTCTGCGGTGCGAGTCAGAAGGACTAGGGGCGTAATCGACGGCGGTGCGGATTAAACTGTTGAAATATACTTTACGACCTATTCTCAGACCTACCTGATATGCACACAAAATTTCATACAAATCGGTTCACCCATCTATGTAATGACCTTGCCTTATGTTGCTTAACTTTAACCTAGCGGTATGAACAACGTTCACAGCTATTTTTTCATTGGATATTAGTGAAGTTTACGTTATATTGAAGACTAGCTGACCCACGCAGCTCCGCCTGCGCTATTTTTACGTTAACTAAACTTTTAAAAACAGATATTCGCATCGAATACATAACCTCCTTTTTTATAGTCGGTTAAAAACTGGGACCCACTTACTTGCTCTCCGAAGCACGGACCCGTTTAGTTCAAATGGCGTTAAACGGTCACCCATCTGTTTAATGACCTTACCAAACGTTGCTTAACCCGATCGATTACAAAACCTTGATAACAACTCTCTATGAGTGTTCCCTTACTAATATTTATTATATTATAAAGAAAAATTGATAAAATTGGACCAAGCGTATAACCAAGGACCCATTTTGACTTTAATCCCCTCTCCCAAAAGAACCGTGGTAGATTACAGGATAAAAAGTATCCTATGTCCTACCTCGTAGTAAGATCTCAAATCATGCCAAGTTTTATTTGAATCCATTCAGTAGTTTCGGCGTGATGCGCAGCCGTGATTCAGACAGACAGACAGACAGACAACAAAAATTAAAAAAAATACATTTTCGGCCTCAGTATCGGATATATATTTGGAGGGCATTCTGCCCTCCAAATATAATTTTCAAAATATCTTCAATGTACAGAATTGGACCTGTTACAGTTTTAATAGAAGTATAGAAGGGACAAATTCATGATAACAAACATTTATTAATAGTTAATTATTTCTCATAAAAAGTAAAGGACAAAAAATGTTTATTGTGGGTCCTTGTTAAGGTGTACAATATTGTAGTACATTATTTTTATCTATCTTGTAGGGTTTAGCCAGCGGTTGCAATGTAAGCGCAAAAAAGTGTGTTTATTTGCGACATCACATCAGAAACCTCTAAAATTATCAGTGTTTCTCTGATATATTATGCATGTATTATACACAAAAACCTTCCTCCTGAATCACTCTATCTATTAAGAAAAACTGCATCAAAATCCGTTGCGTAGTTTTAAAGATCTAAGCATACATAGGGACAGACAGACAGCGGGAGCGACTTTGTTTTATAATATGTATAGATAAAGCACCAATTTATTAAGCGTAGTTTAGTTTGCACTCGAGATTAATAATTTTAATATATGTAGATTATAATATAATAAGTCAGTTGACTCTTGTCCATGGTAGGTTGTTTGTAACGGATATCTAGATTGAATAACGATTTTAGTAATAAATTAGAATAGTTTAGTTTTATATATATGTGTATATATATATTTATATATATTTGTTGGTTAACCGGTTGTGGATGCAATACAAACTAAACATTCCGACATGTTTAATATATTTTTAAAAAATGTTAATGGATTTACTAGAAACAAAAACAGTCAAGGTTAAAATTTTAAAATAGACGTCATTTAACTCTAATCCCCAATATTAGATAATCATTGACATGATGTACCTGGGTGAAGACGTTACTATACACATGTATGTGTGCATTACTCTACGTTTCCCAGAATCTGGGCTTGCGCAACTGGATCGCCTTATGCTGTAGTACACCAAGCCGCAACATTGATTTTCAAAAATGTTGCCTGTAGTTTAGTAAAATACCTTGACCAACTGTTTCAGTCCTTAGTTGGAATATAGAAGCAAATCGCTTAGTCCGGACTGAAGGCACGTTCACCACGTAAGGGTGTGTACTTGGCGTGAATCTCGTCGTCCGATGATGGATGGAAGTTTGCTGTTTTTTTCAATTTGTGGATTGGTACATTGTCGCATAATTCGGTCCAATTTTAATTTTCCGTCATGCTCGTCTACTTTTTATATTGCAATATAAAGCCAAAGATACCCGTTAGAGGGTCTCCACAGTCAAACTAATTACTTACCTATCTTTATTATTATAATGTTTACCTGTATGCGTTTATATATAGTTTCATAAATAAATTTAGCTAATATGCCGTCCTATACTTAGTTTATTTAATGCTTACGCGATGCATTTTGAATAATTTGGTTGTTATTAAAATTTCGTGCAAATAGTAGGTACCTATTCATCATGATAATTAGTCCACTGCTGGACGTAGACAGTCCCCAAGGCACACAACTGAGCCCGATGTTCGGCTCTCTTAGCAAATAGTAAAAAAATCTTACATATCGATACCTCGGGGCTCAAAGGGCGTAACCACCATTTTGGCGAAAATGACTTTTTAATGCAGCCCTACTCAGTTTTTTCTGCTCTATCGATCTGTATATTTAAAATCTTCCAATTCGCCAAAAAATGGTGTTTACGACCCCATTTTATGTAGAAAATAAAACAGATATTTTTAGTTTTTGTGTCGTAACCGCAACCACTGTTAATTATCATAAACGCTATGGTAGTAAACGCCACCGTAGATTATACAACTGCTTTTACGCCTAACAATTTTCAACGATATATTTTTATTTTCGGGTCGTAAACGACATACCTAGTAACATTATGGGTGCTTACGCCCGAACATATCAATTTTTAAAGAATCAACTTGCCCGATACGCCCTTAATAATTTCTGTTGGTCTAAAATAAAAGGACACATACACCCCAAAAATCAATGGATGTGTGATGAATGATGGTTGTAACCGTCATCTTGCCTACTAATTCAATCAGTTTGTAGACAGTTACTTTGTTTTCTTCAGTTGATTAAATATCAATTACAATTTTATATTATGGACTTATTTATCAACTCAGATAACAAATTATACAAATAATTATTGATGTTACCTATACCTAATTACCTGTCTTACCCAAAAACTATTCAATAACACATTTTATTTATAAGTAGGTACTAATATAATAAAGCTGGATGGAACAGCTAGTTCATTATAAAAGGAAAATAATAAATAAAGAACACTTTACATAATAAAAATATTGTTTATCAAACAATCTAGGTATCGCCACAAAATTTAACACTATTAACTAACCATCTTAAAAAAAAACAAGGAACTCTTGAGATCAATTATTGTAATTTTTAAGTCTTTTGGTGACCTGTTAGTAGGTGGGTACTTTAAATCTACATAGACCTATGAATACCTAGGTATACCTATGTAGTTACCTACCTAATAATCAGCCACCAAAAGAATAAAAAAGTTTAATTATATGATCTCAAGATTGGTTTATTTATTTGTATTCATACTTTATGTACACATTGCAAACACAGTTTTGAAATACAAAAAACACAATATTATGTACAATGGTGTACTTAACCTAATATGAGCTCTCTCCCAGCAGGCTCCTATAAGGAAAGAAGAAACAATGAATAGGTAGGAGCAAGTATACAATTAATAAAAATGAAATATAATAATAACACATACATATTATTATATTTATAATAAAATAAATAAACTAATACTATAAAAATAATACATATAAAATATTAAATGAGATCTATCTGGATGGTTAGGTTGTTAGTGCTAAATTTGAAGATAACTAGATTATTTAATAAATTACCTACATAATGTGATTTTTATCTATTATTTTCCTTTTAAAATGAAAACTAGCTGTTCCATGGCATTTTCATCCACGAGAAACGTTTTTGCTTCACCCCCGAAGGTTGTAGCGTGATGTTAAATACCTTCCTCAAGAATTGAACTATCAAATTCAAAAAGATTTTTTCAAATCCGACTGTCAGTTTCAGAGATTAGCGCGTTCAAACAAACTCTTCAGCTGTATTATATTAATTTGAATAGTTTTTAGGTAAGACATGCAACTAACTACTGGACTAGGTAATACCTATCAATAATTATTTGTATAATTCGTTAATAAATAGCAGTGGCGTGCATACATTTTTATGCCAGGGTAGGCAAAAACGAAAATTTCTTGGAATAGTTATTAAATAATAGTCATTAAGAAGAGGGTAGGCACAGTCTTTTTGCTTGTATGGAGTGCACGCCACTGATAAATAGGTATGCTAAATTGATAAAGTCCATATAAAATTGCAATTTATATTTAATCAACAGTAGAAATCAAAGTAACTGTCTACAAACTGATAGAATTAGTAGGCAAATTGGCGGTTACAACCATAACTCATCACACATTCATTGATTTTTGGGGTGTAACCGCCCCAAACATGCAATTTTTCGGGGCGTATAGGAAAGCTAATTTTGTTATTTTTAAATTTATTCCAAATATAATATTACTGTGTTCTGCATCAGAAAAAAATAAGACTTTTGGTGTATAAATGGCTTATTTAGGTCAAAAACCAAAAAAGTTATGTCAAAAATAAAAATTATTTTTTTGTTTTTTGGCTCTCCTGAAAAGTCGAGTTTTGGTGCTTACGCCCTTTGAGCCCCGAGGTATCGATATAGCAACACATTTATTCTTTAAAATCGGGACCTTACTGCCGCACGTACAAACGTTAATTACAGTTAATGATCATTAAATCCAGTTCTTGAAATTATTAGGGCTCCCACACATAACTGCGATGCGATGCGATGCGGCGAGAAACAAATGAATTTTCGATACAAGTTACTGCAACTTGACTTGCCTTGACTTTATTCCGACACTCGCAGCAAATTAGTAGTTTATACTCTGCGGGTCTAGTACGATACGATAGTAGCTCGATGAAACAGTCAGTTTTATCCCATACATTTTATTGGTTTTTTATAGTTACCGCTAGGGGCGCTGGTGTGAAATGTATGGAGAAAACATTTTTATCGACAATCAAAACCCGTACCTACCTACAACACCCTTGATTAGAATGAACGATAACTGACTTTTGTTACTTATCAGATTTAATTGTGTTTATTGAGTAACTGACACAAAGTATGGTGTAATATATTTTTACTGTTTAAGGTTGTGTAAAAGACAGAAATGTACAGTAATTTATTAGTAAAAGATATAATGAACTTAGGTTCGCAATGTAATGCTTGATGTATGGTATAGTTAATTTTGTTCTGCTTAGTAGAAAAATGTTGTGGTACTCTTTTTGTGACAATTTTAGTTTTGATGACAATTTTAAGAGATCTGTTTCACCCAATATTCCGCATTCTTTGAAGATCGCTGTCAAGTCAAACTTGTTTCTGTGAGATTGACATTTTAAATGACAGTTATATCCAAATATTTAAGACTGTCTGTCCACTACACTCGTCACCATGGCTTTACGTCACCGTAAAAGATTATATCGAACACAGATCGCTATTTTTTTGCCAGGTACCTATGTATGACGGACACGAACGCTGTACCAGTTTTTGATCAAAATCATTTGAACCACACGTTCCGTGCGCCCGCGTGTATTCTGGGCCGGCTCGTGCAAGCGATTATCGTCCTAAAGGCGGTAGGTACACCGTTCGTGACCGCGAGTGTATCTACATTCATACCAAGGTATGGTCCGGTGTATTGGGCAGACGACTTTAGGATTAAGACTAATATTAATTTCCGAGATTAGTCGTATTCACATTATTTGATCTTTTCGCTGTCGGAAGCCCGTTGGCAAGTGAAATGTATGAAATTTTCCGAATCCGATTTTAGATGGGGTCAATGTAAACGGCAGGCAGGACGTTGTACGGTACGAGGCGTCTGGTACTTCGGTGCTATTCGAAAAATGATCTCTTACGTCCGAACTTAATAACTCAGACAGTGACGTAGCTTGCCTTAGATGGGCCCCGTATCAAAATTTGTTGGAGGGTCCAAATGATGATACGGCATAAGAGATCATGTGAGAACATGGATTTTACGAATAGTTGCTTACCTGTAGCCCGGGGCCCCGTATCATGGATACGCTGATACGGCGGTAGCTACGCCCCTGCTCTTAGAATAAGTTTTAATAAAAATAATACGTTGAACTATCAAGAGTTTTGGGACTTCCCCATACAAACGTCTCCGTTCACAATAAAGTCCGCTGGAGGTGCTGGTGTGACATGTATAATAATAATTAATAGTCAGTTATACTTGGGGTCCAAACCTACATTTTTGAGTGTCATTTTCCCTAACAGTACTAGTTTTTGATAGTTACCGCTAGAGTCGCTGGTGTGAAATGTATGAGGAAAAAAACAGTTTGCTCGATTTCATTTATTATCAAAACCCGCACAGCACCTATATGCGATAACCATGCCGATTGAACTTAATCGAATATCTTTAAATTTGGAAGCAATTCATTAAGCTTCAAATAAACCCAACTATGTTATTAATTTCAGCCGATAGTTTAGAAGAAATGAAGAGTCAGTAATCTCGTATAATGTTAGGTACTATTTATAATCGTTTTAGATTAGGCTCGAAAACGTTCTCACTAAGTGCCTAGCAGCAATTGTTACCATGTTATTTATAAACATTAGTCAACAGTTTCTGTAATATCACCATACAGGTTTGGTGAAGTAGATTTTAAATGTGTGAAATAAAAATTGAAGTGCATACGATATTTTTTTTATCTGTTGCGGAAACTTTAGTTATTACTACGCCTGTTCGGAGATTCTACAGAAAACAGCCTTTGAACCTCTAAACAATCTCGAAACGAAGAAAAATAACAAATTGTAGTTTATACATTCTAGCCTTATATAGACTTTCACTATTATATGTCGAGCTACAATTGTCCCACTAATAGGACCATACTTATAATGTCTTTTATTTATTTTAGAACCATACTTATTTCTTGTTATCCCATTGCTATACTTTGTATTTCTATGTATTACAATTTTAATATTCTTTACTGACGTTAAAGATGGTTAGAGCTAACGTCATTTCCAGTTGACCCCCTACGGGGTCCACAGATACTATTACATTTTGTCCCCCAATCAGGGTTCAAGAATAATAGCATTATTGATATTCCAATTCCGATCGGCCTAGTTCTACATGACTACTAAGTGTATGACTACTAAGAAAAAAAATCCTTACTAGTTCTACAGTCATGTAGAACTAGTAAGAATGCATTAAATATTATTTTTTCACGAGGTTCGCACGACGAGTTCTACACGATGACGTACTGCAAAAAATATTACATAAACTTTATTAGTGAGTGTGCTAGTAAACTTATGACATATTTTTTCTTCAAAAATTAGATATTTTATTAAGTGTTTGTTTTTTTTCCTCTAATTCATTCTTATCAGACAAGAAAAATATTATACCAGAAGTACTAGGACAACAGAGGGCACAAAGAGGCTTCATCTCTTGTGATATCAAGTTACCACTTCTTACCTTAGGTTCGTACATACCGGGGTACTGGCATCACCTCCTCGAGTGCCCGGTCCATTGTAATTCCAGAGAATACGTCCAGAGGAAGGACAATGGGCTTGGGACGGCGGTCACTGGGCACCGGGGCCAGCTGTTGCTCGGTGGTTAACCCTTAAGGGGGGAGGGGGGGGGGATCCGAAGTGTTGTTGACTGTTGCAACCGTGCATAGTAGGCCGTGCGCGGGCGTTTATTATCCATGAGGATAATAAAGTGTATTTATTATTATTATTAAATCTATCGCAAAAAAAAGTTCGTACATACCAGAAGTACTACTAGAGCAGGAGAGGGAATTAGGAGGTTTTACCTCATAAGTGGCGTCTAGTGTTTGTTATCCAAGTGTGACCTTCAATTTATACCAGAAGTACCAGGGTAGCATAGGACATAAGCAAGCCTCATGAATAATGACATCTCAGCTGCCGATGCAACAGCCGCAAAAGTTTTAGTGATCACTAATCTGAAATACCCTGGTGGGTGAACCTATATATCGAAGGTTTCTCCCACGTGAACAATAAAAAAATATTGTGCTCACTAATAAAGTTCTAATTTTCTAATACGTCATCGTGTAGAACTACTAGGAATGAAAAAATAATATTTAATTCATTCTTACTAGTTCTACATGACTGTAGAACTAAATGTAGAACTACTGGGAATAGACCTTCCGATCCCCATGAGTCACAACCGAAATATAATAATGAAAAGAAAATTGGATTTTTCAGTAAAATATTATAAGTACAGGGAAATATAACTTCTTATGCCTTCTAACATATTTATACTAGGTGACCTCCGTGGCGTAGTGTTCGTAGCGTTTGCTAGACAAACCGCAGGAGCCACGTCTAATTGCAACTGTACTTGCCTTTATTTCTTCTGCTGAATATGCACTTATTTCATCATCAAATTAATTAGTTATACTGGTTGGCACAGAAGGTAAGATCTCCTTGTGTTCTATGCTACCCTGGTACTTCTTGTATTTGTTTTTATCCGTATTTTTGTATACATTATACAAGATGTTAAAATACCGTAAAAAACAATGGGACAAAATTGTTGCACCATCAAAACAGCTAATGATTTGATAAAAGCCTGTTCATTTACACTCTAAAATAAACTATAAGCAGTATAATCGTAGTATAATTTTTATCCCAAATCCTCAATTTACCAAGACGTCCATCAAAATAAAACAATCAAATTGCCCATTAATAAATTTTAATAAACAATATCGTCATCTTTGGGAATTATACAACAAGATACAAATAAAAACTAATATTGTCTTAGTAACTAAAAAATGGAACTCCTAGTCTGTTAACCAAACACCTAAATTTAACAATAATGACGTAGACAGCAGCCTTCATTGTAGACATGTTTATAGTAAAAATATAGGAATTATGCGTCAAAAATGTATATGTGTTTTCTTTACAGTGTAAACACAGGAGTGATGGTTGAACGGCGCGGCGGCCAGCCAAGTAGGGTGGAATATGACATGTCCAACCCTACCAATTGTCTTTGGCCACGGGTCGGCCATTACGCCTGCGTTCATACGTTTATTACATTTTTGATCTTGTAAACAAAAACACGGTATACCTATGTACTCAAATAGTAAAGTGTATTAGGGTACATATAGGGTAAATTAGCATAGGTGATCAGATTTTGCGACTGCATTGGATCGCTATCGCTGTTTGAGAGTGATATCTATAACTAAAAAAATTGTATAGGTTATGGCTAAGTAGTGTTTCGAAGTACAGATCATAGTCCAAACATAATTTTAGGGAGCGAAGTGGTGGAAGGTAAAGGAACACTAGACTAGACGATCAAAATGTAGTATTGACAACTTTGCGACTACTATTTGTGCGGATGTCAAAAACTAATGACACATTCGTACGAGAGCTTTTCATAATGATCAAAATGGGTAAATATTACCAGTAACATTACATTAGCTGCAATGACATATTGTTCTGAGCCAGCCTTTGCTGTGTAAGTTAGCATTAGTCGGCCCAGATTAGTTATCGAATCCCTCGATCCCGGTCGATCGATTTACTATTTGTCAAAAAATCCCCAGTAACTACATAACTATTAAAAAATAATATTTATGGCTTTTAATAGTGATATCAAATACTTAAAGGCTACTGACATAATACCCCACATTGTGTTTTTAGAACTCCCATTACTTTACAAGTATTAAATATAAAGATTCATGATGAGATTGTTCACCGATTCACTATTTATCCTGTATACAACATACAACATTATTTTTAGTATACACTAAATCCGAAAGTACTTCTTTCAGATTCAATAATGTAACCCATTTGCCATGTTTTGTTCTTATGTTATATCTATTTTGTTCAACATGATTCAAGTTGGATTACTCATTAATTAATACGTAAATCAGCTATTCTCGGGTGTGCGCGTCGGGGCGGTCAGTGACCCCTACACTCCTCGCTATAAAAACTAATGTATAGTACAAACTAAGGTTAAAGCTCTCGAACGAATGAACGCGAACTATTCGAGAAGCAAGCCACTAGTTCATCATGTTCATATCGGTTTCCTGGCCTTAACCAGCTGCTCGCTGACTTCCCATAACTTGGTCTCCACCTCCTTGTCAAACGGGTGTTTGGAGGGGTGCTCGACGCAGTCACGGTAGAACTTTCCCGATTTACCCTCCACTGTGTAGTCCGTCGCTAGGTAAACCACTGTTTCAGCGCCCTGAAATTGTATTTTTTTTTTTCATTTTATAAACGTGTACTTACTGTTTACTATGCAGCTAGCTGAAGAAAACACAGGTTGTTCGCCTTATGGTACAAGTGTGACATGCCTGCCCAGACTACTTTTTAAGTCCCCAGAGTTATTACGCAGTTTTATGTTTTTTTAATTCGTTTCATAATACATCACAGTAAACTAACACAACCAACAACACAACAGTAACAGTGACTTTAGTCAGTAAATTAAGAGATAAGAACCCCAAACAAATTAAAAGTATATACTGTAGGACAATATATACTTCCAAACCTTACAGCCTCTGCATAAGTAACATAACGTAATGCAAATACGTCTTGAATTGTGGTAAAGTAGGATGTATCGAGCGTGTATTGAATCTCTCAAGCACATAATCTTTTCTAACTAGATTAAGCGGTGAGTTTCTTGTAAATTTAATTAACAATATTTGAAATAAACAGTTTGAAAATTATTTTTTTGGTTTTTTATATTTAGTATGGTTTAGGAATAATCATGTGAGACCATTAAACTTATAGGGACTAAAGCAGGGATTCTCAACCTTTTTTACATTGGGTGTGGATGTACCCAACTTACGAATTTTGGCGTTTAAAGTCTGGCATTTATGACTAAGGATTTTTTGAAAACGTCAATCGTCCCACAAGCTCCCCTCTCCTTGCGACCTCTCTACGACCCCAGGCCGTGCCCCCCAACTGTCAGGTCTTCAATTAAAGGATTACCTTTACTGTTATTAAAAAAAATCACTCACCTGTGATGCAGACTTCATGAAATACAGCAGGACTGGTGCCATTAGAATGTAGTGATACCATTTTATTGAATGCCTGGACATAAAAAAAAAACATAAATTAAGGAGGTCGAATCACCGGATTTGTTGAAACAGGTACATTATGTTTCTTATGTAGCCTCCGTGACGTAGCGGATAGCTCTGGGGGCTTTACAATTTGGTGGTCGCGGGGTCCAATACTGCGGGGGGTAACTTTGTAGTTGTTCCTGACTAATGGCAATACTGGCTGATTGTCTGAAAAGTACGATGACGCGTCAAATGGGAGGGAAGGCCAACCCGACAGCGGAGGCCGATCTTCTGTCCCACTCATCGGATTGTAAGAAAAGAAAAGTGAATACCCTTGTGCCCGCGCGAGTGCTTGTGCACTATATCTAATAATCTGCGTAGTTGACTGGCCTTGTGAAAGGACCTATCAATCAGGAGGACATTATTTTTACTTATATGAGTTTCCGTTAAACAATATACTTACATATCTTAAGCCGAATTTAATAACCCATTCATGTGCATGTGCAAAATGTGCGCATGGGTGTGACGTCTTTCGGCTAATGATGATGATTAATGCATGTCCCGGGGATAGACACCGCAATCACGTGAGTATCAAAGCAACTGGCAAATTAGTGGTGCACAATCCCTGGCACCCCGCATGACGGTTGATATTCACAAGGTCCTACCAGATCTTCGTAGGAGCCAGATTGTTTGGGACATTTACCCACTAAAACTCCCCCCCTGCGGCTTTTATCGACGTTGTAAGTACACCGTTCGGACCTCGCCAGTATCTCCAGCACGAGACACTTTTTTTTTTAAATTTTTTTTTTTAATATCTTGGGACAATCCACACACGGTTGTCCGATCCCAAACTAGGCAGAGCCTGTACTATGGAAACCAGACAACTGATACTAATACTTATATACTTTTTTGTAAATACATACTTAAATAGATAAACAACACCCAGACACTTGGCGGGAATCGAACCCACGACCCATCGGTTAGCAGGCAGGGTGTCTGACCACTAGACCAACGGGCCCGTCAAAGACACTCACTAGAACACCTCCTGAGAGAGAGAGTAGTACACGCTCCTTCCGTCACCCTCGTGGTCCTCATGACCATTGTAATAGAGGCTTAACAATACCACCGGGACATACTAGTAAATTCCCCGTCCGGGTAAGAATAAGAGGAGACTAAGGGAAAACAAGAAGACTGGCAGTAGTGTCTTTCCTTTGGACCTTCCACCTATGCTGCGATCCCCAAGCCGCTTACCAAGCGTGGGGATTAACTCCTAATCGATATACGTACTTAAAAAGATTGGTGTAGCAGAATCCAGGGCAGCAAGCATTCACGTCGACGCCAGTGTTGTGTAACTGGGACGCGAGCGCCCTCGCGAAGTACACGTTCATGAGCTTCGAGTTATTGTAGCCGGGGTTGTGGCGGCCTCTCAACAAGCCCTTTTTAGCCAACTCAATATCCTTCCGTAAGTTCAAGTCCTCAAAGTCTATTTTGCCTCGCTCATGCAGCATTGACGATACGACCACTATTCTGTAATGAACATATTTTTTGCTTAGTTAAACTTAACTATAAGCGAGATTTTCCTGAGGCATGTATTTATAGGCAAAATAAATGCACTGCAGCTTGACATCCAAGTCTTATGAGCCCGGTAATTTCACAAGCTACAGTGCCCTTCACACCGGAACTCGGCAACGTTAACACTTTACTTTTCGGCGGCAGAATATCTGGCTAATACAGAATTGTTAATTTTGTTTGTAACGAGAATAAGATTAATGATTTCTGATATTTACGCGAATATTACACATTGAAATGAAACTAATTTTACGGATTATATCGCGGTTTATTTTTGATTTTAATTACACGACGTTTCAAATATTTTACAGCATCCATGGTAACGGGCGAACTGAGGTGGTTCCTGTCCATACGTCGACTAGTTAAAATTAAAAATAAACCGCGATATAATCCTTAAAATTAGTTTCATTTCAAAGTCTAAGATCTTTGTTGCATCATATCAATCGATCGTGTCGTATACGTACCTATATAAATGCGAATACGTAATCCTATGTAACCTTTGGATCAAATTCAATCTGTACATTATCTTATCTACAATTCTTGAAGTAATGAAGATTTTTTTTTTAATTTTTATATTCTTGGTTTAATACAATAAACGATTGTACGTGCACGATAGACTCATACGAGCTAGAGGCGTATTATCTCAAATAGTATCGTCGGTGGCGCAAAAACTTTGTCCAGGTCGTTACTGGGACAATACATGCTGATCACTAATTTGCCTGAAAAGTAAGACGATCCATGCGACTGATGCAAAGTCGTTTTAGCTTTCTGTTTAGGGAAGTTTCCATAAAGAACATTGCAACCAGATAGACAGTTCTTGTAGCTGAGGGAGGTCACCTTCCTGCAAGCTTAGCCTGACTTAAGTTTTTAAGTTAGTCATAACGTAGTGATCGTTATATAACCGAAACGTCTTTCTAAAGCAAAAACTACGTCGTGGTCACAATGCCACTATTGTGTCAAGATCTACACGGCCCTACTAAGCCTGCAGCAATTCCTCTAACCCAGTGTCCGTCTCTCTGTTCTTATGGTATAGTTATTATCCATGTCTGCGTTATCGTTTACTATCAAGTGGTATATTACAAACGCTTGGTAGCTTATATTGAAAAGCAAAACAAGCAATTGAAACTTTGAGGTCATGTATGACTCGTTTTCACTGACTGAACTTTGGCTGGCGAGGCGAAGCGTTAATTAACATAGCACACATCGCCCTAATGGTGTGAAATCATTATATTATGTACAACAGTTTGAAACACACCTAATACTAAATAGGTAAAAAGTCATCGACGTTTTAAGGACTTTGGACGATGACGTCAAATAAATTAGTACCTACCTATTTCAAGGCAAAAAAAAGAGATGTACTTAGGGGTCGTCCATTAATCACGTGAGGCTCGAAAGGGGGGGGGGGGAGGGGTTCCGAAAATATCACGAAATATCACCAGGAGGGGGGAGGGGTATAATGAGACATCACGTGTATTTATTTTTCGTTGAATGCACGATTTCGAAACCAAACAGCGGCTCGTGGCCTTGACTCACCGTTGCCGGCAACGACTTCCCCTTCAACATTTAATCAGTTTCAAATTTCAATATAATCTATATTGAATTTTTTTACAAAAAAATACACGTGATTTTGGATAGGGGGGGGGGGGGTAGTTTAAAAACCTCACCACATATCACCAGGAGGGGGGGAGGGGTTAAAAAGTTGCTAAAAAACATCACGTGATTAATGCACGACCCCTTACTTGTTAAGACCGGTTTTTACCTACGTAAAATCCCAAAATATTATCAATATTAAGTTACAAAAATCTCATACAATTTATACCGCGGTATTTTTCAGTTATTTGCGTTTTATGACACTCATGGGGCGTAGCTTGCCTTAGTCGGGCCCTGTATCAAAATTTGTTGAGGGGCCCAAATGAAGTACGGACTTTGTGAATAACATTTTTCTTACGAATTTTTGCTTACGCGTTCGGGGACCTCTGTAGCCCCCCCGGGCTCGGGCCCGGGCCCCGGGGCAAATGTCCCTGAATTGACACTTGACTTCCTAGAGAAGGCTTTTAACTTTTCTGTTAGCAATAAAAAGTGAAACATCCAATGACCGATTTAATGAAAATCATATCGAACCTAAGACATTGACATATAAAGAGTCTCCGGAAGTATTCGTGGCTTTATACACTTACCTACTTGGCGTAGCTCTCTTCAACAAGTCCATTAACAAGTTGGTCAAGTAAAAGTGACCCAAATGGTTGACACCAAAGTGTATCTCGAAGCCTTCTTTGGTCTTCTCGTCCTTTACCAAGGGTACGACCACACCGGCGTTGTTGATGAGCACGTCGATCTTGTGAAAACCAGCCTTTACTACTTCAACAAAATTCTCTATGGATTCGAATGACGATAGGTCCAGCTGCATTGGGATCTGTAGATAAATAAATAAAATCACAAACATAAACTAGGCGTATAACGCCCATATAAAGAAGAATACCTATCCTATTCGTATAAACAGGCTGGTTACTGCAACTCCACGCAAAAGCGCATATTTTGCGTGCGGAGCAGAAGACCTAAATGCCAATTTTTTTAAACATTGGAACTTCTATATAAAAGTAGTACTATGCGTTTCAACTAATAATGTGGCCGCCATCTTGCCATTTCAAATATATAATTACTAACGATGATGTTTTAACAAAAATACATAGGAAAATAACACATTACAATAAATAATCAAAACCGGGGCGAATTTTTCATTTTGTGTTTACTCTGCTGGCGGTACAAAAATCGTAAAAAACGAGTGAAGTTCCGCAGTCGCGATCATCATGACGGACACATTCTTAGTTGAAACGCATAGTATACTGCTAAAAGCCTACCTAAAAATTAAAATTATATTCTTAGATAGACTGTCTGTGTCTGTCACCTCTGTGTCTGTAATTTTCACTGAAGCAATTGAAACATAGATCTATTAAGTAGATTAGTAACTAGAACAATTTTAATATTAAAACATCTTTTTGAAAAATGAATAGGCACAGACATGTCTTATGATTGAGATAATGTTCAAACTATATGCATTTAATACATTAGTCACAAAATACTGAGTACAGAAGGCAAGCTTCATACAACGGGCGTTCGAGCAACACTAGACAGCGCTCACAGACACGATATCTCGGTATATCTCGGTTTAGTGCTAGCAAATTATTTTAGTTATTATTAGTTTTTATTTCTGTTCTTCCAGTTTTATTCTCAACAATCAATCAAAAAACTAGATACGAGTGCCACGATCCCAATAGTTTTTTCGCATAAGAAAGAGTTGATAACCCTAGTGCGACCGCCGAGCGTAGGTATGAAAATAATAATAATAATAATATCTTGGGACAATCCACACACGGTCATCCGATCCCAAACTAGGCAGAGCCTGTACTATGGAAACCAGACAACTGATACTAATACTTATATACTTTTTGTTTTGTAAATACATACTTAAATAGATAAACAACACCCACACTTGGCGGGAATCGAACCCACGACCCATCGGTTAGCAGGCAGGGTGTCTGACCACTAGACCAACGGGCCCGTCGAAAAGCGAGGTACATTCATGAACTTGCCTTCTGTAGTCTCAGTATTTTGTGCATTAGTATTTAGGTATTTATCTCACAGTTAGTTGCTTGTTAGTATAAATATAAGAAGTTGATAAGCCATAAAAAATATTATAATATGTATTTAGCTATTGAGTGATTGACACTTAGGACTGGATGAATATAAATATGATAACCTGTAGCTGTTATCTGCAATGTAACATACAATACATACATATTATGTCTAAAATTGTACTAGTTAGTTCATGTACCACATTAGACCCCACTTTACTTCAAGTAACTATCAGTTAACAGTTCTTTTGAAAGAGCTTTTGTCTTTCTTCCAAGCTAACTTCTAAAATTCTTTCTATCAAATAAAATTCTTTCTATCATTATCTGTGGAAACTTTTAAATGGCTTTCATATAATTATTAGTACTTAATACTTGTATATTAGCCGTAAGTTTTCCTAATAAGATAAAATAAAATAAATGTGCTTTCTGTATTAAATCAACAGTTGAAATCATTGAATTCTATGTGGTTGAATATTGGGCCCCGTAATCTCTGGAATACCTAGTTGGGTCCATTTTATCAATAGTGCAAGAGGTTTTTTTTTTCATGGGGGACCGTGTGTGGGGTCCACCAACCTGGGTACCACTAAAACCCTTGCGGCTGTCGCATTGGCACATGAGAGGGCCTGGGCTCTCCGGTGGGAATTTCACCAAATTCCCTTCAGTGCCTTGCCTTTGAGCCTGCCACAGGGGGATGCATTATTGTTCCTTGGGTATTTTGTATGCCCTTTTCTTACTCTGTTGCTGACCTACCAGAGATTCTTATAGGGCACCACAACTGTGCCAGTTTGGAGTTGTACTTAATCTGGTATAGGATAGGCTATCTCCAGATGATTCAATCTACATCTTGCAAGAATATCACAGCTGTGAATGATAAGTGCAGCATTGATTCTATTTCACTTCAATGGAATCTACAAGTATTTACAGTATTTAGCCTCATTATGTATAGGTGCTCATTGGTACCAAATTGTCATGTGAGTGCACCCATGGGGTTTCTGATTTGTAATCTAAATGGATCCAACAGATCTAAATAGAAAAATATCAATGATACTTACTAGATATATTTTCAGCACAACAAAATAGTTTAATTTTGCCAATAAATACTAAGAGAAATATGAAATGACCATATTTTTTTCTCATAAACAATCTTATTAACCGACTTCAAAAAAGGAGGTTCTGTATTCGACGCGTATGTATGTAATATTAATAGAAATGCGTGATATTCATATATGTTAGTCTATGTAGGCTTCTAAACAAATCTACCAAATTTCACGAGTGTATGTATGTATGTATGTATGTATGTAGGTTTGTCCGCGGATTTCTCAGAAACTACAAGTCCGATTTCGAAAATTCTTTTTGCAATAGTTAGAGTATTTTTCAACTTAGGGTAGAGTACAAGTTTCATCAAAATCGGTCCAGTAGTTTAAGAGATATAAACTTTTTATGTTTTTATGTGTTAAGTTACTGTAATGTAGACGTTCGAGTTGCGTGATAGTGCTGTAATCTTGGTAAAATAAGTCACTAAAAAGTGTTAAAAAAAATAAAAACCGACTTCAAAGTAAATTATCTAAAAAGCATAAAATAACGAAAATATTATTGAAGTTGGTGCAGAATATACACAGCAGGTACGCTAACACCAACTTCAATAATATTTTCGTTATTTTATGCTTTTTAGATAATTTACTTTGAAGTCGGTTTTTTTTTTTTTTTTAAATAGTTTTTTTATAATTATACTATTCTTATCTATGTTTATAATGTACTAGCTGGCAAATCTTACAAATAACTAGTATGCAACTAATATCATTGATATATCCAAACTTATTTTTTAAATTGAGGTGTAATACTCTCAAAATTTATTTAAATATTTTACTAAATGTAGTTGTATTTTGACTTCTCCTCTACATTTACCACTCTTTTTTAGTAATTATAAGCTAGTGCTTGACTGCAGTCTCACCTGATGGAAAGCGGCGATGCAGTCGAGGATGGTAAAGCACACTAGCTTATTAAAAGCCTATTCACTCTAGTCTTTAAGACACCTACCTTATAATCATATGGGAATCTCCACACAGGCAAACTACACAATATAAATGACGAAGCAAATCGCTTAGTCCAGACTGACATGGGAAATTCAGAACGAAAGGGTGCGATGTTGGATGTGGACTGTGGATCTCTAAAGGAATGGAAATTTATTGTTAATTAGCAATAATATGTAACAGAGAGCTCTGAGATTACAAAGTTTTCTGGTATTATGAATATCATACATTACTCACCATTTCACCGCCACTTGGCTGTTCCTTCCTAATTTGAGCGATAGCATCCTTCGCTTTAGCGAGATCTCTGCAGGCAAATATAACCCGCCCCTTTCGTTTGACGATAGCCCTGGCAGTTTCCAAGCCTATACCACTGTTGGCTCCAGTGATTAGGTAAGTTTTCCCTCTCAAACACGTATTCGCAATACATTTCGTCCAGTTTCTTGATCGCCACTTCCGTATCAACGCTATGGCAACTGCGACAGCCGAAATTGGCACCGCCGCACATATCACATGCACCGAAACCATTGTTTAAGTAATTACTATAAGTTTTTTTCTATAAATTAATATCAAAATTGACGATAAAAAATATTAAAACGGCACGTACGGCCGTAGTACGTCGTGCTCTTGAAATAAATAAAAAATAAATGTCACATAAACGTCATTCGGTCAAAGGTCGTATCCACAGACTATTAATTTTTTTTTCCTTTAGTTGACCCTAATGGGAAGGCAAAGGGTTATAGCCCATACAGCCTCGTAGTCAAATAAACAATCAATCAATTTGTAGCTTGATAGGCATAAGCCAAGTCTTAATAATAATAATAAATACACTTTATTGTACACCAAAAGTTACATGTAAATTGAACAATACGTTGATGATATCAATGTACAAAGGCGGCCTTATCGCTAAAAAGCAATCTCTTCCAGGCAATCTAACTAGAAAATGAGAAAGAGAAACATAATGGGCAGTTGATGGTGCACTTCAATAAAACTAAAATTTTATTGTTGATTAGAAGAAGAAGAAGAAAATAGAAAATATATATAATATTAGTATATAATATAAAATAGAAAATATATTTCTAATTACGATTATATAAAGAGAGATAATGTTCTCTAACTAGATATTTAAAACTAGGCAAGGACTTAGCTTTCCTGACTTGAATAGGCAATGCGTTCCACAGTCTGACGAACAGCAAAAGATTTGTCATAAAATACTGTGGAATGGTCCGGCATGCATAGCATCAAGTTCTCCGATGATCTCAAGGACCTAGAATGCGTGGCATGGAGAAACTCAAAACGGTTTTTTAGGTAACCCTAACAGGATTAAACAAAATGTTATAAAGAAGATTAAGAGAATTTCGGCGAAGTCGAATCTTCATATTTTGTCTTCATTTTTCATATAATATATTTTCAGGCCTAAGCCAATTCTTAGATTAGAGTAATAGACTATTAAAAATGCTACGCATGTCCTTATATCGTACGCAGCCGAAGGTAGGGAAGTGAAAATATAATCGATGTTCTTAAAAAACGATTGTTTAACTCATAGAGATTATATATTACGAATAGAGTACGAGTTAGTCTATGGTTCCTTTAAACAAAGCATAGGCAGATTTTCCTCTACGAGCATCGATATACTATAGATAGGTATATCGATGTCTACGAGGCAGGATCTAACTATTTAAAGTTATATTATAAGAGTTATATTGATATGTAAGTGATAATTAATGATGAGTTTGATCTGTCACAAGCGCACAAGCTACTGTCGTTTACCTACCTGATATTTAGGTATTTTGATGTTCTTACCCGTGCGTAGAAGTTCTTACTTGAATTAGGCATTCTATAGTACTTGTACTGATTTTTGTTTAGTGATTTAACTGTGTGGTACGGTGCGGTACGGTGCGGTACGGTGCGGTACGGTACGGTACGGTGTGGTACGGTACGGTGCGGTACGGTGCGGTACGGTACGGCACGGTGCAGTACGGTGCGGTACGGTGTGGTACGGTGCGGTACGGTTTCGTACGGTGTCGTATAGTGTCATACAATGTCGTACAGTACAGAGCGAGAGTAAAGTTTCACTTCTTCCGCGCGGAGGGACTACACGCACGCACATTTTTTTTATAACATCGCCACCTAAGTATGAGACGGATAAAAAAAATGTGCGTGCGTGGAGTCCCTCCGCGCGGAAGAAGTGAAACTTCATTCTCGCTCTGTCTCTTTCTACAGTCAGTCAGGCGGTCGGTCGGTCGGTCGGTCAGTTGGTCCCTCACTCACACACACACTCACACACACACACACACACTCACTTTCACACTCACTCTCACTCTCACACTCACACTCACCCTCGACTCACACTCACACTCACTCACTCACTCACACTCACACTCACACTCACTTTCTCACTCACTCCTCACTTATCCTCACACTCACACTCACTCACTCACTAACTCACTCGCACTCGCACTCGCACTCGGTTGTGGCACGGTTCGGCACGGTGTGGCACGTTGTGGTACGGCGTCGTACGGTGTCGGACGGTGTCGTACGGTGTTGTACGGTGTCGTACGGTGTCGTACGGTGTCGTACGGTGTCGTACAGTGTTGTACAGTACAGAGCGAGAGTGAAGTTTCACTTCTTCCGCGCGGAGGGACTACACGCACGACATTTTTTTTTAAGATGTCTATTCTATTTCTGAACTACATAGCATCTTCGTTTTATTTTACGTGTAAAATATAGATAGACATTTACTAGGTAGGTAGGTAGATCTTTCCATCAATAAAGTTCGGAGATAACGTTCGTTTCGTTGTTTAGAATGGCACTTTTTCGTTCGTCATTTCATTAATTACGAGTATTTATAAGTCAAAAGTTAAGAGACATAAAATAAAACTTTGTTTACAATTGTGCAAATGAAGCCCTTTGATATGATAACACACTTGATATACTTACTTTGTAGTCTCACTTTTTTTTCATTTGTGACTTGCGCTTGGTTAAGCTATATACCTAACTAGCTGACCCGCGCAGCTCCGCCCGCGCTTTAATTACATTTTGCTCCCCTTTTCTCCCTACTCCCTTGATTTATCTCTCTCCATCTCTCTATCTTATAATAAAAATCTAATTCTATGCTATTTCTCTCCCCTCCCGCTTCGGTCCCCGTCACACTTCCCCTCTTCCTCTCCCCGTTGTCCTGTCTGAACCCTCTCCCTCCTCTCTCTTCTCCCAACTTGCTCCCTCTCACTCCCACTCCACTCCCTTTATAGTTTAGAGAGCGTACGCAAAATAAGTAACTTTTCTGGTTGATTTTTTACACCTTGTGTCCGAAAAAACCCAAATAACTTACGGAACCCTATTTTTCCCCAAAATAAAATTTAGCCTATGTTACTCGTGGATAATGTAGCTTTCGAATGGTGAAAGAATTTTTAAAAACGGTCCAGTAGTTTTTGAGCCTATTCATTACAACCAAACAAACAAAGTTTTCCTCTTTATAATATTAGTGTAGATGTAGATAGTGTAGATAAATATATAAACCCCTCCCTTCCTTGTGTGGTGTCCGGGTAAGAATACCACCCACCCATCTCCTCCCGTTGGTGTCCGTAAGAAGCGACTAAGGCAAAACAAGAAGACGGGCAGCAGCGTCTTTCTATTGGATTAACCTATCATCTATACTGCGATCCCCGGGCCGCCTGCCAAGCGTGGGGATTGTGGCAACCCCTCCCTTCTAAGGGGGAGGCCTTTGTTCAGCAGTGGACGTATATCGGCTGATGATGATGATGATAAAACCGATAGCATTAGCAGATGCTGAAATATCGGAATATCGGTGTGACCATGGTGTGACAGACATACATGCGAAGTCCATAGGGTTCCTTTTTAACACGCTTTTATTAGCTTGACCTGTATGTATGTAACTACACACATCAAAAGTGTCTAGGGATCAACATATATTTTTGCAATAACTTTTCTCCTGATTGATATTAATTAAAATTTTCTTTAAGGATTCATCAAATAAAGTGTTTTCGTTTGTCACAGTAACGATAAACCAAGTCACCTTTGCATTAATAAAGAAATTTGCCATTTTCCTAATAAAGGGATTTTTGACATTTGAACCACTAACACAAAAGTTCGAAAAAAAGACTGAAATAACAGTTTTCTTTAAAATTTTATTGGGTAACTTAAACAATTAATAATCCGTGTTTCTACCGCGAACACTAACAACACAAGAACATCGGTTTGGCATACTCAAAATGAGTTCATCCAAATCACGCTGTGGAATGGCCGCCCATGTTCGTTGCAACAACAAAAAAAGGTCTTCTTGCGACTGGATACCCTCCATATTCGGCAGAGCTCTTCTCTGTAGCATATCCCATGCATGCTCAATCGGGTTCAAGTCTGGCGACTGAGCAGGCCAGGGCAGGACATTGATGTTAGCTGCGGCGAGAGTCTGTCTTACAACTCTTGCGGTGTGCGGTCGTGCATTATCATGCATTAACTGAAATAAGGGACCGATTTGCACTTGTAGAGGAACGATGACGTCTGATACAATCGTCTCAGCATAAATTTGAGCGTTGAGGTTGCCTCTGATCCAAATCAACTCAGTTCTTCCGCCGATCCAAATACCCGCCCATACCATGATGGTTCCACCACTATAAGGATGGACTTCCTGGCAGGATTTTAATCGCTGTTGGCGTCCAGGGGTTCTCCAGTGTCGTATACGTCTTGTATCCGGTCTCATACCAAAACGAGACTCATCAGAAAAGCACACGAAACGCCATTGTTCTTCTGCCCAATTTCTGTGTTCAAGAGCCCATTGATATCGAATCCTACGATTGTGCATTGCTATAGGTGGTACCCGTAGCGGTCTTCGGGAATGAAGGTTCACTTCATGCAAGCGGTTTCTGACTGTTTGGTCGCTAATTAAGTTCCCTGAAGAGTGATGAAGCCTCACGGCTAACATCATGGCAGTTATTGTTGGAGCTCTTCGAGTTAAGATTTGAATATATCGGTCTTGTCTCCGTGTGGTGCAGCGATACCGTCCTCCATGGCGCTCAGCCACGGTACCAGTGCTTCGGTAACGTGTCCAAAGTCGACTGATAACACTCTGACTTGTATTCAGAGCTAAAGCCACAGTACGTTGCCGGGAACCAGCTTCTATCATTCCCACGGCTCTGAGCATTTCTTCCCTGCTTAAATGACGTCGCCGCTCCATAATAACGTTGGTTTTAATCAGTAGTAGGGAAACAGTAGCACTAATAATGTCTTCAATGCGTTGTATGTTTTTATAGGGAAAATATTGACAGCTGATTTTCATCTTTTACTCGAATTTGATTCACAGTTCCTGATTCAAATTATGAAATGCACCAAAAAGGATCCATATAAATTTATAAAATCATAAATTTATTACAAAGCCACATCTCAATCTCAAGAAATCCGCTTAAAAATGCTTGATCCCTAGACACTTTTGATGTGTGTATGTATGTATGATGGTAATGGAATCTTGCGATGCAATTTTGACCCACTTCTACACGTCCAAATAATTTGAAATTTTGCACATGTATCAAGAACCGGTGACAATACAATAATATGGTATCATCGAGCTAATCAGATGCTGGGGCTCGAAGGTGGATAAGGGAACCCTTGGATGGTAACTAGTAAACACATCGAGTTTGGGCTCATTTGATTTGTTTTAAAGAGTTCTTTTCACTTTGACCATTAATAAGGACCTGATGATGGAACAGGAAGGTGGGTAACGGAACCCTGGAATGGCTACTAGTAAACACATCGAGTTTGGGCGCATTTGACTAGTTTTAGAGAGTTCTTTTCACTTTTACCATTAATGAGGATCTGATGATAGAACTGGAAGGTGGGGGACGGAACCCTGGAATGGCTACTAGTAAACACATCGAGTTTGAGCTCATTTGATTTGTTTTAAAGAGTTCTTTTCACTTTAACTATTAATGAGGACCTGATGATGGGACTGGAAGGTGGGGGACGGAACCCTGGTATGGCTACTAGTAAACAAATCGAGTTTGGGCTCATTTGATTTGTTTTAAAGAATTCTTTTCACTTTGACCATTAATAAGGACCTGATGATGGAACAGGAAGGTGGGTAACGGAACCCTGGAATGGCTACTAGTAAACACATCGAGTTTGGGCGCATTTGACTAGTTTTAGAGAGTTCTTTTCACTTTTACCATTAATGAGGACCTGATGATGGAACTGGAAGGTGGGGGACGGAACCCTGGAATGGCTACTAGTAAACACATCGAGTTTGAGCTCATTTGATTTGTTTTAAAGAGTTCTTTTCACTTTACCATGAATGAGGACCTGATCATGGAACTGGAAAGTGGGGGATGGAACCCTGGAATGGCTATTAGTAAACACATCGAGTTTAGGATCATTTGATTTGTTTTAAAGAGTTCTTTTCACTTTTACCATTAATGAGGACCTGATGATGGAACTGGAAGGTGGGCGACAGAACCCTGGAATGGCTACTAGTAAACATATCGAGTTTGAGCTCATTTGATTTGTTTTAAAGAGTTCTTTTCACTTTGACCATTAATGAGGACCTGATGATGGAACAGGAAGGTAGGGGAATTACGTAGTGCTTTCTTAAATTTAGCAAACTCATTGCGATATCTATGCGTAGGTAATATCTACCCTGTAAATATATGTTTTGCAACAACCTGCCTACGATTCAAGCAACAAATAAATAAAAATTGCCAAGTTTATCCGTATTTTAGACTAATATTTTTAAGACTAAAAAGTGTAAAATAAAGTCATAGTTTAAAAAACTAAAAATACACGCTTTTATAAAGTACCTATACTGCACTAAAAAGTAATAAATAATTTATGGAACTCTTTCTTTCTTTCTACCCCGTGTTTGTCATTAAGCATTATATTTAAGTGTGAAAGCGTGGGGCGCCTTTTCTGAATAACAGCTTAACATTTCTTTCCAATTTCAAGTAAGTAGGTAAGTAAGTAAGTACTTTTATTGACATGACAATAATTTGTAATCAGTGAATACAGAGAAAAAGCGCCCCCCCACGCTTTCACACTTAAATATAATGCTTAATGACAAACACGGGGTAGAAAGAAAGAACGAGTTCCATAAATTATTTATTACTTTTTAGTGCAGTATAGGTACTTTATAAAAGCGTGTATTTTTAGTATTTTAAACTATGAATTTTTACCTTAAACGTAAGTAGTGAGTAAGTTCACAAATATGAACAAATCGATCAATAGACGGCGCTATCGTCTTTGTACGATTGTTACTAGCTTTCGGTGAAGGAAAACATCGTTCGAATGACGTGTGAAGTCCGCCAACCCGCACTTGGCCAGCGTGGTGGACTATGGCCTAAGTCCCTTCATCTAGAGTGCAGGTCCGTGCCTTGTCTGATTTCGTTTACTATGGAACCCCTAGGTAGACAAAAAGCTGTAGGGTAGTAGACCTCAAGGAGACTTTTGCCTGTGGACTACCCGACCGACACCACTGGGCAGAGGTCAGGCGCAGGACTTTTTACATACCCTTCCGGCGCATGGATCACCTTGCAAAACATCTGGCACTCGATCTGCCTCTACTTTTTAGTAACAACTACATAAGTTATCGCTCTTAGTAGCATTTGAACCCGCGCCCGCCCCGCGCCGGTTGGCGAAGCAAGCAGTTTTAAGTTCGTCTACCGTGTCACGTCAGTCGGTGGTCGTACCTATACCATGTTATTTTTTCTTTCATCATCATCATCACCAGCCGGAAGACGTCCACTGCTGAACATAGGCCTCCCCCTTCGAACGCCACAATGACCGACAATTGGCTATTTGCATCCACCGGTTACCTGCGACGCGCACAATGTCGTCTGTCCACCTAGTGGGACTCAGTGGGAGGCCTACCTACGCTGCGTCTTCCGGTTCGTGGTCGCCACATTGTCACAAAATCGTAGCAATAAAAATGAATGAATTCAGGAATGACTGCTGACCGTTGTTCAGCCAAAGACATTTGGCAGGGTTCAATATGCCATATTCAACCCTGCGAACTAACTGTCTGGCTGGCCACCCTCAGCCAACATCCCTGTATTCATTGAAACATTTATTGCTACGATTTTGATCTTGTAAATAATAAAATCTTTTTAAAAAAAAATTTAACCGACTTCAATATCACTGAAAAGTATAAAATAATTTAAATATGTATTATTGAAGTTGGTGCCAAATATACACAGCAGGTACGCTAACATAACACCAACTTCAATAATATTTAAATTATGTTATACTTTTCAGTGATATTGAAGTCGGTTCAATTTTTTTAAAAAAAGATTTTATTTTAAACTTTTTAGTGATATTTTCATATATAAAGATTGAACCATCGAAAACCGTAAAATTATCTGGTAGGTTATGATCACATTATCGTCTACATAGTTTTACATAATTCATGTTTCTTCAGAAAAAATATCCGGTCGTAATGAAATTTGCATGGAAACATCATAGTAGTTTACTCTCTCGAATAAAAAAAAGAATCATCGAAATCGGTTCATAATTGTCAGAGCAATGTAATGGAGAACATCAGTTTTATGGTTTTTACCAGATAAATTCCTCCACATCGTTCATGGTCCTCCAGGAAGTTCTTATCCGGTTGTAATAAAATTCATACAGATTCAATACAGTGGTTTCTTCTTTCGAATAAAAAAAAAAATCATTGAAATTGTTAAATATTTGCCAGAGTTGTGACTATTTTTGTCCGACCGAGCGAGTCCGAGCGACTAAAACGTCATCTATATAGGCTTTCTTGCAGCTCTCAGTGCGCAGTCACCATTCTTGTTTTTTCAGGAACTACTTATTACTAAGCAATGATTTTTTTTATGGGACCCAATTAACGGATTAAAGAATGGATGGAAGAAAGATTTTTTCAAATCGGTTCATAATTACCAGAGTTATGCGCGAACATACATAGAAAAAAAAAAATATATATATATATACAGACGAATTGAGAACCTCCTCCTTTTTTGAAGTCGGTTAAAAATGTAAACCCACGTAGTTATCGAATTAGGTCCGTATTAAAACAAGTTATCAATAGCTGGGCCGTTTATTTGAAATACATAATGAACGACTAGATAAAAAATCTGGATTCCAGACTAAGAAAAACAATTGATATGGCAACATTGTGAATATAATAATTTATGAAAATCTTTTTAAAGGCATTTACAAATATGTAATTATGGTAGATTAGTTAAAAACGCGTCTAAATTATAATTTATTATGTAAGTATATATATTTATAATAAGTATAGAAAAACGTAGTAGCCGTAGATTTTAAACATTACAGGTAGGGACTATAGCCGAAGTACCTATATCGTCATAATGATGTAAGTAGTTATACAAGGAATATAATTCAAGTGAGTTATTACAATAATTATAGTTAGGTAAGTACCCAACATAATATTATTCACTGATAGCTATCAAAATAATGTTTTTTTTTAACGGAGTAATATCTAGGTAGACGATATTTTGGCCGACGTAGAACGCCAGCACACAGCAAAGGAAACTCCTCGCCATAGATGTTTACAAAAATATCGCAATAACATAATTAAACTACTTACACAAAAAAACATTATATAGGTATACCCAATACATATATTTTAGTGCTACATACGCACATGAGCACAAAAATAATGTGACCTGACACACCTTTTGCTAGAATTACACATGGAATGTAGAATGCGGACCTGTCTTTATTATTTTTTCTTTGTTTTATGACCACAGAATAAATATACAAACCAGTATACTCAACTCACGTTATTTATTAGTAAGTAAGTATAATAAAATTATATCATCCAAGTTAAACATTACAAACAGCATTTTTTCCTGATGTTATATGTTTTAGTTCCACTATTTGGTTAGTTCCTCTTTCTTTTATTTAAGTATATTTGTTCACTTAAATTATGTACAACTCGGAGTCGGCACATCATGGAATGTAACATTTAAGTCGAACTACATTTTTTTATTAAAGTGCAGGTACAATATCACGACAATGATAGTGATTTTTCTCAAGTTCTCAAGCATTATTAATTTAGTTGGCACCATATACTTACTTTTTACAAAATTATGTTTTTATGGAATGTAATGTAATTCAGGAAAACTTTTTACTGTTAATGTAATGTACCTAATCCTAGTATTCTTCGAAATTCTAATATATTTTAATACTTTGAGAAAATATCATTCGTGTCCGTGAGCTAGAGCATTCAGAAACCAAAACTTTTACTTGTTTACTTCATAGCATTTGTATGGAATTCAATTATAATCTCGTAACTCAAGGGACTGCGTTTCCAAATTATTTTACACATTCTTGAGTTGGTTTGCGTAAGAATTCTGCATGTAGGCTTTTTAAAATAATTCTTTATTTTGTTGTTTTTGTTACGAAATTGTTCCGAAATAATTTTTATATAAGTAAGTAAACGTAAAATATTACGTTTACACTAATATTTTTTGTAGAAAATGTTTGTTACCAATATTTATTTTAGTACAGAATAATAAAAACATTATCTCTTTAAATATTCCTTAGTTTGTGCCGTTCTTGGCTTCGCAATAGTTATTTATATTTAAGCTATTGTCAAATTCTGAAGTTCTAAACTTTTTATAAAACAACTACTACTCCATAACACACACAACATCGTTATATTCTTAAATTAATTTGAGATAACATAATTGCATATGTATAGTAACAGATAAAATAACAACTAAGTAGCATTTGGACTCAAATTAATTACATTGGAAATATTAACTAGGAATATAAGCGAATGCTCTAATAGAATTCATTCACATTTTTGATCATCTGAGATTAGACGATGTATTTTGATTTTTGTCTTATAATTACTGATGCAACAATTACAAAAATATTGAAACATGCGTGGATCGAGTCGCGTTAGCTAGCCTTACAATTAAGTACGGGTATCTAAAATAATCGTAATCTTTTAAGGGCACATACAACATTATTTCACATACGAGATTCATATTGGAGATAAAACTTTATAACCATAGAACTTAGTAATGGCATTGGAAAATTAATACACCATCACTAAACAACGTGTCCGTCGCCATCGATTGGCGATCATCACTATTATTCTCACATAGGAGTTGACAGCTGGTGACGAGATCGATCTACGCCCACGTCTACCGTCGTTACTTTACCCTCCACCGGCGTACTACTTTCCACTTCACTGTCTGGCATGATTACGCACATGAAGCACTTGCCACTAGTTACATCTTTAGGGTATATAGTCATTGGTATGAACCTATCGCTCGTGCCGTCCACATAAGCTGCTAACCTCGAATAGACTTCAGGGAAGTGTTTCTTCAAGTTGACGCCCCTCTCCTCCAGTTCGTTCGATATGTTCTTGAAGCATATTTCTCTGAACTTGTGAGCAGTAGCTGCATTCTTTTCGCCAGCGTTTGTTTGTTTGGATGTTAGGATCAACGTTTCTCTGTCTTCTGGTGTCGATTTACTGTCTTTACGGTATCTCCTTCTATTCTGCTCCTGTATTGCAGCAGTTACGGTTTTGCTCAGGCGTAGCTTGGCGCACCTAGATACCATCTGTCGCTCCCATTTGACGGCACCCTTTGTCGGCACTTCACTGATTATACATACAGCCACGTACAGTATAACCCTTGTCTCGGGATTGTATGCTTTGCATAATTTGACCACTTCTGTGTACAATTCAACACCCATCTCGTTCGGCTGAAGAGACGTCCACTTCACGTACTCGGGTTCGGTTAGGTATTGAAAGCCGTGAGTGGTGAACTTTTCAGCTGATTCTGGACTCGTGAAGAACACTTTCACGACGCCTCTGCCGATGGCCAGATAGCCTTTGTGGGCTATGGTACTGATTTGATGCAAAGAATCGGCGTCTTCTTTGGCCGCTGATATGATTTGCCTGCACAAGGCACTCGCTCGGGTGTGCAAACAAACTTTACGGTGCTTCTCCCAATGTGATCTGCGGCACTCCTTCGAGCAGTACATTGTAGAGCAATTGTGGCAGGTTTTATAATGTCGTTTGGCATCAGCTACAGGGGCTCGCGAAGGACATTTCGGATATTTGCACTTGACAAATGCGTCATCTGCGCTGTTTTCCGTTTGCAGGGAAACTAGGGATGCCCGTGAATCGTGCTGGCTTAGATGAGATTCGGTAGGGCGTAGAGCTGCGGCGTCGAGGCTTGTACGCCGGTCTAGAGAGACACTTGTCTGGGCATAAGGCTCACTTCTCCGACGAGATTGCTCGCCCTGTGCCGAACGCGGCCTTCTTGACTCTTGCATCGCGACAAGATTATCAACTGTATCCTTGCCTGAAATACAAAAGAACATAATGTGTCAAGACTGTTATGGAATTCGATATGAAGAATGATATTTTATAATATCACTAGATATGAAAGTATTCAACTTTGTAAGACTCAGAACCAATGTTGCAGATACAAAAGTCAAATAAAAATGACGACGAGCTTTAATAAACAAACGAGCATACTATGCCACACCATGCTACATTTATACAACTTTCTGAGCAGTCTACTAGTGCTATTTACAACATAAGGTTATGGGGATAAAATAGAAAATACAGTTGTATTTTATCAATTAATTTCCGAAATATGCTTAACATTTTTGGTTGGATTGATCTGTAACATGCAAGAGGTCTTCATGATGTCGTGTAATGCGAAGGTAAGGTATATAAAATTGGAACGGCTTGGACTTACATATCGTTCCTACCTGCTCGATCGTGGTCGGGGCTGGGGTCCGTGTACGAGCTTGGACCCTCGCTCGGGGTGCTGATGAACCTCGAAGCTGGTGACCCACTGCTATGCCCACTACTGGCCAGTTGTTCGTACCGGGGGCTCTGGGAACGGTTTGGGGTGACAGCAAAGAGATTTTTTATACAAATTCTCCTTAATAGTCTATTGTTATTGTTATCCTACCTAGTTTAGGTATCTATCTATATATTTTTATTGTAATAAACTTTTTTCCATACACTTACTTACTTACCCTATATTTACCATAAAAATATATAAGTACGAGTATCAGTTCGATTGTTACCATAATACAGGCTCTGTTTAGTATGGGATTGACCCAGGATATTATTATTATATCAAGAGATACATATCCATCAGTATTGGTAATCATCCATGAATATCTTCATCATGGAATCATTATTGTTTCTAAACGAAACTTAACAATTAATTTTGAGGGTAGTCAAAATTCATTTGTACCTTGCCACCCATAAAATAATAAGGACTGGAAGCCTTCCTAGGACTCGGCTGAGGAGTGGGTATTCTCGCCGGCTGCGACGGCAACCCCAAGAGCGAGTCCAGCACGTCCTCTAGGGTGGTGGAGCCAGGAGAAGGCCTGGTGATGCCCAGGTTCAAGGATCGTTGGGAGTCCTGCCAGTCTGGAAACAGGCAGTATACTAATTAGAAAGGGTGAGGAATAGGCGTGGTATGAATGATTTTTGCTAAGTTTCGATATATAAACATGTTTTGATTGACTTGGAACTTGTTTTTTTTTTCAGATGAACACATGATGGTGAGCGTTAAGCCTGCCTATAGACTGCCAATTCTAGTGAATTGGCAACCACACCAACACCAACGCTCACCTCGCTCGTGTTCATCTGAAAAAAAAAAAACAAGTTCCAACAACTAATATTTCGAGTAGTCCGCTCGCTTCTCGAAATATTAGTTATTAGGAGCCCGGTAATTTCACTGCTACAGTGCTATTCATATCGGAACACAGTACTGTTTACACACTGTTACTTGTTTGTCGAATATCCGACACGGTGGTTGTACCTAGCTACCTGGACGGTCGCTTGCCTACCTAATTCATTAGTGATGGATGATGATATTTGTTGCATTGGTTTTTGTAAAAAAACATTCTTCTTTTATATGACTTACCTTCTTTTTATGTAACAGGAGTAGATATCTTATGTAATTATTATTATGTAATGTAAACGAATATTAGATTCGTATTCGTATATTGTTGTTAAAAGCTCAAAAGTTCGCGAATATGTTATTGTTCTATGGCCTATGGTCATACTGGAGTAGATTTCTGCTCTGTGTCACTTTTATTCAAAAAACCAGGTAGGTACTACATTCTGTTCACAAAATATTTAATGTTTTTGAATTTTTAGATTTTATCAGTGTCAAATTCCTTTACGGGTTGGCAGAGGTATATTACAACCCTGTTGGCGTGCAAAGGTCACATTTATAAGGCAAACTACGGATAAAATAAAACAATGTACCTAGTCAATATAGTGAATTTCACCTGGGACCTCATAATCCGAGCACGGATACATGGTAAGCACTACCAGTCTACTAAATAAGTCAGTAGGTATTATTTAAGGAGTAAGTAGTATTATTAGGATTCCATATGATTCCATTCCATGTTCAGAGGTATTTTTTTCCTCCTCATTATTACGTACCTCTCCAATGCTATCGGCTAAAGATAATGTTTTAAGA
The DNA here is from genome assembly GCA_911728495.1 of Furcula furcula. Lineage (NCBI taxonomy): Eukaryota > Metazoa > Arthropoda > Insecta > Lepidoptera > Notodontidae > Furcula > Furcula furcula. Next base: position 6,632,117 of record OU452243.1, read on the forward strand.
TATTTATTAAAGTTTGAAGTGCAGTGTAGTTAGTCACAAAAAGCGCTGCGCAGCTTGTAAATAAAATGTTTGCTTATGGTGTTGCCAACTTAACTCACATTCACAGAAATAAAAATAAAACAAAATATATAAAATAAAAATGAATATATTCAATAATCATTATGATTAAAACGTAACTAAAAGTACATTAATCAAAATAATAAAGAAGACTAGTCTAGTCTTCCCAATATGAACAAGGTACCGAGATTCTAACATACAAATATTAGCCTATAACTACGCATTGATATTACATTTTCTTTTAGGTACTCTTATTTGGAATATGATATGTAGAGAGCTGTAGAAGAAAAATATATTTTGGCGCTATTTCTAAGAAGTAACTAACCGGTGTTGCCACTTGCAATAACATTTCTTATGATTTTTGACAATTACGCGCATACTTTGAAATAAAACTAATTTTACGGATATCATTTCTGATAATCAATTAGCGTTAGTAACAAATCGTAAAATTAGATGAATTTCAACACGATCTTATTTTTAAAATTTCGTCTACTAAAATTATTTCGTGACGTTCGGTGTTTCGGCGGTGTACTAAACGCATTATTTTTCTAACCTAATCAGAACCTGTATAATTTACTTAGAGACTGAAGTCCCAATATAAATTACGAGGTGATTTCAGTAGAAGGAGCTTGAAATTTTAGACTTTTTGTCATATACTCACCACCACTTTTTTCATATGGTTCTGATAACTGTTGGTTATAAAATTCTTTAAAATTTTGTAAAACATTATTATGAAGAATATAGGCGTCGTCCCATATTATTCAAATATTTTGTGACATTCAATTAAAGCTTTACTGTTTACGAATTGATTATGTAATGTATGTAATAGGTAAAATGTCGATTTAGCACCTAAAATAAAATATAGCAACATAAAATTTTATTTACAATCCTATTCATATATTCTAGCCGTTGAACTAATCGCTAAAGGTTTGAGTTAAACACACAAAAAATAATTTAATCTGTACATTTGATGAAATTATTACCTACTAGAAGAACTGGTTCGTGTTAGATGATTGAAATATGTTTATGGCAATATCTAACAAAGAATATTCTTATATGACTAATTATGATCATGAACTTCATTTAGGTACCAAATATATCAATAGGAAATTAATTCCCGTAACAATGATTAAAATTGATAAGATTTAAACATCTCATAATAATATATAAATCCCTGACCCACTGCATTTTAGTTATGTACTTCCAATGTTTATAATTTTATGTAACTTGACGCCGATGTGAGGCTTTTCCTCTTAAAAATATTTAAAATGCTGGCAACACTAACTGCCAAGTTTTGGAAAAAGCATGTGTGTGACAAAGACATAAATTAAAAATAAGCGACTACAAGCCAGTGCTTTTTACCACAATGCAAAAAAAGTAAAAATCTTGTACAAAACATATTCAAATTGGGAGTCCGAAAACAGTGCAATTGTCACAAACAATATAATTAATAATAATATAATATAATAATGGTCCTGAGTCTTACACACAGTCTATAAAGCTCTATTACACATATTCTTCTTTCACAAAACGGAACCTTTCAGCTTGGACAAACTGAACGAGTCCATTTCACAAATAACTAAATACATAGAACAGCACAAAAATTAACGCACATAGTAACGTATCATCAAAATTTAACAAAATATCAACACTGCAGGTTCACACTCATAAAATAAATGCAAATCTCATGATTTTTTATCTGTAAATTTTCGTTCCATCAGAATTTGAATTTAATAACATTATTTAAAATTTAAGAATCACGGTTACATCGGACTTTTCGAAGTAACAGAATACAATGCTGCTTATAAATGGGAATGTGTCATTTTGGAGTCTAACGAAACCTGCAGTGTATACCGTGGTTGGGTCACGCTCGCTCACCGGGCGCGGCACGGTGGTCGAGGCGGAGCGACGAGGGCGGCCTGGGGTGCGGGGGAGGTAATGCTTCGGACACTACCAGAGGTGTTTGCGGTGATTCCAGTGGTTTTGTACCTGGAAATAAGATTTTAACATTTTATAAACCCGTTTAGTCTTTAATGGAACTTAGTATTGCTCAAAATTTTAGATTACTTACTAAAAAATAAAAAAAAACCGTTTAATAATATTACGTTTTAAAGCAGAATAAAGAATAATAATTTAAGAAAACCACTGATTTTTGTCTAGGATCTGGCAACATTGCAATAAGAAATTTCCACAGAGTAACAATATTGAGTAGGGTAATAGCTCAGAGGGTAATAGTCGCAATATCCTACTTAAAGTACCTATTAGGTACAAAAATATTCACAGAAATTGTACAACTCGAAATCGTTACTTTATTGTAAACTTAAAGTTAAAAACTTACCGACAAAAGAGCTCTCCAACCAATATAGCTTCTGACTGGACCTCGGCGAGGGTTGTCTGTCAATGTCACCATTGGCCGGTTCTAGGCCTGATACGTAGTGGACGATCGCCGACGTCACCTCTTTGATGGACGTCTGGATCTCTTCCGAAGCTTTGGAGGCTTCAGACGCTTCTGATGCTTTCGAAGAAGAATTAGATTTCTGGAGCAGGGAAGATGCTAGCCTGAAATTGAAAATAGAACGCGAATTTAGAAATAATAAAACAAAACATGATCGTGTTTAAAAAAAACAATATTTTGAACCAGAGGAAAAAATATTATACATATTTTTCTTTTAAAACAATGTTTCTCAGACACTAGCGAATCGAGCCAAGAAAAAACTTTTAGAAAGGGTTCAGCCGTGTACTAGGGTTCAGGGATATGAACTGGTATTTTTATAATGCTTTTAATTGTTTGTGATTTTAAGTTCTTATGATAAAATTTTATATAAATAAACGATGTATGCGGTCTCAGGGTGTACCCTAGACTGGACCGCATCTAATAAAATCAGGTCTATGATATTCCACATGTATGTAGTAACTGTCTTCATTTTTTGTTTACTTACACAAAAATAATATAACATTAAACAAACAAAACTCTCGTTTCTTACAGTCACAGGAAACCACAAGCTGGCTTATCTTACGTACCTTTCATGTGGCGTTCGCGGGGCGCTATTCAATCGCTCTTGACTTCTCCATCCAAGGTACGGCTGCCGTGCGCTGAACGAGGATCTAGCTGATGGAGAACACAGGGGGCTTGCGCCGCGGATGCTACTACGAGTCGACGAACATGGTGAAGTCTGAAAAAAACGATGTGATGAAGACGAGTTACTTAGGCGATCTTCTTAGCATTCATTAATCTAGATATCATTGTCAATAAGTGTGATAAACATTACATCAGCATTAAATCAGTTGAAATCTAAAACACTTGGTACCTCTTGAAAAATAAAACCTTTTTAAAAAAAAATTGAACCGACTTCAATATCACTGAAAAGTATAAAATAATTTAAATATTATTGAAGTTGGTGTTAGCGTACCTGCTGTGTATATTTGGCACCAACTTCAATAATATTTAAATTATTTTATACTTTTCAGTGATATTGAAGTCGGTTCAATTTTTTTTAAAAAAGGTTTTATTTTAACCTTTTTAGTGATATTTTCATATATAAAGATTGAACCATCGAAAACCGTAAAATTATCTAGGTAGGTTATGATCACATTATCGTCTACATAGTTTTACATAATTCATGTTTCTTCAGAAAATAATATCCGGTCGTAATGAAATTTGCATGGAAACATCATAGTAGTTTACTCTCTCGAATAAAAAAGAATCATCGAAATCGGTTCATAATTGTCAGAGCAATGTAATGGAGAACATCAGTTTTATGGTTTTTACCAGATAAATTCCTCCACATCGTTCATGGTCCTCCAGGAAGTTCTTATCCGGTTGTAATAAAATTCATACAGATTCAATACAGTGGTTTCTTCTTTCGAATAAAAAAAGAATCATTGAAATTGGTAAATATTTGCCAGAGTTATGACCATTTTTGTCCGACCGAGCGAGTCCGAGCGACTAAAACGTCATCTATATAGGCTTTCTTGCAACTCTCAGTGCGCAGTCACCATTCTTGTTTTTTTAGGAACTACTTATTACTAAGCAATAATTTTTTTATGGGACCCAATCAATGGATTGAAGAATGGATGGAAGAAAGATTTTTTCAAATCGGTTAATAATTGCCAGAGTTATGCGCGAACATACATAAAAAAAAAAAAAAAAAAATATATATACAGACGAATTGAGAACCTCCTCCTTTTTTGAAGTCGGTTAAAAAGGTAACTTAGCGATTGTGATATTTTTAAGTTTTTTCGCTTTCAATATTATCTCTTGTATATTCTATCATCATTTAAGCCAAGCATAAAATTTTAAAGGGTGGATTTTTTAAGATATAATTTAAGAAAGGAGATATTTCGGAAGTCTGTTTATTACCAACACCACCGCGCAGTGGTTGTTTCCCAGACCTCGATGCCGAAAAGAGCAAAAAACTACTGTTTAATCACGTTGTAGACATGAATGAAGGCCGATCCCTACCGAAACAGCTCCGATACGATTCATTATACATAAATTTCCTTGAAGATCTATCCAGTGTTTATTTTACAGTCCATCACTGGCCGTCATTAAAACTCAAATATCATTAAGTTTTCGCTCATCTTCGTCCCAATTCCACACTGTAGTCTTTGACGGAATATGAAATTACACTTGGAAACCTTAGAAAGCAACTTTTATTGTGTTACTAACTGACCCACGCAGCTCCGCCCGCGCTGTGTTTACGTTAACTAAACTTTCAATAATATACATTCGCATAGAATACAAAACCTCCTTTTTTAAAGTCGGTTAAAAACTTGGACCCACTTTGTACTTGTCCTCCGAAGCACGGAGACGTTTAGTTCAATTGGCGTTAAACGGTCACCCATCTATTTAATGACCTTACCTAACGTTGCTTAACATTGTTAACAACTGTCTATGAGTGTTCCCTTACAAATATTTATTATAATTATAATGAAAAATTGTTAAAATCGGAGCAAGCGTATAACCAAGTACACATTTTAACTTTAGTCCTCTCTCCCAAGGGAACCGTGCCGAATGTCGGGATAAAAAGTATCCTATGTCCTACCTCGGAGTATTAACTCAAATCATGCCAAGTTTCGTTTCAATCCATCCAGTAGTTTCGGCGTGATTCTCAGCCGAGATACAGACAGACAGACAGACAAAAAAAAAAAATTTGGCTTTAGTATCGGTTATAGAATGCACTCCAAACATAATTTTCAAAATATCTTCAATGTACAGAATTGGACCTGTTACAGTTTTATTATAAGTATAGATAGATAGATGTTTGGAAAACGATGAGTTTCTAATAGACATTTCCCAACCTAATGCCAAAATTGATTACCAACTTCGATAACTAGCGTCCATTAAGTAGTTAGGTAAGTAAGTACCTAACGTTGCCATCAAAGTAAATGTCCGCTCATTACTATGTAGATCGGATTTTCTCGAAATCCCTTGATGCCAAAAAATATTACTGAGAACCAAAATACATCAAGTATTTTGGTCATCTTAGGAATAGTTTGCTAGTGTTAAATATACCGTACCGGTCGGAAGACCGACACGACCGGGACGTCAGGCGGAGGCCCGACTTTCCCATCCGATGCATGGATCTTCTTACTTCCCAGTCAATCAGGAACAACAACGCAAAGTTATTCCTCCTCGCGGAATTCGAATCCGCAATCTCTGGTTTGCGAAGCGGTTTTCCGATGCGACACGAAGGGTAGGTACATCATGAATGAGGAGGATATTATAGTGAAACGTACTTGATTGGAGTTAAGCCTGCTAGTAGACCACCTGCCGAAGCTGGTAGTGTGCGGAGACAGTTGTGGGGGCGGCGGCTGTGCATTAGCACCGCCGAGGCTGCCGAGCGACGTGGTCTTCGAGTTGAGCCCGCTCCAGCGTGTCGCCGACGCAGACGCGTCAGACAATCGCTTGCGGAGCAGGAAACCTTCGCGTGGCGTTGGGGCATTTTTGTACCTGTGGGAAATATATCGACAAGGTAAAATTTGGAATGTGGTATCTGTATTATTTCTTTCTTGATCTTGTAATCTACAGGATGTGGTTCTGCATTCTTGGCATATTTACGGAGGTTGATATATACCTTTTAAAGAACATAAATCAATCATTAAATGATAGACGTAAAATTATGAATGATTTTTTATGTTTGGTACGAAAAGTGCAACCGTCACTATAAAATAACCCCGTCTGGCACCGCTCTTCACGCAAAGTAGATAAACAAGAGTACGCACGGTTTGCCAACCTTGGGACCGATTCTGAGCCCTCGAGAGCTCTTATTCTAGTTGAACGTTAATCGTGAATCATTAATTATCTTTTAGTTATCAACCACTGAATTATTAAACTATTTTTAATCATTTAACATAATCCTTAACTGTTAGGTCTACAAATATGGCAAAAATACAAAACCACATCCTGTATAACTATGAGGTTCATGCAGGGCACTCCGTATCCAACTAGATGGGAATGAGATGCAATTAGGCCATCGTAGATGCTAATTGCTAATAATGAAGCATGGCCGCTCGGTCAATTACGACGGCCGTGAGAAACATTCAAAGTCTGCACTGCACATGGCATTTCTGCGTTTACAAGTCAAGCAAAACACGGTGCCTGCACAAATGTACAATCCCCAATTATATTCACGATGTCCTATTTAAATCAACATATTATAGGAAGTAATACGTCATCATCACCAGCCGGAAGACGTCCACTGCTGAACATAGGCCTCCCCCTTCGAACGCCACAATGAACGACAATTGGCTATTTGCATCCACCGGTTACCTGCGACGCGCACAATGTCGTCTGTCCATCTAGTGGGAGGCCTACCTACGCTGCGTCTTCCGGTTCGTGGTCGCCACTTGAGAACCTTTCTTCCCCAACGGTTATCGGTTCTCCGAGCGATATGGCCTGCCCATTGCCACTTAACTTTCAGATTTTAAGAGCTATGTCGGTGAACTTGGTTCTTAGGAGAATCTCCTCATTATGGATTCTGTCCCGCTAATAAATTACCAAGTAGAATTAATACGTAACTGTTTTAAATACAATATTGATTGCAACGGAATATTTTCCTACTTTATTTCGGTACTCAATTTTTCGCGCGTCGTTTTTTCTGTACGCCTCAATCAGTTGATCAATAAACGCATAGATTTCAAATGATGCTTTAGAATCTTCACCGTTTAGTAAGAATGTTTCGTTAGATAATTAAATGACAATAAATAAAATACTATTATTAGGATACATGTAAGCAAATTTAGCCAAATGGATTCAGTTACTCATAATTGTGAATCTATTTCGATTAAGGACAAACTCTCGCTATTGTTATACCTCAGCATTGGTCAATTGTAAATGTTAACTCACTTCGGGAAACAGTAATTGTGATGGTAACAATTTAGTCAAGTTGCTGAATTAAACTATCATCCGGTTTTGTCAAAAAAATATCGGTGTTCATTTGAATTCGATTAGTTACGCCGCAAGGTTTAATGTTAGGACCTTTGCTTTTGAATAAAGTTTATTTTCGTCTGAAATCTATTTAAATGCAATTTCTTGGTAGATTTATTACGTCTAAGCAATTTAATGGCTGGTAATATTAAAAACTACTCAGGCCGCTCGGGCAATTCTGAAATATGAAAGCTATTCTTTTGATAGCGATCATTGCTAAACTACTTTCACAATTGATGTACCTTCTTATGTATGAAGCAGTTTGACAATTCGTAAAAAATGCATGTAACAATGGAACATTATAGCATTTTATATCACATAAGTATACATTAGGTAATATGTTTTTATTCAAATTGTGAGAATACGATGAAAGATGTTAACCCAATGGTAAGCGACATTCCTGCCCATGAACACTTGCAGTGTACTTCAGCTCCTCCACCCGAGACTTTAGTTATTAATTAATTCACTTGAGTCCGGTACAGTGCGCTTTACACGCGCTTGCGTTTACACACTGCTGCCGGACACTGCGGTGGTACCTATGTACCAAGACAAGACCACCACGTCCTAGCAGCGGGATTCGCCGAAATAGCCTCTCCAAAGGCGTAACAATAATAATAAATAACCCTGATTCCACGGCGCACCGTGGATAATCAGGTTTAGAAGATAGAGCTGATCCTATTATATGTTGGCAGTATAATACGGCAGCTTTTAGAAGGCATTGGCTTGAAGGTAAAAAAAACATGAAGTCGTGATTTAACTATCAAATGCCTTTCTTAAAACCTTGACACGTTTCAGTGAGAAGCGAGTCGTGGCTCAGACTTTTTGTGTTTTTTTAAACCACGGTAAAAATAGCATCCCTTTTTTGAAGCTTTACTGGATTAGCCGCTGTGTCTGTCTCAAGACTCAAAAAAAAAACAAAGCTGCACTAAATTATTTAGTCGTCATAATTACGAGTATGACGGAAATTAACATTAAAGTGCCAAATGTTTCACTTACCATTCTGGTACATTGAGCTTTTGCAGCGACCTCTGGACTCGCAACTCGTGCTCCGAAAGCACGCGGTCTGAATTCTTCTGCAGTTCGTTTTCAGGAGGCTGTAACAATAAAACATTATATAACTTTTCATAACATCCAAATACTAAAATATTGTTATACAGATGCAATATTCGTAGCTGCCATTCCAGAATATGGCTTTGTCCTCTGACAAAAACCATGAATTTTTTTTATTTTTTAATAAAATATCACAAACAATTTTTTTCAAACTGTCTTATGTATATTTATTTATGTACTGTTAAAAATGTAACCACAAAGTTACACGTGTAGACCGCATTCAAATACATAGTTAAAGCTACGGTACGGTATTTACCAATTCTAGAATTACATCGGATTTAGGAGTTAACCGGTATTCACCAGTTTCAAAAAATACACGATCATTACAGCTATTTTCACGGATATTATCTTCTTTTTCACCAAATAAATCTTTTAATGTCGATGAATCCGACATTTCCCCTTCAATTTTTAAAGTTTGATGTATCTTGTATATAGCGAACCTTGCATATTCACATACTTCATCTATATCCTTATCTTCGAAATCTTGTTTATTATAATCAAAACAATAAGAGTGGCTGATGATTTCATCTGAAGAAAATAAGGTTAAAGATGCGTCATTTCCTTCATTTAAGGTTTTTGAAGGAGATGGAAAATTGTTAAAACCTTTGTAATTAATTCTTCTGGTATCAGCGTTATAACACGATTCGGCACTCTTAACTTCTGAATGACATGTACTTAAACTAAATCTTACTTTTCGTTGGACTGCGATTATATCTTTACTTAGGTCACTTACACTATTTTTAGTCAAATTTGCACTTCCTTGTGATGTATTATTGTTCACTGAAAATGTAGATGGCTCTTGCAAATCAGTTACAGGCGGCGGAGGAACACTTTCTAGTAACCGATTGAAGAAATCTCTAATTTTGTTATCATTGTCATTGGAACATAATTTATTTCTATATAGTTTTTTGATTCCTTTTATAGACGTAAGTGTGCCATTAATAGATTTACTAAGGGTTTTATTGCAATTTAAATCTGCCTGTTTCGAGCTCTGAAATGTATTCTTTTTTATACGTTTAAGTTTGTTTTTCCATTGACGTTGAATTTTTCCGAATCCATTTAAGTTAATAGGATTTTCATCTTCTGAATCACTCCTCGGTATGTCAGGATATTTTTCATAGTAGAAGTCTTTGGAAAGTGGTTTAAAATGTTCATTTTCTTGTACGTATTCATCAAATGGTTCCAATTCTTCAGTTGTCCAAACTTTATCCAAGCAGTGCCAATATGAATTCTTTTCGAGTACCTCTTCTGTAGTTAAAAGTAGTATTGACACCATTTCACTAGTACTACTCCACTTGTAGTTTAAAATGAAACTGAAGATTCTAACAATGGCTACAACATTAATAAAGTATAAATATTCAATTAAACGTGATGTGTTGTTGATACTTTTGCAAACATAATCATAATTAGTAAATCATCTTCCGCTTAGTTACTGTTTACGAATATTATCTAGATCATACAAATCATTATCTTAAAGACGTTTAAAACCCTACCCAAAATTTGTAAAGGAAACTGTTCAATGATTTGGAAAATTACCTCACAAGGGTCAGGTGACCTTTGATCTCGGATCTTTGCTAAAATAATGCGGACTTTTAAGAACTTGGGACCAAATCTTTGAGTTGAGTTCGCGGAAATGCTTTGGGGGATTGAACTCACCCTGACGTCTGAAGAAGTGAGGAGCGCACACGGCCCCAGCAGTCCTACGCTTTCCCAGCAGGTCATATCCACAGATTATATTCGCGCACCGCACGTCCAGCAGTTACTGAACCTTGCACAATTGTACCGATCTTACTATCGCATCGTGATGCACCAGTGACTCCGTACTGAGTTACGTAAGCCGTTCATATCGGTTTCGACATCAAATTAAAATCTGACACATAAAGCAGCTACACACCGATCTACGGGAGCCTTCGAGAGGAAGTGAAAGAAGCAAGCTGCAATATCGAAGCGGAAAGCGTTCGCCAATCAAATGAGAATAACGTTGCTTATTGAACGACAAAATCCAATTACAAGACTGAATCGGAGCGACCGCGGGGCTTCCGAGCTTAGGGTCGCTCTGCGGGCTGGTACGGGCGCTGAGGCTGGGGCTGGCATGCGGCGCTCGGGGCGGTCTCACGCGGCCACTGCGGCACTCCGCATCGTGGGCACAGAGCTGGTGGGCAAAGAGACAGGCGGCCGCGGTGCCGCCTCCCGCCAGACTGAGGCGCGGTGCGTGTCCTTGGCCACAGCGCATGCGCCGTTCACAGTAGTTCACACACCCTTACTACCAGATTCTAGTGGCTTCAGCAATCATTCTATTACGATGACACATTTCTTCTTTTCTCTCTTTGGCTTTCGCTTATTCAGATCAAAATGTGTGGTTGTAAGCGTGACTTTCATATGAATCGATAGTTGAATTTATTTGCAATACATTGCGGGGTTTGCGCGTGACTTATCTGGGTCCGGGTATTCTGAACGAGCAATGGATAGGCGTTTGTCGATAGGTACGTGGGAGTTTAACGCGTGTATCAGCTGACATTAAATTGCTTAGGGTTGATTCGAATGGAGCATTTGTTTTGATGTGGGTGTGGCAGGGTGACAGGTCCTTTATACGAATGTAAAGTACTCTTAATTAGCTCTAAACGAAAAGTATTTTTGCGGCAGAGGCTTTTATTAGAGGCATTGGATTACAGAGTGAGTGTGTTTTAACACGCGTTTATTTAGCTTCACTTGTATGTATGTATTGTTATGCATAAAATATTAGATTATCGATGTTCGATTACACATTGCTGTGCTACTCTGGAAATAATGCTGGAAATATGACTCTTTCGTTGTAGACATCTAATAATAAAAAATGTATATTCAAATTAAACGGTTCGACAAAAGCATAATGAAAGTAGTCACGTTATATTGACTGTATAATAATAAATGTAGGACAATTAGCTAAGGTTGCCAACGTAACCAAAATTTTAATGTCAGCGTCGCGTCGTCGCGAGGGTTTAAAAACAAATATGTACACTTTTTTTTTTCAAAATTCTGAATTTGAATTTTTAAAAGGTATTTTTTTCAAACTTTTTAGACGAGCGCTTAGAATATGTATAAGTGCAAGTACTATAGAATGCTTACTTTCATGTAAGAATACGAGTAGGCACGAGTATGAACATCGAAAAGCATAATATCATATAAGACAACTAGGACAACAATAGGTACTTTCTCTCTCTCTCTCTCTCTCTCTGTATTTATTGACATTTGCGCTTGTGACAGATCAAAACCATCACTACTTGTCATTTATATGTCAATATAACTTTAAATACTTCATTCACCTGCCTTTTGGAGGAAGCACTAAAGAAACCTGCATAGGCTGCCTTAGACTACGTACTCTATTCTTAATATATAACCTCAATGGACTAGCGAGACATTTGCTTGTTAAGCACCATGTCCATGGATTGGCCATTGATGCCAGTGTGAGGCATAAAGATAGTAAGATAAACACTCTGTTGGCAAAATCATCGACTATAATCGATGGAGGCCATATTTTTTTTCTTAAAAAGTGAAATGAAGTGTAGTAAGAACCCCGTAATGTTTTTAGCTACAGTTTTACTTTATACCGGAATACAGCAATGTTTACACACTGTTGCGGAAGAATATCTGATACTGCGGGTCGGTACCTTACATAAGCTCAGTCAGACACCGGTCTCGCTGGTGAGGCTGAAGGGTCGTACGCGTGTGACCTCAACGACGAGCATCAGCCCACTGAGTTTCTTACCGGCTCTTCAAAGAGGGGGCGCGTAGTGAAACGGTGGTAGAATCAGAAGCCGAGGTTGAGCCTCCCGGAGGTGCCCTTGAGCTCTCCCCTGCCCTTCTGGCTGGAGTGCTATAAGCGCTCCTCTTGCCCGGTGAAGCAGGCCAACTGCGAATTTTCTTCCAAAAAAAGGCTCCTAAACTTGTTTTTTTGTAGCGCATACAATTAAAAATAAATACAGTATAAGTAGTGTTGCCACACTACTGTTTTTACGACTTAATTGTATTAAAATGGTTTCACATCATAAATAAAGGGTGTTTATTGTTTAATATAATAAGTGTTTAAATTGATCGTTAATATAGCACTAGATGACCTCATTGATAAAGAAAAGTCAATGGTCACAGAATTACCGAGGTCAGATTGATTTAGTTCAAATGAATATGGACAATATAACATCTGACTCAGTAAATTAAATAAGTATAAGTGCTAAGTTTATGTTTTCTATGTACGGTCCCAATATGACAAGTAGGTAGGTACGTCTACAAAAGTTGAAAATATGTAGAGATGGATGATAGGATAGGTATATCAAGACATTTAAATAATACTAAAATGTATAAAACGTGATTTACAAATATTTCGTGATTTGCGTCAAGTGCAGATGCAACAGCCGTGTGGTTTTACTGGTTAAGAATAGGTACTACATACCCCGGTTGTCCCCAACTGGTTTCCGGAGAATTTCAAAGGTTTCACCCACGAGAAAAAAAAAACTTTTCATCGTTATCCCTATCGCCGTTTTGTCATTTCTACGGCTGTCCGTCTTTCTAACCATAACCTTGTAATTATGTCCATCCTTTCATGACCCACTAATATCTCATTTTGCGCATTCATACAATACCTTTAATATTACGGCTTCAGAAAAGCTCAAGTATCCTTTGAGCTTGTGCTTATTTTCTCTCCTTAATTATTGGACGTATCGGACCACAATTACGGATAAGGATAAAAGGTATACTTACCAAATACGTATCATCTCATAATATATTTTTCATGAGCCCTTTGCGGTAGAGGTTAAATACGCTACCCAAAAAAGCGTGAGTCTAAATTTCTACCATAAAAAGGCGGTTAAGCAACGTCAGGCAAGATCAGTCCATAGACGAGTGACCATTAACTGCCGGTCCCAATATCCTATTGTTTTGTTATTTGTAAATAAATTAGTTGTCAGGTTACCATAGTACAGGCGCCGCCTAGTTCAGGATCATAAAGCCGTATGTAGACTGTCCTAGGATATTTTTTTTTAATCAAATTCTCAGGCACGCTCAAGGTCCTTGTTGCACACATAAAACATGTTTCAGTTCCATTAGCAGAATGTAAATGCGCTGTCTCTCTAACTTTCAAAGAAAAGTTAATAAGCCCTCAAAACGTATAAAGGAATGCATAAACGGAACAAAACCAGCATGTATAGTCCGTGCATACAACATGCTAATGGTTACAATTAGCATCTTCCTCAATCGCTAATAGCAGTTCGTCCTAATTGGCAGACGCACGCCGCTACTTCTAACATATTGTCAAGTGAAATTAACATCACCATGAGATGTTTATGTCGTAAATAATATTACAGGGAATTAGGTCAGAGGGCTCCCCGTTTATAGATAGAATTATTTGGAAAATTGCCTGGGGATTCGGGCCCGCACCGCGTTTTAGGGTTATCTTTTGCGTGATGTTGGCTATGGCTATGATATAGACGGCCTAAGGTTGCCAACGTATGGTCAAAAACTACCGTAGTAACAAGTAAAACAGGTAGGCAACCTAAGCTCCGCTGCAAGTTCCGCATCGGATCGGATCATAATAAAAAGTCATTCCGAATACGGGCAATCAACTGTTCGAATGAATTGACTGACTTTCCCGAGTTGAATTTGTTTAATTGAAAACCTGCTATTTTTAAAATACAATCTCTAACTACTGGTTTATGTTTTTTTAGTCCCGGTTTTCACTTTTCTACTTGATAATTAACAGCTCCGCCGTAACAGCTCAGTAGGTGAGCGCTTGCCTTGGAAACAAGGTTTGATCCCCGGCTTGTACCTACCTCTGATTTCTTTAATTAATCATGTGTGAATAGTCTTTTGTGCGATTGCAACTAGCTTTCGGTGAAGGAAACATCGTGAGGAAACCTGCATGTCTGTGAAAGCCTAACTAGCTTTCGAATGACGTATGAAGTCCGCCAACCCGCACTTGGCCAGCGTGGTGGACTATGGCCTATGCTCCCTCACTATGAGGGGAGACCCGTGCTGCAGTTGGACATAAACAAAGGATGGTATTATTATTTAAAAATTATCTACTAAGTACACTGTTTAGGCAAAAAAGTTTTTAATTGCAAAAACATGTTAATGGTTCTTTGTCCGTAACCGTGTATTTTAGTTATAAGAAGCTGTTTGTTTGCCGAATAAAGTAAATTTTAGTGGCAAATATGGAAGAGCTCTAAAAACTGAGTTTATAAAATGTTTGCAACCACCCTGCGTGCGTTGTGCACCCAATGTGCTGGTGGGCATAGATAAGAATATATTACCTGCTGGCTTAGATCATATAAAAGAAATGTATTCTATAGTCTAAGCCTGCTGGCTATACGGGACTATCGTTCGCCCCATTTGCTGTCGTCACAGCGATCGATATCTCCGATACAGGGTCCTTTTCCTTGTTTAGTTAATAAGATAGTGGCTTCCACCAGTGGTTGCATCGCTACTTACTGTCAAGTGGGATAGGTTATATTAATAAAAAGTAATGGTAGGTATACAGTATTATTGTATGGGATACAGGAATGGGGTACTATAATTACTATAATGGCACTTAATCGCTATTATTGCTGTATACGCCATCTACCATCGGATAACTAAAGCCAAATACTAGCCTCTTTTAGACTCGAACCCTGTTTGTGCCGCCATCTAGCGACAAGTGGGAATAACGACAATGCAAAACTTGCAATATTTACTTGACCATAATTGAATTTGTGCAGTTATATGAAAGCAGTTTAAAATTTTAAAATCACCACTGTCTTCTCATTTCCATTTATGTAATTAAAATTCGTGAATATCATTCTGAGGTATGCTATTAATTGTTGTTTTGTAGTCTCCCTGGCGCAGTGACTTGCTTTGCAAACTGGAGTTCGCGGGTTTGAATCCCGCTGGGAACTTTGTGTAGTTGTTCCTTACTGCCTAGGACAATGCAGGCCGAGCACCTGATGGTCTGTAAAGTAAGATGATCCATGCGTCCGATGGGCATGTAAAAAGTCGGTCCTGCGCCTGACCTCTCCCCGGTCGTGTCAGTCTTCCGACCCATCTGATTGTAAGAGAGGGTAAACTTGTGACTACGCAAGCACTTACGAACTATAATATCTCCCGAGTAGATAGCTGCTCTTGTGAAAGATTCATCGTTAAATTATTTTTTCACACCACCTGCTCGATAATGTCACATTATATGTCATATAAAGATGACATAAAGTACCTCATTATTGCCCTATAGTCTAGCCGGGTAATAATGTTGTACTAAACTCCCTTGGGTAATAATGTGATTTGAATTTCGAACGTCAAATGAAAATTCCTCAACACTTTTACCACAGATATATACTACTACTCTAAGCAGAGAACTGCACGAAAAACAAAACATTTGAAAATCGAACCGAGTGCGACGAGCACAACCCAGTGTTCTAGAAAAGAAAATGAAATAATTGATAACGCGGCAAATCACTATGTTGATATTATTGACGGTCTCGTTGGTCTAGTGGTTAGACACCTTGGCCGCTACCCAATAGGTCGTGGGTTCGATTCCCACCAAGTGTCTGGGTGTTATTTAACTATTTAATTAATATTAGTTATCTGGTTTCCATAGTACAGGCTCTGCCTTGTTTGGGATCAGATTACCGTGTGTGGATTGTCCCAAGATATTAACATCATTTTAATTCTAGCAATATTTGTATTTTATTACCTCGCAGTAGGTGTGAAAAGTAGTGTATTCACCTCGGGGATAAAGGTGTCTTTGTCTTGGGCGAGCTTAAATCCCTTGCTGTACTCAGGATTCTAGTATTAACTCCCTCGCTACGCTCGGGAGTTAACTCTATACTCCCTCGCTGCGCTCGGGAGTCGCTAGAATCCTTCGTTATGCTCGCGATTCAATTTAACGCCCGCGACATAAGACACTATTTTATCCCCTTGGTGCATAAACTACTAAAACAGATTTGTCAATGTCGTATCGGTCAGGAGGACATTATTATCATTGTTGTTTTCATGGTTTTAACCACTCGAAAATGCGGAAAGGTTTAAAATATATTTGCATTCGTAAACTCATTAATTATCAGAATATCTAATTAACTAATCAGGATATGTTTTCAAAAGTTAATAGCAAAACATCGTTCTTAACAAGTATTTACTCTTCACTAATGAGTCTTTATAAGAAATGTGTATTACTTGTGTAATCATGAGTTGAGTAGTGTTAGTAGAAATGGTGTCGATAGTGCTTCTAACAACCGAAGAAGTGCTCCAAAGAAATGGATTTTGGTACTGTTTGGATACAGTTTGGATAACAGAAGAATTGGAACCATTTGAAGAAGTAAAACATGAACACTTGTTTATAAAACCACTATCGAGAGACTTCTACTACGCGAAGTATCCTGATATACCGAGAAGCGAATCTGAAGACGAGAATTCACTGAGTTTGAACGGTTTTAGGAATAAGCACAGGGAGTGGAAAACAAAAATCTGTGTGAAAAAATATGCCCAAAGACGGGGTTCCGGGCAGTCGCACTTAAGTTATAGCGGTAATAAAGTAGTTGATGATCAATCTGTTAACAATGCTACTAGAAGAGTTACTTCATTGGTCGAAGAAAAACAAGTGAACGAAATTAAATTAAACGTTCAAAACAATGATGAAAGAATTCGAGATTTCTTTAACCGTTTACTAGAAAGCGTACCTCCCCCGCCTGTGGAAAAGTTAGTAGAGACATGTGCCGACTTGAATTCATATTCAGTGATTCAACCACCAAAAGAAGATATTTATTTCAGCGATATCGATGTGCCCGATTATGAGGACTTTGAACGAAATAAAATACATCTAGTCAATGAAGAACAGAATCTCCTGCCAACAAGTTCCACTTTGAAAAAATCTCGCGGGAAAGTAAGCTTTAATTTGAATGAATTCTATTCAGACAGTGACAAATCAAACGAATGGTATGACCCTATTTATGGAGTGACGGATTTATCGAGAGAGCTAGAAAAGGAAGTCAAACCAATGGATGATTCAAATAATGACGACTATTTTCCATCTTGGTCAGAAATATTGAGTGAATGTGGAATTAACGATAGTATCTTGAAAAGTAAAGACAATTCGAATCCATTAGAGGAAGTAATCAGTAAATCGCACTGCGCCTATGATAACAATGAAGATTTCGAATCTGAAGAGGACGTCGACGAAGAAACTGCATATGCCAGATTTGCAATATACAAAATACATCAAACTTTAAAGATTGAAGGGAAAATGTTAGATTCGTCGCCAATGAAAGACTATGATTGTGAAAAATATGATAATTTGGACAACAAGACTCAGAAAGATCAGTCATTTTTCGGAGATGTCTATAGATTAGCTCCAATGCACGCTGATGAAAACCTGGAATGTGGATATAACGTCGTTTCAACCTTGTGACTAATGACGAAAGACTATTATAACAATGTGATCTTTTACTAACCATATAAACTAGGTAACTATTTTCTTTTTTCTTTGTTAAATTGATTAAGTTATTATTGTAGTATAATGTTAAAATAAACGAGATTTATCTGACGTGTAATATCTCTTATTACTGTTACATTTGAAGGTTTTTCTCAATTCTTCTCTTAGTCGCGGCAGCTATACGTGTGTAAATTGGGTAACAGATTATTTTTGTCAATAAAATCTTTTTAAAAAAAAATTGAACCGCCTTCAATATCACTGAAAAGTATAAAATAATTTAAATATTAAAGAAGTTGGTGTTAGCGTACCTGCTGTGTATAATATTTAAATTATTTTATACTTTTCAGTGATATTGAAGTCGGTTCAATTTTTTTTTTAAAAGATTTTATTTTAAACTTTTTAGTGATATTTTCATATATAAAGATTGAACCATCGAAAACCGTAAAATTATCTAGGTAGGTTATGATCACATTGTCGTATACATAGTTTTACATAATTCATGTTTCTTCAGAAAAAAATATCCGGTCGTAATGAAATTTGCATGGAATCATCATAGTAGTTTACTCTCTCGAATAAAAAAAGAATCATCGAAATCGGTTCATAATTGTCAGAGCAATGTAATGGAGAACATCAGTTTTATGGTTTTTACCAGATAAATTGCTCCACATCGTTCATGTTCCTCCAGGAAGTTCTTATCCGGTAGTAATAAAATTCATACAGATTCAATACAGTGGTTTCTTCTTTCGAATAAAAAAAGAATCATTGAAATTGGTAAATATTTGCCAGAGTTATGACCATTTTTGTCCTTAAAAGCGACTATATAGGCTTTCTTGCAGCTCTCAGTGCGCAGTCACCATTCTTGTTTTTTCAGGAACTACTTATTACTAAGCAATAATTTTTTTATAGGACCCAATTAACGGATTAAAGAATGGATGGAAGAAAGATTTTTTCAAATCGGTTCATAATTGCTAGAGTTATGGCGAACATACATAGAAAAAAAATATATATATACAGACGAATTGAGAACCTCCTCCTTTTTTGAAGTCGGTTAAAAAGGAAAATAAATTTAATACTTAAATATTCAGATTTCGAATATATGTAGATGTGTATTATTCACTTAAGTAAAAATAATCATAAATACATACCACCAATTGATTGGTGGATATCAGCTTATTTAAATGATTTTATATATCTTTTCAGTATAAACTACATAAAATCTAGAACTTTTAATCTACTTACTTTAAACTATGATTAGCGACAATCCGAAAGTTCTAAAAGCAAATGTACATTTGTTTGTTGTTGGTTTTGCTAATTATTTTTAATGGTTACTAATTGCCAAAGTTTTAAATGTGTTAGCGGTTACGCTGCGACTCGCTGCTGGATATTGTGCAACCCTGAATGTAGAGTATTAAAATTTCTAGATTTGTGTCAAAATGTCAGCTAATTTACTTTTGGATTTTAAATATTGTTATGTACTTATATTTTTAGTACTTACCTACCTGTATTTAAAACGAAAGGAAGCAGTGTTGATTTTTCTTTTAAATGTGAAATTCTCTAAACTAACTGTTTGTTTGTCTGTTTGGTATTTACCTAAATTCAACCAAACTTAAATTGAAGGGATTTAATAAAGTGGTAAGTAAGTATTTAGTATTGAAAAAATAATTCATATGTAGTTGCATCATGATTTTTATACAATGTGGCGACTGCTTTAACAAAACCAGCGAAATAGAACAAATGTAAACAACAAACATATTTATTTTCGTCAAGACGTCGCTTCGTAACGGTAATTTACATTTCCTTCTACTATTTGAATGCGCTGGCTTCCCGCCAAACGCGGTCGTGCACTTTTCTTTCTTTATGTTCATTCTTTCACATCTAGTCTATGCGTTGAGGATAAATTGCGCGGGCTTTTTAACATGTCAAATAATTATTTCCTATGGTCGTTCGTAGTTCGTGGTACTTTTTTATGTTTTTTCAAGCATGTGCAAATTTTTGTGTACGCACTTCTAAAACTAATATGCTGGTAAAATATAGTTGATTAATTACTTACCTACTAATGATTTGGTTAGTTATTTTGATTTGATTAGGTTAGCGACATACCAACACAATCGGCCAAAAGCTAAAAAATGGCATCGATAAAACCAGTATTAATAATACTTAGAATATAAATAAATACTTTAGTAATAGATACTCTAACTAACTATTAATAGTATAAATGCAAGTACCTACCAGTGAGCTGGTACCTACCTAAGTTTTAAGTAGAGCGCAGCGCTATCACGATAAGTCTGCGATATTGCTAATTAGTAAGTATTGCTAAAGTATGGGAATTGGGAGGTCACAGACAAACAAGCAAACAAAATTTCTGACGTATATATATAATCAAAGCATCTGTTTTACTTACATACTAAGTAGGTACTTAGGTTTATAGAACTCAATCAATTTACAATTTAAATTGACTAACACATGATAGTTTATTTGTTGCTCAGGAATATACAACTGTGTACTGACAGATTGTTTTTACCTAAATATAACATTATATATTAAGCTAGTGCTTGACTGCACTCCCGGCTCATGGAAAGCGGCGACGCAATCTAGGATGGTTAAGCAAACTAGATTATGAAAAGGTTATTCACCTTAGTCCTAGCCTAGTTCATTCAAGATTGTTTTATGGTAAATAGAGCTATGTAAAACTAGGAATAAATTAGTTAAGTAGGTATGTTTGTAGTCTTCGTATACATTAAATCCCTCACGAAATGCCATCTTCAAAATGCTTTATCTAGAAATGGAGTAACACAAATGTCTGGTAACTGGTAGTAATTTCACTTTATCTTCAATTTACATCGTTCACCATAAAGTTTGAGGCCCAAGTAATGTTCGCTTATCACACGCAACGCAATTGAGCCGGTTAGTAAAACACATTTTGATTAAAGTTTATCGTAACGAAAACCGGTAACTTTTTTTTAAATTGGGTAATCACAATTTGATAATTTACTTACTTATATGAAAACGACTACTTTCACCTATCTGAAGTTGATATTTGATCGCTTTGCGAAAGTTCATCATCATCATCATCATCATCAACAGAAGAAGAAGAAGACGTCCACTGCTGAACAAAGGCCCCCATTAGAAGGGAGGGGTTGCCATAAACCCCACGCTGGCGGGCGTCTTTGGGATCGCAGTATAGGTGGTAGGTAATCCAATAGAAAGATGCTGCTGCCCATCTTCTTCGTTTCCCTAAGTCGCCTCTTATGGAGAACCGACGGGAGGAGATGGGAGGGTGTTGTTGTTAGCTGAGTTGATAGAATCTTTTTAAAGGCGCTAAATATACGGAACCACAAGCAAAAGTTTAAAAATAACCTAACTCTTAGAACTTCTGTACCAACAGCGACCCCGCTGACCTTATTGAATATTTAGTGCATCATCAAAAATCAACCATAAATTAATAATAATAACCAGAAACCCCGCAGTGCAAAAAGCATCACTGCAAAAAAGATAGGACCATTGGTAGCGTTTCACAATTTTTCTGCTAGGCTAGAGATGGACTTGAATGTACCTACTAAGCTTTCTATATTAGTAGGAAAGGTATTAGAAAAGGTAGTTGGACCGTCCAGGTAGGCACCACCGCAGTGTCAGATATTCTGCTGCCAAGTTTCGGTGTGAAAGGCATTGTATCTACTGAAATTATATGGCTCAAAACATAAGTATGTTAAGTAATATTCCGAGTGACGAGCGGCAGTGCAGTGCATCTCCCTAAAGGCAGGCGTGTTACTCATCACCAGTCGGAAGACGTCCACCGCTGAAAAAAGGCCTCCCCATTAGACCGCCACAATGAACGACAGTTAACAATTTGCATCCACCGGTTACATGCGACGCAAACAATGTCGTCGGTCACCTAATTGGAGGCCTGCCTACGATACGTCTTCCGGTTCGTGGTAGTCACTCGAGAACCTTTCTTCTCCTACGGTTATTGATTCTTCGACGTAGCTGTCACTTCAACTTACAGCTTCTAAGAGGTTCTTCGGCGAATCTCTTCATTACGGATTCTGTCGCGCAAAGTAACACCGACTCCAGACTCTGCGCTTCTTTAAAAGGCCAGCAGCAAAGGACCACGTCTCGGTGCCATATATCATCACTCACTGTGTGGCTGTGTGGCGTGTTACTATCAACGCAATATCCTCTCGTCATTAGTAATTGAATAAAAAATATCTGCAACTTCATACATTTGTCATAGGTTTTATACTCAATGTATTTAATGACTGCTGAGTTCTATTACTAGACACACATATGTGGCCGCCTTATCCGCATCCTGCCTTCTGTCTGCACCAATCTATCTAAAGTGGTGTCAGGGCACTACGCTAAATTGGATTAAATTGACCACTCACAGCCGTAGAACCGAATCATTTGTTAACTAAATCCCCTATGCGGTAACGATGACTGATGGCAATCCGAATACTTTTTATTCCATTCTACAATTAAATGTATTTGTATTAAACGCTGTTTAACTTAGAACACAGGTGATAATAATCTTGAATTAAAGCTTTTTAAGTTTAAAAACAAGTTAAATAATAACAAATGCAGCTCCAGGTTCGAGCTATATATTTGCACCCTTTGCGGTGGAGACCATGGGGCCTTGGTCTCATGAGACGCACGCTTTGGTGAAAGAAATTTCATCCAAAGTTATCGAAGTCTCAGGAGACCGCTGGTAGCTGGTATCGGGCTGGTAGCTTTTTCTGCCAACGTATAAGTTTGGCCATACAAAGAGGTAACGCCGCCAGTCTTTTAGGTACCCTTCCCTCCCAGTGCGGCGACAACTTCGAGGAAGTTTTTTACCTAGTTTAAGTGTACATGTTTGTAAATAAACTGTAAATATTTTGTTTCAATAAATGTTACCCTCGATAGTTTATAAAAAAGTTAGTAAATAAATAGTAGTAGTTAGTATTTATAAATTTTATATTAAGGAACTACAAACTTTATTTTTTTAAACTGCAACTGCAAAAACATTTGTTGTTGGATGTTGGACCCAAGTAAGTGGTCCTAGTATTGCCAATTAGTTAGTTATCTTCTGAACTTTGCTTGTGAATTTTATCTAAATTTATTTATTTTTAAAATAAATGGGTTTATTTAAAGTTTGTTTCTACAGTTCTTTTAAATAGTAGTTGTGGATACTTCTCGAAAATGCAATCAAAAGTCAACTGACTAAGTACTTGTATATGACACGGTCTACGAAAATTGATAGTACAACATATCCACAAAATGGTTACGAACGCGGTGTAGCCTAAAAAGATAAACATCGAGAAATTTAACAGGTGCACTAAAAAGACTCAATTTAAACATCCAAACAATCCGATTCATAAATAGATTTCCTTTTGTTTAGAGACCATTAACATCGTCATCCGTCATCGCAACCACTCACTTAAAATGGAGTTGTTTAAAGTGATTATAAACAAAATCCCTGTCTTGAATGCAAGGAGAAAATAGCTCGGGTAAAAATAACACCATTTCGTGGTATAAATTATGTACTTTTGGTAGAATGTATTTTGTCATAGTCAACTCATCCGTCTTATTACGAAAAGCAGTTTAACGATAAACCTAGGTTTAAACTCAGAAAATCGTTCCTTAAACCTTCAGCAGGCTATGCAGCATCTGCGCTATTATATTTTTTAACATCTGTTTCAGCCATTATCAGAAGATATTAAGCCACAAAATTAAGTTTCTTATTCGTGAGCTGCCCCAAAATATGCACAAGATGCAATAACATTTAATTTAAATTAAATTTAGGTATTTAACAGATATAACCGCAAAAAGCTTTATATGAAACCCGGTTAAAGTCATTTTTAGTCGCGTGGGTATAAAGGAGAGGCGGAAACTCTGGAGAGATATCCTCAATCTCTGTACGAGTTAAAAGAGCCATGGCCTACATAGAAAAGCCTAAATAGGCTTAGGTTCCAGGTAGCCGCTGTAAGCTCTCTGTAAATAGATGGGGATATATCAGTGACAACATTAGTTGAGAGTGTGGTTCCTGCCCTCAAACTAGTTGCCCTGCCTGTCCGACTACCTGCACGAGAAAGGAATTGCCCCAGGGGAAACGAGAAAGAAAGAGCCTCTTTCTGGGCAAAATCATATTTATTATTCATCGTTGATAGGTACTGAGAAGACGCGTGGTCTTTTTTGTATAGGTACCTCTTAGAGGAGAGAGCATGATGCGCTAGCCCCTCTGCCACATTTTTGTTCATATGTTCAGGTCATTCTTTATTTGTGTGCGTATCTTTTTGAATGTGTTGCGAGTTTATTATAGTGTAGGTTCATAGAAACATGAAGAGTTTGCATTAGACATTTGCAAGAGTATGCGTGAAATTGTATCTGTGTGTGTTTACTTCGCCTCCCGCACCCCGCAAAATTACCACGAAAAATTTGTTCGGGGAATCGACGCGATACTAGCTCCATTCTAATTACTCTTAGAGGTACATATGATTAATATAAAATAATAGAATAATTTACTGAACCTTACTTTTATAAATTGAATAAAATATTTATTGTATTGATTAGTCCAAGCAACCAACAGTAATTTTAAATTCCTGGTTCTCCACACCATAAACAAAACTAGAACACAGAACAATAGACAACCTGTTTCCCTCGACTCTATAATATAAAAAGTTGGACATACTGTAGAGGTATTACTGAAAGGAGCTTCATAAAGAGCCTGCCTTTGGTCCAATGAAAGGCGTGGGAAATGAACGCTGGCTGAATAGCTAATGCACCCGTGAATGAGGCTCAGGACTCGGGACGTGGGGATTTTAAGGAGGCTTCGCTAGCCTGGTTTTCATTTTTGAAATTAGACATGGCAGGACATTTATTGAGATTGCGAAATTGCAGTGCTTGCGGCGCATGCATGTATAAATGTTATATGGGTAAGATAACAAGATAATTACTATTGCCGTACAGTAAATAAAATATAGAGTCCAATTCTGGCAGCCTTATTAGAGGGTCTAAACCTTGGTTTGCAAAAAATCTCGTATTGACGTAAGACAAGCGTAAGGATTAATTATTTGGAACAATAGTACAACATGTATTTAACAGCAACAGGCACGATTAATTAGTAAATTAATCGTGCCTGTTGCTGTTAAATTAGTATACTCGTGTTCAACTCTATACACTAGTATTCGTATTCGACTCTATCCGTCTTATTATGAAAATCAGTTTAACGATGCATCTAGGGTTAGACTTAGGTTTAAGGAACGATTTCCTTTAGCACGGTATAAATCTAATTGGGCTCAATCTTACTTTGGGTGTCGGTTTAACGAGAAGACGTATTATTATTTTAATAATGTTTACGGATATTACCTATTAAACGAAACTCGTAATTGTATAGTAAGTTAAGTAGCGTAACGGATTTATTCGCGACTTAAGTACGTAATTAGTTCACGCTGGCGTAAAATCCAATAATGCATAAATCTCGTTTGCAAGCTCGTTCGCTAATAGGTGTCATACTGTCGTACCTTATTACACGATACGTGGAAAATTAGCACGGCGGGATATTGTTGCCGCCATCTTGGTGGGAGCGACCGTGAACACAAATCTTCGTTTTCATAATGTTGTTCTTTTATTTACGCGAATTGACAACCACAATATTAACTAAGAAGACCTGAAGGTACACCGGCATATTTGTGACATAAGGACGCTCAAAATCACAGTCTTCCCGTCACCATGGGTGCTGCAAAGCATCCGAAACGTCGGGAAAGTTAAATCTATCTCTATCTTTACATATAAAATTAAGAAGAAGAAGACTTGTCCTGACTGACTGACTGACTGACTGATTCGTCAACGCACAGGCTAAACCGCTGGACCTAGAAAGCTGAAATTTGGACAGTAGGTTCTTCTTATGGTCTAAGCAACCACTAAGAAAGGGTTTCTGAAAATTCCTCTCCTTATGGGGTGAAATGGGGTGTTTTCATTTGTATGAAATTTGTACGGATAACTTGAAACTAACTAAAAACATTCTCTATAAGTACGTGTTTCGCGAAGTTTCAAACACAGCCTTAAGGGTACACCAGGGGTTGGTAAACTTTCTTTTTGTATAAAAAAAATATCGGGCGTAGCCGCAGGGAATTGATAGTCTAAAATAAACCGCGATATAATCCGTAAAAGTAGTTTGATTTCAATCATCGTTTTGTAGACACTTTTGTTTTACTTAAAATTAACTTAGCCTCCGTGGTGCAGAAGGAAGCTTTGGAAACCGGATGTCGTCGGTTCACATCCCCCGGGTAGCAAAAACTTTGTATACTTATTTTTTTTTGAGATCAATTGTAGTTTAAACTACAGCATAGAGTTTAATCTGCCTCCTTCGAATAATTCGTAAGATCGCATTTGAAGCAGTTGATCGACGGTGACGAGTTTAAACTATCGATCAGTTTAAACTTGCTCCAAGCCACGGTTAAACGTGTGCTTAAACTGTCTTCATTTGAAGTATTTGATAGTACTATAACTGTTGTCATAATTGTTGTTGGTTGTTTACTATACATAAGGGAAAATGGAATATTCTGCCACCAAGCAGCAGTGTGTAAACGTTGCTGTGTTCCGGTGTGACTGTAGCTCAGAACTAGTATAATGCAGCTGTCTGTCTATAGGCAGGCGCTTACCATCAGGCGAACGGCTTGCTTGTCTAGTCACTAGGTTCAATAAAATAAAATAAGAGTTCTATGATATTAACAGGTGTTACAAGATACCATGTCGTTCGAAAAACAAACGATCATTGGGATCAATTGGATGATACAAAACTTTAAAATTGGTACCTACTGTTTTAAAATATTACTTGTCTTAATTAAATTGATTCATTAATGAATTTCGAATAAATCTACTACTCTAAGCTACCTGAGTTCAACTTGAACAAAGACTACGGAAAGACAATGAGACAAATGACCACTTATTGCCAAACATGTGTCAAGATGGTTTATTTTTTGCTGTATTCAGTAGAAAAAAATGAATGAGCTGGGTCCGAAATAAACAATGTTGCCATACGAGAAACATTAATCGAAGTTTAGCCAATCCGTTCACTTTTTTCGTTTGATAATATTACGACAGTGGTTTAAACGATCGATAAAGTTTGATCTTAGATCCGATAATCTGTGATTTAAACTACTTTTGATCTTACGACGGGCCGATCAACTGATCTTCCGGAAAGTGAGTTGATCCATGCGTCGGATGGACATGTAAAAAGTTGATCCTGTTCCTGATCTCTCCTCGGTTGTATCGGTTTTCCGAGCCATCGGATTGTAAGGGAGAAGGTAGAGAAAATGTAGCTATGTCTACGCTAACTTTGTGCACTATAATATCCCCCGCATAAAGATTGGCTGCTATAATAGTCATATGAAAAGTCAATCAGCCTCCTATATAATGTTCTGCTGAGTGGGCTGTCTATTCAGTACGTTATGAATATTATAATAATCTTTTAGTGTACTTCATATCGATACCAAAATAGAAGACAGCTGTGAAATCATTGATATAAATGAAGCATTCTTTATTATTTTTACTTCATTAAGAACTTTGGTAAGTTACGGTGGTACACGGCTAAAATTAAGGCATTGAGTCAAACTCAAGGAATTTGTAACTTATATTACAACTAAGGTCTAAATTTCGAATCTATTGAAATTAAATCTACTGTCACGAAGTAAATTTCAAGTTTACTAAGTATGTCTCTATCTACTTGTGTCTGTGAGATAAGGATTACAGATATTCCGAATTTAGAACTAAGTTTAGAACTCTCAAATTGTTTGCCATCTTATCATTCAACAGCAAGAAGCAGCAAAAGATATAAGCGTTCACCACAGATAATTTTGGTATTAAGTTTATTTGTCTGCGTCATCGCTGTCCTGCGTATATAAATGAGATAAATCTTGGAGGAAGGCCGAGGTATAAATAATTCAACTTTTAAGTGTAGTGTACCAAACTTATTTGTGAGCTATCAGTAGTGTCAGTGTCGCCACTGTCTACGCAAATACGTCAAACTGACAGAACAGAGACCCACGTATTGATCTTATATTTAGCGAAAAATAATGTAAATATTTGTATGTATATCATACATAATCAGCTCCGCTTTTAAAGATCACTTACGGTGTACAGTCGTGAGGATAGTTTTGCATGTATTTAATTAAATTACAAAACATACGGTTATTTGAATTCGCTGGTGTAACTGGTGAATTAGAGCCAGTTGAATCTGTTGCTCACTGGTTTTGAAGAGTTGCGATGATAGATAATGCTTACCTGAAACAAATAAAATAGATAATTAATAAATCTGTTAATTAATTAATATTTTTTAAGATTTAGTTGTTCGTAAACAAATGAAAATACACACTGAAAAAAAATACAAAATATTAATATAAATATATTCTTTTTTTTATACATATATTAAAATTTGGTATAAACTGGACCTTTATGCAAAAATTAATGCGTTTTGGAATGAGCTATGACTTATAGGCTATGGATTAGTCGTACGAAAGGAAACTTAAAATATAAATTCTGCGGCTAATTTTGATATGGTTTACCAAGAGTTTAAAGTAATGGTCTGAAGATAATAAGGATATTTTTAACTGTTAGTTATTCTCTACATGTTATTTTTCTAATAAAATTCTGTTTTAGGCACTCGATGGCGAATTTAACGGTATTTTAAACTTCTCAGTAATCAATTTTAGTAATCGTAACTATTACAGAATAGTATCGTCTTAGTTTATGGTACGCCATATGGTGCTGTTTCGAAATCCTGTCTCTATTATTGGCTATGCAAGTGTGCAGTGTGCTGTGGGCGGAACGCCTAATCGTTTATCTCAGGCACTTCACTCAAGCTGGTTTCCGAGATATCCTCAGAAATATTGTGCTACTTGACAGGCCAGTTGGTCTAGTGGTTAGACACCCTGGCCCACTAGGTTGTGCGTTCGATTCCCACTGAAGACGAACACTTTTGTTTTTATGTCTGCTTGTCTTGTGTAAATGTGCATATTTATACAGTAAAAAAAGAAACAACAGACAAATAAAAAAAAAACTTTTTTTTTTATTTTCACCGTCTGAAGACTTTAACATAATTTTCCCGCACTTTTAAAAATCACGAAAAGCAATTCTTAACCTATTTTCTATAATATAACCGTTATATTTTGAGTATCCATTACAAATGGCTCTTTCGTTCTTCAAGTAGAGAGCTGCGTGACTTGGGCCTTAATAAGACTTACTGTAATTTTTTTTAATTACAATAATACGTGCGCAAGTATCTTGTAAGTTTGTATAGCTGTTGACGCAGAGACTGTACTAACGATAATTGCATTTTTAATTGTTATTATTATTACTAATTCAATGCCGAGATATATCCTACACGAAATACTTTGTACAATACGTATAGTTAATTATTATTTAGGCAACTAAGTACCCATCGCGTAACATTAAAATTCCGCAAGTGATTTGGCTACACTGTTTTACATCATTCGCAAAAGGATGTTTTGTTCTTATTTTGTTCAAGGTTATTCATGTTAATTTTCAGATTATTAAAATGGAATGTCAAGTTAAGAAATAAGCCTTTTTACACCACCTTTTTTTACTTGTAATCGAGGCAGCCAATTTTTTTAAGACGAATCCGTAACGACGTATCAAAATCTTGTACTTACTTTGAGAAAAATCAGTACTTACCTAAACAACAATGTATTCTACGTTATTGATTAATTCGTTCTGAGTTTTTATTGAATAACTAGCTGACCCGCGTAGCTCCGCCCGCGCTTTTATTACATTTTGCTCCCCTTTTCTCCCTCCTCCCTAGATTTATCTCTCCATATCTCTCTCTCTTATAAAAAAAATCGAATTATATGCTCTTTCTCTCCTCTCTCTTTCCCCTCCCGCTTCGGTTTCCGTCACACTCCCCCACATCATCTCCCTGTTGTCCCCTCTCTGAATCCTCTCCCCCTCTCTCTTCTACGAACTTGCTCCTTCTCACTCCCCCTTACTCCACCTAACTCCCCCGATCTCTCACCCCATCACCCCTTCCTCGAATCCCCTCTCCCTCTTTCTCCTCTCTTGCACCCTCCTCTCGTTCTATATATCCTCGTCAATCATGGTATCAGCGGCATTAAATATACTTTATGTCCTATTCTCAGACCTCCCCGATATGCACACAAAATTTCATACATATCGGGTCACCCATCTATTTAATGACCTTGCCTTATGTTGCTTAACCTTAACCTAGTGGCATGAAATATACTTTACGGCCTACTCTCAGACCTCCCCGATATGCACACAAAATTTCATACATATCGGTTCACCCATCTATTTAATGACCTTGCCTTATGTTGCTTAACCTTAACCTAGTGGCATGAAATATACTTTACGGCCTATTCTCAGACCTACCCGATATGCACACTTTCATACAAATCGGTTCACCCATCTATTTAATGACCTTACCTAACGTTGCTTAACTTTAACCTACCGGGATAAAAAGTATCCTATGTCCGTTTCCTGGTTCTAAGCTACCTCCCCACCAATTTTCAGCCGAATCGGTTAGGCCGTTCCTGAGTTATAAATAGTGTAACTAACACGACTTTCTTTTATTTAGCTAGATTAAAGTTCTATAGTGATTGTATGTTCAATTTCGCCGATAGATGGCGCTGTTCATAATTGTAAATCACGCTAACATCGTAAATTACTGTTTAATGATATTCGATAATGAAAGTTCTTACTTAGTTTTTCGCATCTTTTATTGTTGCGACTGTGATACAATACCTATACACTACCTGGACTTGGGGAGTTTCATTAAAATTTCATGAACGACAGATTTTACAGATTTTAACTTTTCAGAGATACAATGTCATATTCCTATCAGCAAAGTACTTAGAACAATACAGAAATCTAATGAAAATTTCCTGGGTGTACCAGACCGGCTTACCCCTTACAAAAATTGACCCTTCGCCACTGCCATATCTTATGCAAACTAAATGTCTGCTCAGTCCCTATTGTATATAGCGTAATAATACATATCTTAATGATTAACTGATCAGTCAATAATTACCCTAAACTTTATTTTTTATCGGGAATTAACGCGATTTACCTTATATTTTGGCTTGACGTTTCCAATAATTACCCTATTCACAGGAAATTACGTGGTAATATTACCACGTAATTTCCTTTGTATGTGAATAGGGTTTCCTTTGTATGTGAATAGGGTAGGGTGTGTCTTTGTTTGTTTGTTTCCTTTGTGTGTGTATTTCCTTTGTTTGTGTGTGTTTGTATTTGTATTTTCTTTGTACTTGCACATATGTGCAAGTAATGTTTCACTGCTTAGCCCCTATGAAACATAGCGTGATGTTTTATATACCAATTTATACCTAGACTTCTACACAACACATCAGTGAAAGTCCTATCAAAATCCATCCACGGGTTTTCAAATGATACCTGGACAAACAGAACGACAGACAGACAGACAATAATTCCAAAAAAAATTGTTTTGGCCTCTATGTCGATAGTATAGTATCCCCACATAGAAATTTTTGAAAAATATTCAATGTACAGAAAAAGTGCTCTTTGAGTTTTATTATAGTATAGATAAACTAAAGAAAAACCGGCCGTGGGGAGTCCGGGTAAGAATCCCTCCAACCTTCCATCTTCTCCCGTTGGTTGTATGTCCGTAAGAGGCGACTAAGGGAAAATACGAAGAATTGCAGCAGCGCTTTTCCATTGAATTACCTAACTGCTACACTACGATCTCCAAAACGCCCGCCAAGGTTGGAAATTATGGCAACCTCTCCCTTCTAAGGGGGGGGGGGGAGTGGACATCTTTCTGCTGCTGATGATGATGTAGAACTTAGAAGATACCATACATACAACTATCTATAAGAGACCATACATACAACTATCTATAAGAGACCATACATACAACTATCTATAAGAGACCATACATACAACTATCTATAAGATACCATACATACAACTATCTATAGGAAGTGAAGATATTCTAACGCAAAGCAGCAGTGTGCTCTATGTAGAGTCACTGTGGTAAGAGACAACCAATCATCTCTTTCGCTGCAATTCGTTAGATATAAGTTCCCTGGGTTCAGAAGGGGCATTATGTTGCACGCATATGCAAAGACGACTACACAATTTTTCGTCAACTGTATATTTAAACTAGTCTAAACTTTAGACTGTTTCGAAAACTGGTTTATCGTTGACGATAAACGTTCTCATTTCGTCGACCCATCATTACTACTTACAATTGAAAATATGATATTTCTTATCATCACAATATAATAAATAAGGGTGAATTTTTCAAGTGGGTATGGATGGCAAAATCCGAAACTAAATGAGGAAATGTGCTCTTTCCGTTAGTTTGCCATAAATGTCATTACTTTCCAGAATTTGATCTTTACTATGCGTTTCAACTAAGAATGTGGCCGCCATGATCATTGCGAATTGCGGAACTTCACTCGTTTTTTACGACTTTTATACCGGCAGCAGAGTAAACACAAAATTAAATTCACCCCGGTTTTGATTGTTTATTGTAATGTCTTATTTTGCTATCTATTTTTGTTAAAACATCATTTTTAGTAATTATATATTTGAAATGGCAAGACGGCGGCCAGATTCTTAGTTGAAACGCATAGTACTAGCACAAAGTGGTACTAGCGACACTATCGAATAATGAATACAGGTGTGTACTTTTTTCAAAATTGACGGGTTCGATTCCTGGCTTGGAATTGGAAGGATTGGGTATTAAAAAACCCAATGATGCAGTTTTAGTTTTCATCAAAACCGGGTGTCCTTGACTCCTTTTAGTGTTTTTCGTTGTTCATTATGTTTTCGGTTTTGGCTATCCATGTATAATAAAGGAGGTTGATAATTAATAAAATATCTAAAGAAAACTGTTACATGTTGTTGTTTAAATCCTTCAAAATCAAATACTAGGTTAACAAGGGTATAAAGATTTACAAATACACAAGAGAATCATATAAATCAAAGTAGCTACTGAAGTTTACGTTCGCGGGAAAGTGAAACGGAAGCCGCGGCTCATCTGCGCGGGCGCCGACTATAAATACGCCGCGGTGCGCACGTGTGGAACCTCATGTGGGTCAATACACATATGCAGTAATTCCTCAAAAACCATACGAACTCTATGGGATAAGTTATACTTAACATATTCTTTCGTAATACATACAGTTGAACGACTGCTGCACATACTCGTAACATCTTCGTGAATCTACATATTCTGTACCTACCTATATCTATACTACTTATCATCTAACGCTTAGTGATGCTTGGTAATTTTTATTTATTTACTAGCTGACCCACGCAGCTCCACCCGCGCTGTGTTTACGTTAACTAAACTTTCAATAATATACATTCGCATAGAATACAAAACCTCCTTTTTTAAAGTCGGTTAAAAACTTGGACCCTCTTTGTACTTGCCCTCCGAAGCACGGAGACGTTTAGTTCAAATGACGTTAAACGGTCACCCATCTATTTAATGACCATACCTAACGTTGCTTAACCTGATCGATTTTCAAACATTGTTAACAACTGTCTATGAGTGTTTACATACAAATATTTATTATAATTAAATGAAAAAATGTTAAAATCGGAGCAAGCGTATAACCAAGTACACGTTTTGTTTTTAGTCCCCTCTCCCAAGGGAACCGTGCCGAATGTCGGGTTAAAAAGTATCCTATGTCCTACCTCGGAGTATTAACTCAAATCATGCCAAGTTTCGTTTCAATCCAGTAGTCCATCCAGTAGTTTCGGCGTGATGCTCAGCCGAGATACAGACAGACAGACAAAAATAGAAAAAATTACATTTTTGGCTTTAGTATCGGATAAAGAATACCCTCATAATTTTCAAAATATCTTCAATGTACAGAATTGGACCTGTTATAGTTTTATTATAAGTATAGATTGAACTAGTAACGAGACCTGATGGTAAGCGAGACGCCTGCCTATAAGGTCAAACAAAGTCGATTTCCGCGTCTGCATATCCGCTAACGGCTACAGTACCTAGTATTCACTATCAGTTAGATAATTTTTCACTGAAGGTTTATAAATACAGTGTGAACTCCATGTAACGTCACTCGATTTAACGACAAACTCCCTAAAGCGTCGAAATCACTTGGCTTTGGATGGTTTAGCTTGCCTTCCATACAATGATTCACTCTATATAGCATTACGCCCACACTCAATAACGACAACGACAACAACAACAATTAAGTAATAAAAAGTACTTTTTTAGTTGCCAAAATTAGTAAAAACTGCACAGCTTACTCTTTTGTGGCTTTATTATCCTAGCCCGTAATAATCTCAAACGTCGGCATCATGCATACTTTCTAAGAAATTCGTTCTTTTGTTTACTAATTGGAATTACTTGAACGTGTAGACTGTTGTTGACCATGACTAATAAGTAGGAGTCATGGATTATCTAGACGTTATTATATTCTTAGTTGCTCACAAACTGCTCTCAAAACCTCACAAATTGTAGGTACACATGGCTAGTAAAAGAAAATCATATCTGAAATAATAGTATTTTTTTGTAATTCAGATTTTTCCTCTCTACATTTAACGACAACTCTTTAAACGTCATAAAATACACAGTCCCTTCTGTGTCGTTATATAGTGTTTACACTGTATATGATTTAAGTAACTATTATATTTTGATTTTTATTATGGCTTTTACCGCTAGGAATGCACAATTTATTTGGATTTTGATATCACTGTCATCACCTAACTAGAAAAATTTATTGGCCATTAGGCATTTAATTAATTCGACATTTTGGACTTTTATGGCTTAACCAATAATATTATTAAACCGTTAAATTTATGCACTCAAGTTGCCCAAACATGGCCTCTCTTTATTTATGGCCAGTAGCTAGCAACCATGTGAGAATGATTTTGCTCTTAAAAAAAAACGAGCAACCAACGAATCAGGTTCTATCAGAATTAACCTGGTAATCAGAATTCCACTTCGCAGAATCGATATGAAGGCTATTCGATCTTTAATCGAGTAAGAGCATACTGGCCGCAAATAGATGAACTCGCGATCAAGGAGGCCGTCTGTCGAAGGTCGGAACTTTGGCAAACTGCACGTAAACACACCACATGATGGATACCATACAGAGTTGTATGGTATCTTAATGGTTGGTTATCTTTAGAAGTACATACGAAGTTTATTGGGATCGGTTTTCTTAAGTAAGTTCTATTAAAACTATTGCAATTTAAAGCCAATTTGACCATGGTATCTTAGAAGAAATGGAAAAAGCTACCAGTAGCACCCTCATGCGGCGTGTTTTGCAACTTTTCTCTGTTCGGCTTACTTTAGAAAATTAAATGATGATGAAATCTTTTTTGTTTTATGCCTGTACTACCTATGCATATACTATAGACGTCCGCGTTTTTTAGATCGGTTACTACATAGTTTTAGCTATTTTTTTTATTATAAATGCTCGAGGCTGTTTAGAGTTTCAAAATACTCCGCTGCAGGCGCTGGTGTTGGGGGGCACGTTTTGACGTGGGAGTTATCTATCTATTTCTAAGTAATATACTCTTAGCTATGAATTCGACTAACCTCAGAAGCTTAATACCAATAGGCTAGCCGCACACGGTCAATAATATTGTCAATATTCTACAACCCGTGCGACTTAACTGTGCAATCCAGCGAGCGATTGTAGCGATTGTGCGATTTAAGTCGGGCGGGTTGTAGAATATTGACAATATTATTGACAATGTGCGGCTAGCCATATATGTATGTATAAACATATCTATAAAGAATAAGCTAATTAATTCTGGGGATAATTATAGGTAGCCCGCACACTGTCAATAGTGTTGTCAATATTCTAAAACCCGTACGATTTAAGTGTGCACCTGGCGGTGTGAAGTTGCAATCCAGCGAGGTGCACAGTTAAGTCGTACGGGTTGTAGAATATTGACAATATTATTGACAGTGTGCGGCTAGCCATATGGATTAGGCGCAATTGCAGTTAATGTCTACCTTAAATTGAGTAAAAAAAAACTTTTAATAGTTGGGTCAACACAGACTATAGGTAAATTAAAATTCTTATTTAGAACGATCTACAATTCACGATGATAAGTTTTCTAATTGATAATACAGTGTTAAGCAATTAGTCTTAACCGTAAATAGAATACGTAATCAGTAGTCCACTGTTTAATTAAGTTACCAACCATAGAGTCATATTTAGACATATATCTTACATCGTAAAAGTTAAATACGCAATTATTCACGAACAGAGACACTTTTGTTAAAGAGAAATGGGTCAATATGTATTGCGTCGAATATCGTACTAATTCTAGTACAATGCGTTCACTGTTTCAGATTAAAGCGTCTGTGTGTTTTGTTAAGAGGCGTAGTTCTTTACTACTGCTTCCATCAAAAGAAGCCGCCTGTGCTTTATAAAAAGAGGGCTTTCTTTTTCTGTAACTGCAATAGGGGTGACGCGTCTAACAAAATAATGTTTTAATATGTGCCACTTTTATAGCAACTAAAATAATGTACTTTAAGTAGAATGAAAACTTGGCTAAGGGGGCAGTAGAGTGATGTAAGCGTCTCTCGCCGAAAGTAAAAAAAAAGTAACCTAATGGCAACCGTGGCATGGAGTTTTGCTGGCAGCACAGTTAAACTACATTAATTTGTAAAGTACAGATTCGGTTTTATACTTCTTATAATTCGGATGAAGATTATTTAATCTCCTAAACTAAGTAAAATAATAATCTATCGGACACGGAACTCTGAGAGGCGAAATTGTTGCAACTTCTCAGTATTTTTCCTTTTCCTTGATATTTATGTTCCAATGTACTGAAAAGAATATGATAAATATAATAATGTGTTTTCTAAATTATAGCCTGTCAGCCCTAGAACATATTACATTGCTATAAACTCAATTGTAATAGAAGCGTTCATTACAGTCGCCGGTAATCGTCTGGAAATGTTTTAGATAGTAAGTAATTCTATGGATTATTTCCTTTGAAATAAAATTATTTGCAATGTAACATAGTACCTACGGTGTATTAGCTTATGACTTGTAGATCATAAATTATTCAATTTCCAATGTAAACAATAGACATTATCATTATTTTAATAAGAAAAGAGCGTAAGTGAATATTTTTTTGTGGCCAAATAAAACATTGACTTCATGATATTGCGAGCATTGAAGAAACAATCATGATCATCAGCATAAGTCGAAAGACGTCTACTGTTGAACAAAAGCCTCCTTAGAAGGGTTGTAAGGAAGGGAAGGGTAGTTTATCTTATATCAGGTACGCTCTCGCGTTGCTTCAGACTACGTCCATCACGACTTATGTTATACCTGAATTCATCCATTCTCTCTATAAACTCGTTGGCTTCGAGATCAAAGGGTTTACGCATGTACGATCGATTTCACTAGCGTCCACTGTAATGGACGCCGGTATCCAAAAGGCGGGCTATCTTCTGATACTTACACAAATAAGGACGGTTGCGGTGAACATCCTAACCTTTTGGGGTTGAAAAAAGGTTTACAGGAAAGTACGGAAAGGCCAGTTCAGTATGCTGGAAAATAGATTCGAAAAGCTTTGTATAGTTAAACTCATTATACGAACGAAGACGGTGAATATTCTGTAGTACCTATTTAATTCGGAATGTCTGTATTTTTTGTTTCCTTTAAGCAGTCACCGAGTTGATGATTATAATGCCTCATCTAAAGATAAGCACTTCTAAGCTTTCCTTTAAGCTTTTCAAAGGGCTAAAGTCCTAGCTTAAAATCGTTATATCGATAACAAGCCCTCTATGACAAAAAAAATACATAGTTGCCATAAAGTATTGACCAATTTCAAAAGGTCTCTATTCTCATTTCAAATTCTCAAGTCGTTTGAAAATAGCGCTAAATTCAGGGCATAATTATGTATATGGAGCGTATATGATGCCTCTAACAGATACTGCACGTTCGGAAATTCCATGCTAATACGGTAGACATACAGCCAAAGCAAACGATCTCATGGAATGTGAGCCATCTAGCGTTTACTCTATTTTCGGACGAACACGGAACTCCGACCGGCATTTAGAATCTATGGCATGGCAGGCAGGATTGTTATTTTGTTTTAATATTAACGGTTTTATTGCATTTGTGGAATTTTAGGGCGAATTGCTGTACATTACATAATCTGTAAACGTCTATTTTATGGCACGGATAAAAATGGTTCCCCGCTTTGGTGGAATGTAAAAGGTTTTGTAATTTATGGACTTACTTTTTCGTAAACGTGTGTTAGTTTGAAGATTTGAGAAATACATAATACGATTT
Source organism: Furcula furcula (assembly GCA_911728495.1). Lineage (NCBI taxonomy): Eukaryota > Metazoa > Arthropoda > Insecta > Lepidoptera > Notodontidae > Furcula > Furcula furcula. The sequence continues at coordinate 6,670,434 of OU452243.1, forward strand.
GAAGATTTTTGTGCGGATATCAAAATATTGTGTTACTATTATGTCATAAACAAACAGCAGTAGGTATATCATTGGCACTAGGTAATTAAGATGTTTTATGATCTGAAATTTACTCTATATATACACAAGCTACTAGTTCCTCATTGAGGAACTCCTTCTCGGGTGACAAGAGGGCTGGTTCATTCCTCGCTCAACGGATCGGTATAGCGATCCAACTAGGTAATGCAGCCAGCATTCTTGCAACCACCCCACGTGGACATTTTTTTAATTTTAAATTGTATTTTCTGTTAGTAGGTATTATATTTAATTTCTAGATAAGTATTGTATCTGTTAAGTTAATTTTTGTTATATTTTATTACCTATAATTTTAATTAGTTTTAGTGCTCTTAAATTAAAGTAAAGGCAGTGACAGTGTGCGAGCGCTCGCGTTGGAAACTATTTCTTTAATTAATCATGTGCGAATCGTTTTTGTGCGATTGCTACTAGCCTTCGGTGAAGGAAAACATCGTGAGGAAACCTGCATGTCTGAGAAAGCCTAACTAGCTTTCGAATGACGTGTGAAGTCCTCCAACCCTCACTTAGCCAGCGTGGTGGACTATGGCCTAAGCTATCTTGCGGGGAGGTCCGTGCCCAACAGTAAAAAAAATCCAAGGTCCAAATAATTCAATGCTAATGAAATTCACCACAATGATCATGAGCTTCATTTTTGTACAGTCAGTAACCTACCTAATCCTGTTTGGAAATAACTCATGGATAATTTCGTAAAACCATAAAGAACGTGCTATTAATTAAAAAAAATTATTATTATTGGAATACCTACTTATTTCTAAATTTAATAGAAATGATTGACGATAAGACACGTAGACAGTCATATTCCGTTCTATGAAAGTCATAAATAAAAAGTAAATATTAATGATATCCTGTTTGACAATTACCTACGTATGTACTCGTATGTATAGGGCGAGTGCTTGGTTACGGTAACAGCCATCGATATACTAGTAACAGCGCCCTAAACACTCCGCGTCTATGGGCTACCCTGCACTAGTATCACTCTTAAGAGAATTTTAGTAGGTATCAACTGTCCCTACGTACTACAGAATATAGCTAGAAATAGCTAAGTTCTTATAAAACGTGTAATACTGAAAAGCCATTTATTTCTGGGCGTTAAAGTGAAGAATATACCTTCACTTTTCTCTATTTGGTAATAGGAAAAAAAGGAAATTGATAAAGTTTTAGGACACCGTGGGCACGTAGGGCTGGTAGCTTTTGTGTCAGCATATAGGTTTAGTCATTCAAAGAAGAAACGCCGCCATTCTTTGAGCTACCTTTTCCTCCTGGTGTGACGTCAACTTTAAGATAGATTTTCACCATCGGCAGCTGAAACACTGCCTGCTGAAGTCCTCCCCCTCAGAAGTGAGGCGTAGCCATAATCCCCACGCTTGGCAAGCGTCTTGGGGATAGCAGTTTAGGCGGTAGGTAATCTTTAAGAAGGACGCTGCTGCCCGTCTTCTAGTTTTCCCTTAGTCTCCTCTTACGAACACCCAACGGGAGGAGATGGGAGGGTGCTATTCTTACCCGGACACTCCACGGGGATTTTTACTTAGTGTAAATAAACTGTCAATATTTTGTTGTTTTATGTAGGGTGAGTGGGGGGAAGATCAAAGTAAGACGAACGATCAAAGTAAGGCACGATCAAGGTAACACAAAAAGTCGCCTTTATGCAACTTACCTTATAGGTGACTTTTTTGTTTTAGGGTGAGTGGGGGGAAGATCAAAGTAAGACGAACGATCAAAGTAAGGCGGGGTAACACAAAAAGTCGCCTTTATGCAACTTGCCTTATAGGTGACTTTTTGTCTTACCCCGCCTTTCGGTCTTACTTTCATCTCCCCCCCCCCACTCACCCTAATAGTAAATTAACATCTACACCACCTGTAAAATTAAATACAAAGACGATCGATAATAACCAAAGATAATATAAAGTTCTCATACCTATAAGTAGGTACCTTTGATAATAACACAGAAATTTCATTCAACATTTCATTGTTCAATATCAGACGAATCAATTTATTCGTATTATTAATTGGTATTCGTGCTACGCCGTTCGACTTAATTAAATGATTGATAAGTTTCTTTTGGTTATAATATGATCGATGTAATTGTTATATAAAAATTAATTAAACACTTTCTATTTTGTAAGTGTAATAACTATCCATTGTGTTCTGAATATATACTCAGTATACTGCAAATAATTATGTCCAGCATTAGATTTTATTTCTAAAGAGATAATAAGGGCTCCCACACATAACTGCGATGCGATGCGATGCGATGCGGCGAGAAACAAAACAATTTTCGATACAAGTTCCTGCAACTTATCGAAAATTCATTTGTTTCTCGCCGCATCGCATCGCATCGCAGTTATGTGTGGGAGCCCTTAGTGAGAGAAAATTGACAGTTTGATCGACCTCGTAAAGTATCAAAGCCCGTAGTAAACGGAAGTTCAACTCAATATTGAAGCAGAGCAACTTAAGAAGTATTTCCACTTTGTAGAAGCCGCCAAATACGTGCCAAAAGCCTTGATAACAACAGTGGCGTAAAAATAACAAGTGTGTATTCCAGCTGGCTAGCACAACTTGCGAGACTTGACAGTCCGGTCGGTGTGAAGTATGACGTAGCTTTCAAGACCGTAATGTCATTTATGTATAGTAAAATAACGTCTCTATGTGGCTTACTAAGAATACTGACACCATACTCACGCGGATCTGTCAAGACTTGTATGCCGTACTTGGCCTAGGTAGGTAGCAGGCCTTCGGAGTCGCTGGACGCTCGGGGTGTGGGCCCTTTGAGCGTCCATTGAGTACGGCGGCGACTCCGAGGAGGACGGCGGCGGGGTTGCGACCCCCGTCCCCGTGAGCACCGTGACAGGTTCCCGGGGGGCTACAATGCGCCCCCGGCGGCGGGCTCAAAGGCAAGGCACTGAGGGGCCCCTGGTGCAGATCCCACCGGAGAGCCCTGGGGTCTCCCCTATCATGTGCCGATGCGACAGCCGCGGGGGTTTTAGTGGGTAAGAATCCCACATACCCCGGTCGAGCCCCACAGCTCCCGGGAATCTTTCGAAGATTTCCCCCGCGTCAAAAAAAAAAAAAAAAGGTAGGTAGCAGGCAAGTTATTTAAGAACTCGCTATATTGGTGGCTGTCTTCAGCCGCAAAATGGTGTATTAATTATAAATTATTAAAGAAGAGAACGACGTGCGTGGTATTTATCCCACCACTCGTTCCTACCCCTGTGACTCTTGTCAGTCAGGATCTACAGTGGTCGCCAGCGAAGACACCGAGGTTTGACACCCGGCGAGTCGCGGAGAAACGCTAAATTGTCTTGGAACCCGCAACAAAGTTTATTAAAACAGTATATAGGAGAAGTTAGACAAATCCCCCTCCCTTCCCTTCTTTGTAAAGCAGGAGACAAGTAAAAATCACACAACTTCAGAAATCAACAATCTATTGTTACAGGTGCACCAACTACCGTTAGTCCACCTGTAAGGCACCACGGAAGTTACTAGATTTAAGGGGACCTACATTTATATTTTTATTATTGTACTTGTTTCCAATAACAGTTTTGGCAGAAACGCTTGAAAGGACTAACATTTTGCGCGTGGTAGTCTTTTTTTACTAGAAACACAACCTATACGAAACTTTGTAAGTAGCTTACTAGCATAATTAAAATGCAACAGACATTACAGAATACGGACGTACGCTATAATTGTTTTACCAAATGACGTGGCGACATAACTGGCATCCTTATTTCGAACCCCATTGGAATTTTAATTAGCCTAACTTTATAACACTTTGCATGCTATTAAACTGTTCGAATCCCTATCTCTGGAAGGGCAGGCAGGACACTTGAGAAAAATCTTGGTCAAAAATTGTACACTTATTACCACTTTTTTCTCTTTGCAGTGTGTCCAAGTACCTAATCTTAGTTAGTCAACTTACGTATTCAATAACCTAGTAAGTATAAAACAAGTCTTAAAGTGAAGTATCATAAAAAAGAGAACGACGCCGACGCTATGTTCCTACTCATAACCTTTTGAATTTCGAATGTTGTGTAATAAATCTATATAAGTATATAAGAATGAATGTTTGTCTGTATGTCCTTAATAGAATCGTAAACTATGCATTTGATCATGTCATGATCTTCAGCAAAGTGTTGTGCATGAGCCCAAGAATGTTTCTGAGTAAAAAGAGCGCGAGCGGAGCTGCGCGGGTCAGCTAGTAGTAAAATAAGGTTAATTTCTCAAACAGACAAGTGTCAAAAACACATAGCTGAGCCAGAGTAAGAACTAAATCTCGTAAAATACGAGTTTAATGTAGGTTACAACAACACTTCTGCTGTCAAGTCGATGCTATAACTAGTTTATTTATCAGTTTTTTTTTTTTGGGAATGATAGACGCTGTTAACCGCAGATGGCTATTGCAGCTTCACCGGACAATAGGAGGCGAGCGCTTGAAGCGCTCTAGCCTTTACGGCAGAAGTAGCGACGAGCACAAGGGCACCTCAGGGAGACACGGCCTCGGCTTGGGCTGTCGCTTAAGAGAGGGCTGAGTTTACCACCGGTTCACAACGCGCCCCCACTGAGAAGAACCGGCAAGAAACTCAGTGGGGTGATGCACGTCGTTGCGGTCGCATACGTACGACCCTTCGGCCTCGCCGGCGAGACCGGTGTCTGATAGCTAGTGTAGCATACGGTTGTCGGAGAGGATTTATCAGTTCTGTTTACTGCTTTAAAACTAGTTTTGTTTTCGACGCTTTACTACTAAACGTGAGGGTTTACGATGAGCTTATTATGCATCTTGAGAACATGTTTCTTGTATAATCAATTGGCTCTGTAACGGGTTTAATTCATTTATTATCTTAGGAATACTTGCGAGTAGGTCATTTTGTTATTAGGACGTTTTGCTTTTCGGCGTCGATTTTGAGTAACTTTGCTTATGTGTGCTTTTGATATGAAAGCCAAAGAGAACTGTTATCGAGTTTATTCCAAACGCTTTTTGTAAGTATATCTATCTGGACACAATTGATTAAATTAAGGTTATGATAAAGATGGGAGTTTTGTAGATAATGCATCTATGGGAAGTATACTTTACAACTATTACTTCTGACTATTACGTCAATATACACAATTGAATACATGAATTTTACAGCTTATTAAAGCGGTTCGACTACTATCCCTTTGGCTTTTTAGTTTGTTGTACTTTCGTCGTTTTTCGGCAAGACACACTGTCGCTCTGATCTAATTGTAACATGACACACTGTTTTAAAAAAAATGATAAAATGACAAGCCCGCTGAGTTTCTTGCCGGATCTTCTCAGTTGAGGCCGCGTTGTGATCCGGTGGTAGCTTTTTTAAAAAAAAAACATGACCTTTCAAAAGTGCTAGCGTTAAGCCTATTTGAAATAAACTATTTTTGAGTTTGAGTATCCATGTGTAAATAAACCGCGGTAATCAGTTTCCAGTACTCTATATTCAAGAAGATCCCATTTACATTTTTTTATTTCCCACCAGCACAAGCGTCGTAAAGTATAACCATTATTTATCCTCGTTATGAAAGCCCAGCGGAGCAAGCGTGCTCGTCGTACCGATATGAGTGCTCGGAACTGGAAAATTGGTCTGGAAACTGCACCGACGCCAATTGGAACCGGTTCCAGAAAACTTGGTAGCTTGCCAGAGTTGAACAGAGCACTACCAAGCATTTTAATGACCTCAATTCGATTTGGTAAGTTTCAGAAATTTCCATGTCATTTTCGACATCGACTTGAGACATTTTGAAACTTGTCATTTTTTTAGTTTTTATGAACTGAGATGGTTTTTAGCTATGTTTGATGGAAATTTGTTCAGCCGTTTAGTATGAATTGCTCTTCAGATGACAGAGGCTATCAATTTAAAAATAATACTGGTCTCTGGAATATGATGATAAAAAACATCGTTTTAATACTTGCCCATTTTCCACTGGCCTTTTGCGTTCATATTGTGAAAGATTATTATAAAAAAGCCCCGAGGGATTGGCTGACCTACTGCATTGTGATTATCAATCTAAATGAGCTTATGTATATGGAATGATATGTTATTCAGATTATTATAGCCTTTTATTACGCTAAATTCTAAAATAAACCGCGATAAAATCCGTAAAAATATTATAGAATGCTTAATTCAAGTAAGAACATGTAGCCACGAGTAAGAACATCTAAATACATAAATATCAGGTACACGACAATAGGTACTATACCGTCAGCTGTATTTATCGACATTTGCGCTTGTGACAGATCAAACCCATCACTACTTATCACTTACATATCAATATAACTCTTATAATATAACTTTAAATAGTTCAATTCACCTGCCTCTTAGAGGAAAATCTGCCTACGCTTTGATTAAGGGGACCATAGACAAACGCGTACTCTATTCTTAATATATAAACTCTATGGTCTAAAAATGTTTGCCTTCCGCATACATCTACCTACTTCGAAGATATAGAGCTCATTTTTATGACATCTTTAACGACGTCGTCCCATAAGAAAATAATCTTCAGCGATTAAAATCGCGGAGAGTGGTCGTTAAATTTTTATCGCTCTGTCTGCACTTCTGCAGTCTGCAGAACATTTGACTCGTATTTGTTACTGCCAAGTAAATAAATTTTACAAAATGATTGCTCAGCAACTTCCCGAGTAAGATTAGTAAGTACCTAAATAAAACAATACTGCGTTAATAATCTATGTCTATACTATATGAAAAAAAAATGAGACCACGAATAAACAATACCCGGAGTGGATAATATGAAGAAGAGATGATTATCACAATACACGAGTCACAATTTTTGGCGCGCATTTGTATTTATAGCCCTCTATAACGTATTTATGGTTGGTTTATAATATCCTTGTACAAATCCGTCAAACTAATAACGTACCTGCCTACTATATACAAATATATTGGGTACACTATATATATTTATTATCACATACTTTCTTTGGTTAATCGTATCTTGACTTGAGTACCTACCTATCTATAGGTAAACACATACCAATGTTTACCATGTACACATAAAAATTGTCAAGTCGCCACTTATAAATCATAATAACCAGATCAAATATCACTTTACCGAGTCACTTCCCTTTTCGTAACAGGAAATCTAAACAATCAAATATAATTTCAAATAAGAGTTTCGTAAGTGTGTATCCTTCCTGTTAGGAACTATTAATATAGTAAGCCAATGATGACCAATGATGGCCAATCAAAAAAAAAACCATTTTCGCTATTAAAAAAGTAAGTTATTGATTTCTGCTTCTAGCAGCTGCTGACATGGCTCGTAATTTACTAAGAAGTAGTAAGTGCGCCATTTTATATCCTTTACTAGCCGGCAGCCTGGCGTCTCACGTGGAAATATTATTTATTCTAGTAATAAATATGCCTATGTTACTCATGGATAATGTAGCATTCTAATAGTGAAAGAATTTTTTAATTAGTCCACTAGTTTTTGATTTTATTCGTTTCTAACATCCAAAAATACAAATCTCTCCTCTTTATAATATCTTAGTGTAGAGATGGCTGTGTAGAATGAATGCAAAATGAAGTTATACACCGGTTCTATGGTACGTACTGAATAGCCGTAACTGGATCCCTCTTCTTCCCACTTCGCGGTCGCCAGGCTTTAATTCAATTTAAAATGGACGATAGCTAAATTGGAAAATGGCTTCCGACCGCCATTGTAAGGGTTTTGGAAATACACTGAACGAATGAACGACGATCATTACTTGATTTGTTACAATCTGATTAATTCAGCCAATTACGTCACATTAGTGAGTGGTTAATTCATCTTTAATTAAATTAGTTATTCTAGAAAATACCGTACTTAACGAAAATCCGATATTGCTGCACGCCGTAAGTTTATTTTTAAATAGAAAGTTGTAAGTTAGATAAAAGTATAAACTTATCTACTAGTTAACTATTGTATAACATAAACAAATCTATCTCTGTATCTGCAAACGAAGTCTTGTTTTAAGATAAAATCGGCAGTCAACTTTCTTAAAGAAAATTCTATAACTCACGTAGCGATTATAGCATATAGCAAAAGAATAACAAACGTATCGACCCATGTAAACGTGTTTATTTGGAGTATGTTCTCTAACGCAATACCCCAAATCCCGATCCCGAATTCAGTAGTTACTAAGATACATAACATAGAAAACAAACGAGTGTGTTCCCATTCTAAGAATTTATTATTGATGCCTTTTGTTTAACCCGAACAATTCTGAATCATGTAAAGTATCAATCAACAGAATGATTAACGATTCAAAATCGAATGGAATCAATTCATTATTCTCATTCGATTATCATTTGCATAGATGCCCGATGTTATTCCAAATTTAAACGGAGCTTCCGCCTCGCGTTACCGCATTATGGTAGACATTCTACTGGCTACGTAACTCACTCGGAGTTTGCCAGGCAATAAGAGTGTAATGCTTGTGAAATAATACTATAATAAATAATAATAATAATATCTTGGGACAATCCACACACGGTCATCCGATCCCAAACTAGGCAGAGCCTGTACTATGGAAACCAGACAACTGATACTAATACTTATATACTTTTTTTTTTTTGTAAATACATACTTAAATAGATAAACAACACCCAGACACTTGGCGGGAATCGAACCCACGACCCATTGGTTAGCAGGCAGGGTGTCTGACTATCAAATAAATTGTCGCTTAACTTTTTAAAATTTATGGTGGCCTGTTCACGATATAAAGTACAAATTACATAGAACTTGTTCGGTTATCAGTAGAGTAAATACGGTCGAAAACCAATGAACTAGAAAAAATATTTTGACCAAATCCGTTTATTCCTAAACAAGACTCTATCCACAATGCTAAGTAAGACTCGTGTGAAACTTTGAATTATTCTTAGACAGTCATGTTTAAAATGAGTAGTTCTCATTCTCCTGATTCTGAGGATTTAAATACTCATTTCAAATGAGAGCAAATTTAAAAACATCTTTTAAATACTTACTTATATGAATTTAAATTCATCAGTAGATTAGGTATCCAGTCATTAGACTCATTAGTACCCCAACCAAATTCTCTTCATGCTTGTTGTGTAGGTATTTACTGGTTATGGATTTAGTTCTTGTGTCATTTCCCGCTTTAATACTGAATCTAAACATGATACCCATAGCATTTATAAGTACCCTATCTATATTTCTTAGTAATTTCGCATTCACCTTCAGGGTTTAATTTGATGCTGCTATGTATACATTAACAGGCGTATTGTTTATGTTACATACTCGTTGGATAGAATATAAGTATTATAAAACATTAAAGAAAGAGGCACCATTGAAGAATTCTTGAATATCTATAAAATTAATAGCGGAAGCTTTTTGCTTATATCTTACATTAGAAACTCGGATAATTTCATAAAACAAATGATTATCTTATCATTATGATTTTGAAATAGAATAGATTGACCTTTTGACCAAAACCATTACATACCTCTTTTGAAAAAAAGATGTCAACTTGTTCGGGGTATCTATAAATTTTATTTAAATTGGCAAGCGTAACCCTGCTGTGATCATAAGGTGTTTTCCGCTTGCATGACCGTTTCTATTATTGTATACATGTGCGTTGTTACAAGAAGGGTATAAATATTGCCCATATGGAACAGCTGTTTTGCTAAAAACTTGCGGCTATATTTTTGACGGATCGTGCTGCCTAGCAACACGTCACCACTGCGCACTACGGCACGACACATTTACTTTGACCAACCAGAGACGGGTGCCTGTGGTGTTACATCTCCGTTTCCATGGCATTTAACCCATTCTGCCGAATAAGAATGTTCTGTCATCCTCATGATATTTTGAAGTGTTAGTGCAATGTGATGTTTGTATAATGTTGCTGTATTTATTTTTACGTCTTAGGTTGCATGTTTTATTTTATTCTTTTTATATTAGTTATAGTGTTATTGTTATTATGTGGGTGCAACGTCCCTAGCATGGCCAGTCCCGGAGATGATTTGCCATCCTTTTCATGTCATACTTGCGTACACTGCTCCAAGTCATTTAGCTCCAATAGAGGATTAAACATCCACATCGGAAAACTGCATAAAGGTGCTTCAGGTAATTCACTGCTCAATTGCTCTAACAACTTCACGGCTCCTTTTTCCGATATACACTTTCACCTCAGTTATTATAAGCGCAACATTCCGCTCGTTAAAAGAATACCTCGCGGGGCGAGAATCGCTGTCGCTTACAAACTTACGAATATAATAAATAATTGCACAGACTCTAATACTATAAAAGACTGGCAGGAGCTTTTTACTTTTGCTTATAATACACTGCATGCAAATTCGCCTGATAACCACCTTTCGCTAACACAGTCAATCAAAAATAATTGTACTAATAATAGCTCACTTCTTCATTCCACTCCCGGGTCAAATGCACGGGAACGCTTATCTCACAGAGCTTTTAATTTAGCAAAAAAAAGTAGAAAGTAAAATTAGCGACGGCGATTTAAAAGGTGCCGCACGCATTCTTTTTTCGAGCGACATCTTATCTCCGGACTCTCCAGCAACTTTGGCAGCACTCCAGGACAAACATCCTTCACGCACGTATGCAACACCTCTAAGCTCAGATATCTCTACAGTGACCGCGTCTAGCCTCATCTGCAAGGAGTTTGATGTGACTAATGCCATTTTTTCATTTAAGGCAGGATCTGCCGCAGGATTGGATGGTCTGTCCCCACAACATCTAAAGGATCTTACAGCTGCCACTGTTGGAGAAGCCGGCCGGCTCCTGGTTATTGCAATCACAAAACTAGTCAACTTGATGCTGGCCGGTCGGGTAAATCCTGTGGCAGTTCCTATTTTCTACGGTGCTAACCTTATAGCTCTATCTAAGAAGGACGGTGGTGTACGGCCCATAGCAGTAGGTTCTACTTTTCGGCGTTTATGTTCTAAATTAGCTGTCAAACATGTACTACCAAGTCTCAAAGATCATTTTGCTCCCTTTCAATTAGGATTTGGTATCAGCGGAGGTTGTGAGGCTGCCGTACATGCTACTCGCACTTTTCTCAATGCACGACAACAAAACGAGGTGTTGCTCAAAATTGACGTGAAAAATGCTTTTAATTCGTTAAATAGGGTCACCATGTTAAATGAACTCAAAAACATGTTTCCTGAGCTTTTCCCTTATTTGCATCAATGTTATAGTGAACCTACAAAATTAATATACCAAAATTATGAAATTCTATCCGCCGTGGGATGTCAACAAGGTGACCCACTCGGCCCGGCCATGTTTAGTTTGGCTATAAATTCTATAATACAAAGTTTGGACTCTAAATTAAATCTATGGTATTTAGATGATGGTACTTTAGGAGATACTGCCGATAAAGTTTTAGCAGATTTAAAACTTATAATTTCTAAATTCCACCTTTTAGGCCTTGAATTAAATTTTGATAAGTGCGAATTATTTCTGGAAGACAACTTTCCTAATAAAAAAGGCACTATTGCCCAGTTCAATAGCTTAGCACCTAATATTAAGATTGTTAACAAGGAATCACTTTATTTGCTTGGATCCCCTATTTTTCCAGATTCAGTTGAAAGTTTATTCGAAAAATCAATAGCAAAATTCAATGAACATTCTCATCGTTTATCAGATATTAATTCTCATTCGGCCTTCTTTATTCTAAAATGTTGTCTCTTCCTTCCAAAATACACGTATCTCCTACGTTCGTCCCCAGTTTGGTTGTTTCAAAATTCTCTTTGTGCCATTGACAATTTAATTAAAAACAGTTTTGAAAAAATTATAAATGTAAATCTATCTGAAAAAGCTTGGACCCAGGCCTCCCTGCCCATTAGATTCGGTGGGGTTGGCATTCGCAAAATTTCTAGTGTTTCGTTGCCAGCTTTCCTTTCGTCTTCGCATAAAAACATACAACTAGTTAAACAGATTCTGTCTAATGCGAGGCTATCTGATATAGATATCTCCTATGTGGATGATGCCTGGAAAGCTTGGCAATCGGCCTGGCCGAGTTTAATTCCAATAGATCCAACCTCTCAAAAATGCTGGGATGATTTGTCCTGTAGTGCTACCTTCCAAAGTTTAATAAGCAACAGTTCAGGCTCCGAGCTCGCAAGGCTTCAGGCAGTTTCCTGTAAAGAATCTGGATATTGGCTGCAGGCGTATCCATGTCCGAATACGGGAAACTGCCTCGACCCTAACACTCTTCGTATAGCTATAAGTTTGCGTCTCGGAGCTGACGTCTGCACTCCACATAAATGCCCATGTGGTACCGATGTCGACCGGCTGGGACACCATGGACTTTCTTGCGCTAGGAGCGCCGGCCGCTTCTCCCGTCATGCAGCCCTAAACGACATCATTCGTCGGGCTCTTGCCACCATTAACGTACCGGCCATTTTGGAGCCGCAAGGTATCGTGCGTGATGATGGCAAGAGGCCAGACGGTATGACTCTCGTGCCCTGGAGCATGGGTCGGGTGCTGGTGTGGGATGCCACTTGTGTTGACACACTGGCTCCTTCGCATGTCCAGGACACTAGCAAGAGAGCTGGTGCTGCGGCGCGGGCGGCCGAAATAATTAAAAAACACAAATACAGGGTCATCGGTTCTGAATATATTTTTATGCCCTTCGGAGTCGAGACCCTGGGTCCATGGGGTCCTTCTGCCCATTGTTTGTTTAATTTACTATCAAAACGGCTGGTCGACATCACAGGGGATCCGGGAGCTGGCCATTTTCTCGCTCAGCGAGTTTCTATTTCCATACAGCGAGGAAATGCTGCCAGCATTTTGGGTACCATGCCACATGGGCCTAATTTTCTACATTTATTGTAAGTATGTATTTATTAATATTTATTTTAAGTATTTGTTTTAAGTAGTTATAGTTATTTATTGTATTTTGTAATTTTGATCTACTGTCCATCAATAAATGATTTCCTTTCGAAGTTATATGTCGTAAAAACATTATTTGCAATGCAAAACGACCTCTATCTACAATAGTTAGTGCACTCAATTGCATAGGTGATGTAATAAAAAAATAAACGTGCTTGATAAATTAAACGAAATTAACTAGTCGTACGCGATTATCATAAATAAAATAACTTTTAAACCAAATTGAGTAAGTATTGCACATATGCAGGATGAATTGACTCGGTACAGAAAATTAACCATTGACGATAATAATAGACAGCAGGATGATAATTAGTTTCCCGCCATAATCTATTAGCAGTGCTGTCAAACAGCAGTCAGGAAAGCGCGCGTAATCTAAACAGAAGTGAAATGTATTCACAAAAAATTACGGACTTAGTAAAAAAAACGTATTTAAATGTAAGTTTTCTGAAAGTGTTAAGAAATGTTGAAAAAAATAAATAGTGCTTAGAAATATTTACGCTGTAACATCAACATTCGAGACTGAATTGCAATGAAGAGGCAGTTGACGCTTCAAGAGACTTCCCACATTATTTCTCTTATTTAACAGCCAATGAGAATTAAGTTATTGGAAAGTCAAATAGGTAAGGCAATATACAGTAAAAAAAGAATACCTAAACGTTTTTCCTGCTAAAGCATTGATTATTTTGGATAATACACTACTATATAGGATTCATTAGAATCATCCCTTGACATGCCTAGATAGAATGTAGATACTTATCTTAGACTATAACTTATATGTACCGAATCGAAGTGATATCTTTATAAATTTATCAAAAAAATAAAATAGACATCTGTTTGAATTCACGAGGAAAGGATAAACAATAAAAATGTTTTGTTTGTGCTCAGAAATAGAATTTCTCAAGAATTTTCCATTGCTAAAGTTTTGCAGTGTACACAAACAACACGTCGGCGATTTCTTGTGAATTGTGAAGAAGGAAAATGTTTCGTAAAAGAAAACTGAGTTTATACTAGAATTCAAATAAAGTTACCATTCAAAGGAATAAGAGTTTATTATTGAGACATAATGTAACTTTCAATCAACATAACTGAAATGCCTTTTTTAATTTGCAAAAAAGGAGGTTATTTTCCAAGTAATTCTAGGATACCTTTGCCAGGTGCAAAGGTGCTTGTGATGATATAATTAAATCTATGTATAATATACGGTAAAGTGGTCCAGATGATCGGATGAGCGGGTCCGGATAAGCCCGGCCTATATATGGAAGTGGGGCACTCGATGGCCTCCCTGATAACCGGCTGCTAACCATTCATACAACTTGAAATTAACATGAACGTCTAAGTTAAATTGGGCGTACTATTTGGTAGTGTAGTTGTCACCCTGGCTGATACACAAACAGTTGTAACTTCAATTCGAACTCAGGACCAATATTTTAATGATATAGGTAGGCTAGTTAGCCTGTAAGTATATCATTTACACAAATCAACCGGTCAGGTAAACATGGGACATACCTACTCATTGATATAGCAATTTAAGGTCTTAAGTAACGTATAAAGAAGTGAAATGAAATTAGTACTTACCTATAAATAACAAAGAAAACCTTAATTACAGTAGTGTGCAATTATGCGTTAGGTGTCTTCCGTCGTCACGCGGTTTTTTATAAAGTAAGCGATAGCCGACCGGAGTGTTGTAATCAAATATCTGTTTCGCGCGGGTGAGTGTCCCTGTCCATTTTTGATTGATAATTGGGTCAAATACATACACATAAATACCTATTTTTGCCAGTGATGACATATGGTACTGAGACGTGGTCTTTAACAGCTGGCCTTTTAGAGAAACTCAGAGTCACACAACGAGTTATGGAGAGAGCTATGCTCGGAGTTTCTTTGCGTGACAGAATCCGCAATGAGGAGATTCGCCGAAGAACCAATGTAACCGGTATAGCTCTCAGAATCTGCAAGTTGAAGTGGCAATCGGCAGGCCACATCGCTCGAAGAACGGATAACCGTTGGGGAAGAAAGGTTCTCGAGTGGCGACCACGAACCGGAAGACGCAGCGTAGGTAGGCCTCCCACTAGGTGGACAGACGACATTGTGCGCGTCGCAGGTAACCGGTGGATGCAAATAGCCAATTGTCGTTCATTGTGGCGTTCCAAGGGGGAGGCCTATGTTCAGCAGAGGACGTCTTCGGCTGGTGATGAAGTACCTATTTTTATTACATAGGTATTTAGGACTAGAATCGAGTACTAAACGCCCTCACTCACATGGTATTCGTTGTTTGATTGCGTTTGGGTGCTAATTATATTTTTAGTAAGTACTTATACTTTTATAATATAACTAGCTGACCCACGCAGCTCTGCCCGCGCTGTGTTTACGTTAACTAAACTTTCAATAATATACATTCGCATAGAATAAAAAACCTCCTTTTTAAAGTCGGTTAAAAAATTGGACCCACTTTGTACTTGCCCTCCAAAGCACGGAGACGTCTAGTTCTAATGGCGTTAAACGGTCACCCATCTATTTAATGACCTTACCAAACGTTGCTTAACCTGGTCGATTTCCAAACAATGTTAACAACAGTCTATGAGTGTTCCCTTACAAATATTTATTATAATTATAACGAAAAATTTTTTAAATCGGAGCAATCGTATAACCAAGTACACATTTTGACTTTAGACCCCTCTCCCAAGGGAACCGTGCCGAATGTCAGTATAAAAAGTATCCTATGTCCTACCTCGGAGTATTAACTCAAATCATGCCAAGTTTCGTTTCAATCCATCCTGTAGTTTCGGCGTGATGCTCAGCCGAGATACAGACAGACAGACAGACAAAAATAAAAAAAAATACATTTTCGGCCTCAGTATCGGTTATAGAATGCCCTCCAAAAATAATTTTCAAAATATCTTCAATGTACAGAATTGGACCTGTTACAGTTTTATTATATGTATAGATATGTATTGTATCTGTTCTCCGTCTGCATAGTAGAAGCTATGTACCGTAAACCAGTATATTTTTGAGAACACCAACATTCGGAGCGATACTGAAGAATAAATGATATTAAAAATCATGTGGTGTTTTGCGTGGTCTTTTTTATGTCCACGCAAAATACCACATGGTGTCACTAATCTGGACGTCAGCTGAGTCACGGCCCTCGTCACCCCTGACCGCATAACCATGTAAACATTAGTCACTCTTGGCAACCACTGGGGCTCTGGAATTGTAATCACGTAATGCTACTCAACATTACGCGTTCACCTACACTTCAGATATATATATTTACATCATAAATTCCGCCAGAAAACGCGTGATTCAAAGATTCAAAATTTTTATTTCAAATAGGCTTAACGCTAGCACTTTTGAACGGTCAATTTTTTAAAAGCTACCACCGGATCACAACGCGGCCTCAACTGAGAAGATCCGGCGGCTCAGCGGGCTTGTCATTTTTTCACATTTTTTTTTAAACAAAGTTTGTCTTTTTACAATTAAATCAGCACCAGCGGCAGTGTGTCCTGCCGTTCAAAATATCAAATAAAAATAAAAAATACGACGAAAATACAACAAACTAAAAACTAAATGCCAAAGGGATAGTAGTCGGACCAGTCCCCCCAAGCAGCACCCGCGCGTGATAATGGTATATGTGAAAATGGGTGGTCTCAAAGTCAAATTCTGTATTTTACGTTTACGCTGATCCGGGATTGATAGAAAAAGATATCAAAGTCAAAATCCTGTATTTTATTTAAGTACGTTTATGCTCATCCGGAGTTGATGAAGAAATATCATGATGATCAACCAACAGCGCAGGAGATATATGCACAAGTGCTTGGACAGACAGCATAGCTTCAACAACCCTTTACTAGTATTTAACTAGATGTTACGCTTCGAAATAAATCATGTTCATGATTTAAAATCACGCAGTACAGAAAGCAGGATGTTAAAGAATTGAGGGAACTATCAACGTCCGACGTCCGAAGAATAACCACCGGACATCTGACGTTTAGGACTAACACGTCCGATTTAGGCTCGGACATCCGACGCTTAGGCCTAACACGTCCGATCTAGGCTCGGACATCCGACGCTTAGGCCTAACACGTCCGATCTAGGCTCGGACATCCGACGCTTAGGCCTAACACGTCCGATCTAGGCTCGGACATCCGACGCTTAGGCCTAACACGTCCGATCTAGGCTCGGACATCCGACGCTTAGGCCTAACACGTCCGATCTAGGCTCGGACATCCGACGCTTAGGCCTAACACGTCCGATCTAGGCTCGGACATCCGACGCTTAGGCCTAACACGTCCGATCTAGGCTCGGACATCCGACGCTTAGGCCTAACACGTCCGATCTAGGCTCGGACATCCGCAATGGGACACGTAAAATCACTTATATGTAACAACGTGATGTAGAGAACATTCAATTTTGTATGTTACCAATAGATTGACAATTTTTTTATAATTATTTAAACTAGTACTTTACTGCAATCTGACTGGAACTGGTCGGGAAAGTGGCGATCCAATCGTTAATGATTAAGTACGCTAGCTTAATAAAAGCCTATTCACTCTAACCTACATACAAATAACAGGTTCTATACGTTTGGAGGCATGATGGCTATGATATTTCAATACAATATTATGTCATTGAGATATGACTGTATCATCATGTAAAAAAACAAAATGCTACTAAAATTAAACAGAAATGCATTCATTTATGGGCAGTCATACAAAGAAGCTGGTGTACCGAGTAGTTACAAATTAGCAAGGCTTTAATTAGTGCAGCAGCTGGCCATTTGTTGTTCTCGCAAGATCACGTGCGCGTGTACCACACAATGCGCCGACCATGCTATTAAAAAAATGAGACTTCATCATATCGTAGGTATTCTTACCGAAAATGTCGGCAAAAGTGTAGCTTACAATTATATGTAAGTGTACCTATACTGGGAATTTTTTAACCCTGAGATAAATACAAATTCCCAATTTACAAACGAAAACTGCCAGTAGCACAGCAGAATCCAGAATGCAATTTTAAATATAGAATTTCCAACACTTAAGATTCAACATACCTACTACATAAATATAAGTATGTATACTGGGAAAGTCAATGATACCGGGACATTTTAACCCTACGACAGCATTAAATAAGTATTTTGTTCGTTAAACTTCTTAATTTACTTGTTTGTAAGCTGCCAGTAGCAACCAATCCAGATCCAGAATTCAATTTAAATACAGAATATTCAACAAGAAATGACTTAAAAGGGAATTCCTTTATGCCTTTTACTGCCGCATTCACAAATATAATATTTTTTTTTTTTTTTTGGGAATGATAGACGCTGTTGGCCTCAGATGGCCATTACAGCTTCACCGGACAATAGGAGGCGAGTGCTTGAAGCGCTCTAGCCTTTACGGCAGAAGTAGCGACGAGCTCAAGGGCACCTCAGGGAGGCACGGCCTCGGCTTGGGCTGTCGCTTAAGAGAGGGCTGAGTTTACCACCGGTTCACAACGCGCCCCCACTGAGAAGAACCGGCAAGAAACTCAGTGGGATGATGCACGTCGTTGCGGTCGCATACGTACGACCCTTCGGCCTCGCCGGCGAGACCGGTGTCTGATAGCTAGTGTAGCATACGGTTGTCAGGGAGGGTTCGGCGCATCCCGGTCCAATATGACCGTCATGGGGTCAGGAGGGTCGAGCAGTACGTGCCGTGGTCTGCGGCGCGAGTCAGAAGGACTAGGGGCGTAATCGGCGGCGGCGCGGATTAAACTGTTCGCGTGACGGGACGCGGATTCAAAGTAGCGTTTCGACGCTTCTTTGAGGAACTTACGAAGGGGATCTAACTTGAAATCGGAATGCTCACAAATATCAATGTGCGTTAAACCATTTAGCCATTTTTTAATCTATTTCAACTCTCGGACCCGTTGTGAGCAGCTATGTACGCGTGATAATCGATTTCTGGCTGGAGCGCTTAAAGCGCTCGCCCTCTTGTCCGGTGAAGCTGTAATGGCCATCTGCGGCCAACAGTACTACTCCTACACAAAAAAAAAGAGTTAATCGATAACTGCCCACAAACAGAATTTCGAAAAAAATTGGCTGCCTTCTAGTGTCGAAATAATCTCATTTTAAGAAGTGCGGCAGTAATACACGTGGAGACTATATAGACTCTACATAATTATTTTTTCTATGGACTTAGTGGTACTTTCCTCGCGCAAAAATATTTTCTTATATAATAAATAAATAAAAAATTACCGCTAACTATAATTTTCCCGTCTGTAAAGTGGCGTGACCACATAAGCCGAGTTGATATTCTCAATGCGTGCAACATGCTGACACACAAATAGCTGTAACTGTTTGCTGTCTGACCGACCTATAACGGATACGTTTTTTAACAATGTTTATAAAGAGCAGTATAGTTTTTCCATTCATCATTACTATTATCGAACTTAATTGATTCATCCACGTACTAAATAGTTACGTGGTTGTAAACAAGTTTTTGAGATGAACTAGCAAAGTGAACGGGTTAGTGTCGCAGTAGACATAATATACAGTAGCTGAACTAAACTCTTTTGTGAGGTGGCCGACGTCCGTGTTTATAAACAAAATACCTACTGTATCGATAGCAAAACATATGCAGAAGATACGATTTTTTTTCCAAAATATACGTTACAGTAACGTATATTTTGGAAAACAGTTGATGTGATGATGAAGGGAATAATACAGAGTTTGAGATTTATTTATTACTGCCTTTGTGGTAGCATAGTAACCACGATATCGTAGGTTTAATTTCAGGTGGTCCTATGTTCAATACTCAAACCGAGATACCGATTTTTCTGTCAGAAAATAATAATTAGGAAATGTACTTGGTAAAACGGTAATGTCTCTCTCCATGACGAAACATAAATGCTATGAGATCGTTACCACAAATAATAATAAATATAGAAATACTGAATAAATAAAACGTTCAATTGTAAACCAAAGTCAAGTTACCCAGTACCTAATTATTTTAGCACCATTTGTTAGAAATTGATTGTGTAAATATTTAATTGATTCATTACTCATCGAAGAAGAAAATAAGGCCTTCGTAATTCCAGCGGCCTTCGAGCAATTTCCAATTCATAGCGAGCGGAATCGCAAACAAATCTGAAAGTCAGGCTATACTTTTCTAATTACGTAAGGCGATAAAAAGAGAAATAATAGAAAATAACAGAATTTATTGGAAGCATCGAAACTGATTTTAAAATTTTACAGAAAGTGTCAGTGAATCAGTACTTTGTACTTCTAGTGTATGTAGTTTGTGTTTGTGTAGTGTACTTGTAGTGTCTTTTTTAACCGGCTTCAAAAAGAAGGTTCTCTATTCGACGCGTATGTATGTAATATTAAAAAAAATGCGTAATATATTGTAGTGGCATACATCAATACCTGCATCGCCACGCACGCGCAGCGTTGCTGTGCGTCCGCGCGCCGCTGCGTCAGCTGGACAACTATTGTGGTACGGAACGCGCGGGTCATATTTATGACTTCGGTCGCGAGCGCAACGCGCAGTAATCGACCAATCCCAGCGCGCGTTTACTGTGTAGAGAGTGCACTAGTGTAAGCATGTAAATATTGTATATATAGGCAATTTTTTTTTTTTTTTTTTGACTGATTTTTTGCGCGAAATTGTGCATTTGTGCATTGCAATTATGCATTTGTGCATTGTGTTTTTTTTTTTTTTGACTGATTTTTTGCGCGAAATTGTGCATTTGTGCATTGCAATTGTGCAATTGTGCATTGTGATTTTTTGCGCGAAATTTTGCGCGAAATTGTGCGAAATACACGGCGACAAGAACCAAGCAGCTGACGCGCTATCGAGAATAGCAGAAATACAGTGTTTATCAAGTATCGACTACGATAGACTAGCGCTTGACCAAGCTAGTGACGATGAGCTAAAAGATCTGAGGACAAGACCCAACTTAAAATTCGCGCCAATACCATTACCCGGGTGCCAACGGCCAATCACGTGTGAGACATCGACAGAGAATATACGGCCATACCTACCGATGGCTTATCGTTACGCAGCATTCAAAGCGCAACACGAACTCAGCCACCCCGGTGTCAGAACTACACGAAAAATGGTGACAACCAAATTCTTCTGGCCTGCAATGAACAAGGACGTCGGAACATGGACTCGAGCTTGTATCGGGTGTCAACGCGCGAAAGTTCATCGTCATATCGTCAGTCCCCTCGGCACGTTTCCACCGTCGCAGCGATTTGAACATATACACATAGATATCGTCGGTCCACTGCCACCTTCAAACGATTTTCGATACCTCGTCACGATAATCGACCGGAAGACGAAATGGCCCGAAGCAATACCAACGCGTGATATTACCGCGGAGACAGTCGCTCGAGCTGTGTACGAAGGATGGATCTCACGCTTCGGTTGCCCACTGCGCGTCACTACGGACCAAGGCCGACAATTCGAGTCTTCATTGTTCAACTCATTAATAAAGAAATTCGGCGTCACGAGAATACGGACTACAGCATTTCATCCGCAAGCGAATGGACAAGTTGAAAGATGGCATCGCACTTTAAAATCTGCTCTCATGGCTAGGAGCGCGAGTTCATGTTGGAGCGAAGAGCTACCGACCGTTCTACTGGGTCTGCGTACAGCATTGCGTGAGGACAATAACTTCAGTCCTGCGCTCATGACGTACGGAGCTACCCTGCGCATGCCATCCGATTTCTTCGCAACCAGCTCAAGACCCAGCGTAGTAGATGACGCAGAGTACGTACGCCGTCTCAGTGAATGTATGGCGACACTCGCACCGGCGTACCAGGAGCACAGAACATCGGCCAAGCCGTTCATCCATAAGGATTTACCCTCCTGCACGCATGTCTTTGTGCGAAACGACACAGTTCGAGCGCCTCTAACACCGCCGTACGATGGGCCGTATCAAGTGCTGCAGAGACACGACAAGTTTTTTAAAATCCAGTTGCCCAATCGCACCGCAGTTGTGTCGCTGGATAGACTTAAGCCGGCATTCATCTGCAAAGAAGAAGAACATGGGGACACATCGCCAGTGATGCTTCCAACCACTGCGCCTACGCCGCATGCTGTCGCGTCGGCGGCCGGTCGGAGCGACCAAGGACTAACGACATCAGCATCGAGAGAGCGCTATGTTACGCGTTCTGGACGTGTAGTAAAGAAAAATCTACGCTTCGCTTAGGGGGGAATACTGTAGTGGCATACATCAATACCTGCATCGCCACGCACGCGCAGCGTTGCTGTGCGTCCGCGCGCCGCTGCGTCAGCTGGACAACTATTGCGGTACGGAACGCGCGGGTCATATTTATGACTTCGGTCGCGAGCGCAACGCGCAGTAATCGACCAATCCCAGCGCGCGTTTACTGTGTAGAGAGTGCACTAGTGTAAGCATGTAAATATTGTATATATAGGCTATTTTTTCCCGATTAAATATGGTTTACGCTTCAGTTACTCGCCTCTTATTTAAGAACCAACAACTCTCGGAAGATCGGAACCAAACATCCCGACAATATGTTAGTCTATGTGGGCTTCTAAACAAATTTACCAAATTTTATGAGTGTATGTATGTATGTATATATGTATGTATGTATGTAGGTTTGTCCGCGGATTTCTCAGAAACTACAAGTCCGATTTCGAAAATTCTTTTTGCAATAGTTAGAGTATTTTTCAACTTAGGGTAGAGTACAAGTTTCTTCAAAATCGGTCCAGTAGTTTAAGAGCTATAAACTTTTTTATGTTTTCAGTAAGTTACTGTAACGTAGACGTTCGAGTTGCGTGGCAGTGCTGATACCTGTCTTGGTAAAATAAAAGTCTCTAAAAAGTGTTAAATAAACTATTTTTAAAAAATAATAACCGACTTCAAAGTAAATTATCTAAAAAGCATAAAATAACGAAAATATATTGAAGTCGGTGTCAGCTGGTGCTAGTGTTAGTTAACCTGATGTGCTAGCACCGACTTCAATATATTTTCGTTATTTTATGCTTTTTAGATAATTTACTTTGAAGTCGGTTATTATTTTTTTAAAATAGTTTTGTTACTTCTAGTGTAACAATTTTCATTGTTCATACGCCGTGTATACGTTTTAGGGTGACTTCAAATTTACAGCGCGGCTGCATCGCTGCGGCCTAAATGTACTGTGATGCTCTAAAGTAGTGACAGCAGCGCTGCAGCCGCTACATATTTGAAGTCGCCCTTACTCCATACATATACACTAGAACCCGATACAATCTTGTGATAAGCGGTGATCCTACTGAGGATGGTAGCATCACGTGGCAACTACCTCATATCGACTAATGGCTGGAGTATTTTTTTCTGTGAACAGAGGATCCTACTTTCAAATCAGCAGCCGTACATTGGCGAGTTCAACGTGACAGTGGAGGCTTCTAGCTGACCGACACTCGCTCAGTAACAGGATACTTCTTATACTTCATCAGCTTGCTCCGTCGGAGGATCTTCCTTTAAGATCGTCCGCTAGCTCGGTAAAAGGAACTTTCTTTTATAATACGTCGTTCACTATTAGAAAATGTCGTTATTTGATTGCATTCTTCTCTAGAGCAGTGGATTCAGTTATGAGAGGGCGTACTATGGTGTATTATCTACGGCGTACATCATATTACCTACGAGCATATTACCACTCCTCACCTAAACGACTTTGACAGATCCGCCTAGTCCTTCCACCACAGATATAGAATTACATCGATAACGCAAGTATCACGATTTGTATTGAAACCAAGCGTGCCAACTTTTGTACCAAGTTTTTAACACCTTCTGTGACGTCACGGCCGAATGTATTTACTTATTTATTTTATTTTACAATTTTTGGAAGAGCATCAACTATGAATAACTTAAATAGGTAATACAATAGAAACAGACAGTTCTTAAAAAGTCCCCACTAATAGACCTAGTGTAGCTATTATGATCCGTATAATTATTTAGTGACGGGAAGTCCAAACCCATTCAAAGACACCGATGCCGCCGATGCCCCGCCGATTTTTTTTAGTTTTTGCGGCCGACCGGCTGCAAGGCTGCAACAACACGCGCGCGGACTGTAAGTTAGCGGCGACCAACCCCGACGTTTCGTCGGTGTTCCGACACGCGAAGTAAATGTATTTGCGTTATCTATGTAAATCTATATCTGTGCCTTCCTCCGAGCGCACAAAAGGTGATGGGGTGAGTTGGACTTGTGATATCTTTTCCATAAAGATTATGATATCGAAGTGGAGCAAAGGAGCATCTATCACATTTAAGTATCTACGAAAAAAAATAGTGATTATATTTGCTTGACTTAGTTAGAATTCGAGAACATACAAATTACCATCCTCTAATTTGTTTTGTTTGGAAACGTTACGTAAATAAGTAGAGGTAGGTATCATTTAATAACTTGACCTTACTTAACGTCAGTCGAACGATTGTCTCTTTAAAGTGGTAATCATTACGTCTGTGATCTGAAAATCTCACGGTATTCTTGTAGTTCGTTGCAACAAGGTCGCTAAGGCGTTGATGTAACTAAACCGGTCGTAATAGACCCGGGCACGAATGATTCTGACATAACCAGATTTTCAGTCACTATTGTTAATGGAACAATGTTTCACCTATCTTTGTTGTCGGCGAAAATAGCCGAACTACACTTAAGGGGAAAGGTCAAATGCATCTTTTGTCCAACCTTTGCCCCCTTTGAATCCACCCTAACATAAAAAAGACGAAAGATAGATAGATAGATCACAGAGATAGATAGATAGATAGAGAACTCTTTATTGCACACCAAAAAGTACAGGAAAACAAAGAAGTACAAAGAAAATATACAATGGTATACATTAGAAAGAATCCATGGTTTAATTACAAATGTGCATTCAAATAATAAAATTGTCTATGGATATGCTACCTTATGAGTTTAGGACCTATAAAATATCATAGTAAAATATCATAATGAAATATTAATATTTAAAATATCTGCTCTATGGATTTTAAAAAAATTCAAATGAAATTGGAATGAAATATCACAGAGCAAAAATGATGAATGAAAACCAAACAAGAAGGTTCTTTAATTTTAAACTTTGACATTCCAAATTTAAAAGTTTGCATAGATAAACTTTACTGTTTAGAGAGTCATTATCACGGGCGGTATAATGTGACCTCGCACATTTGGTCAAGTCGAACAAGGCCGAGTGAGTTATGTTTGAAGTTCTCATGAATGCATAAGAGTGCCATTGGGACTCCTTGAATACTATAGTACTGTGAGAAAAGTTTAATTTATTAGCAACAAATAAGCATCAAACATTATTTTAATATTTTGTTGTTGTTGTTTGTTGTTTATTTTTGTGGTACCTATCCACATAATGATTTGTATTATTGTTGGAGCGAATATCTCTTAAACTCCCATTATTTTACTTAAATTCAAATAAAAAATTGTTCATAATATTTAACAAGAAGTGATGATAATACAATTATTTCATAAATAGTATCTACTTTAACACACACATAAATTCAAGACTATAAGATTTTTAGTTTGTTCGGCCCAAAATACGTGTGTGCGCGAGTCGCGTCGTCGTTCAAGCGATTTTGTTTGATAAGTGGTCAAGCGTTCGTTATCGCGACAGTACCTACATACAATAGGTACTTCTATAACATTGGTAATATCTGTGTGTATGATAAATAATTGACGTAGAATAATTTTACCAACAGGAAACAACAGCAGTGGTTAATAAAACTAAAATGAAATAATTTTATGGAAGTAAGTATTGCAAAAAAATATTCATAACTCTTTTGTTTATCGAATGGCGACCATGGCACAGATATTAGCAGCTATCATGATGTCACTAGAATGCAATGCGTATTTATTATGCTTCATACATCTTATTTCCTTAAGGTAAATCGCTATTGAAGGTTTAATAGTATGAAACAAGTATAAATTAGAGGCGCAGAAATACCTGACTTCGAACTGAACATGAACATACATTTATTTTTATAAAACATACATATGTTTATTTATATGGTTATTTAATAGAACTCGCCGTTTAATCCTTTTATTCAGTAGGTAAGTTAGAAAAAAAAACTAAATGGTCAATGAGTTTTTTGAGTAGGGCAATGTCAAACTTCCTTAAATAACTAATGCGATTTTTGATTTCCATAAAGCCGTTTATATACACATAATTTATTTTCATGAGCAGTCGGGTAACAATATTTATTGTGATTAGTGTGATAAGATCACCAATGCAAGCATTATTGTAAGCGAGTAGTGCTCTGTTCGGCTAATATTTCATCTTTCTCAATTCTCTTACATAAAGTAAGGTTCAATTTCAACCATTTCTAGCAACACTTAGCCACCTTTAAATGACTATCCATGTGTGCAAAATGTACAGCCTGGCCATGAATATACATACAATAGTAAAGTGGCGCGACGAGCAAATATCCGAATTACCGTGGGAAATGTTTACGTATATTTTTGTCCATTGTACACAACTGTGACAAATTTATTATCGTATTTACTTATCGACGTAATGGTAGCCCAGGAATTTCGTCTGTCAAATATTTAGGACTTCTAAAGCTGTGACCGTTCGATTATCGATTAAATGGCCCGTTACGAATTGGTCTTACATTATTTAACAGACGTCTCTGACTTCGTCTAAAACTTTCAGTTACAAACCTGAAGACTTAGCAACCTCGATACGTAACTAAGCGATTAGATGTCGTTTTGCGTCAGTGACATGCATACAAAACGCGATGCAGTGGTATTCTGTTAGAACATATAACAAACGAAAGCTGAATTCGCTGTGAGATTCAACGAATTTGATATCCCACGGCGGATCCAGCTTTTCAGTTTAAATCTTCTTACAGAATAACCAAGCTGGTCCCTAATTCTCTATGACTATTTTCAGATTACACGCTCAAGTCTGGTCTACTAAATCACGTTGTTTAACCGTTAATTAAACCGGTAGTTATTTTAAACGTTAATTTATAAGCGACGTGTACAACTACTGGCGTTTTAACCGAACAGACCGATTACGTTTTACTATTTAAAGATTATTATCTCGTTAGGTTAATAGTTGAAAGTATAGCTGCTGGTGTTGTGCGTCCTAAATTCCTAATCGGCTTGTGTGATTTTCTATTTGGATGTTTTATTAATACATAATCGTAGTTTGGAAAGTTTGGGTTAAATCTTTACATAGTCGGCCCGATCTTTCTGGTTTGTTTAACTTTTTGTTGAATATTGGAGTAGGAATGACTAATGACCATAAGTTTGGTTGTTACAGCTATAATGTTAATAAACAACTTTCTGTTGTTCTGCCTTACTGATAAGGACAACACAGGCAGATCACCGGTTTTCTGTAATGTAAGATGATCTATGCGTGAGATTAGCATGTAAAACTTCAGTGTGTTCTTAGATACTGTGGTATCTACTTACACGGTCTCTCGCCTGCAACTTACTATTATATCTATCTTTTAGAAGATATATGTATGACGTCACTCAGCACTTTACCTCAAGTTCGTGTCGTGCGTGAGTCGTACGAATAAATTCCGCTGTTATCAGCACTCTTTCTAACCTGTTTATCTTATCTATTGGCTAAGCTCGAAGCTCGCGTATCAATATCTAGATAATGGCGTCATTTTGGTATTAGAAATATAGTTATTACGCAAAAGGGTGGTGTATTTTGTTGACGATTTTATGTTTTGTTGCAATAAAATTGGAAGTTTTAATGCATAGATCACTTATAAAGTTATGTTAAGTGGGCTGTGAATTTATATCTTATAAACTGGTCTTCCATAGCCGTTGCGACTATTAGGAGAGATATATATATATATATATATAGGCTGAGAGGGCAGCTTTTTAACGATACAATCTATCTGCTTTCTATATTTTTAAAGCCATTATTTCGACTCCCGGAGACGTTTATGTTTTTTTTCCATCACTGAGAGCACAAGATAATCCATATCTCACAGAGTCGAAATAAACCAATTTCAATAACTGGATTAATGATAATTAACTGTTATTGTTTGTAGGTGCGTCTGTATATAAGCTTTAAGTTTTATTGTAGATAATATTTTTATTATGTTACATTCATGTTGGTCGCTGATTATTTTTTATTTTCTCTTTTATTTGGTTTTAGTTTTATAGCCAGTCTTGTTTAGGAAGATGTGTTTAAAATAAAATAACTTTATAATTGACTGACGTTGAAGACACTGCGCCAGATGGTTGAATCGTTTTCTAAGGGCGAATAACGAATGGAACAATTTGTAACATTGAGAATTATTACTTTAAAGCGGCTTGGTATTGAAGATTCGTGTATTTTATTGACAAATATCGTTCGACGACAATATCGGGAATTTTTTTTTCTTTAAGATCTGTTTTTAATGGACAGAATTTAAAAGCTTCAAATGAGCATTGTGTGTTTAATGTCGCATTTATGTTACGTACTTAAAGATGTTTAAGAATAAATATGTGATAGCGAAGACAAAACTAAACACGTAAAAGAAACCAAGATATAGATACATATTATGCTATATGCTCAAAATTCGATTTTAACAAGGCATTCAAGATTAACAAATGTGTTCGAACCAGCTCGAACTGTGGATATCAAAATGAATTCGGGGCAGTGTTCCGATTGCCTTATAATTTGACAGTATTGAATGATAGGGGTTGGGGCGGGATAGGTCATTCACCTAGCGAGGTTGGAATAAAATAACCCTTATTACAATGATAGTCACGGTGTTATGCGATAGAAAACTATTGCACGGATAAGTACTATAATTGCGTATGATTTACACACAGCGACGCCCACTGCAGTGATAGTGTGCAAACAATGCCTGACTGTGCCATACAGATCTGGCACTTTCACCTCCGCCCCGTTCAAATGGATCGCGTGTCGATGTGACCCGATGTCGTAACGACCCCGGGGGTACCGGCGTTTATTGCGATAGCTGTCATTGTGTAGTCTAGCCCACACGGCGGTTTAGCCGGCCGACATTGCGGTTTCGGACGGTGGTCGCACGTGAGACAATCCCGCTTTCGCTGCCCAAACAATCGATCAGTGAAATGTTTGCTATTTATGCCCGGTTGCTATCGTTTTAGTAACGAATAGTAACGTTTTCTACTAGACGTTAGCTGAAACTGTTCTATATACGTGGTGGAAAACCTTTGGATTGCTAACTTACGCCTCATTAGTGGTAACTTGATCATGAATGTTGCTGTCAATGGTTGCTTATAGGATTAGATTAGAACCCGGTATTACAGATGTCGCGTGTTGGGTAAGTAGTGTGGGCGGATCGTCGCGTCGCCGACCGGCAGCCGGCATCGATCGCTCTGTTTGTAAACATGGACTCACCTGTACGGTTTGCGCGCTGTCCTTGTCGAGCAGGAACTCCATGGACTTGTGTGGTCTTGGCGCGCGCTGGTCTGGCGGCGCGAGCGCGAGCAGCGAGCGCGCGTGCAGCACGGTGCGCTGCGTGTCCACGTCCGTCTCCAGCACGCCGGCCGCCGGGGCGGGCGGCGGGCGCGGCCGCGGCGGCTTGTGGGCCACGCCGCCCGCCGCGGGGGGTGCCGCCGCCCGCGACACACCCTCCTCCTTCAGCGGGATGC
This sequence comes from Furcula furcula, assembly GCA_911728495.1. NCBI lineage: Eukaryota > Metazoa > Arthropoda > Insecta > Lepidoptera > Notodontidae > Furcula > Furcula furcula. The sequence goes on from OU452243.1 coordinate 6,699,967, forward strand.
GAACATACTGCGGCGGGGCGGCCGCCGCGCGCCCTGCCTGCGCCGCGTCTGCCGGCACCGCGGCGCCGGGTGCCGCGCGCCCGTTCGCGCCTGCGCCCCGGGGCTTCTTCTCCTTGCGGCCGGAAAATCGGAAGTTCGCGAATCGCGATAGGAAGCCTGCGATGCGGCTGCGCGGCGCGCGCGCGCCCGCTTCCGTCATCGTAGCGGTGCGCTCTGCGGCCGGCGCGCGCGGCTCCTCGCCTCCCCCCTCCACCACGACCACCTCCGCGTCGTCCGCGTCGTCGCTCGCGGTCGTCTCGCTCTCCGTCGTGCTCGCGCTCGTCTCCCGCCAGCTGACTTCGGCGACTACGGGCGAGAACGTGACGCCCTTGGAGCCCGTAGATACGGAGCGCGCGGGTGGCGCGGCCGTCGGCGGCGCGACCAGCTGTAGCGACGCGCGCAGCTCTTCGGGTGTTTCTCGGTGGGGGGTTGCGCGTGCTCTTAGCTCAGGGGTCGATCTGACGCGAGCGTCGCCAGGCCTCAAAGGTGTCGACGTAAATGCGGGTTCACGGATCGGGTCGGGCGACGGGGTCCGCGGCGGCGAGGGCGTCGGCGACGACGGTTCTATCCGTCGCCGGAGTTCGTCGAGCACGTCGTCCCAGGCGCCCCACGAGTCGTGCAGGCGCTTGGCGGTTATCACTGATAGTCCGCGGTCGTAGTCGCCGCTCTCGGCGAGCGCGCGCCTCGCCGTCTCGTCGAGTCGGCGCGCGGTCGCCTCCATCTCGCGGGCGAAGGCATGCTCGGATTCGGTGGTAGAGTCGCTCCCGGCGCTCGGTTCCCGGACGGGGGATTCCGTAGGTTGGCGGATGACAACTTCGACGGGCGGCGGCGGGGGTGCAACGCGCGGGGCGCGGGGTGGCGGCGGCGGCGGCGGCAGGCGCGGGCGCCGCGGGCCGCCGCGGTAGTCGAGCGCGGTGAGGTCCGCCACGCTGACGGTGAGGCTGTCGGACACTTCGAAGGTCTGTCGGAAACGCGCGCGATGCGAGGCGTGGCGGCGCGGCTCGGCGCACACGTCGAGCTCGGCGGGCAGCGAGAGGGCGCGCGCGGCGCGGGGCGGCCGGCGCTCAGCACTGGGCGAGACGGCGAGCGCGAGGCAGGGCGCGCTGCCGGCGGCCGCACAGTGCGCTATTTCGGGCGGGCGGGACGTGGGCGGGGGCGGGCGGCGCGAGCGCTCGCTGTAGCCGCTGTCCTCGCTCAGGTTCTCGGCTGACAGGTGCGTGCGGGGGGCGGGCACTCTCGTGGGCGGCGGGGACGGTGGCGGTGACTCCAGGGAGTCGGGTGACAGGCTGGGCGATGGCGGTGCGGCACACGAGCGCTCCAGGGATTCGAACTGCGCGAGGCTGGACGAGCGGGATAGGGAGCCCGTGCTGGTGGGTGAGGCGGCGCGCTCGCGGCGTCGCCGCTTCGCCGGGCACGCCCACTCGCGCTCCGACTCGCTGTCGCACTCCGACCCTGGCCAAAGGGAACTCCCGTCAGGAAGAGTTGAAAATCGTCCAGACGCGCGGTACGTGGCGTCGTGCTGGCGACGACAATGACAATGACACCGAATTCGGATTTGTGTTCATTGTATTCTTTGGACGCGGTCCAAGAAATCTGTAGGATAACCGAATTCAATGTGGTTGCCAAGTAGGAGAGAAATTTGAAGGATTCTATTGAATTTTTTTGCTAACATGCGAAACAACATAATTTTCACTGAACATCGCGGGTGTGTAAACCGCTTAAGAACAAATTTAGGTTTCGTCGCCCTCTATACTTTAAAGCATAAACTACGATAACATTTAGTTATACCGTTAAAGATTGAGATAGTACTGCTATCAGCCCCTAGATGGCACTAAATTCGGTAAATTAAGATTCGGTTAGTATTTCACTAGACAACGAATTCATAATAATTTATAATAAAGTGTTACCGCTTTTTTCATAAATACCTGGTACACCCCGCACATGTATAACGGAATCTGCATCTGAATCGGAGAGCCATGTTGCGGCGGAAGAGCGTTCTGAACGTAAGTCATCGCTTGTTTCCTCGACTATCGTTTCGAGGTACAAAGCGTGAGTGCTGCCATTGTCACCTGTAAACAAAAAACTTCATAAATTTACGTTTCTTTATTGTTTAATAATATTAAATAATATGATAATCGAAATATTTAATAAATAGAAGAATTGGTGGTTTTAGCTATTCTGCAATAGATGGCGCTGCTTACCAGTACCGTAAATATGTAAAACGCAATTTTAGAATAATTTAAGTTATAGACCATTAAGTTCATTTACGTCCCTAACTATAATAATTATAGTTTAGTTGGGTGCGCGGAAAGATTCTCCTCGAGTGGATAATGTCTGTTGCTTGCTGATTGACCGACCAACCATTATTTTCATCCTCAGATTTATATTTACTCTGAGTTTTCATCACATCAAATTCAGTACAGTTAAGATATTATTTTTAACGACACAAAAACAGGGATTAGGGTCAATAATGCTAAATAAATGAGAATGAAAAAGTTACGAAAATATAAAAAGTAACCATGATAATCAAATAGACACACGTGTTAAATAACTTTTAATGTACACAACTATTGCACCTGGTGGTAGGGGGTGTGTACATAGTACGTCACAATGAAACTTTCTCTACTTATTGCCTCACTAGATGATGTAATTATTTTGATTCAACTATTAGTCATACACGGCTAACGAGCGTGTAGGTTACATACGCAAGTATATTATAATTATTAGGTATGTAGGAAACTAGGCAATTATAAACATGAAATGTAATCGATTACATTATATTTTTATAGGTACTAAGTAGTTACATCTAATTTTTTATATAATATGGGTAACTATTTTTATCTGACTTCAAAAGCGGAAGTTAGGTAGGTACATACAAATGTACCTATGTAATATTTCAGTAGTGTATGGATGTATAACAGATTTGTCCGTGGAATTATCAGAAAAAGATATTGTCTATTTATGTTTTTAGTAGTTTACTCCAGCGTAATTGTTGATCTGAGTAATACGAAAGCACGGAATAGTACCTAATGAAAGTGTGAAATATACTAAGTAAGTATATTTAGAAGAAAAAAATGACCGACTTAAAGGAAATTATCTAAATAGCACAAACTATGGTATAATATTGAAGACGGTGCCAGCTGGTAATGATATGTCCCGACTTCAATATAATGTTTGTTACTTTGTGTTATTTTAATTTTCTCTGAAGTCGGTTATTATTTTAACTAAAAATAGGATTTATTATTGAACTTAGGACGGGACAAGGAAGATGTTCGCCTGATATAGGCAGCTGCACAGCAGTGCCGCTGTTCATCCGAGACATTAGTTATTTATCAGTCTCATGAGACCAGTGATTTCACCACTTACAGTGTCCTTCACACCGGAACACAGCAGTGTTTACACACTATTTTATTTATTTACTTTAGTTAAGTAATCAATAAAATTATGCCGCGTAGCAATCTTTTAAGTAAATATGGGTTAATACCGATATTTCTCAAGATTAGGTAATACTAATATATTCGCCTGGCAATATTATATTATTGTAACTAATATATCAGTATTAGTAATATTTTAAATTTCACTAATATCATTAAAATAGACTTGGCAGCCGTATCACTAATCTACAGACATATTATCTATCTCATTCGTACGTTAATATTTGTATGAATGATGTTCCCTTCACGAATCCGAAGAGAGCCAATCGAGTGAATTCGAACTAATCCGAATGGTATTATCCGGTATATTTAGGATGGTCATTACAGAGATTAGGCTAATATAAAATATTAGCATATCATAGTTCGTCGGATTACTAATCCACGAATCCCTTCAATATTACTAATCTCTTAACTAATACATTCTTCCATGCTAATACTAATATATCAGCCACACCATTACTTTTAAGTGGTGGCTGGTCACGGATCAGCCATCACTCCTGTGTTCATAGTACATTTATTGTTGCGATTTTGAGCTTTTAAAGAAAAACATAGTGTGTAGAATAAAATACGCTCTGGGATTTTTTTTATATTAAGTAATTGATATTAATTATAATAATCATGGTTATTCACATAAAATCAATAGGTATGTGAGAAGGCCCAAGCATACACGAAACATTTTACTATTATAAGAAAAAAAAATACTTAATGGTTAAAATAGGTAAGTATAATGTAGGTAATATCCTGGTTTTACAAAACAGTTATAATATTTGTGTATAGTAACATAAAAAATAAATATCAGCTAGTTTTAACTATCTCGACTGTCTATAACCGCAGAATTCGTGACTATTAGCTATAAGTTTGATTTTATAGCTATTCCATAGTCACGAATAACAAAAAACAAACATTTTTATATAGGTAAGTTATACATATTTGAAACACGTATAAATAACAACGGTGGTTTCGTAAAGCATGAATAATTACAATTATAGATGTATGGAGAAATTTTTATTATTTTGTGGTGTAGTTTAATGAAGAAATTCTGACAATGTTTTGGGTAGATTTGTAAATAGTTACTTCACATAATCATCTTAATTTTAATACACATAATGTTAATGTTTTCTAATTAAAAGTAACCTGTAAACTGGGAATCGTTATTCATTTATGATCATCGATTTTATGCCTGTTGGTCTAGCGGTTAGACACCCTGGCCGCTGACCAATAGGTCGTGGGTTCGATTCCCGCCAAGTGTCTGGGTGTTTTATCTATATAAGTATGTTTTTCCAAAAAAAGTATATAAGTATTAGTATCAGTTGTCTGGTTTCCATAGCGCTACAGGCTCTCCCTAGTTTTCCTAAACTAGGCAGAGCCTGTACTATCAGATGACCGTGTGTGGATTGTCCCAGAATATAATATTATTATATTATACTTTAGTTTAAAACTATGTATGTAAACTATGCTTTATAGAAGATGTGCTCAATGCTTAAGGTAGAACTTCCTCTTCCTTTTCGGCTACTCTCGTTCTACTGACGAAAAATTGTGTGTTCTGAAATGGTACTGAATAGAAAATCATTATTACCGCACTGAGGACTTTGTTTTGCCAGCGACCTACCATATATAATCGTTTGTACGAGTGTCCAGCCCCCCTAGACAATGTAACATTCTACAATCGCTATCGCTAATAGAAAGTATAAAAATGTATGAGAATGACATAAGTCATCGAAAAATCACATTGTAGGGAATTGACACCGTTAGCGAATGAAGAAATAGATTCGCTATGAAGCGATTGCATCTTGTCTAGGCCCTCAGGTAAGAATAACACCCTCCCATCTCCTCCCGTTGTCCGTAAGGCCTTTACGGAGACGCGGGGCGTCGCGCGTCGCGTGTGGCGGCGCGCCCCGCACTAAATTCAAATGTAGGGCGTTGTATGAGTGTGTTTACGGAGAAGCGATTTTACACGCGTTTGCTTGAAATGGAGCGTGTTTTACGGCGGTGCCCGCGGATGGCATCGCAGCGTCTCACGCGGCGTTCATCGCGGCGGCGCACGCAGCGGCGATTCTCGATGAAGCGATGCCTGTGGCGGAACCTTCTGCCAGTCTATTTGGTAATCATGCAACACAGACGTAGTCACCATCGCAATGGAGTATGATACGAGGCCTAAGAGGCGACTAAGGGAAAACAATAAGACGGGCAGCAGCGTCTTTCTATTGTATTATCTACCACCTACACTCATCCCCAAGAAGCCTGCCAAGCGTGGGAATTATGGCAAACCATTCCCCACTAAGGGGAGGCCTTTGTTTGTTCATCAGTGGACGTTGTTCCCCTGCTGATGATGATATAGTTTATACGATTCGAGTTTTCTTGTACTCCTACGATAATTTACTAGGCGGTAGGTTCCTTGTGCAAGGAACCGTCCAGGTAGGTACCACCGCAGTGTCAGATATTCTGCCGCCAAGCAGCAGTGTGTAAGCATTGCTGTGTTCCGGCGTGAAGGGCACTGTAGCTGGTGAAATTACCGGACACAAAGACTTAACATCGAATGTCTTAAGGGTCGGCAACGCGCTAGTGATTGTTCTGGTGTTGCTAGCGTCTGTAGGCTGCGGTGACTGCTTACCATCAGGCGGGCTGCACGCTTGCTTGCCACCTTGGTAGTATAAAAAAAAACATATATTCGAGTCGAGAAACTCTCTCTATGTAAACGGGCGCTTAGTCATATATACACAGATCCTGAGGATCTTGGTCTCCGATGCACAGGCAAATCTGTGAAGATGCTGTGGGCAATGATAAGTTACTTTGTATAAATGTTGTTTTCGGTCAATGGCATAAATATAAAAAAAAAGAAGAAAAAAACATATTTCTTATCAATTCCCAACTCGAAATATCAACATACCATACGAGGCGTCCGAAATCAAAGTCTCATTTCAACAATTAATAGGTACCTACGGCCCTATAAATATTGAACAAAAAACTTGGATAGGTTGTAATAACAACATCCTACGTTTTTATCAACATCCGTGGTTGTATTAGTAGAAGTCATTGATTAATAGTTCATGGGGTGAATGGCCGGCAGGTGGCGTTCGCGCAGCGGAGTGCGCTCTGCCGGGAACTGCGCATGCGTGGACAGAGGTTATGAACATTTTTAACAAAAATATTAATTAGGTAGGTAGGTGTTGAAATTCAAAGAAATAAATAAAACTCGTTATTGAACGAGCTTTCAGATTTAGTAACTATTTTGTAGTAAGTATATGATTTTACTTGGTGATAGGTCCCCTAGATAGGTATCAAACTGTAGTGTAAAATATTCTGCCGCCAAGCAGTAATGTGTAAACATATTTTTTTACAACCAAGGTGGCAAGCAAGCATACGACCCGCCTGATGGTAAGCAGTCATCGCAGCCTATAGACGCTAGCAACCCCAGAAGAGTCACTAGCACGTTGCCGACCCTTAAGACATTAGATATTAAGTCTTTTGTGTCCAGTAATTTCACCAGCTACAGTGTCCTTCACACCAGAACACAGGAATGTTTACACACTGCTGACGTGCGGCAGAATATCTGACACTGCGGTGGTACCTACCTGGACAGTTCCTTCCACGAGGAACCTACTACCACACATTGTGTACCGAATAAATACACGTGACGTCTCATTATACCCCTCCTGGTGATATTTCGTGATTTTTTCGGACCCCCCCCCCCCTTTCGAGCCTCACGTGATTAATGGACGCCCCCTAAACTGCTCCGACAGTCGAAATAAATAGATTTTAAAAAGTGACTAAATTAGAATTAAAGTTAATTGGGGTTTGTGAATGCTGCTGTTAATAGTTAATGTCTCTAAGGACGAGCGGCAGTAACGTGCAGCTGTTTAGATAGCTGCACTTTTATCGCTTACCTACAGGCGAACGTCTTGCTTGTCTCCTCAAAAGGACGTCTGATCATCATCATCATCATCAGCAGTCGAAAGACGGAAAAAAGGCTTCCCGCTTAGAAGGGAGCCGCTATAATCCCCAGGCTTGGCAGGCGTCTTTGGGATCGCAGTATAGGTGGTAGGACATCCAATAGAAAGACGCTGCTGCCCGTCTTCTGGTTTTCCCTTAATCACCTCTTACGTACACACAAAGGGAGGAGATGGGAGGGTACTATTCTTACCCGGACACCACACGGGGAAATCAGGACGTCTACATAGTTATATACGAATCAGCATGCACTACGCGCCAGTGGGAAGCTGGCCGCGATTAAGACGTGTTTGGGGTCACACCTGTCGCGCATATGTTGTAACGGTTCAGGGTTTGATTCTCGGCAACACGCGCGCACAGAATCCTTAACATCGTGCCAAATGCCGTTTTGTTATTCGTAATGTATGATTGAATCTTGATAAATAATTAGTTTCTTCTTGATAAGCGCATTATGTGCCTGAACTCAATTCTTAAAACAATTAACAGTGGTCTAATAGTATGTTATTATTAGGCATTTTCTAATCCGATTCCGCATCTATATATTTGAGTATACTCAAAGAGATTTAATTCAGTATAAATTCTATAAGTGACGGGCCCGTTGGTCTAGTGGTCAGACACCCTGCCTGCTAACCGATGGGTCGTGGGTTCGATTCCCGCCAAAGTGTCTGGGTGTTGTTTATCTATTTAAGTATGTATTTACAAAAAAAAAAGTATATAAGTATTAGTATCAGTTGTCTGGTTTCCATAGTACAGGCTCTGCCTAGTTTGGGATCGGATGACCGTGTGTGGATTGTCCCAAGATATTATTATTATTATAAGTGTCTTATATCTCCTCCCGTTGGGTGTCCGTAAGAGACGAAGGGACTAAGGGAAAACAAGAAGACGGGCAGAAGGCAGCGTCTTTCTATTGGATGATCTACTACCATATTATACTGCGATCCCCAAGCCGCCTGCCAAGCCTGGGTATTATGGCAACCCCTCCCTTCAAGGGGGAGGCTTTTGTTCAATGATGATGATGAAAGGCTAGATCGGCCATAGAGATTTTGTCGTACATATGCGTTTCAGCTAAGAATATGTCCGCCATGTTGCCATTTCAAATATATAATTACTAAAAATGATGTTTTAACAAAATCAGATATCAAAATAAGACATTACAATAAATAATAAAAACCAGGCCGAATTTTTCATTTTACGAGTGAAGTTGCCGCAGTCGCGATCACATGGCGGACACATTCTTAGTTGAAACGCATATTTTTACATTATATTTTTTCGTAAAATTTTATTGTAATTAATCTATTCTTACGGATTATATCGCGATTTATTTTAATTTTCCCGACAAAATGAATCGCGATATAATCCGTAATGTCTAGTATTCGCGTAAATAAAAGACAACATTATGTAAAATTTTATTTTATAAATGTCATTTTAATACCGCAACACTATATCAGGCATATTTTCTTCAAAAAATAATATCGGCTTAGAGCGTACGCATGTTTCTGTTGACTTATTTATTACACTTATAAGTTTTGCAACGTAAATTTTGTTTGATATAACCGGTTTGTTCCTAAATAATCAAATGTTTTTGGTTAGATTATATCATGGAATATGACGTCAGGAATTTAACATTTTACCAGAATCCAACCCACAAGCGTTGGGTGACCTGATTAGTACTGCATAACCTATACTAATGACTGAAAACAAATTTACTGGCAAAAGTTACACCTAGATGTAATAAATTTTCTAATTACTGTAGCGAATGATCTGCTTCGCTGATTTGACGGACATAATCGTGCCAGTGTGTAAAATATCCCAACTACCTACTTAAATTGACAGTGCGATGATAATTACAGTACTAGTAAGTATGAGAACTTACATATTACCAATTTTTTCCGCTGAACGAATCAGAGTTGCATAACTATAGACGCACGCTATACAATTATTCAATATTTTGGTTTAAGAGTAGAAGACATTGTGTTATACATTCATCATTCATTCATAGTAATTTGCGGTTAACGGTGTTGGTTACTTACTAATAAAATAGACATATTTTTTGTATGTTATAGCCTAGTTTCTAACTGTTTGTTGACCTTAATAAATAAAATAAAAATAAGAGGCATGCCTAATTTAGTATACTTTAGCTTAAAAGTCTTAAAGCCATATTGGAGCCATCTTGGAGCTATATTTAAACAACAAAAAAAGAAGTTTCCGACTTGGACTTGGAGTTCAAGAACTATAGAATGCTTATTTTCAAGAAAGAACTGTACGCACTAGTAAGAACATCGAAAAGCATAATATCATATACACATCAAACCCATCACTACTTGTCACTAGCATATTTAGATAGCATACCTGTTATAATAATACCTGTTATAATAGTTCACCTGCCTCTTGGAGGATGGACTAAAGAAACCTTCCTAGGCTGCCTACGATTACCCTACGGTACAGACAGCCTCATCTTAAAAGGTGCACCTTCGACCATACGCAAATATGTAATTTTTAAAATAAGAACTTGTTTATTTTTTTTTGTATCTATAGATTCTCGGATTCTCATTACCTACTTCGTTTGTAAATATTATTCGATTCCAAATTCAATTTGTTGTTTGACTGGCATAAATTGTCAGGTCATTGACACAGTTGACATAATGTGTGACTTCTCAGGTCATAAGGCAATGAATTTGTAGAAGGTCAAGTCAATACAGACTTATTAAACAAGCATGGAACTAACTGGGCATATTTAGGTACTAAAGTTTATTATTGAATGAAGGCGTCTGATGACCGCAGGTGGTTATATACTAGAGGATCCCGTCATAGAATGACGAATGGTATTAGGGATGGTTGGCTGGGACCTCTCAGTAGCACATATTCACTTGCAGCAATATTTCACTTTTTAAAATTCGACAACCGGAATTCAGGACTGAATTTTCGCAGACAACCCTATACCACCATGTTCGTAATGAAATAATCTTTATTTTCATTTAATTTTAATTCATTAACCAGACCGGTGCAAGTTAGTACTAGTATCGATTTACCTGTTTATACCTGCCAACCCGAGAGTTGTGACTGGAAAAGATAAGGCAACCTAACGTTTTCATATTCTATGGGCTTTAAACTTTCGATTGGTATGGAATTTGTCTATTAACCAAACCGGTGAAAAATTTAAAAAAAAAATTTAAATTATTAATTAATCTTATCCTGGACTGAATTTTTTTAGACAACCCATGTGCAATATATTTATTGAAATATTAAATTGAATATAAAATACGTTTAATCCATTAACCAGCTCGGTGAAGGTCGTTCTATGACGGGATCTTAGACTAATAGCAGCTGCAAAGGACTGGGACGGAGAAGGTCGAACAATTAGTTCGCTCTAGATGGGCAGGGGAATGTGTCTGCTATGAATGTCGTAGAGGTGCAAACACGATATGATAATCTTGCTTTTAGAAAAATATTACTGTCGAATTTTAATGTGATCTCCTTGAAAAGATTCGCTAAAAACGCAGTCGATCGTACGAAAGATAGATAAGAATAAGGTTCACTCAATGACTTACTTATTATTCTATACCTTTTGAATCCCTGGTTTCAGAAACACCAAGCAACTAAACAAGTTTCGTTCCGTTTCACTGAATCGCGATTAGATTAGTGCACTCGTAGACAGGACGGAAGCGGCTGTTGGGAATGCGGTGTGAAACGAAATGCTATATTGAGAACTTAAGACTCGTGTCCATTTAAATTAATATTGTTTCTTAAAATTTTTCAACAAATATAAAAAAATCAGATACAAAAAACTTTCAACAAACGTGCCATGGTGTGTCACCCCTAAGATCAGCTAATTAACCGACTTCAAAAAAGGAGGAGGTTTTCAATTCGTCTGTAAGTATATATATATTTTTTATTGTTATTTCGATCTACGCAGAATAGAAACATAAAAAATTGATTCGTCTCAGTCTGTAAATATATTCGACAAAATAAATATTAGAAATGAGAGACATTTAGTACTTGGTAGGTATTGTATTTTATAGATATTTAGAGTATTGGGGTAGATACTGATTGTATAACATGCTGTTTCACGATAAAGCGTGTATTTTGGTAATCATCATCAGTAGCCAAAAGCCGTCCACTGCTGAGCAAAGGCCTCCCCTTTAGAAGGGAGGGGTTGCCACAATCCCCATGCTTGGTCTTGGGGATCGCAGTGTAGGTGGTAGTTAATCCAATAGAAAGACGCTGCGGCCCGTCTTCTTGTTTTCCCTTAATCTTTACGGACACCCAATGGTAGGAGATGGGTGAGTGCTATTCTTACCCGGTCACCCCAAGGCATATTCTAGTCAAGTTGCACCATTGATTTTTAAACTATAAAATCAAAGAAAGTTTCATAAAAAATACCTAGTTCTAGCCTCGGCACGCATCAGACTTGCAACATCGTAAGAAGTAATCACAACGATGCAATAACATTTTAATTGGCACTTGCATGCTAACAACAAAATTACAGTACGCGATTGGATAAATTTTAATACAAGAATATATTATTGAATATATTTGACCCGATTGAACTCCACGACCCCATGGCTCAGCTTTTATGTCACTTTTTTTTTGTTTTCGCTTACCTGTGGGGGTCAACCGGGGTATGTGGGATTTTTACCCACTAAAACCCCGCGGCTGTCACATCGGCATATGAGGGGAAACCAGAGTTCTCCGGTGGCATCTGCACCAGGAGACCCGTAGTTAAAAAAAGATACCTGCCATTACTTTGTGGATGTGTGTGTATACCTACTAACCTAGTATGATAACGGTATGAAAGTAAGAACGGTACTTAGAAAGCTTTGAAGTTTAAAAACACATACTTTTCTTTTTTTGACGCGGGGGAAACCTTCAAAAGATCCCCGGGAGCTGTGAGGCTAGACCAGGGTATGTGGGATTCTTACTCAATAAAACCCCCGTGGCTGTCGCATCAGCACATGAGTTCACGGCACCCAGTTCTCTCCGGTGGGATCTGCACCAGGGACCCCTCAGTGCCATTCACCAGTCACGGTGCTCACGGGGACGGGGGTCGCAACCCCGCCGCCGTCCTCCTCGGAGTCGCCGCCGTACTCAATGGACGTCCTAGGCCCACACCCCGAACGTCCAGCGACTCCGAAGAAAAAACATAACTGCATTAACTTTGTGAATATTGTGAAAAAAACATACCTTTTTTTTTTGCCTTAACTTAGTGAATATTGTGTATAGTAACCGGAACACAATCCATACATAGTTGTAAATCAAACTCATTTAACGGTTATATCAACCGTGATAAAATATTGATCGATTACCTCACGTTGCGCCTGATCATACTCGCTTCCTACCTATACCCCGATGCATTAATCATGGCTATTTTTTGTGAGCCTAAGCTACACTTCTACAACTATCTTGTAATGTTTCCCCAGTCCGATGCGGCCAAGGCGTGCCGCGGCGGCGGCTAATCTTTTTTTTACAACTTTAGCATTTACGCTATAGTTACTATTTGCGCACAAGTGCTTGCGTAGGCGCAGGTCAAAGTCAAAGTCAAAAATATATATTTCAAATAGGCTTAACTTTTGAATGGTAAATTTTTTAAAAGCTGCCACCGGATAACGAGGCCTCAACTGAGAAGATCCGACAAGACGCTCAGCGGGCTTGTCATTTTTTCACTTTTTTTAAAAACATTGTTTGTCTTGTTACAATTGGATCAACGTTAGCGATAGTGTGTCCTGCCGTTCGAATCATAAAGCAAAGGAGAAAAGAAGAAAACAATAAATTACGACAAAAAGCTTAGAGGAGATACCACTGGAGATAGTACGATGCGCTAACCCCTCTGCCAAATTTTGTTCATATGGTCAGGTCATTCTTTATTTGTGTGCGTATCTTTTTGAATGTGTTGCGAGTTTATTATAGTGTGGGTATGCGTGAAATTGTATCTGTGTGTGTTTACTTCGCCTCCCGCACCCCGCAAAACTGCCACGAAAAATTTGTACGGCGAATCGACGCGATACTAGCAACATTCTAATTACTCTGAGACAAAAAGGTGCACTCTCTCTTCCTTTACTCTTCTGGGGCGGGAGACACGACCGGGGAGAGGTTAGGCGCAGGATCCACTTTTCCCCCATGCCCATCCGACGCTTGTATGGATCATCTTACTATCAGATCCGTGGCGATGATGCAGTGGTATGGTACTAACTTGGACAGTTTTTTGCATAATATACATCATTCAGAGTTCAGAACGGAGTTATGTAATGTTCAGAGTATTACAAGTAAAATCAATAAAGATTAAAAGCAGACAAGACAGACGTGTATCTTTCGCAGCAAACTGCTGTTTACAACATCAACACCGAAGTCTCCGAGTCATAATCGGCACAATAAATGTATGAGCATGTATGTGTGATGGATAGCTGATCGGCGGCCTATGTTCACATTTATTTTTCCGATTTTGATCATGTAAAGAAAAGGTATAGTTACAAAACCAATAGTTTGTTAGATGTTCCGTAGAATATGTAAATGAAAAGGGGGGATCGCTAGCGATCTCCCCTTGTAGAACCTTGCTTCCGGCATGTCTCGAGTCATAGAAACTGTTTTCAAAAGGATTTATTTTAGTCTCATTGTATCATACAAATGTTGAAAACCGCGATTACCTTTTCATTGGTCGAATATTTGTTGCTACATATAAAACCATGATTGTAATAATCCATAATTATAATGAATTGTTTAGGAACTGTATTTTTCTAACGTTGAACACCAACGCCACGCAACAACCGGTCTATTATGAAATATCCGTTTGGCCTACATTTAAAATCTTCCCGGTTCTTCGCGATTTTTATGACTTTTTTTTGGTATGACTGAGGTGACTTGGGTTGTGGAATGTAAAGAATTTGAAAATGTTAGCATGAATACAATTTAATTAAACTGGAAACTCATTGAGTGAGTTGAAATGATTAAACTTTCAAGAGAAATACCGACAGATGAAAACCATATCAAAATCTATAGATCAACTAATCCACAGCTTAATCCTTCAGGTATTACAAAAACACAGAAGTAAAATTAATTTATAAAATATAGAAAATTACTGGAGGACGATATAAAACGGTGAGAAAAGCCATGGACGAAAGTTATTAAATTCAAAGCATAATAACAAAAACTCTACATTTTAATTTACGGGCTGTCTGGTTCCGGTTATTGCTGCTTCTACAAGCGCCATTATCATAGGTTAACACTCAATCAGATCAACAGGAGTTATCTCGCGAAATCATAGGAAACACATCAAAATTTTTTTTTTTTTGCTGTCTGGAGGAAATCTTCATAATATGTGCCAAATTTCGCCCCTACAGACTCGATCTCCGAATGGCGAAGGCCGGGTTGCCTTTTACCCACTAAAGCGAGAGGTTTTCTGTGCTATAGTGGTATTCTGTAAGAACATTTAACAAACTCGAAATCTGAACCCGCGGTGGGACATCAAATTCGTTAGCAACGAATTTGAGTTTGTTAAATCTTCTTACAGAATAACCAACCTGCTCTGGGCACTCCGTACCCACGCGTCGCTAGAGTCTCTGCACACTCGCTAAAACAGAGCACGTCCCGAGGGTAGAGGGAATGCACGATCTCCCCGGAACCCTCACGATGGTCGTTAAGACGACGTTGTCCCCCGCTTCGGGCAGGACCGTATTTATCCTGACGTAAACCCCGTAACAATAAGTTATAACTGTCATAGTTAAAAATAAACTTTCATAAAACTATTGCATTTATGTAACGGAATATAAATGACCGCGGTCATTGCGTATTTACGCTTTATAAAATCGAAAGTGAACACAGATTGCCGGGGATAATTTCGTTACAGACTAATGGGCGGAGGTTTGTGCTGTTGTTAAGGAAACGTGTTTTTGTTAACCATTGGATTAGGCTGCGTAATTGCACCGCTGAGCCTGTCTAAATACGGTAATACTACGGACATCTAGACGGTAGTACGCACCAAAACAAACTCGACTCGTACCGGACCGAACGAGAGATCGTCGGCGGACGGAATATTTAAACTTCAAATTACGGTTAAATCCGCCTAATGTTAAACAGTTACCTGTATATTCGAACGTAAGCAACACCAGAGGCATTGCTTACACGTTAGCCAACATTCATTCTACAATAATCGCCAAACATTTTCAGAGAAATCGCTGCAATGGTGGCTGTTGGGACGAAGAGTAGCAACAGTGCGCCGACAAGGACTTCTTTGCAACTCCGAGAGATGCTACCTGAGATAACTAAGCTAAATGTCGGTCCCAATATCCTATCGATCCCTTTGTCTATGTTAAAATCATCGATCAAGTCATCGATATCCCGCGATAAACCTCCGAAATGGAGCGATAACTAAAACCCTGACAGACTGTCATTTGAACAACCAATAGTTAGCTGCTAATATGTTATTATTGAAACGGAAATACTATGTCATTATAGCTAATAGATGGTAACTATTTTAACTTATATTATAGTAAGGGATCGATAGGATATTGGGACCGGCAGTCAGTGACTTCCCACACAGTTTCTACTATGCTAATAAAATAATCACATTAGTACCTCACTCGACTCACTGTCCACTCTATTAAAATTATACCTTGCAAATTTTCGCAGAATTTTTGATTAGCCTGATCCTATACCTAATAATTATATGTAAGAAGACAAGATTTGTCTTAACACTAACATTCCGGTGATTTTTTTACCGGTTCCGACAGTCATCGTCACGGTTGGCAGGCGACGGGTTACGCTTACGATTTGCCGCCACAACCCCCTCGAGTTGCGCTCGTCTTGGGCCAAAAGAGGTTATGTGGTTTTTTTACCTGTCGTGAGCATTCGCCGGGTTAACGATCCGATGCACGAGCTCTAGAAAGTTTTTAATTTTATCTTTGTTATTTATTTTTTTATAGTTGTTAATTAAGGGTACACATTTGAAGTGCGTATTATACTTAATTAATAATAATATTCTTGGACAATCCACACATGGTCATCTGATCCCCAAACTAGGCAGAGTGTGTACTATGGAAACCAGACAAGTAATATTTATATACTTTTTTGTTTTAAATAAATTAATTGTGTATTAAGTGTATTAATAATTTTTTTTTGTGAGAACTTTATCCTTTTTGGAGTCGGTTAAAATAAAGAAAAGCAAAATCCATCATCATGGTAACTTTCAAGACTAATTGTAAATGAGAACGATACGCCATCAATTGAAGAAGTTCATTCAACATAGAGTCGTCTCAATATTAGAATTGTATCGGCCTTGGAACCGTTCGTACGTAGTCGGTACCTAATTCATTTGAGAGCGCGATACTCGCCAAACATTTTAATTGGCCATCGTACCGTGCATCGAATTGTATTCATTCGTTTCATTTTTACCAATCAGTACTGCTGTTATTTGTTGTTATTTACCTTTTAAGTATCCCGAAAGTACTACGAGTTTCGAGATTTTTGGTTTGAACGCCAAAAAGTTTGCAATATGTTGCCATTTTCTTATTTTATCTTTGCTCATAAGATGATGTATAGGGCCCTAATCGCCTTTTAAGATATTATTATAAATTTTTCGTGATATGCCCCTGAATCGAACGAAACCGCTCGTGGTATCATTTTAATTACCTGGGCTTGAGGTGACAAGTTTGTTGTCGCCTCACCAGCTTGTATTTATTACAGAATTTATATAATATCTTCTTAAACAGAGGTCGGTAGTGATGAGTGATGACCACGGAATAATAATTTATTATTCCGTGGTGATGACGGAAGGTACTCGTAGGTACTCTTATACTAAGGCCCAAGTACATCGACATTTAATCGACCGTTATCTATTTTTCAGAATCGATTATCTATTTTTCACTACCACCATAACCCCAGTTATGGACCCTTAACAGTCCATTATCTTACCTAGCTCGACACCCCCGGTCACCGTTAAGGACTGTTAAGTAGTTAAATAGAGAATCAATTCTGAAAAATAGATAACGGACGGTTAAATGTCGGTGCACTTGGGCCTAAGTACACACATCAAAAGTGTCTAGGGATCAACATATATTTTTGCAATAACTTTTCTCCTGATTGATATTAATTAAAATTTTCTTTAAGGATTCATCAAATAAAGTGTTTTCGTTTGTCACAGTAACGATAAACCAAGTCACCTTTGCATTAATAAAGAAATTTGCCATTTTCCTAATAAAGGGATTTTTGACATTTGAACCACTAACACAAAAGTTCGAAAAAAAGACTGAAATAACAGTTTTCTTTAAAATTTTATTGGGTAACTTAAACAATTAATAATCCGTGTTTCTACCGCGAACACTAACAACACAAGAACATCGGTTTGGCATACTCAAAATGAGTTTATCCAAATCACGCTGTGGAATGGCCGCCCATGTTCGTTGCAACAACAAAAAAAGGTCTTCTTGCGACTGGATACCCTCCATATTCGGCAGAGCTCTTCTCTGTAGCATATCCCATGCATGCTCAATCGGGTTCAAGTCTGGCGACTGAGCAGGCCAGGGCAGGACATTGATGTTAGCTGCGGCGAGAGTCTGTCTTACAACTCTTGCGGTGTGCGGTCGTGCATTATCATGCATTAACTGAAATAAGGGACCGATTTGCACTTGTAGAGGAACGATGACGTCTGATACAATCGTCTCAGCATAAATTTGAGCGTTGAAGTTGCCTCTGATCCAAATCAACTCAGTTCTTCCGCCGATCCAAATACCCGCCCATACCATGATGGTTCCACCACTATAAGGATGGACTTCCTGGCAGGATTTTAATCGCTGTTGGCGTCCAGGGGTTCTCCAGTGTCGTATACGTCTTGTATCCGGTCTCATACCAAAACGAGACTCATCAGAAAAGCACACGAAACGCCATTGTTCTTCTGCCCATTTTTTTGCCCAAAAATGCTTGATCCCTAGACACTTTTGATGTGTGTATGTTTGAAGCCGTTCACAGCTATAGGAAACGCGCAGTTGCGAGGTCTATTATCACAGAATACATATAATAACAGAAGATGCACTGCTTTGATGTTGAGGGATTGCCACCGTTTTAATAGCCTACAAAATTTACAGAGCACTGCGTTCATTCTAAATAGTACCTTACCGCCACGCGCACTAGAGCGCTATTTCTTTGTGTTCAGAATTTACCTACACCATCGTTCGATCGTCAGGGTTTTCAAGCAAAGTAAAATAAAATACCAACAAAATTATTACAAACATTTATTATATTTACAACTAGCTGACCCAGGCAGCTCCGACTGCGCTATTTTTACGTTAACTAAACTTTTAATAACAGATATTCGCATTGAATACATAACCTCCTTTTTTATAGTCGGTTAAAAACTGGGACCCACTTTTTACTTGCTCTCCAAAGCACGGACCCGTTTAGTTCAAATGGCGTTAAACTGTCACCCATCTATTTATTGACCTTACCTAACGTTGCTTAACCCAATCGATTACAAAACGTTGATAACAACTCTCTATGAGTGTTCCCTACCTAATATCTATTATATTATAAAGAAAAATTGATAAAATCGGACCAAGCGTATAACCAAGTACCCATTTTGACTTTAATCCCCTCTCCCAAAAGAACCGTGCTAGATTACGGGATAAAAAGTATCCTATGTCCTACCTCGTAGTAAGATCTCAAATCATGCCAAGTTTCATTTGAATCCATTCAGTAGTTTCGGCGTGATGCTCAGCCGTGATACAGACAGACAGACAGACAGACAAAAATTTAAAAAAATACATTTTCGGCCTCAGTATCGGTTATAGAATGCCCTCCAAATATAATTTTCAAAATATCTTCCATGTACAGAATTGGACCAGTTACAGTTTTATTATAAGTATAGATTGTTTTATTTTTATGTAGTGTTTTATATAATTTTTGCCATCCCCTACATATCTATTATTAACTTTAGAGTGGCGAAAATTCGTAAACCGCATAAATAATTTTAAAATTGTTTTAAAAGGTAAACGTAAGCGTGGTGCAGTGAACTCAATGTTTTTTAGCTTCGTTAGTAATACATTTGCCGGATTTGTTATAATAAGTTATAAAAAAGACAGTTTTGAAGTCTGTCGTTTATTGCAACAGCCGTCCACACAACAATGATTATTGTTACGATTATCCATTATAATTATTTTAACAAAATGCGGTGATATTAATGCAATATACACACAAATACGTAAATCCTTTCTCGTTTTGATTTTCGTTCTGCACGAATAATTCAATAACGTGTGCTCGCAAGCGCGTGGCAGCCGCGAGTGATAGACTACCCCGGGTAGTCGAGCGCTGTAGGCATTTATCGCTGTAGGTATTGGCGAGTGACGGAGGTCTGCTGTTATTCGACCCGAAGATAACCTCGCTCTTCAACTCAGCATGAGTACATCTAGGTAGATTGCAAAGTCCTTAATTAGGTATCCGATTACCAATACCTATAGACAAACCTTTTTCTTTTTTTACTCTATGCGGAGCTTTAAATTAAAAAGCTTCCCTGAAGCTGCGCATAGTTAAGCTATGATTAGACATGATTATTTCCCAATCTTTTTATTAAACCTAGTGACGAAAAAAGTAATTTTCTTGCCTGATGGTAAGGACACACCTGCCTATAGACAGCTGCAATTCACAGCCGCTCGTCACCCGAGGGTATAAGGCCCCTCGCGCACAATACAGGCTGGCTGCGGCAGCCAAAGTATGTGCGCAGCCAGTTATAGGCAGCCGCAATCCACAGCCAGTTGTGACCCTTTCGTCAAGCGATACCCATATGTAAGGACTAATAATTCCTTACCTATTGTAAAACGCAAAGCAAAGAAAAGACATTGTATTCGTCCTCGTTTTTCTAAAACGGCACCAAAAGGCTAATTTTATACCTATTTTTTTAGGATACCCAGACCGGTTTTTTAACTACTTACACGAGAATTTTAGTGCAATCGTTTGATAACCTTTTGGAAAATTTAAGAAATTCTATTAATCGGGACGCATAATACATCTGGCCGCTAAGACCAAGACTAAGTGGCAAATGGTAAAGACTGACAGCAGTCACGGGCTGCCGTGCAATCAGGCGCTGGCTACCGCAGCAGCCGGCAGTTTGTGACTGCTCTAGTGCGCTGCTCCCATACACTGTCATAATTGGCCATAGTTAAGCGAAAAGGATCCACATTGAGCAGGATTTGAGATATTTAATTTTAAAGTTTATATCGGTATTTTCATTGTTGTAATGCTGTAAATTAGTTGTGTTTATTAAAAATGAAGTATTTTTTTATACTTTTGACGAAAATATGTGTAGTTAAGTTTGGTTTCATGTTTAAAATGGTACCTACTTATTTGAGAATGTGGATTGGTTCCTTTTCGCTTTACTACGTCCAATTTATGTTCGACTGGCTGCCGCAGCCAGGCTGCCTACTGCACGAGGGGCCTAAGTCTCTGAAGCCCGGTCATTTCACCAGCTACAGTGCCTTTCATACCGAAACAAAACAATTTACACACTGTTGCTTGGCGGCAGAATATGACACTGCTTTGGTACCAGAACGGTCCCTTGCACAAGGACCAACCTACCACGTAGTTCATGATAATGTTTACAATGATTACGAAAATGAAGTATTATTTTTGTAATCGATCGCTATTGAAACATAGTTATTGACTAGTTACATTTTCACATACTGTGGTAATAACATCCTATTGGTGCAATATTGCCTATTGAAAAATAGATTAAAATATGGACCATAGAGGGGCCTTTGGGTTTTTTTTTTATATATAAACTGTCATCATATTAAATTCTCGAAATAAATTGTAGTCTAATAAAAATAAGGCATATTTTCTTAAAAATATTATGTGTCGTATTACATTTCTACGGACTTATTAAAAGTGTACTTAACAAGTTTTTGATAAAAATGTTGCTCGCTAAGGCCGATCAATTCCTTAACTTTCTAAGTGGTTAACTGCCAAACTCACAAACTTCAATTAGCGTTAAGTTAATTAATGATTATTATTATTAGTTTATTTAGTACGAGATAACTGATATCACTATCAGAGAATTTAGCATTCGAATGTCAAAATAATCAGATTTCAAGAAATGGTTTAATGCTTATTACCTATAATTGACGTTTGTAGGTGCCGCAGTAAATGAATTTACATAATGTCCTAAAGGCATAGAGTTAGTATTTGTACTTATTTTTCTAAGCCTAAAGGTGGTACAATTTAAAAATCGAATACGGTCCGCGATCAATCAACCATGACGGTTGCAGCTGCGTTCAGGAATTCGTTGAGAAATCGCCGCGGGTTGAATTATTAATCGTCAATTGTCAGCTACTGAAAGCCTATGGTAGATAGGTAGTTCTTAATCAGTTGCCAGATAGGAAAAGCAAGGAGGATAAGGAAAAGAGGTTTATTTTTCATCCTAGATAAATTTTACCTTAACAACCGCAAACTTAACCTAATCAAATAATGCTTGTCCAAGATAACATCTACTAATATTTATACTACCAGTGGTTAGCATAATCTTTTGTACCCATTAGGTACAGTGATCGAGTATTTACCTAATACTCTTGTATATTTTTAAGTAAATACATCATCTATCACATAAAGGACTATGGGCAAACTAGCATGGAGACTAGGCTAAATAGTGTGGCACTTTCTGGCTGGGCCACGGTGACTGATCTTAATTCTGATTGAACAGGGATTTAGTCGCTAATTAGTCGAAATTAGTCGTAAAATTTGAGAATTAGTCGGTCCGTGGTTTAAAAGTTATAGGGGTACCCCGGTGGCCCTGCCAGGGAGGACTCTTTCTGGCTGGGCCACCGCAAGATCTCGACAACTAAAGCACCCCACGAAAATCTAACTACGCTCAGATTTAGTCGTTAATTAGTCGAAATTAGTCGTAAAGTATTGGAATTAGTCGGTCAGTGGTTTAAAAGTTATAGGGGTACCCCGGTGGCCCTGCCAGGGAGGACTCTTTCTGGCAGGGCCACCACAATATCTCGACAATCAAAGCACCTTGCGGAAATCTGCCGGCACGTAGATTTAGTCGTTAATTAGTCGAAACTAGTCGTGAAATTGCAGATTTAGTCGTATCTTGGTTAAAAAGATATAAAGCATTGTTTTTTATTAGGAGTAGTCTAAGAGCCAGAGTGGATTACTTATCGAAAAAATGCATAAACAGGAAAAAGTTATTTTAATATCCTGGTGGCTACAATTTTAGAACGTCACTGTCAAGGAAATACAAACCGGCTATAATTAGACCGTTGAACTTGACATTATCGTATTTTAGAGTCAAGCAAAGTGATACAAATTTTGTCGTTAATTAATTTATTCCCACTCCTAGACTATTCGCCGCCATCTTCTTTATGCGTACAGTCGCGTGCAATTGTGTATCAGAAATATAGGATAGCAAATAAAATCAGTATCAGTAGGTTTGTCACTGTAAATATATTTCCTTATAAAAATAAATACCATTTTTTTTTAATATCAAGGAGTAAAGGGAAGTAATCTAAATTCTAAAAAAAAATATTTTGAAAAAAAAACCTTAGTTATGCGGTTTGATATTTTCGTTATCTGGGGGTGTTACAAAGTAACTTTTATATGTATGTCAACATGGTACGGAATGGTGCACGAGTCCGACTCACACTTGACAGGTTTTTTACTTACTGGTTATGCGTTATGCGGTAAAGTATGCGTAGTACTTTAATACTTACTTACATAGTTACCTTAAATAAAATCTTTTTAGTAAAAAAATGAACCGACTTCAATATACTTAAAAGTATAAAATAATTTAATTTATATTAAAGAAGTTGGTGTTAGCGTACCTGCTGTGTTTATTTATCACCAACTTCAATAATATTTAAAAAAAAATCTACTTTTCAGTGATATATTGAAGTCGGTTCAATTTTTTTCTAAAAAGATTTTATTTTAAACTTTTTAGTGATATTTTCATAGGTACATAAAGATTGAACCATCGAAGACGGTAAAATGATCTAGGTAGGTTATGATCACATTATCGTCTACATAGTTTTACATATTTCATGTTTCGTCAGAAAAAAATATCCGGTCGTAATGAAATTTGCATGGAATCATCATAGTAGTTTACTCTCTCGAATAAAAAAAAAACATCGAAATCGGTTCATATTTGTCAGAGTAATGTAAGTTCTCCATTACATCAGTTTTATGGTTTTTACCAATTAAATTCCGCCACATCGTTCATGTTCCTCCAGGAAGTTCTTATCCGGTTGTGATAAAATTCATACACATTCATTACAGTGGTTTTTGCTTTCGAATAAAAAAAGAATCATTGAAATTGGTAAATATTTGCCAGAGTTATGACCATTTTTGTCCTTAAAAAGCGACATAAAAAGTCATCTTATAGGCATTCCTGCAGGTTTCCTGCGCAGTCATCATTATTGTTTTGTCAGGAATTATTATTCGGAAGCAATAATTTTCTTATCGGACCCAACTAACGGATTAAAGAATGGATGGAAGAAAGATTTTTTCAAATCGATTCATAATTGCCAGAGTCATGCGCGAACATACATAGCAAAAAAAATATATATATACAGACGAATTGAGAACCTCCTCCTTTTTTTGAAGTCGGTTAAAAATAAAGTTCTCCTGGCCAATACGACCACAGCTGCATAATATCAACCATCTACTTACGCGGGAAACCTTATATTGCACAAGTGCTTTCGCAGACAGAAGTACATCTCTTCCTTAACTCACATAACCATATGGGACTTTTTACATACCTATCAGACGCATGAATCATTTAACTTGAAGGAACAAGCGGTTTCCCGCTGCGCCGGGCCACGGAGATCTCTTTATAATAATAATAACGTCCTGCTGACCGATGTACGCAGAAGATAATAATAAAATAGTGCACAAGTGCTTGAGTAGACACAAGTGCACTCTCTCTTCCTTTTACCTCTCACAATCTGAAGGGCCTGAAGACCGACACGACCGGGGTGAGGTCAGGCGCAGGACCGACTTTTTACATGCCCATCCGACGCCGGGATCATCTTACTTTACAATCAGGTGATCGAACTGCATTATCCAAGTCGGTTAGTACCAACTTCACAAAGTTGCTCCCCCGCGGGGTTCGAACCCACGACCTCCGGTTTGCAAAGCAAGCAGTTTCCCACTGCGCCACGGAGGCGCCAGAGGAAGTATATTTAATTTCATCACATACTTACTCGGTTATACAAAAGTATTTTCTACTCGCCTGTACCTAATGTATGGAGAAAAAGTATTCATCAATATCTTTTTATTTACTTGCCGACTAATTCTGTAACTTTGCGACTATTTTCGACTAATTAACGACTAAATCTACGTGCCGGCAGATTTCCGCAAGGTGCTTTGATTGTCGAGATATAGTGGTGGCCCTGCCAGAAAGAGTCCTCCCTGGCAGGGCCACCGGGGTACCCCTATAACTTTTAAACCACAGACCGACTAATTCCAATACTTTACGACTAATTTCGACTAATTAACGACTAAATCTGAGCGTAGTTAGATTTTCGTGGGGTGCTTTGGTTGTCGAGATCTAGCGGTGGCCCAGCCAGAAAGAGTCCTCCCTGGCAGGGCCACCGGGGTACCCCTATAACTTTTAAACCACGGGCCGACTAATTCTCAAATTTTACGACTAATTTCGACTAAATAGCGACTAAATCCCTGTTCAATCAGAATTAAGATCAGTCACCGTGGCCCAGCCAGAAAGTGCCACACGGCTAAATACTCAACATTAATAAATCCAATGCCATTTGAAATCTAGCGCAAACATGGTGTTTTGGAGCACTAAAAATATAATAATATTGTAAACTAAATATATTTTTTTAGTTTTAAAATCTACAAGAAACACTGTGCTCGCGCTCAATTTCGACCTAACTGCCATAGTCTAACATAATTATTATCTTAAAATCAATCATATAGTATAGGTTTCATCAGTATTGAGTTTTTTTTGGGAAACTAGCCCAAACTACCCATCGCCCGTTACATAACTACTAAACGCCTAGACACACCACCTATTTCAGGATATTCATAATAATATTACATATTTTTTAATAACAACATTTAATTTTATATTTTATAGCTAGCAACCCGCTGCTAGTCGAGAGCTCACAGAGCATTATTCAATTATGTGCTGCTTTGCTTTATGAATATTAAGTTGTACGTAGTGCTTGCTAACCCTGGACTGGAATATAAAATCTATTGGAGAGTTGATAGAGTTATCTTCCGTAGCTTCAGTTTTATTTAACTTATAGTCTATTAAATATGCTTTTGCAATCAAATGATCACCTTGTTAAAAATATTTTTAATAGTTTTGTATTCTAGAACAATTTTGAATTTTAAACGTTTAGTTTGAGGCGTTTTAGTTTTTAAAACTAGATTCTCTTTTTAAAAAACGAAAATACTTTCAAAACCATGCCAGAGCGGTGGCTTGCGCGTGCTTCGCTAAAAATGGCTAAAGCGTTCCGGTTGTCACTTCGCAGTAGGTACGTTTCACGACTTATAGGAGGTAAAACGACTGAAATTATTCTAAATTACTGCAAAATCGCAAAATGTAGTAAAGCAATAAATATAACACATAAAAAAATCAAGCCAGAACTGCATCATTTACAAAATTAGTTTTTAAGATTACGGTTTAGTTCCATGATAGGCTATTATAATGGCTATTATTGCGATTACCGTAAAAGAAATTAAGGTCGATGTAGATGTTAAATTTTCTCTTTTGAAATTTTTACTTACATGTAAAATAGGTAGTTTTAAACAACATAAACATTGTTAAAAAAAATAAAGCCTATTTAAATTGTTCCGTTGACAAAATTAAGATAGAATTTAAAATTCTGTTAAACGAACAAAATATTATGACACAACAAACTCCTTCAGTCTTATTACGAAAAGCATTTTAACGAAAAACCTAGGTTTAGACCCAGGTTTAAGGAACAGTTTCCTGGGTATAAACCCGGGTTCACCGTCAAACTTCTTTTTGTAATAAGACAGTTTAGGTCTTGAAAACGTTTATAGTGTCCACGTGCCGACAAAAAGTATTACAATATAAAATATACAAACAAAAGTTTGGCCTCAAACAAGCCCCAAAGGATGTAGAACCGGTCTATTACATTATAATGGCAACTCATGATACCGCTCGGCATGCGAGGAATGCCGGCGGGCATTGCTGGTTTTATGATTGTAAAGATACCATATGCGGCTGCGTTTCGAGTTTTAGATTTATCAACATCAGGCAAAATTTGATAGACAGTTTTGATACTAGTTTTTTTTAGGATATGTATGAGATAATCCAAAATATATGCAAAGGCATTTGATTATGCCAAGTAGTCATGTATTAAGTTTTACGTGCATGACCATTTGGAAAAATAACTCTAAGAGGTACGTATTAACTTATTAAATATATTAGTCTTGATATCCGCAAAAGAACACAGTTTATATAGTGCCAAGTGAAAGGCAGTATAAAGTAGATAAGCAAATGTATGATTTTGTGAAACTTTGAGAAATTCCGGAAATATGGATCTATAATAAATGTAGTAGTTCCAACATCACTATATTTATTATAGTTCTGGCTGGATTAAAATGAAACTACAGGTATATTTAGCCAGCAACGATGGTGATTGTAGACGTTGCTTGCCATCTGACAAGTTGATAGAGACCCCATTTTAACTAATAATAGCTAATGCTTGGCTTCACAAATATAGTATCAGAATAAACATAATGTTATAAAGTTGAACAACCTATTCCAACACAATGGTAACTACAGGAGAAATAAAACTATTACCGAATCGATGCCGCCGACTGGACATTCGTCACATCCGATCACAACACAAACAAAAGCACATCACTGAAAACCCGCGAAACGGAGCTTCGTTTTCGAATTTTAAGTTTCGAATTGTGGAACATTGGGAACAAAAGACGAGCGTTCCTAGTCATATCTCGCGTCCGACTCGTAAACGGTTGAGCAGTGAATCACTTGTTTCTATTAATATGCGGCGAGTGACCGCGTGTCAAGAGCAAGGCTTGACTGTTTACTATCCAACACCCGTCACTAATAGTCGTTATGTAAAGCGCCGGACTTGGTATGTGTCAATAATTGGTTATCATTCTAATACATATTCACCTTGCTTGAATATGAAATATCAATTATGTTTTGAAGGGTTGACAGCTATCCTGTATTACAGCCAGTACGACTTTGTTAAGCTAGGTATATACCGTTCCCTTCGGAGTCGCTGGACGCTCGGGGTGTGGGCCCCTTGAGCGTCCATTGAGTACGGCGGCGACTCCGAGGAGGACGGCGGCGGGGTTGCGACCCCCGTCCCCGTGAGTACCGTGTCAGGTTCCCGGGGGGCTACAATGCGCCCCCCGGCGGCGGGCTCAAAGTCAAGGTACTGAGGGGCCCCTGGTGCAGATCCCACCGGAGAGCCCTGGAGTCTCCCCTCTCATGTGCCGATGCGACAGCCGCGGGGGTTTTAGTGGGTAAGAATCCCACATACCCCGGTCAAGCCCCACAGCTCCCGGGGATCTTTCGAAGATTTCCCCCGCGTCAAAAAAAAAGTATATACCGTTCATACTTTCAATTGCTTTCAATTGTTTACTTCATTTCATTTACAATGTGAAATGTCATAATTTAATTTTAAATTTAGAATTAAGATGATTTATGATTTGATCTAATTCCCTATCCGGATTTATTTTTTTAACACAATATATTTTAAATGACATAGAGAAAGATGCGAATCTAATCATTGGATCAAAATTAATTTGTGGAATTGCAGCGAAGACTATTTATTTTTCTATCTGGTACTTTTTTAATTAAGCGTTAATACCAATGCAAATTAAGTACCTTGGTATTGGAAAAAATAAAAAACACTACTGCAACATCCATTGAAAGAAAAACCAAGTTAAACAATAACGTAATTTACATATTTTGTTTCAAAATCTGTATCCTGAAACCCCTAATGAGAGTTAATTGTAAACTAAAACATCCATACTGTCATACATTCACTTTCTCTTCATACATTTGAAATCGGCAGTGCCTTTGGTGGTAAATATGGATAATGAGTGCAACTTATAACACAAAAGTACTGAAAACGCGTACGTAGGTATTAGATTACAAACAGAACTCATACTAACCTATCTTGTCCTTAACTTAAGTACCGTATGCGTAAAGTAGACCGTTATCAGGATATTGCAAATGTTGAAGTAAATTTCTACTAATTTCTTATCAGTTAGTATCTCAGAGGTTAATATTGCACGCGTAGGTTATCAGATAAAAGTAATTAGTTTGTTGATTGTAGACGATAAAATGGAGGTTATTAACAAGTCAAGTTCAATGATTTATGTAATTATTGCAAAATATTGCGGTTATTTTCTACTCAGTCTCATTTCCTGGCCTAAAAATTTGTTTTAGATAACCAATTTAAAATTAATAAAAATATCGAAAAAAGGTTTAGTAGGTACAATGCACCTGGTTATTCGTCATTTTAATAAAATTACAAAATATATAAAGTGAAAAAAAAAAATAATAAATATCAATAGCAACATAAAACAAATCGAACAATATGCAAATCAGAATAATCGGTTCAAAAATTTACAACGTTAACGTTTATTCAAAAGGCGCCAATAAAATATGAGTTCAGTTAAAAAACGTTTTGTTACAGGCAGAATTAAAGCAAACGTATGGGACCGTGTATGGTAACAGCTCAGTGGGCAAGTGCTTGCCTTGGAAACAAGGTGTGTGGGTTCAAAGCCACCGCTCGCACCTCTGATTTTTTAAATTAATCATGTGCGAATCGTCTTTGTGCGATTGTTAAGGAAAACATCGTGAGGAAACCTGCATGTTTAAGAATTCTTAAAGAAAGCCTAACTATAGCTTTCGAATGACATGTGAAGTCCGCCAACCCGCACTTGGCCACTTGGTGGACTACGGCCTAAGCCCCCTCATCTTGAGAGGAGGCCCGTGCCCAACAGTGGGACATAAACAAGGGCTGGAAAATATGGGATCGTGTATTTTGGTATTACCTTATCTACGATAGCGCAGTACAATTTCTTACGAAAATATTTACATATAAGTCATTCACGGTTCTAAAAATGTTAGCAGTATTTGCTAGCGCCACAATAATGTCTTAGAACCACGTACAAAACAAACAAAACCAATTTACAGTTAGTGGTAGAGTAGCCCACTCTACCGTCTTTATCGAGACGTCCTAATTTTAGTCATATTTTAAAAAGTATTAGTAAGATACTAATAAACTTTTACACGCTAGATTATTAAGCGTATACTTCAAGAAATAACAGGGTTGCGATGTTTGATGGGATATTGAAGTAAATATTTAATTTTATCATCATAAAAAATTATCTGCAGTGATGTTTTTTATCTATGTATATTTAGACTGAACCGTATTTTTTTAGGCTTCCATAAATGGTAGGTAAAAAAGGAAGCCTTATGGTGAGACTTCGTATGTCTGTCTGTCTGTCTGTCACACCTATATATTTCAGGAACCGCTAACGCTATCGATTTGAAACTTGGAACAGTTTTAGATATTTTTTACCCAACCTCATCGCAAATAAAAAAAAATATTTTTCCTTTTAGTTTTTTTTTAATGGAAGTCGAAATGGGTCATCAAAATTTCAAAGTGAGACTACTATATCGAGTGGGGTATCATATGAAAGGGCTTCATTTGTACATCTCAAAACAGATTTTTATTTTGGTTTATGTCAAATGATAATCATAAATGTCAAAAAAAATACCGTTCCCTCCCCCTTATCTCCGAAGTTTGTGGAGGGAAAAATCTGAAATAATTATGGGTAATACATGTCAATCTATATTTTATAGGAAAAATAAAATGATCTTTCTAAATAGTACAGTTTTTTTAGTAATCCTAAAAAAAACCTCTACAAACAAACTTAGTCTTGCGGTTTGATTTTTTTTGCTACCTGAGGTGTTACATGAATAGTAAAATTACTTTAATACGTCCAAAAATAGTATGGAACCCTCGGTGCGCGAATCCAACTCGCACTTGACCGGTTTTTTTATCATAGCCGGAATTTTAAATTATTTTCATGAAGTCAGCAATTTGACGGGCCCGTTGGTCTAGTGGTAGTGACCCTGTCTGCTACCCAACAGGTCGTAGGTTCGATTCCCACCAAGTGTCTGGGTGTTTTATCTATATAATGTATGTATTTACAAAAAAAAAAGTATATATGTATTAGTATCAGTTGTCTGGTTTCCATAGTACAGGCTCTGCCTAGTTTGGGATCAGATGACCGTGTGAGTTGTCCCAGGATATTATTATTATATTTTATTATTATTATTTTCTTAGTCTATGATTAAAAACATGTGGTTCAAAGTAAATACTACTTTTAAAAAAATATCACCGTCGAAAATGTTATATTAATTTAAAATCATAGATCGTCATTGATGGTATTTAATTACAATATTTTTATAATTATAAATGCTCTGTTTTTTATTAAATAGTGTAAAAAAAATCAGATACAATCTTGCGTAATTATTGGTCACCCTGACTCTACCACGCACGCTTGGCGTTCATCCTAACTGTGATTGTGCGAACTGTTGCAAAACAACAGACAGAGCATCGATCGAGACACGTACCAGGTAATCATGGTTAAGTAGCCGACAATCACAAAATACGTGATGCTCCGTGATGTCACGTGACTCTGAAGCTCTCCGAGTGATGGTTACACTAGCCCACATAGTGGCGTCGCGCTGTGGGATAAATGTGAACTATAGAGCGTCCAACCGTTTATTTTCTTTTTGACAGCACCAATAGAACGTAACTGCATCATGTTACGCAAAAGTTCTATTGGTGCTGTCAAAAAGAAAATAAACGGTTGGATCTATTATAAGTTTTGAGAAATTGGCCATTGCGAGAGTACTCGTCAAGGTATTTGAATAATTTCTTAAATGTAGCTTCCTACGTAAGGGGGCGTCCATTAATCACGTGAGGCTCCAAAGGGGGGGGGGGGGGTCCCGAAAAAATCACGATATATCACCAGGACGGGGGAGGGGTATATTGAGACATCACGTGTATTTATTTTTCGTTGGGACGATTTCTAAACCAAACAGCGGCACGTGGCCTTGACTCACCGTTGCCGGCAACGACTTCCCCTTCAACATTTAATCAGTTACTTACCTGTATTTAAAGACAATATTCCGAAAATTCAATATAGTTTGTACAAAAAAATACACGTGATTTTGGATAGGGCGGGGGGTCTTAGTTTAAAACCCCACCACATATCACCAGGAGGGGGGGGGGGGTTAAAAGTTGCTAAAAACATCACGTGATTAATGGACGACCCCTAATTTAGGTCCTAATGTAGCTCCTAATGTAGCTTGCTTAAATGTAGGTAATCTTTAAAACCTATGTTTTACAAATAAATTAGTGAATGATTTGATTTGATTTCCCTAACGCAGCAGGAAAAGCCAATTGCTCCACCATCCGGGTGATTTCAGAACCGGTGCGGAACAACAACTTTGTACTTAGTTTGTTTGTTTATGTAGTGGTCAATTTGGTGTTAGAGTTGTCCAAGGAAGGCTAAGTCTCTGCCTTAAGAGGCTGACAACAGCCAAATAAGCTTTTTTCAAATCATCTGTAGCCAAATCTATACAGTTTGTGGTTGCAGGAAAAATATATGTTATTCTTGAACATATTTCTAAGACTATTATAGTGTCCAAAACACGTTTTCGAATAATTTTCTCAATACAAAAAAATAGTAAACTGACCTCCTAAAATTTGCTTCAAACCCCTAAAATCCATATTATATATCTTCTTACGTTGGTAAAATTAATAACAATAACGTATCTTATGTAAATACAGAAATTTATTGTTTTTATTTTTCGATTACACAACCAATTTTTAAATAATAAATTATTTTATGTTTTTTAAATATTGTATTAGGTTACACGCGGCCTCGGTCATCGCGTTTCTCGTTCTTTTCTATGCAGACCGACAGTGATCGCATGGATGGACTGCTATACGGACGTATGCCACTTTGCTCCGCTGCCCGAGAGGGCAACGAACGGCGAGAGCCATTGATTATAATTTGAGCAAATTTATTTGTGTAAATATATTATTTGGTTTATCAATAAGTTATAAAAAAATTGCTTGTACATATTACAAATAATAATTACTTAACTTAAATTAATTGATTACGAAAAAAGGGAAATAAAGAAAAATGCCAGAGATCAACCAAATATTTGTATATAACTAACAAAAACTAAGTAAAGAAGTGAGAAACTAAGTAAAATATTTAATATTATTGAAATGTAGGTATTTCTGATATACTGATTATTTATAAATTTATTTACTGATAAGTCTGCACAACATTGGAAATGAGTATTCTGTGGAACGCATACTTTAAATTCACTCTAAATTGTAAAGTTTCCTTGGTCTAGCGGTACTGTGTATAGATTAAATAGCCACGAGAACAAGATAAGACTCGGGTTCGAATCCTAGTGGTGATATTTTTTTATATTATTTATTTATTAGAGTTTTGTTTATAGTTTAAAAATAATAATAACGTCTTTTGGTATATTGCTTTATTTTATTACTTTGTTTATATTTTTGAAATAATTTGTTATTTACTTTACGGTAAAAAGATGCGTTTGGCGAACAGTATATAAATGTAAGAGAATGCCATGTCATCGAAAAATCACGTGACAAATTATAGGGAATTGACACCGTTAGCGAATGAAGAAATAGATTCGCTATGAAGCGATTGCATCTTGTCTAGGCTCTAAGTGAACCGACATTGGAAATGAGTATTCTGGGGAACCCATATGTACTTTAAATTCACTTCAAATCGTAAAGTTTCCTTGGTCTAGCGGTATTGTGTACAGATAGAATGTGCACGAGAGGAGTTTCGGGTTCGTATCCCAGAGATTGATTTCTTTTAGTATATTGTTCATTTATTAGTTTATTGTTTATAGTTTTTATATAATATTAATGTTTTTTTGGTATATTGCTTTATTTTATTAAACTTAGTTTATATTTTTGAATTAATTTGTTATTTACTTTACAGTAAAGATGCGTTTGGCTAACAGTGAGAATCAAGTGAACCGTCTGAGATTGGTGCAATAAGTTCATGTACTTGCTTATATAAATCGATAGTAATGACCATAATAAATTGGTAGGTAGGCACTTATTATTTTCTTAGTAAAATGGTTCATGTTTTATACTTCTTCAATCTAAGGGAAGTAGGTACTCACTTCCCCCGGGACGTGCTCTAGCAAGCGTTTTGCACTGCAGAGACTGGTGATTATCGCTAAGCATATGTGTTTTTATGAAGAAGGGATAGTATAATAATTTTTTTATAGGGTATATTATTGTTGCAGAGAACATACCAAGTGAGCACGAAATATAGTGAAGTGAGCCCGAGTGATAGGCGTTCTAGGATTGTCATAGACTTATGGCAATTTTACATTAGAACTGGCTTATTTAAAGACCTCGTAAACGTAACAAAAATAAATTGATATAAGATATCGTGATAGAGTAAATAAATTATATTAATAAGAGATATAATTAAATCGATAATTTAAAATACAACTTCCATTAAAAATTACATTAAATTATAGTAATTATATTGGGTACATTTTATTTGTCTTCAAAAAAATGTGGCAGTTGCAGGAACTTCAGAAAGTAATTATTACCTATATACTTAGTTCCCTCTGAAAATGTTCCTAAGTAAGTACCTGGGGTCCTACCACCACCTCTATTAGCAGTACTATTATGATCGGGTTCGAATCCCACCAAGTGTGGGTGTTTTATCTATTTAAGTATGTATGTATTCACAAAAAAAAATATATACAGTCGAATTGAGAACCTCCTCCTTTTTTGAAGTCTGTTTAAAAAGTATGTATTATTATTTTTTCTGGTATCCATTACAGTTTCCAGTACAGGCTCTGCTTAGTTTGGGATCGGGTCGTTATACACCGTGTAAAGTTATTTTTGCAGAGAACAGTCACAAAAGAGCCGAGCGATAAGCATTCTTGGATTGTCATAGACTTAGGACAATTTTAGAACCACTTTAGAAAAAACTCGTTGACGTCAGAAAAATACAATCGAAACATCAATTATTATCAATTATAATTATAAAAATATAATTATATCAATAGCTACTACTTTCATTAACTTGAAAATTATAATCATATTATTTGCAATTTTTTTCAGTTTATAATATGTATCAGTCCAGGGAAAGTCTGAAAGTAATCCCGTGAAAATGTTCCTATATAAGTACCTGTACTGTATATATAGCTATCTAACTTTATTATTTATTATATTATGCTTCTGGGAATCATACTTATCAGGTTTGAACAATCGGGAAAGGAATCGTGTGAGGTCATAGTATTATTGATCTAGAATCAAATATATCCCAGTATCTAGAATTAGATATATCTGAATCCACCGCTGATCTTCCCGAATTCTAGGTATTTACAAATTCCGCATAGTTTAATTGTATTAAATAATAATACAATTAAACTATGCTAGAGCTTCATTTTATTAGAATGAGACACACAAATGCAGGACAGTTTATTCTCTGACGAGAGTTGTACAACGAACAAATGACATATTTTTCACAGTAACGGCTACTTTTATACTTTAAACAAAACAACGGATTGTTATTGGCTGTCGCGACTACCCTCATGTTTTCATAAATGAATGAACAAGGATGCAGATTTTGAATTCATCAGTTTCAGTTCATTCATCATTCAGTCATCTGTATAATCTGGGCATATGAATGTGGTCTAAAGCCTTTTCGGAACCCAGCTTGTTTGGGAAGCTGGAAGTCAACAAACCTGCGTTCGTCACTGTTCATAATGACTCTCGAAAACATCTTGTACACGTGGCTCAGAAGTGAGATAGGTCTATAATTCTTCAATAAAGTGGTTATCACCTCTATTGAAGAAAATCAGTACCACATACTTCAAGCGTACTTAGTACCCTCGAGTAAGATGGAATTAAATAACCTCTGGAGGACTAAACGTCTCGGTTTTCCACTCGCTCTCAAAGGTTCTGTTGTGATTCCGTCTTCTACACTGAGGAAATCCCAGACATGCCAGACCAGCTTGTACGAGATTAGAATGGCTCTCAAACAGCTTAAAAACCACAAGGCGCCGGGTGAAGACAGAATCACAACAGAACTTCTGAGAACGGGTGGAAAACTGATACTTTTAGTCCTCCAGAAGTTATTTAATTCCGTCTTACTCGAGGGTACTACGCCAGAAGCATAGCACAGAAGTGTAGCAGTGCTTTTTTTCAAGCTCTTGGACTGGAACGGATTCGGCATCAACATCAATGGCGAATGCATCACTCACCTTCGTTTTGCCGATGATATAGTCATTATGGCAGAGTCGCCGGAGGACCTCAATACGATGCTCAGTGACCTCAGTAGCGATTCCCAACAGGTGGGTCTTAAAATGAACATGGACAAGACGAAGATCATGTCTAATGTCTATGTTACCCCGTGGTCGTACCGGTAGTTGTTGGGAACGATACAATCGAAGTTGTTGACCACTACGTATACCTAGGACAAACTATCCAGTTAGGTCGGTCCAACTTAGACAAAGAGGTCGCCCGAAGAATCCAACTCGGATCGTTTGGGAACTACGCGATATATTCTCGTCCGAAATACCGCAGTGCCTGAAGACGAAGGTTTTTAACCAGTGTATGTTGCCAGTGATGACATATGGTACTGAGACGTGGTCTCTAACGGCTGGCTCGCTCGAAGAACCGATAACCGTTGGGGAAGAAAGATTCTCGAGTGGCGACCACAAACCAGAAGACGCAGCATTGGCAGGCCTCCCACTAGGTTGACAGACGACATTGTGCGCGTCGCAAGTAACCGATGGATGCAAACAGCCAACTGTCGTTCATTGTGGCGTTCTAAGGGGGAGGCCTATGTTCAGCAGTGGACGTCTTCCGGCTGATGATGATGATGATGACTCGGTGAGACGTATCCAATGAGTGCAAAATTGGTGGGTCTACGTTTAATAGTGCAGAAATCCTGTGACTGTGTTCCTGCTCCATCGTCAGACCCTGATCACCATTTTTGTACCAACTACTCGGCGAGACTTATCCAACAAGTCCAAATTCGTTGAGTCTACATTTAGTGGTACAGAGATCATGGGATCACCTTCTGCACTATCATTAGACCCTGATCACCATCTCTCTACCAACTATTCGTTGAGACCTATCAGCGAGTTCAAATTCGGTGTGTCCACGTTTATTCGTGGAGAGATCCTGGGTCCATCATTCCATCATTAAACCGTGGTGATGTTACCACTTATCTACTCTTTAGTATCATCGGATTTAGGTACTCATGAATTTTTAGTGGCTTTCAGACGAATGCTCGCCATCGAAAAGTCTCTGCTTGTGGCGGCTTTGTGTGGCGGGTCACCCCCTTCCCTCTAATATGGTTGAGGGGAGTGATGGCTGCTGCTCGAGTCAACTCGTGCGCGGGTGCTGCTTGGGGGGACTGGTCCGACTACTATCCCTTTGACATTTTAGTTTGTTGTATTTTCGTCGTATTTTTTATTTTATTTGATATTTTGAACGGCAGGACACACTGTCGCTGGTGCTGATCTAATTGTAAAAAGACAAACTTTGTTTTAAAAAAAAATGTGAAAAAATGACAAGCCCGCTGAGTTTCTTGCCGGATCTTCTCAGTTGAGGCCGCGTTGTGATCCGGTGGTAGCTTTTAAAAAAAAAATGACCGTTCAAAAATGCTAGCGTTAAGCCTATTTGAAATAAAAATTTTTGAATTTTGAATTTTGAATGGAAGTTATAGAAAATGTCTTTTGTATATCTAATATGTCTGCGTCGATTTGGAAAAGAGCTCATGGTCTTCAAACGGCTAAACTGGTTTTCATGTAACATAGCTAAGAACCATCTGGCTTAAACTAGCTTTCAAATAAAAAAAAACAGTATTCAAATCCATCTACTTGTTGGAGCGCTACGACGCCATATACAGACAGACAAACAGACATAGTCATCGGACTTATAACACCTTTTTGGAGTCCTTCTGACTCGCGCCGCAGACCACGGCACGTACTGCTCGACCCTCCTGACCCCATGACGGTCCTATTGGACCGGGATGCGCCGACCCCTCCCCGACAACCGTATGCTACACTAGCTATCAGACACCGGTCTCGCCGGCGAGGCCGAAGGGTCGTACGTATGCGACCGCAACGACGTGCATCACCCCACTGAGTTTCTTGCCGGTTCTTCTCAGTGGGGGCGCGTTGTGAACCGGTGGTAAACTCAGCCCTCTCTTAAGCGACAGCCCAAGCCGAGGCCGTGCCTCCCTGAGGTGCCCTTGTGCTCGTCGCTACTTCTGCCGTAAAGGCTAGAGCGCTTCAAGCGCTCGCCTCCTATTGTCCGGTGAAGCTGCAATAGCCATCTGCGGTTAACAGCGTCTATCATTCCCAAAAAAAAAAAAAAAAAAAACCTTTTTGGTAAGTGTCAATCCGTTTAGGCCGAAAAGTATTTTATAGTAGTTGTAAATAAAGTCTTAAAATTATTACAAATTTTTTTTTCGCCATGTCTAATTTATTACTTGCTCTACTTACAGGATAAAAAAAACGAACCGACTTCAATTCTTCGCTTCATTTTTTTTAATATTTCTATTTTACGGCGTTTTTACAATTTTTTCTGACACGCCTTTTTTGTTTTTTCAGGAACTATTTAATAATTCAGGAATATTTTTTTGTATGGAATATATTTTCAAATAGGTTAATAATTGCCAGTGTTATGCGCGTACATTCATAAAAAATATATATACAGTGGATTTGAGAAACTCTTTCTTTTTTGAAGTCGGTTAAAAATAAATTATTACAACAATGAATGCACGACGGGCCTGTTAATCTAGCTGTAAGACCCTGCTACTCAATAGGTCGAGAGTTCGATTCCCACCAAGTGTGTGGGTTTTATTTATCTTTTTTAAGTATGTATTTCCAAAAAAAAATAAGTTTATAAGTATTTGTATCAGTCAAGCGTCTGAATATTATTTATCTTTTAATGTATGTATTATAAAAAATATATATATTATTAAGAGCGCCATCTATTGTTTAAATTCGATTTATTGATCGCGGCAATGCGTTCGTCAGCTTCGTACCTAGTTCATTATTTTACCGCAAATGGCATCGCGCTGGATTATCGGAGAATAAGAGGGCGTGACACGGGGGCGTGACTGAAACATCGAAACGTGGAAAGTATTTAGGTCCTGTCAGCCTCTTAATGGCTGTCTCGATGACAACAACCAGGTCTTTCTACGGTCCCTCTGAAGCACGGAGACGCTCAGCTCAACTCAAATGCCACTAAACGGTTACCCATCTATGGACTGACCTTGCCTGGCTTTGCTTAACCGACTGTTCGTTTTCCGAACAGTCATTACATCCTTTTATTACTGGTAAGTAAGAATAATACTGTTCACCAGATTAAAAAGTATAAGATGATCTATTCGACGAATGAGGATGTAAAGAGTAGGTTCTACCCTCGTATTCTTCCTGGTCATGTCTTATCTAAGCTATTCGTTTTATGAGAGTAAAAAAGAAAGAGAGATGTGAAAGAAAAGAGATAGCTTAAGCACTTACGCACTACAGTGGAAGTCTTTAATATCTAATGTTCCACATCTATGAAAGGTCTCTACAGTTGAATGGGTTTAGGTCTTATTACTCACACGCGTACAAAATGCAGGTTAGTTCATCAAAACCGCCTTTCGAATAAATTCTAGAGCAAGCCTCAATTACATCACGACATTTTTCGCTCACCGTTAACTTTGTATTAGGTATTATACAAAGCACTGAAGCAAGGCAAAGCGGTTAAGTTTAGGTTTAACTAACCTACTGACTGATTAAATGTTCTACAGATGTTTTTGAGGATTCCAAAATATCGAATATTGATCTTGCTGATTGAACTACTAGTGTTTAAATAGCCACTTAGACTTATGTCGTTGAAGATTTATTTATTTCTGACTGCATTGAACTCAACAGATTAATCGCATCAAAGGAATCGCTGCCGTTTTTCGTATTCCCTGATTCGAAGCATCGCCAATTCGCAACTGATGTCGTTACGACGGCTTTTGAAAATGTCGAAAATCTATATTATTTATTCTAGGTTGCAACTGAAAAGTAACTCTACTATTTACAACCTTCGTTAGAGGGATCCTGTTTGATCTGATTGCCCTAAGCGCAGTTTTGCGTTTTCGGACTCGGGATTCTAGTAACCGTTTATGTGTTAGCGATACGCAGTGTCTTCAAGCGGTGCGGAGTATTCCGCCGCTTATACCTACTCCACGCACATAGCAATTTAAGATAATATGATAACGTCCTCCTAACCAAAACGGTCACAGCGGGCAATATTTAACAAGAGCAGCTATCTACGTAGGACATATTATATAGCATTCTGATGGGATGAAAGACCACAAACAGGGAGAGGTCAGGCGCAGGACGGACTGCTAACATGCCCCTCCAACGCGTATGTATAATAAGTTTGCCAATTGTTTGATACATCGTCTACATCGTCATTATTGTTATGGTTGGTTATGGTTTATCAGATTTCCACTCCGCACCTAAACAGCGCTAAACACCGCGTCATCGTGGACGAGGCCTAAGTTAGCAAACTCAACTCTTCCAATTTTATTTTTAACCGACTTCAAAAAAGGAGGAGGTTCTCAATTCGTCTGTATATATATATTTTTTTTTTTTTATGTATGTTCGCGCATAACTCTGGCAATTATTAACCGATTTGAAAAAATCTTTCTTCCATCCATTCTTCAATCCATTGATTGGGTCCCATAAAAAAATTATTGCTTAGTAATAAGTAGTTCCTAAAAAAACAAGAATGGTGACTGCGCACTGAGAGTTGCAAGAAAGCCTATATAGATGACGTTTTAGTCGCTCGGACTCGCTCGGTCGGACAAAAATGGTCATAACTCTGGCAAATATTTACCAATTTCAATGATTCTTTTTTTATTCGAAAGAAGAAACCACTGTATTGAATCTGTATGAATTTTATTACAACCGGATAAGAACTTCCTGGAGGACC
Source organism: Furcula furcula (assembly GCA_911728495.1). Taxonomy (NCBI): domain Eukaryota; kingdom Metazoa; phylum Arthropoda; class Insecta; order Lepidoptera; family Notodontidae; genus Furcula; species Furcula furcula. The sequence goes on from OU452243.1 coordinate 6,740,435, forward strand.
ATGAACGATGTGGAGGAATTTATCTGGTAAAAACCATAAAACTGATGTTCTCCATTACATTGCTCTGACAATTATGAACCGATTTCGATGATTCTTTTTTTATTCGAGAGAGTAAACTACTATGATGTTTCCATGCAAATTTCATTACGACCGGATATTATTTTCTGAAGAAACATGAATTATGTAAAACTATGTAGACGATAATGTGATCATAACCTACCTAGATAATTTTACGGTTTTCGATGGTTCAATCTTTATATATGAAAATATCACTAAAAAGTTTAAAATAAAATCTTTTTAAAAAAAAATTGAACCGACTTCAATATCACTGAAAAGTATAAAATAATTTAAATATTATTGAAGTTGGTGCCAAATATACACAGCAGGTACGCTAACACCAACTTCAATAATATTTAAATTATTTTATACTTTTCAGTGATATTGAAGTCGGTTCAATTTTTTTTAAAAAAGATTTTATTATCTGCCTACATGCAATTTCAATAAGTAATATCGGTAACCAGTAATATTTATAATGCTAATATTGAACACACTTTCTCTTAATTAAGCCTAATTAAAGCTTTATTATGCTGGTTCAAGTACCACGCATATTCATTTGACTGTAAAAAATGGTATATAGATCCGACCATTTTTGTAAAGCCTTTCGGAGACAGTTACATTGAGGTTTTATAGGTACCGCTTACCAATATAAATAATCAAAAGTGTATGTAAACAACTTTCTAATAGTGACGTCACATAATAAACGGTTATTATTTGCCCGACTGCCCCAGAAGGAGGGTTATGTTTTTCTAGAGTATGTTATAATAGTATGTATGTCTATTTCTTTGGCACGGCCTACAGCCAAAGACTTATAATATGTCGTTAGATTCGTCTCAGTTGTGGGAGTGATATAGGCTATATATTTAAAAAAAAAAAGTTAATATGGCGGCCGTCAGTCCCCCCCATTTTGTATTTTTTTATTTCGACAAAACATCAATATGGGTATCAAATGAGAGGTCTTTACGAGACGATTTGAAATATATATTATGTATGTATAATAAAATTACCCGTGGGGTGCCGTGTTAGAATAGCATCCCCCATCTCCTCTCGTTGGGTGTCGTAAGATGCGAGAACAGGAAGACGGGCAGCAGCGTCTTTCTTTTGGATTTATCTTCCACCTATACTGCGATCCCCAAGACGCCTGCCAAGCGTGGGGATTATGGCAACCCCTTCCTTCTAAGGCCTTTGTTCAGCAGTGGACGTCTATCGGCTGCTAATACTTATAATAAAACTGTAACAGGTCCAATTCTGTACATTGAAGATATTTTGAAAATTATATTTGGAGGGCATTCTATAACCGATACTGAGGCCGAAATGTAATTTTTTTAATTTTTGTCGGTCTGTCTGTCTGTATCTCGGCTGAGCATCACGCCAAAACTACTGGACGGATTGAAACGAAACTTGGCATGATTTGAGATCTTACTACGAGGTAGGACATAGGATACTTTTTATCCCATAATCTAGCACGGTTCTTTTGGGAGAGAGGATTAAAGTCAAAATGGGTACTTGGTTATACGCTTGGTCCGATTTTATCATTTTTTCTTTATAATTATAATAAATATTTGTAAGGGAACACTCATAGACAGTTGTTAACAATTTTTGGAAATCGATCAGGTTAAGCAACGTTAGCTAAGGTCATTAAATAGATGGGTGACCGTTTAATGCCATTTGAACTAAACGTTTCCGTGCTTTGGAGGGCAAGTACAAAGTGGATCCAAGTTTTTAACCGACTTTAAAAAGGAGGTTTTGTATTCTATGCGAATGTATATTATTGAAAGGTTAGTAAACGTAAACACAGCGCGGGCGGAGCTGCGTGGGTCAGCTAGTGATGAATAAAATTAAAGTCCATTTTTGTTCGCTGTCGGGCTTTTGATACTTTTGTAATTTATACTTGTTTAATATAAATGACCCGGTGGGTGGTTGACCCCGTTACCAGATGGTAAGAAATCCTCGATGAATTATAAACATGGATGGAAGTAATTAAATCGTGGTACGCAGTGACGTCAGAAATACTGTTGATTATGTCAGAAAGACCAGTAGTGGTATTCTGTAAGGAGATTTAACAAAATCGACTGCTGAATCCACGCTGAGATATGAAATTCGTTCAACGAATTTGGTATTGTTAATAAAATGTGTGTACCTGGGTGTGAGTTTTTGTGTGGGTGTGTGTGTGTGTGTGTGTGTGTGAATGTGTGCCATGAATTATGAGTGCATTTTTATTTATTTAATTAATTGTATGGACTCTGCTTCCTCGTAGGAAATGGTTTTAAGCCAGTCCTTTTTTTACAAACCTTATTATTTAATTGATGTATATTTAGCTTTCTGTTAAGTGTATGAATGTTGTTGTTATTAAGCTAGTTCAGGACGCTACCATCCAAGATCTCACCACCACTTACCATTGAGTTGGATTACGGTTAAGCATCAACCTATATCGAGTAAAACAAGAAATCAGTTCTGCTAGGAAAAATAATCTTGGTTTACTCGTATAAACTAAACAAACGAAAATATTTCGTAAATTGCCTCGTTGAAATATTAACCACAGACTTTCGAATTCTCAGTTAGGAATTATCGCATTTCGAGTGTTCTTCTATCATTTACTATCGCGTGCAAACATTTTATTTAGCGTAAATATTTTTATGGCACGCAGATAACCTGTCCTCCTACGCGTTTCACTTTAAATGGCGACCCGCCATACTGCATACCATAACACTCGAGACGCCTCGACACATAATTATTAAAAGGTCCGAGTCGGACATTTTGTGGTATAGTTTAAAGTGGATATTATGTTCTTAAAGGGGCCTTATACCAAAACTGATTAAAACGAATTCAAATTAAATTCAAAATCATTTATTTCAAATAGGCTTAACGCTAGCACTTTTGAACGGTCAATTTTTTTTAAGAAGCCTACTGGATCACAACGCGGCCTCAACTGAGAAGATCTGGCAAGAAACTCAGCGGGCTTGTATTTTTTTCACCTTTTTTAAACAGTGTTTGTCTTGTCAGAGTTCGATCATCATCAGCGACAGTGTGTCCTGCCTTTCAAAAGATAAAATAAGATAGAGAAAAAAAAATACCAGGAAAATACAACAAACTAAAAGGCCAAAGGGATAGTAGGGGTAGTAGTCAGACCAGTCCCCCCAGGCAGCACCCGCGAACTATAATTTCTTACTATTATTAGACTTCTAATTATAAGAACTATAATTACTTAATACAAATTCATTAATGTTGTCTTTTATTTACGCGAATACTAGACATTGTAATTAATCCATTCTTACGGATTATATCGCGATTTATTTTAATTTTCCCGACGTTTCGAATGCTTTGCAGCACCCATGGTCACGGGCGGACATGGTCAACGTCGGGAAAATTAAAATAATTCGCGATATAATCCGTAAGAATGGATTAATTACAAATTCATTAGTTCATCTCTTCTACAAGAGACCGTCCAGGTAGCTACTGCGCCTTGTTCGTTATTCTACTGCCAACCAGTGCACTGTAGCTAGTGAAATTACCGAGCGACTTACTAACTAATGTCTCAGGTGACGAGCGGCAGTGCATAGCAATAAATATGTAAGTATATAATTATAGCGGCAATGGATAGCTCTCACTACAGCTCTACTACAGCTACAGCTCTACAGTCTTGTTACTTGGTCATCATCATCATCAGCCGGAAGACGTCCACTGCTGAACATAGGCGGGAGGCCTTAAAACGCCACAATGAACGCCAATTGGCTATTTGCATCCACCGGTTACCTGCGACGCGCACAATGTCGTCTGTCCACCTAGTGGGAGGCCTGCCAACGCTGCGTCTTCCGGTTCGTGGTCGCCACTCGAGAACCTTTCTTCCCCAACGGTTATCGGTTCTTCGAGCGATGTGGCCTGCCCATTGCCACTTCAACTTGCAGATTCTGAGAGCTATGTCGGTGACCTTAGTTCTTCGGCGAATCTCCACATTTCGGATTCTGTCGCGCAAAGAAACTCCGAGCATAGCTCTCTCCATGGCTCGTTGTGTGACTCTGAACTTTTCTAAAAGGCCAGCTTTTTACTTGGTCATCTAAATTAAATAATTCTAAGTTTCATTCATTCATTTTCGTTTCTTCTGTCATTTAAATAATAAATAATACTAGCCCTTGTTTATGTCCCACTGCTGGGCATGGGCCTCCCTTCAAGATGAAGGGGTTTAGGCCATAGTCCACCACGCTGGCCAAGTGTGGGTTGGCGGACTTCACACGTTATTCGAAAGCTAGTTAGGCTTTCTCAGACATGCAGGTTTCCTCACGTTGGTTGGTTGGTTGGTTTTGTTTTCCTTCACCGTAAGCGAATAACAATCGCACAAAGACGATTCACACATGATTAATTAAAGAAATCAGAGGTGCGAGCCGGGGTTCGAACCTGCGCACCTTGTATCAAAGGTAAGCGCTCGTCCACTGAGCTATTACTGTTGTTCTATCATTTATTATCCTTCTAGTTTATAGTTCACTAAGTTCATTAATTTTCTCTTGCATAAGCATAACGATGAGTGAAACCCGTGTTACGACTCCATGGGAACAGACAGACACGCAACCTTGCACACAATACAAGACTACGATGGGAACAAGTTTGATGCTAAATATCTCGTAACAGTAGAGTCTAATTACTTTTTTACGATTAACGATGACTATTTGTCATGAACTTGGTTTTGATTCGGTCTTCGTAGAGATCGTTATATGTCTACAAATTGTCGTAAGAAATGGTTTTGAGGAGGAGTCTGTTAAAAATTGCTTGTTAATGCACAGGCCATATGTAATTTTAATTATCATTAATAATGGCATCGTCATCATAACCCTTTAGCCGTTTACTGCTGTTGGATATAGTAGATACCTAACACAAGCCGATGAGTACGGGCTCGGACCTTTTAGATCCGGAAGAATTTCTGGAAGAAACTGCAAAAGCCATTGTAGCCTAGGGCATCCTGCACAAAAAATGTCCCTACGCGTTCTTCAAAATAAATTTGGTCTAATGCCGATATAGGCCATCGTGGTAGGTTATTGCTGACCGTACCGTGGTAGTTTTGGACGTTAACACAGATAATTTACATACCTACGAGAAATCCACCACATGTGGCGATGTGGAGTATACCTACTGAGCATTATTTGTATGTAATAAACAAATAAAATGCAGCAGATATATCTTCTCGATCGGCGAAACACGTGAACATAGTAATAGCGTGGGTAACAGTATAATCATGATAGCCATTATTTGCCAATTGAATGACCATCGTGTGTTCTATAGCTTTGGCTAGCCCAAGACATTCTCACCAACTTATAACATTACTGTAAAATATTCACCATTTCAACAATACAAAGTATATAAGGAATGCTAAAAAATCCTCTTTTCATAATCGAATGAACTTTCAAAGTAATAATATAAACGCCCCCGCACACTACGGTGACGCCACAAGTCAACAACTTTCGACACGTGTAATCATTGTGTAGATTTTTACTCATAGCACTCGCCCACATCCGAACTAAATAAATTCTATTTCCGTTTCCTCGCTAGTAAAAATTAAATTATCGATCTTGAAGTCAGAAAAGTACGCCTAGTTTAATTTACAGCTTCCCCTCAACGTATTTCACGTGAGATTATTGAAAATACTTACTCAAGGTCAATCGTTACAATATTAGAACTATTCTATTAATAGGATAAAACAACATAGTAATTTGCAATAAAAAAAGTCGCAAACGTCGCTATAAACATCTGTAGAAATATTTTCTTTGATCTGAAACCTTTTATACCTCAAAATATTATTAATGTTATTAAACAAACACAAAAGTAGGACACTAAAACATTTTCTAGGGTTCCGGGTTTTCTTTTGAAACCTAATGATTTTATATGAATAGCAAACTAACTTTAATACATGCAAAAATGGTACGGTACCTTGGTGTGTGAGTCCGACTCACATTTGACCAGTTTTTTATATACATCCTGTGACGTCATTTTTTAAAACCATTAATTCGTTAAGGTCGAAGGCCAACGAATTACACATCTAGGGCAGTCGCTTAAAAAAAGCCATTATACATTTATGTTACGCTTGAGTGAACTGGGGGCGTTACTTAGATGTGAAAACACTTCTTTTCTCCGAGTTATGCTAATCGTATCGTATGGTAACCGTTTTCGGATTTTGTAGGCCACGCATTTCAAACAAAGCCTCCCACGTGCTTCATACATTCGCAATTAGTTGCAAGTAGGTCAATATGGGGCACTATGATCGTACATAATTGCTATTGAGGTGGATTAGTTTAAACATTATGAATGTACTTTTGAGCTTGCTTAATGGTAGATATCAACCTCTTGAAAAGATTAATGTATCATATTCCTTTAAAGAATATACAAAGTTATTTAGACATTCTACAACCGCCAAATTGGTATCTATTCCTATGTCCATAATTCAGTAATTTCTCTAACTGGTTTCTTCAATGAAAGTAACATTTCACAACCTCATCCGTCGTTTCTACAAATTCTTAACAGCAAACATTGTTGCGAAGGTTTTTAACGGCAATTCCGTTTTGATGTCCGCGGTGAAAACCGGTCGAGTGATGTGATCACGAATAGTAAAAGTAAACGAGTGAATCGTCTCCAAATATATCAAGTTGGTCTTTCGTAGCGTTTCACTTCGTTGCTACTTTTCACATAAAAATAGTTGATTTGGCTATACTTTTCACATAAAAATAGAGATGGCTGCTGCTCGAGTCAACTCGTGCGTGGGTCCTGCTTGGGGGGAATGGTCCGACTACTATCCCTTTGGCTTTTTAGTTTGTTGTACTTTGCAAAATTTTATTTTTTTCTGTCTTATTTGATATTTTGAACGGCAAGACACACTGTCGCTCTGATCTAATTGTAACATGACACACTGTTTAAAAAAAAATTGATAAAATGACAAGCCCGCTGAGTTTCTTGCCGGATCTTCTCAGTTGAGGCCGCGTTGTGATCCGGTGGTAGCTTCAATAAAAAAAAAAACATGACCTTTCAAAAGTGCTAGCGTTAAGCCTATTTGAAATAAACTATTTTTGAGTTTGAGATACGTAGGACTTTTTACGACTTTTGACGTAAGACTCTTTTTGTGGAGAGAGAGAGGAGAAGTATATAAACATTTCTGTGTTCAGGTGCCGCGGTGTAAAGTTCATAGGAGCTGGATAGATACATTACTAGGATCCTTCGGAGTCTCTGGACGTCCGGGGTGTGGGCCCAAGGACGTCCATTGAGTACGGCGGCGACTCCTAAGAGGACGGCGGCGGGGTTGCGACACCGGTCCCCGTGAGCACCGTGTCAGGTTCAAGGGGGGCTACAATGCACCCCCCGGCGCCGGGCTCAAAGGCAAGGCACTAAGCCCCTGGTGCAGATCCCACCGAAGATACCTGGGTTTCATGTGTCGATGCCACAGCCGCGGGGGTTTTAGTGGGTGAGAATCCCACATACCCCGGTCGAGCCCCACACCTCCCGGGGATCTTATGAAGATATCCGCCGCGTCCAAAAAAAGGGTACCTACATTACTAGGCTCAAGACATAATGAATGGGTCAGGTGGCAAGCAAACTGCGTAAGGGAGGCGTGACGCTTAACATTATACGAACGTAGCGCTTGTCCATCAAATGAAAAATTTCCATAAAAATATAGTAATATCTTGGGACAATCCACACACGGTCATCCGATCCCAAACTAGGCAGAGCCTATACCATGGAAACCAGACAAATGATACTAATACTTATATACATTTTTTTTTGTAAATACATACTTAAATAGATAAATAAAACCCAGACACTTGGTGGGAATAAAACCCACGACCCAGCGGGTAGCAGCCAGGGTTTCTAACCACTAGACGAACGGGCTCGTCAACAATATGATAATAATAAGTCAGATTTTTTATCTTAAATGCCTTGGTAATCTTCCACTTACATGTAAACTAGATTTAATACAATTGTGGAACTTTATTACGAAATAAATCTGTTTAGACATTTATCAAACACAGCGCCAAATCAAAGTGTCGATGGAGATTAGCGAGCGCGTCAGCGTTGAAGACTATGCTTTTATTTACTTACGTAACGAATAATTTATTTTATCTATTCAAGCTAGTGATCAGACAAGCAAGGTGTTTGCCTGATGATCAGCCTATAAACAGCTGCATTCCTCGTTGCTCGTCACCTGAGACATTAGTTATAGTGTCCGGTATTTTCACCTGCTACAGTTCCCTTTACACCGAAACAGCAAATTTTTCACACTACTACTAAGCATTAAAAATTTAAGAGTCAAATAGGTTTCAAATAATTCATTACGATAAATTATGCTGCTAACTCTACATTATTATGAATACCTACTACGAATATTGCATCTGCCACAAGAAACCTCTGTTTCCAATTTACTTTAATCAAATCTAATCGGATTATGATAATAATGGTATAAATTATAAGCCAGAACTGCGCGATGCGGCGACAGAGTCATAAAGTGTCGATAACGTGACAGAACGACCGACCACAATGGTATTTTTCCAAGTTGACAGTTTATAGTTACATGCCAATAAGTGGAAAGCCTCCGCCTCGCTTCCGCTTAGGTCGCAGTTTGCATTTCACTGTTCTCCGTTTACAGTAACATTTATTTTTCTTACCAACCTCCTGCCACACTCACAATTGTCATGTAGCGTTTTTTATACAGCGAAAGTGGCAAGCATGCGACTTGCACCAATTGGTCTTTGCTACTTACTAAATAAAGTACCTATAATGTTTTAATCGGTTTCGAGCGTCAAAATAATCCGATTTGAAGAACTGGATTAGTAGTAATTAACACTAATTGAGGTTTGTGAGTACGAAAATTAGTAATATAGCACTGATATAGCCCACCATTCAATGAATTTTATTATTCCGAAGATTTTCGAGCTCAATACGTTAGCGATAAGCCGTAAAATCGAACGTTTCGGTCACAATTGTTTTCGGCGTCTTATAGCCGGAGACCGTAGAATAGGCACGTATTGTGGATTCATTTCAAAAGAGCCTGTAACTGTTAGTATTGTATAGATATACGTTACGCTCTTTCAAATTAGCGAGGCTACGATTAGCTCTTAATTCAAGTATTTGAAGTAGCTTTCTATGTATTTCTTACAACCATGCATATTGTATACTATAAGACTGCTTGAATGTCGGCTGTAAATGAAGTTTTATTCGAATAATTGGTTATAAATGTATGTATATTAAAGTTAAGTATATATATAAAGTTTTCTCCTTTTTTGTTACTGTATAATATGAAGTAACCCCTAGTCGTGATAAGTCTTTTAAGGTTTTTAGCCCTAAAGATCATACCGTTGTATTGGAAGAAATTTTCTAAATGATGGTGCACTTTAGAAGAACCGAAGGACTATGATATAGCACAGGCATATAGAGAAGAGTAGTAACTGTTTTCAACCAACTAAAAATGTTTACTGGCTGTATAAAATGTTATGTTAAAAGATCAAACACCATAACATCCAAAATTCAAACTACTATCAGACATAGGCAGAAGCATAGTTTAGTATTTTAAAGGTCAGTACAATCCGGATAGGACCTTGAGTTCTGCGGTTCGTTAGTACCTAATTGAATACATGTAGTTAACTGGATGTATCGTGCGTGAATTGACTGAACTTGTCACGACATACCATTAACATGGTAGGCTAGAATCTACATTATGCACTTGTTTCAGACCACTCTAAATTGTCAGAGAGATACTCGAGTTCTAATATGTTATAGGGCATATGGAGCAGCTACAGTGCTCACGACGGAACACAGCAATTATTACACACTGCTGCTTGGCGGTAGAATATCTGACACTGCAGTGGTACCTACCTGGACGGTTCCTTAAACAAGGAACCTTCCGCCTAGTAATAGTAGTAGACTCAGAAGTGTATTTAAACAACGGGTGCTGCTAATAATATGTTGGCATATGGAGCAGAATCGGAACTATTAAAGACACATTACATTGTGTTTATGGGAATTCATTCGATTGAACATTGATACACATGATTACCAGAAACTGATTTATTTTAATCCGGTTAACTTATCATAATCATTTCAATGTGAAAATAAGAATTCACAAATTATGTTATTAATTAGAATGTGGAAAAAAAAATGTCTAAACATCACGTCCTGTGTGGAGGCGACGTACGGTCGCACTTTACCTACTCCAAAAATGACTATCCTAACATTGACGGCGGGCGGCTAACAGATGCCAGTTCTGAGACATCACGAGTTTGCGCTGCATCAGAGACCTGCGGGTCTAAAAAGGCCACTTTCGGTGAATCATAATATGAATAAGTTACCGTTTAATTTTTCGTCGTACGGCGGCATTAACACCAAATATGAATCTATTAATTAGTTCTAATAAATGAATTGAGTATGATTCACCTAAAATGAGTGACCATTTTTCAAAAACTAGTAGATTTTTTAAGGATATGCTTGAAATTCTAAACATCAATTGCTTTTAGCTGAATTGCTTTATGTGGCCTTTTTAGCCCCGCTGTTCACTGGGGCCCTAAATAATATAAATTAATTGGCGTATAAACAGCGTGCATATCTAATTAATTACTTCTCCACACAGGCCTTCATTATATAGGTACGTACTTCTTAAAGTTGACTATTATTATACGTGTGAAAGTGAATGAATATCACAGTACTTCAGTTAATTTGATGTATATTACATTGCTTGGTGTTAAAATTTCAGCAGTTCATTTGAAATACACTAGTCCTATATTATTTAGAACAAGACCTAGACCGGAGTAGTGCTTGAGTACGTTCTCACCTGATGGTAAGCAGTGATGTAGTCATAGATGGTAAGGTTCAATAGCGTATAACAACGGGTGCTGCTAGGAAATGTCCATTAGATTCGAGCACAATGACTACTCAAAGACGTCATTAAGTTACGGTCTTCTATAAGTTGGAGGTACTTCAATATTACCCGACAAGGAGGGCTAGTACGGTCTTCTATGAGTTGGAGATACCAGCTAACAAGGAGGGCTCTGCGTTTCGATGATCATGGCCATAAGTCACTGTTTACTTTTCTTTCTTTTTGGAATCAAAACATCATTATGGGTATCACACGAAAGGTCATTATGAAGAGAGTCCAAACATATCAGTGAAATCTGTATAAGTGGGATCTGAAGGGACCTATATTTATTTATTACTTTGGAGAGGCTTTTCATTTACCCAGTTTTCCAAATAGACTGGTTAATATCACCTATATGAGAGGCCGAAATGTACTATTTTTCATATAAAGAGGTGGAAATTTTATTTATTCTATGCACTTTTATTCACTTGTTTATCGTACAAGTATTGACAAACAAAGCAAATATGGAAGGGATTATTCTGTTCGTCCCATTTACATGAGCTATTGAGCTAAAAGTACCAATTATAGTGGTAAACGTCGAAAAAATCTAAAAAATCAAGTCTCAAAAGGTTTGATGATTTCCATCAACAGGTATTTACTATTTCGACGCAAAAGTCCCTGGACTCATTGTAATTATCAATAACAGCGGTTTCTCTGTACTTATAAGTGGATAATGTATCTTTACAGGCGATTTTTTGTTGTCTCTTGAATATTTATTAATAATTTACAGAACAATCAGCGATTTTTTTCTTGCTTTATACAGGTCAATCAACTTGCGACCAAAGTGTAATCTTTCTTTAGATATTATATTATAGTGCTGAGTCATATTTCAATACCTTCATTGTCCATTAAAACATGTTCTGCGTTGGCATCGCTGAAGCACCTCAAGTTACTAGCAAGGACGGGTCTTGTTGACATGCCAATCTGATCTTTACCTACAAAGGTTTAAAGGTTATATTTTAAATGACCTAACAATGGTATGCGACCAACCTGTTTACGGACAGTTATCAGGTCATTTCTACAGGCACAATGCTTTTCACACTGTATCACAGCAAAACACACAGCTGGTTAACGGCGGATGTCTGCAGAAATTGATATAGTATTAAATTTAAGGTTAGTATTAAAATAGTTGTAAATTATAAAGTACAAATTAGGTTGAAATTATCGAAGAAACTCATAGGGTGAGAGAGAATTGCCGGTCAAACTTAAATATTGTTTAATGTATTTTATGATGAGGAGAGGAGACACTGCAGCAGTTAAAGGAGTTATATCTCATCAAGAGGCCCCCGGGCCCCGGAGGCCCCAAATTCCACTCCACAATTCTATTGTAAATAGAATGTACCGTCATTTCAGGCCCAACAAATGATACAAGGGCTTTCTTACCCCGTCTAGGCTTTGCCACTATGGGAACAGTATCTCATCAAAACATTCTCCTCCTCAAGGTTTTTAAATAGACATCAATCCTTCAACAAGTGGTTTCCATAATTGTTTACTAAAAAAATTAACTAAACAAACTCAGTAATTATTGTTACTCAGTCGTAGTTTTTGGTCAGTAGGTACAGTTATTCTTAATGGATTTTGTTGTTTTGTTCTCAATTATAATTTTCTCTTTATTATCCTAGCATTTGTTAGTCGTTCCGTGAGTGTTTACCCTATAATTATACTTTATCTAAATACTTAGTTTTAAATAACAAATTTAAGTGCATGATGCGGTGCATACCTTTAAGTGATTGTTACACTAGTTCTAAATACTTTAATTAAGAAGTTTGTAAGTGCTTGAGTGTAAGCTATCGTTGGTAAGCCAATAAAATAAAAATAAAAAATAAAATAAAACAAAGGTATCACACTATTGCCCCTTAGCCAAAAGAAGAAGAAGCTATCGCTTACTCTCTTCTGCAACACAGAAAATGCTCCATGGGCTATAATTGAATGCGGCTGCTAGGAAGAAGATGGAAAACCTACCTGACTCCATACTTCAGGATGCATGACTAGGGATGCAGTGCCAAGTCCTGTTTTGACTGAGAGCCCAGATTAGATGGCAACATTTAGGTAACCACAATCTCTATACCTAACATAATCTTACTTTCGAGCATAAAATTCTGTCACTTTCTCTCGCGACAGTACGACTACAGTTGTTTAACACTCTGGCACCTTTAGTAGGAACAATTGTATACAGAACGATTTTGTTTTCGACCTCACTAGGGGTAGGTTACACCCGTATCCATCGAGGCCGAGAAATAATTAGGCCACCGCTAAAGAGATTAACTAATTTATTGCATACAACACTATTTCCTTTCACAGTTGATCCGTTGGTAAGCCGGTTCACGTTTCACTAAAATTGGGTCATTCCAATGAAATTCCATATGATGTTTAGTCGTCCTAGTTAAATTAACTCATAAACAGTACAAATAACACAAAGACAGCAGCGAAAATAGATTAAGTTACAGACGACAAGGATGACAAGAGTTTAGTTAATAGATATGGTTAGGCCCGGGTACAAGTTCACAAGAGATTGCACGCAAAAGTTGCACGACCAGACTTTTTCTATATTACTCTGCTACTGGTTACAGAGAAAAGATCTACTATGTTTTTGGAGGTATACATAAGGTTCAATTTTGGTTACGTATGGACATTTTCTAAAATTATTTTTGCCGTTTCTGTAAGTTGCAGATAGTCCGGTCGAAATATAGGCCTTCTCTTAGGGCGTTCGGGCAAAAAAAGAATGGCGCATGGACAATTCTTGCACTGTCTAATTAAAAGACAAAGTCATAATGAGTGCCGATGCGTGCGTAACTTTATATTTAGATAATAAAATCTTTTATTATACGTAAGAGCCAAAATAAATAATTCTGTAAAAATAGTTCTGCAAGACTAACTTTGAACGTTAGCCGAGCCGAGATAACGCAAGAGTTACTGTACAATTTAGACAATCTTCTATATTGAATTGTTCGCCTTGAATTTTATTTTAGTCGTTAACAAAATGGTGGGTAAATGGTTTTTTCGTCATGAATAAATAGAATTAAGTACGTGAGTCACTGACCCGTGACGAAACTAAGAATGAGCCGAAACGTAAACACTGGTTTATTACTAATGATATTGCTAACTATTTTTTGAAATTTACACGACCTGAAAGACCAAATTTACCGTGAAAATTATATTTTATGCAGTAGATATGCCATTAACGCACGAAATGTTAAGACACGAAATTCACCCAATTGGGTAAACTAGCAGTAAGTCCCGCGTCTGTCTAATGTAACTAAGGTTACGTGTGCCTTTGAAAATCAACTAAAATGCCGTCATGCGTATCTAGAAAATGCACAAAGTACTGAACAAAAGTAAATAATAAGGAAGGGATGACATACCTTACCTAACTGTATACATATGAAAAAAAAAATACTTATATGAAAAAATATATATAAAAATATATATAAATATATATGAAAAAATATTTTAATTAGGTACATACTACATGGTAGGGATGGGACTTCGCAAACTCATTAGGATACTTACGCGTAATATCTACTCTAGTACCCATAGGCCCGTCTCATCTAGTAAAAATGTTTTTTTGCAACAACGTGTTTAAGATTCATGCTAACAATAAATAAAAAATGCGAAGTTTATCCTTATTTAAACTCATAATTTTAAGACTAAAAAGTGTAAAATCAATTAATAATTACAAAAACTAAAAATACACGCTTTTTAAAATGCACTAAATAAATTATCTAACTACGAACTTTAGTTCTGTCTTAGTCTGCGTGAGCTATGAGAAAAATCTCCTTGCAGATCTTAGTTGCACTACACACATGTTTACTACTTCGAAAATCTCTATCCTAGTCTTTTACAATACCTACAAACAATTGGTAGCTGTACTATTTTGGTTAAAGAATGTTTAAAACCAAATTACGTTTCGCCAGTCATGCTCGCTCACACGGAAGATCCGTAAATTGACAGGGTGTTGTCGTTGACGGATACGTACTCTACACAATATCACCATCATGGTAATTGCAGGTTAATTTTGTAGGACATGGAAAGGTTATATGGTTATAAGTTAGGTTATATTTTAATTTACATAGGTTTTGGTGCGTTGTCGTGATAGGTAACAATACTAATACAATTCAGCGCAAAATACGATTACAGATTAAAAGGTGGACATACCGTGTTCTTTGAACTTTTAGTTATTACATACATATAATGTATATATATTTGAATTATTGTGTCCGTGACCGTACTCTATTGTTTGTGGATTATTACCGAGCCACTGCCAAATGCTGCTAAAGACCTTGCATTACGCTCTATTGTACTGTAAGGCATTATTACTGTGTAATACGAAATCTGTAGCCAATTCTTTATTACCTTTGGGTGATATATTAGTTTGATACAGCGCAAACTCACAATTATGGACAATCATGTTAAAAATCTGTTGTAAAATAACAGTCAAATGCGTAGAACATACAGTCATCTTTGATGCAGAAATAATATATTAACGCAACAAATTTATCATTGATACCGACAGTGGCGCTAGCACCTTTGCAGAACTGTCAAACCAAAACGTCATTTTTATAATAAATCTTTTAGTTCAAAATTTGGTCACCGGTATTTGTTTGTTTGTATTTATGCCGCAGTTCTATGTACCGGACTCGCACAGCAATGTAATGTAGATGTATAAAAGCTTCTCGGTACCGAACAATAGTCAGCTGACGTTGACAGCTAGGACCTTGACGTGCCTTACTACGGCTAAATCACTGCCGGTACTCGCATTTTTCAAACTGACCATACGAGTAAAAGGTGACTCATACTAGTTAGTATTTGTTTAATCGTGTATGTCTGGGAAGGTAATTTAGTTCTAGTAAAATCTAGATATCATCAAATTGGCACCGCACCTATCATGAATTATTTTTCCACTACCTAAAGAAAAGAAAAAAGAAAAGAAAAATTTATTCAACGACATACTTAACACTAAAAACATACAAAAAACGAGTAACAAAAACAAAAAAAATACTAAAAGAAACTTAAATATGACGTTGAAAAAACCTACCACTAAAGGTACCTACGACTGTAAGAATATGTGTAAGACGTCTGCCTCGGGTTTAAATTTACACATAGGCCTTTCCTAAAGCTTGCCACAAAGCCCTGTTTCCTCAATGCATGCCACTGAAACTGATTTTCATCTTCCCTGATAGAGTAGCCACTATGGATTGCAATCCAGACAACCGGATCCGGATCATTTAACGTTTATCGGATCACCACCAGTATACCGGATCTGGTATACGGATCCGGCGATAGCAATTTTAGAGTATAGGTAAGTAGGTACTTTATTAAATGCATGCGTGCCAGTATTATGATTACTGTGATCTCATCTACTGCGAATTTAACTCGGATGGGCAAAGTTCGGAAAACTACGCGACACCTTTTCTTCCGACGTACCGCAGTTCCTGAATAGGAAGGTTTTTAACCAGCGTGTATTGCGGTTTTACTCGTACGTGTTGTTCAGCAGTGAACGTCTTCCGGATGATGATGTTCAAGTTCTGTGATCTTTCAATAACTGACATGTCAGTAAATTACGTAAGGTTAATTATATTATATTTTATAAAGTATCGTACTAAGATAATTAATCCATCTATGAAAATGAAATCTAGGAAGACTGAGCTACTGGTTACCGTCGTTATACTAGTTACCTACACCACATACTACTACTACTATTACTAGATTTTAATTGTTTATCCATTGGACCTTGGAAATAAAGTTAATATTGTGATTTTTTATGAAGTGGGGCAGTAGGTACCACCTAAATAATAAGTACAATCACAAAAGATTAACTCGCTAATAGCTCATTTCGGACTGAAAAGCGAAGATCAACTTGATTTGATCAATCCGGTTGGATCCGGCCGGATCGATGAGAATCTAGTCGGATCCGGCCGGATTGAAATTGACGCCGAATTGCAATCCCTAGTAGCCACTGACTGCTTTGTATATAAATCAAACATTTTGTGTGCAAAATAAAATATACTTAGGTACCTACTTAATAAAAAATCTAAACTTCATTTACTGCTGTATTGATGTAGCCTTCAGTGTTATTTCCTGCATTTTATATGCTTATAATTTATTTAATGCAATAATGCAATATTGTCGCATACAAATCGCATTTTTTGCGTAGTAATAAGCAATAACAGTTACTGAATTATTCTTATATATCTTACGTTATCAAACTGTTGCGAGTCTCTATAATTTTACCCGCATATCAACAGAGGCAACCATATAATTATGTGTTGAACTTTTGTAGAGGATGCAGATAAGTTCTTTTTGCTTTAGCAATGTATGCTAAAAATAACTAATACAGTTTCCAGATCTTGAAGATTGTTTTATTTAATGATTTCTGATATTTACGCACATTGAAAATACTACACATTGAAAACTAATTTAACATTTTTTTTATATATTTTTTTTCATATTTTAATTGTCAAAATAACAGCCAGTACTTAACTATTATACTTAGGTACCTATTTAGATATATTATTAACTTTCAAATATACATTTTTTCAGAGATTTGTTCTCAAACATTTGAGAAGCTGTATACGATTCAAGTAACAGCATTAAGAATAAAAAATATTGGTATTAAAAAGAAATATATACTTAAGTACCTAATATTATGCACAAAAAGAAATATCCCTAATATTTTGAATACTAGGTATGGTAATATTAAAATGGTTGCCAATTTAACTTATTAATGGACCTATTTAATTTATTTATTTTATTTTGTACGTAATTAAAAAAGTAAGAAAGATGTAGAGCGGCCGCGACGATATCTTAATAGAAATGTTTTTATTTCTTTACTCGACCGATCCGATACCTGTTTGATCCATTGTATATAATAAACTCAACGACCTGACCCGATATTGGAAAGTTTTTAATAACATGTAGAGTAGGTACCTAAGTAGATTGTTTATTAAAATAACTTTGTTTACAGACAGATAAGCGAATTACTACTGATAATTATGTATTATTCAAGTATTATACCTATTAACGTAGGTGTCAAGCATTTTTATCTTTTATAACAAGAATTTTGTCTCACACAGAGGATATGCTATCAATTTAATAAAATGATATTACTTATACTTACTACAGGGAAAAATATTATCATTTACTTTCTGCAATGCCACAGATTGCCTTAAAAAATGGAAGTCCACTATTAATACAGGGTGTAAGGGACTACGTACCGAAAACTTTTTTATAAGATATCATATATTTTCCGTTACAACCTCAGAGTAATTAGAAAGGAGCTAGTATCGCGTCGATTCCCCGAACAAATTTTTCGTGGCACTTTTGCGGGGTGCGGGAGACGAAGTAAACACACACAGATACAATTTCACGCATACCCACACTATAATAAACTCGCAACACATTCAAAAAGATACGCACACAAATAAAGAATGACCTGAACATATTCATGAACAAAATTTGGCAGAGGGGTTAGCGCATCATGATCTCTCCAGTGGTATCTCCTCTAAGGTTACAACATTACAGAAACCATTTATATGGAAAATGACAAATGACTAACTTGTTCATTTTTGAGCATGTAATGGATACTTGCGGAATAATATTTATTAACGGACTTCAAATAAAATCTTTTAAAAAAAAAATTGAACCGACTTCAATATCACTGAAAAGTATAAAATAATTTAAATATTATTGAAGTTGGTGTTAGCGTACCTGTTGTGTATATTTGGCACCAACTTCAATAATATTTAAATTATTTTATACTTTTCAGTGATATTGAAGTCGGTTCAATTTTTTTTAAAAAAGATTTTATTTTAAACTTTTTAGTGATATTTTCATATATAAAGATTGAACCATCGAAAACCGTAAAATTATCTAGGTAGATTATGATCACATTATCGTCTACATAGTTTTACATAATTCATGTTTCTTCAGAAAAAAATATCCGGTCGTAATGAAATTTGCATGGAAACATCATAGTAGTTTACTCTCTCGAATAAAAAAAGAATCATCGAAATCGGTTCATAATTGTCAGAGCAATGTAATGGAGAACATCAGTTTTATGGTTTTTACCAGATAAATTCCTCCACATCGTTCATGGTCCTCCAGGAAGTTCTTATCCGGTTGTAATAAAATTCATACAGATTCAATACAGTGGTTTCTTCTTTCGAATAAAAAAAGAATCATTGAAATTGGTAAATATTTGCCAGAGTTATGACCATTTTTGTCCGACCGAGCGAGTCCGAGCGACTAAAACGTCATCTATATAGGCTTTCTTGCAGCTCTCAGTGCGCAGTCACCATTCTTGTTTTTCTAGGAACTACTTATTACTAAGCAATAATTTTTTTATGGGACCCAATCAATGGATTGAAGAATGGATGGAAGAAAGATTTTTTCAAATCGGTTAATAATTGCCAGAGTTATGCGCGAACATACATAAAAAAAAATATATATATACAGACGAATTGAGAACCTCCTCCTTTTTTGAAGTCGGTTAAAAAGGTGGAGGTTCTCAATTCATCGTGTATTGTATTTTTTTTTCAAATTACATTGATAATTTCAATCAAGCCGCCTGCCAAACGTGGAGATTATGGCAACCTCTCCCTTCTAAGGGAGAGGCCCTTTGTTCAGCAGTGGCCTTTTCGGCTGCTGATGATTGCTAATTTTGCACAAATAAGAAATTTATTGTTTTTTAATTGAAATTAGGCTTTATTTACCAATAATGATGTTATCTTAATTTTATTAAAAAAAGTGTTTTTTTTTTTGGAAATTCATGAATAAGCCGATGAAAAATTTCAACACTAGAATGTTTAGAATCATGTACTGGATTCCTGGTATCGGTTTTCGGCATGATGTCCCTTTCACCCCGTATATTTTGAAACTATATATAATTTGAAGAATTGTAGACAAAACTGATATTCAGTAGGTGTTATTATTAGTATTATATATATATTATAAGATAAAATAGTAACAACAAAAAGAGAAGCGTATACGTACGTACATAAAGGTACACAAAAGGCTTATAAACCTAAGTGTAAATGGTCAATTTTAGATATATATACTTTCCGATTATGATAGTTTTTGCTCGTGGGTTGTCTGTGTAAGAATAGCGCCCTCCCATCTCCTACCAAAGGGCGTCCGTAAGAGGCGACTAAGGCAAAGCAAGAACACGGGCTGCAGCGTCTTTCTATGGGATACCCACCACATATACAGCGATCCCCAAGATGCCTGCCAAACGTAGGAATTATGGCAACTCCTCCATTCTAAGGGAGAGGCCTTTAGTTTACCAGTGGACGTTTTTCGGCTACTGATGATGATTATATTAGTATTATGAAATAAAATAGTACCTACTGACAAAAATAGAAGTGTACAAAAAAAAGGTTTATTATACCTAAACGTCATATCCCATCCCATTCTGATTTAATACGATAATTTTATCTTGACAAAAAATATAAAATTTTGTAAAATTAAACATCGCCGAAAACACCAGGAATATTGCATAGCATGGGTGATCCAGCATTTAACTTGGACTTTGTAAATTATTTTTTGTCGCTATGCAAGCACTAAATGGGTTAATGATTTTAATATCACGTCTTTTAGCCAGTACGTCGACCTTTTAAATAAAAGAGTTTACTTTAAAATATGATTTAAGATCAATATTTATAATATTCATATTGATATCTGAACTCCATTTCGTGATAATGTCTTTATCTTCTCGGATTTATGCGATATTTGATACCATGAGATACTGATACATATCGAATGATACATAAAACGCGTTTTATGGCTTCAGATGAGTCCTACGAAATGGTAAGTTATCGATAAAAATATCTAATTACTGTTGTAAAACCCGATGAGTGATTTTAACAGACTATAACGAGTATTCATTATTATTATCTGTCCATAATTTCTAACAATTCGATTTATTTCGATTCAGTAAAATCGAGCAATACATTACAATCGCTGAAATCCGATTTCAAGGTTATTATAATGGATATAGACAAATATTTACGTAACCTATTTTTACTTAATGAGTGGATGAGTGATCTAATTTTACTACAATTATCCATTCTTCTTAGACTATTATATGATCTAAGCCATTCTTGTAACACTTGTTAAATTACATGTTTTTAAAGCATTGTTATTGAAACCTAAATAATATAAGTAGTTTATGCACATTATTAATAATATGTCAAGGATCGTATTGATTTGTTATGGAGTTATAAATTAATATAGCACGCAAGAATTACTTATTTATCAATCATATTGGTGTATTGGTAAAAGACATAAGCGATATGTTGGTGAGAAATACGTTATCATTGAAACATATGTATTCCTCATTTAATAAAAAGAAAACCACATCTATACAGTACAAAACATAAACCGAAAAAAAAACAAAGTAGGTATTTCTTTGACAGCATTAACTAGTGTTATCTCTCCTCAGGAGTTATCTGAAGTCGCCGGGACAACTCAAGGACTAAATTAATCTTGACATGTGAACGCCGAGTGAACTATCGAAAGAATTTAGAATAAGAAAGAAAATAATGATGTGTTTAAATTATTGAAGTATCGGTATTTGCTAATGTTTACACATATGGGTTAGCTTTACTATACTCGTGATTGTAAACTTGATATTGAAGTTTAGATAGATAGCTAAGTACAAGAAAGTATCAACGAATTACAAATATCGGAAAATATTTGTACGTTAATGGTCCAGATATAGAAGAGATGCATATAGCAAACAGATGGTGGCCATCTATTTGCTAATTGGTAAGTAGGTATTTACTGTAAAAAGTGCACGAGCAAAATTACATTTTCAAAACTCAAAAGAACTACAAAAAAATATAATGTGGTCAAAAAATTCATCCCTCCGGCATACCTCAAATTCTAAGAAATGAAGCACCAAAACCGAGATGTTTCGAGCACGCGATTCGCCTACGGATAAGAAATGACCTTTAGGGCCGAGAGACTGGTCCAACCGCATGCTTCCATGCACCCGGCCCATGTGGAATTTATAACGCAACCGGGACCGAAGCTGGCTTCACGTCGTAAAAATTCAATATCAAAAAGTTTTGGTTTTTGTTTTTATACCTGTATGATGCTGGCTTGTATGCATTGTGTGAATATTTATTTACTTGTTGTCATATTAATGATGTTGATAGAGTATGCAATTTAGTTCAAAATATTACCAAATAAAACTGCGAATATACTCATCTACTAGGCAAGTATTACACATCCTATCCGCCCAGTGTTTTGTATAAACGTGGCGGCACCTGATGATAGTAAATAGGGTACATCACTCGTCGCGCCATCCGGCTCCGTTCATTTAAACATAGTATAATCTTTTCCTAGATTATCGGCCTCATCGGCCAAATACAGTGTGAGATTCTAGGGCTGAAGAATCCCTACTACTGTTATAATGTTATGATTGTTATGAATTATGATAAGTTTTCTTATTTTTTGTTAAATAGTAGATTGTAGGCGTATAAATTATGAAACTGTACTGTGTGTGTGTGTGTACTGTGTTAATTTAATATGAAAAGTTTGAATCGTAAATAATACACTTTACTTCTTTCTTTTACCCACTTTTGTGCACTATTTTGTTTTTACCCCCTGATTTTGTCTCAACTCACTCAATGCACCTGGGTTTGCTGGAAGAAAACTCATTTAATGAGTTAAGCTCGCCCATTGTAATTACCTTTACTTTTATAAATGTTTTGTATGTGTTTCTGTGTACAATAAAGAATAAATAATAATAAATTGGTAGATTCATAATTAATGCCAAAATTACCAACTTCTAAATTGAACAGGAGGTTTTCGAGCCTCACAAACACGTTTGGCGCGAATAAGTTTAATCGGAATAGGTTCAAGTGACGTAATCACTAATATAAGGTCTCATTATTCTACATAGATATCTTGACACGATATAAAGTTTAGTCAGTAAACAACAGAAAAATTGTTATTAATATTAATACGATTATGTAGAATAACCAATCTTGCCAAAAGACTATGTGTATTCATCAAGAAAACTAATCTGTAAACTGTCGAGTTGAAGCATTAACTATGAATAACTTGAATAATTCGCTTGGAAAGTTGAACGCTGATGACGTTACACTAATCTCATTGCTTATGGGTGATACATGAATATGTTATGAGGTTATTGAGCTCGGTATTGTGAAATTGTTCACTAATTATGAAAAACTGAATCTGTATTGTTAGAAATTCGAGGAACACGGACAAAATAATATGCGAAGGTACCTAAATAAAGGGTAACGGGTAAGGGCTTACTTCAAGGCTAGTAGTAGGTATCGTTATAACAAACATAACGAGTAATGAAATATAATTATGTTTAGTAGGACTAATATTAAGTTATGTATGTAATGTAGTTTTGAGAGTAATAAAACACCATGAAATAGTTCCCATATTTCACTGGCCAGCATAATATATATAGAACCGTTCTAATAAGATTTACGAACTGTATTTTTAAATTCTAGTAACTCACGCAAGCAACTTGATTTTATCAGGCAATATAAGAATGTTATTATTTCTAAACATTTGACTAGTATAAATTGACTCTTACGATCCAAAGGCTTTATTACGGTAGAGAATCTGACCCGTAATTCAATAACCTTGGATATGATAGGTGTTACTGATTCCAATGATTCATACAAAACTTCATGCATCTCACATTACTAATTATTACATACTTTCACTACAGTTTTCTACGTAGAGAACGCTTCAAAAAATGTAATACATTGTTAAAATGAATGATCGCAGTTTATTTGTATAGAAAAACAAACGACTCGCATTTTTGGTAAATTAACTTGCTCTAATAACCTTTACGAAAGTATTGCTTTTGTGAAGTGTAATTACTGAGCAATAAGAAATATGGAACTCCATTTAATAATAAAGTTTAGCGAAGAAGATTAAGAAAATCAAGAACTACAGCATCAAATATACATTAACAAAAATTAACCATTGTCTTCAGATCCATTATTATCTGGGTGCATTGTGTAAATCTTTCGATAATATCATTGAGAGGTATGCCTAGTAAATGTGTCTATATAGATACAGATTTTACAAAATTACAGGAAATCTTTTTCAATTCCAATCATCTTACCATATTCGATTTATTTTGAAGCAATGGTGCTTATAGTCAAGAAGCCTAATTTAATCATTTACGAATATTAAGTTTTAGATTTACATTAATATTATACATAAAGTCTCAGGTTTATGTTTATTTCGTTTAACTATGGTAAACCTTTTATTAAAGTGTGGGAATACTAGTTTTTTCACATAATTTATACTTTAGTCCACTAATTCAGAGAATCACCTTGCCAGGTACGTTCATTGTAAGGTTTTAATTTTTGTTAAAGTTGTTATTAGTTTGGTTAACATTACTATCAAACAATGAATTGCTTAACACCATGCATTAAGGTATTGTTTTTGTGTAACAAAGAGTTGATTGTTTAATTGGACTTTTTGTTATCTGCGAAATTGCAAATTAGCGTAACAACGAGTTCGCATCCGATTGCAAAAAATATAGCCTGAACATACGTTTGGACGGAATGTACGAGATTTTCTAACGCTTTGACAGTGATAGTAAATTTAATGTTACAGTAAAGAAACAACGATTAGGGTTGCTTGCATATTGCGAATCAACAATTATAGCACAAAAACAGTGCACTTGGATGAAGTCAGTTTTGTCATCACCAGTACACGAACCAGTGTTTTGATGTAGATTAGGTCAACGACAGATCAAATTAAAGCGGGAAACGAGTTACAAAACTTGATTCCACCGAGCGGTGCAAGGTAACGACAGAAGTGACTCCGTCCGTGAGCTTTAGAGTCGCACACAAAACATTCTGCAAAGCGATTTTAACATTCCAAACAGCCTGTTTCATCACGCCGTCACGACCGTGACATGGCACTCGGAACATTATCGAAACAGGTATACTACTCGGTGCTCACCGTTTGTGCCAAAATAGTCATCCTTATCCAAAAAGTCATGCTGGAAACCATAAGCGGGGAGCCATGCATGGGAGCCTGGTGGCTCAGGCCAATCCGAAATCCGGACCTCCTCCATTTGGGCATTAAAACAACACTGCACTCCTAAGTTCACACTAAGTTAGCACGATCATGCATGGACTACCTCTTCGTTCGTCCATTAGGTGGTCATTTAGGGCGATAACGGTGGACGGTGCGGCCTTTGCCAGGCAGGTGTCGGTCCTTTCACCACGAGACGCGCGCGCGTGGCGGGGAGCGGCGGTTGACTGGCGGCATGGCAGGCAGCCCGCCGCCGCGCGCGCTGCGATCTCTCCAACCGATATCTATTGCAGTAAAAAATCCAGGGGCTCTACGTTAACTCTCATTCACGCGACGTGACGTTTCTTACTTTTCTCTTTTCACATCAGCTTTATTTGATACCTGTATACGCAGTGACACTGAAGTTCTACTATGGCTACTTAAAACCTATTCAGTTAGTGCTATTTATGCTTAGCCATCTTCGTCCATGATATTTTCATCGTTATCAACGTAATAAGCCTTGATGCCCGAATCAAATCGTGGTTTCCGTTTCTTTTTAATCACAATAACAAAATCGCTTTCCAAAATCTATATTATTATGACGGTTATACTTACCATTTTTTTAAAAGATATTCGACTTTAATTTAATGAATTATATAGAGACTGTTATAGTACACAGAAATGCGTAAAAACAATATCGATTAATAATGAGAGTAGGCTGCTCATTAAGGCATCGTGGCGCATCCTAGCTCTTGAACGGAAACCGAGTTGACAATAGCAAAACTAGATTTACAAGTTGGAAACTAGTTTATGTGACATAAGACCCATTTGGTAACAATTGAAATATTTGAGAAGGATATGTGATAGTCTGCTGTATCCGTTTTGATATAAATATACTGAGATAACTGATTTGTTAGTAATGATACGTCAAGCCAAAATACAGTAACATTCCAAGATGCAGACCAGACTAAGATGCTTAACCTAAGATGAACCAAAGGATAACTAAGATGAATAAGATATGTGAGTGAGTATACTGCAATAATCATGAATAAGGTTAATATGAGATAACTGATTTGTTAGTAATGATACGTCAAGCCAAAATACAGTAACATTCCAAGATGCAGACCAGACTAAGATGCTTAACCTAAGATGAACCAAAGGATAACTAAGATGAATAAGAAATGTGAGTGAGTATACTGCAATAATCATGAATAAGGTTAATAAGTTCAAAACTTATGTTTCTTTTCCAAAAATGCTAAAAAGCAGAAAGACAGACATAAAGCAAGAATGAAATCTATAAAGTTTCCTAGTCTCATTATCACCGATTAGAGCATATTTATAACGTCTAACTCCATTTGCGTCATAGTTGTAGGAATTCCAAAAATTCTTATTGTTACAATGACGTAAGAAGATTCTTAGATAAATATGGTTACGGCAATGTAGATAACTGGATGCAGACGGAGCTGATTAATTATTAAGTGCATTCACTTTTAATGGCTTGGAGGCAGATATTTGCATGGCGTGAGCAACTAAGATCGATTCTAAGGACGTTTGTTATGTCCTGGTATTTCAAAGTTTGCAATAACATTGTGTCTTAAGTATTTATTTTATTTTGGTTGCTATATAAAAGAAGCAAAATTGCTAAGAGTTATGCTAAACTTGTAGGGTTAATGAAGACGACGGATATTTTATAGAGAGATCCCTCTATACAAATCATTAAATGACAAGAATAGTCGGCAAGCAAAGCTATTAACTGCATAAAATTTACTATAAACTTAATAGTAGTTTATGCACCAAGGGGATAAAGTAGTGTCTCATGTCGCGGGCGTTAAATTGAATCGCGAGCATAACGAAGGATTCTAGCAACTCCCGAGCGCAGCGAGGGAGTATAAGAGTTCACTCCCGAGCGTAGCGAGGGAGTTAATACTAGAATCCTGAGTACAGCGAGGGATATAAGCTCGCCCAAGACCAAGACACCTTTATCCCCGAGGACAATACACTACTTTTCACACCTACTGCGAGGTAATCAAATACAAAATATTGCTAGAATTAAAATAATAATAATATCTTGAGACAATCCACACACGGCCATCTGATCCAAACTAGGCAGAGCCTGTACTATGGAAACCAGACAACTGATATTAATTAAATAGTTGAATAACACCCAGACACTTGGTGGGAATTGAACCCACGACCCATCGGGTAGCGGCCAGGGTATAGTGGCACAGTGTACAAACTACAGTGATTTGCAGTGTCAACGCGTTAACATTTATTTTTTTCTTTTCTAGAACACTGGGTTCTGCTCGCCTCGCCCGGTTCGATTTTCAAATGTTTTTTTTCGTGCAGGGCCCTGCTTAGAGTAGTATTAAAGCTGTGGTAAAAGTGTTGAGAATTTTTTGTTAGAAGTTCGAAATTCAAATCACATTATTACCCAAGGGAGTTTAGTACAACATTATTACCCGGCTAGACTACAGGGATATAATGAGGTACTTTATGTCAAGTTTATATGACACATAATGGAACGTTATCGAGCAGGTGATGTGAAAAAAAAAATTACTGTCTCTCCGTTGTCTGTGGAGCGCTATATATATAGTAGTAATTATTATATTGACTTACGGGCTTCCTGCCAGGATAATATATTCAAATTTCCAATATATTATGTCGGCTCTATTGTAAGCGCTGGATGAGGTGGGATGAAGAAAAAAATATAGGCAGACAAATCTGTCCACCATTTGTTTCACTCTTTCTCTCTCTTGCTACGACTACTACTGGAACTCGAACTCGATTGCGGCAGTGTAATTCAGCCGTCTGTAAGCAGGCTTATCACTTACTAATAAGAGAACGCCCTGTTCTTCTCCTTACTAAACTGAAAAAAAAACACCTTATAAATAGATACGAAACAATGAAAAACCACTTTAATATGACAAAGTTATCATTCTTATCATTATTAGTGATCTCTACTAACCTTTACGGATGTTGAGGAACCACAAAAGTTTGCAGGCGGGTAGTCCTAGTTCTTCTTATCTAGTTCAATGAAGAGGAAAAAAAAGTACTGCAAATATTTGTCTGCAACAATGGTAGGATAGCAAAACAACAGATAAAAATAAATCCGCAATGGATTCAGTTGATCCTATACATGCATCGATATAATATATAAACTAGATAAACATTCACGAACAAAATTACATCTAAAATGTGGTCGCGGAGGTTGCCAACTTATATAGGGCTGGTGGCGGAAACGTGAACTAACGATTTTATAATGATAATGACTTGTAGTTTGACAATTTCATATAGACAGTAGCGACACTTCTATCGGAAAAAATAAATTTGTCAGGATGTGGCTTGTAAATAAATAGCGACACAAGGGCGCTATTTCTCGCTACCACTTTTTGAACAGTGACACCAAATCTAGTTTATATATTATATCGATGTATACATGCGTAAGTATGTGACCTTGGTTGGAAGTTAAAACCTCAACATAACTGTGGTGCTATGTTTTTTTTGTAGCTCGTTTATCTTCAGAATATATTAATAGTGTGGCATCAATATCTAAATTGCGTTTCTTAAATTTAAAAATTGTCTTTTAATTGCTTGAATACTTTCTTCGATAGATAGGATAATTGGACTATTTTAGACGATTGTTGATGACTGGCAAATTACTGTGTAATTAGTATATTAAAACCATCTTCATATTGTCAGGTTGCAGTTTAATAAGAAAATATGATTATGAATTAGCATCATAGCTATTTTATTTGCAAGGGTTCCACACACACTCACACACAGATGAAGGCCCGTTGGTGTAGGGGTTGATTAGATTCCTTGACCCTAACCCAACAGGTCTTGGGTTCGATTTTCACTCAGGGGGTAGTACGAATTCTGATATTTTACAAGCTCGATCAAACTGACAGTTTTTTCCCGTACATTTTATTAGTTTTTGATGTTACGGTTGTTGTAAAATGTATTGAGAAAACTGACAGTTTGATTGAGCCCATAAACGATGAAAACACATACTAGACCCCCCAGGATAAAAATGTGTGTGAATGAACACGTATATTCTAAAATAAGCTTAAAAGATTAAGGCTTTCAATAAGCTACTGTGCTTTACCATCCTTGATTGTGTCGCCGCTTTCCATCAGGTGGGACTGCAGTCAAGCTTTATTTCTACTACTACTTCATTTCTTTCATTGTCTGTTATTTAGAACCAAAACCCACTAGCTGGCACAGACTAATATAATAAACTTAGTTTTTAAAATTCTCAATCAATTTTAAACACGAGGTCTGACGGAACTTACCGCGCTTACCGGTGGGAATACGATTGAATAAATCTAGTAGAATTCGGTAAGTAGAACATAATCGTCACACAGATCACGATTAACTTACTTGCGTGTGGTTACAACACGATAATAGTACAATTTAGGTGAAAGTAGAGACAGGTAGAGCGTTGACAAGGATGCGTTCAGATCGACGGCGGTGACGACGGATTATTGTTTTTATACAGTGCAGGAAAAGGATTAAGAACAGAAACCAAGACTATTAGGTGTTTTACACAATGTATTTTCACGATTTAGTAGTCGGTATATAATTCGCAAACAGTTCAGTTTAGCCCAAACTTAACTTAACAAACTTTATCGGCCGTTAGCAAATCGTATTAAGAACCCGACTTTACTATCGGTCGATGGAAAGTCAGTTTAACATGAAAAGTGACCTGTCTACTTACTATGAGCGCACTAATCAGCAGGTCATCCAGAAAAGTTGGCAATGTGCTACCGATTACATTAAAATACTAAAAAGTTACCAAAGTGCGAAAGTAGGCAGCGCGCGATGAAACCCGTCACCCAAACAGGTAAGTGGTCACGTGAAAATATTATTGTCACGCTAATTGGTGCGTTTATGGTACAAATTTGTAAGACAGGTCACTTATAGTGATAAACTGCCCTGCTACGAGTATAAGAGTTCATGCTAAGGCACCTGTAATGTGCGGGGTCTTAGAGGATAAAATGTCAAGGTCAGCGGACGACCTCTTCTGGATCGGAATTTGTCGTTACTTACCGGTGTTTAGTTAACCCGCTTGATAGAGAATTACAACGCTGGCTACCAAAAACACTAGGCGCCAATAAACGCTAACGGGTTGACGGTAGCTGTTGTCTTTCTATGCGCGCCCTAACTTGGCCCAGTTGCATGAGATTATGTCCGAGTAACTACAGTTATCGGGAGAGAAATAAACTAAATCACGTAGTAGCATTTCCACTACAAATTAGTCGTCGACACGTTCAGCTGTAATGATGGTGCGTGGTATATTATTTCAATGACTTTCATATTAGATATATGTATATTATTTTTAAATTGAAATGTATTCAATATTTTAATTTACAAATTATATATTTCATTCGTAATCTATTTTTATATAGTTTTGAGTATCCTTAGACTTTGTAACCGATTTAAAATATTATAGACACTCTGAGTTCTATAATTTTTTTTGCAATTTTCTCGAAAACCAACTAAACTTGATGATTTTAAGTGTACGTTTCAGGAAGATATTAGTAGGATATTATAATTTGCTCTTAGCCAATGAAATTAGATTTGTGTGTTCTTCCCTCTTCTTTCTTTCTCTCTTAGCACTCTAGTTCCTCATTCCTCACACTCCTACATCAAATCGTCGCTAGTATTCAAACCAACGACAACCATGAAGGATAGATTGATACTACAGAAAGATTAAATTGCCTGGCCTACTATCATCCACCGGTAATGAAGACCTAGATAGATAGGCATAAGCGATTCCATACTCAGATTGTAGGACAATAAAAATGGCATTTTCACTTTAGATATTAATGGATATATAATAGGAGGTTCTAAGTTGACTCAGATTTCTGTTGACGCCATCCTAAGTGGGCCTTCTGTAGAAACTCTTTAATGTGGCATAACGCCGTTGTATTTAACCTCAAAGAGTGGCTACACAGTTACTAACCAGCCTCCAACAAAGGTCAAGTGGTTGGGACGTCCACCGTTGGCGTGCTGGCTACACGGTTATAAACCACAGGCACTAACTTGATAGAGTGGCTATGATTCCAGGAAAAATATCGATATGTCGATATTTTATGTTTAGATAGAGGGATATTTTTCCGAGATATTTAATATTTCGATATCTCCTTCGATCGACATACTTGATATTTTACCTAGATATATCGATATAAAAATGAATTATCGAAAAATAATATTAAAATAAATATTTTTTGTCTAGATTACAATATCTTTGTCTTCAGCGAGGGATATAAAGAGTTGGGGCACCCACCACCCAAGTGTCTTTTCTATTTTGACAATGTTTGGACGGTTAAAATTGATATTCTTGTGATACTTAAGTAGATAACTAAAACTTGAAACCGCCAATATTCTTTTAAATAATAACGACATTTTTCATAATAATCTTACCCGACATATATTTTAAAAATGTCGATACGATGTTATGTCGACACCTTATTTTTGCTCTTGGACATCTCTAACGTTACACGTGCCGTTGGCGTCCAACCAAGGCCGTTGTAGCTGTAACACCCTTGGATTTCGTTTGACCTTCACAGGCTGGCTACACGGTTATAAACCACAGGCACTAACTTGATAAAGTGGCTATGATACCAGGAAAAATATCGATATGTCGATATTTTATGTTTAGTAGTCTTGTGTACTACAAGAACGGTGAACGGTTAGGAACCGTTGCGCAGTGCTCACCGAATAGATTCGATTCCCTAATCATAATCTTACATCGGACACTTGTTCTTTTAGTTCAGCTTGAACGATGAACAAGCAACCGTACGAAGTACTACGTACGAAAGAGTCCGGTCCTCATCTTGCGGATGTTGTGTGTTGCCAGGGCCAAAGTTCGGTGGGGGTGGTAGCGGGGCATCTGCCGGAGATTCTTAGCACCCCCTGCTCGACCGTTACCCCGCCTGCTATCAAGGCGAAGAATAGAGGAGCCGCCGGGGACTGGGGCCCATTTGCAAGTCGTGTCTGTCATTGTGTGTTTAGGGGGGAGTTGCCATAATCCCCACGCAGGGGCAGGCGTCTTGGGGATCGCAGTATATATGAAGAGATGAATCTCAAACAAAAGACGCTGCTGCCCGTCTTCTTGATTTCCCTTAGTCGCCTCTTACGATACACCCAACGGGAAGAGATGGGGGGATGCAATTCTAACCCGGCACCCCACGGGTATTTTATACTACATATACAAAATTCCTGTGACCAGCCCCAAACCATGTGATGATAATGATGATCGTTGTGTGATGATGATCTTCATCACCAAGATATGAACGAAGTTGATGATGTGTGATAATGATTTATCTTTTAATGTGTACTTATATATTTATTTCAATTTGTAAATAAAATTCGTTTATTAATCGGTTGGTAAAAGTAAACAAGAAGACTAAACTAGTGTAGAGGTTGAAAAAACGACGGATGCATCGTCAACGATTGACAATGACGTCCACAGCTAAAAACATTCTGTTTACGATTTAAACTAGTCGAAAATTTTCTGTTTTTTTTTTATTTAATTGTTTTTCGGGGCTTTAATCTGGTGGAGTACACCAGCCCTATTTAGACTGTTTTATAAAACAGTTTATCGTGGACGATATACGGTCTTGTTTTGTCGAATGAAAATGCGTCGACGATAGACTTGTGTAGTACATGAGAGAACTATTCCTTTTCATTTTTAGTACAACACTCTTTTAGTACTTCGTCTTTCAGTATGTATTCGACTATTCGTAGTCTCTAGCTTTGTAATAACTGGTCAGCTATTCCTATTAGTTTTTAGTACATCATTCATTTGGATTCATTTAGTACTTCGTCTTCCGCTCGAGATTTATTCGTAGTCTCTGGTTCTGCACGAACTGGTCCGATCAGTTACTCGTTGACACACTCAGAACGGGACTGAATGAGCGGGAATGATATGTACTAAAAGTACTAAAATAATAAATTATTACATTTAAAAGATTATACTAGTACGTAGCGCTCCATTCAATGTCCGAGCAAAAACAAGCCTAGAAGATATGCATACCTATATGAATGTTAAAGAACATGAGGATTAGGTTATTATTGAATATTAATTATGTAACGTTTGTGATTTTAATAGTTTTTGAAATATTATTGTTGTATGACGCAGTATGTAAACAAATAAAGCTAACAAAAAAAAACAAGATAATTAAATGGCTGAAATGCGTGGGGTGGTGGCGTCTTCAATTCGAACAATGATGATGATATAGATGATGATGGTGATGATTATGATGATAGTTGTGTGATGCACGTGATGAAAATGTGATGAAGATATGAATGGTGATGATGGTGTGAATGATGATGAATGGTGATTATGTGTTATAATGGTGATGAGGATGTGAATGATGATGATGATGAATAGTGAAAATGTGAGATGATGGTGATAAACATATGAATAGTGTTGGTGGCGGGTCACCCCCTTCCCTCCAATATGGTTGAGGGGAGTGATGGCTGCTGCTCGAGTCAACTCGTGCGCGGGTGCTGCTTGGGGGGACTGGTCCGACTACTATCCCTTTGGCATTTTAGTTTGTTGTATTTTCGTCGTATTTTTTATTTTATTTGATATTTTGAACGGCAGGACACACTGTCGCTGGTGCTAATCTAATTGTAAAAAGACAAACTTTGTTTTAAAAAAAAATGTGAAAAAATGACAAGCCCGCTGAGTTTCTTGCCGGATCTTCTCAGTTGAGGCCGCGTTGTGATCCGGTGGTAGCTTTTAAAAAAAATGACCGTTCAAAAGTGCTAGCGTTAAGCCTATTTGAAATAAAAATTTTTGAATTTTGAATTTGAATTTTGATGATGATGAATGGCGATGATGGTGTTTGATGATGATGATGAACGGTGATGAATATGTGAATGGTGATGTAGATGTGAATAATGATGATGATGATGTGTGATAATGCTGATGAAGATCCGCCAGCTAGGTCTCTCAGGAAATAAGATAACTTCCTCTTTTAGTTATACAAATCCAAAAAGGGGCATATCCTTAGTCTGGAAGACAAAGGAAAAGCAAATGAGTATATTTTATTGACTAAATGATTACGAGTTGTTTGTTTTGAATCAATACAACTCATCCCCTTTGTGCATAATAGCTACACACATCAAAAGTGTCTAGGGATCAACATATATTTTTGTGCAATAACTTTTCTCCTGATTGATATTAATTAAAATTTTCTTTAAGGATTCATCAAATAAAGTGTTTTCGTTTGTCACAGTAACGATAAACCAAGTCACCTTTGCATTAATAAAGAAATTTGCCATTTTCCTAATAAAGGGATTTTTGACATTTGAACCACTAACACAAAAGTTCGAAAAAAAGACTGAAATAACAGTTTTCTTTAAAATTTTATTGGGTAACTTAAACAATTAATAATCCGTGTTTCTACCGCGAACACTAACAACACAAGAACATCGGTTTGGCATACTCAAAATGAGTTCATCCAAATCACGCTGTGGAATGGCCGCCCATGTTCGTTGCAACAACAAAAAAAGGTCTTCTTGCGACTGGATACCCTCCATATTCGGCAGAGCTCTTCTCTGTAGCATATCCCATGCATGCTCAATCGGGTTCAAGTCTGGCGACTGAGCAGGCCAGGGCAGGACATTGATGTTAGCTGCGGCGAGAGTCTGTCTTACAACTCTTGCGGTGTGCGGTCGTGCATTATCATGCATTAACTGAAATAAGGGACCGATTTGCACTTGTAGAGGAACGATGACGTCTGATACAATCGTCTCAGCATAAATTTGAGCGTTGAGGTTGCCTCTGATCCAAATCAACTCAGTTCTTCCGCCGATCTAAATACCCGCCCATACCATGATGGTTCCACCACTATAAGGATGGACTTCCTGGCAGGATTTTAATCGCTGTTGGCGTCCAGGGGTTCTCCAGTGTCGTATACGTCTTGTATCCGGTCTCATACCAAAACGAGACTCATCAGAAAAGCACACGAAACGCCATTGTTCTTCTGCCCAATTTCTGTGTTCAAGAGCCCATTGATATCGAATCCTACGATTGTGCATTGCTATAGGTGGTACCCGTAGCGGTCTTCGGGAATGAAGGTTCACTTCATGCAAGCGGTTTCTGACTGTTTGGTCGCTAATTAAGTTCCCTGAAGAGTGATGAAGCCTCACGGCTAACATCATGGCAGTTATTGTTGGAGCTCTTCGAGTTAAGATTTGAATATATCGGTCTTGTCTCCGTGTGGTGCAGCGATACCGTCCTCCATGGCGCTCAGCCACGGTACCAGTGCTTCGGTAACGTGTCCAAAGTCGACTGATAACACTCTGACTTGTATTCAGAGCTAAAGCCACAGTACGTTGCCGGGAACCAGCTTCTATCATTCCCACGGCTCTGAGCATTTCTTCCCTGCTTAAATGACGTCGCCGCTCCATAATAACGTTGGTTTTAATCAGTAGTAGGGAAACAGTAGCACTAATAATGTCTTCAATGCGTTGTATGTTTTTATAGGGAAAATATTGACAGCTGATTTTCATCTTTTACTCGAATTTGATTCACAGTTCCTGATTCAAATTATGAAATGCACCAAAAAGGATCCATATAAATTTATAAAATCATAAATTTATTACAAAGCCACATCTCAATCTCAAGAAATCCGCTTAAAAATGCTTGATCCCTAGACACTTTTGATGTGTGTATATATATATAGCTAAATTATTATCTCTCGCAAAATACGACCTCTCGCAAAGTACGTACATACCCACACCGCTTTATATTCTATTAAATAATTTAAAAAACATTACAAAAAGTAACTTCGATTCTAAGAGGATACGAACTCGCGTCTCGCGAATTGTTTCCGAACACCTTACCAAATATTCTACGGTTGCAACAACTGAGCATGTGAAATTAGCATTCATGTCGTAACATAAATATTTATCGGGACTAAACTATATTGAAATGTCACTTTTGGTAGGCAGTGTCTCTCTGTGCCTCTGTCCTTTGTCTGTGTGCGTGATATTTCTTCTATTATACAAGTCACATTATTTATGGGTGCGTGTATCGGTGTGAGTCTGTGTGCAATAAATCTCTTTGAATGTGTGAAAATTCAGGCCCCGCCGTGTCGTGTCTTTGCGTGGCCCGCGCGCGAAATCTATTTATGAGTAGATATAGTACAGTGAATTTATAAGTTCGTCGCGCATAGGTGATTGCATTGATTTCAAACATTTTGTGTGCTTTTGTTTAATTACAATGGTGAAATAATTGAAAAGAAAACGAAATATTACTATGCACACTTTATATTGATATGTCTGATAGGGGAAATCACAGGGTAGGCAAACACTTTTTGCCTATATGGACTGCACGCCACTGAATGTATATTCCTTTTTTAAAGCCAGAAAACAAGATCATGAATCGATATGAATATTAGTGACGAATAGTCCTATAAAATTTTTATCTGTGGTTAAATATTTCTTAAACGGAGTTAATTATTGTTTTATGATTTTGTACCTATGAAGCTATTATAAAATATTTGTAAAACTTAAAAATAAATACTTAAAAAAAGATACTTATTATTTTATTCTTTACCAACAATGTCTATCTCGAGATAAATCTTTGGATTATTGACTCCGTGTGTAGCGTTACCCGCCCCCGCTCCCTTCCTCTGCCTGCGTTAAACGGTCGGCCTATAACTTTAGTATTCAATTACATACTTGTCATTATTCACCTGAAATAAATTGCAATTGCTATACAATTAATAAAGTAGCTTCGACTAAATACCTAGGTGTAATGATTATCATGGCACAGTCATATAGATTTAGTTTCTACCAGAATAAGAAAGTTAATGTGGATTTTTAAAACATTAAGATATGTAGCCTCTGAATCACTTTTGAATAGAATATATTTAGCATTAGCTCAGTCTGTGTTAGGTTACTGTGTCTCTGTCTGGGGTGGGGCATCCAAAATAAAAATTTTGGGAGTGGAACGAGCTCAAAGGGCGCTCATATAAGTGATGTATTTCAAGCCGTACATGTACCCCACAAATGAGCTTTACATGGAAAGTAATTTATTGTATATTTTATTTGTAGTACTGAAAAGGCATAAATCTGTTGTCTTTGATCCCAGTATTTTAACTAAAAGGAGGAATGATATCGTTTTCACTATAGACAATGTCAAAACTGTTTTTGCTCAACGACAGTATATTAAACAATCGGCCCTCTTATATAATAAAGTTAATAAAATCTTAAACATCTATCCTATGGATACTCGTACTTGTAAATTAAGGATAACTAATTGGTTAAAATCTTTAACATATGAAGATACAGAAACATTATTACAATCATCTTCGTAATTTATATTGTAGTAAGTGCCTATAATAAAAATTAAAAATCATGAATTTGAATCATTCGTATGAGACGTTTTTGGATTATATTTATACTTATACATAGTTAAATATCAACACTCTCTCTCTCACACAACTACACAAACAGTCACACACACACACACACACACACCTACACACAAACACACACACGAATAGGCAAACATACATTCAGATACAGAATACAAAAAAAAAACTTAACTTTTCTTTATTTTTTGTCTGTTAATGTTAATATTTACAATAACACACAATTTACTGCTAGGTTTATTGAAATGTATAAATACATATGGCTATGGGAGAGCGGAATCGTCTGGCACAGGTGTTACACTTAAAAGGCGATTCCAACCTTGTTTTGAAGTTTGTAATCATTCTGGTTAATGAATAAAGATTTATTTATTATTTTGCTCGAATATCGTCCACGATAAACTAGTTTATAAAACAGTCTAAAGTTTCGACTAGTTTATATCGTAAACAGAATGTTTTTAGCTGTCGACGTCGTTGTCAATCGTTGACGATGCATCCGTCGTTTTTTCAACCTCAAAACTAGTTTAGTCTTTTTGTTTACTTTTACCAACCGATTAATAAACGAATTTTATTTACAAATTGAAATAAATACATCGTGTATTTTTCATGTATACATAAGTACACATGAAAAGATAAATCATCATCACACATCATCAACTTCGTTCATATCTTGTTGATGAAGATCATCATCACACAACGATCATCATTATCATCACATGGTTTGGGGCTGGTCACAGGAATTTTGCATATGTAGTATAAAATACCCGTGGGGTGCCGGGTTAGAATTGCATCCCCCCATCTCTTCCCGTTGGGTGTATCGTAAGAGGCGACTAAGGGAAATCAAGAAGACGGGCAGCAGCGTCATCTCTTCATATATACTGCGATCCCCAAGACGCCTGCCCCTGCGTGGGGATTATGGCAACTCCCCCCTAAACACACAATGACAGACACGACTTGCAAATGGCCCCCAGTCCCCGGTGGCGCCTCTATTCTTCGCCTTGTTGCAGGCGGGGTAACGGTCGAGCAGGGGGTGCTAAGAATCTCCGGCAGATGCCCCGCTACCACCCCCACCGAACTTTGGCCCTGGCAACACACAACATCCGCAAGATGAGGACCGAACTCTTTCGCACGTAGTACTTCGTACGGTTGCTTGTTCATCGTTCAAGCTGAACTAAAAGAACAAGTGTCCGATGTAAGATTATGATTAGGGAATCGAATCTATTCGGTGAGCATTGCGCAACGGTTCCTAACCGTTCACCGTTCTTGTAGTACACAAGACTACTAAACATAAAATATCGACATATCGATATTTTTCCTGGAATCATAGCCACTTTATCAAGTTAGTGCCTGTGGTTTATAACTGTGTAGCCACTCTTTCATAGCTCTAACGGTCTCGGTTGGGAAGCGTCGTTGGCAACGGCAGCTCTAACCAATACGAGATGTAGCAAAAGCAAAGATAAGGTATCGATATTACATCGTATCGATTTTTAAATGAAAAATAGTTTAATATTTTTACTGATTATATCGTGGTTTATTTTTTATTTTAATTATATTGTAACGATATTTTTAACCACCGATCAAAAAGGAGGGGTCTTATAAGTTCGACGTAGTCTGTCTGTGGCATCATAGCGCTCCAACGAGTGGACGGGTTTCAATGCGCGTTTTTTATGTGAAAGCTAGTTAAAGGGATAGGGTTCATAGCTATGTATCATGAAAATCAGTCCAGCTGTTTAAAGATCAGCTCTTTTCCAAATAGATGTAGGGATACATTAGTTATATAGATAGTAACATACATTTTCTAGTACTTCCATTCGTCCAAAAGTCACGAAATGTACACGTGTTTATCCAGTGCTACTAAAGAATACGTGGTAATCTTGGCCAGGGTTTAATGACACAATCACTGAACCAATAAACGTAGACATACTAAATTTATACTCTCTGGACAGGACATGACGAGTAGGTGGTAGAAATATTGTAAACAGGATCCATGATGGACGAAGATATTTCTTCAATAAACCTAGACAATACTTCTCAGTGCCAGTCAGTCAGCAGTCTTGTGCGCCTACTCGTTGATTTGAAAGATCGTTCCGTACTAGTACAGTTTCGGAAGTGAACGAGTTCACACTAACCGTACGGTACTACGGTACTTAATAGGTACTTTACAAATGATTCAGAACGATTGCACCTGTTAACTAACTTCTGTCTTGTAATTTTATTTTAATCTACAACTTACAGTATAATTAGGTATTATCAAATGTATGCAATGTATGGAATCTAGAAAGTTCTTTTTGTACCACTGCTACGTTAGGGTGTTTTTATTTAAATTAAACCACACCCTAAGTGAACATAATAATATATATTATTAAAAAGAAAAAAAACAATGAAGGTAGTAGGTCCTTTAGCCCGTTGCAGTACTACGGTCTGCCGTTCCAATTAAGTAGACACTGTACGATTACTGCCCTGATGGTGACGGACGCAACACGGCGTTTGGTATGTATGAAGATCAGGAACACTCAGGCAGCACCCGTAGTAAACGGCCACGGAACGTCGATAGTCCGGCCGGCAGAGTATAGTACCGGCTCGTAGGGCTTGAGCCGCGACGTAGCACCCTGGAATTCACACCGAGGAGCGTGTCACCTAACTGTCCTTTGTAAACTCCCCTGATATGTGACCATGTCAGCGCCAGGGCTGCCAGATTAGGCGATTTATCGCCATTTAGGCTACCTTGGGGGGTCAAATGGCGACCGAAAAATCCAATCGGCTACCAGTAGCCATTTAGGCTACCTGGAAAAAAAGGAACGGGCGCTTTAGGCTACCTCAGGATTACCTCAAAATTAAATAATTTCTTGTTAATTGTATGCTTCGACGAAACGTAATATGCACATCCAACGTTCTTTCCTCACTGAGGAAAGAAGTCTGAGGAATCCTCAGGTTCTTTCCATGCTACTTGCTATCTTCTATGCAACTGACAGGCCTTTTGGTCTAGTGGTTAGACAGCCTGGCCGCTAGCCAATAGGTCGTGGGTTTGATTCCCTCCAAGTGTCTGGGTATTATAAGTATACATATATAAGTAAGTCCCTATTTAAGTATTATAATCGGTTGTCTGGTTTCCATACTACAGGCTCTGCCTAGTTTGAGATTAGATGACCATATATAGATTGTCCTTAAAAAGACCTATCCTTACCTAGTACTGCCGCAATGAGACGTCACGAATCTAGGGTCTGTATTCACAAACCTCGAAAACGTTCCGATCCCGAAAATATCTACTACCCAGTCGAGTTAAAACTTGCACCTTGCGGTGAACACGTTCTAAACTAGCGAGGTGCAAAGTTCCCGAAAAGCTCGAAAAAGCGAGCTTGTGTCAATATAAGTTACTCATTCCAATTCGCTGTATGACAGAGACGGTTACATATTTTTTTAGCGTGTTCTCTATTTTTGGCTAAATACACTTAGCTCAAAATTTTAGGCGAATTAGGCTATTTGTCAAGAAAAAATATATTAGGCGATTTAGGCTACTCGGTAGGCAAAATTAGGCGAATTGAGTTAGCAGATATCTGGCAACCCTGGTCAGCGCAAGCAGAGCAGAGAGGCATAGGTGGTGTGTGATTGTCACAATCAGCGCGGAGTTTACAAAATTAAAGAACAAACTATATAAAAGCACTATCATAATCTATCTATACAGACAATAGAAGTAACTAATGAGGTGATGAAACTAATTATTAAGTATGAACCTAGATGAGAACATTTACATGTGCAGCTACATTACTGAAATGCTAAATGACTTGCAATATTAGGTATGACAAATAACGGTCATTTAGCAGTATGCATTTAATAATTGTTCAACACTTACCCAATTTGGGGTTTTAAACACACTATTTAACTATTATTTTGTAGTAATAAAACAGTTATACTATGTTTTATAATAATCAGCACGACGAAAATTATGTTTGTTAATGTAAGTAAATAATTTTAATAATAACGTGCGTCCACCACGAAGACAATCAATGTGTGACGCCGACCGGTTTCCGAGACGGCTAGGCTGCTTGCACCGAGACATGCATTGATCACGTGGATCGGCTGTGACGATACACTGTTCGCATAGCGCGCGCGCATTTAAAATGTGGAATATTATTATTTAAAATACTTTTGTAACGTTTTTACGTTACAATACCCCCTCGCTCAATGAAAGGATTTTATGTATCTAAAAATAAAATACGCAAAAAAAAAAATATATATATATTTAAGTAAGTAAATTATTGAAGTATGGGCTAAGGAAAATTATTTGTTTAAACCAATTAGTTTTATGTCCTTAATATGCCAGGTACCTAGATCTTTGCCAGACATATCCTGTAAAACATAAACAAGAGGAGATTTTTTGGCAATAATTTTAGCTTTAATAAATTTTGGGGCCAACTTCTTCGAAAATTTAGCTTCTTTGTCACTTAAAAAATAAGCCCGTTTCATAACCACGTCGCCTACATTAAATTCTGCAAATTTACGTCGCAAGTTATAATGAGAAGTATTTTTTACATGTCCTTGCCATAATTTAGTTTGCACAGAATCAAATATGGTGGACAAACAACCTAAGTTTTCGGCGTATATGTCTCGGGGTATGAACAGAACTTCGTCACCTAGGTCGTTATCGGTATAATGACTACCGCAGGTGACAAGTTCTCTTCCAAAAACTAAAAATGCTGGAGTATAACCAGTAGCTTCGTTGACTGAGCTGTTTATTGCGAACTGTACCCTCGGTATATACTGATCCCATGATCTATGATCATCGTCTACATACGAACTAATGCAGGTAATTATAGTTCAATTATATCGCTCTACTAAATTCACCTGAGGGGTGTACTTTGGAGTATAGTAAACATTCGGAACGTTATATTTCTTAAACAAGGCATCCGCAACCTTCCCTGTAAACTGAGTACCATTGTCCATCAATATTGTTTGAGGTATGCCATGGATAAGAAACACAGATTCCTCTAGGATCTTTGTAATGATATCTGCAGTAGCTCGTTTAATAGGGAAAATTAAACAAAATTTCGAAAAACAACAAGTGACAACTAATATAAAGTTATTCTGTTTTCTTGTAGTAGGAAGTGGTCCCATTAAATCAATAGAGATCATCTGGAAAGGTCTTGAACAATGTTTAGGTCGACCCATTTCTCCTAGCAACTGATGATTTTGAGATTTGTATGATAAACATTTCTCACAGGTGCTTATAAATTTTACAGAGTCTTTGTACATACCTGGCCAGTAATAACGTAAAGCTAGGCGTTTATACGTCTTGAAAATGCCCATATGCCCAGCTGTAGGCTCGGAGTGATTTTCTTTAATAATTTCCTCACGGTATTCAACGGGAATGACCTCCTTCCATATAAATTCAGTGGTTAATGTATGGCTCTTTTTTGACAGTCTAAATAATTTATCGTTGCTGATCATAAAGTTAGGGAATTTTGAGGCGTTATTCTTACAGCCATCATATATTCGTTTGTACCATGAATCTTTAGTATGTAAAGGAAAACTGCTTGTATTGATGGAATTTACAGGAACTACTCTAGATAGGGCATCTGGGATGACGTTATCAACTCCGCGTCTATGTTTCAAAACAAAGTTGAAGGCGGACAGACGTACTCCCCAACGGGCTAAACGACCAGTAGGGTTACTAAGTGAGAGAAACCACTTGAGGGCA
Source organism: Furcula furcula (assembly GCA_911728495.1). Lineage (NCBI taxonomy): Eukaryota > Metazoa > Arthropoda > Insecta > Lepidoptera > Notodontidae > Furcula > Furcula furcula. Next base: position 6,783,480 of record OU452243.1, read on the forward strand.
CTGTGGTCAGTATAAACTGTAAATGGCTGACCATTTTCAATATAACAGCGCCAATATTCAAGTGCCGTAACAACAGCCAAGGTTTCCCGTTCGGTGATACTGTAGTTCTTCTCAGCACCCGTAAATGACTTACTCATGTAGGCAATGGGGTGCTCCTTACCATCTATAGTTTGAGTGAGCATCGCACCGATTCCATAACTACTTGCATCAGTATGCACCTCGAACGGTTTGTTGAAATCTGGGCATGACAGAACAGGGGCTGAAACGAGGCATTCCTTAAGTTTGGCAAATGCTGCATCTGCTTCGGGGGTCCACTTGAAGGAAGGGGTGCCCTTTTTAGAAGAAGTTAATTTATTTAGCGGTCCAGCTATGGTGCTAAAATTAGGCACAAAGCGCCTGTACCAAGTAGCCGTTCCAAGGAAACGTTTTAGGTCTTTACGACAAGTTGGTGTAGGAAAATTAAGAATCGCTTCTACCTTAGCTGGGTCTGTACGAAGACCCGCCCTATCTACTACGTATCCCAAGTAATTAAGTTGGGAACGAAAAAATTTGCTTTTCTCAAAATTGATAGTTAAGTTCGCTTGCTTAAGTTTATCTAATACACGTAAAAGTAAAGTCACGTGACTGTCGAAATCGTTCGATACTAAAATAATATCGTCCAAATATGCAAAAACCTTAAGATCAAATTCCGTAAACAGGAAATCTACAAGTCGTTGCTGAGAAGCAGGCCCGTTGGTTAAGCCAAAGGCGGTTCTTTTGAAACGAAACGTGCCTCTACCAGGGACGTAGAATGCCGTCTTGTCGCGATCTTCTACAGCGATAGGAATTTGCCAAAATGCTTTCGAAATATCGATGCTGCTCAGATAACGTGCATCTCTTAAGTTGTCTAAAATCTCTGAAATGTACGGAAGGTTGTATGCATCTCGTTTTGTGACGGAATTTAATTTTCGGCTATCAAGGCAAAATCTTGGTTCTCCGTTTTTCTTATTTACTATTAGAACTGGAGATGACCAAGCGCTTTCACACGGTTCTATCACATCTAAGGATAACATTTCGTCTACTTGTTCGACTAAAATTCGCTGTTTTTCAGGTGATAAACGATAATATCTTTGACGAATCGGTTTGTTATCTCCAGTATCAATATAATGTGTAATAAGATTTGTGATACCTAAGCCCTTCCTTTTAGAGGATATATCCTCAAATTGTTTAATTACCTTGTCAGCCTTTTGCTTTTGTGTGGCATCTAAGTTTTCATAATTTTGAATAAATGAGTGATCTGAAGGATTTATAATATTATCATTGTTATTATTATTGGTTTTAATACTATTAATAAATTTAGGACAAAGTTGAAATGCACGCCAAAAGTCAATGCCTAAAATTAAATTTGGTTTGATGCCTGGTATTACAAACGCTTTCAAGATGTGTAACTGTTTTTCAAAAGTAATTGGTATATTAATGTATCCAATACTCTGTAAAATTTGACCACCAGCCGCAGTAACAGAGATGCAATCCTCTTTAATAAGTGACAAACCTAGTTTCTCATAAAGAGAGTAAGCACCATCGCCTAAAATAGTGACAGCAGAGCCAGAATCTAAGAGACCAGAAACTGTAATTCCATTTATCTGAACGGTTACGTAAGGTCTGCTGTCTATGTTATGTTTTTGATCTAGAATTGTGTGAATATTATAAGATTTAAAGAACAAGCTAATCGTGTTTAGCCAATTCTTCCAATCTTCACTATCGTGCTTATTGCTCACACAATTCTGCCTTATTAGTATTTTGAAGAAGTGGGTTTGTTTTTACCACAATTTGGGCAATCCGGTATTTTTACACCTTTGTGACCACAAATAAAACAGAATACCTCACTTTTGTCAGCTGTACACTGTCTTAAATTATGTGTATTAGAACGACACCTGGGACAGTAACGAGACTTATGATCAGAAGTACCAACAGCATGAACATAATTATTAGTTAATTGTTTATTTGTATTATAATTTAAAAAAGTTTTATTTTTGTGTAAATTATTATTATTCGGATTAAAAGCAATATTATAATTTGGTGTATTTTTAATTGAACGAGCAGAGCTACCGGAGTATGCTAATTCTGGAGCTAATGTATCCGCTGTCGATCTTGGAGGTTCCTTAAACTGAGAAATCCTAGATTGTACAATCTCATAATTACGGCATAAGTTTTTAAGATCATCAATGGCTGCAATCTTGGAAGCAGAACATAGCACACTAGCATAACATGGCCGAATGTTATGCAAAACTATCTCTAATTTGTCGTCCTCCGGTAATTTCTTTGATAGTCGCGAAAAATAACCGTTCATGATAGACAGGTAAATCACAATACTTTCTGTCTCGCGCTGTGTACGAGATCTTATTTCTGAGAGTAATCTGTAATCGTAATCAGATTGATCAAAATCTTGCTTTAAAAGAGATTCTAAGTCTTTCCAACTAGTAACTGAGTCACGAACGCTCCTGTACCAATGAATAGCATCCCCAGTAAAAATGTCCAAAGCGTGACATAGAACTTTATCAGGCGAATAATTATTAGTCTGACAAAACTCTTCAACGCCCTGAATAAATGCACGCACGCATGTCTTGCCATCATATTTCAATTTTGAAAACCGGTTGACGTTGCCCTCACAAGTGACCGTAATGTTTATTGGTGTAGAAGATTTGGTAGCAGTAGAAGGTACGCTACAACTAGTAATAGCTAGAGGATCAGATGCTGTATCTTTAAGAGAGATAAATTTGGCCATATACTTCTTATACAGGCTAACACACTGTTCGTATTGGTCTCTAGACTTATCCTCGCAAGTGATGCGGTTAAGTCGGTGGTATAAATGGTTGAGTAAATTTTCACCACGAAGCAGTGTGTTTTTATCTAAAGGCGTGGAATTTAGAGATACATCAATCTTTTCCAAAACATCTGTGACGGTTTTCAAGTCCTCGAAAACATCAATTGGACTAGTTAAAATATCCTCCGATGGAAACAATGGACCGCACTTAGCTATCTGTTTACGGAGTTCTTGTACCGTAGAAGCTGGGCTTTCACCCATAATAGCAACTTCATACTCAAGTTCTGATTTTTGGAGAGACATAAACTTGACTGGGTACGCCATATCACCTAAATTGTATACTTAACCGAGAAAAAAAAATAACCGAAAATATAGGTAAATGTTGAACAATAAAAAAAACTAACTAATTAAAAAAAAACTAATTACTCCGTCTGTTACAATTTACCTTAAATTAACGTTTTGGTTGTTACTAAAAAATGGCAACAAAATATATATATATATAAACTACAAAAAAATGAAATATACAAGAACTATGCAACTAAAACAAAACTAATTGCACAAAACAAAAAAAAAAGCTCTACAAAAATAATAAAGTTGCAACTAATGTGTACGAACACCCTGTATAATCTTAAAAAAACAAAAAAACTTGTTGCAGACAAAATGTGTGCATGAAATTAAATTGTGTAACAATTATTATAAGTTAAGCACACATTTACAACAATGTTCCTCAAAATTAAGTGGGAAAACACAAAACGAGAACAAAAATTGAGAAATTAATACTTATAACGAATAAAAAAAAATAACGAACGACAACGGAAAAAAAAATATTACAATCAACATACAAGTAGTTATTGGTAGTACTAGTACACTTTAGTTGCGGACAACCAAAAAAAAAAACGTTTCACAAACAAAAGAAACCACAAAACACCAAACAGATACTACTTAAATGGAAGGCGTAGATATACTGCAACGTAAAGCCCCACGTTGGGCGCCAATGCTACGTTAGGGTGTTTTTATTTAAATTAAACCACACCCTAAGTGAACATAATAATATATATTATTAAAAAGAAAAAAAACAATGAAGGTAGTAGGTCCTTTAGCCCGTTGCAGTACTACGGTCTGCCGTTCCAATTAAGTAGACACTGTACGATTACTGCCCTGATGGTGACGGACGCAACACGGCGTTTGGTATGTATGAAGATCAGGAACACTCAGGCAGCACCCGTAGTAAACGGCCACGGAACGTCGATAGTCCGGCCGGCAGAGTATAGTACCGGCTCGTAGGGCTTGAGCCGCGACGTAGCACCCTGGAATTCACACCGAGGAGCGTGTCACCTAACTGTCCTTTGTAAACTCCCCTGATATGTGACCATGTCAGCGCAAGCAGAGCAGAGAGGCATAGGTGGTGTGTGATTGTCACAATCAGCGCGGAGTTTACAAAATTAAAGAACAAACTATATAAAAGCACTATCATAATCTATCTATACAGACAATAGAAGTAACTAATGAGGTGATGAAACTAATTATTAAGTATGAACCTAGATGAGAACATTTACATGTGCAGCTACATTACTGAAATGCTAAATGACTTGCAATATTAGGTATGACAAATAACGGTCATTTAGCAGTATGCATTTAATAATTGTTCAACACTTACCCAATTTGGGGTTTTAAACACACTATTTAACTATTATTTTGTAGTAATAAAACAGTTATACTATGTTTTATAATAATCAGCACGACGAAAATTATGTTTGTTAATGTAAGTAAATAATTTTAATAATAACGTGCGTCCACCACGAAGACAATCAATGTGTGACGCCGACCGGTTTCCGAGACGGCTAGGCTGCTTGCACCGAGACATGCATTGATCACGTGGATCGGCTGTGACGATACACTGTTCGCATAGCGCGCGCGCATTTAAAATGTGGAATATTATTATTTAAAATACTTTTGTAACGTTTTTACGTTACACCACAACAAGACCCATGTGTACACAATACACCGCCCAACTGAAGTAAAACTACTATTAACTAATGATATAGGTACGTACGTTAACTCCTTTGGAGTGTGTCCGAAGTACGATTAAGATTAGCGAATCTATTCGGTGAGCACTGTGCAACGGTTCCTAACCGTTCACCGTTCCTGTAGTACAAAAGACTACTAAACATAAAATATCGACATATCGATATTTTTCCTGGAATCATAGCCACTTTATCAAGTTAGTGCCTGTAGTTTATAACCGTGTAGCCAGCACGCCAACGGTGGATGTCCCAACCTCTTGACCTTGGTTGGAGGCTGGTTTATAACCGTGTAGCCACGGTGTCAATTCCCGAAAGAGTTTGGTTTGGTGTAAGATTAAGTGAGGAGCAGCTAATTAAGGAAACCATTATATTTACAGCAGGAACAAAGACCACAGCCTTCGCGAGGCGTTGTATTCTTGCTGAGAACAAAGTATTTATGCTACAGTTACCAATTAAATAATTAGTTTATACTTTATCTCTTTACTGTAAATGTGCTGATATACTTTTTTAATCGCTTGTAATGAGCATTCTAGCGAATGTAAAGGTCGATTTAAATCAGAAGAGCGAATGCTCGTTTTATCCCCACTATATCAAATTATTTTAGCGTAAACAGGCGTAGAGCATTCTTTCGTTGTTCTTAGTGCATTCGCAAAGATTCTATGGAATATTCTAAGAATGCTCGCTCGCTCGATGTAAACGGCGCTAGGGCGTGTGAACAGTTGCTTAGAGCGTTCTTACGTGTTCGGACGTGCTCGCGACCCTGAGCGGTCTCTTCAAAGCGTTCCCAAGAACGCTCTAGTTCTAGCTCTTTGTTCATTATATGTAAACGCTGAATACGAGTTTTCGTTTACACATAAAGGTCAAAAAAGAATGCTCTTGTTCTAGCTCTAGCTCATCGTTCGTTGGGTCTAAACTAGCGAAAGGACAGTTTTGCTTCAAGCTTTTTGTCCAGCTGTCTTGTAATTGTTTCGCAGTCAATTCTGACATCTTTGTAAAGAATATTTTGCTGACGAGCTTTGACTAGAGCGTTCGCTAAAATGATTCTGAAAATGTTCGTAGCTAAAACGTAGTGATTATGTACTTTTTGGTTCGTAGCGATGTTTGGCTCTATGATTGGCTCTGTTCGTCGTTTATTTTGATAAATTTAAAAACGGCGAATGCTCGATGCTTGATTTGTTGTAAAGCGGGGTTTAGACCAAACTAACAAAGAGCTAGAGCTAGAACAAGAGCATTCTTTCATGATTTTTATGTGTAAACGAAAACTCGTATTCAGCTGAACACAAGAAGGCTTTGAAGAGACCGCTCAGGGGCGCGAGCACGTCCGAACATGCCAGAACGCTCACGAAAGAACTGTTCGCGCGTCCTAGCGCCGTTTACATCGAGCGAGCGAGTATTCTTAGAATATTCCATAGAATCTTTGCGAACGCACTAAGAACAACGAAAGAATGCTCTACACCTGTTTACACTAAAATAAAATGATATAGCGGGGATAGAATGAGCATTCGCTCGTCTGATGTAAATCGACCTTTACAAGTGAATGCTCAAATTTATCACCTTTACGTGCCGCTACAGTGTGGCTACCGTATCATAAAGTTTTTTTTATTCATGTAATAATTAGTTCCATAACACATAATCAACTCTCCTTTAGATAGTCAACTTTAAGAAAATCAAAGAATATTATTAGATGGCGGAAGGTTTCGGAATGAGGACATTTTTACAAAACCCATCACATATCTTGGGCGTTACCAAACGCGGAAGAAAATTCTGTTCCCTTTATGTAACTTTTGATGGGGCCGAATCGTGTCTTTAATAAACATTGAGAATGATAATAGAGAAGTTTTTGGCTGGTCGCCAGCACCCCAAAATTTATTTTAGTGTTGATTCTAACGATGTAAACATAATGTAAATTCGCGCGTAAATTACTATCATATGTTGAAACTTTTACACAGGACGCTGACGCTGAGTCTTAGTTGTGGTAGTCATCATCATCATCATCATCAGCCTACATCAGTCCACTGCTGGACATAGGCCTCCCCCAATACACGCCATTGAGCCCGGTCTTCGGCTCTCCTCATCCAGTCACTGCCAACTGCTTTGCGTAAATCGTCACTCCACCGGGTCACAGGGCGTCCTACGCTACGTTTTCCAGTTCGTGGCCTCCACTCCAGAACCAGTCTTCCCCACCGATCATCGGTTCTGCGGCAAATATGACCAGCCCACTGCCACTTCAGCTTGCTAATCCGTTGAGCTATGTCAGTAACTTTTGTTCTCTGGCGAATTACTTCGTTTCTTAATCGATCCCTCAGAGAAACGCCGAGCATAGCTCTCTCCATAGCTCGCTGAGCGACTTTAAATTGGTGGACTAGTCGTACCGTAAGTGGCCACGTCTCAGCACCGTACGTCATTACGGGTAGGACGCACTGATTAAAGACCTTAGTCTTCAGACATTGCGGTATCGGTGACGGTGGTGAGAGGTTGTGGTAGTGATATTGGATAATTATTAAAACAAAACTAATACGGCAGCTGACATATTTTTATTTTTAACCGACTTCAAAAAAGAAGGAGGTTCTCAATGCATCAAGTATGTATTTTTTTTAAGTTTTAAAAGAGGTTTAAATCATATTTGGTATGTAGGTAGTGTGCACAGGAACTGCATGACTTGATTCCACCATCCCCCTTCTATCATCGGACGTCGAGACGCACTGCGCATACACACCCCTATGTGGTGAAAGTGCCTTCAGTCCGGACTAAACGATTTGACCTCTTCGTTTATATTGAGGACAGCTAAGGATTGGAACAGTTTGCCTACGTCGGTTTTCCCGCCCGATTATAATGTGGGTGTCTTCAAGGCTAGAGTGAATAGGCTTTTAATAAGCTAGTGCGCTTTACCATCTTCGATTGCGTCGCCACTTTCCATCAGGTGGGTCTGCAGTCAAGCACTAGCTTATGTTGAATAAAAAAAAGGTAGTCTTGCAGTCACGAACGGTGTACCACCTTTAGGACGATCGCTTACGAGCAGGCCCGAAATACGTGCGATAACTTGTCGTGAAATATATGCATATTATCATTCGTTCACCCAAATTCAAAGATTACAGATACATACTGTTTTCCTGAAACTGCACCTGCAGGCTTAGCACTTTTTAGCCCTAGCTAATACCGAAAATGACGTTTCTACGTCGATAACTACGTCATACTCCACACCGAACTGTCAAGATTACGAAGTCTTGGCAAAAAGTGCTAAGCCTGCTGATATGACGTAAGCTGAACACTCAATCATTCTTGATAAGCAATACAATATTGACTAGTATGAATATGTAGATAATAATTTCATTTGCACGATTTTTATGTGAGTATTTACACAAATATTGTACAGGTGCTTTATGTAAATCATTAAATACAAAAGAAGAAATTCCATAGGAAATATACTTGTAAGTATCCTCTTCCCATCTTCATTCATACTATTTTTTAATTGGGACTATCCCACTACTCACTCATTCCCACCACTTGTTACTCCTATAAGCCAGGATCACAGTGGTCACCACACCACTGAAGACACCGAGGTTTCCGCCGTTTCACCTTAAGCAAGTCCCAGGGGAACGCTAAATTATCTTGCAACCCGCAACAAAGTTGGTTAATAAACTCCGCTGTCTTCAGTGTGTAGATCCCAGGTCACAGCCAACGATTGGGGGGGTCATAGTTAACGGGCCCATTGGTCTAGTGCCCTAGCCGCTAGCCAAAAGGTCGTGGGTTCAATTCCCACCTTGCATCTGAGTGTTTCTATTTTAGATAAAAATGAGAATGAGGGACCCCTAAGACACCTCCCCCCCCCCCCCTCGGACTGCCACTGGTAGATCCGAACGCCTACTGAAGGTTCTATTCATAGATTTAAGATTTTTCAGTACGTATTAGACTACTAATCATTATAGCTTCATGCTACTACTAATTCACCCTAACTAAGATGACAAATGTCTCACTCTAACAAAGAGTACGCATGTGACCAGCGAGCATCACCGTCTAATTGATTTTCTTGCTGGAAGTTCTCAATGGGATAATAATTAATATGCGACATCCCACTCCACCGGGCTGGCCATATTTGCCGAAGAACCGAAGACCGTTCCGGTAAACTGATCCTGGAGTGGAGACCGCGAACCGGGAAGCGTAGTGTAGGACGCCCTGTGACTTGGTGGAGCGACGATATCCGCAAAGCAGTTGGCAGAAAATGGATGAGGACAGCCGAAGATCGGGCTCAGTGGCGTGCGATGATGATGATCCCACCCCACCCGAGGCCGTGGTTTCAAATAGGTGCCCTTGAAATGTCAAGCAATTCAAATTGAAGCGCTTTCAGTGCTGTATTCTAGAACTAAGGAGCTGTCATGTCATTTCCAAAAAAGGGGTAATATTTCCAATATGAAATTGTCTCTTTGGAAATATTGGAAATATAAGTAGAATATTATAGGGCCAAGCATAGATTTATCTATGGGGCCAAGAGACAACATATCGTGTTTGCATAGATAAGTCAATCGATGTTGCACAGGTAAACGCACTTAACTTAACTAAAAAACCGGTCAAGTGCGTGCCGGACCCGCACATAATGGGTTCCGTAACATTTTCAATTTTATTTCATAAATAATTTTTAATTAGTATCATTATAAAATCTTTTTTTTTTAAATTGAACCGACTTCAATATCACTGAAAAGTATAAAATAATTTAAATATTATTGAAGTTGGTGCCAAATATACACAGCCGGTAAGCTAACACCAACTGTTAAGAATACATGTACATATGTATAGTTATGTAACCGGCGGACTGCGCAGGCGCCGAGCTCGACGAGTCGCCCCTCCAACGGCCACTTCCCATACTTGAGCGGGCAATACGGACGTGCCACAATTAATTATTTAACTCCGTGAAATCCATGTACCACATTTACCTATCGCCATTAAGGGGGTAACATGCGCCAATGACCTTGAGAATATGGCCGCTCCGACCGAGAGTTGTCATCGTAGAGGGCGCTACCAGCAAATATGAATATTACATTTGAAAAATCATAGACTAAAAATATGCAGATGTGTCGAATGGAGTTTTGTTAATTTTGCCTATTCCGTTATAGAATGAAATGATGCAGTTTAATAACGATACCTAACCCACTGTTTTATATCTTGATTTATACCTTGGCGTGCCACCTAATTACAATCTGACAACCCAACCACTTACAATGGTAACGTAGTTGACGTGTTGCATCAGGATACGGATTATTGCATTTCATATTCCAAACTTCTTTCATATTCAAAATCTGTATTCTACGCAAATAAATGATTCTTATTCTTATTCATATCAAAGTTTCAGTCCGTCTATTATAGAATGGTCAATGCCTGACTAATGAGACTTATACATACTTCTATTCTATTGTTGGTGGTTATTAGGTCCGATTACAACCGGAACGCACTTCGACCCAGCTGAATACATTGTGCCTGCCATTCGGAATCCATATACATTCGTACTACTTATAACTTACAATCACAGCGGATTTTTGTGTGTCTGAAGTTAGGGTTGACGAACCATTGCGCAAGTACAGTTGTGAGTTCTGAATACATAAACATAAAAATAGCTACTGTGCAGCGTCTTGCCGTGATTACTGTAAGCGTACTTGAAATGAAACTATGCACAAAGTTCTAAGGTTTCTGTTCTGCAAGTCAAAACGAAAGCGTTTAAGCCTTCAAAATATAGTTTTTTTCTTAAAAAGGGACCTTTGTAACATATTTCCTAAATTAGTTCCAAATTCTCTAACCAATAAACATCCATCTGATGTTTGAGCTTTTTGATCCCTGGAAAAATGAACTGAAACCAAATTGATGATTGATTGCGATGTTCGAGTATGACAAAGAGAGTGACTTAAGATGCTGCAATGCATGCCAGTAGCCCTGATGAGATGCTAGCGGTATTATTAAAGAAGCGTGTAACTGTAATGTTTCCTATTCTAATGCGTATATTCTCTTTAAGAGCGGCACAAGTACCCAAATCTTGGAAGCTTGCTAGCTTCCAACCTTACTCAAGACCAGATACCCAACGTCGACCCGTCGTGCAGACCCAAAAATCATAAATTATTTTGATTACGACAATTAGTTCCGTGATAAGAATAATAGTGCACCCATCCATCTCCTCCCGTTGAGTGTCCGTAAAAGGCGACTAAGGAAAAAAAAGAAGACGAGCAGCAGCGTCTTTTTATTGGATTACCTACCATCTATCTGCGATCACCAACCACCTGCCAGGCGTGGGGATTATGGCAACCCCTCCCCTCTAAGGGAGAGAGCGCCTTTTTTCAACAGTGGACGTTTCGGCTGCTGATGATTATGATGAGTTCCGTGATCGACTCCGTAATGGTCATCGAACTGAAACTATGATAAGATACTTAACTTTTTCCATAATTAAGTACAGGTAAAAACGACCCACCCGTGGGGTGCCGGGTTAGAATTGCATCCCCCCATCTCTTCTCGTTGGGTGTCGTAAGAGGCGACTAAGCGAGAACAGGAAGACGGGCAGCAGCGTCTTTCTTTTGGATTTATCTTCCACCAATACTGCGATCCCCAAGCCGCCTGCCAAGCGTGGGGATTACGGCAACACCTCCCTTCTAAGGGGGAGGCCTAGGTTCAGCAGTGGACGTCTATCGGCTGCTAATGATGATGATGATGAAAAACGACCCAGACCCAAGACAAACAGATTATGTTCACGCACATGAATGTTTGTCGTGTGTGGGAATCGACCCCAAGACCTTAAGGTCAGAACCACAAAATCAACGGACCTGTGTTGTTATTCAATATACGTGGCTGCCAAAGGAATCCGTAGCACTGTTTGTTTGAACTCACGAATTCAGTAATAGTCTTTTTTAGTGTAACGTCATATTATATACTATCACGGACACGAACGCTATACTATTTTTCAATCAAAATAGTTTTTGATTGAAAACTGGTATAGCGTTCGTGTCCGCGATCCGGGCGACGACGACGTTCCGGGCGCTTACCCCGCCCTTATGTATTTTGGGCTGGCACGTGCAAGCGATTGTCGTCCTAAAGGTGATACACCGTTCGTGACCGCGAAAGTACGTAACGTAATTTCATCTTGAGTTCTGTACCCATCGCGGGGTTTGATCTACGCGGAGCATTTGACATTTTATTTTATTTATTTTTTAGGACACTTAGATATTTAATTTACATTGATTCTAATAAGCAATCTGGTTTTAGAGTAAGTAACATTTTAACGCGGTGGTATTTTTTCTCGTGCCTGCCAACAACACCAACAGTTTATTGTTACGCAACTTAGTTAAGTAACAAGGTATTACCTGATAGTAATCGAAGCACCCACCCATAGAAAAGTCTCTTCCTGTCCCTGTCATCCAAAACTATAATTATAGCCTTTTGGTCCGATAGTTTTTTTGCCAGCTACAGTGACCTTCTACTTATGTTACATAGCGGAAGAAATCTAAGATTAAAGTGGCGCCATCTAGATTGCACACGAGTACCCTTCCAACTTAACCATCCAGATGTCTCAAAAGACGAGCAACTGTCCGTAGGTAAGCGTGTCGCTCACCACCAAGCCAACCACCCAGGTATTCGACTCGTTGCTAAGTTGCAAAAACCAACATGATAGTAATAATAACACCGTTCATGTTTTGACAAAAAAAATCATAATGTAAAGGATATCGTAATGTATGTCACTTTGTCGACCTACACAGTATTAAATACGATTTCAATTAGTAAGATCATATATGACTCTGATACGCTTTAAAAGTTAGGCATTATACTTGGCAACGATACTTTCGCATATTCTATGATGAACCAAAAATATGGTATTACTATAAAAATATCTTTAATTAAATATAGAAGTATAGAATTCATTTGAAATGATTTATAATGTTATAATTATACCATATGTAACATATCTTAATTAAAAACATGTTCAAAATCATTTAAATTAAATTCGTCTTGTCAAAAAAAATTCGAGCACGTCCACCCTCCATAACAGTCCACGAAAGACTGGTGGAAGGCGATCGCGGGGGCGCTGCAAGGGGAAATGCATCTCGTACGTGGTTTTTCTATAATTTCTTGTAAAACATGAATGAAATTAAGAAATGTAATCAATACAAATTGTAGAATAGGTTATTATGCTTTTTATAGTCCAAGTTTGACGTCTATCCGATGAACGGATATTGAACGCTAACACAATTCATATCCAACGTAGTACATTTTTTAAATACATATTGCTTGAAAACATTATATTGAATCCTATATCTAATCAATAAAACTGTTTGCTGAAGATCTGAGGTATAAGTACATATAATTTTCATAGCCAATGCAATAGCGGATTGATCCATCGAACTCTTTAAACTAAGGCTATTTTTGCAATTTTACCGTTGTTACCCCCTTAAAGCACATGTTTACAGTCCAAGAAGGTTTTATTTCAGCATTAACATAAGGAATTTTGGACAATCGAGCCGCATCAAAATAAGGAATCCAGCGAAAGCATAGCGAAAGATAACCAACAGGAAGATTAAGTCGGTAGCAAAACAGTGAGTCCGTTCCAATTACAATTATTCCGTTCCTAATCATTCCCATCAGTAGATAATCGTAACTGTATAATTTGTTTTTATCATAAAACTGCAAGCGGTGACATCGGAATGCGAGTTTAGATCGGAGCGATAAGGATCTATTGTTCTCGCGCCCGGCCGCCGGCAGCCGCCACGCGCTGGCTTTGTTTTTAACTAGTTGTTTTAATGCATCTATGTAATTGTTTTTAAAGAAAATAAAGTTCACATTAGTTACTATTATTGAACTTTAGTGACATTAGTAGTGTTCATAACATATTCATACCAGTCTCCCACTGTATCAAAATGTCAGATAGTTTTAAAGATCTCGTAAAAAAGCGAGCCTCGATTAAAGGACGTCTTACGATGTTTATAAATTTCGTAAATGCTATGGAAAGTACCTTGTCGCCAGTGGCTAGTACCGAGCTTGAACTGCGTATATCAAAGACCGAGCATCTTTTTGAGCAATTTGATCAAATTCAAAGCAACATAGAATTTTTAATCGACTCCAATGACGAGGCCGAGGCGCTGCAGTATAAAGAGAGGCAGGAATTCGAAAGCCAGTGTTATGCTATTTTAGCCAAGGCAAAACAGATCCACAAGGATAGTATTTCCAAGTTAAGTGATGATGATGACATTCGTACTTGCATTTCAGGTGAATCGCAAAATGAGGTGAAGCCAGCAAAGACCTGTGCAGCCACCAGCACCAGTGTCAGATTGCCCACCATCCAGGTCCCGAAATTCAGCGGCCAGTATGAGGATTGGCTCGAGTTTCGCGACACTTTTATATCACTTATACATGAAAACCAGGCAATTACGAATATACAAAAATTTCATTATTTAAGAGCATCCTTGGAAGGGGGTGCCGCTCAGGTAATACGATCGCTTGCGTTCTCATCCTGTAATTACGATATAGCCTGGGATCTGTTGTGCGACCGTTATAATAACGAAAAACTTCTGATACAAAATCATGTCCAGTTATTATTTAGTATTGAACGCATGAAACGCGAATCTGCGTCAGGTATACGTACGATTATTGATACATATTCTAAGAACTTACGATCATTGGAATCGTTAGGCCAACCGACAATGCATTGGGATACTTTGATCATTTATCTGATTAATTCTAAACTAGATCCTAAAACACACAGGGAATGGGAGGAGCGCAAACACACTTTCACGGAAATTAAGTTAACAGATTTTACCACTTTTTTAAAAAATAAAGCTGATTTGCTTGAAACATTACATACACCGAATACAGTAGAAAACAAAAAAAGTGAGCACGTCAGAGGTTTATTAAGTACACAGACAAACATGCCCAAGTGTCCTCTATGTAAAAATATGCACAGGATTTACAAGTGTAATACATTCCTTAACCAATCTATTACTGAGAGGGCTGATTCAGTACGAAAGCTAAAATTATGTAGTAACTGTTTACGACCAGGACATTCATCTAACCGCTGCGTATTGGGAACGTGCACAAAATGCTCACAGAAGCATAACACCCTATTACACGACGAAACCAAAACACAAATTCAGAAATCCATTCCACCAGCCGACAGAGCCACTGCGCTCTCAGTCCATATGACGGAGCCAGTACTACTCTCGACTGCAGTGATCTACATAACAGGAAAAAACAATCAACGTCATGAGGCAAGAGCTGTTCTCGATTCAGGGAGCCAAGCATCCTTCATGACCGAAGAATTATTTCACAAGCTGCAGCTTAATTGCAACCATACACAAACTACGGTAGTAGGGATCAATAATTCACTTACACAAATTACAAAACGATGCAATACATCAATTCATTCAAAAGTCACAGCATATTCAGTTAATATATCATTCTTAGTTTTACCAAACATTACGAACTTATGCAGTAATCGAGTTCGCATACAAGAGTTGAATATATCTCCACAGGTAGCCCTTGCCGACCCTGGCTATTTTCATCAAACAAAAATTGATCTTTTGCTTGGCAATGAAATCTTTTGGGATTTAATACAAGCAAACCAAATACGTTTAGGCAAAAATTGTCCTATATTACAACAAACGAAACTAGGGTACATTATTTCAGGGCCTACAAGTGGCCTAGGTTATAATATGGTACCAAGCGAAGAAATTTCATGCAATTTGGTACAAAACGATGGGTCAGACATACAAGATCAACTATCTAAATTTTGGTTAATCGAGGAGACGCAATATGACTCCTCAATTAAACCGGTTTATTCGTTAGAAGAACGTTTATGTGAAGAAGACTTCGTGAACAAATTTAAGCGAACACCTAGCGGTAGATTTTCTGTCGCAATACCATTAAAGAAACCAGAATCATGTTTAGGCAATTCCTTCGACAGAGCTCTACAGTGTTTTATGTCACTCGAACGTAGGTTACAAAAGCAACCAAAATTAAAACAATTATACACAGACTTTATGATTGAGTACAAAAACTTAGATCATATGTCACTTATTTTGGATAATACTGAGTCTGTACCACAACACTTACATTTTTTACCACATCACGGCGTTCTAAGGGAAGGCAGCAGTACAACTAAGCTGCGAGCCGTTTTTAACGCTAGTGCCCCTACAACAAGCGGCGTGTCATTAAACGACTTACAAATGGTAGGTCCCACTATACAAAATGACCTCTTTTCTATTTTAGTAAGATTTCGACACTACTCATTTGTTATGACAGGCGACATAGAAAAGATGTACAGGCAAGTATTGATACACGAGAACCAAAGACATTTACAAAATATAATCTGGAGGGATGACCCCACCAAGGATATACAGATCTACCAGTTGAACACAGTCACATACGGTACAGCCTCAGCTCCTTTTCTAGCAATTCGTTGTTTGAACCAGCTTGCCAGTGAGTGTGAAGACAGTTTAATAGCAGACGTGATAAATAATGATTTTTATGTCGATGACTTGGTAACCGGGACTCAGACAGTTGAAGAATTATTCAGAGTCAAAGATGAAGTTTCGAAAACGTTAGCTAAGGGTTGTTTTAATTTGCGTAAATTTCAATCAAACGTGCAAAATATTCAAACAACTACAAATACAGAGTCATGTGTTCCATTATGTTTGGGTCAACAAAATGCCACAAGTACATTAGGTCTTGGTTGGATACCAACTTCAGATATGTTATGTTTCCCTCACGAGCATGCAGCAGTTTATAATCCGACAAAACGATCAGTTTTATCGACGATTGGAAAAATATTCGATCCATTAGGTGTACTTTCAGTATTTATTATTCAGGCAAAAATCATTCTCCAGAAGCTTTGGTTACACAAAGTTTCATGGGACGAGGAACTACCTTCAGATATCGCAACCATATGGCATAAATTCACATCAGAATTACATTACATAAGTAAATTACAAATACCTCGTTGCGTTATCTGTAAAGATCCAAACATAATGGAGATACATACCTTTTGTGACTCATCCCAAAATGCGTATGGCGCATGTGTTTTTTTGAGAAGTTCGTCTGGAGACAATGTAATCGAAACCCGATTACTGTGCGCGAAAAGTAAGGTTGCTCCATTAAAACCATTGACCATACCTTGTTTAGAGTTGTGTGGCGCAGTCATAGCTTCACGTTTGACACAGAAGGTACTTAAAGCCTTAAGGTTACCTGTTCAGAGATGTATCCTGTGGACAGATTCTTCAGTCGTCCTCGGCTGGATAAAGACAGCACCCAATAACTTAAAGCTATTTGTGAAAAATCGTGTAGCAGAAATTCAAGATTTAACACATACCTTTGAATGGCGCTATGTTCCGACTCGACAAAACCCTGCAGATTTGCTAACCAGAGGTGTCAATATGTCACAAATAGATACCTTACATTTATGGTGGTTAGGCCCGTCATTCCTGCGTGAAGACGAGTCTCACTGGCCTATAAATACATTTAGAAATCATGATGCCAACTTACCTGAGGTAACTTCACATATTGCTGCTTCTCACGTTTCTGATATCATTGATTTTAGTAGGTTTTCTAAATTATCTAAACTTAAAAGAACATTTGCCTATGTTCTAAGGTTTTTAAACAATTGTAGGCAGGGTAACGCTCGCAGGTCAGGTCCATTTACTACTACAGAGTTAGAAAATGCATTCCAGGTTCTGTTGAAACAGTCACAAATTCAGTCATTTCAAGAATACAGTACTTTACACCATAAAAAACCTTTACCACACAAATGTCATTTATTGCAATTATCACCATTCATGGATGATACTGGAGTGATCCGTGTAGGTGGGCGGTTGCATAATTCACAATTCGAGTATGACAAAAAACATCCCATATTGATATCATGTAAGCATCCTATTGCGAAACTCATTTTCATGGACGAACATATTAGATTATTTCACGCAGCTCCACAGCTTCTTTTATCATCCATTAGACAACGATTTTGGCCATTAGGAGGACGTAATATGGCTCGTCAGGTCGTACACAAATGCCAGAGGTGTTTCAGGATGAAAGCACAAGCCGTCAACCCAATCATGGGCCAACTACCTAGGCAACGTATAACTCCCGGGTACCCTTTCCAAACTACAGGTGTAGACTATGCTGGTCCTCTATTGGCTGCTGACAGAAGGGGACGTGGTTGCAAACTTATAAAAGTATACATCGCAGTCTTTGTTTGTTTCACCACGAAGGCTATTCATTTGGAATTAGTTACAGAATTGACAAAGGACGCGTACATAGCGGCTTTGCGTAGATTCATTGCACGTCGTTCAAAGCCATCAACTATGTTCTCTGATAATGGTACTCAATTTGTAGGAGCTAAGAACGAAATCATGAATTTTCTTAAAAGTCATCACTTAACTTTGTCAGAGGACATAGCCAATGAAGGAATAGACTTTAAATTCATTCCAGCATACTCACCAAATTTTGGAGGCCTGTGGGAGGCTGGCGTGAAGTCAGTAAAATATCATTTATTTCGAATATTAGGAAATGCGCGATTAACCTACGAAGAACTTTATACGACTCTAGTACAGATAGAATCTATACTTAATTCACGTCCTTTAACACCTATATCCCCTGATCCTGATGACCTGACTCCACTCACCCCAGGTCATTTCTTAGTCGGACGACCACTTACTGCACTGCCTACTCCAAGCCTTATTGACGCAAATCCGAATAGGCTTCAACGCTGGGACAGAGTTGAACAGCTGAGACAACACTTTTGGATTCGCTGGCATAAAGAATATGTCTCGGAGCTGCAACAGAAGGTGAAATGGAAAGCCACAAGAGGCGAGCTCAAAGAAGGAACTATGGTCTTGGTAAAAGAGGATTGTCTGCCGCCAATGAAGTGGAGTCTTGGACGGATTCGACGAGTTTACACAGGCGTGGATGGGGTCAACCGAGTAGCTGACATTCAAACTAAAAAGGGCATAATCAAACGTTCCTGCCGGAAGATTTGTCCACTACCAGAGCAATGTGAGGAGTCAGTTGAAACCCAAGCTTTCAACGTCGGGGGGCATTGTTAAGAATACATGTACATATGTATAGTTATGTAACCGGCGGACTGCGCAGGCGCCGAGCTCGACGAGTCGCCCCTCCAACGGCCACTTCCCATACTTGAGCGGGCAATACGGACGTGCCACAATTAATTATTTAACTCCGTGAAATCCATGTACCACATTTACCTATCGCCATTAAAGCACATGTTTACAGTCCAAGAAGGTTTTATTTCAGCATTAACACCAACTTCAATAATATTTAAATTATTTTATACTTTTCAGTGATATTGAAGTCGGTTCAATTTTTTTTAAAAAAGATTTTATTACCAGATAAATTCCTCCACATCGTTCATGGTCCTCCAGGAAGTTCTTATCCGGTTGTAATACAATTCATACAGATTCAATACAGTGGTTTCTTCTTTCGAATAAAAAAAGAATCATTGAAATTGGTAAATATTTGCCACAGTTGTGACTATTTTTGTCCGACCGAGCGAGTCCGAGCGACTAAAACGTCATCTATATAGGCTTTCTTGCAGCTCTCAGTGCGCAGTCACCATTCTTGTTTTTTCAGGAACTACTTATTACTAAGCAATAATTTTTTTATGGGACCCAATTAACGGATTAAAGAATGGATGGAAGAAAGATTTTTTCAAATCGGTTCATAATTGCCAGAGTTATGCGCGAACATACATAGAAAAAAAAAATATATATATACAGACGAATTGAGAACCTCCTCCTTTTTTGAAGTCGGTTAAAAATTAGTATTTGTCGTTATAGTGGCACTAGAAATAGAAACTCTGTGAAAATTTCAACTCTACCTATTACGGTTCATGAGATACAGCCCGCTGAGGGACGGACGGACGGATGCGGAGGCTTAGTAATAGGGTCCCGTTGGCACCCTACGGTTACGGAACCCAAAAAATATCCGTGAAATTTATGCCATATTGTCAGCTCAATTTAAATGAGGTGGCGCCAGCCAACCCATTTTATGTTTATATTTAAATTTCCGCCAGTCCCCGAGACGATGTTTTCCCAATCCTCCGGAAGCACTCCACCTGTCATGTCACGCCTCATCACATATCTTTGTGACTATGAATAATATTACATTTGATTCTGATTCTTAAATGCTTTCCTGATTAATGTGAATGCTACGTAAATTCGCCTAGCTCTTTCTAAAGATAAGAAAGTGTTGTGTAAAGGATATCCACCCGCAAACGTAAATAAACGTAAATTCTTCTAGCTATTACTAGATAACAAAGCATTGTGTAAAAGATCCACCCGTAATAAATCACGTCAGTTTATGCAAAAAGTAATATTATTATAGGAGATTGCAAGTTACACACTATGACACTACTTTGAATCATACAGCAGACGTGAACAATGTCGTTCACGACTGCTGTATGGTCGAACGAACGGACTCTCTATTTCTCTCTTGTCCTTCTGTCATGTGCACCATGCGCAATAAAAAACAATTAACCCGTAATATCACACAGCTGGGCAACACCTCCTTGACTTGAAAGCTGAGTGCAGCCATGATCTACCATACAGCCTAAGTGCTGAGGCTGGTTATCATGAGGAAACACAGATAAACCTATCTGTGTCACGATAACATTACCATTCGCCGTTAACAAATGATAAATCTTTCAATTAATACATAACCATTGTACATAAAATATGATTTACATGAAGAGGAAACCATTCTCTTTCCGCCAAGATGTGGGTACCGGCGCTGGCATCTCACAGCGTGCAAGCAGATCTCTTAGGCCTCATTTACGGAGACGCGGGGCGTCGCGCGTCGCGTGTGGCGTGGCGTCTCGCGGCGCGTCGGACGTTTTTATTGTTTACGTAGCGGCGGCGCGTGAAGCGGCACGTATCATCGCACGCCTATAGGCCGACCGTTTAACTCGCGTGTCGCCTGCGCGGTGGGAGGGGAGCGGGGGCGGGTAATGCTACACACGGAGTCAATAATCCAAAGATTTATCTCGAGATAGACATTGTTGGTAAAGAATAAAATAATAAGTATCTTTTTTTAAGTATTTATTTTTAAGTTTTACAAATATTTTATAATAGCTTCATAGGTACAAAATCATAAAACAATAATTAACTCCGTTTAAGAAATATTTAACCACAGATAAAAAAATTATAGGACTATTCGTCACTAATATTCATATCGCTTGAATCATCATCACTGTCTGTGTAGCTTGAGGAGTCAGAATCTTGCAAATTAATAATAAATCGGTCCATCCCTTCATCAACGAACTGGAAGAGCGATTCATCTTGAGATTTATCTTGGCAGTCGTATACCTTGTGCGTTTATCTTCAAGCGTCCGTAACAAAAACACCAACCGCGCGCTGCGAGCACAGCCAGCGCACTGCCGCATTTGACGTAAGCTCTCTGCTCCGCGCACCCCTTTCACCCATCCGCTAACATCTCCCCTCGCTCCCTTCTTGCCACGCAGGCGATGCGCGAGTTAAACGGTCGGCCTATAAACACATTATTCGGTCCTGTACCCCAAGGTTGTCTGGAAGAGATCGCTTTAGCGATAAGACCGCCTTAAATTGTCACACTGCAATTTTACTTTTCCTTTTTATGTTGTATCTTCTTTTTTAGTGTGCAATAAAGAATATTTGTATTGTATTGTATTGTAAACACAGACTTATAGCAATATATGATGCTGTTTATAGAGACGCGGGGCGGGAAGAGTGGCAGTGCCCGCCGCTGCGCCCGCGGCGGGCATCGCCGCGTGCAACGGCGGTGCTCTTTTTAACATACAATTTTCTTTTAAAAAAAAATATCGATCATATAATACTCCATTGGGATGGTGACTACGTCTGTGTTGCACGATTACCAAATAGACTGGCAGAAGGTTCCGCCACAGGCATCGCTTCATCGAGAATCGCCGCTGCGTGCGCCGCCGCGATGAACGCCGCGTGAGACGCGGCGATGCCATCCGCGGGCGCCGCCGTAAGGCCTCATTTACGGAAACGCGGGGCGTCGCGCGTCGCGTGTGGCGTGGTGTCTCGCGGCGCGTCGGACGTTTTTATTGTTTACGTAGCGGCGGCGCGTGAAGCGGCGCGTATCATCGCACGCGTAAACACAAACTTATAGCAATATATGATGCTGTTTATAGAGACGCGGGGCGGGAAGAGTGGCGGTGCCCGCTGCTGCGCCCGCGGCGGGCACCGCCGCGTGCAACGGCGGTGCAACTCACTTTTTAACATACAATTTTCTTCTAAAAAAAAAATCGATCATATCATACTCCATTGCGATGGTGACTACGTCTGTGTTGCATGATTACCAAATAGACTGGCAGAAGGTTCCGCCACAGGCATCGCTTCATCGAGAATCACCGCTGCGTGCGCCGCCGCGATGAACGCCGCGTGAGACGCGGCGATGCCATCCGCGGGCGCCGCCGTAAAACACGCTCCATTTCAAGCAAACGCGTGTAAAATCGCTTCTCCGTAAACACACTCATACAACGCCCTACATTTGAATTTAGTGCGGGCCGCGCCGCCACACGCGACGCGCGACGCCCCGCGTCTCCGTAAATGAGGCCTAAAACACGCTCCGTTTCAAGCAAACGCGTGTAAAATCGCTTCTCCGTAAACGCACTCATAAAACGCCCTACATTTGAATTTAGTGCGGGCCGCGCCGCCACACGCGACGCGCGACGCCCCGCGTCTCCGTAAATGAGGCCTTAGCCACTAGGCTACCATCACATAAAATATAATGTCAATGTTTTAATTCACAGCAATCGGCTGAAAATTGTATAATACTTTGTTTCCGAAGTATACCCGAATCGATTAATATAATGTAGTAATTTGTCGTCCTAGCGTGCTCAACCACGGGCAGCAAAACGTTGGCGTACTGCCAATCCGAGCTCACAATGTAGGTATTTTGTAGTCGGCTTTGTGGCACTTACGTTCATTCAATAATGGTATACGTTAGTGTGGCGTGGTATATGCACTTGTTTATTGTTTGTAATACGGAGAGTAAAGCTGGTTTCAGACTACGCTATACTATTGTGCTATATAGTATAGCAAAGAAGGACTTAATGCTATACTATATAGCATGGCGTTCACATTACGCGATATTATCGCAAGCATTTATAGTATATAGCCAGACGTGTTGTGTCCACAGATCGTTGTGTCGCTCGTTTCGCTTGCGGGACGGCCAGGGGTGAGGGAGGAAGAAGAGGGTGGCGCGTGATATAGCACAGCACGAACTCGCATATCGCACCAATTTATAGCAAGCATATAGTAAGTCAATAACATATAGTACAGTAGAGTGTTACGTGTCCTTAACAATGTATGGTGCGCGATATTGTTGTGCTATGAGCTATGTGCTATATGCTATTATATTATTATAGCGTAGTCTGAAACCAGCTTAACTCACTTTTTAATAGCGCGTTTAACTTCGGTTTAATAAATATGGGTCGTACTGTAACAAAAGCCTATTCTGAAGATATTTGGAGAGGAAAAGACTCTATAGATTCTTGTGATGCAGGCCAGAGTAGAAGGTGACTAGACCACGCGAGCGCTCACCTACGTAATGGACCAACCAAATTAATTCTGCACTGGACAGCCCCTTAATGACAAGACATTGCAAGGCGCGTGACATCTGCAACTAACACTACATAAACACCACGACCTCTCAGTTAAGAGCGTTTCGACCATTGGTTTCGACTGCAGTAGTGTCCTCATGGTCGAAACATACTGGTCGTTTCACAAGATCTGCCACATACGCGGAAGATATTATAGTGCACAAGTGATTGCGCTGACACAAGCGCACCCCCTCTTCCATACCTCTCACAATTCGATGAGACGGAAGACTGACACGACCGGGCAGAGGTCAGGAGCAGGGCCGACTTGTACACGCCACGATCATCTTACTTTACAGACAATCAGGTGATCGGCCTGCATTGTCCTAGCAACTACACCAAGTTTTAGCTTCCCGCGGGTTTCGAACCCGCGTCCTCCGGTTTGCAAAGCAAGCGGTTTCCCACTGCGGAGGCTACAAAATTCGACTGAGTACCAAACAAGGATTCGACCAACGATTTTTCTATGGTATATTAGCAATACAACTTCTAATTATACAAATAATCAAAGAAAACTGACTGGTCTGCGGTCGGAACGAGAAATATTACGGAACATTAATTACCCAAGTCTTACTATCAATCGTAATCTTACTTTTCTTACTATATACCGCCATCGGAATTATATAGCAATGCGGAGATTGCCCAACGGTTCGCTAGGAATTAAAGTGCAAACCGCATTGAGGAAATAACTGCAGAGTAGGTATAGCTTATTTATGGTCACGTCACAGAGGCTCAACCTGCTTAGCACAGGTTACGAGAACGACGGGATTGATGAGATTTGTATTGGTTGAGGTATTATGTAAGTACAATGTTGACGTAGTACTCTCGCGTTTGAGCGTCCATTGAGTACGGCGGTGACTCCGAGGAGGACGGCGGCGGGGTTGCGACCCCCGTCCCCGTGAGCACCGTGACAGGTTCCCGGGGGGCTACAATGCGCCCCCCAGCTGCGGGATAAAGGCAAGGCACTGAGGGTCCTTTCATGTGCTGATGCGACAGCCGCTGGGGTTTTAGTGGTTAAGAATCCCACATACCCATATATTTTCATTCTGTCCATTCAAAGGTTGTCTGGAAGAGATCGCCATGAGTGATAAGACCGCCCATTGTACTTTTTATACTTGCTAAACTTGTACATTTATTACTATCTATGTGTGCAATAAAGAGTTTATAAATATAAATAAATAAATACCCCGGTCTGTGGAAGATTTCCCCCGCGTCAAAAAAACAAAAAAAGGTACTCTCTCGTTCACATGCGGTGTATCACCTTTAGGACGACAATCGCTTGCACGTGCTGGCCCAAAATACACGCGGGCGAGGTAAGCTCACGTAACGTCGTTCAAACAATTTTTATTGAAAACTGGTACACCGTTCGTGACCGCGATAGTACATATAACGGCCTAACTTGGACGTTTTAGGTGTAGGCCCTGCACTCCCCGGCGACGGGCTCAAAGATAAAACGCGAGCGTTTTAGTGGGTACGAATCCCACTTACCCCGGTTGACCCCACACAGGGTCCCGGGGATCTATTGGAAAGGTGTGGCTTATCGGTCACGTCACCGGGGCTCAACGTGCTTACCACTGCTTGCAAGAGACTACTGGATTGATGAGGTTTGTATTCACTGAGGTATGTGTTACATTATGCACTATATACATATATATAATACCTTAACGTTGGCGTTCGTAGTCAGTTTGGTAAACGATTAGCTGGTTAAGCAACGTCAGACAAGTTCAATCCATGGATGGGTGACCTTTTAGCGGTATTTGAACTAAGCATCTCCGTGTTCCGGAGAGCACGCCAAAGTCAGTCCCGGTTATTGCCCAGTCATTAAGCCCACTCAGAGGCCTAAGAACAGTTTAAACAACAAGTTGGGTATCCAACCATGTGGTGTCCAGGTTGGCTAGCAGCCGTACGATGAAACTATCGACGGATATTAATACCCAATTTGGACCTTTTTTGCTCTCGCGGGGGAAACCTTCTATTGGTCCCCGGGATCTTTTTTTTTTGACGCGGGGGAAATCTTCCAAAGATCCCCGGTAGCTGTGGGGCTCGACCGGGGTATGTGGGATTCTTACCCACTAAAACCCCCGCGGCTGTCGTATCGGCACATGAGAGGGGGGACCCCAGGGCTCTCCGGTGGGATCTGCACCAGGGGCCCCTCAGTGCCTTGCCTTTGAGCCCGCCGCTGGGGAGCGCATTGTAGCCCCCCGGGAACCTGTCACGGTGCTCACGGGGACGGGGGTCGCAACCCCGCCGCCGTCCTCCTCAGAGTCGCCGCCGTACTCAATGGACGTTCAAAGGGCCCACACCCCGAGGTCCCCGGGATCTGTGCCAACCGGGGTATGTGACATTCTTACCCAGAAATCGTCCGTGGCTATCGTATCAGCACATGTGAGGGGGGACCTGGGTTGTCCGGTGGGATCGGTACCCCTCAGTGCCTACCCTTTGAGCCCGCCACCGGAGGGCGCGTTATAGCCCCCCGGAAACATGTCACGTTGCTCATTGGGATGGGGGTTGCAACCCCGCTGCCGTCCTCCTCGGAGTCGCCGCCATACTCAATTGACGTCTAGGGCCACAACCTGAGACCCAAAGTCTTGGATTTAACTGTGATGTTTAATTCTCAGACAAAGAATTGGTCTAGACAGAATCCTGTGCACATGCCCGAGTCAACGAAAGCGCCTTTGCTTAAAGGAGCGCGGTGAGGCTATATAGAAGTGTAAGATAAAAATTGTCTACGGATTCAAACTTTCATTATTATTAAAAAAAAATTACACAAAAACGCATTAGGGGACACCCGGGTTTGAACCGGGGACCTCTCGATCTGCAGTCGAATGCTCTACCACTGAGCTATATCCCCGTTGTATAACAATATAAAAATGTCATGTATATAAACACAATATGAATCATGCGAAATGCTGACATGACACTAGGCTCGGCTGCTGACACAATCTTTTACGTAAAAATATCGTATATATAGATGCATATCGTCGCAATCATGAAGCAATAGGCATAAATAGGGGTAAAAGTGCAGAAACCACTGAATACCTGAAACATACATACATATAGTCACGCCTTTTTCCCGTAGGGGTAGGCAGAGCCCATGGGCCGCTTTTCGCCCCCGTGAGAAACGAGACGTGATGGGTGGCGAACCACATTGCCGGCATTTTGGTTAGTTAAATTATTTATGACCAACGATTGCGTTCTCACGAATAACAAGGGAAGGATAGGTGGTGTAAAAAGGAAATAGGAAAAGTAGGATATTACCACCCAGGAGGGCAAGGGATGGGACAGTAATAGCTAGGGAAGCCGGGGTCGCATACCCGTATACTGTACCACAACTACCGAACAGGTAAGTTGGGATGAGTATCCCATGACTGAATACCTGAAGACCTTACATATTGTGTTTATTTGTATATGTATATACACACTTCAAAGAAAACTAAGCTTAATTAGATATATGTATATATATGCTGGATTTTTTAGATGGGACAGTATAGAAAAACATTCCTAGGAGACCATCCATAATTTTTTAAAATATTCTACATGCATTCACAGATTTTGGAAAAAATGTACAGTCAGCGAAATGCAAAAAAAAAAATACGTCTTTGGATCTTATTTCGTGTACGAGTAGAAATCAAAAGGGATAATGGGGGATGTGCAATAAGACCATTTAAGGTATGAGTTCTAGAAATGACAGTGACAAAAACTGTTATGCTGTATTGCTGTAACATTCCTGTTTTGTTATGTTTTATGCTGGTTAAAGGATAAAGAATTATCTACCTATCTGAAGCGTATTCAATATCGCTATCCCGTTCTCTGTTATCAAATACAGAACCTGCTTTTTGAAGCCGGTTAAAAAGTATTAGGCACGTACATATTTTTAACCGACTTCAAAAAAGGAGGTTCTGTATTCGACGCGTATGTATGTAATATTAATAAAAATGCGTAATATTCATATATGTTAGTCTATGTGGGCTTCTAAACGAATTTACCAAATTTCACGATTGTATGTATGTATGAAGGTTTGTCCGCGGATTTCTCAGAAACTACAAGTCCGATTTTGAAAATTCTTTTTGCAATAGTTAAAGTATTTTTCAACTTAGGGTAGAGTACAAGTTTCATCAAAATCGGTCCAGTAGTTTAAGAGATATAAACTTTTTATGTTTTAGTAAGTTATTGTAACGTAGACGTTCGAGTTGCGTGATAGTGCTGATACCTATTTTGATACCTACCGTCACTAAAAAGTGTTAAATAAACTATTTAAAAAAAAATAAAAACCGACTTCAAAGTAAATTATCTAAAAAGCATAAAATAACGAAAATATATTGAAGTCGGTGTCAGCTGGTGCTAGTGTTAGTTAACATGATGTGCTAGCACCGACTTCAATATATTTTCGTTATTTTATGCTTTTTAGATAATTTACTTTGAAGTCGGTTTTTATTTTTAAAAAAATAGTTTATTTCTTTTATCAATCAAACGAAAACTGAAGATATAGTACGTTGAAATTGCGCATGACGTCTCGCCTACGTACACTTGTTACGTAACCGTGACGTCACGAGCGCCCACTTCATTTGTTAAATAAAAACAACGTGACCAATATTTTTAACCGACTTCAAAAAAGGAGGTTCTGTATTCGACGCGTATGTATGTAATATTAATAGAAATGCGTAATATTCATATATGTTAGTCTATGTGGGCTTCTAAACAAATTTACCAAATTTCACGAGTGTATGTATGTATGTATGTAGGTTTGTCCGCGGATTTCTCAGAAACTACAAGTCCGATTTCAAAAATTCTTTTTGCAATAGTTAGAGTATTTTTCAACTTAGGGTAGAGTACAAGTTTCATCAAAATCGGTCCAGTAGTTTAAGAGATATAAACTTTTTATGTTTTCAGTAAGTTACTGTAATGTAGACGTTCGAGTTGCGTGATAGTGCTGATACCTATCTTGGTAAAATAAGTCACTAAAAAGTGTTAAATAAACTATTTAAAAAAAAATAAAAACCGACTTCAAAGTAAATTATCTAAAAAGCATAAAATAACGAAAATATTATTGAAGTTGGTGCAGAATATACACAGCAGGTACGCTAACACCAACTTCAATAATATTTTCGTTATTTTTTTATAAAATAGTTTATTTGATAATCTAGCTGACGGATTAATTAGAATTATTATTTTTTACCCAGGCATCATCCCTATTGCACAAACAATTTATGTTTATATTGCTCTTGTACTCATCATAGTAAGTATACAAAACGCTAGTTATACAAACATAATGAAAGTGAGAGGCAATGAGTGCGGTCAGCTGCGGTGTATTAATGGCGGTACTTTTGCTGAAGAGATATAAGTATTAATTTAATTATGAAAAAAAATCGGACAGAAACCCGCAAATGTACAGATATTAACGGTAACCCTGTAAGTGCAGCAGTTGCCGTTCGTGCCGGGAACTGCACGAGACTATTCTGATTTAGAAATCAAAAGACCACGGGAAATACTACTCTCCACTATATTATTATAGAGATCACATCGTTTATGAAAAAAATTATATTATATATTTCTTATCTTGGCTTAGCGGATTACAATGCGGCATCAACTGAGAAGATGTGGAAAGTAACTTAACGGGCTTGTCATTCTTTCCTTTTTTTTAACAGTATTTTTGGAAGACAAGAGCATAGCTCTTAAATTGGAGATAGAGAGCCTTTTTGACGGGCGCGTTGGTCTAGTGGTCAGACACCCTGGCTGCTCCCCGATGGGTCGTGGGTTCGATTCCCACCAAGTGTCTGGTTGTTACCTACATATCTATTTAAGTATGTATTAACAAAAAAAATGTATATAAGTATTAGTATCAGTTGTCTGGTTTCCATAGTACAGGCTCTGCCTAGTTTGGGATCGGATGACCGTGGATTGTCCGAAGATATTATTATAGTGATGACATATGGTACTGAGACGTGGTCCCTAACTGTTGGCCTTTTGGATAAGCTCAGAGTCACACAACGAGCTATGGAGGGAGCTATGCTCGGAGTTACTTTGCGCGACAGAGTCCGGAATGAGGAGATTCGCCGAAGAACCAAGGTCACCGACATAGCTCTTAAAATCTGCAAGTTGAAGTGGCAATGGGCAGGCCACATCGCTCGAAGAACCGATAACGGCTGGGGAAGAAAGGTTCTCGAGTGGCGACCACGAACCGGAAAACGCAGCGTAGGCAGGCCTCCCACTAGGTGGACAGACGACATTGTGCGCGTCGCAGGTAACCGGTGGATGCAAATAGCCAATTGTCGTTCATTGTGGCGTTCGAAGGGGGAGGCCTATGTTCAGCAGTGGACGTCTTCCGGCTGGTGATTATTATGGTTATTATTTTTTTCACCTAATTTAAAAAAAACATCATTGGGCCGCATGCTTTCTTGTATAAAAAATACGTAAAATACAGGTCTATAGTGAAAATATTCTAAATCTATGGAACTACCAATAAAATAACTGTCTACAAAGAAAGAACGCGATTTTCACTTCAAATCACTACCGCTGATAATATAAATAGGTATTGTACAAAACAAACGTGTTTCACGTATTTTTACGTCCTCTCTAAACGTCCTCTCTAAAGTCGTCCACTGGTTCAATATTAACAATTTAAAACTGAATGAGAGCAAAACTAAGTGTATAAAATTTGTAACACCTAATGTAAGACCGGTGGCTACCAATGTGGAAATTAATGGAGCATCGTTGGACCTTGAGGTTTCGACTGTGTTTCTTGGTATAACAATAGACGCTAAGCTACAATGGGGCCCACAAATTGAGAAACTGTCAGGTAGACTAAGCTCCGCGGCTTATGCAGTGAAAAAAATTAGACGCTTAACTGATGTTGAAACCGCTAGAATTGTCTATTTCAGCTATTTCCACAGTATTATGTCTTATGGTATATTACTGTGGGGATCTTCTGCAGAACTTAATGCCATTTTTATTCTGCAGAAAAGAGCTGTGAGAGCCATTTATAATCTGGCTCCTACCGATTCACTTAGAGAAAAATTCAAAGAAATAGATATTCTAACGGTTGTTTCACAATTCATATTTGAAAATTTAGTTTATGTTCAGAAAAATATTGGATCTTTTAAAAAATATAGTGATATTCATGGTGTTAATACCCGGAACAAACACGATCTTGTTTTGCATTCCACGCGTCTCCACAGAACAGGCAAATCTTTTATGGGTCAAAGTATACGCTTCTATAACAAACTGCCACAGGATATCCGAGATCTTCCACTGAATAAATTTAAACCTTTGATAAAAAGCCGATTGTCGAAAAAGGCTTATTATAAAATCTCGGATTACCTAGAGGATAAAGCTGCGTGGGCTTGAACTGCCTGACTCATGCAAGCTTTGAATTTTAAGGCTTACAATTTGTAACACCATATAAAGTGTTGGATAACTGATGGCTGCTGCACTAGTCAATTAATTGATGACATCAATAATATGTTAAAGTGCTTTGTGTCTTGCCTGACGAGGCACTGCTTAACAGCAGAAGTTAAATGTTAGACGTGTGCCACTGTGATATTAGATTGGTCATGCTCGCCATCGAAAGGTCTTTGCTTGTGGCGGCTTCGTGTGGCGGGTCACCCCCTTCCCTCCAATATGGTTGAGGGGAGTGATGGCTGCTGCTCGAGTCAACTCGTGCGCGGGTGCTGCTTGGGGGGACTGGTCCGACTACTATCCCTTTGGCTTTTTAGTTTGTTGTACCTACTTTCGTCGTATTTTTTTTTTTTTTCCCTGTATTATTTGATCTTTTGAACGGCAAGACACACTGTCGCTCTGATCTAACTGTAACATGACACACTGTTTAAAAAAAAAAAAAGTGATAAAATGACAAGCCCGCTGAGTTTCTTGCCGGATCTTCTCAGTTGAGGCCGCGTTGTGATCCGGTGGTAGCTTTTAAAAAAAAAAAAAAAAAACATGACCTTTCAAAAGTGCTAGCGTTAAGCCTATTTGAAATAAACTATTTTTGACTTTGACTTTGACTTTAATAACACTTAATGATTTTCACTTGTGTGTTAATTTCAAAGCAAATATTGCACGAATCACTTCATACTCACGTGCGAAATGTTTTACAGAATAGGCCGTGATACTTTGTTGTAAGGCTTCTAAATGCAGAGAACTCACGTTGTTGGTGAGAAAACGAGGATACTATACCACTTTCGTTACTAGATTCATGAGGCTAGTCAAATATGGACATATGTTAAGCGGTTTCTATAGTCACTGATCACCATCTATCTTATATACTTACATATAAAATTACTTGTCCTGACTGACTGACTGATTCATCAACGCACAGGCCAAAGCGCTGGACCTAGAAAGCTGAAATTTGGACAGTAGGTTCTTCTTATGACGTAAGCATCCACTAAGAAAGGATTTTTGAAAATTAATAATAATAATAATAAATACACTTTATTGTACACCAAAAGTTACATGTAAATTGTACAATACGTTGATATATCAATGTACAAAGGCGGCCTTATCGCTAAAAAGCAATCTCTTCTAGGCAACCTAACTAGAAAATGAGAGAGAGAAACATAATGGGCAGTTGATGGTGCACTTCAATAAAACTAAAATTTTATTGTTGAATAGAAGAAGAAGAAGAAAATAGAAAATATATATAATAGTAGTATATAATATAAAATAGAAAATATATTTCAATTAAAATTCGACTCCTAAAGGGGTTAAATGGGGTATTTTCTTTTGTATGAAACTTTTTATTATATGGTTCGATTGACTTGTACTGGAAAGATTCTCTAAATAAAATAAATCAATACGTGTTACGCGAATTTTGACAAACAACATTTGGGGGTGTGTTAGGAGTTGGTAAACTCTGTAAAAAAAATAGCGGATGAAGCCGCAGGAAATTGCTAGTTGCCGTATAAATTCTACATATAAGGATATATTCTTGTCAGTTAGGACTGGATTATTTTTTTATATTTGGCATCAAAATCTAAACTTGTCTTTAGCAAAATACAAAATACTAATTAAAAAAAAGGCCCGTGGGGTGTCTTTTGGCAATAGCACCCACCCATCTCCTCCCTTCGGTGTCCGTAAGAGGCGATTACGGGAAAACAAGGACACGAGCAGCAGCGTCTTTCTATTGGATTACCTACCACCTATACTGCGATCCCCAAGACGCCTGCCAAGCGTGGGGATTATGGCAACCTCTTCCTCTTATGGGAAAGGCCCTTTGTTTAGCAGTGGACGTGCTTTGACTGCTGATTATGATGAATTTTTAAAATAACGTCTTTTTAGGGTTCTATACCTAAAAGGTAAAAAGGAACCCTAAAAGTTTGTTTTTCTTTTACTTTATTTTTAATGGGGGCTGAAATGAGGTGTCAAAATTTAAAAGTGAGATTACTAAGTATATCATATGAAAGAGCTTCATTTGCACATTTCAAAATCAAAAATGTGAAAAAAGATCCCCGCCCTATCTCCGATGTTTGTGGTCAAAGAATCTGAAATAATTATAGAAAACCCTACCCCTGGTATAGAACCCTCGCTGCGCGAGCCCGACTCGAACTTGACTGTTTTTTTTAAATTACTGGCACTCTTTTTGTATGACTTTTCACGGATATTTTCTTAGCAGGTACTCACATAGTGTGTTTCACGAAAGAGTTCCCTTCGTGGTTAAGTTGGTATAATTGAATTAGGTGTTGTCATTAAATTTAAAAATATTTAACCTCTATATAGGGGAAATACACTTTAATATAAAACACATGGATGTAGTCATTAGTCCAAAATTACATAAATACGCAGTACCCCAATTTATATTTTGTGATTTATACAGGTTAAATACATAGAATCAAAGACAGAAATCATTTTCAATCATTTTATGTTCTCATAAGGTTTGGCTTGGCTGTTGTGGCCAATTGCAACGGATGAATACAATCGAATCAACACGGATGAAAACAATCATGTAATAACTTGAGGACATAAATCGTTTGCCATTTATAATTTTGGTCATTTATTTACTTGGGAAAACATGGAATTAAAACATGGACCCTGGTAACATTATTTTACCTACTTGAAATGGCGGCAACTCAGGATCGTACTTGTTCGTAGGTAATTAAAGTCCTTTAGTGAGATTTTCAAGCGCACAAAACCTTTTCATCTTTATAAATAGTTATCTTTCACAACTTCTCAATGTCTTAGGCATGATTTTGTCATCTAATTAAAGAATAATATGGAAAACCAAAAACTTTTTGACACACGCGATCGTCTCTGACAAACAGGATGACTAGCTTAACCACGAAGGGAACTCTTTCGTGAAACGAACTATAGGTACGTATGGAAATTCTAGGCATGCTTCTTGACTCTATGATGACTGTCAGTTACATGTTGGTCCTAGGTCACTTCTGCAAGGGACCGTCTAGGTAGATACCACCAGTGTTAGATTTTCTGCCTTTAAGCAGTAGTGTGTAAAACATCATTGTGTTTCAAGGGCTCCGATGCTAGAGATATTACTGGTCCAAAAATAGTAGAGTAATGCACCTATCGACACGAATGTCCTACTCGTCTCGACACTAAGTCGGGCCATTTACAGATTTTTTTTTTTTTCATTTATTTATCGTTTCAAGAATACATATAATATACTGTTAGCTTAATATAGCATTAAAAACCACGGAGGTTTATACAGGCTATATACAGCTTACATTGAGACTTAATCAACATTTATTAGTTAATTTAAGTAGGCATTATTCTAGGTTAACTAACAGGTTACAAAAATAAATAAAGTTGTACTTAGGGTTAAAGGATTGAAGGGTAAATGCATTTGTGAACTCAGTATCAATTATTGTTTAAATTATTTAGATAGTAAACTTTAAGTTTATCTTTAATATTCTTAGGATTTATGCTATCGCATAAATAGTTTTGGGCCCTACCACCAGCTCTTAAGATAATGTTAAAGTAATCTTAATCAAACTTGGGAAAGGGATGCAAATATAGGTACAGTTCATGGCTCTGTTTCTTTCGTACTGCTCAAACCACTCAAACAAATGGCGCTTTTGTAAGCCTTGTGAACGGTGCCGCGGCGGTCGGTGTAAACTTAAAGAAAAATAAATTGTGTTTCTTATATAAAAGAGTACCTACCTATTCGTGAAGATAAATGATCTTTCCGATATTATCATGATTCATTGTACCCAAATATCAAGTCATACGATAACCGTTGAATGAATTGATAGCTAAGCATTTAATCAAACTCTTGCGCATTCTTATCTTCGCACCACGTGATGAAAGGGGCACTTTCACTGGATGGCGATTACGCATAGATTATATTGTTTATAATCATACTAGGTACTTATAATAATTTCATTCTAATGGAACATGGAAAGCCGTTGGTGTGGGATGCGACATGTGTCGACACACTTGCTGCGTCCCACACCCCGACAACTTGCAGGGCGGCTGGAGGGGCTGCGGCGACCGCTAGTGATGCAAAGCGACGCAAATATGCTGCTCTAGATTCGAGCTATATATTTGCGCTCTTTGCGGTGGAGACCATGGGGCCTTGGTCTCATGAGACGCATGGTTTGGTGAAAGAAATTTCATCCAAACTTATCGAAGTCTCAGGAGACCTGGTAGCTGGTAGTTTTTTCTGCCAACGTATAAGCTTGGCTATACAAAGGGGTAATGCCGCCTTTTAGGTACACTTCCCTCCCAGTGCGGTGACTTTGAGGAAGTTTTTTACCTAGTTTAAGTGTACATGTTTGTAAATAAACTGTAAATATTTAGTTTCAATAAAGTATACTCTAATATAACAAAAAAAAAAACGTAAAGTTACAGGTAACTTAAAAAAAGTCATACATTCAACATATAATAAACATTTTTATGTTAGCATCTTTATTTTGACGCTGTGTACTAGAATATGATACCATCCACTCATACAAGCAAGTTTGAAGCTGAGATGATAATTAAGCTTTAAGTATCTCTAAGTAGTAAACAACAGCCTGACTAATTGCTCAGAACAATCATACTTTCTCTGCGATGATATGAGATGATTTTTCTAAACCAAAACATTACTTTTCTAAATCTGTTTTTTTGGTATGATTGTTACTGGCCGCAGATGGCCAGACAGCTTCACTGGAAAAGAGGAGGCGAGCGCTTATAGCACTCCAGCCAGCCTGAAGGGAGCGACGAGTTTTATGGCACCTCAGGGATGCACGGCCTCGGCTTGAGCTGTCGCTTAAAAGAGGGCTGGTGAAACTAAAAACTTACGCCCTCTCTTAAGCGACAGCCCAAGCCGAGGCCGTAGCTCCCTGAGGTGCCCTTGAGCTCGTCGCTACTTCTGCCGTAAAGGCTAGAGCGCTTCAAGCGCTCGCCTCCTATTGTCCGGTGAAGCTGTAATGGCCATCTGCGGCCAACAGCGTCTATCATTCCCAAAAAAAAA
Source organism: Furcula furcula (assembly GCA_911728495.1). Lineage (NCBI taxonomy): Eukaryota > Metazoa > Arthropoda > Insecta > Lepidoptera > Notodontidae > Furcula > Furcula furcula. The sequence continues at coordinate 6,819,338 of OU452243.1, forward strand.
AAAAACTTACTAGGTGGCAGCTCCTTTCAGGTAGCTAGCAGGGTCAGATATTCTGTCTCTCTCAAGTATTCCGAAGGATCAGATATTCTGTCTCTCTCAGATATTCTCAAGAATAATGTGTCGAGTAGCGAGCAGCATTACAGTGCGCGATCATCAGCATCTGTCCACTAACTGACATGTCGCTTACCACCAGGCGAACGACCCGTTCGTCCAACCACTGACTGCCGCACTCACAAACGTCAATTAGCGTTAATACTCATTCAGCGAAATAATCCGATTTTAACAATTGGAATAATGGCAATTAACAGTAATCAATGTTTTTGAATGCGGCTTGTCACCTACTTACCTACCGTGCTGATGGAAACATTTAACCCTATTAGCTTCATGCATTTAACATGTTTCTTAATCTATAGTTGTCACAGATAAAACATGACACTTATTTTCTCGATAATAATATGCGGGTTGCGTCTACAAGCGAATAGCGTTAAATGCGCTTGTGTGCAAATTAAATAACATTGAGGATATATATTAAAATTGTATGAAATACGATAAGCAAATGTACCAGTAGCAATGTAGTTCAGTTAGAGCTAGTGACATCATACAAAACGGAACGGAACGGACTATAAAAAGTTACAAGATGAAGCGTAATTTGATTCTGCAAATGCCGCTCACATTACTTTAATGAAACAAAAAGTTGTTTTACGGTTTCTGACCTACTAACCTACTAAATCTTTATGGGCTTTATGGCGGTTTGTGCTATTATATTGGTGGGTAGTATTCAAATTGCATCAACGTGGTTTGAGTTTTAAAATAAAGAAGTTCAGCGTTTTTTATATTGTTTACGGAACTCCTTAGCACGCAAATTAGATAACTCCCGGTCGGGTCACCGGCCACGCAAATATTTGATTAGGTACTAGATATATTGTGTGCTTATAGGTAATACCTTAGGTATGTGTAGTTGATTAGTCATAAGCTGGTTCTGCAAGCAAGTTCTGGGAAGCATACATGAATCATAGCGAAGGACGCCCTGTGATCAGGTGGAGAGTCGATATGTCGGAGAGTGGTTGGCGGTCACGGTAAGAGCAATTCGAAGATCAAGCTTCATGGAGTTCCTTGGGGCATCCTATGTTCAGCAGCTGACTCATTATGATGAGTTGATTGATCATATCAAAGAAGGAAGAAAAAAATTCCCTGATATAAAGTCAATAAAATTACTTATGGATTATTTCTGTAGCTTTAAAAACGCTGTCAATGAGCCCTAACTAATCCGCTTCGAGACGGAAAATGACAAGTCCCAAAGTGAAAGGAGTAAATTCGTTATAATTCCAGTGTTATCGTCTCGCCAAGTGACAGCTGTCGCCAGATAGCGACGGAAACAATACGCAGCTCAAAAACAGAGTGTTATCGCGATAAAACTTTCGATAAATAGATAAATGCTAATTCTGTGGTCCCGTAGTCAAAGTTTTTTAGTATTTTCATAGTAAAGTAACCACTCAAGTCGCGTCACCATATTATTATGCACAGCCGTGTGTTGAGCTGCACGTACGTGATTGTGTACCTGTGTAATAGTTGTTTAGTATAATATACTGCTCAGTATAATAGGCAAAATATAGGCAGTATCCCTATATAAGCCGCCTCCAGGTTAAGCATCGATCTATATGCATACCAAGATATTAAACGCAGTCAACGTGTGGTAGAGTACTTCTCCGAGTTTTACTGGTGGACAGTACCCCTGTCTTAGGGTGAACGTGACTTGCACTGATTTAACTGTGCTAGCTTTAATTTTCCATCTCTGGAACCAGGAGTGTATGGAATTAAGATCCTTTTGCAGCGCCTCCATAGCAGTGTTAGCATCTTTATAGCTGGCGAGGATAGCAGTATCATCAATAGCTGTGATAACATGACTTGTTTTTGGAAGGTCTATATTGTATAGCGTGTAGAGCAATGGACCCAGTACAGAACCCTGAGTTACTCCAGCTTTAATGTCATAAAATATAGGGGATGATTGCCTTTCCTTCAGATAGAACATCCTATCTGATAGGTTAGAGCTAAAGAGTAACTGTGTGTACTAACTTTGTGGAAGACATTTGATTGACGTTTGATTTTAAATAACAGACACCTGTGCCACGCTACTAAAATTGTTTGAGAATAAAAATAGTTGATTTATACCTACTAATAGGTGCAAAAACTATAAATCTTATTTTATTATGTAATCTAAAAAAAACACTACGTCCTGGTTCTAACCTTAAAAATGCGGGGTTTTCATCCTTCTTGTGCTGGTTACCAAATCTTAAAATGGCAACCCTACCTATGAGGAACCCAAATAAATAGGTACCTACACCGTATTGGATTAAGATCGAATTAGAATAGGTAGGTACTTAAGAGGTGAGCGTTGTATATAGAAAATAAATACCTAATACCTTTCGAAGAGAAAGTTTGGAATTATATTTGAGTCATATAACCACTTATATTTAACAATATGTTTGAAATATTACGTCTATTTTAAGAGTTACCCGTAATTCTCTTCGTATAGAAAGCCGTCGTGTAGTGCGTGTCGTAACGATTTCTTTGAAAAACCTTATGCTTACTTAGCTAACTTTTTTGCTCTCACGAGGGAAACCTGGGGGTGTCCGAATATATCGATGGGTGTCCGGGTACCACCTAGATAGCACCTTCCCAACTCCTGTTGAGTGTCCGTCTAGTGACCTTGATATTATGTAACGTTGTGTTTCATAAGGTTTTTATGTATACCTAATACAAATAGATACCAAACTATTTACATATTATCAAATTAACTGTGTCCGCGCGGAATGATGGCAAGAACGCTGGCTTAATTTCCTCGCTGAATGGAAATGCTGATTCTTTAAGCGAGAAACGAGCCAGCTGTCTTGTTACCAGTTGTTATATGTTAAGGTTAGATTTTGTAAGGGCAGTGTTCTTATCGAAAGTCTCTCTGCGAACGTCTAATGGACACTTACTACGACCCTTTCTCTGCCAGCTCATCGAGTCCTAAGACTCAAGAACCCATACGCTTTACCCTCATGCATTACCACTAACCATGGACGAATACAGTCATACACTATTTCCGACTAAAAGCAATATATTGCAGTGATCTAGAAACACGACCTTAAATATTTCGATATCTTATCATGATACCGCGATGTCGTGACGAGCGGCAGTATAGATTTCAATCATCGACGTTATTTATATCGGTGCTCTCATCGTCTGGTTGTTGTATTGACAGATGCAGTTAGAAGACTCTTTCGTGAACGATATGACCTTAATGCATGCGCTTGTTTCGGATTACCTTCCTGTTAATATGCGACATACGCCAGCCACTGTTTAAACCTAGCAGTTATTACCCTATGTGAGAACCTAGTGTAATTTGTCTGTTGGCACGTCAATATATGTTAATTTTAAAGTCTGTCTTTTATAACGCGAATACTACACACCCGCCCTCCCGTGACCATGGATGCTGCAAAGCATTCGAAACGTCAGGCAACTAAAATCTAAAATAAACCGCAATACAAATCGTAAAAGTGGTTTTATTTCAATCTGTAACTTCCTTGTCATAAAATACTACGAAAGGTTTTTATGCTTTGTGCAGAAATCGACCCTTAACCTTCCAAGCTATGACCTAAAATACACACTTCCCAGCCATTACTACAAGTATCTGAAAGTCGCAAGGTGTAAAATATTTTCTGTCATCATTCTGATCTGATCAATCATTCTGAAAACTGTTGGTGATGATGAACAAAAGCTACAAATTGTTAATTTTCTTTTGATTTAGATCCACATTATTTTGAAGACATAAATTTTTCATGGACTCAATTTCACAGATATTACCTCCGTTAGATCTCTTAACCTAATTTCACATGAACTCACTCTTTCAACCCAAAAATCCTCTGTCGAAACACCATGAATGTTTACAATAGTTGCAACACACCGTAGACTTTATATCACACGCTATCTTAATGCTTCCATAAACACCGTTTCAACATCTCCACACAGATTGGGAGCATCTTTGTCACCTACTTGCGTAAGAGCACAAGACTGTGGCCTAATTAGAGAAGTTTTATAGTGGATCCCTTGCGCAAGATACTGACCAGGTAGGTTTAACCAGTATCACATGTCTTGCTGCCAATCAGCAGTGTTCCGGTGTTAAGGGTACTGACTGGGTTCAAGAAAAAGAAGTAAAATATTTGTTTTCAGACAAGATTTATGAAAAGACGTGACATGACATGAACGAAAGAATTACACGATTTGAAGCTCTTAACAGTGACAGACATTAAACCAGTACCAAATCTTATTATATAAAAGAGTAAGCAAAAACCCACTCATCACGAAATCTCAGAAACTACATGTGCTAGAAGTCTCAAATTTTGCATGGGGGTTCCTTTTAGGACAAAGGTGCTCACTAAGACGGGTTTTTGCGAAATTCAATCTCTAAGGGGGTGAAACAGGGGGGCAAAGTTTGTATGGGAGAACGCGATTCCTTGGTCCTATTGACTTGAAATTTTGCACAGACATTCGTTAAGAAAATTAATTGAATTAGTAATTCATATTTTTAATAATTTATCCCTTTACAAGGTAAAAAAGAAGTTTATTACTCAACCGATGGGGGTACAAATATATTACAACAATAAGATACAATAATTCGTAATATAAAATAAAAGTTCCTTGGCCAAGTGGTTACGGAAGCGTCCTCTAAGTACGGACTGTCCGGGTTCGCTACCTCTGAGCGGATTTTTTTTTGTATTATTAAACTTTGTTTTTGATTTTTTTATTTATATTAAGATTCGATGTTTTAAATATTTAACTCATATTGATTCCGGCACTTTTTATCTCTAATATATTTTTTATATTCAATGATTTTTTTTAAATTTAAATCATGCATACGTAGTTAACTTCTCTCTAATGTTATGATTTAGTTATAAGTGGAAACTGAATTGATTTTTGTACTATTGGATCTTATATTTAGTAATAAGTGGTATCATTTGTTTGTTTCCCAAATATAACAAAATAAAAATAAAATAATGAAAATATATTTTCAAAATGTCTGTTTGGGTAGGAATACAATATGCATGCACCTATTGTAAGTACGTATGATATAAAAAAAGCCAAAACTTTATTGGAATTATTGTCTGTCTGTCAGTCAGGGTTTTTTCTACAGGTTGGCTGGTGTTGGGGACCAACGACGTCAAAGTATCTTTACATAGTGTGAAACAAAGTCGCTATCCGAGTCTGTCTAAGTCTAAGAATCCAGGGGACATATTAAACGTAACCCCCCCCCCCTTTAACTGTGACAACGGTGACAGATTCCCGGGGGGCTATAATGCGCCCCCGGCAGCGGCTTCAAAGGCCCTTGCCTTGCACTGAGGGGTACACGGTGCACACTCTTTTGTGTGGACAGCCGTGGGGGACACATACTGCAGTCAATCGCCCGCAGGATCCTGGGGCCGATCCCCGTATCTTTGAGCACGATGATAGTTTCCCGGGTGGCTTTATTGTGCCCCCCGGTGGCGAGCTCAAAGGCAAGCCACTGAGGGATCTTGGTGCAGATCCCACTGGATAGCCCAGGTCTCCTACTTATGTACTAATTTAACAGCCGTTGGGGGTTTAGTGTATAAGAATCCTACATAACCCGGTGGACCGCCAACAGGGTCCCGGGGACCAATTGAAGGTTTCCCCCGTGACCCCTGTAACCGTGAGCACGGTGAAAAGTTCCCAGGTGGCTTTATTGTGCTCCCCGGTGGCGGGGTCAAAGGCAAGCCACTGAGGGTATAATGATGCAGATCCCACCGGATAGCCCAAGAAGGGGTTCTTATGTGCTGATTGCACGGCCGTTGGGGCTTTAGTTTATAAGAAACCTACATACCCGGTTGACCACCAACAGGGTCCCGTAAATCCCATTAAAGGCTTCCCCGTGACCCCTGTAACCGTGAGCACCATGACAGGTTCTCGAGGAACTATAATGTGCCTCTCCGGCGGCGGGTTCAAAGTCAAGGCACTGAGTGGTATCAGCTGGTGCAGATCCCGACAGATAGCCCATGTCCTCCCTCTAATGTGCCGACGTGATAGCCGCGGGGGTTTTAGTGGGTAAGAATTCCCCGTTTGACCCCCGTTTACGTCTTAACGATGAAACCGAACAAGGAAGCCCGTATTGCTTCCATAAATTGGTTTCAAAGAAATGGTGTCCTTAATCCACCCAAATTGTGCACCCGTACACGTCTGCAGTTTCTAAAATTATAAATACAATTAACAAATCACAAGCTCAGAGATTCAACGTTGCAGGCTTAAACCTAAGCGTTGAGTACTTTGCCCATGGACAGGCAGCTATACGTAGCCCTTTCACGCGTCACTTCTATACAAAATTTGTTCATATTGCGTTACGAAAAGTCAGCTACAAACTGATAAATAATTCCAAGAAATTCTATAATCAAAGGCTTTAAATTATTCACTCCTTTTTTTTCTCAATTACACCCGTGCGAAGCCGGGGCGGGTCGCTAGTAGTATATAAGATCCTCTTTGGTATCAAGCTGTGCGATGTCAAGAGCTAATGTAAGTTTAAATGTAAGTTTAAGTGATGAGGACAGGCGTGTCACTTACCATCAGGTCCAGCTGTCTAGTCACTAACTGCCGCACTCACGAATATCAATTAGTGAATACTCATTAATCTCATTCTTGAAATCGGATTATTTCGATATTTGAAGCCTTTATACTCTACAGTATTCTTGAGTAGAGATATCGATTAATTACCTTGCCATCATTATCATGAGCCGAAAGTCGTCCTCAGCTGAACAAAGGCCTCCCCCTTAGAAGGGAGGTGTTGCCATAATCCCCACGCTTGACAGGCGTCTTGGGGATTGCAGTATAGATGGTAGGTAGTCGAATAGAAAGACGCTGCTGCCCGTCTTCTTGTTTTCCCTTATTTGCCTCTCACGGACACCCAACGGGAGGAGATGGGAGGGTGATATTTTTACCCGGACACTCCACGGGTAATGACATGATTCCTGGACACTCCACGGGTAATGACATGATTCCTGGACACTCCACGGGTAATGACATGATTCCTGGACACTCCACGGGTAATGACATGATTATCTTGTATGTACTCAATTCCGAGAGCCGCAGTCACTTTTGCACTCTTTCTAGCTCGGTACCTACTTCGGATGATTGTTTCAAAATATGCCTCAACAATAGGCATGATAACTGCAACACGATACCAATGAAACTGTGGTTTCGAATATAAGAACAGATTCCACGGATTCCAAAAATGAATCTCATTTTCATAATATTATAGAGATTTTTGTGATTTTTAAATAATTAAATTACTCAAAAACAGCTAATCGCCATTTTGTAATAAACACCGATCAGAGTGAGTGACGTCATCCCGGTATAAAACAAACACCTGTCAAACTGTCATCATATCAACTTTTTCTTTCTTCTTACTTCAATTTAGATGTTTATGTTTATTTATAACGTGGAGACGTCACAAAATGGCGCCATGCACTAGTCTTCGTTTTGAAACTAAATTCAAAGTCTATTTGAAAAATTGAAAATTTTGATAATATTTGTAAATTTAATACAAAAATATGATAATTTTCGGCAATACTGTATGTACATTATAGTATATTTTTTCAAAATTAGTCATCATGCCTATTAAACCATGAGGCAACCATCGATGTATACCTACAATACTTTTCTCCGGATGAGTGCAACAAAACAGTTTGCCCACTTCCACCGACGAGTTGCGTCACAGATTGTCACATCAACTCGCGAAGTTTTATCGAGCCACGTTTAAGCTACGGCTTTGCTCTCGTATATTTTTCTGGCATAAAAAGTCTGTCACTCTCTGGCTGGCCCATAAACACGCTGGAAAACAAACTCATGTCGATCCATTGCTTCGAAAATAATACGTGTTTTCACCGTTTCTCGTCGGATAAAATGGAGCCAAGACTGCCATAGTTACTTTAAGGAAGCTTGACACAGCGACTGAGTTATACATCTTACTAATGGGAATATGTATCTACAATACACAGATGCGAGCTGAATGGCTCAGTTAAAGGGTAAGGACCTTTCCCTAAGCTACATCACGAAAATTGCTACCTGTAGGCCTCTTACGGTAAGGCCTCTGCCTCGAATCTTGCGGGCAGCGGGGCGGCGGCGGCGGCGGCGCGGGAGCGGCAGGATCTTATGCGTAAAATCAAATGGACCGGATCTCGAAAAAAGCTGCGCGGTAGCGGTGTGGGTGGTGTCCGCCCACGCCGCCGCCCGCAAAATTCGAGGCAGAGGCCTTACCGTGTAAGTAAGGGTCACAAGTTTTGCGATGAAGCTTGGTTCGGGATACTCGTTGACAAGAATCGTGAATGTCGTCAAGGGAACTCTACACTTCAGCAGTACAACAACTTCTTGTCAGCGCTGTAAAAGGTTATGGCGCTGTCATATCAGCTTGTAGTCACCAAAAGCGGTGCCTCACATACATTATGCCATAAATCGTCGAAATAGACGTAAAGGCCTAATAGTAGTATAAATTTGAGACAGTCTTCCTACTTCATAGGCTCCGAAAAAATTCAAGAGGTAGATCAAATCCGGGATTTGGGGGTAATTTTTGACCAAAAATTATCTTTTGTGCCGCATGTCGAAAATATAATAAAAAAGGCTTCAAGACTATTAGGGTTTGTCTTAAGAAACATTTCTGGATTTAAAAGCAGTAAAACAAAAATAATAGTTTATAATAGCCTGGTACGTAGTGTCTTGGAGTACTGCAGTGTGGTGTGGAAACCCCATTATGCTACACACCACTTAAGAGTCGAGCGGATCCAGAAAAGGTTTCTCTGGCATTTAGCGTTCGCGGCTAAAATAGCTAAGCAGAAACCATCGTACGACGCTAGGCTCTCTCATTTTAAGATGGTATCTTTAGAAACACGAAGGAATATAATTGATGCACTTTTCTTTTTAAAGTTACTCCAGGGTAAGGTTGATTGTCCAGAATTATTGTACAAGGTCCAGTTTCGTGCGCCTGCTAGATATCCCCGTGCTACCATTACTCCTTTGCACCCTCCACTTCGTAGGACCGTTCTTGGAGCGAATTCTGCTGTTCCACGGATCTGCAAGATTCTAAACAGCTACAGTGATCTAGTCGACCTCCATGCTGACTCACCAAACAAGTTACGCAATATCTTGCAAAGGAATTAAGTGTCTTATATTTGTATTATTTTGTCAGTTGTGATTGTTTATTGTTTAAGTAATTTACATTTTTCGATTAGTGTTTTTTTTTTGTTAAAGATTTAACTTTTATAAATAGTGCATGCGGTGTTCGCCTGTAATAGATTGTTACACTAGACTAAGTATGACTGTACTTCAGTTTTAGGTATTGTATAAGTGTAAACAATTGATGGTGAACCAATATAATAAATAAAAAAAAATAAAAAATACATAACTTCCTAAAACTTAAAGTAGGTATTAATGATCCCTTCGGAGTCGCTGGACGTTCGGAGTGTGGGCCCTTTGAACGTACATTGAGTACGGCGGCGACTCCGAGGAGGACGGTGGCGGGGTTGCGACCCCCGTCCCCGTGAGTACCGTGTCAGGTTCCCGGGGTGCTACAATGCGCCCCCGGGCGGCAGGCTCAAAGGCAAGGCACTGAGGGGCCCCTGGTGCAGATCCCACCGGAGAGCCCTGGGGTCCCCCCTCTCATGTGCCGATGCAACAGCCGCGGGGGTTTTAGTGGGTAAGAATCCCACATACCCCGGTCGAGCCCCACAGCTCCCGGGGATCTTTGGAAGATTTCCCCCGGGTCAAAAAAAAAAAGTATAAATGATCAGCATTGAGTCACTAAAATGAATGATTTTAAATACAGCGAGATGTCAAAATTGCTGGTGTTAAAACCATGGTAAAAACTATCGTGTGTATGCAGACATGTATTTTGCATATACATACGTAATTTGTGTGACCCTTAGCTTACATTTCTCGAAAACTAAAACGGTAGAATATTTTTTTTATTTCTTTTTATTTTAAAGTCTGTTTATCTCTCCTAGCAAGCGTGGTGAGTCTACTGTCAGGAAATGGTCACAACTCGGTCGCCAGCCGTTTGTACGACTGTTGTCACGGGTCATTGGGCTTCCACAATGGTTGTGGCAAAAGCTAAAGTTAACATTGCATAGAAATAAGTGGGTCGATTGCTACGGAGGGTTACACGTCGTTTGTACATTTATAATCAGTATTTCCTTCTAACAATGGTAGACTAGTAGCCGTAAAAAAAATTATAAAATTTAAAGACAATCCCGTTGAGGTTCGTATTAGATCTTCCCTACTAACGCACGATAAAAGTTGTCTCACTTGTAGTTAGCTATACCTAGCTATACATTTTCCTACCTATAGTCTGACAAGGACAGATACATAACGAGAAAAGTAAGAGGAAACGAGATGGCTATATTTTGTGCGTTCCGTTGTCAGCGTTGGTTAAACGCTTGTCAGTGTCATCTTGTCAACTGACACATTCAATTTTACAATTATTTCTTACAATATTATTATGAAAATTGAAATACAAATTGAAAATCAAATTATTTTTTATTTACTTTTACCTGGTAATTTCTGCACATTATAAATACGCAGGACGGCATTTTCAATTTTTAATGATAGACGTCACGATGTCGCATTAACTACGCGGGACGGCGTGCGACTAACTGCTACAAAACCCAGTTGGGGGATGCTCGCTGAACGTCTGGCGAGCGCTAATGGCATATCTATTGTTTAAAATATCATTGGATCTTCCATTTAGATGCCGCATTGATATCCGGTGGCTACCCACCCGTGGGGTGTCCTTGTAAGAATAGCAGACTCCCATCTCCTCCCGTTGAATGTTCGTAAGTTATGGGAAAATTAGAAGGCGGGCAGCAGCGTCTTTCTATTGGATTACATACCACCTATACTGCGATCACCAAGCGTGGGGATTACTGGGGATTATGGCAACTCCTCCCTTCCAATGGGGAGGCCTTTGTTCAGCAGTGGACGTGCTAATGGTGATAATGGTGATGATGGTGAAGCCCATGCATGATGAATATATTTTGAACTAGCTGACCCACGCAGCTCCGCCTGCGCTATTTTTACGTTAACTAAATTTTGAATAACAGACATTTGCATCGAATACATAACCTCATTTTTTATAGTCGGTTAAAAACTGGGACCCACTTTTTACTTGCTCTCCGAAGCACAGACCCGTTTAGTTCAAATGGCCTTAAACGGTCACCCATCTATTTAATGACCTTACCTAACGTTGCTTAACCCGATCGATTACAAAACCTTGATAACAACTCTCTATGAGTGTCCCTTACTAATATTTATTATATTATAAAGAAAAATTGATAAAATCGGACCAAGCGTATAACCAACTACCCATTTTGACTTTAATCGCTTCTCCCAAAAGAACCGTGCTAGATTACGGGATAAAAAGTATTATATGTCCTACCTCGTAGTAAGATCTCAAATCATGCCAAGTTTCAATTGAATCCATTCAGTAGTTTCGGCGTGATGCTCAGCCGTGATACAGACAGACAGACAGACAGACAGACGGACAGACAGACAGACAGACAAAAATTAAAGAAAATACATTTTCGGCCTCAGTATCGGTTATAGAATGCCCTCCAAATATAATTTTCAAAATATCTTCAATGTACAGAATTGGACCTGTTACAGTTTTATTATAAGTATAGATTGGCTGTGAAAGTTGCATCCAGCACGCAGAGGTTCAGATTTTAAGGCACAAATTAGAAATGACTTAGTACAAATCTTAAAAAGCTATCGGAACATTTACTCGTCAACAACGAAGCACCTTATGAAAGTGAACCTCCATATATGTAAGTATACTTTGTCCATTTTATTATTGGTTTTTTGACAGCTCGACGTTTGAAGTTTATAGGAATGTGAACATAGTAAGTAAACTAAATAATCGATATCGAAAAATGTACATTCGATTAAATATTTTTTTGATTCTGACGACTCATGTTAATGTTTCAACCTTAAAAATTTGTTGTCTTTCTTTGTTATATTATGCATGAGGCCCTCAAAATAAAATTAATGAAAGTTAATGTAAACAAGACGAAAGTAATGAAAACGCATTTATTTCTATCGATTATTTGTAATCTATGGCACAATCGTAGTAATCGATATGTGTGGCAAATCACTAAAGTGCGGTACGCGTCCGTGAAGTACAATATTAAAGGAAAGGTACGTATTTCTCAAAGGAATTTTGTAATACGAAACTTTATGGGCGTCAGCTGTCAAAAAACCAATAATAAAATGGACAGAGTTATAGGTACTACCAAGTGTCAGATATTCGCACAGCAGCAGTGTCTAGCCATACCACCACCTCTAACAGCAATATTATTTTCACCTTACTTTCTCGATAGAAAGTGACAGAACTACTGTATTGCTAGGTGATTCCTTGTGGAAGGAAGCGCCCATGTAGGTACCTCCGCAGTGTCAGATAGTCAGTGTGTAAGCATTGCTGTGTTCCGGCATGAAGGGCACTGTAGCTGATGATATCCCTATAAAATCTTATGTCTTCAGGGTCGGCAACATGCTAGTGTTTCTTCTGGTGTTGGTGAGGCTGCGGTGACTGCTTGCCATCAGGCGGACCGCACGCTTACTTGCCACCTTGGTAGTAGATAACAAAAAAAACTCTACCTCGTGTCAAATAAGATGATAATACACTGCTATTTAAGGTGAGGTAAAGGCTCTGTGATCCGAGGTGAAGGGCACTGTAGCTAGAGAGATTACTTAGCGGAAATGACCTAATGACTAATAGTGACAAGCATCTCAAACTTAATCTAAAGTTCTATCTTAAGTTGTAGCAGAACTCACAAAACTGAATTATTGTTAATTATCACAAATCCAATTCTTTAAATCGGAATGTTTTGAGCCTCAAAGCAAATTGATACTTTATGATCCGATAGCTGCTTGGGTCCGACTACTTTGACCTTTTAGGTTATTATATTTTCGTCGTATTTTTTTTCTTTCCCTTGCTTTAGCTTTCGTACGGCAGGACACACTGTCGCTGATATCCTGACCAAATTGTAACAAGACAAAAACTGTTTAAAAAAAAGTGAAAAAAAAATGACATGCCCGCCGGTTTCTTGCCGGACCTTCTCAGTTGAGGGCGCTTGCGATCCGTTGGTAGCTTTTAAAAAAATTGACCGTTCAATAGTGCTAGCGTTAAGCCTATATGAAATACATAAATATTTTTGAATTTTGAATAGTAAGTAAAGATAATAATAATAATATCTTGGGACAATCCCCACACGGTCATCCGGTCCATGTCCGATCCCAAACTAGGCACAGCCTGCACAATGGAAACCAGACAACTGATATTAAAACTTATATACTTACATATTTTTGTAAATACATACTTAATAGATAACTAACACCCAGACACTTGGTGGGAATCGAATCTACGGCCCATCGGGTGTCTAACCACTAGACCAACGGGCCCAACAATATCGAGTAACTCGTATTTTAATAATAGAACATAAGCAAAAACTACAAAATAACCAGATTCCTCAAAACAGCTTAATTAGAATTAAAGCTAAATAACGTTTGTAAATGCGACAGTTAATGAAATAACTTGAATCCGGGTTACAAAGATGGACCAGTTTTGCGCAATCACCAATCTGACCCGAAGACTCGATTCCATTTGCACATCATGCGAAATTTGCGAGCGGATAAAGATCTGTGACGAATCCCGATATCGATACATGCGCTCAGCTAATTGCTATGGCCACTTCGGACTCTGTATGTGGGTGCTGCAACGGTAGCTCCAATTCTTAATAGCTTTCCAAAGAGGCTGAGGTCGACATTTTAGGCCTCCATGGTGATGGAGACGAGTATTGCGTTTGACTTCTGCCGCGCAATGGATAACAACACTAAGTTTTTTCAATACGAAATCTATAATCTATGTCGAATTTTTTATGGGTCGGAAAAATGCTAGTGATTCTTCCGGTGTTGCTAGCGCCCATAGGCTGCGGTGACTGCTTACCACCAGGCGGGTCGTATGTTTTTTGCCACCTTGGTGGTACGTATACCAGCCCTTGTTTATGTCCCACTGTAGGGCACTGGCCACGGGCCTCCCCTCAAGATGAAAGGGCTTAAGCCATAGTCCACCACGCTGGCCAAGTGCGGGTTGGCGGACTTCACACGTCATTCGAAAGCTAGTTAGGCTCTCTCAGACATGCACGTTTCCTTCACCGAAAGCAAGTAACAATCGCACAAAGTTGATTCGCACATGATTACTAAAGAAATCAGAGGTGCGAGCCGGGGTTCGATCCTGCGCACCTTGTTTCCAAGGTAAGCGCTCACCCACTGAGCTGTTACTGCTTGGTGGTATGTGGTATGTAAGTATAAAAAAAAAGTGTTTTTTTATAATATTTATTGACGAGACCAGCAAGACGTCCGCCTGATGGTAAGCGATGACTGCATTGCACTGCCACTCGTCACCACAGACATTAGTTTATACTAAGTCTCTTGTGTCTGTTGATATCACAAGCTACAGTGCCCTTCACACCGGAAGTCGGTTTTTATTTTTTTTTAAATAGTTTTTTTTACCAAGATAGGTATCAGCACTATCACGCAACTCGAACGTCTACATTACAGTAACTTACTGAAAACATAAAAAGTTTATATCTCTTAAATTACTGGACCGATTTCGATGAAACTTGTACTCTACCCTAAGTTGAAAAATACTCTAACTATTGCAAAAAGAATTTTTGAAATCGGACTTGTAGTTTCTGAGAAATCCGCGGACAAACCTACATACATACATACATACACTCGTGAAATTTGGTAAATTGGTTTAGAAGCCCATATAGACTAACATATATGAATATTACGCATTTCTGTTAATATTACATACATACGCGTCGAATACAGAACCTCCTTTTTTGAAGTCGGTTAATAAGTCACTAAAAAGTGTTAAATAAACTATTTAAAAAAAAATAAAAACCGACTTCAAAGTAAATTATCTAAAAAGCATAAAATAACTAAAATATTATTGAAGTTGGTGCAGAATATACACAGCAGGTACGCTAACACCAACTTCAATAATATTTTCGTTATTTTATGCTTTTTAGATAATTTACTTTGAAGTCGGTTTTTTTTTTAAATAGTTTTTTATACTACCAAGGTGGCAAGCAAGCGCAGCCTGCCTGATGGTAAGCAGTCACCGCAGCCTATAGACGCTAGCAACACTAGAAGAATCACTAGCGCGTTGCCGACCCTTAAGACATTAGATATTGAGTCTTTGTGTCCGGTAATTTCACCAGCTACAGTGCCCTTCACGCGGCAGAATATCTGACACTGCGGTGGTACCTACCTGGACCGTTCCTTGCACATGGAGCCTACCACCAAGTCGTAGTACCTACATAAAATAAAAAAATAAACCTTTAATTGCTGTTTTTTTTATAATCATTTGTTCAGTACCACAAATGACATAACACTATTTAATTTAGCTCTTAATGCAAATAAACTATTTAAAAAAAAACCGACTTCAAAGAAAATTATCTAAAAAGCATAAAATAACGAAAATATATTGAAGTCGGTGCTAGCACATCATGTTAACTAACACTAGCACCAGCTGACACCGACTTCAATATATTTTCGTTATTTTATGCTTTTTAGATAATTTTCTTTGAAGTCGGTTTTTATTTTTTTAAAAATAGTTTATTTAACACTTTTTAGTGACTTATTTTACCAAAATAGGTATTAGCACTATCACGCAACTCGAACGTCTACGTTACAATAACTTACTGAAAACATAAAAAGTTTATATCTCTTAAACTACTGGACCGATTTTGATGAAACTTGTACTCTACCCTAAGTTGAAAAATACTCTAACTATTGCAAAAAGAATTTTCAAAATCGGACTTGTAGTTTCTGAGAAATCCGTGGACAAACCTACATACATACATACCTACATACATACATACATACATACATACACTCATAAAATTTGGTAAATTTGTTTAGAAGCCCACATAGACTAACATATATTAATATTACGCATTTTTATCAATATTACATACATACGCGTCGAATAGAGAACCTTCTTTTTGAAGCCGGTTAAAAAAAAATTACTTATTACCTAATTAGCTAAAAATTTGCGTTTGGAATCCGAACCTTTTCCACGCATACAAGGTTTTAATGCAGCTGTTTAAATATTGCGACGGTATATAATATAGGTATGTATAATGCGAACTGTGACACAAAGATGTCTTTCACACAATTATACCTACTACCAGCATTGTGATGCTCTCCTAGTCATAATATTAGAAAGTCTTTCGTTTCATGACAAATGTGACGTTTTTACTTTCCATTATTATATTTGCACTAAAGGGCAAAGAAAGCAGTATGTTTATGTACACTTTTTGACTTTCGCGTTCTATACACATTATTGTAACCTCTGTGGCGTAGTGTGTAACCGCTTCCAGCACTTTATGGCGCTTTTGGCGTGAGGTTGCGAGTTCTATTCCTGTGAGGAGCAACAACTTACAAATTGTAGTGGATCGATACGTCTGTAGTATAAGTATTACTGTGACCAATATTGAGTGTCTATCGTTGTCAAAATCACTACGTTACTTTTTTTATAAAAGTCTTGAGAACTGGGGGTCTAGTACGAATTCTGATAGTTTATGAGCTCGAACAAACTATCAGTTTTCTCCATACATTTCCCACCAGCGCCACTAACGGTAATTATCAAAAACTAGTAAAATGTACGGGAGAAAACTGACAGTTTGATCGATAACTATCAGAATCCGTACTAGCTCAGGGTTCTATTTACTACATACTTACCATATTTAAATTCATGTAAGCACATGCGCGGGCGTTCAGTAGCAGATAATTACCGGTGAAATGGTACCGCGCGCGACACAATGGGTATTGTTCTCTCGATACATGGCCGCAGGAAGAGTAGCGACCGCCTCCATTGTCTGCGCGCCTGGTACTTGAAGTGGCTGGACCGTATCATCGCAACTAGCCTATCTGTTTACGATTGCAGTATAATTCAGTCTATTTAAAAAAAATAACTGGATCCACTCGTCCCATAGCCGCAGGAAGAATAGCGACCGCCTCCAATATCTGCGAGCCTGGTACTTGAAAGTAGCTAGACCTGGACTGCTTTAGTATTCATATTGACATGAAAAAAAGTAAGTAGGTACATATTCTTTTTAACTTCAGCTTCAGTCAGTGAATTTAATAAAACATCCCCAAATTAGGAAATCCTTCATACCTAAACAAGGAATTGATTGACGTGATGTCGTCACGTCAATTTCCCCGAAATGACTGCATACGTAATCGATATTCGAGTATCATTCCAAGAATCGATACATACGCTGTAACTTGATATGGTGGATCCGATGTATCGGGATCGATGCACTCGGTTGACATAAACGCGGTGTTTTGTGTTTATGGAAGCGACTAGTAGGCAATGCAGTAGGATGTTTTATGATTCACTGGCCAGGTATTGCTAGGGAAACACCTGTATAGACATATTGTTGACGTATTATTTTGTAATTTTTAGCCTCCTCGGCGCAGTGGGAAACCGCTTGTTTTACAAACGGACGGTCGCTGTTCCAAAACTAGCGGGGAGCAAAAACTTTGTGTAGTCGTTTCTTACTGAGTAGAAGAATGCAGGCTCACCTTGATGGAAAGTAAGATGTGTCGGCGGGGCATGTAAAAAGTCGACTTTTTAGAGAGACTGAGGTCAGCCTCTGTTCAGTGGTCTCGGTCTTCAATCCGATCGGATCGTGAGAGGAAAGGAAGAGAGAGTGCACTTGTGTCCACCCAAATACTTGTCATTGACTTGTGCATGATATCTCACGCGTATGACTGATCTTGTGAAAGATCGGCCGCTGTGATCGTATCGGCCAGGGTTACATTATTTCGTGATTGTTTGTTCAAGTGTAATTTCTAATGTTTTGACATTATGATATGATTCCTTCGCCTGATCGTAAATAGATGAAACTATATAAGTACTTTCATTTCGCCGCCCCGTGTTTAGTTTTAGCGTCAGGAAGTCATTTTTATTGATAACAGTTGTACGACGAGACGAGCTCAACCTTCAACTGAGTCTGATGGTGGCCAAACACTGCCTCTAACCACGTCAGGTGGCCCATCCGAAACATTAGGTTCCCAAGGATTCCCCAGCTAGTCATCGGTAATTTCAACAGCTTACATTATCAAAAAGCAGGTGCCGATTTGAGTGTTTCAAACAATTAAAATGAAGAAAAAAAATAGCACCTGAAATCGCTTGCAAAACAATTGTTATTAACTCGTAATTAAGCTTTAAGATATAAACATCCGGTATTCTCAGATAACACGGCAACCAAGTACGGTATGGTTGCCACACAACTAGAATATGAAAGAACTCTAAACAACACAATATAGACGAAACATTTCTTCGGTGTGATGGTCAATCTAGCAAGTGGCGACCACGAACCGGAAGACGCAGCGTAGGCAGGCCTCCCACTAGTTAGTTGGACCAGTGGCGGTCCGAGAGGGGGGGTCGTAGGGGTCATGACCCCCCCCCCAAAATCCATATTCGTACGCGTCAAAATTGGGTAGCAATTAACCCTAACCTAGTCTAGGTACAAGAGCAACGGGACCGTCAAATGTGACCCACCCCAAAATCATTGGCTGCGACCGCGCCTGAGTTGGACAGACGACATTGTGCGCGTCGCAGGCAACCGGTAGATGCAAATACCTAATTGTCGTTCATCCTGGCGTTCGAAGGGAAGCGCGCCTAAGTTCAGCAGTGGACGTCTTCCGGCTGATGATGAGGATGTTGATGGTCTCTTTAACTGGACAATTTCCTTCTTATTACAAAAAGCAGTTTAACGATGAACCTGGGTTTAACTAAGTAAACTCAAGAAATTGTTCCTTAACCCTGGGTCTAAAGCTAGGTTTTTCGATATACTGTTTATAAAACAGTTTCCGTCTTATTACGAAAAGCAGTTTAACGTTTAACCTAGGTTTAAACTCAGGAAACTGTACCTTAAGCCCAGATTTAACGTTGAACTGCTTTTTGTAATAAGACGGTTTAGGTTTGGTTAACCAATGGTTTAAAACAACTATTCAGACACTGTAGGTACAGTAGTCATAACGGATCTTTGTGTGTCTGAATGTTGGCTACAAGACGCTGCGCAGAACCTATTTTTGTGGTTTTAAGAATGTTTATCTAGTTTATATATATTATATCGATGGGGATTTGATAGTAAACTAAATCGATCAAACTATCCTATATTTTAGACCAGCGCAACGTGCCATCGGTTCCTTACTATCAAATTTTCGATTTCGGTATCTATGAAAACCCGTATTAGACTAACTGACGTTCAGTTGGTCTCGTCAGTAAACTGCTTAAAAATATTGTTCAGATATTGGCAACCCTATTCATCTCAGCAGCATATTAGAGGTTCAGCGGTACCATGCCGCCATTGTTTCCACATCCATACCACGATCGCAATCTTATCTCACGAGATGCACGGATCCACTTCACTTGGTTACGTCATTCCCACGAAATGATTATAGCCTTATATTTATAGACTGTTTACTGGATAGTGAGTTACGGCACTGTTATTGTGATTTATTTGCCAGTAAAGATTTCTTGTTACAGCATAGCGTAGGGCAAAATAATAAGAGCAGTATCACTATGCGGGAGCCGCTTTGAAAGTCACGCTACCATATCTGGTAATCACATTGAGTTTATCGAATGGTCTATTCACCAAATCGGAGTAGAAAATGTCACGAATAGTCGCAATAAAAACTAAAACAACAACAACAATATACCTAACCTATATGTTGAACTATGGTATCTTCCTCTCTCCTAATTTTCACTGTGCCCAACAGGGTCCATAATTGTTACCTACTCAACTTTGCATTGTCACCTAATTACACATTATTGAAAAGTGAATAAATGAATATGAATATGAAAACAATTTATTCGAACAATACATTCAATTAACAAAATTTTGCGGATTAATTTTGCTTGCCATTTTGCTATGACGATGGACGTTACAAATGATCCTGGACTCTAATAAATAATAATAATAATATCTTGGGACAATCCACACACGGTCATCTGATCCCAAACTAGACAGAGCCTGTACTTGATACTAATACTTATATTTTTTTTTAAATACCTACTTATATAGATATGCCACCCAGATACTTGGTCGAACTCATGACCCATCTGGTGGCGGCCTGGATACTACTGGGTAACCACTACACCAATGGGCCTGTTAAGATATTAAGTTAATACATAAAGACACGACAAAGAAACTATATTTAATCAAAAAAACTAATTAATAATATGTCCCGAATCCTGCCACGGTGCTCCACACGCGTTAATTACAAAGATGGCCGCACATCCGTGCGCACGCGCATAGAAAATCGCTGATTGATAGATCAAAGGCGGCGCACCGAGATTATGATTATTTGGACCGTGGCAAGCTCACGATCACTCCTTTATTTCGATTCCGACAGCTGTTACATTGCGCCAAAGAACATGAAGGCACGTTTTGATCTACCACAGAATAAAGAACATGCTAATTGTTTATGTTCTCGTTTTTTTTTTACAAGCGCAGCAGTTATGCTGACATTCCAGTGTATTCAATAAAGAAAAATACCAGTCAATTGCGAGTAGGTCTCGCGCACCGAGGGTTCCATGCCATCTTTGGACGTATTAAAGTAATTTTAATATTCATGTAACACCTCAGATAGCAAAAAAAAAACAAACCGCGAAACTATGTTTGTATGTCGAGGTTTTTTAGGGTTACTAAAAAACTGTACTATTTAGAAAGTTTAGAATTTTTTATTTTTCCTGTAAAATATAGCTAGACATGTATTACCCATAATTAATACAGATTTTTCCCTCCACAAACTGCGGAGATAAGGGGGAACGGTATTTTTTTTTTGGCATTTTTGATTATCAGCCAAAAACTACGTGATATAAAGCAAAATAAAAATCTATTTTGAGATGTGCAAATGAAGCCCTTTCATATGATATCCCACTCGATATATTAGTCCCACATTAAAATTTTGATGACCCATTTCGAACCCCATTATAAAAAAAAAGAAAAAATATATATTTTTTTCATTTGCAATGAGGTTGGGTAAGTAAGATCTAAAACTATTCCAAATTTCAAATCGATAGCATCAGTGGTTCCTGAAATATATAGGTGTGACAGACAAACAGACAGACGGACAGACAGACAGACAGAGCTTGAAGAAGGGACCGTCCAGATAGGTAGGTACCACCACAGCGTCAAATCTTCACTCGCCAAGCAGCAGTGTGTAAGCATTATGTTATTATATACAAATCACATTGATGTGTTTTGGGCTCTCGCGATTTAATAACTAACGTCTCCAGTGAAGAGAGGCAGTGCAGTGAAGCTGTCTATAACAGTCTATAGACAGACGTGTTATTAAAATCGCCAACTCGGGGGTTCTGTACCTAGGGGGAGATATAAATTATTTAAAGCTCTCTCTACAGTGCCCTTGGCACCGGAAAAAAGTTATACGTCTCTACTTTTTATAAAGACTGTCCATGTACTTATCGGTACATGGACGGTCTCTTACGAAGGCTCATGTTTGTTTGCTGTCGGGGAGGGAACCATTAAAATGTGCCCGATCTCCGTAGGTGTGGAGGTCGGGTTATGGGCGATTTTTATCTACTAACATCTCCCCAGTGGGTTACATCAATGCTGGTTACTCCGTTCGGACCTCGCCAGTCTCTTCAGCGCTAGACTCTCGCTAGAGCATGTCCCGGGGGGTCCAAAGGAATGCATTCTCGAGGGTGCATCATCGCCCCTTCGTTACCCACCTCAGGCAGCACAAGGGATTCATCATCATTATCAGCAGCAGCCGAAACATGTCCTACTACTGAACAAAAGCCCCCCCCCCCCCCCCTAGAAGGAAGGGGTTGCCATAATCCCCACGCTTGGCAGGCGGCTTGGGGAGCGCAGTATAGGCGGTAGGTAATCGAATAGAAAGACCCTGCTGCCCGTCTTCTTGTTGTCCCTTAGTCGCCTACAGACACCTAACGAGAGGAGATGGGTGGGTGCTATTCTTACCCGGACACCCCACGGGCACAGGGGATTATCTAGTAGCAAAAGATTATATTTTATGAAACATCTCGTTTTAGACCATCTTAGTTACAACTGATGTATATCTTCACACACCATCTTAGTTACAACTGATGTATATGTTCACACACCCAGAGACACACCCACACAAACACCTCACACACTCACACACATTTTTCATATATGCATATAAAACACACTTAAATCTGTGACTTTATTTGTAACTAGCTGACCCACGCAGCTCCGCCTGCGCTATTTTTACGTTAACTAAACTTTTAATAACAGACATTCGCATCGAATACATTACCTCCTTTTTTATAGTCGGTTAAAAACTGGGACCCACTTTTTACTTGCTCTCCGAAGCACGGACCCGTTTAGTCAAATGGCGTTAAACGGTCACCCATCTATTTAATGACCTTACCTAACGTTGCTTAACCCGATCGATTACAAAACCTTGATAACAACTCTCTATGAGTGTTCCCTTACTAATATTTATTATAATTATGAAGAAAAATTGATAAAATCGGACCAAGCGTATAACCATGTATCCATTTTGACTTTAATCCCCTCTCCCAAAAGAACCGTGCTAGATTACGGGATAAAAACTCAAACTCAAACGTTTATTTGCGAATGAAATGTTACAGAGATATTATAGAGTGCAGTACATAGATAAAAGTATCCTATGTCCTACCTCGTAGTAAGATCTCAAATCATGCCAAGTTTCATTTGAATCCATTCAGTAGTTTCGGCGTGATGCGCAGCCGTGATACAGACAGACAAAAATTAAAAAAATTACATTTTCGGCCTCAGTATCGGTTATAGAATGCCCTCAAAATATAATTTTCAAAATATCTTCAATGTACAGAATTGGACCTGTTACAGTTTTATTATAAGTATAGATGCCTTATGTTCGTTGGGTGGGGACCTGGTGATCTGTAATACAGGTTTACGCCTACCTCAGACACCAGCTTCTCACAAATATTAGACTACTAGCTGACCCACGCAGCTCCGCCTGCGCTATATTTACGTTAACTAAACTTTGAATAACAGACATTCGCATCGAATACATAACCTCATTTTTTATAGTCGGTTTAAAACTGGGACCCACTTTTTACTTGCTCTCCAAAGCACGGACCCGTTTAGTTCAAATGGCGTTAAACGGTCACCCATCTATTTAATGACCTTACCTAACGTTGCTTAACCCGATCGATTACAAAACCTTGATAACAACTCTCTATGAGTGTTCCCTTACTAATATTTATTATATTTTATAGAAAAATTGATAAAATCGGACCAAGCGTATAACCAAGTACCCATTTTGACTTTAATCCCCTCTCCCAAAAGAACCGTGCTAGATTACGGGACAAAAAGTATCCTATGTATACCTCGTAGTAAGATCTCAAATCATGCCAAGTTTCATTTGAATCCATTCAGTATTTTCGGCGTGATGCTCAGCCGTGATACAGACAGACAGACAGACAGACAGACAGACAAAAATTAAAAATATTACATTTTCGGCCTCAGTATCGGTTATAGAATGCCCTCCAAATATAATTTTCAAAATATCTTCAATGTACAGAATTGGACCTGTTACAGTTTTATTATAAGTATAGATTAATCTGCTTACTGTTTAATTCATAAATATGTTCATATTTTTTTATGAGAAGAAAATAAACGCTATATTATTATATCAATGATCCTTTACAGCAATAAGATGTTGAAGGACCGGTAGCTCCATTTCTCTCCAACAATGGTGGTTACCTACGTTTAGCTGGTTGCGATAACCACGCGGTTCCGCTCTCGATTCGATTGTTTCCACCTGCATGGTCTAATTAACTGTTTAATGGAAACTGTTGTTGATTTATTAGGTAGGTAGGTATATGACCTTTTCACTATATTTTTACTTTTCACTACATTAAGAAAGTTGATTTTGAGTAGAAAAATCTATTGGGAGCATAAATCATATATTATTCGTTCTTTTTTTATAACGAAAAGAGTGTGACTTTTAATGTTATAATTAAGCAATATACATACATACTTACAGGTATTAGCTCCGCCAGTTCTGCATTCCGCTTCACTGCCGGTCCCAAGCCCGGGTAAAGGAGGAGGGTTCTTCGTAGGGCCAACAACCTTACAAGGTAAAAACCCATTCCGAAGTCCAAGAAGCATCCTGATTGCTTAAAAACCAACGACCTCGGCGAGAGAGAAAGATTGAGGAGGAGGCCAAGACCCACAAAGGGTTCTAGCGCCATCGGAAATAAGTAATAATATCTTGCTGGCCAATACGGCTACAGCGGCCAATCCTTTACAAGATATCCCCAGTATATAGTAGGTATACACATCTGTTTGCGCAGACACAAGTGCAATCTCTCTTTCTTATGGGACGGAAGACCGACACGACCGGAGAGAGGTCAGGCGCACCGACGTTAGGTTTGCATACCCTTCTGAAACATGGGTTATTTTCCTTCCAGACAATTATGTGATCAACCTGTATTTGCCTAACCATCAAAGAACAACAACACAAAGGCCCCAGGATTAAAACTAACTACCGGTTTGCAAAGCAAGCGGTTTCTTGCTGCGATACTGAGGGTACATAGTCGTGCATTGTGGCTAAACAGTAATTTTTACAAGTACAAAGCAATGCTCACACATTAGAATACAATATAATACCACCCACGTTGCTTTGCGATCGGATTTAGTTACATAAACCACACAACTGCAAGCCGATATAATAATGTCTTTTACGAAACACGTGCTGCGTTTGTGTAATCCATTACTCACAAATCTATACATATAAAATTACTTGTCCTGACTGACTGACTGACTGACTGACTGACTGACTGATTCATCAACGCACAGGCCAAACCGCTGGACCTAGAAAGCTGAAATTTGGACAGTAGGTTCTTCTTATGACGTAAGCAAGCACTAAGAAAGGATTTTTGAAAATTCGACTCCTAAAGGGGTGTTTTCTTTTGTATGAAACTTTTTATTATATGGTTCGATTGACTTGAAATTTACTGAAAAGATTCTCTAAATAAAATAAATCATTACGTGTTTCACGAATTTTCAAAAACAACCTTTGGGGGTGTGTTAGGGGTTGGTAAACTCTGTACAAAAATTAGCGGGCGAAGCCGCAGGAAATTGCTAGTAACAGAATAATTACTTACTTACTTATTTTTTTTTTGTGTAACGTAAGAAGTAATTGGTAGGTTAACGTAGCGCAGATTGCAAGATGGTACAAATTTAACATAGGTCCGTATGGATGGACCTATATTAGGAATTCATTATCTAGTGACGCTGTATTCCCTTGTCCATTTCTGTACAGAAGATAAGATATTAGAAAGAAAGAAGAAAGGAAGGAATGTAGAAAAGAAGTATTATTAAAATGACGAATTTCATCTCAGCTCAGTAGAACTAATACTAAGTTCTTACGTCCTTTTTCTTCTACACAATGCTATTAAAGTAGAGTTCAGGGTTAGTGCTCCTATGGCCATGTCCTGTACCTTCATGTATTGATAAACAAGTACGTACTAAATCAAATAAATAGATCAGTTAAACAGTTTTTAAATCTAACTTAGAACATACCTTAAGGATTTGAAATGAAACTACTACTAGGTGTTAGGTTCCTTGTGCAAAGAACCGTCCAGGTAGGTACCACCGCAGTGTCAGATATTCTGCCGGCAAGTAGCAGTGTGTATGCATTGCTGTGTTCCGGCGTGAAGGGCACTGAAGCTGGTGAAATTACCGGACACAAAGACTTAAAATCTAATGTCTTAAGGGTCGGCAACGTGCTAGTGATTCTTCTGGTGTTGCTAGCTTCTATAGGCTGCGGTGTCTGCTTACCATCAGGCGGGCCGTAAGCTTGCTTGCTACCTTGGTAGTATAAAAAAAACTACGGATTATAACCGCGATATTACCCGTAAAGTTAGTCTCATTTCAGGTACCTAATCGTTGTGTACCTAAGGGAACTCTTCGACACGTCAGCAACAGGGTAAGGGCTAAGGCATGCACGATGGATCCAACTGGGTCGAAGTGCGTTCCGGTGGTCACCGGGCCTGATTTTATAGCCACCAACAATAGAATAGAATAATCTTATTTCAATGTGTAATTTTCACGTAAATATATCAGAAATCATTATTGAGGATTTGATCTTCACTGGGTTGCGAAAACTAAACAATGGTCATACTCTGAGGCTCTTTACTTGTTTAATTCATGGCCCGTAGGGTATCGGGGATAGAGTAGCGTCTATCAACCTCCTCCCGTTGCTCGTAAACTTGCGGGAAAACAAGAAGACTTGTCAGTCTTCTTGCAGCGTCTTTCTATTACCTCCTATCCTTATCCTACTACCTATACAGCGATCCTTAAGACGTCTGCCAACCATTGGGACTATGGCAACCCCTTTCTGAAGGAATGGGTTGCCATGATCCCAAGTCCCTTGGAAAAAGGGAGATGCCTTTGTTCAGCAATGGACGTCTTTTGGCTGATGATGATGATGTGTGATGTGATTGCTCTATATAATACTCGTACGATACCTTAAGGAACATTTCGATAAGTCAGCAACAGAGTAAGGGCTAGGGCAGACACAATGGAATATTCCTTCGGAGTCGCTGGACGTTCGGGGTGTGGTCCCAAGGACGTCCATTAAGTACGGCGGCGGGGTTGTGACCCCCGTCCCCGTGAGTACCGTGTCAGGTTCCCGGAGGGCTAAAATGCGCCCCCCGGCGGCAGGATCAAAGGCAAGGCACTGAGGGGCCTCTGGTGCAGATCCCACCGGAGAGCCCTGGGGCATCTCATGTGCCAATGCGACAGCCACGGGGGTTTTAGCGAAGCGTACGAATCGCACATACCCCGGTCGAGCCCCACAACTTCCGGGGACCTTTAGATGATTTCCCTGCGTCAAAAAAAAAAGACCGAAGTACGTTCCGGTGGTTACCGGTTCCAATTAATAGCACCAACAATAGTATATAATAGAATGCTCAATACAAGCTATTGCAGGCGATGATACACCCAATGAAACTCAACCAACGTTATTATACATACGCCTAAATCTAGAGATTATTTTACACGACAAAATTGCAGCGAGCATATAAATCTTCAAATACATTTAGCAAGCGTTAACCTCGCGGCCAGACGAACAAAATTAAGAAACAAAATAAAACGCCGTCTGTCCCCTCGTCTGGTTATTTACAGACATGGCGTTGCTAACAAGTGGCCGAGATCAAAACGATTGAGCTTCTGATCCGAGGGAATATTTATCGTAGAGCAATACTATTATAGGTGCTATTGATGTGTCTTGATCAATGAACGACAATACATAGGTATTAGGTGGAGATGTTGTCGGTGGTGGTGTGTTGACATGTGTTGTCTTGCCCCTTTTGCCGTATATTGTATTCAATAAAAGAAAAATATTTCTCCTGAATAAATAAATCAATCTATCTATATTCCCTTCCGCTGTGTTTTTTGCCCACAACCTTAGAGTTTCCTCTAATCCCACACACAACCCATCAATAGTCTCCAACTTTCTGTGTCTCACGAGTCGATACGTAGGTACCTACTATTTTAAATAATCATTTGGGTAAGTAACATGTTGCCGCTCGGCTAGTCCCAAAAGACCTAAATTATCCCTAAAAACTCAATCGCATAAGAGTCGCTGCGGACGAGTCAATTCCGACCTTAGAGAAAGAAACCAATTCCGACCCAACATTCATGAAACGCATTATATCTGGTGACGTGGATTTACGAGTTTGACATGCAAACTAGTTAACAAGCTCTGGAGTGGCGCCTTCCAACTGAACCGAAACCGAAAAAACAACTACAAAGTCGATCGATACCGTGATAGTCAAAACCATAGATTATAATGTCCTCCTGGCCGATACGACCACAGCGGTCAATCTTTCAACAATTTCACAAGATCAGCCATCTACGCGGGAGATATTATAGTGCACAAGCGCTTGCGCAGACACAAGTGCACTCTCTCTTCCTTTATACCTCTCACAATCCGATGGGACGGAAGACCGACACGACCGGGGAGATGTTATACGCAGGACCGACTATTTACATGCCCATCCGACGCATGGATCATCTTACCTTACAGACAAGCAGGTGATCGGCCTGCATTGTCCTAGCCAGTAAGGAACCACTACACAAAGTTATTGCCTTCCGCGGGATTCGAACCCGCGGCCTCCGATTTGTAAAGCAAGCGGTTTCTCACTGCACCACGGAGGCTACATAAGCATTGTATAATTGAAGATCAACTTCACAGTAATATTCGTTTCACTAACCAGTATTAACAAAATGTGAACGTGGGAAAGTACCCACAATTGTATAGTTAATACGGGTGGTGTGTGGAGTGACATCGGTTTCACTAGCCGCCGCGATGAACTGGTGAAATCCGTGTACACACGGCTACTAAGTGTTGTGTGCCTCATACAAGAGGTGCAAATATCCTGCACATTGCTGCGTGTACTGTATTCTGGGTGTGGAGAACACTGTAACTGTTGAAAGTATCGGATACAAGAAAATATCTAATGTTTTGGGCATCGATATAATATTTAAACTAGATTAGCTGTTACAGTCCGAAAAGTAGCACACAGTAATAGCGCCCTTGTGTCGCTATTTCTTTGCAAGCCACAAGCTGACAAAATTACTTTCGACGATGGGAGTGTCGCTACTGTCTATATGAAACTGTCAAAATACACATCATTATCATAATAAAACCGTTAGTTCACGTTTCCGCCACCAGCACAGATAAGTCTGCGACCCCGTGACAACATTTTAGATGTCATTTTGTTAGTGAATGCCGATTCTCTTGTTCATCTGACTACACTAAAGTAAACTAAAAAAAAACTTAATTTAGTTTAGAAAATAATTTATCCTATTCTGTTGTTCATTGAAACTTTTGGAGGCTGATATTTCTGGGCTAACCGCCGAATAAGATGAGTTATAGTTTAAAAAAATGGTTAATTTTTATGTAACAATGTGCATAAATATCAGCCTCCTAATCAATCTTGGGAACGAAAACAGGAAAAGAGGAAAAGGTAACAAATACAATAGAATCGATTATCGATTATAGATTATCGTAGATGTGTTCAAGCAAAAGTATAAAATCTCTATTTTGAAGAATGCAGCATAATAAAATAAAAGCAAATTAATCTATCGAAATCATCGAAAATAAGTATACAATATAAAATCTATGAAATATAATGAGAAAAATCTATTTATTCCTGTAGTTTACATATCGAGTAATCAATTCGATTAATTCCGCATTTTTAGTCTGTTGAAATCATAGTGAAAAAATCCTAAATCTATGGTTGAAATCTGACCTTTACAACGTGACAGATCCCAACTCCATTTATCTATGAAATCACTCGTTCGTTTCATATCGTTTTGTGCGTTTGCGTTTTGAGTGTGTTCTAACAAATTTGTTATACCTCAACCACTGCTTTTATTCCACGGACTGCTGATCTTGCTTAACTTGTACGACCCTCGCATTTACACCGGACACGACGAAGCATGCTTACCCGACTGACTGGGATTTGTTAACCGTCTGGTCGAATTTGGATTGTTGATATGAATCGATGTATAAATTGTGGAATAGATACTAGTCGCTGTAATACATTAGGCCGACGTGCCTTAGATGATGAAAGGGTACTTTCAGTGATTCGTCAATGGCTTGCACCACAACCAGTAAGATCTCACTCACCTCCGTCATATAATACCTATAAGCTTTGATACCAAATACCTACCTATCTACCAAAGAACTACCCACTGCATTATTGGCAAACGGACTGTAGGCTGCTGCGCCCATATAATGACAATCCTATGGGACCTTATATAAGGACGACCTTGCTCCGAGGAGAATAATAGAAGATATCATCACAGAATATAAATCACTTTTATTATAACACACTGTTTCCAAACTAAAAACTAGGTAAATTAAATTCACAATACACAGTTACTTCCAACTCTTAACAGTCTCGTGGTTGACACTCGAATACCCGCATTGTGCTCCCAACCATGGTTTTATCGGTAAAAATCCCTACCATCACAAAACCCCCAAACGTCTCACAACGACCAATCACAGCCCGCATCAGTTCTCTTTAATGCGGCCCCGTGATTGGCCGGCGCTACGAATCAATTGAATAGCTTCTACTTCTGTCAGTACTCTAAAAGTAGTTGCCAGTATATTAAAATATTAAACAATGAAAATAAAGAATTAAATAATTTGCGATAAATCTCTACAAAATTGCAAACCCTAACACTTAGCTGGGCCTGATACCAAGACAATATAGTACCACCTGCCCAATTTTTTGATAAACTATTAATCATAATTGAAGATGAATAAAAAAGGTATATATAACACGTGTCTTTTATTTAAAACCATGAAAAATAAAAACTATTTACCTAAAAGCACAAAAACCCTGACTGCAAACAAAATAGATTTAAACTTAACGTATGTATGTATTTATTTGAAGTCGTCTATTTAAACCGTGGCTAAGAGGAAGTGGAAGTGGGCGGGCCATATATGCCGTAGACAGGACGAGAGATGGGCAAGAAAGATACTGGAGTGGAGACCGCGCACGGGTCACAGAAGCGTCGGCAGACCACTAGCCAGATGGTCTGATGACCTAGTTATGGTAGCCGGACGAAGCTGGATGAGGAAAGCTCAAGACCGAGAAGGGTGGCATGCATTGGAGGAGGCTGTCACTCAGCACTGGGTGGCAACAGGCTGAAGAAAGAAGTCTATTTAGACCCTTATTAGATTTTTTTACTGTATGAGAGAACTTGTTAGTCCAGTGGTTGGTCACTCAGACCCAATAGGTCCTGGGTTCGCTTCCCACCTTAGGTCTGGGTAATTTATCTATATACCTACTTACTTACTTTTTTTACTTGGTGGTAGGAACCGTCCAGGTAGGTACCACCGCAGTGTCAGATATTCTACCGCCAAGCACCAGTGTGTAAGCATTGTTGTGTTCCGACGTGAAGGGCACTGTAGCTGGTGAAATTACAGGACACAAAGACTTAATATCTAATGTCTTAAGGGTCTGCAACGCGCTAGCGATTCTTCTGGTGTTGCTAGCGTCTATATGCTGCGGTGACTGCTTACCATCAGGCGGAACGCATGATTGCTTGTCACCTTAGTGGTATAAAAAAAATAAGTATGTATTTGTGCACATCATGTATTGTATCACTTGTCTGGTTACCATTGTACAGGGTCTGTCTAGTCAGTAATCAGATGACCATGTGAATTATGTATATGTTGTCCCAGGATATTATTATTATACAGCCATGTCCCTTGCACAACTAAGAGCAATCTAACGACTTAGCATAAGTTAAACCGCTAAGCTTAGTAGGTAGTTCCAAAGAAATAAACATTGCGTATGTACGGTAGAAAAACATAACCTTCCTTCTGGCGCAGTTGAGTAAAAATCCCTTTATGGCCAATATCTGAAATATCCTACTATTGTATACAATGAAATACATAAAAGTATCCACAGCACATAAAAATCAGGTGATAAACTATAAGCTTTTCATATCATAACCTCACTTTTGCTTAGTGGCTTATAACTCTGTTCTCAGATTGTCCAATTCTTCAGAATTTTTAGAGATTGTCTGGTATTATGTTAGCTATAGTTTGACACCATTTTCATCATTTTCGATGCATGAAACTGTGTAGCCCGAGAATGTATGAAACCGTATCTATCTCCTTTACTCATCACTTAATTTGATTTTGACAGCTACTAAATTGATTTGATAGTGAGGTTTTCATTGGTCAAATTATGTTAAGAGAAAACAATTCTCTTGTTCATCTGATTACACTAAACTAAACTAAAATAATTCTCCGGTTACGATACTTATATTAATTTAATTTTATTCTATTCTATACTATTCTATTTTATTTTAGTCGACATCATTTAGATGCCGACTATTTTGATCTAATTTTTAGTTTGAAGTTTCTAATATTAGGCATAATTTGACGTAAACTGTGCACAACAGAATAGCAAAATACGTTTAAAACTAAGTTGAGTAACTAAAACCAATTATATTCTATCAATCTATAATTTAGTTTAATTCATGGATCTCTGAATAGGAATCATCGTTTGACACGACTAAACTAGGATTTAGTCTAGTTTAGTCTAGTGTGTGACAACAGAGTCGGCACCAATGTTTATCTAGTTTATATATTACATATATCGATGGTTTTGGTTGACAAGCGGCAATTCCATGTAGCTGTCTTCAAGCTTTTGCTTGATTTACCACCAGGCTGAATTATAACATGAGCGCCACTAGCGTAAAGATTAAAGCGAGTTTTTTTTCTTTTTACTTTTCTCGCCACGCCATGCGCCACGGTGGGACCGAGGCCAAACAAAACCCATGTCTGCGTATTTGTATTATTAGCGTTCTGTGCCACCGTGCTTATAAACGTAGGAACAAAACAAACAAGAATAAAAGCTCAGTCATATTTGGTCTTTGACCAAGACATTTTAGTTAAAAAAACCCTTTTAGTACTTTCATGAACATGATGAACAAATAGGTAGTTATGAGCACCAAATTATGTAAATTATATAAACTTTAATAAGATGGCAAATGAACCTAAACTACGTGTACATAGTACACGTATTGAAAATACATCTTACTCAAATTGAATAGCAAATAAGTATACTTACTTACTTACTTATAAAAAGAAAAACAATCAATTTTTTTGTTTCACGACGAACAATAAGTGATTTTAGCTTCGACTTTCTTTCTGCTAGATAACACCGTTAGATCATTATTGAAATTGTAATTTCGCCAACAAAAGACTATTGGTTCCTGATTAATCCATTTGTTCGTGCTGTTATATAATATAATTGGTTAATATTGGCATTCCCAATAATCTCTTGCTCTTAGATAATATACGGCAGTACTATGAAACCTCACAACGAAATAACACTTATCGAGTTTCTCGTGAGTTAAACCGGTTTAGCTTTTTTGGTTTTAAGAACCCCGCTAAACCTTGTTTATATTAAACCGGTGTTAAAAGCTACACTGGTTTAATTTAAACAAGGTTTAGCGAGGCTGGTATCTTACGAGTCCTAGCGGTGATTAGCTAAAAGAGATCAGTCTCCGTTCGTATAATGGGGATGATGACAGGGTTAAAAAAATATAATAATAATTATTCCGTTACTTAGATTATTCAAAAAATATTGGATACTTATTTTTTTATTTAACAAAATAATAGAAATATAATGTTGTCTTTTGTTTACGCGAATACTACACATTGCAATTAATTTACTGTTACGGAATATATCGCCCGTCCGTCGTCCACCCGTGATCATGGGTGATGCGAAGCATTCGAAACGTCAGGAGAGTAAACCCTAAAATAAACAGCGATATTTTTCCGTAAGAGTATATTAACTAAAAAATCAATAGAAATTTAAATTGAAAAAAATGTATACAGGCGTGACGTCACGAGGAATTTCATCCACTAGGACTTATATCTTCGTTATTGACCAAAGAAAAAATACGTGTGCAATATTTTTTGATGATCTAGATGACGGGCTAAATATAATTTTTAAGTCATCTAGCCTATTGCTATTCAGCGGGGTGTACGACAAGGATGCATTCTATCGCCAACACTATTCAATTTATACTCTGAAGCAATTATCCAGGAAGCACTTGAAGGCATAAAAGCTGGAGTTAGCGTCAACGGTGAGGTTATTAATAACTTGCGGTACGCGGATGATACTGTCCTTATGGCACATGAAGGTCTCCAGGAAATTGTTGAACGAGTGTATGAGTTTAGCCATAGATCAGGTCTTTATATGAATGCATCCAAGACTAAGTACATGGTAGTGGAGAATCAGCCAAAACCCTATGCTGCAATTAAAGTAGGATGTAATATCTTAGAGAGGGTCAGCAAGTACAAATATCTAGGTTCGTGGTTGACAGATACCTTTGAGAGCGATACGGAGATCCGCACACGTATAGAGATTGCGCGAACGTCATTAATGACCATGAAAAAAGTGTTGTGATCTCGACAGTTGTCAATAACACTCCGAACCCGGCTTTTACAATGCTATGTTTGGCCAGTTGTACTTTACGGATGTGGACGCTAAAAGAAGATCTCAGACGAAAGATCGAAGCTTTTGAAATGTGGACGTATCGTTGCATGCTTCGTATTAGTTGGACACAAAAGGTGACAAATGTCGAAGTGCTCCGCCGAATGTCCAAAAAAGTAGAACTGGTTCGCATAATCAAGCAGCGTAAAGTAGCGTACTTGGGTCACATCCTCAGGCATAACAAATATAACCTGCTACCAGAGATGTGACTTATCTAAGATACAAGTATCTGAAATACAGATACAAGATACAAAATACGTATCTTCATCTTGTATCTAAGATACTTTTGAAAAAATGTATTTGTATCTTGTATTTAAATACCTTTTGTTAGGTATCTTAGTATTTTGTAAATACTTTATTTGCTAAAATACTTTTCGTAATTATTCGCAAAATGTGATTTTATGGTGGCATTAATTTTAAATTATATTACATTGACGGACCTGTTGGTCTAGCAGTTATACACCCTGGCCGCTACCCGATAGGTCGTTGCTTGTGTCTGGGCGTTATTTATCTATTTATTTATTTACAATAAAAAATATAGGTATTAGTATCATTTGTCTGATTTACATAATACAGGCTTTGCCTAGTTTGGGATCAGATGACCGTATGGGGATTGTCCCAGAATATTAATAATTATTATTATAAAATGTCAATGTCACCTCTCTGCCCCTATGGAGCGACTCTTCTCTTTTGTGTGTATGATTATGAGGCCTCATCAAAGAAAAAATGGACTAGTTGGTAGGTTCCTTGTACAAGGAACCGTCCAGTTTGTTACCACCGCAGTGTCAGATATTCTGCCACCAAGCAGAAGTGCGTAAATATTGCTGTGTTCCGGTGTGAAGGGCACTTTAGCTGGTAAAATAACCGGACACAAAAGACTTAATATCTAATGTTTTAAGGGTCGGCAACGTGCTAGTGATTCTTCTGGTGGTAGGTACATATCTATTATCTATAATTATTTCAGATGATTTTTAGTATAAGCCAAAAACTACTTAACATAAACATAAAATTTTGACGCCTCATCTCGACCCCCATTATATTATATTATTTTTTTTTTTTTTTAATTTATTATGGAGTTGGATAACTAAGAGCTAAACTATACCATACGTTTCAATCAAATCAATAGAATCAGTGTTCTCGCACCGTAAGGGTTCCTTTTCTACATTTTAGGCATGGAACCCTAAAAAAATGACTAAAAAATATATTTATGAACTGGTTTTACTTAAATCTCCATTAAAACCATAAATAAAAATATAATAATTATATATAATAATTTGCCTTGTCACATTAATAATAATAATATCTTGGGACAATCCACACACGGTCATCTGATCCTAAACTAGGCAGAGCCTATACTATGGTAACCAGACAATATTGGCACGATCAACGCGATTTATTTGTAAATAATTCACGTAAAAAAAATAACACTATCAATAATTATTGTTGTTTTTAACCCCCGACCAAAGACGAGGAGTTATAAGTTTGACGCCTATGTCCGGAAGTCTGTCTGTCTGTCTGTAGCATCAAACCACATCAACAGTGGACGGATTTTAATGCGGTTTTTTTTAATTTAAAACCTAGTTTAAGCGAGATGGTTCTTAGCTCTGTTTCATGAAAATCGGTCCAGTCGTTTGAAGACTATCAGCTCATTTCCGAGTAGAGGTAGGGATATTTCGTATACAATAGACATTTCTCATTACTTCTTTTAGTCCGAAAGATCTGAAATTTAGACCATAAATGTAAATCCGATGATACTGAATATATATATTTTTTTAAACACCTCTAACGTAAATGACTTTCCTGCGCTATTATCAGAGCCTGATCAGTATCTGTCTCCTAACTACTCGTTAAGATTTAACCATAGGTTTAAAATTCGGTGGGTCGTACATTTAATGGAGCCGAGTTCCTGTTACCACCTTCCTGCTTGTTCCCATCACCAAACTGTAATCATCATTTTTCTACCTACTACTCCTTCGTAGTAACCTATCCAACGAGTACAAATTCGGTGGGTCTACGTTTATTGGTGTGGAGGAGATTTCGTCACCACCTTCCTGCTCTATCATCAGACCCTTATCACCATTTTTCTAGCATCTATTCATCGAGACCTACCCAACAAGCCCAAATTCGGTGGGTCTACGTTTATTGGTGCAGAGATCTTGTGACCATCTTCGTACTCCATCATCATACCCTGATTACCATTTTTCTAGCAACTATTCATCAAGCTCTATCCAACGAGCCCAAATTCGGTGGGTTTACGTTTATTGGTGCAGAGATCCGGTGACCACTTTTCTGCTCCATCATCAGACCCTGATTACCATTTTTCTAGCAACTACTCATCGAGACCTACCCAACGAGCCCAAATTCTGTGTATCTAGGTTTATTGGGGCCGAGATCCTGTTACTAGCTTCTTGTTCTTCTTATCATCAGATCCTGGTGAAGGTTACCATTTTATTTAGTATCATCGGATTTACATATGTTCCAAATTTCAGAT
This sequence comes from Furcula furcula, assembly GCA_911728495.1. Taxonomy (NCBI): domain Eukaryota; kingdom Metazoa; phylum Arthropoda; class Insecta; order Lepidoptera; family Notodontidae; genus Furcula; species Furcula furcula. Next base: position 6,856,060 of record OU452243.1, read on the forward strand.
CTTTCGGACTAGTAGAAGTGAGGAACCCTACCTCGACTCGTAAAAGAGCCTTCAAACGATTGGACAGATTTTTATGAAACATCTCGCTTCAACTAGCTTTCAAATAAAAAAACCGCATACAAATCCGTCCACTGGTTTGAGCGCTACGATGCCACAGACAGACATACATACTGACTGACAGACTTCCGGACATAGGCGTCAAACTTATAACTCCCCTCGTTTTGAGGGTTAAAAATGGTAACCTTCACCAGGGTCTGATGATGATCACCAAGAAGGTGGTAACAGGATCTCGGCCCCAATAAACGTAGACCCATCGAGTTTGGGTTCGTTGGATAGTTCTCGACGAGGTTTTGCTAGAAAATGGTGATCAGGGTCTGATGATGGAGCAGGAAAGTCATTCTATCAGTTTGTTCACCTATGTCAGGAATTTGTCTCTTACAAAAGTATTTTATCTTTAAAAAGTATTTGAAAGATACGTATTTTGTATGTAGTATTTCAGATACCTTTCCAGAAAGGTATTTGTATCTGGTATCTAAAATACTTAATTTGAAAGTATCTTGCATCTTGTATTTCAGATACTTTGTATAGAGTATCTTGTACATCACTGCCTGCTACAGACTATTATATGATGGGGAAAATAGCAGGGAAAAGAAAAGTTGGAAGACGAAAGATGTCCTGGCTACGTAACATCAGAGAATGGACCGGAATCAAGTCTGTAGAACAGCTATTCAGACTAGCCATGGAGACCGCCAACCTTCAGTAATGGAGAGGCACTTAAAGAAGAAGAAGAAGCCTATTGCTTAAGGTGTAAACAACCACGAGCTATGTATTGTTGTATACCCTTATCTTTTATTTACTAATTATGATTAACACTCGTCCTTTATTGACTAACCAGCCTAGAGACTTGGCAAGTCTCAAATTATCCAGAATAAAACAAAGTCTTGACCAAGAAAGTGCACTAAGAACATTGAGATATAATGTACCTACTTACTAATATCTCAATGACTAAGACTGGCGCTTTTAAAACGGCTTATTCCGAGTAGTTCTACATTTAGTTCTCCTGTAGCTAATATGTAATACACGTATTATAACGAGTTTAATTTATGTACCTAGTATAAAATTATATAAAAAAAAATAAGTGGATAGCGACTATGATCATTGAGTTTTGTTATTTTCAAGTGAGAATAAATTGATGAGATCCTATAGTGCCCCAAATTATACCACGAAATGATGACTTATGACTTATAGTAGAAATTAAAAGCACAAGATTATAGAGATATAGATAGAAATAATTGACTTTAAAAATATTTTTAGCTAGATATTTATCGTAATAATAAAAAATATATAAATTAGGTCTTGAAAGAAAAGTCGATGACATAACTTTGTACAGTATTCAACGACATTTTTGCGCATACTTAACAAAAAACTTTAGCAGAGCGAAATCATAAGTATTCCTGCATCTGTTGATATTATAACCAAAAGATAAGGTTCTACCAATCAAGAGTACGTATTCACTGATCATAACAAAATTAATATATTAGCTCAAAAGCTTACCGTAGTACTTTTGTATTAAGTTTGGTTTTGGATTCAAGCTTCTTCCTTTCGTAGACATGACGTGATAGACAGATTGGTTATTGCCTGATCAGGGTGCGTCCGGCGAACATACGTAGGTACCTATACAGGGTGTAAAAAAACACGTGTCCGATCCGCGAGGGTATTATTCAGTGTATCAATATAAACACATGTATATAATTCATTTGTTAATTATCCCAATTTTTTTTCTAATTTGTACCAGAAATACAAGATCAGATTCGTTTTTCTGGAACAAAGTAGGAAAAAAAAAATTAGATATTCAATAAATGAGTTATATACATGTGTTTGTATTGATACACTGAATAAGACCCTCACGGATCGGACACGTGTTTTTTACACCCTGTATTTCGTCATTCGAGAAGGCCATTTTGTTTCGTCATCATCGGCAGCCGAATGACGTCCACTGCTAAACAAAGGCCTCCCCCTTAGAAGGGAGGGGTTGCCACGCTTGGTAGGGATCGCAGTATAGGTGGTAGGTAATCCAATAGACAGACGCTGCTGACAGTCATCTTGTTTTCCTACGGACACCTAACGGCAGTGCCAGATTAAGCCGGCGCGGGGCCCGTAGCAAATCATATTTTGAGGCCTCCCTAAGGCTATAGACTTTTATTAGCTATTAGAGTTTATAATGTGGCCGTGCGGGGCCCTCGAGGCGCGGGGCCCGTAGCTTTTGCTGACTCCTGCTATATGGCTAATCCGGCACTGCCTAACGGGAGGAGATGGGAGGGTGCTATTGTTACCCGGACACTCCACGGGTTTGTATTTAAACTACGTAAATTGAATGTGTAGTAATACGCTAGATAACCTACAGTTTATGTCCGCATTATTTTATTGGGTTTTGATCAGTATTCAAGACGCTTGTCGCTATATTACCTACATATACATAAGTGCCACCTCGGATATACTGTTACAACCTATTTACAATGGTTTCTTCGTTGACGTATTACGTTTTTCGAATATCTATGCTGTTGATTTTGAAGAATTAGGTTCCTGGGTGTATCAATAAAGTAAATCCTATTAGAATTTTGATATAAGTTGATATTTGCTTACGAAGGTTGTTATAGATGTGGAGGTATTCTTGGCTTACCTATATAGCAGGCACCTTATATTTAGGTATAGCAAAACTTGCTCGTACGTGTACATCTTTATTTTTCTGGTAGTTTCATGTTATCGTTGTATGTGTTGTATGTATGTATGTCCATAGTGTAACGTAGTTTACACACCAATGTGTCGGCGGTCGCGTGTTCCATGTGTATCGAACGGAACAGCTTCCGTTCCCACGGCGCCGCGCCGGCGTGCAATGTGCTGGGCACAAACAGCTGTTCATGCGCAACGCAGGGGTGTAAACACACCTGTCATTTGTGTTTTAAAAATAATATAGCTGTAGGAAGCCATGATTTTTGTTTTTCTGTGGTAGTCAGTTATAGACTACAGAAAAAAAACAACATTTGAATCTGAATGATTTTTCTTTTGAGGTGCTTATAGCCAGTAGTTAGCACTGATCGGTAAACGATCAGTTGGTTAACGTCAAGCAAGGTCCTTAGATGGGTGACCGTTTAGTGACATTTGAACTGAGGGTCTCCGTACTCCTGAGGGCATCTGAAAAGTCGGTCCCGGTTCATCTAGACAGCAGTCGTTATGCCAAGCCTATAGGGCAGCTTGGATAACTCTGATACTAGGTCGACCACTATGTAACCACAATACGACAAAAAAATCTGTTTGTTGCCTTTAACTACGTGATAAAATGTATATTAATGCCTGATAGGTAAATTGATAAACTTACTCCAGCTGGTGCACTCATTTCTCACTATTCCTTTACTGAATCATGAATAACTGGGGCTTTACCATGAACTCTTACAGCAGGGCCGTTAAAAACTAGATGTGACCTTACCATGAGCGCACTAATTAGCAGGCCACCCAGCGATTACAGGTGGCAATATTATTTTCACGCTCATGATGGTAGAAACTTGGTCTAAGAACTTGGTAGACACTTTTCGTGTTAAACTACCCTTATTTTTCGTGGGGAAATGTTAAACTACCTTGCTATAAGAGTTCATGATAAGGCCCCTGCCCCCCTAGACAATGTAACATTCTACAATCGCTATCGATAATAGAAAGTATAAAAATGTATGAGAATGACATATGTCATCGAAAAGTCACGTGACAATTTGTAGGGAATTGACACCGTTAGCGAATGAACAAATAGATTCGCTATGAAGCGATTGCATCTTGTCTAGGCCCTTCGTAGGTATAGATTGTATTTCAAAATGTATACTGAAGGATGACAAAATAATAATAATAAACCCGCAGGGCAGCTAGTAGCGAGCTGTTGGTGCGTAACGACACCACGGACCCGAATGCTCCAGAGAGTCGGTCAGGGCCCCCACCTCGGCGTGTCTTCGTCGGCCGAGTGGAAACCGAAGGGGGCTCGCAGGACTCTCAGCTCTGGCTTGCCTTAATTGGCCGTCCAGAGAGGAGCTGTTAGAGCTATATGCTCCAGGAGTGGAAAAGGGCATAACGCCGCGAGTAACCACGGAGAAAGCGCAGCACACCTCTCGACACCCCTGAGCCATTCACACCGGTGTTGCACTCCGTCGTCTTCTGACGGCCATATGGAGAGCCCATCTAGTGGGTGGCAAGTCACCGCTTGCCAAAATATAATTAGTATACTAATTATGGCAAATGACCCCGGCCTTTTACAATAGCCCAGTGTTTAGTCCCCCAAATGCCCACGAAAAAACATCTATAAATCTTTCCATGTAGGTACTTATAATAGTCCCTACACGTGCCAGTCAACTGCTGTTTATATCTAATTTCTAGCAGTTGATTCTGGCAGGTGTGTTCTATTTTATTACTTCCTCCCAACAGGCCGCTACGTGTTGGATTCGGGGACGAATCACGCAAGCCTTTTAAAAGTCCGGGTATAAAAGCCCGTGTTATCTACACTAATATTATAAAGAGGAAAACTTTGTTTGTTTGGTTGTAATGAATAGGCTCTAAAACTACTGGACCGTTTTTAAAAATTCTTTCACCATTCGAAAGCTACATTATCCACGAGTAACATAGGCTAAATTTTATTTTGGAAAAAAATAGGGTTCCGTAAGATATTTGGGTTTTTTACACTAATATTATAAAGAGGAAAACTTTGTTTGTTTGGTTGTAATGAATAGACTAAAACTAAAAAACTAAAACTAAATCTAAAACTACTGGACCGTTTTTAAAAATTCTTTCACCATTCGAAAGCTACATTATCCACGAGTAACATAGGCTAAATTTTATTTTGGAAAAAAATAGGGTTCCGTAAGATATTTGGGTTTTTTCGGACACAAGGTGTAAAAAATCAACCAGAAAAGTTACTTATTTTGCGTACGCTGCCTAAACTATAAAAGACAGAACCATAAAATGTTCTAATTAATTGTAGATCTTATAAATATCTACAAAAAAGTCCGCGGCACACTATCTATGTCGAGTGAGGCCCAACAACCATTTTTTTATTTAAAGTCTTGAATTTTGTTTGGACTACATTTAAACGCATTTATTTTACTCATGCTATTAATCCTTATCAAAATAAATTATTTCATCATTAAGTACAGTTTATGTAGATAATATTTGGTCTGTGAATAATTAAAATTGGACATTTGGTTTTGAAGTTATGGCGAAATTAAAATATTACTGCTTATAAATTAAAAGATTTCTGCTGCACGGCCCGTTGCGAAGTGAGCGTCACCAAGGCGGGGGTGCGCATGCGAGAGGAGTTTAAATCTATGAGTAAGGTACCCGCGCGGCTCATCCAGCTCAGTCGCGAGGTCGGCTCCATGGTATGGTATCTTAGAAGAAATGGAAAAAGCTACCAGTAGCACCCTCTTGCGGCGTGATTTGCAACTTTTCTCTGTTCGGAATGAAACTGAGATAGTAGATCAGTATTTTGCATCTGACGTCATATGACTTACAGCGGTAGCGGTAAATAGGTTGGAATCAAATTAATACGAAGTCTAGGGGGCGCGGGTTCGAACCCATGGGTGGGGCTGTGGATGGGGTTCGAAATCATTTGCTTTTTTTATTTCATTCCAATGCATATACTATTGACGTCCGCGTATTTTATATCGAATACTACAAAGTTTTAGCTATTTTTTTTATTAACAATTCTCGAGGCTATTAAAGTTTCAAATCACACCGCTGGAGGCGCTGGTGTTAGGGGGCGCACTTTGACGTGGGAGTTACCTATCTATTTCTAAGTAATATACTCTTATCTATGGTCGGATCCCTACGCAGCGGTCGTGCGCGAAGTCTAATAATTTTCGTGCGATTTTTTTTAGATTTCTTTCTTAAAACTACACCTACGCAAAATTTATTCTCAGAGCTAAACAACAGTTCTTTTCAGGGCTAACCAACAGATTTTTTCAGGGGTAACCAACAGTTCTTTTCAGGGCTAACCAACAGTTCTTTTCAGGGCTAAAGAACAGTTCTTTTCAGGGCTAAACAACAGTTCTTTTCAGAGCTAGAATATTACACGCTGTTAGCATTTTCTTAAACATTTGAAAATGCCTAAGAGAGCCAGGTCTCAACTTTCTAAACATAGTTCTCAAGCACGGGCAGCAAGAATACGTCGTATGGGAGAATCTTCACCTGAACGTTCACAACGCCTTGCTGAACAAAATCAGAGAAACTCTCAGGTACGCGCACGAGAGTCGAGTGTCAAACGTTCGCAACGCCTTGCACAACAAAATGTGAGAACCTCTGAGTTACGTCGTGGTGAGCACGAGAGTCGGGTGAACCGATATGTTTGAAATTTTGCGGGTAGGTCTGAGAATAGGTTATAAAGTATATTTTATGCCGCTGATACCATGATTGAGAGGAGGGTGAAAGAGAGGGAGAGGGGAGGGTGGTGGAGTGAGTGATCGGAGGAGTTAGGTGGAGCAAGGGGGGGGGGGAGTGAGAGGGAGCAAGTTGGGAGAAGAGAGAGGAAGGAGAGGGTTCAGAGAGGACAACGGGGAGAGGAAGAGGAGAAGTGTGACGGGGACCGAAGCGGGAGGGGAGAGGAATAGCATAGAATTAGATTTTTATTATAAGACAGAGAGATGGAGAGAGATAAATCAAGGGAGTAGGGAGAAAAGGGGAGCAAAATGTAATTAAAGCGCGGGCGGAGCTGCGCGGGTCAGCTAGTTGAAGATATTTTGAAAATTATATTTGGAGGGCATTCTATAACCGATACTGAGGCCGAAAATGTATTTTTTTAAATTTTTGTCTGTCTGTCTGTCTGTCTGTCTGTCTGTATCTCGGCTGAGCATCACGCCGAAACTACTGGATGGATTGAAACGAAACTTGGCATGATTTGAGATCTTACTACGAGGTAGGACATAGGATACTTTTTATCCCGTAATCTAGCTCGGTTCTTTTGGGAGAGAGGATTAAAGTCAAAATGGGTACTTGGTTATACGCTTGGTCCGATTTTATCATTTCTTCTTTATAATTTTAAAATTTATTTGTAAGGGAACACTCATAGACAGTTGTTAACAATTTTTGGAAATCGATCAGGTTAAGCAACGTTAGCTAAGGTAATTAAATTGATGGGTGACCGTTTAACGCCATTTGAACTAAACGTTTCCGTGCTTTGGAGGGCAAGTACAAAATGGGTCCAAGTTTTTAACCGACTTTAAAAAAGGAGGTTTTGTATTCTATGCGAATGTATAATATGTATTATTGAAAGTTTAGTAAACGTAAACACAGCGCGGGCGGAGCTGCGTGGGTCAGCTAGTCACATAATAAAAAAATAATAATATCCTGGGACAATTCACACCGGTCCTCTGATTCCAAACTAGGCTGAGCCTGTACTATGGAAATCAGACAACTGATACTAATACATATATAAGGTCAAGGTGGCGAAGTCCGGCATATTTTATAGTGAGCTCGATTTGCTAAACACCCTATGACTGATTTTTTACCTTAATTACATGTATTCATTATTAATGATGACTGCAAATTAATTTTTAATCATTTACTTCTTCAAACATCCATGTAACTGATAGCAGACTGAAAATAAACATGTTTTTTAAAACATAGTAAGTTGACGGACTTTCCCGAATTTTGGGGGAAACTCCGTCAAGAGCATTGATTTTATGTAATTTGAGAGATTTCTGAGCAACCCGTATTCAATAAATATTTAAAAATGAATGTTAGTCAAATATATGCTTTTAACATTAGGATAGAAGGTAGCAGTCATAATTTATTGCATTAAAACCAAACAGGAGGCTAAGTCCATCATATTTGCAAGGGAAGGGGTAGTCAACTGCAACTTGTTTTTAACCGACTTTAAAAAAGGAGGTTCTCAATTCGTGAGTATATATTTTTTTTATAATAAACAAAACAAGTAAACGGTTACTAAACATGTAGTTTAATATGGATTATGCATAAATTGTTACAAAATGAATTATAAACTTATTTATGTTACATAAATGTGAAAGGAATTGTACCATATAAGTAAATACTTAAAAAAAAATCTTATTCAAAACAACACAACGACTTCTAAGTGTAGTTGACTTGCACCTTTTGTTCATGACATGATCCATGATTCTCATTCTTGGTATGTTATAAATACGAGCAGACTTATACGCACTTAAGTGGCCATGCCGGACTGCTTGCACGGCCTCTTGCAATTTTTCTTTGCTGTACGATGGTTTGTTTGTTTTTCTTTTGTAGTTTCGAGTCATTTTATGAGAAAATACCTAAGTACCTGAAAAATAAAACTAACTGTTTAAATCAGATCTATGACTTCTTTAACAGTGACAATAAGAATTCTATATCATTATATATATTTAACGAAGTAGCCTTATTAGATGAATTACAATTCACCAAAAGTAGTTTTTATAAGCAATATATAAAACATACATATAAATACTTATATACCTACTTACTTACTACTTAATACTAAGTTTTTATCTTACAAAATTTTAAATAAAAATGTTTACAATTTCTGCTTTGGGGCAAGATCGGCATGTGACGAACTTTCCCTTAAATTCTAGACGATCTTACCCCAACATTTAATTTAGACGTTAGAATTGCATAACAACAAATAATGCCGTATACGTAGCTTTATGTCACATTTTAATCTAATGTAGCGATAAAACGTAATACAAGCTGGCCACTTACCCATAAAAACCATTAAAATCCGTTATAATTCACATGTAACTGAATTTAAAATCACGGCACAACTCACTCGGGTTTGAACTTATCGACTACAAAAAATAAAATGGCCGTGTTTTTTGCTTTTGATTGTAACATAATGCCATCTACAATTTAATCATAGAACTAAATGGTAACACCGCTTTACCGACTGGCCTCTCGTCTTCCTAGCAATTCAAAAAAGAGTCTTACGAGTCGGTGTACGAACTTTCCCCATCGACGGACTTCCCCACCTTGACCTTACTTTTTTTTGTAAATACATACTTATATAGATAAAACACCTCTGGGTGTTTTATCTTGGTGGGAATCGAACCCACGACCTGTTGGGTAGCAGACAGTGTCACTAACCACTAGACCAACAGGCCCGTCAAAAAATCAATCTCTAGTATTATCAGGACTCTACTATTATCATACCTATTATGAAAAAAAAAATCTTGATTGAATTGTTTAACTTAGATAATATAGAGGAAAATGACTAATACCAATGATATTTTACTAAAGATATGTTATATCCCTACTAACGCACGATAAAAGTTGTCTCACTTGTAGTTAGCTATACCTAGCTATACATTTTCCTACCTATAGTCTGACAAGGACAGATACATAACGAGAAAAGTAAGAGAAAACGAGATGGCTATATTTTGTGCGTTCCGTTGTCAGCGTTGGTTAAACGTTTGTCAGTGTCATCTTGTCAACTGACACATTCAATTTTACAATTATTTCTTACAATATTATTATGAAAATTGAAAAACTAATTGAAAATCAAATTATTTTTTCAAAGTTACATGTGCTATATTATTCCTGACTGTTTATTTACTTTTGCCTGGTAATTTTTGCACATTATAAATACGCAGGACGGCATTTTCAATTTTTAATGATAGACGTCACGATGTCGCATTAACTACGCGGGACGGCGTGCGACTAACTGCTACAAAACCCAGTTGGGGGATACTCGCTGAACGTCTGGCGAGCGCTAATGGCATATCTATTGTTTAAAATATCATTGACTAATACTTATTTCTCTTTAAAACTCATTCCTATGATTCAAATCACTATCAATTAAAATATTCTATCTAGGTGTTTAGTGAATGGCTTTTGATCATTTCGAAAGCACGTCGTAAAACCATCACGTTCCCTTGATATCTACGGAAACTCTCAGTTGGCTAATCGGAGCAGTTCTGAAAATAATCCCATCTGTTTATACGCGAAAGTTTTGCGTTACGCTGGCTGCCGTGGACACGAGTTGCGTGGGTTTTACACTACATTATTGACGCGATTGTAATGCGAATGCGAAGACGCGTGATAACGAGTGATTTATGATGTGGTAAATAGCTTTTGTAATAACAAGCTTCGGAATTTATTTTACGCTACAGGTCAGTGTTTGTTGTTAAATCAGACTTTTGTAACTATGTATTATGTTGTAAAGAAGTGAGTAATTCCAGTGAAACTATTTTGAAATAAGTAAATAAGTCATTAAAATGAATCTAAAATATGATATTAATTATTACACTCAAGTCTATATTCATTTATCGACATAATCACTATTTTAATTTCATGGTTTGAATTTGTCATAAATTCAGAAAGAACGCCATCTATAATATTTTTATAGTAAATGACAGTTTCGCTACTCACCAATAGATGGCGCGTAAGAAGTTTACTAGCATTCAACCAATAGATGGTAGTGTATGGAATACACTGTATTGTAGTAGTTGTAATGAAAAATCAGTGAAAAATCTCGAAATTGTAGTGAAAAATCTCCTAATCTATGAAATTTAATCTGAAATAGCGCTTGTGTACAAAAATAGCTACTATCTGAAATATTCTGAACAAATGCTACCTACATATAATCAGTAAATTTCTCAAAGTACTATGAAATGGCAGTGTTTTCAGCAGTTTAATATCATAAATAAAACAAGAAAAATATCTGTAAAATGTTTTATTCTCATAAATGCCCGACTAAAACAACATTTCTCAGCGATATATCACTCTAACTTTGCACAACTATATAATGATCTCGGCATTATTTATAAAGCTATTGTTATGTAACTATTATAATCAATATCGTAACATTACCGTTCAAATAAATAACTGTTTTGGACCCTGACAATTCACCCTTTGACGTCATCACGGGCCCTACGGCCATAATATTATTGTTTTCTTACTTTCTCGATAGAAAGTGACAGAACTATAAACTATGTATATTGGCGTCTATACCTTGTGTCAAAGTAATGTTGTAATAATACTGCTTTAGAGCTGGTGGTAGGGGGCCCCACATCTCCAAAAAACGTTATTTATTCGAACAAGTAAATTCAAACTACTACTGGGCAGCGTCATAAGCATTTGTAACATACGGAGTTAAGCAAAGTTTACACGGGTTTATAAACGCAGTTTGTACATAATTATTGTACCAATGATAGATAGTAGCCGATATAGAGCAGAAATATATTACCGATAACGGTATATGATGAAAACTGTTATTTTCTACATAGACTAGTATATTTGTTTATCATTTAGAAAACCGAACGCTGCATAAGGTCTTTATATTTCATGAACAAATCGTGGTACAACTCCCGTTTTGTTAAAACACGAATTACCGTGCTGTATCTATCTTTAGTTATAACTATATGATTCTTGCGTAAGTAAGACCATTTGGCAGATTACATCTTCCGCGACCTAATCCTCTATAACTAGAGGTTAATAATCCTCCAATACTCGAATATACACAGTTATATAATAATAACGCCATGCCGTCGCCTAAGTGGGTTAGAATTAAGCTTAAATACACAAAAATAACCCTTATAGCTTTGTAATACCGACGCAGTGTCGGCTAATATCGCTTTGAGTACTGGAAAGTATAAATAAACACATATTTTGATATATTATATATATGAGATCAAAAAAAAGCAAATACAATAATGACAGGGTTATATAATTGTTTCTTGAAATGGCAAGCATAGTTATAGCATTATTTTTTAAATCTATATAATATGTTTTTTGGATTAAAGATTAAAACAGGAATGTTTTTATATCTCAACTAAAAACTATACATAATACAGTTTTCATGTTACAGTACAACCGAATCACATAGAAAAACATTATTGTCAAATGATATATTCATCTAATAGATGAGAATTTAATATACAGGCTGAATTTGCCAAGTGGGCTTGGATGGCCAAATCCGAAACTATAAGGAATAGTGAAATATGCTCAAAGAAGTCACAGGCCCTATTTTTATGAAACCTAAAACTGCAACATTGGATTTTTGAGATATTAATATTCCTAGCCAGGAATCGAACCTGATGATTTTGGAAAAAACGTGAGCCAGTATTTATTACACTAGTGAATTGGACTATCCATACAAGATCTCTAAATATAGTATTGACTTTTAGGCAATAATTTGCATTGAAAACAGACGCTTTACATTTTTATCATAAAGGTATATATATGTATATTAGTATGGCAGTTTGTTGTTTCAAATTCGGAATATTTTATACAGATTTTCAAATGTTTTTCTGTACAATGATTTCAGAATAGTGATGATATTTTGTAAAAAAAAAAGGTAAGTTAGATACATACTTTAGTTTTAACAATAATAAATGGCTTACTTTTAGCAAGCTGTTTTGTTTAAATTTGGAGTATTTTTTTTTTAAATCATAAAATGCTAATATTTTTCTAAAAATCTATATATGCAAGGAAACTAACTACACAGACCAAATACACAAACACATCATCATAATATTTATATACTTACCTACTTTTTTCGCTTCATATTACCGTATAATATTTAATTTTCTAATAGTACTCTCTTTAAATACAGCGTTATCTCTAAAATAAAGAAAAACATTAGATAAAGAAATTATAACTTTAGGTACATAATAGGAATAATTTACACATTCAAAAGAGAAAAACAATAAGACAAACAAAACATGACAACAAAAAATCATTATAGGATACGAACTGTTCCCATAGAATAGTAATTTGACAGTAAAGACTTAAATAAAGTTGAAGCATACAGGCTGGAGACATTAGTGGTAACTGATAACAATGGTGTAATACAGTTGCTAATATTGAAATTGTATCACTAAGCTTAAGAAAATTGATATGATATCAAATTTAGAAACATACCATCTGGGGTGGATAATACGACAATAAATTAAACATCATGTGCGTAATGACGTTCCTAGTCGAATGCCTAATAAGTGATTTGAAAAAGTGATTGTAATTAATCTAATAAATAATTACTAGAGAAGTGACTATTCGGTGTAATCGTGTCGAAACATACGAAGAAGTAGATATTTCCGCCCGCGCTGTTGCTGCCCGTACCAGAGGTTAATGGCCCAATATTTACAAATGGTGTTTTATTTTGATTACGTCTTTCTGTAGTATATTTTGTTCAAAAGTAACATTTTTTTATTTGTTTGCAAGGATTTATTTGACGGTTCTAAAATACTCCTGTGTATTGGTATTACCAGATATTTCATTAATTGTCGTATTGTCTTCCCCACATTGTAGAAAAGAAACTAGATATTTTAAAATTTTTAGATCTTTCATACAGCAGTCTCTTTACAATTGCAATTTGCAGGCCATACTAAGCCTGCAAGTTTAGTTAGTGAGTAAAAGTAGATTGATTTCAATGTGTAGTATTCTCGCAATATTACGAAACTAGTTGAAATACGTAACATAGTTAAAATATTATCTTTATATATATATATATAATTCTACTGTACGTGTGTATGTCACTGAACTCCTCCTAAACGGCTGGACCGATGTTGATGAAATTGTTTGTGTGTGTTCAAGGGGATTCGAGAATGGTTTAGATTCACAAGTGAAAGAGCGCGAGCGGAGATGCGCGGGTCAGCTAGTTTCATATAATATAGTTATGATATTCCTTCTTTATTATTTACTTTTCTGCATTTTCTAATAAAACAAGAAAATAATTGTACATGATTTTAACATTACGAAGATTTTAATTAAAAAAATATATTTTTAGAAGTGGGATATCCTTTATGCGTTGTTTGTTTTATGTACTGTTTCTATGTGAAAGTTTCGCAGCTTCGAAGACTATGTTAATAAAAGTGTAACGCAAGATTATTTTGTATAGTTTAGTTAAAATTTTATCAGATGTTCTAAAGTCTCCACCTTGTATTGACATTATTCAGATGACCACATATTTGCAGTTATGAAATAAAAATGTTAATAAATGTAGATCCTCATCAAAGAATTGTAGATATTATACAATACTAAATCACTCCTTTAGGTCCCAATTTTCATGATCCCTCAGTTAAAACCTTCTGTTACTTATTCACAAAATGGCCGCTGTGCACAAAATGGCGGTTGCATAAATATTGCAAGATTTCAACAGTTACGGATAAAATTATAATTTACCATTTAAACATAAGTTTTGGTGAACTGACTATGATAAAAATGTTTACAAAAATGATGACCAACCATAATTTTTATTCTAATGAAAAGTGGAAGGCATTCAATAAATACAGCATTTTAAAATAATAATATTCTTTCCGCAGGAGTAAAAAAAAATCCGTAATAAAAAGAAGGCACCTTTTTTAGAAGTCAACATAAATGCAGATTACAAATATACCTGTGGCAATACCTTCCTATAAAGAGATTCAGTTATCCGATCTAAACACTGGAATGATGGGCCTACTAGTTGTTCAACAACGGATCATTTTACATTGGTTCTCTGTTCACCAGCATTACTGACCAACTGAACAAGACATTCGCTATGATAACCACCGACAATCAAGTTATATGTGCTCGATTATATTACATTATGACTAGTGTTACGGTTATGTGCACTTATCAGACACCATACCACAAGTTTTATAGACGAAACAGAACAAGCTTTCAATACAGTCTTGTACCTAGTATGTACTACGCAAAAAACATAACATCCTATAGTCTACCGAATTTTGGCTACACTAACGCCGGCTCACACTGGTTTCTTGGGTATCTTTAGCCACCCAAGTGACTATCAAGCTTCAGTTGTCCACTGAACTGTAATGTCAACTGAAAGTATGTTAGCATTGTTTTTTTTTTTTGTCTTATGGTTAGTGGCCAACCTGTTGTCGGGGTTTTCAAGCTGCCCTTAGGCCTCTGACTTAGCGTAACGACTGCAATCTAGATGACAATAGCCGGGACCGACTTTTTACGTGCCCTCCGAAGCACGGAGACGCTCAGTTCAAATGCCACTAAAGGTGCGCGTCCATTGGCAGGCGCCGGACGCACCGCACGCACGGCACGCAACGGATTTTAGTTTGCTTTCTATGATTTTACATAGTGCTGCGTCCATTATCCGCGCAGAAATTTTCCGATGCGGGCCGTCAAAATCATAGAAATCCGTTGCGTGCCGTGCGTGCGATGCGTCCGGCGCGTGCCAATAGACGCGCACCTTAAATGTTCACCAAATGTTAGCATTGGTATTTATTGGTCACTCAATACCGAATGAATCATTTGACATTTGCTAAGTCATCACTTTAGTTGTCAAACAAGATACGCAATAGCCCCGCAGGTTCGGAGTACATTCACATACGGCTTTATTTTTTAAAAGTGCATTTAACCATCAGTTTTGATAGACGCGTTGTATAAATAAAGAGTGCGCCCGCGCACATGAAACTGACGCATAAGTGAAGTATTAACTAAATACTCCACTTATTTAACAACCAATTAATGTACAATCGAGACTGTTAAACATTATTGAAGTGAAACTTCTTATGCGACTTCCAACAAACTTAACGCGTAAACGTTTAACGCTACCATGGAGGGGGTAAGAAAGCGCTCACGTGACGCAGTCATTCAGTCATTCCGTCATTCAGTGTCGTTCAGCGTCGTTCAGCGTCGTTCAGCGTCATTGAGTGTCGTTCAGCGTCATTGAGTGTCGTTCAGCGTCATTCAGTGTCGTTCAGTCGCGAGGAGGGGGAATAGAAAGAGACAGAGCCACGCACGCATATTTTTTTTTTATAAATTGTTTCTAATACATTATAGATCTTTGTGCTGCTACAACTTGTGGTACAGTGCGATACCCGTTATCCTCCACGGTACACCTCTCATAAAATAATACAAAATCATAATCAATAATTTCATAAATCGTATAACAACGAATACTAACCAATATATGGCGGTCGGTGCTGTCAACCCATCGAGAGGTTCTTCACCATGGTAATGTCATGGCTCCGCCGGTTTATTTCCTTCGCCTCTTTGGTTAGGTTGGACTCGACGAGCATGGAATGCCTCTTCGCGTTCAGGTCTTTCTTCCTGCGGACCACGTCGGGGCTGTACGGGTCGGAGACCCGGCGGTCCAGGTTGGACGGACTTTGGCTCTGCCCGGAGAAGGACCCGTGCCGGTGCGGTGGGGTTGACGGTGGCTCTTGGCTCATGTTGGGAAGGTAGGTTTGGAATGATGGCCGGTTCTGCGCTGCTTCCATTATGGACCCTTGAAGAAATAAGGCATGTGATTTTTATTCAGGTTAAATTACTAGTTTTTTATTATAGTTTGCAGCACGGCATCCTTCGAAGCCACTGGATGTTTGGGGTGTGAGCCCTAGATCTATTAAGTACAGCGGCGCGAGCTACATGTCGGTTTCCAGGGGACTATAATGCACCCCCGGTGGCGGGCTCAAAGGCAAGGCATTGAGACATACCTGAAGCCCATCCCGCGGAGAGCCACTGTTTGCCCCTGACAGGTTCCCGGAGACCTTTTAAAGGACAAATGAAAAAAGGACCGAACGAAATTAATTTTGACAGCTTAGAAGTGCCTGAGTGACGAGAAAATGGCTGTTTGCTTGATGGAAAACGTGAGCCGGCCAATGGACAGCTGGTCACCCAAGACTTACAAGCTACAGTGCCCTTCACAACAAAATACAGCAACTACTTACTACTACAACTTACTATAATATCGGGCACTGTGATGGTACATGTACGATCTCTTGCTCAAGGAACTTTATTTTATATAAATTATACAGAATGTAAAAAAACACGTGTCCGATCCGCGAGGGTATTATTCAGTGTATCAACACAAACACATGTATATAACTCATTTGTTAATTATCTCAAGTATTTTTTTCTAATTTATACCAAAAATACATCAGATTCGTTTTCTGGAACAAATTAGGGAAGAAAAGAGAAATTCAACAAATGAGTTGTATACATGTGTTTGTATTGATACACTGAATAAGACCCTCGCGGATCGGACACGTGGTTTTTTACATTCTGTATAATATCTTATATAGACTAAGACAATTCAAAGTACTGAAGCGGATTTATTACCAACCTAGCCACCATGTTAGTCAAATTGCGATGTAATAAAAAAAATACTATTCACGGTTTAGTATATATTAGACACACAAACAAACATACAGAAAGCAGGTTAGTACTACACACTAAAAATGGTCACTAACCAACAGTTATGCTATGCTACATGAGCGAATATCGAAGACTGAAATTATAATACAAAAATATTTCATTCAAATTGAACTCATAGCTGTTTAAGAATTAAAACATGCAAGCAATTAAGTTTATTTCCGAGTATAATCTCATCACTTATTGTAATGATTTTTTATTGAAATGTACACTAAGTGACGACTTAAAGATTCACTAAGGGACTGTGAGCAAAATAAAATACCATCCAACCTAAGTAACATTTTTTTTTAGTTTTCTGTAATATAATGTTGTTTTTTAATTACGCGAATACTACACATTGAAATGAAACTACTTTTACCAATTATAATTATCGCGGTTTATTTTAGATTTTACTTTCCCGGAACTTACTTCTCCGGGAAAGTAAAATCTAAAATAAACCGCGATATAATCCGTAAAAGTAGTTTTATTTCTGCAATATTTTTAAATATCGGTAACATGCATCGATATACTATCTGTAACGTGAGTCAATGTTTGAATGTTTCCAAGATGATTGGGCATACATAATTTATTACCATTCATCATCATCAGCAATTAATCCACAGTTGAATAAAGGCACTCAAAGTCGCAGACGTCCACTGCTGAATAAAGATCTCCCCCTTAGAAGGGAGAGGTTGCCATAATCCCCACGCTTGTCATGGTTTTGGGGATCATAGTATAGGGATCGTAGTCAAAGTGGTGGTGGTAATCTAATAGAAAGACGCTGTTGTCCATCTTCTTGTTTTCTCTTAGTCTTCCTTTCTGAGGTTGTATCGACCGTTTATTAATTCTTTGCTTGTCTCCCGCTTTACAAAGGAGGGAAGTGGAATATATGTATTTCCGACTTCTCCTATCTACCTTTTTAATTAAATTTGTTGCGGGTTCCAAGACAATTTAGCGTTCCCCTGGGACTCGCCGAGGGTCAAACCTCGGTGTCTTCAGTGGTGACCACTGTAGATCCTGGCTTACAGGAGTAACAGTGGTGGGAATGAGTGGTGGGATTAGTCCCATTTAAAAAAAAATAGTAGCCTCTTACAACACGTGGAGGAAATGTGAGGGTACTATTTTTACCTGGACACCCCCCGGGCTGTTATCATTCTATAATTTACAGTAAATGCTAGTCATTTTATTAACTGATAGATAATTCAATACAGAACATACTTTATTCCAATGCCCAGAGCAATTACATATGTATTTATTATATAAACAAATATACATATAATACAATCAATTGTATAATAAATAATAGAATCACCTCTATTCTATATTGGTGGCTCGGTGCTTCAGGTTAATGACCTACAGTGGAGCAAAAAAAGTGTATGTAAAATGACGACAGATGCACCACAACAGAGAAAATTAATGTTTACAATCTTTTTCGTTCGTTATCATCAGAGTAAGGGCTAGGGTTTCCATCAAGCATAATTGATGGCAGCTTCTTTAAGTATGTTAACCGCTCAGCGACGGATGATTCCGATTTAAACCATGTTAACACGCGAAGCGCGCACCGCGATCATGCGTCGACCGCCGACAGCTTAAGAAGTACGGTACAGCCATCGGCACGTAACTTGGCAAGATTCGTTAGAAGTCATTATTTCGGTCTCTTTGGTTATCAAGCGGGACGCGGGGAACAAGGTAGCATCGTTCCGGGCGCGCTATTGGTTAACCGGTCGAGCCTTGCTCCCCGCAAGTCGTGTACGTCCCGTTCGTTCCCGAGTAAACTTGCGTGCACTAAAATAGTTCAGTTTGTTTTTGTTAAGTATTTGTTACAAGTTTTTGAAAATTTTATTTTATCACTCTATTCCGACTTTTCATCCTGCAACCAGCCAAGCATTAAATCAGTAATAATTTTATCACAATATTTTATATTAAAATAAATTTCTTAAGTAAGTTTAACTTTATGAATTTCATTTATACATCTCATTATATTTCAATCATTCCTCTGGTTTCCTTATTTTTATGACATGACTAAAAATATGGCAATAAAATTACAATATATTATATTGACCATGTTTTGTTGCAACTAAGTGCACTTGCGCGAACTTTCCCCCACTACGCCAAAATCTTGTCAACTTACGTGACGAGGATTATAAATATCGCGTTTGAACTTATTATTACGTTATTCATCTCGGCAGCGCTACGAAAATCAAGTTAAGCATAAACACATGGTTGGTAGAGCAGTGCAAAATCTAGTAGTGTGGATGCAGTAGATCTACTGGATCCAGTAGTGAAGTCGAATAACGGTCGCATTCGGCAACGTCTGGTTTATAATGGAGACACATAACACTGTGGAGAAGGTCCTTCCTTACCTAGTGTCCGCACTAGCCACGGCGCCACTGTTTGCTTCTGGTTCACCGCTGATTGGACCTCGTTGAGTGCCACTGTGAGCTGGTGGCTTAACTCCTGCGGACGGAATAACTATCGCGGTAAATTCAAATTTTCAAATTCAAAAATATTTGTTTCAAATAGGCTTAGCTAACACTTTTGAACTGGCAATTTTTTTAAAAGCTACCACCGGATCATAACACGGCCTGTACTGAGAAGATCCGGCAAGAAACTCAGCGGGATTGTAATTTTTTTTAACTTTTTTTTTTCAACACTGCACCAATAAACGTAGACCCACCGAGTTTGGACTCGTTGGGTAGGTCTCGACGAGAAGTTACTAGAAAAATGGTGATCAGGGTCTGATGATGGAGTAGACACGTGGTCACGGGATTTCTGCACTAATATACGTAGACCCATCGAATTTGGATTCGTTGGATAGGTTGCTGCGAGTACTACTACTCGCAGCAACCTATCCAACGATGGTAGAGAAATGTTGGTCAGAATCTGGTGATATGAGCAAGCAGGAAGATGGCAACAGGAACTCGGCTCCATTAAATGTAGGACCCACCGAATTATACCGAATTATAAATCTATGGGTAAACCTTGACGAGTAGTTAGACAGATACTGGTCAAGGCCTGATAATAGTACAGGAAAGTCATTTTATGAGTTCGTTTACCTATGTCGGTGGTTTATTTTATTTTTTAAATTTATATTTGTAATTAGATCAGCATCAGCGATAGTTTGTTGTACCGTTCGAAAAATATACTAAATCAAATATCCATAAGCAAGCAAATACTATATACCTGATTACTACACTGCGCCTGAACATGTGCGAGCTTGACCTGCGCTAGTTCAAGCTCCAGGTCTCGTACACGTTGCCGCAAGCGCGCCTCCGACTCGCTCGGACCTTCCTGCTCTTCGCCTTTATGCTCCGTCTCTGCATCGTAAATTCAACCTTACACAACGTGTACTAAAGTTGATAATTGTACGATTTGAGATACGGATGCCGTTCGTGAAGGGTATAATCTATGATGCTAACCTTCTTTGTTATCTTTCTGTGCGAGTTTGATGCTGCAGTTCACACAGTCCTTCACGTAGTCCTGTCGACAATCGGAACAAATTAATTTTTTAAATTATACTTAATTATGTATTTATTATTTGTACTATATTACTGAATCATCATGGACAAAGTAAAATTCAATACATGGTAGTAGCACAGTATATAAACTAATACAGTAGTTCGACGCCTTTGATGTTTGAGTAAAAGCCGACACCGCATGGCGTACTCCGTAGCACGTAGGGTTGTCACAGTTTGTTTTTATAATTTACTTAAAATTAAAATATTATATTATACTAAAATACTAAGTAAAGTATGTTTCTATTAGCGCACGGGATGGTAATGATTTCTTTGATTATAATTATTTACTTCATTTATTGAAGTTCTTCATAGTAAGAAATACAAAAAGGCATTTCGTGGAGACAAATACAAATAGAGTTTTACAATGTTATGTAATATATTGTAATTAATTAATAAAATTCCAAATCGTTTATAAATAGCAAACTGAAAAATATTTTCGGTTTGTACATTTACTGGATATGAAATTTCTGTTAATGAAATGTATTTAATATGTCAGTCATTTTCGATTTAAAAATGGATGTCATTTTCGTAATCAGCACCCCGAGAAACCTCAAAATGACACCAAAAATTTTTTTTTTCGAAAAAAGTAATTATCCGCCATTTTGGTTTTGAAAATGGATGCCATTTTCGTAATCAGCACCCCGAGATACTTCGAAAATGACACCAATAACATTTTTTTGAAAAAAGAAATAACCGCAATTTTGGATTTGAAAATAGATGCCATTTTCGTAATCAGCACCCCAAGAAACCTCGAAGATGACACCGATAACATTTTTTTGAAAAAAGAAAAAATCCGCCATTTTGGATTTGAAAATGGATGCCATTTTCGTAATCAGCACCCCAAGAAACCTCGAAAATGACACCAATAATATTTTTTGAAATAAAGAAATATCCGTCGTTTTGGAATTGAAAATGTGTAAAATAATATCTTATCTTATTCTATTATTTATTTTTATAAATTATCGTCAAACATAGTTTTCTTCTTTGTTCGAATCCCACGTGATAAATATTTAAAACATAATAAAAGTTAACCTATACTAGAAAGTGGTGTATGCTTACACCACTTTCTATTCAAAATTGCTATTTTGTTTTAAATACTGAACAAACTGCTTTCGGGTATTGCGTTAATTCGGAAACACGTTGTATATAACTTTCAAACAAAGTTGTTCGAACGGTGTCACGCCGCGGTCAACGCGCCGATCGGCTCGTGCAAACGATTATCGTGTTAAACGTGGTAAACCGGAAAAATTTCTTACTGTACCTGCATATTGTGCAGTTGTTTGTCAAGTCTCGCGCATATCTCCCGGTAGTCGCGGGCGACTGCCGCGTAGTGAGACGCGTCCTTCTTGTATTCTTCCGCCGTCGAGTGCGACTGATGTACAGAGCGAACGTTACTATATAAACATGGACACATCTATGCAGTCTATGCTAGGTTATTATTTTTTTAAATCAATTTAGCGACAACATGAATTTCGCATGAACCACACTCCCCGTCGTCGCCTAAGACATTAGTTATTAAGTCAAGTCAAAGTAATTGCAGGTCTGTCTGATATCCTACCGCCAAGAAGCAAGCCGTAAACATTATTGTGTTCCAGTGTTAAATTACAGGGTTCAAGTGACTTATTTCCCCACTCAGAGACCGATAATAAATCATTATCTCGTCACTTAGTATAATCTAGCTTGAGAACATAAAAAATACATACACGACGAATTGAAAGCCTCCTCCTTTTTCGAAGTCGGTTAAAAATGACAAACTTTGCTCATTCTTTATACCTATTATTTGTGCAGTAATAGGTTTTAGTGACGAACTGTAAACGTCGACTACTAAACTTATCGTCACCAGTATAAACTAGTCTAGACGTTAGACAGTTTCGTCAACGGTAAATGCGTCGACGAGACAGTCTAACGAAACGAATCCGTTTATCGTCAACGATAAACCAGTTTATAAAACAGTTTCAAGTCTAGACTACAACGTCAACGATAAACCAGTTTATAAAACAGTTTCAAGTCTAGACTAGTTTATACCGGTGACCCGAAAAGTTTAGCAGTCGACGTTCACAGTTAACTTACGTATTGTATCAAGGTCGAAGACAAAAAGCAGTCGAAAAAACAGTTTGTTTGTTCAACGCCCACTCTTAGTAGGTTTTTAACGAGTTGAAGTTAGATGCGACAATATTATGTTTGTTATGAACATACCTCAGATAACTTTGCTTCTAGTAGTTCCTTCTCTTGTTGTAACTGTGTATTTATTACTTTCAGTCTTTCCAGTTCAACATTTATTTTCTCTTTTTCAGCGGACTCTAGAACAATGTTATATACCATATTTTTAACAAATCTAACAATTTGAAATACACTTGCAACAATGTGAAACAAGCCTAAATTAAAATTTTAAAAAGGCACGATAACAAAGTAATAAGCTGCTGAAAGGAATTATATTAAACATAACTAAGAACAATCCCAAATAAACCAGCTTTAAAAATCATGGAAATCAGTCCATCCGTTCAGAATCTATGATAACAGATGGACATGAAACTTGTTACCCCCTCCAAGTTCACCAACACCAATCAAAATTCACTTAATAAGTTTTTAAACAATGCCGAATTTGGTTGCAAGATCCAGTGGCGGTCAGAGAGGGGCCCCCCCGTAGGGGTCATGACACCCCCCCCCCCCATATTGTCTAGGCCAATGGGATCGTCAAATATGACACCCCCCCCCCCCCAATTGTCGGCTGCGACCGGGCCTGGCAAGATCATTTTTGGTCGGGTACGATTTGGATTATTATTATAATAATAATATTCTGGGACAATCCACACACCTAATCCCAAGGTACAAAGTCATCTGATTCCAAACTAGGCAGAGCCTGTACTATGGTAAAGAGAAACTGATACAATTTTGAAAGAATACTTATATACATAAACAACACCCAGACGCAAGGTGGGACTCAAACAAAATCGTTATAACTATGTTACGTACGGTTACCCTGCTCACACATATTTTGATTGGGTCTGTCGTGCAAGCGATTATAGGCCTAAAGGTGATTAACCGGAAATGTCCCTCACTGTACCTTTGATAAACTTCTCGTATTCCTGTTGGTATTTGGGTAGACGCTTCACTTTGATGCTGCACGCCAGCTTCACTATTTGCCGCGAAGATTCCTCTGCGCGGCATTTCTTTGGTAATGTCACCCTGTCAAAGAAATCTTAATGTGAATTGGTGAACTGCAGATTAATATACTTAATAATTTTAGCGTTTCGCTGAAAGAGCCTATTTTAGTGAAAATATATGTTTGTTTCAGCAATGTGCTGCCTGCCCTAGGATAGCTGACTACAAGCAAAAAGCTATCAAAAGGGAAAAAGCCTGCACCCCCTCCAATCTATCTTTGTTGGAATAATTTTGTTTAGTGGTCTTTGACACTACAGTGACCGCAATAATTGTGGTCGTCTGTGCACTTGTCTATTTCTGCCAGATGCTTTCTGAGATTGGGGGATGGGGTTAAAATATATTTTTCTCAGACTCAAAATATTCTAATTTAGGCCGTTAGTTCATAGACAGAGTATTATTATTTAAAGTCCGGCCGTCGAGAGAATGCGTTCCTGTCGTTTGTCAGTTGGTCATGACTAGTGATGGGAAATAATTAACACTATTATTTCCTGATGGAAGAAAAAAGTAACATAAGTTTAAATAATTGTTTGTTTGGATTCTAATTTGTGTTTGTGTCGGTCTTCCGTTCCGTCAGATTGTGAGAGGTTTAAAGGAAGAGAGAGTGCACTTGTACACTATAACATCTCCCGCGTAGATCGCTATATTGTGAAAGTTTGGCCACTGTGGTCTTATCGGCCAGGAGGACATTACGAAAGGCTCTAACACTTATAGGCGATACAAATCTATGATAGTGTGGCGACTCAACATAACCCGATGGTGCCACATGTGGTACAATAACGCGATGAGAAGCAAATAGTACTACATACAACAAGACAGATGGCGCCACCGATTTCTGAATCGTGCAAGCAAGTTTCTCCAACTCGGAGAATATATACAACATTCCGACAACATCTGTCGGGGGCTTCGGCCCTGGCCGAGCATCACACCTCGCTTGTTCGGCGGATCCTCCCTTTAGCACCGCCACCGTCGCATCGCTAAAATAGGCTATGGGATAATATACCTGAAGTATTTGAGTACGCCTTCAAAGTCGTGTTGTAGCAAGTCCTTCCGTGATCGAGAGAGCAGCGCCAGTGCCACTTGGAACAGCGTGTCGATGCCTTGCAGCAAGAACACGTCTAATATGTGGTACACCTACCAATAAGGCACCTTGATTACTCAAATCGCTTTTACCTTGGGTTTATAACAAACTTATGGAAGTTTATATGGCTGCATCACTATGTGGCCACATGTGAGATATTTATTCCGCCAAACAGCAGTTGTAAAGATTATGTAGAGGCGTGCACAGAGGGTAGGCAATGAAACATATTCAATTTGTTTAACCTGTCATGTGTACATTAGTATACGATCTTAAATACCCATAAGTTAGCAGATTCTATAGATTTATTAATTTGCATATAAAAACTGCAATAAGATTATTCAGGGGTCCATACACACAAAGACTTTGCCTACCCTACGATATCTCTAAATAATTATAATTTAAAAATATTTTGTACTGACACGGTATTAACGTGATGTTTTTAAATATCGTAATGTTAGTTCAAGGATATTTGTGGTGGCAAACTAACAAGAGTAGAGGTAACTCGCAGATATTTTTGCCTACTTTAGCTGGTGAAATTACCGGATACAAGAGACTTAATAACTAATGTCTCGGGTGACGAGTGGCAGTGCTAGCTGTCTATAGACAGACGTATCGCTTCCTACCAGGCGACCTTGTTGCTTGTCTCGTCATTCTCTCTCACTGCCAGTCGGTCCCTCATTACCAGTAATCGGAGTAGAAAGATTGATTTTTCGTACTCGCGCCATGATAGCAGAACGTGGACATGCCATTTTTCCGGTAAGTACCGGAATTTCGTAAGTAAATACGCCACTAGCAACATAGTCTTGATTCGTTTTTGACTTAGATCCATGTATGCAGTTTCGAAATTCGGAGAAAAAAAAATATCATGATCGTTTTAAAATTCCGAAAACTCGGAGGCATATCCATATTAACATACGCGTTTGACGTCAATGACCTGAAAACAATCTACCTACTCCGATCACTGCTCATTACTGTGGATCTTGACTTGTGTATACCGCTTCCATTGAGCCCGATCTTTTAAAGAGCAGCGCTGATAAGGCTCTTATTCTTTTTCGTACGAGCGTTGTCCAAAACTTAACGAATATTGCGCCTATATTTTGTGTGTGGGTGAAGGCCGCTTCATCCTAGCCATGCCAGTTCCACCAGAAGGTCTCCCAGCCGCTTGATAATGCCGGAGACCTCCCGGAGGCTACCCGGTGTACGTTGTTTTTCCCGATAAATTTCCCACCCCGAACTTAAACAGCACATGGGCACCTGTCTCTATTTCCTGACAGGTCTCATGACTAGGTAGAATAAAAAAAAATACTTACAAGGGGTAGTGGGAACCGCGCGGTAAACACTGTGAGGAACCATTGGGATGCGAACATGTGGGGCTCCACGCCTAGCGCCGCAAAGTGCGCGCGAAGTTCCGTTAGTTGCTCCTGCACCACATACACACACGTCATAAACACTGTGTGTGTTTTTGTAACACGCGCGCGCACTAACTTACACCCTCTCTACATACAACCGTTGCACGAACATGCTATACGTTACGCACACGCGATAGTATGTGTGCCGTTATATGCATGTTACACACACATTTTACACTTAAAAGTTACACACGGTTTACATTTAAAATTTACACACACTTTACACCCAAAACTAACACTCTTTACACTCAGAAGTTACAGTACCCTGTCATGTATTACCGCGGTTACGAACGCTGTACCAGTTATCAATGTAAATCAATAAAACGACGTTACGTGCATTGCCAGCTCGTGCAAACGATTATCGTCCAGCATTCGTGACCACGTCCGTACAAAGGACACACGTTACACATAAATGTGCTCACGAGAAAAACAATTCTAGTTTTTTTCAATTCTACTATTTATTCACAGAATGCATATTTTATGTTTGTATAACAAGAAACTTACCTCCATAAGCCTATCCAGCTGATGTAACCTCATGTACAGAGCTTCGAAGCCATCCTTATACAACTCCCGTAGCCCGTAGCCATACATGAGACGGACAAGAAGACAGAACGCTTGTTCCTCTGGCATCTGAGACATACACAAAGAATATACTTAACTAGATTATTTGTTATATTATATTGGTTGGTATTTAAAAAAAAATTAAAGACAGCAAGATCGAATCGGAAATGAGGTAATCAGATGCAGAATCAAAGTTAGTGACATAGGCCACCGATATAGCAAGCCGAAGTGGCTGTGAGCCGATCACTATCAGTTGTGGGACCTGAGAGATCTTGTGCAGAGACCGCGATTTGGCAAATGTAGCGTTGAACATCCTCAGACTAGATGGAGCGACGATATATGTAAATTTGTAGGCAAAAACTAGATAAAGGAAGCCGAAGACAGAAGCAGTTTATTACTATATAGAGATAATGACTGACTATATTACATACATTTTCAAAAAGTTTGATGTGACTGGTTTAATTCTTATAAAATAATAATAATAATATCTTGGGACAAATCACACACGGTCATCCGATCCCAAATTAGGCAGAGCCTGTACTATGGAAACCAGACAACTGATACTAATACTTATATATACATTTTTTTTGTAAATACATACTTAAATAGATAAATAACACCCCGACAGTTGGTGGGAATCGAACCCACGACCCATCGGGTAGCAGCCAGGGTGCCTAACCACTAGACCAACGGGCCCGTCTCCCGTTAAATAATAATAATGTCCCCCTGACCATTAAAGCCTCATCAGACAATCTTTCATGAGAGCAGCCAAGTAATTAGAAGATGCATAAGAGTTTGCACAGACTCAGCTACGCTCTCTCTCTCTCTCTTCCTTTACTTGCACTGACGTATGGGACTTCTTACTTCCGAAACAATCAGGTGATCTCAATACAGGCCTGCTGTCTAATAAGGAATAATAACTAACACACAATCGTGGCTCCCCGCAGGATTTGACTTTTAACTAGGTGGTACGTTACTTGTGCAAGGAACCGTCTTAGTAGGTATCACCGCAGTGTCAGAAATTCTACCGCCAAGCAGTGTTGTGTAAACATTCCTGTGTTCTGGTGTGAAGGGAACTGTAGCTGGTGAAATTACTGGACACAAAACACTTAATATCTAATGTCTTAAGGTTCGCAACGCGCTAGTTATTCTTTTGGTGTCACTAGCGTCTATAAGCTGTGGTGACTGCTCACCATCAGGCGGGTAGCAGGCTTGCTTGCCACCGTGGTTGTAGAATAGAAAAAAATAGAAACCGCGGCCTCTGGCGGAAGGTAGAATACTTACGTGCAATAACAGTGTGGCAGCCAAGAAGCTGAGTCCCTGGCAGTAGCCGACTTCGTGGTCATAGACGGCGTAGGCGCGAGCCATACGAAGCAACGAGTCCTGCCCGAGGCCGCCCGCCTCACGGAAGAAGTCGTGTGCGGGGAATGTGCGAGCTATGTCCCGTTGGATCACGGACTCGAACGGACAGTCCTGGACGAACATATCTGTTTATTGGTGAGGTATATGTCGAAAATTACTGATCTTGATCAACAATTTTATGGGTTCTGTTGTCTTTTGTAACTACATTCTCACAGAAAAAAAAAATTGTATTGTACAGTCCTTCCTTGTCTGAAAGGAGTGTTCCTTTGATGTGATAGGTGCAGAAAGAAATAAGATGTTCTAGATAAATAGTTTGTAAAATATTATATATTGTCCAAAAAACAACAAACATACACGACGAATTGAGAACCTCCTACTTTTTTGAAGTCTGTTAAAAATGTCCAATGCTGTCTTAACATCAAATGTCATAAGGGTCGGCAACGCGCTAGTGATTCTTCTGGCGTTGCTAACGTCTATAGGCTACGGTGGCTGCTTACCATCAGGCGGGCCGTACGCTTGCTTGCCACCTTGGTAGTATAAAAAAAAAATGTCCTTGAATGGAAAGAGAAATGAAATTAACACACGAGGCACACTTGCTGGCCTAAATGCGGTTTTACTAAGACACCACTTGCTTGGTAGTGAGTACACACGGTTCCCTTGGCGGCCTGATGCGAACTGAATATAGGTAATTACTTAATTATAAAATGTGTGCCACTCGCGTAAAATACTGACTTGAGAAATAATAATAATAATATCTTGGGACTATCCACGTACGGTCATCCGATCCGAAACTAGACAGAGCCTGTACTAACTGATACTAATACTGATATACATTTTCTTTGTAGTAGCCAGGGTCTCTATAACCACTAGACCAACGGGCCCCTCGAAATGCACGGTTGCACCGTACTAGCAGGCTTAGCACGTCTTGCAAGTCTTGACAAAAAAGTGCGATTATGACGTCACTATGACATAGTAGGTATTTGAAATTTTTGTATAGAGAGTGACGTTTCCTTGTTGAAAACTAGGTCATACTCCAGACCGATCTGTCAAGACTTGCAATTCGTGCTAGGCCTGCAGGTCTCACCGAATCAAGAGGATTTTGAATTAACATGGCTTACCAATTCCAACCGCTGGCCTGGGATCCTATCTAATTGAAATTGAAACAGAGTCCTCGAGACTCGGTATTTAGTCCATACTGAACCTTGGTTCTGCTGGGTATGCTTAGGGTCGTATTACAGAACCATACTCAAGACTCAAGTACTACTTAAATCTAGTTCGAGTTGAAGTTTTAATTTTAGAACCTTACTTGAGCACTGAACTGTCAAACTAGAATCACCTGAGTATTGTCAGTTCGCGATGACGTTTATGATTTTATTTTTAGTTGTTTTGCGTAAAACGATATTATCAGAAATTATTGGTAATAGAAAACAGCCTGATTGCAGTGTTGCCTTATATATTCAGAACTCAAGTAAGCAGAGATCAAAATCTCTACTCAAGACTATAGACTCAGTTGATTTGAGTTTGAGGATTGTTTTGTAATACGTTGGGTGCTCAAGTCTTGATTCTTTGCTCAAGCAGTGATCAGTTGAATGCAGTTTAAGAGCTACTTGAGTCAAGTTCTATAATACGACCCTTAAAGTTATAAAGCATGTTTGCGAAAACTTTTAACTATTTTGAAGGGGAGGAACCCAAGCAAAAAAAAGGTCTGCTCCCAATGAAAAACGCTCGTTTGAGTATCATGTGGCATACTCTCATAGGACTTTCCAATTGAATTCGACAAATGGAGGAAGTTCTCAATTCGACTGTGTATTTAAAGCTGAAGTACCCCGCGAGAACTACTGGGTGAATTTTGATAAACCTTGAAATTATGTAGTAACAATTCCAATATAGCATCAAATTTTAGGATAGATACTTTTTATCCCGAAATCTTTGACATAAACTAAGAACTTAAGAAACAGGTCTTAGATTACTTTTTATCCCGAAAAATAATAGGGATCCTGCAGGATAAGGCATAAATGTTTTTTATAAATCAAAGTTCTGTTGTCATTGTATTAATTTTTTGTGTTAGCGAAACCTAAGAAACTCACAAGTGCCCCGAAGTAAACCTATTCTTACAATAACTTAATTAGTTAAGTTAATCTAAGTTAAAGTGTTGCTTACCTTACTGATTAGAGTTCTGTATGTATCCATAAGATTATCATTCTGATCGACACCGGCCAGTCGCAGCCATACTTCGCCTCGCAAAGCCTCGGGTACACCGACCCGCACCAAGTGGTTAAGGGCACGGGGCCTCGGGCCCGTCCAACTGGAAAACAACCATATTATTAGGTAGATAAAGCTTAAAATGAAATAAAAGTTCTCGAATGGCGATTACGAACCGTAAGACACAGTGTAGGCAGGCTTTTTATTAGACGGACTGACGGCATTGTGTCTCCGGCTCAGAGAAAGTACCAAAGGAGTTAGTATCGCGTCGATTCCCCGAACAAATTTTTCGTGGCACTTTTGCGGGGTGCGGGAGGCGAAGTAAACACACACAGATACACTTTCACGCATACCCACACTATAATAAACTCGCAACACATTCAAAAATACACGCACACAAATAAAGAATGACCTGACCATATGACCAAAAATTTGGCAGAGGGGGTTAGCGCATCATGCTCTCTCCAGTGGTATCTCCTCTAAGGTGGATCATATCAGCCACAAGACGTCCACTGCTGGACATAGGCCTCCCCCATATACTTCCATTGTGACCGATGTTGTGCCGCCTGTATCCAACGGCTCCCTGCCACCTTGACGAGGTCGTCTGTCCATCTAGAGGGGGGCCGACCCACACTGCGCTTCCCAGTCCTTGGTCGCCACTCGAGAACCTTTCTTCCCCACTGGTTGTCAGTTCTCCAGACTATATGACCTGCCCATTGCCACTTCAACTTACTTACTACTAGAGCTATGTCGGTTACTTTAGTTCTTCTACGGATTTCCTCGTTCCGGATTTTATCACGTAGAGACACTCCGATTATAGCCCGAACGAAAACGAGCGGCCTCGACCGGCGTCGCGTTTTTCAAGCGATACTGGTATTTTACGTATCTATACTATAATAAAACTTTTTCTGTACATTGAATATATTTCCAAAATTTCTATACTATACTATCGACATAGAGGCCAAAACAATTTTTTTTGGAATTATTGTCTGTCTGTCTGTCGTTCTGTTTGTCCAGGTATCATTTGAAAACCCGTGGATGGATTTTGATAGGACTTTCACTGATGTGTTGTGTAGAAGTAGGGGTATAAATTGGTATATAAAACATCACGCTATATTTCATAGGGGCTAAGCAGTGAAACATTACTTGCACATATGACCACGTAATTTCCTTTGTATGTGAATAGGGTAATTATAGACTGATCAGTTAATCATTAAGATATGTATTATTACGCTATATCTAGACATATTATAAAACAAAGTCGCTCCCGCTGTCTGTCTGTCCCTATGTATGCTTAGATCTTTAAAACTACGCAACGGATTTTGATGCGGTTTTTCTTAATAGATAGCGTGATTCAAGAGGAAGGTTTTTATGTATAATAAATGCGTAATATAGTAGAGTAACAAATTACAATTTTAGATGTTTCTAATGTGATGTCGTAAATAAACACATTTTTTTTGCGCTTACTTAACAAACAATGGCTGAACCATACGAGATAGATCAAAATAATGTACCACAGTATTGTATACCTTAACAAGATCTACGAAAAAGTCCGTGATGGTATATGTTTATCTCTTAGGGCCTCCGCCGACACGATACTTTTTGCATCCGCGATCGGCAACTCTGTTGCATTTCGGAAGCTTGATACCGCGGCCGATCGCGAACCCCCGCACACTACCTAGCCGCAGCGACCGGCAACTCTGGCGCTTTCCGGTCGCTGGATGCAGCAACCGCGCGCTACACCACGCACACTATAGATGCCAGTCGCCGCGACTTTGGTAGTTCCGGGGTTCACAACTTTAAGGATTTCTCCCTAAATAAATGGAGAATAATACATTGAACAATTTGTATTCTGATTACTTAACATTTATTAATGGGCAATGTGGCAACCGACTTGTAGTTAAGATCTTAGTATTAATTTAGTTGTTTGAAATATTTTTTCGTAAGTGCAAAGCCGCTTGTACTGTATGAAATTTAAAACAATCTAAATAAGTAGGTAGCTAGGTATAAAAACAGTCACTATCCGTGTTTTACGTATAATCGCTCCTGTTTGTTTGTTTCCTTAATCTAAACTGTACATTGAATTTTGACCCAAATTCTACAATCATTTTGAGGGTTTCGGTACGTTTTCCGGCGAGGGATGCTGATGTCAGTTAATATGTTATGTAAAGCACCGACTTAAATTATATTTTCGATATATAATGCTTTTTAGATCATAATAATATCGTTAAAGTCGGATTTTAATATAAATATTTTATTTAAACTTTTTATTGCCTTTACCTATTATAACGCTCTGAATGCATGAAACTACCACGCAACTAGAACAGCTATGCTAGACTTTACCAGGAACACAAACAGTGCATATATTCTAAACTATCGAACTGATTTTTATGAATTTATTACAACAAGAATTACCGCAATCGGATTTGTAGTTTCTGAGAAGTATGGGAATAATCATACATACATACACACACACACACATATATATGTACATGTGTCGCAGCCGGGTCATTAGTATGGGCTGTCAATTAATACTAAATGTCCTGTTAATTCGAAAATGTAGGGTATGAGGTCGGTATGAGGTACTTTTGACCAATAGTATCAAAGTCAAAATACTTCTACACACTACCACCGGGTCGTAACGCGGCCGCTACTGAGAAGATTCTGCAAGACACTCAGTGGGAATTAGTGGTGTGAACCGGTTTAAAAAAAAAACCTATAAAAACCGATTTTTGTAGAAATCGGTTATAATCGGTTCTTTTTATTAAAAACCGATTACTTACCTTCTTTTTTGTTTTTGTATTATGTACCCCGTAAGATGGCAAGACATTCAGCTAGCGTACCGCCAATAAGAACAGAAAATCAGCATTGTTACACGAAACGCACGTTATGGATGTTTGTTCAAATACGGTTAAACGGTAACTGGGCCTTTTGTTCGGACCTTTGACCCACCAGCGAGCGACCACTAACGAAACTAGTCTGAGTATATTAAAGATCATGACTACTACCCAATACGATGGGTCGTATTCTTTAAATGTGTGGGAAAGTGGTTTTTTTAACAAACCAATTATTAATATAAAAAACGGATTTCCGTATATATCCTTCAAAAATATATGAAATGCTTAAAAAAATGCACAACATCTTCTTAAAAAGGTATAATAATTGTTAGGGGCCTTTCGAGCTAGATCCTACAGTTTTCCCGCATAGTTCCAAGCACCAATTTACAAAAATACTATATAGTTTATAAGTAATTCTAAAACAAACTTGAAAATACTGACCTAAGTACATTACTTGTAGAGTGTTAGGTAGATATTCAACATCATCAATATCAATGGTGCTTGATGTTGCATCTATTCCTTCCTGATGTCTTGCCCACGAAAAGAAGTACACCACACTCGTGACATGCGCGCAGCTTCCTACAGTGCGGCGGTCATGTATGCAGGAACAATAATAGTTTTGATAATGTTTAAGTAAGTACTACAGTAATTAGTGAGGTTCGAAAATCATTCATCGTTGGGAAAAAATAAACGTTCTGCCTTGAACCACGTAACTTTTTTTCTCCCATACATTTGAATTAAAATAAATATATTCCGTGAAATGTTAACCCTAAACCTTCGTACCAAACCACATTTCGATAGTGGACGCGAACTTCGAGGTATCGGGTCAAAAATGCCCAATGACCTTTAGTTTTGACAAAATTATTTATTTACACTTTTGTACGAACACAAATTACAGAATACATTTTTATATGTATTCTTTTTAGAAAACAGATTGAATGAGAATCAGCTATTTCTACCAGGCAACTCAAAGGATAACATGAAGGGAAAAATAGATGTAGGTAGAGAGACAATGACAAAAGTTCTTAGAAGTGCGGGTGCTTTTTGGTCCGACAATAATCATTTAGCACCATTAAACACTACTACTACTAGCACTGATATACCTACGGTTATACCTACTTTTGTTAGCAACAGATGCAAAATAACAATAGAATTCCTAGCTTCTTGGTTACATTTTGACGATTATTATTTTCTAAAGTACAATTAATGTGATTATCTAATGGTAAATATACACTAAGCACTAATTAGATATTGTTTTTTTAGTGTATTTCATTTAAAGAAACCGGTTTATTTTTTAAAGTTATCGATATAAACCGGTGTTGAAAAGGTCACCGACATAGCTCTCAGAATCTGCAAGTTGAAGTGGCCATGGGCAGGCCACATCGCTCGAAGAACCGATAACCGTTGGGGAAGAAAGGTTCTCGAGTGGCGACCACGAACCGGAAGACGCAGCGTTGGCAGGCCTCCCACTAGGTGGACAGACGACATTGTGCGCGTCGCAGGTAACCGGTGGATGCAAATAGCCAATTGTCGTTCATTGTGGCGTTCTAAGGGGGAGGCCTATGTTCAGCAGTGGACGTCTTCCGGCTGATGATGATGATGATGATGATGATGTGTAAACAGTTTTACAAATGATGTATAAGTAGCCTTAAAATTCTAAGCTTACATTGGGCTGGCAACTCTGGCCAACTAAACCTCGTAATGTGTGTCTGAGCGAAGAAATATCCGTAATTAATAGTGAAAGTGTTCGTAAAGTGCTAAATCATAAAATAATTTGGTGAAGCAAACAAGACTACCAAATGCAAGTATTTTTACCAACCTTAAAACTTCTTTTGGAGCATTTTGCATACGTAAAAAGTTTCAAATATATATATATATTATTCTAAATTCTTCAAAATACCTCCAAACGGTAACTCAATATTTAATGCAGCTCGAAAAAATTTATTTTATCCATAATCACTTGTCACGTCAGTCATTACAAATACATCAGACATCACAGTCGACAGTCGCACACAAGCACTGTCAACAGCTGTCATTGTCAATCTGACATCTGACGGCGTCCGTCCCCGCCTGTGCTCTTAATAAAGGCTGATATACATAACAAGATTAGAGGGACTGGTTGGACTGCTTGCTGGATGTCATAGACAAATACAGATGACTATATTCTGATTGATTTATTTGTTTATACCAAGGAAGATGAATGATGTACACCTAATTCTAGTCTAATCAACTAGAACTCTTGTATAAACATACACATAACTAGGCCGCCTGGTGTATAACGCAGTAAATACATGGTAAAAATTGAAGTTCACTGCAGAAGCAATACCAAATAAAATATAAATAAAAATAAATGCGAAAAATGTCAACCAATCGCAACCTGACGACGGCTTCAACGTCAGCAATGATTACCCAATCGTCATCTGATACTGACCTTACCCTTATCGACAAAAGTTCTGAGATGAAAAATAATACTCGCAAAAGAGCTAAAATGGAATGCTCAACAATTAATAAATATGATTGTTTAAAAGAAGACATTAATCAAATGAAAACAATGATGAGTTCTTGGATTGAGGGTCAAGAAATTATATTGAAGAAATTGGTAGATGATGTCACAGAAATTAAGTTGCAAAATAAAGTTATACAAAGTTCATATTTTGAAGTTGAAGGAAAACTAGAGAATATTAGTTCAGCAATTACGGAAGTCAAAGGCCAGATAGGGAATCTCGAAAATAAACGTCAAGAAATAAAAAATAAAATTGAAATATTGGAAAACAAAATATGTGATCTTGACCTGAATGTTCGCTCCGCCTCCATTGAAATTAGAAATGTACCCTACACCGAAAATGAATCAGAAGATATGCTTATTTCTCATGTTATTGAACTGGGAAAAACCCTGGATATTTTGATTAAATTCTCTGATTTGAGAGACATCTATAGGCTACCTGGCAAACAAAACACAGACAGGCCCATTATAGCAGAGTTCACTAGAGTATCACTAAAAAGTGATGTGCTAGATAAAATTAAAAAATTCAACAGAGAGAAGACAACAGGGGAGAAACTTAATACACGTCATATTGGCATGGAAAACAAGCAAAAACCTATTTATATATCTGAATATCTACCTGGCACCTCAAGGAAACTATTTCACTTGGCTAAAGAATTTGCGAAAACTAATGATTGGAACTTCTGCTGGTCTAAGTCAGGAAGAATTTACTTAAAAAAAGATAAGGACTCTAAGAATGTAATCTGTGTTAAGTCAGAACAATGTTTAAAAGAATTATCAGATAAAAAATGACTAGCCTTAGAGTCTTCATCTGGATTCCAATCCAGATGTTATTTTATAATTAAATTTTTCGATTGTTTTTATTTAAATTGTTACAATGAATTAAGTTTGCTTCTAAAATTTTATTTTACTGATAAGTTGCATGCTTATTGTTTTTCCTTTGTTTTAATTAGATTATACGGGCTTGTATCACTTACAACTCTCACACATCCATTAAAATTGCATACTATCACAGCTACACTTACACTATTACTCCATGGGGCCGTAACACCTGCTGCATTGATAATTTACATACTATTTATGATATTTTTTAACATAACCTAATATGAACAATATAATAGCTTTGGGTGATGACATTGATAATAATATCAATGTCATTAATGCAGTTCAGGTGGACGTGCCCGAGGAGTGTAATAATATTCTGAGAGATGAAAAGCACTGCATGAGAGTACTACATCAGAATATTAGGAGCATAAATCAAAATTTTGATGACATGACGATTATGTTACAAAGACTTTCTTTTGATTTAGATCTGATAGTCTTAACTGAGTGTTGGTTATCTAAAATAAACAATGTACCTGTACTTGATAATTATCATTCCCACATGACTTTAAATAACAAGAACCAAAACGATGGAGTTGTAATATTTATAAAAAATCATATCAACTGTAAAATTTCGGAACCCTTGGTAGATGATGCGAGTTGCTTACTACTTACAATACGCGATGAGTACGCCTTTATTTGTGTATATAGATCACCATCTTATACTAATATCGACCGCTTTATAAATTCATTAGACAAATTACTTACAAGTGTTAAAATATTTAAAAACATAGTACTTATTGGTGATATTAATATAGATATTGCACCCGACAATAATGATTCAAAGTCGGATGATTACCTTTTCCTACTTGCATCTCATGGCCTAAAACCCACTCATTTCTTACCAACTCGCTCAAAAACATGTCTCGATCATACAATTGCCAAAACACAACTACCAACAAAAACAATAATATGTAAAACAACTATCACAGATCACTCCACAATTATATTTTCAATTCATAAGCAAGAAAAGACTAAACCTAAATTAACAAAATATAAAGATATTGATTATAATACTGTAATAAATGAACTTAGTAAGATAGACTGGATTGAATTATTAAATAAAAGGGAACCCGAGAATGCGACCAATATCTTCCTCAACATAATCAGTGAGACAATTAAAAAATATACCACAATTAAATATATATCTAAAAGAAAACTATTAATTAAACCGTGGATTACGCAAGGTCTGTTAAGATGCATTAGACACAGGGACAAATTAAATCAAAAACTAAAAAAAGATAGAGACAATGCTACCTTGCAGACGATATATAAAAGATACAGAAATACTTGCAATAATTTACTAAATAGAAGAAAAATAAATTACTATAGGAGAAAAATCGCTATGCACAACAATAATATTAAGAAACAGTGGGAAATAATTAAGGACGTTAATAACGAGACCAGACATGTAAATACAGCAGAATTACTAAACTTAAAAAGTACTCCCAGTGATTCTCTAACGGAGGTCAATAGATACTTCGCAAATGTAGGAAAAAAGTTAGCGACAAATATTTTACTGCGAACAAATAATGACCAACATGAAATTTTAAAAAAATTAAATGCGCTTCCCTCAGTTCCTCATTCGTTTGTACTTCTACCTGTTGATGAAAAAGAAATATTACACATTATAGGCACCCTAAAAAATGTTAATTCCAGTGGTTGGGACACTACGCCATCCTCTTTCTTTAAATTAGCAGCTCCAGTTATCATAACACCTATTAAGATAATTTGTAACTTATGCTTTGCGCAAGGAAAGTTTCCAGAATCACTAAAAAAGTCTGTATTAGTTCCTTTGCATAAATGTGGTGATAAAAACACGATATCGAATTACCGGCCTATTTCGCTATTACCTACCCTGTCTAAAATTATAGAAAAAGCAATAAATAACAGACTTAAACACTATCTTGAAAAATTTAATTTAATTTCGTCAAAGCAATATGGGTTTAGACAGAATATGTCAACTGACGATGCAATGAAATCCCTGATAGCACATGTAACAAATAACATTAACAATAATCTTAAATGCTTAAGTATATTTATGGACCTAGCTAAGGCCTTTGATTCGGTATCTGTTCCAGTACTTTTAAGAAAGATGGAAAATAAAGGAATTCGTGGTATACCACTTAAACTATTGACTGACTATTTGACCAAAAGAAAACAAGTTGTCAAAGTTGAAGAATACTTAAGTCCTGAAGAAAGTATAGATTATGGGGTACCACAAGGTAGCATCTTGGGACCCACATTATTCCTAATATACATTGATGATTTAACGAGACTTAAATTACCCCATGCAGACATCATCACATTTGCGGATGATACGGTGATAACTTTTAATGGTGACAGCTGGGAACACGTAAATAAGAATGCAGAGGAGGGATTTAAAACTATCACTAAATGGCTCGATAATAATTTGCTAACGCTTAACGAATCCAAGACCAAAATTTTAACGTACTTTATAAATACAAACTCTAGACCACAACCAGGAAGCATTTCTATAAAGGCGCACACGTGTCATAACACCCAAACGTGTAGATGTAGTATACTATCGGTTGCTCCGTCTGTCCGGTATTTGGGGGTTCATATTGACGAACAACTTAATTGGAAAACTCAAATCAAGTTACTTACTAATCGAATTAGAAAATTACTTTACATCTTTAGGAACTTACGTCGTATTTGTGACTCGAAACTACTCATGACGACCTACTATGCCTTATGTCAATCGATAATAAATTACGGGATATCGATCTGGGGTGGCTGTGCAAAATCGATTCTTATAAAAGTTGAGAGAGCACAACGTGCAATTCTTAAAACTATGACATTTAAAAAGTTTTTATTTCCAACGGACGAATTATATAGACAGACCTCAGTTCTTACGGTTAGACAATTATTTATTGAATCAATTATTTACTGGCAACATAAACATATACCTGATTATAAAGGAGATCGACGAAGAAGTGATATTGTCTTTAGAAAACCAGCATGTAAAACAAAATTTGTACAACGTTTTTATACATTCTTGGGCCCACACCTCTACAACAAAGTAAATAGAATTTTAAATTTTCGAGATTTAAATTTATTCTCCCTTAAAAAAGCTTTAAGAAAATACCTACTTACTCTAAATTATAAAAACACAGAGGAACTTATTGAGCTATTAACGTAGTCACTTTATTCGTGCTGATCGATGCATTCATCTTGTTCTCTCAGTCACACACACACACACACACAAGCATTCACAAATATACATACTTACACACATGCACACACAAACACACATACTCACACACGCTTATACATAAAATCAAGCCTAGGTAACTCTCCTTTTTCTGTTTTTTTTCTCTTACTATAATTATTACTTGATAGTTATCAGTTATTGTCATCGATATATTGTCTTATCATTATATAAAAACTGCTTGCCTTGGTACTGAATAATTTATCACACATTGTGTTGTACTCACACTACTTCATCTTGTGTAGCTAGCTCAATCACTGCAATTACGGGACATATTTTGGTGAACATACCCATTGTAATACAGTACTCGTACTAGTACAGGGGGTATTGAAACCTAACTATGGCCTTAGGATGTACCATGTAACCAAGTACCTAAATTGTTTTAATCTTAAGGCATAACATTTTGTGAAATAAATAATAATAATAATAATAATCATCGATATATAATAAGTAGTAGTAGTATAGTAGTATAGTTTATATAGTATATCGATGGCTTACATGATTTGAGCAGTTCTAGCCCACGCAGTTTTATCCTCCAGGTAATTCGAGATTTTATAATAAGCCTTTTTTGACTATGATTTAATAGGTTTAAATTTCTTCATTGGAAGATCTCGGATAGCCTGAGGCAGTTTATTATAAAAGTGTATACTTTGGACCATAAACGATTTGCCTGTTCGGTGGAGACGCGTGGCATGTACAACAAGATCGTATTTGGGTTATTTATTGACAAGTAAAGGTCAATGTCTTGTTTTGTTGTGTCTTAAATGGAAGGTAGAAGTACCGATTTGACAAATTGTAATGGGAAGTGCGACTAACGATAGCCGAAGAGGTTACTCGGATATACATATGATTAGATGCCCATATAGTCTAACATATGTCAATTATTATAATATGTATACGCGTCGAATACAGAACCTCCTTTTTTAAGACGGCTAAAAATATAAAGTATAATTGGGGATAATTTGATTTGAGTTAGGGAGGAAACATTTTTAAGAGTAGTAGTCGGCCCGGTGTAGAACGAGACTCTAGCAATATGTTCAGTGTAATAATAAATCTTGACGAAGCTAAACGTTACCGTGGACTCTTATAAAGCTGTACTGCTTCTTGTAAAGCAAGAAGCAGTGCAGCTGCAGCAGTGTGCTAATAAAGCGAAAATATAAATCGCGGCGAAGGCGGTACTGGCTACATCCAATTACCAGTTTTCAAAAACCTATGTGTACAAGCAAACAATATCATTCATGTAGATTTGTGTTAAAAATCATGTGGAAGGTGAAATACATATTTTTGCAATACGTGCTTTCTTTGAAATTAAAAACCAAAGCAGCAATATTCCTTTAAAAGTGGTAACTTAAATCGACCCCGAAAATAATCTAGAATACCAGAAAAAGTTGGTAACCCTAAGTCAAAACATGCCACACCAGCGGTACCGTGTGAATCCAATATACTGTAACTTCAGATACAGTGTTTTGAATTAACAACGTTCATTCGATTTCTTTGAACCTGTTTGATGTTATAGCATTCATAGTTTTTTTACTTTGTATGAAAAAGACTGAGATATTGCAATGCAAATTACACTGTAATTACTAAAAACTACAGGCCTGACATAGTAAAACACGGCAATTGATGATGCAGTGCATTGTCCAAATAATCTTCGCGGATTGCAAGATACAGTGTTTTGTAGAAGGGCTAGCGCGACGCGGCTGCGCCAATCAGATTGAGGCAGGGCTATCGATTTCAATTATTATTGGTCGATCTGGCCGAGAGCGACGGCGGCGCAGTGGCTGGAAAGTATGAACTGATGAACTAATACGTACTGAAATTTAAAAATAAATATAGTATTATAAATACACGAAATATTAAATTAAATCTATCTAGAGAGGAAATTTTGTTTTTTTAAATATGACTAAATTATAGCTACTACACAAGGAATGTGGAAGAGAATTCCATAGCTGCACTGCTTGCATGGTAAAAAAAATAATTATAGCTACTATAATAATGAGGAGGAACTTCAAAATGCACAGATACAGTGGAACGTCAAGGCTTGTCACAAGACACGAGCAAGGAATAACCCTCACAAAGATAAAGAGGAGATTAAGGATTGTTAAATATACAATTTAGAAAATAAAAAATATGCCAGTTCCGCCGCTGACGGATAGGCAGACATTCTAGTTGAGCCCGAAATTCCGACTCGTGATCATATTTCCGTAGACCAAAGATGAAACGAATACACAAATTTTACAATTGCTCCAGTTTATTAAGAAGCTCCTCAGTTGCATCTAGAAACATACATCAGCATAATCGAAAAGAGGTAAAGATCAAGCAAAAAAGATTTTTGTCGGACGCAGAATACATTTTTGGAGACGCTTGTGAGACTGATAAGAGTAAAAGATCTTCTTACTTATACCTTTCTCCAACATGAGATTCCCAAGAAATATTATAATCAAACAGAACTCCAAGAATTTTAACTTTATTTGAGTATTGAGTAAACTAGAGAGTGAGTTAATGTCAACCAGATTCATCACGTATGCGCCACCATATATGATAGCCTGAGAATTAGTAGAGTTCACTAACAAACCAATTGATTTTGCCCACTGACTTATGCTATCTAAATCTTTATTAAGCGTAAATATCACTTACCCAAGATTATCAATATTGGCATGACGTTAAAGCTACGGATGATCTTGCATAGAGATGATAGTTAGAAAACCCTCGCGATAACATTCATGAAAACGGAAAAGAGGAGAGATTACGCCACCCAGTGGAACACCCGCCTCAAGCTCACACCACACAGATGATGTCTCCTCAAAGCGGAGAGATTGGGAGCTCCCACGAAGATATGAATATGATCAAAGCAATTGATAGCTGAAAAAGCGACATAGAGAGAGGAAAGAATGCCTAGATGTATGTCAAAATAAACAGAATTGAAGTCACTACCAAGATCCAATAATACCAGAATAATCAGTTGTTTGCTTTCTATAACCAAGCGTCAAACATCACTTATTTTTACTAAAACTAAGGACTAAAAGACAATTAGGTGTAAAATAGTCTGTCATTTGTTTGTAAACAATAAATACCTTCCAGGACTTCCAGAACAGAACAAGGAGTGTAGATATAGGACTAAAATTTGTAACAGAAAAATTTGGCTGTTTGGGAAAAGGAATGACAATGACAAGCGTTCTTCCCAAGACGGGAAAGAACAGGATTCAATTTAAAAGTTTAAGAAAAGAGTGATTATTGGACAAGGATTGGTCAAGGTTACATCAATGTTAGGTAACAACAATTTTAACGGAAGACCATGATGATATAATTCCCAACCCCCTCAGTAACCGAACTCAAAGAGAAAGGAGAAGATAAAGGCAAAGATAGCTAAGAGAGACAATTTAAAGTGGACAACT
This sequence comes from Furcula furcula, assembly GCA_911728495.1. Classification (NCBI taxonomy): domain Eukaryota; kingdom Metazoa; phylum Arthropoda; class Insecta; order Lepidoptera; family Notodontidae; genus Furcula; species Furcula furcula. The sequence continues at coordinate 6,899,328 of OU452243.1, forward strand.
TAACATTATCAAGAGTAACAAGTGACTTCTAAAAATGTGCATTAATTGAAATCAAGATCTAAATATGGAGCATTCTCAATAGAAAATACCAAAATATATCAAGAACTGCCACGTCTGTGCAGTATTATGGTTCTCCAACTTATACCTACCAATACACTTTTAGGCCCTGTTTTCCCAAGTCAATACACTGTAACTATATGATACAGTGTATTGCCTTAACAATATCTTCCTTAGCTTCTGACAACTATTAGAGCAACACAAGTTATCGACGATAATTCATTATGTATACTCTAAATATATATAAAACTTAATAGGCTGGATAACTTATAAAATTATTTTTAAATTGGCAGCAAACACTAAAAACTTTCTAACGAAAATTTTGGAGTAATCTTGAAAAAACTAAAAAAATCTATTTTGCTCATTTTCTCAAAATCAGTTTTTCGTAGTTACAGTGTATTGGATTCACACGTTACAGCGCACAGTGGGCGTTAAAACAAGCTTCTCTTTCATAAGATTTTTGATAATGTATTTCTTGTGGTTTTTAAATACAAACAACCGTATTCATAATCATAACGGTATAAGATCATTGCGTTCGATTACCACAATACGTAGGTACTGAAAAGACTTTTTAAATAAAATAAATAAATAAATTTTTCGCAAGTTTTAAGTGATTTTAAAGATGCACTAGGGGTTATGAAAATGGAGAAAATTTTATCCCGCAGTTCAATCAAGGTTTCATGAACTGGCCGTTTTTCATTTATGTAACTTAAGCAGGGAAACCGCTTGCTTTAGAAACTGAAGAGCTCCGGGCTCTTCTTTACACTTTGCTAAATGCGACGAAACGCGAAACGCGCGAAGTAAGTTATTTATTTGGACAATACAGGCCGATTGAAAATAAGATGAAAATGAAATGACGACGTGTAAAGGACGAAGTTTTCTTGCATGAAATTATTATACAATATGCGTTGTTACTGATTGTTTAAAACCTATAAACAATCTATACCTAAGTACTAACTGATGACGGGCCCGTTGGTCTAGTGGTTAGTAACCCTGTCTCCTACCCCACAGGTCGTGGGTTCGATTCCCACCAAGTGTCTGGGTGTTTATCTATATAAGTATGTACTTACAAAAAAAAGTATTTATGTATTAGTATCAGTTGTCTGGTTCCATAGTACAGGCTCTGCCTAGTTTGAATCAGATGACCGTGTGTGAATTGTCCCAGGATATTAACTAAATATGTGCAAGCGATGCTGCAGGATAAAGCTAGTACATAATATACAATACAATACAATACAAATACTCTTTATTGCACACAAAAGAAATATACATTTGAAATTAAAACAATTAAAAACAGTGAACAACAAGGCGGACTTATCGCTAAAGCGAGCTCTACCAGTCAACCTTGGGGTACAGGACAGAGCATTCTTATGGGCAGGTGCAGTTATATAAATAAATTAAGTGGATTAAAAATATATATATATATTTAAAAAATAAAAATAAAAAAAAAACTACATATTATAATATATTATGATAGACTAATACATATCTATTACCAAGAAAGTGAGAGAAGATCAATTTTTTTAAAGCTAATGTTCAAACTTAAGTGCATTTATTTGAATCATACTGGAAAATCGTCTACACTTGCCAACTCTGGACAAATTATAAAAGGAGGTCATTGGATGGTATTCGTGTACAATATAATAACATTTTCAGACACCTCATGGGTTTTAAATAGGTACTGTAGTGCCTCTAGCAAGTTTACGGAGGCGCGTCTGAACACGTTCAATGCCATTCAGAGAAGCTGAATTGCTTCATATATGGCCAGGGTTGGTCAGTGTAGAAACGGTATTATTAAAGAAATCGCGGACCGTTGGTCTATAACGAACATGTGTAGACGTTGGCGTGAAATAGCTGCTTAAAATTCTTTTTTTTACTGGAATGTCTGTTTTTTTTGTTTAGTTTGGTTATTATTTATTTATTCTGTTTGGTTTCTTCCTTTTTTTTGTCAATGTGTCTTTGTATTTTTTTTGTATGGATCAAGAGTCTGAAATAAACGTATATTATTATTAAATACATTGGTTTAATTAAAAGGCAGATGAAGTTCTCTTTTTATAAAAAAAAAACTACGCATTTGTAGTTTTTTTTTCTGTCTAAATTGATCTTATTGTGCTTGTTTATCGTAAAGATTATATAATTAAATAATACCTGAAAATTGTTTTGGGTGAAGTATATAATATCATTTTTTTTATATTTCATTCAACTTCTTGATTATGTATTTGCATTTCAAAGTTCTTAAGCGATTTTACCATTATTCAGAAGGATTAGTCAAATCCTGGTGACTTAGATGCAAAGCGAACTTGTTTTTTTATAAAGTACCTACTGGGTATTAGTTTATACATACTTATATGTATATCAACATAATAACAACGACATCTATAATACCGCAATAGCAGCATGTGATATTTGTAAAAGGGTTAAGGTTGAAACTCAGACGGTTTTGTTACCATAACCGTAACGTGACCAAAAAGATTCAGCTTTACAATTCAAACACAAAAAAAGGGGAAACAAATTATATTTTGATACATTTGGAATGTTGTTACAACATTTAATGTTGTTAAGTTAAAAATAAAACTTGTGATTACTAAGTAATTCGATGTTATGGTAATTTTAACAAATCCGTGTATTTGAACTACATAAAATATATTTCATTTTTCAAAAAAATTAAGCTAGTGAACCTTATTTTTGGCCCACTGTGCATCGATGACAGCAGTCGCTAAAACGCGGTGCAGCATTGATGCGGTTGCTAAAACGCGCGACTCCGATACAGCGACCGAGCGCAAGGAGTAGCTCAATGGTCGCTAATGAGTTGCTAAAACGCGATGCAGTCGCAAAGTTGCCAGTCGTTGCAGCTAGAAAACGCTAGTGGGCGGAGGCCCTTAGGGATAACCCACAATAACCAAAATTTTTTATCCTTTACTTTTTATGAGAAATAATGGCTTATTTACGAAGCGATTTTAAGCAATACAACATTAATCCATATCCAACTAAGTATAATAATTATGTACATTTGTTTGGAATTGAATTTGTAATTTATTAAGTATAAATAAATATTGATAAACTCTAAAGAAAACATATTTGTATTGTTTAATGACAAAAAAGTTGTGAACGTTGTAGCTTATATAGACATTCTGTAGTATATTTAGTATCAGCAAATTTTGTGTGCATATCGGGTAGGTCTAAGAATCCGCCAACATCTATTTTTCATACCGCTAGGTTAAGATTAAGCAACGTTAGGTAAAGTCATTAAATAGATGGGTGAACCGACTTGTTTAATTTTGTGTGCATATCGGGTAGGTCTGATTCATGCCACTGATACCTTGATTGACGATTTGACCTTGATAGAACGAGAGGAGGGTGTAAGAGAGGAGAGAGGGAGAGGGGATTTGAGGAGGGGGTGATGAGGTGATGGATAGGGGGAGTTAGGGGGAGCAAGGGGAAGTGACGGGGAGCAAGGTGGGAGAAGAGGGAGGGAGGAGATGGTTCAGAGAGGGGACAACGGGGAGAAGAAGAGGGGGACTGTGACGCGGACCAAAGTGGGAGGGGGAAAGATAGAGGAGCGAGAGCATAGAATTAGATTTTTCTTATAAGAGAGAGAGAGAGAGAGATGGAGAGAGAAATAAATCAAGGGAGGAAGGAGAAAAGGGGAGCAAAATGTAATAAAAGCGCGGGCAGAGCTGCGCGGGTCAGCTAGTACATATATACGAGGGTGAATCAAAAAGTTCTTAGAAGTGCATATATATGAAACCTTTTTGGATCAAGTTCGATATTCAAATTAAAGAGTGTCTATCACACTATATTTATGCAGACTGTCACTTGTTTTTGTCAGTTCGTTCGCATGTAATAATTTTTTTTGTGCAACGAGTTGCTAAAAAGTCAAAATTATGGATAAAAGTGAGTTACGTGCGGTGATAAAATATCTCAGTTTGAAAAAAATGTCTACGAAGGAAATTTTTTTGGACATTCAGCAGACATTAGGGGGTGATGCTGTACCCTATTCTACGGTTGCGTACTGGGTGGCTGAATTTAAAAGAGGTAGATCAAGCTGTAAAGATGACCCGCGTTCTGGGCGGCCTTCAACCTCCGTTACAGAAGAAAATGTCAAAAAGGTTGAGAATCTGGTTTTGGAAGACAGAAGAATGACTATAAAACATATAGCTGAGATCCTAAAGATATCTTTTGGTAGCGTTCAATCCATTTTAATTGATTCACTGGGGTTCAAAAAAGTGTCTGCAAGATGGGTGCCACGAATGTTAACCGACGAAAACAAAAAGCGACGTTTGGAAATTTCCAAGCGTAATCTCGAAATGTTCCAGCGTGATTCGGATAATTTTTGCCGTCGTCTTGTCACCATGGATGAAACGTGGGTCCACCATTTTGATCCTGAAACTAAAAGACAAAGCATGTCTTGGAAACGACCATCCTCTCCATCCATTAAGAAATTTCGAGTTGCTCCTACCGCTGGCAAAGTTATGGCCTCTGTGTTCTGGGATAGTGAAGGAATCCTTTTTATTGATTACATGCCAAAAGGCCAGACGATTACTGGACCCTATTATGCAAATTTAATCCCGAAAGTGCGTGAAGCGATTAAAGAAAAACGTCGTGGAAAACTGTCGTTGGGCGTGTTGTTCCTTCAAGATAACGCTCCTGCTCATCGATCGGAAGTTGCGCTCAACGCAATCCGCTGTGCTGGCTTCAATCTCCTTGACCACCCACCATATTCTCCGGACTTAGCCCCAAGTGATTTTCACTTATTTCCAAAATTAAAAGAGGAAATTCGTGGAACAAAATTTCACGATAATGACGCGGTTATAGCTGCCGTAGAGGACTTTTTCGAGAGTCAAGAAAATATTTTTTTTTCACAAGGAATAAGGAAGTTAGAAACGCGTTATTCTAAATGCATTGCATTGGAGGGAGATTATGTAGAAAAATAAAATATTATTATTTAAATCTTTGCATTATTTAATATTGATTCCAAGAATTTTTTGATTCACCCTCGTATATTCATGAAATTTTATTGAAACTCCCCAAGTCCAGGTAGTGTATAGGTATTGTATTACAGTCGCAACAATAAAAGATGCGAAAAATTTAAAACTTTCATTATCGAATATCATTATACAGTAATTTACGATGGTAGCGTGATTTACATTATGAACAGCGCCATCTATCGGTGAAATTGAACATACAATCACTATAGAACTTTAATCTATAATATAAAAGAAAGTCGTGTTAGTTACACTATTTATAACTCAAGAACGGCTCAATCGATTTGACTGAAAATTTGTAGGGAAGTAGCTTAGGACCAGGAGACGGACATAGGATATTTTTTATACCGGTAGGTTAAGGTTAAGCAACGTTAGGTAAGGTAAAAAATAAAAAAATAAATAAAATAAAAATATAAATAGCCTTCGGAGTCCCTGGACGCTCGGGGTGTGGGCCTTTGAGCGTCCATTGAGTACGGCGGCGACTCCGAGGAGGACGGCGGCGGGGTTGCGACCCCCGTCCCCGTGAGCACCGTGACAGGTTCCCGGGGGGCTACAATGCGCCCCCCGGCGGCGGGCTCAAAGGCAAGGCACTGAGGGGCTCCTGGTGCAGATCCCACCGGAGAGCCCTGGGGTCTCCCCTCTCATGTGCCGATGCGACAGCCGCGGGGGTTTTAGTGGGTAAGAATCCCACATACCCCGGTCGAGCCCCACAGCTCCCAGGGATCTTTCGAAGATTTCCCCCGCATCAAAAAAAAAAAAAGGTCATTAAATAGATGGGTGAACCGATTTGTATCAAATTTTATGTGCATATCGGGTAGGTCTGATAATAGGCCATTAATTATATTTCATGCCGCTAGGTAAAGGTTAAGCTACATAAGGCAAGGTAATTAAATAGATGGGTGAACGGATATGTATGAAATTTTGTGTAGGTCTGAGAATAAGTCGTAAAGTATATTTCATGCCGCTGATACCATGATTGACGAGGATATATAGAATGAGAGGAGGGTGCAAGAGAGGACAGAGAGGAGGTGAGGGATCGGGGGAGTTAGGTGGAGCAAGGGGGGGGGGGGGGGGTGAGTTGGAGCAAGTTGGGAAAGAGAGAGGGGGGATAGGGTTCAGAGAGGGGACAACAGGGAGAGGAAGAGGGGGAATGTGACGGGGACCGATGCGGGTGGGGGAAAGAGAGAGGAGAGAAAGAGCATAGAATTAGATTTTTCTTATAATAGAGAGAGAGAGAGATGTAGAGAAATAAATCAAGGGAGAATGGTGAAAAGGGGAGCAAAATGCAATAAAAGCGCGGGCGGAGCTGCGCGGGTCAGCTAGTTGTAGATAAAGTTTAAATTTCTTTCACACTGAAAGTGCGCTGCCGGCCGCTGCCATCTTGGTATAGATTGAGCTCAAGGAGTACACAGAGACTTTCCATAGTGTCGATGAAAGCCATCGGGGAGGTTTTAGTGGGTAACAACCCCACATAACTCGGTCTCCTCCCCTATGGAGACCGGGTACCTTTTAAAGGTTTTCCCCCAAACAGAAAAAAAAGGTGAAGTGACGACATTAACATCATTGGGTTTGCTTGTCGGTCTTTCTTAGGGGTAGGCCTTAGTCTTCCGGCTGATGATAGCTTAAATAAGCTTTCAAATAAAACAACTCACCTTCTTAATACTTGTGCCCAGTTAACGAGGACATCCTCGCCGCAGTCTTTTGAAACTTCCCCGGTGCCACTCAATAGCGGCTCGTCACCATCTGTTAATAATGTTACTATAGTTAATCACTGCTGAGGCCGCATCACTATAATATAATTTAATTAATAAATAGAGGAGTTAGGCGGAATTTAAAGCAGCATGCAGTTAACCACTTCCTTACGAAAAATCGCAGCTAAATCACGCCACCTATGAAGAAATAGCCCCCTCCCCCCCTTTCTGCCCTCTACTTTACTGGTGTTTATCAGACGGGATTGGGTTCTAGTCATCATTGGCAACCGAAAGGCCTCCTCTTTAGAAGGAAGGAGGCCAACCACCTCTTTGCACTTGGCCAGCGTGGGGGACTACGGCCTAAGCCCCCTCATCTTGAGGGGAGACCCGATAAAGGCTGCTATTATTATGGTTTTGGGTTAATATTATTATGGCCTTTTAGTTTGTTGTAACTTTTGTCGTAATTTATTGTTTTCTTCTTTTCTCCCTTGCTTTATGTTTCGAACGGCAGGACACACTATAGCTAATGTCGATTCAATTGTAACAAAACAATGTTTAAAAAAAAATTGAAAAAATGACAAGCCCGCTGAGTTTCTTGCCGGATCTTCTCAGTTGAGGCCGTGTTGTGATCCGGTGTAGCTTTTAAAAAAATTGACCATTCAAAAGTGCTAGCGTTAAGCCTATTTGACATAAAGATTTTACTTTTTTGTACGATTTGACTTTGACTTTGAATATAATTATTGTTACCAGAGTCCGGCTCTGACGGCGAAGGCGGCGCAGGCGCAGTGGACAGCGGGGACGGCAGTAGACTAGACAGTGATAATGGCAAGTTGAGGCGGGACCTGTCCAGCTCGTCTGACGTTTCTATGCTCGCCACCTCATACTGCAGTTGACCGACCGCATCTATAGACTGCGAACAACAGATACAATATTTTTAAGGGCTATGTAGTCACAGAATACATATAATAACAGAAGATGCACTGCTTAGATGTTGAGGGAATGCCAATGTTTTTTAGCTTCGTTAGTAATACATTTGCCGGATTTTTTGTAATAAGTTATAAAAAAGACAGTTTTGAAGTCTGTTGTTTATTGCAACAGCCGTCCACACAACAATTACTATTGTTACGATTATCCATTATAATTATTTTAACAAAATGCGGTGATATTAATGCAATATACACACAAATACGTAAATCCTTTCGCGTTTTGACTTTCGTTCTGCACGAATTATTCAATAACGTGTGCTCGCAAGCGCGTGGCAGCCGCGAGTGATAGACTACCCCGGGTAGCCGAGCGCTGTAGGCATTTATCGCTGTAGGTATTGGCGAGTGACGGAGGTCTGATGTAGTTAAAGAAAAAAATAAAACAGATATTTCACATTCATCACGGGTGACTTCATCATCATCATCACTCGTGGGGTCTCCGTCCAGGTAATAATAGCCCCATCTCCCGTTTGGGTATCGTAAGAAAATAAAGACGGGCAGCATCGTGTTTCTGTTGGATTACCTACCCACCTATACTGCGATCCCCAAGACCTAAGCGTAGCGTGGGGATTATGGCAACCCCTCCCTTCTAAGGGGGTACCCTTTGCTCAACATTGGACATCTTTCGTCTGCTGATGACGATGTAGCAGCAATGCGAATATTTCCCATACTAATAGGACAGGGGTTTTTGAGATCCTGAAGAGTTAGCAAGACTTGCAATCTTAAGCAGTTCGGTGCGCAGTATAATGTAGTTTTCAACACCAAAATGTCATTCTTTATACAAAAATGTGAAATAATACGTCACATTAATAAGCGCAGCACAACTCTCGACACCCCTGAGTCACTCACACCGGTGTTGCACTCCGTCGTCTTCTGACGGCTATATGGAGAGCCCATCTAGTGGGTGGCAAGTCACCGCTTGCCAAAATATAATTAGTACACTAATTATGGCAAGTGACCCCGGCCTATTGCAATAGCCCAGTATTCAGTCCACCAAATGCTCATTAATAAAATCTAGAAATCTTTCCACATACTTACAATAGTCCCTCCACCTGTCAGAGTCAACTGCTGTTTATATCTTATTTCCAGCAGTTGACCATTACCATTAACTTCTCTCAACAGGCCTCTACGTGTTGGATTCGTCCCCACGCAAGCCTTTTAAAAGTCCGGGTGTAAAAGCCCGTGTTATAAAAAATCAAAAATAATAATAATATAATAATATCTTGGGACAATCAACACACGGTCATCTGATCCCAAACTAGGCAGAGCCTGTACTTTGGAAACCAGACAACTGATACTAATACTTATATACATTTTTTTGTAAATACATACTTAAATAGATAAATAACACCCAGACACTTGGTGGGAATCGAACTCACGACCCATCGGTTTGCGGCCAGGGTGTCTAACCACTAGACCAACGGGCCCGTCAGTGACGTCATACTCACATTCATCTGTCAAGATTTGCACGCCGTGCTAAGCCAGCAGGCTTAGCACGCTCAGAGTAATTAGAATGGAGCTAGTATCGCGTCGATTCCCCGAACAAATCTTTCGTGGCACTTTTGCGGGGTGCGGGAGGCGAAGTAAACACACACAGATACAATTTCACGCATACCCACACTATAATAAATCCGCAACACATTCAAAAAGATACGCACACAAATAAAGAATCATCTGAACACATGAACAAAATTTGGCAGAGGGGTTAGCGCATCATGATCTCTCCAGTGGTATCTCCTCTAAGTTAGCACGTCTTGCCATCTTGACAGATCGCTGTGGAGAATGACGTAGTTTCAAACACCGAAACGTGATTCTCTAAACAAAAATGTGAAATACTACGACATAGTGACGTCATACTCACACTATCCTGTCAAGATTTGCACATCGTACTAAGCCTGCTGTAGTATGCTATTTCAAATTCCCCAATCGAGCGGCGCTGCTTCTGTTATCAGTATCACGGACGATTAAAATTGAACTAAAGTGGCTAGTCTTACTGATCACAATTGGTATACAACGTGTAGTGAAGAAGAAGGAATCATAAAGGGATTGTATCATCTCACCTCTTTTAAATTAATATAGAACTGTTGCACCAGCGGCCTCTTCGAATAGTACCAGAACCTCTCTGATGGTGGGTATATCTTCACTGGGGTTTCTATCACTAATCTGTAATAGAAACATTAAGCTCTCAGATATATTTAACCAAAGGTGTGGAGCAGACTGGATGCAGAAGGCTCGTAATAGAGAGATTTGGGGAGGCCTTCGCGACAGAGGCGACTGCTATTGAAGCATGAACTTAGTAATAGGAAAAAAAATATACATAACATATTATGGAAGAAAAATTGTATTAAAAATTAATTAGTTTGTTGTGTTAGGAAAAACTGTAACAATACATATGTGAGTAGCTGAATAGCAGTAATAAAGGTTTTTTTTTTATTTTTTATTTAAGCTCTCAACGGCCGATGATTCCGATCTGCACCATATTAACACGCGAACCGCTTATGCGCGATCACAGTCGACCGCCGCGCCGACTTGTACCTTATTTACGGAGAATTGAACCTTATTTACTACGACTTTGCCACGCAGAATCTTTATAGATAACGATTCTGAAACTACTTTATAGATTAAGTAGTTAAACGCCATTTTTGTGTAAGGTCCAATTTTATTTGATTCGTGTTGGGTTGGGTATGGTACCGCTGCGTCCTTCGGAGTCGCTGGACGCTCGGGGTGTGGGCCCCTTGAGCGTCCATTGAGTACGGCGGCGACTCCGAGGAGGACGGCGGGCGGCGGGGTTGCGACCCCCGTTCCCGTGAGCACCGTGTCAGGTTCCCGGGGGGCTACAATGCGCCCCCCGGCGGCGGGCTCAAAGGCAAGGCACTCAGGGGCCCCTGGTGCAGATCCCACCGGAGAGCCCTGGGGTCTCCCCTCTCATGTGCCGATGCGACAGCCGCGGGGGTTTTAGTGGGTAAGAATCCCACATACCCCGGTCGAGCCCCACAGCTCCCGGGGATCTTTCGAAGATTTCTCCCACGTCAAAAAAAAAAATGGTACCGCTGCGTGTCTGGGATACCCCTGACGACAAGGACCAGTGCGACATGTGGGTGGACCGTCATTGATACCCGCATTGAAGACATCCCCGATATACACAATATATTCAAGTAATCACTACGTGATCAACGAAGTAGGTCATCGACATCAATCCGCTTTTAGGTGGAATTTGACTCAAATAATAAATCAATATAGATATTATTTCTTTTAGTTGATTTGGTTAGAGTTTCCTGAGCTAATTCACGGTGTCGAAGCTCGCGGGTGTTTTAATCGTCAAGCTGTATAATAGTAGCTGTAAGTTTGTATGGGTATGTTACCGTAGTGGGTCTGGTATGCCCCTGATGACTAGGTCTAGAGCTAGCGACATATATGCGGGCGCGCCGTCACCGCTGGCCACATTGAACGCAGCGAGGGCAGACTCGCCAGCGTTCCATAGCGCACAAACAGAACATCCCGACCCGCCCGATGAACCGCTCACCTGAGGAACAATTTATGTTATACAACTTGCGATACACATACAGATAGACTGTTGTATTTCACTATCGCCCGTACTGAGACAGTAATTATTAATTCCCGCACTCAAAGCCCATTATTTAAAGATAAATAATTTATAGTGCGCCCATTTCAAAACTGAAAACTAATGTGAGCAAAGGCGGTCATATCGCTCAAAGCGATCTCTTGCAGAGAAAGTAGATTGAGCTGTATAAAAAACTGTAGTATAGTGCACAGTCAAAAAAGATTCGAATAATGCGCTCTTAGTCTTATTAGACTTTGACCACAGCTATTAGAGTCATAGAAAAACTATGAGGACTCGACACCAGCTTGGCAAAACTGGCTTCCTTTAACTTTGGTACTTATATTAAATAACTGAGCATGTACATTCATGCTCATCTTATTTTATTTAAGTAGGAATACCAACAGCATAAATATCAATATTACATTACATCATAGAATAAAAACATTGGTCTTATATATATATGCCAGTTAGAGGTTTTCACATCATTGTATATACTTAGTCATTTCAAAAATAAACAAAGGCATAGTTTTTTTTAACAAGAAAATTCCGAAAGTGCATCATAGCAGAATAAGAGGATATAACATACATAGGTATAGGACTCATTATACAATATTTAAGATACAATTTAGTAATAATTGAGTTAATTGAATTAATTAGAATTATATTAAAAATTATATACTTGGTATCCAAGTATATAATTTTTAATATAATTAAAATAAACTATTATGCCAATAGACTTGTCATGATTTTACTCTTGAATTTATTGAGTGAGTCAAAGAAGACGTCAAGGTCGGCTAAGTTTTTACTAAGCTCATTGAATTTAATGCAAATTCTGGCAAAGAGTGAGTGCTGGCCTAAATTGGTTCTAGCAAAGGGCGGATACAGAATGCGCTTGATACAATTTCTTTGATAATAATATGGTACGGAAAGATGAATCTTACCATTTCAAGTAACCTCATGTCTGAATGCTTCACACTTCTTCCCGGCGCAAGGAGGATTCCGAAGCACCGTTCAATGTAAAGCCCGCCAGTGTAGGTTGCCTTTAACAAAATGCATAACTTTACGAATGGAGGTCGGAACTCTTAAGACTAGGTAGTCCTAGAAAGACCGGTGAAATCATTCAGGTTTTTTAACGTCAACAAATATAAAATGATTATCGGAGGATTAGCAGTAACCATTGACGTTTGGGCCACATACGTCATCGAGTACGGCGGCGACTCCGAGGAGGAGGGCGGAGGCGTTGCGATCCCCGTCATCCCCGTGTCCGGTTATCGGAGGCTGTAATGCGCCCCTCGGCGGCGGGCTCAAAGGCAAGACACTAAGGGACACCTGGTGCAGATCCCACCGGAGCCCAAGTCTCATGTCCGATTCAACAGCCGCGGGGGTTTTAGTGAGTAAGAATCCCACATACCCCGGTTAACCCCCCAGGTTCCGGGGACCTATTGTAGTTATCGGGGGGCAAGAACAAAAAAAAATGAAATAACCATTAAACGGCATAGGACAACAAAATAACAACGCCATAACGAGATGTGCTAAAACTACTCCTCTGTGGCACAGCACAGCAATGGTTTCACATTGCTTTTGGCGACTGATCCGGGCCTTGCACAAGGACCTATAACTTTAAAAAAAAATAAGTAAAAAGAAGATTTTAAATATTATAGAATTATGAAAATTAAAAGGTCACACACCTGTGTCTCGTCTGTGTCTGTCTGTATGTTGCTGGTGACTTGCTTCACATTGATTGTCACTTGCTTGTCGATGCCGCCGCGTAGTTTAAAACCGAGGCGCTCTTTGGGCACGTGGCTAAATGTACCCTGAATGAGTAAACAACATAATTGTATTATTATACAACGTTAACACGTAATATTACGCAAATCTCTTTTTTTTTACCTCATCTAACACACTATTAAAAATTAGTGTAATCAATTCTGCTCTCGATACTAAATAAACTAGTTTTAGATTTAGCGATAATTTGGTACCACGTTGTATAAATCGCGCTGAAAGAATGTTTTGAACATGAATTAAGTTATTATAAAGGAGTTTATGAGTGTAATTTTTAACCACTTATAGGCACCCGATTGCCTTGAAATCTTGCAATTATGTCCTAGTACCGATCACAATACATTAACATAGTAATCAGTATCCACAAATGGAATATCAGTTCATTTCAAATTGGCTCAAAAAAAAAACTAAATATGACAACGAAAATAAACTACAAACGCCTTTAATGTTTGCGTAAAACCCTACACCGTAAGACACTACACACGTCACTACTACTTTCAGTAGTGTCCCAAGCTACTAATACGATCGTCGTATGCAGCTCGGGCTCGCCTACACACGTTCCACTACTCGCGGTTTCTCAGTCTAGACTGCTTCTTCAGACGACTGTATGGAGTTTCAAGTTGTTCTACAAACCTTGGCATCAGTCTCCTTGATGTCGACGGTACACTCTAGTACGTGCATCAGCTGCATGGGCGGCACCGCCGGCATCGTGCCCTCGGTCAGTGACCCCGTCATGGAAGGTGCAGCGCTCAGTTCCCCCACCAGGGAAGACGCCATAGACCGTGGGATGCGCTCGAACGCTTTAGCGAAGCAACCTAATGGAGATATTGGTAATTAGGTAAATTACTATATATATCTAAGACACACTATGATGGCTCTAAAGACTGATTTACATGATGCCATTTTCTTGTAATTATTGAAAAAATTGAATGTAATTATTGAATGCAAATCTTAACATGAAAAAATTGCAAGTGTCTTTGCGAGAAATTATTGCATGCGCTGTTTAGACCAATAACAGTTTTGAATAGAAAACTTGCCCAGTAGAGCAAGAATGTGACATGTTGTTCAGACAATGCAAGGCATTTATTGTTTTAATATTATTGTATGGAACAGGCAAGAAACAAACTGGCATCTTGTAAATGGACCTTTACGCTCTTCTTAGCCCTCGACTCTTCAGTGCTCGTCGCTGGCACTGGCAAATAGGATTTGAAGGATTTCACTAAGCGGTAGGTCCCTTGTGCACCAGTGTGTAAACATTGCAGTGTTCCGGTGTGAAAGGCACTGTAGTGTTTCAAATTACCGGACATAAGAGGCTAAATAACTAATGTCTCAAGTGACGAGCGGCAGTGCAATGCAACATCAGGCGAAAGTTTCGCTCGTGTGCTTACTAGGTTAAATATTAATAATCTATACAATCAGGACAAGTAATTTTATAAAATTACTTGTCCTGACTGACTGATTCATCAACGCGCAGGCCAAAGCGCTGGAACTAGAAAGCTGAAATTTGGACAGTAGGTTCTTCTTATGATGTAAGCATCCATTAAGAAAGGTTTTTTTTAAAATTCCACTCCTAAAGGGGTTAAATGGGGTGGGAAAAAAATTGCGGGCGTAGCCGCAAGAAATTGCTAGTAACAAATAAGTACACAAATATATACTCGTGTTTAATCAATTATTGTTCACAGACGTATCAGTATGTTGTTATTATAAGTTTTTTTTTTCAATGAATATAAAAATCAATCGTTTATGTCCGAGTTTTAATTGCTTGTGGGATGTTTCAAATAAATCAATAAATTAAAATAATATCTTCTTATTCTTTCCAAGAAATTAATATCTTCTTACTAAGCAATAAAATCACCGTTTACACCAAGAAGCTAGAACTTTAATGACCTTATACAGGGTGTAAGGGACATCGTACCGAAAAAAAAAATATAAGACGTCAAATAATGTCCGTTACAACATTACAGTAACCATTTATATGGTAAATGACAAATGACTAACTTATTAATTTTCGAGCATGTAATGAATATATGCGGAATAATGTTTATTTTTCAAATTACATCGCTAATTTTCCAAAATAATAATAGTTAATTGCCTATTAATTAATTGCCTATCCACTGTTTTTGTGAATAAAGAATAAATAAATAAATAAAAACACAAATAATTAATTGTTTTTAAATTAAAATTAGGCTTTATTATTATACCAATAATGATGTTATACTAATTTTATTTAAAAAAAGTGTTTTTTTTTTTTTTGGAAATTCATGAAAAAGCCGATGAAAAATTTCAACACTAGGATGTTCAGAATCGTGTTCTGGATCCCTGGTATCGGTTTTCGGTACGATGTCCCTTACACCCGTTATAGCTCACTCACAATATAATTCTGCAGTTTCTAACACTTCGACTTAGAAAAATAAATAATAATTATTTTCCAGTCTAACACCACACTTCACGCCAACTAAATATTCACAACGGCTACTAAATTATTTACGAAATATGTATAGACTGATTTATAAGAACAACGAAATGATTGAACTAAAAACAGAACAGTCTGAATCATTGATAAGGGAGCAACACAATAACAGTCATATCAACATGAACTGAAAACAACATCGCATTGACATTGTTTATTTTAATAACAATTGTTTTTATATTACCGAGTAGCAAAACAACAAAATGAACTAGCATAGTATAGCAGCAGCAGGGTGTAAACATTGCTATTCCGGTGTAAAGGGCACTGTAGCTGGTGAAACTACCAGACACAAGAGACTTAATGGACTTAATACCGCCTGGTGGTAAGCAGTCACCGCAGCCTATAGACGATAGCAACACCAGAATCGCTAGCGCGTTGCCGACCCTTAAGACATTAGATATTAAGTCTTTGTATCCGCTAATTTCAGCAAATAATTTATTTTAATTTAACATTTGTATTATAATACCGCTATTATTCGTTAAAAAAATGAATAAATAATACCAGCCCTGATTTATGTCCCACTGCTGGGCACGGGCCTCCCATCAAGGCCTCCCATCAAGATGAGGGGGCTTAGGCCATAGTCCACCACGCTGGCCAAGTGCAGGGTTGGCGGACTATTATATTCGTTATTTGTGATGAATTATTTTTAAACTAACACGACACGATTAAATCACCTTTTAAAATAAATATAAAAATATATACAGTCGAATTGAGAACCCCCTCCTTTTTTTAAGTCCGTTAAAAAAGCAATCACGAGCGACACTAACTACACATTTTTTTTTTTTTATTTATTATTTTTTTTATTTATTTTAATACGGCTATTATTCGTTATTAGTGATTAATTATTTTAAAACTAACACGGCACAATTAAATCACTTTTTAAAACATATATTAAAAAAACAAGTACGACGCGTTTGTTTTCCGCCGTCACAAATAAATAATACTTCCATCATTTCGAACGTGGAATGAATAAAAAAATAGTTTAAAAAGGCGTCGAGGCCTTCGGCTTAGTCGTTCGCGCGTCAATCAGGTCATCAGGCGGCCTTGAGAGACAGACGTTCAAGTCTGTCGAGCTTCGGTGACGTCACTTGATCAATATCATAGAAATACCACGTCATACCGTCTCTGACTGCCGCTTATTCGTTTTCATTGATGCATGAATATGAATTAGTCTACAGATGCAACATTCTGCTATGACAAGCACTGTAGCTACAGGAAGTTAATATACTCTAAGAAAATATTATTGAAACTTATGTTTCGGGGTGTCTCGGGTAAGTTCTGGGTACTTTAGGCGGACGCGTACCTCCAGTAATCAATAATCGCATAAACAAATACCGCATAAAACAATGTAATACATTAAAAACTTAAATAGAATGAGTCAATGAGTGAATATCAGTGCTATTATTATTATTTTTATCTGAATAAGGTTACGGTAACATAATATTTATACGTTATCGGGAATATAATAAATGTGTGGCATTGGTCGTACCAAAACATTGAGTCAACTGATATTAAGAAGGACTTCATTTACCTATACTATTGCACTTCTAAAATACAATGAAATTTTAAATATAATTATCCTAGTGGACAATTGACCGCGTTTATCAGTATATTTGTTTATTTAAATGTTTCTATGTGTTTATGTAAATTTAATTTCTACTTCCATGGAGAACTATTACTTGCTTGCAATTTGAAAGCCTCGTCTAATTAAAGGGTTAATAAAAACTGCGTAAACATTATATTTGTTATTTACAACACACCTTAAATTGTGAACAAAGACGTGATTATATATTTTTTAAATTAGATTTATGCAGATGTAAAAAAATAATGTTTGACTAATGGCATTTTCGTTCATTTGGGTCACATAAACTAACATTCAATTTTTTATATTACATAATGTATTTATTATTGTCTTTTATTTACGCGAATACTACACATTGTAAAAGCCACTTTTAAAGATTATGCGGGCGGACTCGTGTCCACCCGTGTCCATGGGTGCTGCAAAGCATTCGAACCGTCGGGAAAGTGGAACCTAAAATAAACCGCGATATAATCCGTCGATGTGTATAATGTATCTATTATTATTAACTATTTATCTAGAAATCATAAAAACACTGAAAATGCCATAAAAATACCTGTATCTATGAAGGTGGTCGGGGCACTTCACGATACTCCGGGCACGTCCTTGAGAGTACTTTCCTCTTTATATATCAATACAAATAAGTAATATCACTTGTTAACAATTAAAAGACCAGCAATAACTGGCAACCTTGAGAAAAACAAATGAGTAGAAAAAGCAAACCTATTGAACAAACCGTTTGGACATTCGAAAGTTGAACTGTTTTGTGACGTGATAACAGTGTCACACTGAGTGACTGTCGAGTTACTGACTATTTTATCTATGTTTATTTTGATCATAATCTTTAAAAATATATTTATATAGATAAAAAACCTTATGTTGTAAAGCTTAAGGTTAGTTTTATACGTACTCATTAAAAATACTTAAATGGTGCGTTAAGAACTTCACCCACTTAGAACAGAAAAGGGAAGACAAGTTAGTTAATAAGGATTTATTTATTCGTAACACACATTATGTGATGTAATGTTACTATGTTATGGGCTATTAACGATTTTCTTTTAAAAGGACTACCTCCGTTGTCTGCGGTGGTATTTTAGTATCAGCATGAATACTACAGATTTTCCTGTCTTGATAGAAGGATTGGTGTATAAAGCCCGTCGCAGACTTTGCTATAATATACAATTAATGTTTATCGCCAGACATAATAAGATATACAGGGTGTTACAAAATACCCCGTAAAAAATATAATTAATTATCAAAGCCAATAATTTTATCAGCCCTAGTAAGCCGTCATGTCAGGGAACCAGATTATTTAACAGAAAGGTCTACGTACCTATTTTACCTAATAATTGTCTACTTTAATAGTTTTTCTATTTTTCAATCATAAATGTTTGCTACCTCAATACAAGGATGACATTAATACTCAAGTACTGACATCAAAAAATTTCAGGTTGGAAAAAAAATATGTTGTCAATTACAAATCTGTTGACGTTTATTACGAAAAAGTAAGTGTTCGTTTAGGTTGTTTCGTTAGGTTAGGTCTTTTAAATTTTTTGTCGCTCCGCGAATTAGGTAGAAATGTATATGTACATGTGTATGTATGTACATTCTGCGTAGTTTACTCTTTAATTTTACTGAAATAGGGTTTGCACATCAGTGAAAATAATAATATTAATTAATTATATTTTTTACGGGGTATTTTGTAACACGTTGTATTTTCTATACTAATTTTCGAGTGACAGCACACACAGCTATAATATATATTTCTGTGATGTTTGTCATAATACGGTATATTAATAAACGGGGTGTAAGGGACATCGTACCGAAAACCGATACCAGGGATCCAGTACATGATTCTGAACATTCTAGTGTTGAAATTTTTCATAGGCTTTTTCTTGAATTTCCAAACAAAATTGCCGTTTTTAAATAAAATTAGGATATCATCATTGGTATAATAATAAAGCATTGGGTGTCCGTAGGTGACGACTAAGGGAAAACACGAAGACGGGCAGCAGTGTATTCCTATTGGATTACCGACCACCTGTACTGCGCCAGACGCCCGTCAAGCGTGGAGATCATGGCAATCCCTCCCTTCCAAGAACCACTGCTGAACAAAGGGTGCCCCCTTTGTTCAGCAGTGGACCTTTTTTCTGCTGCTGATGATAATAATTAAGTTTAATTGACGTTTGTAAGTAGGGCCAAGAGTTCGTCCCCTATGCTGCCGGCATAGCTATACCCCTGACACAGGATTCTATTCGTTTATTCACGGCTGTGTCAGTAATTACTATCAGTTCGGGTCGCGGCCAAGCATTAGATTGTATTTATTATTTAGAAAAATCAACTTAACTCCTACCTTAATAAGGAGATAATGATAAACGCATCGAAATAAAAACTCGTACGATTCCAAATGCCAATAATATCATAACAGCATGTGCAATACACGCCGCGCGCGAGAGAATACTGCCCTCATTCATTTGGACAACTCATTATAATATCAAGTATCGCAACAGATCATAAATGGACGCGACACATGAATTTGTTGTATCAATTTAGATGTTTAAGGCCAAATTCATACGCTGCTAGTAACATTCGGAAAGAGATCTTATCCAGTGTGAATAAAGTCTAGTAGTCGTGATTGTAGAAACTTGAGATACTGATTGATAGTGTATTAGAATCATTGCCTATCATTAATGCCTTTGTAAGCAACACGTCTCAGTAGCCAAGTTATCAGTCTACAATACGAAACGCTAGAGAATTAAAAAAAATGGGAATGATATATCTCTTCGCTAAGTGACGGGCCCGTTAGTCTAGTGGTTAGTGACCCTATCTGATACCCAACAGGTCGTGGGTTCGATTCCCACCAAGTGTCTGGGTGGTTTATCTATATAAGTATGTATTTACAAAAAAAGTATATATGTATTACTATCAGTTGACTGTTTTCCATAGTACAGGTTCTGCCTAAATTGGGATCAACCGGGATGACCGTGTGTGAATTGTCCCAGGATATAAAAAAATACCGGTCAAGTGCGAGTCGGACTCGCGCACCAAGGGTTCCATACCATCCTTGGACGTATTAAAGTTATTTTACAATTAATCTAATACCTCAGGTAGCAAAAGTATTAAGATTTGATAATTTTATTATAACTTTACATGGTCGAAATTTTTATAGAGCATAGCGTAAGATGTATTTATATTTAAAAGGTCTTGTCAGTACATTCTGTCATTATGAAAAATAAAGAGACGTGTCTATACTAACTTGTTACTACTATTAAAATATATAGAAACTGCGAATCTGCTGAATTTTGTTAGATTTCCAAAAAAAAGAACCAAACTGCAAAAATAAGTATGATGTTGTTTATTAGGATTACTAAAAAGCTAATAATTAGAAAGATTGTTTTATTATTCCTGTAAAATATCTATTGACATGTATTACTCATAATTATTTCAGATTTTTCCCTCCACCAACTTCGGAGACAAGTCGGAGACGAGTATTTTTTATTTAATGTTTTTGACATTTTTGCTTTTAAGCTGGTTAAATTACCGGACACAAAGACTTAACATCTAATGTCTTGAGGGTCGGCAACGCGCTAGTGATTCTTCTGGTTCTGCTAGCGTCTATAGGCTGCGGTGACTGCGTACCATCAGGCGGGCCGTACGCTTGCTTGCCACCTTGGTCGTATAAAAAAAACCCAATAACTACATACTTATCAAAAACCAAAATATAAATCTGCTTTAAATTGTGCAAATAAAGCCCTTTCATATGATACCCCACTCGATATAGTAGCCTCACTTTGATATTTTGAGACCATATTTCAGCCCCTATTAAAAAATAACCATGGCATGTTTTTTAAAATAAATATTTGTTAAGATTGCTAGGCAACCATAACAGTGTTTGGAAGATGGTTCTTGTAATTTGACTTTCATTAAAGAACAGAATTATTATGGCATGCTTTACTTTTATTTGTACTTTAGTAACTGTACTACAAGTATAAATTTAATAGGTAAATGAACGAACTCTTAAAATGATTTTCCTGTGCTATTATCAGACCCTGATCAGTATCTGTCCAACTACTCCTCAAGATTTAACCATAGATTTATAATTCGGTGGGTCCTACATTGAATGGAGCCGAATTCCTGTTGCCACCTTCCTGCCTGCTCCTATCACCAGACTCTGATCAAGTTTTTCTACCTACTGCTCGCAGCAACCTATCCAACTAATCCAAATTCGGTGGGTCTACGTTTATTAGTGCAGAGACCCCGTGACCACCTTCCTGCTCCATCATCAGACTGATCACCATTTTTTCTAGTAACTACACGTCGAGACCTACCTAACGAGCCCAAACTCGGTGGGTCTACGTTTATTGGTGCAGAGAACCTGTGACCACCTTCCTGCTCCACCATCAGACCCTGATCACCATTTTTCTAGCAACTACTCGTCGAGACCTACCTAACGAGCCCAAAGTCGGTGGGTTTACGTTTATTTGGGCTTAGATCCCGTTACCACCTTTTCCTGATCATCATCAGACCCTGGTGGAGGAAATATCATCGGATTTACATATGTTCTAAATTTCAGATCATTCAGATTAATAGAAGTAATGAAAAATGTCTCATCATCATCATCATCATCAGCCGGAAGACGTCCACTGCTGAACATAGGCCTCCCCCTTAGAACGCCACAATGAACGACAATTGGCTATTTGCATCCACCGGTTACCTGCGACGCGCACAATGTCGTCTGTCCACCTAGTGGGAGGCCTGCCTACGCTGCGTCTTCCGGTTCGTGGTCGCCACTCGAGAACCTTTCTTCCCCAACGGTTATCGGTTCTTCGAGCGATGTGGCCTGCCCATTGCCACTTCAACTTGCAGATTCTGAGAGCTATGTCGGTGACCTTGGTTCTTCGGCGAATCTCCACATTTCGGATTCTGTCGCGCAAAGAAACTCCGAGCATAGCTCTCTCCATGGCTCGTTGTGTGACTCTGAACTTCCCTAAAAGGCCAGCCGTTAGAGACCACGTCTCAGTACCATATGTCATCACTGGCAACACACACTGGTTAAAAACCTTCGTCTTCAGGCACTGCGGTATTTCGGACGAGAAGATATCGCGTAGTTTGCCGAACGCTGCCCATCCGAGTTGGATTCTTCGGGCGACCTCTTTGTCGAAGTTGGACCGACCTAACTGGATAGTTTGTCCTAGGTATGCGTAGTGGTCAACAACTTCGAGTGTATCGTTCCCAACAACTACCGGTACGGGTGCAACATGGACATTAGACATGATCTTCGTCTTGTCCATGTTCATTTTAAGACCCACCTGTTGGGAAACGCTACTGAGGTCGCTGAGCATCGTATTGAGGTCCTCCAGCGACTCTGCCATAATGACTATATCATCGGCAAAACGAAGGTGAGTGATGTATTCGCCATTGATGTTGATGCCGAATCCGTACCAGTCCAAGAGCTTGAAAACGTCCTCCAATGCATTTGAGAACAGTTTCGGAGAAATAACGTCTCCCTGTCTCACACCTCGCTGCAATGGGATTGGTTTCGTGCTCTCGTCCTGTAGTCGGATCGACATGGTGGCGTTGCTGTACAAACACTTCAACACTTCGATGTACCTATAGTCAATGTGGCACCGCTGGAGGGACTGCAATACTGCCCAGGTCTCGATTGAATCGAAGGCTTTTTCGTAGTCCACAAACGCTAGACATAATGGCCGATTATACTCCTCAGTCTTCTGTATAATCTGGCGGAGCGTATGTATGTGGTCTACGGTGCTAAAGCCTTTTCGGAACCCGGCTTGTTCGGGAGGCTGGAAGTCATCAAACCTGCGTTCGAGACGGTTCGTAATGACTCTCGAAAACAGCTTGTATACATGGCTCAGGAGTGAGATGGGTCTATAATTCTTCAGTAAAGTGTTATCACCTTTTTTGAAGAAAAGAACCACCACACTCCTGTGCCATGCTTGCAAAAATGTCTATTGTATACAAAATATCCCTACCTCGACTCGTTGGCGAATTGCGATTTAACTGTGGCAAAAATAAACAAGGCTGTATGGTATGAGTACCTTTGCCTGTCTTTCGGCGAGGTGTAATAAAAATACCATATGTTCACAGAATATTTACGATTATGTTTGTAGCAAAGTTTGTAGTATGCCCGAAAGTAATATTATTAATAGTAATAGTAAATAAAATTTAAAACATGAAATATTGATTCACCTTTAGTGTCGGTTATCAAAGTTCTTGCGGAGAGCAGTTCTTCGTAGATTTCTTGATTCATAATAAAACGAACATATGCCATATATAATATTTTTTTTTACTTCATAGGTAATTTTATAAATAACTAGCTGACCCACGCAGCTCCGCCTGCGCTATTTTTACGTTAACTAAACTTTTAATAACAGACATTCGCATCGAACACATAACCTCCTTTTTTATAGTCGGTTAAAAACTGGGACCCACTTTTTACTTGCTCTCCGAAGCACGGACCCGTTTAGTTCAAATGGCGTTAAACGATCACCCATCTATTTAATGACCTTACCTAACGTTGCTTAACCCGATTGATTATAAAACCTTGATAACAACTCTCTATGAGTGTTCCCTTAGTAATATTGATTATATTATAAAGAAAAATTGATAAAATCGGACCAAGCGTATAACCAAGTACCCATTTTGACTTTAATCCCCTCTCCCAAAAGAACCGTGCTAGATTACGGGATAAAAAGTATCCTATGTCCTACCTCGTAGTAAGATCTCAAATCATGCCAAGTTTCATTTGAATCCATTCAGTAGTTTCGGCGTGATGCTCAGCCGTGATACAGACAGACAGACAGACAGACAAAAATTAAAAAAAATACATTTTCGTCCTTAGTATCGGTTATAGAATGCCCGCAAATATAATTTTCAAAATATCTTCAATGTACAGAATTGGACCTGTTACAGTTTTATTATAAGTATAGATGTATATGTCTTGATATTATAAGATAGTATGATGTAAGTAAATAGGTACTATCAGTGTATGTGTTAAGATCCACTATCGTGGACCCGAATTTTCATTTCACGGACCCCCAAATTTTTTTTCGCTGACGTAGACCCCTTGCAGGTTGTCATAGACCCCTAGGGGTCGATATAGACCACTTTGGGAATCACTGGTCTAGAGGGCCTGAA
Organism: Furcula furcula; assembly: GCA_911728495.1. NCBI lineage: Eukaryota > Metazoa > Arthropoda > Insecta > Lepidoptera > Notodontidae > Furcula > Furcula furcula. The sequence goes on from OU452243.1 coordinate 6,923,595, forward strand.
GAGATGTCATCCCCATACTTTTGATTTCTATTATCTAGCGTTTCGTATTGTAGAATGACAACTTGACTAACGGGGAGCTGCCAACGCGCCATATTTCAAATCATTCTCTTTGCTTTCTTTAATTTGGACGTTTTCTTGCTTAAGGGTTCTACTAACGACTACCAGGGCCTATAGTAGATAGGACTATCTATGCATATAAAAATACTTGTCCTGACTGACTGACTGATTTATCAACGCACAGGCCAAACCGCTGGACCTAGAAAGCTGAAATTTGGACAGTAGGTTCTTCTTATAACGTAAGCATCCACTTAGAAAGGATTTTTGAAAATTTGTCTCCTAAAGGGGTTAAATGGGGTGTTTTCTTTTGTATGAAACTTTTTATTGTATGGTTCGATTGACTTGAAATTTACTGAAAAGATTCTCTAAATAAAATAAATCAATACGTGTTTCGCGAATTTTCACAACTTTTTCAACCTTTGGGGGTGTGTTAGGGGTTGGTAAAATCTGTACAAAAATTAGCGGGCGAAGCAGCAGGAAATTGCTAGTCTTATACTATTCTCCGAAAAGACCATACCGGAGTCTTAGTAGACGGCTTCCGCGATGTGGCAGAGGTATACTGCAGAATTTCTGATACTGCTACATAACTAGACAGTCTTTAGAATGAACGACCTGGGGGTTTACGAACTCGATCAAACTAAGTTTTCTTCCATACATTTAACTAATTTTGGATAGTTACCGCTAGGGGCGCTGGTGTGAATGACCACTAACCAAGTGGCTTTACAGTAGGACTATTTCATATTTAAAAAAAGAACTCATTGGAGACTCATTTGACGACCTCCGCGATGTAACTGGATTGCTTTGAATACCGGACCTCACTGGTAAAAATCCCGCGGGAAGCAAGAATTTTGTGTAGTCTTTTTAACTAGTTAGTAAAACACACGCCGATCACCTGACTGTCTGGGAAGTAAGATGATCCATGCGTCGGATGGGCATGTAAAATATCGTCGGCTTAGAGTGTAAACCTGCCAAATCCATTTTTTATCATTTCTGACTTATTAATACCGTTCGAAAGAGAAAGAGACTCCGCATCGTCCAAACAAATCGGCTACTTACATCTAAGACTGTAAGTGTCAAAAAAAGTGTGATGAGTAAAACTGCTAAATTGAGTCACTTCAAATATTCACGGCTAAATCCAGCACCACCGCTATTTTGTATTGTGGTGTTGCCGCCGTTTTGTTACTCCGCTACAAGATAGTATATTTCGTGTTCTAATACTTGATGACAGATATTTGTAAAGGTAGATAGGTACCTATCATTTAAACTCAGTTTTATTTTAGATGAACTCATTGATATTTTAGTAAAAATATAGTTTGAAACAATATTACCTATAAGTAAAAGTAGGTCAGGCGATGTAAAAGCTGCAGCAAAAGGTGAGCTAAACGTGAGCACAACTTGAATCAGTAGCGTATCACCCACGGAAGTATTGTCAATTCGTTTGAATTTTATGGAATAATCGATCATCGAAACTATTGAAAATACTTTTATGTAAATAATCCAAATATACAAACAAAACTAGAAATTAATAAATCACATTTCATTATTTCTTCTAAATTAATTCTGTGTCACTTTTAATTGTCGATTGCTTAGTTGGTAACGTATCATTGGTTGGAAATACAATACCTATACTGCTTCTGTTGCACTGTTTGCAGTTTTTTTATAGACTATTGAACAGTTTTGAGACTTTGCTAGTATTTTGTATGTCTACTCTAAACATTTTCTTGGAGATTCACCCGACTTTAAAAGTACATAACAACTTTAACGATTGTTAATTATCATCATCATCACCAGCCTGAAGACGTCCACTGCTGTACATAGGCCTCCCCCTTCGAACGCCACAATGACCGACAATTGGCTATTTGCATCCTCCGGTTACCTGCGACGCGCACAATGTCGTCTGTCCACTTAGTGGGAGGCCTACCAACGCTGCGTCTTCCGGTTCGTGGTCGCCACTCGAGAACCTTTCTTCCCCAGCGGTTATCGGTTCGCCGAGCGCTGTGGCCTGGCCATTGCCACTTCAACTTGCAGATTTTAAGAGCTATGTCGGTGACCTTGGTTCTTCGGCGAATCTCCTCATTCCGGATTCTGTCGCGCAAAGAAACTCCGAGCATAGCTCTCTCCATAGCTCGTTGTGTGACTGAGCTTATCCAAAAGGCCAACAGTTAGGGACCACGTCTCAGTACCATATGTCATCACTGGCAACACACACTGGTTAAAACCTTCGTCTTCAGGCACTGCGGTATTTTGGACGAGAAGATTTCGCTTAGTTTCCCGAACGCTGCCCATCCGAGTTGGATTCTTCGGGCGTATTTTGTAAATATATACTTAAATAGATAACGTCACGACGTATTGGGTAGCAGCCGGCCAGGGTGACTAACCACAAGACCAACAGACCCATCAAACCGTTGTTCCTCAACAGTAACTAAGTACGCGTAAAAGTAATAATTAAGTACCTAATCTTTATAAAACCAAAACTTACGTTTAATTTATTGTTTTTCCAAAATATTTAGTTTATATGTATGATTATTTTTATTAATGGAAGTCTAATTGAATGAAAACATAACTTTATTTCTTGATTATACTTATTTCCTATAGTAACGTAGTTCATTAATTAAACCAGAAAACCTGCTAAATTACATCGCAATGTACAACTTAAACATAATAAAACCTGCTATGTCGCAAAATCGCTTATAAACCAGTAAATACAAAAAAATAATTATTAATTCATTGTTTATACTATAGAATATTACATAATAAATCACCCATATTTTGGGTTTGGTTCATACGCTACCAATATAAATTATAAGAAGTTTTTTGTCTGCCCTGTAAAATTATGTTGAAGTTAGTTAGCAGGTTTACACTTTAAGCCGACGATATAGTTCCCCCGCTTGACATTTTCCTAGTCTTGTGGGTCTTCCGTACCATAAAGAGTGCACATTTATATACACAAGCACTTGAGCACTATAATGTATTCCGCGTAGATAGATGGCTGATCCTGTGAAAAATTGGCCGCTGTGGTCTCTCCTATGAACAAGGCACCTACCACCAACGACCACCACCCACTACAGAAAGTCTATCTAAATAATTTTCTCAGATAAGTAGCTACTCACTGGAAACTTGGTTAACAGCCTCCGCGATGTGGCAGCGGAAGACGTGGCAGCGGTATACTGCAGATTCTTTGGTCTCTCCGTGAGACCAAGTGAACGCGAAGCACGAAGCCACCGGAGAGCCTGCTGTCCCGCGAGCGTAGAATGAGATTCGATTCACTGAGTATCGTGTCATCACACTGTTGGAGTCCGCTTGGTACAACCTGGGGGCAAGATAATTATGTTAAGCGTTTATAAAAAAATATTATAAATCGCCATGTAGACACGGCGATTTATAGTGTCACAAGTGAGTATAGATGACTTATAACGCCAATTTCCACTTCGATAGCAATACGTGTGTGTGATCGGTTAGCAATAGTCGATAGCAATACAGAAAAAATGTGATAAGTATAATGTAGCATCTGAATTCATCAATGGACAAGCGTGTTATGCGTCGGAAAAGTAAAAATTCAAATGCGTCTAAAAGTTCTAAAATTTAGTTCAGTAATATAATAGTTAGCAGCAGTATAATAGTTAAAGATTGTTGCTCGAATTTGCTTGCAAACAGACTCTCTTTCATTTTGGCTTCCTAAAGGGCCTCCCCTGCACCATTAACTCGGCAATGGTCTTCAGTCTGATGATACGAGACTAATCTTTGATGAGTTGAATCTTTAAAGACGTACGTGTGAGTCGTCAGTGAACGTCTAGGACACACGATCTCCGATTTTTTTTTAATGATAGACGTTGTTGGCTGCAGATGACCATTACAGCTTCACTGGGCGGCTGGGCTTGACTGGTGGCGAGCGCTTATAGCACTCAGAGTTGCGTGAACGATCTTGTATTAGGACAGCACTCTGGACGCGAACGGCAACAACTATGGACTCATGTAAAGGTCACTCACACAACTAATCCCTGCGAACACACTGGTATAGATATGGACACGGCGATTCCGTCGCGGCTCTCTGGCATAGAGCTGAGCTCCTTCATGATGCGTTGTATGTCGCTCTCTGATTTTGGGTCTGAGATGTTCTGGGCGCCGAGGTAACTGACACCGCTGAAAACTGTGCACTCTTGGTCGACATCTGAAACTGGAGTGTTTAGTCTAATATGGAATTATTGGTAATAAACCTGTTTGACACGCCGTAAGACCCTGGTTCAAACTACACCTCAGCCTTGATAGTACCAATTCGATTTCCACTAAAAGAAAGATTTACAATTCGCTATCGGTGATGTCCTAAAATTTATTAGCACAATAAGGTCTTGGTCCACAAATGTGCATTAGGCCAGCAAGGTGGGTTACGGTCTAAGTTCTCTCGTCTTTTATTTCGAGGAGCAGAAAACACCCTTTTGCCCCGCAGTAGAACAGAACGGGCTTAAAAAAAATATATTGAGATACCTATCGTACTTAATCGTCCTTAAACAGGGTAGAATTTTATAACCCCACGAGTTTTCAAAAATCTTCAAATGCAGATTTATTTCTTTTTAAAATTTGCTATCTCCAATATTTATATATAATAATTCCAGCCTGTATATTAGTTATCTCGACATCATTTTTCGGTTATGGTTTTTGTAAGGCGAAAGTATCTCTCCAGTAGGGTACTAGGTACTAATTAAAATGTTATTAATAACTGAGTTCGCTGTTAATTTGGTCTGAGCAATGATAGATACAAACTTGTACAAGCGTTTAGATGCGACACAGAAAACTTGATAATTCTTTTAAAGATATGACAGAGACAGTAGCACATTATAATAATATTTAGTGTTATTTTTGTGGGTTGTATAACTGATTAATACTTTGAGACTGCGAATTCAGTAATTAAATTGAGTTTATAAATCTGAACTTCCTTTAACTACTTTACCACCGAGTCTTAACACTATATAGAGGAACGAAAGACTGGTTTCGTAAAAGGGTTAGTCCATTTAGCCACTTTTGCATATTCGAAAATATCAATAACTCGAAACCAATAAAAGGTATCATTAACATATTTTAGCAAAGTATAAATGTCATTTAACATGCAAAGTGCATTTTAACCATACTTGAGAATTTGTTCCTAATACAATATTCCTGCAAGTCAATATCTATGGTTATTTGAATACGTAATATAGCTGGCCAGTTCAACCGGTTGAAATGAATGAAGATACAAGTTAAGTTGTTCTGAGAATCCTTGGATATTTTTATGGTAAGAGCGAGATATGCAATACACTGTGTGGTCGAATTCTAGACCTAGAAGAACACATACAAGCACAGGAAAAAATCCTACACAATAATCGAAGGAACCGGGCATGGAAAATACCTTCAACTTGCAACAAAAGCGCAGACAATTAACGTACTTTTGAAAAGCATTGTGTTCACGCAAAGGGCAGCTCCTTCTTTTTTATTTATAATATAACTAGCTGACCCGTGCAGCTCCGCTCGCGCTTTTCTTACAGTTTGCTCCCCTTTTCTCCCTCCTCCCTAGATTTATCTCTCTCCATATCTCTCTCTCTTATAAAAAAAATCTAATTATATGCTCTTTCTCTCCTCTCTCTTTCCCCCTCCCGCTTCGGTTTCCGTCACACTCCCCCTCTTCCTACCCTGTTATCCCCTCTCTGAACCCTCTCCCCCTCTCTCTTCTACGAACTTGCTCCTTCTCACTCCCCCCTTACTCCACCTAACTCCTCCGATCCCTCACCCCATCGCCCCCTTCTCGAATCCCTTCTCTCCCTCTTTCTCCTCTTTTTTTTTTTTTTTTTTGGTAATGATAGACGCTGTTAGCCGCAGATGGCCATTGCAGCTTCACCGGACAATAGGAGGCGAGCGCTTGAAGCGCTCTAGCCTTTACGGCAGAAGTAGCGACGAGCACAAGGGCACCTCAGGGAGGCACGGCCTCGGCTTGGGCTGTCGCTTAAGAGAGGGCTGAGTTTACCACCGGTTCACAACGCGCCCCCACTGAGAAGAACCGGCAAGAAACTCAGTGGGGTGATGCACGTCGTTGCGGTCGCATACGTACGACCCTTCGGCCTCGCCGGCGAGACCGGTCTTTCTCCTCTCGTGCACCCTCCTCTCGTTCTATATGTCCTCGTCAATCATGGTATCAGCGGCATTAAATATACTTTATGACCTATTCTCAGACCTCCCCGATATGCACACATAATTTCATACATATAGGTTCACCCATCTATTTAATGACATTGCCTTATGTAGCTTAACCTTAACCTAGCGGTATGAAATATACTGTATGACCTATTCTCAGACCTACCCGATATGCACACTTTCATACAAATCGGTTCACCCATCTATTTAATGACCTTACCTAACGTTGCTTAACCTTAACCTACCGGGATAAAAAGTATCCTATGTCCGTTTACTGGTTCTAAGCTACCTCCCCACCAATTTTCAGCCGAATCGGTTAGGCCGTTCTTGAGTTATAAATAGTGTAACTAACACGACTTTCTTTGATATAATATATAGATTAAAGTTCTATAGTTATTGTATGTTCAATTTCACCGATAGATGGCGCTGTTCATAATGTAAATCACGCTAACATCGTAAATTACTGTCTAATGATATTCGATAATGAAAGCTTTAAGTTTTCCGCATCTTTTATTGTTGCGACTGTAATACATACATAATCTAGTTTGGATCCGCTCGGGATTTACAGATTTTAACTTTTCAAAGATATAATGTCATATTGCTATCAGCAAAGTACTTAGAACAATACAGAAATCTAATGAAAATGTCCTGGGTGTACCGGACCGGCTTACCCCTTACAAAAAATGACCCTTCGCCAATGCCATATCTTATGCAAACTAAATGTCTGCTCAGTCCCTATTGTATATAGCGTAATAATACATATCTTAATGATTAACTGATCAGTCTATAATTACCCTATTCACATACAAAGGAAATTACGTGGTAATAATGTGCAAGTAATGTTTCACTGCTTAGCCCCTATGAAACATAGCGTGATGTTTTATATACCAACTTACACCTTGACTTCTACACAACACATGAGTGAAAGTCCAATCAAAATCCATCCACGGGTTTTCAAATGATACCTGGACGAACAGAACGACAGACAGACAGACAGACAGACAATAATTCCAAAAAAAATAGTTTTGGCCTCTATGGCGATAGTATAGTACATAGAAATTTTGGAAAAATATTCAATGTACAGAAAAAGTGCTCTTTGAGTTTTATTATAGTATAGATAGAAGATATACCAGCCCTTGTGTATGTCCCACTGCTGGGCACGGGCCTCCCCTCAAGATGAGGGGGCTTAGGCCATAGTCCACCACGCTAGCCAAGTGCGGGTTGGCGGACTTCACACGTCATTCAAGAGCTAGTTAGGCTTTCACAGACATGCAGATTTCCTCAAGATGTTTTCCTTCACCGAAAGCTAGTAACAATCGCACAAAGACGACTCGCACATGATTCATTGAAGAAATCAGAGGTGCGAGCCGGGGTTCGAACCTGCGCACCTTGTTTCCAAGGCAAGCGCTCGCCCACTGAGCTGTTACCGCCTCTTTTTTATTTACCGCGGGGGAAACTTTCAAAAGGTCCCCGGGAGCTGTGGGGCTCGACCGGGGCATGTGGAATTCTTACGCACTAAAACCCCCGCGGCTGTCACATCGGCACAGTACATGAGCACCCCCGGGCTCTCCTTTGAGCCCGCCAACGGATGGCGCATTACAGCCCCCCGGGGACCAGACACGGTGCTCACGGTGATGAGGGTTGCCACTCTGCCACCGTCCTCCTCAGAGTCGCCGCCGTACTCAATGGACGTCCTAGGGCCCACACCCCGAACGTCCAGCAACGCCGAAGGACTATGTGGAGCTTCTGTTTGCGGCACGCGGTTTGATTACATAGTTTAGTGCCTAATAGTATACATATTTATAATATAGGGTCGTTCGGTCGTGACAATCATTACGTATATAATCTGCAGAAACTGCATACAATCTAATGACTCCATACTTTATTGCCACTTTTAGTTATAGTTTATTAAAAATTGCATACAAACTAATGACTCCATACTTTGCTGCCACGTTCAGTTATAGTTTAAAAAAAATTGCATACAACCTAATGACTGCATACTTTACAGCCACGTTCAGTTATAGTTAAAAAAAAATTGCATACAACCTAAAGACTCCATACTTTGCTGCCACGTTCAGTTATAGTTTAAAAAAAATTGCATACAACCTAATGACTGCATACTTTACAGCCACGTTCAGTTATAGTTAAAAAAAAATTGCACACAACCTAAAGCCTCCATACTTTGCTGCCACGTTCAGTTATAGTTTAAAAAAAATTGCATACAACCTAATGACTGCATACTTTACAGCCACGTTCAGTTATAGTTAAAAAAAAATTGCATACAACCTAAAGACTCCATACTTTGCTGCCACGTTCAGTTATAGTTAAAAAAAAATTGCATACAACCTAAAGACTCCATACTTTACTGGCACGTTCAGTTATAGTTTAAAAAAAATTGCATACAACCTAAAGACTCCATACTTTGCTGCCACGTTTAGTTATAGTTTAAAAAAATTGCATACAACCTAATGACTCCATACTTTACTGGCACGTTCAGTTATAGTTTAAAAAAAATTGCATACAACCTAATGACTCCATACTTTGCTGCCACGTTCAGTTATAGTTTAAAAAAATGATTATATTCCGTACCTTCGTCCTCACTGTCGATAGGCTTCATGTGGTCGTGCTTCTCTGTCGGCGAAGGAGTGGACGTATCTGCTGAGTGGGCGATGTCCACCATCTCGTAGAATTTGGAGCCGCCGACCAACCGGCACGACTCCTGGAATGCACATATCACAATTGAAAAGACTTCATACGCATTACTAAGCTGGATTATTAAAGAGTCCACGAATAGCTTTTATGGGAATGAAGGTTACTGGTTCGCCGCTGATGGCCTTAACAGCTCCTCCGGATGAGAGGAGACCACTTTGATCGGTTGAGCCTAATAGGCAGGTGAGTGACGGGCTCGAAGACGCTCGAGGAAGGCCGGCTTCAGCTCCTGCTATCGCTTAGAGTACTGGCTACTACCTAGATTCGTCGTGGGTATCCAAAGTTGCGCGTGGGGTGTCCGGGTAAGAATAGCATCCAACCATCTCCTCCCGTTGAGAGTCGTTCACACGACTGAGGGAAAACAAGAAGACGGCCAGCAGCGTCTTTATATTGGATTACCGACCACCTATACTGCAATACACCCTTTGGCAACCCCTCCCTTCTAAGTGGTTGGCCACAGTGAACGCGCGGTGACTTGAGCCTAGCGCGGGCGCGGCGGCGGGCGCGCTGGGTGGCCACACTGACGCGCGGGCTGTTGTGGCGATAACACTTATTGCAGGTGTCGCAAACCTTTTATGAGGATTCTGTATTTTTTACTGGATAGGCCAATCCTGAGATGGGAGGCGTTGATCATAAGAGATGGTGTGCTGGGTGCGCACGAAATAACTAAAAACAGTTAAATGAGTGGAGATTTAAAAAAAATATATATTAAGAATTGAAATTGTAGTCAAAAAAGTTTATTTTATTTATTAAGGAACATCAACAATATACATATTATACACTTACAATTTCAAATGTCCAAAAAAACCTTTTTTATACATGTATTTAAAGTTATTTAATAATAAAAAAATACTTAAAACGAGCGACAAGACCGAAATGGTTTGATACCCCGCCAGCCGCGCGATCGGTCGCTTGTTGACTAGGCCCGCAGTGTGGCCAGAACGAGCGGATAGGAACGTTTGAAAAGTACGCCCGCTAACTCGCTCAAGCCGGTCGCGCTAGGCTCCCGCCTAAGTCACTTCAGTGTGGCCGTAAGCGGCGGTTTCATATGTTTGATATTTCGCGCCCGCCGCCGCCGCCGCGCTAGGCCTGCAGTGTGGCCGACCACTTAGGGGGATGCCGGAAACTCGGAAACTAGAGGGCAACCACGTAAGCTTTGGCACGGATTTCTTTAAGCCTACTCTGCAGAGGATCAAGGCTGACTTGGAATTGTTTGTGATATCTCTGAATTAACTTAGTAGGTACTTAGGTAAATTGGATTTAGTGTGCATAGCAATATAAATAAACACCTCATAAGAAATGTAATAATACAAGGCCACGGAAGTAATAAAGATAACATATAAGGAAACATAAATATACGTAGGTATGTTAGTAGGTATGGGTGTGTGTGTGTACACTGCGTTTGATTTTTTTGTTATCTTTTAATATGAATTTTTGTATAACCAACATACCTAATTACCTAACTGCCTAAATATACACAAAACCTCATTTACACTGATCTCGTAACTTGCCTAAGTGCCAACATAAGACACGTTATTATCAGCCCTAAACTAATATTATGTATATATTTATCTACAATACATTGTATTTCAAATGTCAGGACAGGCTAAAAGAAAAGTTCATTGACACCGTTAACAAGGAATTTGTCGTTCTACTTGTAGTGAGTAGCGATGTGCTACGTAAAGTTCAAGTTTTGAAATGGCAAGAATATGCATAGTAGTATTATTATGTAGACAGAATGTCGGCAAAATGTCAGTACTATGCGTTTCAACTAAGAATGTAGCCGCCATGATGATCGCGACTGCGAAACCTCACTCGTTTTGTACCGGCAGCAGAGTAAACACAAAATGAAAAATCCGCCCCGGTTTTGATTATTTATTGATATGTTTTATTTTGATATCTTTTTTTATTGGAACATCATTTTTAGTAATTATATATTTGAAATGGCAAGATGGCGGCCACCTTCTTAGTTGAAACGCATAGTAGCTGCGGCAGGAACCATAAGCTTTTTTTATGAGTACTCCAATATGATTCCTCTTGATATACTAAAAACTACGCGCGGAAATATAGGATCTTTTTTAATGCATCTTACTGCCGCATTCAGAGTCCGTTAATGAAGCATTATCATGTCACTTAAGTAAATGAATTTGAATATCGAGGCTATCCAGCTCCTCGGCAACACTGACATAGAGAGAAGACTGAAAAGAACAAAAACTTTTGAGTTAATTTAAGTGTTCAATTAGTGCAGTGTAGAACACAATAAGTACAATAACAAAGTGTCTTTGCCTTAATAGAGACAATAAGAAAAGTGCCATTGGAAACATTCTTAATTTAATATAATTTATTCATTTAGGTTAAAGTAAAATTGCTGATTAGCCATTAGACTAGATTGTAATTTATATGTTGTTACCTCATGGGAACAACATTAAGAAGGAACAAACAGTCACTTAGGTTTAGATTACAATACTTATACAAAAGAAAGATAAGATAAGAATCCATTAATCCATACTGAGTGCAGCAGTTGTAATGAGCGACTATAGAACTAATTTAAAAACATTGCACTTTATCATAGAATTATTATCTAGCATCTATACTTATAATAAAACTGTAACAGGTCCAATTCTGTACATTGAAGATATTTTGAAAATTATATTTGGAGGGCATTCTATAATCTATATTTTGTCTGTCTGTCTGTCTGTCTGTATCACGGCTGCGCATCACGCCGAAACTACTGAATGGATTCAAATGAAACTTGGCATGATTTGAGATCTTACTAAGAGGTAGGACATAGGATACTTTTTATCCCGTAATCTAGCACGGTTCTTTTGGGGATTAAAGTCAAAATGGGATACTTGGTTATACGCTTGATCCGATTCCGATCAATTTTTCTTTATAATATAATAAATATTAGTAAAGAAACACTCATAGAGAGTTGTTATCAAGGTTTTGTAATCGATCGGGTTAAGCAACGTTAGGTAAGGTCATTAAATAGATGGGTGACCGTTTAACGCCATTTGAACTAAACGGGTCCGTGCTTCGGAGAGCAAGTTAAAAGTGGGTCTCGGTTTTAACGGACTATAAAAAAGGAGGTTATGTATTCGATGCGAATGTCTGATATTAAAAGTTTAGTTACAGTAAAAAATATTTAAAACAAAAATTGAACCGACTTCAATAACACTAAAAAGTATAAAATAATTTAAATATTATTGAAGTTGGTGTTAGCGTACCTGCTGTGTATATTTGGCACCAACTTCAATAATATTTAAAATATTTTATACTTTTAGTGTTATTGAAGTCGGTTCAATTTTTTTTAAGAATATTTTATTTTATACGTTTTAGTGATATTTTCATACATAAAGATTGAACCATCGAAGACGGTAAAATTATCTAGGTAGGTTATGACATCATTATGATTTCACATTATCGTCTACATACTTTTACATAATTCATGTTTCTTCAGAAACTCAGAAACAATTTATCCGATCGTAATGAAATTTGCATGGAATCATCATAGTAGTTTACTCTCACGAATAAAAAAAAGAATCATCGAAATCGGTTCATATTTGTCAGAGAAATGTAAAGGAGAACATCAGTTTTATGGTTTTTACCAGATAAATTCCTCTATATCATTCATGGTCCTCCAGGAAGTTCTTTTCCGGTTGTGATAAAATTCATACAGGTTCATTACAGTGGTTTCTTCTTTCGAATAAAAAAAGAATCACTGAAATTGGTAAATATTTGCCAGAGTTATGACCATTTTTTTTGTCCTTAAAAAGCGACATAAAGTCATCTATTATTATTGTTTTTTTAACCGACTTCAAAAAAGGAGGAGGTTCTCAATTCGTCTGTATATATATATTTTTTTTCTATGTATGTTCGCGCATAACTCTGGCAATTATGAACCGATTTGAAAAATCTTTCTTCCATCCATTCTTTAATCCGTTAATTGGGTCCCATAAAAAATTATTGCTTAGTAATAAGTAGTTCCTGAAAAAACAAGAATGGTGACTGCGCACTGAGAGCTGCAAGAAAGCCTATATAGATGACGTTTTAGTCGCTCGGACTCGCTCGGTCGGACAAAAATAGTCACAACTCTGGCAAATATTTACCAATTTCAATGATTCTTTTTTTATTCGAAAGAAGAAACCACTGTATTGAATCTGTATGAATTTTATTACAACCGGATAAGAACTTCCTGGAGGACCATGAACGATGTGGAGGAATTTATCTGGTAAAAACCATAAAACTGATGTTCTCCATTACATTGCTCTGACAATTATGAACCGATTTCGATGATTCTTTTTTTATTCGAGAGAGTAAACTACTATGATGTTTCCATGCAAATTTCATTACGACCGGATATTTTTTTCTGAAGAAACATGAATTATGTAAAACTATGTAGACGATAATGTGATCATAACCTACCTAGATAATTTTACGGTTTTCGATGGTTCAATCTTTATATATGAAAATATCACTAAAAAGTTTAAAATAAAATCTTTTTTTTAAAAAATTGTACCGACAACAATATCACTGAAAAGTATAAAATATTTTAAATATTATTGAAGTTGGTGCCAAATATACACAGCAGGTACGCTAACACCAACTTCAATAATATTTAAATTATTTTATACTTTTCAGTGATATTGAAGTCGGTACAATTTTTAAAAAAAAAGATTTTATTTAATTTAACCTAGTGACATCACGAAGACGGTCACTTGATGGTAAGCGGCTCGCCTACCCATAGAAAACTGCACTACACTTCCGCTCGTCACCAGAAACATTAGTTACTCTGTTCAGCTCGATACGGATTCTGAGATCCTGTCGCGCAACTACCTACTAACTTTGCGATATTCTGTGTCATACAGAGTATCACAGTGACCATACAGACAGACTGTATGGTAGAAGTAGGTACTTTTCCTGATGCTGTCATTTTTTGACCAGACATTCTCACCATGCCCTATATCCCTCTTTTGAATTATTTTGCACACATACATGTAAAAACTGAGTTGTTGTAGTTACATATTTAAAAAAGCGTGTTAAAAAAAATACCTTTTGTAATATCTGCGAATATTTTCCGTATAACATAATTATACATTTCACTATATATCACGGCGCGTAACTTAGAAAAACTGGTTTAGAAATTATTTTTTCGTTGCACATTCAGACCGTTCACAACACATTCAGCTACCGCGGAATATTAAATATTAAATCATACATATAATGTTTCTCCTCATGACTCATGAGTCACAGACCACAGACACCTCCTCCCGTATATAGAAATATACACACATATAATAACGTCCCTATTTAATGCATAATATTTACGTAGGTATACGTTATCGTTTAGTATAATTAATAATAACCTATGTGAACAATGAGGACATGTAACTTGTATACTCTCTTATACTTTCATTAGCATCATTTATTACTTTTAATTTAAGGAAAAATCTTTCGTAATGCTGACCTATATTGATTATATGTTTATGGAACTCCTGTGAAAAACTACATGCACCGGTTTAAGTACGGCATGGTCTGTTGGCGTTACTAATTTTGTTAAGTAGACAATTAGAACATTTTATCAACATGCAATTTAGCATTCTATTAAATAAAATCCGAACAATCAAACCTAATTATAATGAGTGACGTACGTTGCTTGGGTATATTCCCAAAAAGTGGAAATATTGCCGACAATGTTCCCGGTAAACTCCCATATTTTGGGTAAATTGTAGGCAATACTCCCAATACGGCTGGAAACTCACCCAAAATATGGTTTACCCAAAATATGAAAATTTACCAGGAATATTTCAAGCGCGAATATTCCCGGGTGTGGGTATATTTCCAGGCGTTGCTCACTGATTATAATATACACGCAATCAAAAATAAACATTTATCTTCAAAATTGATTTAACCGATCCTCGGTACGTTATCCGAAGGAATAAATATCCATTGTATTACCTTCCCACTCACAATGATCGTTGCCATGTCCTTTGCCTTATTTGTAAACAAAACCCGCACTAAACATTGTCAAAAGGTCATTAACACACTGGTATAGACAAAGATATTTTAACACTGACACACAATCACATCACCGTATTCGATAACGCTATAACACACAATGACATAACCGAAACATGCCAAGACTATAACGAAGCGTAAGGTGACCGTCCGCACGGCCAGCAATGAGCTTAATGGATACACAATGGGTTGAAACCAAAACAACCCGGCGACAATTATCGTTCGCAACTCCGCTGCTTGTAACACACGGGCCACACGAATGTTAAATTAAATACAATTGTATAAGATCCTTGTAGAACGAAACTTATATTTTTTTGGTTAAGTATATCCAATTGGAACGACCAGAGTCCTTATCGGGCGAGAAATGTTTATTAATGTTGCTTAAAATTCTTACGTAAAAGAATGTATCGTATCCATAAGACTTGTTTATAGCTTCTTGAATAATTAAAGTTCCGTATACCATACGGAGAAGGAGATGCGTCATCACGAAGTTTGTCGCTGCAAGCTTTGTGGTGACATCTTCGAAGGCGTTACTAAGAAGGCCATGTGCCTTCAACGAAGGCGAAGAGATGGCAAATTTCAAATATTGGTAAAACATGCAAGCCTATAGCTTGCAGCCAGGAACTGAGCACATGCATGAGTAGGCGTACGATATAGATGTAAATACACGAGACTCATGAACGTCACACATCTACTTTTCTACGCTAAGCACAATAGGTAATAATATAGCACTAAGTACTACAGCGTTAGTCACTGAGAGATGGTAACCTAGAAGTATATCTGGAGACCAATGATTACGGATAATATCGTTCCCTAAAAGTAAAATTAAACTATCTTGAGGAAACTCTGTAATGCCCTAGAATTTATTCCAAGGGTGTATCTGATCTACTAAACCGCATTTGACCAGCGAAATATGTTCTCTTATCTCTCATATCGAGAAAGAGAAACCTTGCTATTATACAATGGGATTTTGTGGGTTATACAATATTTATCCAACGCACTACAGGATCGCCAATAAATCAGTACAACCACACAAACAACTCCTAAATTAAACTACTTTACGTGTTTGTTGAACGCCTGATCGATTTGGACATTAGGGACGTCGCGTGCCGCCCTGAAGTCATTACAGAGCTGAAATCTAATTACGACAACCTTCACTTTATGCTATACAATACCGATAAGATACAAAATATCCCAGAGGTCTGAGTATAAATAGAACTAATCGTGTAGGTAGAAGTTGGGACTACTATATTTATCAAAAAAATATGGTGGTACAATGGTAATTCGGACACCAGCTTAGCGACTTTTCACAGAGCACGGGAAAGACACAAGTCCACTATAAAGTTAACTAGGTGGTAGGTCCCTTGTGTCCGATCCCATGGGGTGTACGTAAGAGGCGACTAACGGAAAACAAAAACACGGGCAGCAACGTTTTCCTATTAGATTACCTACGACCTATACTGCGATCCGCAAGACCCTTGGCCAAGCGTGGGGATTATAGCGAATCCACCTTCTAAGGGGAAGGTATTTGTTCACCAGTTGACGTTTTCCGCTTGATGATGATGCCTACCGCAGTTCTCATTTTAAATACATATTTATATTATTTACAGCGAAATTTCACAACGATTTATTCACAGTGCACACGATCTTTTGATAACAGTGTTATAATAAATGTTCTATAAAATGTAATTAGTTACGTAATTTAACAACTACGTACGGGTAACATACATTTTATGAGTAATAAAATTTTATTTTATAGGTGAACCGTTAAAATCCCATTTAATCTGTGGTTTAATGACGTAGGTAAACTGTAAACATGGGGGGTTTCTTTCTTTGACGCATTACCTACCTTACCTTACGGCAGAAATTCTAAAGTATTTTAGATCTGCCATGCCATGGTAAGTGTAAGGGAAGATAAAACGATTTATCATTGTATTCCAAGTATGTAGGTATCTACGACTGTTGTGTCTGGTAACCTGCCGCTAGGGCGCTAAGCAGTATTGTTTAAACGTTGCTGTGTTCCGACGTAAAAGCACTTAATAAATCTCAGATGACGGGCGGCAGAATAGATAAGTGCGGCAGTGCATTGTTGATTGTCGCTTTCTGACTAAATCACGACCACGTTTTTAAAGAAGCCAGATAATGTATTAGAAAACTTATACATACAGACAAGACAGACAATGTAGAATACGTAACTTAACATCACAAGTGTGGCAAACAAGAAATAGATCCATCTAAAGGGGATTAAGGAGTTACCGCGACCAGAACTTTCAAGCTACGCTATGAGTTGCTCGTTGCTGAACCAGTATCAGGGGAATCACTGTGCCTGTATCAAAAGGAATAAAAAGACTCCCTCAACTGCCAGTACTGTGACTCTTCATAGAACGCAACGCCTCCCGAGGTGGGCGATGACGTCGCAGTGTCGGCCCTGGGTGGTCGCGACCACCACCAGGTCAAACGAGCGTATGGCGCCGGTGAGACTGGCGAGGCCCGAAAGGAATGCCTAGTCCACAGCATGGAAGTATGCCACTGGGGTTGGTTTTCTGAGTAAAAATCCCAAATAACCCTCGACTCCAACGGAGACAGGGTAATGAGACTTTTGAATGTGTTCTCCGCGTCAGCAAAAAAAATAGCGAATCGATGTCGGCTCTATTACGGTGGTACGGTATTCTGTAAAGAAGACCGCAGCCAACATCACCTTTCGCCTCCTAGGTATTTACATATTTCCACAACGTATCTACTTTTTTAACCGACTTCAAAAAAGGAGGAGGTTCTCAATTCGTCTGTATATATATTTTTTTTTATGTATGTTCGCGCATAACCTTAGAGGAAGAAAACAATAGAGGGCTGGACACTTTCTTTCTCATTCACGCAAGAAAAGAATGCGTTTATATAGGTTACGTGTGATAGAAAGAAACAGTGTATATGATTTTTTTGTCCCTCAGCGTGTGTTCGATTTTTCCGCGCCGTGGGTGCGAAACAAATTTGACGTTTGCTCCCACTTTGCTCCGTGACAATTTTATCGTGGTTTTAATATTAAATAAATAACTTAAAATTCAATAAAAAACTAACTGTGACATTACTGTGTGTTGTGGAAATCCTATAAGAATCGTGCAGTGCAGTATTATAGGCTGTAAAAGTGACAGTGAACGTAAAATTAGTGGAGTATCGTTTCACAGGTAAACGTGAATTATTATGGCAAATTTAGAGATTACATTTAGAAACTAATACATGTAAACGACTTATTTAGATCTTATTGCTCTAAATTAGTTACTATTTTACTTGAAAGTTACGTGTAAGATCGATAAATTCTTGTTTTTCATCCATAACCTAAAATTTTCAGTTTATTGATCGCCATTATCAGTGTTGCCAGTGTATAAAAGAGAGACTACCATAAATAAGTGGTAAATTATTATTAAGTGCATCATACACGATCCCACATGCTGGGTGCATCGAAGAATTTCTCAGATTTTCCGAGTTTATTTTTATGATTTCCTGAAAATATGGATATTTGTATACTGTGGATAGCAGCAACAAAAAGAATTAATTAGGTTGCTAAAAGTTATTCCCGAATGCTTAAATATTCAGAAATAACGTAAGCACTCAAGTAATTCGTCCAAGGCTGCGCAGGATGTATTCATTCGTTATTTATAGGCACAATGGTCATTGTACATTTAATCGTGCTTTTACTATATGCATGTTGTTTAAATATATGTATGTATGTATGTTGTTGGTTACAATTTATTGGTAAATTATAAATAAATAGTACCGACGTTGAATAGTTTGTTTCATTTGCCCCCCTATTATGTACCTATCTCGTTTGACAACTAAAGTGATGATCAATAAAGCAAAGTGACTATTAAATAACTATCAAATGATTCATTTGGCATTGCCTAACTTGAATCACCAATAAATACCAAACACACTTTCAGTAGACATCAAAGTTTGGTGGACAACTGAAGCTTGATAGTCACTTTGCTTTATTGATCATCACTTTTTTTTTGTAGGAATAGTACTGTTTCACCGGACAAGAGGGCGAGCGCTTAAAGCGCTCCAGCCAGAAAGGTTTGGGTAGCGACTAGCACAAGGGCACCTCAAGGAGGCACGGCCTCGGCTTGGGCTGCCGCTTAGAGAAAATTAGTTTACCACCGGTTCACAACGCGCCCCCACTGAGAAGAACCGGCAAGAAACTCAGCGAGCGGATGGATGTCGAGGTCGCATGCGTACGGATCCCTTCGGCCTCGCCGGCGAGACCGGTGTCTGTGTGTTGATGTGTTTACGACTCTTGACATCGTTGTCGGTGTTGGTGTTGGTGTTGTGTCATGGTCCAGGAGGACGGACATCGGGTCGGGTGGGTCGAGCAGTACATGCCGCGGACGGCGGCGATGTACGGCTGTTCGACGATCTGAGGGACCTGGCCGCTGCCCAATAGGACATGGGTTCGATTCCGAAGGATTCCGAACAATTGTCTGGGTGTTATTTATCTATTTAAATATGTATTTATACAGTTTACAAGTATTTGTAATCATTTATCTGGTTACCTTACTAAAGGATCTGCGTAGATTGAGATCAGGTGGTCATTGGTCAAGCGTAGATTGTCCCAAGATACTAGTAACGTACTATAGATTTGTATATTGGAGAAATTTACTAAAACTTACCCGGTAAATGGCCATAGTATGTATTATATTAAGTTATAAGAAAGCCAATTTTTGCCTACCTCTCTGGGAAATAGCATACTATTGTTTTTATCTCTTAACTTTTTTGTATGAGGCTAATAATTATTTACAGCTCTTAGCCACTTTAATCACCACGTGATATCACCCAGGTGAACAATGTGGAATAGACCTTAGCTACAGCATATATGATATTAAGTGTACATTCACTTTGTAGCCTCCGTCGTGGGTTCGAATCCTGCGAAGGGCAACAAATTTGAGTAGTTGTTCCTTACTGGCTAGGACAATGCAGGCCGATGACCTGATTGTCTGTAAAGTAAGATGATCCATGTGTCGGGATGTGCGATAGGACGTATGCCCGACTCCTGTCCGTCAAATTAAAACACCGAGCTTTGGTAATAAACACTTATAATCAAATTGAGAGAGAACAACTTATAATACAGTGGAGTAATCGTAATAATTAAAACATGTCTCTGCCATAGATACTAGCGCGCTGTCATCTTTTTGACAGCCCCTTTGGCGTTCCGAAACCGTGATCCGAGATACGCCACACATGCGTCGGATGGGCATGTAAAAAGTCGGTCCTGCGCTTAACTTCTCCCCAGTCGTGTCGGTCTTCCGTCCCATCGGATTATGAGAGGTACCTATTATATAAAGGAAGAGAGAGTGCACTTGTGTCTACGCAAGCACTTGTGCACTATAATATCTCCTGCGTACATGGCTGATCTTGTGAAAGATTGGCCGCTGTGGTCGTTTCGGCTAGGAGGACATTATTATAACAATCACTTTCGTACTTTTTGCAGACTGTCATAGATTAAGACGATATAATGTAAGAAAAGTAAATGTTGTGTCAAAAAAGTGGTTTTTGGTTAGGAAAGAAAATATAATTTACAACAACCTCTGTATTTGCTTTACACAAAGGGTAAAATTTCCCTTACGTGGCAACTCTAAATTTAGTATGTACTTATTTTTCTGTCCTTATCGGCGGCACGCTTGGTATATGTCTGTATTATATTCTGTCTACGCGCATAACTCTGTCAATTATGAACCGATTTGAAAAAATCGCTTTTCAAGGACAAAAATGGTCATAACTCTGGCAAATATTTACCAATTTCAATGATTCTTTTTTTATTCGAAAGAAGAAACCACTGTATCAAATCTGTATGAATTTTATTACAACCGGATAAGAACTTCCTGGAGGAACATGAACGATGTGGAGGAATTTATCTGGTAAAAACCATAAAACTGATGTTCTCCATTACATTGCTCTGACAATTATTAACCGATTGCGATGATTCTTTTTTTATTCGAGAGAGTAAACTGCTATGATGATTCCATGCAAATTTCATTACGACCGGATATTTTTTTCTGAAGAAACATGAATTATGTAAAACTATGTAGACGATAATGTGATCATAACCTATCTAGATAATTTTGCTGTTTTCGATGGTTCAATCTTTATATATGAAAATATCACTAAAAAGTTTAAAATAAAATCTTTTTAAAAAAAAATTGAACCGACTTCAATATCACTGAAAAGTATAAAATAATTTAAATATTATTGAAGTTGGTGCCAAATATACACAGCCGGTAAGCTAACACCAACTTCAATAATATTTAAATTATTTTATACTTTTCAGTGATATTGAAGACGGTTCAATTTTTTTTTTAAAAGATTTTATTTTGTTATCAAACTAAGCGTCACCACACAAATTAATTCAACTAAGTATACAGGTACAAACTGCCATTTCTGCACGTATACATACGTAGTACAGGTGTTTGCCACGGGCACTGGACAATAAACTTGATCTGTCGCTTGTGTTAAACCAATTTATCGCGGGAATTGGTGTCCCAGTTACAAGTTTTACGGTCAAGTAACCTCGAATGGTACGTTATATAGCTATGCTATCGTTTCGGTACAATAGTTTTAACAATCA
Organism: Furcula furcula; assembly: GCA_911728495.1. NCBI lineage: Eukaryota > Metazoa > Arthropoda > Insecta > Lepidoptera > Notodontidae > Furcula > Furcula furcula. The sequence continues at coordinate 6,945,148 of OU452243.1, forward strand.
ATTAGTTAGTACACTTGATTGACGCGTTGTTTAAATGATGAGTTGTTTGCTCACCGTAATGCCTTGGGTTCAAACACCAGGTTGGGTAAAAATGTTTCTTTTCTCTTTCTCTTTCGACGGGCCCGTTGGTCTAGTGGTCAGACACCCTGCCTGCTAATCGATGGGTCGTGGGTTCGATTCCCGCCAAGTGTCTGGGTGTTGTTTATCTATTTAAGTATGTATTTACAAAAAAAAAAAAAAGTATATAAGTATTAGTATCAGTTGTCTGGTTTCCATAGTACAGGCTCTGCCTAGTTTGGGATCGGATGACCGTGTGTGGATTGTCCCAAGATATTATTATTATTATTTTCTATTAGTGCTTATTGATTACTAAGTATTTGATTGTATTTCAGTAGTTTATTTACCAATTTCAATCAAATCAAATTTGCATATGTCTCAACACAGAGACTCGATATTTCAAGCTAAGAATTAAGAAAGGTAGGTAGATGTCCTAATAAAAATATGCGCTTCAGTCGGCTGTTACGAAATGAAGTGGCGAAAAAAAACGTTCTTCTTTGGATACCAGACTACTCTATTATAAAAAAAAATACAAAGCAACCTAAGACATGCCGATATTCGTATTTATTAGACTGACTCAAGTCTTTAAAATCAAGTGAATAGGTACTGTTTAGTCATTCTCTGCATTCAATGTTTTTGTAATACATTACTGTGACAGGAATCTTAAATAAGATGGTGAGTGAGATGAAAACATAAAAATGTAGCCTATTCAATGCGATCTCAACAAAGTAACTCCTAATAATGGAACAAAAATCTATACTTATAATAAAACTAACAGGTCCAATTCTGTACATTGAAGATATTTTGAAAATTATATTTGGAAGGCATTCTATAACCGATACTGAGGCCGACAATGTATTTTTTAAAATTTTTGCCTGTCAGTCTGTATCACGGCTGCGCATCACGCCGAAACTACTAAATGGATTCAAATGAAACTTGGCATGATTTGAGATCTTACTACGAGGTAGGACATAGGATACTTTTTATCCCGTAATCTAGCACGGTTCTTTTGGGAGAGGGGATTAAAGTCAAAATGGGTACTTGGTTATACGCTTGGTCCGATTTTATAAATTTTTCTACTTAATTATAATAAATATTAGTAAGGGAACACTCATAGAGAGTTGTTATCAAGGTTTTGTAATCGATCGGATTAAGCAACGTTAGGTAAGGTCATTAAATAGATGGGTGACCGTTTAACGCCATTTGAACTAAATGGGACCGTGCTTCAGAGAGCAAGTAAAAATTGGGTCCCAGTTTTTAACCGACTATAAAAAAGGAGGTTATGTATTGGATGCGAATGTCTGATAATAAAAGTTTAGTTAACGTAAAAATAGCGTATGCGGAGCTGCGTGGGTCAGCTAGTACTTAATATAAATATTTGTCGCATGTCCTTTATGGCTGAACTGCACTAAATGAAGGATACAACTAGCATAACAAGTTTAATTCAATGTGTCTCTAATGCCATTCATATAAAAATAATATGATAATTATAGGTATTCTGACATATATGGTTATCTGATCCCAAAATAGACAGAGCAGAACTATAGCAATCAGACAACTCATACATATGCATAAAGTGAACATGTTATTAAAAGATATTTTAACAATGGTACCCAATGCATACAAATATTTTCTTCATCCTTCATTTTCATCAAGTGAAGGTCTGGAATAACTAGCCAATATGTTTCCTATCAGACTATAATTTGGGTGTCTTCAAGGCCAAAAAGGATTCTAATAAGCTACTGTGCTTTACTATTCTGGTCAATCTCCACTTCCCCTTCCAATCCTGCAGAATAACCCTTTTTGTGGCAACTTACTGGGTGACATAGGTCATTGAGAAACATAAAACGGCTGGAAGAGTTCCTGGTGAAGGTGGGACGGCTGGAGTGAACCAATCTACCTTCACTCTCAAACACAAAATAGGTGCATGGACTTTGAGTTGTGGACAATGCCCATACGAAGAGGAAGAAGAGAAGATTTCCAGCAGACTGATGTAGGCTTTTTATGATGATTAAAAAATTTATGCATATTTAAAACTTTTTTAAACTACAAGGTCTGCATTACATCACATGAACATAATATTTGCATTGTTTATTGAACATTGCTGTCAACTAATAGGTACCTATAATAGGTATCTACTTGGAAAACTGTAGGAAGGAGTGAAACAATGAACAACAAATACTATTGTACACAGTAAAGTTGTATTGCTGGCTTGTACTTACAATGTACTGAATGACATACTACTCTGAATGAATTTATTTGTAAAATATAGGTATATGAGAATGTGGTAAATAGCTTTCTTTCATTATTAAATGAAAAACCAAAGACTGGAACTGACTGGACTGTCTTGGAAAGACTCAGCAATTTGTGAGTGTGGTGAGGAAGCCCGAACCATGGAGCACATAGTCCGTCGCTGCTCATTATACTCATACTCGGGGCCTCCTGACGATCTAATCCATCTTACTCCTGATGCAGTCACCTGGTTAAAAACCTTGGATATTGACATTTAATTTGACATAATATTCTTCAAATTGTATTATTTTTCTATTTTTATTACCTAAGTACCTAAAGTACCTATATTTTATTAAATGCCATATGATTAATAATTATATGCTATTCTTTCAGAGAATAACCTACACTCTATATACATACAATTATGGTTCTTCTATATAGTTATAAATAGAATTGGCTTTGAAGTCAATATAATGCAGTTAAAGTAAATATATTATAGATATTTTGCAGTTGTAGGGTAGGCAACCTTTTTGCCAGTATGAAAATACCATTTCTGTAATTTCATAGTTTTCTATTAGGATTTAGAAGTAACTAACCTGGTCTTTAGCTGCATTGTTATGTAAGCTGCCTCCTTCAATATCACCCATCTTAATCTCGGAGTCACTCTCCACTTCAAAGATAACTTTATACAAATCAAGCCCTTCTGGTACGTTGGCCTCTATGTTCGCCTCTGGTCGAATTGTTAGTTCCTGGTTGATCAGCTGGCTTCTACTTACTCGCAGAGAGCCCTGAAGTGTCTCCGATATAGCCTACAAGAGAAAGCTGTACTTATTTGATAACTTAGATTGTTTCAGAATGAATATTCAGTATTCTATAGCTTAATGCAATACAATAGATTACTTAACAGAAAATTGCAAACAAGTGTCTGATAGGGTGTTGCTAAACATGTACTGCAGTTTAAAAATAAATGGCCTAAGTTCTTGTTGCATAGTATTTAAATAAATAAATGAATGTAATATAGTAGAAAAAACACTGCACTTACGTCGCTCAAAATGTCTTCCAAATCGCAGCATACATTAGAAGTAAGTACGGGCGGCGGACTAGGCGTTCGTGATCGATCAGAGTAAAAATCTATTTCCACCGGGGCCAGTACCTCTTTTGTGCGATATTCATTGAACTCCATTACTGCACGCTATTGAAAAACAACACAAAAACATGTATTTCACAAACACTTCTACACTGTGCGGAACGAACCACATAATATTATAAAAACACCACGTTATTCTAATGTCATTCGACAAGAACTATATAATCTTCTCACCCATTGATTATTAGGTTCTCTTCCGAGAACAAGCCATTTTAACAATCAAACCTTTTTAGGTAGATTAAAGTGTAAGAAAAAAATCTGCGGTAAGTGCCAAGAATTTACCGATAAATGAACGAAATTGATTGAAATTTGATTGAAGCAAATTAAAACGTCAAAATGCCTTTCCTTTTTTTCATAAGTTTTACGGCTCTGAGTACTGTACCTTTTAAGCCTTTAGGTTATTTTTACTGAAAATGCCACCAGCCCAGGGTTGCCAACCGTTAGAGAAGTTCCCCCAAACTGGAGAGTGATGGCTGCTGCTCGAGTCAACTAGTGCGCGGGTGCTGGTTTGGTCTGGTCCGACTACTTTCCCTTTGGCCTTTTAGTTTGTTGTAATTTATTGTTTTTTTCCTTTCTCCCTTGTTTTATGTTTCGAACGGCAGAACACACTATCGCTAATGTTGATCCAATTGTAACAAGACAAAAAATGTTTAAAAAAAGTGAAAACATGAGAAGCCCGCTGAGTTTCTTGCCGGATCTTCTCAGTTGAGGCTGCGTTGTGATACGGTGGTAGCTTTTAAAAAAATGACCTTCAAAGATGCTAGCGTTAAGCCTATTTGAAATAAATATTTTTGACTTTAAAGTCAGTCTCTCTCTCTTTGACTCAAGTTGAGTAGTTTATTTTTTAACACAGGGTAAGAACTAACTAACTAAAAAAAGGCATGAGTAAACGTTAACCCTTAGACTTTCCGTATAAGTGAAATATATCTAGTTCTCTTAATATATTGTATTCTTGTTACAAAAATAATTAGTCTCCAAAGAAAACCCCTACAGACATTTTTTCCCCTAAATCTAGGGGAAAACCTCCAAGTTGGTAGTCCTGCACCAGTCCCATAAACGCCCCATGAACATCATGATGAAAAAATTTCGATATATGAAAATATTCATCGATAGATCGATAAGTTTGATATTTTCTAAAATATTTTCTCATCAATCTAATCGATATATCATTATCAGCTATATATCGATTAAAATCGCGTCAAATGAAACTGCTTGCTTAATTATCATCGTACTTCACTCAGGTGAGTTTATTTGATTTCCAATAATATCGACAACCGATAGCTATTTTAGTTTAGAGTATTGAATTCACATCAATTTCGATATATTTGCTAACGCAACTCTGGTTTCGTATTTTTACTACATAGTTAATACCCTCTTCTACATAGAAACAATAATCCCTTGCATGCATGGTCCTCCCTCCCACACACATGTTTTTTTTTTAAAGTTCACGTCCATGGATGTAGTATTTATCTACTACATAATTATATACTTACTAAGTTCTTATTTATACTCATACGGTCTTAGCCAGTTGTAACCACTGTTCAGTAAACGATCAGTTGGGTAAGCAACGTTATGCAAGGTCAGTTAGATGGGTGACCGTTGGCATTTGAACTGAGCGTCTCCGTGCTTCGAAGGGCACGTTAAAAGTCTGCCCCGGCTATTGTCATCTAGACAGCAGTCGTTACGCTAAGTCAGAGGCCTAAGGGCAGCTTGAAAACTCTGACACCAGGTTGGCTACTAACCATACGACAAAAAAACTATTTAAAAAAAAATAAAAACCGACTGCGAAGAAAATTATCTAAAAAGAATAAAATAACGAAAATATATTGAAGTCTGTGCTAGCTAATCATGTTAACTAACACTCATCAGCTGACACCGACTTCAATATATTTTCGTTATTTTATGCTTTTTAGATAATTTACTTTGAAGTCGTTTTTTTTTTAAATAGTTTATTTAACACTTTTTAGTGACTTTTATTTTAGCAAAGTAGGTATCAGCACTATCACGCAACTCGAACGTCTACGTTACAGTAACTTACTGAAAACATAAAAAAATTATATCTCTTAAACTACTGGACCGATTTTGATGAAACTTGTACTCTACCCTAAGTTGAAAAATATTCTAACTATTGCAAAAAGAATTTTCGAAATCGTACTTGTAGTTTCTGAGAAATCCGCGGACAAACCTACATACATACATACATACATATATACATACATACATATATACATACATAAATATATACATACATACATACACTCATAAAATTTGGTAAATTTGTTTAGAAGCCCACATAGACTAACATATATTAATATTACGCATTTTTATCAATATTACATACATACGCGTCGAATAGAGAACCTTCTTTTTGAAGCCGGTTAATTGAAGCCGGTTAAAAAAACTAAGGTGTTCATGCTTGTTCAAGCCAGAATCTAATTTTTAAGACCTCCATCAAGGAGAAAACGTGGCTTTTAGCGTAACGTTATATTCTCTTTGGTAGCTTCGATATAAGGGGTCGTGCATTAATCACGTGATGTTTTTTAGCAACTTTTTAACCCCTCCCCCCCTCCTGGTGATATGTGGTGAGGTTTTTAAACTAACCCTATCCAAAATCACGTGTATTTTTTTGTAAAAAATTTCAATATAGATTATATTGAAATTTTCGGAATATTATCTTTAAATACAGGTAAGTACTTAACTGATTAAATGTTGAAGGGGAAGTCGTTGCCGGCAACGGTGAGTCAAGGCCACGTGCCGCTGTTTGGTTTTAGAAATCGTGCATTCAACGAAAAATAAATACACGTGATGTCTCCTTAGAGGAGATACCACTGGAGAGAGCATGATGCGCTAACCCCCTCTGCCAAATTTTTGGTCATATGGTCAGGTCATTCTTTATTTGTGTGCGTGTATTTTTGAATGTGTTGCGAGTTTATTATAGTGTGGGTATGCGTGAAAGTGTATCTGTGTGTGTTTACTTCGCCTCCCGCACCCCGCAAAAGTGCCACGAAAAATTTGTTCGGGGAATCGACGCGATACTAACTCCTTTGGTACTTCTTCTGAGGATGTCTCATTATACCCCTCCCCCCTCCTGGTGATATTTCGTGATTTTTTCGGAACCCCTCCCCCCCCTTTCGAGCCTCACGTGATTAATGGACGACCCCTAAGTAGTCGATAAAATTATTATTATCGCACAACCACAACACTAGGGCTGTTGATATTTTTTAAAATATCGAATTTTCGATATATCGATATTTTTAATAATATCAATATTATCGGAGTTCGATATATCGAAATAAAATATCGATATTTCAATTTATCGACTTTAATTTTAAAAAAAACATAAGTCAGCTCAAAAATGATTATACAGTTTATAGTCCAGTATATTAAGTTATAAATCTACAAATTAAATTATAGATCTACATAAGTGTTAGGTTATAGTAAAATTATTTTTTTAATATATATAAGACAACATAATTGTCCTCCAGGGGTTAAACCAATACATAATTGCAGTCAGAGTTTTCATAAATACTCTTTGTTTTATATGTTCAGCTGTTTGGCTACTACGATTATTAGGCAGTATAGAAGCAACTCGTTCAGATGCTCCAGATGTAGCAGAACAAATTAAATATAAAACTAAATTAATTTTAAAAAATATGGACCATCGATATCGACATTTCAATATCGAACTATCAATATATCATCCAAAAAAATATTAGTAATAAGAATCGATATTTCAAAATAATAATATCGATAGTTCGATATATCGATATTTTATCATCAGTCCCAGTACACAACACTAATTGACAGGCGTCTCGCGTCTTGAGTAATAGTGTTCTGTGCTCGCGTCCGTTTGTAACGTCATGTTTTATTTTGTAATTTGAAAATATTTACTTCTTAGTGAAGAATTTAATTGGATTTTTGTTTTATTTTTAAGTTTTATGCTTGTGTATAATGGAAAATTCTATTACCGAAGTGGAAGCACAACAATCCTTTCGATCGCCACCGCGACGGAGACGATCAACGTTTTTTGAACGCCGGGAATCAATAAGTACAAATCTCAAACTTAAATAACACTATACAATAGAAAAACATACTTTAAAGTGAAAATAATGTTAATTAGAAAAATATATTTATTCTAATTTATGGTGAGGTGCCAGGAGCCACCCTACAAGATGTGATACTTTCTGAACGAAGAGAAATAAATTCACTTACAAAAAAAGACCATCTCGTTATCTTAGGTGGAATTAATGATAGATCTCCCAGTATATTTAAACTGTGTATTGGCCACATTTTATGTAACACTAGGCACACAAATGTATTATTCAGTGAAATACCTTTCAATAAATGTTTAAGGGAATCTAAATTGAATTATGAATTAGAGTTTATTTGTTCCAAATTTATTAATGTTAAGTATGTTGACATGGAATTTTCTAAGAAGCTGCCTCATAAGAGATTATTTGCTAGACATGTCTGCCAATTATTGTTAAGAGATATATTGTATAATGAATATAAAAGTAATATTGTATATCTACGAAAACAGGCCATTCGAAATCCAATGGCAGTTTGTGTTGATAAAGCAACTCAAACTAATTGCGAATCTGATTCCCTAAAGTTAACTCAACAGAATTCTGATACCCCTGACAACTTTTTTCGTCTATAATAAAATAAATATTCTTCATCAAAATATTAATGGTGCTATTAGTAAATCAAATCTTATGGTTGTGCATCTCGAATGGCTTGCAGAACAGGGTACCCCTGTCGATGTACTATGTCTCACGGAGCATAATATGCTAAAAGATGATGTAAATTTACTACATATTGCAAATTACTCTCTTGCAACTTCCTTCAGTAGGAATAATCGTCACGGCGGTTCATGTATTTTGGTTCTTAACAAACATGAGTTTAGGGAGATTGCGGCGTTTGATGGGTATAGCGTTCCTGGGATATTAGAATGTTGCGCAGTAGAGCTCATACTGCATAAATTGGTTATCATTTGTATTTATAGGCCACCGCGTAGCAGCAAGCAGTGTTTTGAACAATTTTTTAGTATTTTGGACTCAATGCTTCATGAATTTTGCTATAGTAATAAGAACGTGATTATCTGCGGAGATTTTAATATAAACACGTTGACTAAAAGTAAAGATGTTGATTGCTTTATTCAATTGGTTTCCAGCTACAATCTTCGACTGGCCATAAACGAAACTACTCGTCTGAAAAGTGGTACTTGCATAGATAATTTCGTCCACAATGTTAGAGGCTGCAAATATAAAATATATGAATTTGCATTATCAGACCACACTGCACAGTTGCTTTCTTGTCCTGTAGAAAAAACCTGTTCTCTTACACACTGGTATATTGAAAGGAGAAACTATTGTAAGGAAAATATTAAAAAGTTCAAGGAGTGTATTCAGTCTCTCAGTTTCAGTGAAGTCTATAGTACGGATAAAGCCAATTCTGCATTTAATATTTTTCATGACATATTTACGCTATTTTATGATATGTGTTTTCCTTTGAAAAGGATTAGACGCTGTTTGCGCAATAAGCCCCGATGGATAACAAGTGGCATAAAAAGATGCTCAAAGCGGAAGCGAGAACTACTTTGGCAATATAGGAAACAGCGTAATGAACAGAATAAACGATCTTTAAAGACATACTCCAAACGTTTAAATAAAATAATAAGTCTAACGCAGAAGTCACAAAATGATTTTCATATTAAAAATGCGTCCAATAAGTCTAAGGCTACGTGGTCAATTATTAACGGCAATAAAAACAATTTGCCTAGAGAGCATATTAAACGTATAATCAGTTCAAATGGGGATATTATTGATAATCCATGTCTTATAGCGGACGCATTTAACAACTATTTCGCTAATGGTATTCAATCTCAAACAAGGCCTACTAGTGCGGATTATAAATTTCAGACATGCAATGCAAATTATTCTCATTCAGTATTTATGAAACCGACAATTCCTTCTGACATTGATAAACTAATACTTTCTTTGAAAAATACAAATAGTACTGGTTATGATGATGTAAGCACCAGAATAATAAAATCTGTATCAAGTTTAATTTCCCCTGTACTAAGTTACATTATTAATTTAAGTATTGCATCTGGTGTCTTCCCTGACAAATTAAAGATAACCCTGATAAAACCGTTGTTCAAAAAGAATGACAAGCAAAGTATGAGTTGCTACAGACCAATAGCACTGGTACCTATCTTTTCTAAGGTATTTGAAAAGATAATCTATGAAAGTCTCTGTAGTTTTTTTGAAATAAACAAAGTCTTAGCTGAAGAACAGGTGGGGTTTAGGAAAAACAAAACGATAAATCTGGCTATTTATAAGTTCCTTGATGCCACAATGAGTAATCTTGACAAAAAACATTTAGTAGCAGCTTTATACATGGACCTAACGAAAGCTTTCGATTTTGTCAATCATAACACCTTGCTAAAAAAACTAGAAGGTTATGGAGTGAGGGGCAATATCCTAAAGCTATTAGAATCTTATTTGACTAACCGTAGTCAATGTACACAAGTTACTCGTTTATGTCCCAAAACTAAAAAAGAAATAGTATATTCATCTCAATATTGTAACGTCACACAAGGAGTACCTCAAGGGAGTGTGTTAGGACCCTTACTATTTATTGTCTATATTAATGATCTGCCTAAAGTCATAAAACAAAATATTGTTTTATTTGCTGATGACAGTACTGTTGTCTTTACCAATAACAATAAGTCGGAATTAGAATTAGAAATAAATAGTACACTTGACATATTAATTAAATGGTATAATTATAACAATCTGACAATCAATCTGGATAAAACTAATATTATGACATTTAGAAATAGGAAACAATATTTACATAATTTAGACATACAATATAAAGGACAAAAAATTCATGAAGTAGAAGATACAAAATTTCTTGGCCTACGACTAGATTGTAATATAAATTGGAAACTTCAAATTGAAAATATATGTACCAAGTTAAACCGATTTTCATATGCGCTCTATATGCTTGCAAAAGTTGTGGACCGGTCTGCTGTGATCACTGCTTATTACGGATATGTTGAGTCAGTTCTGCGGTATGGTGTAATTTTCTGGGGAAACTCTGTCGATAAAGAAAAGGTATTTAAAGCTCAAAAGAAGTGCTTGAGGGCAATTTGTAAGCTTAAACCAACAGACAGTTGTCTGCCGTACTTTAAAGATTTAAAACTTTTAACATTGCCATGTATTTACATCTATGAAGTGTGTGTATTTGTTCGGACGTATGAAACAATGTATGAGCATTTTAAAAGTAAGCGACATAATCAGAAAATTTGTTATCCAAGAAATCAAACCGCTCAATTTAATAAAAGTGTATTTTGTATGGCACCAAGAGTTTACAATCATCTTCCTACTGATCTTTTAAACTGCTCAGATGTGCAAACATTTAGATATAAGCTGAAATTATTACTAATAGATAAAGCATATTATAATATAAATCAATATTTAGATGACAAATTGAATTGAGTTTTGACATTATTGATTTATTATTGACATAATTATTATATTTTTTTTTTAATCCCTATTATTTTATGAATATTGACTGTATTGGATTATTATTTGTAGATGCTATAATTTTAAGTTTAATCATTATTGTATGCCAAAATGGCGGGTCATAGCTGATCGTACTACTTCTTTAACAACTTTTGTTTACCTATGTGCCACAATAAAATACATTTGATTGATTGATTGATTGATTGAGGTGATATGATTGGTTTATTTATCGTTGTTTCAGTGCCCCAAACACTGAAAGAAAATGTGAATGTAAACAAATCGGAAGTTATGGAAAGACACCCTGAATATGAATATATGGCCAGGTAAGCATTGAATACTTTTTCATAATAATAATGATTGCTGAGATCATCAATGTACAAGTACCTAACTCATGAACAGTGAACAAGCTGTATAGGGTGACCATGATTATGGGGTACTTGCTGGATATTTTCAAGTGAAGTTATTTCGATATTTTTGTGCCGATGTGATAAAACCAACAAGTATGCATCTTTATGTATTATTATTATTTAGTAAGCACACTAGCTGCTTATAAAGCTGATGCGTGTGTATCATATTGCTTGAAGTATTTTGTCCAGTCTATTCTTGAAAGCATTTAACGTTGGATGGTTTGATAGAAATTGTTTCAAAGATTTCCTTTTGGATGGCAATGGCCATAATTTTAACCCTTTGGAGCCCGGGCCTATTTTTTTTGTGCGGTTTTTTGTTGATACGATTCGAGCCAACGGGCTCCGAGTTTTTAAAAGATGCCCATGAAGGTATCAGCAAGTTTTATGTATACAAAATAAGGGCATTACAAAAAAAAAAATTGTGTAGATAAATAACACCTAGACACTAGGTGGGAATCAATCCCACAACCTAGTGGCCAGGGTGTCTTACTACTACTACATGAAATTATTTAATCCGGCCCGCTGAGGGTTTATCAACTAGTGACTAGACCCACAGCCACGTCAGTAACATAAGTAACATTTTCTTTTTCAGATATTATGAGAAACTATTAGCAGAAAAAGAGCTGTGGAAACAGGAGCTGAGAGAAAGGAAACATAAATACCATGACCTTAAACAGTATGTTCTATTTTAAAAGAATATTATTAGGCAAACATACTGGTTATGTTTGGTATGTAGGTGATGATGTGTCGATTGGAACTTCTTTGAGACAGCATGATGAGCGTAGACAGTGATAGGTGGATATGGAGGCCTTTGCCCAGCAATGAGACACTATGCGATAATAAAAAAAAAACAGTCATGTGTCACCAAAGTAAACATCATCTCGTCTAAGCAGTATCATACTGAGTAAAAGGAGGGAGAGGCTATCCAAGCAATATCCTAAATTAAGCAAATTCTACAACAATTTGTGCAGGATTTTGATCCTTGTAACTTTACTTGCAATTAGCTAAGACTTACATCACAGTTTTTCAATAAAAAGTCAAGTCAAAAGTAAAAAATAATTTATTTCAAATTGGCTTAACGCTAGCACTTTTGAAAGGCACATTTAAAAAAATAAACTATTTAAAAAAAAAAAAAAACCGACTTCAAAGTAAATTATCTAAAAAGCATAAAATAACGAAAATATTATTGAAGTTGGTGTTAGCATACCTGCTGTGTATATTCTGCACCAACTTCAATAATATTTTCATTATTTTATGCTTTTTAGATAATTTACTTTGAAGTCGGTTTTTATTTTTTTTTAAATAGTTTATTTAACACATTTTGGCCGGTTTCTGAGGTACTTTTATCGATAGTTTATCTATTCGTTAGCGCTATTGGTTCGATAACTTGACACATTGCGTTTCCGAACCACATATTGTCATATAAAGTCCGTTTAAACTTGGCTCAATTTAACTGACCAATGTGTGCAGTTTATTGGTTCGATAACTTTATTTGACGATTTCAACCAATGATATTATTGTTTTCAACATCAAAATTGACGTTTTTGAGGTTGACGCTGCTGCAGGGTGCGCGCGCAGGGAGTCTGCGCAAAATTGAATTTTTGTATGTCACTTTGTTTACGCAGCACTAGCGCTACGAGAGTTAACGGCGTTTGGTGATACTACTTACGGTGAATTTAATTGATTATTACTTAATTAATATCATTCTTGAGCACTTATTTATACCGAAAAAATGTTAATAAAAATAAGAACTAGGTAATATTGGCTATATAAAACTTTAAAATCAATTTTAAATTTGATCTGAGAAAAAGACCCATCTAGCGTCGAATTATTGCACTGCTTATCGGTCTCATAGTTATTGAATGCCTTTCGGTGTACTCAGAAACTCAGTGACAGTTAAACTAACTTTATCTTATAAGTAACTTTATTGAGCCAATAGCTAATGAACAGTTAACTGAGATCTTCAGAAACCGGGCATTAGTGACTTATTTTACCAAGATAGGTATCAGCACTATCACGCAACTCCAACGTCTACATTACAGTAACTTACTGAAAACATAAAAAGTTTATATCTCTTAAACTACTGGACCGATTTTGATGAAATTTGTACTCTACCCTAAGTTGAAAGATACTCTAACTATTGCAAAAAGAATTTTCGAAATCGGACTTGTAGTTTCTGAGAAATCCGTGGACAAACCTACATACATACATACACTCATAAAATTTGGTAAATTTGTTTAGAAGCCCACATAGACTAACATATATTAATATTACGCATTTTTATCAATATTACATACATACGCGTCGAATAGAGAACCTACTTTTTGAAGCCGTTTAAAAAATAGTAAGAACTTTAGACAAAATCTAATTATATTTCCTAAATCGAAGTCTGATAACTGACAGCGGTCGATGACCTAATGCAGCGTGGCTGGTATCAAAAACGCACCGCCCCGTCGCCGCACGCGCCGTTGTCTATACAATACACTGCATAGCTATGCTATAATAAACTATTTTAAGAAAAATAAAAGCCGACTTCAGAGTAAATTATCTAAAAAGCATAAAATAACGAAAATATTATTGAAGCTGGTGCAGAATATACACAGCAGGTACGCTAACACCAACTTCAATAATATTTTCGTTATTTTATGCTTTTTAGATAATTTACTCTGAAGTCGGTTTTTATTTTTCTTAAAATAGTTTATTTAACACATTTTAGTGACTTATTTTACCAAGATAGGTATCAGCACTATCACGCAACTCGAACGTCTACGTTACAGTAACTTACTGAAAACATAAAAAGTTTATATCTCTTAAACTACTGGACCGATTTTGATAAAATTTGTATTCTACCCTAAGTTGAAAGATACTCTAATTATTGCAAAAAGAATTTTCGAAATCGGACTTGTAGTTTCTGAGAAATCCGCGGACAAACCTACATACATACATACATACACTCGTGAAATTTGGTAAATTCGTTTAGAAGCCCACATAGACTAACATATATGAATATTACGCATTTTTATTAATATTACATACATACGCGTCGAATACAGAACCTCCTTTTTTGAAGTCGGTTAAAAAGTGTTAAATAAACTATTTTAAAAAAGATAATAACCGACTTCAAAGTAAATTATCTAAAAAGCAAAATAACGAAAATATTATTGAAGTTGGTGCAGAATATACACAGCAGGTACGCTAACACCAACTTCAATAATATTTTCGTTATTTTATGCTTTTTAGATAATTTACTTTGAAGTCGGTTATTATTTTTTTTAAATAGTTTATTTTTTTGTTAAGTAGAAAATTAGAACATTTTATCAACATGCAATTTAGCATTCTATTAAATAAAATCCGAACAATCAAACCTAATTATAATGAGTGACTTACGTTGCTCGGTCGGTGTCAGCTGGTGCTAGTGTTAGTTAACATGATGTGCTAGCACCGACTTCAATATATTTTCGTTATTTTATGCTTTTTAGATAATTTACTTTGAAGTCGGTTTTTATTTTTTATAAAATAGTTTTGTTAGGCTAAAATTGTATCAGCACACATACCTTATATTGTAGTGTCAGCAAATTTTATTTTTGCCTTTACATTATTTTTACTTTCAGACAATTCGAGTTGGCAGTGAAAGCTTCTAGCAAATCAAGAATGTCTTACACAGCTCTCTCAAATGATGATATAAACTTTTTAAAAGAAAAACCCAGCATATCCAAACTTGTTGACAGCCAGCAGAAACTGCATACATCAGTAATGGAAACTACATTTCTGGTCAGGAGGGCAAATGAGCTAGATAATATTGTACTATCACACAGTGAAGATACAGTAAAGAAGATCACAGATTACATATTAGATAACAGTTCTATAGAATCTGTGGATTAATGTGAATTGATTGATTCTTTACAAATTGTACATAGTGTAATTTTAGGATTGTAATTACTAATTACAAATAAGAATATGTAAACACAGCATTAGGAAACATGCATTTCACTATACAAAGTTAATTGCCAGTTGGCAAACAAAATACTTTTAAAATTAATTAAAAATAAAATAACAAATACAATACAACAATAGTAGCAAAAAAGAAGTGCCCTTAAACTGGTTTTAAATATGGACATGCCAAATTTTAGATTAGCAAAATTTAATATTTGACGTTAGTAAAACTGTGTGTGTATGGGCATATTCTTACATATTTAATGAGATATAATGATAATAGAATTAAAAAGAGGTAGATAGTTACCTACTAGGTAATCAACAGTTACAAATAATACAGCATTCAGATGAATGAACACCTAATATTGGAACATCACACTAATGTATCTATTGTGAAAATAAGTACATTTATTGATATTTTAGTATTATTTTAATAACCACGTCTCCCACCTCCTCCAATCACTTATATACATTTAGAGAATTTGGATAAATTTACACGATGGTATTTTTGATGTGATTATACAATAAAGCCATTTGATAGTGGCACTATCTAACGCATCCGTGGCTGATGTGCGAGTTATATCGTTTTTGTGTGATCTCCTATAAACTACCTATCTAACTAAAATAATATTAAAAACATCTGAATTAATTTTAATAATGAAACACTGACATCAATACTTACATGTACATAAGATTAATATTCACTGTAAATATGAGTTATATAATAAAATTAACTAACGATAAAATGTTTTATTTTCAACAACATACGGATTGAGAAGTATTATTAGCATGATAATTTAACTTAACCCACTTTGGTAGTTATCTATCCGCACGACACGTGAATCATCATAATCATCTGTACACCTATGTATCTGCCTGTATACGCG
Source organism: Furcula furcula (assembly GCA_911728495.1). Lineage (NCBI taxonomy): Eukaryota > Metazoa > Arthropoda > Insecta > Lepidoptera > Notodontidae > Furcula > Furcula furcula. The sequence continues at coordinate 6,961,346 of OU452243.1, forward strand.
AGGGAAACCTCAAAATGTCCCCGGATCCCTGTAGGGGTCAACTGCGGAATTTGGGATTCTTACCCATTGGGAGCACCTGGGCTCTCCGGCAGGATCTGCACCAGGTAGCCTCAGTTCCTTGCCACAAAACATATTACTGGACCCTGTGACAAACCTGGATGACCTAAAAGATATGCCCCCAGTGCAGTGTACATGTATAACATGAGGAACCGAGCTGTTGGTGGAATTCATATTGCATGGTACACAGACAGGTCTATAATGGAGTCGGGTGCAGGGGCGGGCATTTATTCCAAGGACTGCTGTGTCAGCCAAAGTATGTCACCAACAATAGAAGAGAATACAGCTGCCAATAGATAGGCGTGATACAATCAGGCGAGTGTTTCTGGTGTAGCTAGTAAAATTACCTCAAGAGTTCAAGGGACTTTATAAAAGGCTGGTGACAAACGGCAGTGCATAGTTAGTAGGTATGTATGGCTTTTTATGTTTCAATAAAAAAACGACAATTTCATTTTCAGTAATGAATAACAATTTATTTCGATATTTCATCATAACTTACATTTCATTCATGATACACAAATTCAATTCATACAAAAAAAGAATCAACATAATAGATCACAACATAAATTAATTCAATCATAATAGGTATCATACATTAACTTAAATTGTACATTTCTATCTATAAAAATGTATGAAGCAATCCACTGTGTTTGTGACATAAATATCTAGGAACTATATAAAGACAAACAAATTGTTTATTGGAATTAAAAATAATAGACACCGTTGGGTTTCCGTAAGTGGCATCGATATAATATATCGATGGTAAGTGGCGACTAATGGAAAACAATAAGATTATCTACCTCATATACTGCGATTCCTAAGACGGCTGCCAAGCGTGTGGATTATGGCAACCTCTCCCTTCTAAGGGGTGCCTTTGAACAGCAGCCAGCTGATGATGATGACGTAGTTTAGCATTGAAAAAATATTAAAATAATTTTGGCCGCCCAGATCGATCAAATACCACTATGTGCGGCGGCTTTACATAATATAACTTGTAAAGTTACACAGTAGATTGCTTCATAATAATATTGAGCTGTTATTGGCAGTGGAGATTACAATATCGTTTATAAAGCTGAGTGGGAGTTATTTTTTGTATGGACAAGTTAATTTTGCTGCCGTCCAAAGACACAAGTATTGTAATTAAATTCTGTTAGACAATTTTATAGAATGTAATACTTGCAAGTAATGTATATAAGAAAGTCCTTTGTATATATATATGTATGTACTTTAAAGTATATACATAAACGGGTTTGCATGTGTAATAATAATTTTAATACTTCTATATAGTCCGAGTCATATATTGGCTGTTTTTAAATATTTTTACAGGCTCTATCATTCTGAAAGGTACCAGTATAGTTATGATATAAGATTGTAATGGATCGAAAATAGCTCCAACTTACAGCAAATCGCAGCCACATTATTTGTTCACTTCTGACACAGGGTATTAAGAACCCTGTTTTTGTGTTCATAACGAACTTTGAGTGCGATACATCATGTCAATGCTTAATGGAGCCTCGGTCGTTTATTTTTCGCGCTAGGCGTGTGCCAAGAAATTTAGTATAAAATAATTCATTAACGAACTATGGGTGTGTGTGTCAGTAACAATATAATTTCAGAACTGTTAAATATCTACCATATTAATAATTATAATACCAGCCCTTGTTTCGTCCCACTGTTGGTCACGGGCCTCCCCTCAAGATGAAGGGGCTTAGGCCATGGTCCACCACGCTAGCCAAATGCGGGTTGACGGACGTCACACGTCATTCGAAAGCTAGTTAGGCTTTCTCAGACATGCAGGTTTCCTCAAGATGTTTTCCTTCACCGAAAGCTAATAGCGCACATGATTAATGAGATAAATCAGTGGTGCGAAGTGCTTGTCCACTAAGCGGTTACTACCTATTCATTAATAATTGAAAAATATCTCTCTATCTCCGTTTAACTTTGAGATTCTTAGTAAATGTACAACTTTGGACGGCAGTTACAAACGGGACATTATTTGAACGTCTATTCTGTTATAAAAAATACCGATACTGAATATAGCCTTATATTCAGTTGCTGGTTTTTAATTTCATATTGCAGATCCGACTAACTTATTAGTACGAGTGGTGGAAATAGGAACTAAAATATTTACATGAAAATTACGAGGACTGACTGATTTGTATAGACAGTAGCGCCACTGTCAATTTACGCAACTGTAGCAGTTTTGACGTCATTAATTGGTAGAAAGTAATAATAATCGACAGTTTGAAATGGAAATAAAGTCACGGATGAATTAATCTCACACTGAAACCCGTTTTCAGAGAAGTAATAAAGACAAAATTCAACTAAGTCTATGACCATACATCGAAGATTAGTTTTAGCTTCCACTATAAATATTAGTACGAATTACTACGAAGTAATAAAGTACCGACTTACAAATTCTGATCATTGACTTAACGTCTATAATAATTTCATTGAACACATTATTGACACATAAATTGCATTGGAATAGAATAAAATGACTTATAACCAAGAGAGGTAGGAAACACCGGAAACGCCCGATGAGAATGAGCAGAGTGACTAAAAATTATATCATAAAGAAGACCGAGCCATATTATTATAGGACCCTCAAGTTATTACAGTATCATGTAGTAATAGATAGCTAGTATATTGCGATTTATCGGACACAATACGATAATGAGGACTACTGCTGGGTTCCAGATAGAACACCCGAAATCAAATGGGACCTTAAGAACACAGAAACATAGTTTCTTATAGCTTACAGTCTGCTAACAGTTCAATTGTTCCATTTCATTGTTCACACCTACTATATAATATATTTAACGAAACTTATTTAAATATGGACGAAAATAACATATTACATTTTAATTAAATAAAATAATAATAATAAGTAACTCGGTATAATCATTTTCGCTTTGTGTAACACACTACACTCTTGAAATAGTAAAATTTCACATCTTACAAAGCTAAATACAAAATTATTAAAATCTAATTGTTATTTTGAACTAATTTTATCTATATGTACTTAATTGGATTCTTAAGATACAAGAGGAAGCCTCGAGACTTCAATATGTCAGTATATGACACCATAAGGCCGAGTTCTCGAATGCAGCGAAGAGCGGTAGCGCTATTCACAAACATCGGAAATTTCCGTTTTCAAATCCAATGGAAACATTTCCTGTAACGGAAATTTCCGACCGTTGCGTTGTAAATAGCCCTGCAGGACTGGGTGTGCCACCCCAATGGAGTCGAATAATGCATTGACGAATTACCAAATTATAAGCAAAGTATAAATAATACATGGAATGTTAATTATTGATGTTTAATTTTAAGTCCTCATGTACTCGTATCCACTATGTAAACTTAATTAAAATTCTCAATCATTTAATCTTTGAAGACTCGGTTACACAGGATACAGGAATACATTTAACTCTAGTTTTGTAGTTAAGCTATTTATATTGGATTTGATGTAATCAATTAATTTCAATATCGACATCGATATGTAAATCGCAACTCCTTTCTCTGCAGCAATCCAGAACCCGTCTGAATGCATCTAGCATTTTATTGTAGCATAACATTCAATTCATTCACGAGTTTTAACTTTATTCTTCACTATTTGAAATCATTTAGAGGCACGTGTAAGAGGGACTAGAATACAAATAACAATTTTCCTCTATATACACTCCAAATAATTTCCATCACATAAAATTATAATTATCATAGGTATCTCCTACTAAATTGGAATTTCATTACTTCTTTATGAGGCATGGCATACACGATAGCTATTCCAAAGCTTGATACAGGGACGAGCTCTAAGACCCACACTTTTCCCTTCAGCGATTTAGTCACTGGATTGAGCGAGTTTGATGCACTCAAACCAAGATTGAGTCTCTAAAACGTGATAAAATCGCTGATAGCTGCTGCTACTAAAAGTGTATGTGTGTGCTTTGTCTCGAAAGTATACAAACCAACGAAATTATGTGTGGATATAAATAATGGTGTATGCGTAACGGACACACCGTACCAGAGTTTTTTCTGGATAGTTAAAAAACCTCACGCGTCGGCGGCACGCTGAAGCAACGGTAAGGCGAATCTTATTTTCTCGAGACGACTATAATATCCGCTCGAAATCTAAATGGACATGGGCACTGCTGAAAAACAATGTCAATTCTCCGAGCTTAACGAAACCTAGACCATGGCTTCGCTTATTAACACTATGTTACTAATAGTGGGGCAGAGGATATTGCCCTATAGCTCTTTAAGGTAAAACTTATTTGGTGCCTTGCTAATCCCACACTTAACTCAGAATCAGTTAGCAAATCTATCGGCGAAGTAATGCCCACCTACTTCTGCATAATTTTTAACCCATTGTTACGGCAGTCGATCTTAGCGGGATTTATTTTTAATTAGTCCACAGATAATTTAGAAGGATTGTACTGTTACAAATGTTGATACATTTCATTATTATAATTAAAATTGGTTACAATTTTGAGGATCACTTTTATCCGGCATATAGACCAGTCATATTTCAAGAAGAAACGACAGCAAAATATTAAGTAATGGTCTTGCTACAAGAGTTCATCTCACTGGTTCTTAAGACTGTTAAGGAACTTTTTAAGTATAGTTTTATATTACACTGTACAGTAATATCTACGTCACTCAACTCAGGTGTTTCGTGTGAAAACTCCTGCGGGTTTGCAATTTCTTCTCTTTGGCAGTCTTGTATTCGCGGCGGCATGGACTGTTTCTCAAGTCTAGTATCGTGTTGATTTTCTCTACAATTTCTTTGGCTGTATCGTGTTCGCATTCGAAATCGTGGATTTTGTATGTTGTGTTTGGATGGAAGATATTAGAGTGGCCTGTAATTATAACCGTTTTATACAACATTACTTTTTGTATACCGTAAAGCCAAAACACCCAAATAGACGTTATTTCAAAAGCCAGAAAATTATATTTTGAGGCAGCAAAGTCCACACAGTCATCTGGTCCCAAACTGGGCAGAGCCTGTACGATAGTAACCAGACAATTCATGCAAATACTTACATACATTTTGACAATCTACGAAAATTAAAAAAGGGGAAGGGGGCCGGGGGGTGCCGATGCGACATCCGCGGGGGTTTTTAGTAGGTAAAAAATCTCAGACAGAATCAGACAGAAATTACCTGCATTTCTGTCGTAGGACGCGTTGTGACTAGGCGAATACACTATCCTAAACGTAGTCCTAGTGCCTCGAGTTTCCAACACCTGACACCATGCTACTGAGTCTATGCTGTGCAGAAAGTACTTCGATCTTGACTGTATACATGAAACAAGTACATTGAGATTATTCAGAGGTTGGAAGATTTCTTTCTGAACGATTTTGGCAAGGCTGAGGTCGCAGATTTAAGTCCTACAGGGAGCAACAGCTTTATGTTCCTTACTGGTCAAATCAATACAGGTTAATCACATGAGTGTATCAAAAGTGAGACCTCCATGCGTCAGAAGGCCATGTAAAAGTTGGTCCCGCATCGGAGATCTCCCCAATCGAGTCCGCATTATCGGATTGTGAGAGTAAAGCAGGAGATTACGCCTTTAACTGCAACTGGCAACCTTAAAAAACCATGCTTAGCAATTGATAATGTACAAAGGAGATTCTCACCCAGAAGGCATGTTTATGTGTGACTAGAGGTTCCACTTCTATCCTATCTAGTGAGATCACCAGTTGAACTGAAGTATTCGATCTCACTTTGCGCAGCAACTGCACCTTATAAGCTTTGTACTGAGGTGCTTCGGTCGCCATAATGTGAGATTGCATCTTGCCGAGATCTGCGTCCCCGCCACCTATAAACGTTGTATCCAAGATATGTAAATCAATCTAGCAACATAAGTAATTGGATTTTTTTTGTGTCATTAACATACTTGCACATTGCTTAGTTGTTGCACACATGCACATTGCTTTCAACTATTTCCTAAACAAAAGATATTTAGCAACCGTTTTGAAATAAACTTAGATAGCCCCATATCGAGTGGGGCTTGGCAAGCTGGACAGCAGTTTAAGGGGGCGCCAAAAAAATAATATAATATGATTAAAAAACATGCACCCTAAAGCGTCTAGTATACGTAAGCCTGGCTTGCTCATCGTCGACTTGTAAGAAAAAGGCTGTGGCGCCTTTTTCCAATGAACTTATGAAGTAGAGATGCAAATTTAAGATTTGTGAGCTTTTTTTCAAGTTATTTATCGTAAACGCTGGAGAGAGAGCCACTATCAAGTTTTTACCCCGGTTTGAAGAACTCGTAGATCCGGGGTCGAAACTCCGCTTTGAATTAAAATTGTACATAATTTTATGGCACTATTGATGTATTAAAGAATTGAAAAAATAAAACTAATGCCGGAAACACACTATGCTGTCGTGTCGCCGTGTACGAGTCAGAAGAATTCATTTAGTATGACTAGAGACACAGAAAAATTTCTTATGGCTTTTTTTTTTATGTAGGAGTAGTACTGCTAGCCACAGATGGCCATTACAGCTTCACCGGACAAGAGGGCGAGCGCTTAAAGCGCTCCAGCCAGAACGGTTTGGGTAGCGACTAGCACAAGGGCACCTCAGGGAGGCACGGCCTCAGCTTGGGCTGCCGCTTAGAGAAAATGAGTTTACCACCGGTTCACAACGCGCCCACGCTGAGAAGAACCGGCAAGAAACTCAGCGAGGGGATGCATGTCGAGGTCGCATGCGTACGACCCTTCGGCCTCGCCGGCGAGACCGGTGTCTGTGTGTTGATGTGTTTACGACTCGTGACGTCGTTGTCGGTGAGGTATGGCGTGTCGTGTCACAGCATGGCAGCATACTGTGTTTCTGTATTAAAAGTTGTTGATTTAGGCAGCAGTCTAAGGCCCATAACCGACGCCCTATTACTAAATCTATCTGGCATAACAGTGAGTTTTAATTAGCTAGAGAAAAGAAACCTGCTTACCCTCTATAGCCCTTAATGCACTCATAACAGTTTCTGACGTAGAACTTTCACCAGTATAATGCCTGGATGGGTTGTGATGGCTCTGTCCAGAGTCCGAGGCCTTCGGAAACACGTGGAATGCACCGCTGACATGGTCACTGATCACATGAGCTGTCGACAGTTCACTTTTGTTCTTTAACTCAACAAGGCCTAGACACGTGAAGCCAAATTTGGAGCAAGGTTCATTTGCGTCCAGGCACGGGAACGCATAGTCAACCTCCCCATCATCCTCTGCTATGCAAAGTCCATAGTCATGCACTGAACCAAGTGTGATTTCTGGGTGATCTATGCTGAAAAGTATTTATGAAATTAAACTTGTATGTAAGGTGAAATGAAGAATCTTTAAAAAAATCCATTGAAACATTATGTAATTCATTCTCCTGTATACATTGTTAGTGTGATTGTAAAACTCTATTTTAAAGATCACAGATATAAAGTTCTGTGGGAAGTAGTTTTAAAATTATGAACTTGTTGATTCTCTCATGTGCCGATGCGACAGCCGTGGGGGTTTTAGTGGGTAAGAATCCCATATACCCCAGTCGAGCCCCACAGCTCCCGGGGATTTTTGAAGATTTCCCCCACGACAATAAAAAAAGTTCCACATTACATGTCAGCTTATCGACAGTACAATTTAACTGTAAGTTAGAAATTATTAAATTAAATCCAATTAATTTTTTTTAATTTTACACTGTTGCCAACTCTACTCATGACTATACATGGTGAGACTAGCCGCGTCTACACACGGACACGTCTAAGCCGCGTCTACAGTGGAGACACGACTAACGTAGAGCTAGCTTAAATACAAACATACCTGTATTTATAGCATGTGAAACCAATTAAATCCTTGATCTTAGCATTGGCTATGACACAGACAACTAGCGGATAATTCTGATGCTTCTCTGGAAGCATTGTCATGAAGATTCTAAATGACTTTGTCGGTAGTCCTAGCTGTGCTGTGCCATCGAACTTGGCATACTCCAGATACTGACGGTGGGGTAGATTGGGACAGTTCATTAGTTGATCAGTAAGCAAAGATTTCATTTTTTCTGGTTTCTTCACATCAACCTTTGAGAACATTTCATCAATCTGTTCAGTTGTAAGTGGCGAAGAGTCCTCCCATTTAATAACTTTTATTTTAGCTGCCTTTTTTAATGCTTGCTCTTTCTTATCCAGCCATTGTGCAGTGTTTGATCTTTGCCTGTGGAATTTTTTTTTTAAAGATTTACAAAGAAAAACCTGGCAGAAATGTACCATCTTGGATCTTTTCAGTGGAGGCAGCATTATGGTGGTAATTGTAAAAAAATTACAATATGTAAGAGCCTCCGTGCGGCCTATGCATACTAAAGAATGTTGAGTTTGTCGTGAATTCACAGGGCTTAAGGGACTCAATAATCAATGTCTTTGGTGATAAAAGGCAGTGCAGTGCTGCCTGTAAGCAGGCTTACCATCAGGTTAGCATCTAGCTTGTACTGTCTTGTGACTTACATACATATCATTGTATCAAATAGTAGGATAATAAGGGAACTCCCCAGTGATCAAACCAAACCAGACTTTTGTTACATACTGTATATGAATATATTTACAAATGAAACTAATTGTATCATTGTTTGGTTTCCAAGTACAGACTCTGCCTGGTGTAGGATCAGATGAGCTTGTGTTAACTGTCCCAAGATATTATTATTAATTATCAGACACACACTATTATACATTTGAGAAAGTTTATATTCTTATTGGACTATAGTGTTGAGCAGGACATACAAGAGGCAGAACATTTGTCCCGGACATGACAAAATAATGTAAGTGGATTTTCACATGTACTACTTAAAATTTAATGACGAGACTCGCGTTTCCTGGCCCGTTCCTTACTCTTTCAAATGACGTGAATAGTTGGGCGAGGCGTTCCATATCGCGCTCCTCTTCACTCTTATAAACCTTACAAATGACGTGAACTGTTAGTGAGCGAGGCATACCGTACATGTCGCGTTCCTCTTCACTCTTTCAAATAACACTGGTGTCTCTGTCATACTTGTTATTCAAATGTACCGCATAGCTTCACAACACCTCGCCTCATTTGAAGTGGGACATTGTACTGGCTCATTACAAAAAAGAGGCTACTCTTACAAACTCATTTTAAAACTGTGTCCTACCCAACACTATTGGACTATTGGAAAATAATAACTGTAAGTATGTACTGTTTATATACCGGTGTCCTCCAAACTCTTCATAGCGTACGTAGCTGCCGCACGGGTCGTCATCTTCACTATCATCCAATTCCGGATAAGGATCAAACTGGGTTACAATTTCCCTCTCAATTACTTCCTCGGAAATATCCGCCATGCCATCTTTACCTTTACTAGTTCCTGGATGATTCAATCTGGCTTCCCTTATCCGCCTTTTTTCCTCAACAGCTTTATTTTGGAATATTTTCGAAAAATCCTCGCCGGCCATAACAATCTCACACAGGCCTGTGTCATCAGTCGCGATGAACGCATCCCGTATGTTTTTAAGGAGCCAAATTTTGTTGTCGTATGTAGCCATGGTTAAACACAGATTTAATAACTTCTAAAACAATCTCTTGATTAGTTTACGATCCTCAAAATTTTAACACACACAAAACAGAAACACACAAAATACACATGTCAAAATTGCATGGCAATTGGCATGACAGTTGACATTTTGCATGACATTAGCAAGCATGGAGCTCTATGGCTCAATCCAAGACTCTTATATACATGGATTTTTAGCCTAGAACAAATTATTGAAGACCACGAGCCACGAATTTATATTTACTTCGTAAAAACAGGTTATAACACAGGTTAAAACAGGTTATAATACAGGTTCGTGTTGAAGACAGGTTCATTCACCCTTAATTATGTTTTTTATCGCTCACACTTTAACTAAAATTGCCATGATTAACACAAAAAATCCCAATCCCGATTGTGAGAATTGTGATAAGCTAAGATTTCGCAATGTCCGTCGGGGTTCTCTTGACAGACTTTACATGAATTATAAGAAAACTTACATCCACGTCAACTTGAGTACTGTCTATGGACGTCAGTAATAAATTATATAGAAATCATATTCCTAAACCAGCCCTTCACTAACCTGGGGGTCTAGTACGAGTTCCGAAACTATCAGTTTTCTCCATACATTTCACACCAGCGCCCCTAGCGGCAATTATCAACAACTAGTAAAATGTACGGAAAAAAACTGTCAGTTTGATCGAGCTCGTAAACTATCGGAACTCGTACTAGACCCCCTGATTGTTGGTAGCTGCCGTTTTAACATTATGGCAACTCTCATTGAACACAATATGGCCGCTCCGTCATATGTTTTCTACCACATTCACTTCGGGTTTTTAAAAGATCAAATAAAACTGTATTCTCATTGGCTAGCCGCACACTGTCAATAATATTGTCAATATTCTACAACCCATCCGACTTAACTGTGCACCTCGCTGGATTGCAACTTCACACCGCCAGCTGCACACTTAAATCGAACGGGTTTTAGTATATTGACAATATTATTGACAGTGTGCGGGCTACCATTAGATTCGCTATTTAAACAATGTAACATGTTGTACACAATTGCAGAAGTGTTTGAAAGCCAAATTCGGACAATAAGATTCACAGGTTAGTGTATTTTTGCGATAATAACCGTATTTAATGTATTCATACATTTTTACCTTTGAATCATAATAAAAAGTCAATATTGATTAATTTTAGTGTGTGGCGATATATAGATGATATCCTATTTTATTATGTCAATTATGCTCTAATAATCATCTAATTTTAAATAAACATTTTGCATCAGTAGGGTCACCACTAACACTTAACTTAAGATTTTCCGAGTCTGGAAGGGTACATAATTTTACGTAAGTATAAGTATTTAATGTTTTAAAGTCAATATCAAAAATAGAATATTTTGCACTCATAAGAGGACCCATAGCTACCACAGACGTAAAATATAATTTGCAACTTGTACCAACGGAAATACAATATAATTTCGAGACATTATTTTTATATATTTAGACTAAGCAAACTAGACTCAGATTTTGTATTCAGATTTATTTATGAAAATCATCAAAATAGTTATGGTTAGGTATAATTATACGCTACGTGATAAAAAGTCAACATGTATCAAAATTCTGCCTGGAAAGTAAGCCCTGATAGAAATATTAATAATATTTATATTTCAGCTGCCCGAAAGTTGTTGCAAAAGGAAATAATGTACTTACCAAATAAAGGATAAATTAATCAAGGATATTTGTCAGCTTACATTAGCAGCAGCTTATACTTTAAAACAGAGGGACTATGACCCAGACAGACCAGGACACCTTCTAAATAGTGCTGCACCATTCTATATATCACATTCATGTGATTGTGTTTCAACTTTGATTAAGGTCAACTTTGATTATGGTAATTAAAAAAAATAACAGAAATGTTTATTTCATTAGCTTACTTTGAAATAGTTACATACAAGGTCCCTCAGTTAAGCATAATAATAGTTGTGTTTAAAGGACCCGCTCTTCTATAGCCATGTATGCTTTATTTAACAGTTATATGAAAAACATTAATAATATACAGTTGAGAAAAAGAAAAAAAATTTTTTTTTTTTTTTTTAACACTTATATGCTAGTGCTTGACTGCAGTCCCACCCGATGGAAAGCGGCGACGCAATCGAGGATGGCAAAACACACTAGCTTATTAAAAGCCTATTCACTCTAGTCTTAAAGACACCCACATTATAATCGGGCGGGAAAACCGACGCAGGCAAACTGTTCCAGTCCTTAGCTGTCCTTATTATAAATGAAGAAGCAAACCGCTTAGACCGGACTGAAGGCACTTTCACCACATAAGGGTGTGTACGTGCCGTGCGTCTCGTCGTCCGATGATGAAAGGGAGATGGTGGAATCAAGTCATGCAATTCCTGTGCACACTCTCCAAAATGCATCCTGTAGAACACCGAGAGGCTGGCTACTCTGCGCCTGTGCTCTAGGCTTTGTAAATTGGCCGCTACTAACTCTGCGTCACCAATAAGCCTCTTAGCACGCCTCTCCACTGAGTCCAAAGCTGCAAGATGACATTTAGCAGCACCAGCCCATATGTGACTACAGTACTCCACACACGACCGGACTTGTGCTTTATATAGCATCAAAAGTTGCTCCGGTGTGAAGTACCGGCGGACCTTTGAAAGGACACCTAGCTTCCTTGCAGCTACCTTGGCTTTGGACTCAATGAACCGCCCAAAGTTGAGGTTTGAGGAAATTTCAACTCCCAACAACTGAAGGCGGTCCGTGTATTCCAAGGATACATTCTGAAAAGTAGGAGCCAAGGTGAACGGACTCCTTTTCGCGGTGAATAGACACGCTTGAGTTTTGGTGGCATTGAATCTCACAAGATTGGCATCACCCCGTTCGGAGACTGCCTGAAGTGTGAGATTCGCGCGCTCCACCATGGCTACTCTTTCAGACTGGATAACATCCTTACTGGCCCGAGCACTCGGCATATATCTCTCCACAATAGTGCTGTCATCTGCATACCCATAGATACCGGGCAACAGCAGATCGTTAATATGCAGCAGGAAGAGAGTTGCGGAGAGAACGGACCCCTGAGGAACTCCGGCATTAGTCGTCAACGGCTCCGATGTGCAACCGTCAACAACCACTCGGAGAGACCGTTCACTCAGGAAGTCCTTTATCCAGCCGATCAGTCCAGGGGATATGCCGTACGCTGGCAGCTTGTTTAAAAGGCTAGCGTGCCAGACCCTGTCGAAGGCCTTCGAGACATCCAGGGAAACAGCGAGCGCTTCCCCATTTTTCTCGAGGGCCTCGCCCCATAAGTGAGTGACATACACTAGAAGGTCTCCCGTCGACCGATTTCGGCGAAATCCGTACTGTCGGTCGTTGAGGAGATCATTCTGTTCTAGGTATGCCATGAGGCGCGAGTTCAATATACGCTCCATAGTCTTACAGAGTATGGAGGTTATTGAAATCGGCCGATAGTTGGCTGGATCGGCACGACTGCCCTTTTTGGGCACGGGTTGCACGTTAGCGAGCTTCCAGGACTTGGGCACTATCCCAGTCTTAAATGAGAGACGGTACAAACGTGTCAATACCGGAGACAACTCGGGTGCACATGCCTTAAGTACTATTGCTGGAATACCGTCAGGACCACTAGCTTTATTCACATCTAGACGACACAGTGCTCTCATTACCTCCTTATTTGTAATGCGGACTTCCGCCATTGACGAACCGCAATGAGGCAGTTGTGGTGGAATAGCATTGCCAGTGTCTAAACGCGAATTATTGGCAAAGAGAGATGCAAATAAACCTGCTTTCTCTCCTGCCGTATGAGCTAGAGTTCCATCAGGCTTTACTAGCGGAGGCAGTGAAGGCCGACAGAAGTTCGTTTCGACTGATTTGGCAAGAGACCAGAAAGCTCTACTACCAGATGGCTGGGCAGCGAGCTTTGAGCCAATGTGGTTGACGTGGCCGAAACGAGCCTTCTTTAACGCCTTCTTGTAGAACTTAGCGGCTTGGTTAAAGGCTCTCTTCTTATTGCTAATATCCGGAGCTTTGCGGTCACGAGCTTCAACCCAGGAAAGATACGCAGAATGTTTGCTCTTTTCAGCTTGAGCACATTCAGCGTTGAACCATGGGCGAGCTTTGCCACCGACAGGTACATCAGCGAAAGGGATAAAATATTCCATTCCTTGATGTACCACGTCGGTTATAGCATCCGCGCAACTCGACGGATCTTCGGAAGAGAAGCAGACCTGCCGCCAAGGATAAGATGCAAAGAAATGCCGCATCTCATCCCAATCTGCTGACTTGTATCGCCACAATCGCCGCACACCACGAATATCGCAGTCAGGTGGAGAAAAGGTCGATACAGATTTCACCAGACAATGATCCGAGGTTCCTAAAGGTGAGGAAACTATTACATCATACCTGTCTGGATCAGTTGTCAGCAGAAGGTCTAGACAATTGGCTGTATGACCAACAACATCAGGTACCCTAGTCGCTTGCTTTACCAGCTGGGAAAGCCCTAGCGACAGCGCAAAGTTCCGCGCTTCTCTCCCAGCATGGTCAGTCCTCTGGTATGGGAACAGCCAGTCCTGGTGACAGGCATTAAAGTCCCCCAGAGTGACCAGCTGCGCATCAGGGTACCGATGCAGGGCCTCATCAGCGGCCTCACCAAGGTGGTCAAAAAGGCGAGTTGTCTCCAGGTCACCGCTATGTGATCTATAGACACAAGTATAGACAATTTTATCTATACCAGTGTCTACTAACATCCACATTGTAGAGAATGTGGGGTCCTCGAGTTGACGGAGTCGCTGGCAGCAGATGTCATTGCGGACGTACACACAGACTCCGGCGCGCTGGTGGAAATTATGCTCTAATGAATACCCTGGGTAGTCGAGGTACGCCGCATCTGATGGACATCTAATCTGCGTTTCCGTCAAGAAAAGCAAGTGCGGCTTTTCAGTCTCAAGGTGGTGGTGGACTGCATTGAGATTTGAGTGCAGACCTCGAATATTAGTGAGGTGCACTTGCAGTGAGAGGACGTGCATCCGCTGTACAAACTTACTTTTCTTGCGTGTCCGATTCATATTTTAAAGAGGTGAATAGTATGGATGGAGGATGGCAGTTGACGAGACTTTGCAATGTTAACCCAACAATACGGTCAGTCTTATTGCACCACTGGAGGCTTGAACCGGAGACTGCGGGGACGCCCGAACCCCCCCAGAGATCGCCATCGGGTCCTCTCGTCCGGTCGCCAACCGGCACGATGAAGCCACCCTGGGATTTTTCACAGTTGGCGGGGCAGCCTTTCATGTATGGCTAGCACACTACTTGGGCCCCCAACTATCTGCGGTCGGCCAGCGGAGCACCGTGCTTCGGATCCCGCTACCCTCCGAGACCAAGCATCCGACACAACAAAAAACTGACGCATCGTACCCGGTATCCATCGCAAAGCAACTGTTCAGACCCATCCTCCATGCGGCTTCATCAGACAACATGCCGGAACACGACGAATCGTTTGGCGGCATGGCTTAGTCTGATGGGTGGTAACTAAAAAGCCGGCAGCCGATGATTTGGCCTACCACCAGAGTCGCTACTCGTTTAGCACTACCCAGGGGACACGTGTAGGGAATTCAGAAGTCAAGTAATTCCTACGGACGCGAGTAGACCGCCCCCCATATATGTAAAAATGGTTGCAGTAATATGTGAGTACTTCTGCGTGAGCGTGTGTGTGTGTGTGGGGGTGTGCGTGTGTGTGAGTATATGAATGGTAGACATGAATTATGAGTGCAATTTAATTTAATAAAATATAGAGTTTTCTGCTTCCTCGTAGGAAATGGCATCAGTAAAGACTGACTCAACATTTATAGAAATATGAACCCGAACGCTGCCCTTACCTACTATAAAATACGTTTTATATGATATATTCCTATCTCACGTTTTTTTTTTTTCGTTAAATACGTAATCCTAAACTTAGATCCGTCGTGGTCACCCTAATGAAAGAGACAAAAACATAACTGAAATGATTCAAGGCCAAATTTCTTGTCTTCAAGGCGTTCTTTGCGTTGCATCCTCCATGTGTATCTAACCGCCTTGGTACTATACCGTCAGCTGTATTTATCGACATTTGCCTTTATTTGCGCTTGAGACAGATCAAACCTATTACTACTTATCACATAAATATCAATATAACTCTTGTAATATAACTGTAAATAGTTCAATTTACCGGCCTCGTAGAGGAAAATCTGCCTAAGTTTTGTTTAATGGGACCATAGACAAACGCGTACTCTATAGAGATCCTTCCTCTAAGATACCTAATTGATCGCAAAAGGAGGTGTTTCAAAATGTATGGAGCCCTGGCTCTTTGTACACCATATTCTAAAATAGGGAAACACACCAAAAACAGTTTATCCATTTACTATTGGCTTGTTTTTAGGGGCTTTTAGTCGGACTAGATTTTAGGGGATTTTATTTTCCAAATGATTGCAACACCTCTATGATTCAGCTTATAAGGGCTTGTACCCAGAGCCGTAAAAATAAATATAAAAACAACTCTATGATTCAATCATTAAAATATGTGGTAAATTGGTAATGTAATGGTTGGTTGCGTTGCATCCCTAATACGTCTGTGGTTGGTTGGTTGCTGTTGGTTGGTTGAAATGGTTGATGGTTGCCATCAGTTGCCATAGTAATGTGACAAAATTGTATATAAACAAATAATAAATCAAATCGAGCTATATCGATGGAGCTATAATAAAAGTGGTGCGGCGGGTTCTCCGATGATTATTTTAATTGGTGCGTATTTGTTTATTGTAATTTAGGCAATCAATCAATATTGTGAATATTTATTTTTAAGATAGGGTGTACTCATGTACTTACTTGATCCATTAATAATTTGAGTTGTTAAACGATTTTGAGGTTATGTTATTGTCGTATACATACCCCTCTGCTGCTGATTACTTTCTGCTAGGTATTCCAGACGCACTGCAGTTAGTATTATACTTAATTGTAAATAACACCTTATAAATCGTATATAAGGATGAAGGGCGTATGTCTTTACTCGAAAGTAAAGTTTAACACATATGGTTTCGTAATTCGTCCCAGAATGTCCCTTTCGCAAAAAGACCCCTAAAACCTGTCCCTTTCGCAGTGTCTTCTTCGCAATCTATATACTTAATTATTTTTTATAAATATTTTTCAACATTTTACATAACATTTTAATTTTATTTTTATCCGAGTAAGTACATTTTTTGTGATTAATAAATATAAATAATTAACGAAACTGGTGGGATTTAATTTTAATGGAGCACATAAAGGGACATATTGCAAAAGGGATATTATAAAAGTACCAAGAGGAGTAGATAAACCACTAAGGAAGTCATCACTAGCTGGAT
Organism: Furcula furcula; assembly: GCA_911728495.1. Lineage (NCBI taxonomy): Eukaryota > Metazoa > Arthropoda > Insecta > Lepidoptera > Notodontidae > Furcula > Furcula furcula. Next base: position 6,978,314 of record OU452243.1, read on the forward strand.
GACATCCACAGCTGAACAAAAGCCTTCCCCTTAAAATGTCACAGTGAATGACATTCAGACATTTGCATCCATCTCTTGCTCACTACTTTTGCTGAGACAGTAAATACTAAAAACCTATAATTAAGACAAATCAATGTTTGCATATTGACAGGTATGCAAACATTGATTATATATATTACTCTTATGTTACGAGTGAGTTATCTTAAATTATATTTACTTGGTCTAGGGGTTAGACACCCTGGCTGATACCCAATAGGCCATTGTTTTGATTCCCACCAAGTGTCCGGGTGTTTTATCTATTTAAGTTTGTATTTACAAAAAAAGTATATTTAGTATTATAGAGCGTCCAACCGTTTATTTTCTTTTTGACAGCACCAAAAGAACGTAACTGCGTCATGTTACGCAAAAGTTCACTTTTAAAAGTACACTTAAAGTGAACTTTTAAAACTGAACTTCACTTTAAGTGAACTTTTAAAAGTGAACTTTTGCGAAACATGACGCAGTTACGTTCTATTGGTGCTGTCAAAAAGAAAATAAACGGTTGGACGCTCTATAGTATCAGTTGTCTGGTTTCCATAATACAGGCTCTGCCTAGTTGTGAATTGGATGACCATGTGTGGATTGTCGTAGAATATTATTATTTAAAATGAAATATCGTAAAATTTTCAGTTAGTAAATTTTTATTGACATTCCAATCAACATCTGTGTACATTACTTTTGTAATTTATTAATTTATAGATAACTAATGTAGTTTATAGATAAACAAAAAATATCATAACAATAAAACTTAGTTACTTCCAAACATTGATCTAAACAAAAAAAGACTAATTTATTTTAACTATTTTCCATTTTTCACAATATATTGTAAGTATACTGTATATTTGGAATTAAATGTAAATCATGATCATGAGTGATCATTATAGTTGACAGTTAAAACTTTTACTAAAGTGTGGCACTTACCATCGCTTATTATTATTTATTAGCCAACTTACACTGACAGATGATCTAAATATACTAACTGCCGGTCCCAATATCCTATCGATCCCTAACTATAAGTTAAAATCATCGATCAAGTCATCAATATCCCGCGATAAACCTCCGAAACGGAGCGATAACTAAAACCCTGATAGACTGTCATTTGAACAACCAACAGTATGTTATTATTGAAACGGAAATATGTCATTATAGCTATGATGGTAACTATTTTAACTTATAGTAAGGGATCGATAGGATATTGGGACTGGCAGTTAATGAATAGGTCATATTTAACATTTTAGTGAATGCTATAGTTGCCCATAGCCAACATACAGCGTCTTAAGTCCTGAACACAGTCATAGTAAGAGCGGTATGGAGGAGACAGGGTCTCATCGTATAGTTTTAGTACACCTACGAATTTCTTTATTGCTTCACCATACTGGCCAGTTTCCAAGGCTGCACGGCCGAGACGGTACATCATTTCTGTGTCCTGTAAAGAAAAACGGATACGGAACTCTATTTCTCGAATTATTTGGAAGTCAATGTCTTATTGATCGTGCATATACAGCGTGTTGACCAATTAACGCAAAATATTGAAATATTTTGTTCATTATCGGAAACAGAATTGAATCCATTAGGTACTTATTCATATAGGTAAATTTTTACTATATTTCTATTAATTAATCATGTTAAGTCTAAAAAGAACATGCGGTCCTAGAGGTTATTAACCTCCAACCAGCGTTTGCGACATGGCTAAAATGAGTGTACTATGCGTTTCAACTAAGCATGTGGCCGCCATGATGATCGCGGCTGCGGAACTTCACTAATTTTTTACGATTTTTGTACCGGCAGCAGAGTAAACACAAAATCAAAAATTCGCTCCGGTTTTGATTATTTATTGTAATGTCTTGTTTTGCTGTCTATTTTTGTTGAAACATAATTTTTAGTAATTATATATTTGAAATGGCAAGATGGCGGCCACCTTCTTAGTTGAAACGCATAGTAGAACTATGAACAAACAGATTGGTTAGAAATACGAATATCTTCGAGGATAATTCATGAAATGGCGTAAATGGCGAATATATGTTCGGCTGGTGCACCTTGGACGATCAGCCTTAGAATACCTTGCTGATTGAACAATCTTTCAATTGCGACATGGAAGAACGAATAGCTGCACGATCTTACCTATTTATTTATCTTGCAAACATCTTTTTTATATTAATTTGTTGTTTGATTTTACATACATTCGTTTTTTTTTCAGTGAGTGATGGTGATTCCTAATAACACACAATGGCAGATGATGAAGAGGGTACCTATTTAATTTGAATTTATAATACACTGGCGAGAATAACATATACGGGGCTTTGTTTTTAAAACTATGGATGAATAATATTTTGTGGAGATTATAATTTCTTTATTAAAATTTACAACGTAAATATAATCTGTATTTACAGTCGTAGAAGAGGAAGCACCGGTAGTTGAGACAAGAATAGAGAGTGAGGCAGCAATAAGCCCCATAGAAGCTGAGAAGCCTCTCGCTCCACCTAAATACGAGGTCCGTCCAGGATTGGGGGAAAAGTATGTAAATATTCTGTATCCTGAAACCATAAAGGTCCAATTACCGTGTATGCGTCATTTGAATTTGAAACTTATTTATTTATAAAAAAAGGTCCACAGTGGTATAAACATTTACTTCATTATGACCTTATAGCTCCAACATTATCTAATTAATTCCCGGCCCTAGCATGCAGTCAAAAGCTAATCTTATGTACATGTTATTAACTCAACTATTCTAATAATTTTGTAATTCAAATCTCTTTCAGATTCCAAGCCCAGAATGTGAAGGAAATCATACTAACGACCATGCAAGAACAGCTGATGGGTCGCCAGTACCGATCCGATCAAGCGCCGCGATGGGCCAAGGTCATAGCCAACGGCGTCAGGCAAAGAGTCCAGGAGCTTGATATGAAGAGGTTGTTTAAAGCTTCTTATACTATACTAAATTCTCGCCTAATACTTTTTCGAATTAAGCGGAATGCTCGCTAGTATTGAAATTTAAACAGTCAGACTAAGAAGTACCCCTAGGACTAGGACTAGGAAGTAGACTGACTATGTGAAATTGATTCCAACATATCCAAAGTTTGTTGCACTCCTGGTAGCATTGGATAGTGATTAGACTGGACGGCAGTACCACTCGGTTGGAACCTTCGGAGTCGCTAGACGTTTAGGGTATCCTAGAAGTCCATTGGCGGGGTTGCGACTCCCGTCCCCGTGAGCACCGTGTCTTGTACCCGGGGGAATATAAGGCGTCCCCCGGCGGCGGGCTCAAAGGCAAGGCATTGAGGGGTTTCTGGTGCAGATCCCACCGGAGAGCCCAGCCCCCTCATGTGCCAATGCGACAACCGCGGGGTTTTAGTGGGTAAGAATCCCACATAGCTCGGGCCCCAGGCACTTTTGAAGGTTTCCACGAGAAGAAAAAAAAATGGTTTGGATAGAAATTGACATTGGCTTCCTTAGTAAGACAGCAGGTAGGTACTACTGCACTGTCACATATGCTGCAGTTACCGGGTTCATGAGATACGAGCGGTAGTGGCAGCCTGCATTTCGATGGGCTTGTCGGTATAGTGTAGTGGGAAGACACCCTGACACCCAATAGGATCGGGGAATGTCGTACACTTCGCATGATAAAAAATGACACACCACTTGTGCAGACTTAACACGTTCGTTGCCAAGGACTCGCCTCGCGAGTTCATTAGCATTGCGTACTGTGGGCCTAGAAAATGCCACGCGAGTCCTAGTTATTTATTGCGTGTTCTTCAAATGTACTAGGAAATAAAATGTAAAATGTATATTATAAGGTAATGCAACCGTGGTTCGTGTTAGTATTTCAATTTATTTAATCGAAGACCTACCTTGTAGACCAAAATCATAGGCATAGGCAACAAACGTGTTATGGTGCGATTCCTAAACCGACTGCAGGTGTTAGCTGCAGGTCGGTTACAGTACTGGTTTCTATGTAATACTATGAAACACATTCCTCAGCTAGTGACAGTCGCTTGCTACCGCCGCCTGCAGTCGGCTACGGAATCACATCTTTTTCGCCATATGACTTCTACCATCTACATTTTAAATTACTTGTTTCAGGTATAAAATTCTAGTTCAAACGGTATTGCTAGAGATGAAGGGTGCGGGGGTCAAGTGCGGTCAGCGTTGTATCTGGGACCCGGAGACGGACGATTATGTCGACGACTCGTATAAGAATGACACTATATACTGCTACACCATTGTCTATGGCGTTTATATGTATTGAACCAAGAGTTCATTGTAAATAGGTTCGCCATTTTTGTGCCTTATGCACTTTGAAAGAAGGTATATTTTTGAGTGAATGAATGGTAACAATTTGGTAGCAAATGCATTGGTCGAATGGAATTTAATTTTTTGATTTAGGATGTGTTAATTCTTAATCCTTAATTAGTAGCGAAAAAAATAAATCGTTTTTAAAATATCATCGACTCATGTCATTATCTATTATAGTTTATCATAGTATGTAATAGTTTTTTTTTATGAATTTTGTAAGCCATTTTAGTCAGAATCCAATGCAATTTTAACGATTTAGGTTTGAGTAGGGTTACCACATGTAAAAATGGCGATTCCGGATAAAAATTCCAATTGGAATTTCACTACTTGACACTGACGAAATCATCAACGATTGATGGATGCTATAATTTTGTAATAGAAGAAGAGGATAAGGACTTCCTTATTACTCATCTGTAAAGTGAAACATACTTATTATGCTAAAGAATGCCATCACTTTACCTCTGCCTGCTATTCCACAGGAACGGAAAATGTTTGATGCACTCCCTAGTGTATGGATAGGACAGTACTCGTGTAGTAGTTATTTTGTCTTTATAGAATCGTGCACTTTTACTGTTACTGTGGTCAATACTTGAGTGATACATTTTTTTTAAAATGATTTTGTTTTTTATTATTTCTCATATTGCGAGTATCCTGGAAAAGTATATTGAAGGATGGTTACCACATCGATTGGGACGGTTTTTTAATAATTTTGGTTCAAAAATGTTTGTTTAGAATCAGTTTGTGACTAACATTGGTCCTCCGTATGCTTACCTAAATAAATAAAAACCCCTTGAAATTGATAAAGAGGCCAGGGGGTCTAACTGCCGCACCTACAGACGACAACTATAGTTAATTATTATTAATCCATTTCTTGTAATTGAAATATTTCGACACTCGAAGAAAATTAATACCTAATACGCTAATAATGAGTACAGACTAGAGATATCAATTATTGAGACGAAATAATTAGCTTTCAAAAACCAGCTTAATTAGAATTAATGCTAAGTGACGTTTGTGAGTGCGACGATAGTAAGATCAACATAAGAGAGTACCTGTGGCTTTACCATGGTGAAAAAATGTAATATTAAGTATCCCTTAGGGGGGTTTAATTAGAAAGAACTGTTTTTATTTAGTAAAGATAGGCTCTTTTCTGGTACATAGAAAAGTAGATGCTTTATTTATCCGAACTTCAAATACCATCGTCACGGAATTTTCATTAGAATTCAAATATATTTGTACATGTAATTGTCGTTATATTATCGTCTCCGTAATAAGTGATAATATGACTATATACGACATGTTATATCATATCTGTTTATAGAATGATTTTCATGTGCCAAAAAACTCTGTTTTCACACGCGGATACCACTAGAGCACCTTTGAAGTGCTAATGTGCTTTAGTGAGATATTGCATAGTACAAATATTATGATTTTTCCTGTTTTTCCTATTACACTAAGGTAAAACACCCAGTGTCCGACAACGCTCCATTGTACGACATTTAAAAAGTTTATTAAAAAAAATAAGAGCAGTTTCTCCTTTCTGAATGGATTTCAAGAAGAAACAATAAACGCGGATTATCTAGTTGTCATTACAAATGACATTTCACACATTCGGCCATTTTTAAGAAAATTGCATGGTATAGGTTTCGACCGCAAGTGATCCTCCATCGTAAGTCTAGTTTTACTAGTAAAATCGTTAAGGAGGTGAGTAAGATTTATTGCTCATAACTTTTAATTGTTTTGCTGTATCGAAAATGTTATTTATTTATATAATTAAGACATAAATTGACTAGTTTTTAATAATTGTTTGACAAGGGTGTGGTTATAATAAAATAAGAAAACACGCCTGTCGGTCATTGGAGTTTTTTTCTTCGCTTGTTCCAAATTTCGACACATGTCGGAACTTTTTTGTTTATTATTTCTTGCACTTTATTTTATTACTTGGCTATGTTTCTTCAGCACTCTTAAAATATAGTTCTTTCATTTAAAACATCTAACTGCATCCAGTGATCGACAGTTGTGTCGATGATTGGATATTCCATGTGTTCCAATAACCGACATATTTTGCAAAAATGGCGCCTAAAAAGATACACGCGTTTTCAAATGGCACAGGTGATAGAAGCAGTCAGTCTGCTCGACTTCAAAATGCTATTGGGTGGAAAGCACGTCATTTCAGCACCGTAATGCGTTGGTACGCAGAATTTGATCGAGGCCGCCTCTCCATGATAAAATTCGTGAAGGTCGCCTCTCAACTGCAGTCACTGAGAAAATATGGCTATTGTCATGACATTTACGGGGCCGGAAGAGACCGTCATAGCTTATAACCAGCACGTGAAAAAATGCCCTTAGACCAATCCAGACCAATCAGGTCCTTATGTTTTCAAAAATAGTTTGAAAATAGTGTTTAAAATGTACACGGACACCAGAGTTAAACTAACCCGGCACTACTCTGAGGACATCCCATACCTGTACTAGATTGGAATGGCTCTCAAACAGCTTAAAACAAAAAGGTGCCGGGTGAAGACGGAATCACAACAGAACTTCTGGGAGTGGATGGAAAACCGGTACTTTTAGTCCTCCAGAAGTTATTCAATTCCGTCTTACTCGGAGGTTACTTAATTAGATTTTTTCGTTCAGTCAAAAAGGCCTTCAGACGCATGTAAGCGATATCATGGATTCAAAACTTCTGTGATGGGTTGGGATGATAAAATGCATGTGTTTGAACATCTTCAGACACATGGCTCTACCACGACCTCTTATAGCAATGTACTATGCGTTTCAACTAAGAAGGTGGCCGCCATCTTGCCATTTGAAATATATAATTATTAAAAATGATGTTTTAACAAAAATAGATAGCAAAATAGGACATTATAATACATAATCAAAACCGGGGCGAATTTTTCATTTTGTGTTTACTCTGCTGCCGGTACAAAAAACTTAAAAAACGAGTGAAGTTCCGCAGTCGCGATCGTCATGGCAGTCACATTCTTAGTTGAAACGCATAGTAATTGTAATCTTAGTTTTTCGATAGAAAGTGACAGAGCTATAACCTAAGCACCTATATTGATGTCTCTCTTTCTCTCTTGTGAAGCAAGTAAAGATGAATAATAATAAAGAATCATACAACCGGAGTACGGTTAACCACCACAAATCCCGGGGAACTTTTCCTAGTATCCCCGCGAAAAAATGGTAGGTACTTCCTATATATTACGACGACGGTTACCTGTAAGGATTTCAGCCCCTTCAGTATGTTGGTGAACTGTTGACACAGTCCGCACTTTATCATGAACTCTTTGCAATCGTAGGGCACAGCGATCACGTTCGGACATGGCCGGTCCGAGTCACATCTGCGGAATAAAAATAGACAATTTAGTGATTAAAAAATACCAAAAGTTGGTTATCCTACTAGGAGAGGACAGCTTCAGAATAGCGAACCACTTGGCATTCTAACGTTGACCCACGGAACACATATTCCATGCGTTCGGCCAGAGTAGGACTTGTACTCCTAAACCTAAAACACACTGACTGAGGAGTAAGTAAATGAGCCACTATCTCATCCCTTTGTATATGTATATTTGGTATTGAAATGTAAGGAGATATCGATTCACTAACGTAATAACGGACCTTTGAGGTACTTGACTGCCGAAACTGTTTGGCACCACAGCAGGTGTGCCTATACCTTGCCTATACCTATAATGGAGGTGCAAGCTGGGACGAGAACTATACACACTGAAGAAGAAGAAGAAGAAAAACATTTATTTGTGACACGCACAACACACACGAATAACAAAACAGTAAAACAAAGTACAATTATCAGACATGTCACAAAAAGGTCCTAACTCAGCAATATGCTGGCTGCGGACAACCAGCGCTGGTCTTCCGCTAGGACCTTTTGGGTGACGTCACGTTAACTACGACGTCTATGTACACACACATACAAACAGAAATAAAAAACAGAACAGATCACAGGAACAGATTATAGTAAAAACAGTGAATTACATAAGAAAACCTAAATGATACATTGTTTTTTTTTAGGGTTCCATACCTAAAAGGTAAAAAAGGAACCCTTATGGTCTGACTTCGTCTGTCTGTCTGTCTGTCACAAACCTATATATTTCAGGAACCACTGATGCTATCAATTTGAAACTTGGAATAGTTTTAGATCTTAACTACCCAACCCCATTGCAAATGAAAAAAATATTTTTTTTCTTTTACTTTTTTTATAATTGGGGTCGAAATGGGTCATCAAAATTTCAAAGTGAGACTACTATATTGAGTGGGGTATCATATGAAAGGGCTTAATTTGCACATCTTAAAGCAGATTTTTATTTTGGTTTATGTCACGCAGTTTTTGGCTGATAATCAAAAATGACAAAAAAAATACCGTTCCCCCCCCCTTATCTCCGAAGTTTGAGGAGAGAAAAATCTGAAATAATTATGGGTAATACATGTCTATCTATATTTTACAGGAAAAATAAAATGATCTTTCTAAATAGTACAGTTTTTTAGTAATCCTAAAAAAACTCGACAAACAAACTTAGTTTTGCGGTTTGTTTTTTTTTGCTATCTGAGGCGTTAGACGAATAGTAAAATAACTTTAATACGTCCAAAGATGATATGAAATCCTCGGTACGGGAGTCCGACTAGCACTTGACTGGTTTTTAAAGTATAATTATACTTTACGAAGTCCTCGCACTTTAACTTAATTAACAAACAAACAATCGATAACAACCGAACTAAGATACTACGATCAACAACCAATTGGGATAAAATCACTATGCCGACAAGATAGTATATCTCAACATCACATAAACAATTATAAAAATACGGACAACAATAAAATTTAACTTTTTATAACCTTTCGCGTAAATATTACGTACTAATCCTATAATCTGTGAACATAATAGGGAACATATGGCTTTTTTATTTTTATTTATTACACCTCGCCGAAAGACAGGCAAAGGTACTCATACCATACAGCCTTGTTTATTTTTGCCACAGTTACATCGCAATTCGCCAACGAGTCGAGGTAGGGATATTTTGTATACAATAGACATTTTTCATTACTTCTATTAGTCTGAATGATCTGAAATTTAGAACATATGTAAATCCGATGATACTAAATATAATGGTAAACTTCACCAGGGTCTGATGATGATCAAGAAGAAGGTGGTAACAGGATCTCGGCTCAAATAAACGTAGACCCCTCGAGTTTAGACTCGTTGGATAGGTCTCGACGAGTAGTTGCTAGAAAAATGGTGATCAGGGTCTGATGATGGAGCAGGAAGGTAGTCACGGGATCTCTGCACCAATAAACGTAGAACCACCGGCATTGGGCTCGTTAGGTAGGTCTCGACGAGTAGTCACTAAAAAAATGGTTATCAGTCTGATGATAGAGCAGGAAGCTGGTCACGGGATCTCTGCACTAATAAACGTAGACCCACCGAATTTGGATTCGTTGGATAGGTTGCTGCGAGAAGTAGGTAGAAAAACTTTGATCAGAGTCTGGTGATAGGAGCAAGCAGGAAGGTGGCAACAGGAATTCGGCTCCATTAAATATAGGACCTACCGAATTATAAATCTATCTATAATCTATCTATCTAGTAGTTGGACAGATACTGATCAGGGTCTGATATAAGCACAGGAAAGTCATTTTAAGAGTTCGTTTACCTATTCAATTTATACTTTTAGTACAGTTACTAAAGTACAGATAAAAGTAAAGCATACCGTAATAATTCTGTTCTATATTGAGTCAAATTACAAGAACCATCTTCCAAACACTTATGGTTGCCTAGCAACCTTAACAAATATTTATTTTGAAAAACATGTTAACGTTATTTTTTAATAGGGGCTGAAATGTGGTCTCAAAATATCGAAGTGAGGCTACTATATCGAGTGGGGTATCATATGAAAGGACTTTATTTGCACATTTTAATTTTTTTTTGGTTTTTGGTAAGTATGTAGTTATTGCTTTTTTTTATACAACCAAAAGCGACCATGCTAGTTATTTTTTTTGGAAATCTAACAAAATTCAGCAGATGCGCATATTCTATATAATTATTTTAATTAGTAATAACAAGTTAGGATAGACACGTCTCTTTATTTTTAACAATGACAAAATGTACTGACAAGACCTTGTAGATATAAATACAAATCTTACGCTATGCTCTATAAAAAGTTCGAACATGTAAAGTTATAATAAAATTATCAAATCTTAATACTTTTCTGATCTAAATCTCATCTGATGTGTTAGATTAATTGTAAAATAACTTTAATACGTCCAAAGATGGTATGGAACCCTCGGTGCGCGAGTCCGACTCGCACTTGACCGTTTTTTTTTTTTTATTATTATTTGATTTATTACTACGTCTGTGGTACATTCAGAAGCTCTAAATACCTGGAGTAACTGTTAACGGTAACTTAATTTAACGAACCCAACATTTTTTTACCGGTAACGAGTATCATAGACAATTATATGAAAATCATCACCACATAAATCAACGTTACAGGTAATACGTATGCAAGGTAAATGCTGTTGAATATCGTCTACGGTTCCCGCTTTGATATAACATAAATTAACATAAAATTAATCCATATTGGTCCACTGCGGTTACGGCGGGCAGTCATAGGCAGAGGCGTATTTAATAATTTGGCGCCCCGGGCCATTAGGATTTGCCGCCCCATACACTAGTATTTTTTTTTCATCCAATATAAGCTAGTGCTTGACCACAGTCCCATCTGATGGAAAGCGGTGACGCAGTCGAGGATGGTAAAGCATACTAGCTTATGAATAGCCTATTCACTCTAGTCTTGAAGACATCTACATTATAATCGGGCGGGAAAACCGACGCAGGCAAACTATTCCAGACCTCAGCTGTCCCTATTATAAACGAAGAAGCAAATTGCTTAGTCCGGACTGAAAGCACGTTTAGCACATATGGGTGCGTGTGCGCTGTGCGTCTCGTCGTCCGATGATAGAAGGGTGATGGTGGGAACAATTCATTTAATTCCTGCGCACACTCCAAAATGCATCCTGTAGAATACCGAGGGGCTGGCTACTCTGTGCCTGTGCTCTAGTCTTTGTAGATTGGCCTCCACGAACCTAGTGTCACCAATTAGCCTTTTAGCACGCTTCTCCACCGAATCCAAAGCTGCTAGTTGGCATTTTGCAGCACCAGCCCATATATGACTACAGTACTCCACACACCAGTGGCGGTCCGAGGGGGGGGGGGGGGGGTCGTGTGTGTCCCAAAATCACAAACTCTTACACGTCAAATTGACAAACTTTATTTCTTACTTTAAAACGTTTAACCAATTTTTTTCAAAATAGGTTACGCACTTGAAACACTCAGATGCAAGGTGGGAATCGAACCCACGACCTATTGGCTAGCGGCCAGGGCACTAGACCAACGGGCCCGTCAACTATGACCACCCCATCCCCCAAAATCGTTGGCTGTGACCGCGCCTGCCACACACGACCTGACTTGCGCTTTATATAACATCAGAAGCAGTCCCAGTGTGAAGTACCGCCGGATCTTTGCAAGGACACCAAGCTTCCTTGCGGCTACTTTGCCCTTGGACTCAATGAACCGCCCAAAGATTAGGTTTGAGGAAATATCAACCCCAACAACTGAAGGCGGTTGGTGTATTCTAAGGATACATTCTGGAAAGTAGGAGCCAAGGTGAACGGACTCCTTTTAGCGGTGAACAGACACGATTGTGTTTTGGCTGCGCCGCCCTACCGTCTCTCGTTGGATATGTACAAAAAATACACGCACAACAACGTTGAAAGTGAAACATCCCGAATTCCCGACTAGTTCAAACAAATCAGTTTTAGTTAATCATGTAGGTTTTTTAATCCTTCAATCATATAAAACCAAAAAGAAAGACGCACATAGCTAAGCGAGGTGCGGCTCGCGCCGCCCCTCGAAGCCTGCCGCCCCGGGCCATGGCCCCCTTGGCCCTAGGGTAAATACGCCCCTGGTCATAGGTCTACCTTTATCAGGATATATATGTTTCGAGTAATTGGCTGTGCCTCTTATGTGTCAGGGATGGGATATTAAAATTATTAAAACATTTTACTGATTTGTTATTAAGTACCTAAGTAGCAAATATAAACTCACTTAAACCGCATGTAGTTTTCATTCATTTCTTCATACGAAGGCCAATTTTGTTCACACGGTATACACTTGCAGTCGAACCAGTATTGATCCTTCAGTTGCTCCTGCCTCTTCGCCTTCGGAACTGTTGTGAAGATAGGACCGTAGTTCTCTGACACCTCATCACCTTTCTTTATGTTTTTGACTGCTCGTACTACTATGTTTGGTCCACAGAAGTATCTGAAATGACAGTTTCAGAGAACTCTTAGAATGCGTTCAGGTAAAAAACCAGCATCATACCTTCTCAAAAGGGTTAGTAGAAAAGATATCACCCATGTTTCTTTGGCATACCCATAATATAGTAAGTCCCACGTAAGAGGACTAGATTCTAATACGCCGTTTAATGGAAGGCATGAGAATTTTCTGTCAGAAAAATCCAATAACACCTGACAATCAAATCCCAAGTCTTCCCTTTATGGTCAAATAAAGTCACTTTTAATCTTTACATAAATTGTCGCGATGTTGTAATAATTTTCGCCGTCTGACTACCACCAGTGAATTTATTTGAAACTTACGCTTGGATAGTATCATCCCTGTATATAACAGGCTCAACAAGATATTGTGACGAGACAGGTGAAACGCCTGCTCATAAAAAGTCTTTACTATGTCGATTGAGCCCGGTAGTTGTACCAGCTGCAGGAAAGTGCACTGCACCGAAACAGCAATGTTTACACACCACTGTTTTGCGGCAAACTCTGACACTGCAGTGCCTACCTGGTCACTTGCCTAAAGGATTACGTCAATATTAAGTATTCTTCCCATTGCAATAAAATTAATTAGATAACTATTAAGTATTTACCTGACTACCGAAGGATCACACGAGTGATTGAACAGCGCAAGCGTCGGAAATACAGCTCCTGCTATAAAGACAGATTTCCCTTCGTGTTTGATCACATTTTCCCCCACTTTCGGCTTCAGACAACGCAATTCAAACACTTCATGAGCATTGAATTGCAATACTTGCAGATTCTTCAGTAGAAGCCCACCGAATAACGCGACGTCATCCTTATATTTTTCATCTACAGCCATTGACTTTAGTTCCTCTAAAGCTACGGGTTTAGACCTTGATTTTCCATTAAAGTACCCACAGATCTCCAATAATTTTACAAGGAAAGCAGTCATTTGAGTTCTGTGAAGGAAGTCTTGCTTTGTCCTTTTGTCTTCGTGCGATACTAAATGATTAATATTTCTGTAGTCATCAGTTTTGTAGGTGCCTTCTGGTTTTTTATCTAGTTCTTTAATGACGTTAGCAAAATAATCTTTGCTGTTCTGCGTGATCATCCTCAAAGCTATGTGGCAGGTGATAGAGCAACCGGATTTCCATAGAAGTGGCAGAATATGGCACTCATACCCGTGATAGGATTTTTGTGCTTTTTCCAAGCATTTTTCAGTGCAGAATACTACGTTCGGACATTTTGGACACGGCAGTGGAATTGGACATCTGAAATAATGGTTATGAATTCATCATAAGGAATAGGACCTTGTATTAAAAGTATAGCTGTACCAGCAGTGTAAGGGACACACGCTGGTCCCTCAGTCACCAACACAGGGGCTTCTAAAAGAGCACTTATTAAGGGAAAGTAAACAGATCTCAGGAAATGTAAAGGTGACAATAATCTCTCCCATGACCGCATACAACTATTCACAGTATTAACTAAGTAGTTCTGTCGCGACGTCGTATAAAATCTTCTATCTATACTATAATAAAACTCAGAGAACTTTTTCTGTACATTGAATATTTTTCCAAAATTTCTATGTGGGGATACTATACTATCGACATAGAGGCCAAAACAATTTTTTTTGGAATTATTGTCTGTCTGTCTGTCTGTCTGTCTGTCTGTCTGTCTGTCTGTCGTTCTGTTCGTCCAGGTATCATTTGAAAACCCGTGGATGGATTTTGATAGGACTTTCACTGATGTGTTGTGTAGAAGTCAAGGTGTAAGTTGGTATATAAAACATCACGCTATGTTTCATAGGGGCTAAGCAGTGAAACATTACTTGCACATATTACCACGTAATTTCCTTTGTATGTGAATAGGGTAATTATAGACTGATCAGTTAATCATTAAGATATGTATTATTACGCTATATACAATAGGGACTGAGCAGACATTTAGTTTACATAAGATATGGCATTGGCGAAGGGTCAATTTTTGTAAGGGGTAAGCCGGTCCGGAACACCCAGGACATTTTCATTAGATTTCTGTATTGTTCTAAGTACTTTGCTGATAGCAATATGACATTATATCTTTGAAAAGTTAAAATCTATAAATCCCGAGCGGATCCAAACTAGATTATGTATGTATTACAGTCGCAACAATAAAAGATGCGGAAAACTTAAAACTTTCATTATCGAATATCATTAGACAGTAATTTACGATGTTAGCGTGATTTACATTCTGAACAGCGCCATCTATCGGTGAAATTGAACATACAATAACTATAGAATTTTAATCTATTTATTATATCAAAGAAAGTCGTGTTATAGTTACACTATTTATAACTCAAGAACGGCCTAACCGATTCGGCTGGGTGGAAAATTGGTGGGGAGGTAGCTTAGAACCAGTAAACGGACATAGGATACTTTTTATCCCGGTAGGTTAAGGTTAAGCAACGTTAGGTAAGGTCATTAAATAGATGGGTGAACCGATTTGTATGAAAGTGTGCATATCGGGTAGGTCTGAGAATAGGTCATACAGTATATTTCATACCGCTAGGTTAAGGTTAAGCTACATAAGGCAAGGTCATTAAATAGATGGGTGAACCGATATGGATGAAATTATGTGTGCATATCGGGGAGGTCTGAGAATAGGTCATAAAGTATATTTAATGCCGCTGATACCATGATTGACGAGGATATATAGAACGAGAGGAGGGTGCACGAGAGGAGAAAGAGGGAGAGGGGATTCGAGAAGGGGGCGATGGGGTGAGGGATCGGGGGAGTTAGGTGGAGTAAGGGGGGAGTGAGAAGGAGCCAGTTCGTAGAAGAGAGAGGGGGAGAGGGTTCAGAGAGGGGATAACAGGGTAGGAAGAGGGGGAGTGTGATGGAAACCGAAGCGGGAGGGGGAAAGAGAGAGGAGAGAAAGAGCATATAATTAGATTTTTTTTATAAGAGAGAGCATATCTCTCTCTCTGAGAGAGATAAATCTAGGGAGGAGGGAGAAAAGGGGAGCAAAATGTAATAAAAGCGCGGGCGGAGCTGCACGGGTCAGCTAGTAATAGTAATATAATAAAGCGGCTTGTCCGGTAAATGAAAGGTTACACTTACTTTATGAAACAATTTTGGCAGTGTGTTTTAGAAAACTCTGCCAATAAAACACTACTATGTGGTTTTTCTACCAACAGAATTTCTCCAGCCTCTATATTTTTACTAGCAGTAGCGAATCTTCCTCTAGTGTCATCACAATCTATTTGAATAGCTTCCGACGCGGCAGGATACTGTGGATTATGTTTCCCCGGTAGCTTCGGTTTGGGTGGAGTTTTCTTCAAAGGTTCAGGATCTTTAGGGTTTCCAGCTAACACGATGCCTTTGTTCAAAATTTCAATCATAAGCTTAGCGTCAGTCCTCATCTTTTGTCTCTTCTCCTTGTCTAGTTTGGTAGCTTCGTCCAAAGCGCTAATTGTGTCCCTACAAGGAAAATGGGACTAAAATATTTCGTACAGTTTAGGAAATCCTTGACTAAATTCATCGACAAAATAAAATAGTAATATTCACTTTGCTGATACGACCACAAATGTGGCCAATCTTTCTCAAGATCAGGGCCTGTACCATCACCTCTACTAGCAATATTATTGTCACCTTACTTTCTCGATAGAAAGTGACAGAGCTATAAACTACGTATATTGACATCTCTACCTCATGTCAAGTAAGATGATAATAATACTGCTAATAGAAGTGGTGGTTTGGAACCAGGGCCTGTACCATCACCCCTTATAGCAATATTATTTTCACCTTACATTTTCAATAGACAGTGTCAGAGCTATAAACTACGTATATTGACGTCTCTTCCTCATGTCAAGTAAGATGATAATAATACTGCTAATAGAGGTGATGGTAGGGCCCAGCCATTTAAGGGGAAGATATCCTAGTTAGTGCACATGAGTTGGCGTAGTCACAAGTGCATTCTCTCTTCCATTACTCTCACAATCCGATGGGACGTAAGGCTGCCACGACCGGGGAGGTCAGGTGCTGGACCGTCTTTTTACATGCCCATACGACGCATGGATTACTAATACGTTATAGAGTAGGTAAGGGTTAGGGCAAGCACAATGTATGTCCTTCGGAGTCGCTGGACGTTCGGGGTGTGGGCCCTTAGAGCGTCCATTGAGTACGGCGGCGACTCCGAGGAGGACGGCGGCGGGGTTGGGACCCCCGTCCCCGTGAGTACCGTTACTGGTTCCCGGAGGGCTACAATGCGCCCCCCGTCTCGTTTCGCAATTATCTCGTTACTCAGTGTATGTATATATCAAATTATCGGCGCTCTCAGTGGGTTAATTTTTAGTTAGCGCTAGTTAATCGTACTTAAATTTAAGTGGCCGAGAGACATCACTTAATAGATTACTTTTATTTACCGGTTTAGTATTGGCAACACACGACAATTATTATCGATAGATTTGTCGCCTTGTACGCACTAATCGCACACTATGCATCCTTAAATTCTAATATTTGTAAAGTAGGCATTCGCGAACGTTATTTAAGAAATTTAACTACAGCTAACTAATTGTGATAAACGCTTAAGTAATGTATTTAGGTTCGGCCGTTAGTGGTTTTACTTACTGAAAAGCAGTCACAGCTTCCTTATTGCGCTTGAGAACTAAAAGACATCTAGCCTTCCTCTCGTAAACTTTGTATAGTAGATGTCGAGGATATCCGAGTGCCAAGCATCGCCGTATATCGGCTAGAGTGTCTTCGAACTGCTCCAGGTGGTTCAACGCTGCTGATCGGTTAGCCAACACAATTGATAACTCTTCCGCTGTTGAGTATAAGAAATTAGATTATTTTACTGGGTGTTTAGATCCCCGATAGCAAAAACAGCCGTAACGAAGATATGAACCTAGTTAGGTTAGGTCTAGGTCTTCGGAGTCGCTGGACGTTCGGGGTGTGGGCCCTTTGAGCGTCCATTGAGTACGGCGGCGACTCCGAGGAGGACGGCGGCGGGGTTGCGACCCCCGTCCCCGTGAGCACCGTGACTGGTTCCCGGGGGGCTACAATGCGCCCCCCGGCGGCGGGCTCAAAGGCAAGGCACTGAGGGGCCCCAGGTGCAGATCCCACCGGAGAGCCCTGGGGTCTCCCCTCTCATGTGCCGATGCGACAGCCGCGGGGGTTTTAGTGGGTAAGAATCCCACATACCCCGGTCGAGCCCCACAGCTCCCGGGGATCTTTGGAAGATTTCCCCGCGTCAAAAAAAAAAAAAGGTCTATGTGGTCTTTGGAGTCTCTGGACGTTCGGGGTGTGGGCCCTAGGACGTCCATTGAGTACGGCGGCGACTCCGAGGAGGACGGCGGCGGGGTTGCAACCTCCGTCCCCGTGAGTACCGTGACTGTTTCCCGGGAGGCTACAATGCGCCCCCTGGTGGCGGGCTCAAAGGCAAGGCACTGTGGGGCCCCTGGTGCAGATCCCACCGGAGAGACCTGGGTATCTTATGTGCCGATGCGACAGCCGTGGGGGTTTTAGTGGATAAGAATCCCACATAGGTATCACCGCAGTGTCAGATATTATGCCGCCAAGCGGCAGTGCGTAAACATTGCTGTGTTCCGGTTTGAAGGGCTATAGAGCGTCAACCGTTTATTTTCTTTTTGACAGCACCAATAGAACGTAACTGCGTCATGTTACGCAAAAGTTCACTTTTAAAAGTTAACTTAAAGTGAACTTTTAAAAGTGAAGTGAAGTGTTAGTAGATGGCTGATGGCTGCTGCTCGAGTCAACTCGTGCGCGGGTGCTGCTTGGGGGGACTGGTCCGACTACTATCCATTTGGCCTTTTAGTTTGTCGTAATTTATTGTTTTCTTCTTTTCTCCCTTGCTTTATGTTTCGAACGGCAGGACACAATATCGCTAATGTCGATTCATTTGTAATAAAACAATGTTTAAAAAAAAAAGTGAAAAAATGACAAGCCTGCTGAGTTTCTTGCCGGATCTTCTCAGTTGAGGCCGCGTTGTGATCCGGTGGTAGCTTCTAAAAAATGACGATTCAAAAGTGCTAGCGTTAAGCCTATTTGAAATAAAGATTTTTGAGTTTGAGTGAAGTGAAGTGAGTGAGTGAGTGAAGTGAAGTGAAAGTGAAGTGATGGATCTATTATAGTAGTTATTGAATTTACTAGTAGCCAGCATTAAGGTAATATTTCGTCGGGTCTTGATAACTAATGTCTTTTGTAGTGACGAGCGGCACAGTACATTGCAGGTTGTTACTCAGGCATGTTGTTAGCCTTTAGGCATTGAATTTTGCTAGCATGTGACTGCAGTCCCACTTGGTGGAAAGCGGCGACGCAGTCGAGGACTGTAAAGCACACTAGCTTATAAAGTCCAGTCCTTAGCTGTCCTTAGATATTATAAATGAAGAAGCAAATCGCTTAGTCCGATCTGAAGGCACGTTTACCACATAAGGGTGCGTAAACAAACGCTGTGCGTCTTGTCGTCTGATGATAGTGATGGTGGGATTAAGTCATGTAATTCATGCACACACTCTCCAAAATGATCGTGGATTATTTGAAAACTTTAAATTTAACTTTTAAAGTCACGTATTTCCTCATAAATGAAACAAAACAAAGTAATAAATGGCAAAATTACTACACATACTTCATGAATACTTGTAGGACGGCCTCTGAATACCATGTTATTGTTATTAATATGGGGTTATATCTAATATCGTTTGTCTTAACCACTTAAAGGTCAATGTCTCAGTCGGATTGTGTGTCACAATATTTAATTTTAAAACACCACAAGCTTTTGTAGTTACTGGAAAACAAAGCTATTTAATAACAGGAAAACTATAAAGCAAGTAAATTATTCGGTACCTACATTGTGGTTTAAATCTAATATTATATTATACTAAGATGAATTATATGTCTTCATATTTATTATATTAACTAGCTGACCCACGCAGCTCCGCCTGCGCTATTTTTACGTTAACTAAACTTTTAATAGCAGACATTCGCATCGAATACATAACCTCCTTCTTTATAGTCGGTTAAAAACTGGGACCCACTTTTTACTTGCTCTCCGAAGCACGGACCCGTTTAGTTCAAATGGCGTTACCCGGTATACATGGTCACCCATCTATTTAATGACCTTACCTAACGTTGCTTAACCCGATCGATTACAAAACCTTGATAACAACTCTCTATGAGTGTTCCCTTACTAATATTTATTATATTATTAAGAAAAATTGATAAAATCGGACCAAGCGTATAACCAAGTACCCATTTTGACTTTAATCCCCTCTCCCAAAAGAACCGTGCTAGATTACGGGATAAAAAGTATCCTATGTCCTACCTCGTAGTAAGATCTCAAATCATGCCAAGTTTAATTTGAATCCATTCAGTAGTTTCGGCGTGATGCTCAGCCGTGATACAGACAGACAGACAGACAGACAGACAGACAGACAGACAGACAGACAGACAGACAAAAATTTTAAAAATTATATTTTCGGCCTCAGTATCGGTTATAGAATGCCCTCCAAATATAATTTTCAAAATATCTTCAATGTACAGAATTCGACCTGTTACAGTTTTATTATAAGTATAGATATAGATATTAAAGTTATAAGAAATGTTGACAGCATCCGTTGATTTTGTCCGAATAACTGCTTAAGTAGTTACAGGAAAATATTCTGAATAACTTTTTAACATCATAAAGAAAAACAATTATTTAAGTAATTTTATTATGCAGTAGGTATAATAGGTAGGTACAGAATATTATGGATTAAAAGCAAATTAAAAGCTTTCCTGGATCCCATGTTGTCATTATTATTTGGATTCATAATTCTCCGTACAACCGGGGCGCCGCGCCGCGGCAACACTCAAATTGTCTTACATTTTATTAACCGGCTTCAAAAAGAAGGTTCTCTATTCGACGCGTATGTATGTAATATTAATAAAAATGCGTAATATTTATATATGTTAGTCTATGTGGGTTTCTAAACAAATTTACCAAATTTTATGAGTGTATGTATGTATGTATATATGTATGTATGTATATATGTATGTATGTATGTAGGTTTGTCCACGGATTTCTCAGAAACTACAAGTCCGATTTCAAAAATTCTTTTTGCAATAGTTAGAGTATTTTTCAACTTAGGGTAGAGTACAAGTTTCATCAAAATCGGTCTAGTAGTTTAAGAGATATAAACTTTTTATGTGTTCAGTAAGTTACTGTAACGTAGAAGTTCGAGTTGCGTGATAGTGCTAATACCTATTTTGCTAAAATAAAAGTTACTAAAAAGTGTTAAATAAACTATTTAAAAAAAAATTAAAACCGACTTCAAAGTAAATTATCTAAAAAGCATAAAATGACGAAAATATATTGAAGTCGGTGTCAGCTCGTGCTCTAGTCTTAGTTAACATGATGTTCTACCACCGACTTCAATATATTTTCGTTATTTTATGCTTTTTAGATAATTTACTTTGAAGTCGGTTTTTTTTTAAATAGTTTTTGTTATAAACTATTAATATATATTAATAATACCTATATTTAATAATAATCATGGACTAATGTCAAAGTTTATTCACGCATGGTGAATAAACATTTATGCTATTTAACTTTTGAGTGTTATGCACTCGGCAGAAATTGATAGATTAACAGTTGAGGCGTAAGGAAAAACCGGTCAACTGCGACTTGGAATCGCGCACCGTGGGTTCCATACCTTCTTTATACGTATTAGTCTCTCCACAAGCTTCGGAGACAGAGGGGTGTATGTAACGGTATTTTTTTGACATTTTTGATTAAGTATAGCCAAAATCTATTAGAGGCATGTCTTCAAAAAGAGATGTGTGGCACTTTCTGGCAGGGCCACGGTGACTGATCTTAATTCTGATTGAACAGGGATTTAGTCGCTAATTAGTCGAAATTAGTCGTAAAATATGAGGATTAGTCGGTCCGTGGTTTAAAAGTTATATGGGTACCCCGGTGGCCCTGCCAGGGAGGACTCTTTCTGGCAGGGCCACCGCTAGATCTCGACAACCAAAGCACCCCACGAAAATCTAACGACGCTCAGATTTAGTCGTTAATTAGTCGAAATTAGTCGTAAAGTATTGGAATTAGTAGGTCAGTGGTTTAAAAGTTATAGGGCTACCCCGGTGGCCCTGCCAGAGAGGACTTTTTCTGGCAGGGCCACCACTATATCTCGACAATCAAAGCACCTTGCGGAAATCTGCCAGCACTTAGATTTAGTCGTTAATTAGTCGAAATTAGTCGTGAAATTACAGATTTGGTCGTATCTTGGTTAAAAAGATATAAAGCATTGTGTTTTATTAGGAGTAGTCTAAGAGCCAGAGTGGATTACTTTTCGAAAGAATGCATAAACACGAAAAAGTAATTTTAATATCCTGGTGGCTACAATTTTAAAGCGTCACTGTTAAATAAATACAAACCGGCTATAAATAGACCGTTGAACTTGACATTATTGTATTTTAGAGTCAAGCAAAAGTGATAATTTTTTTGCCGTTAGTTAATTTATTCCCACTCCTAGACTATTCGCCGCCATCTTCTTTGAACGTACAGTCGCGTGTATGTAGGTTTGTCCACGGATTTCTCAGAAACTACAAGTCCGATTTTGAAAATTCTTTTTGCAATAGTTAGAGTATTTTTCAACTTAGGGTAGAGTACAAGTTTCATCAAAATCGGTCCAGTAGTTTAAGAGATATAAACTTTTTATGTTTTCAGTAAGTTATTGTAACGTAGACGTTCGAGTTGCGTGATAGTGCTGATACCTATCTTGTTAAATAAACTATTAAAAAAAAATTACAAACGATATTTGAACTTACTTTCTTTTTCCGGCATAAACAACATACTTTGGTTGTACAATTGCATCGCGCTCGCCCAGTCCCCCTTCTGCACCGCCTTGTTCCCATCCTCCTTCAACCGGCGGGCTTTTTCCAAGTCTTTTTTCACCGGGAACTCGCTGCCAGCTTGGCATTTCTCTAAATCCCCAGTCACATCGTAATTTTTCACGACCGTCAAACCGCACAGGTACGAGACGCGTTTGTCGTTGCTCTCTAAATTCGCGAAATTATTTCTAGCTACATCGTCCAACGAACTGTTTATGTGTTCGTGGAAGTTCTTGAAGAAACCCTCGTTTTCTTGCGACATTTTTGTATATCACGGAATTGTGCACATGGAGTTTTATTATATCGTTTAGGTTAGCTGTTGAAAGCCGGCGCACCGTCGACTGTTCGAGTCTATTTTTATATTTGGGACGTAACGTAACGCTCTGTAGTTCACTTCAGACTTCTATAATATCAGTATCTACACTCTTGTTACATTTAAATTCAAATGTATATTGGTAATAAGGCCGTACATTAGGTATAGTAAAATTGTGGCTGCTCAATGAATGTCTGTTATTTACTTATGTAGAAAAAGCTCAGAGTAACACAACGAGCTATGGAGAGAGCTATGCTCGTCGATTCATTGCGCGACAAAATCCGGAATGAGTAGATCCGTCGAAGAACTCGAAGAATCGATGGGGAAGAAAGGTTCTCGAGTGGCGATCACAAATCGGAAGACGCAGCGTAGGCAGGCCTCCCACTAGGTGGACAGACGACATTGTGCGCGTTACATGCAACCGGTGGATCCAAATAGCCTATTGTCGTTCATTGTGGCGTTAGAATGGAGGGTTATGTTCAGCAGTCTGTGTCTGATGTCTTCCGACTGATGATTGTCTAATAAAGCTACCTATCTGTTGAGATTCGAGTAATGATAGCCTAAAAAAAATTGTTTCCCCAGCTATCCTATAATTCCCTTCCCTTCACAACGGAACACAATGTGGCTTTTCCACGCCACGCCAAAAGCCACGTGGAGCTGACCTTATTTTATTCCCGCGGGGGAATCTTTCAAAAGATCCCAGGATTTTTCCCGCAGTTGTCACATCGGCACGTAAGTCGTGGGTTCTCCGGTGGGATCTGCATCAGGTATTCCTCAGTGCCTTGCCGGGGGGCACATTGTAGCACATTGTAGGGGGCCGGGGGCAAACAACACCACCGCTATTTTCATCTGAGTCGCCGCCAAACCCGAGAGACGTCTAGGGCTTACACCCTAAACGTCCAGCGACTCTAAAGGTTGCGATGGTGCCTATTCAGACGATATCTTGCACAGACAATGGTCTGTAAGCCTTTTTTTCGCGATTGCTGATGGTGCTCGCGAATGCTTTTTTTTTTCAATTTTCCGAAGAGAGATGCCAGAACATATACTCACTCTTGTTTATATACCAAATATAAAACCAGGTATACATGCTTTATGACCCGTGGGGTGCCCTGGTAAGGTTTTCGTAAGATATAAAAGTGTCGCCGCACACGGGCCACCGGCCACATCCACAATCGCCGCCACTTGAAGCTAGAAGCGGCTACAAAAGAACCTGACGCGCGCGACAGCCACTTGTGGTCGATGTTGGACACTTGTGGTCGGTGGCCGCTACATTTTTTAACTTGTGCTTGCAGTGCAATGACGGGAGAGAGGGGTGGGGAATCGCGCGAGTGGCTTGTGTCGGCTTTTTGTGGCCGAGCCGACCACTAGCGGCTTGTGTCGGCGATTTTTGGCGTGTGGCGACCACCGGCGTTTACAGTGTGCGGCGAGTCCATGCAAAATGTATGAAAACAGGAAATAGGTCGGTGGCTGCGTTTTGTGGTTGTGGCCGGTGGCCCGTGTGCGGCGACACTAAGGGAAAACAAGAAGACGGGCAGCAGCGTCTTTCTATTGATTTCTTATCACCTACACTACGATCCCCAAGACGCCTGCCAAGCGTGGGGATTATGGCAACCCCGCTCTTTTAAGGGGAGGCCTTTATTCAGCAGTTAACGTCTTTTGGCTGCTGGTGATGTTAATGATGACAATAGGTATTGACATGTAAACATTTAAAATAAATTTAAAGTAAAAAACTTTTTAAAAAACAAGCTTTTATTTAAATGCGCTAAAAAGAATAAAATAAACTTTTCCTTTAAAACTTTTAATATCTATTTATAACGTCATTACACAATTTATATGATATAAAAGCTTGTCGCGAGATTATAGTACCTACTCGTACTTACATAGTTTGCAAATTTTAAAACTTAAAGTCAATAAAATCTAATTATTAATTTTCTTGTTTATATTCTTATAGGTAAATCTCGCGACAAGCTTTTATATCATATAAATTGTGTAATGACGTTATAAATAGATATTATAAGTTTTAAAGGAAATGTTTATTTTATTCTTTTTAGCGCATTTAAATAAAAGCTTGTTTTTTAAAAAGTTTTTTACTTTAAATTTATTTTTAACTTTTTAGTTTTTGCTGGATAGGTTTCTCAAATCAAATCAAATCATCTTGATCTTTATCTTCACAATAGGTATGCATGAACTAACATGGGTGTTTTTATTATTTTGATTATGTCCTCTATGGTCTACCTTATTAGGTATGCAAAAGTTGGTTTATATAATTCTACAATTTACTATACTTACTAATAAATAATTAACTAAGTATTGGAAATTATTGAATAATTGCAATAATAGTATTGACGACGACCAAACTCGTTAGGTTTACTAGTGGCTGTTCCAGGGTTTCGTCCCGTCACCCACCCACTTACCAAGTCTATTATCAATTCCGCTTATATAGGCAAAGTGAATAGAAGCTCCTTAAAGTAAATCAAATGTGCCCAAACTCGATGGGTTTACTAGTAGCCATTCCATGGCTCTATTACTCTTACGAACCGTCTCGAGCGCAGGTATGATGACTTCCAGCCTCCCGAACAAGCCAGGTTCCGAAAAGGCTTTAGTATCGTAGACCACATTAATACGCTCCGCCAGATTATACAGAAGACCGAGGAGTATAATCGGCCATTATGTCTAGCGTTTGTGGACTACGAGGAAGCCTTCGATACAATCGAGACCTGGACAGTATTGCAGTCCCTCCAGCGGTGCCGCATTGACTATAGGTACATCGAAGTGTTGAAGTTTGTACGTGTGTTCGTACAGCAACGCCACCATGTCGATCCAACTACAGGACGAGAGTACGAAACCAATCCCATTGCTGCGTGAGACAGGGAGACGACATTTCTCCGAAACTGTTCACAAACGCATTGGAGGACGTTTTCAAGCTCTTGGACTGGTACGGATTCGGCATCAACATCAATGGCGAATGCATCACTCATCTTCGTTTTGCCGATGATGTAGTCACTATGGCAAAGTCGCTGGAGGACCTCGTCCTCATTACGATGCTCGGCGACCTCAGTAGCGTTTCCCAACAGGTGGGTCTTAAAATGAACATGGACAAGACGAAGATCATGTCTAATGTCCATGTTACACCCGTACCGGTAGTTGTTGGCGGGCCTGTTGGTCTAGTGGTTAGACACCCTACCTGCTGACCAATAGGTCGTGGGTTCGATTCCCACCAAGTGTCTGGGTGTTTTATCTATATAAGTATGTATTTACAAAAAAAAGTATATATGTATTAGTATCAGTTGTCTGGTTTCCATAGTACAGGCTCTGCCTAGTTTGGGATCAGATGACCGTGTGTGGATTGTCCCAGAATTGAACCTACACTCGAAGTGGTTAACCACTACGACAAACTATCCAGTTAGGTCGGCCCAACTTCGACAAAGAGGTCGCCCGAATAATCCAACTCGGATGGGCAGCGTTCGAGAAACTACGCGATATCTTCTCGTCCGAAATACCGCAGTGCCTGAAGACGAAGGTTTTTAACCAGTGTGTATTTCCAGTGATGACATATGGTACTGAGACGTGGTCTCTAACGGCTGGCCTTTTAGAAAAGTTCAGAGTCACACATCGAGCCATGGAGAGAGCTATGTTCGGCGTTTCTTTGCGCGACAGAATCCGAAATGTGGAGATTCGCCGAAGAACTAAGGTTACCGATATAGCTCTCAGAATCTGCAAGTTAAAGTGGCAATGGGCAGGCCACATCGCTCGAAGAACCGATAACCGTTGGGGAAGAAAGGTTCTCGAGTGGCGACCACGAACCGGAAGACGCAGCGTAGGCAGGCCTCCCACTAGGTGGACAGATGACATTGTGCGCGTCGCAGGTAACCGGTGGATGCAAATAGCCAATTGTCTACTAGTAACCATTCCAGGGTCCCGTCACCTATCTTCCAATTCCATCATCAGGTCCTCATTATTAGGCAAAGTGAACAGAACTCTTTAAGACGAATCAAATGAGCCTAAACACGATGTGTTTACTGATAACGATTCCAGGGTTCCGTCACCTACCTTCCAATTCCATCATCACGATCATCATAATGAGGACATTATTAAGAAAAATGAACAGAACTCTTTAAAACGAATCAAATGAGGCAAAACTCTATGTGTTTACCAGTAACCATTCCAGGGTTCCATCACCGACCTTCCAATTCCATGATCAGGTCCTCATTGTTACAAAAAGTGAATAGAACTCTTTAAGACGAATTAAATGAGCTTAAACTCGATGTTTTTACAAGTAACCATTCCAGGGTTCCGTCACCTAACTTCCAATTCCATCATCAGGCCCTCAGTATTAGGCAAAGTGAATAGAACTCTTTATGATGAATCAAATGAGTCTAAACTCGATTTGATTACTAGTAACCATTCCAGGGTTCCGTCACCTACCTTCCAATTCCATCATCAGGTCCTCATTATTAGGATATGTGAATAGAACTCTTTAAGACGAATAAAATGAGCCTAAACTCGATGTGTTTACTATTAACCATTCCAGGGTTCCGTCACCTACCTTACAATTCCATCATCAGGTCCTCATTATTAGGTAAAGTGAATACAACTCTCTAAGACGAATCAAATGAGCCTAAACTCGATGAGTTTACTAGTAGCCATCCAAGGGTTCCCTTATCCACCTTCGAGCTCCATCATCAGATCATCTCGATGATACTATATTATTGTATTGTCACCGGTCCTTGACACATGTGCAAAATTTCAAACGACTTGAACGTGTAGAAGTGGGTGAAAATTGAGTTGCAAGATTCCACCCGAACAAATTACATACATACATACATAGATACATACATACATACATTGCAAGTTAAATAAAAGCTTTTAAAAATAGATTGTGACTAACCATTCCTTTTTGCTTGCCTGTAGGTATGTTGAATTGAACTCAAAAGCTTTCGACTGGAGTCATGTGGAAAATATAGCAAAAAATATAAAATGTTTTAATTTAGGTATTGGCCGTATCGAATACAGTAATCAAACAAGACACTTTATCAAACAACTAATTTTTTTGGGAAACTGTCTCTAGGTAGACTAAATGCTTTGCATTTAAACTCAGTAAACTACCTGGCAGGTGATTTAGTGAATCATATTTTTTTTATTTAATGGTGATGGAAACCATTGAAATGTAGGGCCTTTGAAGACCTTTATTTAAAATACATGTTGTTTTCATTCTCATTTACGTTAAAATCTATTAAGATATTTAGGATGTGCTCAAGAAATGAACATAAACTCGTATCTGCGATATGCGCTGAGCCGTAAAACAACCAAATGAAGCAAAAATGTTTGCGCCATATTTAGTGTCATTAAGTGTATACATAGTAGGTATACGTTCTCTTACAAGCAGATGGCTGCTAGAACAGCGACCCTGGCTTGTTCCAAGTATTTCTTTATACCAGCTTAAATTGCTTCCAGGAATGAGATAAAAGCTCCAACTATGAACCAATTACGTGTTTACTTTATTGTGGGAGGAAATAAGCTTTTGTTTAGTTCAAGTTCATTGTGTTGTTATTTTTCTCAATATTATCCTTATTTGTTCCAAGCAGGTAGCAGGCGATTTATGTAACTAGTACTTAGGCATACTATTTATAAATATGAATAAATTTTTAACCGACTTCAAAAAAGGAGGTTCTGTATTCGACGCGTATGTATGTAATATTAATAAAAATGCGTAATATTCATATATGTTAGTCTATGTGGGCTTCTAAACGAATTTACCAAATTTCACGAGTGTATGTATGTATGTAGGTTTGTCCACGGATTTCTCAGAAACTACAAGTCCGATTTCGAATTTTTTTTGCAATAGTTAGAGTATCTTTCAACTTAGGGTAGAGTATAAATTTCATCAAAATCGGTCCAGTAGTTTAAGAGATATAAACTTTTTTGTTTTCAGTAAGTTACTGTAATGTAGACGTTCGAGTTGCGTGATAGTGCTGATACCTATCTTGGTAAAATAAGTCACTAAAAAGTGTTAAATAAACTATTTAAAAAAAAATAAAAACCGACTTCAAAGTAAATTATCTAAAAACCATAAAATAGACCATAAAGCAGAATATACACAGCAGGTACGCTAACACCAACTTCAATAATATTTTCGTTATTTTATGCTTTTTAGATAATTTACTTTGAAGTCGGTTTTTTTTTTTTTAATAGTTTATATTGTTCTTTACTAGATGATTGTTTAAATGAACAACAAATACATACCTACATAGAAAAATAATACCAAGAAAAGAAGCATTAATGTTGCACAAATTTTCATCAAACTAGTAGATACTTACTATGTCTAATGTCTTATCAGTCTGTGGTTCCAAACGAATGGACGGATTTGATCGCGGTTTTTTTAAGTAGGTATTTGTAAGCTGTTAGTTGTAAACTAATACATAGGTACTTAAAATTAGTGATATCTATCATTTAATCTAATACTATTAACTACTACTAATGGGAAATATATGTTCCGTATGAAAATTTGCTGTTGCGACGTGTCTTAAGGCAGTTTTTAGACGCAAATGAGGCATTTCGACACGTCTTTACGCTGCTAGCTGTTGTCGGCTCTTACTAATTTGAAATAGCAACACAACCGTCTCCGTAGCTCTATTTTCGTGACCACTTTTCGGGCCGTGATAGCTAATCTTGTTTAGATAGTATATCGATGATAGGACCACGAGACTCGCGCAAATGAAATTGGCTTTCTTATTTCCTGAAAATCATAGACATTTTATAAATACTTGTTATTTTACAGTTCCCCGTTAGTATCTACGCACTCAACATAAAAACGCTGCATGGTACATAAACACACATTATCATAATCATTTAATAA
Organism: Furcula furcula; assembly: GCA_911728495.1. NCBI lineage: Eukaryota > Metazoa > Arthropoda > Insecta > Lepidoptera > Notodontidae > Furcula > Furcula furcula. Next base: position 7,008,016 of record OU452243.1, read on the forward strand.
TGGCCTCACAGACATCGCAACATTTCCGTAATTCTCAGAAGGTTGTCTAAAGATTAACAATTAGATGTGTCAGGCAACAGGTAGGATCGTGGAAAATGGATTTGCAAGTTTTCCATTGACGTCATTAGTTATAATAATATACTTAAGCAATATTAATGAATGTTGCAGGCCAATAGTTTTTATCTTAGCCATGTTAAAAGTCATTTGTTTTTTTTTGGGATTTAATCTCTAGCTTAGCTGTTCTAAGTGAGTATTAGTTGTGATATTTAAGTTTTCTCATGCAGGAGGATCTTATTATTACTTTAAGACAGATACTTACCTAGTGTTAGTCAAGAAAATCGAAATCAACAATATCAATATTATCGGGGCACCTCACTAACCCTATTACAATATTTTTTTTTAAATTATATATATATATATTTTTTTTTTTTGGGAGGACAGACGCTGTTGGCCGCAGATGGCCATTACAGATTCACCGGACTATAGGAGGCGAGCGCTTAAAGCGCTCTAGCCTAGCGTCAGAAGTAGCGACGAGCTCAAGGGCACCTCAGGGAGGCACGGCCTCGGAAGAACCGGCAAGAAACTCAGTGGGGTGATGCTCGTCGTTGTGGTCGCATACGTACGACCCTTCGGCCTCGCCGGCGAGACCGGTGTCTGTTTGAGACCCTATTACCAATTGGCGTGTCCCCGCACTAAATGATTAGTCAGTCTCCTTCCTCCAAGGCCTGTCTGTGGACCACATACAAGCTAGTGACACTTTTTGCCTTTCGCGCCATGTGTGTTTTTGAGAATAAATAATTAATAATCTTGATTTAATTCAGTGTAATTCTACTTTCTGCCTAACACTAGGTACTTACCTAGGTACTGCAGAGCGCTGTGTATGTCAGTATTTAGTTAGCATAGATAATTATCAATGAATAGAACTATTATATTATTATATGTTACAACTAGCTAACCCACGCAGCTCCGCCTGCGCTATTTTTACGTTAACTAAACATTTAATAGCAGACATTCGCATCGAATACCTCTTTATAGTCGGTTAAAAACTGGGACCCACTTTTTACTTGCTCTCCGAAGCACGGACCCGTTTAGTTCAAATGGCGTTAAACGGTCACCCATCTATTTAATGACCTTACCTAACGTTGCTTAACCCGATCGATTACAAAACCTTGATAACAACTCTCTATGAGTGTTCCCTTACTAATATGTATTATATTATAAAGAAAAATTGATAAAATCGGACCAAGCGTATAACCAAGTACCCATTTTGTATTTAATCCCCTCTCCCAAAAGAACCGTGATAGAATACGGGATAAAAAGTATCCTATGTCCTACCTCGTAGTAAGATCTCAAATCATGCCAAGTTTCATTTGAATCCATTCAGTAGTTTCGGCGTGATGCGCAGCCGTGATACAGACAGATAGACAGACAGACAGACAAAAATTAAAAAAATTTCATTTTCGGCCTCAGTATCGGTTATAGAATGTCCTCCAAATATAATTTTCAAAATATCTTCAATGTACAGAATTGGACCTGTTACAGTTTTATTATAAGTATAGATAGATAGATATAGATATTTAAGCATTCAGCTGCCTGCCATAAAATGTTATAGGATTAATGAAACACGCATGCAAATTGATTCAGTAATTAATATGCCACGTGCGCAGTGATGTGTGATGAATTTCTAATCTATAAAACTAACTGACGCAACCATTGTCCCTAGTTAAATAATTATCGTGTCACTAAGAGTTTTGAGTTGAAAAAGAGCTGCGAAAGCATCGATACTCGTATACCTAATATATAAACTAGATAAACATTCACGAACAAAATGACATTTAAAATGGGGTCGCGGAGGTTGCAAACGCGCTGGTGGCGGAAACGTGAACTAACGATTTTATAATGATAATGACTTGTAGTTTGACAGTTTCATATAGACAGTAGCGACACTCCTATCGGCAAAAATAAATTTGTCACGATGTGGCTTGTAAAGAAATAGCGACACAAGGGCGCTATTTCTCGCTACCACTTTTTGAACCGTGACACCAAATCTAGTTTATATATTATACCGATGTGCGAAGGTGAAAAAGAATCAATGCGTGGCTGCGAAGCTCTTGCGAGACGTAGGTTGAGTTATCTGGGAGTAGCCTATCCTACACCAGATGATAATGTACAGCTCCAAGCTGGCGCAATCGTTGCGTACCTCTAAGAGAACTCTTCGACAAGTCAGCATCAGAGTAGGTAAGGGCTAGGGCATGCACAATGGATCCAACTGGATCGAAGTGCGTTCCAGTGGTTACCGGACCCGATATTATAGCCATCATCATCATCATCAGCTGGAAGACGTCGACTGCTGAACAAAGCCTCCCCCTTAGACCGCCACAATGAACGACAATTTGCCATTTGCATCCACCGGTTGCCTGCGACGCGAACAATGTCGTCGGTCCACCTAGTGGGAGGCCTGCCTACGCTGCGTCTTCCGGTTCGTGGTCGCCACTCGAGAACCTTTCTTCCCCAACGGTTCTCGGTTCTTCGAGCGATGTGGCCTGCCCACTGCCACTTCAACTTGCATATTCTTCGAGCTATGCCGGTGGCCTTGGTTCTTCGGCAAATCTCCTCATTCCGGATTCTGTCGCGCAAAGAAACTCCGAGCATAGCTCTCTCCATAGCGCGTTGTGTGACTGAGCTTCTCCAAAAGGCCAGCTGTTAAAGACCACGTATATACAATATTATAGCCACCAACAATAGAATAGAAGTGCTTTGAGTTACATATAGGCAGAGCCTCGCACTTCAGCAGTCACCTACCCGACTGCCTATTTTATATGGTTTGACCGCCCCAGAAGCAGGTACTCGTAAGATTACCTATATTATACGAGCGTATGTTTTATGTCTATTTCTATAGCCCACCTTGGTGCCTATAAATAGGGAGTCCGTCAGTTAGATTATTAAATTAAAATAAAAACCGACTTCAAAGTAAATTATCAAAAAAGCATAAAATAATGAAAATATATTGAAGTCGGTGCTAGCTAATCATATTAACTACCACTATCACCAGCTGACACCGACTTCAATATATTTTCGTTATTTTTTGCTTTTTTGATAATTTACTTTGAAGTCGGTTTTTTTTTTAAATAGTTTATTTAACACTTTTTAGTGACTTATCTACCAAGATAGGTATCAGCACTATCACGCTACTCGAACGTCTACGTTACAGTAACTTACTGAAAACATAAAAAGTTTATATCTCTCTCTCTCTTAAACTGCTGGACCGATTTTGATGAAACTTATACTCTACCCTAAGTTGAAAAATACTCTAACTATTGCAAAAAGAATTTTCGAAATCGGACTTGTAGTTCCTGAGAAATCGGCGGACAAACCTACATACATACATACATACTTATGTACATACATACATACACTCATAAAATTTGGTAAGTTTGTTTAAAAGCCCACATAGACTAACATATATTAATATTACGCATTTTTATTAATATTACATACATACGCATCGAATAGAGAACCTTCTTTTTGAAGCCGGTTAAAAATACACATATTTTTATTTTGTAAATTAAAATAAATAAACTATTTTTAAAAAAATAATAAAAGCCGTCTTCAAAGTAAATATACTTATGTAAAAAGCATAAAATAACGAAAATATATTGAAGTCGGTGTCAGCTCGTGCTAGTCTGAGTTAACATGATGTGCTAGCACCGACTTCAATATATTTTCGTTATTGCTTTTTAACCGACTTCAAAAAAGGAGGTTCTGTATTCGACGCGTATGTATGTAATATTAATAGAAATGCGTAATATTCATATATGTTAGTCTATGTGGGCTTCTAAACAAATTTACCAAATTTCACGAGTGTATGTATGTATGTATGTATGTATGTATGTATGTATGTATGTATGTATGTATGTATGTATGTATGTATGTATGTATGTATGTATGTATGTAGGTTTGTCCGCGGATATCTCAGAAACTACAAGTCCGATTTCAAAAATTCTTTTTGCAATAGTTAGAATATTTTTCAACTTAGGGTAGAGTACAAGTTTCATCAAAATCGGTCCAGTAGATTAAGAGATATAAACTTTTTATGTTTTCAGTAAGTTACTGTAATGTAGACGTTCGAGTTGCGTGATAGTGCTGATACCTATCTTGGTAAAATAAGTCACTAAAAAGTGTTAAATAAACTATTTTTAAAAAAATATAAACCGACTTCAAAGTAAATTATCTAAAAAGCATAAAATAACGAAAATATTATTGAAGTTGGTGCAGAATATACACAGCAGGTACGCTAACACCAACTTCAATAATATTTTCGTTATTAGATAATTTACTTTGAAGTCGGTTTTTTTTTAAATAGTTTATTGATAATGTAAACGAAGTACTAAATAGATTTGTCCAGGCATCTAAACCTATTATTAACTTTTATGATCCGTCGTTAGATTCGTCTTGGTTGTGGGATAACAATCTGGATAAATATTTTAGAAAAAAAAAAGCGGTTTCAGTGCACTTTTGTCTTGTTTTAGATTTCCTGAAAACACCATTATGTATAAGTACTTACCTATTCCTTCATGTGTTTATGTTGTTTTAACGTACCTACATAATATATCAAAATTTCAGTCTAAATTGGACTCACATTTAGATGCAGTCGGGTTTTAGGTTAGGTTTTGGTTAACCTTTTTCATCTCGAGAGCCAAGCTCTGGGGGTTTTCAGTCACTCTGGGGTCAGTTTTCTCCATACATTTCACACCAGCGCCCCTAGCGGTAACTATCAAAAACTAGTAAAATGTACGGGAAAAAACTGTCAGTTTGATCGAGCTCGTAAACAATCGGAACTCGTACTAAGGGCTCCCACACATAACTGCGAATTCGCATCGCATCGCAAATATCTGCGAGAAGCAAATGTATTTTCGATAAAAAAATTCATTTGTTTCTCGCAGATATTTGCGATGCGATGCGAATTCGAAGTTATGTGTGGGAGCTCTAAACCCCCGAGATCAGCCAGTCGCAACAAAGACTGGTGAACTGCTTTACTATAATACTTTAGCGATGTAATATACCTACTCATCAACCCGCGTAAATGTTTATAAATAATAAACTATTTAAAAAAAATAAAAACCGACTTCAAAGTAAATTATCTAAAAAGCATAAAATAACGAAAATATTATTGAAGTTGGTGTTAGCGTACCTGCTGTGTATATTCTGCACCAACTTCAATAATATTTTCGTTATTTTATGCTTTTTAGATAATTTACTTTGAAGTCGGTTTTTATTTTTTTAAAATAGTTTATTTAACACTTTTTAGTGACTTATTTTACCAAGATAGGTATCAGCACTATCACGCAACTCGAACGTCTACATTACAGTAACTTACTGAAAACATAAAAAGTTTATATCTCTTAAACTACTGGACCGATTTTGATGAAATTTGTACTCTACCCTAAGTTAAAAGATACTCTAACTATTGCAAAAAGAATTTTCGAAATCGGACTTGTAGTTTCTGAGAAATCCGCGGACAAACCTACATACATACATACATACATACATACATACATACATACATACATACATACATACATACATACATACACTCGTGAAATTTGGTAAATTCGTTTAGAAGCCCACATGGACTAACATATATGAATATTACCCATTTTTATTAATATTACATACATACGCGTCGAATACAGAACCTCCTTTTTTGAAGTCGGTTAATTAATATCGATACGCCAAGTAAAATACCAATGATGTATTACAATTTTCCAAGTGTCGTGACTACGATCTGCACAGTATGGTGACTAACATAAATATTTAAATGACTTAATGTGACTGGAATTGTTATGGTAACAAGAAAATAATTATTGTTTTTGCGTGTAATTGTTTCTGTTTACAGATAATTGTAGTGATTAATTACATAGATATTATAGTGTAGGAAAATCTATCTAGAGTTACTTATCTATTAATATTTTAAGTTGTTTGTAGATGGCAATTTGCAACTCCTGATCCGATTCTGAAATTTTTTCCACTGATTAAAACATGGACTGAGTAGGATGTTAATAATGAATTTACTTAAATACTATTTACACAGAACAATAATCAGTACAAGTACTATAGAATGCTTAAATGCAAATAAGAACCGTAGGCACAGGTAAGAACATCAAAATACATAAATATCAGGTACACGACAATAGGTACTATACCGTTAGCTGTATTTATCGCCATTTGCGCTCGTAACAGATCAAATCTATTACTATTTATCACTTACATATCAATATAACTCTTGTAATATAACTTTAAATAGTTCAATTCACCTGCCCCGTAGAAGAAAATCTGCCTACGCTTTGTGTAATGGGACCATAGACAAACGCGTACTCTATTCTTAATACTTAACTCTATGACTATTTACCAGTTAGGTAGGTCTGAGAGATTAGGATGGGCTGCACATATTGAAAGGATGAATGGAACTAGATGGAATAAAAGTGTGACCAAGTGGGCTCCACAACAGAAATACCTAGAGGAAGGCCAATAAAGCGATGGATAGACTGTGTTGAGGAAGACTTAAGAGCTATGGGGAAGTTGACTGGAGGAGAGAGGCAAAAAATCGGGATAACCGGAAAATTACTGTTGAGGAGGCCAAGACCCAAAACAAGGGGTTGTAGCGCCGTAGGAAGAAGAAGAAGAAGTTAGGTAGGTTCCTAGTACAAGGGTCCGTCCCTATAGGTACCTACCATCGCATTGTCGCCAGCAACAATAAATATGTAGCACAGTGGATCGCTTCTGTGCTCATACATTTACTGTTCCGATTTTGATTTTGTAAAGAAATATCGGTATCGATATATCGAAGAAAAAGTACAGATATATAGATCGGTAAGTCTTGGATTTGGCAGCTTGTTTTTAGCGATCTCTGTAGAAAAATATATTGTTTTAGATACGATCTTGATTTTATATCGATATATCAAATATCAGATACACTTCTTTATTTTCCTCTCCATCCAAAGGTTGCCTGGAAGAGATCGCTTTTAGCGATAAGGCCGCCCATTGTTGCATGTTTTATTAATTTGTGTGTTATTCTTTTGTATCTGTTTGTTTGTGCGCAATAAAGAATTGTCTATCTATCTATCTATCAGCAAAAAATATCCATATATAGAAAAGAAATATCGATACACATATATTACACAACAAGACTGCTAGTGACAGCCGGAAGGGAGCGAGCAATCTGGAGTAACCGCTTATAAACGAGTTATCTTTGCTTAAAAACAGCTCCAAGTAGTCATACATTTAGTTCAGTTCTACTTAATATTTTCGATTCAAATGCACGAACCGCTGCTACCTAGTGATTTTTTATATTTTTTATTTCCGTTTCAATACAGAGATATATACTTAAGCTTCCAGGAATAAGGAAACCAGTCAATATTTTCTCATATGACCATAGAAGACCAACAATAAACATTTAAATTGGCATTATGATAAGCGAGTCATTATTAATGCAGTGTACATAACTTGCAAGGCGAGCTTGTAGTCGTTCATCCCGCTAACGCTTTATCATCTTTATATTGTGAGGATATAAGTAAATGGCCGGATCGCGGTAATTATTTACTTATATAAAAAAAAATTTTTTTTTGATACACAGAAAATGAATTGAATAAATACGTCATTCTGAGCACAGGGATTTCATAGATAAAGGGATTTAATTAAAATCGTTTTTACTAACACGCTTTTATTTTTAATATGTATAGTGTCCATAGATCTTTTTATACGTATTTAATGTCCTCCTGGCCGATAACACCACAGCGGCCAATCTTTTTTAACCGGCTTCAAAAAGAAGGTTCTCTATTCGACGCGTATGTACACACATCAAAAGTGTCTAGGGATCAACATATATTTTTGCAATAACTTTTCTCCTGATTGATATTAATTAAAATTTTCTTTAAGGATTCATCAAATAAAGTGTTTTCGTTTGTCACAGTAACGATAAACCAAGTCACCTTTGCATTAATAAAGAAATTTGCCATTTTCCTAATAAAGGGATTTTTGACATTTGAACCACTAACACAAAAGTTCGAAAAAAAGACTGAAATAACAGTTTTCTTTAAAATTTTATTGGGTAACTTAAACAATTAATAATCCGTGTTTCTACCGCGAACACTAACAACACAAGAACATCGGTTTGGCATACTCAAAATGAGTTCATCCAAATCACGCTGTGGAATGGCCGCCCATGTTCGTTGCAACAACAAAAAAAGGTCTTCTTGCGACTGGATACCCTCCATATTCGGCAGAGCTCTTCTCTGTAGCATATCCCATGCATGCTCAATCGGGTTCAAGTCTGGCGACTGAGCAGGCCAGGGCAGGACATTGATGTTAGCTGCGGCGAGAGTCTGTCTTACAACTCTTGCGGTGTGCGGTCGTGCATTATCATGCATTAACTGAAATAAGGGACCGATTTGCACTTGTAGAGGAACGATGACGTCTGATACAATCGTCTCAGCATAAATTTGAGCGTTGAGGTTGCCTCTGATCCAAATCAACTCAGTTCTTCCGCCGATCCAAATACCCGCCCATACCATGATGGTTCCACCACTATAAGGATGGACTTCCTGGCAGGATTTTAATCGCTGTTGGCGTCCAGGGGTTCTCCAGTGTCGTATACGTCTTGTATCCGGTCTCATACCAAAACGAGACTCATCAGAAAAGCACACGAAACGCCATTGTTCTTCTGCCCAATTTCTGTGTTCAAGAGCCCATTGATATCGAATCCTACGATTGTGCATTGCTATAGGTGGTACCCGTAACGCTCAAATTTATGCTGAGACGATTGTATCAGACGTCATCGTTCCTCTACAAGTGCAAATCGGTCCCTTATTTCAGTTAATGCATGATAATGCACGACCGCACACCGCAAGAGTTGTAAGACAGACTCTCGCCGCAGCTAACATCAATGTCCTGCCCTGGCCTGCTCAGTCGCCAGACTTGAACCCGATTGAGCATGCATGGGATATGCTACAGAGAAGAGCTCTGCCGAATATGGAGGGTATCCAGTCGCAAGAAGACCTTTTTTTGTTGTTGCAACGAACATGGGCGGCCATTCCACAACGTGATTTGGATGAACTCATTTTGAGTATGCCAAACCGATGTTCTTGTGTTGTTAGTGTTCGCGGTAGAAACACGGATTATTAATTGTTTAAGTTACCCAATAAAATTTTAAAGAAAACTGTTATTTCAGTCTTTTTTTCGAACTTTTGTGTTAGTGGTTCAAATGTCAAAAATCCCTTTATTAGGAAAATGGCAAATTTCTTTATTAATGCAAAGGTGACTTGGTTTATCGTTACTGTGACAAACGAAAACACTTTATTTGATGAATCCTTAAAGAAAATTTTAATTAATATCAATCAGGAGAAAAGTTATTGCAAAAATATATGTTGATCCCTAGACACTTTTGATGTGTGTATGTAATATTGATAAAAATGCGTAATATTAATATATGTTAGTCTATGTGGGCTTCTAAACAAATTTACCAAATTTTATGAGTGTATGTATGTATGTATGTATGTAGGTTTGTCCACGGATTTCTCAGAAACTACAAGTCCGATTTTGAAAATTCTTTTTGCAATAGTTAGAGTATTTTTCAACTTAGGGTAGAGTACACGTTTCATCAAAATCGATCCAGTAGTTTAAGAGATATAAACTTTTTATGTTTTCAGTAAGTTACTGTAACGTTGACGTTCGAGTTGCGTGATAGTGCTGATACCTATTTTGGTAAAATAAGTCACTAAAAAGTGTTAAATAAACTATTTAAAAAAAAATAAAAACCGACTTCAAAGTAAATTATCTAAAAAGCATAAAATAACGAAAATATATTGAAGTCGGTGTCAGCTGGTGCTAGTGTTAGTTAACATGATGTGCTAGCACCGACTTCAATATATTTTCGTTATTTTATGCTTTTTAGATAATTTACTTTGAAGTCGGTTTTTATTATTTTTTAAATAGTTTATTACAGGATCAGATATCTACGCGAGAGATAATAGGATATTTTAGTGCACAGGTGCTTGCGTAGACACAAGTGTACTCGCTCTTCCTTTTACATTCTCGCATCAGATGAAACGAATTATAAGTTTGAGAGCTATCCAGTCTTGTAGGTACGCTGTGCGGAAGAGCCCGCTAGGGATTACACTAGATTTTTTTATAGACTTGTTGTAGAATCTATAAGAATGTTTTATAGGAGGAAGAGCGCCGTTCAGTTCAATATTTGGTGTGGTAAATTTATTAATACGAGCATCACTGGTCTTTACATAGGTAGTAAAGTTATATTATGTTTGGACACTGCTAAATGTAACAGCCACATTGTATTTTATTCTACTACTAGCTGACCCACGCAGCTCCGCCTGCGCTATTTTTACGTTAACTAAACTTTTAATAACAGACATTCGCATCGAATACATAACCTCCTTTTTTATAGTCGGTTAAAACTGGGACCACTTTTTACTTGCTCTCCGAAGCACGGACCCGTTTAGTTCAAATGGCGTTAAACGGTCACCCATCTATTTAATGATCTTACCTAACGTTGCCTAACCCGATCGATTACAAAACCTTGATAACAACTCTCTATGAGTGTTCCCTTACTAATATTTATTATATTATAAAGAGTATACCAAGCGTATAACCAAGTACCCATTTTGACTTTAATCCCCTCTCCCAAAAGAACCGTGCTAGATTACGGGATAAAAAATATCCTATGTCCTACCTCGTAGTAAAATCTCAAATCATGCCAAGTTTCATTTGAATCCATTCAGTAGTTTCGGCGTGATGCGCAGCCGTGATACAGACAGACAGACAGACAGACAAAAATTAAAAAAAATACATTTTCGGCCTCAGTATCGGTTATAGAATGCCCTCCAAATATAATTTTCAAAATATCTTCAATGTACAGAATTGGACCTGTTACAGTTTTATTATAAGTATAGATAAGTTGGGCCGGACAGTCACCGGAACGCACTACAAGGCTCTTAAATCCACTGTGCAGACCCTTGCCCTTTACTCCGTAGCTGACGTCCCGGAGAGTTCCCGAAGGTACCTCACGATTACGCCAATTTGGAGCTGTACATATATCACCCGGTGTGGGATAAGCTATTTCCATATGGTGGCTACTTGGTGGTGCTACGTGGCTCACCCTACGTTGCATCACCAAGTAGCTATCCTATTGTCCCTATAAATTTTGCACCGGCAGCGTCTCGAGCAAATTCAAATATATTTATTTCAAACAAGCTTAACGCTAGCACTTTTGAACGGTCAATTTTTTTTAAAGCTTAACCGGATCACGCGGCCTCAACTGAGAAGATCCGGCAAGAAACTCAGCGGGCTTGTAATTTATTCCCTTTTTTTTAAACAGTTTTTGTCTTGTTATAATTAGATCAGCATCAGCGACAGTGTGTCCTGCCGTTCGAAAGATTAAACAAGAGAGAGAGAGAAAAGAAATACGACGAAAATACAATCAACTAAACAATCAAAAGGTAGACGGACCCCCAAGCAGCACCCGCGCATGAGTTGACTCGAGCAGCAGCCATCACTCCACTCAAACATATTGGAGGGAAGGGGGTGACCCGCCACACGAAACCGCCATCGCCACAAGCAAAGACTTTTCGATGGCAATCATAGCAGATCCAAAATCACAGTGGCCCACATATAAGTTCGTAAATATGATTAAAAACGGAATGCATATTAATGGTAACATTATCAGCGATAATATGCTATTATTTTTATCGCTTTAGATAACCATTAAAGTGATATTAGGTACATAGCTGGTGTAATTATGGCTTAACACTGTCGGCTAGGATGTGCGTACGCATCGTATGTAAACGGCAGTGTCAAAGCCACAGGTCAGAAACTTCCTGCTTCCAGTGACAAAGGACTGTAACCCGTTACCTACAAAGTATGACAGCTAGATGACGATTCGAAAAGGAAATTTAAATACATAATAAGTACAATACGTTTGTGGTTAAATATACCCATTAGTTTATAAATGGGATTTCTATATTATTCATGTCATTGTTCACAAAAGGATTAGTTGCTGTCGTCAGATGTTTTTAATACCCTTTATTGAATGTGTATTTTAACACGTGTTTATTTGTTTACTGCAGTGGGTAACCGCTTATTTTGCAAACCGGTAGCAGGTTAGAATCCCGCGGGGAGCATCAACTTTGTGTAGTTGTTCCTTACAGGCTAGGACAATGCAGGCCGATCACCTGATTGTCTGTAAAGAAAGATGATCCATGCGTCGGATGGGCATGTAAAATGTCCTGCACCTGATCTCTCCTCAGTCGAGTCGGTTTTCCGTTCCATCGGGCTGTGGGAGGTAAAAGGAAGAGAGAGTGCACTTGTGTCTACGCATCGACTAGTATATCGAGGTGTCTGTCTACGTAAGTACTTGTACATACACTATAATATCTCCCGCGTAACTGATCTTGCGAAAGATTGATCGCCCAGGAGGACATTATTATTACTATTTGTTTATGTACCGTAAATTATACACTAACCAAACTTATTAAATGATAATCATAATCATAAAATGTATGCAGGTGTATAGATAGGTACTAAAAAACTAAAAAAATTACCTATTTAAAGTATATAGGTAATGCTTTTAGTAGGTACGCGATCTTCAATCTTCATGGTTCTCTTAATTTTTATGTCAGACACAATTCCTAGCAAAATATTTGAACAAGAATAAAATGTAATCCGTTACGTCAGATAATCGTTCATCGTGTTGGATGTGACATAGCGAAATTTTTATAGATTAATCGCAAATTAAACAATCGCTGACAGCGCAACGTTTGTGCTATGAAAATTCCATCGCCATAATACCTTTATAGTCCTTTTAACTTTGATATTTTTTATCAACTGGTGACGCGATTAGGGAGATGTCGGCGGGGGCGATTCTCGCTTACTTCGAATCGACTTCGATTTCGAATCTGCAATACGAAGCCTATCTCTACTAAGAAATCTCGTAACTCGAAGTGATTTTCTCGAATCTTGTATTCTGGGCAACAATCGAAGTAAACTTCGAAATAATCTCTAATCGAATGAGGAAAATGTTGCCATTATGAAAGATAAATGTCCCGCGAGTCATTCCGTTCAAGTAGTTGATACGGTTTTTTACCGGATGGGATGTTTTTAGTAGAAAAACATATCTTTAGAGTGGTTCACGTCTATAAAATGGTAGAACGACATTTTGTACGATTTTTCACATAATTTATCACAAAATAATGAGTAATAAATACACTCAGAGAAAGTACCAAAGGAGTTAGTATCGCGTCGATTCCCCGAACAAATTTTTCGTGGCACTTTTGCGGGGCGCGGGAGGCGAAGTAAACACACACAGATACACTTTCACGCATCCCCACACTATAGTAAACTCGCAACACATTCAAAATTACACGCACACAAATAAAGAATGACCCTATGACCAAAAATTTGGCAGAGGGGGTTAGCGCATCATGCTCTCTCCAGTGGTATCTCCTCTAAGTAAATACACAAAGCTGTGTGTTCTTACCATAGATTTTTATAAATCCATACAATACCATAGACTTACAGAAATCTATGGTTCTTACTTAGTAGTCTGTGGCTGTGATCCTAGTACCTTTGCCTGTCTTTCGGCGAAGTAAAATTAAAACAAAAATACCATATGTTTATGTATATAGGTTTACGATTCTGTTTTAGTTTAGTATGCCCGAAAGGTTATTTATAAAAAGAAAAGTTTTATTATTGTTGTCCGTATTCATAAAGGCGTTTATGTGATGTTTAGGTGTATACACTCTATTTTGTCGGCATAATGATTTTATCTTAATTGGCTGTCGATCGCAGTATCTCTTAATTAATAGTCTGTGTTGTTGATTGTTTGTTTGGTAATGCAAAAGCTAACAGGCATACACCGTCGCCAAAAATCTTTGATTACCTCAACAGGCTTAGCACAATTTGCCAAGACTTCGTAATCTTGACAGTTCGGTGTAGAATATGACGTAGATATCGACGTAGAAACGAACGAACGAACGTTAGCTAGGTCGACCTAGGACCTAGCTAATACCGAAAATAACGTTTCTACGTCGATATCTACGTCATACTCCACACCGAACTGTCAAGATTACGAAGTCTTGGCAAATCGTGCTAAGACTGCAGGACAAACAACTCTCATAACTCAAGAGATGGCGCTGTATTTAAACTAACATCACCTTAACATTCCTAAATCGCGTTAATAAAGTTTCACCGCTACAGTTACATAAATAATAACACAATTCACCGTTAACCGTTGTCCCTCAGATCGTCGACCTACCGTACATCGCCGCCGTCCGCGGCATGTACTGCTCGACCCACCCGACCCGATGTCCGTCCTCCTGGACCTTGACACAACACCAACACCTACACCGACAACGACGTCACGAGTCGTACACACACCTACACACAGACACCGGTCTCGCCGGCGAGGCCGAAGGATCGTACACATGCGACCTCGACATGCATCCCCTCGCTGAGTTTCTTGCCGGTTCTTCTCAGCGGGGGCGCGTTGTGAACCGGTGGTAAACTCACACACTCTCTAAGCGGCAGCCCAAGCCGAGGCCGTGCCTCCCTGAGGTGCCCTTGAGCTAGTCGCTACCTATCTTTCCGGGCTGGAGCGCTCAAAGCGCTCGCCCCTCTTGTCCGGTGAAGCTGTAATGGCCATCTGCGGCCAACAGTACTGCTCATACAAAAAAAAAAAAAAACCGTTAACCGTTGGGTAATATTAACAACTGCCTCCGGAGTCCGGACTCAAGTTATTAAGTCTCTTGAGCCCGCATTTCACCAGTAACAAACAGTGCCCTATGTTGGTAAGTACCAATGTACTAATCAATTATCCAACTCACCTACCAACTAGTTCATTAGTACACATTTCTCGTTATCGTTATTTTCTTAGCATTTATATTATAATTATATCCTGGGACAATCCACACCCTGTCATCTGAACTAGGCTGTACTATGGTAACCAGACAATTGATACTAATAATTATATACTTTTTCTTTCTAAATACTGATAATACTAGGTGCAGCTCTAGGTTCGAGCTATATATTTGCACCTTTTGCGGTGGAGACCATGGTCTCATGAGACGCACGGTTTGGTGAAAGAAATTTCATCCAAACTTATCGAAGTCTCAGGAGACCGTCGGGCTGGTAGCTTTTTCTGCCAACCTATAAGCTTGGCTATACAAAGGGGTAATGCCGCCAGTCTTTTAGGTACCTACCCTTCCTTCCCAGTGCGGCGACAACTTGGAGGAAGTTTTTTTACCTAGTTCTGCCGAACCTACAAACGTCAATTAAAGTTAATGATGATTAATCCATTTTTTGAAATCGGATTATTTCGACACTCGAAGCCAATTAATACGCTGATAGTGAGTAGAGATAACAATTATCTCGTATTCAACAATCGATATTAATCATAAATGGCTCCGACAGTTGAAATAAATAGATTTTAAAAAGCGTCTTAGTTAGAATTAAAGTTAATTGGGGTCTGTCAGTGCGAGTAAGTGTACATATTTTGTTATGACGGGCCCGTTGGTCTAGTGGTTAGTGACCCTGTCCGCTAACCGATGGGTCGTGGGTTCGATTCCCACCAAGTGTCTGGGTGTTATTTATTCGTATTAAGTATGTATTTACAAAAAAAATGTATATAAGTATTAGTATCAGTTGTCTGGTTTCCATAGTACAGGCTCTGCCTAGTTTGGGATCAGATGACCGTGTGTGGATTGTCCAAAGATATTATTATTATATTTGTAAATAAACTGTAAATATTTAGTTTCAATAAATGCTTAGAGGATAATAATTATATCTTTTTCTTTATAAGTCTAGATAAACATCACCCAAACAATTGGTGGGAATCGAGCCCACGGCCAGGGTGTCTAACCACTAGACCATCAGGCCCGTATATAATATCTAAAGTAAAAAGGAACATGTACTTTGATCGATGTCTTTATCCGCCTTAATCTTTTGTTGTACCGATTAGGCGCCATCAATATTGATGGATCGAAGTATCCTATTTCCGAGGTGGTGAACACCTTCGGCACACATTCCTCGCCATCTCCAAATAACTCTAGGTCACGACTTAAGCTGTATCATCGACATTCAAATCATAATTTTCCTTCCGATTGTTGTCTCAGTTTTTCCTTCCAGGCGCGCTAATAGATCTTAAAGTGTGTGTATGTCAGTCTGTCATTCTGTTTGTAATGTCACGTTAGGTCCTACAACTGAACAAACAATGTTGATGTTGATGATGTAAAACTTGTCACTTGGAGTCTAAAGCACATCCTAAAATTAAGTACAAAAAAGTAACTGCAACTTAAAAGTTCATAAAACTTAGACTATACTCCATCCCAAATAAGCTTGAAGGCGATTACAAGTTCGTTTGCGGCTCAATAACTACATAACGCATACATTGTTAACCAGGCGCGTCAGCAAAAACAACTTTGTATTACCAACCTCTTTTTGCTACCGCGTTAACGGTCAACTATAAAGCGGTGGTGTTTTATGACTGCATAATAAAGTTGTAATCGCCTTCAAGCTTATTTGGTTTGGAGTGTACATTATTACTATTTTTTTGGGATTAGTACTATTAATGCGTTCCCCGGCGGCGGCCTCAAAGGCACCTTCACTGTGGGGCTCCAGGTTTAGATCCCGCCGGAGAGTTCTGGTGTCCTTTTCATGTCCTGATGCGACTGCCGCGGGGGTTTTACTGGGTAAGAATCCCACATGTCGTGGTTGAGAGAAATTATTAAAAGCTAAATGCCGACTGGAGGGGCCGACAACCCATGTAATTATTTTTTCATTTTAAATTCTTTGATTATTATATCCTTTCCCTAGTATCCTGTCCTTCTTGTATGTCACTCTCAAAGCTAAGTGGAAGCGCGCACCAGTCACTCCTGTTTCAGTGACTGTATTGTCCGGCCTATGGAGAATGGAGTTGTCATCAGTCAACAAAAATGTCTCCACATTGTAACATGCGCAAATCTCTATACACAAAAAGCACAGTATTTTAACTGTGCAAAAAGTCACCGCGACTTGTTTGCTGTAGGGGCGGAAGCCGGGTTGTGTGGGATACCTACCCACTAAAACCTACCCGGTGGCCTTTATCGAACCGATGGAGAGACTTTAGGTACTCCGTCCGGACCTCGACAGTCTCTCCAGTGCTAGTTGCTAGAGCACGTCCCGGAAGGAGCGGAAAGCACACTTCGCGGTGTTCGTGATGACGCAGGTCCTACACGGCGTTACACGCCTCGTTGTTGACGGCTCTAACGACATGCAAGCTGTTAAGGCATTCGAAAATCAAAAACCCTCCTAAAACATTCGGATAATACATAATAATAAATACAAGAGTAGCCACGTCACGCCGCGTGCTAAACATTTGTACATGTTTTCCTTATCATAAGTTGTGACACGTATCTTAATGGAGATGGCGCCGTGAATATTTCATTGATTGATATAAATAGATGGAGTGGTACATATTACATTATGTTGATACCTTACACAGAAACAGACGATTAGCAACAGCTGATAGAGTTTTTTATACTGTGGCGACCAACATAACCTGATTTCGCCACATGTGGCATTGATGAAGCGAGTAGTACCACATACAACAAGATAGATGGCGCCACCACTGATTTCTGAATCGTGCAAGCGAAGTTTCAAAGTACACTATATAATAATATACAACATCTTAAACATTGGGGTGTCGGTAACCCCTGACCACGGAACTTATTAAAAGTTTACTCTTCTGGGTGGAGCGCTTTTTTTTTTTTTGGATAGATAGACGCTGTTGGCCGCAGATGGCCATTACAGCTTCACCGGACTATTGTCCGGTGGAGGCGAGTGCTTAAAGCGCTCTAGCCTTAACGGCAGAAGTAGCGATGAGCTCAAAGGCACGGCCTCGGCTTGGGCTGTCGCTTAAGAGAGGGCTGAGTTTACCACCGGTTCACAACGCGCCCCCACTGAGAAGAACCGGCAAGAAACTCAGTGGGGTGATGCACGTCGTTGAGGTCGCATACTTACGACCCTTCGGCCTCGCCGGCGAGACCGGTGTCTGATAGCTAGTGTAGCATACGGTTGTCGGGGAGGGTTCGGCGCATCCCGGTCCAATAGGACCGTCATGGGGTCAGGAGGGTCGAGCAGTACGTGCCGTGGTCTGCGGCACGAGTCAGAAGGACTAGGGGCGTAATCGGCGGCGGCGCGGATTAAACTGTTCGCGTGACGGGACGCGGATTCAAAGTAGCGTTTCGACGCTTCTTTGAGGAACTTACGAAGGGGATCTAACTTGAAATCGGAATGCAGATCTACGTTCCGCATGTACCACGGGGCACCGACGGCACGTCGGAGGAAACGATTCTGGATAACCTGGAGGCTATCGATATGGGTGCGGGCGGCGTGCGCGAAAACTACACTCGCGTAAGTCATAATTGGGCGAATGCAAGCTTTGTATAATGTCAACTTATTTCTAAGCGACATTTTACTCCGCTTGCAGAGAAGGGGATACAGGCGACCTAATACGAAAGCCGCTCGATTGCGGACGGACCTAATGTGCGGGCCGAAAGTTATGGCGGAGTTGGCTGGAGCGCTTTAAACGCTCGCCCTCTTGTCCGGTGAGGCTGTAATGGCCATCTGCGGCCAACAGTACTAGTCATACAAAAAAAAAGCAGTTGGGGGCTTAGGCCCTGACCGAGCATTATACCTAGCTAGGTCGGAGGATCCTCCCTTTAGTATTGCTTCTCCAAAATGCTATTCTGAAGAAAGTCAGTTACATTCAATTCCCACTCTTAGTAAATCTACTAGTATCCATACCTCCAGAAAAATGTTGAAGTAATAAATCAAAGATGAAATGGCAATGGGCAAGCCACAGCGATTAGGAAGAAAGGTTCTCGAGTAGTGCCTTCCACTATGTTAACTGACGACATGCGAGTCATGCAGGCAACTGGTGGATATAAATAGCCAATTGTCGTTTAATGTGGCATTCATGATGATACTGATTTAAGAATTTAAATTACGTTATGAAAAGATGCCTGAAGAGATACTAAAGCCCTGTAAATCAAATACATATCACTTATATCAATAACTAGCTGACCCACGCTGCTCCGCATGCGCTATTTTTACGTTAACTAAACTTTTAATAACAGACATTCGCATCGAATACATAACCTCCTTTTTTATAGTCGGTTAAAAACTGGGACCCACTTTTTACTTGCTCTCCGAAGCACGGACCCGTTTAGTTCAAATGGCGTTAAACGGTCACCCATCTATTTACCTTACCTAACGTTGCTAAACCCGATCGATTACAAAACCTTGATAACAACTCTGTATGTGTGTATCCCTTACTAATATTTATTATAATAATGAAGAAAAATTGATAAAATCGGACCAAGTGTATAACCAAGTACCCATTTTGACTTTAATCCCCTCTCCCAAAAGAACCGTGCTAGATTACGGGATAAAAAGTATCCTATATCCTACCTCGTAGTAAGATCTCAAATCATGCCAAGTTTCATTAGAATCCATTCAGTAGTTTCGGCGTGATGCGCAGCCGTGATACAGGCAGACAGCATACAGACAAACAACAGACAAAAATTAAAAAAAATACATTTTCGACCTTAGTATCTGTTATAGAATGCCCTCCAAATATAATTTTCAAAATATCTTCAATGTACAGAATTGGACCTGTTACAGTTTTATTATAAGTATAGATATCAATATTTTTATCAATAATATCAAAGTCGCGATCTATTATGTAAACACAATACCAATGCTAGTCCGTAGCATTAACTTCTCAATATATAACGTTATTTCTAAGCCTTTGTTCTATATCAACTTTATTACGGTACCTTTGATTATATATACGTCTAGATAGCGTGTTCGATGTTCAAACACTTGACAATATCAAGTATACCAAAACATCAAATTGGTATACTTGGTTGTTTAGTATCACTTGAACTCTACCGATGGTTTGTGCTCGCAAAAAAAAATCTTTTTGCCGAATTGTGTAATCAAATCGTGAAAATATTAACTAAGTAAAATTAATAAAGATCCTAACTTAATTTTCCATTCATAAGTCTTAAGATTCTGTGAGGGATTATTATAAAAACTCAATTGTTTTTTACGACAATTTGTACATTGTCCGACTAGACTGGTGTGGCTAGGTAATAATGGGGGAATATATCTTAAGTCAGGGGTAATTTTTCTTTTGACAAATATGAATTCAATGAAACTTAATACGTAGTTAGTGACCAAAACATGAAATAAATCAATTATAATAATCTTAATTTATTTTTTTGATAAATTAATTACTTTATATAGGTAAGTACTTAGAAGTATTTTTTCTTCCTGGTCATGAGGCAAATAAGACGTTCACCTGATGGTAAGGGACACGCCATTTAATTTAATTTAATTTCAATTCAATTCAATTCTTTTCAAATCAAATGAAATCTTTTTTTTTTTTTTTTTTTTTTTTTTTTTTTTCTATTTTTTTTTTTTTTTTTTTTTTTATTTCATTTCATTTCATTTCATTTCATTTCATTTCATTTCATTTCATTTCATTTCATTTCATTTCATTTCATTTCATTTCATTTCATTTCATTTCATTTCATTTCATTTCATTTCATTTCATTTCATTTCATTTCATTTCATTTCATTTCATTTCATTTCATTTCATTTCATTTCATTTCATTTCATTTCATTTCATTTCATTTCATTTCATTTCATTTCATTTCATTTCATTTCATTTCATTTCATTTCATTTCATTTCATTTCATTTCATTTCATTTCATTTCATTTCATTTCATTTCATTTCATTTCATTTCATTTCATTTCATTTCATTTCATTTCATTTCATTTCATTTCATTTCATTTCATTTCATTTCATTTCATTTCATTTCATTTCATTTCATTTCATTTCATTTCATTTCATTTCATTTTAATTTATTTTATTTCGATAACGCTATGGCTATTTATGGGAAAAATATTTATAACTGGAGATCCCCAAACACGCACACAACCACAGATGACGCGAGTGTACAACGAGGCCTGCACGCACACACGAATAATGAGGTTGTTATGCTTATTAACGTAACGTTACAAGACTAATAGGTATCTAGACGTATATATAATCAAAGTACGGTACATCGAAATTCCACTGGCGACCTTGGCCAAAGAAAATGTTTGGTTCGTAAACACTCTTATCATAACAATAGCTCCGCCAAACGTTATCAGAAA
Source organism: Furcula furcula (assembly GCA_911728495.1). Taxonomy (NCBI): domain Eukaryota; kingdom Metazoa; phylum Arthropoda; class Insecta; order Lepidoptera; family Notodontidae; genus Furcula; species Furcula furcula. The sequence continues at coordinate 7,029,286 of OU452243.1, forward strand.
ATATACATTACGCCACCGGGTCGCTTATCTGTGTCACTTTCACCCCTCTACATACGTCGAGATGAGATTTTTATGTTGATACATTTTCTTTTTGATAACTGAGGATTAGCGCTTAAATTTAAAAATGGAGAGAAATATAGCTATGCAAGAGACTGACTGACTTTTTACCTATTTGTTTTGTTAACGTCATCATCATCATCACCAGTCGCAAGACATCCACAGCTGAACATCCCCCGTCAGTTCCCTTTCGAACGCCACCGATTAAGGGCTCCCACACATAACTGCGATGCGCAGAATGTTGTCACTCCACCTAGAGGTTGGTCTACCTACGGTGCGTCTTCCGGTTCGTGGTCGTCACCAGAGAACCTTTCTTCCCCATCGGTTATCGGTTCTTCCAGCGATGTGGCCTGCCCATTGCCACTTCAACTTGCAGATTCTTAGAGCTATGTCGGTGATTTTAGTTCTTCGGCGAATCTGCTAATTCTGGAGTTTAACGCACAAAGAAAGTCTGAGCATAGGTCATTGTTCGTTAGCCTGGGTATATAAATTTCGTGAAGTGCTCTAGCGTTCGGTGCTTGAGAGACCATACCCGGGCGAGACCTGCGTGTTTAAAAAGGCCACATTAAGCAATTCACCTATAAGCAATTCATGTATTGAATTTCAAGCATATCCTTAAAGATTCTACTAGTTTTTGAAAAATGTCGCATATTTTAGGTAGACCATACTCAATTCATTTATTAGCACTAATTAGCAGACTCATATTTAGTATAATGATTTCTGATATTTACGCGAATACTCAATATATTCAAGTCTAGAGTGAACAGGCATCTTATGGGTAAGCGCGGTCCATCCTAGACCACATCTTCACTTACCATCATGTGAGATTGTGGTCAAGCGCAAACCTATTTATTATAAAAAAAAAATACTACACATTGAAATGAAACTAATTTTACGGATTATATCGCAGTCTATTTATGATTTTTCACACCACCTGCTCGATATTGTTCCATTATGTGTCATATAAACTTGACATAAAGTAGGTCATTATTTCCCTATAGTCTAGCCGGGTAATAATGTTGTACTAAACTCCCTTGGGTAATAATGTGATTTGTTTTTTTCTTGTCCTTTAGTTCTCCCTAATTGGAAAGGCAAAAGGTTCTAGCTCATACAGCCTCGTCATAAGTAATCTCGTAATAAATCAATTTGTAGCTAGGCCTAAGCCAATTCTTCATTAAATTGCTGTAATTTTCCATTCATGTTTTCAGGGCGAAGCCAATTCTTCATTAAAATGTAATTTGAATTACGAACGTCAAATTTTTTTTTACCACGGAGACTCTTTACAGTAGGATATAAACCACTCTCTCTAAGCAGAGGCTTGCACGAAAAAATACATTTGAAAATCGAACCCAGCGCCAGGAGCCGAATTGGAGCCGAACCTTGTTCTAGGTTCTAGAAAAGAAAAAAAAAATAGATAAAAAGGAGGCACTAACGCTGTTGATATTATTTTAATTCTAGATGTTTGGTATTTTATTGTCTCGCCTCGCAGTAGGTGTGGGCGCGAACGCTGGAAATCGGTGTGTTGATATTATTTAGAAATAAAAACTTCTAGCAGTAAGTATTTAATAATAATAATAAATACACTTCATTGTACCATTGAGATTTTACACCAAAAATTACATGTAAATTGAACAATACGTTGATGATGTAAACAGGTGGCCTTATCGCTAAAAAGCAATCTCTTCCAGATAACCTAAGCAATCTCTTCCTAGTATTTGTATTTCATTACCTCGCAGTAGGTGTGAAAAGTAGTATATTCTCCTCGGGGATAAAGGTGTCTTTGTCTTGGGCGAGCCTGAATCTCTCGCTATACTCAGGATTCTAGTATTAACTCCCGAGCAAAGCGAGGGAGTTAATACTAGGACTGCTTTATCCCCTTAGTGCATAAACTACTATTAATTACCCGACGTTTCGAATACTTTACAGCATTCATGGTCTCGGGCGGAAAACTTCGGGTAATTAAAATCATAAATAAACCGCGATATAATCCGTAAAATTAGTTTCATCTCATATTTAGTGTTAATGCTGCCATACGAAGAAAAATGTACCTAACCATATCGTCCTCCCAGAGTCTTTTTCCAGCGTTGATGAGGGCCACTGGCTTTAGAATAGAATAGAATATATATTTTATTGCTCAATTGTGTACAAAAGGTGTTCTGTATCATTTAGAAACAACAATTTATCATCTCGGACATGCAATATGTATTGGTTACTTACGACTAAAGAAAAGCATAATTACTTTTAATATTAAAATACTCTTTTAGATCATAAAAAACATTTTGCTTAAGCCATTTCTTCAAGGTTGTTTTAAACAAATTTCCATCTATTTGCATAATACATATAGGTAAATGGTTGTAAACGCGTATGGCTGTAATATAAGTGCTTTTATAAAATACATTATTTCTTATAACGGGTAGATTTATATCATATTTATATTGTAAACGAATATTAGGTTTATTAGCAGCTTGAAAATTAAAATATTCCGTATTGTTTTTTACAAATAAACAAAGTTCAAAAATATAGATACCAGTAAGGGTGAGGAAACCTTTTTTTTAATACTAGTCTTAAAGACTCTGTACTTTTCATTTTATAAATTGTTCTAAGACATTTTTTTGTAAGATGAAAGTAGACAAAATATCTGTAGAGTTTCCCCAGTATATTACTCCATATGTTAGCAGTGGATATACATTACCGTAATATGCTGATATTGCAATGTTTGGAGAAGCTGTTTCCACTAATATAGATAGTGCATAACAGTGATATCCTTTTATTGACTTTTTGAATATGTGCTTTCCAGTTTAAATGTTGATCTATTGTGACTCCAAGAAAATTTATATCCTTTGTTTCTTCAATTTTCCTATCGTTTTCTACAATATTAAGTGATGGAGGCTTATTTTGGTAATTTTGAAACTGAATAATTTTTGTTTTTTCTAAGTTTACCTTAAAATTAATAGACTGTAGCCAATTTCTTAATATTTTAAGGGTTTTCGTTATTTCCATTTCAAAGTCAGACCGAGTATGGCTTTCATTTGATAAAAATATCGTAGCATCATCAGCATACATTACACATAGGTGTTCCACAATTCGAGGTAATTCATTGATGTATATTAGAAAAGCAACGGCCCTAATATACTTCCTTGTGGTACACCTAATAGTACTGTGTCGAAATTTGATTGTATCCTATCGATCATTTTTGTACTCTCATTATAGCTTTGAATAACCGTTGCTTGCATTCGATTTTCTAAATAGGATTCTAAAAGCCGTAATGCAATACCTCTTATTCCTAGATTATTTAGTTGCTTACTTAGAATGGCATATTTTACGCAGTCAAAAGCCTTTGACATATCCAAAAACAGAGCACCAGTCTGTATTTTATTATTAATTTTATCCCAAATACTTTTAAATACCTTGAAAATAGCTAAGGATGTGGTCTTATTTTTTTGAAATCCGAACTGGTTTTCATTTAATATATTATTTTTGAGTAAATAATTCTTCAGTCTACAGTAAATTACTTTTTCAAATATTTTTGAGAAGCTTTGTAATAAAGCTATAGGGCGGTAGTTACCCATCTCAAGTGTAGATCCTTGTTTATATAGTAGTTTAATGAGAGAGATATTTTCCCGTCTCTAACATCAGGTTCATAATATGAACTAGTGGATTTACTGTATGAAGTATAGTCGCTTTAACTATAGTCGTTGGTATATTATCATGACCACAACTTGATTTATTCTTTAATCTTTTGGCTATGTTAATTATTTCATCTTGATCTACGCGCATGAGAAAGATACTATTTACGGTAAAATCATTTATTGGTTTATAGTGGTCCGTTGACGATGGTATTAAATTATTATTTTTAGTGCTGTAAGAATCCCAGTTATCTTTCAGTTTCACTCTGATCGTGAACATCAATTTTTACCCTAAAAGTGTTTTCACAATCTATTTTCAGCAATAATCAGCCCAGTATAATAATGAAAACGCCAGCGATTTGCATGAAGACATTTCCGCTGTGCAGATTGCATTGTGATTGCGTGTACCTGCGCTTGCGCACCGCCCGAGAAACACCCACAATGGCGCGATCGTGATATTCTATTACGGTTTAGTTACATCCTTGTATCCATTATCAGTAGTTACACGAGCAATATCGTTTTACTACCTAAATAAACTTAAATGACTTTGCCCACATGACAGCAATATTACTATTACACTGTGCTATGAACATATCAGTCAAAAACGGTCTATGTAGCAAATTGTATGAAGCAACACCCACTAGCCCGTCGCGCATCCGGCCGTATCATGCACGATCCCGTCAGAATTCAAAAAATGAACTGCAGTGCCCGCGACGCTTGCCGTTCCGTTACGCGCCACCGCATATTACTTCTCTAGTACTAGAATAAAATTATGTAACAACAGACTAACTAGCTTGTATGACATTTACCAACTAATTACCTACTGTATGTGAAGTACATACAGTAGGTAATTCGTTGGTAAGTGTCATACAATACAATAGTCTCCCTAGTACTCCCAACAACTTGTTCGCGACGGTATCACGCCGTACCAATGCGGGAGTGCATTCTCCACTGAGACAGTTACTAAATAATTACAATGATTTGAGTCCTTACAGATTCCAAAAAGCACTTTTAGATGCGACATAAATAAAGGTACATTCCTTACTTATTTTTATTTCTTTTCTAATATTAAATTATAATAAACTAGCAATTCCTTGTGGTTACGCCCGCTATTATTATTTTTTACCCCATTTAATCCCTTTAGGAGTGGAATTTTCAAAAAACCCTTTCTTAGTGGATGCTTAAACCCACTGTCAAAACTTAGTCAAAATTTCGGCTTTCTGGGTCCAGCGGTTTGGCCTGTGCGTTGATGAATCAGTCAGTAAGTCAGGACAAGTAATTTTATATGTACAGTAGAATCCCGATTATCCGAACATCGATTATCCGGACTCATTCGTCACGGCTCTAATTTTCGATTATAAAAAGTTTTGACAGCGCAACGAAACATGTTGCGACGAGTTTATTCCCGCCTCCGACCGTGTACTCCGGCTCTCGTTTATTTGCACGATAGGGTTGGTTATTGTTGCAATGAAAACTCTTAGCATTGCTGAAGGGTGCGATGAAGAGAACATCAAGGAGTGGCTGAACTGCGATAGTGAAAACCCAGGATTCCAAATATTAACTGATGAAGAAATCATTGACAATTTGAATAGCAACGAGAGAGAAGATGAAGAAGAGACTGAAACTGGGGTTGTATGTCAAGTACCATATCACATAGAAGCTTTTGAAGCCCTAGATGTTGTTTTTAAGGAGTTGAAAAGACAGGATGAATCAGATCCCATACAGCTGTTACAACTGAAGCGCATCAGGGACTTGGCTGCAAAGATCAATAACAAGTTTTTTCCAATAATTTGTTATTGACCTTTTTAGTAGTATTGGAACCAGTCGGTATTACACGAGATAATGGCAAAAGGCCTGATGGTATCACTTTAATACCATGGCAACACGGTAAGCCGTTAGTGTGGGACGCGATGCAACTTGTAGGGCGGCTGGAGGGGCCGCGGCGACCGCTGGTGATGCATAGCGGCGCAAATATGCAGCTCTAGGTTCCATCTATATATTTGCGCCCTTTGCGGTGGAGACATCCAAACTTATCCTAGTCTCAGAAGACCGTCGGGCTGGTAGCTTTTTCTGCCAACTTATAAGCTTGGCCATACAAAGAGATAATGCCGCCAGCCTTTTGGGTACCCTTCCCTCCCCATTTGTAGGAAGCTTTTTACCTAGTTTAAATATACTGAAAATAGTTACTTTCCAATAATAATTTTGAATTACGTACATATTATTAGGTAAGTACCTTATTAAAGTTATAGCTTGTATTTTTATTGTATTGTTTAAACAACCCTTTGTAAAATAAAAAAATATTAAAATTTAAATATGATTTGATTTGTCTTTGAAATCGATTATCCGGAATACCCCTGGTTTTAATTGATCCGGATAATCGGGATTCTACTGTATAGATAAAATTGAACGTGTTCCTAAGACCGTCATATAGTTAGTAGGTACATAGTTCTACGACAATGGATACCGGCGCTAAATTGCGAAGATTCTCGTGATTTAATGGATTTAAGTCAACCAGTAGCATAATAATGACCTTAATTTGTATTGTATTACGACGCTAAGACTCGCAATGAGCTGTCTTATTTATATTGTTATGTTTAACATTGTTCTGCTCGCAGTCATCGTGTAGATACATACTCAATGTAATGATCTCAATGTATTAAAAGCCAAGCCATAAAAAATATAATTTTATAACATATTTAATATAAAAAGCAAGTAAGTATTAGATAGAAGTATTAGATCATTTACTAAGTAACCTTAAAGGCAAATACCAATAAATATGTATATTATTATATTATTACACACATACCCTACATACATAACCATACACACTCACTTATGGCTTGGCTTATGTGAAGTTTACTTTAGTTGGATTAGATTATTTTGTATCTACATAAAATATGTTGTTGGTTTACTCATAAAAATAAATAAATTCAAAATTCCCACTGTGTAAATAATGGTTTCGACTCCTCACTAAAAGCTCCAAAAATACCCAAATTGATATGTTTATGAAGTAAAAATAAATAATCTAACACCTCAGGTAGCAAAAATACCAAACCGCATAACTTTATTTGTCAACGTTTATTTAAAAAATTCTTAAAAACTATGTTACTTTGAAATATCGTTTTATTTTTCATTATAATATAATATATACTTACTTTCACATTTATTATCTGTAATTTTTTCACATTTTTTCCCTACAAACTTCTGAGATAAGGAGGGTATTCTAAAACTAAGGCTCAATTCACACCAAGATGGCAGCGGCCAGAAGAGGCGCAACGCGGCTGGCAGCGGGGCGTGATGCGGCTGCGCGCGGCCGCCCGCGGCACCGCGCGCCTTTTGGAGCGGAGTTTCCTTGTAGAATGTACGAACTGGACTCATGGCGCGAGGCGGGGCGCGCAGCTGCTCGCGACGCCGCGCGCAGCCGCATCACGCCGCTACCGGCCGCGTTGCGCCTCTTCTAGCCAGAAGCCGCAGCAGCCGCTGCTGGCCGCTGCCATCTTGGTGCCTTAGTTTTGGTGACCTTACTTGGTGTGAATTGAGCCTAAGTTACCAAGGGATTTGCTTTCTCGTTTATATTAAGGATAGCTAAAAGATTGAAAAAGTTTGCCTGCGTCGGTTTTCCCACCCGATTAATAGCGGTACCCGGTGTGTTCAAGGCTAGAGCGAATGTGCTAGTGTGCTTTATCATCTTCGACTGCGTCGCCGCTTTCCATCAGGTGGACCTGCAATCAAGTACTAGGTTGTGATAAATAAAAAAAGTAACACAAAATAAAAACATGTTTTTTAATGTGCAAATACAGCCCTTTCAAAATATGATATCCCACCTCATATAGTCTCTTTTTGAAAATTCGACACTATCGCTGCTATAAGTTGAGTCGTTACCATTAAACACTGCCTCATGATAGTAAGTAGACTATCAGCTATACTAGGGGGTAGGTTCCTTGCAAGGAAACGTGGACGGTTCCTTGAATACACACACTGCGATAGTACCTATGTACCTGGAGGTACATAGGTACCATCGCAGTGTGTTTTTTCTGCCACTAAACAGCAGTGTGTAAACCTTGCTGTGTTCCAGTGTGAAGGACACTGTAGCTGGTGAAATTACCGGACACAAGACATTAAATTATCTAATGTCTTAAGGGTCGGTAACGCGCTAGTGATTCTTCTGGTTTATAATAATAATATCTTGGGACAATCCATACACGGCCATCCGATCCCAAACTAGGCAGAGCGTGTACTATGGAAACCAGACAACTGATACTAATACTTCTAATATCCTATATATATATATTAGTAAATACACACTTAAAAAGATAAATAACACCCAGACACTTGGTGGGAATCGAACCCACGACCCATTGCGTAGCAGCCTGTTGTCTAACTGCTAGACCAACGGGCCTGTTTTGCGAGCATCTATAGGCTGCGGTGACTGCTTACCATCAGGCAGGCCGCATGCATACTTGCCACCTTGGTAGTATAAAAAATAATAAAGCTGCCAGTACTTTAAATGAGCAGTAAAGAAAACATTGTTGTTTGTTAAGATTGTTCCGCTATGACTCGATTTAAATAATGTCTTTGATAAATAGTGGGTGTAAAATGGTTATGGTGGCTCAGGATATGATCACATCTTACTATTAACACCCACGTCACGTATTAGCCATATAAATTGAATAACATCACGAATCTGGGCATTACGGAGCGCCCAATCCTATCTAGATTAGGTTACAAATTAACAAATGTTTGTCATATTGTTAGATTTTTTTTTGTTTGTTTACGGTAGAGAGACTGGTGATTATGTGCATAGGAATTCTTTTACATACATATACGTACTCCTATTACACGAAACTTGCACATAAATTAAAACACATACTTACAGAGTTAAGCATAAGAATTTTTATATCGGACGGCCTGGTCTAATCGCTATCCACGATTTATTCCTTAGGATGGAAAAAATATTGCAATATACATAAAACAATCAGAATAAATCAAAACATATTATCATCATCATCAACCGAAAGACTGCTGATCAAAGGCCTCCTCCTTAGAAGGGAGGGGTTGCCATAATCCCTACGTTTGGCAGGCGGCTTGGGGATCGCAGTATAGGTGGTATAATAATCCAATAGAAATACGCTGCTGCCCATCTTCTTGTTTTGCCTTAGTCGCCTCTTACAGGCACCTAACAGGAGGAGATGGGTCGATGCTATCCCAGACATCCCACGGGTGCAAAACATATGCTTACTTAATATTTTCTTCTTATCAGTCTAATACTGTTGCACTGCTGGGTGAAAATTTCCCTTCCTTTTCCCCATTTCCCTTTATTTTTGGATATCGTCTGGTCTATGCATAAACAGCTCCACCGTTTCTTCACTCTTCCTCGACGTCGAAATTATAAAAATCCGCATTTCATGTGCACAATAGGCGAATAAGATAGAACAAATGTCACATTCCGAATAGATATGCAGTAATTAGTATTTGTGGCACCATTAGTGCATGCATGATGGTAAAGTAACAATATGCCATTAATTACGTTTGCGGAGCATGCACAGGCCGACCGTGGCTAGATATTACTCGATAACATAGAAATAATCTTACTGAATGATAGCGAATATAACCGTATATCCCATTAACTATAATTGTGAAAAATGGGAACCATAAGGGCTATAGGTGTGGCGGGTCATCCTATGGTTGAGGGGAGTGATGGCTGCTGCTGGGGTCAACTTGTGCGCGGGTGCTGCTTGGAAGGACTGGTCCGTCTACTATCCCTTTGTTTGGCCTTTTAGTTTATTGTATTGTCGTCGTATTTTTTTCTTTTTTCTCTCTCTTATTTTATCTTTTGAACGGCAAGGCATACTGCTGTTTAAAAAAAGTGAAAAAATGACAAACACGCTGAGTTTCCTGCCAGATCTTCTCAGTCGAGGGCGCGTTGTGACCCGGTGGAAGCTTTTTTTAAAAAAAATTGTCTAGCGTTAAGCCTATTTGAATTAAATAAGTTTGTATGTAATAAAATATTTCCAGTTTATTTACAAATTTACTTAAACTAAGTAAAAAAACCGTGTGGTATCGTGGGACACCGGATAGGAACGAAGTTCCTTATTATAAAAATACACACATCAAAAGTGTCTAGGGATCAACATATATTTTTGCAATAACTTTTCTCCTGATTGATATTAATTAAAATTTTCTTTAAGGATTCATCAAATAAAGTGTTTTCGTTTGTCACAGTAACGATAAACCAAGTCACCTTTGCATTAATAAAGAAATTTGCCATTTTCCTAATAAAGGGATTTTTGACATTTGAACCACTAACACAAAAGTTCGAAAAAAAGACTGAAATAACAGTTTTCTTTAAAATTTTATTGGGTAACTTAAACAATTAATAATCCGTGTTTCTACCGCGAACACTAACAACACAAGAACATCGGTTTGGCATACTCAAAATGAGTTCATCCAAATCACGCTGTGGAATGGCCGCCCATGTTCGTTGCAACAACAAAAAAAGGTCTTCTTGCGACTGGATACCCTCCATATTCGGCAGAGCTCTTCTCTGTAGCATATCCCATGCATGCTCAATCGGGTTCAAGTCTGGCGACTGAGCAGGCCAGGGCAGGACATTGATGTTAGCTGCGGCGAGAGTCTGTCTTACAACTCTTGCGGTGTGCGGTCGTGCATTATCATGCATTAACTGAAATAAGGGACCGATTTGCACTTGTAGAGGAACGATGACGTCTGATACAATCGTCTCAGCATAAATTTGAGCGTTGAGGTTGCCTCTGATCCAAATCAACTCAGTTCTTCCGCCGATCCAAATACCCGCCCATACCATGATGGTTCCACCACTATAAGGATGGACTTCCTGGCAGGATTTTAATCGCTGTTGGCGTCCAGGGGTTCTCCAGTGTCGTATACGTCTTGTATCCGGTCTCATACCAAAACGAGACTCATCAGAAAAGCACACGAAACGCCATTGTTCTTCTGCCCATTTTTTTTGCCCAAAAATGCTTGATCCCTAGACACTTTTGATGTGTGTATTATTGAAGTGAAACTTCTTTGCGACTTCCAAAAATGTTATCACATAACACGTTAAGCGTTAAATGAGTCACCTTAACGCGTTATCGCTTAACGCGTTAAGTGATAGGTGTTAAACGATAGGCGTAAATTTGTTAAGGTTATGAAAGCGCTCATGTGACGCCGTTACTGAGTGGTAGGTGAGTGGGTGAGTGGTAGGTGAGTGGGTGAGTGGTAGGTAAGTGGTAGGTGAGTGGTAGGTGAGTGGTAGGTGAGTGGTAGGTGAGTGGTAGGTGAGTGGTAGGTGAGTGGTAGGTGAGTGGTAGGTGAGTGGTAGGTGAGTGGTAGGTGAGTGGTAGGTGAGTGGTAGGTGAGTGGTAGGTGAGTGGTAGGTGAGTGGTAGGTGAGTGGTAGGTGAGTGGTAGGTGAGTGGTAGGTGAGTGGTAGGTGAGTGGGTGAGTGGTAGGTGAGTGGGTGAGTGGTACGTGAGTGGGTGAGTGGTAGGTGAGTGGGTGAGTGGTAGGCGAGTGGTAGGCGAGTGGTAGGAGAGTGGTAGGCGAGTGGTAGGCGAGTGGTAGGCGAGTGGTAGGCGAGTGGTAGGCGAGTGGTAGGCGAGTGGTAGGCGAGTGGTAGGCGAGTGGTAGGCGAGTGGTAGGCGAGTGGTAGGCGAGTGGTAGGTGAGTGGTAGGTGAGTGGTAGGTGAGTGGTAGGTGAGTTGTAGGTGAGTGGTAGGTGAGTGGTAGGTGAGTGGTAGGTGAGTGGTAGGTGAGTGGTAGGTGAGTGGTAGGTGAGTGGTAGGTGAGTGGTAGGTGAGTGGTAGGTGAGTGGTAGGTGAGTGGTAGGTGAGTGGTAGGTGAGTGGTAGGTGAGTGGTAGGTGAGTGGTAGGTGAGTTGGGTTCCGTTGGGTTCGGTTCGGTTCGGCTCGGTTCGGTTCGGTTCGGTTCGGTTCAGTTCAGTTCAGTTCAGTTGAGTGTGTGTATGTGTGTGTGTGTGTGTGCGTGTGTGTGTGTGTGGGTGTGTGTGAGTGAGTGAGTGAGTATGTGAGGGACCGACCGACCGATCGACTGAGCGAGAATGAAGTTTCACTTCTTCCGCGCGGAGGGACTCCACGCACGCACATTTTTTTTAAGTACTATTCGAGGTATAAAGAAAATAATTATTCGGGTAAGTATACATTTTTTGGAGTGAAACTCCAAACTGACTGACTGATGCGACTTCCAAAAATGTTATCACTTAACGCGTTAAACGTTAAGCGTTTAATTTGTTAACCTTATGAAAGCGCTCACGTGACGCAGGCATTCCATCATTAAAAAAATAAAAATAAAAAAAAACATAAAAATAAAATAATAAGAAAACCACACACACACACACACACCACACACCACACACCTCACACACACACACACACACACACACACACACACGTACACACACACACGCACACACGCGCGCACACACACACACACACACACACGAACACGCACACCACCACACCACACCCCACACACACACACAAACTTCTTTCCAATAATAATAAATAAGCCTAATTATGTTCTATCATAGAAATTTAAGTTTTATGGTAACTAAAATAAGATATATATTTGTGAATAATGATCGGATGGTCACGTTACGGACGTTTTTCCCCGGCTAGGGTACCCCTCCGCATCGTCCCATAAGGAACTTCGTTCCAAAAACTGCCTCTAAGTTGTCGCCACACTGGGAGACAAGTAACCTAAAAGACTGCAGGCTTAGCATGATGTGCAAATTTTGACAGACAAGTGTGAGTATGACGTCACTATGACGTAGTATTTCACATTTTTGTATCGAGAATTGATGTTTCGATGTTGTAAACTACGTCATATTCCACACCGATCTGTCAGGATTGCAAGTCGTGCTAGGCCTGTTGGAGGCGTTACCTCTGTATGTCATGCTTATCAGTTCGCAGAAAAAGCTACCAACTCGACGGTCCCCGGAGACTTCGATATGTTTAGATGAAATTTCTTTCACCAAACCGTGCGTCTCATGAGACCAAGGCCCCATGGTCTCCACCGCAAAGGACAAATATATAGCTGAAACCTAGGGCTGCATACTTGCGCCGCTATGCATCACAGGGCTATACTATATGACAAACTAATTCAATTTTATATTCCATCAGTCGTCTGCAGTCCGCACTTCAGGCTTAGCACGATCTGGAAGGATGAACATTGCAGTGGCGTGCACTGAAAGCAGGCAAAAATATATTCGAGTTGTTTATGCTTTATGCTAATTGTTCGTGTTCCAGCACAAATATCCTTAAATTAATCAACATTACCAACATATCTATTTACATAAAAACAAAATACGTAAATTCATGTCCGAACTAAGATTTTTTTAAATTAAGATTGTTTAGAGAAATCCTAGGGTAGGCAAAGTATTTTTGTTAGTATGGAGCCGCTGAATGAACTTATTAATGTTTTGAAATGCAAATTAATATGTCTATAGTATTTGCTTGCTTATGGATATTTGAAATGGTATACAAATATACTTAAAATAGGTTAAACAAGCCGAATACATTTTTTTGCCTACCCTCTGTGCACGCCACTGGAACATTGATTATACACTATATACTTAGGAAAAGTATGACGTCACTATGGCGTAGTACAGAGAATTGGCGTTTCGGCGTTGAAAACTTAGGTACGCCGAGGGTACGTTATACTCCACACCGATCTGTCAAAGTTGCAAAGTCGTGGTCATGCTAGGCCTGCAGATGACAGCTTCTCTCGATTGGAGGAATTGGATTGGATACAAATGTATGTAATGTATGTAGGCATTCGTAAACCAGTACGAATGCCAGTATAAAAATAAAGTTTAGGTTTAAAATAATTTGTTGGTAAACAGATAAAAAAGGTTGTCCGCAAGGTGAACATACCTAATATTACAGGAGCCCCTTACTGCACACCCTACCTATCCAAATCACGTATGGAAACTGACACTAATTTTTATTTAGGTGTAAGTCTCTTGCCCAAGGAGCAATATCTTCATCGTCTGTGTGTGACCAGAACTTACTTTTAATGCCTCCTAAACTTACTTTTTTAAAACCGCTGACATAGGCTGACGACGATAACAAAAAATAATTACCTAAAAGCGTTTGATTAACTACCATCGAGTGCCTTCATATTATTTAATTTGCGGACAATTATTTTAATTTAACAATACCCAAAGGAGAATTAACAAATTACAACACTGTCTATAAATTACTAAGGTAATAAAAATTTGTCGGTACTGTCACAAGCTATAAGCATAAATTGTTTTTGTTACAAGAAATAAACGAAATGGAATAATAATAAAATAAAATATAATAAAAGCATTAATTAAAAATATTGAAATGAAACTAATTTTACGAAGACCTGCAGAACGCCCTCAGGTCTTCTTATTTATTGTTAGCCCGATCTACGCAGTAAGAGCTTACAGCATCTTGAGGCCGTGCAGTGTTTTGCTTCGTTTTGTTTTTAATTATATTTATCACAGGATCCCAAGCCGGTGGTAACGCCCAACCATCTTCTATGACCATCTGATCTGTGATAAGGACCATCTTAGCCATGAACTTCAACATGCCAAGCAAGTACTGCATGACAGCAAGCTCCGAGTCCCGCGCCGCCGTCATAGTGAACGTGTCAAGCCAGCCACTGTCGAGCGTCAGCCTGCTGTTCTACCATATGCTAGAGTGCTTACAGACAAGATTGGCTAATGGCTATATCATATAGCGGGCTTCAATCAAAACTTATATTAAGCCACCAAAGAAGATTACCGAGTCAGTTTTTAGCACCTGTCACTCGCCTAAATAAAAGACAGCATTATATTGATACAAATACATATGATTATAATTTAAAAAAATAATAATAATCATATCTTTATCTTGTGTTTCTTTTCACGCGTTTCGAGGATTTTTTTATGGTTAAGTAGTATGGTTATTCGGATAGTTTTAGTACCTTGCAGCTAGAACGTTAAAGGTAAAAGCGCTTTATGCGCTGGAAAAACCGTAGTCAGAAGCTAATGAATTAATAAACTATAACTACAGTATGTACGACTATTCTTTAATAACATTTCAATTCCATCATGGTACCAGTGACTCATTAGTTAACGCTATAATTATAGTTTCCGCCCATTTTTTGTTGTGATCACTTTACTTAGTAATTTCCCTGTATGTCGTTTTTTTACATTTAACAAAGTAAAATACAATCAATACCTACCTAAATAATGAAAGACCAACTTCATTGCGAATGTCATGAGTCATTCGTTCTCTATTTGATATTGATTCTATGACTTGTCTTTTTTAAGATAAAGTCATATCACTCTGTTTTAGTCGAGAAAAAAGTAGCAACAAGAAATAATGCACCATCATCATCAGCCTGACTAAGTCCACTGCTGAACATAGGCCTCCACTGTCCACGACAATTGACTATTTGCATCCACCGGCTGTCTGAGACTCCCAGAATGTCGTCAGCCCACCTAGTAGGAGTCAGGAGTCAAGTGGTGCGAATGAGTGGTATTAGTCCATCAAGTGGGAGGCCTACCTACGCTGCGTCTTTCGGTTCGTGATCGCCACTCGAGAACCTTTCTTCCCCATCGGTTATCGGTTTTTTGAGCAATGTGGCCTCTTCAACTTGCAGATCCCCAGGATCCTATGGGTGTCAACGGGTATGTCGGATTTTTACTCCCAAAAACTCCCCGGCTGTCGCTGACGCTTGGGCCTGGGTTCCTGAGCTTACCCATGGGATCTGCACCAGGAAGCTCTCCGAGACTGAGTAGCTGCCTTTTTTTTTTTTTTGACGCGGGGGAAATCTTCGAAAGATTCCCGGGAGCTGTGGGGCTCGACCGGGGTATGTGGGATTCTTACCCACTAAAACCCCCGCGGCTGTCGCATCGGCACATGAGAGGGGGGACCCCCGGGCTCTCCGGTGGGATCTGCACCAGGGGTTCCCTCAGTGCCTTGCCTTTGAGCCCGCCGCCGGGGGGCGCATTGTAGCCCCCCGGGAACCTGACACAGTACTCACGGGGACGGGGGTCGCAACCCCGCCGCCGTCCTCCTCGGAGTCGCCGCCGTACTCAATGGACGCTCAAAGGGCCCACACCCCGAGCGTCCAGCGACTCCGAAGTGAGTAGCTGCCTAACCTAACCTAGCATATAAGCGATGCGTCCTCTTTGAATTTTAAATTCTATGAAGTGCTCAACAAATGTTTTTACTAGGTGGTAGGAACGGTCCAGGTAGGTACCACCGCAGTGTCAGATATTCTGCCACCAAGCAGCAGTGTGAAAACATTGCTGTGTTCCGGTGTGAGGGGGCACTGTAGCTGGAAATTACCAGACACAAAAGGCATAATATCTAATGTCTTAAGGGTCGGCAACGCGCTAGTAATCCTTCTGGAGTTGCTGGCGTCCAAGGGCGCGGTGGCTGCTTACCATCAGGCGGGCCGCATGCTTACTTGCCACCTTGGTAGTATATAAGTGACTGAAAGAGCAACCTTGACGATTTGTATGTTACGGTTGCCAACCTAAATATTACTCGGAAAGCCTGTTTTCAGGTTGATAAATTTTCTGCACACTTCAGACTAATCGATTGTAGAAACAAAACATTATTATTTTTAAATGGCATCATTTATTCCAGTAATCTTGATCTTTAAAGCGGCACATGAAAGGCCTATGTTTGATTAGGTGTCGCTATCGAATGGTCATTAATTAGTTGTTTGGTGTTAGTGCGTGACGTGTGAGGTAACCAGTATATGGTGGACATGGAACATGATGGGATCCGCAGACTTCAGTTCAAACTCCGTCCAATTGGTGAGTTCTCTTTCAGATATTTTCTTTGCATTTTTTTGTATTTGAACCCTCGTCTTTAGATGTCATATTATAATTTACTGGATGGTAGGTTTCTAGGACAAGGGACTGTCTCAGTACCGCCGCAGTTTTAGATAGTCTGTCTCCAAGCAGCATGTAAACGTCCAGCGTGAAGGACACTTAAGTGTGAACTTAAAAGTAGGTAACGGCGGTGACGAGCGGCAGTGCAATGCAGGCACTCTTCTGGCTATCTATAGGTATGCGTGTAGTTTACCTTCGGAGTTGCTGGACGCTTGGGATGTGGGCCCTAGGCGGTACCCGGGGGACTACAATGCGTCCCCCGGCGGCGGGCTCAAAGACAAGGCACTTAGGGGCTCCTGGCGCAGATCCAACCGGACGGCCCAAGACGCCTCCTCTAATGTTCCGATGCGACAGCCGCGGGGGTTTTAGTGGGTAAGAATCCTACATACCCTGGTCATTAGAATAAAAAAAAAGGTATGCGTGTAAGTGTAAGAACGTGTCGACACTAAGCTATATAAAAAAGTAATTAAAAAAAACGTAAACAATGTTGTTAAATTTTATATTAGAGCTATTATTAGTACGTTAATTGAGTACGGAGACGACTCCGAGGAGGACGGCGCGGCGAGGTTTTGACCCCCGTCGCCGGGAGCCCCGTGTCTGGTTTCCGGAGGGCTACAATGCCCCTCACAGCGGCGGGCTGTAAGGCAAGGTACTGAGGGGTTCCTGATGCAAATCTCACCCTAGGATCCCCCTTTTATGTACAGACTCGATATCCGCGGGGGTTTTAATAGGTAGGAATCCCACATACTCCCATAGGTCCCGGGGGCCTATCAAAGGTTTGCTCCGCGAAATAAATAAAAAACAACTATTAGTTATATAATGCACACGTGATGAATTTGATTAACTATGTCTGTCTAAAGTTACGATGAAAATGGATTTATGTACCATAGTGCTATGGAAATTAGTCACAGTATTGTGGTGGTATATTTAGCAAATGATTCGATCTTTATTGGATTTCAAGATTGCATCGAAAATTGAAGAAGGAAAATACAAGTACAACTCAGTGCAGTAGTTCCTTAGCATTAAAAAAGACTAGTGTGGTCAATGGTGTTCCTTTAAGTGCAAGCATGATTTAGTGGTTGATGGATGCAGTTGTCCCAAGGAAGGTCTAAGGATTTCCTTTCTAACCGGTTACGAGAACTAACAAACTCTAAACCTACGTTAGACATTGCATAAAAACACCTGTTTTTGCTAACCAATTATTATAATTTTTTTTTGTATTTACGCAATTAATGACTAACGCCCGGTTTCCGAAAGGATGATCAACGCAAAAATCAACTAACAAGATGTCAAATCTCCTGTCAAGCGTATTTTGGGTTGCAGAAAGCATGATCAACTATTTTAATTTGAACATCCTGTCAGTTGACACGGCTGTTAAATTTTGCTTCAGAAAGTTCATGTCAAAGCCAATTTGGGTTTCTGAAAGGCTAATTAAGCCATGATCATAGATTATTCTCTTGTCAAATACAATGTCAACTAATCGGTGTTGGTCGACCAATTAAGTATTAAATTATACTATTTGTTTTGGATAATCTACTAGTTTATGACAGATTACGTAATTATTAGGTATAAAAAGTCCTTTGCAACAAAAATACCAAGATTGTATTAACAATTGCTACTTTTGAAATTTACGATAGTGAAATGCGCACTCCAGATCCGCGCGGGATGAAGGCCCACGAAATAAGAGTGTGGAGCCGCTTGACAATCAAAAATATTTTCTCTATGGGGTACCACTGGTGCTTTTCCTTCGAATCTTGACACATGGTGAAGGACAAAAAATACTCTGTTTCTTTCTATCACATGTAACCTATATAAATTTATTCTTTTCTTGTGCGAATGAGAAAGAAAGTGACCATCCCTCCTGTAGATCCTCCATCTATGGTTACAGATTATAATATCTTTGAATTGAATGAGCTATTGAATGAAATATTGAACTAAATAGGAAATGTAGCCATACTTAAATAATATTCTTCATGTCAAATTAAAATGATCATAGATTAGTAAATTTTTCTCTAATTACCGTTTCAGAAACCCGAATTGATTTGAACAAGCTGTCAAGTTAACAGTCATGTTAGTTGAATATCCATTTGAATAGCCTTTCAGAAACCGGGCGTAAGTGGTTGGCCACAGTGAACGCGCGGTGACTTGAGCCTAGCGCGGGCGCGGCGGCGGGCGCGCAGGGTGGCCACAGTGACGCGCGGGCTGTTGTGGCGATAACACTTATTGCAGGTGTCGCAAACCTTTTATGAGAATTCTGTATTTTTTACTGGATAGGCCAATCCTGAGATGGGAGGCGTTGATCATAAGAGATGGTGTGCTGGGTGCGCACGAAATTACTAAAAACAGTTGAATGAATGGAGATTTTTATAAAAAATATATTAAGAATTGAAATAGTAGTCAAAAAAGTTTATTTTATTTATTAAGGAACATCAACAATATACATATTATACACTTACAATTTCAAATGTCCAAAAAAACCTTTTTTATACATGTATTTAAAGTTATTTAATAATAAACAAAATACTTAAAACGAGCGACAAGACCGAAATGGTTTGATACCCCGCCAGCCGCGCGATCGGTCGCTTGTTGACTAGGCCCGCAGTGTGGCCAGAACGAGCGGATAGGAACGTTTGAAAAGTACGCCCGCTAACTCGCTCAAGCCGGTCGCGCTAGGCTCCCGCCTAAGTCACTTCAGTGTGGCCGCTAGCGGCGGTTTCATATGTTTGATATTTCGCGCCCGCCGCCGCCGCCGCGCTAGGCCTGCAGTGTGGCCGACCACTAAGTGTGACGTCCAGAAATTAGGTTCATTACATGGTGTTGACATTCAATTCCGTAACTATTGTTTTCCCATGCATGGATAGTTACAATGGCAATACAAAAGATGCATTTACTTATAGCTAATCTGAAAAGTGTGAAGTGTAGTCCGCCGACATGCATTTGGCCAGCGTGGTGGACTATGGCCTAAGCCCCTTCATCTTGAGGGGAGGTCCGTGCCCAAAAGTGAGACATAAACAATGCTGGTATTATATTACTCTGAAAAGTGATGATGATGATGAATGCTTAATGAAGTGAAAATGATTAATCTTGTCTTTGACTTCGTGTGATTTACCTCGGCTGTATCTAGGGGTTCGCCTATTGCCTGAGTTTCTTTCAAATTGCATTTTCATGTAATTTTTAAGGACTTTAGTCATCGCTTTTTAAGACGGTACTTGGGTGGTTCCTGTGATTTAAGGCTTGCGTACATGGTCAGATCGCGTAAGGATTAGGGCTAACATAAAACTATTTGGGATGCATAACTATTTTCAACAGAATTTTTAAAAGGATAAGGTCTTTAATTCCACTATAATTTTTATGTGAATCTATTAATAATAGAACGATTGAGTAAATAGACGATGCTTATCAAAATATTAATTATCTTGATTGCTATGGCATTATAGCATCTATCGAGCCCATTCAAGCAATTATTAAATATGATATCCAAAACCGATTATTTCTTTCGTATACAAAATAGTTATTCTAGTGATAGCAATTAATCGCGGAACGACAGAAAAAAAATCAGTTACCTACTTGACTTATCTGGCCTTCCAAACAAATAGCAGGTGAATAAAATTTAAAAATAAACGATAAGCAATCATTTTGCCTTGCATTGGAATTCAATTGTTTACGATATATATATAAACATAGATAACAAGTGAGGTGTGATTTTATGGCTAGTATTTAATGTTTGTACCGACTCCATATAGACATTGACTGAAATCCAACCTGATGTTTGGTGACCAACGTGAGAGAAGCAATCTGGTGGTGATCTATCCGTAGATTAAAGCGTAAAAGCTTTTTAATGTTATCATCGTTATCCAGAAGACGTCTACTGTTGAACTTAGGCCTGCCCCTTAGAACGCCACAATGAATGACAATCGGCTACTCGTCAGTCCACCTAGTGAGAAGCCTACCCAACATTGAGTCTTCTGGTTCGTGGTCGCCCGTCGAGACCTTTCTTCCTCATCAGGTATCGGTTTTTCGAGCGATGTGGCCTGTCCATTGCCAGTGACTAGAAACTAGTTCTTCGATGAATTTCCTCATTCCGGATTCTGTCTGCTCTCTGCTCTGAGCGTAGTTTTCTTCATACCTCGTTAAAAGTGCCAATAGTTTCGGCTGACCAGATCTCATTTCCACCACTGTGATGCATGGAGTGTTAGCTTACCTAACAATGACAATCCAAAAGATGCATTTATAGCTATCTAGCTAGGCCTTCTAAACAGAGTACACGTCAGCTGAATGAAATTTTGAAATAAGCGATATAAGAAATCGTCCGACGTCCTGCAATGAATATCGTCAGCCAGGATCTCCAGTGGGTCACAATGGTCTCCAGTGAAGACACCGTGTTTGACCATCAGTCACCGAGTTCCGTGGAAATGCACCCCGCAACAGAACGGTACATAAGTACATAATACATATTGTCGGGATATGGAAGAACCAAGAAGGCTGGTTTGCTCGGAGGCGAGTACCGCGAGTAGACGTCAGGCGGCGTCACTTGCGCGTGCTAACGAAACACAGGAGCCGGCCGGCGTGGTCGCCATATTGGGTGAAAACAGTCGCCGTCGCTGGATGCATGAGGCATTGCTCCCGTGGAGGAGTGTTATCTAGACCTAAGCCAAGTCAGAGGCTTAAGGGTAGATTGCACAACTCCGACACGGGGTGGGGTCTGATACCATACGAGTTCGATCAAAATGTCAGTTTTCTTTATACATTTTACACCAGTGCCCCTAGCGGCAGCTATCAAAAACTAGTAAACTGTACGGTTGGCCACAGAGCATACGATAACAATTCATTATATAAGTACATATTTTAAAAAAGTCACCTATTCGTAAATCGTAAGGCATGTAATATGTATCTACGCTTGACGTTTCTCATCAACTATTTCATGAACCACGATGTGTGTTTGGGAGTGATAACAATGTTAATTATTATAATCTCAATCACTGCTGTAACACAATTATGATAAACGTAATCTGTTCTGATACTGTCGTAAAGAATTACAAACTGTCGCCTAATACATCGATAGTCAAAACTTAATATATTTTTAAATTAAAATGAAATTATTTATTTCAAATAGGCTAAGCCTATAATAATAATAATAATATAATAATAATAAGAACATAATAATAAGTGTCCCCCGTGGGGTGCCGGGTTAGAATTGCATCCCCCCATCTCCTCTCGTTGGGTGTCGTAAGAGGCGACTAAGCGAGAACAGGAAGACGGGCAGCAGCGTCTTCCTTTTATATTTATTTTCCACCTATACTGCAATCCCCAAGACGCCTGCCAAGCGTGGGGATTATAGCAACCCCTCCCTTCTAAGGGGGAGGCCTTTTATTCAGCTGTGGACATATTTCAGCTTCTGATGAAGTCTAGCAGATTAGAATGCTCAGCATTTATTATTAGTAGTATCTAGTATTTTTTAAGCTTACTATCGTGTCATAACACGGCATCAACGGACAAGATCCGATAAGGAAATCAGTCAGAAACGAAAATACCAAAAGACCAAAAGGTCAAAAGAATGCCCGGGAGAGCGTGCATTTATGCAAAGCGCGCTTTGAAATGTCGAACTATTTAATTCACCTAGCTACCGACTATTCCTAATGCACTTAGTTCACTTTCAATTTTGTTGATGTTCAAAACTCCCATTAGATTCTAACACATGCTGATAAATATTGAGATACCAACCACCAATACAATTTAGTATTTATACCACTAGCTTTACAGTTTAAAATAACATCATCATGCATCTCGACATGCACCAGACCTCTGTCATAATGTTTTATAAAGAATAATAGTTACGTCACTGCGCTATAAAAACTGCAAACGGTAATAGCATATGAAAATAAATTGAAAAAACTAATAGAATTAGAATAGAATAGAATTAGAATGCTCTAAGCGACTGCTATAAACTGTTAAAACTATTATAACCTGAACAGTTTAATAATAGCAAGTGAAAAATATTAGTAACAACAAATCACAATAGTTAGTTTTAAAAATATTTGCTCTGCTTTTACCTGATATGCGATATACACTGCGATATTGCGATCTCCAAGACGCCTGCCAAGCGTGGGGATTATGGCTCCCCTCCCTTCATAGGGAGAGGCTTTTGTCCAACAGTGAACGATTTTTGGCTGCTTCTGAAGGTAGTGTGCCATCTCCGATTGCATCCGGTAGGAGTTGCAGTCAACCACTGGCCTATCTTGACTTTTTGAAGTAGCTACATAACCCTTGTCCTCATATTTAGTTTTCAAAACTTCAAAACCGATGCTGTACTGATGCGCTGGAGTAACGCCTTGTGCTGAGAACAGCACAAGGCGTTACTCCAGCGCATACCTACGTTTAGCGGCTTGCCTATTAATTTGCCAATTAAGTAGTGCATCTATTCAGATTTCGATAGTTATTTATTGTTATTGCACAACATTTTGAAAACTTGTAAAAGAACCTGCGACCAATTTTCACGTCTCCATTGAACCGTGGAATATCTAGCGGAAGCGGTTTGAGACCATAGTTGTTTCGTGACGACGGGCCCGTTGGTCTAGTGGTTAGACACCCTGGCTGCTAATCGATGGGTCGTGGGTTCGATTCCTACTAAGCGTTTGGGTGTTATTTATCTATTTAAGTAAGTATTTACAAAGAAAATATGTATATAAGTATTAGTATCAGTTGTCTGGTTTCCATAGTACAGGCTCTGCCTAGTTTGGGATAACCGTGTGTGGAGTTGTACCAAGATATTAAAAAAATATCCTAATAGTCCTCAAACGATGGCTGATGATTAATTTATTATCTATTAATTATGAAATCTGTATTTATTTTATTCTCTCTTTCTTGGTTTTGAAATGCGAAAGCAAGTCTGTGTCTCTGTGGTTTAAATTTCACACAGGATTTTTTCCTTACAAGATTTTATATACCTTTTAGCGTGATTACAAACATTAGGCATACTTAAAAACAACATAAGTATATTTTAGCGTGTAATAGCTAATAGCTATCTAGTTGAGAACTAAACTCTGCACTTGGTGCGATTTTAATTATTATTATTTATGAGTAATGTGCAATACAAATGCAAAGAAGAGCACCGTATACGTCCCGTAATACACTAAACAATAATATTATTATTAATTACTAGCGACCCGCCCCGGCTTCGTAATATAGGGTATATTACGAACTAACTACTGCTACGTATAAACCTTAGACTATAGGTATAAACCTTTCTCATGAATCAGTATGTGTATATTGCTGTACACTGCATTAAAATCCGTTTCGTATTTTAAAAAATTGTACTAATACCGGGAGCGACTTTGTTTTATACTACGTAAAGATAAAGAAGAAGAAGAAAATAAAGATCACAGAACACAAATTAGTACAAGTACCTACTATAGAATGCTTAATTCAGGTAAGAACTAGTAGGCACGGGTAAGAACATCAAAATACATAAATATCAGGTACACGACAATAGGTACTATACCGTCAGCTGTATTTATCGACATTTGCGCTTGTGACAGATCAAATTCATCACTACTTATCACTTACTTATCAATATAACTCATATAATATAACTTTAAATAGTTCAATTCACCTGCCTCTTAGAGGAAAATCTGCCTACGCTTTGTTTAAGGGCACCGTATACAAACGCGTATTCTATTTTATAATATATAAACTCTGTGACAAAGATGAATAATTTATGTAATGAATGGTTACAGATATATTCGTTCATTGAACTATCACTTGTTTATATCACTCCCTTTGTTATCCGACGACACACGATGATTTTGCTTTGTCTATTATTTATATTAATGGCAGAAACTTTTCCATAGTTATCTTCACTTAATTTATTTCTCAAAGCTGCTTCTATTTCCATTAGTTTTCTTTTTTAACCGACTTCAAAAAGGAGGTTCTGTATTCGACGCGTGTGCCTGTAATGAAGAAATGCGTAATATATATGAATCTATGTGTGCATCTAACTAAACAAATGTAACAAATTTCAGGAATGTATGTATGTAGGTTTGTCCCCTTTTTTTAAAAACTACAAATCCGATTGTAGTCATTATTTTTGTAATAGTTTTAGTATATTTCAATTTAGGTAAGAGAATAAGTTTCATCGAAATCGGTTCAGTAATTTGGAAGATATGGCCGGTTTATATTTTGGCAGCAAATTACAAGCCGTTGGAGTTGCGTGATAGTTTCGTAAGCATTAAGGGAGTTAAAATGAAGAATAAAAGTGATTAATATTTCACTTATCATTTATTGACTTCAAATCCTTATTCCCAGAAATATATTGTGCACATTTTATATATCTTCAAATATATAGTAAGACTTAGAACAAAGTTATGTATTCACGAATTAATATCGTCAACGAAATAATATACAGGGTGGAATTTTGTAATGCCACCTGAAGGGGAAGTACTATTAACACTGTAGATAGAAAATTTTACTAAAAGAAAACATTCCTTTATTTTTTAAAAGAAAGAAAACTGCATTCGATGATTTTTAAAAATTCGCTTGCCGCACCCGGTAATCGAACCGACTAAAATCTCTAAAAGTTGCACCCTGTACTTTTATTGCATCGATCGTTAGGGTCAATTATAAGGATGAAATCTCTCTAACAAACTTCATAAATTAAATAAAAGGAAAACAATGAAATCTTAAATTATTTTAATTATTTACAAAAAATGGTAAACTAACTAATTAATTGCTCGAAATGGGCTCCATCTTCTTGGTTACACAAATTTATTCTTCTAACGAATTCATTTCTAGTAACCTTTAATAACGTGTTGTGGTGAATGTTATAAATCGTATTCTGAACTTCAACTCTCAACTGGTTTACATTTTCATAAGATTTAATTTAAATTTGATTTTTTACATATCCCCACAAAAAATACGTCATTTTAATGGATAAATGACGTCAATGATAATTATTAATTAATAACATAAGTAAACAGATGGATCTTTGAGTAAAAGTGCTTTAACATCCATTGAATTAATAATTTAAGATTTCATTGTTTTCCTTTTATTTAATTTATGAAGTTTGTTAGAGAGATTTCATCCCTAACGATCGATGCAATAAAAGTATAGGTTGCAACTTTTAGAGATTTTAGTCCGTTCAATTACCGGGTGCGGCAAGCCAATTTTTAAAAATCTTCGAATGCAGTTTTCTTTCTTTTATAAATTAAAGTAATGTTTTCTTTGAGTAAAATTTTCTATCTACAGTATTAAGAGTACTTTCCCTTCAGGTGGCATTACAAAATTCCACCCTGTATAACAATTATCTAATGTGTATATATATTACAATCTATAGATACGCGAATAAACATGCTAATAACGCAACTAATTTTAAAGTATGGAACGCGAGTATGCATGTTAGATATATTGAATGTAGCAACAAACTGGAACGTGAGTAATTATTTTGAGGAGTAGGTAGTTACAGAGCGAAGCGAACGACAAAACGGCTAATGGTATTGCAATTATTATTTTACGATACAGGAATTATTAATAATTTAATTTCTTAATAATTCCCATATCGTAAAATAATAATGCCTTAATGGTCTAGTGGTTATACCTACACTCTGATTTTGGGATTATATAATATGTATCATTACTACTTAATGTATTTATTCTTCACGCATCTACGCAAACGAAAGTCAAAGTCAAAATATCTTTCGCACGAAGTCTCTTACATAAAAAATTTTTTTTACAAACTACAAGGAAATGTATGTGCATAGGAAGTGGAAATATATAGGATTTTAGTGTGTTAATCGAATAAACTAATACAAAACAAATTAATCCGCAAATAAAGCCACCCCACTTAAACAGTAGTCTCACTTTGAAAATTTGACGATTCGTTTGGCGACACTAATGAAAACAAAAAAAAACTTTTTTATTTGCAAAGAGGGTATGTAATATATTCTAAATTTGAAAGCGCTCGCATAATTCGTTGCAAAGGTGCACCGTTGTGACAGACAGGCAGACACAGCATAAGAATTCCTTTACCTTTTGAATACGGAACACTAAGAATGGGACGGTTTAAGTTTCTAACCTGTAATATACCACTGGAAATAATGTAATTGGACTACCTATACGTACATTATGTGTGAGGTAAGTTCTACGAAGTATTACGATTGTTCCGTAACCTCTCATAAAGGCAATGGGCAGAGCGGTAGCACCCAATCCTGGCAGTAAAGTAACCGTGTCACCCCGACCCGTCTCCGAGACCGCGACATTGTTCTATTTACCGCTTATCACGACAAACCCTGGTAGCTAAAACCGTAGGGATCACAGTATCATTCGCAGACAGTTTCTCGCGCCGCACGCACGCGCCATTGTGAAAACAAATAGCAATATCGAGTGCGGTATCGATATATATATATCGAGTAAATAATCGAATATATATTTCAATTAAATTAATTCATTGCGTACGAGTGCCGTAGCTGTCGTAGCAGTTGACTACGTACGCGAGAATCGAGTGCGCGGCTTTGAATTGAGATACGTATTCTGGTGACTACGAATTTTCAAGAATAAAATGGCAACCAAAAACGCGAACAGTGAGTATTTGTTTTATTTATTTTTTTAGACTTAAATTAATTTACAAGGTAATATTTTTTTATGTAGGTACAGACCTACAATTAAGTTCCTACAATTATTAAACATAATTATAGATTTTTTATAAAATTTTACTTTTCGTTCTTATACTTACGTAAGTACATAACATATATTCTAAAATATGAAGTATTTTAGCACTAAGCAAAAAAATCTTGTAAACTTTGGGTCTTTTAAATTGATCCAAAACACCAGTGGTCCTTGATTCTGAAATAAATTCTGAAAGAATAGCATCTATTTATTTAATAAATAAAAGCGTCAAATTTATACTTCGAGTTTAATAAACTGCGGTGTACTTAGTACTTTTCCATACTTTATAACTAACAAAAATAAAAAAAAACTTGTAATATATATCGATGTAAATAGGTATAGTCAATAGGTATCTAAGTAACTACTTCTAGACGGAAATGGTATTCTAAACAGATATATGTATATATACGTACGAAATAAGTTGTAATGGTAGTTTGCGTAACTATAGTACAATAACAATACAACGTTAAAATTACCCATTGTGTTAAGTTATACGAGTGAATACACTGTCACATTACTTTGATAATTTCAATTATTTTATAATAGGTAGGTATATACATATATATATATATATATAGAGGTAAGTAGGTAACGTTGTTATTATAGTTTATTCTGCACCCAAATGGAATTTGAAATATGGTTATTCATAATTTAAATGTTAGGTTAGCTGTAAGTACATACGAGTATAAATAAAATCCCACATTAAACAATCATACTTTCAATTATGTTTGTTAGAAGTTTTCAGTAGGTAAACTCCTTAGTTTACCTACTGAAAACATCGAACAAACATAATTGAAAGTATGATTGTATCCTTATACGGAAGAGGATTATTAGCTATCTCTATCGGTAATTAGTATAATACAAAGCAGCTATTTGCATCTGTCTATCTACTCGTTCACTTCATCATCATCATCATCAGCCGGAAGACGTCTACTGCTGAACATAGGCCTCCCCCTTCGAACGCCACAATGAACGACAATTGGTAATTTGCATCCACCGGTTACCTGCGACGCGCACAATGTCGTCTGTCTACCTAGAGGGAGGCCTACGCTGTGTCTTCCGGTTCGTGGTCACCACTCCAGAACCTTTCTTCCCCAACGGTTATCGGTTCTATGAGTGATGTGGCCTGCCCCTTGCCACTACAACTTGCAGATTCTGAGAGCTATGTCGGTGACATTAGTTCTTCGTCGAATCTCCTCATCCCGGATTTTATCGCGCAAAGAAACTCCGAGCATAGCTCTCTCCATAGCTCGTGGTGTGTCTCTGAGCATCTCTAAAAGGCCAGCAGTCAAGGACCACAATTCAGTACCATAATATGTAACATACATACATTTAGGTAAATGTAATGTAAAAATATGTAACGCTTAATGATTTGTTTTTTCGGCAAAAAAACATTGGAAAAGCTAAGCTTATAAGTAAAATCGTATAGACTATTTTCTATAAACTAAAATTGCGTAATAGAAAATTTTAATGACCTTTTAGTTGACTTCAGAATTGAAGTTTATAGGGTTTAAGATGCGTTTTTATATGCTAACTATCTTCAAAGGCCCAGCAAGATATTTTGATCACAGTATGATAAATGATAAGCCTAATAGTCTAAAGTAATTCTTTGATAAGGCGTGTTACAACCGATTAAGAATGTTTCATTATAATGTACCTAATCGTTGATCAAGCTCTAAGGAAGTGACGATTATGATTTAACTGCTCGAGCCGCGATCCCATTTTTTTTTTATACCACCAAGGTGGCAAATAACATGCAGCCCGTCTGATGGTAAGCAGTCACCGCAGCCTATGAACGCTAGCAACACCAGTAGGATCACTAGCGCGTTGCCGACCCCGTAGAAATTTGTTAACTCCCTTTATAACTAACACCATGCTATTTACAATATTCGGGAAATCATTGGTAGGCAATTCATTCCACAATTTCAAGGTGCGAGGAAGAACACTTCTTTGAAACCGCAAAGTGCGGAATGACATTGTTTTTAAGATGTGAGGATGAACCCCCTGCCGATGGCGAGAGGTGCGATGGTAAAAAGTAGCCGTGGGCATCATGTCAAACAATTCTTCAGAACACTGTCCGTTATACAATCGGTAATAAACTATTTTAATAAAAATAAAAACCGACTTCAAAGTAAATTATCTAAAAAGCATAAAATAACGAAAATATTATTGAAGTTGGTGCAGAATATACACAGCAGGTACGCTAACACCAACTTCAATAATATTTTCGTTATTTTATGCTTTTTAGATAATTTACTTTGAAGTCGGTTTTTATTTTTATTAAAATAGTTTATTTAAACTACTATATTTAATTAACTAACCTAAAGCATGTAATGATCTCCTTCTGAGCGATCCGAAAACACCGGCCAAGATAAGCCAACAACACAGAAGATATTATTATGCACCCCAGTACCACAGAGGCTACAATAACCAGGTCTATCTATAGCAGCTTTTAGATAATACAAAAACTATTTAAAAAAAAATAAAAACCGACTTCAAAGTTAATCTAAAAAGCATAAAATAACGAAAATATATTGAAGTCGGTGCTAGCACATCATGTTAACTAACACTAGCACCAGCTGACACCGACTTCAATATATTTTCGTTATTTTATGCTTTTTAGATAATTTACTTTGAAGTCGGTTTTTATTTTTTTTTAAATAGTTTATTTAACACTTTTTAGTGACTTATTTTACTAAAATAGGTATCAGTACTATCACGCAACTCGAACGTCTACGTTACAGTAACTTACTGAAAGCATAAAAAGTTTATATCTCTTAAACTACTGGACCGATTTTGATGAAACTTGTACTCTACCCTAAGTTGAAAAATACTCTAACTATTGCAAAAAGAATTTTCAAAATCGGACTTGTAGTTTCTGAGAAATCCGTGGACAAACCTACATACATACATACATACATACATACATACATACATACATACATACATACCTACATACATACATACATACACTCATAAAATTTGGTAAATTTGTTTAGAAGCTCACATAGACTAACATATATTAATATTACGCATTTTTATCAATATTACATACATACGCGTCGAATAGAGAACCTTCTTTTTGAAGCCGGTTAAAAAACACACAGGGAAGCAAAATCCCGTAGTGATTCTAAACCATAAATGTAATTATTGGTGATCCTACTTGAATTATTTTATAAGAAGTTCTTATTAACGTACGCTGTAAGCCAGGATTTGAACTAGCCCTGTGTTAAAGGAAGCTATAGCTATTCTGTTATCAAAAGCGACAAAAGATGGCCTCGTTAGCATAGCGAGTCCTCATAGCACGTTGACGATCATTCATCATCATCATCATCAGCCGGAAGAAGTCCACTGCTGAACATAGGCCTCCCCCTTAGAACGCCACAATGAACGACAATTGGCTATTTGCATCCACCGGTTACCTGCGACGCGCACAATGTCGTCTGTCCACCTAGTGGGAGGCCTGCCAACGCTGCGTCTTCCGGTTCGTGGTCGCCACTCGAGAACCTTTCTTCCCCAACGGTTATCGGTTCTTCGAGCGATGTGGCCTGCCCATTGCCACTTCAACTTGCAGATTCTGAGAGCTATGTCGGTGACCTTAGTTCTTCGGCGAATCTCCACATTTCGAATTCTGTCGCGCAAAGAAACTCCGAGCATAGCTCTCTCCATGGCTCGTTGTGTGACTCTGAACTTTTCTAAAAGGCCAGCCGTTAGAGACCACGTCTCTACTGAGACGTGGTCTCTAACGGCTGGCCTTAAAGAGGTCGCCCGAAGAATCCAACTCGGATGGGCAGCGTTCGGGAAACTACGCGATATCTACTCCATATGTCATCACTGGCAACACACACTGGTTAAAAACCTTCGTCTTCAGGCACTGCGGTATTTTGGACGAGAAGATATCGCGTAGTTTCCCGAACGCTGCCCATCCGAGTTGGATTCTTCGGGCGACCTCTTTGTCAAAGTTGGACCGACCTAACTGGACAGTTTGTCCTAGGTATACGTAGTGGTCAACAACTTCGAGTGTATCGTTCCCAACAACTACCGGTACGGGTGCAACATGGACATTAGACATGATCTTCGTCTTGTCTATGTTCATTTTAAGACCCACCTGTTGGGAAACGCTACTGAGGTCGCTGAGCATCGTATTGAGGTCCTCCAGCGACTCTGCCATAATGACTATATCGTCGGCAAAACGAAGGTGAGTGATGTATTCGCCATTGATGTTGATGCCGAATCCGTACCAGTCCAAGAACTTGAAAACGTCCTCCAATGCATTTGAGAACAGTTTCGGAGAAATAACGTCTCCCTGTCTCACACCTCGCTGCAATGGGATTGGTTTCCTGCTCTCTTCCTGTAGTCGGATCGACATGGTGGCGTTGCTGTACAAACACTTCAACACTTCGATGTACCTATAGTCAATGTGGTACCGCTGGAGGGACTGCAATACCGCCCAGGTCTCGATTGAATCGAAGGCTTTTTCGTAGTCCACAAACGCTAGACATAATGGCCGATTATACTCCTCAGTCTTCTGTATAATCTGGCGGAGCGTATGTATGTGGTCTACGGTGCTAAAGCCTTTTCGGAACCCGGCTTGTTCGGGAGGCTGGAAGTCATCAAACCTGCGTTCGAGACGGTTCGTAATGACTCTCGAAAACAGCTTGTATACATGGCTCAGAAGTGAGATGGGTCTATAATTCTTCAATAAAGTGTTATCACCTTTTTTGAAGAAGAGAACCACCACACTCCTGTGCCATGCTTCTGGCGTAGTACCCTCGAGTAAGACGGAATTAAATAACTTCTGGAGGACTAAAAGTACCGGTTTTCCACCCGCTCTCAGAAGTTCTGTTGTGATTCCGTCTTCACCTGGCGCCTTGTTGTTCTTAAGCTGTTTGAGAGCCATTCTAATCTCGTACAAGCTGATGTCTGGGATTAGTGTCTGAAAATTAAGATGATCCATCGGTCCTGCGCCTGATGTCTTAAATAGTTACGTTACCTATCTATGGACTGATCTTTCCGGAATGCTTAACTGATTCTTTGGCGGACATAATCACAATTGGCTTGTTTGTTTGCACGTGAGAAGCAATGTGGGAAAGTTAGTTTATTTATCTAATCTAAAGTATTGGATGTTAAACGGCTGCCGCGTTTAAAACAAAATATTTGCCGGAAAAAACTAATGCATATCCAATATTTTTAGTATGCAATGAAACCGAGGAATTGTTACGTTTCGTTTAAAACTTGTTCGTGATATAATAACAGGTTGCACCGGTATGCAAAAAAAGTGTTTGCAATATAAAAACCTGTAATTCATTTACCTAGTAACATCTGGAATTTTTTACAGTTAAAAATAAACTAACAATTCATTAATACAGTAAGTTTATATTAAAGACTAAAGATCTATAGACAGTAGAAAACCAAGCGTCTGTTTGTCTATCAGTATATATCCGCTAACTCCTAAACCTCACAACGCAACGGATCTATATAGCGGTTTTCACCATTGGTTATATAATTTTTCACTGTAGGTTTATGTATATAAAAATCTAATTAAGTTTACTTAATTGTACTTACATAAGTAAGAAGAACAAAAATCTGTGTTGAGATGTAAAAATGAAGCCCTTTCATATGATACCCCACTCGATATAGTAGTCTCACTTTGAAATTTTAATGACCCATTTCGACTCCCATTAAAAAAAACTAAAACGTAATTTTTTTTTTCATTTGTGATGAGGTTGGGTAAAAATGATCTAAAACTATTCCAAGTTTCAAATCGATAGCATCAGCGGTTCCTGAAATACATATATAGGTGTGACAGACAGACAGACAGACAAACAGAAGCGACGAAGTCTTAAATTACACCCGTGCGAACCGAGTGCAGGTTGCTAGTTAAAAATAAAAATAGACGGATAAAACGGTTAAAAAAATTGTTAAAAAAATTACTAAAGTTAAAAAAATAAGCTACACTTCGTATCTTAATAGATGAACGGCAATGCAGCTATAGTCTAGTCACTTACCATTAGACGCACACCCTAATTATTCTATTCTTGCTCTGTTCCCCGCGGGATTCGAACCCCCGACCTCCGGTTTGTAGCAAGCGACTTCCCGCAGCGCCGCGGAGGTTATATACATACCCATAACAACATCATGTTCTAGTTCCTTACTTATTAGGACAATGCAGGCCGATCACCTAATTGTCTGAAAAGGCATGCGTCGGATAGGCATGTAAAAAGTCAGTCCCGGTCGTGTGGGTCATCCATCAGCGAAATGGTGGCCTGGTGAATGAAATTACCACATCCGAGACAATAAAGTTCGGTTTTCATGTGGACGCGTCGGATGGGCATGTAAAAAATCGGCCTTCTCCCCGATCGTGTCGGTCTTCCGGCCCCTCGGATTTTTAGAGTTAAGGAAGAGAGAGTGCATCTGTGCCTGCGCGAGCACTTGTGTAAGTACTATTGTACACAAGTGCTCGCGCAGGCAAAAGATAATTATTATATCTTTTGCTTGTATTATTGGCCTCTGTTGTCGTGTCAGTCAATACAGCGTTAAACAAGCGTATTAGGTTACCGACTTCCTGCTACGCCATTTATTGCATATTTCACGCACATCACGTACATATTGTGTTTGTTATGTACAAGAGTGTCATTTATATACAATACTTAAATGTAAATAGGACAACCCATTTACCTAAGAATTATAAGCATGTTACTGTTTAGACACACAGTTGCCACTTTAGCTACTTTTTAGCTAGATCTAACAACCTTTTGGGACTTGGTAGCTATCAAAAAAATAAATCAGTAGCTAAAAAATTTGGCTACTTTTTACCCGACTACGGAACTGAGGGAGGGTTATGAGTAGGGTGAATACGGCCGCATCGGTAAGGGCCAATGAGAACTTTTCGGAACTGCACTACCAGAGATGTTACAGGAGATGTTTTGATACCTAGTTTATGGAAACTAATAAACTTTCTGTTTTTAGGGTTCCATACCTAAAAGGTAAAAAAGGAACCCTTATGGTCTGACTTCGTCTGTCTGTCTGTCTGTCACAAACCTATATATTTCAGGAACCACTGATGCTATCAATTTGAAACTTTGAATAGTTTTAGATCTTAATTACCCAACTCCATCGCAAATGAAAAAAATATATTTTTCCTTTTACTTTTTTTATAATGGGGGTCGAAATGGGTCATCAAAATTTCAAAGTGAGACTACTATATTGAGTGGGGTATCATATGAAAGGGCTTCATTTGCACATCTCAAAACAGATTTTTATTTTGGTTTATGTCACGCAGTTTTTGGCTGATAATCAAAAATGTCAAAAAAAATACCGTTCCCCCCCCTTATCTCCGAAGTTTGTGGAGGGGAAAATCTGAAATAATTATGGGTAATACATGTCTATCTATATTTTACAGGAAAAATAAAATGATCTTTCTAAATAGTACAGTTTTTTAGTAATCCTAAAAAAACCTCGACTAACAAACTTAGTTTTGCGGTTTGTTTATTTTGCTATCTGAGGCGTTAGACGTATAGTAAAATGACTTTAATACGTTCAAAGATAATATGAAATGCTCGGTGCGGGAATCCGACTAGCACTTGACTGGTTTTAAAAGTATGTTTACACTTTACGAAGTCCTCGCACTTTAACTTCATTAACAAACAAACAATCGATAACAACCGAACTAAGAGATACTACGATCAACAACCAATTGGGATAAAATCACTATGCCGACAAGATAGTATATCTCAACATCACTAAAACTTTAAAAATACGAACAACAATCAAATTTAACTTTTTATAACCTTTCGGGCATACTACAAACTTTGCTACAAACAAAATCGTAAATATTCTGTGAACATATGGTATTTTTATTACACCTCGCCGAAAGACAGGCAAAGGTACTCATACCATACAGCCTTGTTTATTTTTGCCACAGTTAGATCGCAATTCGCCAACGAATCGAGGTAGGGATATTTTGTATACAATAGATATTTTTCATTACTTCTATTAGTCTGAATGATCTGAAATTTAGAACATATGTAAATCCGATGATATTAAATAAAATGGAAACCTTCACCAGGGTCTGATGATGATCAGGAAAAGGTGGTAACAGGATCTCTCTCTCCAAATAAACGTAAACCCACCGACTTTGGGCTCGTTAGGTAGGTCTCGACGAGTAGTTGGTAGAAAAATGGTGATCAGGGTCTGATGATGGAGCAGGAAGGTGGTCACGGGATCTCTGCACCAATAAACGTAAACCCACGGAGTTTGAGCTGGTTAGGTAGTTCTTGACGAATAGTTGCTAGAAATATGGTGATCAGGGTCTGATGGTGGAGCTGGAAGGTGGTCACAGGTTCTCTGCACCAATAAACGTAGACCCACCGAGTTTGGGCTCGTTAGGTAGGTCTCGACGAGTAGTTACTAGAAAAAATGGTGATCAGTCTGATGATGGAGCAGGAAGGTGGTCACGGGATCTCTGCACTAATAAACGTAGACCTACCGAATTTGGATTAGTTGGATTAGCAGTAGGTAGAAAAACTTGATCAGAGTCTGGTGATAGGAGCAGGCAGGTAGGTGGCAACAGGGATTCGGCTCCATTAAATGTAGGACCCACCGAATTATAAATCTATGGTTAAATCTTGACGAGTAGTTGGACAGATACTGATCAGGGTCTGATAATAGCACAGGAAAATCATTTTAAGAGTTCGTTTACCTATTAAATTTATACTTGTAGTACAGTTACTAAAGTACAAATAAAAGTAAAGCATGCCGTAATAATAGTCAAATTACAAGAACCATCTTCCAAACACTTTTATGGTTGCCTAGCAACCTTAACAAATATTTATTTTGAAAAACATGCCATGGTTATTTTTTAATAGGGGCTGAAATGTGGTCTTAAAATATCAAAGTGAGGCTACTATATCGAGTGGGGTATTGTATGAAAGGGCTTTATTTGCACATTTTAAAGCAGATTTATATTTTGGTTTTTGATAAGTATGTAGTTATTGGGTTTTTTTATACGACCAAGGTGGCAAGCATGCGTACGGCCCGCCTGATGGTAAGCAGTTACCGCAGCCTATAGACGCTAGCACAACCAGAAGAATCACTAGCGCGTTGCCGACCCTCAAGACATTAGATGTTAAGTCTTTGTGTCCGGTAATTTAACCAGCTTAAAATCAAAAATGTCAAAAACATTAAATAAAAAATACTCGTCTCCGACTTGTCTCCGAAGTTAGTGAAGGGAAAAATCTAAAATAATTATGAGTAATACATGTCAATAGATATTTTACAGGAATAAATCTAATTCTAATTATTAGCTTTTT
Organism: Furcula furcula; assembly: GCA_911728495.1. Lineage (NCBI taxonomy): Eukaryota > Metazoa > Arthropoda > Insecta > Lepidoptera > Notodontidae > Furcula > Furcula furcula. The sequence goes on from OU452243.1 coordinate 7,065,836, forward strand.
AGTAATCCTAAAAAACCTCGACAATCTAACTTATTTTTGCGGTTTGGTTCATTTTTTTTGGAAATCTAACAAATTCAGCAGATGCACAGATTCTATATATTTTAATTAGTAATAACAAGTAAGGATAGACACGTCTCTTTATTTTTCACAATGACAGAATGTACTGACAAGACCTTTTAAATATAAATACATCTTACACTATGCTCTATAAAAAGTTCGACCATGTAAAGTTATAATAAAATTATCAAATCTTAATACTTTTGCTATCTGAGGTGTTAGATTAATTGTAAAATAACTTTAATACGTCCAAGGATGGTATGGAACCCTCGGTGCGCGAGTCCGACTCGCACTTGACCGGTTTTTTTTTCCATAGAATTCACATCAGTGCCTGTAGCGGTAACTATAAAAAAAACTAAGTAGTTTGTAAAATGTATGTAAGAAAATGGTTAGTTTGGTCAATGTCGTTAAATATAAACACCAGATTTTTATATTAGCTTATTTTGGACGTAAAGAAGACAAAAGTAATTAAATATACCTTTTATTTTTTCCAGTAAGAACATAAAGTACTATAATACTCTTTAGCTACTTTTAGCAACTTTTGCAGGTAATCAATACCTTAAATCTATCAAGTTTTTCGATACGGTTTAGCTACGAGGTCCGACACCGAGGTGGCAACACTGTTTAGACAGCCAGGGTTTATCTACTGGGATATAGAATCCTCAAAATAGGCAACTAGGGCACTAAAATGTTGCTAACGATAAATGTCCTATCTCTTCCGTGACTAAAGTGCAGCATTAGAAATGTCGGAAATTTAAAAATCTATACTTATAATAAAACTGTAACAGGTCCAATTCTGTACATTGAATATATTTTGAATAATAACTGATACTGAGGCCGAAAATGTATTTTTTTTTTAATTTTTGTCTGTCTGTCTGTCTGTCTGTCTGTCTGTCTGTATCTCGGCTGAGCATCACGCCGAAACTACTGGATGGATTGAAACGAAACTTGGCATGATTTGAGATCTTACTACGAGGTAGGACATAGGATACTTTTTATCCCGTAATCTAGCACGGTTCTTTTGGGAGAGGGGATTAAAGTCAAAATGGGTACTTGGTTATACGCTTGGTCCGATTTTATCATTTTTTCTTTATAATTATAATAAATATTTGTGAGGGAACACTCATAGACAGTTGTTAACAATGTTTGGAAATCGATCAGGTTAAGCAACGTTAGGTAAGGTCATTAAATAGATGGGTGACCGTTTAATGCCATTTGAACTAAACGTTTCCGTGCTTCGGAGGGCAAGCACAAAGTGGGTCCAAGTTTTTAACAGACTTTAAAAAAGGAGGTTTTGTATTCTATGCGAATGTATATTATTGAAAGTTTAGTAAACGTAAACACAACGCGGGCGGAGCTGCGTGGGTCAGCTAGTAGAAAATAAATCGCGACACAATCAGTAAAAGTAGTTTCGTTTCAAAATAATATAAATTTCACGTAAAAATAATTCAATGACAAAAATCCCTTTTAAGTAAGTATACGTGACATGAGTCAAACAGTTAGTTAGGTACCGTGCAGTTCTCCCAAAGCACTAATAAGTAGAATGGTTGATTTTTTTACGATATTGTCCGCCCTATTATCAGAAATTTGTCTGTTATCGTAATATCTTCCTGTGCGTGCATTATAATATCTTTATAATCCAGATATTAAATATGATTAAATACGCTAAAAATTACCTACATAATACAATCAATTGCATACCAGTAAACACAACACCCGATAAATTATACATCAGTGGGTAAACCATTTTGTAAATTACACTCATTGATACCCTTTTCTCGGTCTCTTGAAATGAAATTATTAATTTCAAAATAGGGTTAGCGCTAGAAGTTCTGAATGCTTTTTTATATTCAGACCAGATCACAACGCTGCCTCAACCAATAAGAAGTCAAGGCAAGAAATTCAGCAACCTTATCATTTTTCATCTCTATCATATCATCAAAAATTCTTCGAAAGATTTCCCGCCTGATTATAACAAGGTTTTCAAGGCTAGTGAATAGGCTTTTAAGAGGTACTTTGTCGCCACTTTCGTTACATGTTCGCTTTCCATCAGAGACGATTGCAGTCAAGCATTGGCTACGTAGTGGTGTGCGCACACTTAGATTACTTTATACATACATATATACATATAATCACGCCTTTTCCCCGTAGGGGTAGGCAGAGCCCAAGGGCCGCTTTTCGCCTCCGTGAGAAACGAGACGTGATGGGTGGCGAACCACATCGCCGCCATTTTGGTTAATTTATATATTGACCATTGCGTTCTCACGAATAAAGAGGGAAAGGGAAGGATAGGTGTTGTGAAAAGGAAGATTGGCAAGTTAGAGTGGGAAATAGGAAAAGTAGGATATTATATTAAAGTAGGAGGGCACGGGATGGGACAGTAATAGCTAGGGAAGCCGGGGTCGCATACCCGTATACTATACCACAACTACCGGACAGGTAAGTTGGGATGAGTATCCCATGACTATTTACTTTATAATAATGTAATAAATTTACTTTATAAGCAAAAGAAGCAAATAACCAAAGCATCTGCGTATTCTTAACTCTTAATGTTTTTCTTGTGCCTCCTAAAATCAATTCCTTTTAAAAACGAAATAACGACTTACTTCGAGTATTTATATTTTTTAGTTCTTCGAAAATACTTTGCGTAACCTATGTTAGGCAATGGACTGAACGCCAGTATGTGTCTCGAATATTATTATACAAGTAGTGAAAAAAAACCTGACAACCCTAATCGTGTTATATAACGTGACAGCCTTGTACGTCGTAAATAGATGGACATGTTTGTAAATGTTCTTTATCTTGATAAAAGAATGATCTCAAACAATAATTGTTTGATCCGCGCCGCCTCGGCTACCGGCTGCCGACCACAATAGTTGGATTATGAATGATGGACCGTTACTAATTGTTGTTATCCAATAACACGACGTTATAGGCCCGTTTATGAAGCATGCCGTATCTATTTTGTACTATTTATAGTCTTTGTCAAGGTTTAAAAAAGTGGCTTATCGGGGCAAGCCAGTGACATCTGTGGTTTTTATTAGCGGTTTGTGACTGTGTATAGCAATGAAAACTATAGAAGTTACTTATTTCAATTTTCCAACATTTAATAAGGCTGCTGCTCGAGTCAACTCGTGCGCGGGTGCTGCTTGGGGTCCGACCGGGGACTGGTCCGACCGAATACTGTCCCTTTGGGCTTTCTTTCTTTCTTTCTTTCTTTCTCTTGTTTTATCTTTCGTACGGCATGACACGCTGTCGCTGATGCTGATCAAATTGTAACAAGACAAAAATAGTATAAAAGAAAAGTGAAAAAATGACAAGCTGGCTGAATTTCTTCCCGGATCTTCTCAGTTGAGGCCGCGTGGGGACCATGTGGTAGCTTTTAAAAAAAAATCCGTTCAAAAGTTAAGCCTATTTAAAATAAATATTTTTGAATTTGAATTCTTGAACTCTGGAGAATTTTTCAGAGTGTTAAATAAGGGTATTATTATACGAAGGCCTACCCCTTAGAAGGGAGGGTTTGCCATAATCCCCACGCTTGGCAGGTGTCTTGGGGATCGCAGTATAGGTGGTAGGTAATCCAATAGAAAGACGCTGCTGCCCGTCCTCTTGTTTTCCCTTAGTCGCCTCTTAGGGCTCCCAACCGGAGGAGATGAGTGGGTGGTATTCTTACCCGGACACCCCACGGGCCGTCTTTGTTTAATATCTCATAATATACTAAACAATAAAATCGCATAATGCGTTAACTACCACACGTTGCACCTGATGTATGATAGAAAAATCAACAATAACATACAGCCAATAAAATAGTTTTTAATAACTCAGCGAAGTCCTACGGTGTCTGGCATCGAAGTTTCTTCGATAGGTACTCCAAAAATATAAGATATGGATTAACTGAGTTTTTTGTGTTTTAGTTCTCTGATACAGTTACAACGTACTAGCAGTTTCTATAAGACTACAAGATAGTTCTGATAGAAATACTGTAACCAGAGATAACCGAAAAGCGTAACCATTTCGGTTGTGTCTGGTTACAGTATATTCAGTTATTAGTATTTTGTGTCCACTGCAAAAAATATAGGTACAGACCTACTCTATATCTTTCTACCACGACCAATATTTATAATCTCGGGTCGCCTGTTCCTCGCTGCATTTTCTATTAGTCTTTCCCTTCAGACTTTTCATATACAATTAAAATTATAACATTAGACCATAGACACGACTTTAATAACTGAGAGAGAGAGCAAGAATAAAAAAAAATACACTACTGAAATGTACACTAATATTTCAACAAAAGTCATTATATATGACTTCATAACATCTTCGATATGTATTCTATGTTACTGAAACCTCCACAAATCTTAACCAACGAAATGATTAGCTGTTGACAACGTTAACAAATTGGCCTTAACATTACTGAATATTCAATTCCACAGACCTGTATAAATAGGTAGGTATTATAAAAATATGATAAAGCACGAAACAGAATGACAAATTAAAAAAAAATAACATCGACGATAGTTTCGTCTTGAAATATTTAATTAACGAGTGATCCATTACGAAATAATTTAAAGTTTGGTGCCTATTGACTTCCGGACAGTACAAGATAATCTGTAGGGAGGTGGTATACAAATTTTAAAGTGATAAGGTTTTTGTGGACAAGGTTTTTGTGGACCTGCCACCAGCTGTATTGGTAGGTATGGAATTTAAATTAGAAAAGGTAAATAGAAAAATAACAACAACAGACGTCGCTTGCAACATGTACGGAACTCTAAATTTGCTTGTAGATATCAAAAGTAGACTATTTTGGAACGAATTGTGCAATCTTACACAACTGATAAACAATATTGATTGAATAAACTTCAGAGATAAAATATTTTACATAAATGTATGTACATATATTGTTGATTATTATTATGGACTTTCCCGTTTTTTTTTCTTCTTTACCACCCCTGTATTAGAGCGAACAAAGTATACTTATTTTATTTTATATGTATAGATTAAATAGATAATTAGTCTGTGGTTACACGAAAAAAAATAATTATCACGTTTATTCTGTTGTATTTTTGTACTTGTCAATTACTCAGCATACGAAATAATTATAAATCCTTTTTTTTATTGCAACTGAATATCGAATTAGACACGAAACAAAATAATTAATTGGGTACCTACCCAATTAACAAAAAAAAAACTAATAGATCCATAAAAACCCAACTCTGGGTCATTCTGGATTCATAACCTGTTTCACCTTCGTTGAATACGAATCTAACTTATCTGATGGTAAATTAATAATAACACGCAAACAATGGCCACCTAATTATCTACTGAAAAACGTAATTAATGTATCCACGGGGCGCAGTCTGTTTCTTTGAGATTTTTTGTTATGATTCTTTGGAAACTTGATGTTGTTATAATAATTATAAACAATATACCTATTGACTGTTTTCGTCTGGTTGCAAATACAATGTCCTGGATCCGATTTTTAATATAAAAAAAAATAATATCTTGGGACAATCCACACACGGTCATCCGATCCCAAACTAGGCAGAGCCTGTACTATGGAAACCAGACAACTGATACTAATACTTATATACTTTTTTTTTGTAAATACATACTTAAATAGATAAACAACACCCAGACACTTGGCGGGAATCGAACCCACGACCCATCGGTTAGCAGGCAGGGTGTCTGACCACTAGACCAACGGGCCCGTCAATTTTTAGATAAGGATGGGATTTATCATCCACTACACACTTACAGTAAAATCTAAAAAAATACTTATTTGAAATATTTAAGCGTGTGACATATACACAATAAATGCCATAATCTATATAGGTATCTATATAAATATAAAATGAATCCCTATGTCCCTTAGTCACGCCATAACTTGAGAACGAGTTTATCTCATCTCATATATTTTTTTTTGTAGATGGTTGCTACGCTAAATAAAATCTTTTTAAAAAAAAATTGAACCGACTTCAATATCACTAAAAAGTATAAAATAATTTAAATATTATTGAAGTTGGTGTTAGCGTACCTGCTGTGTATATTTGGCACCAACTTCAATAATATTTAAATTATTTTATACTTTTTAGTGATATTGAAGTCGGTTCAATTTTTTTTTAAAAAGATTTTATTTTAACCTTTTTAGTGATATTTTCATATATAAAGATTGAACCATCGAAAACCGTAAAATTATCTAGGTAGGTTATGATCACATTATCGTCTACATAGTTTTACATAATTCATGTTTCTTCAGAAAATAATATCCGGTCGTAATGAAATTTGCATGGAAACATCATAGTAGTTTACTCTCTCGAATAAAAAAAGAATCATCGAAATCGGTTCATAATTGTCAGAGCAATGTAATGGAGAACATCAGTTTTATGGTTTTTACCAGATAAATTCCTCCACATCGTTCATGGTCCTCCAGGAAGTTCTTATCCGGTTGTAATAAAATTCATACAGATTCAATACAGTGGTTTCTTCTTTCGAATAAAAAAAGAATCATTGAAATTGGTAAATATTTGCCAGAGTTATGACCATTTTTGGTCCGACCGAGCGAGTCCGAGCGACTAAAACGTCATCTATATAGGCTTTCTAGCAACTCTCAGTGCGCAGTCACCATTCTTGTTTTTTTAGGAACTACTTATTACTAAGCAATAATTTTTTTATGGGACCCAATCAATGGATTGAAGAATGGATGGAAGAAAGATTTTTTCAAATCGGTTAATAATTGCCAGAGTTATGCGCGAACATACATAAAAAAAAAAAAAAAATATATACAGACGAATTGAGAACCTCCTCCTTTTTTGAAGTCGGTTAAAAAAAAGAAGTTGCGCAGAAAAGTAGAAAATTACGCGGGCGGGCTATTTACATAAATATGTGAGAAATATTGAATATTTGAACTGGAGTTTACCGTTTGGATACCGAACTTGTGAATGCTGACCAAATTTTTTTAGGTAGTTGTTAGTCTCGAGCCTTCCAAAGGCGCTATAGAAAAAAACGACACGGTCTACGTAACCCACTATTAAGACGCCATTACCTAGCATTTTATGGGAAATTGCTTTGTTTAACTCAGTAATTTCTGCAATTAATTTGTTGTTGGAAATCCCGGCGAGCGATGAGTGACCGCTGTTGGATATTTAGTTATTTTCAGATCGCGCAGATAATTGCGTATTACGTCACATATTCTGAGCCGTGGAGTCTTGATCATTACTATAGATAAGCTAGCTAAATCCAGAAGTCGTGATAAATACATTTGTAAATGTCTGTCCTATTAATTTCATTAACATCTGTTTCTTATGTGTAAATTAAATAAATAAATAGGTACTTAAACACAATGTTATTTTTTTTAAATCTTCAAACTAGTTAGATAAGTCTGAACGTGATGTTGGTATCACTCATTTTGTTTTGAAAACACGCGTTGAATACGATAGTGGCGCCAACCGGTGGCGTAAATCCTGAAAACTCTCATTGTTAAGATTTTTTAAGTATTTTTCTATTGGCTATTGAGAATATTATGCTATGTTATTGGTGCGACTGTATTTCATCTAATTGCTATTTGAGTTTGTGCTACTAGCAAGTCTATCTGTAATCGGTGCAGTTTTTAATGGTGTCAACACATACTCGTCTCGATCATTCTGGTATTATGATTATTAACAATAATAGTCAAAAAATTGGTTTAAAATTAGGTACTTACCAAAAATTTTAGAATTCGGATGACACTTTCCAGTTTTAGGATTGTCAATTTTAGATAAATTTACTGGACTCTGAATGATATAATTAACATACCTATAATCAAAGATCCTTGTGGGATTTCATGTCTGAAATCTAATACACGTGTTATGCACACTTGTTCCTAATAGCTTTATCATTCCTTTATGATTTCTTTTCAAGCATTTCATAACACCATATTATTATATTCTCCTGTACTTTTCATCTGAAAATACTGTTTTGATAAACAAACAAATTTATGAATTATTGCCAAATGCTCTGAAAAGCTGAGCTATTTACAGCTTTATGTATTGTTTGTCGTATTTTCTTAGTACTTAAATATTTTATTACTGACACACTACACGATATTTGTTATGTATGTTTAATAGTTACTCTATTTTCAAAAACAAGGGTGTGTATTTATAGAAACATTCAGCCTTACTTATAAAAATCATCTAATCACCGTCTTAACAACTAATTAACTACTCACTACATAACTCCTTAATAAGCGGTTATAAATTTTTTACTTAAAAACGTTGCGTAAGATCGAAGATTATCATTGCTTAAATTTATAGATTAGAAAGACGTAAATTTCTTTTTACATTGCGAAAAGATTACCATTATTTTTACCCGACTACGGAACGGAGGGAGGGTTATGATTTTAACAAGAAATTATGTATGTATGTTCATCTGTTCCCGCATATCTTCTAATCTACTTAACATAATTTGACAAGTAGGGTGTCGTTAGAAGCGTCTTGATTGGCCGCTGGTTATAGGCTATAATATCACATTATTAGACTGTGATTTTAGCCGTAGTTCGGTTTTAGTTTTTAAAACTTATTACTTGTTATTAAAGGGTATTAATAGTTACTCGTCAAAATATACTCACCTTTAATATAATTATTATAATGTATAATTATCAATCTACAGTAGGAGAAGGTACCGTAAGAAAACCTAGTATATACTTAGTTATACCTGATATTTATAGGACCGCTACCTGGTACGGGATATGATAATAAGTAGGTACATTATATGCATAGCATTTAGTTAATAGTTTACTTAAGCGAATAGGAAATGTCTATTTATGTCGCGATTCACTTGACAGACAGTCGCTATGATTACAGATGTAGAGAGTGGAAACGCTGCGCCCGCGCCGGATGGCGAAGGGTCTGCACCTGCGCCCCTCGCGCACCGCAAGCCTGGTAAGAGCCACGCATGGCATGTGGGGCTTGCATCAGCACCAATGTGACGTCATTATTGTACGAACACCTATTGCAATAGGTTTCTTTTTCCATCACCTCTGGGCACGTGTCTTCTCTTCCCTGTTATGAGGGGCTTCTTAATTATATTCCTCACAAACTATTAGTGTAGTAGCACGTTGCAAGTTTATCTATTCTAGAGGTCTTCTAGTACGAGTTTGATGGTTTACGAAAATGAACAAACATTCAGTTCTTCTCCGTACATTTTATACCAGCGCCTCTAGCGGCAACTATCAGGAATGAGAGAAAAGTATGCAAGTACATTTTCGTTTTTAATCCAAACTCGTACTATTTATGGTACTGGTCTTAACGTAGTGAAAAATTCTATATCAATGGGTGTTAATGATGATAGTATTCGTTCGTATACAGGACAGGCGAAGGAATTTTTCCATACTGCCAAATCTTTTATAGATTATCCGTTATCCGTATTGTACTGGTGTTAAATGGGATCATGGGATCAATGTCAATGAAATGTCATTTTGTTTTTGACAGTTCCATAGCTCATAGTGTCAGTTTCAGTTCTTTTTGACAGTTTCGTAGCAACAAAGGCACCATCTTCATTAGAAATAATTTGTGTGGTTGTGGGTGTTACTGCTGCAATCAGTCACAAACATGGATTAGCGTTGATCATTAAATTATTATTTATCCAGTTCTTGATTTCGGACTATTTACTTGAAATCAATTAATAATTCATAAACGTTTAGTAAGTCTATGTTATACTGTTAATGAGAAGAGAGACAAGATAATCGTATCTCGTACTCATTAATGGAACATAAGCATAAACATCTCCAAGACTCAAAATGATCACATTTAAAAAAATAGTTAAATAAGATTTAACGCTACATTGAAGTTTGTGGGTGCAGCAGGGTTTTCAATAGACATGTCAGGTACCAGTTGCTGTCCTTGTCATTTCTTATAAGAACGAGGTGGACAAATGCATGAAAATGGTTCATAGGTTGTGTCCACTTAACGACCAAAATGTACTGTCTTTTTTAAATGTTAGTGGAATTTGGCATGTCAGTTAAAGGGTTAGCATGGGCACAAAATCACTTCATTCATTTTTGAACACTATACTTCTCATTATTTAGATATTTACAAAGCTTTTCATGTCATGTCTGTCGTTAGCACACATACTCCTATTTTATTATTTACTTCTTTATTAATGATTTATAAACGAATTTTCTATTTTTTGCATTATGGTTATTGTAGTGAGTGAGGGGGAGAAAGGAGAGCTTTATTCATATAATTCTTAAATGGTTCTTTATGATTTATAAGTAAGTATATCGATGTTTATAAAAATCTTTTCTAGATATTAGTGCAGAAAAGGCGTTGAAAAACTAATCTAACTGTTAATTATTTTCGTTCGCACAAGTACTTGAATATTTATCAGTATAAAATTAAAAAGTATTCTATAAATGAATAACTATATACCTAGTGTATAGATCTAAATTAGTAATACAGCTAACTTTAGTAGTTATAAACATTAAGGAAGATAGGAACAGGAACCTGGATTTTACCATTGAGGGATGTATGTATTTTGTACTTTACCACAATAATGATTGATTGCATAGCATTAACCACATTAGTGATTTATGATGATGATCCCTGACGTAATTGGAGATCACACGTGTATGAATTTTAATTTTACCTATGTAAGATCAACAGGAAAACTATGAGCTGTCATGAGGAAGGATGATGGTATACGTACGAGTGATCAAAGAGAATGTCACCACTAACGTTTACGACTACACAGTATACGGTACTTGACTACACTTGACCTTACCCGTGGGGTGCCCGGGTAAGACTAGCACCCTCCCATCTCTTCCTGATGGGTGTCCATAAGGCTGCCTGTCCACCAGAGCGGAGCGAGGCAGCGGAGCGGAGAAACGGAGAAATATTAACCAATAAGATTGCACTAAGATTTTGGAGCGGAGTTTTTGTGTAATGTTATTGATTAATATTTCTCCGTTTCTCCGCTCCGCTGCCTCGCTCCGCTCCGGTGGACAGGCAGCCTAAGAGTCGACTAAGGCAAATCAAGAAGGCGAGCAGCAGCGTCTTTCTATTGGATTACCTACCTACATACTACGTTAGGGGTTTTAGTGGGTAAGAATCCCACATACCTCAGCCGAGCCTTTTGAAGGTATCCCCCGCGCAAAAAAGGCTACTTACTAAATGTACTTATATGTAATTCTTTAGAATGAAAGAGTGAATGCTTAAAAATAAAATGATATCAAACGATTACCTTTCTAACTACCAATTAAGTTATTACGATACAAGATCACGGAAGCATCAATCAAATCGTTTTGCTTTATTGTCGAAGTTTTTGTGAATCGGATTTACAGAACACTTTAATGGAATTTAGACAAAACCCCATTGATATTAGAGTTGATTATCAATAAATATATTGTAAGTCTTTTAGTGAGAGTGAACGGATTTAATGTGAAAGTACGAGTAAGTGTATGTCCACCTTTCCCTGAGTACTTACTCAGAGTTATTATAATATTATGATAACTGAATGGTCCGGTGTTGCATAATATCGATAAAAACCGATAATCTTAATGATGTTTAGAGGTAATTCACATCAGTACTATGAATAATGCTATGTATAAAATAATAGGATAACATTAACTCATACAAGAAAGCAATTGTTTATATAAATAAGTAATAGTAATAAAAAAACACAGTTGCCTATACAAAATCAGCGTGTAATCAAATGCAGGCAGCATGAATATAAACCTTTAAATGTACTATCGCGGACACGAACGGTGTACCAGTTTTCAATCAAAATTGAACAACGTTACGTTCGCTAACTCCGCACGCACGTTTTTTGTCGTCCTAAAGGTTGTACATCGTTCGTGTCCGCGAGAGTACATTAACCAAACACATTTTTTTGATAGAAATCCATGCCTACGCCTTGTAAGTCTTGGTAGAGTTAAACTTTTGAACAGCATAAATTATGTATACTATAATTATAAATTATTTTTTTAATAAGTACCTACCATACGCTCGTCGCGTCGCCGTCACCGTCGTTACAAAACGAGCGATGAGTTATCCAAAGCCATTCTAAATAAAACTACTGTTTTGTTCGTTGTTTATTTTCGACAGTCATGTAGTGACATTCCAGTTGATGTTTTTATTAATAAGAAATAATATTTTTAAAGCAAGGGCACGAGCCCAGTTCATTGAGCAAAATGTGATACCTAGCGACAATTTGTCAGTGTATTACTTATACTGGGTCAATTTTGTAATAACCCGTAGATATGTTTTCAGATGAATAATTCATCTGAGGATATGTTATATCCCTAATAATAGGCACCAAAAATTGTGACTCACGTAATTAAAATATTTTTCTTATAGGTATGATGATATCCTTTCCATAATAGGTATTTACTTTTGTACAGTACTTTGTGCTTTTCTAAATACGCATGGAGGCATTTTACTTGACTTTCAAACGCACACGTTACGTTCTTTACATTTTACCGACGCGTGACTTACTGCTAGTTCACCCAATTTGGGTGAATTTCGTTGTTTCACTTTTCGTGCGCTAATGACATATCTATTGTGTAAAATATCATTGTACTGGGTATAATAAATTCAACGACTCGTTGTCACAGTAATCAAGTGACTATTAACGAGGCCTCTCTCACTGTTCTACAAAATTAAACATCAACTACGTTTTAGGAACAACAGATTAGCTAACGTCTCGTAGTAAATATTACTTTTCGTTACTAAAACGACTCGATTCATAGATATAGGAACCGGTCATAAGTTTTTACTAAGATAAAGGTGGTAGGACACATTTGACCGTTTATAGTAGTGGTTACATGACTGGTACCTAGCTTCAGATAATATGCATTAAGGCATGTACTTAGATGCTTGAAGTATGCACATTGTGGAATTTTTGTTAAAGAAATTAAAAATAAAGAAAAGTAAGGATGTTCGCATAAGTAAATCACTGCTACTCGTCACTACATTCGTTTTTAAGTCTTTTGAGCCCAGTCATTTTTAGGGTTCCATACCCGAAGGGTGCCAACGGGACCCTATAACTAAGCCTCCGCTGTCCACCCGTCTATCTGTCAGCGGGCTGTATCTCATGAACCACAAAGTTTCTATTTCTAGTGCCAATATAACGACAAATACTAATTTTATAGATACTTTTTCAAAATTATTTACGAAATAAAAAAATGGCACGGAAACCTTTATGTGCGGTCCGACTGGCACTTGACCGATTTTTCATCTACAGTGCCTTTCACGGTTCACACCTTGTTGCTTCCCTTCCCAGAATACCTGACATCATATCTGTAGGTAAAACTGCATCGTGTAGGCGACCGAGAAATAAGACTAGTGTATAAACTAGAGATCGTATCGTTATAGTAAACTAACAATACAAAAAAAGCGTCATCTCATAAAATACACACATCAAAAGTGTCTAGGGATCAACATATATTTTTGCAATAACTTTTCTCCTGATTGATATTAATTAAAATTTTCTTTAAGGATTCATCAAATAAAGTGTTTTCGTTTGTCACAGTAACGATAAACCAAGTCACCTTTGCATTAATAAAGAAATTTGCCATTTTCCTAATAAAGGGATTTTTGACATTTGAACCACTAACACAAAAGTTCGAAAAAAAGACTGAAATAACAGTTTTCTTTAAAATTTTATTGGGTAACTTAAACAATTAATAATCCGTGTTTCTACCGCGAACACTAACAACACAAGAACATCGGTTTGGCATACTCAAAATGAGTTCATCCAAATCACGCTGTGGAATGGCCGCCCATGTTCGTTGCAACAACAAAAAAAGGTCTTCTTGCGACTGGATACCCTCCATATTCGGCAGAGCTCTTCTCTGTAGCATATCCCATGCATGCTCAATCGGGTTCAAGTCTGGCGACTGAGCAGGCCAGGGCAGGACATTGATGTTAGCTGCGGCGAGAGTCTGTCTTACAACTCTTGCGGTGTGCGGTCGTGCATTATCATACATTAACTGAAATAAGGGACCGATTTGCACTTGTAGAGGAACGATGACGTCTGATACAATCGTCTCAGCATAAATTTGAGCGTTGAGGTTGCCTCTGATCCAAATCAACTCAGTTCTTCCGCCGATCCAAATACCCGCTCATACCATGATGGTTCCACCACTATAAGGATGGACTTCCTGGCAGGATTTTAATCGCTGTTGGCGTCCAGGGGTTCTCCAGTGTCGTATACGTCTTGTATCCGGTCTCATACCAAAACGAGACTCATCAGAAAAGCACACGAAACGCCATTGTTCTTCTGCCCAATTTCTGTGTTCAAGAGCCCATTGATATCGAATCCTACGATTGTGCATTGCTATAGGTGGTACCCGTAGCGGTCTTCGGGAATGAAGGTTCACTTCATGCAAGTGCAAATCGGTCCCTTATTTCAGTTAATGCATGATAATGCACGACCGCACACCGCAAGAGTTGTAAGACAGACTCTCGCCGCAGCTAACATCAATGTCCTGCCCTGGCCTGCTCAGTCGCCAGACTTGAACCCGATTGAGCATGCATGGGATATGCTACAGAGAAGAGCTCTGCCGAATATGGAGGGTATCCAGTCGCAAGAAGACCTTTTTTTGTTGTTGCAACGAACATGGGCGGCCATTCCACAGCGTGATTTGGATGAACTCATTTTGAGTATGCCAAACCGATGTTCTTGTGTTGTTAGTGTTCGCGGTAGAAACACGGATTATTAATTGTTTAAGTTACCCAATAAAATTTTAAAGAAAACTGTTATTTCAGTCTTTTTTTCGAACTTTTGTGTTAGTGGTTCAAATGTCAAAAATCCCTTTATTAGGAAAATGGCAAATTTCTTTATTAATGCAAAGGTGACTTGGTTTATCGTTACTGTGACAAACGAAAACACTTTATTTGATGAATCCTTAAAGAAAATTTTAATTAATATCAATCAGGAGAAAAGTTATTGCAAAAATATATGTTGATCCCTAGACACTTTTGATGTGTGTATTTATAATGACTACACAATATAAAAACATCTTCCTACATCACCACCGCTTTGGGAACAATAAGTCGACCATGAACAGAATTAATCCTAAATCCAAATCCATTGGTGGTCCAATCACCGGGGTGCGAGACCTATTAATCAACAGATCCATCTGGACTGGTCACCGGTTATAAATAGCATAAGGCATAAGGAAACTGAGATAAGACTGTGTCACCCACACTATTTAGATAAGTCTCATTATATCGAATGCTGTTCAGGGCAAATTTTGAAGTAATTACACATCAATATAAACATTCACGAACAAAATGACATCTAAAATGTGGTCGCGGAGGTTGCAAACTTATCTGTGCTGGTGGTGGAAACGTGAACTAACGATTTTAAAATGATAATAACTTGTAGTTTGACAGTTTCATATAGACAGTAGCGACACTCCTATCGGCAAAAATAAATTTGTCAGGATGTGGCTTGTAAAGAAATAGCGACACAAGGGCGCTATTTCTCGCTACCACTTTTTGAACCGTGACACCAAATCTAGTTTATATATTATATCGATGTAATTACAGATTATTTATCGTTCACACTAAAAGCAGTAACAGCTCAGTGGGCGAGCGCTTGCCTTGGAAACAAGGTGCGCAGGTTCAAATCAGGTTCATCTGTGAATTGTTTTTTTGCGATTGTTGTTACTAGCTTTCAGTCACTTTTCGTGTTAAACTATAAGAAGCCCTGCTATAAGAATTAATGGTTAAGTCCTCTGGACCACAATCACGTCAGCGCAACTCGATAAGTAGAATTTGAAATTGGTTTGGATTGTATATTAGGTTCCAGAGTTAGCCCAGGTCTTTCACCAAGGCCGCCATCTGCGAGACTGTCATGTCCCAGAAGGAGGCCGCCGAGCGGGTACGCGAACGCGCTGATCCTGCTCGGCGACGAAGGCGCAGGCTGCGTTAAGCGGCCGCCCAACGTCTCGCTCCCCAGCCCTGAGCCCGGGGCTATAAACAACGGGCAACCTTCGGAGTCGCTGGACGTTCGGGGTATGGGCCCTTTGAACGTCCATTGAGTACGGCGGCGACTCCGAGGAGGACGGCAGCGGGGTTGCGACCCCGGTCCCCTTGAGCACCGTGTCAGGTTCCCGGGGGGCTACAATGCGCCCCCCGGCGGCGGGCTCAAAGGCAAGGCACTGAGGGGCCCCTGGTGCAGATCCCACCGGAGAGCCCTGGGGTCTCCCCTCTCATGTGCCGATGCGACAGCCGCGGGGGTTTTAGTGGATCAGAATCCCACATACCCCGGTCGAGCTCCACAGCTCCCGGCGATTTGTTGAAGATTTCTCCCGCGTCAAAAAAAAAAGTCTCACCAAAAATTATTTATTTTATTTATAACAGGCATTTTGTAAGAACTTAATACTGGAGTTGTTAACATTCGGGAGCAAGCGTGAAGTGGGTATAATTTCGTCACGAAGCGTATTGGCACACATCACACAGTGGATTGGTAACAGTCGTACTGTAAAGGTTAATGAATCAGTTCAGAATGTTATAATTAGACGAACGTTTTAGAATAAAAACTCTAAAAATAATTATCGAAGTCAATATGAAAATAATGTAGAGATAATCCGGTTACTTTGTATGTATAAAACATCATTGTATGGGAATGAGATTAGGCGGCACTTTGTATTGAAATCTAGAATTAGTGACTAGATAATGAATAGTTATAGGACTCTTAGTTCGGCAGTATGCTGTATATAAAAAGCTGATATAAAATTCCATTTCTGGTTGGGCCTGCGTAGGAGAAGCATTCCATCCCATTCTCAGGCATTCTCACAACGCCACAATATGAGTAATTCAAAGCAATCCCCATAAGGACGAGGTACTTATTAAGCATAAATAAAAATCTGCTTTAAGAATATGATGTCAACCACAACGACGCCGATTATATTTTAATGAAAATATTATTGTATTTTTCTGTGTTTGATATATTAAGTGGGATATTTAAGTCACTCAATATATACCGTGGGGTGTCCGGGTTAGAATGGCACCCACCCATCTCCTCCCGTTGGGTGTCCGTAAAACGGGACAAAGGGAAAACAAGAAGACGGGCTGCAGCGTCTTTCTATTGGATTACCGCCACCTTAATGATTGATCTGATCTAAAAAATGTAGATTAACTGATTTTATAATCCCGACGTTACCACATCAAGTAAAGCGACATCGAATCATCGTTATATTAATATGCATCGAATTAAAATCCAATTTGAATTGATTTGTCGTGATTGACTGACGGGCTAGCTAACGGATTTACCTACCTATACCTTCTTTGAACCTATCAAAGTTATTTTATTACCTACTTCACCTAAGTAAGTACCGCAGATAGCAAACAATCAAACCGCAAATCTACGTTTGTTTGTCGAGGTTTTTCTAGGATTACTAAAAAACTGTACTAATTAGTAAAATATTATTTTAGTTTTGCTATAAAATATAGATAGACATGTATTACCTATAATTATTTCAGATTTTACCGTCTACAAACTTCGGAGCAAAGGGGGAACGGTATTTGTTTGACATTTTTGATTACAAGCCAAAAACTATGAGACATAAACCAAAATAAAAATCTGTTTTGAAATGAGCAAATGCAGCCCTTTCAAATGATACCCCACTCGATACCCCACTCGTCGAAATGTGTCATCAAAATTTCAAAGTGAGTACTATTCACTTTGAAATTTTGATGACACATTTCGACCCCCAATATAAGAAAATAAAAGAAAAAAATGTTAAGATCGAGATGGAGAAGATAAGATCTAAAATTATTACAAGTTTGAAATCTATTGCATCAGTGGTTCCTGAAATAGAAGTTGTGACAGACATATAGACAGACAAACAGACGAAATCACACCATAGGTTTCCTTTTTTACCTTTTACGTATGGAAAAACAGATAATGTATGTAATATACCTACACACTATACAGATAAGCAGAAAAGTGGGTTCAGTACATATAATTTTCTTCAACACAAAGGCAAGGATTTATACTCGAATGAAAATGGATGGATGACTGTCTTGGGTTCTGAAGTTTGTTTATATTATTTAAATTGTTGTGCATATAAAAAGTAATTGATAATGAACTGATGTTTAACCTCTCGGGTAATAAAATTCATGAACTATGTATAAACAGGCTAATAAATTTTATATTAAGTATACTTACTTATAACGGGTGCAAGGGACATCGTACCGAAAACTGATACCAGGGATCCAGTACATGATTCTGAACATTCTAGTGTTGAAATTGTTCATCCGCTTTTTTTAATAAAATTAGGATAACATCATTATTGGTATAATAATAAAGCCTAATTTCAATTTAGAAACAATAATTTACTTATTTGTGCAAAATTAGCAATCATCAGCAGCGGAAAAGTCCACTGCTGAACAAAGGCCTCTCCCTTAGAAGGGAGGGGTTGCCATAATCTCCATGCTTGGCAGGCGACTTGATTGAAATTAGCAATGTAATACAAACCTGTATAAAAACATACTAATAAATACGTTTTGTATAATCGTAACATTATCTACGAGCGGAACCTTAAAATGTTACAAATGACAGATCAGAATATTACGCACGATTTTAATCATTCTACTGGGCCAGTGACCTTCCCTGGCTGGAGGCAGGAATGTCGCTATTTTTTTTTTAACTTAATTAGTTATATCGAAAACTACCTGACCCACACAGCTCCGTCCGCACTTTTTTTATGCTGAGGCTGAGACCCATTTATTTTTCTTTATAAACCTGGATTAGAGCGAATAAAACAAAAATAACGAACATAAATAAATATGATACACCTGTAGATAGCGAACAGCTATTCATATATAAAAAATAAACAAGTGCACTTGACCAATTAAGCGGTTATGGAACTGGTGATACGACGTGTATTTATATTTATTGCTTGATACTGAGCGTTATTTTTTATGATAGAAACGGTGTATTATGTATGATAAATACAATGTGTATGATAAATAGTTATTACTTCAGTTGTTACAAATAGTACATAGTATTTATTTGTATACACTAGAGTTCAGAAATAGAAAGAGTAAAGTTAATAGGTTGTACATCTAACATTCTAACAAGTAAATCTATCTATTATAAATTACTATTTATTTAGCCACAAACTTTTTAATATTACTGGGACTAAATAAAAATATACCTAAATATATCTTAAAGAGATTTACTTAGGTTAATCTGTCATCGCCACAAAAAACAGGCTCAAAGGCAAGGCACTGAAGTGGGCCTGGTGCCGATCCCACGGAAGAACCCAGGTTCCCCTCTCATGTGCCGATGCGACAGCCGTGGCGGTTTTTGTGGGTAAGAATCCCACATACCCTAGTTGATCCCTCCACAGGTCACCACCAACTGCCCATAGTTTAATGCCTTTTTTATAATGTTTTGGTTGTCCGTAGGAGATCGCTGTTAGCGATAAGACCACCGTTATGTTCTAAGTACCTATTCAAATATAAGTATTTTATTTGTTTTACAAATGAAGAGTATTCTATGACAGGAAAAGAAATAAATCTATAATTAATTCGCAAAACTGAGACACGAATCGTGAAGAACATTCAAATTAGAACATAATAAAAACCGGTTGCGAGCTATAAAACGGTCAAACGCATTGTCTGTTGAAAAAGAAAGTTGGCATATCGTCATATAGTTGGCGACTAAATATACCATGTTTATATGTAATTGCGTTACTAGTTGTATCCCGCGAAATTGCTTAACACGGCCTCTAAATCCCTATGACTATTGTGATTTCTTGTCGTTTTCATTTGATGTTTTAATTTTTTTACTGTCTTAAATCGATAATAATTGTACTATATGCTACTATAGGTTCTATATAAAATAAATATTATATATACTTAGTAATATATATTAATAAGTTTATACAATACAACGTTTTATCCCGTACTAGGCCCCAGGCTTATAACTTATTTATAAGCAACTGTTATATTATTTTATCTGACCCGCACAGCTCTGTCCGCGCATACTACTTATAAACCTTCCTCTTGAATCACTCTATCTATTGCTCAAGTCTGCAATAGATAGAGTGATTCAGAAGAAAAAAGAATAGAACTAACTGTTCTTCGCGCAATGATCTGACGCTTGATGTTTTCATGACTAAAGCCAAACTGTAAGTTAAGTTTATTTCTATTTATGGCAACACTGTGACACTGTGTTTCTTTTTTTTATATGATTTCCATATCAAAGTTTTATATCCTCAAGACTAGACATCGCGGTATTTCCAGACTAGATATCCGTCAAGGCTGCGGCTTCTACTTACATTATGTTAAAATTTCTTGATAAAATTGCCTAGTAAGAGTGGTAGATGACTCAAATAGGTCGACTAAGGAGGTGTAGCAACAATAGATATGCCATTAGCGGTCGAGAAGTGAAGACATCAAATTCACCCAATTGGCGGAATTACAAGTAAGTCCCGCATCGGTAAAGTGTAACGAACGTGTCTTGTGCGTTTGAAAATCAAGTAAAATGCCGTTATGCGTCTTTAGAAAATGCACAAAAGTACATAAAATTAAGGAAGGAATATCATACATAATCAAATATTTCAATTAGGTACATAGGTCACAATGTTTGGCGTGCATTCGTAAGGATATAACATATGTATGTATGGTTTATAATATAATTGGCGAGGGAATAAGTTAAAAAAAAGTTATGTTTTTTTAACTAAGTAAGGTTTAATTTGGTTTAATTCTTGGTATAATTGTACCCAGCCAGATATGAAGGGAACAAGTTTATTTGTATTTTAATGAACTTGACAGACATTTTTTAAAGATGCTACTATTTATTTTCTGTTCAGTAATATTTACGTCATTTAGAGTAAGTCCACGTGTGCTTCATTTCGGGATTTCGCTGTTGCGAGAATATCGGAAAGTCCACACTGATAATCACTGATTTTGTGCCAAGTCTAATCAGATTTGCGAAAGGCCCCATGAAACAAAACATTTTTATCATTGCAAAACTATATTGAACTTTAACGTCTTACCAGTAAGTTGATTGTCCTACGAATGTAGCAAAGTTTATTCACAGAAAATTTATGCGGTTTTATTTTTTGTTTCCTACCTTAGAGGAGATACCACTGGAGAGATCATGATGCGCTAACCCCTCTGCCAAATTTTGTTCATATGTTCAGGTCATTCTTTATTTGTGTGCGTATCTTTTTAAATGTGTTGCGAGTTTATTATAGGGCATACGTGAAATTGTATCTGTGTGTGTTTACTTCGCCTCCCGCACCCCGTAAAAGTGCCACGAAAAATTTGTTAGGGGAATCGACGCGATACTAGCTCCATTCTAATTACTCTGAGTACCTATGAATTACCTATTATATGAGACTTTTTTATTCTTAGAATTAATTTAAGTTAAATCGTGGTTGTACCTATTCTATACTCGTCTTGTAATGCTCTTGATTAGAAGGAAAATGACCTCATATTTCATTTCAAAATTTTGCTTTTTTTAAACATCCACTTTGATTTGAAACCGCAATATAATTTTATTACTACTAAGTACTTCAATTAACTTCTTCTGTTTAGGTAAATACTATATACAATATGACTATACATATATATGACAAGGAATTTTAATAACAGTAGGTACGTAGCTACATATGTTGTTAAAATTCCTTGTCTTAAATATTTTAACTGCTTAGAATTTAGACTGGCCATAGAAACCAAAATTTCTTCACATAACTTATTACCAGTGGTAATAAGTCATCCAAGGTGCGTATACGCACTATTCCGAGAAAAAACATTTTTGAAATATACATGCCTAATTTAGGGATAAAATGACAGAGTAGAGATATGGAATGACCATTCATAAATACTTTACCTATTTAAAGGAAATAAAATGTGCCCAAATGCCGCTCTATAACCATTAAGGAAAAAAAAATATTACAATTTCAATTATATTTTTCATCGCTAAAATCGAAAAATAGATAGTTTAGCGCACATAACACAGGATGCTGCGAGTAATTTGTCATTGTTTTAGTTTTTTTGTAGATGTTCCTTTGTTCAATAGATGTTATCGGCCCGTGGGGAATCGCAATAGCATGGTAATGAACAGGGCAACGACTGTTATTTGCGTCTCGAGATGCTTCATTGTTATCTTTAAGTATAAAAAATATCTCCATCCTATAATTACCTAATGCTTAGTTGAATATTGTGGCTCTTTCTAATTTACATCGTGATTAGTTAATAATAGGTATTATGTGTCTAGTAGATACGCCCACTTGAAATGACAATGGAGTCTGATAAAAATGCTATTCAATTCGAAACTTTATTTCAGCCAGTAATTATTAAATTCCGTCGCAAAAATAAACAAAAAATTCTATAGTCTATGTGTGACATAGACTGAGGAACCACAGGGTCTCAAAAATAAGCTAAAAGTTCCATCCCATCGTAAGAGTCAATGCACTTGTATCTAGCACTTATTATCTTCTGCGTAGATACTCATGAAAGATTGGCCGCATGGACGTATCGGCCAGGAGAACATTTTTATTTTATTTTATTAAATAAATACCCAATGAACCAATATAAAAATAAATAAATATAATATCCTAGGACAATTCACACACGGTCATCTGATCCCAAACTAGGCAGAAGGCTACCTAATAGAGCTTCATTTGACGATGCCGTTAGCGGTAGGGAAAACGCATTGCTGCAGCGACGCACAACGCTTTCTGTTGATGACGTACGAGTAGATGCCATTCACCCACATCTGTAAACATGGCCGTCGCATATCAACATCTCAGAATCCCCAACAGTATAAAACTTTGTATTTGGTAACCAAAATGATTTACTATAAAAACATGGTAGAACGATGATACCTGCAGAAGTATATAATACTAGCTGACCCACGCAGCTCCGCATGCGCTATTTTTACGTTAACTAAACTTTTAATAACAGACATT
Source organism: Furcula furcula (assembly GCA_911728495.1). Classification (NCBI taxonomy): domain Eukaryota; kingdom Metazoa; phylum Arthropoda; class Insecta; order Lepidoptera; family Notodontidae; genus Furcula; species Furcula furcula. Next base: position 7,088,805 of record OU452243.1, read on the forward strand.
CGTATCGAATACATAACCTCCTTTTTTATAGTCGGTTAAAAACTGGGACCCACTTTTTACTTGCTCTCCGAAGCACGGACCCGTTTAGTTCAAATGGCATTAAGCGGTCACCCATCTATTTAATGACCTTACCTAACGTTGCTTAACCAGATCGATTACAAAACCTTGATAACAACTCTCTATGAGTGTTTCCTTACTAATATTTATTATATTATAAAGAAAAATTGATAAAATCGGACCAAGCGTATAACCAAGTACCCGTTTTGACTTTAATCCCCTCTCCCAAAAGAACCGTGCTAGATTACGGGATAAAAAGTATCCTATGTCCTACCTCGTAGTAAGATCTCAAATCATGCCAAGTTTCGTTTCAATCCATCCAGTAGTTTCGGCGTGATGCTCAGCCGAGATACAGACAGACAGACAGACAGACAGACAGACAGACAGACAGACAGACAGACAAAAATTTACAAAATTACATTTTCGGCCTCAGTGTCGGTTATAGAATGCCCTCCAAATATAATTTTCAAAATATCTTCAATGTACAGAATTGGACCTGTTACAGTTTTATTATAAGTATAGACTGTGTCCCAAATATCAAAGCCCCTCGCCGCAAATGTATCCAAACAAAACAGAAAAAACTGATATAAACTATACAAATAAAAATAGAAAATACTTATATTATTACTAACCAACAAAAAGTGGACAAAAAATAATAATTTCGTGTGTGTGAGAGAGCGTGTGGTTGTGTCCATGTGGTGTGTAAGTATGTATCAACGTATATATTAAACTAAATTTCATATAAGATCTTCAGTATCTTTATAAGACAGAGATAGCAACCAATTAATGCATTCAGTCATTGAAAATCACATCGTTGTATAACATTGTATGTGCAAAACAACTGTCCTTATGCAGGCGCGTCGCTTACCATTAGGTACTCAAACGTCCTGCACGCGTGCCGTGATAATATTGCATAAAAATAACTGTCGGAACTGTCCTGACAGAATAACATGTTGCCAGACTTAAAAATCGAACAAGCCATACCGCGACAATCAGAATAGCGAATGGTAGGACTTGTAGTTGAGGTAAGTATCAATAAAAATATGATTGATTTATGAATCAAATGTCGTTTCTTTAACGTTGTAATCTTTTGTATAAAGCTCTCATTTGCCTATTGTTTATTGTGCTTCCTTACCTTGCTAAATATTTCGTGACCTAGATGTCGCTGGTCACGCAAGTTTGTTTACCACTATAGGTATTGAGAAAAAGAACGAGACAGCACTAAACGAAAGTAAGACAGATCGACCAACTTATCTGTATGGGTGGTGGAAATAGGAACCAAAATTTCTCATGAAAATTACTATCAGTTTGAAGTTCTGAAGATCTGTGGAGTTGTGCGGATGCTATAACCGATGTGGTGCGTCAAGCGATGGACTATTACATCCCTCATGCTGATGTGCCTATCGGTGGCAAAGTTCGCCCATGGTTCAACGCTGAATGTGCTCAAGCTGAAAAGAACAAGCATTCGGCATTTTTCCTGGGTTGACGCTCGAGACCGCAAAAGTCCGGATGGAAGTGAAAAGAAGAGAGCTTTTAACCATGCCGCTAGGTCTGGCAAAAAGGCTGAAGAAGGCTTCTTTCGACCATATAAACCACATTGGCACAAAGCTCTCCGTCCAGCCATCAGGGAGTAGAGCTTTCTAGTCTCTAGCCAAATCTGTCGAAATAAACTTTTGTCGGCCTTTACTACCTCCACTGGTAAAACCTGACGGGAATCTAGCTCATACGTCAAGAGAGAATCCAGGACTATTTGCTTCTCTCTTTGCACGTAATTCACGTCTAGACACTGGCAGTGCTACTCCACCACAACTGCCTCAATGCAACACGTCAATGACAGAGGTTGGCATTAAGAACAAGGAGGTACTGAGTGCACTGTGTCATCTAGACGTGAACAAAGCTAGTGGACCAGATGCTATACCGGTGATAGTACTGAAGGTATGTGCACCCGAGTTGTCTCCAGTATTGACGCGATTGTACCGCCTCTCATTTAGGGCTGGAATAGTGCCCAAATCCTGGAAGCTTGCCAACCTGCAGCCCGTGTCCAAAAAAGGCAGCCGTGCTGATCCAACTACCTATCGGACGATTGCAATGTCATCCATACTCTGCAAGATTATGGAGCGTATTTTGAACACGCGCCTCATGGCATACCTAGAGTAAAATTATCTCCTCAGTGACCGACAGTACGGGTTTCGCCAAAATCGATTGATTATTGACGTACGAGGGCTAGGCCCTAGAGAAAAATGAGGAAGCGTTTGCCGTATCCCTGGATGTCTCGAAGGCCTAATAAGCAAGCTTTCAGTGTACGGCTTATCTCCAGGTCTGATCGGCTGCATAAAGGATTTCCTTTTGTTGACGGCGGCGGCTAATTAGTGATACTGGGTTAGTGGAAGCCAATCTACAAAGCACAGGCGCAAAGTAGCCAGTCTCTCGGTATTCTACGGGATGCATTTTGGAGAGTGTGCGCAGGAAGTGCATGACTTGATTCCACCATCCCCTTCAATCATCGGATGGCACTGCGCATACACACTCTTATGCGGTGAAAGTGCCATCAGTAACTACGGACTAAACGATTTGCCTCCTCGTTTATAATAAGAACAGCTAAGGATTGGAACAGTTTGTCTGCGTCGGCTTTCCCGCCCGATTATAATGTGGGTGTCTTCAAGGCTAGAGTGAATAGGCTTTTAATAAGCTAGTGTGCTTTGCCATCTTCGATTGCGTCGCCACTTTCGATCAGGTGGGCCTGCATATGCTGCATAGCTTAATTTGATTAAAAAAAAGTATTTGCATAGATAGTGGTGACTTTCATAGTAAACGTTTTACGAAGTATTTCAACGGGCGGTATAGGAAAAAAATGACAAGATTTTAATCAATTATGTGACAAGACAAGGTTGGCACTGTCCCTTAACCGACTTGTCTATTGACTATGCTGAATCACGAACGAAATTACCTTCCAAAATATGGTAGTTGCATTTACATACAAATAAAATACATAACTATTAGAATCAGTAGCCTGGTTATGGTACAGACTCTGCATAGTTAGGGATCAGTTAACAATGTGTTTATTGTCCCATTAATATATCAAAATAATAATTCATTTAAAAATAAAATTAAATCACTCACTTTGTAGTGTGTGTTAGATATAATTTTATACTCAACTCTAAAGCATTTGCAAGTTAGTTTGAAAATAGAATTCGATATTATTAAATTCGTAATATTATGACCATTTTTCGAGTCCTTACACTTAGACTAGTCTAGCTCTAGTCTAGCTCGTCACCCGAGACATCAGATATTATGTCTTAGAAGCTTGGTAATTTCACTAGCTGCAGTGCTCTTCTCATAAACACAGTTACACAATGCTGAATATCTGACACTGCGGTGGTGTTTAAACACAATGAACACATTATTATCATAAATCTATTTATTACATCTATTACCGGTCGCAATTGACATAGTAATAGCTCAATACACCGCGAGCGCACAGCTAGGAACTGATGAGATCTTGCTATTCAGTGAGCGTTCCGCGATCATCTTGGACGGTTGCATGGGACGAACTAAGAATGTTTATTATCACTGGTGTGGTACAAACGCGGGCGTTAGCGTACGCGGAAGCGGTAGCAGAGGTTCTTTCTAGGCGAAAGTCTCATTTTTTTAACATTGCTTGACTAAAATTATAGAATTTTCGTAATTTTGTTTGAAAGACTGCAAGCGAACATCATAGTATGCCATAAATATATAGATATTTATGGCTATAACTACATCAATCATATAATTTTATCCCCGAACATGCACCTAAATCATTACATGTTCCTATTAAATTTGAACAAGACATTTCGTTTTTATTACTTTCGTTATTATATTACATTCGTTTCAATTACCATGTCTTATTTACATGTAGATATATTTTGAATTTCTTAATTTCACATTTAAGTATAAACCTAAAGACGCCTCACTACTAACTAACTATTTTCTTCTTCTTCACAATAATATGTCAAAATCCATCAAGCCATGTGGGCTGCAGATTACAACTAAGAATCCTTCTTATGGTGTAGATGGATGGCTGCTGCTCGAGTCAACTCGTGCGCGGGTGCTGCTTGGGGGAACTGGTCCGACTACTATCCCTTTGGCCTTTTAGTTTGTAGTATTTTCTTCGTATTTTTTTCTGTCTTATTTGATCTTTTGAACGGTAAGACACACTGTGGTTCTGATCTAATTGTAACATGACACACTGTTTAAAAAAAAAGTGAAAAAATGACAAGCCCGCTGAGTTTCTTGCCGGATCTTCTCAGTTGAGGCCGCGTTGTGATGCGGTGGTAGCTTTTAAATAATTGACCATTCAAAAGTGCTAGCATTGCCTACTTGAAATAAACTATTTTTGACTTTGACTTTGAAAAAAAACTATATCGCTGGTGATTTGTACCACACAACAAGCTCAAGGCTACTAACGCTAGTTCGACACGCGTCGCGCACCAGCCAACCACTGCCAACCGTGGAGGTTTAGGTTACAGCAATCAGTCAAAAGTCCCCGAAAAAGACGTTTTACATAAGTACCTACTTACTTACATTTTTAAAGAAACACTAGGAATTGAAAAATATTTGAATAAATATATTATACAGGTTTAAACCCGACACCCCGTTAAAAGTCAAATGGGGTCTTAGGCTCTCCCTGCAGGGGAACTGCACCCGGTGTCTTGCCTACCCCCGGTGTTTTACCTTTAAGCCCGCAGCAATTTTTTTTTCGCGTGGGATGCCTTGTACGGCTCCTTGGGAGCTATGGGGCTCGATTCCGACGTCCAGCTAGTCCAAAGCGCCCGCTCCAGCCTATATTTGGTATCTCTTTTTTCTCTTACGAGAATATAGCGACAACTACTCTTAAGTCCTACCTCTTAAGTCAATGTAGGTGTACTTAGTCACGATCCAAGATTTATACCTTCTAAAAATCGAAGGTATACGATAAAATAGTATACCTTAGATTTTTAAGAATAGCTTACACCACTCTGAACACACACTACCTCAGTTATGTCCCGACCTACTGATACGGGCGGTATATGCAACTTGGGCTTACCTTTTTTGTCGCATCGGCACATGAGAGGCTCAGGCAGGGCTCTCCGGTGGGATCTGCACCAGGGGCCCCTCAGTGCCTTGCCTTTGAGCCCGCCGCCGGGGGGCGCGTTGTAGCCCCCCGGGAACCTGGCACGGTACTCACGGGGACGGGGGTCGCAACCCCGCCGCCGTCCTCCTCGGAGTCGCCGCCGTACTCAGTGGACGCTCAAGGGGCCCACACCCCGAGCGTCCAGCGACTCCGAAGGAACTTGGGCTTACCTTAACCTAACCACACTATTACCCTACCTAGACGTTTGGTCGGACGTCTGGGTGAAGTAATAGATTGTATTTTAATGATAGACACAATATTATTAAATAATTCAATTCTAAGTGGCGGTCGAGCCGGCGCGGGCGCAAGCGCCATTCATTGTCACGGTCGAGGTGCTTCTGCGCATTGTCGTCGGCCGCTTTTATGAAACGATTTATATTTAGAATACATTTTTGTATTTGGAATAATTAAATATGGAGATTTACTGCCGCAATACCGTTTATAAACCGTAGTGTAGATTTAAATACACAGTCTGTTTAATGACTAATTAATGAACCGATACGATAGTGACTGATATTTACCGAAATACACATTGAATACTCCCACATTGAAATGAAACTAATTATATCTGAGTTTATTTTTATTTTACTTTCCCGACGTTCGAACACTCTACAGCATTCATGGCCACGGGAGGATTGAGGTGGTAGATATCTGTATGTCCAATACTATGCGATATGATCCGTAAAATAAGTTTACTCGTATTGCAAAGAACTGATAGTCATTCGGAGTACGGATCGAATAATAACTGTGTTAATAGGTCGCGATTCTTAGTTCAGAGACATTGGAACGTATCTCCTTCGTGTTCGGAACTAAATTACAGGAACTCGAAGTGGACTCCAAATTGAGGTAACACCATTGTCTTTACAGTCTAAAAAGTGATGACATTAAAATACCTGGATGCCACGGCAACTTGCAATTTATTTTCGTTGATTCCGCTACCTCTGAGTGGAATCAAGGGAAAACCTACGAAAAGAACAATCACTATGACTTATTAACCCGTTCGCTGTATATTAGGCGCCATAAACCCATCATATACCAAGTATAGTGTGTGTTGTCGTAAATTCACCTCTATGTCCAATTTATACCTAATGGTAGGCAAAATTACTTAACAACTTGGCTTGTTCAAACTACGTCTAATAGGCATCAAATAGTTATGTAAACGATCGTGAACTGTGATTTACCGAGTTCGCGTCGCCACTGTCATTGTCACGGCCGCCATATTTTTCCGAGATTTATTTGCACAAATCGTTTACATTAAAATATATCGAGAGCGGACAGTTTACGAATTGTCGGAACGCCAGACAATGTTAATGCAATTAGATATGGCACGTTTATGATTTTAATTGGATTTTTTGTATAGCTAATTGTTAGGTGGTTACAATACGCTATCTGAAAAAAAGGAAGCGTACAAACAGGGTACTACCACCGCCTCTGGTAGCAATATTATTGTAATCTTACTTTCTCCATAACAAAAGTTTTCGACTACGTACCCTCCGTGGCGCAGTGGGAAACCGCTTGCTTTGCAAACCAAGTGTCGGGGGTTAGAACTCGCGGGGAGCAACAAGTTTGTGTAATTGTTCCTTGCTGGCTAAGGCAAGGCAGGCCGATCACCTGATTGTCTGTAAAGTAAGATGATCCATGCGTCGGATGAGCATTTATAAGTCGGTCCTGCGCCTGGCCTCTCCCCGGTTTGCCGGTCTTCCGTCAAATCGGATTGTAAGAGATAAAGAAAGAGAGAGTGCTTATTTTTTTTTTTGGGAATGATAGACGCTGTTGGCCGCAGATGGCCATTACAGCTTCACCGGACAATAGGAGGCGAGCGCTTAAAGCGCTCTAGCCTTTACGGCAGAAGTAGCGACGAGCTCAAGGGCACCTCAGGGAGGCACGGCCTCGGCTTGGGCTGTCGCTTAAGAGAGGGCTGTGTTTACCACCGGTTCACAACGCGCCCCCACTGAGAAGAACCGGCAAGAAACTCAGTGGGGTGATGCACGTCGTTGCGGTCGCATACGTACGACCCTTCGGCGTCGCCGGCGAGACCGGTGTCTGATAGCTAGTGTAGCATACGGTTGTCGGGGAGGGTTCGGCGCATCCCGGTCCAATAGGACCGTCATGGGGTCAGGAGGGTCGAGCAGTACGTGCCGTGGTCTGCGGCGCGAGTCAGAAGGACTAGGGGCGTAATCGGCGGCGGCGCGGATTAAACTGTTGAGAGAGTGCACTTGTGTCTAGTGTCTACGCAAGCACTCGTGGTCTATAATATCTCCCGTGTCGATGGATGATCTTGTGAAAGATTGGCCGCCGCTGCGCCGTCGGGATTGCAATCAAGCACTAGCTTATAGTAGGTACATAAAAAAATTAAAAAATGTAGATACATTTTACAGTTTTGTACATTATTTAAATTAGGCACCAACGTGATTTACCTACCGAGCTTATAAATTCGCTCGACGTTTTATCCGTTTGCATCACCCCTAGTCATAAGCTATGATGTTATAACTTAATCGAAGTCAATTGATTTAAACGCATAATCTGAATACATTATAGAACGTTATCTATTTAAGTATTTACAACTTCTACGAGTATACGTAAACCGTGATCGTTATAAATCGTTATTAAGGGGGTAACAACGGCAAAATTGCAAAAATAGCCTTATTTTAAAGAGTTCGATGGATCAATACGCTAATGCATTGGCTATGAAAATTATATGTACTTATACCTCAGATCTTCAGCAAATAGTTTTATTGATTAGATATTGGATTAAATATAACGTTTTCAAGCAATATGTATTTAAAAAATGTACTACGTTGGATATGAATTGTGTTAGCGTTCAATATCCGTTCATCGGATAGACGTCAAACTTGGACTATAAAAGGCATAATAACCTATTCTACAATTTGTATTGATTACATTTCTTAATTTCATTCATGTTTTACAAGAAATTATAGAAAAACCAAGTACGCGATGCATTTCCCCTTGCAGCGCCCCCGCGATCGCCTTCTATCAGTCTTTCGTGGACTGTTATGGAGGGTGGACGTGCTCGAATTTTTTTTGACAGGACGAATGTAATTTATATGATTTTGAACATATTTTTAATTAAGATATGTTACATATGGTATAATTATAACATTATAAATCATTTCAAATGAAATCTATACTTCTATATTTAATTAATGATATTTTTATAGTAATATCATATTTTTGGTTCATCATAGAGTATGCGAAAGTATCGTTGCCGAGTATTATGCCTAACTATTAAAGCGTATCAGAGTCATATATGATCTTACTAATTGAAATCGTATTTAATACTGTGTAGGTCGACAAAATGACATACAATATGATATCCTTTACATTATGATTTTTTTTGTCAAAACATTTACGGTGTTATTATTACTATCATGTTGGTTTTTGCAACTTAGCAACGAGTCGAGTACCTGGGTGGTTGGCTTGGTGGTAAGCGACACGCTTACCTACCAGTTGCATTGGACAGTTGCTCGTCTTTTGAGACATCTGGATGGTTAAGTTGGAAGGGTACTCGTGTGCTATCTAAGTGGTGCCACTTTAATCTTAGATTTCTTTCTTAGAAGGTCACTGTAGCTGGCAAAATACCTATCGGACCAAAAGGCTATAATTATAGTTTTGGATTACTATCAGGTAATACCTTGTTACTAACTAAGTTGCGTAGCAATAAACTGATGGTGTTGTTGGCAGGCACGAGAAAAAATACCACCGCGTTAAAATGTTAGTTACTCTAAAACCAGATTGCTTATTAGAATCAATGTAATTTAAATATCTATTTAAATTTTACATTGCACCCACCACTATTACCCTCTGCATCATCCAAACATAGACTGGCAGAGAATGCCTAAGGCATTAAGTCCGCCTTGTACATATTTAAGTGTGCTAAACAATAAATAAAATAAAATGTCAAATGCTCCGCGTAGTTCAAACCCCGCGATGGGTACAGAACTCAAGATGAAGTTACGTTACGTACTCTCGCGGTCACGAACGGTCTATCACCTTTAGGACGACAATCGCTTCTACGTGCCGGCCCAAAATACATGCAGGCGGTGTAAGCGCCCGGAACGTCGTTCAAACTATTTTGATTGAAAACTGAAACTTACACTAAAAAGACTATTACTGAATTCGTGCGTTCAAACAAACAGTGCAACGGATTCCTTTGGCAGCCACGTATATTGAATAACAACACAGGTCCGTTGATTTTGTAGTTTGCTACCCTGGCCGCTGACCTTAAGATCTTGGGGTCGATTCCCACACTGGACAAACATTCATGTGCATGAACATAATCTGTTTGTCTTGGGTCTGGGTCGTTTTTACCTGTACTTAATTATGGAAAAAGTTAAGTATCTTATCATAGTTTCAGTTCGATGGCCATTACGGAGTCGATCACGGACCTCATCTACATCATCATCAGCAGCCGAAACGTCCACTGTTGAAAAAAGGCCCTCTCTCTCTTAGAGGGGAGGGGTTGCCATAATCCCCACGCCTGGCAGGCGGTTGGGGATCGCAGATAGGTGGTAGGTAATCCAATAAAAAGACGCTGCTGTTCGTCTTCTTGTTTTTCCTTAGTCGCCTTTTACGGACACCCAACGGGAGGAGATGGATGGGTGCTATTATTCTTATCATGGAACTAATTGTCACAATAAAAATAATTTATGATTTTTGGGTCTGCACGACTTGGATCGACATTGGGTATCTGGTCTTGAGTAAGGTTGGAAGCTAGCAAGCTTCCAAGATTCGGGTACTTGTGCCGCTCTTAAAGATAACATACGCATTAGAATAGGAAACATTTACAGTTACACGTTTCTCTAATAATACTGCTAGCATCTCATCAGGGCCACTGGCATGCATTGCAGCATCTTAAGTCACTCTCTTTGTCATACTCGAACATCGCAATCAATCATCAATTTGCTTTTAGTTCATTTTTCCAGGAATCAAAAAGCTCAACTATCAGATGGATGTTTATTGGTTAGAGAATTTGGAACTAATTTAGGAAATATATTAAAATGGTTCCTTTTTAAAAAAATAAACTATATTTTGAAGGCTGTGTTAAACGCTTTCATTTTGACGTGCCACCACACTAGAACTTTGTGCATAGTTTCATTTCAAGTATGATTACAGTAGTCACGGCAAGACGCTGCGCAGTAGCTATTTTTATGTTTATGTATTCAGAACTCATAACTGTACTTGCGCCATGGTTCGTCAACCCTAACTTCAGACACACAAAAATCCGCTGTGACTGTAAGTTAAAAGTAGTACGAATGTATATGGATTCCGGATGGCAGGCACAATGTATTCAGCTGGGTCGAAGTGTGTTCCGGTTATTACCAGACCTAATAACCACCAACAATAGAATAGAAGTATATATAAGTCTCACTAATCAGGCATTGGCCATTCTATAATAGACGGACTGAACCTTTGATATAAAGTTTGGAAAATTAAATGCAATAATCCGTATCCTGATGCAACACGTCAACTACGTTACCACTGTAAGTGGTTGGGTTGTCTGATTGTAATTAGGTGGCACGCCAAGGTATACATCAAGATATAAAACAGTGGGTTACCGTTATTAAACTGCATCATTTCATTCTATAACGGAATAGGCAAAATTAACAAAACTCCATTCGATACATCTGCATATTTTTAGTCTATGATTTTTCAAATGTAATATTCATATTTGCTGGTAGCGCCCTCTACGATGACAACTCTCGGCCGGAGCGGCCAGATTCTCAAGGTCATTGGCGCATGTTACCCCCTTAAAGCTACCAGCTACCAATAATTATACACACTAATAAAACCACGTAATTAACGCGCTACCTACTAAAATTAACGAAGATATGCCGTCTCTTGGTAGTGATGTGACAATACTACGAATAATATATGAATATGGGTATGAATTAAAGACAATTTTTTCGACAAATATACACTATTAAGTAAGTAATTAAGTAAGTATTACACAAAAAACAAAAGGTTAGAGATTTTGAAAGACATTATCTTCGTGTCTCTTTAATTTGAACTTGTTCTTTAATTACTACTATTATTATTTTTTATACAACGAGACGAGAATTTATTATTATTTACATAATACTATTCACAAACGTAGGAATTCTTGTTGTCGAAACCGATAAAAACATTTTCAATAATATACTGTGAACGCTATTAAATCATTATAATTTAGTAATTTTATACCATCATCATCATCAGCGGAAAGACGTCCACTGTCTAAGAAAAGCCTCCCCTTTAGCAGAGAGGGGTTGTCATAATCCCCAAGCTTGGCAGCCATCTTGGGGATCAATTTTATTCATACCTTTATTATAAAGAAAAAAATTAAAAACAAGATTAAAAAAACACGCTAAAAGAAAACAGCATTCCATCACATTAAAACTTGGTCAAAAAATTATTAATGCGAATAAAGCTTTTTTTATATAAATCGATAGGGCGCATCACTATTCCGCAGGCATGCCATTGTCCCTCGCCATACATTGTCAGGGTTAACTGGCAGGTTATAATTTTGTATGACAAGTGACAATTACTGATGACCTCGTCATGCATTGTTGATTAGCGCAGAATGTCATGCACTTCTTTCCTATTTATCCATTACAAAATTAACGAATAACAGAATATAATTAAATAATTAACAATATTTATCACACTAAAAATAAGTCTTCTTTTTCTTTTTATATAGTTATGGTTTTATTTCAGAAATTATGGCTTAACTATAAAAGTGAAATGCATCACTACATATTACAAAACAAAGTCCTCCGCCGCGTCTGTCTGTCTGTTGGCGATAAACTCGAAAATTACTGAACGGATTTTCATGCGGTTTTCACCAAAGAAATAGATAGATTCATGAGGAAGGTTTAGAAATATGTATAATATAATTTATCTAGGTTTTCTGTAAATTGGTTGCAATAAAATGATAATTATTGTTGGAAGTGTCGGGAAAAGCGCGTTGACATAAATTCCAATATGATAAACCGAAAATACTGTCTCAACAAAAGAAAACTAAACACGGAATGAATCACCGTTTTCTTAAAACACAACATTCATCATAGCATGCTTCTCATTTTAAATCCATCACTTCACGTCACCCGTGAAGGCTGGACTCCATTAGCTGAGTCTACACCGGGCGCTCGGGCTCGCGCGGCAGCGTCGCGAGCCAAATGTGTGGGCCATCGGTCGAGCCAGCCGAGGCAACATGCGCCGGAACGACCCCAAAACACGTCCACACCATAGATGATACTTAAATTACTGAGGTCTACACTGACCGCACATTTGGCTCGCGAGGCTACCGCGCGAGCCCGTTCGGCCGGTGGAGACGCACCTATTTAGACACATAGTAAACTATATTACACACATAAATTTATAAAGCATGCCGTATCACTTCCACGTACTAACTAAACAGCTGATAAAGCCAAAATTTATACTTAAGGTAGCGAATGTTTTATAACACAAATATGACCATTATATGGGTTATACTGAGAATAGACTTACATAAGGATGAACGCATTTATATAATGTGCACATAAAAATTTATACCACAAAGCGTATAGTGCGCAGTAACAATTGTTTTTGACACAAATAAACTGGTTCTTCTATATTTTTGTTATAGTACCTATATGTATACACCTAAAATTGTACTTTTGTTTCGCTGTTTATTTTGTTGTGTATACAAAATCTTAAGTACATATAAAATTAATGGGGAGTTATTTTTATTCAACTTACAAAGGATTTTAGCTAAATAACGTTTGAACTGGCTTGTGGATTTTTTTAAATACCCCGAATTTCCCATTGCTTGTCTACTCTCCAAACTTTAATCAAAATAATTAGACATTAGAATTTGATTTAAATTCTTGGTCATAGCATCTACCTAAATCAAAACTCCACCAGCTCCTTCAAAAAAGCAAGCGGAGTAGCGACCGATCTGTAACCACATAGGAGCTCACAAAGCTTATTGTTAGACTCTATTTGCATATAATCTTAATTCGTACTAGATACGTACTATTTCTTGTTTCCCAGGGAACTGGGAAGAATGCGTTTTTTCCATAAATAAATATATTGTACTTACTAGTTTCAGGAAGTTTTACTAGTTGCATTGTTTTTTGTTTTCCCACGCACTAATAGTGAATTATGCAGGTACGTATATATACCTCTAATTTAACTGTGTGGATGATTGCTACTTACGCATTTTGAAGGTAAAAAATGTCGCTAATAGGAATTGTTACATAGATGCAGTTAAAACAAAAATAAAATACATATTTTGTTAAATATGTACATTTTCAAGAAATATTACATTTATATGCAAAACAGAAAAAAAATGGGTTTTATTCTGGATTTTTACTTTTCCGACGTTGCGAATGCTTTGCAGTACCCTTTGTCATGGCAGGGCTGAAGTGTCACACGTCCGAAGTTATCCTCCGGTCTTCTTAGTTCTTATTGTTACTCCGATCTACGCAGAAATAGCTTAGATACAGTATTTTGAGGCCTTGCAGTATTTAGATTGTTTTTTAGGGTTCCATACCTAAAAGGTAAAAAAGGAACCCTTATGGTCTGACTTCGTCTGTCTGTCACAAACCTATATATTTCAGGAACCACCGATGCTATCAATTTGAAACTTGGAATAGTTTTAGATCTTAATTACCCAACCCCATTGCAAATGAAAAAAATATTTTTTTTCTTTTACTTTTTTTATAATGGGGGTCGAAATGGGTCATCAAAATTTCAAAGTGAGACTACTATATTGAGTGGGGTATCATATGAAAGGGCTTAATTTGCACATCTTAAAACAGTTTTTTATTTTGGTTTATGTCACGCAGTTTTTGGCTGATAATCAAAAATGACAAAAAAAATACCGTTCCCCCCCCCTTATCTCCGAAGTTTGTGGAGAGAAAAATCTGAAATAATTATGGGTAATACAAATCTATCTATATTTTACAGGAAAAATAAAATGATCTTTCTAAATAGTACAGTTTTTTAGTAATCCTAAAAAAACCTCGACAAACAAACTTAGTTTTGTGGTTTGTTTTTTTTTTTGCTATCTGAGGCGTTAGACGAATAGTAAAATAACTGTCCAAAGATGATATGAAATCCTCGGTACGGGAGTCCGACTAGCACTTGACTGGTTTTTAAAGTATAATTATATTTTACGAAGTCCTCGCACTTTAACTTAATTAACAAACAATCAATCGATAACAACCGAACTAAGAGATACTACGATCAACAACCAATTGGGATAAAATCACTATGCCGACAAGATAGTATATCTCAACATCACATAAACAATTATAAAAATACGGACAACAAAAAATAAATAACAAAATAAAATAAAATGTAACTTTTTATAACCTTTCGCGTAAATATTACGTAATCCTATAATCTGTGAACTTACTAGGGAACATATGGCTTTTTTATTTCTATTACACCTCGCCGAAAGACAGGCAAAGGTACTCATACCATACAGCCTTGTTTATTTTTGCGACAGTTACATCGCAATTCGCCAACGAGTCGAGGTAGGGATATTTTGTATACAATAGACATTTTTCATTACTTCTATTAACTAGTCTGAATGATCTGAAATTTAGAACATATGTAAATCCGATGATCTATACTTATAATAAAACTGTAACAGGTCTAATTCTGTACATTGAAGATATTTTGAAAATTATATTTGGAGGGCATTCTATAACCGATACTGAGGCCGAAAATTTATTTTTTTTAATTTTTGTCTGTCTGTCTGTCTGTCTGTCTGTCTGTCTGTCTGTATCACGGCTGAGCATCACGCCGAAACTACTGAATGGATTCAAATGAAACTTGGCATGATTTGAGATCTTACTACGAGGTAGGACATAGGGTACTTTTTATCCCGTAATCTAGCACGGTTCTTTTGGGAGAGGGGATTAAAGTCAAAACGGGTACTTGGTTATACGCTTGGTCCGATTTTATCAATTTTTCTATAAAATATAATAAATATTAGTAAGGGAATACTCATAGAGAGTTGTTATCAAGGTTTTGTAATCGATCGGGTTAAGCAACGTTAGGTAAGGTCATTAAATAGATGGGTGACCGTTTAACGCCATTTGAACTAAACGGGTCCGTGTTTTGGAGAGCAAGTAAAAAGTGGGTCCCAGTTTTTAACCTATTAAAAAAGAGGTTATGTATTCGATGCGAATGTCTGTTATTAAAAGTTTAGTTAACGTAAAAATAGCGCAGGCGGAGCTGCGTGGGTCAGCTAGTACTAAATATAATGGTAAACTTCACCAGGGTCTAATGATGATCAAGAAGAAGGTGGTAACGGGATCTCGGCCCAAATAAACGTAGACCCATTGAGTTTAGACTCGTTGGATAGGTCTCGACGAGCAGTTGCTAGAAAAATAGTGATCAGGGTCTGATGATGGAGCAGGAAGGTAGTCACGGGATCTCTGCACCAATAAACGTAGAACCACCGACTTTGGGCTCGTTAGATAGGTCTCGACGAGTAGTCACTAAAAAAATGGTTATCAGTCTGATGATAGAGCAGGAAGCTGGTCACGAGATCTCTACACTAATAAACGTAGACCCACCGAATTTGGATTCGTTGGATAGGTTGCTGCGAGAAGTAGGTAGAAAAACTTTGATCAGAGTCTGGTGATAGGAGCAAGCAGGAAGGTGGCAACAGGAATTCGGCTCCATTAAATATAGGACCCACCGAATTATAAATCTATGGTTAAATCTTAACGAGTAGTTGGACAGTTACTGATCAGGGTCTGATAAAAGCACAGGAAAGTCATTTTAAGAGTTCGTTTACCTATTCAATTTATACTTTTAGTACAGTTACTAAAGTACAAATAAAAGTAAAGCATACCGTAATAATTATGTTCTATATTGAGTCAAATTACAAGAACCATCTTCCAAACACTTATGGTTGCCTAGCAACCTTAAAAAATATTTATTTTGAAAAACATGCGTTATTTTTTAATAGTGGCTGAAATGTGGTCTCAAAATATCAAAGTGAGGCTACTATATCGAGCGGGGTATCATATGAAAGGGCTTTATTTGCACATTTTAAATTTTATTTTGGTTTTTGGTAAGTATATAGTTATTGTTTTTTTTTTATACAACCAAAAGCGACCAAGCTAGTTGTTTTTTTTGGAAATCTAACAAAATTCAGCAGATTCGCATATTCTATATAATTATTTTAATTAGTAATAACAAGTTAGGATAGACACGTCTCTTTATTTTTAACAATGACAAAATGTAGGTACTGACAAGACCTTGTAGATATAAATACAAATCTTACGCTATGCTCTATAAAAAGTTCGAACATGTAAAGTTATAATAAAATTATCAAATCTTAATACTTTTGCTATCTGAGGTGTTAGATTAATTGTAAAATAACTTTAATACGTCCAAGGATGGTATGGAACCCTCGGTGCGCGAGTCCGACTCGCACTTGACCGGTTTTTTATATTTATCACAGCTTGTGGTAACACGAACCCATTTACTCCATTGAAAGCAATAAAATAGCCTTACAAATCATCCATCCGTGAGTAAGTGTGGAAAATATGATTCTATAATTTGGAGTGTTGAAATATTTATCAATAACTTATTTATTGGTTGTATTACACTATGTTAGTCCATTTGTTATCGTGTCGTGTAGTTATACAGTATCAGGTAGTCCATAAAGCTTATGATAACGATCACCCAATTTACTAGCGTAGCCATATGTGACGCACTCACTATTTTGGAGCACTTGACAATATTGTCCTTTGGCAGTGGCAATTTCGCCTTGAAAATCAATGCCGTAAATATTTTCTGTCTTTTGAAACCCGAACAGTCAAGACGTCCACTGCTGAACAAAGGTCTCCCTTTCGAAGGGTGGGGTTGCCATAATACCCACGCTAGCAGGCGTCTTAGTGTCGTGGCTGCCTTTTGTGGTTGTGGCCGGTGGCCCGTGTGCGGCGACACTTAGTAATCGCGGTATAGGTGGTAGGATATAACATATTATATCGATGGTGGTAGGTAATTAGAAAGACGCTGAGTGCTGCGTATCTTCTTGTTTTCGCTTAGTCGCTTCTTACGGACGCCTAACGGGAAGCCATCTCTTCCCGCTATTGGGGGCTATTCTTACCCGGACACCACAGTAATACGTATACAATATTTTTTCATAATCTAACTGGCGGACTAATTAGAATTATTATTTGTTTACCCAGTCATCATCCCTATTACCTCCTCCTCCTCCTCCTCGTCCTCCTATCACTGTTCTAACTATGTTGTACAATAAAATTGTAGTTTTATGGTATTTGAATGGTATCTTTAGAAACGGTGGCGAGCAAACACCGTTTCTCTCGACAATAGCCGGCCCGCGCTTATCAGTACACATCGTGTGGCGAGTTTTTATTACTGATAAGGATTCTTTAAATATTTGTTTTACACACAGTGGTTAAATATGCCATAGAAATGAGGTTATTTTAACAGTAGGATCGTAGAAATTTTACAGAAAAACAAATAATGATAGAACGTTGAAATCAGGAATTGTGTACATACTTACTGATATTATGTTTGATAAAAAAATAGGTGAAATTATAATAAAAGTCCAATTATCAACAGAGCATGTATATTGTAAATTGAAACAAAAAATCTTTAAAAAAAAATTGAACCGACTTCAATATCACTGAAAAGTATAAAATAATTTAAATATATTGAAGTTGGTGTTAGCTTACCGGCTGTGTATATTTGGCACCAACTTCAATAATATTTAAATTATTTTATACTTTTCAGTGATATTGAAGTCGGTTCAATTTTTTTTTAAAAGATTTTATTTTAAACTTTTTAGTGATATTTTCGAATATAAAGATTGAACCATCGAAGACCGTAAAATGATCTAGGTAGGTTATGATCACATTATCGTCTACATCGTTGAGTATTAAACCAAATTATTTAATAACCAAGTTGGTTTAATACTCAAAGGTCTACATAGTTTTACATAATTCATGTTTCTTCAGAAAAAAATATCCGGTCATAATGAAATTTGCATGGAAACATCATAGTAGTTTACTCTCTCGAATAAAAAAAGAATCATCGAAATCGGTTCATAATTGTCAGAGAAATGTAATGGAGAACATCAGTTTTATGGTTTTTACCAGATAAATTCCTCCTCATCGTTCATGGTCCTCCAGGAAGTTCTTATCCGGTTGTGATAAATTTCATACAGATTCATTACAGTGGTTTCTTCTTTCGAATAAGAAAAGAATCATTGAAATTGGTAAATATTTGCCAGAGTTATGACCATTTTTGTCCTTAAAAAGCGACATAAAGTCATCTATATAGGCTTTCCTGCAAGTTTCCTGCGCAGTCACCATCATTGTTTTTTCAGGAACAACTTATACGGAAGCAATAATTTTTTTATGGGACCCAACTAACGGATTAAAGAATGGATGGAAGAAATATTTTTGCAAATCGGTTTATAATTGCCAGAGTTATGCGCGAACATACATAGAAAAAAAATATATATATACAGACGAATTGAGAACCTCCTCCTTTTTTTGAAGTCGGTTAAAAACTCCAATACTAGAATTTGGGATCATTTTAAAATACATGTATCTTTCAAACGCCACTGTATTTTTCGGTAAAATACAGAAACTTTCCATAAAGATCATCAGTTGAATCTTTCGCAAATTTAAGTATATTATAGTTAAAGTTATAGTTAGATAGTATTCTGAGGGTAAAATAATGATATACTTTTAGACTTTCGCGTTCCATTGTTAAACTTTATTTTTATCGGGAATTAACGCGATTTACCTTATATTTTAGCTTGACGTTTCGGCCGGGTTATAAAAGGGGGTTAAATATAAGGTAAATCGCGTTAATTCCCGATAAAAATAAAGTTTAAAATAATGATGTTGAGTAAGTAGTACTTACATAAACTTGTCATTTAATCGTTTGTGTTACGGGTAACTACTGCTTACAAACATACAACATAAGACAAAGCCAGTGTTCAATTGTATTTTTTCCAATAATTTACACCTATTCTGTTTATTTTGTGTCAACCGAGACATCGATTCGATTACGTTGTAAAGTACTATCGCGGACACGAACGGTGTACCAGTTTTCAATCAAAATAGTGTGGCAATAGAGTACGCGTTTGTCTATGGCCCCCTTAAACAAGTCGTAATCAGATGAAATAAATCTAGCTTGGAGGAAGGACTAAAGAAATATAAAATATATAAAGTTAAGTACTTATATTGATCTAAATTGATATGTAACTGTATTTGTCACATGCGTAAATGTCGATAAATACAGTTGACGGTAGAGTACCTACTCGTATTGTCGTGTATATTATTAAGCTTTTCGATGTTCTAACTCGTGCCTACGGTTCTTATTTTAAAATAAGCATTCTATAGTACTTGCACTTATACATATTCTAAACAACTGTGACTATAACCAGAGAACTTCCTACAAAAGCACGATGTACACGCCCAGGAATTTTCTTGTAACGTCTACAGTTGACAAAAGCTTCTGAGACCATACTTAGAGGATTTTTGAGACAAAACCCGGTTTACTTTGACTCGACCTGCAGACATTTAGATTTTTTGAAGGATAAATTTAAATTATAAAACGCGAGCGCAGCCTCAGTTGATTGTTGTAGTTGGTTGGTTGGTGGGAGTAGTTAGTTTTTTTTATACTACCAAGTTGGCAAGCAAGCATGCGGCCCGCCTGATGGTAAGCAGTCACCGGAGCCTATAGACGCTAGCAATACCAGAAGAATCACTAGCGCGGTGCCGACCTTTAAGACATTAGATATTAAGTAATTTGTGTCCGGTAATTGCAGCAGCTACAGTGCCCTTCACACCGGAACACAGCAATGTTTACTAAATGCTGCCTGGCGGCAGTACCTGACACTGCAGTGGTACCTACCTGGACGCTTCCTTGCACGAGGAACCTACCACCTAGCAAATAAATCAAACAGTAATTTAATCGATTTCAACCTTAACAAAACCATAGCGTTGCATGTAAAAGTATACTATGGCGATCCGTACAATGCACTTTGTTATCCAATCAATAGAAAGTCAGACGTTCTTATATTAGCTAATAGAGTAATAAAACTGATCCATAAATATCAGAGCCGTTATTTTAGTTATGTAAGACAACCACCGAAGTCTAAGTAATGAGTCAAAGACAAGTCGTTTCTTTTTTTTTCATTTTCGTTAAGAATAAACAAATGAATAGAGTGAACCGACCAAAAGGAGATACCACTGGAGAGATGATGATGCGCTAACCCCTCTGCCAAATTTTGTTCATATGTTCAGGTCATTCTTTATTTGTGTGCGTATCTTTTTGAATGTGTTGCGAGTTTATTATAGTGTGGGTATGCGTCAAATTGTATCTGTGTGTGTTTACTTCGCCTCCCGCACCCCGCAAAAGTGCCACGAAAAATTTGTTCGGGGAATCGACGCGATACTAGCTCCATTCTAATTACTCTGAGGAACCGACAAATTTAAACCACCACAGATCTTTTTCCAGCACAAGGATGGACTGTAAGGCTAAGTTATTCACCCTAAACAGATTACAATTATTTTGTAGCTCACGAGACTTTTTGTTATTACACATTAAGCACATAATATGTAGCTCATGAGACTTACCAACAAGAATTTACACCGAATAAGGCTAACACTGTAGATACTTTCAGATTCGGGTAAGAAGAATAATTAATTGTACACGGATTGCATGGCTCTGACGCATCTACAAGACAGGTTGAATCCTTCGCCAAGCTAGCGTAAACGTGGCGTTACTTAGAAAACTCTTCGACACGTCAGCAAATTGGGTCGAACTGCGTTCCGGTGGCTGCCAAGCCTAATGTAATTTTTAATAATAATACCAGCCCTTGTTTATGTCCCACTATTGGGCACGGGCCTCCCCTCAAGATGAAGGGGCTTAGGCCATGGTCCACCACGCTGGCTAAGTCCGGGTTGGCGGACTTCACACGTCATTTGAAAGCTAGATAAGCTTTCTCAGACATGTAGGTTTCCCCACGATGTTTTCCTTCACCGCAAGCTAGTAACAATCGCACAAAGACGATTCGCATATGATTAATCAAAGAAATCAGAGGTGCGAGATGGGGTTCGAACCTGCGCACCTTGTTTCCAGAGGCAAGCGCTCGCCCACTGAGCTGTTACTGCTCAACAATCCTAAGAAAACAAATAGAATAGATTATTAGAGTTTAACCAGAATCTTAACTGATATTAAGCGCTGATGCCGACTGCATCACTATTTAGTAAAGTGTATCAACTAAATGTCGCAGGAATCGAAAGGCAGCTAACGTGCTTTTAGCAGTCAGTCAGCGTAACGACTCCTCATAGGAGAAGCAAAACGCCTCTCATAGGACGGCATTAGGTTACTACGGTCTTCAAACGCTGTTTCATTGAAATATGTAGGTACATTTATAATGTATTTCTATTAATTCAAAATTCTTGTTCTTAGTTGTTTCATATAATAAATATTTATAATAGAAACGTATTTATCGTTGATAATGTTATCCGCTTGTGCGATATCGTATCGCTACGCAATAAAAACTTTATATTTACCATCGCTTTTTTTTTAATGTAAGTAGTTTTTTAAACAATAAGTATATTTATTTTTCAGCTAGTAATTCGTTACATTATCAGGACTTGATCTTTAAAAAAATACACTAGCGGTTTATTTGCCGTGTCATTATTCAAAACAATTCACAACAAGAAAGGTCGAGAGCATGACGAAAAAAATGCAATCTTAAAAAAAATGATGACCAAGCGACCCAACGGTCACGGTCCGAACGCCGCGTTTTTAATTCCGCATCCGTGACGTCACAAGATGTGACCAATTTGCAGTTGATTCGCGAACTCGACACACACGCATAATAAAAAAGTCAGGTGCACCGCCGTTGCCGGTGGCCGCTGACATCCGCGAGATCTCGCCTCACTCAAGTCTATGTAGCGACAACGAGAGGTAGTCCCGCACCGGCAACCAATCACCGACCGTCATAGGATTTTACAATTAAGAAATTAAATTGCTCTTTCGTCGTGTTTCGTATAATTCCAATTTCGAAATTGTGCGGTCTCGTGCGTGTAGATACGGGATACGGGACTTTATTGTGCTGAAGTTATATTAGCGCTTTATGAAAATGAAAACGGATTACGCTATGGATGAGATGCAGAAGAGTAAGTTATTGGTTTGATTTTAATGTATACACTCATTTACATTTTAGGTATACAATCATAATTTTCTGTAGATAGCCCGGATTATATATCCGATAAAGTTATCGGTGCGTAAGTGCGTTTGGATTAAGGACAATAAGATTATGAACAAATTTTACAATTAAATACTTAATTCTGTTATAAATACTAACTTAGAAACATAATGAATTAAAATATGTGCATCAGATACAATAAGGTCAATCAATGAAAAGAGGATATTTTAATAACAAACCTTCGTAATCTGTACTATCTTTAGTTCACACGTCGAAATAACTTAGTAGGTAGGCAGTAGGTTCAATGGTAACCAGATAACTGACACATATATTTTTATACTTCTAAATATTATGTAGATAGATAATGCAAGTATACAATGCTTATCCTTGGTCCCACAAAATTTCCTTGCCTATATTTTATAGTTCTTAATTTCTTAAGCTTTCCGTCAATATAGAATAAAAAGAGAGCATGCTCTATAAGAGTATGTTTAAGTTTTTGTTATTTAAATTAAAAAATAATGATATATAGGTATATAAAGGTATATAATAATAAATAAGTTCTGTATTCAAAATATTGAAATATATTAAATCTGTACGGATGAGCGCGTAAATATAGATTTTGTATTGCTGATAGAGTTATTGTGGTCATAAATTTAAACATAAAAATTTATCTCAGACAAGTTATTCATAATGTTTTATTGATTTTTCTAAATTTAATATCCCGTATAACGAGTTCGTTATAAGGAAATACATTAATAAAACGTGCCATTTTTTAAAAACCTCACGAAACAGGTGGTTTTGTTGATTGCCACAAAAGACAGAACTATTTATATTTACACTTAAAATCATTTAAAAATTCATGACACAGTAATGTAATTATATAAATTCAAAAAATTCAAAATTCAAAAATTTTTATTTCAAATAGGCTTAACGCTAGCACTTTTGAACGGTCATTTTTTTTAAAAGCTACCACCGGATCACAACGCGGCCTCAACTGAGAAGATCCGGCAAGAAACTCAGCGGGCTTGTCATTTTTTCACATTTTTTTTTAAAACAAAGTTTGTCTTTTTACAATTAGATTAGCACCAGCGACAGTGTGTCCTGCCGTTCAAAATATCAAATAAAATAAAAAATACGACGAAAATACAACAAACTAAAATGCCAAAGGGATAGTAGTCGGACCAGTCCCCCCAAGCAGCACCCGCGCACGAGTTGACTCGAGCAGCAGCCATCACTCCCCTCAACCATATTGGAGGGAAGGGGGTGACCCGCCACACGAAGCCGCCACAAGCAAAGACTTTTCGTACGAACGTTTCGACTTATAATACTCACGAGATTTCTATTTTACTAATATATTTTGTTCATCTTTTTTTTTTATTATTGCTCACGATTATCAGTTTGGTATTAATAATATTAGTCGGTCACAGTAATGATACAGGTTTTGTCGATCACAGTCTGGCTCTCGCTTTCATAATTATCAGTATAAAGTTTTCTGGTAAAAGAAAGTGTTGTAATAAATAAATAATAATTAAATTAACTAAAAATAAATAATTAGGTACCTATTTTATTTTAGTGACACATAGCTGTGTGTGAGTGTACCCAAGGAAATTGTTATTATATTTATTTATTTATTTAGTGTAACCAGTAATTTTTACATTAACACATTTTAATTTACAAAATACATTCTACAAAATTACTACAAAATCACTATTACCATCTAGTAAGTTGTATTATTATGTATCCATTTGTATTTTTTTTTTTGTTTTGAAGGTTTATTTATTTATTTTATTTATTCTTATTGTACACAAAGAAACACAGATACAGTAATTAAAAGATAATAAATGCATGTACATTGGCGAGCTTAACTCAAACATGAGTTTTCTAACAGCAAACCAATTTACAAAGAGAGATTTAATAATATTTACTAGCGGATATTTACTATATATTGTTGAAATTGCCACAGATGGCATTTTCAAGGTTCACCTTCAGCTCTCAGGAAGACCTTCAGTGGCATATCTTTTGATTACTACTCTTTGGAAATATTTTTCTCTTATTAAATACTATGAAAAGGCGAGGACAATATTAATTTACTTAGCTGATTAAATTTTTCGCTTGTTTATTGAATGCCGATGCAAGAAGCTTTAGGTTAGGTTAATAATTAAAAATATTAATTAATATATATAAGACTTGTGTATGTAAAAGAAAGGTGCATAATTATATTATAATATTTCTTACTTTTATTTTTTTTCGTAAATAATATAGGATTCAGAGAATAAAGAATGAAATCGAGTTAAAATAGATTATGTAAATAATTATTTTGACTTACTTTTAAAAATATGTATTTTTATGTAATTAAATAGGTAGTAAGTACCTATTTATATTCGCGACGTTCGCCGTCGCCGCGTCCAACATAGTAGATTAGAAATATAAAATTAATGAAAACATACCTAACAATAACAACTCAAGAGTTTTTTTTTTATATAGCTCAATGATATTATAAACAATAGATATGTTATATCCCTACTAATGCGCGCTAATAATGATGACACAAGTAATTAAAATAGTTTCTCATGTCTATATAAGGTATGATATCCTTTCCTTATTATTTATTTTTGTACAGTACTTTATGCATTTTATAAATAAGCATGAAGGCATTTTACTTGATTTTCAAAGGTTCACGTCACGTTCGTTACATTTTACCGACGCGTCACTTACTGCTAGTTCGCCCAATTTGGGTGAATTTCGTTATTTCACTTTTCGCGCGCTAATAGCATATCACAAAACAAAAGGGGCCATTGTGTATTTCACAAAATAGTGCCCGGCAGCTCCAGTGGTCCAGCTATTAATAAGCTGAGCAACCTAGAAGCAAGGGGTGCGAAGAATATCCGGGCGGGATCCGACCAATGCCAGAAATAGGGGTGAATGGAAGAACGGAAGGGAGGCCTTTGCCCAGCAGTGGGACAGTGTATGATGATAAGATAAGATAAGAAGAATAGCATAACTATTGTATAAAATATCATTGGTATAGCTACTTTACGACTGCGAAAACGGCATCGCGATGAAATGAGTCATTTCGGTGCTCCAAACTTTTTATTTGAAATACTTTGCTCTGTATAGTATACCTACCTACACACTGTAGGTACACGTTTCTTTACTAAAAGAAGTAGGATTATAAAAAAAGATATCGGTGCTTGACATTGTTCTCATTTACTGTATTTGCACAGTCGCGTGGTCTAATCATTTAGATATTAAAGACATATTCAATATTTAAACAAGAGGTTCATTGCTGCAAGCTTTTTTTAGTCACGACTAAACAAAAAAAAAACCTACGTTATCTATATACATATTATACGTATTCGATCAACAACTTGAACAGTTATCGGATAAAACGATAGTTTTTAAAAGGAAGTTACCTATGTATTTTTAGTTACAGTCATTTTACAATAAAAATGACAAGCCCGCTGAGTTTCTTGCCGGATCATCTCAGTTGAGGCCGCGTTGTGATCCGGTGGTAGCTTTTAAAAAATTGACCGTTCAAAAGTGCTAGCGTTAAGCCTATTTGAAATAAAAATTTTGATTCTTTGAATCTTAAATCATTTGTAATTTTGAAGTCAAATCGCAATTATTAAAAAAAGACTAAGAATAATACTCTATTATAGTTTTTTATCCTACAATAAAAAAATGCTAGGTACAATAAAAATACAAGCATTTGGTCAAGTTGCCACATCGGGATTTCCTACATTATAATAGTGACGCCCATCGTCTGACACCGCAAATTTCCAACGAATGCAGCTTTCAGAGTAATCCCTTGATTGATCGGATAACATTAACTTGACGCGGGCAAATGTGCATAAAATAATATAAAAAAATTATAATACAGTTAGGCGGAAACTTATTCATATTTTTTTTAGAAAACATAATGTTACCTAAATTACAACTGTGTTCAGATTTCGTGGAAACTCATTAAAGTTTGTGGTTTAATAAATTATAGGTTGTACAAGAAATCAATCATATATTTTCTAAAGACGGAAGCAGAATACCGTTGTACGAGTTAGCCATTCCTAATGTGCAATCGGGGTTTTCTATAGCACACAATAAAGGTTTTAAGCACATAAAGTTTTTAATTATTTATGGTAAAGGCTGTCTTACTCCCAGGTCTTACTAAATTCTGATGCAGCAAAACTTAAATTAATTTTGATAAACCTTATACCTAATTCAAGCGTTAATTGTAGGACTAGTTACATACAAAAAATGGATTATGTTCAACATAAAATCTTTTTAAAAAAAAATTGAACCGACTTCAATATCACTGAAAAGTATAAAATAATTTAAATATTATTGAAGTTGGTGTTAGCGTACCTGCTGTGTATATTTGGCACCAACTTCAATAATATTTAAATTATTTTATACTTTTCAGTGATATTGAAGTCGGTTCAATTTTTTTTTAAAAAGATTTTATTTTAACCTTTTTAGTGATATTTTCATATATAAAGATTGAACCATCGAAAACCGAAAAATTATCTAGGTAGGTTATGATCACATTATCGTCTACATAGTTTTACATAATTCATGTTTCTTCAGAAAATAATATCCGGTCGTAATGAAATTTGCATGGAAACATCATAGTAGTTTACTCTCTCGAATAAAAAAAGAATCATCGAAATCGGTTCATAATTGTCAGAGCAATGTAATGGAGAACATCAGTTTTATGGTTTTTACCAGATAAATTCCTCCACATCGTTCATGGTCCTCCAGGAAGTTCTTATCCGGTTGTAATAAAATTCATACAGATTCAGTGGTTTCAGTGGTTTCTTCTTTCGAATAAAAAAAGAATCATTGAAATTGGTAAATATTTGCCAGAGTTATGACCATTTTTGTCCGACCGAGCGAGTCCGAGCGACTAAAACGTCATCTATATAGGCTTTCTTGCAACTCTCAGTGCGCAGTCACCATTCTTGTTTTTTTAGGAACTACTTATTACTAAGCAATAATTTTTTTATGGGACCCAATCAATGGATTGAAGAATGGATGGAAGAAAGATTTTTTCAAATCGGTTAATAATTGCCAGAGTTATGCGCGAACATACATAAAAAAAAAAAAAAAATATATACAGACGAATTGAGAACCTCCTCCTTTTTTGAAGTCGGTTAAAAACGAAACTATTTTTATTCGATATCGATATCCAATTGGTATCAGTCGATCGATTGCAGCTGCAAGTTACGATAAATAGTATATAATTTATGCTTATGTTTGTACTGACCTATTACCACTGGTAACAAGTTTTGTGTGGAATTTTTTCTAGCTATAAGAAGTCTATTCCTAAATAGTTTAATATCTCTAGTTTATTTTAGCCATTATTTTAAATACCTACCTTTTTTTACAACATAACCCGGCCTCCGCCCCTACAGAGACAGGGTACCTTTTGAAGATTTACTCCCCTACCATTTACTTACCATTGTCCCCAAAGATAAGAAAAGATGGTAGGCCTCTTATGCAAGGGACCGTTCAGCCAGCCGACTGTATATCTGACTCTCTTGTGGTACTTTTTTGTCAGGTATTCAGCAGCCAAGAGGCAATGTAAAGGCACTGTAGATGTTAAAATTACCGGACTACAGAGACAATCCCTAATTTCTAGAGTGACAAGTGACAGTGCAGTCAGTCTATAGGCAGGCATAACGCTTACGATCAAGTGAACGTCTGGGGTTTAATCTCTAGGTTGAAAAGAGGTATTAAACTTTTCTATACTCTCTCACGTCTGGGGTCTTATCTCTAGGTTGAAAAAAGGTATTAAACTTTTCTATACTCTCTCACGTCCGGGGTCTTATCTCTAGGTTGAAAAAAGGTATTAAACTTTTTGATAGTCTCACGTTTGGGGTCTTATCTCTAGGTCGAAAAAAGGTATTAAACTTTTCTAAACTCTCTCACATTTGGGGTTTTATCACTACGTTGAAAAAAGGTATTAAACTTTTCTAAACTCTCTCACATTTGGGGTTTTATCACTAGGTTGAAAAAAAGGTATTAAACTTTTCTAAACTCTCTCACATTTGGGGTTTTATCTCTAGGTTGAAAAAAGTTATTAAACCTTTCTATACTCTCTCACATCTGGGGTCTTATCTCTAGGCTGATAAAAGATATTAAACTCTTCTAAACTCTCTTTCTGTTTCTCCAGGGACGAGCTCTATCGTCGGATTATCCGATGTGACAGAAAACAAGCTGCTATGGCGTCAGCTGGTCGCGGAGCTGGCGGGTACCTTCCTGCTCACCTCTATTGGTGTAGCCTCCTGTATCACCGTCGAGGCGTCCAGTGCTCCTCACACGGTCACCATCGCGCTGTGCTTCGGTCTACTCGTCGCTTCTATTGTGCAGGTCAGTGGCATGAAGTAGAATCATTAAGCACACACTATGTTGGAATACTGTTGTTGAATGCTGGCCAGGTATAAACGGAAATTTGGAGTCGGTGTCAGGAAATTATTAGTCGTAATTTTATACATATTGTAGAAGATTACTACTACGTGTATGTTTTTTGTTCAAAGTGCAAGTTATTACCTATAGAGATAGAGCTGCTTTTAAGTGTCTGAACTTTTACGTAACTTCGCGTGAACATGACCCGAAAAAAAGAATATTTCCTGTGACTTTTTTTTCTAGTCGCTCTGGTAATTGAAGTCAGAATTTGAGTCTTTAACAAAACTAAATGTTATGTTCTAAGTAGGTAAGCATTCTTCTGTGTCAATTAATTGTTAAAAGAATAATAGCCATTTTTATTGAAACGCAGGTTAAATAATAAAATGAACACATCTAATTGAACGGAATAACGAGATAATTGCATGTAATAAAAGCTGAAAATTAATTGAATAATCGTTTTACAATTGATTTAATTCTTGATGGATAAGGTCGAGTTAGCTGCGTAGTTAGCTAACTATTGAAAAGAAATAATGAATAGGTACCTCTTACAACAATTATTTAAGACTAAGTAGTTAGAATTTTTGAGTAGGTAGTATTTTTTTTTAAGTCGATAAATTTCTGTGTCCCTATCTGAACAGCATGTACTCGTAATACAGGGTGTAAGGGACATCGTACCGAAAACAGATACCAGGGATCCAGTACATGATTCTGAACACTCTAGTGTTGAAATTTTTCATCGGCATTTTCATGAATTTACAAAAAAAAACCACTTTCTTTAAATAAAATTAGTATAATATCATTATTGGTATAATAATAAAGCATAATTTTAATTTAAAAACAATAAATTACTTATTTGTGGAATATTTATTTAACTATTTATTTATGTATTCTTTATGCACTAAAAAAGTACATAGGCAATTAATTAATCGGCAATTAATTATTATTATTTTAGAAAATTATCAATGTAATTTGAGAAATAAATATTATTCCGCATATATTCATTACATGCTCTAAAATTAATAAGTCATTTGTCATTCTCCATATAAATGGTTTCTGTAATGTTGTAACGGACATTATTTGACATCTTACAAATTTATTTCGGTACGATGTCCCTTACACCCGTTATACTCTCACGACTATAGTAATAGACGTAGAATAGTGAAATTTAATTCACTTAGGGCGACACACGTGGTCATAGCAAAACTACACATATTACAGTGCACAATTGCATGCGTAGACATAAGACACCGGGGAAAGGCTTATCCGGCGCATGGATTTATCTTCCATTCTAGACAATCAGGCGATCGTCCTGCATTGTACTAAACACTAAGGAACGTCTATACAAAGTTGTTGTTTCTCGCGGGGTTGGGACCTGCGACTTCAAGTAAGCAATACATGAGTTTTGTCTTTTTATTAGATCCTAATTTCCCCCAACTTTTTGGCTCTACTCCTACTTAACAAAGTTAGCAAACCACAACCAGATATCTCTCCAGAAATCTTCCCCGTGGGGTGTCCGGGTAAGAATAGCACCCACACATCTCCTCCCGTGGGTGTCCGTAAAAGGCGACTAAGGGAAAACAAGAAGACGGGCAGTGGCGTCTTTTTATTAGATTACCTACCACCTATACTGCGATCCCCAAGCCGCCAAGCGTGGGGATTATGGCAACCCCTCCCTTCTAAGGGGGAGGCCTCTGTTTAGCAGTGGACTTTTCGGCTGCTGCTGATGATGATAATGAACCAGAGAAAATTATTGCTACGTTTATGTTAGCAATAAAAACATTTCTTAGATAACTCTATCATAAAATATAATTAAGTAGCAGTATTCTACAGCCTCCAACACACCTACACCGTTTGCCTACTTAAATTAACTCAACACAGACTTAATCCTAATCTTGTTGTACAAACACCGCGGCTAATGATAACAATCTCATACAATCACAATTTATGATATGATAACAAAACCCGGTGTGTAATAACATTATGCAGTTGCAATAATATGAAATCGGACTATTCGCGTAACGTCCGGAGTTTCTCACGGTGGTGGTCGCAAACCCGCGGCTCGCGAACAACGGCCACGGTTCACCTGTGAAGTGTATACATAATAACGAAAAGGCCAATATGCAAAACAGACAGCTGTTTCAACCTTGACATACGAACGGGTTATATAATGTTACTTTTCTAGGTTTTTTTTAATGCGCAATTAATTTAATACTTGGTAATATTATTCAGATAATAAAAGAATACTTAATACTTTTTTTTTAAAAAATGGTTTTATTGTAGGATAAGTTCAGAGACGTGACATTTGAAGTTTACCGCAAAAAAGTTTTTTTTTTTGAGAATGGAATGAACCTGCACATGGCTATGGCAGCTCCATGGTCATTAAAGATCCAGCTTAAAGACCAGGGAATCAAGGCTTTAGGTTCGACTTTGGCCGGATTGATGGATAGAACTAAATATTTGCGAAAAACAAAATTTGATTTTTTTCAAAACTTTTTTCTATTTTATTACTTAGTTGTATAAACCTCTAAATTGTCTTAACTTAATATTAAACTTAACATACATACTGTTACTATGTATTTAACTGTCTGGAATTTCAAACTATTAAAAAGAACTTTGATCATTAGTGACTTAAAAGTAAAATTTATAAGAATTTTATAAATGATATCCAATTAAAAATGCATTTATAGATAAGCTATCTTAAAAATGACTACGAGAGACAAATTTTTCGGCATACATGTGTGAAGGTACGGTACAGTGACATTGCCCGCTTATCATATTATACCATGACCTCTTTATAAATGTTTTTCTATAGTTAAACAAATTGAAGTATGTAGTGTTTTTGAGAGTTCTGAGTGGTCACGAATATCGCATATTAATTACACACGTCACGCATATGTTGCCCCGGGTATTTCGAGAACTGATTTAATTGCTAATGTAACGGTTACCTACAGTACTAATAAGGACTAATTATTAATATGTCATTACATTTGACTGCTTTATTAGCAGCATGAACATTTGACATCTTTCTTAGTTATTGGTTTTTATTTTTGCAATAATTAATAATGCAAAGGTTACGTGAACTTTAAGACGACGCGACGGCAGCTAATCTGTTTCCATTTAATTTGAATTTAATTGCTCCAAGTTTGAAGTTTGAAATTTAATACTAGTTTATGGTTGATTGGGGTCTAGCTCTTGAGAATTTTGTTAGTTAATTGGTCTAGAAGGTCTAGAAGTCATAGCGCAGTTTTTAATGATAGATAGTTACTGTTGGCCGCAGATGGCAATGACAGCTTCAACGAACAAGTGAAGGCGAGCGCTTACCTATAGCACTCCAGTCAGAATACGACGAGCTCAAGAGGACCTTACCGAGGCACGCCCTTAGCTTGGGCTGTCGCTTAAGAGAGGGCTGCTTCTACCACCGGATCTTTATGCGCCTCCACTGAGAAGATCCAGCAAAAAACTCAGTGGGGGTAAAGCTCGTCATTGCTATCGCATGCATACGACCCTTCAGCCTCGCTGGTGGGACCGGTGTCTGTTGGAAATTGTAGCTTAGGTACACGGTTCTCTGGAGCAGGTCACGACGCATGATGCATGGGTCTGAAGGACACTTGTTTCGGTCTTCGGTTCGAACCTGTTCGAAACTTCGGGTCGGACTAGTGTTATTTTAAATAATACCAGACTAGGCAATGCGTAATGAAATAGGAGTGAGTTTGGTAAAACAGCTATATAAATATTCGTCAACCAGTCTGCAAAGAAACATCATTTCTCTTCAGAAAATCACAATATTATAATCGTTTGTACAATCACTGCGTATTCATTACTGACCATGGACCAAGTACAGTTATTTAATGAAAACATGAGTAGGTACTGGTAATATGCAAATTAATTTCGTGCATGTACAATTAAGATTTGTTTTCTCTAATAATATTTTCCGAACGATGGGCTCCTAATATCTTAGATAATATGTCAAGGAGAATGTTTATGGTTAAGTTATGTTACGATAAGTTTGATTTTAGTATTGTTTTAGCCTCGTGGGCAGTAGGGCCAAGCCTACGTTGTACAAGTATTATGTGACAATACCTTTTTTTTTCGCTGCGAAAACCTTCCAAAACTAATTAGACGTTCGTATGAAAAAATAAATTAAACAAGTGTACTTGTTTTATACTGTGTTTTTCTCATATTTCACAATCATTAACTGAACATTAATCAACTTTTTAAAAATTGTATCTTACTCAAATTTTAAACTCGAGAATCTCGTTTTGGTTTTGGGATCCAAGATATATCCCATAATTGACTTTTATATCAGGAAAAGCGTTTTTCAATTACGTACCTATTAAAATACACTATACTTGAGATTTTTAACTTGGGTTCCTATTTTGGCCGTAAATCATCTCAACTATCGAATTCGTTATCTGTTAATCAGTCAGGACATCTCTATTTATATATATTGATTATGCGAACAATACATTGTAAAATACATGTAAACAACTCATATTTTCAACCAAAGATTAGTAAGGAAAGTTTCTGTATTTTATTGAAAAATATAGGGGCGTTTGGAAGACTCATGTCTTTTCATGTCTTTTCATGTCATTTTCAACGCTAGTCGCAACCCTCAGAGCAACTTCCTCCAAGTCGCAACCCCATCGCCACCTGTCCTCCTCGGAGTTGCCGCCGTATGCAATGGATGTCTAGGGCCCTTGTATCCCAAACGTCCAGCGACTCCGAAAGCCTGCAGAATTCTAACCCCTCCGGTTTGCAAAGCAAGCGGCTTCCCGCTACGCTGAGAAGGTTATATCTGTTCGGGAAAAGGCGTGATACTAATTATTTTTATCAATGCTAATCCAAAGAGGTCAAGTATATAACGGAGCATTAAATCATTCCGATCAATCGAACAAAAATGATATTGAGATTATGTCAGATGTATGTATATACCTAAGCCGATAACGATTCGTTAATAGGGATGTCGGAATGACCAAAAAGAATATAAATATCAATACGATATCGATATTTATAAAAAAAAATATAAATATTGGTTTAGTTTGGAATTGCTGATCTAATGTACCCAACCTAAATCATTATCAATTTTAAACGTTATACAAATTCATAGACGTGTGACATATTTTTTTTACTGATCTATCATATCATAATTGAGAAAAATATAATAATATTCGGGGACAATCCACACACGCTCATCTGATCCCAAACTAGGCAGAGCCTGTTCTATGGAAATTAAACAACTGATACTAATACTTATACTTTTTTTTTTTACATTGATCGTTCAAAAGTATGCTTAATTGAAATAAATAAATTTGAATCTGTAAATACTTAGATAGAGAAGAAACAACCGGACACTTGGTGGGAATCGAACCCACCATGTAGCGGCCAAGGTGTCTAACTGCTAGACCAACAGGCCCGTCAAATAATACTTGTAGATTTATACAATTTGGATACTTGATATTTTATATCGATGTATTCAAACATTGTATCAACCCGTGGGGTGTCGGGTTAAGAATAGCACCCTCCCATCCCCTCCCGTTGGGTGTTTGTAAGAGGCGACTAAGGGAAAACAGGAAGACGGGCAGCAGCGTCTTTCTATTGAATTACCTTCCACCCATACTGCGATCCCCAAGCCACCTGCCAAGCGTGGGGATTATGGTAACCCCTTCCTTCTAAGGGGGAGACCATTTTTATCAGTGGACGTCTTTATCGGCTGCTGATGATGATGATGTATCAAAACATTAAATTTTGCCATATATATCGATATATCGAGAAATAAATATCGATACATCGATATTTTCTCAACAACACTATTCGTTAATGATTAATTGGTACATGCGCCACTACACATTGTAAACAGTGATAAGTGCTTATTATTGTGACAAATATTTACTGTAAAAAGGTATTGCTTCAATTCAAGGTAATATTACTGTAATATTATAACCTGTTCCAGTGCATCTGGGCAAGTAGCGAAAGAAACAACTTAACAGACAAATTAATGAATGAAAACCACTTGTTTAAGTTTATTGCATTCGTTATTTTATCGAGTAATAAAGTCGTTTCTTCTTATGTTTTAACACGTTGTCACAATTTGTTTCCCAATTTCTCAATAAAGAAACATTGAAATAAGTATTTGATGTATTTTGCTGTTCGAATACGCTTAAATTTTAATAAGAGTCGTGGCTTAAAAGACTGGATGTGAGACTGAGTTTGGCACCTGGCTGTCTAAGTATAGGTAATGGTGGTGGTGGTATGGTATGACCATATGACGGTCTTTGGCATCAGAGCTCTCAAGACTGATTTGAATGCGTTATTTTTTAATTTAAAATATGGTTTAATCCTAATATACATATAGCTTTTTAATAATATATGTAGGTATATACAATATCCAGACTCAAGAGTAACAGACATAAATTCATATTTGGCGGAGAACGCAGGTTAGATCTATTCTACTCTATTGTAGTTGGCAAAAAAAATTGGGCTCGGTAACCACCGGAGCGCACTTCGACCCAGTTGGATCCATTAAGTATGCCCTAGCCCTTACTCTGTACTCTGTTGCTGACGTCGAAGAGTTCCCCTAGGTACGCAACGAATGCGCTAGCTTGGAGCTGTACATAATCATCTGTTTCAACGCCAGATAGGCTGCTCCCAGAAGACCTAACCTACGTCTCGCAAGAGCGTTGCAGTCACAGAATATGTGATCGCATTGACTCTTTTTCACCTCAAGTTATTTTAACCAGCAGGGTATGATAACAATAATAATAGTAACGCCCTCTATTACAGCCAAAATTATCAACAATGATTATCTTTACGTCGATTTTCCATGAACATATCTTTAAGATACACCACATTCTCATCCCACCATTGAGAGTCGAGAGTGCATGCGTGACCTTTGCAATCCAGCCCGGTAACACAAGTACACGAACTGGTTCATTCATGAACGGTGTCGCAATGTGCGTCTATTGCGCAACCCCATCATCTGTCAATCCCTCGCATTGGATTAGCATCACAATGGTACAATAAGACCGATGTAGGGTTGACATATTGGAGTGGATGAAAAGGTGATCCGTTGCATTTTTTTTATGTATGCTTTTCCGTTGCATGCTTTTTCAATGAAGTAATCCTTTAAAATTTAAAACATGAAATATTGATTCACCTTTAGTGTCGGTTATCAAAGTTCTTGCGAAGAGCAGTTCTTCGTAGATTTCTTGATTCATAATAAAACGAACATATGCCATATAATTATAATATTTTTTTTACTTCATAGGTAATTTTATAAATAATGTATATGTCTTGATATTATAAGATAGTATGATGTAAGTAAATAGGTACTATCAGTGTATGTGTTGAGATCCACTATCGTGGACCCGAATTTTCATTTCATGGATCCCCAAATTTTTTTTCGCTAACGTAGACCCTTTGCAGGTTGTCATAGACCTCTAGGGGTCGATATACACCACTTTGGGAATCACTGACTTAGACGAACTTAACCACATATGTCAAAATACATTGAGCTGTTTAGGCTGTAGGCCATGCTTAAGAAATAGACAAACAGACATACTCTTGAAAAACGTACACCCTCCTTCTGGTGCATTCAGGCAAACTCGTACGTTTTAAATTTGGACAGAATTTTTTGTTTTTGTATTAATAAAATAGAATTGTAAAATCCAAACATTTTCTTATAAATAAAAGAATACCTAATTGCCCAGAGGGAAAAATATAGAATAGAATAGAATACTCTTTATTTGCACACCAAATTAAAACATACAGAAAAACTTACAAAAATAACTTAAATTAGGTACAAATGGCGGTCTTATCGCTAATAGCGATTTCTTCCAGACAACCAAAACTTTAAAAAGAAGAAACAACTATTTGGGTAGTTAGTGGTGTACATACCTTCGTACTTATCTTAAATTGTGCATCTTATACACATTATATATACTTACATGTATACGTAGTTATATATTACAGTATCTAATAGTAATTAATATATACATAAAAAAAAAGTAATAATAATTTAGCCGCAAAGGCCTTTCTCCCTTTTGCCGATCCATAGCAATTTGTGCCCAGTCCTTCCTATAATGGTCTAGCTCATCCCGCCATCTGCGTCTACCACTTGGTCGTTTTGGCCCATGAAGTATCCTACATGCGGCAGATATGTCCAGTCCAGTTCCACTTCAGTTCGGCAGCTGTGCGAGCCATATCAGCAATTTGCGTTACAGAGCGCAATATAGAGTTCCTTATGATGATTAAATGATGACAGCCCTAACCCTTCGCCATGTTGCGGGCTTGTCGCACTGTCATAGATACAACACTGGTGTCGGTCGACATGTTTATTGTACGTACTCGTCAGCACACAATGCTGCGTATGCTCGTTATAATTCTGATATGTTGATACAAAACAATGATTAATTGCGCATACCGTTAGTCGTGAGCATATGAATAGGATTGCTCATAGAATGATTATTCTGTAGCAATTAATGCGCATAATGGCCAAGAATACATTTCTGATGCTATCACCTTCAGATAGAATCAATGTAACTCCGAGGAGGACGGCGGCGGGGTTGCGACCCCCGTCCCCGTGATAGGTTTCGGGGGGCTACAATGTACCTCCCCGGCAGCGGGCTCAAAGGCAACGCACTGAGGGAAGCAGATCCCACCGGAGAGCCCTGGTGATGCGACAGCTGCGGGGGTTTTAGTGGAAAAGAATCCCACATACCCCGGTCGAGCCTCATAGCTCGCGGGGACATCCTGAAGGTTTCCCCCGCGAAAAAAAAGTAGGATTGATGCAGCGGGTTTATAGCTTGTTTGGAGGCATCCCAACCAGGATTAGCATCAATCCATCCAGCCACCATTTTTTTTCAGCCTCAACTGATTCTAAACTTTTGTACTCTACGAAATTAGTAAATATTTGATTCGGTATTTTGATCATTTGGCTTCGAATTTATGAAAGAAGATCACAGTTAAATAATGCTGATTTTTAACCGACTTCAAAAAAGGAGGAGATTCTCAATTCGTCTGTATATATACATTTTTTTTCTATGTATGTTCGCGCATAACTCTGGCAATTATGAACCGATTTGAAAAAATCTTTCTTCCATCCATTCTTTAATCCGTTAATTGGGTCCCATAAAAAAAATATTGCTTAGTAATAAGTAGTTCCTGAAAAAACAAGAATGTTGACTGCGCAGGAAAGCTGCAAGAAAGCCTTTATAGATGACTTTATGTCGCTTTTTAAGGACAAAAATGGTCATAACTCTGACAAATATTTACCAATTTCAATGATTCTTTTTTTATTCGAAAGAAGAAACCATTGTAACGAACCTGTATGAATTTTATCACAACCGGATAAGAACTTCCTGGAAGACCATGAATGATATGGAAGAATTTATCTGGTAAAAACCATAAAACTGATGTTCTCCTTTACATTTCTCTGACAAATATGAACCGATTTCGACGATTCTTTTTTTATTCGAGAGAGTAAACTACTATGATGATTCCATGCAAATTTCATTACGATCGGATAAATTGTTTCTGAGTTTCTGAAGAAACATGAATTATGTAAAAGTATGTAGACGATAATGTGAAATCATAATGATGTCATAACCTACCTAGATCATTTTACCGTCTTCGATGGTTCAATCTTTATGTATGAAAATATGTATCACTAAAAATTATAAAATAAAACGCCACGTTTGGTGTGTAAATAAAAAAATATCTGTATCATTTGAAAGGAGGTTTGAGTCCAGATACCACGCCTAGTATGATAGACAAGTATAACAGTTTATTTTCCTTGATCTTAATAGTGTGTTAATAGCAATATTTTTTATCAATGTAATCAATAATCCTGACGTTTATTTATAAATAAAATGTAGTTTTAATTTTAATCTAGTACACTTACACAGCTAAGTTAGCATATAGTTGCAATGTGTCATTGTCGTATCAAATGTCTGGTCACACGACTCAAGGGTTAAACTTATTAAGTAATATAACTTAATAGTTAATATTTTGACGGGTCTCTTGGTCTTGTGGTTAAGCACCCTAACTGCTACCCTATAGATCCCAAGTATATAGTCGCGCGCGCGCAGTCATTACCTGTGGACGTGTGTTATCGGTTAATGTGCAACCCGTGCGCTATTAACATAAAATATTAAAAAAAAAATTAAACCGACTTCAATAACACTAAAAAGTCTATAATAATTTAAATATTATTGAAGTTGGTGGAAAATATACACAGCAGGTACGCTAACACCAACTTCTTTAATATTTAAATTATTTTATACTTTTTAGTGTTATTGAAGTCGGTTCAATTTTTTTTTTAAATATTTTATATGCTCTGTTGTCTTAAATAACCCCGTGTTTTAATAAGCTAGAACGCTTCCATTAACGGTTGCAGCACCACTTCAGATCAGGAGGGATTACCGTCAAGCGTCTTATGATGCCCTTGTTGCATTAAATCTAATTTAAGCTTAATATACAAATACAATATTTAGAACTGTAAACACACACACAACACACGCGCGCGCACACGCACCTCTTGTTGGAAATATTCCATTTAAAATATCATTTTTTTTGTTTCTGGGATACCAGTATTGACATGGTGTTGCAGTACTTATAGTCAACATATAGTCAACACTCTCGACAACCAACCAAACCAATTAACCACAAGTAATTCTATCAAATCTGTTGCTCATAGACCTTTTAAATGACAATAATTTATTGGACTCTACACATGTTGCTTGTGGCCTTATGTTGGCCTTAGATTTTTTTTATCAAATAGGTGAATAAGCGGTAACAGCTCAGTGGGCGAGCGCTTGCCTTGGAAACAAGGTGCGCAGGTTCGAACCCCGGCTCGCACCTCTGATTTCTTCAATGAATCATGTGCGAATCGTCTTTGTGCGATTGTTACTAGCTTTCGGTGAAGGAAAACATCGTGAGGAAACCTGCATGTCTGAGAAAGTCTAACTAGCTCTCGAATGACATGTGAAGTCCGCCAACCCGCACTTGGCCAGCGTGCTGAACTATGGCCTAAGCCCCCTCATCTTGAGGGGAGGCCCGTGCCCAGCAGTGGGACATAAACAAGGGCTGGTATTATTATTAGGTGAAATAGGCCCAAGTGTTGGTAAGTTCCAAGAACCTTTTAAATGTCTTAGGTACATCAATGATGTTTTAATTATCTCGATGTCTTATGTACTAAATCAATCGCCTGTTCATTTCACGCTACGGACACGTTAAGTTAAGGTACTTTTAAAGTTCTTCGGAGTCGCTGAACGTTCGGGGTGTGGGCCCTTAGGACGTCCATTGAGTTCGGCGGCGACTCCGACGAGGACGGCGGCGGGGTTGCGGCCCCCGTCCCCGTGAGGACCGTGATGGCACCCGGGGGACTACAATGCGTCCCCCGGCGGCGGGCTCAAAGGCAAGGCACTGACGGGCCCCTGGTGCAGATCCCAACGGAGGCCCCAGGTTCGCCCCTCTTCATGTGCCGATGCGACAGTCGCTGGGGTTTTAGTGGGTAAGAATCCCACATACCCCGGTCGAGCCCCACAGCTCCCGGGGATCTTTGGAAAGTTAAGCATTTCTATTAACTAGCAGAAAATTATTTTTTAATCGTTTCTAACTACGCCTACCATGCATTATACTTTATGTAAATATTTGCGAAATGTGTGATGTAGTAAACAGTTTTATGTGAAACGCATTAGATAGGTATTGTTTTATTATGCTAAAGGCCTTGGTGTATATGGACTGGCATCGTTTATCGATCTTATTTTGCTATTTAAAGTTATAAAGCTTGTAGGTATAACTGACCTACATGGTATTGAGGTAACTTTTTATTATCAGCCTTAGTCGTCCACTGCTGGACAAAGGCCTCTCCAATTGCACGCCACTGACTTGGATCCTCGGCTTTCTTCATCCAATTTTTTTGCCAGCCACTTTATATGTATGTATATCATCACTCCATCTCGCATGAAAACGTGTGTGTGTGTGTGTATAGACTAGCGATGTGCCGGATCATTAAAAATGTAAGAATATCCGCTGATTTCGCTTTTCTGATACGGAAACGATAGTTCACGACACTTTTTGATGGGACCAAATTTAATAGTTACCCAATAGGTAACGAATTTAATAGTTTTTTATTGCTACCTATTCTATGAATTTCATCTATGTTTTGAAAATTAAGAAGGTAAAAGATCCACCGAAAAAGTAACGGATACGGATCCTTATTCTCCCTCGGATTTCCGGCACATCACTAGTAGAAGTGCTCGTTTGTCTCTAGACCTCAGGTTATCTCTTAATTTTCTCGTTGCCGTAGTAGCGGATCTGTCTATTTTAGTTTGGAATCGTACCCCCAAAACAAGCTACATTTCTATAAATAGATATAATTTAAATACATTTAATATTTAGATTTATGTGGCTTCATAATTTACTCTATTCTCTCACACATTGGTAGAAGATAGGAATAGATCTACATATGTATTTCCTATATTAGCAATAAGCCTTTCTAAACAATCATTATATAAACAGTATCATAGCGTGCAGTGATGATCTCAATATTATTTCATTTAATACATTACCTTATGTTCCGAACATGGGAGTTTTAAAATTTCGTTTACGTATTTATTGTTATTAACTGGCTTGTAACAGTACAATGTCATTATAAACCATTGATGGATCTAATATTAAAACAAATCATTGTTAATTCCCAATTGCACCGCTTTTGTTGACAATAATACGAATCGTAATTTAATATGTACTATTACATGTTTACAAACTTCGCGCGTAATACGCGTATGGAAAGGAATGCCCGGATACGATAGGTAGATGACGGCTGACATAACTGAAGTGTCATAGTCCCGAAACATAAAAAAATAGAATATTCCTACTAATATTGAAGTAAATAAATATTTATTCCATTCTGAT
Organism: Furcula furcula; assembly: GCA_911728495.1. NCBI lineage: Eukaryota > Metazoa > Arthropoda > Insecta > Lepidoptera > Notodontidae > Furcula > Furcula furcula. The sequence goes on from OU452243.1 coordinate 7,130,540, forward strand.
CTGAGGTCGGCAAAAGACCATCCATTTTTAGGGTTGAATAAGACATAATGAACCGGTTAGCTAACAGTACGGTTTTTTTTTTACTTTTTTGATTAATAGCCAAAAGCTCCTTGATATACTTAAACCAAAATAAAAATCTGTTTTAAGATGTGCAAATGAAGCCCTTTCATATAATACCCCACTCAATATAGTAGTCTCACTTTGAAATTTTGATGACCCATTACGACCCCCATTATAAAAAAATTAATTTTTTTTTTTTTTATTAATATATATATATATTTTTTTTATTGTATATATATTTTTTAATGTATATATTTTTTTATCAGTTTTTTTTTTGCGGTGAGGTTGGATAAGTAAGATCTAAAACTATTCCAAGTTTCAAATCGATAGCATCAGTGGTTCCATAGGTTTGTGACAGACAGACAGACAGACGAAGTCACACCATAAGGGTTCCTTTTTTACCTTTAAGGTATGGAACCCTAAAAACAGGGTATACGTCCCTATTAACTTGCTGGATAAACCAATATACCGGCTATTACATTTTTAACCGCAATTCAAAGCTTTGGTTTACGAAATAATATGCCCGTGAAATAAGCGCTTATTATTATACATACATTGACCTCCGCGAACGGTACTTTTAATGTCGGAACATCGCCAAATGCGCCAAAAAACATACTACCGGTTTACTTAATGTACTTCAATGCACTCTTATTGCGTGGCTTAGTAAATAACTGTGTGAGATAATCATTTGCTATATTATTAGCTTATTATTTCTTTAATAATATATGTACTGAGAGTTGAACGTATACTTAGTACTTATTATAATGTATGTAGATTGTGTGTTTTTTGGCTGTTTTTTAAACGCTTTTTAATATTAAAAAAAATCGGTACATAAAGCATTAAGTAATTCTGTCCCCTAAAAAGGTTTCCCGATATAAGTATACAATCTTATCGAATCGGGAAAATCTATACAATACTTATTAAACCTCAAGTCAATAGAAATTTATGTAATTTCTTACAATATTATCGAAAACAACATACGAGAGATATATGTATAATTAGTGATATTATTCTAGGACAACAAAGAGACGGTCATCTGATGCAAACTAGGCAGAGCCTGTACAATGGAAACCAGATAATTGGCACTAACACATATATATATATACAGTTTTTTTTTTGTAAATACATACTTAAATAGTTAGAACCCCCAGACAATTGGTAGAAATCGAACCAATGACCTATTGGGTAACGCTCAGGGTGTACCTACTACTAGACCAACAGGCCCGACAATTATACCAATCGAAGAAGCACTAGTAGGTATATAAGATAGATAATAATTATAATAAGGCGGTGTTTTTAAGCCCAGACTTTTGGCCTGCAGGATTAGTGTTTCGTCGGTACAGGGAAGCCAGACCGAAAATAAATTCCCTAACTTAATTTTAGTTCTTAAATAACATTTCTTATGTATGTATAGTAATTATAGTTAATATTATGTATATAATTAGTCACTTATATGTTGTATGGTATTATTGTATTTTATATGGGCCTAGTTGCCTGATGTAAAAGAATAAATAAATAAATAAATAAATAATTCATCTAGGTCAAATTGACCCTCAATACTCTTACCGACCTGAGGCGCTCATAGCTAGTTGTAACTTCTGTTTGGTAAAGGACCATTTGGGTAAGCAACGTTAGGGAAGGTCAGTCCTTAGATGGGTGACCGTTAAGTGGCATTAGAACTGAGCGTCTCCGTGCTTCGGAGGGCACGTTAAAAGTCGGTCCCGGCTATTGTCATCTAGACTGCAGTCGTTAAGCTAAGTCAGGGGCCTAAGGGCAGCTTGAAAACTCCGACAGCAGGTTGGCACTAACCATAATACGACAAAAAAAAACCTACGTAGGATTGTATAAAAACACTGCATTAGTCTCGAACATTTATCTAATACTTATTTATTGTTTTACGATAAGTCATTCACAGTAGAAGCTGTTCGTCTGTGGAATGCCTTACCGGTCACTGATACACATACACCATCTCTGCCTATTTTTAATGATCGTTTGAAAGCATTTTATTTGTCCCTATGAATTTTATATTGATATTAGCCGGCTGCATTTATTTATTTATTATTGTTGGTTATTTATATTTGATTCTATCAAATATAATATTTATGTATTATACTAATATTTATATATATATTATTTTGCTGTTACGTATTTTATTGTTTATAGTTATGTATTTTTTTTTCTCTTTTATAATTGGTTTGTATAAACAACACCGCCTTGCAGTTCATAGTTCCTCTCCATCCAAAGGTTGCCTGGTAGAGATCACTTTTAGTGATAAGGCCGCCCATTGTTTCATTCTATTTTACTGTTTTTTTTTCTTGTATTTTTGTGTTTTTTATTAATGGTGGAACAATAAAGTATTATCTATCTATCTATCTATCTATCTATTCGTAAGGCATATAAAGAGCAGATTTAAAACTTATTATAAATAATAACAACGTAAACATAATGTAGCAAAAGCAATTTATTTTCATCACTTACCGCGTTATAAACATACGCTAAAATATTAAACTTTTTAATGCACATATCACGATATAAGCTAATTTATTGTACATCCAATGACCTTACCGTCTGCATATAAAATATATTTCACTTACGTAGGTTATGTATGCTTAAGGTAAATGCGCTAGTCAACAGCCTTGTTAACTTAATGTTTTAAGCGTGGGCATGTTTTCGAACGTCATATTTTACGATCTTTGAGGTTTTATGGTGTAACAGTTTTTTTTAAATACTAGATACAGCATTATACTTAGGTACTCCTAATGAGTATGGCCTTAAGGTTGTGTTTTTTTGGCCAGGTGTACGAAAAGCTAGACTAGACTTTCTGTTGTTAAACCAGTTTAATAGGAGAAAACAAAACTTTCTCAACGAAAAGCTCTTTTCTTTAATTGAAATTCACGCTAGTTCAATACAATTCCGTCAAAACTCTTTATTTTTACTGTTAGTCAGATAAGACGGCTTTTAAGTCATTCAAGTCAAATGCCATTCTTTTTTTTAAATCAGTACATGTTTTATCTGGAGTTTACTCCCCGATTTTGGAAACTGACTACATCTTTAGACACAACACGATTAATTTTACATACCTATTTCATATAACCTTTGGTTGTGAACTTTCACATTTATGTTTAATAATTTATTTTGTTTTTACTCTTCCGACAACAACGTATCTCACCCTTCCATGTTGGAAGTGTAGCGATGTAGCGTACTTACGCGACAGTCGTTGTGGCTCAGTTAAATTGCGAAACATCCGGCCAGATTTAAATTATAGCCAGAGTTCAATGTTAAAGCGCACACGCAACATTCATGTGCGCGCTCAGATCTGTGCAATTGCATTAATTAAATGCTATTAAATTAATAATAATATCACGAGAGCATCCACTGTAATACCACCCACTAATTCCAAGTTTGGAATTAGATGAAGATATTTTCTCAAAATATCTTTATTATGAGGCACTTAAACGAAAATAATTTTACAAACTACCATTGGATCGTAACTCAGCGAGTGTGTCTTTTTTTATCAAATTTCTATACTATGGTAATCAGGAAACTAATACAAGCGCTGTTTTTTTTTACTTATATAGATTGGTAATCTATATAAGTAAAAAATAGTTTTCCTTTTCTCAGTTGTTTGAGTAGAGAACTGAGAAAGAGACGCAAAACAGAGAAAAAGTTGAAACAATAGCCACAAATAAATCTTCAAATAAGAATATTGATCTCTTGTGCACGAGATGGTCCAATTAGGTGCCACCGCAGTCTGTATTGTTGAGTCTGATGTCCGGTGTGGAGGGCACTTTAGCTGGAGATGTTAGGCTCAAGATGCTTAATAGAAGTCCGGTGACTTACGTGGGCTCTTACCATCAGGCGAATGACCTACCCGACTCCTTCCTACGTAAAAAAATGTACTTAGTCATCGAGAGCCGGGCTATCGACCGGCACATTGGAGTTTTTCCAAGTCGTTTAAAAATATTTTTTGCTACTTTTTTTATGTGACACTAATGGCCAATTTTACCGTACCTTATAGATACGATAACTATAGGGAATGATTTATTTTGACCATCGATCTATTGGTCATAAAACTAGCTGGTAGGCTGTGCATACAGTGGCGACACCGAGGAGAACGGTGGCGCCGCGGCGCTGTTGCTAACCCCGAAGGCAAGGCACTGAGGGTGCAGATCCCACAGGAGACACCAGGTCTCTTATGCCCCGATGCTAAAGCCACGAGCAAGAATCCCACATACCCTGGTTGACCGGGACCATATGAAGGTTTCCCCGCAAGAAAAAAATTGGTCCTTTGTGCAGACCAGGCACCACCGCAGTGTTAGATATTGTGCCACCAAGCAATGTGTCTAAATATTGCTGTGTGCTGCTGTAAAGAATCTCTTTAGCTGATGAACTAAGGCGAATGTCATTAAGTTGAATAAATAAAAAATACCAGTCAAGTGCGAGTCGGACTCGCGCACCGAGGGTTCCATACCATATTTGGACGTATTAAAGTAATGTACTATACATATCCTCGACCAACATGGTTTGTTTGTTGAGGTTTTTCTAGGATTACTAAAAAACTGTACTACTTAGAAAGAGCATTTTATTTTTCCTGTAAAATATAGATAGACGTTTATTACCCATAATTATTTCAGATTTTATCCCTCTACAAACTTCGGAGAAGAACGGTGGGAACGGTATTTTTTTACATTTTTGTTTATCAGCCAAAAACTACGTGTCATAAACCAAAATAAAAATATTTTTTTAAATGTGGAAATAAAGGTCTTTCCCTCACCCCACTCGATATAGTAGTCTCGCTTTGAGGTTGGGCAAGTAAGATCTAAAACTACTCCAAGTTTCAAATAAATAGCGTCAGTGGTTCCTGAAATATACAGGACAGACAGACAAACAGACGAACTCGTACCATAAGGGTCTCATATCATAGGGGTTCTGTTTTTACCTTTTCCGTATGGAACCCTAATAACACTATCGCAATCAGAGTATAAAATGTATACACAAACAAAAGAGGTACCTACTATTATTGTTTCCAAGTTCCTCAAACAGAAAATTGCCGCCCGCTAAGAACATAATGTACTTATCCATTGCTTAACGCAAGTTGCGTGAAAAATGTCAGCTTCTGAACGCTCCATTATAATGGAAACATCATTGTTTCATCACTTCGAAAGTGTCTAGCTTTGCGAGAGAACATTAATGGCACTTGTTTCGTAAAATTATATACTGCCATGATTACAAACCCAGTTTATGCCAGTTACGATACAGGACGGGATCGCGGTGGCTCTTATTATATTAGACAATTGAATGTGAAGCTTAAATTATTTTTTAAGTTTGTTATCAATAGCTAACTACTAGCTGACCCACGCAGCTCCGCCTGCGCTATTTTTACGTTAACTAAACTTTGAATAACAGACATTCGCATCGAATACATAACCTCATTTTTTATAGTCGGTTAAAAACTGGGACCCACTTTTTACTTGCTCTCCGAAGCACGGACCCGTTTAGTTCAAATGGCGTTAAACGGTCACCCATCTATTTAATGACCTTACCTAACGTTGCTTAACCCGATCGATTACAAAACCTTGATAAATACTCTCTATGAGTGTTCCCTTACTAATACTTATTATATTTTATAGAAAAATTGATAAAATCGGACCAAGCGTATAACCAAGTACCCGTTTTGACTTTAATCCCCTCTCCCAAAAGAACCGTGCTAGATTACGGGATAAAAAGTATCCTATGTCCTACCTCGTAGTAAGATCTCAAATCATGCCAAGTTTCATTTGAATCCATTCAGTAGTTTCGGCGTGATGCTCAGCCGTGATACAGACAGACAGACAGACAGACAGACAGACAGACAGACAGACAGACAGACAAAAATTAAAAAAATTACATTTTCGGCCTCAGTATCGGTTATAGATTGCCCTCCAAATATAATTTTCAAAATATCTTCAATGTACAGAATTGGACCTGTTACAGTTTTATTATAAGTATAGATAGAGTTGTGGATAGTGAAATGCTAAACAATTCAGAAAAAAATATGTTTTTGTATTTACTACTACATAGTTTTTACACAAATTCCATCTAGAGTAAAGGTAGCCTTTTTTTTCTCGCGGGGTTAACCTGTAAAGGTCGCTAGACCTGTGGGGGATTCTTTCCCACTAAAACCCCCGCGGCTGTCGCATCGGCACATGAGAGGGTCAACAGGCAGGGCTTTTCGGTGGGAACTACACGAGGAGCCCCTCACCGCCTTTGAGCCCTTCGCCAAGGGGCGCACTATAGCCCCCGGGAACCAAGGACGGTGCTCACGAGGACGGGGGTCCGCAACCGCGCAGTCCTCCTCCTCGGAGTCGCCTTTATACTCAATGGACTTCCTAGGGCCCACACCCCGAAAGTTCAGCAACTCTTGAAGAGTCAAAGTAACCTATGTGAGCGACGTTTAGGCTACTTTTTATCCCAAACGTGATGAGCATCACAAGATTCCATTCCTTTCACATACACTAGGTTCGATTCCCAAATTGCACAAAATTATAAAAATATATCAGAGTTAATAGTCACTAGTCTCGCGCTCTCCCTTTTAGTACATGGGACTTAACACAGTTTGCCGAACTTCTTGGGTATTTAAAAAATAGTTGCAATCCACTTTTCTCCGGCGCACTCTAATCACGCGCGCGGCCTTTGATCATAGATCATTGATCGATACGCGCCCGTAGATCACGCCGACCTTGACTCTGATTGCTGAGAGCCTGTCCCAACCTGTTGCCAGATTCATTTCGTGACTGAGCACGGATCGTGAGACCGTTTTGTGTCAAAATATTACGATAAAATGAGCTTTGACTAAATTCGGATCGTTTAATGGCTGCAAAGTCGTGGTGATGTTGAACAAATTTGTATCAAAATTTCGCATATTTTTAGATCCTGATGTTTATATGCTGTAGATTTATATCATTTAATGGCGGGGTGGCCTGTTGGTGGCATGTTGGTCCAGTGGTTAGACACCCTGGCCGCTGACCAATAGATCGTGGGTTCGATTCCCACCACGTGTCTGGGTGTTTTATCTATACATATAAGTAAGTATTTACAAAAGAAAAAGTATTTAAGTATTAGTATCAGTTGTCTGGTTTCCATAGTACAGGCTCTGCCTAGTTTGGGATCAGATGACCGTGTGTGGATAGTCCTAGAATATTATTATTATTAATTTTATATTTAGTTCATTCGTTTTGTTCTTGGTCATTCGTTTTTGTATTTAGCTCATTTAATTTGATGCTGATCCTCTTCCAATAATTTTAAATTCAGATTAGGGCTGGTACCGGAAAACCTCCACTAAAAATAATTCGACGGGCCCGTTGGTCTAGTGGTTAGTGACCCTGTCTGCTACCCAACAGGTCGTGGGTTCGATTCCCACCAAGTGTCTGGGTGTTTTATCTATACAAGTATGTATTTACAAAAAAGTATATATGTTTGGGTTGCCTGGAAGAAATCGCTTATTAGCGATAAGGCCGCCTATAATTATGTACAATGTTTGTTTCCTTTTTATGTGTTCTGTATTTTGTGTTTGTACATGAGTGTAAATAAATAAATATGTATTAGTATCAGTTGTCTGGTTTCCATAGTACAGGCTCTGCCTAGTTTGGGATCAGATGACCGTGTGTGAGTTGCCCCAGGATATTATTATTAATTGACCTGAAAAGTGCCGATTAATCCGTTAAGTAGGTATTGACGTAAACCGTATGAATCCGACTTCAAATATGCGAATTAAAAATATCGGTAGGCAATAATGTCGTTGATAAAGTTCTGTAGGTATCCAATCAGCGTGAAAAAAAAATACACTTTTTTTATCTATTATACATTACCACATAAACAAAATATACAAGAAATTACAGTTGTATACTGTGCTAATGCTAGTTATCTTTAAAAAAACTGTTTCTTACGTTTCATACAAAAAAAAGTAAATTAAAAAGATATTTTGAAGAACATTATTAAGAAACTTTCTCTCTTAGTAACGCCATTTCATTTACAATTTAAATTTACTGATACTGAAAAATAATGTCGCATGAAAATTCCAATGTTGTTTACGTATCTTTGTAACGTCACCTTCAAAAGTTTCTAGAATATTTATTCAGTGAACACTTGAGCACACTATACCTACGATACAGCTGAACAAACCGATTGAAATTAAACTAATTTAATGGAATATATCGACGTTTCGTACATTTTACATTACAGCTTCGATTGCCACGTGGTCCTCCCGTCTCGATATAATCCGTATAATTACTTTCATTTCTAGTAATATTCGCATAATAAAAGATTCAGAAACAATCATGTCAACAAATCGATATCTAAAATAAAATCGAATGAAATAAATCGAGAAGTGATATTTTCTTTCGTATCAGACAGGTCGGAGCCATTTATCGGAACTATTGAGCAACCGCAGAGTGGACTGCCCTGCAGCCGTATCAAGTAACATTACCTTTTAATCAAACATTAGGTTCGACTTGCAATTTGCATTCCAGACTAATGTTTTAAGCCGTCCATCAATCACTGTAATAAAATCTTTTAGTGTTTTCTCTTGGTATGAAGTGTCTGTTGTATAAATAAAACTTTATCGGTTTAATAAATTGTATTTAACTGACACATAACAGTAGAGAGGACATGCAATGACCATTTACTTTGCTTATTTAATTAATTTTATATAAATATAAGACAAGCCCGTTGGTCTAGTGGTTAGACACTCTGGCTGCTAGGTACCCGATGGGTCGTGGGTTCGATTCCGACCAAGTGTCTGGGTGTTACTTATCTATTTAAGTATTTATTTATTTAAAAAAACGTATTAGTATCAGTTGTCTGGTTTCCATAGTACAGGCCCTGCCTAGTTTGGGATCGGATGTCCGTGTGTGCATTGTCCCATGATATTATTATTATACATGGATGTTCTGCCTGATATTTATAAACAAAAAACTCGAAAAACTGCTATTCAATGTGCATTAAAATTTTCAATCAACTGCCCTCTACATTAAAAGAACTGCCTATAGTTATTTTTAACAGACAGCTAAACATATGGCTACTAGATAAAATGTTTTATACTGTAAATGACTTGTTTTGACAAATAAAATAGAAAGCAGTATCAGTTGAATAACAATAAAAAATGATATCGTTACATAAAATATAACTATATATTCGGACATATTTTTTTGACATTTTGATTATATTACTCAACAATGACATTGTGGCCTACGGTGGCTGGTCGCCTGAGAGCACGGTAAATCAAAAGGCAGGCAAATGCTTCTTACTGAGTATATTAAATAATTAAAATTATAACATTTTCAGACATTAGGTGTTATATCAAAGATAAGTTTACAAAAAAGGTGACATGTATTGTTCCATATGTGAATGTGCATAAATTCCTATGGCCAGTTCATAGAAACTGACCGTGCGACCTCTTCGGTCACCAACAGACATTTTATAGATAAGTACTGACATTATGAACTTGTTTTTATTAAATTAGAAAATTGTTATTTAACTTGACAATTATATTCAGATGCCTATTATAGGCTAAATGGAATGGACATAAATTTGTATGTACTAGATCTAAATTTGTACTCCATTTAAGATGAATAAATGTATTTCATTTCATTTCAAAAAGTACTAGATCTTTCGGTACTTAAGTGTGTTCAATTATCTCAGCGATATGTGCACGCCCTTAAAACATGTCGAATCACTCAAATGGCCGTGACCTTTCTCTTTGAATTACACAAGGCTCATTCGAAAACTTATGAATTTTAATTTTAAAAAGCGCTAATTATTATTATTCGGAGCTCCAATTTCGTCACTTTTCTTTAAAACTGTACCTTCGTTCACATGCAGTCGGTACACTTACGTCCTAAATTGATCGAATGGAAACACGTCTTGAATTTCAAATTTAATGAGCACATTCAGATAAAAAAAATACAGATTCATTAATACTTGATAGCAGGTTACACTTATATATTGCTTTAATTAAGAGGAAAGGAAAGAAAAATAATTCCAGTTGTTTTATAGCAAGATAGGCTGCAATCGGAGTGCTCTGTGGGTGGTCTTGGGTTCGAATTCAAGGCGGATAAGAAAAGATTTTTGGTCCGGAGTTGGAGCGGTTTGGCCTGTGCGTTGATGAATCAGTCAGTCAGTCAGGACAAGTAATTTTATATGTATAGATAGGTAAACCTTAATATACGTATATATTTAGCACTTAGACGGAAGGCAAACAAATACGTTCGTTTACAAATAATTGTTCTATGTAAGAATTGAACCACGGCCTTTCTTGGCAGTCAGGGGGTAGGTCTTAAACCACTCGCTGCTAGGTTGCCGGGGGGAGCATGTATTCTCTGCTACCCCCTACCTGGTCTTAGAGAGACTCTGGTGAGGTCTCTCCAAAGCGTCGGTCAGCCATCGGTAGGTGAGGTTTAGTACCCATCCAACTTAACTAGGCCTACGCCTCTCAGAGACCGGCTGCTTTCTGAAAGTACCCTTCCCGACACTAAAAGTATTAATCGGTTACACCAAGTTACTTCCTCGTAGTTATTATTACGACACGATATAAATAACACAATAAAAAAATCTTACACAAATGTTTTGTTCTTGTATTAATGTTTTTTTACTCATCAATCTATTAATTATAATTTTAACAATCTAAACAGGTTTGCACTAAATAATAAATTGAATATTTACGTGAGTTGGACGCCTTCCGTAAACGTAAGCCTCTATGCCTCTTAGGGGCTATGCACACCGCGTTTTATAAACGCGGCGTCCACACGCGCTCGTGAATCGCGTTTTTCATTCCACATATCAAAGGTCCTAGACAAGATACAATCGCATCATAGCCATTCTATTTCTTCATTCGCTAATGGTGTCAATTCCCTATAATTTGTCATGTTACTTTTCTCTGTCTTATGTCATTCTCATACATTTTTTATACTTTCTTTTATCATAAACGCTTATAGAGTGTTACAATGTCTAGGCGCTATAACGCGCGTCAACGTTTGCGCGCGTATCGCGCGATTAAAAATGCGGTGTGTATAGGGTCTAAATTTTGCATTGATATCCAATAACAACGCTTTGTTATGAAACTGCATTTCCTTATTGTTTGAATAACATGGATTCTTAGGCAATTTTGATTTTTATGTGTGTTTTTAGGACATTCTTAACTTTTTGGCCAAAAGCATATGTATGTGATTTGTTAATTTGTTGATTTATTTTTTTGCGAGCGAAACCACTAAAAAGTCCACGGGACCTGAGGGTCAACCAGAGTGTGGGTTACTTACCAACCAAAACCCCCGCGGCTGTCCCATCGGTACTTGAGATCGGAGACCTGGGCTCTGGTGGGATCTGCACCAGGAGGCCCTCAGTGCCTTGCCTTATACCCCGCCGCCGAGGGTGTATTGTAGCCTCCCCGAGAACCAGACACGGTACTCACGGAGACAGGAGTCGGAACCCCGCCCGTATTCAACTGACGTCCTAAGACCCACATCCCGGATGTCCAGCCACTCCGAAGAGGCCTGTTGCCAACAGGCCTTCCAACAGGCTGTTGGTCTCATGGCCGCTTCCAAAAAGGTTGTGGGTTGATTCCCACCTCGTCTGGGTTATTTCTATATATAAGTATGTATAAAGAAGGTATTTAAATATTTTTATCAGTTGTCTGGTTACCATAGTACAAGCTCTGCCTGGTTTGGGATCAGAAGATCGTGTGTAGAAGCTGCTTGCTTATTTATAAAGTATGGCTAAATTAATAAAAATTGTACTAAGTATAGTTATATAATTTATCTGCAAAAGTATGTATTTGAAAAAAAAAGAAGATGTACGTATTTGTATTAGTTGTTATAATAGTGTCTGCCTAATTTAGAATCAGATGACCGTATCTGGATTTACCCAGGATATTATTATTATTATTTATATATTTTAATATGATTAAGATGAAGGGGCATAGGCCATAGTCCATCATCACACCGGCCATTCGAAAGCTAGTTAAGCTTTTATAATTATTTGTTCTTAATTTAAATGCTATTATTAAAAGAAAAAAAAAATTAAGTCTAGATCATCGAACTGACTGACCTCGCATGCAGGCCAGTTCGCTCATCAATCAACATTTAACGCCCCTAACTCTTCACATAACGAATTATAGTCGCTCATTATACCATTGTGCCAGCCCTGACTTTCAAACGGACAAAACGATACCATTCAACTGAGACATAGCATTTGTAGTGGAAGAATATTAACGATCGTTATAACCCGCAAATGTCTGGCAAGGCTGCCTTATTATTATTATTATTCATATTCATATCATTTATTGCTTTCCATAATGTTGACAAGGTCTTACATTAAAGGCTTAGAGCTAAGTACAATCATGGACCCTGTAGGGCACAGCAAAATGTAAATAAAATTAATTAAAACATTGGTATTTATTATATATATATTTTTTATATTTTTTTAATTTTATTTAATGTGGAGATAAGCAATAGTCATGCAGGCATCTGATAGTAAGCACCACGCCTGTCCATTACTGAAACCTGCACTGCAGTGAGACTCTTCACCCGATTAGTTAATAATTGTCTTAATTTCACCAGTTACTTATTTTCATATGAATAAAATTAATTTGCTACTTTGGAAGAATTTCTGGAACTCCCATCTAGTAATTAGTATAAAGTTAATTAGCATGATATTATGCAGATTCATGAGCCTGTCCAATCAATTCAATCTACTTCTTCTAAATAAAAATGAATCGCCTAAATGTATGTATATATGCGCATAGCTTCCGAACGACTGGGTCAAATTATTTTTTTTTTCACTGTGTTTGTTATTGTCTGGAGAAGGTTACACAAAAATAAACATTCTGCAGAAATTTGAACATTACGCGGGCGGAGCTGCGCGTGATATCTAGTAGGCAACAAATGAAATTTACCATGGAGGGGCTTATATACCACCCTGTATGGCCAATGGCCAATTATGGTCAGTAATCTGTCTAGTCAATTATATTAAAGTACTTTTTACTTATAAATAAATCACTGAGTCTAGTCATTTTCAGGGAGAATCTTGAGCAATAAAATAATGATTGGAAGAGCTATCTTTTTATTTGTTATCTTTTCGGGAAATATATAATGGGGCCAATGATATTTTACTAAAGATATGTTATATCCCTACTAACGCACGATAAAAGTTGTGTCACTTATAGTTAGCTATACCTAGCTATACATTTTCCTACCTATACGCCCGGTTTCTGAAAGGCTATTCAAATGGATATTCAACTAACATGACTGTTAACTTGACAGCTTGTTCAAATCAATTCGGGTTTCTGAAACGTTAATTAGAGAAAAATTTACTAATCTATGATCATTTTAATTTGACATGAAGAATATTATTTAAGTATGGCTACATTTCCTATTTAGTTCAATATTTCATTCAATAGCTCATTCAATTCAAAGATATTATAATCTGTAACTATAGATGGAGGATCTACAGGAGGGATGGTCACTTTCTTTCTCATTCGCACAAGAAAAGAATGAATTTATATAGGTTACATGTGATAGAAAGGAACAGAGTATTTTTTGTCCTTCAGCATGTGTCAAGATTCGAAGGAAAAGCACCAGTGGTACCCCATAGAGATAATATTTTTGATTGTCAAGCGGCTCCACACTCTTATTTCGTGGGCCTTCATCCCGCGCGGATGTGGAATGCGCATTTCACTATCGTAAATTTCAAAAGTAGCAATTGTTAATACAATCTTGGTATTTTTGTTGCAAAGGACTTTTTATAGGTACCTAATAATTACGTAATCTGTCATAAACTAGTAGATTATCCAAAACAAATAGTATAATTTAATACTTAATTGGTCGACCAACACCGATTAGTTGACATTGTATTTGACAAGAGAATAATCTATGATCATGGCTTAATTAGCCTTTCAGAAACCCAAATTGGCTTTGACATGAACTTTCTGAAGCAAAATTTAACAGCCGTGTCAACTGACAGGATGTTCAAATTAAAATAGTTGACCATGCTTTCTGCAACCCAAAATACGCTTGACAGGAGATTTGACATCTTGTTAGTTGATTTTTGCGTTGATCATCCTTTCGGAAACCGGGCGATAGTCTGACAAGGACAGATGCATAACGGGAAAAGTAAAAGAATACGAGATGGCTATAATTTGGGCGTGCCGTTGTCAGCGTTGGTTAAATGCTTGTCAGTGTCATCTTGTCAACTGACACATTCAATTTTACAATTATTTCTTACAATATTATTAAGAAAATTGAAATCTTCTTCTTGCGGTGCTATCTCCTATCGGAGGTTGGCGACCATCATGGCAATTCTTATCTTGTCTACTGCTGCTCTAAACAGTGACTTAGTGCTCAATGCAAACCACTGTCTTAAATTTTTGAGCCAAGATGTTCTTCGTCGTCCGGGTCTTCGGCGTCCTTGTATTTTTCCTTGCATTATGAGCTTTAACAGATTGTACTTTTGATTTCTCACAATGTGCCCCAAAAAATTGAAATATTTTACAAAATCGAATATTTTTTTCAAAGTTACATGTGCTATATTATGCCTGACTGTTTATTTACTTTTGCCTGATAATTTGTGCTTAATATAACACGCAGGACGGATTTTTCAATTTTTAATGATAGACGTCACGATGTCGTATTGACTACGCGGGACGGGCGTCGAACTAAACTAACTGCTACAAAACCCAGTTGGGGGATACTCGCTGAACGTCAGGCGAGAGCTAATGGCATATATCTATTGTATATAATATCATTGTATGGGGCATTAAAACATTTAACTGCTAAGTATATTTAACCTTTTTGTTGGAGCATAACTTTATTACATTATTTTCTTATAAACAAATATTTTTTTAAATATTTTCGTTTAATGCTCGTACTGATCAGTTGCACATGTGTTTAGATCATACAATTAGCCTGTCTACCGATTCGACTATTATACATACAAAACCAGGTCAAGGTCAGTATAATTAAGTAAAATAAAAGCATTTATACGTTGAAGTCAATAACGTTTTGCGGTTATAAAAACGATCAGTATTATTTTAGCTCTACATTATGATAGGCAGATTTAATTAGATATGACTTAAAATTGACAGTTTACAAGTCGTTACCTAATATTTTAATCTAGTCAAATGATTTAGACGATTAGCCGGTAAAATTACCAGCTGAATAAAAATATAAACCTTAGATCTACCTCTTAAATGCAGTTACCACGATTTTTAATAATTATTGTGTGTATTTAAAATTAGAATTATTTTTCCTTTAGTTTACCCTAATTGAGAAGTTAAAGGGTTATGAATTAGCTATATTCTGTTTTTTTTTTAATATGCGGTTAATTTTTGTACTGGAAAAATTCAAACTCTTTTCAAACTGTTTCTTTTATTTTAAATCTCGACGCTTTATCTTCTGAGCAGGAGAGAGTTGCAAACGTAAAAATATAATTTAGCTTCCTCCATTTTCGTAGTTACTTGTATACATTTGATTCATTAGAGTACTGTTTTATCTGTCCTATCCTTTGAACTTAATAAGATTAGTAAATATTTTATGTAGCTCAGTTTAATTCGGTCAGTGTACCATGTATACTACCTGTTTTTTTTGTCTTGTGCATCAATCTGCCATACCAATATAGTATATGTCTATTCCCTAAGATATATGTTGATCATTAGGTGAGCTTCAAGCTTGTTTGCCATATATTGGTATAACTGTTCCGAGATCCACGTCGGTGAAGGTGACCTTTCAATCGCCCCAAGCAATACTTGTAAAAATGGGTCCCCATCGAATATGCAAATGTACTTACGTATCGAACGATATGGTGCCTACAAAAGGTGCACGTGTTTAAACAAGCTTGTTACGATGTCATACTGGACCAATACAACCTTCGTATGTGAATCGTGAGCTGATATTATTGGACTTAATTTAACATTAGAGCCGCACCTTTATTAATGGAATAAAATCAAAGTAACAGACCCGTCGGATCCTCTAAAGTTCACTAATCGCTAAAGGACTTGCTACACACTGCCACAATAAGTGGTTTCCTTGGTCAATATGCCCATAGACGAAGAACTGGCGGGACTCTGAAGAGTAGATACGATTAATTAGGTACGACGAACAAACGAAGGAACTGTTTTACGACTGTTTTTGTGACGGATAAAATAGTTTACA
This sequence comes from Furcula furcula, assembly GCA_911728495.1. Lineage (NCBI taxonomy): Eukaryota > Metazoa > Arthropoda > Insecta > Lepidoptera > Notodontidae > Furcula > Furcula furcula. The sequence continues at coordinate 7,146,778 of OU452243.1, forward strand.
GTCCAACGTAAACTAGTCTAATGATTAACTTTTATTTTATCGGTGGACTATATGTGATTCGTCCAACATGCGTCATATGTCATACGTCGACTACTAAACTTTTCGTCAACGGTATAAACTAGTCTAAACTCTAGACTGTTATATAAACTGGTTTGTCATTGACCATAAACGTTCTCGTTTCTTCGACGGCAAATGCGTTGACGACTCATTATTTAGTAAGATTTCCCCACGAGAAAAAGACCCTTATGTTAAGGACCGTTCTACTTGGACGGTACCATCGCAGTGACAAATATTTTGCCGCCAAGCAGCAGTGTGTTCAAATTGCTTTGTTCCGGAATTAAAGGTACCTATTGTAGCCGGTGAAATTACCGGGCTCTAATGTCTCGAGTGACAGTGCCACTGTGCACTGCACTGAACGCGACACGCCTGCTTAGGTATAGACTGCTGCTGTCAGCTGTCGCTTTCCGTATCAGGCGAACTGCTTGTTTGTCTCGTCACTAGGTGGAATAAAAATAATACTGGCAGTAAAGAATATACTAGCGATCCGCTGCGATTGCTAAAAACTAAATTTAAAGTTGGTATTCGTAATTCTTAGAGGAGATACCACTGGAGAGATCATGATGCGCTAACCCCTCTGCCAAATTTTGGTCATATGGTCAGGTCATTCTTTATTTGTGTGCGTAACTTTTTGAATGTGTTGCGAGTTTATTATAGTGTGGGTATGCGTAAAATTGTATCTGTGTGTGTTTACTTCGCCTCCCGCACCCCGCAAAAGTGCCACGAAAAAATTGTTCGGGGAATCGACGCGATACTAGCTCCATTGTAATTACTCTGAGTCGTAATTATGTGCATAAACAAAAAAAAATATTAATATAAGTATGGCATAAACCTTCCCAAGGTGAGATTACAAAAATAATTAATATAGGTATGGCATAAACCTTCCCAAGGTGAGATTCCAAAAATCAGAGAGATGTGATAGCGACTTTGTTTTATACTTCATATTAATCATTATCATCATCATTAGTAGCCGAAAGACGTCCACTGCTGAACAAAGGCCTCTCCCTTAGAAGGGACACCCAACGGGAGGACATAGGAGGCTGCTATTCTTACCCGGACAACCCCCGGACACTTCATATTTAATTATATTAATTCTATAAATATTCTCTCACCCCTGAAAAAATTACAGAATAGAATTTTCCTAAGATTTATACAAGCCACCTTTTTAATCAGTAAAACAAACTTCAAAATAATGACCCTTCTTACTGATCTGGCCACAGCGGCTACCTTTAGACGAGATCAGCCAATTAGATATGAGGTTTATAGTCTTAGAGGAGATACCACTGGAGAGAGCATGATGCGCTAACCCCTCTGCCAAATTTTTGTTATTATGTTCAGGTCATTCTTTATTTGTGTGCGTATCTTTTTGAATGTGTTGCGAGTTTATTATAGTGTGGGTATGCGTGAAATTGTATCTGTGTGTGTTTACTTCGCCTCCCGCACCCCGCAAAAGTGCCACGAAAAATTTGTTCGGGGAATCGACGCGATACTAGCTCCGTTCTAATTACTCTGAGTTTATAGTACACAAGAGCTTGCGCAGCCACATACCCACTTTCTTTTCTGTTACTCTCACAATCCGATGGCATGGAAGACTGACTTGACCGGGGAGATAACAGGCACAGGACCGACTTTTTAAATGTACATCTGACGTATAAATAACTGGTCGTTCTTACAAATAGGTACTTAATTCGCTTGCATTATCTGAACCAGTAAGGAAAAAACAGTACACAATGTTATTGTTCCCGCAGGATTCGAATATGCGATCTATGCTTTGTATTGTTATTGTATTATGCTTTGTAAAACAAGCGTCTTGCTGCACCACAGATTCGCTACCCTACGGTCTAAATCATGAAATGTAGCAAAATCTTTTTACATAAAGTTTTCGGAATTGCGCACTATGAGGGATTGTGATGTGCTACATCATAGTGACACTGCACCAGTCATATGCAGATAATATATAGATATATTAATTTATCGTGCCAATATACAAATTCCTTGACCGTGGTATTATTTTAACACTATTAGTATATGTAACATTTAGAATTATTCTATTTTTATTTTAAATATTTATCTACCGCTAAAAAGGTGAGAGCACATGACGTAATATCCGCGGAGTCGCAGCGCCTGCACTTGACACACTTGCGGACCGGTCGCTGGCCGAGAGAACTCTTCCTACCTTCTAGCTACAACCAAATACTATGACCCTTGCTACTCTTTGAGTCAATGTGAATTAAAATAATTAGATTTTTAAAATATGTAATCATTTTTTTATATTTTATATATATATATATACAATTCCAAAGCCAGCGTTGTTAATTCATATTTTAAAAAAATAACTCTGTGTCTATAGGGCAGTGCACTTGACTTTCACGTACGACACAACTCAATAATCATCGAAGCGAATTACAATTGATCGATAAACTAGCTCGTGATGGATGAAAGTGGCTTGTGTTAAAAATATACATTTTTATAAAGGCAGCGAAAGTAATATCTACGTCAAGAACTGTGACACTTTCACTACATCAGAATTGTAAGATTAGATCAATCACTTTGCGAATCTTGTATTTGTTTTATTATTTAAGCAAACAAACTGAACTGAAAAGCGGTTTTACAGATAAAAACTAGTTTAGTTTTATAGTTAAGAAAAAGTAAGAGCCATTTATTTTTAAACGTTCTGTTTCAGTAAATAATAGTTGAAGATTTTTTGTTTACTGGCAACTTTTTTCCCTAGTGAAACGTTTACGCTAAAACGTTGATTGATATGAACCATTATTTTAATTAATTTTATTTTTGATGTTTTGTGTATTTTTTAACAGGTTTTACTTCTTAAACATAACAATTAAAATTATTATTTAATGTTAGAAGTGTTATGTTTACCAGTCTCGTCACGACTTCTTTAGTCAACATCTTACACTCACTAACCAGTTTAGTTTTATTTCTTAATCGACTAAAACAATAGTGATACGACCCTTAATTATCTTGGTATAATCAGCTCAGTGTCATTTGAGTCACGAATATTTCATCCCATAATATCGCTCATTGATGCATGTGCGATTCTGAACAATCGATCATTATTCAACTATCATTCGATGTGTATTGTTATTTGATAAAATAAATTGCGAATGCATAACCCTATGAACAGATATGAATGATATAATTATGAATGGAGTACGTATAAATTTCGTAATAAATAGTCTCATTTTAGTCGAGTGGTGGAGGCCTCACTGATTCAAAACGATCGATTAACTTGTAAATGAATATTGATCGATACCATTGTCTAACGTGTTGGATATCTATTGTTTTTCCAGGTTGACTAATTACATTCATCAGTTTTGTATGGGTTAATTTATAATCGTTAGGTAGCTGTGAAGGTTGTTTGTGCAAAAGTCGGCGATTTTATAATTAGATAACTAGTGTTTATGCAGTTGATTGATGCATTGTAGTTAAGCCTACATGATTTCTTCATAGTTTTTTAGGCCAATTATCTTACACTGTGAAACCGCTGATTACGCTTCTCGTTATTCAAAATTATAGACGAACTAAATTTTATTTGATATCTTATGAATTCATTTTACTGACTGCATAATATTTTTAGTTACACGCACTGAAAAAAAAAAACAGTTTTTTTACGTAATTCTATCGCGTGTGTCTTATATTATTTTTAATGTTTATTAATTTAGCCAACTCAACTTCTTTGAAAGTGTCAGAAAGATTCTGTGAAAATATATTATAATTTCTAAATAGATTTTTAAATTACCAAAATAAAAATAAGTACCTATACCTACATATTTGCGAAAGGTTAACATTCTAACATCATTATTATGAACATCGATATTTTTCATCCATATCTTAGATTCCATACTAGTCAGTACAAAAATACCTAATAAAAATATCATCTAACTAATCTTAGTGAATTCGGATTTTTATTAATTTGTATACACGTCCTAGCTGTGAGGCGGCTGAAAGCCTAAAGAGTTTTTCAGCAATGCCACAATAGACGGCTACATGTACCAAATAATGCTACCAGGCAGTATCTATGGGCAAGCCGAAGCACCGGCCCAGGGCAAAAGGCCTAGCATAAGGAAGCCAGATTCGCTAACCTTCGACTTGTAAGAAGAAGGCGCCACACAGGCTGAAACCACAAGTGAACTTGTGATGCCGATTTGGGATTTGAGTTTTTTTAAGTAATTATTCTTAAACGCTATCAAGTTTCTGCCCCGGTTCGAAATAATCGTAGATCCGGGGCTCAATGCTACAACTTCAAATTATATAGCAGATAACATGACATTGGTTAATCCGCTAGTCACGACTAATTACGTAATGATGATAGAACTCTTGTTTTAATTAGAGTTAAGAATGATTTATACGATTCGCATTCGCTTAAGGCTTATGCGGTTAATTCTATGTCAATGATATTGCTATGTATGGAGAGACAGACCAATGATACCTTGATAGAACCAAAACTATAAAGTAGTCGCTAGCGCCTTTTTATGGCAATAGTATTTTAATTTTATAGTTTACAAATTAAATATAAATAAGCATAAACGGGTTCAAGACACGAAATTATTAGATTTAAAAGCATGGCTTAGTTATTTATTTATTGAACACAAAAAACAGCTAAGTAGTAACATACATGAAGTTATATGTTGATAATTATAACCCAAAAACATGTGTTTTAAGCTAATTTGTTAACGTATCGATAAAGTACCTACTGGTAAAGTGAGCTTACAAGCAAAGTACAAAATATGTGTTACAAAAGAAAATACTTATTCGGGGTGTAAGGGACATCGTACCGAAAGCCGATACCAGGGATCCAGTACATGATTCTGAACATTCTAGTCCAAAGTAATTTCCAAAAAAAATGCCGCTTTCTTTATAAAATTAGGATAACATCATTATTGGTATAATATTTATTGGTATAATATTTTTTTTTTATCCAATATAAGCCAGTGCTTGACCACAGTCCCACCTGATGGAAAGCGGTGACGCAGTCGAGGATGGTAAAGCACACTAGCTTATTAATAGCCTATTCACTCTATTCTTGAAGACATCTATATTATAATCGGGCGGGAAAACCGACGCAGGCAAACTATTCCAGTCCTTAGCTGTCCTTATAAAGCCTAATTTCAATTTAAAAACAATAAATTACTTATTTGTGCAAAATTAGCAATCACCAGCAGCCGAAATGTCCACTGCTAAACTAAGGTCTCTCCCGTAGAAGAGAGGGGTTGCCATAATCTCCTCGTTTGGCAGGCTGCTTGATTGAAATTAGCAATGTAATTTGAAAAATAAATATTATTCCGCACGTATTCATTACATGCTCAAAAATTAACAAGTTAGTCATTTGTCATTTTCGATATAAATGGTTTCTGTAATGTTGTAACGGACGATATGAGAAATCTTATAAAAACGTTTTCGGTACGTAGTCCCTTACACCCTGTATACGAGTAAGTTATTTCCAGGCAAACTAAACATAACAACAATAATTTAAGTTTGGAGATGACTGAACAATAATGTTGGAGTTAGAGCATGGATCATCATCATCAGCAGCCAAAACAACGTCCACTGTTGAACAAAGCGTGGGGATTATGGCATACTCTTATCTATGCCCGTAAAGCCTGCCAAGCGTGGGGATTATGGCAACCGCTCCCTTTTAAGAGGAAGGGCTTTGTTCAGCAGTGGACAACTTTAGGTTGATGATGATTAGTTAATTCATTTATGGTTAGAGATATCGCTAATTTGCATTTATGTGTGGAGCAGTTAGTTTGGCTGCCGTGATTTCTAATCTAGTTCGAGTTTTGGTAGTAGTCGATCTTGATAGCATATACATAACATACCTGTAATTAATAAATATATTAATATTTAGAATGAGATTATTGTTATAATCACTCTGTTGGATGAAAACATATTGAAAATTAGTTAGAAATCCAGCCATAAAGGTCAATGGCACGAAGTTGATCAACTTTTAACTAGTATACTGCGAAGATCCCGTCATAAACCGACAATTTCCCTATCATAAACATGATCATTACATGTTCTTATTAGAAACCTCTCTATTCAATAACTGACTATATAATTTGCGCATCAATATAAATGATATAAAATTGATTCTTACTCGTATTTGTTATTTCAAGTTCAAGTGCAGATCCCGCGAGGCCTCTAGTAGTACGTTTGTTAACTTTAATAAAATAAATGCTGATATTTTCTCAGGTAGGTTTTTATCCAATAAAAAAATTAAAACAATACTTGTTATCCTCACGGAATTTTACATACCTACTATTTTTATTAATATACTTCGGGCTATACTACGTCGCCCGCTGCGCAGTGAAAAAACATGTAGAACTACGCGCGCAGACTACTTTTTTAACCCGCGACCAAAAACGAGGGGAATTTTGACTATGTCCGGAAGTCTGTCTGTCTGTATGTCTGTCTGTGGCATCGTAGCGGTCCAACCAGTGAACAGATTTAAATGCGTTTTTTTTTATTTGCAAGCTAGTTTAAGCGAGATGGTTCTTAGCTTTGTTTCATGAAAATCGGTCCTGCCGTTTGAAGACTATCAGCTCTTTTCAGAGTCGAGGTAGGGATATTTTGTATACAATAGACATTTTTCATTACTTCTATTAGTTCGAAAGATCTGAAATTTAGAACATATGTAAATCCGATGATACTAAATAAAATGTTAACATTCATCAGGGTCTGATGATGATCAGCAAGAAGGTGGTAACAGGATCTCGGCCTCATTAAACGTAGATCCATCGAGTTTGGGCTCGTTGGATAGGTCTCGACGAGTAGTTGTAGAAAAATGGTGATCAGGGTCTGATGATGGAGCAGGAAGGTGGTCACGGGATCTCTGCACCAATAAACGTAGACACACCAAATTTGGATTCGTTGTATAGGTTGCTGCGAGTAGTAGGTAGAAAAATGTTGATCAGAGTCAGGTGATGGAAGCAAGCTTCATTAAATATAGGACCCACCGAATAATAAATCTATGTTTAAATCTTGACGAGTAGTTAGACATATACTTACTGATCAGGGTCTGATTATAGCATAGAAAAGTCATTTTAAGAGTTCGTCTACCTAAGTCGGGGGTTGTTTATTTTTTTTAAATTTCTACATGTTATATAATAGTAATGATGCCTGATGATCCCCCGTGGGGTGTCCGGGTAAGAATAGTACCCACCCATCTCCTTCCGTTGGGAGTCCGTAAAAGGCGACTAAGGGAAAACAAGAAGACGGGCAGCAGCATCTTTCTATTGGATTACCTACCACCTATACTGCGATCCCCAAGCCGCCTGCCAAGCGTGGCGATTACGGCAATGAAGCCCTCTCTTCTAAGGGAGAGGCCTTTGTTCAGCAGTGGACGTTTCGGCTGCTGATGATGGTGATGATGAATAATGCCAGAACTCCAAGCAGCCAAGAGTGGTAAGCCTTGTGTTAACCAAAGGACCGTCCAGGGGGTTACCACTACAGTGACAGACATTATGCCACCCAAGCAGCAATGCGTAAACATTTTTACGTTCCGGCTTTGTGCACTAGTGACAATACTGTTGAAGTTCCCAGGCATTAAGGACTTGAAACTTATATTTTAAGTGACAAGTGGCACTGCAGATCAAGCGCGTCGTGTAGTATCAGGCGAACGTCCTGATTGTATAGTCACTAATTCGCGCTCTCAAACTTCAATTAAAGTAAATTCTGTTTTAGTAATTTTTCTAATTATTCGACTTTCGGTACCGTTTATGCTTTTTTCCTTTAGTTAAAACAAGATGATCTGCATCTCTCTACACACTAGCACTATAAAGTATTATATGGGTCTGCAAGTGTCGAAATAATTCAATTTCAAGAACTGGATAATAATAGTTTAGGTACACTAATTAACCTTTGTGAGTGCATCGGTATCGAAAAGAACTCTAGGGTGTTGTTGTTTAACGAAATGTTGTTGGAAATCAGCACATATTGTAGGTTGCGGACATAACCCGAACTAAATGACAGCTGAGTTCTAAACACCTTACAATGAGCTTGCCTGTACCTTTCCCACGAGTATACACTAAATTGCCAGTTTTGCAACTACCAACATTATGTAAGTAACGGATGCGACACAGCTCCACTTCCAGGAGCATTCCAAGTTACCTAACACCGTTAGATCGCGGAACATTTATAAAACTAAAACATTTGTACCGGTTTGTTAGCATACATCCGCGGCGATTCGTATGCGGAGTGCGACCAAGCATTTACTGTATCGCAGATCGCTTGCAATTTAAATGTAGTCAATTTTAAAAATAAGGCTCAAGTTAAAAGCGAAAGCTTACTTAATTTTAATCCTAAATACTTATTTCTATCTGAAATTGTAAATGTATGAAATATTTAAACGTTACCGAATAACAGCCCTAACTACTAATAAGGAAAATCCCTATTTGCATTTTTTCCCTATAAACATAATAACTAAACTAATAAACATACTAGCTGTTTTTCATTGATGCCCAGAAATAAATAATTTTTCTAAACCAGAATTTCTTTCTTTTTGAGGTTGTATCGACCGTGTGATAATTATTTGCTTGTCTTTCGCTTTGCAAAGAAGGGAAGTGGAATTTATGTATTTCCAACTCCTCCTATCTACCTTTTTAATTAAATTTGTTGCGGGTTCCAAGACAATTTAGCATTCCCTGGGACTCGCCGAGAGTCAAACATCGGTGTCTTCAGTGGTGACCACTGTAGACAAGCTTACAGGAGTTACAGTGGTGAGAATGAGTGGTGGGATTAGTCCAATACCCTGGCTAGAAAATTACTCTTAGAGTGAATTGAGATTAACGAATAGTTAGAGCATAATCTGATGTAAATGTACGCCACATGGCTGAGGCCTGGCCTGGTCCCAACACGGTGTAATGTGAATCATCCAATATTTAATCATAAAAATCCACTAGTTACTTCTTAAAGTTTGTAAAAAAGTTTGTAAGTAGGTCTTTATACTGCAGCTACTGGCCAAGATGTTACGTCGTGTGATACCAAGATAAATAATCTATCTATCTATCTATACATATAAAATTACTTGTCCTGACTGACTGATTCATCAACGCACAGACCAAACCGCTCGACCTAGAAAGCTGAAATTTGGACAGTAGGTTCTTCTTATGATTTAGGCATCCGTTAAGAAAGGGTTTTTGAGAATTCCACTCCATAAGGGGTTAAATGGGGTGGAAAATAAAATTATAGCGGGCGTAGCCGTAGGGAATTTCTAGTGATAAATATAGGTTAAAATATATTTATTTCGTAATCGCTTTGTCTCATGTTTTGCGCCAAGCAGAAAGCTCGCGCGAACTCCGCTAATATATTAGCGCCGTGCACTGGCGGGTGGCGTATAGACTGTGTACTTACTCACTTATAAGTATATTAAAAGCTTCGATGCGTGCGCACTAGCCGGCTCTTGACAGATTTATTTAACGGACATGTGAACTGGATCTCACTTGATATGTTCTAGAAGGTAAATTAAATATTCTTGTAGTCCATTTGAGTAGGTTAGTGAACTAGGTAAATATAAATTGACTTTAAATACATATACAGTTGTTTCCAAAACATACTTATTATTTTAACTTATATCTTAATTATCTTCTCCCCGTTTACCCTAGGTAAATGGGGGGAAGAAAAGTCGCCTTTATGCAATTTACCTTATACCCGCCTTTCGTCTTACTTTCGTCTTCCCCCCACTCACCCTACATCTTCAGTGATTTTGCTCTACAAGTGGTATTTTGAGGCTTAGTTATTATAGTTATGTTGTACAATGCATTCGAAATAAACAATTACTATAGGCAGGCGCGGTCATAGCCAACAATTTTGGGGGTCATAGTTAAAGAGCCCGTTGGTCTAGTGCCCTGGCTGCTAGCCAATAGGTCGTGGGTTCGATTCCCACCTTGCGTCTGAGTGTTTCAAGTGCGTAACCTATTTTGGATAAAATTGTTTAGACGTTTTAAAGCAAGAAGTTAAGTTTGTCAATTTGACGTGAATGAGTTTGAGTATTGGGGGGGGGGGGCGGTCATGACCCCTACGACCCCCTCTCGGACCGCCACTGACTATAGGGCTAGCGTTAATTCGAAGTTCTAATCTTAATTTTAAAGTCCAAGACCCTCGCCAATTGGTTTGCAAATATGAAGTTATCTTTAAGTTTATAAAACCATTCTTATTTATAACAAGCCCAACTCTAGTTAGTACATTCTTGTACATTCAAATGCCTTTATTTTTAAATAAGTAAGTACTTACTTGTCAATGTCGCAGTTATAAATCATTATTGTTTTTATCACGTAGTCTGTCAATAGGTAGCTTAAAATAATTTTAGTATATTACCTTCGGCAGCATTTATTTATTAAACAAAGCAATAAAATTAATTATCGTGGAATATTATGCTAATGTATACCAATGTTTGTGTACATCTATCTCAAAATAACTTGGTTAATAATACTTGCTTGGGCGACATGCAGACTGGAACATTTTGTATTTGAATATTATGTAAGAGAGTAATTATGCACCTAGTTATGTAGTAGAATAAATAGTTTACGCTTCAGTTTCTATTTTTATTAAACATATTGTACACTAGCTGACCCCACTCAGCTCCGCCTGCGCTATTTTTACGTTAACTAAACTTTTAATAACAGACATTCGCATCGAATACATAACCTCCTTTATTATAGTCGTTTAAAAACTGGGACCCACTTTTTACTTGCTCTCCGAAGCACGGACCCGTTTAGTTCAAAAGGCGTTAAACGGTCACCCATCTATTTGATGACCTTACCTAACGTTGCTTAACCCGATCGATTACAAAACCTTGATAACAACTCTCTATGAGTGATCCCTTACTAATATTTATTATATTATAAAGAAAAATTGATGAAATCTGACCAAGCGTATAACCAAGTACCCATTTTGACTTTAATCCCCTCTCCCGAAAGAACCGTGCTAGATTACGGGATAAAAAGTATCCTATGTCCTACCTCGTAGTAAGATCTCAAATCATGCCAAGTTTCATTTGAATCCATTCAGTAGTTTCGGCGTGATGCTCAGCCGTGATACAGACAGACAGACAGACAGATAGACAGACAGACAGACAAAAATTAAAAAAAAATACATTTACGGCCTCAGTATCGGTTATAGAATGCCATTAGAATGCCCTCCAAAAATAATTTTCAAAATAATTATCTTCAATTTACAGAATTGGACCTGTTACAGTTTTATTATAAGTATAGATTTATTTTATGTTATCAGTTTATTGATTTAGATTAATTAATAAACAGTAGGTATATACATCAGGTTGAGTTGTGAAAAGAAAGTAAGTATGTATATGCACTGAAAACAAGGATGTTCTTTGTTAGAAGCAAAAATAGGAAAGTTTATATGAAACGACACATAAATATGAAGATATTATTCACAAAAGCAAAAATGCGGTTAGTAATTATCGGTAGTGTTGTGAAATTATGTCTATAGGTACACATTTACCTCACACAAGTTTAGTAAAGGGTACTATTGATTATAAAACTTGTACCAAAATATAAGATGTATAAACTATAAGTACATATAAAATTACTTGTCCTGACTGACTGACTGACTGATTCATCAACTCACAGGCCAAGCCGCTGGACCTAGAAAGTTGATCCACTAAGAAGCATCCACTAACAAAGGGGTTTTGAAAATTCCACTTCTAAAGGGGTTAAATGGGGTGGAAAAAAATAATAGCGGGCGTAGCCGCAGGTAATTGCTAGTAATATAATATTTATTTATATACTAGAATACAAAATACACAATCAGTTTAGGCTCCGTAGCCTGCGCATATCGATTAATGTTTTAAAATAATAGTGATGTAAGTCTTCATATGATACACGAGTAGTGGTGTGTCAAATGTACCAGACTGTGCTCCCAATCATACTGAAAAAAATCCTAAATCTATGGGTTCTGCCCATTGACTGTTTACTTACACTATATTTTACAGAAGGAGATTAAAGTATAAATCTATAATAAGATCTTCATTTCCCTCTCAATGCTATCAAACCATATTAACAGATATATTGAAATAATTACTTGATTTAATAATTATTATAACAGTAACAACTATTAAAACCTCGAATTACCTCAAACTTCTAACATCATTAAGAATCCAATGGGTTAGTGCTCGATTTACGATTCTCAACCACAATCTAAATCAATCTAAATCGAGAAGTTTATTATCCGAATAAAAATGGACTCGATTACGGAACGCGCTTTTGAGAGTTCGAAGATGACACACGCACATAAAATATATTCTATCTGAAGATTATCAGTAACATTAGATGCATTAAAACTTACATTTATAGCCAATAAATTTAGTGGGAATGCAGTACTATTATATGGAAGAAATGCTACCACCGCTGGTCGTTAAGATCGTAGCAATGGTTGGGAAATCAGAACCTTATGATACAGAACATACATTTTATGTGATTAGGGAATGATATGTGAGTGAAGTATGTGTAAGAACTGTCGGCAATAGAACTAACGTAGACTCTCAAAGAGATAGGTAATTTATTTTAGGAGCTTATCACTCGAACTATTAATTCGACTATGAAAACTATTTCATTTAAGAAAGCTCCACTTCTTGAGTGTCCATACATCTGTAATCTGTTTAAAAAACAACTACTTAGCCGGTTAATACAAAAATATTTTTTTTGAAAAAAAACTATATAGCTTTTGATTAATTATCTAAAAACTATAACCATGCGTGCACGGCCGCATGGTTATAGTTTTTACCCAACTGCCAAGGAAGGGTTAAGTTTTTTTAAAGATAATTAATTAAAAGCTGTATAGTTTTTTTTTTGTATTTAATCTAGTAGTGTGACAAATAAGACGTTCGCCTAAAGGTAAGCGACACATACGCCAATGGATAACTGCAGTGCACTGCCGCTTGCCCTGAGACATTTATTAAGTCTTTTGTGCCCGGTAATGTCTCCAGATACAGTGCCCTTCACACCAGTGGACCTTGCATAAAGAAGTACCTACATATGTATTTTTTTACATGTCACTTTGTAGACCCTGCTTTTTTTATGATTTATAATTCTTTGTAAAGAAAAACAGTGTATAGGTAGCTACAAATATACTACCAACTGCATCGATATAATATTTAAACTAGACTAAAAAAATAGCGCCATTGTGTCGCTATTTTTTGTCGACAAATATATTTTTGCCGTTAGGAGTGTCGCTACTGTCTATATGAAACTGTCAAACTTCACGTCATTTTAATAATAAAACCGTTAGTTCACGTTTCCGCCACCAGCACAGATAAATCCGCGACCACATTTTACTACGTGGTAGGTTCCTTGTGCAAGGAACCGTCCAGGTAGGTACCACCGCAGTGTCAGATATTCTGCCGCCAAGCAGCAGTGTGTAAGCATCGCTGTGTTCCGGCGTGAAGGGCACTGCAGCTGGTGAAATTACCAGACACAAAGACTTAAAATCTAATTTCTTAAGGGTCAGCAACGCGCTAGTGATTCTTCTAATGTAGCGTCTATAGGCTGCGGTGACTGCTTACCATCAGGCGGGCCGCACGCTTGCTTGCTACCTTGGTAGTATAAAAAAAAAGTTTTAGATGTAATTTTGGTAGTGAATGTTAATCTAGTTGATATATATCCATGACCAACTGGTTAAAATGTACGCACAAATCTCATGTTCCCATGTCAGTAATTACAGTCTGTCGGCAAAACCAACATGTCAGTATAATTCAAATGAGCTCGTTAGGCACAAGTGACCCGTATCAGATCAGCACTCCTAGATCCAAGACCGCACATTTACCTGCTAAACAACATCAATCAACGTTAAACATCTTGCGGTCTAAAGATGGTCATGATTGAGTTTTCAGACGAACGTGCCTTTCTATTTAATGTTTTTGGTTCGATGAACACAGAATTTGAATATATTTACGGCACTTACAAGCGTTATTTAGAATTAATAATCATTAATAAAGTTCTTGAAATCGGCTAATTTAGACACTTGCAGCCATCTGATAGTGAGTTGATAGGTATATAGATTACCTCGTACTCAATAATGTAATTTAAGCGTATTAAGCGTAAACGGCTCCGAAAGTCAAAATAAATAAATTTAATAAACAGCTTAATCAGAATTAACGATAACTAATGTTTGTGAGTGCAGCAGCTAGACAGCGCCACGCCTAAGTACGTATTGACTCTGCACTGCAATGTAGCTTGTTAACAGAGACCTAAGTTATTAAAATACAGCTTATAATAAGTCTAGATGTTGCGCACCTTATTAAAAGCAATTAGGTACTTATGTAAAAGTACTCTTGAGAGTAAAAATCTTTTTAAAAAAAAATTGAACCGACTTCAATATCACTGAAAAGTATAAAATAATTTAAATATTATTGAAGTTGGTGTTAGCGTACCTGTTGAGTATATTTGGCACCAACTTCAATAATATTTAAATTATTTTATACTTTTCAGTGATATTGAAGTCGGTTCAATTTTTTTTTAAAAAGATTTTATTTTAACCTTTTTAGTGATATTTTCATATATAAAGATTGAACCATCGAAAACCGAAAAATTATCTAGGTAGGTTATGATCACATTATCGTCTACATAGTTTTACATAATTCATGTTTCTTCAGAAAATAATATCCGGTCGTAATGAAATTTGCATGGAAACATCATAGTAGTTTACTCTCTCGAATAAAAAAAGAATCATCGAAATCGGTTCATAATTGTCAGAGCAATGTAATGGAGAACATCAGTTTTATGGTTTTTACCAGATAAATTCCTCCACATCGTTCATGGTCCTCCAGGAAGTTCTTATCCGGTTGTAATAAAATTCATACATATTCAATACAGTGGTTTCTTCTTTCGAATAAAAAAAGAATCATTGAAATTGGTAAATATTTGCCAGAGTTATGACCATTTTTGTCCGACCGAGCGAGTCCGAGCGACTAAAACGTCATCTATATAGGCTTTCTTGCAACTCTCAGTGCGCAGTCACCATTCTTGTTTTTTTAGGAACTACTTATTACTAAGCAATAATTTTTTTATGGGACCCAATCAATGGATTGAAGAATGGATGGAAGAAAGATTTTTCAAATCGGTTAATAATTGCCAGAGTTATGCGCGAACATACATAAAAAAAAAAAATATATATATATACAGACGAATTGAGAACCTCCTCCTTTTTTGAAGTCGGTTAAAAATACTGTATTTTTCTGACACTTTACCTATCATGTGGTACCGTAGAGCTTTAGAATTATGAAAGAATTATGTTACGACTAAAAGAACACTCAGACACTTCCTAGAACTTAGTGAGTTAGCAGAATTCAGGATTTGCGACTTATGTAAGTATACATGGGTGCTGCAAAGCATTCGAAACGTCGGGATAATAAAATCTAAAATAAACCGGGATAAAATCCGTAAAAGTAGTTTGATTTCAATGTGTAATATTCGCGTAAGTAAAAGACAACATTATATAATATAAGTATACTTATAGTATATATGTATATATCTACCTTGCATGATAAAAAAGGTCTCTGCCACATGCAATTTTAATTTAGTATTAATTTGATGATGATGATGAGTTCGATTTATCCCAAAAAACATCACAAGAAATGTATCCATAATTTCATAACGCGCTAATACGTAATCAATTAGTAGGAAATTTTCTATTTAGTTCATTTTCTTATTATTTCATATTTAGTATGACTTCGGGATAACTAGCACTCTTCTTCATCGCTCCTAATTTTATTTAACCGACTGGCTACTTGATGTGTTAAAGATAAATATTTGTCCAATGACATAGTTGCGTCGCTTCTCGAGCTTCTTACGTTTACAGTTAAATAAACTGCTTGTTATGTTAACTTAACGTAACGGGTTAGGATTCCATACTACGTCGCCTTGCAAGTGCAAGCAAATACTCATATATATATTCACTTCTTTTATTGAAGAAGAAGGGTTAACACACGCATGTTATTTATACATAACTATTTATAATTTTTATTAATTAATTTTTATTAAAAAAAAACTATAGATAAAAAAACATAATATATCTCCATTTAAACTTGCTGTTCTTACCTACAATAAGTTTAAAGAGGCATTGAATAATTATGTATAAAAAATACATGTCCAGATGCATACGATTGTTAAATTTACGATTTCCTGATTTAGCTATTTACAATGATTGAAATTGATAATTGTTGAAAGCTTACTATTTATAATTATTTATTGAAACAAAATATTTACAGGTTATTTACAAACATGTACACTTAAACTAGGTAAAAAACTTCCTCGAAGTTGTCGCCGCACTGGGAGGGAAGGGTACCTAAAAGACTGGCGGCATTACCCCTTTGTATGGCCAAGCTTATACGTTGGCAGAAAAAGCTACCAGCCCGGCGGTCTCCTGAGGCTTCGATAAGTTTGGATGCAATTTCTTTCACCAAAGCGTGCGTCTCATGAGACCAAGGCCACATGGTCTCCACCGCAAAGGGCGCAAATATATAGCTCGAACCTATAGCTGCATACTTGCGTCGCTTTGCATCACTAGCGGTCGCCGCAGCCCCTGTTGAAAGTATATTTTTTAAGACCTTCAGAATTTTCATAGATTTTCTAAAATTGTAATTTGTCTAGTAGACATTTCCTATTTACCTATAACAAAACATTTCACTTTTATCAATGAAATACATTTTGTTATTGAAACAATTACGATAATATTACATTAAACTTACTGATTTATGGATGTGCTTACTGGTTTATCGCGAGGTCATTGATTCGATTCACAAGTCGGGCAAACTATTACTTTGTCTTTTATAGTACCTAGGTAGGTAATCAATATAAAAAAGTAGTGCCAAAGTGTTCAATAGTTAGAACATATATTGTGAATCCTATTCATCATCTTCTTCTTCTGCCTGGCGTGATTTATCCCGGCTGTTGCCAGGATCCACCTTCTGACTACTATTTCTCCACTATGCCGAATCTTTAACGTCCTCGGTTGTGAGATTGTTAGCTCTCATATCATTTTTTATCATATTTAGCAAGCGCTTTTTAGGGTGAATTTAGGGCTTAGGAGGCGTGAATTCTATAAATAATACCTAATTAAAGGCAAAAATAAACTTTTATTAAGTAGGGCGCGTTCCCACTATCTCGTGACGACAGATACTTAGTCGTGCAGTTTAAAGAGTCTTCGTGGCTTGTATAATGTAATGTAGGTGTTCACATAGGACGGCAGGATTAAGGGTGACTTCAAATTTGCAGCACAACAGCAGCGCAGCTTCAAATTTGAAGTCACCCTTACTGTCGTCTACTGTTTTATTGCAGTACGACAGATTTTTAATACAATTTGAACTGGTGGCAAGCAAGTCAGTCGTAAAACGATCAAAAACGTGACGACATAGTGGGTACGCAGCCTTAAACTGACTACTGGTCAGTATCTGCTAGTACCTACCTGCTTCCCCAGTCACACTGCATTGGAGCGGCGTCCCGCTGGGCCCTAAATCTCGTATATTTATCATCGTAATTTGTATATGTAGATTGTGTACAATTTGCGTGGGCTGGCACATATAAATCAGCAAAACATACGTTATCGACATGCAGGATCTAAAGCTTAAGGATTGGCTTTATTACTCATAGTAGGTATGAGATTTTCCATTGCAGAAATATACTATATATCGGTGATTGAAGCAATTTATTTTTAATTAATTCTATATTGAATCAGAAGAAACTACATGGGCTGTGCCACCAGCTTTTATTAACCGACTTCAAAAAAGGAGGAGGTTCTCAATTCGTCTGTATATTTTTTTTTTTATTTTATTTTTTTTATGTATGTTCGCGCATAACTCTGGCAATTATTAACCGATTTGAAAAAATCTTTCTTCCATCCATTCTTCAATCCATTGATTGGGTCCCATAAAAAAATTATTGCTTAGTAATAAGTAGTTCCTAAAAAACAAGAATGGTGACTGCGCACTGAGAGTTGCAAGAAAGCCTATATAGATGACGTTTTAGTCGCTCGGACTCGCTCGGTCGGACAAAAATGGTCATAACTCTGGCAAATATTTACCAATTTCAATGATTCTTTTTTTATTCGAAAGAAGAAACCACTGTATTGAATCTGTATGAATTTTATTACAACCGGATAAGAACTTCCTGGAGGACCATGAACGATGTGGAGGAATTTATCTGGTAAAAACCATAAAACTGATGTTCTCCATTACATTGCTCTGACAATTATGAACCGATTTCGATGATTCTTTTTTTATTCGAGAGAGTAAACTACTATGATGTTTCCATGCAAATTTCATTACGACCGGATATTATTTTCTGAAGAAACATGAATTATGTAAAACTATGTAGACGATAATGTGATCATAACCTACCTAGATAATTTTACGGTTTTCGATGGTTCAATTTTTATATATGAAAATATCACTAAAAAGGTTAAAATAAAATCTTTTTAAAAAAAAATTGAACCGACTTCAATATCACTGAAAAGTATAAAATAATTTAAATATTATTGAAGTTGGTGCCAAATATACACAGCAGGTACGCTAACACCAACTTCAATAATATTTAAATTATTTTATACTTTTCAGTGATATTGAAGTCGGTTCAATTTTTTTTTAAAAAGATTTTATGGTAGAAGATCTTTCATTTACATGGAAAAATCCGCAGATATACAGATCCCTGAGTGCATTATTCAGTCTATCTAAACAATTATATGTATGTAACTCATTTGTTTATTAAATCATATTTTATTCCAAATTTATTCCAGCAATAAGAATTCGATCTTATATTTTTGGTACAAATTAAATGTTTATAGCCCTCTTTCTTTCTCTCGTGACCCCAATAAGATTACAATAATATTGCTCAAACAGACGGTGGTAGGTCGTCAGGAGACAATCGATGCATCTGATGGGCATTTAAAAGGTAATGATAGATAAAATCCCGTGACTAATCTCTCCCGGGGTATTATGTTAACGTATGATCAAATTTTTAGTTTTGTCTCATAAATTCTATACGTTTTTGAGAGTTGCCGCTGTTGTCAAATGTTTGGAGAAAATTCTCAGATAGGATGAACTTTTTTCAACCATTTACTATGTGTATGTTGCCAGTGATGACATAATAATATGGTACTGAGACGTGGTCCCTAACTGTTGGCCTTCTGGATAAGCTCAGAGTCACACAACGAGCTATGGAGAGAGCTATGCTCAGAGTTTCTTTGCGCGACAGAATCCGGAATGAGGAGATTCGCCGAAGAACCAAGGTCACCGACATAGCTCTTAAAATCTGCAAGTTGAAGTGGCAATGGGCAGGCCACATCTCTCAGCGAACCGATAACCGTTGGGGAAGAAAGGTTCTCGAGTGGCGACCACGAACCGGAAGACGCAGCGTAGGTAGGCCTCCCACTAGGTGGACAGACGACATTGTGCGCGTCGCAGGTAACCGGTGGATGCAAGTCGCCAATTGTCGTTCATTGTGGCGTTCGAAGGGGGAGGCCTATGTTCAGCAGAGCAGTGGACCTCTTCCGGCTGGTGATGATGATGATGATTTACTATGAACTTCCTGTCAATGGGATTTTTAAATTTATTTTATATACTTGTAAGATTTAATTATACCCCCGCGAAACATGAAACAGGAATTTGTAGATAAAATAATAATTTATATTGATGACATAATTTTATTGATCGTTATTACTTAATACGCAATAATCCTTGATTCAAAGGGGCAATAACATAAATCAAAAAGCAAACTTGTTATATTTTTCCGTGTAATGTGAACTTACAAATAGGAAAATAATTAATTTGCTATTTAAGAACGGAAACCGCGAAGGATCATAGTTTCTATTTGAATATTGTAAACATGGATGGTTTGAAATATCAATATTTTTCAATTATTATGTTAATTAAAGAAATATACATACATACCTATACTATATCCTTAATATTATTACCTACTGAACTATATTTTATATATTTATTAACTATATTATACGCTATAAATAAATCGGAAATGAGCCCTTTGTCGAAAGCACCGCACCGCTGTGTCGTTTGTTTTTTTAAGGTTTCATACCAAAAAGTTTAAAATAAAAATAAATAAATAAAAGAAATACTTCCAAAGGTAAAATACTGAAATAATTACAATTTGTATTTTATATCTAATAGTAAGTAGTACTTATAGTTTTTTTTCTTTGAAATCATAGGAACCTTTCACCAACAAACTTAGTTGCGGTTTGGTTTTCTGCTATGCGGCTATACTTTTTGCGGTTTGGTGTTGCGTAACTACAAACAATTTTATAAACTACATCCGAAGAAGGAACCCTTGATGCTTGAGTCCAATTCACTCTAGACAGGTTATTTTGGTGGAAAATCCCTTGATAAATATTGTATTGATTATCCAAGAAGAATATGTACTTACCTGGAAATATTCTGCGTGTCGGACGCATTGGAAAACGAATAAATACATATGTGACGAATACAGCACAATATGTTACCGTTATAAAATGGTACAAGTTACGAACGAAGTATTTTTCCGAGTCGTATTTTTGCAACTCCATTTTTATTTAATAACTATAAACAACAAATGCTCTAGTCATAGAACTACTCTATAGTAAAAGAAAAAAATAAATAATATCTTTCAAATAAAGTAAAAAATTATACTTACTTACATTTATTGAATTTTTCATATTAAAGTATCATTAGCCATATTTATGACAGGCAAAGTAAAATCAGAGAAGCTCAGAGTCCCACAACGAGCTATGGAGAGAGCTACGCTCGGAGTTTCTTTGCGCGAAAGAATCCGCAATGAGGAGATTCGCCGAAGAAGGTCACCAAGGTCACCGATATAGCTCTCAGAATCTGCAAGTTGAAGTGGCAATGGGCAGGCCACATCGCTCGAAGAACCGATAACCATTGGGGAACAA
Source organism: Furcula furcula (assembly GCA_911728495.1). NCBI lineage: Eukaryota > Metazoa > Arthropoda > Insecta > Lepidoptera > Notodontidae > Furcula > Furcula furcula. Next base: position 7,167,745 of record OU452243.1, read on the forward strand.
AGGTTTTCGAGTGGCGATCACGAACCGGAAGACGCAGCGTAGGTAGGCCTCCCACTAGGTGGACAGACGACATTGTGCGCATCGCAGGCAACCGGTGGATGCAAGTCGCCAATTGTCGTTAATTGTGGCGTTCCAAGAGGGAGACCTATGTTCAGCAGTGGACGTCTTCCGGCTGATGATGATGATGTTGATTCTTACCTAAGCTTCAAAATACCTGAACTGAAAAACAGAATTTCTCTGAACGTATTCTCCTGTACCTTAAGCCGCTACCGCGTTAGGGATTGTAGATGCCCTTGGTCGTTCGGTGACCGCGGTGCGCGCACGCCACGCATGGTCAATGCACCGCGTGCGCCTGAGCACCCGCGCCGCTCCGCCCGCCGCCCTATGTCGTGTCGAACGGCTTGTTAGCTCGCATACCGTTTCGGCCACCGAATATGGTATAGGGGCACTTTATAAGTAGGGTAGGTCAGATATGTTGAGATTAAATTACTTAGGTTAAATATCAGGCGCACGCCAAATTGCACGCATATGTCAATATGAATTAGAACACTGAGGCTTCGTTTACGGAGGCGCGGGGCGTCACGCGTCGCGATTGGCGGCGCGGCCCGCAGTGAGTTAAAACATATGGCGTTGTAGGAGTGAGAGAGAGATGCGAGACGCCACGCCACACGCGACGCGCGACGCTCCGCGCCTCCGTAAACGAGGCCTAAGAAATTTGACTTGCGCAGCACAGACCAAAATTTCTTGACTATTTTTAAACAATGATACATATTATACCAATTAATTATCTTTTTATTTTATATCTGTTACTAACACTAATGAGTCTTTTTACTTGAAATAAAGTATTTATAATAATAATAATAATAATATCTTGGGACAATCCACACACGGTCATCTGATCCCAAACTAGGCAGAGCCTGTACTATGGAAACCAGACAACTGATACTAATACTTATATACTTTTTTTTTTGTAAATACATACTTAAATAGATAAATAACACCCAGACACTTGGTGGGAATCGTACCCACGACCCATCGGTTAGCGGACAGGGTCACTAACCACTAGACCAACGGGCCCGTCTAATTATTATTATTATTAAACACCATTGCAAATAGGATCTTTGTATAAGCTTCAAGCATCTTTGTGACTAAACACGCCGGACGTTCGCTTAATGATAAGCAACGCACTTGCCCATAGACGGCTGCACTTCACATCCACTTGTCACCCGAGATATTAACAATAACAACAATTAACAATATTCTGGGACAATCCCATACACACGGTCATCCAATCCCAAACTAGGCAGAGCCTGTACTATGAAAACCAGATAACTGATACTAATACTTATATACATGGGATCTATAGGGTAGCAGTTAGGGTGCTTAACTAGAAGACCAAGAGACCCGTCAAAATATTAACTATTAAGTTATATTACTTAATAAGTTTAACCCTTGAGTCGTGTGACCAGACATTTGATACGGCAATGACACATTGCAACTATATGCTAACTTAGCTGTATAAGTGTACTAGATTAAAATTAAAACTAAATTTTATTTATTAAATAACCGTCAGGATTATTTATTACATTGATAAAAAATATTGCTATTAACACACTATTAAGATCAAGGAAAATAAACTGTTATACTTGTCTATCATACTAGGCGTGGTATCCGGACTCAAACCTCCTTTCAAATGATACAGATTTTTTTTTTATTTACACACCAAACGTGGCGTCTATTGACCGAGAATTGCAACGTCCAAACGAAACAGTGTCTGCTTTTGCCAGATGTATTAAATTAAATTGCATTATCAAGATTTCGGTACAAGTTTAATGCAATTATAACAACGCTCACATGTACGTTAAATTGTCACCACTTGGTAATATTTTGTTTCTGTATTAAACTTTTACATATTGCAACAAATTGTTGCAATTATCTCAATGTCTGATGTAATGAAGATAATTGTTATAAGCACAAGCCCTACATTATACAAAGTCAATGAAATATTTTTATTGCCTTTATATACCACTTAGAAAGGTATACCATGTGGCTGGTTGAACATTGGGACATATTAATACAGGGCGCTCAGTACTCGATTCTCGTCCTAAATATGTATTAAAAATAGGTAAGTACTTAATATTTGACCCAATTATCAATTAAAAATGCACGCACACTCACCCGCGCGCGCCTATACACAGATTTTTGGTGCACAGCGATAAGTTTTAATAGAACGCTCCGGTCAGCTATCTGTTTCTTTGTAAAAGCCGCGTGACGACGAAATACACCTAGAGTGTAAGGATGCACATTATTGTAATTTAGGATTTTATAGGCATTTATTACGTGTAACTTTTTTATACAATAATTAAGACCTTGAATTGCTATATCCTTGATATGTAGGTACCATTTTCAACCAGACAGCCTGTATATTCGATATACATTATATTTGTATAACTACTACTAGCTAGCCTTGCCTAGCCTAAGAACAACATTTAACATTTAAATAAAAAGTAATAATAACCTTTATCAATTTAATCTATAACGATCGATAGTTCCATTACCCTTCATCTAATTCATGAATAATTCCCATCTGACCCTTAAAACTATATAAAATAGCGCCGGAAATCGTATCTCTTATTTACATAACACTATTCAATCGCGTCATTTTTTAATTATAACTTCACAGCTCACATAAAAAGGTAATTAATTGGACAAGTATCTGGAATAGCGCGTTTAACTCGTTCGTAATCAATGAATTAATTTGGCATTTACACAATGTTCAAATGGGAATTAATAGGTGACTAGGGTAGAAGCACATAACAATTAATAAATAATCATAATGTGCCTTCAAAGCTAAAGCGAATAGGCTTTTGTTAAGCTAACTGTGCTTGACCATCCCCAATTGCGTCGCCGCTTTCTATCAGGTCAAACACTAGCTTATATTAAATAAAAAAATCATAATCTTGCAAGAAACCTACCTATTATGCCTTTCAACAAAGAAATACTCTTTGCAAGAAATTCTAATTAACTATGATTTTGTTTCTGTATTCTGCAGCATGCTTTAATATTAACTAGCGACCCGCCCCGGCTTCGCACGGGTATAATTGAAAAAAAAGAAGTGAATAATTTAAAGTTACTGCCTTTGATTATAGAATTTCTTGTTAAATAATGTTTGTAGCTGACTTTTCGTAACGCAATATGAACAAATTATGTATAGAAGTGAGGCGTGAAAGGGCTACGTATAGCTGCTTGTCCATGGGCAAAGTACTCAACGCTTAGGTTAGCCTGCAACGTTGAATCTCTAAGCTTGTGATTTGTTAATTGTATTTATAATTTTATTATAAACTGCACTGCCGGTGCACAATTTGGGTGGATTAAGGACAGGAACAGGACACAATTTCTTTAAAACCAATTTATGGAAGCAATTCAAATTCAAATTCAAATTCAAAATTCTTTATTATGCATAGGCCTCACGGGGGCTCTTACATATTGTCATTTTTTACAACTACCACCGGATCGTAACGCGGCCTCCACTGAGAAGATCCGGCAAGAAACTCAGCGGGCTTGTCTTTTTTCAATTAAATAAGATTTTTTTTAAACAAATTTACAATAAATATATCTTAAACTATAAGCTTGCAAGAGTACTGCAGTTCAAGCCCACGCAGCTTTATCCTCCAGGTAATCCGAGATTTTATAATAGCCCTTTTTAGACAAATGGCTCTTAACTCCGAGTTCTTTTAAAGAAATAAACATTCTAACAATTATATCACAATTCATTTATGAAAATTTGATGTATGTAAAAAAGAATATAAGTACTTTCGCTAAGGTTAGTGATCGACATAATATAAATACTCGGAACAAATACAATCTTGCTGTACACTCCACGCGTCTCCACAGAATTAGCAATTCCTTTATGGGCCAAGGTATACGTTTTTATAATAAACTGCCCCAGGATATACGAGATCTACCAATAAAAAAATATATTTTGTCTTAATGAATCCGTAGGAGCCAGATTGTAGATAGCTCTCACAGCTCTTTTCTGCAGAATTAAAATACGGGCAATACGGGGTTCCTTGTTCGGTTTCATCGTTAAGACGTAAACGGGGGTCAGTCGGGGAATTCTTAGCCACTAAAACTCCCGCGGCTATCACGTCGGCACATTAGAGGGCGGACCTGGGCTATCTGTCGGGATCTGCACCAGCTGATAACACACAGTGCCTTGACTTTGAACCCGCCGCCGGAGAGGCACATTATAGCTCCCTGAGAACCTGTCATGGTGCTCACGGTTACAGGGGCACGGGGAAGCCTTTAATGGGATTTACGGGACCCTGTAGGTGGTCAACCGGGTATGTAGGATTCTTATACACCAAACCCCCAACGGCAGTGCAATCAGCACATAAGAACCCCTTCTTGGGCTATCCGGTGGGATCTGCATCATGATACAGTGGCTTGCCTTTGACCCCGCCACCGGGGAGCACAATAAAGCCACCTGGGAACTTGTCACCGTGCTCACGGTTACAGGGGTCACGGGGGAAGCCTTCAATAGGTCCCCGGGACCCTGTTGGCGGTCAACCGGGTTATGTAGGAGGAGTAGGAACTGCATCCCCCCAGAATCCTGAGGGGATCGACTGCAGTATGTATCCCCCACGGCTGTCCACACAAAAGAGTATGCACCGTGTATCCCTCAGTGCAAGGCAAGGGCCTTTGAAGCCGCTGCCGGGGGCGCATTATAGCGGGAATCTGGCACCGTTGTCACAGTTAAGGGAGCGGGGGAAACATCCAATATGTCCCCGGGATCCCGTGTTGAAGTCAAACTGGGTATTTGGGATTCTTACCCACTAAAACTCTCGTGGCTGCCACATCGGCACATGAGAGGGAAACCTGGGTTCTCGGGTGGGATCTGCACCAGGTGTCCCTGAGTGCCTGGCTTCTGAGTCCGCCACCGGGGGGCAAGCATATTATATCCCAGATTTACCTTATATTATATGGAATGATACAATGTGACCAGATTCAGTATTTTAATACTTTTTCACTCTTTTTTAACGTCGTTTTTGAAGATCTTTATCGGTATTTTGCTGGAAGTCAGTATTTTTATAGGGGAAAAAAATATGCTAACATTGTAAGCAGTTGTCCTCGCGAAAATTGTTCAGGGACTTGGCCAAACATATTCTATATTACATTTATGAGCGTGGATCAATAAATTAGAGACAAAACATTACAGGCTGCTGTGTTGTATTGTACACAATGCTTAAACAGAGTCTTAAGTTTTTAGTTGTATGAGGGAATGTGGGAGGGGATAGTTAGGTCCGTATATAGTGTCTATGAACACAAACCTTGGGAACACTAAAAAAATATTGGTTGGGCATTTTTTTATTATTGACATAAATTCTGAAAAGATTACTGGTGTAATAATAAGTGTTGATGTTTTTTTGGCAAAATAAAACATGTTTGAAAATGCGCTACTTGTGCATATTTTTTTTTTGAAATGTTTAATAATCTTTGACAAACAAACTTAGTTGTGCGGTTTGGTCTTTTTGCTACCTGAGGTGTTAGATGAATAGGAAACTAACCCTCGGTGCGCAAATCCAGCTCGCTCTTGATCAGTATTTTTTCGAAGTGGACTCTGTACATTTCAGTATTTTTCGATGAGACCTCGGTATAGATACAACTTCTAAATAAATTCAATTAATATTAAACCTTCAGTGAAAAATAAAAAAAATACTTACTAAAATGATCAAAAATAAAAAGTTTAAAAGTACACAAAAAAAACAGAGATTTGTACCCAGTCCCTGCTATGTAATCTCCAGACCACGGCTATTCTTATTCTATTATTCGAATTACTTGATCATATTCTTGTTAAGTATATGTCTGCTCAGTCCCTAATGCATATAGCGTGATATTTTACCTTATGTATTAAAGTTATCCGTGTACAGTACCTAATTTACGTACTAAGCAAATCTGAGTGTGAGAATATTTGTACCGCCATCGGTTGAGTAATAATACTGCTTTTTAACCCTGTTAAGGGATAAATTAAAAAAAAAAGATCCCGTCAGTGGCTTGCCTTTGAGCCCGCCACCGGGGGGCACAATAAAAAAAAACCTATCACCATGCTCAAAGTTTCGGGGACCACGGGTAGACCTCCAATAGGCTTCCAGGATCCTGCGGGCGGTCGACCGCGGTGTGTAGGATTCTTACCCTCTAAACGGCTGTCCGCAAAAAATATAGGGCTGCACCGGGTACCCCTCAGTGCAGGGCAAGGGCCTTTGAAGCCGCTGCCGGGGGCGCATTATAGCCCCCCGGGAATCTGTCACCGTTGTCACAGTTAAAGGGGTGGTGGGGGCACGTTTAATATGTCCCCGGGATCCTGTGGGGGATTCTTACCCACTAAAACTCTCGTGGCTGTCACATCGGCACATGAGAGGGGGTTCTCCGGTGGGATCTGCATCAGCTGCCCCTCAGTGCATTGCCTTTGAGTCCGCCGCCGGGGGGCGGGTATATTATATCCCGGATATTTACCTACTTTATAATATATGGAATAAATGAAATTCTCTAGTACTTGATTGTTAATTATGTATCTCTTTAGGTTTAGTCAATGTAAGCTATGTAAGTTTATTTACTTAGATAAAACTTAAAACCTTCAATGAAAAATTATCTAACCGATGGTGAAAATCGCAGCGTGGTTTAGGAGGTGTTATCGGATATAGACAGACTCGGATAGCGACTTTGTTTCACACTATGTAAAGACACTTTGACGTCGTTGGTCCCCAACACCAGCCAACCTATAGAAAAAACCCTGACTTGTCAGACAGACAGACAATAATTCCAATAAAGTTTTGGCTTTTTTTATATCATACGTACAATAGGTGCATATTGTATTCCTACCCAAACAGACATTTTGAAAATATATTTTCATTATTTTATTTTGTTATATTTGGGAAACAAACAAATGATACCACTTATTACTAAATATAAGATCCAATAGTACATAAAAATCAATTAAGTTTCCACTAATAACTAAATCATAACATTAGAGAGAAGCTAACCACGTATGCATGATTTTAAATAAATAAAAAAGAATTAAATATGAAAATATAGTAAAGATAAAGTGCTAGAGTTAATATGAATTAAATATTTAAAACTGTTTAAAACATTGAATCTTAATATAAATAAAAAAATCAAAAACAAAGTTTAAAAATACAAAAAGAAAATCCACACACGTGTAGCGAACCCGGACAGTCTGCGCTTAGAGGACGCTTCCGTAACCACTTGGCCAATGAATTTATACTTTAACATTCGAATTATCGTATCTTATTGTTGTAATATATTTGTACTGTCATCGGTTGAGTAATAATATTCATTTTTCACACTGTTAAGAGATAAATTAAAAAAAATATGAAATACTAATTCAATTAATTTTCTTAACGAATGTCTGTGCAAAATTTCAAGTCAATAGGACCAAGGAATCGCGTTCTCCCATACATACTTTGCCCCCCTTTTTCACCCCCTTAGAGGTTGAATTTCGTAAAATCCAGTCTTAGTGAGCACCTTTGTCCTAAAAGGAACCCCCATGCAAAATTTGAGACTTCTAGCACTTGTAGTTTCTGAGATTTCGTGATGAGTGGGTTTTTGCTTACTCTTTTATATAATAAGATAAGCCCACACTGATCAGTAAATTTTACCTCGATAGAACTAGAGTTTTTTACCTCGGTGTAAAAATCTAATTAGCTCTAGATACCTAGGTCCGAAAAGGGGAATGGTTTTGCCTTTTACTTCTATTTAAACAATATAAACTCGTAAATCATGTACCATTAGTACTGGCAAACTATTCGTTTCTGTATTCTGCCACATGCTTTATTATTGTGCTAAATTTTAACTCTAGGTAGGTAGGATCTATTTGACCTAGAGTGAAAAAAGGGAAAGGTTTGCAAAATTAGCTACTGTTATTGAAACAAACTAAACTCGTAGGTAAATATAAAAAAATACTGTGCTGTGACAAGGTTTGTTAAATAAATCATTAAATCTAAACAGACCAAAAATTAAATTAGGCACAGCTAAGAGGTGCACTCATGGGACATTTTGGTACTAACGAGCACCTGCATACAATGAGGCTAAGTGCTGTAGATACTTGCCGATTTTGTCAAAGTAAAAGTAGTCAATGCTACACAGTGTGGCTGCTAAGTTCTTGTAAGACATAGTCTGAGTCATGTGGAGGTAACCTATCCTACACCGATGAGCACCGCACTTAGAGCTTTACATATGTACTCATAAGTACGGCCACAGAATACATGATAGTACTACGTGGGCTTCAAGCTGACGCAATCATAGAGTGCCTTAGGCATCCCTGCGACGCGTTAGCAACCGAGTAAGCCATCCACAACGGATCCAATATGTCGAAGTGTGTTCCGTCCGGTGGTTACTTACCGGGCCCTACTCATAGCCACCAACAATAGAATAGAATATATGTAATCTATAAAATGTTACGGGACCAAATGGATTATAATGACTTCCCTCGCTATAAAAACACGTTGAAATTAGTTAAAGTTCAAGGTTATATGAATCATAGCGGTAATCCAATGATAATTAATGAAAATACGTGAATATGTTCCAATGTCATGGTTTATCTGCCGACATTACCATATTTTAGTGCTCTCCGATAATTAATACAGACTTAATTATAAAAAAGATTTGTAGTAACAACTCACAGCCGATTCTCAATAATGATCAGGTCATTTATTACACTTTAGAACATTGAGATTTTTAATTAAGTAATTTGTGGTTTCTTATTCTCACGGCCTTGCAGTGCATATTATTTTGGATTAATAGGTCTCGAATAACGCGTCTATATGTAAATATAGATTAATTATTTTTAAACATACACATCACATCAAAAAAATGTTAACTTAGTAAATGGGCGTCATGCTGTTTCGCGAGTCAGATCAGTCAGATCACAGCATATAAAACAAATTGATGTTGTTGGTTTATTATAGAGTACCTAGATATAGCAGTCCGACTACTATCCCTTTGGCTTTTTAGTTTGTTGTACTTTCGTCGTATTTTTTTAATTTTTTTCTGTCATTTGATCTTTTGAACGGCAAGACACACTGTCGCTCTGATCTAATTGTACATGACACACTGTTTTAAAAAAAAGTGATAAAATGACAAGCCCGCTGAGTTTCTTGCCAGATCTTCTCAGTTGAGGTCGCGTTGTGATCCGGTGTAGCTTCTTTAAAAAAAAAAAACATGAACTTTCAAAAGTGCTAGCGTTAAGCCTATTTGAAATAAACTATTTTTGAGTTTTTGAGTTTTTTTTGAGTTTTAAGTTGCACCAGGCTAGTATGTGTTATTGTGTATATTGTTCAAAACACATTTAGGCACATTTAAAATTAAAGTACATATACCGAAAAAAGTAGACGGGTCATTTAAAATATCTCCGTATACGATATCTTTCCGTGGGGTGCTGAGTTAGAATTGCATTCCCCATCTCCTCTCGTTGGGTGTCGTAAGAGGCGACTAAGCGAGAACGGGAAAACGGGTTACAGCGTCTTTCTTTTGGATGTATCTTCCACCTATACTGCGATCCCCAAGCCAAGCGTAGGGATTATGGCAACCCCTCCCTTCTAAGGGGGAGGCGTTTGTTCAGCAGTGGACTTCTTTTAGCTGCTAATGATGATGATACGATATCTACAACGGATATGCCCAGAAAAAAAATAACAAATATTTCGTATTAATGAATCTTCGGCTAAAATTGCAATAAAGTTTGTTTGAGTTTGTATCTGATTTATTATTTCTTTAATCGTGCATGCGCGGGCGCAGTTGCAGTGGCACTGCTAGTAAATACCAACATATAAATTAACTGTAAGGACCCGCATGCCCGTCGCCGTGACCCACTTGGGGCATGTTCGCAAAGTAATAACAGCATATGTGTTAAAACGTTAATTGCAGTAAATATTGAGTTGACCTATGACATGTGAATCAGCGGCTGTCGCCCTGCGATCTACTCACGCGCACAGCTAGTCACGACCGATGCTGTAAGCGCTGTAACTATACAAATATTTAGTTTGCGTAATGCTTTCATGTTTACTTTTAGTATTTACTGCAACCACTTTCAAACAGTCTCCGGTCTCGCTGTCGAGGCCGAAGGGTCGTACGCATGCGACCTCAATGCAGTGGTGGTCCGAGAGGGGGGTCCTAGGGGTTATGCCCCCTCCCCTCCCCCCAAATCTAAGTCATTTACATCAAATTGACAAACTTAATTTCTTGCTTTAAAACGTCTAAACAATTTTATCCAAAATAGTTTACGCACTTGAAACACACAGACGCAAGGTGGGAATCGAACCCACGACCTATTGGCTAGCGGCCAGAGCACTAGACCCCCCCCCAATCGTTGGCTCCGACCGCACCTGCCTCAACGGCGAAATCACCCCACTGAGTTTCTTGCCGGATATTTTCAGTAGCGGCGCGTTGTGTTCAGACACTTCAAGCCGAGGCCGTGTCCCCCTGCTCTTAAGCTCGTTGTTTCCCTGCCCTTAAAGGTACGCGTCCATTGGCCGGCGCCGGACGCACCGCACGCACGGCACGCAACGGATTTTAGTTTGCTTTGTATGATTTTACATAGCGCTGCGTCCACTATCCGCGCCGGCATTTTCCGGTGCGGGCTGTCAAAATCATAGAAACCAAACTAAAATCTGGTAACTTTATTTACTGCACGAATAGAACACGAATCGAAGAGGACGTTATGTTTCTGTGATATTCTGTAGGTACGATGTAGGTGCATCCAGAGTGGGGTTTATGTATTTAATTAAGATTTATAAGAGGATAATATCGTGAGATAGATAAACATCGCCCTGTTAATAATGGCTTTGCCCTTAACAGGTTCCAAGTTCCATGTAATTTCGACTTGTACGCGTTATTCTAGCGTTGTAAATCGTTGATGTTTGTATACAACCTGCTTACCTACTTAATGAATGTTATGGGAGTCGACGATCTTTAAGTTCATTTTGTTTCACTGTTTCATAGAGCACCGGGTGTAATCCTGGCCAGTCAATATAATTGTAATTTCCACTTTCCTTATTGAAATATTGACCACTTACTATCGGCGCGATGATGGAAGAATCCTTTTAAAAAAGCTCTTAAAATTGTTAAATAGTGTATTTAGCGCAAACTTAAATTATACCTAATACAATTTTAGTCAGGTACTTATGATTTTTAGACGTAGGTACAATTTTAGTTAGCCAGTGACTTGTAGATGGAAGTTTTTTTAACTATTTTCTATGATAGCACTTTTGAATTCGGTTTCGGACCTCGGATCGGGCGGCGTGTATAAAATAACTACGCAAAATTGTTGCTACAAGATTCGACCACGAACTTAGGATTGTAGGAGAGCTGAGTGACCCATCTATTCTTAAGTATGTAGTAAGTAGTCTATGCCCCTTATCACGATAATTTTGATCCATATACGATAATTTTACGGCCCTGGTACGATAGCTGCCTGGCTTCAGGTTGTCAACATTGTGAGCGGCGTCGTTTCGCTGCGCTGTAAGGGTACATATCTCTTAGACACTGTATATTCAACCCTTGTTTTGCTTGCAGGGTATCGGCCACGTGTCTGGAGGTCACATCAACCCCGCAGTGACAGCGGGCCTGTTCGCTGCCGGGGACATCAAGTTGCTGAAAGCGCTGTGCTACATCGTCGTACAGTCCATAGGAGCGATTGCTGGTGCTGCTTTTATAAGGGTAAGGTGGTGCACTTTAATGCGTTGAAATCCTTGAAATGACTTAACTTGGTAGGTCCCTTATGCTATCCAGCCGTGGGAGACCGCGGGCTTTAAACCCCCATAGACAATGTCTATTAGACATAGTACATGTCTGTGGGATTTATACGACCACAGACTAGGAAGAGTCCGCCGCATGGCTGACGATCGCTACAGGCGGGACCTGGCCCCCTGGACAATGTAACATTCTACAAGCGTTATCGCTAATAGAAAGTATAAAAATGTATAAGAATGACGTAAGTCATCGAAAAATCACTTGACAAGTTATAGGGAATTGACACCGTTAGCGAATGAAAAAATAGATTCGCTATGAAGCGATTGCATCTTGTCTAGGCCCTCTGGAAGAGTACGATGGTACGTTCTCGGGGCCCGTAACATAGAGCGGGATTAGGATACCGGAAGGATGTGGCTTTAGTTTCCCGACATAACCCGCGCTGCTACCACTCGTGGCAGCGCGGGTATGCATGAGGACATCCCCACGTAAAAAAGGTCCCTTTGTGCAAAGGAAGATCTAGGGTACCTTCCTCCGGCTCTCATGCTAGTCTTAAAGTATTCTTACAAGGGGAAACAGACGCAGATATTCCCGGTTTATACCTAGGTCCGATTCTTTCTGGCGAAGCTGAGATTTCGATAGCACTGCTTCAACAGCTACGTGGTAGAGCTCAGGTAGGCACAACCGCAGTGTCTGATATTCTGCCACCAAGTAGCTATCTATGTGTAAATATTGCTGTGTTTCGATGTGTACAGAGCAGCTGCAGAAATCAACGAGCTCAAAAGACTTAATGATAATAAGAGTTTATGATTTAATAAGAATGACTAATGTCTCGGATGTCGCTAACCAGCAAGCGAACGCCTTGCTTATTTGGGCACTATCTTGAATAAAAATCAAGTCTGGTTACAAAAATATACCTGTGAATCGCTGATAGATAAAGGCAGTGTAGCGCGTTTTTACCTCTTTCACTTTAAAGGTATTCGTTGCCAGCCACGGTATAAATGAGGGTACAATTTATTACAAGACCCTAATAAACCTGATAATGTATTTTCCAGTTCGATTCAACTTGAACGCGTTTAGAAACCAAACGACTCATTGAAACGACTGGTTGGGTAGCCAATAGCCCGGGACCAGAACTTGAAGTAAATGGATCATGTTCCTAACATGGCTTTACAGACATACTTTACTTATAGTCTGATAAAACATGTCGATCGGAACCTAGTTTATCGGTATAATAACGTCAAAGGTCGGTATTAAAAAAAGTAATTATTGTCGATAAATATTCCATATAATATGAACGGTGTATAATTAGTAACAAAAGTTGATCATTAGATTCCACCAAATACTTGACAAAATTATTATTATAAAATTTTACAATCTCAGGATTGTTGACACTAACATACTTGTGTCGTTAAAGTTAGAAAAGTGTACGTGCTTTCTAAAATATAAATTATTATTTTGCGAGTTTTGTTGCCGACTGTATTCAACAAAAAAACTGTCTCGTTCACCATGACACTGATCGTCTTTAGAATAAGTGTATTGGAGTGGTAGCCTTCGATGTACGATACGATAATTCATTTAATCGAACTTTGTCCGAGTTAGCTATAGACTACAAAAAGGTTGAACCAAGTTAAGTATTGAATAAAAGACAAGAAGGTTTTGTACCTACCTATACAATTTTTACATTACAATTATATATTGGTTACCCATAACTGCTGCAAAAAGGCCTCCCTCCCCTTACAAGGGAGGAGTTGCCATAATCACTCTAGACAGTCGTATGGGGTACCTATCGCAGTACAGGTGTTTGGTAATCCAATAGAAAGACGCTGCTGCCCGTCTTCTTGTTTTTCCTTAGTCGCCTCTTACGGACACCCGACGGGAGGAGATGGGTGGTTGCTTATCTAACCCGGACACCACACGGGTTAGATTAATTACGTCATTAGCTGCGTCCCCACCGGTCACACGGGCTCGCGCGGCAGCATCGCGAGCCAAATTTGCGGTCGGTGCGGACGTGCCTCGGGATCGTTCGGGCCACGTTGACTCGGCTGAGCGTGGCTCGACCGACCACACATTTGGCTCGCGAGACTGCTGCGTGAGCGAGTGCAGCCGGTGTAGACCCAGCTAATACCATACTTGCATATGTACAGTTTGCGAATTAAAATTATTTTCTTCTTCTTCATTAAATTTAAGAGATATATTTATTCTTTAAAGTAGTTTAAAGAAACTTTGGTTAGATATAAAGAAGAGAATAGCCTTGCTTATGTATATAAGGCATTGGAGAGGACAGCTGTTATATCGATGGCTGTAAGGATCCAATTATAAATATGTGATGTATGCAATTAAAACTGTTTAATTACAATTACCGAGGCCACCTCGTCTGGTTACAACCTAAACACTTCAGTTTATTTTTTCTCACGTAATTGCCATATTTACGCAACATTATAAAAGTTCAAAAACGTATTGGTTTATATGCTTGGTCCAATCTCCTTGAGTCTACATATAGACGTCAGTTAATAGAGTTGTGAACACGTATATAGGTCTAGTTGAAATGTAAGAGACCGCTAATTAGTGCTGGGCGAGATTATATGCGCACGATGCGCCTGCGCAGACGACCTTACATGCGACATTTCACTCGCCCTCGCACTAACGAGCGACCGTAGACAGGCATTCATTCTAAACCTTTGTCAATGACATTGCTTTTGATATGTTTATCAATGTTTTTGATTCGATGCAATGTAATACTCGTAAATTAAATATTGAGAGTTTTTTTCTTTTAGTGTGCATTTTAATTACAATTTAGTTTATTTCCCTGGGGTGCCCGGTTAGAATTGCATCGACCAAGCGAGAACATGTTTTTGTTTGCTCTGATTGATATTTTCCATCGAAACCGATGTTTAAATCACAGGTAGTGGACATCTATCGGCTAAGGAATGATGAAGTTTAATAATAGCCTATTAATTTCCATATGTATATGGGTAGTTTCAGTACGCGTAGTTTCAGTAGTTGAAGCAGGTAGTAGAAAAGTGGGAGGAGTGTCGTATCAGGAGGTCAAAATAAAGGTTGGAAATTGCTTCACCGACAAGAGCACGCGCTGTTAAATTGAAGAGAGAGAGAGAGAGAGAGAGAGAAAGAGAGAGAGAGAGAGTTTCAGTAGATAAATAAATAGACATTTCTGTAAGAGTTTAAAAAATATGTTACACAAAATAAAGTGAATTCTATTTTAAAATTTACTTAACGAGCGGTAAGGCAACAGAGGTCAAAAATATCTAGAAAATTTATTATCTACAGTAAGCTAAACAATATTAGTAGCTAGACTTATTTTTTTATTTTCATTTAAACCGAAGACTTAAGATCAAATTATAGGTGATAGGTCCCTTCTGCAGGGAATCGTTCAAGTAGGTACCACCGCAGTATCAAATATGCTGCCGGTAAGCAGTAATGTGTAAACTTTGCTGTGCTCCGGAATGAAGGGCACTGTAGCTATCGTAATTACGAAGCCTAAAAAACTTAATAGCCTCAAGTTATGAGCGGCCAGTGGCGTGCAACTGCCTATAGGCAGGCGCGACGCTTACCATCAGTTTCGACACCAGTTTCAATAAAAAAAAATATTAAAAGTAAACCAGTATTAGGGGTTTGAATGCGGTAACAGCTCAGTGGGCGAGCGCTTGCCTTGGAAACAAGGTGCGCAGGTTCGAACCCCGGCTGGCACCTCTGATGTCTTTAATGAATCATGTGCGAATCGTCTTAGTGCGATTGTTACTAGCTTTCGATGAAGGAAAACATCGTGAGGAAACGTGCATGTCTGAGAAAGCCTAACTAGCTCTAGAATGACGTGTAAAGTCCGCCAATCCGCATTTGGCCAGCTGCGTGGTGGACTATGGCATCATCTTGAGGGGAGCCCAGTGCCCAACAGTGGGACTACAGGGGCTGGTATTATTAAGGGTTTATTCCATTTAAATCGTAGACAGAATATAACAAGACATCTACCTAGCGTGCCGCCGATAAGGACAGAAAATAATCATTCGTACACATAACACACGTTATGGATATTTATTCAAATGCGCCTATTATGTAGTATAAACGATATTTCATAATGCAATTCAATTTAAAACTCCAAAGCTAGATCGTGAACTAGAAAATTTCATGAGTACCTACTCGAAGTAAACGCACCGGCGGTGCGCCAGATTTTGAACACACGCTGAGGGACAAAAAGTCTTATGCTCTGTTTCTTTCTATCACATATAATATATATAAATGCATTCTTTTCTTGCGCGAATGAGAAAGAAAGTGCCAGCTCTCTATTGGTTTCTTTCTCTAAGATTTAAATGCAACTATATAAATATTCACGTAAGTTAAAAGCATCAAAAATATTTTGATAAACGAGATGGGAAATATTTTTATTCACATTATCTTGATCCATTAATTCCATCGATATACTATTCATACGTTTTCTCCGAAGTTCACATTTATATTCATTAACAATATATTCATTTAATTAATTATCAATTTATCAGGCATACGTTTAATTAAAGTTGTTAATAATGTGTCAATCTGGGTGTCACTATAAACGTTTATCAGAGAGTGCGGTTGACAAACTTCACAATTAAGGTGCGCGTCCATTGGCACGCGCCGGACGCAACGGATTTTAGTTTGCTTTCTATGATTTTGACGGCCCGCATCGGAAAATGCCGGCGCGGATAATAGACGCAGCGCTATGTAAAATCATACAAAGCAAACTAAAATCCGTTGCGTGCCGTGCGTGCGGTGCGTCCGGCGCGTGCCAATGGACGCGCACCTTTAATGTTTGAAAGCTGGTTTTCACCTCGGATATTATACGATATAGGCGTAAACTTCTGATCATATTTTACAATTTCGTATTTATGTTCACAAGATACACATCGAGTGTATTTCGTGCATTGAGGTCTTCTCATTGTATAAATTCAAATAATTTATTATCATAATGTTTGTGGTACAAAGAAGTTCTTATGATATGAATAAATATGTAGAATGATCATCTCGTTTTACCTTTTAGTCATGCAATATTAAAATAAAATAAGTACTAAATGAAAGAAAAGCTTTAAGAGTCTTTTAGATCCGAATAGAAACGTTGGTGTAGACTAAAAACTTCTTCGGAGTCGCTTAAACAGGCGACAGCCGCGGGGGTTTTAGTGGGTAAGAATCCCACATACCCCGGTCGAGCCCCACAGCTCCCAGGGATCTTTCGAAGATTTCCACCGCGTAAAAAAAAAGACTAAAATCATAATCTTACGCTAACTTATTAAACAGTAATTATTAGACGGGTCTGTTGGTCTAGTGGTTAGACACCCTGGGTGCTACCCAATAGGTCGTGGGTTCGATTCCCGCCAAGAGTCTCGGGTGTTGTTTATCTATTTATGTATATATTTACAAATAAAAGGATATAAATATTAGTATCAGTTGTCTAGTTTCCATAGTCAGGCTTTGCCTAGTTTGGGATCAGATGACCGTGTGTCGATTGTCCTAGAACAGTGGTTCCCAAACTTGATTGGGCTCCGACCCACCTAACAAAAACTGCCAAATTCGGGACCCACCTCTTGGCTGTCTTAAAAAGGGCATACAAAATTGGTAACGCTCAAATTACCTAGTCTCTGTGTTAATTAATTCGTCTTCTGCCTATTCAGTCATTTCGTCGATTCGTCGTGCAACAGTATTATTTGACAGTGGTATGCACTCGATTTTCTTTAATTCTTTTTCTCCAAACATCGCTCCAACAGCGTCTTTAATCGACGGTAACACTAAGTCTTCCCCAATGATGTGAGGCTTTCCTGCTCTGGCGATCCTTAAGCTAATGAGGTACGAGGCGTACGAAGCATTTTCATTAATATAATAAAATGTGAAACAATGTTTTTTGACGATTTCATGTCCAATAATTTTCTTGGAAAAAATCTACTGGTTTATTCGCAAAATGGGAATGCTTTGTTTCTATATGACGCGTCAACTTACTTGGTCGCTTATTTTCGTTCGCTAATATTTCGTAATAGCGGATCTAGCGTATCATAATTCCAAGTGAATCCTAGTTTCAGATATTCAGGGTCATATTTTCTTACAACTTTCCGTCGATTCGATTCTTGTGAACTCGTTGAGGGAGCTTGGAAGTCAAATTCATTGCCACTTCTGTTATTTATAAGAACAACTACTGTCTTTTCATCACTTTGTTCACAATCAAACGGTGGCGGCGACTTTTTTTTGTTATTCGTTTTAACCACTTTTCCATGATTATCTTCAAATTTTAATTATTGTAAAATTTTTTTTTTTTTTTTTCTGTTGCCGAATCTTGCAATCAGTTTAAAAACTATGAGCAGATTTGTTGTAAGGGGTTTAGACAGGTAGAGCTGTTCCCCATTGGAAACACCTCCTATAGAGTACTGTAGCTAGTTTAAGCTATCCAGTTGTGAGATGTTGCGTCGTTTTAATCTATTCACACAGTCTGGTATGCTAAGTTGCACGGCCAGTTGGTTGGGATGCCTTTTCAGTCTGGTTTGATATTTTTTTGCACATGCTCTAATTTCTTCCCTAACTGTGCTCATGTTCAGATGTTCGTGAACTTCAGTATTTTTAATGAACCATGGTGCGTTTGATATTTGTTTCAAAATATTGTTTTGTGTGCATTGTAAAATATTGACTAAAAAGATTATAAGGGCGTAAACTAACGAACACAATGCAACGGGTAACAAGTATAAATTTAAAATTTTTAATAAACCCCCTACATAGGTAAATGAACTCTTAAAAAGACTTTTCTGTGCTATTACCACATCCTGATCAGTATCTGTCTAACTACTCGTTAAGATTTTACCATAGATTTTTAATTCGGAGCGTCCTACATTTAATGGTGCCGAGTTCCTATTGCCGTAGTAGCCGTGGGATGCCGGCTAAGAATTTGCATCCCCCCCTCTCTTCCCGTGGGTTTCGTAAGAGGCGATTGAGGGAAAGCCAGAAGACGGGCAGCAGCGTCTTCTGTGTAATATATCCATCTTTTCGAAACTGCGATCCCCAAGACGCCTGCCAAGCGTGGGGATTATGGCAAACCCCCCCCCCCCCCCCCAATGATTGATAATGCTCATTTACGGCCCCCAGTCCCCGGCAGCTCCTCTATTCCCCGCCTTGGTAGCGGGCGGGGTAACGGTCGAGCAGGGGGTGCGAAGAATCTCCGGCAGATGCCCCGCTACCACCCCCACCGAACTTTGGCCCTGGCAACACATAATGTCCGCACGCTTAGGACTGACGAGAAGATTATCGAGCTGGAGGAAGAATTGAGCAAGTTACGTTGGGATATCTTGGGATTATCTGAAATCCGACGAGAGGGACAGGATACGATAACCCTTGATTCCGGAAACTTGCTCTTCTTCCGGGAAGGAGACCGAAAATCTCAGGGTGGTGTTGGGTTTCTCGTCCGTAAGTCCCTCATTAACAACGTTATAATCGTCGATAGTGTGTCGAGCAGGGTAGCGTACCTTATACTCAGAATAACCAGTCGGTATTCGTTGAAGGTTATACAGGTTTACGCGCCGACCTCGGCACACCCTGACGATGAAGTAGAGGCTATGTATGAGGAGATAGCAGAAGCCATACATACCTCCAAAACACACTTCACCGTTGTTATGGGGGACTTTAACGCGAAGGTGGGCACACGGAATGGCGATGAGTTGAAAGTGGGGTCATATGGGTACGGGCAGCGGAACCAAAGGGGCCAGCGGCTGGTCGACTTCATGGAGAAGGAGGGACTCTTTGCGATGAACTCCTTCTTCAAGAAGCGACCGTCCAGGAAGTGGACGTGGATAAGCCCCGATGGTTCAACCAAAAATGAGATCGACTTCATCATGACGACCAACAAGCATATATTCGATGATGTCTCCGTGATCGGCAGGGTGAAAACCGGTAGCGATCACCGCATTGTTAGAGGCACATTGAATATCAATGTCAAGCTTGAGAGGTCCCGTCTGATGAAGTCCACGCTCCGTCCGGGAACCGCCCAAATCCAAAACCCCGAAGACTTTCAACTCGAACTACACAATCGCTTCCAGTGCCTAGCCGAATGCGAAACTGCGGACGAGTTAAACAATGGGTTGGTGCAAACTGTCCATGCAGTGGGGTCCAAGTTCTTTAAGACCCCACGCCGTAATAAGCCTCAGAAGCTCTCCAATCAAACCATTAAGTTAATGGAAACCCGAACTGAGATGAGACTGCAATCTTCAGCTGATATGTCGGAATATGCTTAACTCAATAGACGAATCTCGAAATCCATGCGACACGACTTGCGTTCCTATAATACAGCATGTATTAAGGACGCAATTGAGCGGAACCAAGGCTCTAAAGTGTTTGCAAAGAATTCGTCTATTGGGCAAAGCCAAGTGACCAAGCTGAAGATCGACGACGGCAGTGTCATCTCATCAAAGTCGGAGATATTGAGAGAGCTCGAGAGGTTTTACGGACAGTTGTACACCTCGACACGAAAACCCATTGCCCGAACAGCTCAGGACACCAGAGCCCAACTAACCCGACACTACACTGAGGACATCCCAGACATCAGCTTGTACGAGATTAGAATGGCTCTCAAACAGCTTAAGAACAACAAGGCGCCGGGTGAAGACGGAATCACAACAGAACTTCTGAGAGTGGGTGGAAAACCGGTACTTTTAGTCCTCCAGAAGTTATTTAATTCCGTCTTACTCGAGGGTACTACGCCAGAAGCATGGCACAGGAGTGTGGTGGTTCTCTTCTTCAAAAAAGGTGATAACACTTTATTGAAGAATTATAGACCCATCTCACTCCTGAGCCATGTATACAAGCTGTTTTCGAGAGTCATTACGAACCGTCTCGAACGCAGGTTTGATGACTTCCAGCCTCCCGAACAAGCCGGGTTCCGAAAAGGCTTTAGCACCGTAGACCACATACATACGCTCCGCCAGATTATACAGAAGACCGAGGAGTATAATCGGCCATTATGTCTAGCGTTTGTGGACTACGAAAAAGCCTTCGATTCAATCGAGACCTGGGCGGTATTGCAGTCCCTCCAGCGGTGCCACATTGACTATAGGTACATCGAAGTGTTGAAGTGTTTGTACAGCAACGCCACCATGTCGATCCGACTACAGGAAGAGAGCACGAAACCAATCCCATTGCAGCGAGGTGTGAGACAGGGAGACGTTATTTCTCCGAAACTGTTCTCAAACGCATTGGAGGACGTTTTCAAGCTCTTGGACTGGTACGGATTCGGCATCAACATCAATGGCGAATACATCACTCACCTTCGTTTTGCCGACGATATAGTCATTATGGCAGAGTCGCTGGAGGACCTCAATACGATGCTCAGCAACCTCAGTAGCGTTTCCCAACAGGTGGGTCTTAAAATGAACATGGACAAGACGAAGATCATGTCTAATGTCCATGTTGCACCCGTACCGGTAGTTGTTGGGAACGATACACTCGAAGTTGTTGACCACTACGTATACCTAGGACAAACTGTCCAGTTAGGTCGGTCCAACTTTGACAAAGAGGTCGCCCGAAGAATCCAACTCGGATGGGCAGCGTTCGGGAAACTACGCGATATCTTCTCGTCCAAAATACCGCAGTGCCTGAAGACGAAGGTTTTTAACCAGTGTGTGTTGCCAGTGATGACATATGGTACTGAGACGTGGTCTCTAACGGCTGGCCTTTTAGAAAAGTTCAGAGTCACACAACGAGCCATGGAGAGAGCTATGCTCGGAGTTTCTTTGCGCGACAGAATCCGAAATGTGGAGATTCGCCGAAGAACTAAGGTCACCGACATAGCTCTCAGAATCTGCAAGTTGAAGTGGCAATGGGCAGGCCACATCGCTCGAAGAACCGATAACCGTTGGGGAAGAAAGGTTCTCGAGTGGCGACCACGAACCGGAAGACGCAGCGTTGGCAGGCCTCCCACTAGGTGGACAGACGACATTGTGCGCGTCGCAGGTAACCGGTGGATGCAAATAGCCAATTGTCGTTCATTGTGGCGTTCTAAGGGGGAGGCCTATGTTCAGCAGTGGACGTCTTCCGGCTGATGATGATGATGATGATGATGAGTTCCTATTGCCACCTTCCTGCTTGCTCCCATCACCAGACTCTGATCAACAATTTTCTACCTACTAATCGCAGCAACCTATCCAACGAATCCAAATTCGGTGGGTCTAGGTTTATTAGTGCAGAGATTCCGTGACCACCTTCCTGCTCCATCATCAGACCCTAGTCACCATTTTTCTAGCAACTACTCGTCGAGACCTACCTAACGAGCCCAAACTTGGTGGGTCTATCTTTATTGGTGCAGAGATCCCATGACCACCTTCCTGCTCCATCATCAGACCCTGATCACCATTTTTCTAGCAACTACTCGTCGAAACCTACCTAACGAGCCCAAACTCGGTTGGTCTACGTTTATTGGTACAGAGATCCCGTGACTGCCTTCCTGCTCCATCATCAGACCCTGATTAGCATTTTTCTAGCAACTGCTCGTCGAGACCTACCTAACGAGCCCAAACTCGGTGGGTCTACGTTTATTGGTGCAGAGATCCCATGACCACTTTCCTGCTCCATCATCAGACCCTAATCACCATTTTTCTGGCAACTACTAGTCGAGACCTATCCAACGAGTCCAAACTCGATGGATCTAAGTTTATTGGGGCCAAGATCCTGCTACCACCTTCTTGCTGATCATCATCAGACCCTGGTGAAGGTTATATTATATACATATATATGTTCTAAATTTCAGATTTTTCGGACTAATAGAAGTAATTTTATACAAAATATCCCTACCTCGACACGGAAAAGAGCTGAAGATCTTCAAACAAATAAAAAAACCGCATTCAAATCCGTTCACTGGACCGCTACGATGCCACATACACATAAAGACAGACAGACTTCCGGACATAGGCGTCAAACTTATAACTCCCCTCGTTTTTGGTCGGGGGTTAAAAAATATCACAAAAACAAAAGACGTCCGACTCAGGCTCGCCACTTTACACGAAATGCATTTCGCCGCCTGTCCCGACCCCCGCTCGCTCCTCTCCTCTCGCAGTCATCGAACGCGAGCGCCACCGCGACGGGCGCGCGCGCCCGCGCCTGGACCCCTCCCTTGATTGGTCGGGTTTTCAGGGCCCACTTAATATTCGCTCGCGACCCACCAGTGGGTCGCGACCCACACTTTGGGAACCTAGGTCCTAGAATATTATTATTTGCGTGCTCGCCGTAAATGATTCAAATTTAGATTCATTTTCAAGCGAGATTTTTAGTGTTCCAATCTCCTTGTTGGAAATCTAAGTAGCTATCAGGGTCTGGCACGTAGGGCTGGTAGGTACCTAATGTAAAGGGAAGCCAGCCTCCTTCCAGCAAGTTGTGTTGACTATTCGACTAATTATATATATATCACATGTGTCATGTTGAAAATTTACTTACGCGATTCAGGAATATTCAAGTGACATTCTGTTTACTAAAGTCCAATCTCTCGCGTTTAGAGGTTTAATTACTCGAATTCCGAGTAATTTCGAGTACTTAATTAAAACACAATATTTCTTTGAAATAAATAAGTACATGTTTTGTGTTCTTTCTTTCTAGCTGGCTGTACCTGACGACAGAGTGGGAGGCTTTGGGATGACACTGCCTGCAGCAGGAATCACTGACGGCCAGGTACGGACTGAAGGACTGTTTATATAGTATTTAGTACATAGATCAATGCATAGGATGAGATAAAATTTGGTCTAACTAGATTTTATTAAAAGGAACAATATGATCACTTATTTATTATATACTAAAATAGTAATTAATCACGGAATCGGCAACATCGACTAAAAATGACCGTCTAATCCCTACTAGTATTTTTTCAAAATAGAACTTTTTAACATTGGGCCCTTCTAATTTGTGGAAAACTATCCGTATATAACCGCTCGCTCGAAGAACCGATAACCGTTGGGGAAGAAAGGAGAACCTTTCTTCCCCAACGGTGGCGAGTGGCGACCACGAATCGGAAGACGCAGCGTAGGCAGGCCTCCCACTAGGTGGACAGACGACATTGTGCGCGTCGCAGGTAACCGGTGGATGCAAATAGCCAGTTGTCGTTCATTGTGGCGCTCTAAGGGGGAGGCCTATGTTCAGCAGTGGACGTCTTCCGGCTGATGATGATGATGATGATGATGATGATATCCGTATATAGACTTTCTATAAGGCAAAGAGACTCTATATTCTATGTATATGAAACGTACACAGGGTGTCCCAGAAATGGGGTATCAAGCCGATAATGACGCATTGTGTAACCCACAAGCAATCAATTTGTGAAAGAAAATGATGAAAAAGTCAACAGTTTAAGTGCAGTGGGTTAAACATTTTTTTCGTTATATACCCGAAAAAGCATGAATTTCTTATTAAACCGGGTAAATACAAAGCAGTCTCTCCATAGGAGTAGGCACGATGGCACAGGGTTGCTTAAAAACGGTTTTAAGACTATACAAATATTTTTTTTATGTAATTCAAATATCTATTTTTGCTATATTTGACATCGTTTTCGGGGTCTTTACTATCAATATTAAGCATACCCTTTGGTTTGATATACCCTTTCCGGGACACCCAGTATACTATTCATATCAAGTTTGGTTCGGCTGCGATGCGAATTACCCAAACGCTCTATTTCAGTAGAGCTTTTCGAAAGCCGTTTCTGAATTCCACTTCCTTTAGGTACATTGACTATAACAGATTTAAAATTGGACTTCCTATATGTACTATCGCGGACACCAACGGTGTACCAGTTTACAATCAAAATCGTTTGGACGACGTTACGTGTGCTTACCCCGTCCGCACGTATTTTGGGCACGTACAAGCGATTATCGTCCTAAAGGTGATACGCTTGTGACCGCGAGTGTACATTCGCTATAGCAGGTTTAAAGCTGGTTTTATTTGACCAGGCGGTGCT
This sequence comes from Furcula furcula, assembly GCA_911728495.1. Taxonomy (NCBI): domain Eukaryota; kingdom Metazoa; phylum Arthropoda; class Insecta; order Lepidoptera; family Notodontidae; genus Furcula; species Furcula furcula. The sequence goes on from OU452243.1 coordinate 7,192,457, forward strand.
AATAGAAGCTCTGATCACGTTCGTGTTGGTACTGGTTGTGCATGGGGTATGTGACGGAGGCCGCTCGGACATCAAGGGCTCCGCACCCCTCGCCATCGGTCTGAGCATCACCGCGTGCCACGCCGCTTGTGTAAGTACTAACTCTTTAATTATACATATCTGTAGGTACCTTTTTATTTTTTGACGCGGGGGAAATCTTCCAAAGATCCGCGGGAGCTGTGGGGCTCGACCGGGGTATGTGGGATTCTTACCCACTAAAACCCGCGCGGCTGTCGCATCGACATATGAGAGGGGGGACCCCAGGGCTCTCCGGTGGGATCTGCACCAGGGTCCCCTCAGTGCCTTGCCTTTGAGCCCACCGCCGGGGGGCGCATTGTAGCCTCCCGGGAACCAGTCACGGTGCTCACGGGGTCTGGGGTCGCAACCCAGCCGCCATCCGCCACGAAGTCACCGTCATACTCATTGGACGTACAAAAGGCCCACACCCCGAACGTCCAGCGACTCCGAAGGATCTGTAGGTACCTACTTTAAGGCGTAAGGCGGAAGAAACATTTCAAAACCAAATAAATTAATAAAGGCACCGTGAGTAATTAATTATTAACAACCCCCCAATATGCCTGCCAAGCGTGGGGTTTATGTCCATCCCTCCCTTCTAAAGGGGAGGCCTTTGTTCGTCTTTGTCGTCGTCGTTTGCAGAAGAGGTCTTTCGGTTGCTGAGGAACATCATCATCAGCAGCCGTAAAACGTCCACAAATTATTATTTACACTTTAATGCCTCCCCTTTAGAAGGGAGGGGTTGCCATAATTCCAACGCTTGGCAGGCGTTTAGGGGATCGCAGTATAGGTGGTAGGTAATCCAATAGAAAGACGCTGCTGCCTGTCTTCTTGTTTCCCCTTAGTCGCCTCTTACGGACACTCACCGAGAGGAGATGGGTGAGTGCTATTCTTACCCGGTCCCGGATACCCCACGGGCCCTGGTTAATCTGAATGCCAAGTTTGAAAACCAGAGTGGCACTTAAGACATGCAACCTAGGTTACAAGACGACGTCCATTGAGTACGGCGGCGACTCCGAGGAGGACGGCGGCGGGGTTGCGACCCCCGTCCCCGTGAGTACCGTGTCAGGTTCCCGGGGGGCTACAATGCGCCCCCGGCGGCGGGCTCAAAGGCAAGGCACTGAGGGGCCCCTGGTGCAGATCCCACCGGAGAGCCCTGGGGTCCCCCCTCTCATGTGCCGATGCGACAGCCGCGGGGGTTTTAGTGGGTAAGAATCCCACATACCCCGGTCGAGCCCCACAGCTCCCGGGGATCTTTCGAAGATTTCCCCTGCGTCACAAAAAAAAAAAAAGGTTACAAGACGAACGCTATCGACATAATAATACCTATCAAATCCCTACAAAACTGTGTATTTGTAAGTGCGCAAAAGTGTAATTCTTTTTTTGTGAAATAAATATATTATTATTATTATGTATCATTTTCATTTGACAGGTGCCATTCACCGGGTCCAGCATGAACCCGGCGCGATCATTCGGTCCAGCCCTCGTCATGGGCGTCTGGACTGCACATTGGGTAAGTAACGACATTATTATGACTTTTACATAAGCTATTAGGTACTTAACCGTAATCCCGTCTGAAGGTAAGCGATGTTACTGTTATAGTTGGTAAAACGAATTTATGCTAGAGAAATCAGCAAAGGGTGAGGTGAAGGAGGTACTGCCTTAGTCGCCAGCAGTTCATTTGCTGGGTAGGCAAGATATACATTAATCAAATTGATAGGTCCCTGAAATATTAACGGGTGTAAGGGACATGGTACCGAAAAAAAAATTATAAGATGTCAAATAATGTCCGTTACAAGATTACAGCAACCATTTATATGGAAAATGACAAATGACTGACTTATTAATTTTCGAGCATTTAATTAATATATGCGGAATAATATTTATTTCTCAAATTACATTGCTAATTTTCTAAAATAATAATAATTAATTGCCTATTAATTAATTGCATAAGTACTGTTTTAGTGCATAAAGCATAAATCAATAAAAAAAAATCCACAAATAAGTAATTTATTGATTTTAAATTAAAATTATGCTTTATTTATTATACCAATAATGATAATATACTAATTTTATTTTAAAAAAAGTGGATTTTTTTAGGGAAGTTCATGAAAAAGCCGATGAAAAATTTCAACACTAGAGTGTTCAGAATCATGTACTGGAGCCCTGGTATCGGTTTTCGGTACGATGTCCCTTACACCCCGTATACCTAGAGGTATGACCGACAGTTTTAGGTACCTAAAATCGGAATCCTAAAATCGATTATTTGTGAGTGTAATCAGAACCTTTCGATCGTGTTATACTCAATTGTACTTACCTACTTACTTTCTGTATGTTATTTTATACCGACACTATGGTTATTAATATGCGATTTGGTATACTTTAGGTGGTTCACAAACAGTAGCTGTCCGAGAGGCGGGGTCGTAGGGGTTATGACAAAAATCTCAAACTCATTAACGTCAAATTGACAAAATTAAGTTCTTGCTTTAAAACGTTTAAACAATTTTATCCAAAATAGGTTACGCACTTGAAACACTCAGACGCAAGGTGGGAATCGAACCCACGACCTATTGGCGGCCAGGGCACTAGACCAACGGGCCTGTCAACTATGACAACCCCTTCCCCCCCATCGTTAGCTGTAACCGCGCCTGACAACTCAAACGGATACACCTACCGTGTGCCTCGTCTTATTCATTTAAACTGAACTCTACAGTCGTTAGAAAATTATTGCATTTTCTAAACGGATGTGAGATCTCGTTCGCATAAAAGCTCATACACATATGATAATATAAAGCGGCTACGCGAACTAGACTATCGCTTTCTCGCAGAGGTCGAGATCTCGAGAGATCTCGCAAAACACGTTTGCGTCGACGCCGACGCTTCTTGTAACACCTTAAATAATAAATAATTTATATCAACCATTAGCCCCGTGACATTTTGGCATTATAAAAATCCTATAATTATTGCCGATTGCGCGTTACATTTTTTTTTTATTTGAGCATAAAATAAATTGGTCTGAATTCGACGCTATAAATGAATAATCCGTAATTGATATGTAAATTAGAATTAAAACTGAATTTCAATTAAGTGCATTTGCATTGTGGAAAACGCAAAGATAAATACTTTAAAATGTAATTAAAAGTACCTAGGTTTAAAGTTAAAGTTTAGACACTGAGTCAAATTAAAACCCCGATAATCCTCATAATATTTACAAAACATAGGTAAACCATCGTGATTTCTTAGCAAATAAAAAACTGCATTTAAATCCTTCCAAATTCGAGCGGGAGCTACGTTGCCACAGACAGACTTACTCGTACAGCACCTCAGAGTAAATAGACAGCACCGGTCACACGACATGCTCCTCTCCTTTTCATCGAAGATTAAATAAGAAGTTAAAAAACTTGTCAGATGCAAAAAAAAATTGCTATTAAATAAAATTATAATTTATAAACCAAAATACGTGTACCTCGTATTAAAAACATTATACAAAAGGTAAGTAGATACTCTCGCGGTCACAAGCGGTGTATCATCTTTAGGACGACAATCGCTTGGACGAGCCGGCCCAAAATACGTGCGAGCGGGGTAAGCACACGTAACTTCGTTCAAACCACCGTTCGTGTTCGCGATAGTACCAATTGCATGTTAGATCACTATACACAATACCAAACAGGAACTTTATAGGAACACAAATCTTAGAGTACATACCAATATATTTATACGGGTCTAATTTAATATATATATATACATAAGTTCTCGTGTCACGTATATGTTTGGTAGGTATGAGAATAGGTTGTAATGTATATTTCATACCGGTAGCGTATATAAAAAAGGGCGGGCGGAGTTGCGCGGGTCAGCTAGTTTATTATATAAACGTACTTTTACATACATATATAGGTACCTAATATAATGCAGAAACTACAAAAACATATTTCTTGGTATTTCTCAATGTCCGGTTGTCGGAGCAATCGAACGGAACGGGAACATTTTTTACCGACCGTACGAGTAGTTTTCTGACTGGGCATTCGCACATTTGTAATAGAAACGTGCTGTAAATTGGCTGTGATTTCAATTTAATCGGTCATAATCACGGGTCATAATAGTTCAACATTCCGTTTGTTCCACGCAAGTGTAATAAGTGCGATAAATACCATGACGGGTTTCTGCGTAGGCTTATCTCCGATAGTTTTGTCTCAAAGAATCGTCAATGGACATAGTAACAACTTGGATAGCGTGACTATTCTTCCTTCTCTGATCTTCACGCATCTTATCCAGGCCGGCAGCGGGCACCTGTAGGTAACAGTAAATTATACTAACTTAAGCCTTAATAAAAAGATTTTTGATTCATCTGTCGCTGGGTCGCTAGCGACTGGCAGAAAATGATTCGCCGTTTAAGCTACATAAAATACTAATACAAACTTTATAAATTATAAAAATCTACAAATGTCTCTTCCAACCACCACAGTGTCAGATATTCTGCCGCCAAGCAGCAGTGTCTAATCATTGCTGTTCCGTGATTCTTCTGGCGTTGCTAGTGTCCATAGGCTTCGGTGACTGCTTATATACCATCAGGCAGGCCACAAGCTTGCTTGCCACCTTGCCACCATACTTACTTCAATTTCTAATTTCTTGTGTATCGGCAGGTTTACTGGGTGGGCCCGATCGTCGGCGGTGTTATCGCAGGCTTGATATACAAGTACGTGTTGCGCATCGGCAAGCCCGGAGACAGCGGCTCCTACGACTTCTAGACGACGCCGTCACGACACCGATACGAGGTCGCCACCGACCCGCACCGTGCCTTTAATGCCTCGCGCGTATGACATAACAAGACTATTTTTCAGAATTTTCACGAGAAGTAGATTGTGAAAGTACCTATTTTGGTTTCTTAATTGTTGTGTAAAGACATTTGTGATTGAAAATAGTTAAATTGCTTTGTTAAAATATAAAAATGATAGTGTGATAAATAATAATATACCTTTATGGGAACTTCACTGAGTGAAATATGCGCGAGGCTATAGTATCAGCTTATTGATATAATCAGTTCACTAAATTATAGAAGGAAATTGTCAATGGGCTTATACTTGATATATTTAATTAGTCTTTCTTGTAGTACTAAAATCCAAAGGCTTAATAAAAGAGAAAACTGTTAATTTTTGTACTTCGAAGAAAAAATCGAAGATACCGATGCGATTATAATATTAAGATATAGTTTTGTTATAAGTTATAAATACAGAAGTATTAAGTTTATTTATATTATGTGAATAGAGTAATATATAAGTTTAAGACTCGTTCTCAATATGTATTTGTATGATACATACGCCATATTGCATATTTTGTGACAAATCTTCACTTTTTAAGACGCACCTTTTAACCAAGCCATGATAATATATGATATCTTATCGATGTATGATATATTAAAAAAAACATTAGAATCATAACTTTTTAGAATAAAAATGCAATGCCCGAAAGCATTATTATTGATGCGTAAAGGGCGAAGTTAATCAAATATTCAACGTAACTAAGAAATATACGATTTCTTTTATGTAACTATGTACTATAAATGTGTGCTACATGTTTTTCAAATATTTTTGAATACGAGTCTTTTGAAGTTAAGTTTTAAGAGGTCTACGTTAATTTAGACTTCAGTCAGTGCCTGTGCTAGTTATGTGATTATTGATAACATTGTGTGAACAATGGTTGTTCATAGTACGATTTACGAAACATATCTCACACGAAATGTTTATATAACGAATAAAATTATTCTAATTAATCGAGTTGTTTTTGTTTTATCCATTGAGAATGTCCCGCTTAGGTCTCATTATTTTTCCCGCTGTTGCTTAAAATCTTGAACGTGTTTACAAATGGCGGTTGTATTACAAGACTAGGTCGTTAGCACATTATGTACCTACTTATTTGGGAGCAACCACTTTGTAGTTGTTACAGGCTAGGATAATGCAGGCTGATGACCTGATTGACTGTAAAGTAAGATGATCCTTGCATTTAAAAAGTCGCTCCTGCGCCGGATATCTCCTCGGTCGTGTCGGTTTTTCGTCCCATCGGATTATGAGAGGTAAAAGGAAGAGAGAGCACTTGTGTCTACGCAAGCACGTATGCTCTATAATATCTCCCGCGTAGATGGCTGATCTTGTGAAAGATTGGCCACTGTGGACGTATCGGCGAGGACATTATTACGTATCTAGCTATGAAGATAAGATACTTAAAAGTATCTAAAGCATTATGCTAAAGCATTGGCGATCAACGATTTATAGAAATAATGGTATTAGAGCTTGGCCATAACTTACTTTAAATCTAAAAATATTCCACACCTACACAATCGCAGGCAAAACTTTCATGTCGTTTGAACTTGACCTACTTACTATTTTCATCGGAATTTCGTTTTACCCACACATAAATTACCTCGCACTTTATTAATCTTCATCTAGTTTCGCAAGGATCGTGACAGTCGATCTAATCGAGAGCGACACGGTGCGCGTGCGCAGAACATCGAAGTGATATAAAAACGCGACAACGCCGGGTCAAGGGCGCGTCATCCGCGACTCCCATTGTCATCGTGTGTGTGACAGGTAACGATGGCCCGGCCCACTTGCCAAGGGTAAGCACTTGATTTGGAAGGTCGTTCATACTTTATAATAATAACTAGCGGTCCGTCCCAACTGCGCACGGGTAGTAAAAAATGTATTTATACATAATAGGATTAGGATTAAAGCTGTATAAGCATTGTATAAGCCATTATTTCTCATAAAAATTAAAGCATTATAAATGGTTATTGTGGGTTATCCCTAAGAGATGAACATATACCATCGCCGATTTTTTTTGTAGACCTTGTTAAGGTGTACAATACTGTAGAACATTACGTTGATCTATCTTGTAGGGTTCAGCCAGCGTTTACAATGTAAGCGCAAAAAAATGTGTTTTTTTACGACCTTACATTAGAAACCTCTAAACTTATCAGTGTTTCTCTACTATATTATGCATTAATTATACATATAAACCTTCAAAATATCAAAATCAAAATACAAATTTTCGTATCAAAATGCTTTGCGTAGTTTCAAAGATCTAACCATAACATAGGGACAGAGAGACAGCGGGAAGCGACTTTGTTTTATAATATGTAGTGATAATATTCTGGGACAATTCCACACACGCTCATCTAATCCCAAACTAGGCAGAGCCTGTACTATGGAAACCAGACAACTGATACTAATATACTTTTTTTCTGTAAATATGTACATATTTAAATAGATAAATAACACCCAGACACTTGGCGGGAATCGAACTCACGATCTATCGGGTAGCAGCCAGGATGTCTAACCACTAGACCAACAGGCCCTTATGCTAGAAACACATTGGGCGTGTCGTGACTCAAATTTTGTATGGTTAAAGACACACTATGACCATAATAGTGTGTCTCTAATCATACAACATGTAAATAACCGATATGCTGGCTGACGCGTTGAGTCATGACACGTCAGCCTAATGTTTCTGGTTCAATATTACACCTTCCCATACTACGTTTGTACGTATCGACATAAGTCAATTAGTAAAAACGGTAAATCTGAGTGACAAATCCATCTTACCCGGGGACACCCCACGGGACGGTGATATCTATCTGAATATAATATTTCGGATAATATAAATATAATATTATCGGAATAAACAGCGACACCATATTAACTAATAAGAAGACGGCACTCACAGGTTTTCAATGACAACAAGAGATTGAAGCAGAAACTATTTATTGCAGAAAAGCAAAAAAGAACAATTACAATTGAAGCATCGTAGTTGTGAATACAGACATTGAACAATTTAATTTTAAAAGCCACATTACTTGGTTTAATTATGAGTATCTTACTTAGTAAAGAGTTTAGTAGACGCGTGCCCCGTGCTACATGACCTTGCAATTCTATTCTAAAGTTTGCAGTCACACAAACTGTTAAAAATATTCGCGTAAAAGATACAAATACAATCGGTATAATTTTGTGACGTACAATATTGAACAGTAAGACTGTGTACTAAAGATGAAATTACAATAACAATAGAATAAATTATCATAAATTATATTAAATAGGCTAGGATATTGTGGTCTAGCAAGCCATGCACCCGTTGTATCCGAGGCAGTGCGGCACGGGAGGCCTGCCTCACGGCTGCGCGTCGATGAGCCCCTGCAGGAAGCCGTCGGGCTCGGGGATGTCGGCGAGGAAGCCCGCCGCGTCGCAGAACTCCGCGAAGGACGCGCACGGCAACAACTCGTCCGTGAGGGTGGTGACGATGCGCTCGGCCGCCTTCGCGTTCGCCTCGTCGTTGTGTCGGATGTACTCGGCTAATTTCACTGGCCATTGCTCCACTGTTGTTGCGCTCACGTTCTGTTCAAGATAAGAGTATAAATTATTAAAGGACAAAAAGCCCGACAACAAACAAAATTGGCTTAAATTACATTATACATACATAAAACGTATACACATGTATGTATATATATTTCAACTCATCTTATTAAGACCTTTCCTTTCATACCATCGGCCCGAATAGTGGTCACAAAAATAGCACCACGCAGACGGTTGTGTCGCTATTTCAAATTAGTCCGACCACAGCTAGCATATATAAAATTCCATATTCCGCGTTTAAAAACTGTCCAAATACTTATCGTAATACTAAAATTGCAGATGGAGAACCTTTTTTGCGTTCAGTATTCTTATTATTACTAGTTTAAATAATAAATATAAGTAAGATATCAATATAATACGAAATAGCAATTATTTATTTGATATTTTCTCCGGCAGTAGTTCGCAAATGCCAAGCCACAGGCTGACAAAATTAATTTTGACGGTATGAGTGTCGCCAGTCTATACGAAAATGTCAAACTACACGTCATTGCCATAATAAAACAGTTAGTTCTCATTTTTGCCACCAGCACGGATAAGTTGGTAAGTCAGTACACACACAATGGGAGCACACATCGCTCACCTTCAAAACTGTGTAAGTGTCAAATTGTCTGCAATTGTTTTAAACCTTATTTTATAGTGGTTAAGATTTCTTTTCTTTTCGCCACCCGGTACCGCGTAGCAAAATAAGTACATACCTTAAACATGACAGTGTACAGCTGGTCTAGTACGGCCACGAAGAGCGCGTACGGCTTGTAGTCGGGCCACTGCTTGACGGCGCGCTGTTCGCTCGACAGGGAACGAACCGCCGGCCCCCCGGGGACGCATGCGCGCACGTGACCGATTAGCAGGAGACGCTTCAACATCTCCAGCTTGTGGGCACGCCATCTGATATAAGTAACATGTGTCAAGCATGACTTGAGATTTGGTAAAATTAATTTTAAGATTGCATAGATATGGTTGAAAGATTATATGAGATTAGCTGACCCGCGCCGTTCCATCCGCGTTTTTACTACGTTTAATAAAATAAAAAGTAGTATATAGCACTCAGGGATAATACACCTGTCTAGAAGTGAAAGAATTTTCAAAATCGGATCAGTAGTACCGGAGATTACCCCGAACATCCCAACCTACCTCTTTGTAATATTAGTGCAGATGAAGGGTTGATTTTTAGCAAGGGACAATAAAGGCAAACGATAATATAATACAGGTTTTCAGCGATTAATTATCCCAGTTCATCCAATAATCTCTTAATCCTATATGAAACAGTATCATTTGGCATAAAAAACTTTTATGTAAATTGCCTATTTTCATGCTGACTGTACATTTTTAAATCTGAGAAAACTGGCTATACTATCTCCATATGTGAAAGACAATATCATAACATTGTTTTCCTGTAAATTCTGTATATCGGTTGGTAAAGGTGTGGGTATAAGGGCCGGTGGAGGCCATTGTAGGGTAAGTTTCCTACTTTTAATCGTAGTAGTGTTTACACGTAATTAGTAAGTAATATACTTGAATTGGCGATATTGTTGGGGAAGGGAGAGGTGTGTTGTGGTGGTGTTTAGTGTATGCGGTGTGCGTACTTGTCGTGCGGGTATAGCAGCAGCATGAGCGTGGCGAAGTAGAGCGGTCCGTCGGCGTCGTGCGCGGACTCCAGTATACGCGCCGGAGCCCACGCTAGAGATGCCTCCAGCGCGCTTGCCTCCCGTGCCGCTACACGAGACCTGCAGACACAGACATACACACATGTCATACGCACACATCACAATATACACTAAACCCTCTAAAGTGCATCACTCACGGTCCCAAATTCCGGCCGCCGCGCAAGGCATCTTGTATTGCACGAACACTGGAAGCAAATTATCGAATTGACGGCCAGAACGGCGGTCGGAATGCGTGACCGTGAATAGTGCTCTTAATAGTAAGCCTCTTCCGGGTGACGAGCAATTTGGCTCTCAATATCCAGCGGGTCAAACAGCTTGTAAGTCATGCATGACAGTTCAGTGCGCGTGTGGGGGGGGGGGGTCTCTTCAATTCAGCAAAGTCATTTTCTACATAAAAATTACGAAACAATAAAATAATGCCTTTGTACATTGATATCTACAACGTATTGTTAAATTTACATGTAACTTTTGGTGTACAATAAAGTGTATTTATTATTATTATTATTATAATGTACGCCAAATTATCTATTTTTATTTTTAAATGGCAACAAGCTTATTTCCTCCTACATGGGATCTCATTGCAAAATGCTGATTGTAAACAGAGGGACTTCCCGCGACCCCCGGATTGTAAATCTCGTAGCATCAGTCGACCTCCAGATTGTAAATCTCGTAGTAACTTCCTGCAACTCCTGAATTATAGGGGCCCCCTAGTGACTTCTCGCAATCTCTAGATTATAAAGCGAGAGGCTTCCCTCGCAACCGTCAGTGTGTAATGCAAATGTTAGATACTGACGTGTTGATGACGTAGAGCGCCATGTGCACTAGTGCTGGCACGAGCTGCATGTTGGAGAGCGGGCCGCCGCCGCCCGTGTCGTCGTGGAACGTGCGCCCGCGGGCGAACCGCACCAGCAGCAGCTTCAGGTCGTGCAGTGTACACGTGTGGCCGATGTCGCGGTGACCAGTGCACTCCTGCACAATAACAACACATCATTATCATCGGTAGTGTAGTGTACTGGTAAATTGAGTAAAGTTGTGGGTAGACAAGTTTATCGTCTCAAGCGGGCACACTACGCAGGCACTGAGTGGGGATGCGAGAAAGACATAAAAGCCCCTCTAGTGTAGGAGGGGAGTTCAGTCGAGTGTCAACCACTGTGCGGGTCAGACGTGGTGTGTGCGTTAACGAGCCGATATAGTGTAGTGTTAATATTAACAAATATAGTGAACTCTACATGGCGACGAGGTGAAAACCGTGAGTAATTTTATATTTTTGATAAATAAAAGTGCAATTTAAATTAAAAACAAATAAGTGGCGTGGACGAAATACTTTATTACTTGATAAGTAAATAAAATTAATCATAATAAACTATTTTTGAATAATTGAAAGTGACAAAATAAGTGTTTTATCATATAAGTACATACAATTAGTTTATTCACTTTTTGGAAAAATAATATTCAAGTGATGTGTGTGTGTAGAATTGAGTGGCAAAATAAGTATTTGATCATATAATTACATACAATTAAAATCTTTTCACTTTTTGGAAAAATAATATTGAAGTGATAAGTGAACATAATTAAACAAAAACAGAAAAAAAACAGAAGTGTGAAGTCAAACGATTATCTCAATTCTCAAGTTGCCTCTATCTTGACATGGTCCAAAGATTACCTTTTGGAAATAATATTTTTATATGTAAAAGTGAACATACCTACAAAAAAAAAAAAAACAGTGAAGTCATGATTATCTCGATTCTCAAGTAGTCTCCTCTATCTTAACGAGGTCAAAGGATGGCGACCATTTTGTCATAATATCTTTCGCTTCAGACAGATGATTTAGAAATATCTTAATACTTTAGAATAGTTTGGTAAAAAAAAAAATATTACGTGCAAAGGTGCGTACGTACAGTATGCGGGTTTAAACACAAAATCTTTTCTGTAAAATATCAGAACTTTAGTTGTTAGAACCTGGGCTTCTTTATAAAAATACCTTGATACCGAAAAGGAAACCGAAAAGACTTAAAAAAAAAATGAAATATTATATATAATAATATATTAACCACAGATCGTAGTGCCCTTTCCGCAGTTTAAAGAAGCGTTTTGATGCGCTTTCCCAGACAGATAGAATAGCTAATAATTGACTGACCCGGCGTGGCCTGAGGCGTGTAGTTGGCTTTATTATAAGTATGTCCACAACGTCTCTAAAGTTCATAAAAATGGCACCTGTCCTGATACGCGCAGCTAAACCACAAATGTAAACGCTAAATAATAACTAAAAACTAAAATAACGAAATACTACTTATGTCACTAGTCCCAATAGAACAAGTCCCCAAAGTAAAAGGTTTGCACACGTTATCTTGATCTGTAATGTAAGGGTTGTTTTAAAATACCTGAGTGATATTGGTTCTAGTATTTAATTTGCAGTAACTAACCTACATGGTATTATTTACACAAATTAAAATTAGCTAAGGACATTCAATTACAATTTGTTGGGCTGAGTCAAATTTCTAGTGGGTGTTTAAATACCGTGCATTAAATTGCGAGGGTTTAAATACCGTGCATTAAATTGCGAGGGTTTAAATACCGTGCATTAAATTGCGAGGGTTTCAATACCGTGCATTAAATTGCGAGGGTTTCAATACCGTGCATTAAATTGCGAGGGTTTAACAAACGTGCATTAAATTGCGCCACCCCTGCGCAATTTAAGTTTAGATATCGTACGAAAGTGGTTCACATTGGATTGTGAACGGGCATTAAATTGCGAATGAGGGTTTATATACCTTGCATAAATCGCAAATGAGTTCAAAATACCGTACAATAAAGTGTATGGTGGAGGCCAATCGGGAGGTAGCAATGTCAAGTATTACTGATCCTGATCTGATGGTAACCCTGGTAGGGCAGAGGTTGTTCAAGGACTATAGTGTCGGTCACGGCATGGGGCATTCATCGGTATACCAAGCGGAAACCTATGCATAATTGCCAGCATTAAAGAAAGGCAAAGGAGAAATGTCAAAGGTAAAACCATTTGCATTCTTAGCGACAGTCAGGCAGTACTGAAGCCTCTGAATTCCTTCAGAGTTGCATCTAAACTGGTCAAAGAACGTCTTACAGGCTTGAACAACTTGGGAAGACAACAATGTCTGCCTTATCTGGGTACCTGGACACGAAGGCATCGAGGGTAATGAGAAGGCAGATAGACTAGCGAAGGCCAGCTCTTAGACATTTGGTTGGCCCCGAACCATTTGGGGGTTCCATATGGAATATATCACCAAGCATTTTATGCACATGCTAGAAACGAACGCATGAAGGAATGGGGGGCAGCGTCAGGCCTAAACCACTTCAAAACATTCTCTAGCACAAGGGTGAACTGAGGGGTTAAATTATTATACCTAAACAGATCACAAATAAGGCACCTAGTAAGTGCACTCACAGGACATTTTGTTACCAACGAGCATTTACACAGAATGAGGCTGAACTGGTAATCCCGCACTGAACATGCAGCCTTCGGATCGGACAACAGCACAGCTTCGCCATCGCTCTCTCCTGCAACAACCAGCGAGTCACAAGCCAGCCAGTATCCCGGCCTCATCGGATGACCAACGCATTGCGGCTGCGGATGCAAGCCTGGTCGACCTTCGGCCACAACATGGCACAACACACCTGCACTACGGCCGGTCCTTGTAAGAAGAGCGGTACGCCTAGCAGCCGTCAGCCATACCCACTGCCCACCTCGACTCACTGAAGACGTAGCAGCATCAGCTTCGACTCACTGGAACTGCATCCACTGGTATTGGCACAGCGACTGGAACGCAAGGACGAGCTGGCAAATGAAGACGTTCATCGACTTCCAGTCTTCGGGGAGAGTGATGTAGCTACTCAACATAACCAGATGGCGCCACATGTGGTACAGTGACGCGATGAAAAGCAAGCAGCATCACATACAACGCGATAGATGGCGACACCTCCGAATCCTGAATCTCGCAAGCGAAGTTTCTCAAACGTTGAGAATATATACAACATCCCGACATCAAATGTGGAGGGCTTCAGCCCTGACCGAGCATCACACCTCGCTCGGTCGGAGGATTCTCCTTTTGGTACGTCGTTGCATCCCTAAAATCTTAAAGCGGGTTTCATTTTAATGAACCTTCAGTTTCCTTGAACCCCTTTCGGAACTCGTGGTGATACTGTAAGGCGTAAAGTTTGTGTGACTAGAAGTTCTAATAATCTGCTCTGTAAATTTTATAAGTAATATTTTTCAGAACAATACTAAGTTTTCGACAGCAAGACTCGCGGAGTAGTTGGAAGGGTTCTTCTTATCGAAGTTAACTACAAGGGCGTGTTGGCTTAGGCAGCTCTTTTCTGATCAGTGGGTAATCTTGATAAGGATGCGTTAGAGTTAGAACTGATTGGCTGTCGTAAGCAGATTTGAATTTGATCCCAACATTGAAAGTTAACGGTCTAATTATTTCCTAGTTTTGGCTTTATTTCACTAGAGTCCATCAATTCTGTTCAGACTGGCCGAGCAAATAAAACTATGTGAGTATATTCCTCTATAGATCCACACACGGGGAGGCAGTGCCTCGTAGGATGGACGTCCTAGCGATGTCATTGATACGGGTGGCTGACTGACAGCGAAATACGGTGGTCTTATTTGAACTTTTCGGTGGAGGATACAATTGTTATTTTTATCAATATTACCTATTTAATCGACTGAGTCTATCATAATAATCGCTAATTATCCGGGGAGCAGTGGTAGTGAAGTTATTGTTAAGAGCCTTGTTTTATTGTTGCCGCTGTACTTTCTTATTACTCGGGAATGTTCTCTGGTGATATTTCATGTAGTGCGGTGGGTTCGTATCTGTGATACGAACCTTACTAGCTTGCTAGCTTGTGTTATCAGAATCTATAATAGTTGTGATCAATACTCTTGTGACTTTAGTTCCTAGGCCGATGGGAGATCAGAATAGGAAGCTGCTCGGATAGGGTTGGCCTTTGAGGGAAAGAATAATATTGGTGTACGCGCGGGTGAACTATTCCCGCGTCGATGGCTGGTCTTGTGGGAGATTGGCCGCTGTGGCAGGAGGATATTATTTACTGCGCTAAATGCAAGCATCGGTGAGTGAACCATGAGTGCAGTTGTTCACAGCTGGTACAATTAGAATGTCTGGCGAAATGCTTAAGAGTGTTTCTAACTTCCTTTGAAAAGCATGCCAACTTGTGTGCCAATATATCCTTCTCGAGTGACCAAGCACTCCCTCTCGATACAAGCCTTATCCTTGAGATCCCCTGGGATCAGGTGTTTGGTAGAAACTCAATTCAGGGGCACTCCACTAAGCCACACAGGCAGGAGTAATGAAACGTGCTTTTGATACTCCGAGAATATATAATAAAATACCTAGTTTAATAAAATGTAATAAATGCTTCTATGTAAAGAATTTTGAAAAAATATTATTTCAGAAATGGTATTATGAAGTAGATAGTCATAAATTTCTAACTAGGTAATTAAATTACGATGAATGTCTATTTTGACATTAATATTCTTATAATTTTCAAAAAAAAAAAAAAAAAGAAAGAGATGTATAAAGGACAGTGTATAGTAGGATCAGTTAATGAACATTATTAATTTTATGATAGTTACATACTTGTTATTTTGAGAAACGATTATTAATTTACATTTAAATTAAAAATTTAATTTTCCAAAAAAAGGAAGGGATGTAGTGTACTGGTAAATTGAGTAAAGTTGTGGGTAGACAAGTTTATCGTCTCAAGCGGGCACACTACGCAGGCACTGAGTGGGGATGCGAGAAAGACATAAAAGCCCCTCTAGTGTAGGAGGGGAGTTCAGTCGAGTGTCAACCACTGTGCGGGTCAGACGTGGTGTGTGCGTTAACGAGCCGATATAGTGTAGTGTTAATATTAACAAATATAGTGAACTCTACAGGTAGGCACAACACTTCCACTGCTGAAAAAAAGGCCTCTCTTTAGAAGGGAGGGTTTGACATAATCACCCCGCGTGGCAGCCGTCTTGGGGATCGCAGTATAGGTGGTAGGTAATCCAATAGAAAGACGGTGCTGCCTGGCTTCTTGTTTTCCCTTTGTCACCTCTTACGGGCATCCAACGGGAGGATATGGGAGGATGCTATTCTGACCCGGACACCCCACGGGTACGTACACCCCACGGGTATACAACACTTAATACTATATTGTTAGACATTTCAAAACCGTTAATGAAATAAAGGGTACAATAGTAGCAATGGCCGAATGCGTTTAAGTCACTGCTCTGGCGGTCCTTGCACTGTGAGAGCAGTGCATTAGATCTCGTGCAGAACGGTTTTACTGGTAGTTGTAGTAATAAATAATAATAATAATGTCTTGGGACAATCCACACACGGTCATCCGATCCGAAACTAGGTAGAGCCTGTACTCTGGAAACCAGACAACTGATAATAATACTTATACGAAAACTTCCAAGGCACTCGGCTTCATAATGAGACTATCATCGGAATTCAAAAACATTAAGACCATTAAAATTCTCTATTGTGCTTTTGTCCGCAGTCACCTCGAATACTGCTCTCAATTATGGAACCCAAATTATAATATCTACATAAACCGTATTGAGGGCATCCAAAGAAGGTTCGTAAGGTATCTACAGTATCGTTCGAATACCTATCTGCAGAACTACATAAGCCGCTGTAAAAAATTCCACTTGCTGCCGTTATATGAGCGCAGGCGAATTGCTGATTTAAATTACCTTTTAAAAATAATGAATGGCTCAGTAGACTGTCCAGAGTTGCTGAGCAAATTTGGATTGTGCACCTCATCCACATTCCTGAGAAGACCTACTCTACTAAATATCCCAGCTACTAAGTGTATTTATCGACAAAATTCTTTCATCATTCGAGTTAGCAGGTC
Organism: Furcula furcula; assembly: GCA_911728495.1. Lineage (NCBI taxonomy): Eukaryota > Metazoa > Arthropoda > Insecta > Lepidoptera > Notodontidae > Furcula > Furcula furcula. Next base: position 7,209,477 of record OU452243.1, read on the forward strand.
ATTCAACGCTGTCGCACCAGAGATAGGCATTGATCTTTTTACTGCTACAGCCTTATTAATAAACTATGATTAGCGTCAGAACAACTTTACTCCAAGACTTATACAAATATTAGGCAATTATGGTATTAATAAACTAGGAGTAAGGACGGAGTTATCTAATCAAAATTTACTCCCGGAGTAAAAGTTACTCCGCGGAGCCCCATGGTTTCATCATCATCATCATCATCATCACCAGCCGGAAGACGTCCACTGCTGAACATAGGCCTCCCCCTTCGAACGCCACAATGACCGACAATTGGCTATTTGCATCCACCGGTTACCTGCGACGCGCACAATGTCGTCTGTCCACCTAGTGGGAGGCCTACCTACGCTGCGTCTTCCGGTTCGTGGTCGCCACTCGAGAACCTTTCTTCCCCAGCGGTTATCGGTTCGCCGAGCGATGTGGCCTGCCCATTGCCACTTCAACTTGCAGATTTTAAGAGCTATGTCGGTGACCTTGGTTCTTCGGCGAATCTCCTCATTTCGGATTCTGTCGCGCAAAGAAACTCCGAGCATAGCTCTCTCCATAGCTCGTTGTGTGACTCTGAGCTTATCCAAAAGGCCAACAGTTAGGGACCACGTCTCAGTACCATATGTCATCACTGGCAACACACACTGGTTAAAAACCTTCGTCTTTAGGCACTGCGGTATTTTGGACGAGAAGATTTCGCGTAGTTTCCCGAACGCTGCCCATCCGAGTTGGATTCTTCGGGCGACCTCTTTGTCGAAGTTGGACCGACCTACCTGGATAGTTTGTCCAAGGTATACATAGTGGTCAACAACTTCGAGTGTATCGTTCCCAACAATTACCGGTACGGGTGCAACATGGACATTAGACATGATCTTCGTCTTGTCCATGTTCATTTTAAGACCCACCTGTTGGGAAACGCTACTGAGGTCGCTGAGCATCGTATTGAGGTCCTCCAGCGACTCTGCCATAATGACTATATCATCGGCAAAACGAAGGTGGGTGATGTATTCGCCATTGATATTGATGCCGAATCCGTTCCAGTCCAAGAGCTTGAAAACGTCCTCCAATGCGTTTGTGAACAGTTTCGGAGAAATAACGTCTCCCTGTCTCACACCACGCTGCAATGGGATTGGTTTCGTGCTCTCGTCCTGTAGTCGGATCGACATGGTGGCGTTGCTGTACAAACACTTCAACACTTCGATGTACCTATAGTCAATGTGGCAATGTGTGTGTGGTGTGTGTGTCAATGTGGCCCCATGGTTTAACGCTTGAGTAATCATAGATTTGTATTATATTTCTAACTTCCATTGAGATATTTGTTTGGTGTTCATTCGAGTACCTACTTACTAGTGTCGGATTTTGTAATTATTGTGGATTAAAATGAATAGAGATTATTTCATTGACGATTTGAGAATGATAGAAAGAATTGAAGAAATATTACCATTAATAAGGCATGTGAAATTGTATAAACCTCGCAATAACCCTTTTGAAGACCTTGAAGAAGACGAGTTTAAATATAAATATAGATTTACATGCTCAAGTGCATATTACATTACTGAAATGGTTAAAAATGATTTGGCTGGAGATGCAAGAGGAGGCTTTATACCAACTCACTTGAAAGTTTTAGCTGCAATAAGGACTTGAACTCATGGAGAGGTAAATAACCGATCTCAATAAAATAAACTATTATTAGGCTAGTTATGTAGGCGTCAGCCGGATGATTAAGAAATAACTAGAACTGATTTTAAAACTAATTTTTATTAAATTAAATTACATTTTTAATATCTAACTTAAATATGTAGTGACCGCTTCGTTGTTAGAAGCTAAGTGAAGAGCCGATACCGCCATGGGTCCATTCAGTGGATCTAGTTGTGCGCCGTCAGCTGGTTTTCGGTACACGTGCCGGATGCGTTCATACAATAGGCCTTCTGTTCTTGGATAGGTTGCATTTTCAACAAGTTTTGCATTACACGCGCCGGCTCGTGCTTGAGGCCCACCGTGGTTTGCTCTTACACGCGTCCTTTGAGGAGCACTGTAGTTTCTTGTTAGGGACGGTGTAGCTATACAGCTACACCGTCAAGCCTGTTACGTACGTAACAGGCTAGATCCCCGGCCTAATTGTTATATACTTTCTTGCTTTATAGATAATATTCTGCTAATAAAAAATAGCACAAATTCTAAAACCACTATTTTGGATTCAACAAGAGAAATACAGAATGATGTAAGAGAAATACAGAGTGATAGTTGTGATTGTCAAATAAAAGTGTCAAATATCAAAATTATATAACTGCCAGTGTCTTTTTATTCGACCAGGTCATTTTGTTCATTCTTTTTACTTTTAATATCAGTGGGTTGCCATAACATACACCTTAATCTCAGTGTAAGAATTGTATTGTTACTCCGAACCTACTTCGTATTTATTAATGCCGTTATTAACACGTAGCTATTCCGTGACTAGTCTAGAACCCCCCTACTAGTCACTCCCTGTGTAACTTTTGAGTAAGAGAAAAAAAAGCAATTTTTATTAATAAGACAGCTAGTGTTTCAAAACTTAAAAGAGATCTTAGTAATCGTTTTTTCTTATAACTTTTCATTTATTCTATCAAAAAATGTGCCGTATCGCTTTCTGTCTGTCTACCTATTTCTGTCACTTTTTATACTTTTTATTTATATAGGGTTACAGGAAAAGTCGTGCTAGATCCGTTAAGGGCGTGGAGTACCCATCATTTCTGACTTATTTCACTATGAAACACCCCACCCTAAACTTAACCCTTTTCGAGATTTACGACTTTAATTTTTTTATTGAAAATTGCCGATTTTTAGGCTATTAAATTTTATTTTGTTTAAGTTAAGTTTAAGTTTATTTTTTTATCTTTTTTTTTATTTTGTTTAAGTTTAGGGTGGGGTGTTTCATAGTGAAATAAGTCAGAAATGATGGGTACTCCACGCCCTCAACGGATCTAGCACGACTTTTCCTGTAACCCTGTATGTGAAAACTTGTAATTGGCCTTCCAATATGTACACTTCTTATATAATATATTAAAGTATGTTAGCTGTTAGTTTTCTACATAAATAAAATAAAATACTCTGTCCATTCTATTATTGGTTTTTTGACAGCTGACTAAAGTTTCGTATTATTAAAGTTACAAAATTCACAGAAATAATATTGTACTTCATGGACGCGTACCGCACTTTAGTGAGTTGCCACACATATCGATTACTACGATTGTGCTACAGATTACAAATAATCGATAGAAATAAATACGTTTTCATTACTTTCGTCTTGTTTACATTAACTTTCATTCATTTTATTTTGAGAACCACTTGGGGGCCTCCATATTTTTATAATTACCTGTCAATGTGTTACCGCATGAGTTATCTTTGTTTCAATGATGTGCTGGTTTCATTCAAGGAGTTTTGATTTGTGAACATTGTTCTTGTTTTTTTATTTCTACTTAGGGTTTCTAATAATAATAAGGTAAAATAACAAATATAGATACCGAAAATAGGTAATTATGCAACCTGCACATTACCTGTCAATGTGTTACCGCATGAGTTATCTTTCCGTTTCCGGTTCCGTTGATTTATACCCAGTGTTGTGGGGGTCTATAGTATCTTTAAAATGTGATTCAATAAATAATATATTGTTCGTTAACGTTTAACTGCCGAACTTACAAACGTCAATTAAAGTTAATGATGATTAATTCAATTTTTTGAAATCGGATTAGTTGGACACTCGAAGCCCATTATAACTTAATACGCTGATAATGAGTAGATATAACGATTATTTCGTGTTCAATAATCGAAATTAATCATAAACGACTCCGACAGTCGAAATAAATAGATTTTAAAAAGTGACTTAACTAGAATAAGACATAATTGGGGTTTGTGAGTGCGGCAGTAAGAGTTTAATTGATTATAACATTTGTGATGAGCGTGAGTTTGCGCGTATGCCGTCGCGCTAAAAGACTGAACAATGAAGAATTAATTTCCATTCATACCTGCAAGTACGTTGTGTGTCGGGCCAGGCAGCTAGCGAAAGCGGATTCAGGCACGTGCGGGCCCCAAAGCGGGAGTAACCCGTTGCACCGCGTGGACGCGTTCTGCAGCGCTGCGCTCTCCCATTCATCCCTGGACAACGCAAAAATATTGCATTCCAGAATATTATTTTACATTCCAAGTGTATTGGCAACCGACCAAATTGTTTATAAATTTCTTTGCAGCTGGAAATGCATTTTGCATGCTCGCGGTGTATGTGAGCCACGCAAATAGATTAAAACGTGAATCATACAAGATTACTCAATTATGAGAACAGGTAATTTGTTTGAAACTATTCTTCCGGTTTGGCTTCGCATTCATGTGTTTTCAAATAAAAATGTTACAACAAGTTAGTTTTATGTCAAAGGCCGTTGCACGCGAGGTACTTTCAAGATATTAATTTGTACATCAAATAATGTCACACACAGTTAGCGTTATTATACTTTTTTCTATCATCTCTCATTTAAACATATTACACATTATAATATTGAACTGCTCGGAATTTGTATCGACGCGACAGTTCATTCACATTTAGCTCAATTCTTCTAGCTTAACTCTGGTTTAGCAAAACACGCCTGCACTTGCATTGCCCTGCCACTCATCACCCGAGACGACATCAGTTATCTTTAGGGCCCCGGTCATTTCACCAGTTACAGTACCTTCCATACAACAGCACAACAATGCTTAAACTTTACTAATTGCTGGTTGGCGGCAGAATCCCTGCCTGGAGATAGATCAAGGTATCGAATTCACTAATGGAAAAGACATCAAAAGCGATACATGCTCACAAATAGACACTTCAATGTATGATTTTACATTTTAGATCTAAGTTTATATTGTAAATATCTTCTTGGTGTACACTAAAAAGTTTTTTTTTTTTATATTGAATTTTATTTTAAGCTAAGAAGTGCGTACCTGGCGCGTGCGAGTCTCACGGCGGCCATATGGCACTCGACGTGCACGATGTTGTAGTGGGACACGGTCGTATAGCCCAACGTCTTGCGCGCGCGCACCTCGAACTCCTCCACCGGACACCGCTTCGTGAACGTATAGATGCCCAGCACCTGCACCACAAATAGTAATTGTAATATCTTGGACGATCCACACCTACCATTGTGTCCGCAGCAAAAAGGACAAACGCGGTTTCCCCTGCCACCAGCACAGGGACTCCTGTGTATAACACTGGCAGCTAAGTATTGTACTAAATAAAATAATAAGATGTAGCAGTTCTTGCTCGTATTCGAAATTCGAATTCAAAATTTAAATTATCTTGATTATGCATAGGCCTCATTACTGGGTACATTTATTACAGGCCTCACGGGGACACATAAATGGTGTTGTCTTCATAACAATTACCAACGATCCGTACCAAGGAATCGTAATCCATACCACCATATAGAAGCACATCTTCCAATGTGAAGATTCAACTACCACTGTCTACCACCAGACGGTAACGCGGCCTTTACTGAAAATATTCACCGGTATGCAACGCGACCACCACTAAAAAGATCCACCTATCACCGGATAGTAACTCAGCCTGCACTATGAAGACCCAGCTAGGAACTGTACCGGTCGTGCGTGTGCATTACCTTGGTGGGCTGGTACTTGTATCCCTCGCGGCAGATGCAGCAGACGGCGCCGGCCTCCTCGGCCAGGTCGGCCACCTGCTGCGTGAGCGAGCAGTGCGCCGTCACCTGGCCGCGCTCGTTGCTGCGCATGCCAGTGTGTCCTGCGGTCGTGCGTGTGCATTACCTTGGTGGGCTGGTACTTGTATCCCTCGCGGCAGATGCAGCAGACGGCGCCGGCCTCCTCGGCCAGGTCGGCCACCTGCTGCGTGAGCGAGCAGTGCGCCGTCACCTGGCCGCGCTCGTTGCTGCGCATGCCAGTGTGTCCTGCGGTCGTGCGTGTGCATTACCTTGGTGGGCTGGTACTTGTATCCCTCGCGGCAGATGCAGCAGACGGCGCCGGCCTCCTCGGCCAGGTCGGCCACCTGCTGCGTGAGCGAGCAGTGCGCCGTCACCTGGCCGCGCTCGTTGCTGCGCATGCCAGTGTGTCCTGCGGTCGTGCGTGTGCATTACCTTGGTGGGCTGGTACTTGTATCCCTCGCGGCAGATGCAGCAGACGGCGCCGGCCTCCTCGGCCAGGTCGGCCACCTGCTGCGTGAGCGAGCAGTGCGCCGTCACCTGGCCGCGCTCGTTGCTGCGCATGCCAGTGTGTCCTGCGGTCGTGCGTGTGCATTACCTTGGTGGGCTGGTACTTGTATCCCTCGCGGCAGATGCAGCAGACGGCGCCGGCCTCCTCGGCCAGGTCGGCCACCTGCTGCGTGAGCGAGCAGTGCGCCGTCACCTGGCCGCGCTCGTTGCTGCGCATGCCCAGCGCTCCCAGCTGTCGCTCGCGCACCGCCATCGCCAGTCGCTTCTTCTCCTGCTCGACGACAACCGTGCATTTGCATCCGATCATTCATAATATTATTTAGTATCGTAATGCGACCATCCCTCATCACCGCGGGATGTGGGTTCTAAATTTTGCTTGCGACTTTGAAAAAAAATATTGTATTCAGTTTGTTACTCGATACGGAATAAGCTAAAACATTAAGTACAGCATTTTTTAAACACATCATTATTATACAGTTGTTCGGCCCGAAATTACTACACAATACGATCGCGTTTTTTCGGAACGATTCCGCCGCACTCATTCGGGTGCTAACTCAAGGCCTTTCGTAGCCAAAACCAGCCGGCGCCGTGCGCCGATCTAATCCGGACGGCCTTATTCCCAAACATTCATCTACAATGTTCGAGTTTGCCGCTCGGGTGTGCCAATTTATGTCGGTCCACTTGTAATGACTATTTCAATAACCCTAGTCTTATGTCCAAATCACTTCGTTCCGAATTCGAAATACGTCAGCAATACATATAAGACACAGTATCCTAGCGCTGTAGTCAAGATGGGGGTGTACTTTGTACTCACCTGCCGGGTGAAGTCCCTCACTTGCTGCACTTTAGCGGCGCATTGAGGCTGCGAGCGGAGCGCCTCTAGCAAGTTCTCTGCGAGCGAGCCCACGTGCTCGCCCGACGACACCTGCTCCAGCCGGTGCACTATCGGGATCACCTTCTCGCACACCAGCATCTACACACACACGATATGCATACAGTACACATACACATAGATAACTGAAGTATCGGTGGTTAGTTCTCGGAAACTTTATTTTAAAGTGTGACTGTGACCGTGCTATGAAAGTATCAACGGGAAAAAATTTAAAAATCAACGGCCACTTGAACGTCGCGTATCCGACCGTGTCGTGAAGGTGCCTGTCAAAATTCATAAAGTTTTGTTAATGCTAGGCGATGTTCCCGTTCCGCTGCAATACAAACCATACTCTTCATATTTTAAGAATAATAAAAAAAAAGTTTATTTGACATAAATAGCATACACACACACACACACACACATACACTAAATTGTACAAAATAAGAAAAATCTCAAATATAAATAAAAATAAAAAACAGACGAAAAAACGAAATACAGTTTTCCTATATTATTTTCTGCGTGTGAAATTAGAACCGTTTGTCCGTAGTTTATTTACATTATTTATTAACTACAGTCGACATACTGGGTGCGGGACACGATACGGGCATGGTACATTATGAGTGGCTATTAGTCTCAGACATTGCTTTTCCATGCTTGATATGTTTATAGCACCGTCGCGTCGAAATTATGTCCGATGTAGAGTCTGACCTTATATCCTTTATTTTTTATAACGTTAAGTAGTGCTAACCTGTGTCGGTTCGTGGTCAGCAGCGAGTCCAGTGAGGAATCGTAGTATGTACTTGAGCGCGGGCCGACTGATGAACTCCTTCAACTCATCAGAGTCCGTACACACGAGAGTCGGTTTCACACACGGCGCGTTTTTCTGTAGTAACAATAAATTAATTATTCTTAACGGTTGAGCGCATAACAGAGAAAAGTTTTTCTCACAACTGTGCTCATTATTTGTTCTGCATACAGGTGTGCAAACTAAATTTCCAGATTGTTATTAGGTAGCTTCCCCGTTGACAAATTTAAACAGGTATTTGATGGGTAACCTCTCCTAGTCTTTAAACATGACCCGATGACGGATAGAAATCAATAATTTAACTCCAACTCTAACACGACACTAATTTTTTCACAAGTGCAGATTCTGAAGATATATCAGGGTTTTCCCTGTCACTCCTAAGTGGAAATCACATTACTGAGAGGGCTGTCTGGGACGTGATACGTATGCTCTTAGCCACTAGACTACCATTGCTTCTGGACAAGACAGACTATACAGGGTTACAGGAAAAGTCGTGCTAGATCCGTTGAGGGCGTGGAGTGCCCATCATTTCTGACTTATTTCACTATGAAACACCCCACCCTAAACTTAACCAAAATAAAAAAAAAAAGTAAAAAAAAAAACTTAAACTTAACTTAAACAAAATAAAATTTAATAGCCTAAAAATCGGCAATTTTCAATAAAAAATTTAAAGTCGAACATCTCGAAAAGGGTTAAGTTTGGTGGGGTGTTTCATAGTGAAATAAGTCAGAAATGATGGGTACTCCACGCCCTTAACGGATCTAGCACGACTTTTCCTGTAACCCTATATATTAAATCACAAAAACATATAACATTCTTATACCATTCATCAGTAATCATCATCATCATCATTCATTAGTCAACACATATCAAAACTCACCACAATATACTCCAGTGCATCCCGAACCACACCGAGTGATATTAAATAGTCCTTCAAGGTTCCACCAATAGAATTCCTCTCGATGTTAGCGCAGAGCACGCAGAACAGTTCCATGCGGAATTCCTCCTCGGTCCACTGTTCGGAGTCGAGTCGGTCGAAGTCCAGCACCGGTTTGAAGTGGTCCACTAGCATCGCCATCTTGAGATCGTTCCCGTAGACCAAGGCCGCGAGCACTCGGGTCAGATGGCCGAGGGCTACGGAATTGTTGCGTATTCCTAGAGAGTAAGAATGTTTTGTAAGAGAGTTCATGTAATAATCTGTCAACCGTGTCTGTATTTTGGAAATTAAGATTTTATTGGGCTGAAATACAGACCAAGTTCGAATCTGGTTAAAAGGTAGACAGCTTTTTACATAACGTCTCCATGTATAAATAGATATGTTGAACAATATTGTAGAGTTGCCCAAATGTAATGCATTTGGACAAGTGTTATTCTACTTACATGAAAAGAAAGCATCGAATTTTTTCTTCAACTCGCAAGGTCTGTCAGTAAATCTTTACCAAAACATCTGAGCCAACGTGTTAGGAACAAAGAATTACCTGGACACTCGGTACAGTTTAGCAGCGCCTGAACATATTCCGGTCCGCCAAATGTTAGCGAGAACTGGAGAAATGACTCCAGACTCTCGCTTGCCGCCACAGACAATATGCGCTCCATGATCTGTAACAAGTGTATTTAATTGTTATATTTACAATTATTAAGCATTATAGCATCTGCCCGTTACATGACCATACCATGACCGTTATATGAAAATATCAGGCACGGAAAAGAAATGGCGGAGACTACTAGGCACTCAAAACGTAACATGGCATATACCTAACGCGTGAAGTGACCAAATAGTACGGTTAGGTGCGTGTCACTCAAAGTATATAAAAAAATAAAGTATGAACAAACGGCTCAAGTTAGATGTAATAACAGACAATATAGACAGTGTTATTTATACTGTGACTGTACATCAGTATAGTCACAGTAAGCAGTCAGTAGTAATCATGCTATAGTTACTAAACCTCCGAAGCCAAACCGGTCGGCGCGTGACAAATCAGCAAGGTTTACGTCTACTATGTACAAGACATCGCGAATTTTGACAGGACCGTACTTGGTACGGCCACTGTGATTTTGGATCGGTCATGCTCGCCATCGAAAAGTCTGCTTGTGGCGGCTTCGTGTGGCGGATCACGCCCTTCCCTTCAATATGGTTCGGTATGTCCTTCTCCTCGAGCGCGGCCAAGTGCAGCACGGGCAGCGTCAGCACGCGCACGCAGCGCCGCGGCGCCAGGTGTACTGACCTCCAGCAGCTGGTAGACGAGCATGGCGCGCGGCATGTCCTTCTCCTCGAGCGCGGCCAAGTGCAGCACGGGCAGCGTCAGCACGCGCACGCAGCGCCGCGCCGCCAGGTGTACTGACCTCCAGCAGCTGGTAGACGAGCATGGCGCGCGGCATGTCCTTCTCCTCGAGCGCGGCCAAGTGCAGCACGGGCAGCGTCAGCACGCGCACGCAGCGCCGCGCCGCCAGGTGTACTGACCTCCAGCAGCTGGTAGACGAGCATGGCGCGCGGCATGTCCTTCTCCTCGAGCGCGGCCAAGTGCAGCACGGGCAGCGTCAGCACGCGCACGCAGCGCCGCGCCGCCAGGTGTACTGACCTCCAGCAGCTGGTAGACGAGCATGGCGCGCGGCATGTCCTTCTCCTCGAGCGCGGCCAAGTGCAGCACGGGCAGCGTCAGCACGCGCACGCAGCGCCGCGCCGCCAGGTGTACTGACCTCCAGCAGCTGGTAGACGAGCATGGCGCGCGGCATGTCCTTCTCCTCGAGCGCGGCCAAGTGCAGCACGGGCAGCGTCAGCACGCGCACGCAGCGCCGCGCCGCCAGGTGTACTGACCTCCAGCAGCTGGTAGACGAGCATGGCGCGCGGCATGTCCTTCTCCTCGAGCGCGGCCAAGTGCAGCACGGGCAGCGTCACCACGCGCACGCAGCGCCGCGCCGCCAGGTGTACTGACCTCCAGCAGCTGGTAGACGAGCATGGCGCGCGGCATGTCCTTCTCCTCGAGCGCGGCCAAGTGCAGCACGGGCAGCGTCAGCACGCGCACGCAGCGCCGCGCCGCCAGGTGTACTGACCTCCAGCAGCTGGTAGACGAGCATGGCGCGCGGCATGTCCTTCTCCTCGAGCGCGGCCAAGTGCAGCACGGGCAGCGTCAGCACGCGCACGCAGCGCCGCGCCGCCAGGTGTACTGACCTCCAGCAGCTGGTAGACGAGCATGGCGCGCGGCATGTCCTTCTCCTCGAGCGCGGCCAAGTGCAGCACGGGCAGCGTCAGCACGCGCACGCAGCGCCGCGCCGCCAGGTGTACTGACCTCCAGCAGCTGGTAGACGAGCATGGCGCGCGGCATGTCCTTCTCCTCGAGCGCGGCCAAGTGCAGCACGGGCAGCGTCAGCACGCGCACGCAGCGCCGCGCCGCCAGGTGTACTGACCTCCAGCAGCTGGTAGACGAGCATGGCGCGCGGCATGTCCTTCTCCTCGAGCGCGGCCAAGTGCAGCGCGTGCAGCAGCACGGGCAGCGCGCGCGTCTCGGCACGGGTCAGCACGCGCACGCAGCGACGCACGCGCGTGCATAACGACACCAGCCGAAGTAGCGTTGAACACAGCGCGCGAGCAGCACCTACTCGCTGGATGGCCGCTAGTCGCTGTAGCATTACTTCTATGCCGCCTGTTGAAAAGTGACCTCTAATTTAACCTTAAATCTAATTCAATCGCACCGAATGAACGGACACGTATCCAAGATCCAAGAACCAGGAATGTAATACGTGAAGGTTCATGTTGTTAGTATACAAAATGCACAGAAAACAAAATTTCATACTTGATGGAATGTTTCATGAACTTACCACAGTCGGCTAACACGTTCGCCATTCGGTAGACTTGCTCATCATCGACTGCTTCAGCGTTGGTTTGGGACAAGGTCTCGACGAACTCCTCGGTCGCGTCACCGAGTAATCCTCGCATGCGGTACACTACTCGCATCGCATCTACGCCTTCGCCGGATGTACACCAAACCTAAATAAGTAGCATATGTTTACGCCATCTTTCCACAGATCATTACTCCAGTTAACAGAGAGCTTAGCGATGCATCGCAAAAGAAATGGGCAAAGTGGTGCAGAGACGGAAACGAAACTGCCCGCGCCTGCACATAGCTCACAGATTACTCGACTTGGGCGCAGCTAGCTACACGGTTATGGCGCTTTCAAACGAACCAATTACAAGTACGACCTTCCCTCGTCCCCGCACCGACTTTGACATCTACGTTCTCATACAATAATTGAACAATGCTACGTCTTTATTTTAAGTAGTCTGTGATATAGCTACACGCACATCCCTTAATCACATTCTTAACTTCGATCCTTAGCGCGCATTCCTTATAATAGATCCAACCGTTTATTTTCTTTTTGACAGCACCAATAGAACGTAACTGAGTCATGTTACGCAAAAGTTCACTTTTAAAAGTTCACTTAAAGTGAACTTTTAAAAGTGAACTTCACTTTAAGTGTTCACCTAAAGTTCACCTAAAAGCAATTCATGTTTTGAATTTCAAGCATATACTTATAGGCCGACCGTTTAACTCGCGCATCGCCTGCGCGGCAAGAAGGGAGCGAGGGGAGATGTTAGCGGATGGGTGAAAGGGGTGCGCGGAGCAGAGAGCTTACGTCAAGTGCGGCAGTGCGCTGGCTGTGCTCGCAGCGCGCGGTTGGTGTTTTTGTTACGGACGCTTGAAGATAAACGCACAAGGTATACGACTGCCAAGATAAATCTCAAGATGAATCGCTCTTCCAGTTCGTTGATGAAGAGATGGACCGATTTATTATTAATTTGCAAGATTCTGACTCCTCAAGCTACACAGACAGTGATGATGATTCAAGCGATATGAATATTAGTGACGAATAGTCCTATAAAATTTTTATCTGGGGTTAAATATTTCTTAAACGGAGTTAATTATTGTTTTATGATTTTGTACCTATGAAGCTATTATAAAATATTTGTAAAACTTAAAAATAAATACTTAAAAAAAGATACTTATTATTTTATTCTTTACCAACAATGTCTATCTCGAGATAAATCTTTGGATTATTGACTCCGTGTGTAGCGTTACCCGCCCCCGCTCCCCTCCCACCGCGCAGGCGACACGCGAGTTAAACGGTCGGCCTATAGAAATTCTACTACTTTTTGAAAAATGGTCACACTGTTTAGGTGTTTCATACTCAATTCATCTATTAGCACTAATTAGCACTCATAATTTGTTTTCATTTTGCCATACGAAGAAAAATTAAACCGTAACTTACTCATTATTATGATTCACTGAAAGTGACCCGCTGATCATCATTATTTAGCAATTGCTCGTTGCGACCCATCGAGATCAAATTCGGTGCAACTACGTTTATTGGTAGGTACATAGATCATGTGTATGGCCACCAGTCCTGCTTCATGTGATATATAACCACTTAAACAGCGCCAATGTAGGTAATTAGTAGGTTCTTACCTTCTTATAGACGTCTTTCACGGGCAAGTCGAGAGACATGATCTTATTGCAGACGAGAAGCTCCATTCCGTTATCGTCTTCAAGCAACGCGACCAGTTCGCAGTCGGTGCATATCTTGTTCTTCACGTCGCGCATCAGAGGACCCATGCCCGGCTCCAGTGATGAATACGGGTTACCCAACATACGGCCCTAAGGATGAAACTTAAATATTTAACTAATAATTTAGTGTTCGAATAGTGTATGTAGGAAGGTGACCCATAAATTTAAACTGTTTCTATCCGCGTCAAAGCAGCGTCACGCTATATTTTCGCAAGTTTCTTACAAAATATTTTATGATAAAAGCGGCCAGAAGTGTCAGTAAGATTTTTCTCAATGCTGGACGACGTTATCCTTAGAGTGGCATTACAAACGACGAAGTCCTCTTTCTGTAGCTCTTTGAATGCCACGAAAACCCCAACGTCCATGTCCATATCCCACGTACGTGCATTATACATAAGCATGAGCACTATACATCAACATACACTAAAATGTAACTCCCAGTAGTAAAGTATAAGATTAGGACCAAGGATGCCCAAATCGTTTCATCCTGTTTACTAATGTCACATATCCACTTAAAGTCTACTAAGGTCCTTCCGGAATATCAGAAATAACTTTTTGACAACGTTATTTTCGAGGTATATGATGGATCAGTGCTCAAAAAGTTCTCAACCGCGTAATTATTTCTCCTAGGGTCAAGGATATCACCGAGTCAATTCCTTCGTTCTGTTGGACGTCACATACCTGCAAGAAGTCTTCCTGCTGTGGGTCTTTCTCTAGTGTCAGGAAGAACTCTCCGACGTCGTTCTCCTCCGGATATATGATGGAGCAGAGCCGCTCGAAGATGAATACTGGGGTGCGGTAGTCGTGTAGAGGGTACTTTTTAACAGTCTCGATGCACACCGCCATGAACTCCGCCGTTTCCGTTTCGGTGCCTGTCAGAGAAATCAAGTCTTGTATTGGTTAGGTTTTAAAGAATTTACTAATGCTTACTAAAATTAAGTGATTGAGACCATAATAATTATTTTATGTTTCACGGCAAATAGGTTTTGCTATGGTAGTATCATGCTCAATCTTATCCAGAAGAACTGATAACTATGGGAAAGGAAAGGGAAAGAGCGAGAGAGAGAGAGAGAGAGGAAATGTGACCACCAACCGCGCCCCTGTATGTGCGCCGCGTCCCACCAGCACGGCGCCCACCAACCGCCCCTTGTGTGTGTAGTGTACCCACCGGTAGTCATCTCCTCGAGCAGCTTCTCCTGCGTGTCGTCGGTGAGGCGCGTGCGCTGCACGACCAGCCGCCGCAGCGACAGGTAGCCGCCCAGCACGGCGCCCACCAGCCGCCCCTTGTGTGTGTAGTGTACCCACCGGTAGTCATCTCCTCGAGCAGCTTCTCCTGCGTGTCGTCGGTGAGGCGCGTGCGCTGCACGACCAGCCGCCGTAGCGACAGGTAGCCGCCCAGCACGGCGCCCACCAGCCGCCCCTTGTGTGTGTAGTGTACCCACCGGTAGTCATCTCCTCGAGCAGCTCGAGCAGCTTCTCCTGCGTGTCGTCGGTGAGGCGCGTGCGCTGCACGACCAGCCGCCGCAGCGACAGGTAGCCGCCCAGCACGGCGCCCACCAGCCGCCCCTTGTGTGTGTAGTGTACCCACCGGTAGTCATCTCCTCGAGCAGCTCGAGCAGCTTCTCCTGCGTGTCGTCGGTGAGGCGCGTGCGCTGCACGACCAGCCGCCGCAGCGACAGGTAGCCGCCCAGCACGGCGCCCACCAGCCGCCCCTTGTGTGTGTAGTGTACCCACCGGTAGTCATCTCCTCGAGCAGCTCGAGCAGCTTCTCCTGCGTGTCGTCGGTGAGGCGCGTGCGCTGCACGACCAGCCGCCGCAGCGACAGGTAGCCGCCCAGCACGGCGCCCACCAGCCGCCCCTTGTGTGTGTAGTGTACCCACCGGTAGTCATCTCCTCGAGCAGCTCGAGCAGCTTCTCCTGCGTGTCGTCGGTGAGGCGCGTGCGCTGCACGACCAGCCGCCGCAGCGACAGGTAGCCGCCCAGCACGGCGCCCACCAGCCGCCCCTTGTGTGTGTAGTGTACCCACCGGTAGTCATCTCCTCGAGCAGCTCGAGCAGCTTCTCCTGCGTGTCGTCGGTGAGGCGCGTGCGCTGCACGACCAGCCGCCGCAGCGACAGGTAGCCGCCCAGCACGGCGCCCACCAGCCGCCCCTTGTGTGTGTAGTGTACCCACCGGTAGTCATCTCCTCGAGCAGCTTCTCCTGCGTGTCGTCGGTGAGGCGCGTGCGCTGCACGACCAGCCGCCGCAGCGACAGGTAGCCGCCCAGCACGGCGCCCACCAGCCGCCCCTTGTGTGTGTAGTGTACCCACCGGTAGTCATCTCCTCGAGCAGCTCGAGCAGCTTCTCCTGCGTGTCGTCGGTGAGGCGCGTGCGCTGCACGACCAGCCGCCGCAGCGACAGGTAGCCGCCCAGCACGGCGCCCACCAGCCGCCCCTTGTGTGTGTAGTGTACCCACCGGTAGTCATCTCCTCGAGCAGCTCGAGCAGCTTCTCCTGCGTGTCGTCGGTGAGGCGCGTGCGCTGCACGACCAGCCGCCGCAGCGACAGGTAGCCGCCCAGCACGGCGCCCACCAGCCGCCCCTTGTGTGTGTAGTGTACCCACCGGTAGTCATCTCCTCGAGCAGCTTCTCCTGCGTGTCGTCGGTGAGGCGCGTGCGCTGCACGACCAGCCGCCGCAGCGACAGGTAGCCGCCCAGCACGGCGCCCACCAGCCGCCCCTTGTGTGTGTAGTGTACCCACCGGTAGTCATCTCCTCGAGCAGCTCGAGCAGCTTCTCCTGCGTGTCGTCGGTGAGGCGCGTGCGCTGCACGACCAGCCGCCGCAGCGACAGGTAGCCGCCCAGCACGGCGCCCACCAGCCGCCCCTTGTATGTGCGACGCGCCCCGCCCTCCTCCAGAAACATCGCCAGAAGCTCCGTCAGACGCTTCAGCGCGTAGCCTGCATGGTTTAACAAATTCGATTAAGCAAGCACTCGGGGTTGCGGCAGCAGCCCCGATAGCCACTTCAGCTCGGAACCTTCACGGATCATCAAAAGATTTTAAATAAAAGTGATCGGAAATGCGACCCATATTTGTAGGGTACCTTACACTAACAATATTGAGCGGCAACAACATTTTATGTCACTAAACATTAATCATCGATATACTATACCAACTAGATTAGCTGTCACGACCCGAAAAGTGGTCACGAAAATAGCGCCACGGAGACGATTGTGTCGCTATTTCAAATTAGTACGAGCCGACAACAGCTAGCGTAAGGACGTATCGAAATTCCTTATTGCGCGTTTATAAACTAAAATTGCAGATGGAGAATTTTTTTCGTTTCGTATTCTTATTACTACTAGTTTAAATGATAAATATAAGTAAGATATAATTATAATACGAAATAAAAATTATTTATTTGATATTTTCTCCGCTAGTAGTTCGCAACTGCCATGCCGAGATTGACAAAATTAATGTTGCCGATAGGAGTGTCGCCACTGTCTATACGAAACTGTCAAACTACACGTCATTACCATAATAAAAAAGTTAGTTCTCATTTTTGTCACCAGCACGGATAAGTTGGTAAGTCAGTACACACACAATGGAAGCACACATTTCTCAGCTCCAAAACTGTGTAAGTGCCAAATTGTTGCAATTGTTTTGAACCTTATTTTATAGTGGTTAAGATTTTCTTTTAAATGAATATATTTTTGTTTAAGTCAAAACAACTACTTTTTTTTCGTATCGCGTTGGCGATTTTATACTTTGTCTCCGATGTAAAGGTTTTATGTGCCAACATTACTGCATACAGAATTAGACTTTATTACTACATGTGAAGGCTTCTATTAATCCGACGTTCCGAATTATTTAAAACTATTTTCTACAATTTCTAGCTACATGTTGTTAACCGCGACCACATTTTCGATGTAATTTTGTTCGTGACTGCTTATCTTGTTTATAGTATATCGATGACATTAATATGGAATCAATAATCAGACTGTGTATAATGGTTGCTCCACCTAATTACGATGGTGCCCACCTGACGCAGATTGTGATATGCACTCCAAAACTAGTTTACTGGATCGGTCATCAGTGCAGCAAATATGACCAGCCCACTGCCACTTAAGCTGGCTAATGTGCTTTTTTGGTCACATTGAAACTCCAGCGAATTTCGATCCCTCACCGAAACACCAAGCATAGCTTTCAATAGCCTGCAGAGTGACACTAAATGAAAGGATTTAAAAAAATATATACTGAAGTATATGTAATTGTATTCCGCTCTTAGGTTACAAGCGCGGTTACTTTGTGCTGACATAAAATAAGTTACTAGTATTAAGTAAACGCTGTAAATTATAGACACTTCAATAAATGACATCAAACTGGAAACATGTCTTTTAAATAACACTTCGACTATACCAAGATCACACAATATCATAATACTTTCAAGTACCCCATAAACGCTCGTGCCGTCACCGACAGTGTAACACAGTTTTTTTTCTACGTACGAAACCCTAATTTCTAAAATACTTATTCAATTGACTAACCTTGAGCAAGGTTAGAAGTGAGCGTAGTTTCCTCCAGACGGTGCAGTTGTTCTATCTCTTTGGTCATCAGATCAGCGATCTGTTGCAGCACTCCGCGAAGCGCTAAGAACTGTTTCCACGGCGCTTCAGAGGCCAATTCTGCGACAAAAAATAACATTTATTTTGTTCTTATTTCCGTGTGATACGTAGTTTTATTAAATTATATAATAGGCATGATGACTAATTTTGATAAAATACTCTATAATGTACTTACGGGACTACTATTGCCGAAAATAATCATATTTTTGTATTAAGTTTACAATTAGTAGCAATATTTTCAATTTTTAAAATAGAGTTTGAATTTCGTACCAAAACTATGGACGGTGCATGGCGCCATTTTGTGACGTCACTCCGGCGGTGTAAATAAACATCTGTCTAGGTATAAAAGTTAAAAGTGAATCATTGTATGAAAGAAAAAAGTTGAGATGACAGTTTGACAGTTGTTTATTTACACAGGATTGACGTCATTCACTCTGAGCAGCGTTTATTACAAAATGGCGATTAGCTGTATTTGAGTAATTTATTTGCTTAAATATCACGAAAATCTCTCTATTATTATGAAAATGAGATGCATTTTTGGAATCAGTGCAATCTGTTCTAATATTTAAAACCACAGATTTATTGGTATTGTGTTACAGTCATCATGCCTATTGCTTAAAAATATGTGTACTTACTCTCGTAGAGTTGTAAGAATTGCTCGCTCGCTTCTCCGGCGGTACCAACTTCCGGTAAGAAACTAGTCAGCAGTATCAGCACCTACACAAAATAAAAATGGACTATCACCGGACTGCATCTAATCACATCAGTTCACGATACGTAGATTTCTTCAAGTTGTCAGAAAGTACTAAAGGAACACATTCATCACCACATAACCACTAGAACAAACACACTAGATCGGCTTTGTGCAGTGAAAGTCAAAGTCAAAATATCTTTATTGTGTATAGGCCCCAGTTACACAAAAATCATTTTTACAAACACACACACACAGGCACTTACACAAAAATCATTTTTACAAACTACCACCGGATCGTAACGCGGCCGCTACTGAGAAGATCCGGCAAGAAACTCAGCGGGCTTGTCCTTTTTTGGTTTTTTTTTTATACAGTTTTACAAATTATACATAAACTTAAACTTCTAAGCCTGCATGAGATGAGCAGTTCAAGCCCACGCAGCTTTATCCTCCATGTAATCCGAGATTTTATAATAAGCCTTTTTTGACAATCGGCTTTTTATCAAAGGTTTAAATTTCTTTATTGGAAGATCTCGGATATCCTGTGGCAATTTGTTATAAAAGCGTATAGTTTGGCCCCTAAACGATTTAAAGTGCAGTGTTCATTGTATGTTTATAATATATTTAAATGATCACTTACAGCTTTGGTCCTCTCATACGAGTCGCATAGTGACTTGACCATCTGGCAGGCGGTGTCGCGTGCGATGCGCGAACTTGGGTCAAACATGACGGGCCGCAGCCAGCCGCCGTCCTCCAGTGCCAGTGGACGCATGCCGTGAGACAACATCGTCTGTACAGTGGGGATGCTTAGCTTATTTTCAATTCGCTTAACAAATATGTATATGGTAACAAAGTGATACTGTCAGTGCGTTTTTTCGCGATTTCCAATAGTTTGAGTTCCAGTAGTAGCCGTAGCAAAAGACATCTTACTTATCCCGTGATGATGACTCTTGTAACAGCGCCGAAATATCGGAAAATGATAGTAAATTACTGACAGTAAACCCGGCAATATAAGAAATATGTATATGAAGAAGAAGAAGAAAAGCATTTATTTGCCTAGCACTTACGTAACACATATAAAAATAACAAAATAATAACGGATCTACAATAATTGTGTGTGGACAAAAAGAGCTCTGCCTCAGCATATTGCTGTCCTATATGTGTGTGTGTGTAATAGTGTATATAGAGCCGCGCTGGTATTCTGGCAGTACCTAAATATATGTCTGTCTCTATAAAAGAATGAAATGTAACTATTATTGCTAGTTCGATCTGTGATTTAGCGAAACTACGTAGAGTGCAAACGAGATACTCGCCTGCAGGCTTAACACGGCGTGCAAATTTTGACAGATTAGTGTGAGTATGACGTCACAACTTCGTAGTTTTTTATTTTTTTTGTATATAGAATGAAGAAGAATACGTAAGCGAGGGACTAACTTATTGGAACTTTGATTTTAATAAGCCACTCGTTATCTAGGATAATAATTTTTTAAAGAACTCAATTTAAGCTACGGTGTATACAATGTTCGATCATTAGTGTTTGGCGGCAAACATCTAACCTCACCGGACGGTCTCAATCACAAGGGAGCACCTGGTAAAACCATAAGTCCAAAATCCCTATATAACACAATAGAATTTCAATCTTATCTTCATATAAATAGGGTTCAAATTGGCACTAATACACATTATAGCCTTTATGTATGTAACAGTAGAGATTACTCACCCTCTCGCGCCACTTGGCGAGGTACTTGTGCGCGAGGTGCAGGTCGCGCGGCGTGAGTGCAGGGAGCGCGGGGTGTGCGGGGAGCGCGGGGACGGGTGCGGCCAGGCGGCGCCAGTGCGCCTGCGGCACGCGACCCGCCAGCCATGCGGCCAGGTCCACCACCACGTTGGCCCCGCATGATATTACATCGACACTCGGGCAAGACTCTGACGTAGTACCCGCCCCGACTGCACCATCCTGCGTTAAACAATAGGCATGATGACTGCAACACAATACCAATAAATCTGTGGTTTTAAATATTAGAACAGATTGCACTGATTCCAAAAATGCATCTCATTTTCATAATAATAGAGAGATTTTCGTGATATTTAAGCAAATAAATTACTCAAATACAGCTAATCGCCATTTTGTAATAAACGCTGATCAGAGTGAATGACGTCAATCCTGTGTAAATAAACAACTGTCAAACTGTCATCTCAACATTTTCTTTCATACAATGATTCACTTTTATACCTACGGATGTTTATTTACACCGCCGGAGTGACGTCACAATATGGCGCCATGCACCGGCCATCATTTTGGAACGAAATTCAAACTCTATTTTAAAAATTAAAATATTGCTATTAATTGTAAATTTAATACAAAAATATGATTATTTTCGGCAATAGTAGTCCCGTAAGTAAGTATATTATAGAGTATTTTTTCAAAATTAGTCATCATGCCTATTGTAGGTGTCTGGTACGGGTTTCGATAGTTAACGAACTCGATCAAACTGTCAGTTTTTTTTCAATACATTTCACGCCAGCAAATCATCATCATCAGCAGCTAAAAAACGACCTCTGCTGAACAAGGAGGTCCTCTTAGAACCAACCCCAACCCCTCCCGGTTGCCATAATCGCCACGCTTGGCAGGCGTCTTGGGGAGCGCAGTATAGGTGGTAGGTAATCCAATAGAAAGACGCTGCTGCCCGTCTACTTGTTTTCCCTTAGTCGCTTCTTACGAACACCCAACTTGCAATTCTTACCCGGACAACCCCATGGCCACCGCACCAGCGCCCCTAGCGGTAACTATTAAAACCTAGTAAAATGAACGGCAGCAAACTGACAGTTTGCTCGATAACTATCAAAAGTCGTACTAGACCCCGAATACACTTGTCTGTCCACGGACGTGCTGTGACTGTATCGGGCAAAAAAATATTCTTAGTATGAAGCAACGCCCAATACACCGTCGAGTAGTTGCAATAATCGCCACGCTTGGCGTCTCGGAAATCACAGTATAGGTGTTAAATAAATCCAAAAGAAAGACTCTGCTGCCCGTCTTCTTGTTCTTCCTTAGTAAGAGGCGATTCTTACTAAAAATAACGGGAGGATATGGATGGGTGCTATTCTTACGCGGACACCCCACAGTCCATGCTCTAAGCCGACAAAAATATTTTTGGTGGAGACATTAGAACGACCGTCGCGTTTCTGGTCGTGCCATGCATGTTCCTGTTCAAATTCAAAAAAAATCTTGTGCATAGCAGGCGACGTTGCCGTTCCACTGCGCGCCGCCACAAAATAAATACTACTGTCTATATTGTCTTTCTGTACTGTAAGGCAGAAATAAGAGAAACACTCAATTAATGAAGATAATTATTATTTATTAGCACAAACACACATGTCGCGAAAACAAGAAGTGTCACTAGCGTGTCTAGTGCGGGGACACGTCAATCGGTAATTGGGCTAGTGAGGTGCCCCTACCATATTGATATTGTTGATTTCGATTTTCCTATCTAACAGTATGTGAAGCTAGAACAGTTTGTTTATACTGTATTAATTACAATATGGTACAGTTGACCTGAGAGTATAGTCTGAGTGCCGGTTCTCCTTCAAAATGGTCTGTAGCAAAATATTAAGTTGAATTGTACTAACCTTCGCAGTCTCCTTGGGTTGGTCCGCCTCGGCGGCGGCGGTCGTGCTGGCAGGCGTGGCGGGGGCCATGAGCTGCTGCATGTAGCGCAAGCACGGGAGCGCCACTTGCTGCAGCGCGAACTGGTGCGCTTTAAAGCGAACAGACAAATATTTTTTATTGGTATTTTTAAATACATATCACATTATCATCAACAGAAAGATGACCGCACCACTCCACATACACCACAAACCCACTCTACTTCTGGCACAGCACAAAGGCCTTTGGAAGGCCTCCTTAGAAAACCCCTTTAGAAGGCCCGTTTAGAAGAGAGGGGTTGCCATAATCCCCACGATTGGCTGGCATCTTGGGGATCGTACGTAGTATAGTTGGTAGGTAAACCCATAGAAAGACATTGTTGCCCGTTTTCCCTTAGTCGCCTCTTACGACACTTAAAGGGAGACGATGGGTTGGTTGCTATTCTTACCCGGATACTCCACGGGTACATAAATTCATGTAATACAATAACATTAGAATAACAATAAATAAGGACTACATATCAGTATGTATTAGTGCGGCATGTTCATAGCTCTCTGGTCCATTAGATTTATAATCACGAACAAAATGACATCCAAAATGTCGTAGCAGTCGTCTAGTGGTTAATAAGAATAAACACTTACAATTCGGTGAAGAGGAATTGATGCCAGGTATGCCGACCAACGCTTCCGCCTTCAATATGGTGTCAGCTGCGGGCGGTATTCCCGCCACTTCCGTGAGTTGAGGACAACACCTGACAAAAAGCGAAACATAACCTATGAAGACAGGACGTCGCGTCAGATTTAGCTAAAGTTGTAGCTGTAGTCGTCTAGATTAAACTGAAGCCAAATAACATCACTTTTGAGCGACGTTCTATGAGAATCCTGTTTTGTAGCTTTTACTACGAGCATAGTGGTTCCTCTGATACGGCGTTCGTTGTATCGTTAATAAGCTAGTGTGTGTGTCTGTGTGTTTTAACACCTGCATCGTTGGAATTGAGTCTTTTTATTACCCGACTACGGAACGGAGGGAGGGTTATGATTTTTAACAAGAATGTATGTATGTATGTTGATTTGTTCCCGCATATCTTGTAATCTACTTAACATAATTTGACAAGTAGGTTGTCGTTAGAAGCGTCTTGATTGTCCGCTGGTTATAGGCTATATAATATCACATTATTAGACTGCGATTTTATCCGTAGTCTGGTTTTAGGTTTTAAAACTTATTACTTGTTCCACTTAGTGATGAGACAAGAAAGACGTTCGTTCGATGGTACGCATCACCCCTGTCTGTAGACAAATGCATTGTTATGCCCACAGGTATAGATTTACATAGATAACGCAAATGCATGTATTTCGCGTGTCCGAACCCCATCGATATACTATACCAACCGAACCCCGATGAAACGTCGGGGTTGGTCGCCGCTAACTTACAGTCCGCGCGCGTCTGTTGTTGCAGCTGGTCGGCCGCTAAAACTAAAAAATTTCGGCGGGGCATCGGTCTATTCAAAGACACCCGGTCTTTGAATCGGTTTGGACTTCCCGTCACTAAATTCGGCCGTGACGTCACAGGTGTTAAAGACTTGTTTAAAAAGTCGACACGCTTGGCTTCAATACAAATCGCGATACTTGCGTTATCTATGTAAATATATATCTGTGGTTATGCTGCTAGTCAACCGAGACATGAGTTGTAAATTTTTTAGCCCCGTAATTTCACCAACAACAGTGCCCGTCACACTAGAACACAACAATGTTTACGCATTGCTGCTTGGCGGCAGAATATAAAAAATGTTGTTGCCGGTCCTGTAGCATATATCTGCAATCTTAGTTTAACCTCAGGAGTTGTACCTAAAGTATTAAAAATCGCCAATGTAATTCCTGTTTTTAAGACTGGAAATCAAAATGAACCATTAAATTATAGACCCATCTCTTTGCTTGGAGTATTATCAAAGATTATCGAAAAGGTGGTCAATATAAGACTCCTTAAGTACCTCGAATCTAAGGGAATATTGGCCGAGAACCAATATGGTTTCCGCTCAGGCAGATCCACCGAGGACGCAATCGGTGACCTAGTCGATTGTGTTGTTGACGGTATGGACAAACGAAAAAAATGTGTTGGCGTCTTCCTGGATCTCACCAAGGCCTTTGATACTGTGTCTTGGCCAATACTCCTGAAAAAGCTTGAACTCCTTGGTGTAAGAGGCGTCGCCCTCGAATGGTTTCGCTCGTATTTATTTGAATGCAAACAAAGGGTTCAAATAGGTGAAAATTTTAGTGATTATGAATACGTAAAATTTGGTGTCCCTCAGGGGAGTATTTTAGGTCCCACGCTCTTCCTGGTATACATAAATGACCTTTGCTCGATCAATCTCCATAATGGACGCATTTTCACTTTCGCAGATGACACTGCTGTCATTTTTCAGGCTAACTCGTGGAGTGAGGTCACTTCTGTAGCTCAGGAAGGCCGCAAACATATTAGCCGCTGGTTACTAAATAATTTACTTACTGTTAATAGTCTCAAGACAAAATTCATGGCCTTTAGATTAAAAGAGCGAACCGCACCTAACGAACCCTTAAAAATAAAATTACATACTTGTCATATAGGTGAAAACACTCAATGTCAGTGTGCCTATCTTGAACAAGTACAGGTTATTAAATATTTAGGTATTTTAATTGATCAACGCCTTTCATGGACAAATCAGATTGACGCTCTGTCAATACGGCTGAGAAAGCTCTCTCACATCTTTAAAAAACTAAGCCGTGTTGCTAGTACTGATCTTCTAAAAATTGTATATCAAAGTCTATGTGAATCGATATTGAATTATTGTATAGTAGTATGGGGAGGGACAAACAAAACACATCTAATTAAAATAGAACGAGCACAACGAGCTATTCTAAAAATAGCTTACAGGAAACCATGGCGTTATTCTACTGATATGCTTTACGTCGATTGCAACCATCCTCGGGTACGGCAACTATTTATCATATCTACAATCTTAAAGTTCCATAAACATGCTAAGGACTTAGTTCGTGAAACCCATAGAAAGCTAAATTGGGATCGTCCGAAAACGAATACATCTTTTGCACAAAGATATTTTAAATTTGTGGGACCTTTCCTTTATTCAAAGTTATATTTCTTCAATAACTGTATCCTCGAAATGACAAGATTTAAGTGTAGGTGTACTGCTTACAAATGGCTTTATACAAAAAACTATGACGATACGGAAAGTTTATTAGAAATTCTTGTTTAATTTATTGCAAATAAGGTAACATGTGCAGCAGAGTGTAGTATAATGTATAGTTGTTAACTTTACTATGTATTATAGATACGGGAATGTCAAAAAATTAATATATGTACTAAATTATTTAATTTTCTTTTTACAGGTCTAATTGTTTTGGCAGTTTGCTCATGATATTTCTACATTTATTTACATAAGTACTATTTATATTGGGAAGACACTGGCCTCCACGACACAGGGTATCCTAGTGTGGAGACCAGTGATCTATTAAAAGGTTAGAACTAAGTAATATGTACTTGAAAGTTGTATATTTTTACCTGTTGTACTAATTCTTGAGATAAATAAATATCTTTATCTTAAAAAAAAAAAAAAAAAAAACTGCGGTGGTACCCACGAGGACGGTCCAAAACATATAGAATAAGTATTAAATAAAAACTAATATTATATGACTTACCACACCCAAAGTTTCACAATGCATTTAAGCCTAGCCTCCCAGCATTCGACAGAATCTTGCACCTTCACGAGCGAGCCGAGAAGCAATACCAATGGCCGTACCTGAAAACCAACAGTTAATTTACAATCAACTTTAGACTTAAAGCTGTAAGGTTTTAAGGTCAGTTTTGGTACTAACAGAGTTGTTGTGATCCTGCGATGCAGCATGCCCCATCAAAGAAAGAGTGATACGCTGCGATAAGAGATGGCATAGTTGTTCCGTGGCCGGTAAGTTGTCCCTTGTCACGAGACATATCAATGCTCGAACTTCTTCTTGGCACTGCAAAAATACATAATATAATATAATAATAATATCTTGGGAAAATCCACACACGGTCATCTGATCCCAAACTAGGCAGAGCCTGTACTATGGAGACCAGACAACTGATACTAATACTTATATACATTTTTTTTTTGTAAAAAGGATATTCATTTATCAGGTACATATCAGGAAAAATATTACAGATATTTAACAAAGGATAATGTAATGTAATTTATCGCAACTCCAAATATTCTCAGTGAAGGGATAGGGTTTAACACTGTACATTTATACAGACAAGGACACCGGCTATAGTACATTTTTTAATAAGGTTACACCAACAAAATGCCTTAATCAGCATTTCGCTTAGAGGAGTAGACCAGTCGATGCTAATCGCTTGTTACAAATTATCCAGGCCTTGTTCTCTTGAATTCTGAGCGTGACTCTCTTATTGTCTAACTTGTGTTTACATCTTCCCAAGTAAATGAAACAATGTCATACTATCAAAGTAATAACGAGGGACGTTTCAAACCTGCGGTGTGCCGCGGTGCAAGTTATGCTGGACGAGTTCCTGCACCAACCCGAAGCGACATAGTCGCGTGCGGTGCTCGGCCTGCGAAGCGAGAGCTCTGAGCAGCGTGAGGCAATGCTCAGCGCACGCTAAGGCACAGCCGTAACAACCGCCACCGGATTCTGGATAAAACAAAAATATTGATATTGAAGAAAGCATGGAATTGGGCCAGAAAGAATCGACTGCGGCTATGTAAGGCAAAGACATAAGTTTTAATTATTTCTTGACCTGCGTTTGAACTGTCTGCCGGCCATTTTTAAATTCTTGGAAACATAGCACTCACTCACCTTTAGTGACATCGCCGTCATAATTTTGCAGTAAGCCTGCGTAGACCGGCAGAGTGTCGCCTTTCAGCTGTTCGCTCTGCAATCTATCGAAGGACACTAGTTCTTTCCTGTAGCAAAAACGAAAGGTTAATTATCTCTCCCTCTCTTAACTCTTTATTTAGATATTGAGTTGATTATAAACGTCATATGTGTCATTACAATAGACATGTTGACTGCAACACAATATCCATAAATGTGTGGTGATAAATATTAGAACAGATTGCACTGATTCCAAAAATGCATCTCATTTTCATAATAATAGAGATATAATAATTTTCGTGATATTTAAGCAAATAAATTACTTAAATACAGGTAATCGCCATTTAGTAATAAATGCTGATCAGAGTGAATGACGTCAATCCGGTGTAAATAAACAACTGTCAAACTGTCATCTCAACTTTTTCTTTCATACAATGATTCACTTTTATACCTGCAGACAGAAGTTTATTTACACCGTAGTGACGTCACAAAATGGCGCCATACGCCGGCTATCGTTTTGGAACGAAATTCAAACTAAAAAAATAAAAATATAATTTTAAAAATTGAAAATATTGCTATTGATTGTAAATTTAATACAAAAATATGATTATTTTCGGCAATAGTAGACCTGTAACCTGTAAGTATATATTATAGAGTATTTTTTCAAAACTAGTCATTTTCTTTTTTTTTTGGAATGATAAACGCTGTTGGCCGCAGATGGCCATTACAGCTTCACCGGACAATAGGAGGCGAGCGCTTAAAGCGCTCTAGCCTTAACGGCAGAAGTAGCGACGAGCTCAAGGGCACCTCAGGGAGGCACGGCCTCGGCTTGGGCTGTCGCTTAAGAGAGGGCTGAGTTTACCACCGGTTCACAACGCGCCCCCACTGAGAAGAACCGGCAAGAAACTCAGTGGGGTGATGCACGTCGTTGAGGTCGCATACGTACGACCCTTCGGCCTCGCCGGCGAGACCGGTGTCTGATAGCTAAAAAATTAGTCATCATGCCTATTGGCACATGTGACGACACTACGATTTATTAGCAGACGTATCCAAGTTCCACATACAGCAGGATAGCAAGCAGACACGTTGCATGAAAGGGCATAAATTAATATTATTTATGTTATGTACCTGCAGGTGAGCACCTTCTGTATGATCTTGGAGAGGTCCTCGAAGTGTCCCTTGCTGTCGACGCAGTACTTGTGCGCGAGCGTCTGTATGACGCGGTTGATCTGAGCGCCGCTGAACGTACCTGCAGGCGAGCACCTTCTGTATGATCTTGGAGAGGTCCTCGAAGTGTCCCTTGCTGTCGACGCAGTACTTGTGCGCGAGCGTCTGTATGACGCGGTTGATCTGAGCGCCGCTGAACGTACCTGCAGGCGAGCACCTTCTGTATGATCTTGGAGAGGTCCTCGAAGTGTCCCTTGCTGTCGACGCAGTACTTGTGCGCGAGCGTCTGTATGACGCGGTTGATCTGAGCGCCGCTGAACGTACCTGCAGGCGAGCACCTTCTGTATGATCTTGGAGAGGTCCTCGAAGTGTCCCTTGCTGTCGACGCAGTACTTGTGCGCGAGCGTCTGTATGACGCGGTTGATCTGAGCGCCGCTGAACGTACCTGCAGGCGAGCACCTTCTGTATGATCTTGGAGAGGTCCTCGAAGTGTCCCTTGCTGTCGACGCAGTACTTGTGCGCGAGCGTCTGTATGACGCGGTTGATCTGAGCGCCGCTGAACGTACCTGCAGGCGAGCACCTTCTGTATGATCTTGGAGAGGTCCTCGAAGTGTCCCTTGCTGTCGACGCAGTACTTGTGCGCGAGCGTCTGTATGACGCGGTTGATCTGAGCGCCGCTGAACGTACCTGCAGGCGAGCACCTTCTGTATGATCTTGGAGAGGTCCTCGAAGTGTCCCTTGCTGTCGACGCAGTACTTGTGCGCGAGCGTCTGTATGACGCGGTTGATCTGAGCGCCGCTGAACGTATCTGCAGGCGAGCACCTTCTGTATGATCTTGGAGAGGTCCTCGAAGTGTCCCTTGCTGTCGACGCAGTACTTGTGCGCGAGCGTCTGTATGACGCGGTTGATCTGAGCGCCGCTGAACGTACCTGCAGGCGAGCACCTTCTGTATGATCTTGGAGAGGTCCTCGAAGTGTCCCTTGCTGTCGACGCAGTACTTGTGCGCGAGCGTCTGTATGACGCGGTTGATCTGAGCGCCGCTGAACGTACCTGCAGGCGAGCACCTTCTGTATGATCTTGGAGAGGTCCTCGAAGTGTCCCTTGCTGTCGACGCAGTACTTGTGCGCGAGCGTCTGTATGACGCGGTTGATCTGAGCGCCGCTGAACGTACCTGCAGGCGAGCACCGTCTGTATGATCTTGGAGAGGTCCTCGAAGTGTCCCTTGCTGTCGACGCAGTACTTGTGCGCGAGCGTCTGTATGACGCGGTTGATCTGAGCGCCGCTGAACGTACCTGCAGGCGAGCACCTTCTGTATGATCTTGGAGAGGTCCTCGAAGTGTCCCTTGCTGTCGACGCAGTACTTGTGCGCGAGCGTCTGTATGACGCGGTTGATCTGAGCGCCGCTGAACGTACCTGCAGGCGAGCACCTTCTGTATGATCTTGGAGAGGTCCTCGAAGTGTCCCTTGCTGTCGACGCAGTACTTGTGCGCGAGCGTCTGTATGACGCGGTTGATCTGAGCGC
The DNA here is from genome assembly GCA_911728495.1 of Furcula furcula. Classification (NCBI taxonomy): domain Eukaryota; kingdom Metazoa; phylum Arthropoda; class Insecta; order Lepidoptera; family Notodontidae; genus Furcula; species Furcula furcula. The sequence goes on from OU452243.1 coordinate 7,239,408, forward strand.
CGCTGAACGCGCCCGCGTTGCTATTCTCGTCGGCGGCGCGGCCCTCCACGCGGTGCTCGCTGATCTTGTGGAGCAACGACTGCCGGGCGGACAAGGGATTATATAGTGCATGCATAACTGAAATAAGGTTCATATTCGGGCGGCAAGAGTCCACGGATTCGACAACACAACTCACACGACTCTGCTCGCTGACCTTGTGAAGCAGCGACTGCTGGACGGACAAGAGACTATAGCATGTGATCCACTTTAATAAGGTTTAAGTTCGCGCGGCAACATCTGTGAGATCGACAAGGACGCCAGATTAGTGCCCGCGCACTTCGCCACGCTCGCAGATCTTGTGTAATGACTGCCGGGCGGACAAGGGACTATAGCACGTAAACCACTCCTAATAAGATTCATATTGCCGCGACAAGTGTGTGCTTTGTCGAACAAAACCTCTGGATCATTTTTCCGGCGCTTGTAGAAAACATCTCCCGCGTTCAACTGCGGGAGGGGCGGGGAGAGGCGATTAATTTAATTTAATTTAATACTTTATTGTACACATAAAAAAAAAACAATACATTAAAACAAAAGTACGGAGAATCTATGTACAAAGGCGAGCTTAACTCAATGATCGATGGCGATCGTTCATTTTATCTTCGATTTTGACGGAGGAAAACGTTTTTGGTTTGACTATGGAGTGGAATCCAGAGACTATATTGTTATTAATTGCGTTGTTACGTAAAAGTTCCGTGATTTGGGATGCTACCTCAAATAAAAATATCGGATGGATATGTTTAAAAAACACTGTTCACTGAACAAGTCGCAGCAGACCGGAAATATTCAATGTTCACTGAACAATGTTCTGTTCGAAAACTGGTGCAGCAGACCCGGCTTAATCAAGGGTCAACGATTTCGAAAATGTCGTCTCCGTCGTCTCCTACATTTCGATATTTTATATTAGGACTTCATTCATTCTTCCTCTCTTAACTCTGTTATCTAATAGGTGATCACCTCTAGCACCGGCTTGTTGGAGACGAGCTGCCGGTAGACGCGATCAGCCTTGTCGAGCAGCGCGCCGATAGTCTGCACCATCTTCTTGCGTTCCTCGTCGTTCTCTATGGTATCGACGGCACAACACGGTCGCGCCGTCAATGTGTAGTCGAACTTCGCGTACTTGCAGAAACCGCACGCGTGACACAGGAACGGATCCTTCTCGTCGTAGTTTATCGCACTGCAAATGAGATTGGTTTTATAACCCGCTATATCCTACTGCAAGCTAAGGGACTTCTTTCCCTTGAAATAGATATATATATAGGTCTTAACCCATTACGCAGGCCAAATATTTGGTGGATCAGGCACTTCGAATAAATGCCATGCTTGGGTTTCCCCATGAAGCTTTCTTTCACCGCTGGCGAATGCGATTCGAAGCGCGAAACCTTTCGATTAGTACATATAATTTGCAAATAGTGTGTTCCTGGTGTTATTTTAGATCTGGTTTGGCGATCATTGAATGGCGTCAAGTCAAATGCTTCGTACATATTATAATCAAAATGAATTAAGCCGCTATCGATAGTTGTTGATAGTTTGTATATCAATATGTGCACGATAAATATCGTGAAATCGAATCGTGATCCTTGGCAAATGCCAAGGTGGACCAACAAATTTATGTGACGAGGTTAAAGGGGTTATTTTAGTCAAGACAGAAATGTGCGCAAATCGTACCTACAAGCCTACAAGTGCCTAGGTCCTTAGCAAATGAAGACATGGAAATGTCAAAATAATACTAGAAAACCCAGAAAATCGCTACATGTCATTAAGAATCCCACTTACCGGCACTTGTGACATTGGAATACGTTCTCGCCACAGTTCGCGCAAACACCAGGATTCGCTGGCACTGACTGCGAGCAACGAGGGCATTGAAGAGATTCGCCTAAAAGAAAACATTTTATGATCAAAATCACGCACGCAGTATGCAAAAAAATTACAAACCTTCATTACATATATGGTATATGCTTACCAGTAGCCTGTTGGTTCTCGTAGAAATCGGCGTACTCCATCATGAGGTTGCAAGCAACTATCGGCAGTGGGAAGTCGACACGGACTTCTGATTGGCCAGATTGTAGCTGTACGCGTTTAGCTTTGTGCCACATGCCTGCGTAATATAGCACATCGTTACGAAACAATATATTTCTTCATTTTTTGGACTTCAACCGGTGTTTAACTTTGCTCATGAACTATTAAAAGTTCTGATACATCCTGAACACATTATTAGTTTTATCCTAAGCTAAAGCTGCGACACCACGGCCAACACTAGGTGCACACCTATATGACAGAAGTTCCAAATTCAGTTTCATTGATGGACTATTCTAATTATATCAATTGAATTATCATTTTATGTGCATATCCATTCACCAAATACATTTTATCAATCAAATAATTACTGGAGAGCTCACTCTTGAGTTGTTAACACAATAGTCTAAGTGATTTGAACAGGAATTACTTGCAAAACGTAAGATCATAATTCAGAAGGGTCTTTGAAAAATTCTTCCATTAGGGTCATGTATCGTCTAATAAATTTGATTTGAATATAAAACTTATCACCTTCGGCAAAAATTGCATTTTCACTTACCGGGCCTATTCTTGAGCTCCTGCACCGCCTGCACGGTGCGGTTGTTGTAGTAGAAGTTGATGGTGCGCACCATCTTGCTCCGCTTGATGTCACTGATGCGCAGGTTGATGCGGCTTATCATGTGGCTGTTCACTAGCTTCACGATCTGAGTCGTGGTCGTGAACTTCGAGTCGATCTGTGCGCGGTAGATGCGTTTAGCTCTTATTTAGTCGGGACATTGGGTACACTTGTGGCGTTTATACAACTGCAGCTTTTGTACTAGATTTAGTGTGAGGATTCGAAAATTTGACACAAAAAATAACAATACTGTGATACAAATGTCATCTGCAAATACATACTTTGATCCATAAGTTGTAGTTTTCAAATGAGTTTAAGTTTATATTTGAATGCTACCATATTGTGGGTCATTTTGTTCTTGATTATAAATCTAGAAAAATAATACTTCGATCGATAGGGTAAAGCTAACAACTATATGAGCGGCGGACAGGTTTTCGTTTAAGTAAACAAAATGTGTGGAATAGTCGATGCCAAAGGAGTCGTGATTTCTTGAAGTCTTATTTGTAATACAAACTTCAGCGCCTCTTTTAGTACACTGTTTTAAGTTAAAGTTAATATTAAAATGTACGATAATTTGCATTCAGATGTTGGGAGGAAAAATTATCACTCAGTCAATTCAAATTGAAATATATTCATTTGAACATAAGGTCCACGGTAGCTTACTAGCCTTCGCATTTAAAACTCCAAAGTCCAAATATACGTGTTGTAAAGAAATTCACAAAACAGCTTAAACAGCAATCGTTTTAAAAGCATCAAACCAAAGCTAAACTAACCTTAATGGTCGGCAGCTTGATGGTCGCCATTGGCACTTCGGGATTGTTGCATACGAGACAAGGCTCCGATTCCAGATAGTAGCCGTCGAGTTCTACATATGCGCCTAAAGCCGCATACAACGCCGCGTTGCCGTGAGATGATAATAGATGGTTCTGATTGCGTAGCAGTTCCACTGCGCTGCCCACGTATTTCTAAACCAAAAAGATATTTTAAATCCCATGAGAAGCTTTCTAAGCCTATTTGCTTAGCCAACAATATGTGGCACAAATAATGAACGTAATATGGTTAAACCAAATACCATAATAACACATGGAAATATTTGACAAGCTTATTTTCATTATTAATTTTAATTTGTTAAAGATTATCCTTGAATTTTCATTAAAATTGAAAGAATTCCCTTGAAGTTGGTCAAAGCAATGTCTGATCCGGGTAAATATGAAAGAAAGAAAGAAAATACATTTAACTATCGGGAACATCATCGGAACAATTTATAATTTAATTTGTATTTCCTACAAAAAAAAGCAAATTTTAACCACAAGACGGCCACGACCACTGCTTAAAACTGTAATGTTAATAAAAAGTATCAACTGACCTCTGTATCGATGTTAGGTGTCTTAAGAGTGAAGTAGCCAAGAAGGTCAACGAACTGAGCCGCTTTGCGACCGAACTGCGGCAATGTCGGCCAAATTCCCCACAACAGTGACACCAACGACGCTTGATCAGGTTGGGCAGAATTGCTGCAAATGAAAAATTGCTGAAATGATTCATTATTAAAATACTCTAATATACAAATCTGAAGCTTGGTATGAAAGGAATAAGGTTCTTTTATACGCACTTGTAAATGGCCAGAAGCAGAGCGTGAGCTTGCCAGCGAACTGCGGTCGAGTTGGTCTCTAGAAGGAATGCCTTCACAAACATCTTCAGTTCATCCTGCGACACCTATTAATACATAGTTATGTATAAATAAACAGAGTTGTGTAAGAAAAGTACCATTACAGACATACAAAGGAGTATGATGTTTTAAACTTGCCTGTTTTAATATTTGCTGTACAAGCGGTCCCACTCGATGTTCTTGGAATTTGGAACCGTCGGTCACGAAGTTGTCGTTCTCAGCGCTTCGTTCACGTTCGGACCATTCAGAGGAGGTCTAAATGTAAAAAGAAAGATTATTATTAATATGTGGCGAGATGATTGTTTGGGTGTGAAGTGTTCCAGTCTGAAGGACAGAAGAGCGATGAGCTCAAGAGTGCTCGACTTCGCAGAAACAGCTGTCATTACAATCGGATGACCACGTTGCTGCAAGAAACTCAGTAGGGTGTTTTTTTTTAATGCTACCAAGGTGGCAAGCATGCTTGTGATCCGCCTGATGTCAAGCAGTCACCGCAGCCTATAGACGCTAGCAACAACAGAAGAATCACTAGCGCGTCGCCGACCCATAAGACATTAGATATTAAGTCTTTTCTTCTACAGTACCCTTCACACTGGAACACAGCAATGTTTACATACTGCTGCTTGGCGGCTGAATATCTGACACTGCGGTGGTACCTATCTAGACGGTTCCTTGCACAAGGAACTTACCATCTAGTAAACGATGTACGCTAAGGTCGCAAACGTACGTATATATTTGCGTAAAATGAGAAAATAAGGCAGGGATATCTGGAAGGTATCAGATTGAACGTGTGGGCGTTGTTGTGTGTATGTACGGTACCTTGTCGTGCTTGTTGTGCGGCGGCGCGCACAGGGCGGCCTGCAGCAGCTGCAGTACTGTGGGCGCCACGTGCGGGTGCACGCGGCGCGCCACCACTACTAGCCACGCCAGCGCCTGGCGGTGTATGTACGGTACCTTGTCGTGCTTGTTGTGCGGCGGCGCGCACAGGGCGGCCTGCAGCAGCTGCAGTACTGTGGGCGCCACGTGCGGGTGCACGCGGCGCGCCACCACTACTAGCCACGCCAGCGCCTGGCGGTGTATGTACGGTACCTTGTCGTGCTTGTTGTGCGGCGGCGCGCACAGGGCGGCCTGCAGCAGCTGCAGTACTGTGGGCGCCACGTGCGGGTGCACGCGGCGCGCCACCACTACTAGCCACGCCAGCGCCTGGCGGTGTATGTACGGTACCTTGTCGTGCTTGTTGTGCGGCGGCGCGCACAGGGCGGCCTGCAGCAGCTGCAGTACTGTGGGCGCCACGTGCGGGTGCACGCGGCGCGCCACCACTACTAGCCACGCCAGCGCCTGGCGGTGTATGTACGGTACCTTGTCGTGCTTGTTGTGCGGCGGCGCGCACAGGGCGGCCTGCAGCAGCTGCAGTACTGTGGGCGCCACGTGCGGGTGCACGCGGCGCGCCACCACTACTAGCCACGCCAGCGCCTGGCGGTGTATGTACGGTACCTTGTCGTGCTTGTTGTGCGGCGGCGCGCACAGGGCGGCCTGCAGCAGCTGCAGTACTGTGGGCGCCACGTGCGGGTGCACGCGGCGCGCCACCACTACTAGCCACGCCAGCGCCTGGCGGTGTATGTACGGTACCTTGTCGTGCTTGTTGTGCGGCGGCGCGCACAGGGCGGCCTGCAGCAGCTGCAGTACTGTGGGCGCCACGTGCGGGTGCACGCGGCGCGCCACCACTACTAGCCACGCCAGCGCCTGGCGGTGTATGTACGGTACCTTGTCGTGCTTGTTGTGCGGCGGCGCGCACAGGGCGGCCTGCAGCAGCTGCAGTACTGTGGGCGCCACGTGCGGGTGCACGCGGCGCGCCACCACTACTAGCCACGCCAGCGCCTGGCGGTGTATGTACGGTACCTTGTCGTGCTTGTTGTGCGGCGGCGCGCACAGGGCGGCCTGCAGCAGCTGCAGTACTGTGGGCGCCACGTGCGGGTGCACGCGGCGCGCCACCACTACTAGCCACGCCAGCGCCTGGCGGTGTATGTACGGTACCTTGTCGTGCTTGTTGTGCGGCGGCGCGCACAGGGCGGCCTGCAGCAGCTGCAGTACTGTGGGCGCCACGTGCGGGTGCACGCGGCGCGCCACCACTACTAGCCACGCCAGCGCCTGGCGGTGTATGTACGGTACCTTGTCGTGCTTGTTGTGCGGCGGCGCGCACAGGGCGGCCTGCAGCAGCTGCAGTACTGTGGGCGCCACGTGCGGGTGCACGCGGCGCGCCACCACTACTAGCCACGCCAGCGCCTGGCGGTGTATGTACGGTACCTTGTCGTGCTTGTTGTGCGGCGGCGCGCACAGGGCGGCCTGCAGCAGCTGCAGTACTGTGGGCGCCACGTGCGGGTGCACGCGGCGCGCCACCACTACTAGCCACGCCAGCGCCTGGCGGTGTATGTACGGTACCTTGTCGTGCTTGTTGTGCGGCGGCGCGCACAGGGCGGCCTGCAGCAGCTGCAGTACTGTGGGCGCCACGTGCGGGTGCACGCGGCGCGCCACCACTACTAGCCACGCCAGCGCCTGGCGGTGTATGTACGGTACCTTGTCGTGCTTGTTGTGCGGCGGCGCGCACAGGGCGGCCTGCAGCAGCTGCAGTACTGTGGGCGCCACGTGCGGGTGCACGCGGCGCGCCACCACTACTAGCCACGCCAGCGCCTGGCGGTGTATGTACGGTACCTTGTCGTGCTTGTTGTGCGGCGGCGCGCACAGGGCGGCCTGCAGCAGCTGCAGTACTGTGGGCGCCACGTGCGGGTGCACGCGGCGCGCCACCACTACTAGCCACGCCAGCGCCTGGCGTCGCTCCGACACGCACGTGTGCTGCCAGTTGCCGGTGCGAGCGCTCACTATCTCCGCGCACGCCTGAACACAAATATACTGCGTTTTACTGAAAATTCTCAGCCACATCGCCATCTACGGTCACAATCAAATGTGGCACTGGTATCACATAAAATATAAATAAACGCAGTATAATCAAGCGATTTGATAACATTTGGTTTAGTTTTCTGTATATCATACTCTCGTTTCTGAGCTTCGCGAATGTCACTGGTATAATACAAAAGGATAATAAAACCGGTCTAAGAAGTGGCCCTTGTGTCACAACAACGTATATCAAGCGCATTCAGAAAAAAAATCTTTTTTAATAATCGTCATATAATAGACTCTGTTCTGAGCTTCGCTAATCAATCACACTAGTCTAATATAGAAGGTAAATAAAATTGAGTGACTACCTGGTGCATTTGAAGATAGTCCGACACGCAGACTTAGATTTTTCTATGTAAACGCGTCAGCAAGATTTGTTAATGTATACGTTTTGTACACACACTACACATTAAATATTTGTCAATAAACTGAAATTTACACATTTTTAGAATGGCCTGAAAATAGATATGACAGAAACACCTGAAGTACATTCAAATATAAACTTTAATATACAAAAAATAAGAAGTTATATCAACCTTGAGATGGTCCATAAGCTGCACTAGTTTGTCATAAGCGGGCGGGTCGGTAGAAAGCAGCTCCTTAGCAGCATTCAAGTGTGTATCCAGAGCGTGCACGTCACGCAGTTGACGGTATCGCTCGCGGGTGCCGCATAGCAGTAGGAGTAGTTTCCGAACTTGTTTCCTGTGTGCGAAAAACTACCGATTAGTTTTGTAAACTGTATTTTTTAAGAGTAACTGCATCAAGTCTGGCATTGAAGTGCACACTGGTTGTGGTTTTGGTACAGTACACAAATCTCGATGGATCGGTATGGCAGATGACGTCACTATGATGCGGTTTTCAATATACAACGTGTTAACAGATTAACACAAAATCTGAGACTGATTTGTGCAGTATCCAGAGCAAAACTGAATACACTACTTTATATTATTATAGGTGCGTTTTTATTAAATTTCTATTTATCATGCCGAGTCTGTAAGGTTATTGAACTCCAGTGCCTGCGCATAAGAATGAGTTTAAGAGTTATGAACAAACTTAATAGTTACAATACTACAAAAGAAAACGAAAATAAATGATCTGATGAAGTGTTCTATACTAATTTAAGAAAAAAATAATTATGTCGGGTATCAGAGGTTTTGGTTTACATTAACACGTTGTATAGAAAGACATTCCGGTCTTGAATAAATCATTCCTGTCGGGAAGACCTGCTGCTGCGGGTAGTTGTCAAACAAAGTCACCTGAGCGGAGTCTGCTGGTTCATCATGTACTCGCAGAGCAGCGTGCGCCACCGAGCGTCAAAGTGCGCCGGGTCGCAGTGCTTGTGGATCTGGCACGGCAGTCGCAGCGCCATCTCCATCAGCAGCTGAGGGTAGTTGTCGAACACGTCCAGGGCGTGACCTGACATAATGATGAGGGGGATTCTTTAAGTACATTCTTTTAGGATAGTCCCCACAAAGTACTCATAAATTGTAGCTAGCGGAAGACTCGTCAAAAAACTCGATGAACTTCATTATTCTTTACTCATAAAAGAGCTTTGTTCGTAAAAGAAAGCGTATTACTTTCAGTGTTCTCTTAACTTTTAGTCTTTTTCTATAAATTAATACAGATACAGATTGTCATATAAGTAAATTTTCTTTTAGAACAGACCCCGCTAAGTACTTATAAATTGCAACTAGCGGAAGATCCGTCAAAAAGCTCAATGAACTTATTATTTTCTACTTTTTTGAACTTTTGATCATAAAACAAAGCTTTCATACTTTCCGTTTTCTCTTATACGTGTTTTGTCTTTCTTCGGTAAATTCATACAACGTTTATCCGTATAATTTACAAAACAAATGAAAGTATAAACGTATTCAATATCTTAAACAAATTGTAATAGGGGTACTAAGGCGTACTGCAGGCTTAGCACGATTTGTCAAGACTTCGTAATCTTGACAGTTCGGTGTGGAGTATGACGTAGTTATCGACGTAGAAACGTTGTTTTCGGTATTAGCTAGGTCGATAACTACGTCATGCTCCACACTGAACTGTCAAGATTACGAAGTCTTGGCAAATCGTGCTAAGCCTGCTGGTCTGGGGGTGGTTGTGGAAATAACTCACTTTTTACATATTCCTTGACGAAGAAGGGTTGCATATCGGGCAGCGGCTGTGGTGCTAGCGGTTTCAGCAGTTGCTGCCCGGGCGTCGCAGTTCCTGTATCTAAATTAAGAACAATCTACAGTGTACAGATATTTCTACAGGTTGTTTAAGAATGAAACACAAACGGCATTTGGTTTACGAAATTTTTGAAAAAAAAAAAAAAAAAAAAAATTGCGTTAACTACATTTATCACACAATTCACACACTTTTTTAAATAAGCAACGCATTAATAAAAACTGTCAAGACTTAACAATCATTTACAAGTTAATAGCTCCCACAACGGAATAACACGAGCCAACTACGAATGAGACCCTACCAGATAAGGAACACATGTACGGTGCAACCGTGCATTTCTCAAGTCAGCATTTTACGCGACGCACACATTTTATAATAATCAAGTAATTATATTCAGTTCGCATCGGGCCGCCCAGGGTACCGTGTTTATCATGGTAAAGTACAATACATACTAGAAGTCTTCTCCTTCCAGTAGGGCAGCAGTGCAGCCAGCACGCGGTAGCAGTGGGCGGGCGCGCCCGCTCGCACCAGCGCGGCGGCCGCCAGACGAGACACGTGCGCCGCGCACGCGCCGCCCGTCACCTCCGCGCGACCACTCGCCCCCGACGCCGCGGACGTCTTCCACCGCGCCATCAGCACGCCTGCACGACACATATTTAAACTAAATAAACATTCACTAACAAAACATACATCTATAATGTGATCACGGTGGTCGCGGACTTATCTGTGCTGGTGGCAGAAACGTTAACTAACGGTTTTATTATAATAATGACGTGTAGGCAGTAGCGACACTCCTATCGGCAAAAATAATTTTGTCAGCCTGTGGCTTGAAAATAAATAGCGACACAAGGACGCTATTTCTGCGTGCCACTTTTCGGATCGTGACACCTAATCTAGTATAAATATTATATCGATGCTATACTTCAAGACCGTACTCAGGGACCGATGGGGCTACATGACCGATGTACTAGTGACGAAGAATTTCAATCGCCTACAATATCAGTTGTTGTTAATAGTAATCCAAAATCGATACAGTGGAACACCGATTAAAATGCTAGAGATCCTAGTTATAACAGTTTAAGATATTCTGTGTAGCAAAACCACGATAATTTATCTTGTAATACTTTGCACTGCTTATTGCCAGCAACCCAGAGATTTCCGTAGCACAGCTTACCGCTGAGTCGATTTTCTTAAGTTAATTATCAGAAATTACATATTTGCCAGTAATTATTAATACCAAAGGGATTAACTATGATCACCCGGGCTACACCGGGGACATAATAAATACCAATATCCTTGGGCCTGTTATGACCCATGGCTGCAGGAAATCATTTGAAACGTCACGTTGGGGATTGAAAAGTTACTGTTTTGTATAATTACAATAGTGAACTTCTTATTTTTCTTTCAGTGCCTCTCCAACAGACTTATTCCGGTCCATTCTCTGATGTTACGTAGTCAGGACATCTTTCGTCGTCCAACTTTTTAATAGTGAACTAGAAACTCTTAAATATTACTAATATACACAGGAATAAATAGTAAAACCTTTGACGTAGCCCTATACCACTGTAACCCTTGTCTATTTACTATACTTACTGAGCAACCTCATGATGACCAGCTGCAACTCTCTTCTATTGGTCCGTTCGTGTATCGGCGGCGTGGTCTCCTCTCCTTGCATGTCCAGCTCAGACACTAGTAGTTCAAGGCGCATGATAGCCATCTGTAACTCTTTCCTGTCAGGACGTTCCTCGGTGGGAACGGTCTCTTCAGACTGAATGTCCAATTCGGAAACTAGAAGATCCAATAAGCGATCTAGGACAGCTCGATCGCCTTCTACGGTGGAGTCCAGGTCACCAGCAAGCATCAGTACCACCTTATGTAAAAAGTTAACCAAATTTCAATGTAAACAACCACACAATGTGTAATAAGGTATCTAAACGTACCATTACCGTATCCGATTTTGACGGAAATAATAATAATAATGTTCTCCGAGACGATACGACTACAGTGGCGAATCTTTCACAAGATCAATCATCTTCGCTGGAGATATTATAGTGCACAAGTGCTTTCGTACACAAGTGAACTCTCTCTACCTTTACTTTCACAATACGAGGGGACAGAAGGCTGACACTACCGGGGATAGGTCAGGCGCCGGACCGAGTTTCTAACATCTTACTTTGCAGACAATCAGGTGATCGCATCGATATAATATATAAACTAGATAAACATTCACGAACAAAATGACATCTAAAATGTGGTCGCGGAGGTTGCAAACTTATCTGTGCTGGTGGCGGAAACGTGAACTAACGATTTTATAATGATAATGACTTGTACTTTGACAGTTTCATATAGACAGTAGCGACACACCTATCGGCAAAAATAAATTTGTCAGGATGTGGCTTGTAAAGAAATAGCGACACAAGGGCGCTATTTAACGCTACCATTTTTTGAACCGTGACACCAAATCTAGTTTATATATTATATCGATGGGTGATCGACTAGCATCGTCCTAGCCAGTAAGTAACAACTACACGGAATGCGAACTGCAAACTCAATCATATCCCATTAATGTATGTAAGCAATGCGACAGGTCTGCGCATCATGCACAGGCCAAATTATAGAGAGTAGGGAATAGCCCGGACTTCAAATTATTGTATGTTGGCGGGCAAGATACTATTCTATCAATTTCAAATTACCGAATGGACCGATTAATATTGATTTAATTTATCAAGTACTTTTAAAAGACCGGGACAAAATTTCAAAATATCGAGAGATTAAAGTAATGAGTGTTAAATTAACGAGAGTAGACTTGTATAATATAATTTAGGCCCGTATTAATAAACCAATCTCAGCTGAAGTTCGGCACTTGAGTACGAACATAAGTTGCTGACTCATTTAATAAACGAGTATTGAGTCAAGGTTTAAGATGCTGGCCTCAGCTGAGTTACTGTTGATTAATAAACAGAACTTGACACTTGAGTGTGCACTCAATCATTGTATTAAGTTGCTGTGAGCTGAGTCCAGTCAGTTCGTGACTTGAGAGTAGTATTTATGTTAAATGCGGTGGGTGTGCTCAGACAACATAAATAAGTATATTTTTAGGTTAGGTTATGAAATTAATTATTAATTACAAAAACTGGGCTATAATTATGATATTTTTTGGATACTCAGATCAGGCTCTCAAGTAGCTAACCGTAAGTTGCTGCACCGTTGTTGATATTCGTTTATTAATAAGCGACGATATTAAGATGCTGCCCCCATCTCAAGTGCGTATCATATGATATCGTACTTAGGTGTCTACCTGAGATCAGTTTATTAATACGGGCCTTAGTAAAGCCAAGTAGCTGACCTGCACGAAGGGTATAGCCCTCACTCCAGGCAGATTCCTCAACGTGGGCAGTGCGTCCAACGCTGCCGATAGCAGAGAGAGTCGTAATGCGTGCAACTTGCGTGTCTCCGACTCCGTCTCGATGGTTCGTGAGGTCGATGCCACGGGTTGAGATGATGATGTTGACGGACCGGCTAATGGAATATAATATTTTTTTTATATCAACACTGCTCTGAAGTAGCGGAAGTATTTTTTATTATTAATGGAACTTAGATTCACACATCGATATAATAATTTTGTTATGAGTTTATACAGTGATTACTTTTTGGCTGGGTAGGATATTAGATATGGTTTATGGAAATATACGATACAACATATAAAAATGTCAACAAAAATCATTAACTTCTCCGATTATGTAACACAAAATAGTATATAATTTGCAGAAATCTAGGAACTATACCGGGTGTCACAAAAATGAGTTCATTTTATAAGACTTGCCATGCAACGATTGAACCGAACCCCGTAACCATACTTAGAATGATCGAAAGGTACCAACAGTTTAAAGAACTTTTGTTCGTAATTTAAAATTTCCTCTTTTCCTGTGTTTTTTGGGGGTTATTGCAATCAATATTGTTATCGTTTGAAACACTCACATTATATTACATTAAAAATCAAGAAAAATAGAGTTGTTTTGTTTTCAAAAAGCAACCAAAATTATTCCAAGCTAAATGCCAACGAAACTACAAGCTTTAATCATCATCATCATCATCATCACCAGCTGGAAGACGTCCACTGCTGAACAAAGGCCTCCCCCTTAGACCGCCACAATGAACGACAATTTGCTATTTGCATCCACCGGTTTCCTGCGACGCGAACAATGTCGTCGGTCCACCTAGTGGGAGGCCTGCCTACGCTGCGTCTTCCGGTTCGTGGTCGCCACTCGAGAACCTTTCTTCCCCAACGGTTATCGGTTCTTCAAGCTTTAATGTTATTAGCAAAAAAAACGAGTATGTTGTCTATGGCAAAAATTACTAACCTGCCAGTGCAATAGGCGCTGCGGCATTATTCGAGATAGGCATTGTCCCAGCAGAGGGAGCGGACACCATTTCTCCTAAAACATTCACACCCATGTCAAATAATCAGCATAATAAGATACTAAAAATGTGATTACAGTACATTTCTTAAACATTTTTAATGAGATGACAAATCGTTGGTGATCGTGCAAGACCGAAAGATGAAAACAGTGAATATTTTTTCCATTTAATGATATTTTACGATTGATCTTGTTTGCTAGCAGTAGTTGGTCATCTATATGTAAAATTATCAAAAAACAGATACGCGGTATTAACAAACTGCTCTGTCGCAATCTTGCACGCTCACTGACGAAATGGACGTAGTATCGTACACAAGTGGTAAGGCGAGTTGCTACAATCAATTATGAACTTTGCAACCAACTACTAGTAATAATACTGCAATATTATATAATAATACTAAATAATAATAATGTCCTTGGAAAATCCAGACACGGCCATCTGATCCCAAAATAAGCATAGCCTGTACCATGGTAACCAGACTATTGATGTTGAAATAAATTAAGTACTTACAAATATATTATGTTCATATGTTTCTTTTTTCTGGTTGGATATGGAACCCTATACATTTTGAGGTGCAGTAAGGTTATATAGGCACAACACTAACAAGCCTATGAACTACTTGGTAAGTAGTAGAATTAACCAATAACAATATCCTGAGACGATGCAAATAAGGCCATCTAAAGATGCGCGACTGTTACTAATCCGACGATTCGAATCATCTACAACTACTAATGTACGCATTCGACTTGAATATTAGTAATATACTAATGTTCATAGTCGAATAACCACTACTAATTAGTAATTACTAACGGCGTTTGAACTAGATTGTTCCCGAATTAGTCGACAATTTTTGGAATGAAATAAGAATGAATTATTTGCCATTCCGGTCACGGAACGAATAATGTCAGAGTGCCTGTCAAATCACATCATTCAATCGGCCAAATAATGAGCGAATAATCAGTCAAGCAAATATCAAATTAGTTACTAACTTCGTAAATCATTCGAATAAGTCGAATGATTTATAAAGTCGAATAATTCGAATGAAATCATTCATAGTCGCGCATCTTTAAGGCCATCTGATCCCAAACTAGACGGAGCCTGTACTATGGCAAACAGACAATTGATAGTTAACCCAATAACTGCATTTATGGACGTGTAAACCAGCTTCAGTTTAAGCGTTTTGGTTCGTCATGCTTTGAATGTAACGACGTGGCCCGAAGCGATTAATGCTAGCATTCTACCATACATTACAAAACCATGCATAAATACACACATCAAAAGTGTCTAGGGATCAAGCATTTTTAAGCGGATTTCTTGAGATTGAGATGTGGCTTTGTAATAAATTTATGATTTTATAAATTTATATGGATCCTTTTTGGTGCATTTCATAATTTGAATCAGGAACTGTGAATCAAATTCGAGTAAAAGATGAAAATCAGCTGTCAATATTTTCCCTATAAAAACATACAACGCATTGAAGACATTATTAGTGCTACTGTTTCCCTACTACTGATTAAAACCAACGTTATTATGGAGCGGCGACATCATTTAAGCAGGGAAGAAATGCTCAGAGCCGTGGGAATGATAGAAGCTGGTTCCCGGCAACGTACTGTGGCTTTAGCTCTGAATACAAGTCAGAGTGTTATCAGTCGACTTTGGACACGTTACCGAAGCACTGGTACCGTGGCTGAGCGCCATGGAGGACGGTATCGCTGCACCACACGGAGACAAGACCGATATATTCAAATCTTAACTCGAAGAGCTCCAACAATAACTGCCATGATGTTAGCCGTGAGGCTTCATCACTCTTCAGGGAACTTAATTAGCGACCAGTCAGAAACCGCTTGCATGAAGTGAACCTTCATTCCCGAAGACCGCTACGGGTACCACCTATAGCAATGCACAATCGTAGGATTCGATATCAATGGGCTCTTGAACACAGAAATTGGGCAGAAGAACAATGGCGTTTCGTGTGCTTTTCTGATGAGTCTCGTTTTGGTATGAGACCGGATACAAGACGTATACGACACTGGAGAACCCCTGGACGCCAACAGCGATTAAAATCCTGCCAGGAAGTCCATCCTTATAGTGGTGGAACCATCATGGTATGGGCGGGTATTTGGATCGGCGGAAGAACTGAGTTGATTTGGATCAGAGGCAACCTCAACGCTCAAATTTATGCTGAGACGATTGTATCAGACGTCATCGTTCCTCTACAAGTGCAAATCGGTCCCTTATTTCAGTTAATGCATGATAATGCACGACCGCACACCGCAAGAGTTGTAAGACAGACTCTCGCCGCAGCTAACATCAATGTCCTGCCCTGGCCTGCTCAGTCGCCAGACTTGAACCCGATTGAGCATGCATGGGATATGCTACAGAGAAGAGCTCTGCCGAATATGGAGGGTATCCAGTCGCAAGAAGACCTTTTTTTGTTGTTGCAACGAACATGGGCGGCCATTCCACAGCGTGATTTGGATGAACTCATTTTGAGTATGCCAAACCGATGTTCTTGTGTTGTTAGTGTTCGCGGTAGAAACACGGATTATTAATTGTTTAAGTTACCCAATAAAATTTTAAAGAAAACTGTTATTTCAGTCTTTTTTTCGAACTTTTGTGTTAGTGGTTCAAATGTCAAAAATCCCTTTATTAGGAAAATGGCAAATTTCTTTATTAATGCAAAGGTGACTTGGTTTATCGTTACTGTGACAAACGAAAACACTTTATTTGATGAATCCTTAAAGAAAATTTTAATTAATATCAATCAGGAGAAAAGTTATTGCATAAATATATGTTGATCCCTAGACACTTTTGATGTGTGTATATTGATATAACTGGTTTAGGTATATAATTCTCACTTGCAATATTCACTTCTGCAAAGTTGGATCAAAATACATACAAGTCTCGAGAACTACTAAAATATCAAGGTTTATGTGTATTTCAATCGAGATAAGTCCTTAGTAAGACATGTAAGAGCAGACGTTTTGACGTCTCCGTTTTTCGAGACTCATCCAGAAAGTATCTGATTTAAACATCGATGTAAACTACATAAACATTCACTAACAAAAGGATATCTAAAATGCGGTCGCGGGGGGCGCAACTTATCTGTGCTGATGGCGGAAACGTGAACTAACGGGTTTATTATGATAACGGCGTGTAGTTTGACAGTTTTATATAGACAGTAGCGACACTCGTATCGGCAAAAATAATTTAGTCAGCCTGTAGCTTGAAAAGAAATAGCGACACAACGGCGCTATTTCTGTGCGCCACGTTTCGGACCGTAACAACTATTCTAGTTTAAATATTATATCAATGTACACACATCAAAAGTGTCTAGGGATCAAGCATTTTTGGGCAAAAAAATGGGCAGAAGAACAATGGCGTTTCGTGTGCTTTTCTGATGAGTCTCGTTTTGGTATGAGACCGGATACAAGACGTATACGACACTGGAGAACCCCTGGACGCCAACAGCGATTAAAATCCTGCCAGGAAGTCCATCCTTATAGTGGTGGAACCATCATGGTATGGGCGGGTATTTGGATCGGCGGAAGAACTGAGTTGATTTGGATCAGAGGCAACCTCAACGCTCAAATTTATGCTGAGACGATTGTATCAGACGTCATCGTTCCTCTACAAGTGCAAATCGGTCCCTTATTTCAGTTAATGCATGATAATGCACGACCGCACACCGCAAGAGTTGTAAGACAGACTCTCGCCGCAGCTAACATCAATGTCCTGCCCTGGCCTGCTCAGTCGCCAGACTTGAACCCGATTGAGCATGCATGGGATATGCTACAGAGAAGAGCTCTGCCGAATATGGAGGGTATCCAGTCGCAAGAAGACCTTTTTTTGTTGTTGCAAGGAACATGGGCGGCCATTCCACAGCGTGATTTGGATGAACTCATTTTGAGTATGCCAAACCGATGTTCTTGTGTTGTTAGTGTTCGCGGTAGAAACACGGATTATTAATTGTTTAAGTTACCCAATAAAATTTTAAAGAAAACTGTTATTTCAGTCTTTTTTTCGAACTTTTGTGTTAGTGGTTCAAATGTCAAAAATCCCTTTATTAGGAAAATGGCAAATTTCTTTATTAATGCAAAGGTGACTTGGTTTATCGTTACTGTGACAAACGAAAACACTTTATTTGATGAATCCTTAAAGAAAATTTTAATTAATATCAATCAGGAGAAAAGTTATTGCAAAAATATATGTTGATCCCTAGACACTTTTGATGTGTGTATTTAAAAGTTATCGGCTGCTGCCAACAACTACACTGGTGCCCTGCTAAGGGCACAATTAATACCAGTATACGTCCATTTGTGATATGGATGCTAGTTTTTTTGGTTGTTGAGTTTGTTTTTCAGTATAACCACAATATATTTTTAAGCAAGTTAAATAGCTATCGGGCTCACCGTAAGCGCTACTTCTACCGGACACCCCGCCAATGCTATCGGCACCGGAGCCTCCGCTCTCTGAGCCGGCAGAGCCAGGCGCCTCGGCCGGCGACGTGCGAAGAGTGCTGCCATCTGTGGCTGCCGTGCTGCCTTCATCATCAGACCTGCGTTGCAAACGTCTAAAATATTAGAAAACTAAAAGAAAAATGGTTGGTGACAGACTACCAAATTATACCCTTGACATGTTTTTGAATTGAAACTTCTTATGCGATTTCCAAAAATGTTATCACATAACGCGTCAAGCGTTAAATGAAGCACCTTAACGCGTTAAGTGATAGGTGTTAAACGATAGGCGATAGGCGTAAATTTGTTAAGGTTATGAAAGCGCTCATGTGACGCCGTCACTGACTGAGTTCGGTGGGTTTCGGTGGGTTTCGGTGGGGTTCGGTGGGGTTCGGTGGGGTTCGGTGGGGTTCGGTAGGGTTCGGTGGGTTTCGGTGGGTTTCGGTGGGTTTCGGTGGGTTTCGGTGGGGTTCGGTGGGGTTCGGTTGAGTTGAGTTAGTGTGTGTGTGTGTGTGCGTGTGCGTGTGTGTGTGTGTGTGTGTGTGTGTGAGTGAGTGAGTGAGTGAGGGACCGACCGACCGATCGACTGAGCGAGAATGAAGTTTCACTTCTTCCGCGCGGAGGGACTCCACGCACGCACATTTTTTTTATATCATACGTCACTTTTGCATTATATGTACATACATACAAGTGTGAGTGTGATTTTGTGAGAATGTGCGTGTAAGAGGTGGAGTATAAAGGTGCGCGTCCATTGGCACGCGCCGGACGCACCGCACGCACGGCGCTCAACGGATTTTAATTTGCTTTCTATAATTTTACATAGCGCTGCGTCCATTATCCGCGCCGGCGGCATTTTCCGATGCGGGCCGTCAAAATCATAGAAAGCAAACTAAAATCCATTGCGTGCCGTGCGTGCGGTGCGTGCCAATGGACGCGCACCTTAAATGAGCAAGTGTCAAGCCGCGTCCGCTGCGCCAGTTTTTAATCAAACATTCTTTGCGAACATTAATAAGGGGCGTGGCTCGAGTGTTTTGTCGAACAAAACCTCTCGAATATTTTGCCGGAGTTTGTGGGAAACATTCCCCGCGTTTGCCTGCGGGAGGGCAGATCGTTCGATTTTTGGTTTGGTTAGAGAGTGGAATCCAGAGGCTATATGGTTATTAGTCGCGGTGAAGCATGAAAGAGTTGTGATATGAGATGCTATCTCAAATGAACATAAATCATAAAAAAAATCAGATGCACTCGAATGGAGATGTGTATTGCGTATTGGTATAACGGGCTACTTTCCGCAACTCCACGTCAAAGCTCGTATTTTGCGTGCTCTAGAGATGTGTAAAACTTTGTTCACTGAAGAAGTAGCTGCAGACGGGAAATGTTCAATTGTTTAATGTTCACTGAACAATGTTCTTTTCAAAACGTGGCGCAGCAGACCCGCCTTTACTTTTGCTCTCATACAGTGTGTAACCGTGGTAATGTGCGTGTGAGTATTTGAGTGCGAGAGGTTAAGGAAGAGTGGCCGAGAGTGCGAGTAAGCGTATTCGTGTGTACCCGGGCGGTGAGGCGGTGGCGTCGCTGTACCCGGGCGCGGGGGGCGGCGGGGCGGAGGGGGCGGCGGCGCGGCGCGGTTGTTCCTGCAGCGAGAGCGCGATGGCCAGCTCCACCATGGTCTCGTCGTCCGCGTCCGCCGGGATGTCAAGCAACGCCTCCAGACCTGGCCCGAACACGCATACATGTACATTGATCATCATTTCGAACAAGGTACGGGTGGCTAATGTATGAATCAAAGACACTGCTTGAAATTATAAATCAGTTGATTGAAATTCAAACTTTTCCTATGGTTTGCCATGTGTCATTACATCCACAGATATAGATTTACATAGATAACGCAAGTACGACGATTTGTATTTCCTGACTTTTTAACCAGTTTTTAACACCTTCTGTGACGTCACGTCCGAATTTAGTGACGGGAAGTCTAAACCGATTCGAAGATACCGATGCCCCGCCAATTTTTTTTACTTTTTGCGGCCGACCGGCTGCAAGGCTGCAACAACTGACGCGCGCGGGCTGTAAGTTAGCGGCGATCAACCTTGACGTTTCGTCGGGGTTCGGACACGCGAAGTACATGCATTTGCGTTATGTATGTAAATCTATATCTGTGATATCTTCCCAGAATTTTATCATTATTAGAGATACTATCGGAAGGTGTAACAATATGTATAAAGTTTTTTTTTTTTTCTCAATGATCAATGAGTACGTTTTTTACCAGCCCTTGTTTTTATCCCATTGTTGGGCACGGGCCTCCCCTTGTAGCATAGCTACATGGTTTTGGGCACATTTCAGTAAATAAATGAGTAAAGTCAGTTGTTTTTTATCAAGACGCTTAATAACTCCTATAGAAATAGTAATAGCAATGTATAGTAATCTTATTGAACTATTTTTTTTTGACAAGGCGTTTAAATTAATATACGACCTGTTTATATTGATTGGGGAATACTATGTTCTTATTTTAGTTATTTCTGGTAATAGGCGATGAAAGCTGCATCAGGTATTCTTATTAATTTCATTGTTAGAACCATAGGTAATATTTAGATACCTAGGTAAGAAGCACTTTTTAACTGAGGGTATTAGATTTAAAATAGGCGGAGTTTATCGTGGGCGAGACGATGCGATTAACGCTCAGTACCCGAAAGCTGAAAGTGTCGACCAATCAGCGGCGGCAACCGCATTAGGTGCTGTCTTTCTAGACGGTTCGACGCCATCTCCTTTCGATAGGTTTCGTTTTTGACTCAGTAGTTGAGCCAGCCATTACCATCTGACCTGAGGAACGAGCACCACACCAAATAGAATTTTATTCGAATCTTAATTGCCAGCGTGTTCAACATAATTGTTTATTGCTAAAGTCTATTAAAGTACATACTTAGTTTGTGAAAAGAAAACCCAGTATTACTGGGTTCACCCTTCAGGCAAGAAATTCACCCTTCGGGCGAAAAGTTTCACCCTTCGGGCAAGAAATTCACCTTCGGGCACGAAGCCTACCTTCGGGGGTATTCTTACTTCGGCCACAAATTCCACCCTTCGGGTGAACGTACTACCTTCGTGGCTGAGTTGTTGACGACCGGGCCTACTCCAGACTCTGCATCCGTGGCGTGCCTGGCCACTTCAAGGAGAAGGAGGACGCCTGAAGACCGCGGGAATCGCCGTTGCGTTCCCTAACGACCCCTAGTTGAGTTACAGCTATTTTGTTATACGTGCGAACAAGCTAATAAGTAATCGACCTCCCCCTGTAACGTAACTTTCTTCTCGTTTTGATTATTATAAATAAATTTGTGTAGCCCTTCTTTTGTAGTTATTATTTCTTTTGCTCGCCGACTAGGCTACACCCTCAAGATGAAAGGGGCTTCTGCTAGTTCGCATTGTTTAGTATTCATTTAAAATTAGTCCCGTGTCTTCTTTCTAGTAATTTTGGCTAACCACGGCCGCTGCAATATTTAACTTGTTCACAATAGCATTGAAATGTTAAACAATATCGTCATCTATCATACAGGGTGTTGTAATCACTATGTATATATTACCTCCATCTGGCGCGAGCAGCACCATGGGCTCGAGCGAGTCGTCCACGTCCATGAACTGGTTGTCCTGGTGGTCGTCGCGGTTCGCGCTCAAATCGGACTCGGACACCACGGCCTCCGTGATCGAGCTGGTGGGCTGAGCCGTGGTCACCGATGAAGCGGCACCTATTATTACGAACACTATGCTATTTTCTAATATAACGACGGCGAGCTCAACGTCGAGCCAGCCTTGGATACAAAGACGAGCTTAACTCCATATTCACTATTGCATTTCGGATCAACGTCGAACTGATTGTTAAAACTATTCGACCTTAAGTAGTTCCAGTAACGGTTAATGCTCGTAGCGGTAATGCTACGTAGACAAGTTGGTAACTACGAAAACGCATCGCTTCGCGGTCGCTTCTATAGCGTCGAGCTCGAGCACAACCACGAGGTTATGTTGCTTAAACAATAGCAGGGCAGTACATAGCAAATATCCGCAAAATCCGTACGTAACAATTGAGGAGTAACACAAGACTGTTTATACTGTGTATGAACAGAATATTATCGTAAAAAATACGTAAACACGCGACAAATAGAGATCCTGCTGCTTTTTAAAGTCAGTTAAAATGGTAAATTATTATTAAAATAATATTAATAGTGTCGCATGGACTACCAACTACCAGGCACCAACAAAATACTTTTGCAATAGCGTACAACAGTATGCTTCAGAGCACTTAAAACTAAGCTTTAAAATTAGGTAAATAAGATGCATTTGATGTATAAATGAGCGACTATCTCACCTGGAGTGTTAGGAGGCGAGGGTATGTACACTCGGCGTCTCTTGACTCTCGGACGGAGGACTCTCATCAGCGCGGCTTTGGCACCAAAACTAATGCTTTGATCCTCAGCAAGAAGGAGAGATAGATAGATTTGATTTCCGAATTCGATCTGTGAACATAATTAATGCTGTTTGAGGTCCTAGAATTAAAGTATCAACGCGTCTGCCAATTACCCCTAACCATAACGATCGTAGCAAGCACAGAGAAGAAATGACGGTGTCTAATACGCATACAAAATGTATGAGCTGGTTATCATGCTCTATAGTTGCAGAACTAATGCTTTGATCCTCAGCAAGAAAGATTTGATTTCCGAATTCGATTTGTGAACAAAATTAATGCTCTTTGAGGTCCTAGAGTTGAAAGTATCAAGGGCTCTGGCAATTAGCCTGAACCATAACGACCGTATCAAGCACAGAAAATAAATGACGATGACTAACATGCATACAAATCATATCAACAAGTTATCGTGCTCTTATACAATGCCGCATATCTTGCAATAAACGTACTCTGTTGTATGACTGTCGGTTCGGTAGCAATTGTTTCGTATTAATTCATTGAAAACTAATGTTTTTTTGCCCGATACGTTAATTTTATTGTCCCGGGTATTGTACAGACGCCTTCAAAAATAAATGAAATATTAACATTTACTGATTTTACCTAGTAGGTGTAGGCGCGGTGTGCAGTTTTCACTCTTATGACGATCGCTTTAAGAGAAACGAAACTGGTACATATAGGTTATTTATTTAGGCTCGATAATATCCGCGTAAGAATAGCAACCTCCCATCTCTCCCCTAACTAGGCGACTAAGGGAAAACCAGCAACATCTTCTTATATTGAACTTGTCTCCAAGACGCGTGCATCGTGTGCTCGGTGTGCCGCAGCCCGTACCCTAGTACGTGAGCTTCCTGCGGCCGATAAGGAAGACTAGTCTAGTAAAACCAAGTCACTGATACTCACGCAATCAGCGTCGCCGTGCAACTGGAACGCGTGCACGGTGTCGGCGAGCGCGTGCATCGTGTGCTCGGTGTGCCGCAGCCCGTAGGCCAGCACGCCGGGCGGCGCGGCCGGCCCGCTGCGACAGCCCGCCAGCCGCCACAACACGCTCGTTAGCAACGCGCACAGGTGCGGCTCCTTGTCGCTCGACTCTTGCTTGTCGCTCTTCCATAGCGCCGACCAATCACCTGCCGGGGAAGAGAGGAGGGTTTTGTTTTTAAATACAAAAAAAAGTTAAACCGGATTAAAATGCAATAGGCTAGATGACTAAAAAGTTATATTTAGTCCGTCAATAAATTAGATTATAAAAACAAATATTGGACACGTATTTAGACTATTTTCAATTAACCAAAAAATGACGACGATACAGTGCGTTGAAATTCCGCGTGTATACAATTTTTACCGAGGCGTGACGTAACGAGCCTCCATTTCCGAACTTTAACGTTCTATATCTTTGGCATTTTCTATTTATTTGATAAATAAAGAAATACGTGTCCGATGTTTTTTGATAATCTAGCTGACGCACTAATTAGAATTGTTATTTTTTTACCCTGTCATCATCCCCATTCCAAGTATGTCACTCGGTCCAAATTTAGTGTGGTGCACTTGCAACTTAGTGCGGTTTCACTTTTAGTTTTGTCTATGTCGTTAAGAAATTCCTCTTATCGTAGAGATACAACAGCTCGCCTAAAATTAAAGACAGTCCAATGGAGCACTCCATTGGAGTGGTTCCACTTCAAAGGACCATTAAGAATATCAAAGAAGCACACAACTAAATAACGAAATAACACCGTCTTTAGTTTCTCAAAGTTGCCAGTACTCCATGATTCGCTTACAGACTGGTAATCTCTGTCAATGTTGTAAATAAATCTTTGTCTATGTTGTAAATTAGCTAGTGCACTTTTATTCACTCATCCCATCGATATAATATATAAACTAGATAAACATTAACGAACAAAATGTGGTCGCGGAGGTTGCAAACTTATCTGTGCTGGTGGCGGAAACGTGAACTAACGATTTTATAATGATAATGACTTGTACTTTGACAGTTTCATATAGACAGTAGCGACACTCCTATCGGCAAAAATTAATTTGTCAGGATGTGGCTTGTAAAGAAATAGCGACACAAGGGCGCTATTTCTCGCTACCACTTTTTGAACCGTGACACCAAATCTAGTTTATATATTATATCGATGACTCGTCCACCACGTAGATGGAAATAAATGTCTCGAGTGATCAACGCCAGAACAGTGCAGCCACGCACGGGCAAGCGTGTCCGCTTATCATCAGTCAATCGTTTTCAATCCTCTCATCAATACGGTGTATAAAATAAACACAAGAGTGCTCACCATCGCCAGGTCTCTGCGGCGTGGGCGCGCTGTACTTGACGAGATGGTTGGGCCGGGCGACCGCCACGCCTCGCGCTAGGAGCACCAGTCTGAAGTACGCCTCCGGGTCGATGTTGTGAGGGTCGGCCGTATCGCGGAGTTCGCGTAGTGACGTGCTCACGTATTTGAGGATAGCTTGGTCCTGTGCGACAAATATGGCGTTATTTACTAAAGTCCAATCATTAATTCACTGGAGTAAACTGACATTTGCTAATGTCACTTTGTAAAATAATAGTAATAGTAGTATGGTAGTAGTGTGTTCCAATTCTATAGTGATTCAATCACTTGGTCAAAATTAATAGGAACATAAATAATACTAACAATAATTTTAAATAGAAATGATATTTAGTTGTAAATAGATGATTACTAGAAGTAAATTTAGTGAAATTGATGAACAACAAGGCTGCATGGGCTATAATTATATCATAAAAACATCAAACATACAGTAAGTCGGAGGGAGAGAGTTGAACTTGGCCTTACACACGCCGTCATTTTATTTATCATTTGGCTTCAAACTTCTAGTCTGAGTGCACGAATGTTTCTTTTGGTCACGAGTACTGAGTAAGTGATCAATATAATCATTTTGTCTATTCACTTTTTTTTATCAGACTTTTTTTTTACTCCAGTAAATTAATAAATCGATTATAAGTGGAAGGTGTTATTCGCGAGCGGGCGACTATGCCCTGTGTCGTTGCGAGCATCACGAGGGTGCCAGGGTGAACGTGCATTTCTGCTACCCCCGGGTCATGGCCTAGAGAGCGCTGGGGAGAATTTCCATAGTGTCAATGAAGGCCACCAGGGAGGTTTCAGACAGGAACACTTAATAATTAGTGTCTCTTGAAGCCTTCGTGGAGTAGCGGGAAACCGCTTGCTTTGTAAACCGGAGTTAGCGGGTTCAAGTCCCGAGGGGAGTGTATATTTGTGCAGTTGTCTCTTACTGGCTAAGGACAATGCATGCCGATCACCAGATTGTATATAGTTAGAGTCATCTAACTCCTCCCTCCGTCCCATTCGTTTTGTAAGAGTTAGGGAAGAGAGTGCATTTGTGTCTACGCAAGCACTTATGCACTACAATATCTCCCGAATGGTCGTATCGTCCCAGAGGACATTAACTAATGTCTCAAAGCTGTCCACGGACGAACGGGTCTGCCTATCATTGCCTTGTGCGTCATACCTTGTACTGGTGGTAGTGCGAGTGGTGCAGTGCGCGCAGGAGGCACTGCGCCCGCGCGTGCAGGTGGTGCGGCGCGGGGGCGCACAGCAGCCGGCGCGCGGGCTCGGCGGCCGCGGCCGCGACTGCACCGTTCACTCCCGCGCCCAGCTCTAACGCCTCCAGCGCCGCGCACGCCAACCGCTCTAGAGGGCTCGGCTTCCACGCACCACTACCGCCATCGCCCTCCTTCAGCAAAGTGCAACCACACATTATTTATTTATTAACCTTAAACACAACTACTTTTAAAGATTAAACTTTATACAGCAGTATTTACATTTTATAAAAAATAGAATTTGTAGCTTGTGAATTCACTCGAGGGCTGATAATATTATACATACATACAGTCAAATAATGTTGTCTTTTACTTACGCGAATATTACACATTGAAATCGAACTACTTTTACAGATTATATCGCGGTTTATTTAGATATTACTATCCCGACGTTTCGAATGCTTTGCAGCACCCATGGTCACGGGAGGACTAAGATGTAGAACGTCCTTATGTCACAATAATGCCGGTGTACCCTCAGATCTTCTTAGTTATTATTGTTGGTCCGATCTACGCAGTAAGAGCTTACAGTATCTTGAGGCCGTGCAGTGATTTGCTTGATATTACACGGCACTGACCATGGGTGCTGCAAAGCATTCGAAACGTCGGGATAGTAATATCTAAATAAACCGCGATATAATCCATAAAAGTAGTTTGATTTCAATACATACAGTCATCTAACAAAACAATGTGAAAATGTATCTAAATGAATTAATCACGCGACGTGCTGGGATATCGATAAGGCTACATACGCCGCGCCTGTACATATTAGTAATATACAGCAAGTATGTTACAATCAAACTGTATTCTGTTGTTAGTTATTCTGTTAATTATTACCTAATTAAGATAACCACAAAATGCGCTAGTACCTAATAGTCGACTGTTGAACCGTAACGAAATCCCGGAATTGTCAAAAAAAAATTAAAACCCCTTCTAGAAAGTTCACTGACCTTTGACACTGACGTTTGTTTATGTAACCCTATTTTGATGTTTACTTGTCAACCCTAGTGACCTGAAGAACTTTTACAGTCAAAATATATACAGGATCATTATGGTAATAACACGACTTACTTGAGCAACTTTACTAGACGACGTACACGCAGACGGATCTTCATTCTCCTCAGGCCATCCGAACTGCTCTTTATTCTTGCCATATATCTAAACAAAAATATACCATAAACATCCTAGTACTTCCGAATAAAAACATCAACAAGTATCTGGCAAAAACTTGTTCTTACTTTGACAGAGTCAACCATGGTGACCCCGTCGGGATCCTGCGAAGGTCCGAAGTTGATGATGAGTTTCTTGTCCGACTGCAGGGATTCTTCGCGCGTCAGCGGTATGTCAAACCAACGGTTGCGCACTACCAACGTCGGAACTGATCTGCCGTATACCTACGGAATATTATGATAATTATAGTAGCGTAAATACAATTTTCTCTTTCTCAATTAAGCTTGTTTGAATTCCAATGAACTTGACCAGTTTTTTTGGCCATTCATTATGTTCAGCCATCGATATAATATTTAAACTAGATTAGGTGTTACGGCCCGAAAAGTGGCACAGAAATAGCGCCCTTGTGTCGCTATTTCTTTTCAAGCCACAGGCTGACAAAATTATTTTTGTCGTTAGGAGTGCCGCTACTGTCTATACGAAACTGTCAAACAACACGTCATCATCATAATAAAACCGTTAGATAACGTTTCCGCCACCAGCACAGACAAGTCCGCGACCCCCCGTGACCACATTTTAGATGTCATTTTGTTAGTGAATGTTTATCTAGTTTATATATTATATCGATGTGTTCAACTATGTAACGTCCAACAGATATCAGCAGGGCTATTCAGAACCGTCGGAAAGTCCCGTATCCGAATCCGAGAGAAAAGTTTCCGAGGCTGTCCTTCAAACGTTATTCACAAATCCGTAATCGAAAAGTTTTGACAGTTCGATTCGATAATAATATAATAATAATAATAATATCTTGGGACAATCCACACACGGTCATCCGATCCCAAACTAGGCAGAGCCTGTACTATGGAAACCAGACAACTGATACTAATACTTATATACTTTTTTTTTTTGTAAATACATACTTAAATAGATAAACAAGACGATAATTCACGGAAACTATTCCGCGAGCCTTTTGCTGTCGGGAAGGTTAATATTTCACAAGAATATTATGTTTTTATACAACTACAGTTTAAAAAAGACTACAACAACAATAATTATAGACACTCACTTATATAAAGAATATTCGCGACTCGCGTAACTAGTAAAATTAAAATAAGATTTTTATTATGGTGCATTCACACTACGCCAACAAACTACTCATTCACTAAACATCCAAATAGGATCAATAGAGGCAAAGGAACACATTAGCTGGGTTTGTTTGTTAATCTATACATAGAAAAGCAGTAATCAATGGTTAGCTTTCGCCAAAACATCCTTAAAAAACCAACGAATCACGTCCGTTTGCCCAGTGTGTACATTCCTTCCTCCAAGGTGTGTACACGGCACTAAAGGAAAAAATGACTAAGCGTTTACCACACAAGTTTAGAAGAAAATTCGCAAAAATGGTATGTCAATAAAACACATACCTATAAATGACTAATGGCCGGTTTCTGAGGTACTTTTATCGATAGTTTATCTATTCGTTAGCGCTATTGGTTCGATAACTTGACACATTGCGTTTCCGAACCTCGAATTGTCACATAAAGTCCGTTTAAACTTGGCTCAATTTAACTGACCAATGTGTGCAGTTTATCTATTCCATAACTTTATTTGACGATTTCAACCAATGATATTATTGTTTTCAACATCAAAATTGACGTTTTTGAGGTTGACGCTGCTGCAGCGTGCGCGCGCAGGGAGCCTGCGGAAAATTGAATTTTTGTATGGCACTTTGTTTACGCAGCACTAGCGCTACGAGAGTTAACGGCGTTTGGTGACACTACTTTCGGTGAATTTAATTGATTATTACTTAATTAATATCATTCTTGAGTACTTATTTATACCGGAAAAATGTTAACAAAAATAAGAACTGGTAATATTGGCTATATAAAACTTTAAAATCAATTTTAAATTTGATCTGAGAAAAAGACCCATCTAGCGTCGAATTATTGCACTGCTTATTGGTCTCATAGTTATTGAATGCTTTTCGGTGTACTCAGAAACTCAGTGACAGATAAACTAACTTTATCCTATACATAACTTTATTGAACCAATAGCTAATGAACAGTTAACTGAGATCCTCAGAAACCGGGCATAAGTAAGCCGCAATATATAAATTATGTTATTGCCTATATGATATGTTTCAAAATATATTAAAATTTCATTATTAAACATTTATTTAACCACTTTTAAACCTTCTACCACTATAATCTCTTTTTCTACCATTTTATAATGGTCTCCGTAAACACACTCATATCGAATTCGTAAACTCACTTTCCGATAGGAACTGTGAATAGCGTTTGACAATCCGTCGGATCATGATTAGACATGTCATCTGACTTTCCGATCCGAAACGGAATGTTCCCGACATTTGTGAATGGCTATGCAGTAATAAATACATTTAAACATAAATAATAATTTTCATTAATACACTTGTCACTGTGGTCATATCACTATAATTTACGAAAATATCGTATGTTGATACATAGGTTATTGCAACAGTGTTTCTGATTAAAATTATATAACACGAAAAAATATTAACGTTAAGAATTTACCTCAACAAAGGACGGCGTCCTGGCGACATCCTGACTGCCGAGCAACACTCTTATGCCGCATATGACCATGTTAGGATCAGAGTTTATTACTTCCATTACGAATCCGCTCATCTTAGTTGATACAACGTATAGGCCTGAGGGAGACAATATTTATTAATCATTTTCAATTTGTCGTATCCATTAATTTAATTATATCAATCCGAAAAAATTACACGTCCGGATATAAGTTAGGCGCCATGTACACGAACGAGAATCGCAGCGATATTCTCGCCGTGTCACCAGAGGAGACGCTCATAGCCAGTTGTAACCACTGCTCGGTAATCGATCAGTTGGGTAAGCAACGTCAGGCAAGTTCAATCCTTAGATGGGTGACAGTTTAGTGGAATTTGAACTGAGCATATCCGTGCTTCGGAGGGCACGTAAAGTCGGTCCCGGCTATTGTCATCCAGACAGCAGTCGTTAAGCTAAGTCAGAGGCCTAAGGGCAGCTTGAAAACTGACACCAGGTTGGCCACTAACCATACGACAAAAAACCAGATTAGATACAAACTCTGTAGGATAATGTGTAAGGGCGATTTTATTGCGGCAATGCGACGAGTGTGTCGGAACAAGCGTCAAAAACTCGTCGTGTTTCGAGTCTGTCGAAGTACGCGATGGAACCACAGCATTTTTTTCAACACGTGTTGCATATTTGAGTCCACAAATATTACTCCATTATTAAAACAACTCCACTGAAGCTGGACAAAAAACTAAACTCATTCTAATACAGTTTAGAGGCGCAACGAGGCATTGCAGGCGTTCCGTTGTGTGTCGCGACTGGCGGAATTAAAGTTGAACCGCGGAAATTAACTAACGATGGTAGAACGATTCCCTCGTTTGTTGACTAAACAGATTTAGTGGTGTGGTTTAACAAATGACCACACTAACACATAGTTGATCATCAGTTAATAACTCACCAGTTGTGTTGAGTCTGTGTTTAATCTGAGCAGTGTTGTACACTTGCAGCAAGTCATTCCCACCGAACTCGATGTCGTTCATGGCGACACAGTGTTCGAAGAAGTCGATCGGGAACTGCGGAGCTCCGCTCGCGTTCGATTTTGTAACCACCTGCGAATTACACTCGTAGTAACGCTAACACGCAAGTCAGTGTAATGAACCAGACTTTACTAGGTGGTAGGAGGTGCTATATCTGCGGTTTATGCCCGGGGTTCTAAATTTTGAACAACCTTCGGAGTCGGGTTGTATTCCCCAGAAGTCCATATAGAGTACGGCGGTGGGGTTGCTACCCCGTTCCCGTGAGCACCATGATAGTTTCCCGGGGGGCTATAATGCAGCCCCCGGCGGCGGGCTCAAAGACAAGGTACTGAGAGGCACCTAGCGCAGATCACAACGGCAAACCCAGGTTCCCCTCTCACGAGTCGATGCCATAGCCGCACGGGTTTTAGTGGGTAAGAGTCCCACACACCCCGGTTGATGCCCCACAGGTCTCGGGGACCTACTGAAGGTTTCCCCGCGAGACCAAAAAAGAGTTGGCAGGAGCTAACCAATCTATAATTTTGACTAGAAAAAAAAACAATATATATTTCTAAATAGTTAAAATTTAGTTTAGCCTGGCTCATTGTAAACCACTTACTTGTTGTGCTTTGCCCTTCGAATGGTGAGTAGTGAGTCTTGGTCGTCGTCTCGGCGCATGTGTCGGCTGTATAGCGGGCGATAGCCAGTAGCCGGTGAGCTCTGGGTTCGCCGCGTACATACGCAAACTTCCGTCTTCGCACAGTAGGATTAGAGTGCTTTTTTGCTCGCCGCCGCCACCGCACCAGTGGCGGACTGCGACCATGTCTGTGATTTTGGCTTTGGCTGGTACCACCTGAGAGGAAGCCAAGAAATATGTGAAGATTATGTAACTTCGGATGAATCTTTTCAGCATTATTAGCAATTTTCGGCGAATCGCATCCATTTTTGAAGTAGGGGCTAGAACATATAGTGTTTATACAACGTGTTAACGAATTAACGCAAAACCTGAATCTAGTCAGTTCAGTATCGATAGAAGTATAGATTAATAGTTGTCTACTAATTTTGACTATTAGTCCATTTATTTAAAATGCAGAGTTTAAACGTTTAGGTGGTCTAAGGTCATTGACCTTCAAATAGGACCTTATTAATATACAGATTAGATATGATAATAAATAGAGAAATATGTTCGCCGATAATTTATGAAAATAAATATAATGTATTCATATTTAAAAAATGTTAATGTGTCTGGTTTTGCGTTATTATATTAACACATAGTATAAGGGCTCCCACACATAATTGCGAATTCGCATCGCATCGCAAATATCTGCGAGAAACAAATGAATTTTTGTATTGAAAATGCATTTGTTTCTCGCAGATATTTGCGATGCGATGCGAATTCGCAGTTATGTGCGGGGAGCCCTAGAGGATCCTGAGTACGAGGGGTCAACGCCACCTCGGCCCACTGGCGCAGGGACTAGTGAGAACACGAGGCGGGTGTGTGTGAACCTTGATCTCCTGCACGTAGATGTTGTTGGGCGCGAGCATCAGCACGACGGGGTTGTTGGAGGCCTGCAGCACGGCGGTCACGAGGCCGGGGTGGGCGGCCACCTCGGCCCACTGGCGCAGGGACTAGTGAGAACACGAGGTGGGTGTGTGTGAACCTTGATCTCCTGCACGTAGATGTTGTTGGGCGCGAGCATCAGCACGACGGGGTTGTTGGAGGCCTGCAGCACGGCGGTCACGAGGCCGGGGTGGGCGGCCACCTCGGCCCACTGGCGCAGGGACTAGTGAGAACACGAGGTGGGTGTGTGTGAACCTTGATCTCCTGCACGTAGATGTTGTTGGGCGCGAGCATCAGCACGACGGGGTTGTTGGAGGCCTGCAGCACGGCGGTCACGAGGCCGGGGTGGGCGGCCACCTCGGCCCACTGGCGCAGGGACTAGTGAGAACACGAGGTGGGTGTGTGTGAACCTTGATCTCCTGCACGTAGATGTTGTTGGGCGCGAGCATCAGCACGACGGGGTTGTTGGAGGCCTGCAGCACGGCGGTCACGAGGCCGGGGTGGGCGGCCACCTCGGCCCACTGGCGCAGGGACTAGTGAGAACACGAGGTGGGTGTGTGTGAACCTTGATCTCCTGCACGTAGATGTTGTTGGGCGCGAGCATCAGCACGACGGGGTTGTTGGAGGCCTGCAGCACGGCGGTCACGAGGCCGGGGTGGGCGGCCACCTCGGCCCACTGGCGCAGGGACTAGTGAGAACACGAGGCGGGTGTGTGTGAACCTTGATCTCCTGCACGTAGATGTTGTTGGGCGCGAGCATCAGCACGACGGGGTTGTTGGAGGCCTGCAGCACGGCGGTCACGAGGCCGGGGTGGGCGGCCACCTCGGCCCACTGGCGCAGGGACTAGTGAGAACACGAGGTGGGTGTGTGTGAACCTTGATCTCCTGCACGTAGATGTTGTTGGGCGCGAGCATCAGCACGACGGGGTTGTTGGAAGCCTGCAGCACGGCGGTCACGAGGCCGGGGTGGGCGGCCACCTCGGCCCACTGGCGCAGGGACTAGTGAGAACACGAGGTGGGTGTGTGTGAACCTTGATCTCCTGCACGTAGATGTTGTTGGGCGCGAGCATCAGCACGACGGGGTTGTTGGAGGCCTGCAGCACGGCGGTCACGAGGCCGGGGTGGGCGGCCACCTCGGCCCACTGGCGCAGGGACTAGTGAGAACACGAGGTGGGTGTGTGTGAACCTTGATCTCCTGCACGTAGATGTTGTTGGGCGCGAGCATCAGCACGACGGGGTTGTTGGAGGCCTGCAGCACGGCGGTCACGAGGCCGGGGTGGGCGGCCACCTCGGCCCACTGGCGCAGGGACTAGTGAGAACACGAGGTGGGTGTGTGTGAACCTTGATCTCCTGCACGTAGATGTTGTTGGGCGCGAGCATCAGCACGACGGGGTTGTTGGAGGCCTGCAGCACGGCGGTCACGAGGCCGGGGTGGGCGGCCACCTCGGCCCACTGGCGCAGGGACTAGTGAGAACACGAGGTGGGTGTGTGTGAACCTTGATCTCCTGCACGTAGATGTTGTTGGGCGCGAGCATCAGCACGACGGGGTTGTTGGAAGCCTGCAGCACGGCGGTCACGAGGCCGGGGTGGGCGGCCACCTCGGCCCACTGGCGCAGGGACTAGTGAGAACACGAGGTGGGTGTGTGTGAACCTTGATCTCCTGCACGTAGATGTTGTTGGGCGCGAGCATCAGCACGACGGGGTTGTTGGAGGCCTGCAGCACGGCGGTCACGAGGCCGGGGTGGGCGGCCACCTCGGCCCACTGGCGCAGGGACTAGTGAGAACACGAGGCGGGTGTGTGTGAACCTTGATCTCCTGCACGTAGATGTTGTTGGGCGCGAGCATCAGCACGACGGGGTTGTTGGAGGCCTGCAGCACGGCGGTCACGAGGCCGGGGTGGGCGGCCACCTCGGCCCACTGGCACAGAGACTGCACGTTGCCCTGCTTGCCCGCGCCCCTGCCTCCCTCCTTCTGCGACCCGCTTGACGACACGCTGATTATCGCCGTACCTGCGTGCATTCAACTACAGGTCAACATCGGGATGATAAGACAATTTTCGGCTAGAATACTGTGCAACATTTATACTCTAGACCAGTTTAGGTAAATACCAATAACCGCAACATAAAAGTATTAATTACGATAAACGCAAAATACATCGCTAGGTTATAGATCTACTATAGGTATTATGCGAGGAAAACTCCAGAATCATTAAAAGAAAATCATCAGTTCCTTCTAAAGGTGGCGGTTCGCGCCGCGCCAGAGACAAGCGACCGAGACAGGAGACCGAGACCGGAGACCGCGACAAGTGTCTCGGTCTCTTCTGCATGAACTAGGTCGAGACCGAGACCGGAGACCGCGACAAGTGTCTCGGTCTCTTCTGCATGAACTAGGTCGAGACCGAGACCGGAGACCGCGACAAGTGTCTCGGTCTCTTCTGCATGAACTAGGTCGAGACCGAGACCGGAGACCGCGACAAGTGTCTCGGTCTCTTCTGCATGAACTAGGTCGAGACCGAGACCGGAGACCGTGATCGAGACGTCAGTATCTGATAGTAGATAGTTTGTGTTATGATAGAAAACCAAGTAGTAGAACTTCTATTGGAGGAAGAAGAAGACGATGATTTGCTCTTCAAATTTTCGTCTCTGTAGGAGTCTAGTCGTGCATCGTATATTGGAGGGTGCTGTCTGATCAGTTCAATCAGTGTTTCACAGTCTTCGTCAGAAAAAGTATTCATTTTAAAGACTAATTTCGTAGAGTTCATTAACCTTTTTTTATTACTACCTCGCATTACCGGGTGTATTGAGCGGTCACGTGTATGTGCAGGAAGTACCTAGTCGGTTCTAGAAGGTTCCACCTTTCCACAATAAACCTTAAAATCGTGCACGCAGCAATACACAAGGAATCTAACTCCTGACTCCACTCGACGAACACAGCAAAAACACACTACATATACGCGACGTACGACAGAACTGTTAGCATATTACCTTTTACACTTTCCTCGACAGTGTTCAGTGGCGCTAAGAAACTCTTGCCTTGCGCGTAAGAGAAGAACAACATCTTCAGTGTGTGCGAATAGTAAATCGATACACCACCCCCACCGACTAGTCCGGCAACATCCTGTTGAGACAACATTTTGATGAAAGACCCAATTATTAAAAAAGAAAATTGGGTCTGTCAACAGGATTTCCGTACTGACCTGTATCTCAGGGTGTAAAACCTCCAGTGTATTGGTAACGTAGAATGTGCCGAGTGTGGCACGGGACTCTTCGCTCATGGGTTGCCAGTAAATATGGCCAGCGGAGCTCATGCATAGCATGTGCATAACACCGTCCTGGTTCACGAAAGTCACATCACGGACCTACGGCAAACAGTACGCATTGAGTATTGACCAAAAGGATTATATTCACAAAAACAAATTATTTTACCATAGCAAATAAATATTTTGGGTTGTGTAGCAAGTTAAGGGCGTATTCAGTATCATTTTGAACTTAAACCACATTGTTATAGAAAAACCTTGTGAGTAGAACAAACTATAACTATTACATTTTGTAGAGGCTATCAGTGCCGGATTAGCCATCTATCAGAAGTCAGTAAATGCTACGGGCTCCACGCCTTGAGGCCCCGCACGTAGATACGTACCCAAGGAATTTACCTCACATTATACTACTAAACTTTAATACTTGATACAAATCGCCATAGTCCCTTGTTTGCCATCCATTCAGTGTCTACTAATTATCGTCAGAACAGTTTTTTCATTCGTGCCTGTACCAATTATAATGAACTTATTCGTAATCACGATCTTGATATAACTTGTACCAGTCCTGAAGCGATGCGTAGGAAGTTAAACTACTACTACTAACTTATATTCTTTGAAACCTCATAACAAAATTCTCACTAATGGGTATTGATAGAGTTATTGCAATGTGTGTCTACTTTATATTTCGTTATTGAACAGTTCTATCCTGTATATATTGTTACTATAAGTGGAGACTTGTCAATGGCTCTTTTGTTACTAATTTTACATTTTTCATATTGTTATTCTTGTAGCCGATAGTCTTCCTAATAAATAAATAAATAAATAAAATCAAGAGTCTGCTCACCTCGCCGTAATATTTGCTACGGACCCCGCGCTGACTTAATCTGACACTGCTATAATTATTTTATTTCTATGATAATTATATAGAAAGTTATGTTTTAGACTCTCACCTTCCCGCTAGGCACTAAGAAATAGTGCATAGGATTATTCAGGTCTTTGCTCAAGTCGTAGATCTTGACGAAATCTGATGTGACGAGCGCGAGTTGCGTCTGCGAACCCGGCAGCCATATTGCCTTGATGATGAAGTTGTTACCTTCTAAGCCCGCGCTCAGAACAAAGTGATCGGCTACGGCTCCTATACATGGAATGTTATAAGTTATATTGAGTTACGGGTTTAATTGGCATTAAACCAGGATTATTGTCCGCCATGATCACGGTATAACTGATGGATGTGGGTAGGTGGTACATAGATTAGGAACAGACAAATCTGTTTACCCTCTTTCTCTGTCTGAGTCTGATTTGTAACAGCACCGAAATATCGAAAACCCAAAAACAATAATCGTGGCATTAAGCCCGTCTTTTAATATTGTAAAATGCCATGAAAGTTTAACAAAGTGTTATGTACAATATTTTGCGATATTAAAATGGAGTGGGGTGATAAAGAGAACCGAATCGCTGTGATTGCATTAAACAAAGTAGGTATGGAGCCAAAATCAATTATTAAAACCCTCCATACGCTTGGTATTAGTAAAAGGTTTGTGTACAGAAAAAGATCTGGCCGTCCACGTAGTGTTCGTACGAAAAAGGTGGCCAAAGCAGTAAGGGAAATAATTCGAAGAAAACCTGTCCGAAAGCAAAAGATTTTATCTCGGGAGATGAAGATAGCACCTAGAACCATGTCGCGTATTTTAAAAGATGACTTAGGATTTGCAGCCTGTAAAATAATAAAATTGATAGTTTTGATGTTGTGTTAAAATGTTTTCAGTTGCATCCATCGATATACTATACCAACTAGATTAGCTGTCACGAACAAAATGACATCGAAAATGTGGTCGCGGTTACATTTACTTACACAACTATACACGTAGCTAGAAATTGTAGAAAATAGTTTTAAATAATTCGGAACGTCGGACTAATAGCAGCCTTCACATGTAGTAATAAAGTCTAATTCTGTATGCAGTAATGTTGGCACATAAAACCTTTACATCGGAGACAAAGAAAAATCAATAAAACCGCCAAAATTATACGAAAAAAAGTAGTTGTTTTGACTTAAATAAAAATGTACTCATTTAAAAGAAAATCTTAACCACTATAAAATAAGGTTCAAAACAGGTGTGTTTCCATTGTGTGTGTACTGACTTACAAACTTATCCGTGCTGGTGGCAAAAAATGAGAACTAACTTTTTTATTATGGTAATGACGTGTAGTTTAACAGTTTCGTATAGACAGTGGCGACACACCTATCGGCAACATTAATTTTGTCAGTCTCTAGCGGAGAAAATATCAAATAAATAATTTTTATTTCGTATTATAATGATATCTTACTTATATTTATTATTTAAACTAGTAGTAATAAGAAAACGAAACGAAAAAAAAATTCCCCATCTGCATCGATATACTATCTAAACAAGATTAGCTGTCACGGCCCGAAAAGTGGTCACGAAAATAGAGAGGCTGTCGCTTATTTCAAATTAGTACGAGCCGACAACAGGATGTATCGAAATTCCTTATTGCGCGTTTATAAACTGTCCAAATAATATAATACTTATAGTAATACTAAAATTGCAGATGGGGATTTTTTTTTCGTTTCGTTTTCTTATTACTACTTGTTTAAATAATAAATATAAGTAAGATATCATTATAATACGAAATAAAAATTATTTATTTGATATTTTCTCCGCTAGAGACTGACAAAATTAATGTTGCCGATAGGCGTGTCGCCACTATCTATACGAAACTGTTAAACTACACGTCATTACCATAATAAAAAAGTTAGTTCTCATTTTTGCCACCAGCACGGATAAGTTTGTAAGTCAGTACACACACAATGGAAACACACCCGTTTTGAACCTTATTTTATAGTGGTTAAGATTTTCTTTTAAATGAGTACAGTCAAAACAACTACTTTTTTTCGTATAATTTTGGCGGTTTTATTGATTTTTCTTTGTCTCCGATGTAAAGGTTTTATGTGCCAACATTACTGCATACAGAATTAGACTTTATTACTACATGTGAAGGCTGCTATTAGTCCGACGTTCCGAATTATTTAAAACTATTTTCTACAATTTCTAGCTACGTGTATAGTTGTGTAAATAAATGTAACCGCGACCAGATTTTCGATGTCATTTTGTTCGTGACAGCTAATCTAGTTGGTATAGTATATCGATGCCCATCTGCAATTTTAGTATTACGATAAGTATTATATTATGTGGACAGTTTATAAACGCGCAATAAGGAATTTCGATACATCCTGTTGTCGGCTCGTACTAATTTGAAATAAGCGACAGCCTCTCTATTTTCGTGACCACTTTTCGGGCCGTGACAGCTAATCTTGTTTAGATAGTATATCGATGGTTGCATCAGTCACACAAATATTTTTTAAACCCCATATATTGATCTAGCCGAAAAAAAAAACACAATGGTACACGAGCATGTTTAGAAACGACAGATTATTAAATGCTAGTTCAAATATTAACGAACCATTGGCTTGATAGTTCGCAATTATTCCCACCATCGAGATATCATCAACATTGACATATCTACGAAACCTACAATACATTTGACATATATAAACAAAAATGAATAGCAGTCCGCTAGTTACGCTAAAACTCAGAAACGGCTTGACCGATTTTAATATTTTTTGTTTTTTTTTTCTCTCTAATCCAGCAGGCTTAGCACGATTTGCCAAGACTTCGTAATCTTGACAGTTCGGTGTGGAGTATGACGTAGTTATCGACCTAGCTAATACCAAAAATGACGCTTCTATGTCGATAACTACATCATACTCCACACCGAACCGTCAAGATTACGAAGTCTCGGCAAATCGTGCTAAGACTGCTGGAGTAATTAAGAAGAAAAAAAATGGGATTCGACGACGTAAAATATGTAGCGTTGGCGTGTGAGAACAAAACAACGTATTACAAATGGTATAAAGCTAAGTCACTTACCGCCGCTGTTGAAGGTAAGCACATGGCACTCCTTCAGGCCGCACACGGCCAGCAGGTCCTCGTTCCACTGGTTGCCGCTCAGACTGAGCACTGTGAACGGTATCGGGGCGGACGAGAGCCGAGTCAGCGTGAGCTTGTGCTTCGAAGAGTCCGCTTGCTTCAGCAACGCAGATAGTTGGAGGACCGTAATTTTTCCTAATTACAATTTGAACAATTATGAATCACGTCGCACTTATAAACATACGGAAGTAAGTACGTGGTAGGGTCCTTGTGCAAGGTACCACCACAGTGTCAGGTATTCTGCCGCCAAGCAGCTGTGTGTAAGCAATGCTGTGTTTCGGAGTGAAGAGCACTGTAGCTGGTGAAATTACCGGATACAGACTTAATATCGAATGTCTTTCGGCAACGCGCTGGTGATGCTTCTGGTGTAGCTAGCGTCTATAGGCGGCTGCTTACCACCTTCGTAGTATAAAAAAGTTCTTTTTCAGCATCAAAATAAATTTCTGCCCTCTGCATACTTGTATTACGTTATCAAGTACGAAATACTGGATATCTAATCCCACCACTCATTCCAAATCTTATAAACTTACCTTTTTCGTGTGATACGGCCAAGTGTTGTCTGCGGCCCTGTGGCGAAGCGAGACAGCACATGGCAACGCGTCTCAGTTTGTGCGATGACATCAGCTGCCGGATAGTCTGCCCGTTCTCGCCCGTGTACGACATGCGTACGTTCTCGAACGCTCCCTCTTGCGAGCCTAAACGAAAATAAACGTAAATAGTTTAATGAGACGTACAGCACACTCATAATAAATCATAGAGGAGATACCACTGGAGAGAGCATGATGCGCTAACCCCCTCTGCCAAATTTTTGGTCATATGGTCAGGTCATTCTTTATTTGTGTGCGTGTTTTTTTGGATGTGTTGCGAGTTTATTATAGTGTGGGTATGCGTGAAAGTGTATCTGTGTGTGTTTACTTCACCTCCCGCACCCCGCAAAAGTGCCACGAAAAATTTGTTCGGGGAATCGACGCGATACTAACTCCTTTGGTACTTTCTCTGAGTAATAAATGCAGCCTCCGAGGCGCAGTGGGTAAAGTATTTATAGCATAAACTGTCCCCGTGGGGTGTCCGGGAAAGAATAGCGCCCACCCATCTCCTCCCGTTGGGTGTCCATAACAGGCGACTAAGGGAAATCAAGATGACCGTATGCAGCAGCGTCTTACTATCCTAATTAATTATACTGTGATCTGCAAGCCGCCTGCCAAGTGTGGTTATTATGCCAACCCCTCGCCAAACGAGAGGCCTTTGTCGTCTTTCAGTAGCTGATGATGATGCAATGGCCGATTTTATTTGTCTGTTAAGGCACTGTCTTGGCGTATGTGTCTTTAATGTCTCCCTTTGTTACATCGCTTATAATTATATCTAACAACTAGAAGAATTGGAGAAGAAGAAGTACATTTATTCGGCGGACAACGACACACACAAAAATATACAAAATAAAAACTTACAAACTTACTACTTAAAACAAAAAATTTAAACTAAAAAAAAAACATAAGAGATAAATGTGGCAACTGTGCGTCGCGCTTCCGCCAAACGAGGCTGGCAACTCAGCGATATGCTGCACCGGAAATCCAGATTCCCGGCACAGCGCAGTTTTTCAGTGTCAACCTCATTGACACTACATACATGAACAGGTGGGGTGTCTATCTATACACTACAATGATCTGTGTTGTGTGTGTGTGTGTGTGCGACTCACCGAGCGTGGGCAGCATGAGGCTGTCGGTGTGCGTGAAGGTCTTCTCGCCGAGGTGCAGCTGCGCGAGCGCGCGTTGCGCCCGCGCGTGCGCGCCGGTGGGCGCGGCCCGCTCGCAGGCGGCGCGCACGGCCGGCGCCAGCGCCTCGAGCAGCCGCCGCACGCGCTCCATGCACGCGCCCCACGACCCGTACTGACTGAGGTACGCGCGACACCCTGCCACGGACAATCGTACATGCATACCTGTTAGGCCGCTTGAACACGCTAAGAAATTTCACCGTCCAATTCTTTATGACAAAAATTTTGGATCGGATCTAGGGACGAAAATGTATCGTGTTTCTGCAGACAATACAAATGGGAATGTGACAACAATAAGAGACTACATTATGTAAGTCTGATAATAAGGTCCCCCTTAAAAATGGCGTAGGCAGATTTTCCTCTAAAAGGCAGGTGAATTGAACTACACACATCAAAAGTGTCTAGGGATCAAGCATTTTTGGGCAAAAAAATGGGCAGAAGAACAATGGCGTTTCGTGTGCTTTTCTGATGAGTCTCGTTTTGGTATGAGACCGGATACAAGACGTATACGACACTGGAGAACCCCTGGACG
Organism: Furcula furcula; assembly: GCA_911728495.1. Taxonomy (NCBI): domain Eukaryota; kingdom Metazoa; phylum Arthropoda; class Insecta; order Lepidoptera; family Notodontidae; genus Furcula; species Furcula furcula. The sequence goes on from OU452243.1 coordinate 7,281,633, forward strand.
CCAACAGCGATTAAAATCCTGCCAGGAAGTCCATCCTTATAGTGGTGGAACCATCATGGTATGGGCGGGTATTTGGATCGGCGGAAGAACTGAGTTGATTTGGATCAGAGGCAACCTCAACGCTCAAATTTATGCTGAGACGATTGTATCAGACGTCATCGTTCCTCTACAAGTGCAAATCGGTCCCTTATTTCAGTTAATGCATGATAATGCACGACCGCACACCGCAAGAGTTGTAAGACAGACTCTCGCCGCAGCTAACATCAATGTCCTGCCCTGGCCTGCTCAGTCGCCAGACTTGAACCCGATTGAGCATGCATGGGATATGCTACAGAGAAGAGCTCTGCCGAATATGGAGGGTATCCAGTCGCAAGAAGACCTTTTTTTGTTGTTGCAACGAACATGGGCGGCCATTCCACAGCGTGATTTGGATGAACTCATTTTGAGTATGCCAAACCGATGTTCTTGTGTTGTTAGTGTTCGCGGTAGAAACACGGATTATTAATTGTTTAAGTTACCCAATAAAATTTTAAAGAAAACTGTTATTTCAGTCTTTTTTTCGAACTTTTGTGTTAGTGGTTCAAATGTCAAAAATCCCTTTATTAGGAAAATGGCAAATTTCTTTATTAATGCAAAGGTGACTTGGTTTATCGTTACTGTGACAAACGAAAACACTTTATTTGATGAATCCTTAAAGAAAATTTTAATTAATATCAATCAGGAGAAAAGTTATTGCAAAAATATATGTTGATCCCTAGACACTTTTGATGTGTGTATTTAAAGTTAATTGATATGTAGTGATGACTTTGATCTGTCACAAGTGCAAATGTCGATAAATACAGCTGACGGTATAGTACCTCTTGTCGTGTACCTGATATTTATGTATTTTAATGTCCTTACTCGTAGCTGCATGTTCTTACTTGAATTAAGCATTCTATAATACTTGTACAGATTCATATTATAAGGTTCGTACCTTGTATGTTGTTGGCGAGAACAGGCCTGCGCGGGGGAGCCAACAGCGCGGGGGGCGCGGGGCTGGAGGGGCGGCGCCGCAGTGAGGGCGCGGGCGCGGCTTCCTCAGCCCCTCCGCGAGCTCCACCCAACGTCACCGATCGCTTCACCAGCGCCTGGCAGCTGGACACGCAATAATAATAGTTGTAAAAAGTTAATTACAGAAAATTATCCTACAAACGGCTAAACCGCGCAACTCAGACTGAGCTTTATTACGTTCATCAAAATAAATCAGGTCAGTAGTAGTGGACATCTCCATTACTACCGACCACGAACGTCCAAACTCGAAAACTTTACCTCTTTATAATATTAATAATAAGACGTATAGATTTTGGTACAAAATATTTCATGTTATATGAATTGGTACGTCATTTCAAACATTCACTAGTGCAAATTGACACAAAGTTTCACAACTGAAAATATACACATGACACTCATATTATTAGCGAAAATCAGAATTTCAACAGTGTACTCCTTAACATTAGTTCTATCTTTAGATAGGCATATATATAAGTCATATACTCCCTCTGCTCTTTGTAACTTCTTTATTTTCCTCTCCATCCAAAGGTTGTCTGGAAGAGATCACTTTTAGCGATAAGGCCGCCCACTGTTGCATGTTTTAGTTTATGTTGTATCTTTTTCTTTTAGTAAGATTCCTTTTTTTTAAGCGCATTAAAGAATTGTCTATCTATCTATTTGAGCAAAAATATAAACCCCACGGGCGCTCTTCCACGTTTTTTTAAGACTAGCACCGAATATTGACGACGCCTCTATTGACGAAAAACCGACACCAAAATCAAAATTCAGTAGGTTTATTTTTATCTATAACTCACCTATTTCTGAACTTGGCGTAGGAGACATCGTGTCCGCGGTGGCAGACGCGGGCGCACACTGTGCAGACGCCGACTCCATCGAGCATCTTGCACGTGTGGCAGTGTACTAGTAGTACTGGCAAGTTTATCTATAACTCACCTAGAATCCGGCTTAGCTCCGCAGTCACAGAAGAAGTTGCCGAACTTTGCGTAGGAGACATCATGACCGCGGTGGCAGACGCGGGCGCACACTGTGCAGACGCCGACTCCATCGAGCATCTTGCACGTGTGGCAGTGTACTAGTAGTACTGGCAAGTTCATCTATAACTCACCTAGAATCCGGCTTAGCTCCGCAGTCACAGAAGAAGTTGCCGAACTTGGCGTAGGAGACATCATGCCCGCGGTGGCAGACGCGGGCGCACACTGTGCAGACGCCGACTCCATCTGGCATCTTGCACGTGTGGCAGTGTACTAGTAGTACTGGCAAGTTCATCTATAACTCACCTAGAATCCGGCTTAGCTCCGCAGTCACAGAAGAAGTTGCCGAACTTGGCGTAGGAGACATCATGCCCGCGGTGGCAGACGCGGGCGCACACTGTGCAGACGCCGACTCCATCTAGCATCTTGCACGTGTGGCAGTGTACTAGTAGTACTGGCAAGTTCATCTATAACTCACCTAGAATCCGGCTTAGCTCCGCAGTCACAGAAGAAATTGCCGAACTTGGCGTAGGAGACATCATGCCCGCGGTGGCAGACGCGGGCGCACACTGTGCAGACGCCGACTCCATCTAGCATCTTGCACGTGTGGCAGTGTACTAGTAGTACTGGCAAGTTCATCTATAACTCACCTAGAATCCGGCTTAGCTCCGCAGTCACAGAAGAAGTTGCCGAACTTGGCGTAGGAGACATCGTGTCCGCGGTGGCAGACGCGGGCGCACACTGTGCAGACGCCGACTCCATCTAGCATCTTGCACGTGTAGCAGTGTACTAGTAGTACTGGCAAGTTCATCTATAACTCACCTAGAATCCGGCTTAGCTCCGCAGTCACAGAAGAAGTTGCCGAACTTGGCGTAGGAGACATCATGCCCGCGGTGGCAGACGCGGGCGCACACTGTGCAGACGCCGACTCCATCTAGCATCTTGCACGTGTGGCAGTGTACTAGTAGTACTGGCAAGTTCATCTATAACTCACCTAGAATCCGGCTTAGCTCCGCAGTCACAGAAGAAGTTGCCGAACTTGGCGTAGGAGACATCATGCCCGCGGTGGCAGACGCGGGCGCACACTGTGCAGACGCCGACTCCATCTAGCATCTTGCACGTGTGGCAGTGTACTAGTAGTACTGGCAAGTTCATCTATAACTCACCTAGAATCCGGCTTAGCTCCGCAGTCACAGAAGAAGTTGCCGAACTTGGCGTAGGAGACATCGTGTCCGCGGTGGCAGACGCGGGCGCACACTGTGCAGACGCCGACTCCATCTAGCATCTTGCACGTGTAGCAGTGTACTAGTAGTACTGGCAAGTTCATCTATAACTCACCTAGAATCCGGCTTAGCTCCGCAGTCACAGAAGAAGTTGCCGAACTTGGCGTAGGAGACATCATGCCCGCGGTGGCAGACGCGGGCGCACACTGTGCAGACGCCGACTCCATCTAGCATCTTGCACGTGTGGCAGTGTACTAGTAGTACTGGCAAGTTCATCTATAACTCACCTAGAATCCGGCTTAGCTCCGCAGTCACAGAAGAAGTTGCCGAACTTGGCGTAGGAGACATCGTGTCCGCGGTGGCAGACGCGGGCGCACACTGTGCAGACGCCGACTCCATCTAGCATCTTGCACGTGTGGCAGTGGTACCAGTGTTGGTTCATGAACTCGCGTTGCGTCACCGTGAACGTGCACAGTTTGTATTGAAGCATCGCGTCCTCGTCCTAAACGTGTATTACGAAGGAAATTAATATAAATAATCCTCCCGCTTGCGAAATATCTGTTCTCTTAATATGTAGAAGAAAAGTGGCCATCTACATTTGTCTGGTTATTATTTAACTTTTTCTAAACTTTACTTCGAAACTGTTTTCACAGACATGTACAGTACATTAATAAATTCTTTCAAAAGGTTGGTGTGTAGGTATATTTGCTACACAATATGGTCAGGGGTGGCTATGAGGGGTTGGTTGGGAGCCACTGTAGGTGGAGTACCTTACTTTTACAGAAGTGTCCTGATGGTGTAGGTAGAAACACTTCAGATTTGTGATGATTTGATTTCTGTTTTATTTTTTTTGATTAGAGGAATAATAATAGTAGTTCATAAATATACAGCCATTTGAAACAGCATCGCTTTATCACATAGCGATGTGACTTAAATGGTCGATAACACATCATATACCTCTTTATTTTCACTCCAACACCTTTTTTCTTACCACCAGAAATAACACTTTATTTCTTCACAACCAAACAATTTGGCTAACTAGCAAATCGTATAACACTTCGAATACAATAATATGCCTACTAACAACATAACGGACTCACCGAATCGTCAGCGCTGGTGTCGTCATCGTCTTGCTGCTCATCAGTATAGTCGAGGTCAAATCCAAGATCCGAAGGGGACTCCCATGTCGGGCTGACAGAACGCCACGCTATAAACCACAAGGACTTTGTGAGGAAAATTTAAAACACAAAAACCTACTAAACAGAACAGAAGAACAATATAACTGTCTTCTCGCTTCGAACGACGCATCGACGACGACGTGAAAAAGGGCCGAGAGACGTAAAATTAGAAGCGAATGTTTAGTAATAGATCGCGATAACTTTAATCTGTGCGGATACACGCATAGTGGCCAGTCGTCAGAATGAAAGCAAATAATAAGAAACGTCTATCTGTAAAACCTGTCTGTTCCACATTATGAATACCAGAAATTTGGTTAGCCACAAGTTTCTAGCAATGCACGTTATATTAATTGTGTTGCGTAAAACTTACTATGTGGCTGTGTAGTATTGATAGCGTGAAGAGCGTCCGCCAGGTACGACAGTAGGACGCACGCGGACTCGATCTGCGGCGCGAGGGTACTATCCACCTGTCCTTCTTCGAGCTTCTCCAACACTTCTGGACTGCTAAGGTTGTCGACGCTAAACAAAATTAGATTATTAAGACCTTTTTAAAGCGACTTAGTGGAAAGACAGGCTGAACGTTCGATTGATGGTAAGTACGCCTGACTATAGTTAGACACGATGCACTGTCACACATCATCCTAGATATTAGTTATTTGACTCATTCTTTTGAATCCGGTAATTTCATAGTCCAGTGCCCTTCACACCGAAATAGCAAAGTATACAGATGCAGCTTTGCGGCAGAATACCCGACAATAAAGTGGTAACTACCTGCCCCCCTATCACGTATCTCTTTGGACAACTAAAGTAATGATCACTATAGTAGTGACCATCAAATAACTGTCAAATTATTCATTCGGTATTGCCTAACTTGAGTGACCAATAAATACCAATGTTAACACACTTTAAGTTGACATCAAAGTTCGGTGGACAACTGAAGCTTGATAGTCAGTTGGGTGGCTAAAAATACGGAATAGTCCTGTTGGACTTATTGATAGGTGTTACAGTCCGAAAAATAGCACACAGAAATAGAGCCCTTGTGTCGCTATTTCTTTTCAAGCCACAGGCTGACAAAATTATTTTTGCCAATAGGTGTCGCTACTGTCTACATGAAACTTTCAAACTACACGTCATTATCATAATAAAACCGTTAGTTCACGTTTCCGCCACCAGCACAGACAAGTCCGCGACCACATTTTAGATGTACTTTTGTTAGTGAATGATTATCTAGTTTATATATTATATCCATGTGTTGGACAGGCCCCTGAACAAGACTGGGCCGACAGCAGCGCTGTATGAGTGTACCAATCGATCGTTACCATGCGGAGAGCCAGCCGACGGCGGCGGGGAACAGCTGGCGGTGGTCGGCGCCGTTCTGCGCGTCGGCCAGCCGACACATCTCCCGCAGCAACAGCGGCGAGCACGCGCTCTCGCCGCACACCACGATCAGGGTCGCCAGCATGCGCTCACTCACATCCGAGCTGCTGCACCAACAATACAACAAACTCTCAACTTCAATGGCACTAAGAAAAAGAAATGGGTGGAGGGTCTTTTGGAGTTTTAAGTTGAAGCAACTTCATTGGTTTAGTTTTTCAAACTATTCTTAATGTAAACAATAAAATGTCGCTTTTTGACTGCCGCTCTCACAGACATCAATTAACTATAATCGCAATTAAATCATTTTTTGTAATCTATTTATTTCGACTCTCCGAGTCTCTTATGATTATCTTTTAGTATTAATTACGAAATTATTGATATATCTACTCACTATCCGCGTATTAAGTATTATTTGGCTTTGAAAGTCGAAATAATCCAGTTACAAAATATGACTTAATCACAATTAACTATAATTGACGTTTGTAGGTGCGACAGTAAGTCATCAAACAAGTTCTCATTTGCGTCCCTGCGCGGCGACCGGCCTGCAGGCCACAAGTCATTGCTGGACTGTGGCTTCCTATAACTCGGTACAGGTGGTCCTGCACGCCGTCCATGACCGCCGACTCACCGTGAATGGTGTAAGAGAAGCCGAAGCAAGTGTAGCTAAGGGGTAAGTGTAAATACATGGAATATCTTTTCTGGTGTACACTTTTGAGATAGTGTTATCTATTCGTTACAGAAACCATTATGTTCTTCAATATTGATAAAATCATAAATCATCATTGTTATTAATAAATATACACGAGTAACAGCTCAGTGGCCGAGCGCTTGCCTTGGAGACAAAGTGCGCCTGTTCAAACCCCGGCTCTTAATTAATCATGTGCAAATGGTCTTTGTGCGATTATTACCAGCTTTCGGTAAAAGCAAACATCGTGAGGAAACCTGCATATCTGAGAAAGCCTAACTAGCTTTCGAATGACGTGTGAAGTCCGTCATCTCGAGGAAGACGGGCCGAAGGAGTAGGACAAAACAAAGAGTTGGTAAAATAAAACCACGCGTACATACCAGTGTAGCACGATATGTTTGCAGATCGCGGCTAGTAGAGCGGCGTTATCGTTGGCGGTGTCACTCAGGGGCGTAGCCACCGGCTCGACCGGAGGCGCGACCGTAGCGCCTTCCTTGCTGCCTTCGGACCAACTGCACGTTTCTACATACAAAATACAACCATTATATATAATCATTCACTGCTCCACTCGAATTCCGTAAAATTGGCATTATATCATCTGTTGATGTGGATTTTGTATTGAACTCTATGCGGCACGGTTTTATGAAAGCCCTGCAGGCTTAGCACGACTTGCAATCTTGACAGTTCGGTGTGGAGTATGACGTAGATTTCAACACCGAACTGTCATTCTCTATACAAAAATGTGAAATAATACGTCATAGTGACGTCATACTCACACTAATCTGTCTAGATTTGCACATCGTGCTAAGCCTGCTGAAGCTCATCTTCCTCGCTGTTCATTTCTCCTTGCTGCTTCACAAACACTAGAACTACTTTTGAAGCGTTACTAACTGTCACGAAACAACGCGTGAAAACGGCGTAAAACGTTGTTTAACGTACCACAAATGTTTGTGGACCATATAATACATGATTCAGGGACTTTATCACAGGGAAGAGCCATATGTGTTATTTCCATATGTCATATTCGCATAAATATGCAAGAAAGTTATTTGTACATTATATTAACAACTGATAGAAAGGCAAATACCTGAATTGGCAGATTGTTGTGCGGTATCCAATGGGGGCCTTGGTGCTGGCAATCTGTAAATAATTTTTCATACAAGCATACCTTTTTTTTTGTTTGGTAAGGAGTGAGGATACCTATGTAAAAATATTGTTCAATGGCTGGCCGTTGAACAATATTTTTTAGAAAAGAAGAAAACAAAAAATACTGCTGCACTCATTGATTGTAATTAGGTATTTTTTTTTATCTAATTATCTTCCACTCTGGTACATCTGATTATTTTTCATTATTGAATAAACAAATATTGATTACTGCTAATCTGTATCTCTTCTCGCTACCAGAGTATAAAATATAATTCGCTGCGAGTGACAAAATAATGCGATTTAAAGAAATGCATTAATAATCACTAATTGACGTTTGTAAGAGTATCAGTGATCAACTGACCACTAATGGGCCTGATGGGCCATTTTGGTTTCGTCAAAGTCAAGTCAATGTCAAAATATCTTTATTATGTATAGGCCCCACGGAGGCACTTACACAAATAAAAAAAATGTGCGTGCGTGGAGTCCCTCCGCGCGGAAGAAGTGAAACTTCATTCTCGCTCAGTCGATCGGTAGGTCCCTCACTCACTCACTCACTCACTCACTCTCACACACACACACACACACACACTCAACTCATTCGCCCCAACTCACCCAACTCACTCCAACTCACCCAACTCACCCAACTCACCCAACTCACCCAACTCACCCCAACTCACCCCAACATACTCCAACTCACCCAACTCACCCCAACTCACCTCAACTCACCTCAACTCACCCCAACTCACTCCAACTCACCCACTCACCCACTCACTCAGTGACGGCGTCACATGAGCGCTTTCATAACCTTAACAAATTTACGCCTATCGCCTATCGTTTAACACCTATCACTTAACGCCTATCACCTATGATTTAACGCTTAACGCATTATGTGATAACATTTTTGGAAGTCGCATAAGAAGTTTCACTTCAAAAACATTTTTTACAAACTACCACCATCCGGTGGTAACGCGGCCGCTACTGAGAAGATCCGGCAAGAAACTCAGCGGGTTTGTGGTGGTTAGACACAGTGGCGTGCACAGAGGGTAGGCAAAGAAACGTTTTCAGCTTATTTAACCTATTATATGTATATTAGTATACAATTTTAAATATCCATAAGTTCGCAGATTCTATAGACATATTATTATATTTTCTGTACTGACATGGTATTAACGTGATGTTTTTAAATGTAAATAGATATGTCTGTAAAGTTAGTTAACTATATTTGTGGTGGGACACTAACAAATAGCTTAGAGTACAGATAACTCCCAGATATTTTTGTCTACTTTCTGTGTACACCACTGGTTAGACACCCTCACCGCTACCAAATAGGTTGTGGGATCGATACCCACCAAGTCTGGATGTTTCTGTAATTTAGTACGTATTTCCAAAAAAAAAAACATACAAGTTGTCTGGTTTTCACATCGATATAATAAATAAACTAGATTTGGTGTCACGGTTCAAAAAGCGGTAGCGAGAAATAGCGCGCTATTTCTTTACAAGCCACATCCTGACAAATTTATTTTTGCCGATAGGAGTGTCGCTACTGTCTATATGAAACTGTCAAACTACAAGTCATTAACATTATAAAATCGTTAGTTCACGTTTCCGCCACCAGCACAGATAAGTTTGCAACCTCCGCGACCACATTTTAGATGTCATTTTGTTCGTGAATGTTTATTTAGTTTATATATTATATCGATGGGTTTCCATATTACATGCTCTACTTAGTTTAGGATCAGATGACCGTGTGTGGATTGTCGTAGAATATTATTATTATAACTCACGGCGCATCGAACACAGGCAGGTCTGCGTCGTTCCGCTGCGGGCCGGGTTCTGTGCGTTGCGTGGCGTCGCTCTCAGCGCGGAACACGCTGCGTAACGCGTTACGTAACGTGAGCGCCGCGGGATGGCCCGCTTCTGGCGCCGATGACGTCGGCGTCGGTAGTTCTGTCTCTGTGGGTGTACCGTTCGCGGTTCCCGCCGCTCCGCTCGTCGATGCTGATATAACACATACAAATATAGCACCAAGCTTTTTCTCTACGAATCAAGCTTAAACTATTTAGAGTTTTCAGTAAATATAGAAAACAAGGCACAGTTTCAGTGTAATGTGAGAAAAGACAAGATGAGATGATGATGAGAAGAGACCTTTCTGACGTGATTATAGAACATGAGCTCTATCTATGAAACGCCTCGTTTTAATAACGATCACTAACTTTTACTGCCGCACACACAAACGCCAATTAACTTTAATTGAAATTAAGTCACATTTAAAAATCTATTTATTTCGACTGTCGGAGCCGTTTATGATTATTTTCGATTATTGAATCGAAGATAAATGATATATCACCTAACTATCTGAGTCTTAAGTATTATTTGGCTTTGAGTATCGAAATAATTCGATTTCAAGAAAAGGATTAATGATCATTAACTTTAATTGTCGTTTGTAGGTTCGGCAATTACTACCAGAAGTAAAGTTAAACTATTCCTATAAACATTCATGTAGAAATCTCGTGCTAATGCTGAGTGACACTTCGTTCGTATTAACTTGACAAAACAAGCTGTGAAAAATGTATCGTTGAATATAGGAATTCGGTCTTAAATTACATATATTTTCTATTTTTATTTGTATATTCCATAACAGTTTTCAGTTTTTTCTGTTTAGTTTGGATACATTTTGCGGTGAGGGGCGTTGATATTTGCGACACAGTATTATATACTTCTACAGGTATCATCGTTCTACCATGTTTTTATGTAAATCCTTTTGGTTACCAAATAAACATTTTTGATTTTTTTGATTTGATTTTTTGGTCTATCCAGTGTTTGTAATAAACACATCAAAACTTACCAGGTGTTCCTAAGCAGATGTGGGAGAGGAGGCTCGCCAACTTCTGTTGATCCGCCACACCAATGAATTTGCACACGGATATGCACAGTGAACTGTTCAGCTCGGAACTCTCGCATCCATTGAATATCTTGATAAAGAGCCTGGAGACAAGGTTTACATTTGTAATGTCAACCAAGAATAATAGCACCTATTCTAGTTATAAAGTAACCAGTCTACATAACGTGAGCATTGTTACTCTCTTCCAAGAACGGAGACCAGAGCACACCGAATGCGTACACGTAGACGTGCACGTGGACGTCCCAATACGTTGTAATGTATGGAAATTTATCAGACCCTGGATCGGTTAAGGGGGAACCCCACACACATCCTCAACGTAAGTTGCGCGAGCGATGTGCGGGTATGCGGGTTGTCCCGGGGTGCGGGGTGACATGGCAATCGGGGAAAGAGTTGAGACGCGGGGGCGGGCCCCCGCGTCTCAACTCTTTCCCCGATTGCCATGTCGACCTGTCGCGTACTATATTGTGACGGGCCCGTTGGTCTAGTGGTTAGTGACCCTGTCCGCTAACCGATGGGTCGTGGGTTCGATTCCCACCAAGTGTCTGGGTGTTATTTATCTATTTAAGTATGTATTTACAATAAAAAAAAAAATGTATATAAGTATTAGTATCAGTTGTCTGGTTTCCATAGTACAGGCTCTGCCTAGTTTGGGATTAGATGACCGTGTGTGGATTGTCCCAAGATATTATTATTATTATTATATACGTATGCGTCATAACGTCACGCAAGCGGTGTGCCATGTTTCATAAAGTTCCCGACATTACAGCGGCATAGTACGTGCACGCTTACATCTACGCATTTAGTGTGCCGTGGCGTTTATCCAGTTCACTACTTCTATTAAAATTCGAGTTGTCCGCCTGATCGTAAGCGACACGCCTGCATATAGGCAGCTGCAATTCACTGCCGCTCGTCACCCGAGACATTAATTATTATGCAGCATTGTTTCCACACTGACGCTTGCCATCAGAATACCTAATACTGCGTTGGTACATGCCTGGCACTCTTGCTTAAGGGACCAATTACCTAGTAATTGGATTGATAATGTCTCAACATCATCAGCAGCTGATATACGTCCACTGCTGAATCTAAGAAGGGGGGGGGGGGGGGGAGTATAGTTGGTAGGTTAATCCAATAGAAAGACGCTGCTGCCCGTCTTCTGGTTTTCCCTTAGTCGCCTACGGACAGCCAACGGGAGGAGATGGGTGGGTGCTATTCTTACCCGGACACCCCACGCGGGGTAATGTCTAGCAAATGTTTTTATCATCAATATTTTTCACTTTCTCTGACAGTCACTACGCCAGACATTTAGATAAGTCTCTTGAGCCAAGTCATACCCTAATGCTGCCTTATATATTAATATCTGGATGGACCTTTTTAGTAGACAGGCTTATGATTATTCTTACTTACTTGATAACTCTCTCCGCGTAAGGGTTCCTGGCATTTGGCGCAGAGAGGAGTATTTTGCCGAGTACGTATCCAGTGTTATCTGCGAATACAGTCTCGTACGCCGCTCTGCCGGCTGGCCGATCCAGGATCTTCTCCCAATATTTCACCTACGGCATTAATTTACAATGAAATGACCGACCAAGCTTAGATCATTGACCAGCTAAAGGGCAGTGGGTTAGTCTTATTTGGCGCAGAACCGATGACTACTAGGTATAACTGGTTTTAGAGCGGAGACCGCGAATCGGGAAGCGTTGCGTAGGACGCCCTAGGACCAGGTGGAGCGACGGTATTCGCAGAGCGATTGGCACTTGGTAGTAACTGGATGAGAAGAGCCGAAGATCGGATAGTGCCTTGCCCTGCCCTATGTCCAGCAGTGGACTGATGTATGCTGGTTATGATAATGATTCAATTACAATAAATAGCCGGTTCACTTCTTTTCAGTCTTAAATGTATCCATTGCTGCCCATAGTCTGCATCCATTTACATGAATGAATCTATGGACCCGTTGGTCTACTTGTGTTTAGTTACCCTGACTACTCCCCAATAAGTCAATAGGTAGGGTCTTTTCTTTTTTTTCATTATAAGCCAGTGCTTGGTTGCAGACCCACCTGATGGAAAGTGGCGACGCAATCGAAGATGGTAAAGCACACGGCTAGCTTATTAAAAGCCTATTCCGTCTAGCCTTCAAGACACTCCCAGTATAATCGGGCGGGAAAACCGATGCAGGCAAACTGTTCTAATCCTTAGCTGTCCTTATTATAAACTAAGAAGCAAATCGTTTAGTCTGGACTGAAGGCATATTCACCACATGAGGGTGCGTATGCGCAGTGCGTCTCGTCGCCCGATGATAGCAGGGGGGATGGTGGAATCAAGTCATGCACTTCCTGCGTACACTCTCCAAACCACACATTTGTCTGCATGAACATATCTGTCGTATCTGGATGGTATCTATCAATCAGTTGACTGGTTGCCATAATACAAGACTCTGCCTAGTTTGGGATCAGATAATAATGACTAAATAATTCACTACCTGCCTACAGCAGTTCACTAAAAATGACTGTCATGCCAATTGCAAGCTATTGCTTGTAACATTAGGTCTCATTTTAACAAAATCTCACCATGTGTCGTAAGGTCTTCTCAGTGGACGGCTGCAAGTGTTCCACGAGCACCGTGTAAGTGGTCTTCAGGATGTGTTCGTGAATGAGTTGTTCAGCTCTATTCACTTGTGGTATCAAGGTGTTGAGAGTCGCTGCTATTGGCTCCGCCATGAACTCTAGACGGCCGTCGGTCTAAAAAAATGTTACTTCTTTAACGTATCTATATCGTTATTTAAGAGACCAAAATTTACGGGAATGAATATAATAAATATTAAAATTGTAAAAAAATACATTCCAAAAAATATGGTTTGACAGCAAAACACAAAACAGAATTGAAATAAAACTAATTTTAGGGAATATATCGCAGTTTATTTTTGATTTTAATATCTAGAACAGAATATTCATCAAACATAACTAACAATCATTCCGAATCAGCAAGTTTACAAATAGGTAACAAAATCCACATTTGTTCATTAATTTGGAAGCTTTAATGCCGCATCCATTCTTATAGACAGCTAGATATTGGCGTTAAAATTATAATCTTATTTTGTCAGTCCTTAACTACAAATCAAATAAAATGCATAATATCGACTCGTTTGACGATAGTACTTATTTCAAGAAAAATATCATAAATAAAAAGTGACATACAGTAGTTATGTATGTTAAAGGCGCTCAAACAGAATAATCTACTGTTGCATTTAGCACTCACCATAGCGGGTACAACCAAATCGAGAGTTCTCTTCATGAGGTCAGAGTTGTCAGCCAGTTTGGTGGCGCTCAGTTCCAGCAGCTTGGCGGCTGAATACGCCAGCATCATTAGAGACGATCCCAGCGAGTACTTCGTGTTGGCCGTGATTAACTCGCAATGTGAAGACACGAGGTTCAGAATAGCACTCTCCGATGGTATTATGTGGGTTGCGTAGAATGCCTGGTGAAAGGAATACAATGTTATTTATGGGTTTTTGACACCATCGTATGGTTAGTTAAGAACAGTCTATCAAGTAAAACCGTAAATAGCTATTTCATCATCACCAGCCGGAAGACGTCCACTGCTGAACAAAGGCCTCCCCCTTAGACCGCCACAATGAACGACAATTTGCTATTTGCATCCACCGGTTACCTGCGACGCGCACAATGTCGTCGGTCCACCTAGTGGGAGGCCTGCCTACGCTGCGTCTTCCGGTTCGTGGTCGCCACTCGAGAACCTTTCTTCCCCAACGGTTATCGGTTCTTCGAGCGATGTGGCCTGCCCACTGCCACTTCAACTTGCATATTCTACGAGCTATGTCGAATGTCGAAAATAGCTATTTTCGACATTCGACATAGCTCTATTATAGTCTATAACGTAAAATGGTGAATTGTGGGAGCATATAAAGTAAGATGCAGCAGTCTATAAAGTAAAATGGTGTATTGCTAGATGGTCCGACTACTATCCCTTTGGCCTTTTAGTTTGTTGTATTTTTGTTGTAATTTATTTTTTTCTTCTTTTCTCCCTTGTGTTATGTTTCGAACGGTAGGACACACTATCGCTAATGTCGATTCAATTGTAACAATACAAACAATGTTTAAAAAAAAAAGAGTGAAAAAATTACAAGCCCGCTGAGTTTCTTGCCGGATCTTCTCAGTTGAGGCCGCATTGTGATCCGGTGGTAGCTTTTAAAAAATTGACCATTCAAACGTGCTAGCGTTAAGCCTATTTGAAAATAAACATTTTTGACTTTGACTTTGAGAACAATCTATCAAGTGAAACTGTAAATAGCTAGTGGAGAAAAGTCTATCAAATAAAGTGATGAATAGTTAGTTGGGAAGTCTATCAAGTATGTAAAGCGATGAATGTCTAGTTGAAAGTGTAATTAAAATGGTGACTGGATAATTGGGAATGGATCAATTAAAGCTAATGATTAATAATCAATTTTTTGAAATTCGATTACTTTGACACTCGATACTAATTAATACTTATTATTAGATAAAGTAGATAAATTTTGTCGTCTAGTATACTGACCAAGTTGACGCACGCTAGCGGCGGCGGACAGGCCAGCCGCTCGAGCGCGGCGGCCGCGTTAGTGGGCAGGTGTGCTCGCAGCCAGGCGCCCAGCGCGGGCGGCGGCGTGCTGCCCGGCGCCGTGCCCACCGGCGCCGAGGTGCCGCACACCTGCAGGCGCGCCGCCCTCACCGCCGCCTCGGACGCGTCGCTCGTGCTCTCCAACAGACCCTCTAGTTCTAGCCCGCCGCTCACACTGATAATACCGAAAATCCTCGTGTCATGTTTCATTAACAGTTCAGTCGTTCTTAAGTCAAAAAGCATAGATATAATATTTAAACTAGATTTGGTGCCATGGTCCAGAAAGTGGTAGCGAGAAATAGGGCCCTTGTGTCGCTATTTCTTTACAAGCCACAGCCTGACAAAATTATTTTTGCCGATAGGAGTGTCGCTACTATCTATATGAAACTGTCAAACTACACGTCGTTGTCTTAATAAACCCGTTAGTTCACGTTTCCGCCACCAGCACAGATAAGTTTGCAACCTCCGCGACCACATTTTAGATGTCATTTTGTTCGTGAATGTTTATCCAGTTCATATATTATATCGATGTCAAAAAGCGAAGAAATACAATGCTCAGACTATTGTTATCAAAAATATTTTAGATTTTTAACAGCTTCTAAAAACTTGGCCACTCATTAGAACATCACCCAGTATATTGTGTACTCAGTTAGTGGTTGCTAAATAGTTGTACCATAAGGGTTCCTCTTTTTTTGATTGAAAATGCTAAAAACGACGCTATTAAGAAAAACTTATTCCAATAATCATTTTCCCATTAATAGAAACAAACAAACTTATAGTGCATAATATTGTAACTCACCGACAGCAGTCCAGCATAGTTTCCAGTAAATCAAGTAGATCAGGCATGAACTGATGCGCCTCGGATGACGTCGCAGAGTCAGCCAGACACACTTTAAACCTCACGAGCGCAGAGTCACAAGAAATCACGTCCAGAAGAGAGGGTAAACCATTCGCTATGGCAAAAAAAAAACGACTGTTGTAGAAATATAATTTAAGTCACGGAAACAACAGTTAAGTTGTTATGTTAATGAGTTCAAATCATGCGTGGAGCAACCACTTTGTTTCAACAGGATAAGGTTTCTCCCAATTTGGATCTTTAGAGTGATCTCGACCCACCCAATATACAATATTATTCATCATCTTCAACAAGCGAAAGACATCCATTGTTGAACAAAACGACTTACACTTAGAAGGTAGCTCTTGCGTTAAACCCTATGCTTGGTAGGTATCTCGGGGCTCGCAGTATAATATATAATAATAAATAATCTATACTTATAATAAAACTGTAACAGGTCCAATTCTGTACATTGAAGATATTTTGAAAATTATATTTGGAGGGCATTCTATAACCGATACTGAGGCCGAAAATGTAATTTTTTTAATTTTTGTCTATCTGTCTGTCTGTCTGTATCACGGCTGAGCATCACGCCGAAACTACTGAATGGATTCAAATGAAACTTGGCATGATTTGAGATCTTACTACGAGGTAGGACATAGGATACTTTTTATCCCGTAATCTAGCACGGTTCTTTTGGGAGAGGGGATTAAAGTCAAAACGGGTACTTGGTTATACGCTTGGTCCGATTTTATCAATTTTTCTTTATAATATAATAAATATTAGTAAGGAAACACTCATAGAGTTGTTATCAAGGATTAGTAATCGATCGGGTTAAGCAACGTTAGGTAAGGTCATTAAATAGATGGGTGACCGTTTAACGCCATTTGAACTAAACAGGTCCGTGCTTCGGAGAGCAAGTAAAAAGTGGGTCCCAGTATTTAACCGACTATATATGCTTTCTATGATTTTGACGGCCCGCATCGGAAAATGCCGGCGCGGATAATGGACGCAGCGCTATGTAAAATCATAGAAAGCAAACTAAAATCCGTTGCGTGCCGTGCGTGCGGTGCGTCCGGCGTCGGCCAATGGACGCGCACCTTAAAAAGACGCTACTGCCCGTCTTCTTGTTTTCCCTTATTCACCCACCCAGATACCCATTAGTAATACAAAAATACTTACTTGTAATATTCTGTTTCAAATGTTTGATTGTTTCAGATGCAAGCCATGCCGTGTACTTTATATTGTCACAGGAGACGCTTACGCCGGCTAACAGGTTTTCAGCGTACTGCAATATAAGCCAGTATAAATTATTCTGCTCAAATAACTATTTTAAATAAACTTATTTTGTATCTTGGCATGAAAGCGAAGTTAAAATATTCCCTCTACAATAGCCATAGTTCGTGTTCAAGGTTAGGATCATGCCAGTGGCACTCTCCTTAAAACAGGTGACAAAATTTTAATGTATGGAAACTAGCACATCTTCAGGCAAGGGAAGGAACTAAATTTTAAGATTCTACTATAATTTGCCTAGATGGCGTTAAAAACGCAGTTTATATATTTTTATTTATTTAGTTTAATATTGTTTTTGTATATCTTCAATTTATTTGAGTAATGTTATATTTCGAATATTTATATTAAACTTCCATAATGTAATAATACCTATGCAACTGCCGGCCTCAATGGATTATTGTTGTGTGTGGGCCCCAAGTGGAACGCGCTCCGTATAGTATTGTACTATATCTGTGGTATTGTAAATTGCCTTTGGCGGTTACTATGGCAACTTAGGTTGTTAAGTCATTTTTTTAAAAAGACTTGTTACATTGAAGATAAAAAGCTATAAACAATTATTGAAACTAAATATTTACAGTTTATTTACAAATATGTTTTTGAAGAATTCTGTTTGTTCTGTGTCTGGGTGTTATTTATCTACTTAAGTAGGTATGTACTTATTTATAAAAACATTTATAAAAGCTAAAACAAGTCATTAAGAACATGGCATAAGTATTTATTTATAATAACATTTATACTACTCGTGAACTATTTCAGGTCCACTACATCATTGTCCTTAACCACAATGGCTTGAATTGGAAATATTTAATGCAAAGCTGTACTGAAACAAGAAACTCAAGTTAAGGGGATTGGACAATATATGTAAATAAAAGAGTACGATTGTGCGTCAGATATGTTTAGATAAAGTTATTGGTTACCAAGTAAACTTTTTACAATAAATATCTCTTTGTGCATGTTCCTTACAAATATTCATTCAACGTAAAGCTTAATTTCCCTATACGTAAAATGATTATCAAAAAAGCGCCATCTGTTGGCACATTTTGGATTCCTGTGAAGTTACGCCATCTTTTGGCGAGGGTAAAATTAGTTTATTAAAAGTTGAACGTGAGTGACCCATCTATTCTTAAGTATATAGTGTATTATCTATGGTTAGGATTCTACATTTAATTGCTTATTGAGAGCTCCATTTTCAAATTGTTGTTGTTGTATTCTAAGGCCGCGTTCCACTTGGGGCCTACCGTTGTAGGCCCCAAGTGGAACGCGCCAAAACGCCTCTTTAGTCGTTCCACTTAGCGACCGCGGTCGTTGTGGTCACGGCGAAAACGTCACTCATGACGTCATGACTTACGCTCACGCGAAGCTCACGACGACCCATTTAAAAAGGTGGGTCGTAGTGATCTTTCCACTTGAGTTTGCGACCGTAACGCTCACAAGCAAGTGGAACGGGAAAAACTGCGGTCGTGAGCGTGATCGTTGTGGGCCCCAAGTGGAACGCGGCCTAAATTGGGTCAATTGCCCCGAAATGGTTTTCAACATTGCTTTAATACCATTTATACTATTGACAGCAGCGTCGGTACGACGTCCACTGCTGAACTGCCAGTCTTGGGGATCGCAGCATAGGTGGCAGGCAATCCAACAGAAAGACACTGCTGCCTGTCTTTTTGTTTTCCTTTAGTTGCCTCTTACAGACACCCAACGGGAGGAGATGGGATGGTGCAATTCTTACCCGTACACCCCACGGATCTATAATATACCATTGAGATTAGTTAAATGTTCCGACCTGCGTATACATGCCCTGCTTGACAAGCGCGTCCTTGAGCCAGGGGTTGAAGACCTTCTTGTTGTCAGCGCGCGGCGCCCATACGAGCGCGTGAAGCGGCAACGGCGGCGGCAACAAGGCGGACGTGCCCGCCTGAAGCTTGTCCATGTGAGGGGTCGCCGGCGGCATGCTTATCACCAGCCTGACACCACGGATAACACCAACATTACGTCATCATACAACTTACTGCAGCACTTACATACGTTAGTTAGCTATACCTCTAATTAAACTATTTTTAATCTGATTATTTTGACTGTTGGGAGACATTTATGTTTTTATTCAATGGTTGTGTATGAGATGATAATAGATGATGATTTCTTTACTGACAACAGCAGGTCTAAAAAGGCCACTTTTAATCAATCATAATCAGAGTAATTTATGGTTCATTTTTTATTAGTTTGGCAACATTAAAAACAAATATGAGTCTGCTAATTAGAGCTAATAAATTAATTGAGTATGATTCACCTAAAATGTGGGATAATTTTACAAAAATTACAGGAATTTGAAGAATCTTCTGAGAATGTAGAATACTGTTCCGTCATTTGCGGAGCAAGGCGGGGCGCGGGCACAACAAATAAAGACGCGAGTCAGAATCACACTGATTTATTTACATAGAGGTCGCCGGGAGGGGCGGGTCGCAGCCCGCACGCATGCATGCAACTATACTTAACGAATCCTTTTAGATGAAATACTGTTATGTGGTTATGTGGCCATTTTACGCCCGCGGTACATAAATTGGCTTAAAGTCATTTTAAACATAATTCAAGAACTGGATTTATCATAGTTGACGGTAATTGGCGTCTGTAAGTGCGGCCAGTAGACACTCACTACGTGGTCGGACTTAGATTTATTAATTTATTTGTAGGATGACTTACAGGACAAAATCTTATGATTAGTAAAATTTTGTATAGTCAAATTGCTTAACAAATCTCTACTTAGTTTCCTAAACAATATATTTAGTAGGAATGATTGCACAATAAAGGCTTACCTCCAAGCAGTTTGGAAGCAGTAATGCGCCGCGGCGAGGGCCGACGCCGACGAGTGGTACTGCGTGTTATCGCACACACAAGCTGAGTTCAACAATGATAGTAACGCGTCCAGTAGCAGCGGATACTTCAACTTATGAGGAGTTCCGAGCACGAAGTTGCACGCTAGCCCGTCGAATTTAGGATTTTCCTGGGGGAAACAAAAGCTATAAGGTAAAAACTAGTACTTGGTCGGCAAGATTTTAAAGTTGGCAAGTAATATTTCATACCTATTCAGCAATATTAAATATTGGTTCATAAATATTTAATATTGTCACATCGATATGTAATACTTGGTTAGCAAGACTGAAAACATTGGCTACAAGATTTTAACTTGGTCAGCAACATCTAATACTTACACTGCAAGGTTTTGTATTGGGTCAGCTAGATTTAACACTAGATCAGAAAGATTTTATACTTGATAAGAGAGATCTAATACTAGGTCCGCAAGATGTAATACTTGGTCAGCAAGATTTAATACTTGGCCAGAAAGATTTAATACTTGGTAAACAAAATTTAATATTTGGTCAACAAGATTTAATACTTAGTCAGAAAGATTTACAACTACATGACCAGCAAAATTGAATGCTTGTATGCATTAGGCACGATATATTGTTTCACCGACAGAAAACATTATCTGCTTACAAAAACGTCAGTATGTATTTAAAGAAAGCTTCTTTTGTAAGCTCTGCAAGTCAAGAGTCAAATTAAAGTGAGCTATTTTGCAACCTCAAGTAAATAAATTAACATTTACTAAAGACGCATCGTATTACGTCTTATTTAAATATGTTGCAGTATTAATAGTATACGTACCTGATTATTAATCTCAGCGTTCGTCAAGGCGTAGAACTTAGGTCTCATGGAGGTTTCATCTTGAGAGAGCCGCCGGTACGCTTGCTCAATGTACGGCACTTCGCAGTAGATGCGAGACTTGGGGAGACCGTTGGCGGCTGTCTTGCCGCCGTTCGTGTTAGCATCCGGCGGCGGTTGGGCGAGCCCTGGCGCTATTACCAGGTTCCATTCGATCTGATCGATAAAGGTCACAGGTTACATTTTTCTTGTTTATGCGATATGGCTAACAGCTGGCCTTTTGGAGAAGCTCAGAGTCACACAACGAGCTATGGAGAGAGCTATGCTCGGAGTTTCTTTGCGCGACAGAATCCGGAATAAGGAGATTCGCCGAAGAACCAAGGTCACCGACATAGCTCGTAGAATATGCAAGTTGAAGTGGCAGTGGGCCGGCCACATCGCTCGAAGAACCGATAACCGTTGGGGAAGAAAGGTTCTCGAGTGGCGACCACGAACCGGAAGACGCAGCGTAGGCAGGCCTCCCACTAGGTGGACCGACGACATTGTTCGCGTCGCAGGAAACCGGTGGATGCAAATAGCAAATTGTCGTTCATTGTGGCGGTCTAAGGGGGAGGCCTTTGTTTAGCAGTGGACGTCTTCCGGCTGGTGATGATGATGCGATATGATGATATTATCCCGCGGGGTGCCGGGTTACAATTGCATCCCCTCATCTCTTCTCGTTGGGTGTCGTAGGAGGCGACTAAGAGAGAGAACAGGAGGAAGGGCAGCAGCGTCTTTCTTTTGAATTTATCCGTCACCTATACTGCGATCCCCAAGACGCCCGCCAGGTCCCACCATTGGCGGGGCAATCCTCCCCTACTCCGTTAAGGGGGAGGCTATAGTTCAGCAGTGGACTTCTTCCGGCTGGTGATGATGCGATATGAACTTCATTTACATCATTCCATTCAGACATTCTATTACATGTTTGTAACACTTCACATAGCCTAACGAACAGAGAATGTGATTTGATAGTGGATCGATAAAGGAGTACCGGCAATTTAGCCGCACTCTCGCCCGGTTTCTGAAAGGCTATTCAAATGGATATTCAACTAACATGGCTGTTAACTTGACAGCTTGTTCAAATCAATTCGGGTTTCTGAAACGTTAATTAGAGAAAAATTTACTAATCTATGATCATTTTAATTTGACATGAAGAATATTATTTATGTATGGCTACATTGCCTATTGAGTTCAATATTTCATTCAATAGCTCATTCAATTCAAAGATATTATAATCTGTAACCATAGATGGAGAATCTACAGGAGGGATAGTCACTTTCTTTCACATTCACACAAGTAAAGAATGCATTTATAAAGGTTACATGTGATAGAAAGAAACAGAGTATTTTTTGTCCTTCACCTTGTGTCACGATTCGAAGAAAAAGCACCTGTGGTACCCCATAGACTAAATATTTTTGATAGCAATTGTTAATACAATTTTGGTATTTTTGTTGCAAAGGACCTTTTATACCTAATAATTACATAATCTGTCATAAACGGGTAGATTATCCAAAACAAATAGTATAATTTAATACTTAATTTGTCGACCATCACCGATTAGTTGACATTTTATTTGACAAGAGAATAATCTATGATCATGGCTTAATTAGCCTTTCAGAAACCCAAATTGGCTTTGACATGAACTTTCTGAAGCAAAATATAACAGCCGTGTCAACTGACAAGATGTTCAAATTAAAATAGTTGATCATGCTTTCTGCAACCCAAAATACGCTTGACAGGAGATTTGACATCTTGTTAGTTGATTTTTGCGTTGATCATCCTTTCGGAAACCGGGCGTCTGACTCGTGATGTTTTATGCACCGATAACTTTTTTCCCCACACAGATTCGAGACTTGCCGCCATAGTTAAACTTGTAGATTATAAAAAAATCTTTCCAATAAAATACCGCGTAACATAGTCTGGGGTCCATGTATATTTGCCGGACCACCTTTATCTCTATCTATTACTAGCTACGACCGCTATTATTTTTTTCCACCGCATTTAACCCCTTTAAGAGTGGAATTTTCAAAAACCCTTTCTTAGTGGATGCTTACATCATAAGAAGAACCTACTGTGCAAATTTCAGCTTTCTAAGTCCAGCGGTTTGGCCTGTGCGTTGATGAATCAGTCACTCAGTCAGGACAAGTAATTTTATATGTATAGATAAATAAATGATTAGCAAAATGTGTTACCTGTTGCAGCAGGGTCTGTGGTGCATCATACAAGTGTCTCATCAGATACTCGAGCAGTAGCATGAGTCTAGTTGTGAGCATCAGCTGATGCGGCGCCAAGTTCATCGCTCGTTTTCTATCATTTATTGCCAATGTTTCAACCACCTGGTGACAAATTTTAATATAATAAATCATAAGATCAGTCTGTTATGGCCTTTAATCAATGTCAAAAAGCTCGAAAATGGCGAAATTATTTGGTGCCGACATGCGATCATAACCGTCGTGCGCGCGATTTTTGTAGGGTAAGGCACCTCACGCACGGGTGACATTTGTCGCCGTGACTGTTTCGTCACTCTTGTCAAGTCCGTGGATATGTATAGAGATGCGCGCATGTTACAACGTGACATTTAGGTCTTCTTCATACATATTCAAGGAGTGACGAAACAGTCACGGCGACAAATGTCACCCGTGCGCGCTAGGCCTAAAGGTAGTCTTGCTTACCTTTATGATGGCATTCGACGTCATAAGCAGGACAGACTTCTTTTGCATTAGCGTTAGCGAATGGAAAAGGTAAACTAGTAGTTGCGCGTGCTCCACATTCAAATCTGTAAAATGAACACAACGTAAAAATTGTATCCTTTCTATAGAACTATGAATTAATATTAAAACAGCATGATACAAGCAAAACGAAAACCTAAGCAAAGGTTCCAAACACCCAATAAATGTTCAAGAATAAAAATAGAACTTGTTCAAAAATTAAAAACTTGAAAATAATATTTGTGGTACCTTTAAAAAATAAAAGATTTGAGAGAGAGAGAGAGAAAGTGAGAAATTGACAATGTGATGACGGTTAGTTAACAGTAGGGACCTGGCATCATGAGAACCTCCTAGTACCCTCCGCGGCAAATCAGGATGCCGCTTGCTTCGCAAACTGAAGGTCGCGGGTTCCTTACTGGTTAGGAAAATACAGGCCGATCATTTGATTTGTCTTCAAAGACGATTCATGCGTCGGGCATGTCTAAATCAAAGTCTATCGTGCGCCTGATCTCTATCCAAACAGATAGTGTAAGTAAAGGGAAGAGAGAGTAAACATGAGATTGCGCATATATCTACCACGTAGATGACTGTTTTAGTGCAAGATCTTGCAAGGCCGCCGTGGTCTTGTCGGCCCGGAGAAAATTGCTATAC
The DNA here is from genome assembly GCA_911728495.1 of Furcula furcula. Classification (NCBI taxonomy): domain Eukaryota; kingdom Metazoa; phylum Arthropoda; class Insecta; order Lepidoptera; family Notodontidae; genus Furcula; species Furcula furcula. Next base: position 7,305,950 of record OU452243.1, read on the forward strand.
CTTCATAGTCATGGTCCTGTGAGGGCTGCGGCTGCAAGGCGCACTCCTGCAGCGTGTAAACGATCTTGTGCCACATCGCTAGGATACTGTTCTCACGCTCCGCCGCCGCCTTGCTTAGCACCATGCCACCCACCAGCTTTACCACGCGGGGACCCACCTGGACGACAACATTATATTACTATAACACAATTACTAAAGAATGAAAGGACTCAGTCGAAGATCCGGCTCGAAGGACCAAAATGTATCGTGTAGTAGTTACGTTGTTTACATTTGAGTTGAGTCATGCTCGGTTACAGGCGAAAACGAACTCACGCAACGCGTTTCGCGGTTGTCTGCTGATATTGTATTGTTTGAGTAAAAAAGTTGACCATGGTTTTGCTCTAAATTACTGGGATTTTTGGTTCGGTCGTGCTCGCCATCGAAAAGACTCTGCTTGTGGTGGCTTTGTGTGGCGGGCCCTCTAATATGGTTGAGGCTTAGAGGAGATACCACTGGAGAGAGCATGATGCGCTAACCCCCTCTGCCAAATTTTTGGTCATATGGTCAAGTCATTCTTTATTTGTGTGCGTGTATTTTTGAATGTGTTGCGAGTTTACTATAGTGTGGGTATGCGTGAAAGTGTATGTGTGTGTTTACTTCGCCTCCCGCAAACCGCAAAAGTGCCACGAAAAATTTGTTCGGGGAATCGACGCGATACTATCTCCTTTGGTACTTTCTCTGAGGGTTGAGGGGAGTGATGGCTGCTGCTCGAGTCAACTCGTGCGCGGGTGCTGCTTGGGGGGACTGGTCCGACTACTGTCCCTTTGGCCTTTTAGGATATACAACAAGTATTTTCGTCGTATTTATTTTTATTTGATCGTTTGAACGGCAGGACACACTGTCGCTGATGGTGATCTTATTGTAACAAGACAAACATTGAATAAAAAAAGTGAAACAATTACAAGCCCGCTGAGTTTCTTGACGGATCTTCTCAGTTGAGGTCACGTTGATACGGTGGTAGCTTTAAAAAAAACCGTTCAAAAGTGCTAGCATAAAGCCTATTGGAAATAATGATTTTGAATTTTGATTTTGAAAAAAAAAGGCTCACGAGTTGTAAAATGTACGTAACTATACAAACTAATTTATTTGAAAATCTCCACAATAGATGCAAGTCCCCTTTTGCAAGGGACCGTACCACACAAGGAGACAGTCTGTATCTCCAGGTAAGCTTTAGTTTAAAAATCAAAGTCAGTGGCACACATACTTGTAACGGCGTCATGTTGGTTCTATCAGAGCCGGCGGATATCAGCTGTTGTTGCAGTGCTGGTTGTAGAGACGCAAACGCAGGCGCACCGCTCAAGTTATGCAGATACCGCACTAATGCTGAGCTGAACGAAGTGTATAGAGCACCGAGACGGCCTCCGAAACACGACGATATTGTACCTGGGTGAACAGATTTTTTTTAACAGCCTTTGTTTTTTGTCCCACTGTTAGGCATCGGCCTCAAGATGAAGAGGCTTAGGCCATACTCTACCACGCTGGCCAAGTGCGGGTTGGCGGACTTCACACGTCATTCGAAAACTAGTTAGGCTTTCTCAGACATGCAGGTTTCTCACGATGTTTTCCTTCACCGAAACACCACCGAACAGACTTTGTACAGAGTTTAATTTAAAAATGCTAATAAATTATTAGTGGTAGCTTCTTTACCACTTTTATTTAGTAAAAATATTAAAATTGTTTTCTCTAATCCAATTTAATTTTGTTTTTTTTTTACTACTTATAAGCTAGTGCTTGACTGCAGTCTCACCTGATGGAAAGCGGCGACGCAATCGAGGATGGCAAAACACACTAGCATATTAAAAGCATATTCACTATAGTCTTGAAGACACCCACATTATAATCGGGCGGGAAAACCGACGCAGGCAAACTGTTCCAATCCTTAGCTGTTCTTATTATAAATGAAGAAGCAAACCGCTTAGTCCGGACTGAAGGCACTTTCACCACCTAAGTGTGTGTACGTGCCGTGCGTCTCGTCGTCCGATGATGAAAGGGAGGGATGATGTATGGCTTTATCGTTACTCGACGAATCTTACGAAGATCAATACATTCTAATGTATGGTCTTTGATTATATATACGTCTAGATAGCATGTTCGATGTTCAAACACTTGACAATATCAGGTACACCAAAACATCAAATTGGTCGACTTGGTTGTTTAGTGTCACTTGAACTGTACCAATGGTTTGTGCTCGCAAAAAAAAAAACATTATGCCGAATTGTGTAATCAAATCGAGAAAATATTAACTAAGTAAAATTAATAAAGATCCTAACTTAATTTTCCATTGATAACTCTTAAGATTCTGTGAAGGATTATTATAAAAACTCGATTGTTTTTTACGACTATTTGTACATTGTCCGACTAGACTGGTGTTGCTAGGTAATAATGGGGGAATATATCTTAAGTCTGGGGTAATTTTTCTATTAGCAAAAATGAATTCAATTAAACGTAATACGTAGATAGCGACCAAAACTTTAAATAAATTAATTATAATGTTTTTTTTTTTTTTGATAAATTAATTACTTTTATATAGGTAAGTACTTAATTAGAAGTATATTTTTTCTTCCTGGTCATGAGGCAAATAAGACGTTCACCTGATCGTAAGGGACACGCCATTTAATGTAATTTAATTTAATATTCTATTCTATTGTATTCCATTGTATTCCTTTTTATTCCATTGTATTCCATTCTATTTCAGCCTATTCCAGTCTATGCCAGTCTATTCCAGTATATTCCAGTCTATTTCAGTCTATTCCAGTCTATTCCAGTCTATGCCAGTCTATGCCAGTCTATTCCAGTCTATTTCAGTCTATTCCAGTCTATTCCAGTCTAGTCCCGTCTATTCCAGTCTTTTCCCGTCTATTCCAGTCTATTCCAGTCTTTTCCCGTCTATTCCAGTCTATTCCATTCTATTCTATTTACACAGTATATATCAATGCATAGCCCACAACGCTATCGCTATTTATGGGAAAAATATTTATAACTGGAGATCCCCAAACACGCACACAGCCACAGATAACGCTAGTGTAGTACGAGGCCTGCACGCACACGCGGATAATAGAGTAGTGATTCAGTGTGAACGTCACTTTTAAGACGACTTACTATCTAGACGTATATGAATATGACACGCTAGCCAGGAAACTACACCACTATGGTATAAGGAATAGAGCTCTCAACCTTCTGACCTCATACCTGTGTAACAGAATTCAGAAGGTTGATATCAATGGAAAAAGATCAGCTGGATCTGAGGTCACTTTAGGTGTTCCACAGGGTTCAATACTAGGCCCTTTTCTATTCTTAGTATATATTAATGACTTACCCTACTTTGTAGGGGGCAATCATAACATTGTATTGTTCGCAGATGATACATCTCTGTTGTTTAAAATTAAACGTAAATTGCAGGACTATGACGATGTGAACAATGCGCTTTCTAGGGTGGTCCATTGGTTCGAAGTTAATAATTTAAAACTTAATGAAACTAAAACTAAATGTATTAAGTTTACTACACCTAATGGTGGGAACCAATATTGAAATTAATGGAGCGGTATTGGACCCTGTGATCTCTACGACATTCTTGGGCATTACTATAGACGCAAAGTTACAATGGGGCCCACACATTGAGGAACTGTCGGGCAGGCTAAGTTCAGCGGCTTATGCAGTTAAAAAAATTAGATTTTTCACCGATGTCGAAACCGCTAGAATTGTATATTTTAGTTATTTCCACAGTGTTATGTCTTATGGCATATTGCTGTGGGGATCTTCTGCAGACCTTAACACTATTTTTATTCTGCAGAAAAGAGCTGTGAGAGCTATCTACAATCTGGCTCCTACGGATTCATTAAGACAAATATTTAAAGAAATAAACATTCTAACGGTTATATCACAATTCATTTATATCACAATTCATTTATGAAAATTTGATGTATGTAAAAAAGAATATAAGTACTTTTGCTAAGGTTAGTGATCGACATAATATAAATACTCGGAACAAACACAATCTTGCTGTACACTCCACGCGTCTCCACAGAATTAGCAATTCCTTTATGGGCCAAGGTATACGTTTTTATAATAAGCTGCCCCAGGAAATACGATATCTACCAATAAAAAAATTTAAAACTACCATTAAGAGCCATTTGTCTAAAAAGGGCTATTATAAAATCTCGGATTACCTGGAGGATAAAGCTGCGTGGGCTTGAACTGCAGTACTCTTGCAAGCTTATAGTTTAAGATATATTTATTGTAAATTTGTTTAAAGAAAATCATCAAATATATAATTGAAAAAAGACAAGCCCGCTGAGTTTCTTGCCGGATCTTCTCAGTGGAGGCCGCGTTACGATCCGGTGGGAGTTGTAAAAAATGACAATATGTAAGAGCCCCCGTGAGGCCTATGCATAATAAAGAATTTTGAATTTGAATATATATAATCAAAGTGTATGGTATATGCACTCCGATAAGTCGGTTTTGTAAACGGCAATAAATACCCAAAATGCGGTTGCCACAAATCAATCCATCGCATATTTTATTTAACCCTCTATTTTACGACCAAGTAGGAATAATGCAATAAATCAATTAATTAATTACCAATTCAATTATTTTAAGCAGTATAGTTTAATCACCTCAAGAGCACGACACATGACACACTGTGAGATTTCGCAATGAATTCACAGCATCTTTTACATATTTAGGGCCACAAACGCTTACAGACATTTGATTGGCTGTCGAATATTGCAACAACCAATTCTGGCGACTCGACACAAGATGACGCCACATGTGTTACAGCGACGCGAGGCAGAAGCGCATACAACAAGACAGATGGCGCCACCGATTTCTGAATCGTGCAAGCGAAGTTTCTCCAACTCGGAGAATATATACAACATCCCGACAACATCTGTCGGGGGCTTCGGCCCTGACCGAGCAACACACCTCGCTCGGTCGGAGGATCCTCCCTTTAACACCGCCGCCGTTGCTCCCCAAACAATCAATCAGTACACTCGTACTTATGGAATTCAACCATTATTAGCCTAGGCCTCATCATCATCACCAGCCGGAAGACGTCCACTGCTGAACATAGGCCCTCCCCTTGGAACGCCACAATGAACAATTGGCTATCTGCATCCACCGATTACCTGCGACGCGCATCTACTGGGAGGCCTACCTACGCTGCGTCTTCCTGTTCGTGGTCACCACTCGAGAACCTTTCTTCCCCATCGGTTATCGGTTCTTCTAGCGATGTGGCCTGCCCATCGCCACTTCTCCTTGCAGATTCTGAGAGCTAAATCGGTGACTTCAGTTCTTCAGCTAATCTCTTCATTCCTTGACTTCATCGGGCAAAGAAACTCCGAGTATAGCTATCTCCATGAGCTCTCTCTTGAGGTTATTAGGCCTAGGGTTCAAAATTGTACGGCAATGTTTACCAGTATCAGTGCGTGCGGTTTCACGGTCCAGGTCCTTAGCGAGGGCTGCAAGCAGCGCTTGGTGAGCATCGTGTAACTGCAGTGAATGCTGCCCGAGACGCTCGGAGCCTTCGCTGATGATCTCCTCGGTGAGTAGCGTGAACACTTCCGTTGCCAATGTTATGTACTGGAACAAACATAGCTGAATGTTTCATTTCGTACAAGTTATGTCATAGTCAACGTAGCAGTGGCGTGCAGTCCATACAGGCAAAACGACTGCCTACGCTACGCCTTCTCTAATTGACTACAATATAATAAATAATTTAAGAAATTTACTTTTTGGCCTACCCTGTCACATAAGTGTATGCATGCCACTGTAACTGAGTGGTGTAACAAGAAAGCCCTGCGGGGCTATCGATCAGAGTCACACACTTTCGTCATTAATGCCGGGTTTCTGAAGATCTCAGTTAACTGTTCATTAGCTATTGCTTCAATAAAGTTATGTATAAGATAAAGTTAGTTTAACTGTCACTGAGTTTCTGAGTACACCGAAAGCTATTCAATAACTATGAGACCGATAAGCAATGCAATAATTCGACGCTAGATGGGTCTTTTTCTCAGATCAAATTTAAAATTGATTTTAAAGTTTTATATTGCCAATATTACTAGTTCTTATTTTTAATAATATTTTTCCGGTATAAATAAGTCCTTAAGAATGATATTAATTAAGTAATACTCAATAAAATTCACCGTAAGTAGTGTCGCCAAACGCCGTTAACTCTCGTAGCGCTAGTGCTGCGTAAACAAAGTGACATACTAAAATTCAATTTTCCGCAGACTCCCTGCGCGCGCACGCTACAGCAGCGTCAACCTCAAAAACGTCAATTTTGATGTTGAAAACAATAATATCATATTCATCATTGGTTGAAATCGTCAAATAAAGTTATCGAATCAATAAACTGCACACATTGGTCAGTTAAACTGAGACAAGTTTAAACGGACTTTATGTGACAATGTGTGGTTCGGAAACGCAATGTGTCAAGTTATCGAACCAATAGCGCTAACGAATAGATAAACTATCGATAAAAGTACCTCAGAAACTGGCCATAAGTCCCTTGATTACTATTTGAAAATCAAGAAAACCAAATACATACTAGCTGCAGACTTTAATTTGCAATAGATTTCTTCATCAGCAGCCGAAATACGTTCACTGTAGCACAAAAGCCTCCGGTTAGAAGGCAGGTATTGATATAATCGCCAAGTTTGGCAGCCAGATTGGGGATCAATTCAATAGGTTTCTTACATAAATCTCATTCAAAAATCATCGCAACATGACAAAAACATTCTATTTCATAAGTATGAAAGAGATGCACATTACAATACTGGCTCACACCAGGGAGCAAAGCTTATCATCACAAAGCTTCAGAACTATTTATTCCTCTAGTTCTTATCGATGTTCGTTGTCGATTTAACACCTGCTGCCTAAATCTAACCATTTTTCTGACATCCTAAAAGCTATTCTATACTTACTGAATAAGGTTCAGCCTTGTCCGGCACGATGGCCTGGTGAGTTCGCGAGGGCGTGTCCGCAGAGTCGGCCGCATCGTTGCCTCCAGTAGAACGGATGAGGCCGCTGTTGTCTGTAGCATCGGGTGCTACTAGGGTCGATTCGAACCAGAGACCAAAGAGGGGTTCGCTGTCTTCTGAATAAAAAATAAGAATTTAATAATTAATCATCGATATAATATTAAACTAGATTTGGTGTCACGGTCCAGAAAGTGGTAGTGAGAAATAGCGCCCTTGTGTCGCTATTTCTTTACAAGCCACAGCCTGACAAAATTATTTCTGCCGATAGGAGTGTCGCTACTGTCTATATGATACTGTCAAACTACACGTCGTTGTCATAATAAACCCGTTAGTTCACGTTTCCGCCACCAGCACAGATAAGTTTGCAACCTCCGCGACCACAGTTTAGATGTCATTTTGTTCGTGAATGTTTATCTAGTTCATATATTATATCGATGTAAATAATGGACAAAAAGCTAACATCATACTACCAGAAAAGACAGTTGAGGTTATGCACAAGCTCAGGAAACCGAATATTAACTGGGAGGCGAGCTAGAGCGTGTAAGCATAGTAAGACAGTACTGACGGAATGACCAAGACTACATACACGGTAAAGAAGTTAACGTCTTCTTGGATATCACAGTGTATAATACAAATTAAAGACCATTCTTTGGACTTGACTATTCTGTGTGCATAAAGAGAAGCTTAGCAACTGACCATAATTATTTGTATTCTAGTCTATTCTTGGTGACTACAAATTTGGGCCCGGTATCCCCGGAACGCACTTCGACCCAGTTGGACCCATTGTGCATGCCCTAGCCCTTACTCTGTTGCTGGCGTATCGAAGAGCTCCCTCAGGTACGCAACGATCGCGCCAGCTTGGAGCTGTACATAATCACTTGGCGTAGGATAGGCTACTCACCTATCAACCTACGTCTCGCAAGAGCGTCGCAGCTACACAATTTGTGTCGCATTGACTCTTTTTCATCTTCGCAGAATCTGCAAATGTCGCCAAATATCACCATAATTATTTGCTAAGCATCTTAAATCGGAATGCTAATAGGTGCACTCACGGGAAATTTTGGTACCAACGAGCATCTACACAGAATGAGGCTAAGTACTGGTGACACTTGCAGATTCTGTGAAGGTGAAAAAAAGAGTCAATGCGACACATATTGTGTAGCTGCGACGCTCTTGCGAGACGTAGGTTGAATCATCTGGGAGCCTATCCAACGCCAGATGATTATGTACAGCTCCAAGCTGGCGCGATCGTTGCGTATCTGGGAGCTCTTCGATACTCCAAAAACAGATTAAGGGCTAGAGCATGCACAATGGATCCAATTGGGTCGAAGTGCGTTCCGGCGGGTACCGGGCCGAAATGTAAAGCCACCAAGAATAGAATAGACATCTGAGTGCTATTTCATTTGTAACTCACCGTCATCAGTCTCCGAGTCCTCGGAGCACAGTATCATGTCTTGGAAGTAGACGGTGGAGTCGGAGCGGTCGGGGTCGGCGTCTTGGTGCTGCTTGTGGACCACGGCGCGCTTCAGGTTCGTCGCCTTGCGGTAACAGACCACGCCTAGCGCCACCAGCAACTGAACATATTGGAGCATCGATATAATATTTAAACTAGATTTGGTGTCACGGTCTAGAAAGTGGTAGCGAGAAATAGAGCCCTTGTGTCGCTATTTCTTTACAAGCCACAGGCTGACAAAATTTTTTTTAGCCGATAGTAGTGTCGCTACTGTCTATATGAAACTGTCAAACTACACGTCGTTGTCATAATAAGCCCGTTAATTTACGTTTCCGCCACCAGCACAGATAAGTTTGCAACCTCCGCAACTACATTTTAGATTTAATTTTGTTCGTGAATGTTTATCTAGTTCATATATTATATCGATGTATTGGAGTGATAAATTACTTCCGACGGGCATGTGGTGTTGTAAAGATAAATAGAGTGTCAGTTCAGTCGTAAACAATGAGCAATTTCATGAATCTCGTTTGATTATTCTTCTGTGCTTTTAGAAGAAAGACGCTACTCAGGGCCAACTGGACATTTGCCCGGGGCGCCAATTTAAATTGATGTTTACAAATATTTCTACATTACATATTAATGGGCGGCAATTTGTCTTTTTGTCCGGGACGACGTTATCACTAGAGCAAGCGCTGGCTACTCCATAATATAAACGATATTGCGATATCGTCAATAGCCAAAATAAACTGATCTTGTTTCAATTCTTTATTAGTTCATAAAATTTTCTAATTTTAGACAGTTTAACGACGGCAATAGAATTAAATGAGAGCTCGATTAGCTTCAGACATTTTACATGTTAAGCCCAAAATAAGACCAATAAGGTCGACTTTCGGTCGGGTTAATTAAGGTGTCATATGTCGCTGTTGTTACAGTTACAAGTACAGGAGTGTGTTTTTACTGGCTTGCAAAACCCTAGAGGAATGGATACATGATGGGCAGTGGCGTGCACAGAGGGTAGGCAAAAAAATGTATTCAGCTTGTTTAACCTATTTTAAGTATATTAGTCTCAGAGTAATTAGAATAGAGCTAGTATCGCGTCGATTCGCCGTACAAATTTTTCGTGGCACTTTTGCGGGGTGCGGGAGGCGAAGTAAATACACACAGATACAATTTCACGCATACCCACACTATAATAAATTCGCAACACATTCAAAAAGATACGCACACAAATAAAGAATGACCTGACCATATGAACAAAATTTGGCAGAGGGGTTAGCGCATCATGCTATCTCCAGTGGTATCTCCTCTAAGATATTAGTATACCATTTCAAATATCCATAAGCAAGCAAATACTATAGACATATTAATTTACATTTCAAAACATTAATAAGTTCATTCAGCGGCTCCATTCTGACAAAAATACTTTGCCTACCCTAGGATTTCTCTAAACAATCTTAATTTAAAAAAATCTTAGTTTGGACATGAATTAACGTAATTTTTTTAATGTAAATGGATATGTTTGTACTGTTGATTACTAAGGATATTTGTGCTGGAACACGAACAATTAACATAAAGCATAAACAACTCGAAGATATTTTTGCCTGCTTTCTGTGCACGCCACTGATGATCACAAAACGCGCACTAGAAGCGCGGCTAAAGCAGCTAGTAAGGTACCTGTTGTTTGTTTGTCATATGGTTAGACGCCAACCTGGTGTCAGAGGTTCAAGGTGCCCTTAGGCCTCTGACTTGGCTTAACGACTATTTAAATTACAACCACCTGGACCGACTTTTACCGTGCCCTCCGAAGCACGGAGATGCCTAGATGTTCAGTTGAAATAACACTAAACGGTCACCCATCTATGGACTGACCTTGCCTGACGATGCTCAACCGACTGATCGTTTATCGGCCAGTGATTACAACTGGTTATGAGCGCCACGGTACCTGATGCAGAGGCGCAGCGGACGCGAGTCGCAGCTCCCGCTGATGAGCTGAGTGGTGCGCGAGCACTTGTAGCGGAGCGGGCGCGGCGGCGGGCGCGGCGGCGGGCGCGGAGGCGGGAGCGGGAGCGGCGCCGCAACTGAGCGCCTCGAGGCGGGCGTCCTGTAGCAACGCGCCCGCCCACGCTAAGCACCGCCCTCCCAGCGCCACCCATACCACGCCTAGACCTTGCTGCCTGTATACACACACCACATTTGAATACAAAGGAATAGTCTGGCCGTAGCGACTTTTTTTTCAGTCTAGCCGTAGTAATATTTTTTTCAATACATTTTATCAGCGGTGATAAGTCAGTCAGCCTTGTAACTCACATTATGTATGGTACAATTTTTGATTTGCAATATTTAAGTTATTTGTGCATAATTTTCCTTTTTTTGTTTTTGGCATCTCTAAGGCCTTAGAGATGCCAAAAACACACTGCGAATTCGCATCGCATCGCAAATATCTGCGAGAAACAAATGAATTTTCGATACAAGTTCCTGCGATGCGGCGCCGCATCGCATCGCAGTTATATGTGGAAGCCGTTCATGAGCGGTGAGCTATCTATACATATAAAATTACTTGTCCTGATTGACTGATTCATCAACGCACAGGCCAAACCGCTGAACCTAGAAAGCTGAAATTTGGACAGTAGGTTCTTCTTATGGTGTAAGTATCCACTAAGAAAGGGTTTTGGAAAATTCCACTCGTAAAGGGATCAAATGGGGTGGAAAAATAATAGCGGGCGTAGCCGCAGAGAATTGCTAGTTATACACTAAAAAAACATTGTGCAAGTTTCCCATTGTGTAGAAAGTAAAAAACAGTTTAAATATGAAAATGCTCTTAAATGCCACTATAGCCTATTATGTGTTTAATCTCGTCTACCAACACCTACAAACCATGAGTCGTTTTACAGAGGTAGGGTAAATGAGGCAGTACACTTCACCATATTGCAGTCAAATAAAGACCCACTAATGTTACATTGGAGTGCAGCAAATGAAGTCACCAGTGCTGTTTGAAGCGTTGCTGTACCACCTTGATTAGTTTCGGATGTTTTTAGTTTTTGCTGGAATTTTGCAGCAAATGATAAGCCTGCATCTACTGTACCTATAAAAATGGATAGAGAACTCACATCTTCGTAAGGTTGTACGGTCTGGAGGGCGTCTTGGCGGGGCTCTTGCCGGGCGCCGAGGTCGGACACGGAGCGCCTGCGAGCGCGTGATGCAGCCCACACAACAGCACCCAACCACCGATCATCAGGTGGTTCTGGTATACCTGCCGCCACACAATAACAATGTCCTTTTGGCCCATACGAACACAGCGGCCAATTTTTCACAAGATCAGCCATTTACGCAGATTGTTCTATTCTATTGTTGGTGGCCAACCCACCCATCTCCTCCTTTTGGGTATCGTAAGAGACGACTAAGGGAAAACGAGAAGACGGACAACAGCGCCTTTCTACCTATACTGCGATCTCTAAGATGCTTGCCAAGCGCGGGGATTATGGCAACCTCTACCTTCTAAGACAGGCCTTATTACAGTAGTGGACGTTTTTCATCTGACGATGATTAATTGGACTTGGTATCCTCCGGAACGCACTTCGAACCAGTCGGATTATGCCCTAGCCCTTACTCTATTTCCTGACGTGTCGTAGAGTTCCTCACGACGATTGCGCCAGCTTGGAGTGGGGTTATAGTCGCACAAGTGCTATTGTAGACTCAAGTGCACAGCTCTCTTTGGCCAATGGTACAGAATATCGAAGCGACCGGGGAAAGGTCAGGCGCAAGCCCACCTTACTTTCAAAATAATCAGATAAGGTATTCCTTAACGTAATGCTGCTCGAGTCAACTCGTGCGCGGGTGCTGCTTGGAGGGACTGGTCCGACTATATCTATATCTATATCCCTTTGGCATTTTAGTTTGTTGTAATTTTTGTCGTAATTTATTGTTTTCTTCTTTTCTCCCTTGCTTTATGTTTCGAATGGCAGGACACACTATCGCTAATGTCGAATCTATTGTAACAAAACAATGTTAAAAAAAAAATGAAAAAATGACAAGCCCGCTGAGTTTCTTGCCGGATCTTCTCAGTTGAGGCCGCGTTGTGATCCGGTGGTAGCTTTTGACTTTGACTTTGAAATGTATTGTGGCTGCCCTCGAGGACGACTCAGCATCTGGAGGTTCACATCAGCAGCCAAAGAAGTCCACTGCTGAACAAAACAAAGACCTCTCCTTTAGAGGGGAGGGGTAGCCATAATACCCACGCTTGACAGTCGGCTTGGGGATGGTGAAGCTTAACGCTGTTAAAATCTATGTTGTTTCACTGAAAACCGTAAATTATCGTAGCGGTAGTGAAAAATTAGTTAATACACTTGCCGCTGCCCGCAGCGTCCAATTCGAGGTTGTGTTGCTAAGAGTAGGAAATCACTATGTTGTTTCTCTCCACGGGACTTAAACTTGGGACCGCCAGCATGCAGACAAGCAAGCGGTTTCCCAATGCGCCACACATGATCAAATTACTTACATAACCACCGGCTCGTGTAGAATGCTTGAACGTCTCCCCAACAGTGTTGTACAGGCTGAGTGCACTTTCAACCAATGTTGCTGTCTGCTGCTCGTATTCTTCGTCTTTAGGATGCAGGGATGCCTGTTGAATAAAATTACCAAATAACTTTTTTTCAGCGACAAGCTCATGAACATATAATACTTCTCCAGCTACTGTGGCCTCCACACAACAGTGTCTATGCACTCAGCACTTATAATAGAAACCCTTGCCTATTTTGGTATTGGTATTGATGTAACGGGCTTGTCAAAACGCGTATTTTGCATGCTTGCTGGGTGGGAATGGATTTATTCAATCCAGGCTAACTCTTCGAAAAAGTCCAAGAATAACTGGACGCCGCTGACAATCTCCTTGTCTAGTAACAGGACATCAAATGCAAAATACAAGCTTTGTCGTGGAGTTGCGGAAACCAGCCTGTTATACCAATACTAAAAACAGGATATCAAAAGATTGGAAACATGTTTAATAAATCCAAACTAAATATCAAAAGTAGGTGTTCATTCAAAATACTTTTGCATGTCATCAATGACAATGTCGGGCCTATTTTTATGGATGTCAAAAGATTTTTAGAAGAATGTATCTATTTTTTTTGGTCTTACCTGTGCTGTGGCGCATAGAAGGGCGGCGGTGCTGACGTCACTGAGCGTGACGATGCGCTCCGACGTGAAAGGCTCCAAGCACGGCAAAGACAAAGCCAGGCGGCAGACGTGCACCTCGTTCACGAGGAAGTGAAGACTGTCAGGAGGAAAGATATATAAATTAACAGCAGCACATTTAGATCACTGAATTCACGAAATTTTATTAAGATTATTAATGGAATTTAGACCTCTTCTCAATCTGGACTGCATCAACCATAATTCTACATCGCTCGCTGAGTGGTGCTGTCCGAATAGGAGATGATTGCATATACAACGTGTTACAAAATACCCCGTAAAAATATAATTATTTTCACTAATGTGCAAACCCTTTAATAGTAAAATTAAAGAGTAAACTAAGCAGAATGTTCCTACATTTCTACCTAATTCGCGGAACGACAAAATTTTAACCTAACCTAACGTGTTTCGTTTACCAAACCTAAACGAACACTTACTTTTACATAATAAACGTCAACAGATTTGAAATTGACAGCATTTTTTTTTAATTTGACTTTTTTGAACCCAGTACTTGAGTATAATGACATCCTTGAGGTAGCAAACATTTATGAATGAAAAATAGAAAAACTATTAAAGTAGAAAATTATTAGGTAAAATAAGTACGTAGGCCTTTCTGTTAAATAATCTGGTTCCCTGACATGACAGCTTACTAGGGTAGACAAAATTTTTGGCTAGGATATTTAATTATATTTTTTAGGGGGTATATTGTAACACCCTGTAGTATTGATAATTAGTATGTTGGAAGGTAAATTCTTATTATACGTTGGTACAACCGCAGATATTTTGCCGCAAATCAGTAATGAGTAAAAAATGTTGGTCTGGTATAAAGGGAACTTTAGCTGATAAAATTAGAAAGATCAAGGGACCAATGTCTCGCGTGACGAGCGGCAGCAAAGCTGTCTATAGGTGAGCGTGTCGCTTACTTAAGTTGTATGGAAATATAAACATTAAAATAAATACGAAACTTTCTGAGACTCATTGACCTAATAGATTCATCATCATCATCCATCATTAGCAGGCGATAGACGTCCACTGCTGAACAAAGGCCTCCGCCTTAGAACTGAGATGTTGCCGTAACCCCACGCTTGGCAGGCGGCTTGGGGATCGCAGTATAGGTGGAAGTTAAATCCAAAAGAAAGACGCTGCTGCCCGTCTTCCTGTTCTCGCTCAGTCGCCTCTTACAACACCCAACGAGAGGATATGGGGGGGATGCAATTCTAACCCGGCACCCCACGGGCTAATAGATTAATAAAACATATATATGATATCTATATTATCGAATTATTGCAATGTGTATCTACTGTATATTTACTTGTATACGGGCCTGTTGGTCTAGTGGTTAGTGACCCTGTCTGCTACCCAACAGACCGTGGGTTCGATTCCCACCAAGTGTCTGGGTGTTTTATCTATATAAGTATGTATTTACAAAAAAAAAGTATATATGTATTAGTATCAGTTGTCTGGTTTCCATAGTACAGGCTCTGCCTAGTTTGGGATCAGATGACCGTGTGTGAATTTGTCCCAGGATATTTATATTTTTATTATTTTGTTATTGAACAGTTCTATCTTGTAGTATTTTGTTACTATTATTTATTTATACTCTTTATTGTACACACATAAAAATAAAATAAAAAGGACTTGAAGAAATTTGTACAAAGGGCGGCCTTATCGCTATCCGCAATTTCTTACAGGCAACCTTGGGATGGAAAAAAGATTGCATGGAATACGATCAGTGGAGACTTGTCAATGGCTCTTTTGGTATTGATTTATATTTTTCATATTGTTATTGTTGTAACCGATAGTCTTCCTAATATAGAACTAACTTATCCTAGTCAATGTTCTTTCAGTAGCAGCACACAATGAAACCTGAAAATACGTACTCAGTATTCTATTTTGTTACTATTTAAATTGGGCCTGATAACCACAAGAACGCACTTCGAACACATTTGGATCCATTGTGCATGCCCTAGCCTTTACTTTGTTGCTGACATGTTGTGTAATTGCCGCACTCACAAACCCCAAATAACTTTAATTCTAATTAAGTAACTTTTTAAAATCTATTTATTTCGACTGTCAGAGTCGATTACGATTAATTTCGATTATTGAACACGAAATAATTGTTATATCTACTCACTATCTGCGTATTAAGTAATAATGGGCATCGAGTGTCGAAATAATCCGATTTCAAAAAATGAATTAATCATCATTAACTTTAATTGACGTTTGTCAGTTAGTCATCTATTCAATATATACTTACAGTGAAGCATCGGAGTTGAACTGCGGCGCAACGGTGGTCTCCTTAGCGGTCTGCCATCGGTTGAGGTACCGCTGTAGGCACGGCAGAGACGAGCACACCTTCAGCACCACGGCGCCGGCTCGCAGCTCCATCAGTAATGATGAGCAAGTAGATGCTACCCACTTCTGTACGACAAAATACAGAAATAACTGAATGAAATGTCTAAATCAGAACTTCCCAAGGGGGGGGGGGGGTGCAGAAAATATCAGCTTTTTCCATCTGATGGAAAAAATTGGTCAATCAGCAAGAGTCGCTAGGAACCCGGACGAGTACCAAGTACGTTCCCGGGGCCCGTCGACACAGCGGGTTGAGGACTCCGTGGGGTTTTAGTCAAAAAAAGGGTATGATAGGTTTTATCTGTAGAAATCTGTTAAAATTGTAAGAATATATACCAGATTATTTAAAAAGATAAGGAAAATGTTAAGCCCTCTAAGTTGAGTTTCTTGCCGGATCTTTTCAGTTGGGTCCGCATTGTGATCCAGTGGCAGCTTTCAAAAAATATTGACCATTCAAAAATGTTAGCATATTTGAAATAAATAATTTCAGGTGATATTGTTTCATCATTATATAGTGCTCTTTCCACAGTGACTTCAGATAATAATGTTGTCTTGTTCTTATGCAGCATATTGCTAACCATATGCCGTGTTATTACTTTTGGTCAAGTAGAAGGACCTTAACCAATAATGTATCCAAACAATACAGCTAATGTATTGTCTTATAGCCGAGATCATATTTTACAAAAAAGTCTTATGTTTTTTATACTACCAGTGTGCAAGCACATGGCCCACCTGATGGTAAGCAGTCATCGCACCCTATGGACGCAAGCAATACCAGAAGAATAGGTAGCGCGTTGCCGACCCTTTAGGCATTACATTATTAAGTCTATAGTGTCCGGTAATTTCACCAGCTACAGTGCCCTTCACACCAGAATACAGCAATGTTTACACACTCTTCTTGGCGGCAGAATATCAGACAGTGCGTTGGTATCTACCTGGACGGTTCTTCGCTCAAGGAACCACCTAGTATTGTATATTATATTTATTAATGAATATTAATATTTACCTTCATGTCAATAGAGGCCTGTTGTGAAGCGTTCCCATCCTTAGCACTCTCCAAACTATCCTTACTTCCGGGCGACAGGACAGCTGTGGCGGGCTGGGCGGGCGATGACGTCATCGACGCCACTGGGTTCCTCAGTGGCGCCGTCAGCTGTTCCAGCAGCGCATCAGAGCGCCGCTGGGCGTTCGATGGCGCTTGTTTCTCTGTGGCGGTGGTTTGGGAAGCCAATGTGATTGAGCTTGGTATGACCGAGGATTTTGTTTGCGCCTCTGTGATTTATAAGTTTAAACAAATTTATTATTGAATTAAAGTCATTTATAGTATGTCTTACAGTTACAGATCAAAGCTTGCTTGAGCCGAGGGATCAAGATCTTAATGAAAAAAACAATGTTTTCATGCAAGAAACCATTATACAACAAGTATACATTACAAATATATAGATGATATATTAGCACAGTGCTGTATAAAGCAATGACTAATACATACCTGGGACATTGACATGCGCTGGTAGTTTAGCATTTTTAAACAATGACGTCAAGATAACCAAGTCAGATTGAGGGTAACCCCCTCCATCGATTCCACATAGTCCAACAATTGGTAGTAGTAACTAAAAGAAATAAATAGTTCAGTATAAAACACAATTACATTCAGTTTTAAGATCAAAAACCAGGGCAAATTTATAAATTTATCTACTCATTTTATTAGTAAATTTCCATCTATGTGCCAAAAACCAAGCCATTAAAATAATAATGTTGACAAGTAAAAGACGTAAAAATAAATCAAGTTGTTTGTTAACCTGCTTCACTGAAACATTTGGGGCAGCTGTTGTTGATGTATCATCACAGCTCAATCCAGCCTCGGAGAGCTTCTTGAGGATTTGTCGTAGTATCACTCTGAATGCATCTCTAGCTGTGTTTAGTTGGTCATTGGGTACTGCAAAAAAAAATAAAGACCTAAGGTTTCTGGACATCAACAGGATAATCAAATGATATCCTAAAGCTAATTTAATAGATCACATTCTCTATTTTCATTTCAATTCAATTCAACTTTTAATTTATGGCTCCATCGTGTCTTTCATTTACCTCCATGCTTTTTTCATTTACGATTACATATTTATTGTAATAATGACAAAAGATACAGAGAGAACCAAGAAACTGACAGATGTCAAACGTGATCCAATTAATTGGCCCTACATTATGTGACATAAAATAGTGATAAGGGAATTGTTTTATTAAGGATTTTATCTCCTGGTTCTAAAACAGTCTTTATAGGAAACAGATTAATTATAAATGAGTGATAGATAAGATCAAGTAAAGCCTGTATTCTGATGAAAAGCACCCTTCAGTAAGTCCCTAGCTAATGGTAATAGGTCTGGACATGGCTTTGTGCTGTTACCTGACAATAAGTTATTTATTTATTTAGCTTTTTTACCTTATATTTTGGCTTGACGCTAATTGCAGATTAAAATAAAGTTTGATAATTGAACATGAAAGTCTAAAAGTATATATTGCAGACCATCTCTCTGCTCTGAATTTCAATAAAGTTATTGATGATGACACGAGTTATTGATGCTATGATGGGATGAGGGGTGGCCCGTGCCCAGCAGTAGGACATAAACAAGGGCTGGTATTATCTATATTAATAAAAGAGCAGGGTGTTTTCTAGGAATCACGATACAGCAAAAACCATATAACGTACAATCGTGAAATTTGGAACCAACATTATTCAAATAGTCTAGGTGAACAATAAGAACGGATTTTTCGAAATTCCATACTTAAGGGGGTCAAATGGGCTCCCAAAGTTTGTATGGAAAAAAATATTTTTTTCGTCACACGGACATGAAACGTAGTCAGTGTACTAAACAAAAGAAATAACGAAACACGTGTATCACACTTTTTGAAAATCGACCCTTACAGGGGTTTTAGCATCGTTTTTGAGTATGCAACGCGGAAAAAAAAATTCATACTGCATTGCTGAAACTTTGCGAATACATTAATCTAATTATAGCGATCCAAGTGCAAATAATAATTTTTTGAAAATCAACTCCTAAAGGGGTCCAATTGGGGTCCAAAAAATGTTTCTCGACCTACAGTCATAAGACTTAGTTTATATATTGCACACAAGAATCTAAGAAACTTAAATTCGGCATTTTTCGAAAAACTACCTCTAAGGTCATTTAATGGGGTTTCAAATTTTTCACAAAGAAGGTTTCCCATTTCATCATATGATGCAGCTAGAGTAACGAAACTCGGTAAATAAACTCAACATAACAATTGAAAAAACTAATTTTGAGCATTTTTGTAAAATCAACCCCTAAGTGGGTCAAATGGGCTCCCAAAGTTTGTATGGAAAAAAAAAATTTTTTCGTCACACGGACATGAAACTTTGTCAGTGTAGTCAACAAAAGAAATAAAGAAACACGTGTATCACACTTTTTGAAAATCGACCCTTATAGGGATTTTATCATGGTTTTTGAGTATGCAACTCGGAAAAAAAATTTCATACTGCATTGCTGTAACTTTGCGAATACATTAATCAAATTATAGCAATCCAAGTGCAAATAATAATTTTTTGAAAATCAACTCCTAAAGGGGTCCAATTGGGGTCCAAAAAATGTTTCTCGACCTACAGTCATAAGACTTCGTTTATATATTGCACACAAGAATCTAAGAAACCTATTTCCGGCATTTTTCGAAAAACTACCCCTAAGGTCATTTAATGGGGTTCCAAAGTTTACACAAAGAAGGATTTCCATTTCATCCTATGATGCAACTAGAATAACGAAACTCAGTAAATAAACTCAACGCGACAATTAAAAAAACTAATTTAGAGCATTTTTGTAAAATCAACCCCTAAGTGGGTCAAATGGGCTCCTAAAGTTTGTATGAAAGAAAAACTTTTTTCGTCACACGGAAACGAAACTTCGTTACAGTACTGAGCAAAAGAAATAAAGAAACACGTGTATTACAACTTTTTGAAAATCGGCCCTCAAAGGGGTTTTAACTTGGTTTTTGAGTATCAAACGCGGAAAGAAAATCATGCTGCACTGATGAAAATTTGGGAATAAATTCATTCAGCAATTTATTTTGAAAATCAACCCCCAATAGGGTCCAATTGAGTCCACAAAGTGTTTCTTTTTAAACTTATTTTATGCATTGCACACAATAATCTAAGTAACTTATTTTAGGCATTCTTCAAAAAAAAAATCCCTAAGGTAATTTTATGAGGTTGCAAAGTTTGCATGAAGAAGGATTTTCATTTAAGTTATAATGCAGCTACAGTCACTAAACTCTGTAAGTAAACTCAACACAACAATTTAACAAACTAATTTTCAGCATTTTTATCCGACTTCAAAATAGGAGGAGGTTTTCAATTTGTCTGTACATATTTTTTTTTCTATGTATATATGTTCGCGCATGACTCTGGCAATTATGAAGCGATTTCAAAAATTCTTTCTGGTACGGATAGGCCGTTCCACTGGCTGGGTACCATAAAAAAATATTACCTACTTACGAACAAGCAGTTCCTGAAAAAACAAAAATGGTGACTCAGAAAAAACTGTAGGAATGCCTAAAAGATGGTGTTTTTTTTTTAAGAACAAACTCCGGCCAATATTTACCAATTTCAATGATTCACCACCACCACACACCACAAGAAGGAACCACTGTAATGAATATGTATAATTTTAACACAACCGGATAAGAACTTCCTGGAGAATCATGATTGATTTGGAAGAATTTATCCGGTAAAAAAAGAATACATACAGACGAATTGAGAACCTCCTCCTTCTTTGAAGTCTGTTAAAAAATCTGATTTTCTCCATTACATTACTCTGACAAATATGAACCGATTTCGATGACTTTTTTTATTCAAGAGAGTAAACTACTGTAATGATTTCATGCAAATTTCATTAGGACCGGATAAAGTGTTCCTGAAGAAAATATACACAGTAGCTACGTCAACACCAACTTCAATAACATTTAAATTATTATGTTTTTGTGTTGTTGAAGCCGTTTCATTTTTTTTTGTTGTGTTGTATGCAATGTTTTATTCGAAAATCAACCCGTGGGACAAATGAGGTATCAAAGTTTGTATCTAAAAAATATTTTTTCAGACACGAAACTTTGTCAGTGTATTCATAAATTGAGAAACACGTCTAACACATTTGTTTTGAAAACCAACCCTTAGGCTGCCTGTTCACCGGAGTGGAGCGAGGCAGCGGAGCGGAGAAACGGAGAAATATTAACCAATAAGATTGCACAAAAAAGAGGAGCGGAGATTTTGTGCAATCTTATTGGTTAATATTTCTCCGTTTCTCCGCTACGCTGCCTCGCTCCACTCCGGTGGACAGGCAGCCGTAACGGGGTTTTAAGCAACGGGGTTTTTGAGTATCAAACGCGAAAAAAAATTCATGCTGCACTGATGACACTTTGCGGATAAATTCGTAATAATGAAGCAGTCCATGTCTTTTTTTTTAAATTAATCCCTAAAAGAGTTCAATTCAGTTCCAAAAAATATTTTATTCCTACTGCCATACGACATATTTTATGTATTGCATACAAGATTCTAAAAAAATCGTTTCTGGCTTTCTTCGAAAAATCCCTAAAGTTTGCGTGAAGAAAGATCTCCATTTAATGCTATAATGCAACTATGGTAACGAAACGAACTAAACAAAACTATAGATTAAACTAACTTCCAGCATTTTTCGAAAATCAACCGCTTAGGGCATCACTTAACAACCTCAAAAGTTTTTTAATGGAATTGCAAAATAAGTACTGTATCTTTTTAACTAAAGAAGTAAATATTTAAGAAATGGGAGCTATGATAGCTTGCACAAAAATACAGGCTGTATACTTGATACCGATTAGATCAGGGTTAATAAAAGTGTGAACAATATTGAAATCGATCGTCCGAAGATCGGACCAACAATAATAACTAAGAAGACCTGAGGGTACACCGGTATAATTGTGACATAAGGACGTTCAACATCTCAGTCCTCCCGTGACCATGGGTGCTCCAAAGCATTCGAAACGTCGGAATAGTAAAAGGTAAAATAAACGTAGTTTGATTTCAATGTGTAGCATTCGCGTAAATAAAAGACAATATTAGTGTAAACAATATTTTATAAAACCCCGATCCATAATTCAAAACACGTTTGAGTAACAAAGTCAACGCGGGCGAAGCCGCGGGCTACAGCTAGTATGCTATAATGGTCCATCATGCACCATTATCATTCCAGTAACATGACACAATGCATTACCATCTAGGAACCGCTTAGTGTAGTTCAATCAGTATAATGTAACTAAATGTATTGTCTCACGGATCTTACTTTGTACATTGCATAATGTTGTGAAATTCTTTGCCACACACTGTATAACATGTATAATGCCTACCTTCACAATAAAATACAAAACCAATGATTGCTGAACTTAGTGGCAGTATTTGCTACATACAATACTATACAAATACACTTTATTGCACACCATAACAAAGATACATCTTTCAATTAGATTAGTAGGACATCTTAGTGATACAATTCTCTTCCAGACAACCTGGGACATAGCTATTAACATAACCATCACAAAACTGGAAATTTACCGAAGTTACTGGCCAAGATACTTACAGTTATTAGCATTGATGCTAATGAAGTGCGCCGAGAGACACGCGAAGCACGTGTAGAACAAATCGTATATATCTTCATGGTTCTGGAATTCACTCTCACTGCAGGCAAGGAAATTAAAACATTCACTATAAATAAACTGAGCTAACTGGAGAGGCATTGTTTATACTAGACCGAAATCTAATGCGTTAGGTCCTGCTAGCGTTGTATAAATTAACGGTGATACAAATTGAAGGTATTAGCATTAAAAAAAATTACAATATTTATTGAAATTTTGTTGGGTAGTTATGACATTTCTTTAGTGGTCGTCCCACAGACATTACAGTGAGGTCATAATCACAGCCGATGAAATCTGATAACGTAATCATTTTAGGATGAAAGAATTGAAAGAACAAGTAAGTTTTCTCCTTTCTTTTATATATAAAATAAAATTATTATATTGGTCCTCAACCAAGTGAGCTCTGACAATAACAAATAATGTTTATGGAAACCGACCTTTTGATGATGGCTTGTATGATTTCCACGGCGTCATTTTTATCGAAAAATGGGCCGTAAAGTGCAGTGAGTATTGGTTTCACTGTTGTAGACCATTCAATATTTCCTCCTGATGCGGCCATTTTCGGGAAGAAAATGAAATGATTGACGAATTTTGTTTGAGTTTCAGTTCAAGGCACAGAATGACAAATGAAATGTCATGTGTTGACAGACACTTGTATATTATTGCAAACGCAATTCTCTTCGCTATTCTAATGACTTATATGAGGTCTCCACATTCGCGCGTTAAGCTTCGTTACGTACCTCAGAGTAATTAGAATAGAGCTAGTATGATCGATAGCTAGTATCGATATATCATAAATTTTTCGTGGCACTTTTGCGAGGTGCGGGAGGCGAAGTAAAATAAACGTCGGATTGTGCTGTGTTCAAATGCAGATCATTAAAATTACTCCAATGAAAATGTTTTGTAGGGCCTTTTGGGGTATTCTGACGAGTTTAGGGGGAATATTTCTCAAATGATTGCAACACCTTACTCTATGGTTGGTTCAATAATTACCCCCTCTTTCTCTTTGGTTCAATCATTAAAATAGACTAGACTAGGCTCTGTCTGCGATTACGTCTTCTAATCGTTGATAATTGTAGACATTGTAGTAAAATATATATTTTTAAGAATAAATAACCTTCCTACCTATTGCTTGTTACCTTGTGCAAAATATTGCAAAACATGTCCAACGAGCAAACCAAAAAACGTAAAATATCTGAAGAGAATGGATCCGAATCGTCCGGTAAATATGACAACATAACCTATTGTTGGTTCCAGTAAGAAGTTTATTTATAAATATTGTACTTTATTCCAGAACCTTCCGCAAAAACAAAGCATATTCAGTGCCCCTATTTAGATACTATCAATAGGCACGTCCTGGATTTTGATTTTGAGAAATTATGCTCGGTTTCATTGACCAGGATCAATGTTTATGCCTGCTTGGTCTGTGGCAAGTACTTTCAGGTAAGTAGTAAAGATATTATAATAAAAAAGATATAAAATAAGTCTTCCAATTACATTATATCATAGCCAAATAAGCTTTAATGTTGTACCAAATTGTGGTCTCTCAGCTCTCAGCCACTCAATAACCCTGATAGAAGTTGCTTTTGGACTGGCTGGAAACTTACTAGCATAATAACACACACAAGGTGTGTTAGCATGCTAGTAAACTTTCAGTCATGGCTACGTCACTTACCATTAAATGGGATCATAGTAATGCTCTAGCCTAATTTGTGGAAAAAGTACTGTCTAGCTTTTTTTTTTAATTTCATGTTTTGATGACTGTTTCAAGTCCTGGTGCTTCAGTGTAACATTGTAGAAATAGTATTTCAGTACCTTTGTAGAAAATACTTTTTAATTGTTGAGAAAGTACATTTACCCCCAACACAAGAAGGTGTTTTAAAAGTAATTCCAACATACTCATATGTCTGCGGGTTTAATTCCAAAATGAATGAATGGATTGAACATAGCTTTTTACTACAGCTTACATGGCTTTTTTGTTACTATACTTGATGGAAATATTGCTTACTATGTTTAAAGTAACTAATTTATTAATTTATACTTGTTAAGTAATTTATGTTATGATTTTTCACAGGGCAGAGGTACGAATACCCATGCTTACACTCATTCAGTGGCTGATGGACATCATGTCTTTTTGAATCTTCATACATTGAAGTTTTATTGTTTACCTGATAATTATGAAGTTATTGGTAAGTTTAGGTACCAAAATTTACCATAAAATATATGTAATGTTTAATCCTTTGGACATGGTTGTCCACTTCTTTTTTTAATCTACAAAGTGCCTCAATTCACTAAAAAGGTGGTACACAGGTCAAACGCAATTCAAACGAATATGCCCATAAAAAATTGGCAAAGCATTAATTTTAATGGGAATTCTTCTTAATCCTACCCATAGGGCTCCCACACAAAACTGCGATGCGATGCGGCGCCGCATCGCAGGAATTTGTATTGAAAAATTCATTTGTTTCTCGCAGATATTTGCGATGCGATGCGAATTCTCATCTATGTGTGGGAGCCCTTACCGTTCCTTATTATTTATTACCTATATACATACAAGGCCAGTTACTCATTGTTGAAAACTTTTTATGTGGCTTGGCATTGTTTTTTTTTATTATTCCACTATTATTTTTCTTTCAGATTCATCCCTAAATGATATCAAATATGTCCTGAATCCAATATTCACACCAGAGCAGATAGACCACATGGACCATAACACCAAAATGTTCCGAGCAATAGATGGCACTATGTACATGCCTGGGATTGTAGGGCTCAATAATATCAAGGCCAATGATTATTGTAATGTCATTTTACAGGTCAGTCAATTCAGTGTATATCATATTAATCAGTATGTCACTGATCACACACTTTCGACAGTGTAGACAAAAAATTTCAAATTTCCAAAATATCTATAACTTCTGAAGCTCTATGATGTTTTTATTCAGCACTCTTTTTTTTTTATTTAACCTGGTGACAAGACAAATAAGACGTTGGCCCGATGGTAAGCGACACGCCAGTCTGTAGACAGCTGCATCGAACTGCCACTCGTCACCTGAGACATTGGATATTAAGTCTCTTGTGACTGGTAATTTCAACACCTACACTACAGTGCCCTTCACATCGCAACACAGCAATGTATACACACATATTGCTAATCAGCGGCAGAATATCTGACATTGCGGGGGTACCTACAGGAGGGATGGTCCCTTGTTGTGCAAGGACTATCATTTATTGCCGCACTCACGGACATCAATTAACTTTAATCGCAATTAAGTCATTTTTTGTAAACTATTTATTTCGACTCTCTGAGTCTCTTATGATTATCTTTTAGTATTAATTACGAGATTATTGATATATTTACTCAATATCTGTGTATGAAGTATTATTTGGCTTCTAACATCGATATACTATACCAACTAGATTAGCTGTCACGAACAAAATGACATCGAAAATGTGGTCGCGGTTACATATACTTACACAACTATACACGTAGCTAGAAATTGTAGAAAATAGTTTTAAATAATTCGGAACGTCGGACTAATAGCAGCCTTCACATGTAGTAATAAAGTCTAATTCTGTATGCAGTAATGTTGGCACATAAAACCTTTACATCGGAGACAAAGAAAAATCAATAAAACCGCCAAAATTATACGAAAAAAAGTAGTTGTTTTGACTGAAACAAAAATGTACTCATTTAAAAGAAAATCTTAACCACTATAAAATAAGGTTCAAAACAGGTGTGTTTCCATTGTGTGTGTACTGACTTACAAACTTATCCGTGCTGGTGGCAAAAATGAGAACTTTAACAGTTTCGTATAGACAGTGGCGACACGCCTATCGGCAACATTAATTTTGTCAGTCTCTAGCGGAGAAAATATCAAATAATTTTTATTTCCTATTATAATGATATCTTACTTATATTTATTATTTAAACTAGTAGTAATAAGAAAACGAAACGAAAAAAAAAATTCCCCATCTGCAATTTTAGTATTACGATAAGTATTATATTATTTGGACAGTTTATAAACGCGCAATAAGGAATTTCGATACATCCTGTTGTCGGCTCGTACTAATTTGAAATAAGCGACAGCCTCTCTATTTTCGTGACCACTTTTCGGGCCGTGACAGCTAATCTTGTTTAGATAGTATATCGATGGCTTCTAAAGTCGAAATAATCCATTTACAAAATATGACTTAATCACAATTAACTATAATTGATGTTTGTAGGTTCGGCCGTAAGTATTCTAAAATGTCCATACCTAAATGAACTGACTTCGGACATATTTTCCTTTACGACTGCACCCCTCCAATTTGTTCAAATCACCTTCACTTTTAAATGCTCTATATGCATAGTAATAAAAGCCATTCACAGTCTTTAATAAAACAATTTGCACCGCAACAAAAGAAACTAGACACGGTCATTTATTCTTTTATTTTCTCACAGTGCCTATCCCAAGTACGACCGCTCCGCAACTATTTCCTTCGCGAAGAGAACTATGCCGACGTGAAGCGGCCCCCAGGCGACTCGTCGTTTCTGCTCGTGCAGCGGTTCGGCGAACTGATACGCAAACTGTGGAACCCGCGGGCTTTCAAGGCGCACGTATCACCGCACGAGATGTTACAAGCCGTTGTTCTCTGGTCCAAGAAGAAATTTCAGTTCATTAAACAGAGTAAGTTGGTCTACCTTTCACTTTTGTGCATAGCAGCGTCTTGGTAGGTACCAGCGTAGTGTCAGATATTCTGCCACCAAGCAGCAATGTGTAACAGCGTGAAGGGAATTAGCAGGTGAGTGTATGCGACTCAAGAGCACTAACGACCAATGACAAGCGGTGAGTAGGCGTGGTCGCTGGTATGAATGTTGCAAGGAGTAAAAATTTAATGTACTTGTTCTACTGGTGAGGTTAGTATAGGCCGATCATCAGATCCTTCGGAGTCGCTGGACGCTCGGGGTGTGGGCCCCTTGAGCGTCCATTGAGTACGGCGGCGACTCCGAGGAGGATGGCGGCGGGGTTGCGACCCCCGTCCCCGTGAGCACCGTGACAGGTTCCCGGGGGGCTACAATGCGCCCCCCGGCGGCGGGCTCAAAGGCAAGGCACTGAGGGGCCCCTGGTGCAGATCCCACCGGAGAGCCCTGGGGTCCCCCCTCTCATGTGCCGATGCGACAGCCGCGGGGGTTTTAGTGGGTAAGAATCCCACATACCCCGGTCGAGCCCCACAGCTCCCGGGGATCTTTCGAAGATTTCCCCCGCGTCAAAAAAAAAAAAAAAAAAAGGCCGATCATCAGATACTCTGAGGAATAAGATGACGCATCTCAAAGCATGTAACTAGCCAACCCTGCCGTGCACATAATCTATCCCCAAGGAGTCTGTCTACCATCCCATCGACAAATTTTGAGAGAGTGTTCATCTAAGTCTGTCAAGGTTTGGCCACTGTGGACATATAAATATTAATTGACTAACTTTGTTCTTTCTTTCTACATCCACAGGTGATCCCATAGATTTTATGTCATGGTTTCTCAATTCATTACATATGGCGCTAAATGGGACCAAGAAGCCGAAC
The DNA here is from genome assembly GCA_911728495.1 of Furcula furcula. Lineage (NCBI taxonomy): Eukaryota > Metazoa > Arthropoda > Insecta > Lepidoptera > Notodontidae > Furcula > Furcula furcula. The sequence goes on from OU452243.1 coordinate 7,334,195, forward strand.
AGTTCAATCATTTACAAATCATTCCTCGGCCACATGAGGATATACACCAAGTAATATTCTTTAGACAATACTTGCTATGAATATCGATAATTATTGCCAATTTATCTCATAGCTGGCACAAACATTGTTGTTTAGTTTCTTTTCAAACAGTACAAACAAGCTGATGGTAACCAATCTGCTGGCCTGTGAACAAGCTGGGACATCTTTTTTAATTCTATTGGGCCCAGTTATTTCACCAGCCACAGTGCCCTTTACACTGGAACGGACTAATGTTTTCACTGCGTTTGACAGCAGACCTAACCAGTGATTATATGATTGATTTTGACAACACAAACTGTTTGTAGAAAGTTACCGCCACCGGATGCTGATGATGCTGCGAAAGTGGATCTGAGCGGTGAGGAGTACAATGAGATGATAACTGAATCCCCATTCTTGTACCTCACCTGCGACCTGCCTCCCACGCCGCTGTTCACAGACGAGTTCCGAGAAAATATTATACCACAGGTATTAATGATTTCTGATACTTACGCGAATATTACACATTGAAATGAAACTAATTTTACGGATTATATCGCGGTTTATTTACGCGGACAATAATAATTAGAAGACCTGAGGGTACCCTAAGACAACTATGACATATGGACAGCTACCACCTCAGTCCGCCCGTGACCATGAATGCTGTAAAGTATTCGAAACGTCGGGAAATTAAAATCAAAATTAAACCGCGATATAATCCGTAAAATTAGTTTCATTTCAATACCACAGGTATTGTTGCGATTAAGAACGCTTTACGAGTATTTTAAAAAATCGTTTCAACGATGGACGTTACGTGCGCTTACGGTGCCCACACGTATTTTGGACTGGCTCGTGCAAGCGATTATCGTCCTAAAGGGTGACACACCCATCACAAAATACTGAGAGTACAGAAGGCAAGCTCATGTACGTACTTCGCTTTTCATACCTACGCTCGGCGGTCGCGCTAGGGTTATCAACTCTGGCTTGTGCGAAAAAACTATCGTGATAGTGGCACTCCTATCTAGTTTTTTAACCGGCTTCAAAAAGAAGGTTCTCTATTCGACGCGTATGTATGTAATATTGATAAAAATGCGTAATATTAATATATGTATGTTAGTCTATGTGGGCTTCTAAACAAATTTACCAAATTTTATGAGTGTATGTATGTATGTATGTAGGTTTGTCCGCCGATTTCTCAGAAACTACAAGTCCGATTTCGAAAATTATTTTTGTAATAGTTAGAGTATTGTTCAACTTAGGGTAGAGTACAAGTTTCATCAAAATCGGTCTAGTAGTTTAAGAGATATAAACTTTTTATGTTTTCAGTAAGTTACTGTAACGTAGACGTTCGAGTTACGTGATAGTGCTGATACGTATCTTGGTAAAATAAGTCACTAAAAAGTGTTAAATAAACTATTTTATAAAAAATAAAAACCGACTTCAAAGTAAATTATCTAAAAAGCATAAAATAACGAAAATATATTGAAGTCGGTGTCAGTTGGTGATAGTGTTAGTTAACATGATTAGCTAGCACCGACTTCAATATACTTTCGTTATTTTATACTTTTTAGATAATTTACTTTGAAGTCGGTTTTTATTTTTTATAAAATCTTTTTAAAAAAAAATTGAACCGACTTCAATATCACTGAAAAGTATAAAATAATTTAAATATTATTGAAGTTGGTGTTAGCGTACCTGCTGTGTATATTTGGCACCAACTTCAATAATATTTAAATTATTTTATACTTTTCAGTGATATTGAAGTCGGTTCAATTTTTTTTTAAAAAGATTTTATTTTAAACTTTTTAGTGATATTTTCATATTTAAAGATTGAACCATCGAAAACCGTAAAATTATCTAGGTAGGTTATGATCACATTATCGTCTACATAGTTTTACATAATTCATGTTTCTTCAGAAAAAAATATCCGGTCGTAATGAAATTTGCATGGAAACATCATAGTAGTTTACTCTCTCGAATAAGAAAAGAATCATCGAAATCGGTTCATAATTGTCAGAGCAATGTAATGGATAACATCAGTTTTATGGTTTTTACCAGATAAATTCCTCCACATCGTTCATGGTCCTCCAGGAAGTTCTTATCCGGTTGTAATAAAATTCATACAGATTCAATACAGTGGTTTCTTCTTTCGAATAAAAAAAGAATCATTGAAATTGGTAAATATTTGCCAGAGTTATGACTATTTTTGTCCGACCGAGCGAGTCCGAGCGACTAAAACGTCATCTATATAGGCTTTCTTGCAAGTCTCAGTGCGCAGTCACCATTCTTGTTTTTTCAGGAACTACTTATTACTAAGCAATAATTTTTTTATGGGACCCAATTAACGGATTAAAGAATGGATGGAAGAAAGATTTTTTCAGATCGGTTCATAATTGCCAGAGTTATGCGCGAACATACATAGAAAAAAAAAAAAAAAAATATATACAGACGAATTGAGAACCTCCTCCTTTTTTTGAAGTCGGTTAATAAAATAGTTTATTGATTGATTGTTGAAAATAAAACAGGAATGCTTGCACTAAACCGAGATATACCGAGATATCGTGGCTGTGAGCGCTGTCTATGTGTGCGTTGCTCGAGCGCCCGTTGTATAAAGCTTGCCTTCTGTACTCTCAGTATTTTGTGCACCCATTCTAGATTACATGCTTGATTTACATTTCGTGCGAAACCACATTTATTTTACAGGAAAATTACGGACTCTAGAGATTTACATATGTGTGCGGAAATAGTCTTGATTTGTGGACGATCAGCCTAAAAGATCATACTGATTGACCAATTTTCAATGACAACATGAAAATGTCGACACTTTTATTTATTTAAAAACTCTTCAATACTAACGAACAGTAACTTTATACCAGACGTTAGGTAAAATTTTCGTTTCTTGTGGTAAGGTGAACAAACGATGGATTCTTAATAGTTTACTGGAAATACGTCGTATTCTTAATAGTTTACTGGAAATACGTCGTATTCTTAATAGTTTACTGGAAATACGTCGTATTCGAAAACGGAAATTTCCGAGAGTTCTAAAAATAACTCTACTGTCCTAGAGGGGAGATCTCACCTCTAATTTCGACCTTCGGCTTTTCTTGCTTTAATTCAATTAGAAAGATAAAACTACTTAAACTCAAGGCTGTATTCCTATAAAATTATAACTGTATCTATTACAGGTAAATCTCTATCAATTACTTTCAAAGTTCAACGGTCAGACGTCCAAAGAATATAAAACATATAAGGAGAATTTCTTCAAGAGATTCGAGATAACACAACTGCCACCATACCTGATCTTGTACATAAAGAGGTTTACAAAAAACACATTTTTCGTTGAAAAGAACCCAACTGTTGTCAATTTTCCTGTCAAGTAAGTTGAGAGCACTCAAATTTGAACTTTAAATAATTGTGAATGTGTATTCAATTTCATGCAAATATGACCCCTAAACCACTGTATAAACGCTTTAATTTTATTTAATACATTGTACAATGCGCTGCGCGGCTGTCCAATGCGGCCAGGATGGCGTAAAGCGTTCATAAGGGGTCGTCCATTAATCACGTGATGTTTTTTAGCAACTTTTTAACCCCTCCCCCCTCCTGGTGATATGTGGTGAGGTTTTAAACTACCCCCCTCCCCCCCATCCAAAATCACGTGTATTTTTTGTACAAACTTATATTTTGAAAGTTTCGGAATATTATCTTTAAATACAGGTACTTAACTGATTGTATGAAGAAGGGGTAGTCGTTGCCGGCAACGGTGAGTCAAGGCCACGTGCCGCTGTTTGGTTTAGAAATCGTGCATTCAACGAAAAATAAATACGGGAGGGGTATCATCCTCCTGGTGATATTTCGTGATTTTTTCGGAACCCCTCCCCGCCCTTTCGATCCTCACGTGATTAATGGACGACCCCTAAGGTCAGTGCTCTGCGTCGCTGGCGGCCAAGGTACAGTGATTCTGCCTTTTTTGGCTGCAAATCGCCACGACAGAACCTGACAAGAGGCCGATTTTTTATAGCACTCTAGCTTTAACGGCAGGAATGCGATGAGCTCAAGAGCACAGCCTTAGCTACTGGTTCTATCACCGTATGAGAAAAGAACGCGCCTCCACTGTGAAGATTCGTCAAGAAACTCAGCAGGGTGTTAACTCATCGTTGAGATCGCATGCGTACGACCCTTCGGCCTCGGTGTCTGACTTTGTTGCATGGTTATACACGGTTGTATTAAGGAAAGAAAGACAATGTTTTTCATTTTTTTATTAGGTCAAGCGGCTTATATTAAAATTTAAATGAAAGTAACTACGGATTATATAGCGGCTTATTTTTGATTTTATTATCCCGACGTCTCGAAAACTTTACAGCATTCATGGTCACGGGCAGATTGAGGTGTCCATACGTTATAGTTGTCTCACCCAAGAGGTCTCAAGTCTTCATATTATTGAAGTGAAACTTCTTATGCGACTTCCAAAAATGTTATCACATAACGCGTTAAGCGTTGAATGAATCACCTTAACGCGTTATCGCTTAACGCGTTAAGTGATAGGTGTTAAACGATAGGCGATAGGCGTAAATTTGTTAAGGTTATGAAAGCGCTCATGTGACGCCGTCACTGAGTGAGTGGGTGAGTGGGTTTCAGTGGTTTTCAGTGGGTTTCAGTGGATTTCAGTGGGTTTCAGTTGGTTTCAGTGGGTTTCAGTGGGCTTCAGTGGGTTCCAGTGGGTTTCAGTGGGGTTCAGTTGAGTTGAGTTGAGTCGAGTCCAGTTCAGTTCAATTCAGTTGAGTTGAGTTAGTGTGTGTGTGTGTGTGTGTGTGTGAGTGAGTGAGTGAGGGACCGACCGACCGACCGACCGATCGAGAATGAAGTCTCACTTCTTCCGCGCGGAGGGACTCCACGCACGCACATTTATTTTTATTTTTTTACCGATCTACGCAGAAAGTGCTTTAAAGTTAGTGTCATTTAAATGTGTAACATTCGCGTGATTTTTTTACATCTGTCAACAGAAACGTTGATTTTGGCGATATTCTAACGCCGGAAGTGAAAGCGCAGCACAACGGGAAAACGATATACGAGTTAGTGGGCAACATTGTCCATGACGGCACCCCAGAGAAGGGCACGTACAGAGCACACGTTCTACATAAACCAACGCAGCAGTGGTAAGTTATAGGAAAATTAAGTCCGTGGCATTGAGAGAAAATCTTTTTTACTTAAAATTTCAGAGTTTATGTTAAAGGTTCTGCTGAGTTAAATATCAACTTTTTATTAAAGTTAGACTTTCGAAGCAAGCGTCTATAGCGTCAGTGTCGCTGCGTCTGTGACGCCGCGATAGAGCGAAAGGTAGATGTTCTATGCAAATGTATGAAATTCAAGGGAACATCATTCGAGCGCAGCGATACTAAGGCCTCGTTTACGGAGGCGCGGAGCGTCGCGTGTGGCGTGGCGTCTCGCATCTCTCTCTCACTCCTACAACGCCATATGTTTTAACTCACTGCGGGCCGCGCCGCCCATCGCGACGCGTGACGCCCCGCGCCTCCGTAAACGAGGCCTAACGCGGCGTCAGTGAAGCCGTGACCGCGTTGTTAGACGCCCGCGTCCGACACTCGGCCGTGCTTGCACAGTCGCTTTATATTGAGGTTACTTTTTATAAAATGGCATCTGTTGAGATTTTTACCGAAGAAGAAGATGAAATTCTAATTACAATGGTTATTGGTTAGCAAAACAAGTTGCAAATCCATGATATTTAGATAAGACTGTTTTATAAATCCATCCAGTCGGGGCGGCGCGCTGCAAAAGCGATGCGACTGTGTGTCTGTCGTGGGTATCCAGTCACCAGTGTCACTGTCGCGGCGTTAATGACGCGGCGTCGGTGACGCTATTGACGCTGCGTCTGTGACGCTTGGCTCAAAAGTCTACCTTTAACTGGAAATGAATACGGAAAATTTAATACGTATATGTATGTAAAGACCAAATTTAAAAAATCAATTCATTCTTTATGTATTTGACTGTCAAATATTTTGACGCCTTAAGTCGTGGTTGGCGATGGTGCCGTTTATTATAGACGCTTTAAGACGTCGTTGGCGGTCAAAGGGTTAACCTTGTACTGCATACGCTTTTCGCTCTTTTTTTATTGAAACTCAGGATTTTCTAGGTGGTATGGACCGTCCAAGTAGGTACCACTACTGTGTAAACATTGTTGTATTCTCGTATGAAGGACACTGTAGCTCATGAAATTACCGGACATAAGAGACTTAAACTAATGTCTCTGGTGACGAGCGGCACCTAACATCAGTCGAACGTTTTGCTTGTCTCGTCACTAGGTTAAAAATATACCTTTCTGAGTCGCTGGACGTTCGGGGCGTGAGCCCTAGGACGTCGGCGGGGTTGCACTGAGGGGATCCTGGTGCAAATCCCACCGGAGATCCTAGGTCTCCCCCTACATGTGCCGATGCGACATCCGCGGGGGTTTTAGTGGGTCAGAATCCCACAGGTCCCGGAGACCTATAGAAAGTTTTCCAGCGAAAAATATATATTTTTATTAACCCTCGACGCGACGTAGATAGGTGTGTCACTGATGCCCATCTATGGCATTGTAACTGTTTATTATGTATTTGTATTCTTGAATTTTTCATTTAGACCTGTTCATATATAAGATAGTGCTTGACCGCAATCTATCCTGATGGTAAGCGGTGATGCTGTCATAGATGATAAAACGCACTAGCTTATTTAGTGTTTTAAAGACTTACAATAGGATGACGAGCTTTTTTTCGTTAAACTGTTTATCTATTATCTTCTATGTAAACTGCATTGGCGAAGTAGTGAACGAGTGCATAATGTTTTTGTTGCAGGTATGAGATGCAGGACCTTCACGTAACCAGTATTTTACCTCAAATGATAACACTCACTGAAGCGTATATACAGATATACGAACTAAAACAGGACTGACAGTGATCTAATAAAACTAAGTACAAATTAATATTGTGTACATTTATTTATTGAATATACAAATATCTCGATAATTCATCCCCATTCAGCAAACTGGCCCATGGAATGATCTTATACTTAAAATAATAATTATGTTACCATATTTCATAATAGGCGACAAAAATATATTAGAACTCGTATTTATTTGACACAGTTTGAGATATGATCAATGTATATTATAGTACAAAGAATAGTTCAGGTCTGTTTGGCGATAGCAATCATGTCATACATTGATTACTATCAAAACAGTAAATATAGAAATCAAATTAGAAAAACTATACTATTTTGTCATTCAGGTCATTAATCTATAGCTTCCCATCCAATTTATTACCTGATGTTAAATATACAAAATTGGTTTCACTTTGTTCCAACAATATTGTTGGTGGGTTGGTGTATGCATTTGTTTGCACAGTCTGGGAGTGAGACTCGGGAATCAGAATCTTAAACTTCTTAATCAAATCAGAATCTAAAAATTTTTGGGGATCTTGGGATTTCAGAATTGTAGTAAGGGCATTTGAGAGCGAGAATATTAGGTCTGTTGGTAAGATCTGTTCCAATTTTAGATGACCAATAAATTATCCCAAAATAGTTCCTCGCTTTAATTTTGTTTAAATATACTTGGAATTAACACGGCATGGTGTAACTATTTTCGCTCACATTTACACTAAGTCAGAAGCTTTAAAAACAGTACAAAACTGAACTATTATACTATAGAAAAGGCTTGCTAATGACTCTCGCCCTTCTTGCCTGCCACACGCTTGAACTCTCCCATGTTTGTCGTAGAGATTGGTGATCCATAGAATGCAAGATGATCTATCTGTGTCACCTCATCACCAGACTGATTGTCTTTTATGAACAGTTGAATGTTTTGAACACTCTGGAACTTGACGAACTTAAGTGGGATTGGATTTCCTTCCAGGTCATTTGGAGATAATCTATAAAAAAACAAATCCTTAAGAGTATGTACTAATGTCTAAATAAACCACTCGGATACTCATTCATGATTATCAGCATGTTAACTTTTATTGACATAAACACAACACATATTTTTTTTTTATAATTAATTTACTCTTACGGAATATCAGTTCTTATTAGTTTATTATCAGTTATTACTGTTGTTTATGTTAACCGCGATAGGTTAACATAAACAACAATAATAACTGAGGGTACACCGAAAATTATGTATAAATAGAGCGCAGGGATGTTCAACATCTCAGTCCGCCTGTGATGTTGGGTGCTGCAAAGCATGTCAAACGTCGGGAAAGTAAAACCTAAAATATACCGTAAGAGTAAATTAATTAAAATGTATAGTATTCGCATAAATGAAAGACAACATTACATACAACATTACATAAAAAAATGTTCATGGATTACATCATTCTTTGCAGCAACAATAATTATGGAAGGACAGACTTCGAAGACCATGGGTACTGCTTTCAAACAATAATATTATCCATAAAACTAAATTCATTTCAATTTGTCAATCAATATTGATAAACTAATTTAAGTAAAATAACAAAAGTAAAGTAGACAGAAATATCTATAAATTCATGAACAGTAAAATAGCATATGATAATAAAAAACCAACTCACTCCAAATCTTGGATTGATGAGTTTCCAGCTGCCTGATCAAAATCAAGTGTCCGCGGTTGATTGATGAACAGTTTAATGAACTTGGGACCCTTGTCACTTGGTGCTTTGATTTTCAGCGAGTGTAATTTCACTAACTGAAATGAGAAAACGGTTTCATGATATAAACTTTGCCTATGGGGGTGCCGGGTTAGAATTGCATCCCTACATCCCTTCTCATAGGGTGTCGTAAGAGGCTACTGTAGAGTTCACTATATTTGTTAATGTTAACACTAAACTATATCGGCTCGTTAACGCGCACACCACGTCTGACCCGCACAGTGGTTGACACTCGACTGAACTCCCCTCCTACACTAGAGGGGCTTTTATGTCTTTCTCGCATCCCCACTTAGTGCCTGCGTAGTGTGCCCGCTTGAGACGATAAACTTGTCTACCCACAACTTTACTCAATTTACCAGTACACTACATCCCTTCCTTTTTTTCGAAAATTAAATTTTTAATTTAAATGTAAATTAATAATTGTTTTCAAAATAACAAGTATGTAACTATCATAAAATGAATGTTCATTAACTGATCTTATTATACACTGTCCTTTATACATATCTTTCTTTTTTTTTTTTTTTAAATTATAATAATATTAATGTCAAAATAGACATTCATCGTAATTTAATTACCTAGTTAGAAATTTATGACTATCTACTTCATAATACCATTTCTGAAATAATATTTTTCAAAATTCTTTACATAGAAGCATTTATTACATTTTATTAAACTAGGTATTTTATTATATATTCTCTGAGTATCAAAAGCACGTTTCATTACTCCTGCCTGTGTGGCTTAGTGGAGTGCCCCTGAATTGAGTTTCTACCAAACACCTGATCCCAGGGGATCTCAAGGATAAGGGCTTGTATTGAGAGGGAGTGCGGGGACACTCGAGAAGGATATATTGGCACACAAGTTGGCATGCTCTTCAAAGGAAGTTAGAAACACTCTTAAGCATTTCGCCAGGCATTCTAACTGTACCAGCTGTGGACAACTGCACTCATGGTTCATTCACCGATGCTTGCATTTAACGCAGTAAATAATATCCTCCTGCCACAGCGGCCAATCTCCCACAAGACCAGCCATCGACGCGGGAATAGTTCACTCGCGCGTACACCAATATTATTCTTACCCTCAAAGGCCAACCCTATCCGAACAGCTTCCTATTCTGACCTTCCAACGGCCTAGGAACTAAAGTCACAAGAGTATTGATCACAACTATTATAGATTCTGATAACACAAGCTAGTAAGACCCTGTGATACGAACCCACCGCACTACATGAAATATCACCAGAGAACATTCCCGAGTAATAAGAAAGTACAGCGGCAACAATAAAACAAGGCTCGTAATATCAATTGGTCGCATTGGATCTTTACAATAGATTCACTACCACTGCTCCCCGGATAATTAGCGATTATCATAATAGACTCAGTCGATTAAATAGGTAATATTGATAAAAATAACAATTGTATCCTCCACCGAAAAGTTCAAATAAGACCACCGTATTTCGCTGTCAGTCAGCCACCCGTATCAATGATATCGGTAGCACGTCCATCCTACGAGGCACTGCCTCCCCGTGTGTGGATCTATAGAGGAATATACTCACATAGCTTTATTTGCTCGGTCAGTCTGGACAGAGTTGATGGGCTCTAGTCAAATAAAGCCAAAACTAGGAAATAATTAGACCGTTAACATTCAATGTTGGGACCAAATTCAAATCTGCTTACGACGACCAATCAGTTCTAACTCTAACCGGATCAAGATTACCCACTGATCAGAAAAGAGCTGCCTAAGCCAACACGCCCTTGTAGTTAACTTCGATAAGAAGAACCCTCCCAATCACTACGCGAGTCTTGCTGTCGAAAAACTTAGTATTGTTCTGAAAAATATTAAACTTTTATAAAATTTAGAGAGCAGATTATTAGAACTTCTAGTCACACAAACTTTACGCCTAACAGTATCACCACGAGATCCGAAAGAGGTTCAAGGAAACTGAAGGTTCATTAAAATGAAACCCGCTTTAAAATTTTAGGGATGCAACGACGTACCCAAAAGGAGAATCCTCCGACCGAGTGAGGTGTGATGCTCGGTCAGGGCCGAAGCCCTCCACAGTTGATGTCGGGATGTTGTATATATCCTCAACGTTTGAGAAACTTCGCTTGCGAGATTCAGGATTCGGAGGTGTCGCCATCTATCGCGTTGTATGTGATGCTGCTTACTTTTCATCGCGTCACTGTACCACATGTGGCGCCATCTGGTTATGTTGAGTAGCCACATCACTCTCCCCGAAGACTGGAAGTCTATGAAAGTCTTCATTTGCCCGCTCGTCCTTGCGTTCCCGTCGCTGTGCCAATACCAGTGGATGCAGTTCCAGTGAGTCGAAGCTGATGCTGCTACGTCTTCAGTGAGTCGAGGTGTGCAGTGGGTATGGCTGACGGCTGCTAGGCGTATCGCTCTTCTTACAAGGACCGGCCGTAGTGCAGGTGTGTTGTGCCCTGTTGTGGCCGAAGGTCAACCAGGCTTGCATCCGCAGCCGCAATACGTTGGTCATCCGATGAGGCCGGGATACTGCTGGCTTGTGACTCGCTGGTTGTTGCAGGAGAGAGCGATGGCGAAGCTGTGCTGTTGTCCGATCCGAAGGCTGCATGTTCAGTGCGGGGTTACCAGTTCAGCCTCATGCTCGTTGGTACCAAAATGTCCTGTGAGTGCACTTACTAGGTGCCTTATTTGTGATCTGTTTAGGTATAATAATTTAACCCCTCAGTCCTCCCTTGTGCTAGAGAATGTTTTGGAGTGGTTTAGGCCTGACGCTACACTCCATTCCTTCATGTGTTCGTTTCTAGCATGTGTATAAAATGCTTCGTGATATATTCCATATGGAACCCCACAAATGGTTCGGGGCCAACCAAATGTCTAAGAACTGGCCTTCGCTAGTCTATCTGCCTTCTCATTGCCCTCGATGCCTTCGTGTCCAGGTACCCAGATAAGGCCGACATTGTTGTCTTCCCAAGTTGTTCAAGCCTGTTCTTTGACCAGTTTAGAAGCAACTCTGAAGGAATTCAGAGCCTTCAGTACTGCCTGACTGTCGCTAAGAATGCAAATGGTTTTACCTTTGACATTTCTCCTTTGCATTTCTTTAATGCTGGCAATTATGGCATAGGTTTCCGCTTGGTATACCGATGAATGTCCCATGCCGTGACCGACACTATAGTCCTTGAACAACCTCTTCCCTACCAGGGTAACCATCAGATCAGGATCAGTAATACTTGACATTGCTACCTCCCGATTGGCCTCCACCATACACTTTATTGTACGGTATTTTGAACTCATTCGCGATTTGATGAAAGGTATTTAAACCCTCATTCGCAATTTAATGCCCGTTCACAATCCAATGTGCAGCACTTTTCATATGGTATCTAAACCACCCCTTCGCAATTGAATGCCCGGTATTTAAACCCTCGCAATTTAATGCACGGTACTTAAACGCTCGCAATTTAATGCACGGTATTTAAACCCCTCGCAATTTAATGCCTGTTCACAATTGAATGTGAACCACTTTTTGTATGGTAACTTCGCAATGTAATGCGCGGTATTTGAACCATCCCAATTGAATGCACGGTATTCAAACACCCATTAGAAATTTGACACAGCCCTACAAAATTTAATTCAAGTAAATAATACCATATAGGTTAGGTACTGCAAATTAAATAGTAGAACCAATATCACTCAGGTATTTTAAAACAACCCTTACATTACAGATCAAGATAACTTTTGCTAACCTTCTACACCCACACATAACTGAATAATCTCTTCTATTGGGACTAGTTACTTATAAGTATTCTTATGTATAAGTTGTCTTTTAAAGAGTGATCACTGAATTTGTATTCAACCTATAACCATTAATCACTTATATGCCATTACATTTTATTAGGTTAAGGTTAAAATAAATACGTGTTGTAATCACAACCTCAAGCAAACCTTGTGGGAAAATCTAAGAGATATGAGAGATATAATGGCCCCAGGAACCCAACTCATTGTTGATGTAATATGCAAGTATATGTATAGAAACTTTAAAGTTTACATTTGCTGTTTAGCTGCGCGTATCAGGAGGCCAGGTGCCTTTCTTAAAAACTTTAGAAACATTGTGGACATCGATTTATTAATAAAACCAACTACACGCCTTTGGGTCAGTCAATTATTAGCTATTCTATCTGTCTGGGAAAGCGCATCAAAACGCTTCTTTAAACTGCAGAAAGGGCACTAAGATCTGTGATTAATATATATATATATATTTTATTTTATTTTTACCATGCAATTCCAAAGTATTGAGATATTTCTAAATCATCTGTCTATGAAGCGAAAGATATTATGACAAAATGGTCGCAGTCCTTTGACCTCGTTAAGATAGAGGAGACTACTTGAGAATAGAGATAACCTTCACAATTCTCAGTTTTTTTTTTAATAGGTATGTTCACTTACATGTAAAAATATTATTTCCAAAAGGTAATCTTTGGACCATGTTAAGATAGAGGCTACTTGAGAATTGAGATAATCGTTTAACTTCACACTTCTGGTTTTTTTTTCTGTTTTTGTTGTTAAGTGAACATATCACTTATCACTAGAATATTATTTTTAAAAAGTGAAAAGATTTTAATTGTATGTACTTATATGATCAAACACTTATTTTGCCACTCCATTCTACACAAACACACATCACTTGAATATTATTTTTCCAAAAGTGAAAAACTAATTGTATGTAAGTACTTATATTATGATCAAACACTTATTTTGTCACTTTCGATTATTCAAAAATAGTTTATTTTGATTAATTTTACTAACTTATCACGTAATAAAGTATTTCGTCCACGCCACTTATTTGTTTTTTTTTTTTTAATTTAAATTGCACTTTTATTTATCAAAAATATAAAATTACTCACGGTTTTCACCTCGTCGCCATGTAGAGTTCACTATATTTGTTAATGTTAACACTAAACTATATCGGCTCGTTAACGCGCACACCACGTCTGACCCGCACAGTGGTTGACACTCGACTGAACTCCCCTCCTACACTAGAGGGGCTTTTATGTCTTTCTCGCATCCCCACTTAGTGCCTGCGTAGTGTGCCCGCTTGAGACGATAAACTTGTCTACCCACAACTTTACTCAATTTACCAGTACACTACAGCTACTAAGCGATAACAGCAGCAACGGGCAGCAGCGTCTTCCTTTTGAATTTATTTGTCACATATACTGCAATCGCCAAGACACCTGCCAAGTGTGGGCATTATGGTAACCCCACCCTTTTAAGGAAGAGGCCTTTGTTCAGTAGTGGACGTGTTGTCGGCTGCTTATACTAGTTTATAGCTTAAATGTTTCACCTGGTTGAAGGAGATGTTGATAATGAGTTGCTCATCACAGTCACTGGCTAGATATCCTCCTCCGCTGGTAAGTCCATGCCCCAGAGGGTGGTCATCAGCTTCATTCAAGCATTCACACTCACTCTTAGTTATGAAGGTTGCCAGGTCCATCTATAAAAAATACATATATATTGAACACATACACATGGAATTCTTTCAAGAACAGACTCGACAATATCTCCAAATCTTAATGATACACACGCATCAGCTAGTGCTGTTAGTGTGTTTATAATATTGTAGTAATAATATATATATCATTGGATTTACTAGGTGGTAGGTTCCTTATGCAAGGAACCGTCCAGGTAGGTACCACCGCAGTGTCAGATATTCTGCCGCCAAGCAGCAGTGTGTAAGCATTGCTGTGTTCCGGTGTGAAGGGCACTGTAGCTGGTGAAATTACTGGACACAAAAGGCTTAATATCTAATGTCTTAAGGGTCGGCAACGCGCTAGTGATTCTTCTAGTGTTGCTAGCGCCTATAGGCTGCGATGTCTGCTTACCATCAGGTGGGTCGCATGCTTGCTTGCTTTTTTTTATACAACCAATGTATAAAAAAAAAAATTTCATTGACATCATGATGCAGCAAGCAGTGACAGCTCAGTGGGCAAGCGCTTGCCTCAGAAAACAAGGTGTGAGGGTTTCGAACACACCTCTGATATTTCTTTAATTAATCATGTGCGAATCATGTTTGTGTGATTGTTACAAGGTTCTGTTGACAGAAAACATCATGATTATCTGCATGTCTGAGAAAGCCAAACTAGCTTTCCCAAGCCTGAATGGAGTGTGAAGTCCGCACTTGGCCAGCATGGTGGACTATGGCCTAAGCCCCTTCATCTTGAAGGGAGGCCCGTGCCCTACAGTGGGGCAAAAACAATGGCTTTTAAATAAAATATCATTCAAAGAAATGGTTACTAACATGTCCAGCAACTGCACTGTCTTCATCTGCTGTCTCCTCAGTACCATAATATTGTCTAACCTTGCTTTCTAATGTACCTGAGTCAGCCCCCTGAAGCCGGTCAATCCTAGTCTGAAAAATTAAATTCAATCAGAAAAGTCACACACACAGTCAATTGATCCCAAACTATGCAAAGCCTGTATACCCTGTTATTCTTTAAATGAAGTGATGGCTGAACAGTGGACAGCCATTTCTATTCTATTATTGGTGGCTATTAATTGGATGCAGTAACCACCGGAGCTCACTTTGACCCAACTGGTTCCATTGTGCCTGCCCTAGCCTTTACTCTTTTGCTGACTTATCAAAGAGTTCCTTAACCCCACGATTGCACCAGCTTGGAGCTGTACATAATCATCTGGTGTAGGAGAGGCTACCCCCAGTGGCCAGCCAAAGAAAATTGGCAAGGTTCAATATATCATATTCAACTCTACAAATTATTAGAATCAAAAGAAAACAGAGTACACTATAGTAACCACATCTGATACAAAATACTTGTTTGTAAAAAAAACATAAAATAAACATAATCTCTTTTAAAGGAACACTATCTGTCCCTTTCATTCTAATTGTATTATTAATTCTAATTTAATTCTGTCAGTATCTGTTTCTAATTTGTATTTATATATAATATGTTATGTATTAGTCTATCCTAGAAATTATTTAGGTATTATTATGTAAATTATATTCTTATTTAAGAAGGTAGTTTAGTTTACTTATATAGTTTGTGTGTTGCACCGCGATTGCCCATTGCATTTAATATATTTTCATTCTGTCCATTCAAAGGTTGTCTGGAAGAGATCGTCATAAGTGATAAGACCGCCCATTGTACTTTTTGTTTTTGCAAAACTTGTACATTTATTACTATCTGTGTGCAATTAAAATAAATAAATAATAGAAGATAAGCCACACCTAGACACAATACACATTTTGCACAAAAATATTTGACTTGGGTGGGAATCGCATCCACAACTGATTGTATAGCGGCCAGGAAGTCTAAACATTAGTCACTAGACTAACATATACTTTTAGACTTTTGCATTCCATTATCAAACTTTATTTTAATCGGGAATTAACATGATTTACCTTATATTTTGGCTTGACATTTCAGCTGGGTTACCTTATATTTTGGCTTGACGTTTTGGCCAGGTTGCACCAGCTGTGGTCACAAGCAAGTATGGTGAGTCTGCTTGTGACCACAGCTAGCTAAGGTAAATCACTTTAATTCCTGATAGTTAGTCTAGTCTTTATTTTAGTCAATTTTTAATACTATTTCTTTATTAACAGCTGACTCCTCAGCCAGAGGACCACCTTAGAGTACAATACAAACAAAAGGCTCTGATCACACTCACAGACTTTTTAAATGCTTCACCTGTATTATTTATTTACACTATGGTTGTTACTTTGCCATTTGGTATTCCTTTAGGTGGCTTCACTTAGTAGTGTGCGTCTATTGTTATTCTTTTAGTCTGAGACTGACTCATACTTACTCGGTTTCTGTAGAAGATAAAAGTGGGCATTGCACTGACACCTTGAGCGGCTGCGGTTTCGGCACATCTATCCACATCCACTTTTAGGAATACGGCCCTCGGGAACTTCGCTGGTAACTGCTCAAAGAAAGGCGCGATCCGTTGGCAAGGCGGGCACCTACACAAAACACATTAAAATATTTACCAACCACTTCCACACGATGACTTGAACATTTGAACGGACGGAATCGGGTTAACCCACCAAGTCGCTGTGAAGTCCACTACGACGAGTTTGGTGCCTGCACTTGCCATTTCAGACTGGAAATGGGCCTCATTCTCAATAATTGTAGCTAAACCCATCTTTTTCTTCTTATTTCCACTAATAAAATCTAAAAACGCTGGCAGTCAAGCGACCGAGAATGATACTTCAAATTCAAAATGGTTGATTGACAGATTGATTGATGACATTGACATTAGGCTGCATCTTGTGTTGTATGAGTAAAAAAAAAATAGATGCATTCATTATATATGATAAAAATTGGAAAAATAAAAACTTTTAGACCACTCGTATCAGGCTGCAGCTGCTGCACTGCGCTATCTTCAACAGCCAATACCGAATGCCGGACAGAGAACAGCTGCTTTAGTGCCAGCAAGGCTATAGGCCGACCGTTTAACTCGCGTATCGCCTGCGCGGTAAGAAGGGAGCGGGGGCGGGTAACGCTACACACGGAGTCAATAATCCAAAGATTTATCTCGAGATGGACATTGTTGGTAAAGAATAAAATAATAAGTATCTTTTTTTTAAGTATTTATTTTTAAGTTTTACAAATATTTTATAATAGCTTCGTACAAAATCATAAAACAATAATTAACTCCGTTTAAGAAATATTTAACCACAGATAAAAAAAATATAGGACCTATTCGTCACTAATATTCATATCGCTTGAATCATCATCACTGTCTGTGTAGCTTGAGGAGTCAGAATCTTGCAAATTAATAATAAATCGGTCCATCTCTTCATCAACGATGCGATCGTGCAGACAATATTCATCTTCAATAGTTTGTACATGTTTATCGCAGTTAACCCATTTTTCTACAGAGAATTCGGCAAATAACTGTTCCAGTGTATTTTTCTTTTTGTCTAAATTAGAATCAATTTCAATTTTTGCGAGCTGTCCTTTGATATCCCCCCAAACCAATTCGATTGGGTTCAGGTCTGGGTGATATGGAGGCAGTCGTAAGACTTCATGACCTGCCGCCTTTATAATTTCATCTATTTTGTAAATATTTTCTGTCGCGTGTTGTTTGATTAAATTCAATAAATCACATTTTCTTAGAGACGTATCAAATTCAACATTGGCTTTAAAAAAGGAATATACATTGTATGCTATTTGTTTAGCTTGCTTGTTAATTTTGTTCGCAAAACTGGAAGAGCGATTCATCTTGAGATTTATCTTGGCAGTCGTATACCTTGTGCGTTTATCTTCAAGCGTCCGTAACAAAAACACCAACCGCGCGCTGCGAGCACAGCCAGCGCACTGCCGCACTTGACGTAAGCTCTCTGCTCCGCGCACCCCTTTCACCCATCCGCTAACATCTCCCCTCGCTCCCTTCTACCCCCTCAGGCGATACGCGTATTAAATGGTCGGCCTCACAGCATAATATTTCAGACTCGCGCTGTCATCCGCGGTACCTATGTATTGTTGTTAGACCTCCAGAGCCCAAGATTGAATATCGACGGTCCTACTGGACCACCCCCGATGACAAATATAACATTTTCAATCAGACATCGGTCACCCCGGCAGCAGCGAGGGCAAAAGGTCATGCGCTTGCGACCTCAACGACGAAACTCAGCGGACTAATGCCCACTGAGTTTCTTGCCGGATCTTCTCACTAGGGGCGCATTTGTGATTCAGTGGTAGAGCCAATCCTCTCTTATGCGACAACCTATGCCGAGGCCGTGTCTCGTTGGGTCCTTGAGCTAACTATTTCCCTGACCTTCAGGCTGGACTGTTGTAGTAATCTGTCATGGCTATTTGCGCTATTGCTATTGGTCTAGTGGTTAAACACCCTGGCCGCTACCCAATAGGCCGTGGGTTCGATTCCCAACCTGGGTGTTAGTAAAGTACTTATGTATTTACAAAAAAAGTATATACTTAATTAAGTATTTGTCTGGTTTCCATAGTACAGGCACAGGTACAGGCTCTGCCTAGTTTGGGATCGGATGACCGTGTGTAGATTGTCCTAGAATATTATTATTATTATTCACGTTCCTACGCGCTGGCCGCCGCGCCGCACAGTAGGCAAGTTCTATTATATTCTATTCTATTGTTAGTGGCTATAAATTGAGCCAGGTAACCCAGTCAAGCCAAGACAAGCAGACATACGCCAAGTTAATGTAGGACGATGTATGGATCGGTGACTCCGAGGAGGACGGCGCGGTGGCGGTGTTGCGACTCCCGTCCCTGTGAGCCTCGTGTCAGTTTCTTGGGGACTATATGCGCCCTGGCGTGCTCAAAGGCAAAGCAATCCACAAGAGTCCACAAGTTTACTGTAGTGTGGGTCTATGTGGCGCCTTTTTCTTACAAATCGACGGTGTGCCAACCAGGCTTCCGTATATGCTAAGTGCTTTGTGGAGCAAGTCTTTTTATTTTTAATCTTAATATTATGATTTTGGCGACCCCTGAAATTGCCGCCAGGGACGGAAGCCCCAGTTTGCCCCCCTCTGGATCCGGGATTTTTTTAGGAACTAACGGAGTATCAAACATTGCTTAAATGGAAAACAAAATTAGTATTTTTAGTGTGGTCTAAAGAAGCTACCTCAAATATTGATACTGTTTTTTATAAAAAACGGTTTAATTAGAGCTAGATATATTTTTAAATACCTACAAATAAAAATATATATACTTAGTTCATTCTCAATCTAATCATTATTTACAGAGGTTCAAGTGAATCATTGTGAGTTCTTGAGAAATAACCGCCCGCAGCGGCGCTTACTCACAGCTTATCCCAGCAATAATTTACGTAGAGCCCTCTAAATCGGGACAATTCATTTTAATATTCACAGGATAAGCATCGTATTGTAACCGTAGCTATTTTTAAAACGTTGGGCGATTGTTCTTTTTATATTGATATTCTAGGTCTACACAAAGTCGTAGTGATATCTCACGCACACTCATTTAGGAAGGAAGTGGGGAAAGAAAACTAAATACATTATTTTCATAACGTCGTAAGGCCTTTTATCCGCTCTGGCAAAAAATTATTTGGTTTTCCTATTAGGAAATTATAAGTAGCAGGTCGGATTTGGGAAACGTCAGATATATTATGTGGTAAAATGCCTTTGTTGACCTGTACAGGTAAAAGGCTTGATGCAATGTACTTTATAGTATTCAGACCTTCGAGCTGGTGGACTTGAAATAGAAAAATAGCTTTAACATTGGAGAACCCATGTGAGAAAAACAAGTCAAGTTATTATTTGTTTTTACGGTTCCATACCTAAAAGGTAAAAAAAGAAACCCTTATGGTGAGACTTCGTTTGTCTGTCTGTGTGTCTGTCTGTCTGTTTTTCACACCTATATATTACAGGAACCACTGACGTCATTAACATAACAAGTGAGACTACTGTATCGAGTGGGATATTATCTGAAAGGACTTCATTTGCACATAAAATCTCAAAACAGATTTTTATTTTGGGTTATATCACGTAGTTTTTGGCTGATAATTAAAAATGTCAAAAAGAATACCGTTCCCTTCTTATCTCTGAAGATTGTGGAGGGAAAAATGGTAATACATGCCTATCTATATATTACAGGAAAAATATAATGAATGACGAATTTCTTAATAGTAAGTACCTACAGTTTTTACTACAAGATTACTAATCTTACAAAAACCTCAACAAACAAACTTAGTTTTGCGATTTGGTGTCTGAGGTGTTAGACGAATAGTAAAATAACTTTAATAGGCCCAAAGAACCCTCGGTGGGCGATTCAGACTCGCACTTTTTTACTTACGTTAGTTTGTCGATAACTAAAACAAATAAATTGCAAGTAAACTCCTAGCTAAATTTTAACGCTAAACCAGACTCTTAAAGCTTGAACATTGCTTTTATTTTGTACAAGGGGCCAAGATTAAAATCAATTACAGCTTAATCATCAAATAAGTACGCAGATGAATACTATTTATATAAAATGTGAATTTTAGTTACTTAGGTATTTCCTTCTCTAACACCCCATAGAAAGATAAAATAGAAATCAGGTAAAAGGATAGGTTGGTAGTTAGAACTTTAGGATAATGAAAAGAGAGACGCATCTGTTTGACAAGTCAATAAGAATGGAAAAGAAAACCGCAAAGAAATAACCATTTGTATCTATTTTCGTACCCTAATCATGTTACATAAAACAGTAGCGTTCGAGGAAAAACGGTCAGTTTTTATTCGAATTCAGTCGCTGAAACGTCTTCGCGTATCATATAACGTTGATAACAAAATAATCAGAATGAAATCGATTATGTCCGTGCAAATTGTCTTTTACGGAACATTTGTTTTGATAACTAATCTTATGTTATTAAAATGCATTGTTTGTGCGATGCTTAAGGACGACCCCTACGAAACGATGCGATCCCTACCAATGAAGGAAGATTTGTACAAGTATGCAGAGTCATTAGAAAAGATAATAAATTTTTGTATGCATAATAAAAATGATTTGGATATGAACTTAGAATTCGGTTTGTTTTTAGTGAACGGTAAGTAACAGGAGATACTGGCTTTTCCACGATATATCTATAATATCTTTAAGTCTGCACTAGTTAATTACAGCTTAAAAATAAATATTGTTTCTGTTATAAATATGAACTTTAAATCACGCTCTTGTAAAGTTTATTCAGTGTCGCTTAGTTCAGATTGGCTTTCGAGCGTCGATACGGAAAACCAAATATAGTTCGTACTAAATTGCAGTTAAAATTTGTGCTTAGATAAAAAAAAAATAGTGCTGTTGATGAAATATAATATGGTAGCAATGGTACCTATTTTCAATATAATATAATCTCTTGATTTACATATTTTTAAATTTCATCCAAACTTATGGAAGTCTCAGGGGACCGTCGAGCTGGTAGCTTTTACTGACCACGTATAATAAGCTTGGCCATATAATGAGGTAACGCCGCCAGTGTTTAGGTGACCTTTCCTCCCACTGCGGCGACAATTAGAGGAAGTTTTTTACTTAATACAAAGTTAACATTTCAATAACAATTAAACAAAATTGTTATTTCAGTGAACTTGAAGCCGATTTTAATAGTAAAAAAGAATAATCTGCCAGAAGACATGCGCGATCTTTTCGACAAAATAATACGAGAAACCAATATACTAATACATTTCTTTCGTTATATGGTGGATCACAGCGCTAGTGAACCTTTGTTGAATAAACGTAAGTAATTATATTCTTCATCAGTCCCTTTCCCCCAGGACGTGCTATAGCCAGCATCTAGCCCCGGATAGACTCTGGCCAGGTCCGAACGGAGAGCCTAGTCTCTCCATACCGTTAACTAAGGTTTTAGTGATCATTCCTTGTGCAAGGAACCGCCCAGCTAGGTACCACCGCAGTGTCAGATATACCGCCGCCAAGCAGCAGTGTGAAGCATTGCTGTGTTCCAGCGTGAAGGGCACTGTAGCTGGTGAAATTACCGGACACAAAGACTTAATATCTAATGTCTTGAGGGTCGGCAACGCGCTAGTGATTTTTCTGGTGTTGCTAGCGTCTTAGGCTGCGGTGTCTGCTTACCATCAGGCAGGCCGCACGCTTGCTTGCCACCTTGGTAGTATAAAAAAACACACAACCTGGCCTCTGTCCCTACACCGGGAACTTTTTGAAGGTTCAGATAGCAAAAAAAGGTCGTCGCTCCGTGTGCAGTGGGCCATACAGGTACCAAGGTACCACAGTGTCAGATTTTTGCCGCCAAGAAGCAATGTGTAAACAGTGTTCCGGACTTAAGGGAACTGTTGCTGGTAAAATTAATAACCAATATCTATGTTAACGAGCGGCAGTAAAGTTGCTTATTGGCGATGTGTAACTTGCCTTGGGCCCGTGGACTGTCTGGGTAAGAATAGCAATCACACATCTCCCCCCTTGGGTGTCGTAGGAGGCGACTAAGGGAAAACTAGAAGAGTGGCAGCAGCGTCTTTCTATCGGATTACCTACCACATTTACTGCGATCCCCATGACGCCTGCCAAGCGTGGGGATATGGCAACCCCTCCTTTCTGAAGGGGAGGTCTTTGTTCAGCAGTAAACGTCTTTCGGTTGATGCCTAATAGTCTTGCTAGCCTCACTTTGTGTAAAACATAAATAAGATACGTTTTTATATTCGCGGAGGCTAAAAATATATCCGATATATAGGGTAAAAGTGGGATAGTTGCCACACTTTTTGAAATTACTTTATATATCTCAGTGAAAAAAGCAAAATTCTTTATTTGTAATACGGGTAGGTACTTTGATTTATTATCTTCAAACTTATGAAAGGAAACACCATCATCTTTGATATTTCCAGAGTATTAGCGATTTTTGCGGACCTCTAAATTTTGGGGCATCCATCCCATATAGGGGATAATTGCCTAATATATGTAAATTACGTTTAGGATAGATGCCCTGCTGAAAAAGAGGCCATCTATCCCGCAAAAACTTTGATTTCACCTTGCCCTTCCATACAATCGCACAGAGACATGCAACACGGTCAACTTAGTGGTAGTTGTAGAGTCTCTCGAAAGATAAATAAAATAACATGTGATCATCCGCCAAACTAGAGAAATTACAATCGAGGCAACTATACCCTTGGGGCAACTATCCCACTTTTACCCTAGACATAAGGACCTTTTTTAAGGTAAGGTAGCAACAACATCCTTCATAGTCGCTGGATGTTCGGGCCCTAGGACATCCATTGAGTACGGTGGCGGGGCTGCGGCCCCTGTCCCCGTGAGCACCATGCCTGGTTCTCGGGGGGCTATAATGCACCCCACTGTGACAGGCTCAAAGACAAGGCACTTTGGGGTTTCTGGTGCAGATCCCATCGGACCCCAAACCCCCTTATGTGTGAATGGTAGGTAAGAATCCCACATACTCCGGTTGGCTCCTACTGGTTTCTCCCGCAAAAATAGAAAAAAAGGAACAAAATACTTACCTATTGTAAAACAAATGCTCTTCTATTCCAGTCACAACATACCAATGAGACGATGTGGGCAAAGAATCTGCCTAAACTATCGCACGGTTTATTAAAATATTCTAAACGACGCACCAAGAATGAACTCGAAATAATTTACTCAAATGTGAAAACATACACAGATAACGTGGAAGAATTATACCGCGGCGTTCCTACACCGAAAACATCTGGTAGGAATTTCTGATACTTATCTCAATATCTCTTGTAAGTAAATCTCTAGCGTTGTAATCACCTACGTTGTAAGTGCATCTTTAGCGTTGTGTTCTCCTACGTTGTAAGTGCATCTTTAGCGTTGTAATCTCCTACGTTGTAAGTGCATCTTTAGCGTTGTATTCTCCTACGTTGTAAGTGCATCTTTAGCGTTGTATTCTCCTACGTTGTAAGTGCATCTTTAGCGTTGTATTCTCCTACGTTGTAAGTGCATCTTTAGCGTTGTATTCTCCTACGTTGTAAGTGCATCTTTAGCGTTGTAATCTCCTACGTTGTAAGTGCATCTTTAGCGTTGTATTCTCCTACGTTGTAAGTGCATCTTTAGCGTTGTATTCTCCTACGTTGTAAGTGCATCTTTAGCGTTGTAATCTCCTACGTTGTAAGTGCATCTTTAGCGTTGTATTCTCCTACGTTGTAAGTGCATCTTTAGCGTTGTAATCTCCTACGTTGTAAGTGCATCTTTAGCGTTGTATTCTCCTACGTTGTAAGTGCATCTTTAGCGTTGTATTCTCCTACGTTGTAAGTGCATCTTTAGCGTTGTATTCTCCTACGTTGTAAGTGCACCTTTAGCTTTACATAGTATAAAAGAAAGTCGATTTACGCTTCTGTCTGTATATCGTTAACTCCTCTTAATTAAACCACGCAAAGGATTTTTAAGCGGTTTTCACTAACATTTACATAATTTCATATATTATTATTAAAACCCTATTTCAGTTGTTATGACGAAAACCATTTTTTTACATCATTAATCTTGGCATTATGATATTTTAAACCACCATGACGAATATTTAAACCAGCAAAATAAATTGTACGTATTATTCCGACATTTAAAGAGTCTCTCTTCGCACACTTACATTCACCTTTGACTTGCTTGGTAGGCCGGGGTGGTGGGATAAGTAATTTCGTTTCTAGTTTAGAATTAATAAGGATGTGCAATATGTAACTCAAAAGAAAATTGTATTCCGTAGCAAACAAAATAGGCTCAGATCGAACTGATGACAGTTCCGATCGGAATTGCTCGGAATTGATTTATTTATTCTTTATTGCACACATAGATAGTAATAAATGTACAAGTTTAGCAAGTATAAAAAGTACAATGGGCGGTCTTATCACTCATGGCGATCTCTTCCAGACAACCTTTGAATGGACAGAATGAAAATATATTAAATGCAATGGGCAATCGTGGTGCAACAAACTATAAAAGTAAACTAAACTTAAACTACCTTCTTAAATAAGAATATAATTTACATACTAATACTTAAATAATTTCTAGGATATACTAATACATAACATATCTATATCTATACATATTATAAAACAAAGTCCTCCGCCGCGTCTGTCTGTCCCTATGTATGCTTAAATATTTTAAACTACGCAACGGATTTTGATGCTGTTTTTATTAATAGATAGAGTAATTCAAGAGGAAGGTTTATATGTATAATCATAATATAGTAGATAAAAACTGATAATTTTATAGGTTTCTAATGTGATGTCGTAAATAACACATTTTTTTGCGCTGACATTGCAAACGCTGTCTGAACCCTACGAGATAGATCAAAATAATGTACTACAGTATTGTACACCTTAACAAGGTCTATAAAAAAGTTCGCGATGGTATATGTTTATCTTTTAGGGATAACCCACAATAACCATTTTTTAACCTTTACTTTTTATGAGAAATACTTAACTATGTATTAATAAATTGTTGTTAGCATGAATTTGTCACTTCTTCAGTGTAACGTAAACTTCACTAATATTTACACCAAAGAAAAAAAAGCTGTGAACGTTGTTCATACCGCTAGGTTAAGGTTAAGCAACATAAGGCAGGGTCATTAAATAGATGGGTGAACAGATTTGTATGAAATTCTGTGTGCATATCGGGTAGAGTCTGAGAATAGGGTGTAAAGTATATTTCATGCCGCTAGGTTAACCAACGTTAAGCAAGGTCATTACTTAGATGGGTGACGGCGGCGACTCCAAGGAGGATGGTGACGGGGTCGTCAGTCCCGTCCCCGTGACCACGAAGCCAGGTTTCCGGGGGCTATAATGCGCACTGAAGGGTATTTGGTGCAGATCCCACTGGAGGGTCCAGGTCCCCCCTCTTATGTGGCGATGTGACAGCCACAGGGGTTTAAGTGGGTAAGAATCCCAGATACCATGATTGACGAGGATATACAGAACGAGAGGAGGGTGCAAGAGAGGAAAGAGAGAGAGCGAGAGGGTGTTGAGGAGGGGGTGATGGGGTGAGGGATAGGGGGCTTAAAGTGGAGTAAAGGGGAAGTGAGGGGGAGCAAGGGGGGAGAATAGAGAGGGGGAAGAGGGTTCAGAGCGGGGACAACGGAGAGAGGAAGAGGGGGATTGTGACGGGGACAGAAGCGGGAGGGGGAAAGAGAGAGGAGGGAGAGAGCATAGAATTAGACTTTTTTAGAGAGAGATGGAGAGAGAAATAAATAAAGGGAAGAGAGAGAAAAGGGGAGCAAAATGGAATAAAAGCGCGGGCGGAGCTGCGCGGGTCAGCTAGTTATATATAAATACAAATTAGAAACAGATACTGACAGAATTAAATTAGAATTAATAATACAATTAGAATGAAAGGGACAGATAGTGTTCCTTTAAAAGAGATTTGAAGGAAATGACAGGAGTTGCTTGTCTTATTGGTGTGGGTAACGCATTCCACAAGCGGCTTTAACCATGTAAGACTTATCTAAAAATATTTATGTAATCTATTACGCGTGGGGTGCCGAGTTAGAATTGCATACCCCCATCTCTTCTCGTTGGGTGCCGTAAGAGGCGTCTAAGCGAGAACAGGAAGACGGGCAGCAGCGTCTTTCTTTTGGATTTATCTTCCACATATACTGCGATCCCCAAGCCGCCAAGCTTGGGGATTATGGCAACCCCTCCCTTCTAAGGGGGAGGCCTTTGTTCAGCAGTGGACGTCCATCGGCTGCTAATGAATAATAATAATATCCCGGGACAATTCACACACGGTCATCTGATCCCAAACTAGGCAGAGCCTGTACTATGGAAACCAGACAACTGATACTAATACATATATACCTTTTTTTTTTTAAATACGTACTTATATAGATAAAACACCCAGACACTTGGTGGGAATCGAACCCACGACCTGTTGGGTAGCAGACAGGGTCACTAACCACTAGACCAACGGGCCAGTCGGGAATGAATGAATGATGCAATATTTCATAATTTTTAGATCTATGTATGGCGCATTTAATGGATAACCCAGTGAACGATTTACGGCTAGCTGTTCCTAAATGTAATATTCCCGAAAAATGTATGCGAATACTTGAAGAAGGATCCAATATGGGCTATTTTGTTACTCACAGGTAAGTATGGTATGTTATGTAAAGTAAGGTAGGATGTCCTTAAAGTGCCCCAATGCTCGTCTCTTCCTTGGCCTGAGGCTGGGTCATTTTTTCAGTCCCGAAAAAAAGTAATCATAAATGAAAACAGCGTTGAAATCACTGATAGAATTAATTAAACAAACACCGAGTATTTTTCTACTAAGTATAACATTTCTTAAATCTCTTCCGAAACACTGCTCTGCTCTCTATTTCTCTTCCAATTAAGTTTGTGTGGTACTTGATGTACAGTTTATGTATGTATGGCATACAAGACTCCAGCCAATGCTATCACCACCAAAATCCACAGTAGAATTTCAGTGTTTGTTGCATTTTTGTCCAATATTTTCGGTGACGAGTTATTATTTCCTGCACCTGCCGCTTGAGCTATAATAACTTCTTCTTGTTTGGAAGTATTGGAACCCATGTTTTGTTTTTCACGATAAAACACCGAAGTCCGTAGTGGTGACAGTCATGTTACAGTTCATCACATATTTCCATTATTTTTTTATCCAGACACAAAAATAAAATAAAACATTCACATTTGACACGCGGTGTCAAATTACGCGCGCGGCAGTCCATCCTACTGGCAGCGGTCGCCATGTAGGGACGCGATATTAAATGAGACAATGGATTAAGTACGACACGTCTTTATTGGTAAGACACATCCGATCGAAAACGACACAAAACAATGTACATGCTTATTATAAGGTGCAATACCTATACACATACATAAACACGTACACATCCCGTACAAGTTGGTAACAGAATATATCTGTCTACGGCCAAGCCAGATTATCCGCCATGGTTGGATCCACCAGAACTATATTAGACAAACTTCCTATGGTTATATAACAATACCAGTTTATTATTATTGGTTGGTAGTACGAATGAGCAGAGAATTTGATTATTTTTCAGGTTATTATATTACCAATGCGCCCATTTCGGACGGGGATGCGTAATTCTCTCGCAGCAAGAGGACAAAGATGCAATGGACGAGTTGTGTATGATGATTTTCGACGAAGCTCAGTATATAGTGATGACTAATTATTCCATCAAAGATTTGCTACTTGAACAAGGTTAGATATTAATTAAACCAACTTGTTAGTAGATGGAGGTCAAGTATATTTTGCTAAGAAAAGTTTAGGTCTATTTATTTTTAACCCCTGACCAAAAACGAGGGAAGTTGTAAGTTTGACGCCTATGTCCGGAAGTCTGTCTGTATGTCTGTTTGTGGCATCGTAGCGTCGTAGCAATAAACGTAAACTGGACTTGCGTAGGTGTCGACGTGTAGCTGCTAGAAAATGGTTATCAGGGTCTGATGATGGGGCAGGAAGTTCGTCACGGGATCTCTACACCATGACGTCCATTGAGTACGGTGGCGGCTCCGAGGAGGACGGCGGCGGGGTTGTGTCCCCATCCCGTGAGCACCGTGACTGGTTCCAGGGACAACAATGCGGCCCCCGGCGGCGGGCTCAAAGGCAAGGCACTGAAGGGCGCCTGGTGCAGATCCCCCAGAGAGCTCATGTGCCGATGCGACAGCCGGCGGGGGTTTTAGTGGGTAAGAATCTCACATACCCCGGTCCAACCTTAAAGGTCCCCGAGAGTTGCGGGGCTCCCGGGGAAGGAAGATTTCCCCCACGAAAAAAGAAAATAAAAAAAGGCTTCCCTTGTGCAAAGGGATAATTAAATAATTAATAGAATAAGTAGGTACAAATGACTGGTTATTGTTATTAAATATTGCAGTGACTTTGTGCTCGCTCAACGGGCACGCTCAGTTCCTGCAACGCTCATGGATATCCGAAAATCTTCGCTATCAGAACCACCTAGGCTGCTTTGGCGACCAGATCAATAAGACCTCTAGCTACCGGAGTGGGGTATCTAGAGAGGTAAAAAGATGGCGTTTGTTTCACGAGGACAATGAGATTTTTGGTGGGATTTGTAATGTCCACTACACAGCAGTGGCGGCAGCCACACTAGCTGCGGCTTTAAGGTTCATTCTCGAGAGTTATTATTAAACATAAACCCATAAAAATGTTTCAATGTAATTATAAAATTAGCAAAAGTGAATGGTACCTACATGCATAATTGTTTTAAAATTACACTATTTATAGTATTTCTGTAATCGTCATGTAACGTCGCGAAAAGTTCTACCTACAGTAAAAGAAATGTAGAGAGAGTTAAATGAATAATTACGTATTTTTATGTCTTTTATTTCCTCCTATGGTATTGATAGTGAAAGACGTATTGAATACTGTCTTTAGGCCCTAAAACTCTGCGGTTTTCGTCAGTTATTCTGATTTTGTAATGCATGCAATGTTTATTTCCAATCAAACGTTTTTCCTAGTCAAAAATATATCAGTTAAATTTTCATCGTTCATTAGCATCGTCTCCACCGGACGTACGTTAATTCTGCAAACAGTTTTAACCACTTGACCGTTACAGAGTTTTGATTATAGCATAAATAAACAGTTGATTCAATGTCAATTACAAAGTCATTGACCAGTCTAACCAGTGGTGGTAGCTTATTACACACACATAACAACTAGGGTGACCATTCATTCATAAAATTCATATGAGCAGGGGCCGTGTCAATGTGTCCCGTCTCTTGGAGAGTGTGCGTAAGAATTATATGATTTGATTCCACCCCCTTCTATCATCGGACGACGAGACGCACGCCGCGTACACACCCTTAAGTAGTGAATGTGCCTTCAGTCCGCTAAGTGATTGTAGGAATATTTTGCCTGCATTGGTTTTCCCGTCCGATTATAATGAGAGTGTCTTCAAGGCTAGTGTGAATAGGTTTATAATAAACTAGTATGCTTTACCTCCTAGATTGTGTTGCCGCTTTCCATCAGGTAGGACTGCAGTTAAGCAGTGGCTTAAATTTAGTAAGAAAATCAAAGCATCCATATCATCACTTTAGAATCTTTAAAGAGTCAGTGGCTGGCAGGTTAGGAGTCGCTGGCGGGACATTAGGGACCCTCGTTTCCATCATGTCCTACGTAAGTGTAGTTTTCGCGCACGTTACTCGCATCCATATTGATACCTTTCAGGTTATGCAGAATCATTTTCTCCAACATGTCGTCGGCGCCCTGTGGTACATGCGGAATGTAGACTTACATTCTGACTTCAAGTTAGATCCCCTTTGTAAGTTCCTCACAGAAGCGTCGAAACGCTACTTTGAAAGCGCGTCTCATCACCCAAACACGGGAATCGGCACCGCGGTCGATAGAACCTAGTCCCTCAAATTCGCGCCGCCGTTCGCAGCACGTATTATTAGTCCCCCAACCCAATGTCGGGACCAAGACATTGGAGCTACCCCTCCCCGACAACCGTATGCTCCACTATTCATATCATATCATCAGACACCGGTCTCGGCGACGACACCATAAGGTCGGACGGTGACCTCAATTATGAGCATCACCCCCACTTAATTTCTTTCCGGCTTTTCTTAGCCTCTCTGCAGACAGCTCAAGCCTAGGCCGTGCCTCCCTGAGGTGCCCACTTGCCCGGTGATTTTGTAATGGCAATGGTAATAAAATAATTGAGAAAGGATTGGTTACCGCAACCGTACTTAAATTTTGGGTTATAATAAAAATGTTTTCATCGTTTTGATTACACACATCAAAAGTGTCTAGGGATCAACATATATTTTTGCAATAACTTTTCTCCTGATTGATATTAATTAAAATTTTCTTTAAGGATTCATCAAATAAAGTGTTTTCGTTTGTCACAGTAACGATAAACCAAGTCACCTTTGCATTAATAAAGAAATTTGCCATTTTCCTAATAAAGGGATTTTTGACATTTGAACCACTAACACAAAAGTTCGAAAAAAAGACTGAAATAACAGTTTTCTTTAAAATTTTATTGGGTAACTTAAACAATTAATAATCCGTGTTTCTACCGCGAACACTAACAACACAAGAACATCGGTTTGGCATACTCAAAATGAGTTCATCCAAATCACGCTGTGGAATGGCCGCCCATGTTCGTTGCAACAACAAAAAAAGGTCTTCTTGCGACTGGATACCCTCCATATTCGGCAGAGCTCTTCTCTGTAGCATATCCCATGCATGCTCAATCGGGTTCAAGTCTGGCGACTGAGCAGGCCAGGGCAGGACATTGATGTTAGCTGCGGCGAGAGTCTGTCTTACAACTCTTGCGGTGTGCGGTCGTGCATTATCATGCATTAACTGAAATAAGGGACCGATTTGCACTTGTAGAGGAACGATGACGTCTGATACAATCGTCTCAGCATAAATTTGAGCGTTGAGGTTGCCTCTGATCCAAATCAACTCAGTTCTTCCGCCGATCCAAATACCCGCCCATACCATGATGGTTCCACCACTATAAGGATGGACTTCCTGGCAGGATTTTAATCGCTGTTGGCGTCCAGGGGTTCTCCAGTGTCGTATACGTCTTGTATCCGGTCTCATACCAAAACGAGACTCATCAGAAAAGCACACGAAACGCCATTGTTCTTCTGCCCAATTTCTGTGTTCAAGAGCCCATTGATATCGAATCCTACGATTGTGCATTGCTATAGGTGGTACCCGTAGCGGTCTTCGGGAATGAAGGTTCACTTCATGCAAGCGGTTTCTGACTGTTTGGTCGCTAATTAAGTTCCCTGAAGAGTGATGAAGCCTCACGGCTAACATCATGGCAGTTATTGTTGGAGCTCTTCGAGTTAAGATTTGAATATATCGGTCTTGTCTCCGTGTGGTGCAGCGATACCGTCCTCCATGGCGCTCAGCCACGGTACCAGTGCTTCGGTAACGTGTCCAAAGTCGACTGATAACACTCTGACTTGTATTCAGAGCTAAAGCCACAGTACGTTGCCGGGAACCAGCTTCTATCATTCCCACGGCTCTGAGCATTTCTTCCCTGCTTAAATGACGTCGCCGCTCCATAATAACGTTGGTTTTAATCAGTAGTAGGGAAACAGTAGCACTAATAATGTCTTCAATGCGTTGTATGTTTTTATAGGGAAAATATTGACAGCTGATTTTCATCTTTTACTCGAATTTGATTCACAGTTCCTGATTCAAATTATGAAATGCACCAAAAAGGATCCATATAAATTTATAAAATCATAAATTTATTACAAAGCCACATCTCAATCTCAAGAAATCCGCTTAAAAATGCTTGATCCCTAGACACTTTTGATGTGTGTATTTCTATATCTAATGAAAACCATGGTTAACCTTATTATTATAGCTGATATTGACACGAATGTCCCTTCCTCTGCGCTAAGGTCTCGTTGTTGAAAGTGACAAATGTGGGTGGCCTTGCTTTATATCGTACATACTTTATACTCGTAGAATCAATGTCGTCCGGACGAAGCCACTTCCGCCGGAAGTGGACTGGCTAACACTGGACACTGTGAAAGAAAAATATTTGTGTATATTTATCTTTAAAGACGCGTCTCTAGCATTTATTTTTTCATACATAAAAACCTGAACACAAAACTTCTTTTCGCTAAATGAGTTGATTCCACAGACCATGAGATCCCCGGTGTCACATACGATCGACGCGCATGTAAAAAATATCCATGGATCATTTTACCTTCCAGCCAACCACGTAATCGGGCTGTATTCCCAGCCAGTAAGGAACAACTAACACAAAGTTTCTGCTCTCAGCGGAATTTGAAGCAGCAACCTCCGGTTTGCATCCGCGGTTCCCCATGAAGGGCTACAGACAGCCTGCATATAGACAGGTTGTCACCCGAGAAGTAACATAGTAATATAAAATGAGTTCGATTAATTTCACGAGCTACTGTGCCCTTTATACCGGAGCACAGCAATGTTTACGCATTGTTTACGCATTGCTGTTTGACGGCAGAAAATCTAACACTAGTGGTACCAACCTGGGGCCTAATTCTCTATGACATTCCGCGCTTGAGTCTTGTCTCAATAAAACAACATAAATATCGCCTTATTAACAGAGTAATATCAATGTTTCTTCTATTAAAAACAAAATTTTACACGTCGTTTTCAAATTTATAACGAAACTTCATAATCTTATTATATAAAAGAGTAGGCAAAAACCCACTCATCATGAAATCTCAGAAACTACAAGTGCTAGGAATCTCAAACTTTGCATGGGGGTTCCTTTTAAGACGTAGGTGCTCACTAAGACGCGATTTTGCGAAATTCAACCTCTAAGGGGGTCAAATAGGGGGGCAAAGTTTGTATAGGAGAACGCGATTCCTTGGTCCTATTGACTTGAAATTTTGCACAGACATTCGTTAAGAAAATTAATTGAATTAGTATTTCATATTTTTTATAATTTATCCATTTACAGGGTAAAAAAGAAGTATTATTACTTAACCGATGGCGGTACAAATATATTACCACAATAAGATACGATAATTCGAAAGATAAAATAAGAGTTCCTTGGCCAAGTGGTTACGGAAGCGTCCTCTAAGTGCGGACAGTCCGGGTTCGCTGTCCGGGTGTGCGGATTTTTTTTTGTATTTTTAAACTTTGTTTTGATTTTTTTAATTATATTAAGATTCGATGTTTTAAATATTTAACTCATATTGACTCCGGCACTTTTTATCTCTAATATATTTTTATATTTAATACTTTTTTTAAATTTAAAATCATGCATACGTAGTTAACTTCTCTCTAATGTTATGATTTAGTTATTAGTGGAAACTGAATTGATTTTTGTACTATTGGATCTTATATTTAGTAATAAGTGGTATCATTTGTTTGTTTCGCAAATATAACAAACTAAAAATAAAATAATGAAAATATATTTTCAAAATGTCTGTTTGGGTAGGAATACAATATGCATGCACCTATTGTACGTATGATATAAAAAAAAGCCAAAACTTTATTGGAATTATTGTCTGTCTGTCAGTCAGGGTTTTTTCTATAGGTTGGCTGGTGTTGGGGATCAACGACATCAAAGTATCTTTAAATAGTGTGAAACAAAGTCGCTATCCGAGTCTGTCAATATCGGATAGCACCTCCTAAACCACGCAGCGATTTTCACCATCGGTTAGATAATTTTTCATTGAAGGTTTTAAGTTTTATCTAAGTAAATAAACTTACATAGCTTACATTGACTAAACCTAAAGAGATACATAGTTAACAATCAAGTACTAGAGAATTTCATTAATTCCATATATTATAAAGTAGGTAAATATCCGGGATATAATATACCCGCCCCCCGGTGGCGGACTCAAAGGCAATGCACTGAGGGACAGCTGATGCAGATCCCACCGGAGAACCCCCTCTCATGTGCCGATGTGACAGCCACGAGAGTTTTAGTGGGTAAGAATCCCCCACAGGATCCCAGGGACATATTAAACGTGCCACCACCCCTTTAACTGTGACAACGGTGACAGATTCCCGGGGGGCTATAATGCGCCCCCGGCAGCGGCTTCAAAGGCCCTTCCTTGCCTTGCACTGAGGGGTACCCGGTGCAGCCCCATATTTTTTGCGGACAGCCGTGGGGGGTTTAGAGGGTAAGAATCCCACACACCGCGGTCGACCGCCTGCAGGATCCTGGAAGCCTATTGGAGGTCTACCCGTGGTCCCCGAAACTTTGAGCACGGTGACAGGTTTTTGAAGTGAAACTTCTTATGCGATTCCTATGCCGTCCGTGAGTGAGTGAGTGTGTGAGTGGTTCTGTGTGGTACGGTGTGGTACGGTGTGGTACGGTGTGGTACGGTGTGGTACGGTGTGGTACGGTGTGGTACGGTGTGGTACGGTGTGGTACGGTATGGTACTCGGACTGACCGGGACTGAGTGGGACTGAGCGGGACTGACCGGGACTGAGCGGGACTGACCGGGACTGAGCGGGACTGAGCGGGACTGACCGGGACTGAGCGGGACTGAGCGGGACTGAGCGGGACTGACCGGGACTGAGCGGGACTGAGCGAGACTGCGCGGGACTGGCCGGGACTGACCGGGACTGAGCGGGACTGAGCGGGACTGAGCGGGACTGAGCGAGACTGAGCGGGACTGACCGAGACTGAGCGGGACTGGGCGGGACTGACCAGGACTGAGCGGGACTGAGAGGGACTGAGCGGGACTGACTGAGACTGACCGGGACTGAGCGGGACAGACCGGGACTGACCGGGACTGAGCGGGACTGACCGGGACTGAGTGGGACTGACCGGGACTGAGCGGGACTGACCGGGACTGAGCGGGACTGACCGGGACTGACCGGGACTGAGCGGGACAGACCGGGACTGACCGGGACTGAGCGGGATTGAGCGGGACTGACCGGGACTGACCGGGACTGACAGGGACTGACGGGACTGACCAGGACTGACTCGGATTCAGCCAGTCCGAGTCAGTCAGTCAGGGACACCTGGTGCAGATCCCACCCGAGAACCCAGGTTTCCCTCTCATGTTCCGATGTGATAGCCACGGGAGTTTTAGTGGGTAAGAATCCCAAATACCCAGTTTGACTTCCCCACGGGATCCCGGGGAGATATTGGATGTTTCCCCCGCTACTCCCTTAAACTGTGACAACGGTGACAGATTCCCGGAGGGTTATAATGCGCCCCCGGCAGCGGCTTCAAAGGCCCTTGCCTTGCACTGAGGGGTACACGGTGCACACTCTTTTGTGTGGACAGCCGTGGGGGACATATACTGCAGTCGATCGCCCGCAGGATCCTGGGGCCTATTGGAGGTTTCCCCCGCGATCCCCGTATCTTTGAGCACGATGATAGTTTCCCGGGTGGCTTTATTGTGCCCCCCGGTGGCGGGCTCAAAGGCAAGCCACTGAGGGATCTTGGTGCAGATCCCACTGGATGGCCCAGGTCTCCTACTTATGTACTAATTTAACAGCCGTTGGGGGTTTTGTGTATAAGAATCCTACATAACCCGGTTGACCGCCAACAGGGTCCCGGGGACCAATTGAAGGCTTCCCCCGGGACCCCTGTAACCGTGAGCACGGTGAAAAGTTCCCAGGTGGCTTTATTGTGCTCCCCGGTGGCGGGGTCAAAGGCAAGCCACTGAGGGTATAATGTTGCAGATCTCACCGGATAGCCCAAGAAGGGGTTCTTATGTGCTGATTGCACGGCCGTTGGGGCTTTAGTTTATAAGAAACCTACATACCCGGTTGACCACCAACAGGGTCCCGTAAATCCCATTAAAGGCTTCCCCGTGATCCCTGTATCCGTGAGCACCATGACAGGTTCTCGAGGAACTATAATGTGCCTCTCCGGGTGCGGGTTCAAAGTCAAGGCACTGAGTGGTATCAGCTGGTGTAGATCCCGACAGATAGCCCAGGTCCGCCCTCTAATGTGCGGACGTGATAGCCGCGGGGGTTTTAGTGGGTAAGAATTCCCCGGTTGACCCCCGTTTACGTCTTAACGATGAAACCGTACAAGGAAGCACGTATTGCTTCCATAAATTGGTTTCAAAGAAATGGTGTCCTTAATCCACCCAAATTGTGCACCCGTACACGTCTGCAGTTTCTAAAATTATAAATACAATTAACAAATCACAAAACCTAAGCGTTGAGTACTTTGCCCATGGACAGGCAGCTATACGTAGCCCTTTCACGCGTCACTTCTATACAAAATTTGTTCATATTGCGTTACGAAAAGTCAGCTACAAACTGATAAATAATTCCAAGAAATTCTATAATCAAAGGCAGTAGCTTTAAATTATTCACTTCTTTTTTTTTCTCAATTACACCCGTGCGAAGCCGGGGCGGGTCGCTAGTAACGATATAAACATGATTTCGTGAAAAAGATTTGAGAGTGGAGTCTGAATGGTCATAGAAAATTACCTCTAAGAGCAATATCAAGCATTAAGCATTGAAAGAAAGAAAAGCCATATTAAGCATTGAATGAAAGAAAGACAAACATTTAATATTGTCTTTTACTTACGCGAATATTACACATTGAAATCAAACTACTTTTACTATTACCGGCATGGGATCCTGTGATAAATATAAGTAAATCCAATACCAAGCAAAACATTGCATGGCCTCAAGATACTGTAAGCTCTTACTGCGTAGATCGGACCAACAATAATAACTAAGAAGACCTGAGGGTATACCCGGCATAATTCTCCGACATTTAAATCTAACTTATTGTAATCTTAATTTCTCGATAGTGGCAGAGCTATAGACTACGTACTTGACGTCTCTACCTCATGTCAAGTAACATGATAATAATAATACTAATATAGGTGGTGGTCGGGCCCTGCCTTGCACAGGAACCTTGCCCTGCCACGAAGTAATTTAGGAAGCTGTCAAAGTATTCAATGGTGCAATGTAACCTTAGTGCAATTGTCACTCATTTGCCTACGAGGTCATAAAATGAACACGCGATTACCATAAGTAATTGTATCACTCTCGTAGTTGAGATCATAATAATGAGTTGTGCAAGGAAAGTTGGTTTTGACTGGTTTGAAATATGCTTACAAAGGGGCAACATGAAAGCATTTTTGGTAATTTGCTCTGGTTTTGTTTCTAAGTGTACCAGTAGGTCTCAAGCATAAACCATCATAATTATAATTACCTGTGTTTGTAGTGCTAGGTAATAGTTTTGTAAGAAGTTATATGTGCATTTATTTTATCTAGCTTTATTTTATTCGGAAATTAACGCGATTTACCTTATATTTTGGCTTGACGTTTCGGCCGGGTTACACCAGTCGTGGTCCCAAGCAGGTTCGCGAAGCGATTGAAATCAAGAAATATAAAAATTTCAATCGGTACCTAACAGATGGCTTTAGATTATCAGCTGCTTGGGAACTAGTGATTAAAATGACAAAACCTCGCTATTTGCCGGCGGTTAAATATACAGATACTGTGAGTATAGTGGGCTTAACGTTACAAGTGAAAGAACAGGGGTAGATGACGATATTTTTCGCTGAAACAATCTGCTTGTGAAACCGTGCTTACCTGGGCGAATATATAAGGTAAACCGCGTTAATTCCCGAATAAAATAAAATTTCTTTTATCTGTCTAAATCGAATTCTTTAAAGCCTGTACACCTTCGCTACGAGACGTAGACATAAATAATCACAAGCTTTAAAAATTCTAGGGACAATCCACCCTCGGCTGTCTGATCCTCAGTTAGACAGAACTTGTACTATAGCAATCAGACAACTAGCAGGTCTTAGATAGAATAATAATAACCAGACATCAGCCAACGGACATGTTTATTCACAAAAATGTTGAATGTTGGGTGGGAATCAAATCCACTACATTCTGGTAGCAGCTGGTAGCAGCTAGAGTAATAACTACACCATTAAGCCGTCTAATACAGAGCGTTCAAAGCCTACCATTCTATTGTATTTTTCGTGGCTATTTAATAATTAGGCCCAGTAACCGCCGGAACGCACTTCGACCCAGCTGGATCCATTGTGCCTGCCCTAGCCCTTAATCTGTTGCTGACTTAGCGAAGAGTTCCTTAAGGTACACCACGATTGCGCCAGCTTGGAGCATAATCATCTGGTGTAGGATAGGCTACTCCCAGGTGACTCAATCTACGTCTAGCAAGACTAATACCTACCATTACAAATGATGAAACGTCTTAAAGTTTCTGGAAAACTTATAACAGCTACTATTCTGTCCTCAAACTCGTAGTTTATTTTCTAAGAACCATACACATTATGATGACATGCTATCACCATGTCTGATCGCAATAGCATTGCGTGCGTGCGGCCAATAATTGGGTGATATGCATCATTATCACGCGTCATCAACATTTTGTATGTGTGAACCGCGTGTTGTTTAGGTTCACTAGATTTTTTTTGATTGAGGATAGTTCATTTCTATTTTCTGTATATTACTTACGCAGCGTAGACAGGCCTACCTTCTTCCACTAGGTGGACTGACGACATTATGCGAGTCGCAGACAACCGGTGGATGGCAATAGCCAATTGTCGACAACACATTTACAATAGATCAACGGGTTGTGTGGGATAACTGCACATTTGCTATTAACACCACAAGGAAACAAATCATCATCATCATATCAAACAACCTAAATCCACCCACCCCACTGCTGGTCATAGGGCTCCCCATACACGCGATTGAGTCATTGGAAAAATATCTTATCTCATAAGAATAACTATGTAGGTTTTTCAATAAAATCTTTAAAGACGGTTTGCACTACCTCATCGGAATTTATTTCTTTACTTGTAGAAAGTTATCCAAATTCCAGAAAAAGTGGTAATCTATTGGAGCAAGGTCCGGGGAGTACGGTGGGTGTTGGAGACATTCCTATCTGAACTCGTCTAATTTAGCCTCTATCTGTCGTGCGGGCAAACTCCGACTTCCGATTAGTGTTACAGCTCGTTCCCACTTATCGGCTGTCGGGCCCGGATTTTAACGGGGTGTCAGCTCCTCTGTTCACTAATCGGTTGTCGGCCACGATCGAACGTGGTGACAATTTTTAACAATAGGCAAGGCGACTACACCCAACCACGATACGTACACGATGGACGTTGACGAAATTGTTTGTGATTTTTTTTCCAGGCGTATAGGGCTGGCATAACACCCGAAATTTCTTTTCGCCGCTGACACAAAATCGGCGTCAGACAGGTGTGAATAGCTTCATATAAACTGCTCCACCACTGGAGCGCCCAATTAAAATCTGGGTCCGACACCCAACAAGTAGGAAAGAGCTTCGTGTGGTGGGTCACCCCCTTCCCTCCAATATGGTTGAGGGGAGTGATGGCTGCTGCTCGAGTCAAGTCATGCGCGGGTGCTGCTTGGGGGGACTGGTCCAACTACTATCCCTTTGGCATTTTAGTTTTAGTTTGTTGTATTTTCGTCGTATTTCTTATTTTATTTGATCTTTTGAACGGCAGGACACACTGTCGCTGGTGCTGATCTAATTGTAACAAGACAAACTTAGTTTTAAAAAAATGTAAAAAAATTACAAGTCCGCTGAGTTTCTTGCCAGATCTTTTCAGTTGAGGCAGCGTTGTGATCCGTTGGTAGCTTTAAAAAAAAATGACCGTTCAAAAGTGGTGAATTTTTTTGTAATTTTTGTCAGGTGGAGCATCGCTGTTTTTGGTCGTACTGAGCTGTCTTCCTCATTTTGGAATACATATTCGTTGAATATGATTAATTATATGTAACGGAACTTACCGAAATGTAACACAAATTAGAATAAAAGAATAGGCCTCGAACCTAATTTGTTGAATTAAAATTCGGCGCGAGGTCCCGCGGGACGAACCGATTCGATTCTTTGTGTATCGAATAACGGTGACCCGTCACTACTTCGCATTTTAATATACTACTTTACTGTAAATAACTCTTCACTTCTATTATTTGTGTAGATTATTAGTTAGTGATTGTTGGTAATTGATCTAAATAGTGAAATACAAAATCAGTCCGTCGCTACATTAATGACAGTGAATAGTTAAGTTAAATCGTTAATCGTGAAACTCATCTGACTCGTAAAATGAACAGTTATGTTAAATTGTTGCTTTCGGGGTCGCTGGATGTACGGTGTGTGGTCCCTAGGACGACTATAGAGTATGGCAGTGACTCCGAGCAGGACAGTGGCGGGGATTGTGACCCCCATTCCCGTGATGTATGGTTCCCGGTGCTCACAATGCGCCTTCCGGCGGCGGAGTCAAAGGCAAGGCACCGTGGGGCTCTTGGTGCAGATCCTACTGGAGAGCCCGGGTGTACCCATTCATGTGCCGATACGCCAGCCGTGGGGGTTTAGTAGAGGATTCCCACATTCTCCGGTTGACCCACAGGTCCCGGGGGCCTATCGAAAGTTCGTCCCGGTCCCCGTGAAAACAAATAAAAAGTTAAATTGTTTAAATAGACATGATTTCTTTGGTAAATACAGCTGCATTGCATTGCTGCTCATCCCCGAGGTATGTTATTAAGTCACGTTTGGTTGGTAATGGTAGCTGGCTATGGTGTTCTTCACCTCTGAACACAGCATTGTCTACACGCAACCACCTGGACGGTCAGTGATTTATTCCACTGATAGAAAATAGTGAAGTACGTGCTGAGCAGGCAATGTTAAAGTTTTTTTTTATTTAGATCTATTGAAATGTGTAGGGATCGTTAATCGGCCTCATTTGCGATTCTTTGCACTGAGTTTCGTTGCAAAATAAATGTTTTATTTATTTAAATATCCGCTATTAAGACGAAAGAGAGCAATGGAACTGCTAGAGGAGGCCTTTGCCATGAGGCACGCTGAATTGAGATACATATTATAGAACAAAAATCATTAAAACAGGTAATTCAGAATCAAAAGCTTAATTAAATAGGTTTATTGGAAAGTAAATATTTAAATTAAATGATTATGCGATAGTAAGTACAAAAAAAATCGCATATTTGTCTCTGAACGAGGGAGGAAAATAAGGTCTCCTAAAACGACATTTTAGGAGACCTTATTTTCCACTTGGTAGTGGTAAGCCTACCTACGCTACGTCTTCAGGTTCGTGGTCGCCACTCAAGAACATTTTTTCATTTTTACAGTTAGCAATTCTTCTAACATTGTGGTCTGCCCATTGCCACTTCAACTAGCAAATTCTAAGGTCTAGGTTCGTAACTCTGATTCTTTGACGAATTTCCTCATATTAAATTCTGTCGCGCAAAGGAACTCTGAGGTAACTCCGGAAAATAATAAACTAAGTAACTACATACTATTACAATGTCACTATGTAATTGCAATTGTAGTATAATAATTCTCATCTATTAATACTCAATAAATTATCTCTCCTATTAAGGTCAACTGGGCTGCCACACTAATAAATATATTAATAAAAACACCTATTTCGTTCGCATAGCAGTTATATAACTTATCATAATGATAATAAACTAGTTTTTACATCATCGATGTAAAGTATTGTTACGTCGCAGGGTTCTTAAAACTGCCGTTTGCTTGGTGAAGATGATTTATTTCCACACACACTTATGAGTACAGCAATATTACAGTCCAGATCGCAGGTATATCACTCGGAGTCCGTTATCACAAGCTTTAGTCGTTCACCTTATCACTTCACTGAATCGCAGATATATCACTCGGTATCGCAGCGTATCGCACACTGTATCGCGTTGAGATTCTTCCGGGATCGCAGCGTAGAACACACTAACTCCTGGTCGGCTCGACGGCGTCTTTTATATGGGACTATGCTTTTTCCAGAAGGTTCGCAAGTTGTAAACAAGGCTGTAAAACTTGGGGTGATAATAGCGTTCGTGGAACCAATAACAATATTTCAACAATAGGCTTAAAGTGTAAATACCCTAATAAAATTAACAATTAAACAATAAAGAGTAATAGAAACAATACCGGCGTTCACGGAACTGATAGTAAACATGAAACAAAAGGCTATTGTCTTAAAACTAAAAACGTGGGAATTTTAAGAAACAAAAGACGCCTCGATATTTCGACGCTAGTCCAGAGCTGTAACACTGTCCCCCTCTTAGACATGCTCGTCCCGAGCATCATTGTTGCCGTGATATCGAGCCAACCGGTCCACATGAACTATCTTTGGTTTTCCTCTCGTCCCTTGTTTGATGCGATAGGTGATATCATTTATCCTCGTAATCACCTTGTAAGGTCCTTCCCATCGGGCCTGCAGCTTCGGAGATTTCCCTTTCTTCCGTAGTGGATTATGCAGCCACACCAACGCTCCCTCGTCGAAACCACTGGTGTTTGCACGACGGTCATAGCGAGTCTTCATCTTTTCGCTGGTCCGTAAGCTGTTCTCGCGTACCAATGTGTGCACGTCATCCAGTTGGTTTTGCAGATCACACACGTAATCCACTACTGGTCTCGGAGCCTCAGGAGGTGTACCCGTAATAGCATCAATTGGAAGCCTCATTTCTCTTCCAAAGTTTACTCTGGCTGGTGACATGCCCGTACTATCGTGTATGGCTGAGCGGTATGACATAAGGAAAAGTGGTATATATCTGTCCCAGTCCCTTTGGTGTTCGTCGACTACCTTCGCCAAATGATTTTCCAACGTTTGATTGAACCGCTCAACCATTCCATCTGACTGGGGATGTGCTGGAGTCGTTCTTGTCTTGTTCATGCCAAGCAGCTTGCAAAGTTCTTGAAACAAGGCATATTCGAAATTTCGTTCTTGGTCAGAGTGGATTTCCAACGGTACTCCGAATCGGCAGACAACTTCTTGAACCAGCTTCTCTGCTACAGTTTTGGCTTCTTGATTCGGCG
Source organism: Furcula furcula (assembly GCA_911728495.1). Classification (NCBI taxonomy): domain Eukaryota; kingdom Metazoa; phylum Arthropoda; class Insecta; order Lepidoptera; family Notodontidae; genus Furcula; species Furcula furcula. Next base: position 7,377,573 of record OU452243.1, read on the forward strand.
TAGCGAAGACTTCCGGCCATTTACTGAAGTAGTCCTGAACGACGATTATGTATTTGTTCCCACTGTCGGTTTCTGGGAATGGTCCAGCAACATCTATAGCTATGCGCTCCCAAGGTGCTCCGACGTTGTATAGCTTAAGTTTTCCTTTGCTTCTTGTCTGAGGTCCTTTCACAGATGCACACGCAGTGCACTTCCGGCACCAGTCTTCCACGTCCTCCCGACATCGTAACCAGTAGAACCTTTGCCGTACTTTCACAAGAGTTTTCTTCATTCCAAGGTGGCCACCAGATACTCCATCGTGCGTGTGTTTCAGAAGAGGTGCAACCTTGCTTCGTAGAACAACAATCTGTAGAGTGACCTCTTTACCATCTTCTGACTCCCACTTCCTGCATAAGAGCCCGTTATTAAGCGTCAGGCTGCTCCACTGGGCCCAGTAACCCTTACATATTGGGCTGTATGTCGATATGTCACTCCATTGTGGCTTGTTCCCAATCTTCAACCAGTCTATGATAGGCCGTAGATCTTTATCTTCTTCTTGAGCTCTCTTCATGTTGTCATCCGTCCACTCATCATCGGTCCCATTGGTCTTAATGGTTCTCAGAGCTTCACGCGTCTCCTGTTTCTTGCAGTGTTGGCAGTCTTCTGGGCAAGGCCGCCTTGATAGTGCATCTGCATTATTATGTCCTTTTCCACTTCGGTGTTCTATCTCAAAATGGAATTCTTGCAGCTGCTCCAACCATCGTGCCACTTGTCCGTCAGGATTCTTAAATTGTAGCAGCCATTTTAATGCGGCATGATCTGTCCGTAACGTGAACTGCCTCCCGATCAAGTACTTGTGGAAGTGCTGTAAGGTCTTCACAACAGCCAACAGTTCACGGCGAGTCACACAATAATTTCTTTCCGGCTTCGAAAGTGCCTTGCTGAAATAAGCTATCACAACCTGGCGGTCATCTTGTATCTGTGATAGGACACCTCCAATCCCCGTGTTGCTTGCGTCAGTGTCCACAACAAATCGTCCCTCTCTGCTTGGATAGCCCAAGATGGGCGACTCACACAAACACTGCTTCAGGGCGTTGAAGGCTTCATCACTGTCTGAATCCCAGATGAAGGCACGTTTTTCTTCCGTTAGGCGATGCAGCGGTCTTGCTATGTCCGCAAAGATCTTGACAAATCGCCTGTAGTATGTGCATAAGCCGAGAAAAGCTCTCACTTCTGTTTTGTTCTTCGGAATTGGCCATTCTCGTACAGCTTTCACTTTATCCGCGTCAGTTTGCACGCCTTCCGTAGATATCACATGACGCAGGTATTTAACTTCCTTCTTAAATAATTCACATTTCTTCGGGCTTAGCTTCAAATTGGCGTCTCTGATCCGGGTGAAGACTTTCTCCAGATTTCTCAAATGCTCCTTAAAGTTACGCCCCATTATGATGACATTGTCGAGGTACACTAGACATACGTCTCCAAGCAGACCAACCATGACTCTTTCCATGAGGCGCTCAAACGTCGCTGGAGCATTACATAGTCCAAATGGCATGACATTAAATTGCCAGAGACCGTTTCCTATTCCCGTGCAGAACGAAGTTTTCTCTTTGTCTTCAGGGCTTATCTCCACTTGCCAATAGCCACTCTTCAAATCCACCGTTGAAAACCAGTTCATGCCACTGAGCATGTCCAGTGTGTCATCTATCCGTGGCAAAGGATAACTGTCCTTCTTGGTGACATTATTCAGCATCCGGTAGTCTACGCAGAACCTGGTGCTACCATCTTTCTTTTTCACCAAGACTACTGGTGATGACCAAGGACTCGTCGACGGCTCGATGATTTTATTCTTGGCCATTTCATTCACCAACTCGGTAACTTCAGCTTCCTTGGCCCATGGTACACGACGAGGTCTCTGTTTTATTGGTCTGGCATCTCCTGTGTCGATCCTGTGTTTCACCAGTCCAGTCCTTCCACAGTCGTTTCCTGATGCAAATATGTCCTTATACCGCAGAAGAAGAGCTTTTGCTTGAGAATACTCCGATGCTGTTAATGTTCCTTTGCAAGATTCCATAAGATCTTCAACATGTTCTTCGGAGGTATGCGTTGCACTGTTAGAATCGCTAAGGCGTTGAAGAGACTTGACTTCTTGACACTTTCCAATAACTGTGTTTTTCTTCAGGTGAATCTCGTTGTTACTGAGGTTCAGAACTCTTAATTGCGTTTCGCCTTTTGTTACAAGTAATGTTCTTGCTGTTATCCAATTTGGGTGGTGACCATTATCTTCAGCAATAACACAGCGTGCGTGTTTAACATTAGAAGGAAACTTCACTCGTACAATGGTTTCTGATCTTGGAGCCAATATTGTGTCCTTCAAGCAGTATAGATTGCAAGGTCGTGATCCCTGTAGACATACTTCTTGGTCCGAAAATTTTAGCACTCCTCTTGCAATGTCCAAAATACAACGGTGATCCTTCAGGAAGTCCAACCCCAATATGCAGTCATCGGTGATGTTGGCAATTAGCACCGATTGACGATAAACTTTATCACCGATACTAAGCTCCACTTCGGTGTCGCCGAGGATGGAGACTGACTGGCCAGTTGCTGTTTGAAGGCGAAGGGCTGGTATCTGCTTGTTCCACAGGATCGTTCTCTTCATTAGTTCTGGTCTCACTACTGTACGTGATGCTCCGGTATCCACAGTGAAACTGCACGGCTTGTTGTCCAAAGTTCCCTCGACGATGAGGCTATTTCCGTTGCACACCTGAGTAATCGTGATCGTCGGGGTTTCTTCGTAAACCAATGGCTTTGAGGTACTTTTCTCCTTTTGTTCAGGACAATCAACCCTTATGTGCCCTCTTTCACCGCAGCCGTAGCACATTGGTCCAAATTGTGGGTTTCTCGAGATAATCGGTCGATTAACTGGCGCTGCTTCCCTCATCTTCTGTGCCCTTGCCTCTTGCCTTACGGCTTCCACTTCCAGTGCGTGTGCAAGCGCAGTCTTCAAGGAAGTATGATGTGCCAGTCGTACAGTGGCCCTGACTTCAGCATCTCGTATTCCATCCACAAAAGCTTGCAACAGTGTCACTGGTATTGTCTCTGGTGTTGATGAGTATGCACGACGTACTAGACGTTCGATCTCGCTAGCCCATTGCTGGAGGTTCTCGCCAGGCTTCTGAATTCTTTCTCGCAGCTGTGCCCGGCACACATGCTCCAGGTGTTTCTCGCCGTACCGGGTTTCGAGGGCTTCCATCAGATCCTCCACGGTTCTTCCTTCGACAGGCAGATTTTCTAGGACCACCAAGGCATCTCCTCGCAGGGCGAGAGTAAGTGCAGTCAGTGCATATTTGTTACTCCAGGCGTTTGCCTCCATTAAAGTCTCAAATTGATGCCTGAACGCAGTCCACGAAGAGGCTCCGTCAAAATGAGGTAGATCAAGCTTTGACGATGACGAGCCCACTACGACTGGTTCACGAGCTTGCAGCTTGATCATTTTTTTCTTCATCGATTGAAGACTCTCGTCGTGCGCATCCACTCTCACCTGTAGCTCATTCGCTTGTGCACTGACTTTCTTGATGTCTTTTTCCACGGTGCTTACTCGTTGTCCAATTTCCTTGAGGCCGGTATCTAATTTGTTCATTAATGCTTCCTGGTTGGCCTGCATAGCTGCCTGGTTGGCCTGCAGTGCTTCCCGCAACTCTTGTCGACTTGTTTCCTGGTTGGCCTGCAGTGCTTCCCGCAACTCTTGTCGACTTGCTTCCTGGTTGGCCTGCAGAGCTTCCTGGTTGGCCTGCAGAGCTTCCCGCAACTCTTGTCAACTTGCTTCCTGGTTGGCCTGCAGAGCTTCCTGGTTGGCCTGCATAGCTTCCCGCAACTCTCGTCGACTAGCCTCTTGGCTAGCTTGGAACTCTCGTCGCATAACTTCCAATAGGGCGGACAAATCCATCGAAGGCGTAGCAGGCACACTCGTCGATGTCGATGCTTCCGTCCGCTCCTCCTCAGCTTGCCGACGTGTGCGGTCCATCTCGAATTGCCGCCTCGTGCGTGGTGTACGGTCGTCTTCTTCACGCGGCAACAAAGGCATCCCGCTTCTGACACCAATTGTTACGTCGCAGGGTTCTTAAAACTGCCGTTTGCTTGGTGAAGATGATTTATTTCCACACACACTTATGAGTACAGCAATATTACAGTCCAGATCGCAGGTATATCACTCGGAGTCCGTTATCACAAGCTTTAGTCGTTCACCTTATCACTTCACTGAATCGCAGATATATCACTCGGTATCGCAGCGTATCGCACACTGTATCGCGTTGAGATTCTTCCGGGATCGCAGCGTAGAACACACTAACTCCTGGTCGGCTCGACGGCGTCTTTTATATGGGACTATGCTTTTTCCAGAAGGTTCGCAAGTTGTAAACAAGGCTGTAAAACTTGGGGTGATAATAGCGTTCGTGGAACCAATAACAATATTTCAACAATAGGCTTAAAGTGTAAATACCCTAATAAAATTAACAATTAAACAATAAAGAGTAATAGAAACAATACCGGCGTTCACGGAACTGATAGTAAACATGAAACAAAAGGCTATTGTCTTAAAACTAAAAACGTGGGAATTTTAAGAAACAAAAGACGTCTCGATATTTCGACGCTAGTCCAGAGCTGTAACAGTATGTTATGTGGGCATCTAAATCGTTATCCGGGATCAATAGTTCGCAGGATCTATTGGCAGTAGTGATGGGTCGTTGACGCATTCACCGTCGACGAAACGTGACCGTTTATCGGAAACTAAAAACTGGTTTATAAAACAGTCTAAAGTTTAGAGTAGTTTATACTGTTGACGACAAGTTTAGTAGTCGACATTCACAGACTACTTACGTATTGCATCATTAGACTAGTTTATCCGTGGACTGTAAACTGAAACAAAACACAGTTGAAAAAACCGTTTGTCCGTTCAACACCTACCTCTAATTGGCAGGAAGTGTACGACTCAACTGCAACGACAACGCAACATTTGTGGAGGCAGCGTGCACTTTCGTAGGCCGCGCATTGCATACATAAAGAAAAGCAGTACTAACCGGAATATTTTCTCACCGCTGTGCATATAAAAAGTCGATTTAGTCGTGTGTATGCAATCGTGGCTTTAAAACTTATAGCTTGTAACGTAGAGGATGTTAAGGATCATTTTGTATTCACATTTAGTAACTTGTATGTTATTTAAGTCAATTTCCTTGTATAAGAATCAAAGTGTGTAAAATTTCATACTAGCAGCACTGGCTTCGCCCGCAGTTAGCATTTTTTTGTGATAGACTATAATTTCTAAATTCAAGCAATGGAAGTCTAGTGTCTAACGGGCCAGCTTCTTTTTTAACTGCCCTTGTTTTGTCCCAATGTTCGGTACGGTGGTCCTCAGATGAAGGAGCTTAGGCCATAGCCCACCACGCTGGCCAAATACGGGTTGGCGGACTTCACGCATCATTCGAAAGCTAGTTAGGCTTTCTCAGACATGCAGTTTTCCTCACGATGTTTTTCTTCACCGAAAGCGAGTAACAATCGCACAAAAACGATTCGCACATGATTATTTAAAGAAATCTAAGGTGCGATCTGGGGTCGAACCAGCGCACCTTGTTTTCCAAAGCAAGCGCTCACTCACTGAGCTCTCACTGCTTGTGCCAGCCAGGGCCCAGCCTGCTTAAACCCTACCTCAGCCTTGGTTTGATCCTCTACGATCCAACTCGGTCTAAATCGATCCAACTCGTTATCTTTGATCCACTTTGATCCAACTCGACCCATCTCTTAAATTATTACGTACCTTTCATAACAAAAGTGCTTTCTTTTGTTACGAATTTGAACTGCATTAAATGCAACAACCGGAACTCCAATAAAATTATGAAACTATAAATTCTAAACAATGGCCTTTGCATTGTAGGCTCTGCCACAATTGCAAAAGCTTTCTTTTTCAATTAATGTGAGCAAATATGTGTAATTAAGAGTTAAATGCGTCCATAGTTGGTGCATAGTGCTAATCAAATTTATTGTTATGTTTCCATTGGCAGCAATTTATATGTTGATGATAGGTTATAAGTGGATACATTTTGATCATTTTTTTTTCATTTGAAGGTAAACACATACTTACTTTGTGGCAGCATTTCTCTATATTTTCTCGTCTATATGAATCTTACAAGCAGAGTTATTCATGTAGTAATGGGACGATCGGTCAATTAGTTTTTAAGGCTCTTTTATCTTTTGTGGCTGACTGTCCAGAGTATGGACTGTCTAGGTAAATGATCATCATCATCAGCTGCCAAAAGACGTCCAGTACTGAACAAAGGCCTCCCCCTTAGAAGGGAGGGGTTTCCATAATCCCCACGCTTGGCAGGCGGCTTGGGGAACGCAGTATAGGTGGTGTAGGCAATCCAATAGAAAGACGCTGCTGCCCGTCTTCTTTTTCCCCTAGTCGCCTCTTACGGACACCCAACGGGAGGAGATGGGAGGGTGGTATTCTTGCCCGGACACCCCACGGGAAAATACGGTAGGTGAATGATATTAATATGACATTCAAGGATCCTTTTTCCGCACACTTCCTAGGGATATTTTTTTCCTAGGGAGAATTTTGTGGCGATACCTTTAAGTTTTGCATATGTTTTTGCCATTCCATCGACATGATGGTACCAGAAACCTTAGTACCGTAGATGACCATCAAACATCAGCTTTTAGTAGCCACCATGGCGCAGTGGTCAACGGCTTCCTTTGCAAACCGGAGTAATATTCCAATATTAATATTTTTTAATATATTGTTTAAGCAGGGGCCCGTATCAGCCGTATCAATTATACGGGGCCCCGGGCTACAGGGGCCTTGAACGGGTGTAAGCAAAACTCTGATGAAGTCCACGCTCCGACTGGGTTCCGCTCAAATACAGAACCCCGAAAACTTTCAATTCTAACTACACAATCGCTTCCAGTGAATAGCCGATTGCGAAACTGTGAATGAGTTAAACAGTGGGATCCTAGTTCTTTAAGACCTTACATAGTAAAAACTATTTTTCAAAAAATAAAAACCGACTTCAAAGTAAATTATCTAAAAAGCATAAAATAACGAAAATATATAGAAGTCGGTGCTAGCACATCATATTAACTAACACTAGCACCAGCTGACACCGACTTCAATATATTTTTGTTATTTTATGCTTTTTAGATAATTTACTTTGAAGTCGGTTTTTATTTTTTGAAAAATAGTTTATTTAACACTTTCTAGTGACTTTTATTTTAGCAAAATAGGTATCAGCACTATCACGCAACTCGAACGTCTACGTTACAGTAACTTACTGAAAACATAAAAAGTTTATATCTCTTAAACTACTAGACCGATTTTGATGAAACTTGTACTTTACCCTAAGTTGAAAAATACTCAAACTATTGCAAAAAGAATTTTCTAAATCGGATCTGTAGTTTCTGAGAAATCCGCGGACAAACCTACATACATACATACATACTTACATACATACATACATACATACATACATACATACATACATACATACATACATAAAATTTGGTAAATTTGCTTAGAAGCCCACATAGACTAACATATATTAATATTACGCATTTTTATTAATATTACATACATACGCGTCGAATAGAGAACCTTCTTTTTGAAGCCGGTTAAAAAGCCTCAGAAAACTGAACCGACATGTGACTGCAAAGTTCAACTTGGCAGCTATGTTGGAATATGCCCAAGTCAATAGACGAATTTCATAATTGAGTACTGCGACACGACTAGTCTTCGAATAATCCGGCATGTATTAAGGACGCAATTGAATGAAACGAAATCTATAACAAAGTGTTTGCGAAAAATTCGTCTTGATCTTTAGCTTGATCATTGCTGACACTGTGTCATCTCATCAATACCGGAGATATTCAGAGAGCTCGCTAGGTTTTACGGAGGGTTAATACACTTCGACACGGAAACCCATTGGCACTTCAGCTCAGGACACCAGAGCCAAACAAACCCGACGACACCGACGACATCCCAGACATCAAAAATCCCCACTAACCCGGCCTACACCCTTACGTAATAGCCCTGCAGATACCTTTTGAAGGTTTCCGCCCTCACATCTACAAAAAAAGGTAAGTATATCCAAGTAGATGGATATATATTTTTAAGCTCTTGAACTGGAACGGATTGGTCATCAACATCAATGGCGATTTCATCCCTCACATTCGTTTTGCTGATGATATGATCATTATGGCAGAGTCTATGCAAAAGCTCAATATTATGCTCAGTGACCTTAGTAGCGTTTCCCAACAGGTCTTAAGTGAACATGGACAAGACTACGAATATCCCATGTTGCACCCGTACCGGTAGTCGTTGGGCACGTTACACTCGAATTTGTAGACCATTTTCTTTACCTTGGACAGATAAATGAGTACACAGATGTATTAGATATGGTCGGTACAACTTCGACAAAGAGGTCATCTGAAGAATATATAGATCAGCTAAACTTTTTAGTCTCACTTCTAACTGTTGTACCAAGTTTTTCAAAATTATATTATTTGATTACCTATTTGTGATATAATTGTGTAGATATTTTAAGCAGGAAGTTAAGTTTGGCCAATTTGACGAGTACTATTTAGACATTTTGGGGGGTCCAAGAGGGGGGGAGGTTCGTAGGGGTCATGACCCCTACGACCCCCCCTCTCGGACCGCCACTGTCCTCGTCTCAGTCAAACCCTAGACTTACCTTACTTACCTTTGACGGGCCCGTTGCTCTAGTGGTCAGACACCCTGCCTGCTAACCGATGGGTCGTGGGTTCGATTCCCGCCAAGTGTCTGGGTGTTGTTTATCTATTTAAGTATATATTTACAAAAAAAAAAGTATATAAGTATTAGTATCAGTTGTCTGGTTTCCATAGTACTGCCTAGTTTGGGATCGGATGACCGTGTGTGGATTGTCCCAAGATATTATTATTATTATTACCTTCATTTGGGCCCCTAAGAAAACTTTGATGCAGGGCCCGTCTCAGACAAGCTACGTCACTGTGTTTAAGGTGCACCAGAACAAAATTTTAGGCTTCAAGACCCACCACTTTATTGCTGTGTTTTGTCTAATGTCGGTCAGTGTAAAGAAAGTTATAAATCATAAATCATTTATTGTTTGTTAAACATGGGTAAATACATAAAGTTGATAAGTCAAATACAGTGCGTGCATCCATGTTTTACCGAAAGGTGTACAAAACAAAATTCTGTTAAGAAGAACATTACAATATAAGCTGTTAAGTTTAAAAAAATAACAAGATATTGGCTATTCTCTGATTATAATATGTACCTTACGTCAAAATAATACTATAAATAATATAATGTCCAAACAAAATTGTCAGAATAAAATTAATGTCAAATTGGTAATAATTAGAATGGGATATGAAATGTTGTAGAGATAAAAATAAAAATTATCAAATTAAATGTCACATAAAAACTCATCTACGTATAATAACATTTTTGGACTAACAATTGCTTCAACTTTTTCTTCAAATTATTACAAGTCATATTTTTAAATTCATGTGGTAATTTATTATAAACTGGCTGACCCACGCAGCTCCGCCCGCGCTATGTTTACGTTAACTAAATTTTCAATAATATACATTCGGATAGAATACAAAACCACCTTTTTTAAAGTCGGTTATAAACTTGCACCCACTTTGTACTTGCCCTCCAAAGCACGGAGACGTTTAGTTCAAATGGCGTTAAACGGTCACCCATCTATTTAATGACCTTACCTAACGTTGCTTAACCTGATCGATTTCCAAACATTGTTAACAACTGTCTATTAGTGTTCCCTTACAAATATTTATTATAATTATAATGAAAAATTGATAAAATCGGAGCAAGCGTATAACCAAGTACATACACATTTTGACTTTAATCCCCTCTCCCAAGGGAACCGTGCCGAATGTCGGGATAAAAAGTATCCTATGTCCTACCTCGGAGTATTAACTCAAATCATGCCAAGTTTCGTTTCAATCCATCCAGTAGTTTCGGCGTGATGCGCAGCCGAGATACAGACAGACAGACAGACAAAAATAAAAAAAAATACATTTTTGGCTTTAGTATCGGTTATAGAATGCACCGCAAATATAATTTTCAAAATATCTTCAATGTACAGAATTGGACCTGTTACAGTGTTATTATAACTATAGATTTGGGATGCCATTCTTAAGAGACTTTTTATTATTAACGCTGTATTACATTTACGGTGGCATAGTGTGTCCACATATTGGGCGCGAGTTGCAGCTCCTCGTTTCGACGAATATTTTGTAAATAATTTACCGTTATTTTTGACAAACATTGCAACATATACAAACATGGCACTGTCAGTATCTGTAGAGATCTAAAAAATGGCTTACAACTGTCTCGCGTCCTCAGACCACACATTGCCCTAATACACCTCTTCTGTGCTTTAAATATGCTTTCTCTATCTGTTGAGTTACCCCAGAAAATTATGCCATACCTTAAGGTTGATCTTACTAAGCCATGATAGGCAGTTAAAATCGTCTCGTTATTAACTATTTTAGATAATTTAAATAGTGCATAAGCGGATCTATGTAGTCTTTTGGATATACTGTCAATGTGTTCCTTCCAATTAAGTTGTTTATCTATCCATAGACCTAAAAACTTTACAACATTTACTTGCTCTATAGTATTTCCATTATATTTAAGATCAAAACTGTTACTACTGTTAGATGATGGTCGTTGACTAAAATGCATTATTTTAGTTTTATTTATATTAATCGACAGATTATTATTATCAAGCCATTGTATTGTGTCATTAAGTGTAGTATATATGTCATTGTGGTATTCGTCCGAACTATTACACTTGACTAACGCTGTGCTATCATCGGCAAATAAAACCATGGGTTGTCGTACTGCTCTCGGAAGGTCATTTATGTAGACGAGGAATAGAAGTGGTCCTAATACGCTCCCCTGCGGTACTCCGTATTTAATAATTCTCGGTTTTGATAAATGACTTATTTCCACTTTTGTTTGCGGACATAGGCTGTTGATTTCGGTACACTGTGTTCTGTTGCTCAAATACGAATTAAGCAAATTTAAAATATTACCTCTTATTCCATTATAATGTAGTTTATTAAGTAAGATACTATGGTCCACATGGTCAAAAGCTTTTGTCATGTCAGTATAAATTGCGCAAATTGGAGTGAGTTATTAGATGCAGGCAGTGATTTGATTAGATTCACGTTATATTTTCCTGTCTAATTTTGTTTTTATTATGTTTAATCAACAGCCGTAAGATGTTTACTGCTGAACAAAGGCCTCCCCCTTAAAAAAGAGCGGTTGCAATAATCCGCTTAGCAGGCGTTTTGGGGATCGCAGTATAGGTGGTAGGTAATCCAAAGGAAAAAAGCCGCTGCCCGTCTTCTTGTTTTCGCCTCTTACGGGAAGAGATGGGAGAGTGCTATTCTTACCCGAACAGGACACCACCTTTATTATGTTTTTATTGCCGCATAAATGTTCTAAATATTCAGTAAATTAAAAATTAAGAGGCATTACCATAAACTGGTTTGAGATGTGTCTAACAGTATGTGTGAGAATACATTGGCATTTTTAAATTAGTTGGCATTTAACAGCTATAACGGCAAAATCGTACACGTAAGGTCCTATGTTAATTGGGATGTAATATATTTGTACCTACCTATGTTTTTCTCATTTTATCTAATCGATGATTGTATGAGTCAACAGCAAATCGTGATCGGATCCGGAACTTATCTATAAAAAATTAGTAAAAAAATCTGACGTGCACGCATTTGTCATCGCTGAGAAAAAAAAACAGGAAAGAATTAAATCTGTATCATAATAAAAATCAGGTAGCTTATAAACATGTTATGATTAGATTTCATCTAAGTTTATAACATAGAGGATATGAAGATCCTTGAGGTAATATAAGTATATATAATTATTACCGGAATAGTGAAGATTACGTTTTTGTATAATAAAAATAAAATCATTTTTGAAGTTGGTAAAAGTTGATTTTTACCGACTTCAATAATGAGCTACTGGATTCAACGCATATTATATATGGACTAGCTGACCCGTGCAGCTCCGCCCGCGCTTTTATTACATTTTGCTCCCCTTTTCTCCCTCCTCCCTAGTTTTATCTCTCTCCATCTCTCTCTCTCTTATAAAAAAAATCTAATTATATGCACTTTCTCTCCTCTCTCTTTCCCCCTCCCGCTTCGGTTTCCATCACACTCCCCTTTTTCCTCTCCCTGTTGTCCCCTCTCTGAACCCTCTCCCCCTCTCTCTTCTACGAACTTGCTCCTTCTCACTCCCCCCTTACTCCACCTAACTCCCCCGATCCCTCACCCCTCCTCAAATTCCCTCTCCCTCTTTCTCCTCTCTTGCACCCTCCTCTCGTTCTATATATCCTCGTCAATCATGGTATCACCGGCATTAAATATACTTTATGAGCTATTCTCAGACCTCCCCGATATGCACTCAACATTTCATACATATCGGTTCACCCATCTATTTAATGACCTTTTCTTATGTTGCTTAACCTTAACCTAGTGGCATGAAATATACTTTACGGCCTATTCTCAGACCTACCTGATATGCACACTTTCATACAAATCGGTTCACTCATCTATTTAATGACCTTACCTAACGTTGCTTAACCTTAATCTACCGGGATAAAAAGTATCCTATGTCCGTTTCCTGGTTCTAAGCTACCTCCCCACCAATTTTCAGCCGAATCGGTTAGGCCGTTCTTGAGTTATAAATAGTGTAACTAACACGACTTTCTTTTATAAATATAGATTAAAGTTCTATAGTGATTGTATGTTCAATTTCACCGATAGATGGCGCTGTTCATAATGTAAATCACGCTAACATCGTAAATTACTGTCTAATGATATTCGATAATGAAAGCTCTAAGTTTTTTGATGCGTAGCATCCCTAATACGTCTGTGGTTTTTTGGGAGCGCTGTTCATTGTGTGTAATTGTAGTAGTACATTTTATTGCGTTAGGTCATTTCGAGTCATTTTCTTTTAGGTCTTTTACCTAAGTAAAAATTTAGCAATTTCGTATTCTCAATTTCTACCTACCTATACAAATGTAGCCTTGGTGGTGCAGCGGACCTAACCGCTGGCTTTTAAATGAAATGAAATGGTATTTTTCCCTTGCCTATTTATTTCCTAATCTAGTTTGGACTCGCTCGGGATTTACAGATTTTAACTTTTCAAAGATATAATGTCATATTGCTATCAGCAAAGTACTTAGAACAATACAGAAATCTAATGAAAATGTCCTGGGTGTACCGGACCGGCTTACCCCTTACAAAAATTGACTCTTCGCCACTGCCATATCTTATGCAAACTAAATGTCTGCTCAGTCCCTATTGTATATAGCGTAATAATACATATCTTAATGATTAACTGATCAGTCTATAATTACCCTATTCACATACAAAGGAAATTACGTGGTAATATGTGCACTTAATGTTTCACTGCTTAGCCCCTATGAAACATAGCGTGATGTTTTGTATACCAATTTATACCTTGACTTCTACACAACATATCAGTGAAAGTCCTATCAAAATCCATCCACGGGTTTTCAAATGATACCTGGACAAACAGAACGACAGACAGACAGACAGACACAGACAGACAGACAGACAGACAGACAGACAATAATTCCAAAAAAAATTGTTTTGGCCTCTATGTCGATAGTATAGTATCCCCACATAGAAATTTTGGAAAAATATTCCATGTACAGAAAAAGTGCTCTTTGAGTTTTATTATAGTATAGATAGATAGAAGATAGATATAGATATAGAAGATAAAAATGCGTAATATTCATATATGTTAGTCTCTCTGGGCTTCTTCTAAACAAATGTATCAAATTTCACGAGTGTATGACGTATGCGTGTATGTTTGTGTGTAAGATTTGTCCACGGATTTCTCAGAAACTACAAATCCGATTCCGATACGATAAGGCAATATTTTGAAAAATACTCAAAAGTATTTTTCAACTTTGGGAAGAGTACAAGTTTCATCAAAATCGGTATTAGTAGTTTAAGAGATATAGATTTTTTTATGTTTTCAGTAGGTAAGTTACTCTAACCTATCTTGGTAAAATAACAAAAAAGTATTGCATAAATAATTTTTAGAAAATAAAACCTATCCGTTTAAAAAAAAATAACTTCAAAAGCATTATATATATATAGTTTTTCAAACTTGTGTCATGTAAATATTACCCGTGGGGTGGCGGGTTAGAATTGCATCCCCCCCCCATCTCCTCTCGTTGGGTGTCGTAAGAGGCGACTAAGCGAGAACGAGAACACGGGCAACAGCGTCTTTATTTTGGATTTATCTTCCACCTATACTCCGATCCTCAAGCCGCCTGCCAAGCGTGGGAATTATGACAACCCCTCCCTTCTAAGGGGGAGGCCATTGTTCAGCAGTGGACGTCTATCGGCTGATGAAATGATGATGAATGATGCTAAAAATTATAACAAAATTTGTATGTTTTTACATTAACATAATTTTCAATAAAGTTGTGCTTATTTGTATACTAGGTATGTGACCTTAAATTGGTTAATTTTAATTTGAATATTTTAAGTGGCACCAAGCGTCGTTAATTGAAATTGTAACACTAATAGCGAGGTAAATGTCATTATCAAGGAGCAGCCAAGGTTGCGGTACGGAAGGTGACTCAAATTAATAGAACTGCTCAATTAACTTGATCATACAAAAGATGGTGAGAGCGGCACGTAGTTCAAGTGAGGCTATATACGAGCACTTTGGCTAGGTGATCGTGATATAAAACACGTTGATCTGAATGGCCGCTAAAATAATTTAAATATGTAGATTTTACATTACTATTGGCGAGTAGGTATTAATTAATAAGAATTTTGAATAAAACAACACAACCTAGTTTAAATGTCACAGAATTATATTAAATTTGATGAAATAGTGGAATCACTTGACATATCCTTAATTTGTATTCATATCTACGCATTTTTTGCCGCAAAATATACCGCGCCCTATTATTATATAAGTAGCTACATGTTAAGTATAAAAAAATACATTTAACTTTGGTGAAATAGTGGAATCATTTTCTATAGGTAGGTACATCCTAACTAGCGACCCGCCCGGCTTGGCACGGGTATATACGGGTCATATTATTTTATTTTATTTTTTATTTAAAGGTAGTCCACCAGCTTAAAATATAGAGGTAAATAACATTATAAGAAATAGAGAGCATTTAAAGGACCACACGGTTAGAAACACAATATACATAAGTTGTCACTCATGAAAGGGAGAAAACATGTCATTAATACATTATCCGGTTTATCCGACTAAGCATCATTAATCTTTTGAAAAAACTTAAGGTTGAGCTCCTTCCTTGCCGAGGGGATATTAATAGAAAAGGTATCAAAAGAAAACTCTTTGCATATCATATTAAAATCTCTACTCGCACGCACCATGAACGAGTTTTGTCTGTAATTGGTGTTACATGACGGAATACTTATGGGGGGATTAAATCTAAGTAATCTATTAGGGACATTAAAATGAATTTTCTGCAACAAGTCAGAACTATTGATTTCGTTGGAGATCATTTTATTTAATAGTGTAAAATCTGCTATTCGTCGTCTGAAATATAGGGGAAGAATATGATTTTTTTTACAAAGATTTAAGTAATTAGAGGAGTGATAAGGAATTCGCAAGCGAACGCAAAGGTATTTAATGAATCTCTTTTGTAGCTGTTCAATTCTATTAATATATTTATCATAACAAGGATTCCAAATTTGTGACGCATATTCGAGATTACTTCTTACGTAAGTGCAGTATAATATTTTTAGTGTTTTAATTTGTTTGAAACTACTGGACAACCTCATAATAAAACCTAGAGCCTTCGAGCAGTGGCGGTCCTATCCATAATTTTAGGTGGTGCGAGATCTAAAAGTGGCGCCCCTCCAAAGAGAAAACTGTACTCGGTCAGGTCACACACGGTTTTAGCCGCCATAATCATACATTTAATGTATGATTTAATTGATGTATATTGTCTGAGGGTGAATTAGTGTTGAGAAATAATAACAATGAATTTTATGACAAGTTTTATTTATTTTGTTACATGACACTTTACTCTTCCACACAACCTACATGAGGTTGTGTGGAAGAGAGCTTTTTAGCGATAAGGCCGCCTTTGTACATTGATTATCTTCAACGTATTGTTCAGTTTACATGTAACTTTTGGTGTACAATAAACTGTATTTGTTATTAATATACCTACTTAACATTTATTTTCTTTAACCTCGTTGGAAAAATCCTGTGCTTTAACCGAAGGCGAAAAATGTGATATATCTGGACATGAATTGGTTGAACTTGTAAGCCTGAATCCATTATTAAAAGATCTTCCATCAGCAGAGCCAATAAAATTTTGTTAAAAGTACATTATTTACATTTTTAAATATTATAAAATACATTTAAAAATTACAGGTGGGTCTTAAAATTAACATGGACAAGACGAAGATCATGTCTAATTTCCATGTTGCACACGTACCGGTAGTTGTTGGGAACGATACACTCGAAGTTGTTGACCACTACGTATACCTAGGACAAACTATCCAGGTAGGTCGGTCCAACTTCGACAAAGAGGTCGCCCGAAGAATCCAACTCGGATGGGCAGCGTTCGGGAAACTACGCGATATCTTCTCGTCCAAAATACCGCAGTGCCTGAAGACGAAGGTTTTTAACCAGTGTGTGTTGCCAGTGATGACATATGGTACTGAGACGTGGTCTCTAACGGCTGGCCTTTTAGAAAAGTTCAGAGTCACACAACGAGCCATGGAGAGAGCTATGCTCGGAGTTTCTTTGCGCGACAGAATCCGAAATTTGGAGATCCGCCGAAGAACTAAGGTCACCGACATAGCTCTCAGAATCTGCAAGTTTAAGTGGCAATGGGCAGGCCACATCGCTCGAAGAACCGATAACCGATGGGGAAGAAAGGTTCTCGAGTGGCGACCACGAACCGGAAGACGCAGCATTGGCAGGCCTCCCACTAGGTGGACAGACGACATTGTGCGCGTCGCAGGTAACCGGTGGATGCAAATGGCCATTTGTCGTTCATTGTGGCGTTCTAAGGGGGAGGCCTATGTTCAGCAGTAGACGTCTTCCGGCTAATGATGATGATGATGATGACATTTAAAAATATAATAAACAGCTGCCAACCGGCTGCGGGAACAGGGTCCTAGCAAACGGTGGTTAAGGCTCCAGAGAGAGGAACCTCCTCACAATGCGTGACGTCTCCAGGAGCACTACCTTCTGCATTTGGCTCTTGATCCAGCCGTCTAACGTGAGTCTCTTGAGGTGTTTATCGAGGCTCTTGGTCATTAGGCGATTGGCGGAAACGACTATGGGTACAATGATTCCCTTGTCAATGTCCCCCATGTCGACAACCTCGTGCGCGAGATCAAGATATTTGCATTCTTTATCTTTCTCCGCCTTCACGAGGTTCTCGTCATGGGGGACAGTGACGTCTTTGTGCAATGATTGTTCATTACACGACGCTCAGTGCGTTCTATCAGCACAATATCAGGCTTATTGGCGACAATAGTCCTGTTTGGGATAATAGACCGGTCCCAGTATAATGTACGGCCATACTCCAGAACTGGTTTTGGCACATACCTGTAGTACGGTACCTCGGAGGTGACAAGGCGGTATTTCAGAGCAAGTTGCTGGTGGATTATCCTGGCCACTTGGTTGTATCTGTGCAAGTATTCACCATTTGTGAGTAGCGAACAACCGGAGATAATATGCCTAAAGGATTCACCAGAACAATGACATGCCCGACAAATGTCGATGGTGCCATCCCGTAGGATATATCTCCGGTAGTTGTTCCGGTTGTTGTTATTATTATTAAATCAAATCAAGAGTGTAAAAAAATAAAAACCATGACCTAGATAGATACTTTTCTAGCTTTAACTCTAGCAAATTTTTTTATCAATTCTGAATAATTTAACTTTTGGGCAATGGTATTTTCAATGGTCAAAATCCCAAGATCGGACAGTCATTCTTGACACATAATAGATGCAGGTAAGTTTTTATAAGTTTTAATTTACTAAAACTTCGTTCTCCTTTGGCAACAGTAACAGGTATATTAAGCAAAATACGAAGCGCTGTCCAAATATTAGGGAAAATATCTTGCCAGTCATTTCTTCTTATAACTTTTATTGGCTCTGCTGATGGAATATCTTTTAATAATGGATTTAGGCTCACAAGTTCTTCAACCAATTCATGTCCAGATATATCACAGTTTTCGCCATCGGTTAAAATTATTTGCAAATCAGCACAGGCTTTTTCCAACAAGGATATTTCTGGTAATATTTTTATGTTGTATAAAAAATACCATGTATCATTGAACTTTGACAGTTGTTGAAACCGTGTAACCAATGTATTCTCAATTGTATCTACCATTGGGTAAAAAAACGTTCATTTTATACAATTCCTCCGGATCACTTGGTGTTTCATCTACGGCTTCGTATTCAAATAACTGTCTTTTTCTTCGCAATCGACACAAAAGGGAGTCCCCCTTAAAATATGGATCTATTTCGGCCAGACATGCTTAGCTGTAATTAGAGTTGAGAAAAAGTTACGGTACTGTTTCACGAATTCCGAACAGTTTTTTTAGTAATTACGATGCGTTTGATAAGTCCATAGTTTCAGACTGCATAGCTTTACTTACAATGTTGACTTGAAACAATATATAATACCAAGCCACCATTGTAATTATAAACTCAAATTGCTCCATGTACTGAATTAACGACAATGCTTCTGATGCTACGTCACATCGTCGCGTCGAGCCCGTGTCGGTTGATTTTGGCGCCCCCCCTATGATGGCGCCCGGTGCGGTCGTACCGCTCGCACCGCCTTAGGACCGCCACTGCCTTCGAGGCCTTGGCTAAGATTTTCTCAATGTGCACATCAAATAAAAGTTTAGAGTCATGATAAATACCTAAATCACGAACAACATTGCACTTAGTAATTGCTTGTCCTTTTAATTTATAGCTAGTCGCGAGGGGAACATGTTTACGACTAAAACTAACATGAGAGCATTTTAAAGGGTTCAGTCCAAATTGTTTATTTGACAATAATCATCTAATCTTGTGAGATCCGACTGAAGCGCATTCATATCGTCAACTGATGATACAGAAGAGAATATCTTCATATCATCTGCAAACGCTAGCAAGCGAGAGGTACGGAAGCACAAGTCGATGTCGTTAACATATATAATAAACAGCAATGGGCCTATCAACGATCCCTGTGGGACGCCACTCGGGATAGTAACCCAACTAGATATGTTATTACTTATTACAACAGCTTGCGACCTATTATCTATATAGAAAGAAAACCACCTCAGTAGATCACCTCGAATACCAATATTAGAAAGCTTAATTTTGAGTAGATTATGATCAATACGATCAAATGTTTTGCTATAATCTGTGTAAACGACATCGACCTGCGCACCTTCCGTTTCCTTCCGTTTCCACCTTCAGTTATAAAATCATATAAAAGAGCAAGATTAGTTGCAGTAGACCGTCCCTTAAGAAAACCATGCTGGGCCGGACTGAAGGAAGTATTTAAAGCTGCATACACCTGATCATAAACTATCCTCTCGAACACCTTAGCTAATATACATAGTTTCGAAATTGGTCTATAGTTGGTGATCTCAGATTTAGAACCTGTTTTATGAACTGGCGTAATATAAGCTGATTTCCAGACGTTAGGAACAGTGCAACTAGAAAGTGACTTTTTGAAAAGGAAAGAGACTGGAAGTGCTATAGATGAGGCACAATTAATTAGGAATTTAGGTGAAATGTGATCAGGGCCTGCTGATTTCGATGGATCAAGCTTACAAAGCAGTTCGTAAACCATTTTCAAATTGACTTCAATTGAACTAATATCTGAGATCGAGTGAGATGCTTCGTTCTGTAATGATGCATTAGCATGAGAGTTATGTGAATTTAATCTATTAGAAGAAGAGGAAGTGTTCGAACCATCATTGTTAAGAAAAGTTGAATGGAAAAAGGCAGAAAAAGTGTTACAAATAGACTCCACTGAAGAAATAGTTTTTTTCTGTATAGTTAAGAACAGCAGGAATAGAATTACATTTACTGCGTTGCTTCACGTAAGACCAAAACTGCTTGGGACTCTTTTCAATCGATGCTTCCGTTGAAGATAGATATATATTATAACACTCAATCTCTAAGTTTCTGGCTCGCCCTTTTAAAAGTTTATAAGTAAGAGTTATATTTATATTGATATGCAAGTGATAAGGAGTGATGGGTTTGATCTGTCACAAGCGCAAATGTCGATAAATACAGCTGACGTTATAGTACCTATTGTCGTGTCTTGATATTTATGTATTTTGATTTTCTTACCTGTGCCTACGGTTCTTACTTGAAAATAAGCATTCTATTCTTACTCATTTAAATAACAAAATACAGTGTTAAGTGGATGAAAATACACAACATTTAACCCCTCATTATACCAATATGTAAATGGATAACAGTTCTACGGCACCATGTTATCGATAGTATCACCACGTCCACCGAACGTGCGATTGCGATAATCATTATCAATTATCGGTATCTATACGGTATCGTCATAAATCTTCGACTATTTAGTGGAATATCAATAGAATATTGGATACAGTCAGCGCACGCATGCGCCGGAGCGTATAACCTGCTCAATATGCGGAGTGTGCGCAAGAGCATTGACACCAGCGTGACACAGATTTCTTCGCGATGTCTAGACGTTACTTTGAGTTATTTCGTTCTATGGTATAAAAATAACGGTAATTATTTGTATTTAGGGCTAACCAAGTTTGAAATTCAAGCAGCCCAAATGAGAAGTACCTGAATATAATTACATAATTTTACTACAAACCAAAAAAAAATGCGTTGCGCTTTTTACGATACTTAAAGTAGAGATGAGCTGGTCACATCGCAATAAGTGCGCAAATACGATATGAGCGCCTAGACATTGTAATATTCTACAAGCGTTAACGCAAATGGAAAGTAAGTGTAAAAATGTATGAGAATCACATAAGACATAGAAAAATTACGTGACAAATTATAGGGAATAGACACCGTTTGCGAACGAAGAAATAGAATCGCTATGAAATAAATGAATTTTTGATTTTTGATTTTGTTGGCACCTTGTCTAGACAAGATATCAGCCCTCTGGTCAAACAAACGCTAGACCTTTTTCGGTAAATGCTTCTTTCTTTAATTATTTATCCTGGATGATCAATTGTACAAGGGACTTACTAACTTTTTTATTGTTGTTGGGGAGAAAATCTTCACGAAGGCCTGGTTATGTGATTTTTTTATCCGTAACCTTTTGGAGCCCATCGTCGACGCTATAGAGACTCTGGACTTACTGTCCAATCCTCGCCAGAGCTCTTTACAGCATTAGACGTTCACGTGAACACGTCCCCAAGGAGCAGAAATACATGCTTCCACTCCGCATCCTTGTTCCCTCCGGCACCTTAAGGGACTTACACCTTGCAAAAGGTTTTTCAAGAATAAAAACTTGGCCCAATCCCTCAATAAGCAAATGGTAAGTACAAACAAACAAATATAGAATTGATTACGGTCCACGCCTACTGAAATACTTTTCGCCGCCTAATCCATGATGACTAAGGTCGAATTCACTATACCATACTTACACAATACGGGCGATAATTAGGCTGCGATAAGGGTATTCATATCCTATTAATCTTAAAATACCTAAAAGGTAAAAAAGGAACTCTTATGGTGAAACTTCGTCTGTCTGTCTGTCACACCTACATATTTCAGGAACCCTTATGTCAGAAGTTTGTGGAGGGAAATATCTGCAATAATAATGGCCAATACATGTCTATCTATATTTTACAGGAAAAATAAAATGATCGCTCTAAGTAGTACAGTGTTTTAGTAATCTTAAAAAACTGCGATAAACTTAGACGAATAGTAAAATAACTTTAATAGGTCGAAAGATGATATGGAACCCCCGGTGCGAGAGCCCAACTCGCACTTAACCGGTTTCTTTATAATAGTGTAACAAGCAAGAAGTTCATCTGATGGTACCTATACGCCTACCTATAGACTGCACTGCATTGCACTGCCGCTCGTTACCCGTGACATTAGTTATTAAGAATTGAGCCTTATAATTTCACCTGCTACAGTGCAGTGTATATCTTTTTTTGTCTAGAGCAGAGTTCCCCAATCTTTTTTGTGTCGTAGACCACTTGCCATGTTTTTCCGTTTTGGGTAGACCCCCTACTTACCTCCCCCCCCCAGCTAGCTACTGATATTATATTTGATAAAGGAATTGCTTTTTCAATGAAGTAAGTAATCCTTTAAAATTTAAAACATGAAATATTGATTCACCTTTAGTGTCGGTTATCAAAGTTCTTGCGAAGAGCAGTTCTTCGTAGATTTCTTGATTCATAATAAAACGAACATATGCCATATATAATATTTTTTTTACTTCATAGGTAATTTTATAAATAATGTATATGTCTTGATATAGTATGATGTAAGTAAATAGGTCTATCAGTGTATGTGTTGAGATCCACTATCGTGGACCCGAATTTTCATTTCATGGACCCCCAAATTTTTTTTCGCTGACGTGGACCCCTTGCAGGTTGTCATAGACCCCTAGGGGTCGATATAGACCACTTTGGGAATCACTGGTCTAGAGGCTTGATTATCATATAGTCACCAAAAACTGAGGTGATACACTCTTTAGCCTCTTCTAATGACTCGAGATATTCCTATCTTTTTTATTTTGGTTGCTGCAAAAAAGATTAGGAACCGAACACTACAGTGTAGGTAATATTTGAGAATACTGCCACACCTCATGTGCGTCTCTATGTATTACATAACATAATATGTAATATCTACTCTTTACCTGAATGTATGTGCTACAGGATTCCGAGTTTCGTTATGATGTGTGCATAGACTTACTAAAAATAAGTAAGGCTGAGAATGTGCGGCTTATTGTCTAGTGCTGGCCAGTAAAAAAATATTCTTAAAACAAAAATTTTGAAAGATAGTTTCGAATGCTTTCGAAATTCCTTTTTCAAATTTGTTTAGCATTATAGCCACGGCTTAAAGGCTAGTCCTTGAGTGCGGGATGCAACTGCTGCATACATTAGCCGGCGACGCGAGTGTTGCACACATACCGCCATTGTTGTGCGAACAATGCACAAGACACCCACAGACGACTTTTAGACAACTAATGATAGGTGTACAAGGGTACGTGATGTAATGGACGTAGTTAGAGTATATCTTATTTAATTGAGTTATACTACAGTTAATTGGGTGCGTGGAAAGAACCTTCTCGAATGGCGTAATAATATAAGGCGCGGTGCGCATGAGCGTGCGGTATCGTGGAAACGTGCTGTAAAAGCGTTTACATTCGGTATTCGGCGCTTGTTCACGATATTGTGATATTACTGATAAAATTTGAATCTTGTATCGCGCGGTGAACATTCTGCGTGGTGCCGCAGGGTCATCCGCACCCGTATCGATAGCCTCCTGGTTATCCAAATTCGTTTTCTCCGACGTGCCGTCGGTGCTCCGTGGTACATTCGGAATGTAGATCTATGTATTCCGATTTCAAGTTAGATCCCCTTCGCAAGTTCTTGAAAGAAGCGTCGAAACGCTACTTTGAATCCGCGTCCCGTCACGCGAACAGTTTAATCCGCACCGCCGCCGATTATGCTCTTAGTCCTTCAGACTCGCGCCGCAGACTACGGCACGTACTGCTCGACCCTCCTGACCCCATGACGGTCCTATTGGACCAGGATGCGTCGAACCCTCCCCGATAACCGTATGCTATACTAGTTATCAGACACCGGTCTCGCCGGCGAGGCCGAAGGGTCGTACGCATGCGACCTCAACAACGTGCATCACCCCACTGAGTTTCTTGCCGGTTCATCTCAGTGGGGGCGCGTTGTGAACCGGTGGTAGAATCAGCCCTCTCTTAAGCGACAGCCCAAGCCGTGGCCGTGCCTCCCTGAGGTGCCCTTGAGGTCGTTGCTCCTTCTGCCGTTAAGGCTAGAGTAATGGCCATGAACAAGGCCAAAAAAAATGGAACCATACTAGATTTAATTCCAGCTCTTACTAATAGAGCTGGTAAACCATATTTGCCGATTCCTAAGGCGTCATATAATCATAAGTGTCTACGTTAACCAGGTGTTTAAAGTACCTACACCAAAATACTACGTATTTATGAAATAAATATGACGAAATCTAGATGAAAATGAAGGCCAAATAGTCATTTTCCCATCACGAAATAATCCTGCTTCCTTAATATTTGTAACAAGAAGCTGACTAATTTAATGACTCAGTATTTTCCGCTGACAACATATGTACTAGTTATACTTACTGATAATATCAGCTCATGTAAAGGGCAAAGGGTAATTATAATAATTTTCAGGGAAATTTAGTCATCGGATCCCAAACTGAGTTTGTTTTTTGTTTTTGCGTGGGACAATTTCAAAAGGTCCCCGCGATTTCGAAGATCCCAAACGGCAGTCGGCAACGCGCTTGTGATTCTTCTGGTGCTACTAGCGACTATAGGCTACGGTGACTGCTTACCAGCAGGCGGGCCTCATGCTTGCTTGCCACTTTAGAAGTATAAAAAAATACCTACCTAACCTTCTCGAAATTCCAGCGACAACTCGACGAAGGCCTCATCTAGGTATTCAGGTATATGCAGCACCGGAATATAATATTAAACGGCTCGCAATGCAGTTGGCCTTGACGCCGTGACGTCATCAGGAAGCCGGCTGACCGGCGGGCCTATCACGAACTGGATCAAGAATCTTAACGTGCTTATTAACTGTGAAGGGGATTGTCAAATAAACTTCGTATAATAAGATGGCTTGATACTTCATAGCATAATTTTATTATTTCGGATTCATCGCAATTATTATAAGATAAACATAGATCCTACTGGGCACCTGACCAGAGGCTTTACCATGGTGGAATATGGCCGAAGCCCCTTCATCCTGAAGGGAGGCCCGTGCCCAACAGTGGGACAAAACCAAGGTTGGTAAAAAAAAGGTTTTATCTATATCTATACTTATAATAAAACTGTAACAGGTCCAATTCTGTACAGAATTGGACCTGTTCGTTATTGAAGATATTTTGAAAATTATATTTGGAGGGCATTCTATAACCGATACTGAGGCCGAAAATGTAATTTTTTAAATTTTTGTCTGTCTGTCTGTCTATCTGTCTGTCTGTCTGTCTGTCTGTATCACGGCTGAGCATCACGCCGAAACTACTGAATGGATTCAAATGAAACTTGGCATGATTTGAGATCTTACTACGAGGTAGGACATAGGATACTTTTTATCCCGTAATCTAGCACGGTTCTTTTGGGAGAGGGGATTAAAGTCAAAACACGCTTTTATTAGCTTGACCTGTATGTATGTATGTATGTATGTAACAATGTATGTATGATGGTAATGGAATCTTGCGATGCAATTTTGACCCACTTCTACACATCCAAAACATTTAAAATCTTGCACATGTATCAAGGACCGGTGACAATACAATAATATGGTATCATCGAGCTGATCTGATGCTGGGGCTCGAAGGTGGATAAGGGAACCCTTCGATGGCTACTAGTAAACTAATAGAATTTGGACTCATTTGATTTGTTTTAAAGAGTTCTTTTCACTTTGACCATTAATGAGGACCTGATTATGGAACAGGATGGTGGGTGACGGAACCCTGGAATGGCTACTAGTTAACACATCGAGTTTCGGCTCATTTGATTTGTTTTAAAGAGTTATTTTCACTTTGACCATTAAAGAGGACCTGATGATGGAACAGGAAGGTGGATGACGGAATCTTGGATTAGCTACTAGTAAACACATCGATTTTGGGCTTATTTGATTTGTCTTAAAGAGTTCTTTTCACTTTGACCATTACTGAGGGCCTGATGATAGAACAGGAACGTTGGTGACGGAACCCTGGAATGGCTACTACTAAACTCATCGAGTTTAAGCTCATTTGATTCGTATTAAAGAGTTCTATTTACTTTGCCCAATAATCAGGGTTGATGATGGAAATGAAAAGTGGTTGACGGAACCATGGAATGATTACTAGTAAACCTCGATGGGTTTACTAGTAGCTTGGACTCATTTGATTTGTATTAAGTAGAGTTATATTTACTTTGCTTAATAACGTGGACGTTGATGGACCCGGAAGGTTGGTAAGCCACCGAACGGCTTCGGACCAGTTATACCATTGAATTTACCATTAATGGTATAAATGGTACTAAGTTGTCCCATTTATACCTGTAATGATATAGGTGTTAATACCAGTTATACCATTAGATATCCCTTGAATACTACTTGTGAAACTATTGACTTTAGCGTACTTTCGACTGTTTATAGGGTAAATAAGTAGTGCTTTCTTAAAATTCGCTAACTCAATCAGATACCTACGCGTAATACACACATCAAAAGTGTCTAGGGATCAAGCATTTTTAAGCGGATTTCTTGAGATTGAGATGTGGCTTTGTAATAAATTTATGATTTTATAAATTTATATGGATCCTTTTTGGTGCATTTCATAATTTGAATCAGGAACTGTGAATCAAATTCGAGTAAAAGATGAAAATCAGCTGTCAATATTTTCCCTATAAAAACATACAACGCATTGAAGACATTATTAGTGCTACTGTTTCCCTACTACTGATTAAAACCAACGTTATTATGGAGCGGCGACGTCATTTAAGCAGGGAAGAAATGCTCAGAGCCGTGGGAATGATAGAAGCTGGTTCCCGGCAACGTACTGTGGCTTTAGCTCTGAATACAAGTCAGAGTGTTATCAGTCGACTTTGGACACGTTACCGAAGCACTGGTACCGTGGCTGAGCGCCATGGAGGACGGTATCGCTGCACCACACGGAGACAAGACCGATATATTCAAATCTTAACTCGAAGAGCTCCAACAATAACTGCCATGATGTTAGCCGTGAGGCTTCATCACTCTTCAGGGAACTTAATTAGCGACCAAACAGTCAGAAACCGCTTGCATAAAGTGAACCTTCATTCCCGAAGACCGCTACGGGTACCACCTATAGCAATGCACAATCGTAGGATTCGATATCAATGGGCTCTTGAACACAGAAATTGGGCAGAAGAACAATGGCGTTTCGTGTGCTTTTCTGATGAGTCTCGTTTTGGTATGAGACCGGATACAAGACGTATACGACACTGGAGAACCCCTGGACGCCAACAGCGATTAAAATCCTGCCAGGAAGTCCATCCTTATAGTGGTGGAACCATCATGGTATGGGCGGGTATTTGGATCGGCGGAAGAACTGAGTTGATTTGGATCAGAGGCAACCTCAACGCTCAAATTTATGCTGAGACGATTGTATCAGACGTCATCGTTCCTCTACAAGTGCAAATCGGTCCCTTATTTCAGTTAATGCATGATAATGCACGACCGCACACCGCAAGAGTTGTAAGACAGACTCTCGCCGCAGCTAACATCAATCTCCTGCCCTGGCCTGCTCAGTCGCCAGACTTGAACCCGATTGAGCATGCATGGGATATGCTACAGAGAAGAGCTCTGCCGAATATGGAGGGTATCCAGTCGCAACAAGACCTTTTTTTGTTGTTGCAACGAACATGGGCGGCCATTCCACAGCGTGATTTGGATGAACTCATTTTGAGTATGCCAAACCGATGTTCTTGTGTTGTTAGTGTTCGCGGTAGAAACACGGATTATTAATTGTTTAAGTTACCCAATAAAATTTTAAAGAAAACTGTTATTTCAGTCTTTTTTTCGAACTTTTGTGTTAGTGGTTCAAATGTCAAAAATCCCTTTATTAGGAAAATGGCAAATTTCTTTATTAATGCAAAGGTGACTTGGTTTATCGTTACTGTGACAAACGAAAACACTTTATTTGATGAATCCTTAAAGAAAATTTTAATTAATATCAATCAGGAGAAAAGTTATTGCAAAAATATATGTTGATCCCTAGACACTTTTGATGTGTGTATCTAGTCTAGTAAAAATATGTTTTGCCACAACCTGTCTACGATTCAAGCTACGAACAAATCAATACTTGGGCTAATTTTATTCGTAGTTTAGGCGAATATTTCTAAGACTAAAAAGTATAAAATAAATTAATAGTTTAAAAAACTAAAAATACACGCTTTTATAAGGACTACTGCACTAAAAAGCTATAAATAAATTATCTAAACCGTGCTTTCTTTCTTTCTACCTCGTGTTTGTAATTTATGGATTATATATATGGGTAAAAGCGTGGGGCGCTTTTTCTGAAAACAGCTTAACATTTTTGTCAAATTTCAAGAACGCTGAGTATTTGTATTCACATGACAATAATTTGTAATCATTTACAGAGAAAAAGCGCCCCACGCTTTTACACATAAATATAATCCATAAATTACAAACACGAGGTAGAAAGAAAGAAAGCACGGTTTAGATAATTTATTTATAGCTTTTTATTGCAGTAGTCTTTATAAAAGCGTGTATTTTAAGTTTTTTAAACTATTAATTTATTATATAAGTATTTTCTGTTTTTATTCCATACTAGCTGACCCACGCAGCTCTGCCTGCGCTATTTTTACGTTAACTAAACTTTTAATAACAGACATTCGCATCGAATACATAACCTCCTTTTTATAGTCGGTTATACACTGGGACCCACTTTTTACTTGCTCTCCGAAGCACGGACCCGTTTAGTTCAAATGGCGTTAAACGGTCACCCATCTATTTATTGACCTTACCTAACGTTGCTTAACCCGATCGATTACAAAACCTTGATAACAACTCTCTATGAGTGTTCCCTTACTAATATTTCCTATATTATAAAGAAATTTGATAAAATCGGACCAAACGTATAACCAAGTACCCATTTTGACTTTAATCCCCTCTCCCAAAAGAACTGTGCTAGATTACGGGATAAAAAGTATCCTATGTCCTACCTCGTAGTAAGAGCTCAAATCATGCCAAGTTTCATTTGAATCCATTCAGTAGTTTCGGCGTGATGCTCAGCCGTGATACAGACAGACAGACAGAAGACAGACAAAAATTAAAAAAATTACATTTTCGGCCTCAGTATCGGTTATAGAATGCCCTAAAAATATAATTTTCAAAATATCTTCAATGTACAGAATTGGACCTGTTACAGTTTTATTATAAGTATAGATAGATAGATAAGCACTGGCTTGATCGCAGTCCCACTTGATGGAAAGCGGCGACGCAGTCGAGGATGGTAAAGCACACTAGCTTACTCACTAATAGCCTATTCACTCTAGCCTTGAAGACATTCACATTATAATCGGGCGGGAAAACCGACGCAGGCAAACTATTCCAGTCCTTAGCTCTCCTTATTATAAAAGTAAGTAGCAAATCGCTTAGTCCGGACTGTAGGTACGAGTATTAGTTGTATTTAACGAAGATTCGTAGGTGAACATTAATGGTTATACACGGGATCTTAATACCTCACTCACAAACATCTTTTGTCGTTAATTGTAATTAAGACATTTCTAACCTAATGATTTCGATTTTCAGAGCTGTTTATGCTCATTTCTGTAACTACTCAATATCAGAGTGTAAAGTATTAATTGTTTGTGATTTCAAGAACTGGATTAATAATCCTTAACGCTAATTGACATTTGGAATTGCGGGAATTTGAGTAAACATTTTCAAAATAGTTCTTTGAAAAATGTGTGCCCACGTAAGTATGTGTGCTTGCATCGATATATTATATCGATGTTACGTGGGCAGACATTTTAATTAAGTATGTTTTTTTTAATTTATTTTTTAGGTATTCCTCAATGGCACTAAAAAATCCCGTAAATAATAAAATTTCTTTAATGACTATAAAGAGATACATACATAGATAAAAGATATAAAGTACCTATGTAAAAAATGTTATTATCCTACAATCACCAAGCTTTCATCAAATACCCAATTATAACTTTTACTTTTGACATTTCGTATTTGACAAATAAAGAAATCTACCACGGCATGTTGAAAAGCGGCGGCGTTGGCTCACTTCGCTTGTGCGGAAGACCTAATTACAGAATCACAATTCCATTACGAATGTCATGACGAACCTAAATACCAAGAAACAAATTCTTATTATCACTATGTTAACAACTTCACGAAGCATAGATTAAATTTCATGTAAGTACTTACTTATTATTGTTCTTTCTTTATTATTATTTGTAACAAAAATATTCTAAAATATAAAATTATCTAATCTATCTTCTATACTTATAATAAAACTGTAACAGGTCCAATTCTGTACATTGAAGATATTTTGATGATTATATTTGGAGGGCATTCTATAACCGATACTGAGGCCGAAAATGTAGTTTTTGTTATTTTTGTCTGTCTGTCTGTCTGTCTGTATCACGGCTGCGCATTAAGCCGAAACTACTGAATGGATTCAAATGAAACTTGGCATGATTTGAGATCTTACTACGAGGTAGGACATAGGATACTTTTTATCCCGTAATCTAGCACGGTTCTTTTGGGAGAGGGGATTAAAGTCAAAATGGGTACTTGGTTATACGCTTGGTCCGATTTTATCAATTTTTCTTTATGTGTCACGGTGTCACGGTGATTGTGAGCGTAGTCCTCCGAAACGGCTCGATCGAATTTTATGAAATATTTGATGTATATTTGGGTGGTATGAGAATAGGTGGTAGTACTCTACCACCTATTCTCTTATTTTATACTCATACTACTAGGTGATAAAAAAGCACGGATGGAGCTGTGTGGGTCAGTTATATATAGATAATATAGTATATTGGGACAATCCACACACGGTCCGCTGATCCCGACTTATTCAGAACCTGTACAATGGTAACCAGACAACTGATACACATACAATATATGTACTTATTTTGTAAATACATGCTTTTATAGAAAAAACACCCAGACACTTTCAGGGATTCGAACCAAAGTGTCTAACCACTAGACCAAAGGGCCCGTCGTAAATGAAAAAGTAATTAAATATTATGATACGCGTCTCAAAACCGAGTGTCGCATCTGCCTACCATTTGACATTAATCTGTGAAGCCCTCACAGTGATGCAACTGTGCTGACGGCACGGGCCCGTGTTGCGTAAAAACCTCTTTAGCATGCTGTCTGCGGAGCTTTCTCGACAAACATCGGATTCGGAGATGCACCCGAGCGCTTTGTTCCACTCCGTATCCACGGAACACAAGTAGCCACGGAGGCCGTGAAATTGACACACAATATTTGTCGCACCATTGTGACATTTTACGGTGACAAATGACAGATGAGCGACGTAACCGAGCCGCTCGATACCGTTGCTCTTCATTCTGTTTTTAAAAACATAATCAATTTTTTCCGTGTTGCAACACTGGTTATTAGCGGTCAGTGTAGAATCTAGCTCATCTTTACATCGCTAATATTGTGTCGAAACAATGCATTACGGCAAATTAGTAGATAGAAAGTCTTTGTATTGACTTTTTGTGTCTACTGTATGACTATTACTGTTAGGTATTGCTTGGGTATTACTCAATGGAACACATATTTTAATCATATTCGAGTTTGCTGGTCGTATATTAACGAACCAATTTAATATAGGTCAAGGTTAATTTATGTAAACGGGTCCATTAGTGACCATGATATAATTAGATTGATGCGAAAATATTGTTGATTGATATCGACATTATAACTCAATTTTATTTGTTTTCCGACAGATTTCCAATTTTATTTTAAAAAGCAATTAAGTTCGTTAATGTTTTCAATTATAAAATTATTATATTTATGTATATTTTTAATCGTATCTTATTTACTAAAGTATATATAAAATTAATTAAGAATCCTAGCGATTGTAATATTGGACCATCTAGTAGGTACCTAAACTTCATCACTGATATACTCGTGGTGAATATTTGTTCCAAATTCATTGTTTGCTGAATGCTGATGTAATTTTTGCTTGTTTATTTACTAGTTACAACAGTTACTTTGAAATTTTAGATAACTGTATTTCAATCAACAGCACAGGTATTCTCACGGTCACAAGCGGTATATCACCTTTAGGACGACAATCGCTTGCACGATCCGGCCAAAAATACGTGCGGGCGGGGTAAGCGCACGTAATGTCGTTCAAATGATTTTGATTGAAAACAGGTACACCGTTCGTGTCCGTGATAGTACATCAGTCCACGGTTAGAAATAGGCCTCCCCAATGCACGCCACTGAGCTCGATCTTCGGCCCTCTTCCATCCTCCAGTCACTGCCAACTGCTTTGCCTATATCAGAGTTCCCCAAACTTTTTTGTGTCGTAGACCACTTGCCATGTTTTTCCGTGTTGGGTAGACCCCTACTTACCAACCCCCAGCTAGCTACTGATATTATATTTGATAAAGGAATTGTTTTTTCAATGAAGTAATCCTTTAAAATTTATTGATTCACCTTTAGTGTCGGTTATCAAAGTTCTTGCGATGCGAAGAGCAGTTCTTCGTAGATTTCTTGATTCATAATAAAACGAACATATGCTATATATAATATTTTTTTTAATTCATAGGTAATTTTATAAATAATGTATATGTCTTGATATTATAAGATAGTATGATGTAAGTAAATAGGTACTATCAGTGTATGTGTTGAGATCCGCTATCGTGGACCCGAATTTTCATTTCATGGACCCCCAAATTTTTTTTTCGCTGACGTAGACCCTTTGCAGGTTGTCATAGACCCCTAGGGGTCGATATAGACCACTTTGGGAATCACTGGCCTATATTATCGCTCCACTTGGTCACATGGGACTATGCTTCGTTTCCCGGTTCGTGGCCTCCACTTCAGAACTAGCCCTCCCAACGATAATCGGTTCTGCGCCAAAATATGACCAGCCCACTGCCACTTCAATCTGTTTTTACCCGACTACGGAACGGAGGGAGGGTTATGATTTTAACAAGAATGTATGTATGTATGTTCAATGTTCATCTGTTCCCGCATGTATTCTAATCTACTTAACATAATTTGACAAGTAGGGTGTCGTTAGAAGCGCGTTGATGGTCCGCTGGTTATAGGCTATATAATATCACATTATTAGACTGCGATTTTATCCGTAGTCGGGTTTTAGTTTTTAAAACTTATTACTTGTTTAATACTAGGTGGTAAGTTCCTTCCACTTAGGTATGACCGCAGTGGCAGATATTCTATCGCCAACCAGCAGTGTGTAAAAATTGCTGTGTTCGGGAAGGGCACTGTAGCTGGTAAAATTACCGGACCCAAAAGACGTCTTAGAGGTCGGAATCCCGCTCGTAATCCTTTTAGTTTTGCTAGCGTCTATAGGCTGCGGTGACTACTTACCATCAGGAGGGCCGCATGCTTGCTTGCCGCCTTGCTAGTATAAAAGAAAACATTTAAGTAAGTAAATTCGATAAGCTGTGGTAAAGGATTTTTTTAACTTTATAGACGTACGCTTTACTTTTTTAAATGCATATTTAAGAACGTGCAGTGGCGTGCGTTATGTAAAAGAAATTGCCGGAGTTACGAGGACGCATCAGCCCACGTTCCGTCAAACGGTCGCTGACCTTTTGTATATTTGTGTCTTTGCGGCTTTGTTTAGAAACCGCGACGACGACTCATTATGACCATCTTCTGTAATACTTAAACATATGCAACGTGTAACAGATTAGTCTGAGAGTTCAAAATTAATGAATACTTAAATCGACCTGGTACCGTTTTTCTTAAAACTTTAGTACAACTAACTAATTTATTGTACGGTACATATGTATACACTTATTATATTTTTTAAGTGTTTTAAATAAATACGATATAAGCAATTCCTTTTATGATTAACTAAAGGTTTTATTTTATTTACGCGAATACTACACACTATAATAGAACTTCTCTTACGGATTATATCGCGTTATCTATATCTATATCTATACTTATAATAAAACCGTAACAGGTCCAATTCTGTACATTGAAGATATTTTGAAAATTATATTTGGAGGGCATTCTATAACCGATACTGAGGCCGAAAATGTATTTTTTTTAATTTTTGTCTATCTGTCTGTCTGTCTGTCTGTCTGTATCACGGCTGCGCATCACGCCGAAACTACTGAATGGATTCAAATGAAACTTGGCCTGACTTGAGATCTTACTACGAGGTAGGACATAGGATACTTTTTATCCCGTAATCTAGCACGGTTCTTTTGGGAGAGGGGATTAAAGTCAAAATGGGTACGTGGTTATACGCTTGGTCCAATTTTATCAATTTTTCTTTATAATTATAATAAATATTAGTAAGGTAACACTCATATAGAGTTGTTATCAAGGTTTTGTGATCGATCGGGTTAAGCAAAGTTAGGTAAGGTCATTAAATAGATGGGTGACCGTTTAACGCCATTTGAACTAAACGGGTCCGTGCTTCGGAGAGCAAGTAAAAAGTGGGTCCCAGTTTTTAACCGACTATAAAAAAGGAGGTTATGTATTCGATGCGAATGTCTGTTATTAGAAATTCAGTTAACGTAAAAATAGCGCAAGCGGAGCTGCGTGGGTCAGCTAGTAGATAATAAATTCACAAAATAATGGTGCGCAAGTGCTTGCGTAGCCACAAGTGCACTCTCACAATCCGATAAGACGAAAGACCGACACGACCCGGGAGAGAGGTCAGGTGCAGGACTGACTTTTTACATGCCCATCCGACGCATGGATCATCTTTCTTTACAGACAATCAGGTGATTGGCCTGCGTGGTGATCCTAACCAATACGGGATTGGAACTCGCGACCTCCGGTTTGCAAAGCAAGCGATTTTATGCCGCACCACAGAGGCGGAGCTGTTGATGTAGACACCCTGGCGACTACTCAAAAGATTTAGATTCGATTTTCATCCAGGACAAGCATTTTGTGTACATGAAAATTTGTCTCCCTCTTTGCGACTGGCTGCTTTAAAGTTATAAACATGCCTTTAGCAGCTTTCTCTGTCTACAGTTCGGGACTAGTCAATCGTTTGTGGTTTAAATTTTGTTTTAAAATGTTATTTAAACTTTTAATGCAATACATAGTAAACATAGATTTGTATCTAAGTATATATCTATAAAAATCACACTTTCGGACGAGCAGGCAGGTGTGATTACAAGCAAGGTAATTATTTTTAAGCAATTTAATATTATATTATACACTGCTTTGCAAAAAAAACAGGCGGTTTTGATTTTTCTACATTATTGGTAATAATTTAGTTCTAAGGAGGTTTTAATAGCCAAACTATGTTTAAACAGTCTGCGTATGAAAAAAAGTTCATTCCAAATTCGAAACCTTTGTTTTAAAAAATAATAATCCCTTTTTCAGTTTGTGACTTATTACTTACTTTTCGCGGGTTTTCGGGTAAAAGGTTATAAGGTAACTAAAATTAACTTCTTGTTTTTTTTAGTAGAATAATTTATGTTTGGCGCATAATCCTCCCTTTTTGTGACTTAAAACAAATATCTCTGTGTCTATTGCAATGGCAGAAAAAGCAATAAGAGCTAGTAAAATTATAGCGCTGCTGGAAGAGGGGTGTAGCCAGTGTTACGTCTCACAGCGGTTAAACGTGAGTCGTTCAACCGTCCAAAGAAAATGGACTCGATACCAAGAGACAGGTTCCGTTCAGAGAAGGCAAGGTTCTGGGAGAAAACCTTGAACACAACCACGAGACGACCGCTTTTTAGTGACTCAGGCGCTCAGGAACCGCAAATGCAGTTACATAGACCTCAAAAGAAACCTTGAAGAGGTGCGAGGAACGCAAGTTTGCCTATGGACTGTGTGGAGGAGGCTTTTAGCAGCTGATATACGTAGTCGACGACCAGCGCGGGCCCCTAAGTTACTCCGTGAGCACCGCATTGCTCGATTGGGGTTTGCTAGAAATTGCCTATCTTGGACACTACGTAACTGGAGTAACGCACTCTTCTCGGATGAGGCTCGAATTTGTCTGCACGGTGAGGACCGACGTCGGCGAGTGTTACGAAGACCAGGAGAACGCTATGGCGACGTATGTTTTGAAGAAATCACACCTTATGGTGGGGGGTCCGTTATGTTTTGGGCGAGCGTAAGTTCTAGCTGTCGTACCTACTGAGATAATATTCATTGAAAATGGCTCACTAAATGCGCAAAGATACATAACAGAAATCATTTGTCAACATGCACAACGCGCACTGGCTGTAATTGGTGAAGATGCCATTTACATGGACGATAATGCTAGGGCCCACCGTTCTGGCCATGTAGATGCTTATATGCAAGAGGTCGGTATTCGTCGTTTGGATTGGCCAGCGCGGAGTCCCAACCTTAACCCCATTGAGCACGTCTAGGACCTCCTAAAAAGGCGAGTACGATCTGTCCAACCACCTCCACAAAACATCAGGGAGCTTAATCGTGTGATCTCGGCTGAGTGGGAACACATTTCACAGGACACCATCAAAAGTCTAGTGGAAAGCATGCCAAGATGATTACATGCCGTAATCGCTGCAAGAGGAGGTCACACTCATTATTAATGTTTATTATTTAATGTCTTTTTTTATTAAAATTCCATAAAAAATATCTTAGTCTTAATTTCACTATACCCATAAAAATGTTAATTATAACACGGCTCTCTGTTTTCATTAACTGAAACACCGATTCCAGGATTTAAGTGTTATAACCTATATTCTTATTGATAATAAGAAATTTCTAGTCATCTAAGCTACATAATGAAATACTAAAAATATTAATATTATCCATAGAAAAGCCAATGACTGTAAGGTGCCCGTTTTTTTTGCAAAGGAGTGTATATTATAATAGTCTGCGGAATTAGCGTGGCCACATACTACTCAAAATTGAAAGTAGGAAACAAATATATATACAGACGAATTGAGTCCCTCCTCCTTTTTTGAAGTCGGTTAAATAGAGAGGCGTTTGCTTATTGGGACGTGATAGGTACAATCTTTCCAAAAAGTGATGGGTTCATAAAAAAAAATATATGACAAAATGTTTTTGCAGAGAAGATAAACAATTGTTTTTAACTACCTTAGTTAGAAGTTAGAACATTTCATTTACAAACATGGCGCAAGCGAGCTATCTTGTGAGGAGAAGTGATGTTTATTCTAATTTGTGCCCATTCGCAACTAGTTTTATTTTATTTATCTTGCAATGCTCATATTGTTGGCACACCGCATATGCGGAAGTGAATAACAACCATACACGACCAGGTAATATATAAGAACTGGATAGGTAAGTTCGTACGGAATAATTTCAGTTCGTCCAAACTGGTTTTCTTCGGAATCCAAATGGGTATATCCTGAGTAATATTTAAAGGACATTGGAGTTAAATGTCGCAATGAGATTGCATTAATGAGTCATTTTCTCATGTCGTAGTAGAGGTTTTGTATTGAAATCATAAGCCGCCCATAATCAGTTGTAATTGTTTAAATAACTGGTTCTTCTGGTATTACTAGCGTCTATAGGCTGCGGTGACTGCTTACCATCAGGCGGGCTGTACGCTTGCTTGCCACCTTAGTGGTATATAAAAAAAAAAACTTAAGGTCAGTCCATGGACCGATGAAGAGATGGTCACTCACTGCCACAGTCACAAACCCCAATTAACTTTAATTCTTATTAAGTCACTTTTTAAAATCTATTCATTTCGACTGTTGGAGCAGATTATGATTTATTTCGATTACTGAACATGAGATAATTTAACAATTTAATTTAACAATTATCTCATGTTCAGTAATCGAAATAAATCATAATCTGCTCCGACAGTCGAAATAAATAGATTTTAAAAAGTGAGAGAGATAACTCTCTACTCACTATCTGCGTATTAAGTATTAATGGGCTAATTCGAGTGACGAAAAAATCCGATTTCAAAAAATGGATTAATGATTATTAACTTTAATTAACGTTTGTAGGTTCGGCAGTTAGTCCGTAGTGGCAATCCGTGCTTAGAAGGGCTCGTAAAAACAATCCCAGTTGTTGTAATCTAGGCAGCAGTCGGTAATCCAAGTCAGGCTTAAGGGGCTTAAAGAACGTTTACACCTCAGGTCTAAAAAGGCCACACTAAGCAATTCATCTAAAAGCAACTCATGTTCTGAATTACAAGCAGATCCTTAACAATTCTACTAGTTTATGAGAAATATTCACACATTTTTTGGGGAATCATTCTCAATTCATTAATAAGCACTAATTAGCAGATTCATATTTGGTGTTAATGCTGTCATACTAAGAAATATTAAACTGTAACTGACTCATTTTATGATTTGCTGAAAGTGGCCTAAAAATAATCAGATATGTATTTTATTATTAGTACAAAATAAGTATTGGTCATAGTGAATGGCGTATTATATGGTAGTCCGCGCGGACACATTTCACACCAGCGCCCCTAGCGGTAACTATCAAAAACTGACAGTTTCGAGCTCGGTAATTAATCTATTCTATACTAATATAGAATTCAATTTCTTAATTGTATAGTCTGTGGCTAACCTGCGGGTCTAAGTGCCGGTCCCAATATCATATCGATCCCTTACTATAAGATAAAATAGTTATCATCGATAGCTCTATTGACATATTTCCGATTCAATACATATTAGCAGCTTACTGTTGGTTGTTCAAATAACAGTCTGTCAGGGTTTTAGTTATCGCTCCATTTCGGAGTTTTATCGCGGGATATCGATGATTTTAACTTATAGTTAGGGATAGATAGGATATTGGTACCGGCAGATAGAGCTTGAAACTGTCAGTTTTTTCACGTACATTTTAGTAGGTTTTGATAGTCACCGCTAGGGGCGTTGGTGTGAAATGTATGGAGAAAACTGACAGTTTGATCGAGCTTGTAAACTATCGGAACTCGTACTAGACCCCCAGATCAGTCAGTAGGATCTTCTACGTTCGTTCAAAGTGCGCGGACTACCATATAATACGCCATTCACTATTACCAATACGTATTTTGTACCAATAATAAAAAACATATCTGATTCTTTTTTTCTTCGCGTAGTGTTACCAGTATACACCGTCACCAATACTTTCGTCTGTTCCGTGTGTGAGATACTATCGCTGGCAACACTCGCGCCGAATACTGATTCCATCTTCAGGTTCGGCATCCCAATACAATAGCAGTGTTGCGCAATGGAACGTATCTTGTAACCGCTTGTCGGAATTTGTACCGGCTCTGATTATTCAATTTAAAGAAAAACCGCTGGATGTCCCGCTTTTGGCCCGATGTTTACTTATGTCGTGGTACATACAAATTTTTATTATATAAAGTCGTGACACGGTAGTATATTGGTATTGATAATACTCGTAATAGGGATTTTCCTTTTTTAGGGTTCTACAAGTGAAAGGTAAAAAAGGAACCCTTATTGACTTCGTGTGTATGTCTGTCTATCACAACTTTATATTTCAGGAACCACTAAAATCTATATCTATTCCAGTTTTCAAATCGCATAGCATTACTCATCGCAAATAAGAAAAATATAATTTTCTTTTCAATGATGGTTGAAATGGGTTATCAAAATATCATAGTGATATAGTTATGCTATATCGAGCTGGGTATCATATGAAACAGCTTCATTTGCACATTTTAAACTTTTTTTTGGAGTTTGTATTATATTAAAAAATGTAAAAAATACCGTTCTCGCCTCTTATCTCCGAAGTTTGCTAAGAGAAAAACCTAAAACAATTATGAGTAATACATCAACTTCATCATGTCACTTCGACAAACAAACTAAGTTATTCGTCTAACACCTCAGATATAAAAAACACCGCAAAACTAAAATAGGTCCAAAGAAGGTATGGAACCCTCGGTGCGCGAGTCCAACTCGCACTTGACCGTTTTTTAATGCGCTCTACTTGAAATGTGATGTGTTGATGCCATCGATATACTATACCAACTAGATTTGCTGTCACGACCCGAAAAGTGGTCACGAAAATAAGAAAATAAGAGCTACGGAGACGGCTGTCGCTCAATTGTCTGCAATTATTATTGAACCTTATTTTATAGTATGTAAGTCATCTTTTTATATGAACATATTATTGTTTTGCGTGTACGTGTATAGTTGTGTAGGTATATGTAACCGCGACCACATTTTCGATGTCATTTTGTTCGTGACAGCTAATCTTGTTGGTATAGTATATCGATGGTTGATGCAGAGAAGCGCACTGCCGACAGCAAAAGTGATGAAAGATGGCTTCAGTCGTACGCAAAGGGATTCCATTACACAGGAAAATGTGGGGCATACACTGTCCTGCGCAGCGGCCTGCGTGGTGGTGCAGCAATATAAAAAAGGTATATGAAGGTGGACAATATTCGTCTGCGATCTTCTGTTAACTGGAGGTACTTTCCCAGTCTAGGTGCTCCAATATTAAGCGACTGTTTTCACTGCACCCCATCTGTCTTAGATTTTTTAAAGCAGATATAAATTTAAACTTTATTTTGATACTATTAGCACTTTTTTTCGGTTGATATTTCATAAGCGGGCTTAAACTTTGGGGTGGTTTGGGGTGTAGGTCTTAGACGTCCGTTGAGTATGGTGGTGATTCTAAGGAGGACGGTGGTGGCGGGGTTGTGACATTCGTCCTCCTCGGGGTTCAAAGGCAAGGCGCTGAGGGGTACCTGGGTAGATCCCAACGGTGAGCCCAAATCTCCCCTTACATATGCCGATGCGACAGCTGCGGGGGTTTCAGTTGGTAAGTAAGAATCCCACACACGCCTGTCCATCCCCCACATAGTACCTGAGAGACTTTCTACGGGAGCAATTGCAAGTCTTTACTTAGCGATTTGTCGAGAAGGCTAGTTGAGTCACCAGAGGGCTGGCACATACCTTGCGCAGCATATAAGCTTGACCATCCAGCGGGGTAACGCTGCCAGCCTTCTGGGAACATTACCAGGCGACAGCGATGTGGCACCAACATAATTATAGTAACTTATTTGTTTTTTTTTGTTCGTATGTATAGGTACATATTATTATCTTTTCTGTTTTCTTTTATACATGTATATAAATGTAAATATTTTATTTAGTTAAATAAAGTCTTTACATATAATACTCTCATCTCGCATTTTACGTAAATATATCGAAACAAGAATGCGGCCCAATCCATCTGAGCAGCGATTAGCGCCACCTGCGAACACCTGCTTCGCCCAAATCTCGATATTTATGCAACGCAACAATTGCAACATGCGATATTCCACTTTCGCAACACCACAGCAAGAAGATGAACTTATTGGGCGATCGTAAATGCCACAATTCGGATGTTTGTCGATAATTAGCATAAAATATACATAAACTAGCGATCGGCTGTGGTTTTGCTTGTTTGTTTTATTTACAATCTATCTAGTTAGTAGCGTTAAATAATTCTTTATTGTACACGCAAAATTGAATAACAAACATAATAATATATTTGATGTACGGAGGTCTGCTTAACTCATAAATTAGTTTTCTTTAGATCTAAAAGTCCCAAGACGCCTGCTTAGCTTTATGATTATAGCCACCCCTCCCTTCTAAGGCATGAGAGGCATTTGTTGAGCAGTGAACCTCTTTTAGCTGCTGATGATGATGATGTTAATGACGACTTGAAAGACAGAATTTATTTTTATAGGTGAAACATTGTGGTCTTTATATACCCAGTGTTAAAAACGTTTCCAATCCGCAAGGGGATTACTCGATGTAGCAATACATTTATAACTATTAATTTATTTTTCTTTTTTTATTTATAACTAGCTGACCCGCGAAGCCCGCGTGGTCTCTAACGGCTGGCCTTTTAGAAAAGTTCAGAGTCACACAACGAGCCATGGAGAGAGCTATGCTCGGAGTTTCTTTGCGCGACAGAATCCGAAATGTGGAGATTCGCCGAAGAACTAAGGTCACCGACATAGCTCTCAGAATCTGCAAGTTGAAGTGGCAATGGGCAGGCCACATCGCTCGAAGAACCGATAACCGTTGGGGAAGAAAGGTTCTCGAGTGGCGACCACGAACCGGAAGACGCAGCGTTGGCAGGCCTCCCACTAGGTGGACAGACGACATCGTGCGCGTCGCAGGTAACCGGTGGATGCAAATAGCCAATTGTCGTTCATTGTGGCGTTCTAAGGGGGAGGCCTATGTTCAGCAGTGGACGTCTTCCGGCTGATGATGATGATGATGATGATGACCCGCGAAGCTCCGCCCACGCTTTAATTACATTTTGCTCCCCTTTTCTCCCTACTACCCTTGATTTATCTCTCTCCATCTCTCTCTCTTATAAGAAAAATCTAATTCTAATAAATCTTTCTCTCCCCTCCTGCTTCGGTCCCCTCCTGCTTCGGTCCCCGTCACACTTCCCCTCTTCCTCTCCCCGTTGTCCTCTCTGAACCCTCTCCCTCCTATCTCTTCTTCCAACTTGCTCCCTCTCACTCCCCCCCCCCCCCTTGCTCCACCTAACTCCTCCGATCACTCACTCCATCATCCTCCCCTCTCCCTCTCTTGCACCCTCCTCTCGTTCTATATATCCTCGTCAATCATGGTATCAGCGGCATAAAATATACTTTAGAACCTATTCTCAAACCTACCCGCCAAATTTCATACATATCGGTTCACCCATCTATTTAAAGACCTTGCCTTATGTTGCTTAACCTAGCGGCATGAAATATACTTTACGACCTATTCTCAGTCCTACCCGAAATGCACACAAAATTTCATAGAAATCAGTTCACCATCAATTTAATGACCTGGCCTTATGTTGCTTAACCTTAACCTAGCGGTATGAAATATACTTTATAACCTATTCTCTGACCTACACAATATGCACAAAAAAAAATCAAACAAATCGCTTCCCCCATCTATTTAATGACCTTACCTAACGTTGCTTAACCTTAACCTACCGGGATAAAACGTATCCTATGTCCGTTTCCTGGTTCTAAGCTACCTCCCCACCAATTTTCAGCCAAATCGGTTCAGCCGTTCTTGAGTTATAAATAGTGTAACTAACACGACTTTCTTTTATAGTGATTGTATGTTCAATTTCACCGATAGATGCCGCTGTTCATAATGTAAATCACGCTAACATCGTAAATTACTGTCTAATCATATTCGATAATGAAAGTTTTAAAGTTTTTGCATCTTTTATTGTTGTGACTGTAATACAATACCTATACACTACCTGGACTTGGGGAGTTTCATTAAAATTTCATGAACCCCCTGAGCCGGGAGCCCTGACCTTGAAGCGTTTTTTGGGAGCGCTGTTCATTGTGTGTAGTGTGAAATAGTGTGAATTGTAGTTGGACATTTTATTGCCTATTTCTTTCCTAATCTAGTTTGGACTCGCTCGGGATTTACAGATTTTAACTTTTCAAAGATGTAGATAATGTCATATTGCTATCAGAAAAGTACTTAGAACAATACAGAAATCTAATGAAAATGTCCTGGGTGTACCGGACCCGCTTACCCCTTACAAAAATTGACCTTTCGCCACTGCCATATCTTATGCAAACTAAATGTCTGTTCAGTCCCTATTGTATATAGCGTAATAATACATATCTTAATGATTAACTGATCAGTCTATAATTACCCTATTCACATACAAAGGAAATTACGTGGTAATATGTGCAAGTAATGTTTCACTGCTTAGCCCCTATGAAACATAGCGTGATGTTTTATATACCAATTTATACCCCTACTTATACAGTACACATCAGTGAAAGTCCTATCAAAATCCATCCACGGGTTTTCAAATGATACCTGGACAAACAGAACGACAGACAGACAGACAG
The DNA here is from genome assembly GCA_911728495.1 of Furcula furcula. Lineage (NCBI taxonomy): Eukaryota > Metazoa > Arthropoda > Insecta > Lepidoptera > Notodontidae > Furcula > Furcula furcula. The sequence continues at coordinate 7,421,352 of OU452243.1, forward strand.
ACAGACAGACAGACAGAAAATAATTCCAAAAAAAATTGTTTTGGCCTCTATGTCGATAGTATAGTATCCCCACATAGAAATTTTGGAAAAATATTCAATGTACAGAAAAAGTTCTCTTTGAGTTTTATTATAGTATAGATTTATATTCAGACATATGTCCATACTACACTCACACAATTATTTTAAAATAAAACGAAAACATGCACAAATACATATATAATATATAAAAAAAGAACACATAAAAATTATATAAAACACCTGTGTGAACGACAGTGCGTCGTTACCCAGTGCCGCATTATGGGGTTGTCCAGCTTGTCCGCAAGCATGTACCTATAAATAAATGTTGATTTTATTATAAGTATGCATTTCTTGTACAAATTACAGGAAAAAAATATGAGACATTCAACAAATGAGTTATATACTTATTTAGATTTACATGTAATTTTATTGATTCATCGATCAACGATCGAACAGGGGTTTTTCAACTCTGTATGAATGCAATATAAAGATCAATTTGATTTGAACACATAAGAGTCATAAAGGTTGCTAATTACTACAGATTTTGTTTTTTTTTCTCATCTAATTGCGAGTTTTTATTATGCGTATATTTTTTATTATGTACTTACTTACCACTTATATAGTTTTGTATACTTCACTCTCGTACTACTACATTATATTATAGGTTAGTATAGGATTTCGGGGTGCCCTTCGGAATCGCTGGACGTTCGGGCTCTGGGCCCTTAGAACGTCCATTGAGTACGGCGGTGACTTCGAGGAGGACTTCGGCGGGGTTGCGACCCCCGTTCCCGTGAGCACCGTGATTGGTTCCCGGGGGGCTACAATGCGCCCCCCGGCGGCGGGCTCAAAGGCAAGGTACTGAGGGACCCCTGGTGCAGATCCCACTGGAGAGCCCCTCTCATGTGCCGATGCGACAGCGGCTGGGGTTTTAGTGGGTGAGAACCCCGCATAAAAATGCACATGGTCGAGCCCCACAGCTCCCGGGAACCTTCTGAAGGTTTTCCCCGCGAAAAAAAAGGAATACTAATTAAGACGATTTGTGCTATTCAAAAATTAAGCTTTTGATTTACCTATATAGAATTCCTATATAGAGCAATCGGTCAAATATTTAATGAATAAACATATGTATTGAGAAAAATATTTCTGAGTCTAAGTAAAAATGTAGTGTGCATATGTATTTAGGAATTAATCAAAAGGCCTGGTGATGGTATCAAACCTTTCTATGTTAAAGTTAAGCTATATTTGTTTGCTCGTTCGAGAATTATCGTTACAAATCCATACAACAACAGAATACTCATGACTTCTTTATTTAAATGTGCGCGGAAATGAGAAAGTGATTATCGGCAAACGCCGATGCAATTCGCGCGCGAATTATGTGACATATCCTGCTTTTTATTTATCTTTGAATAGGCTTTTGTTTCGTAATTGATGACGTATTGCATAGTGATGGTACTTGGAATGTTTAGCACGTTTCCTGCCAGTGCAATATTTTTTTTTAAAGGATGTTGCCGCTTTAATGTTGATGCCGCCACCATGGTGTTATTTGATTCTGTACCTTGAATCCGTAACGCATTTCGTAATGTTTGGGCCATTACTAAATAAATCTTGTGTAAGTTTCTGTGACGCAACTTTTTTTTTAAAATATTTCTATTATCTCTCCATTTCCAGTTTCTATTTCGCAGTGTTTTTGTTGTCGGGGAGAAAACCCTTAAAAGTTATCCGGTCTCCGTAGAAGTGGGGGCCAGGTTACGTGGGGGTTTTACCCTCCATAACTTCCCGCGAGGCTTCATCGAAACATTGAGAGATTCTGGCCAATCCGCCTGGCTACTACTACGAATACAAGTTATTAACAATAACATTTCGTTGGATAAATTGAAGATAATCTTCTATACAGGGTGTGGTTTTGCATTTTTGCCATATGTGTAGACCGAACATCTAAGGATTATGTTAATTGATTAAAAATAGATTAATAATTCAGTGGCTACTAACTAAAAGATAATTAATCATTCATGATTAACGTTCAACCAGAATAAGAGCTCTTGAGTGCTCAGAACAGGTCACAAGGTTGGCAATGTACTCACACGCGTACTCTTGTTTACCTACTTTGCGCGAAGAGCGGTGCCAGACGGGGTTATTTTATAGTGACGCTTGCACACGACGCTTGATTTCTTTTCGTACCACACATAAAAAATATTTCATAATTTTAAGTCTATCATTTAATTATTGATTTATGTTCTTTAAAAGGTTATATCAACCTCCATAAATATGGCAAGAATGCAGAACCACATCCAGCATATGGCCCAATTAGTCAATGGTTTTTCTTATTTCTTATAGAAAATATAAAGGGAAACTAATTTTAATTCACCATATTCATTAGCGGCCGATAGACGTCCACTGCTGAACAAAGGCCTCCCCCTTAGAAGGGAGGGGTTGCCATAATCCCCACGCTTGGCTGGCGGCTTGGGGATCGCAGTATAGATGCAAGATAAAACCAAAAGAAAGACGCTGCTGCCCGTCTTCCTGTTCTCGCTCAGTCGCCTCTTACGACACCCAACGCGAGGAGATGGGGGATGCGATTCTAACCTGGCACACCACGAGTTTTAATTAATTATCAAATAGTAATAATATTCTGGAACATACATTGTCATCTGATTCCAGACTAGGCAGAGCCTGTACTATGAAAACCAGACAACGGATACGAATACTTATATATTTTTTTGTAAATACATACTTTATAAAATAAATAACAATCAGACTCTTGGCGTGAATCAAACCCACGACCCATTGAGTAGTGGCTTGGGTGTCTAACCACTAGGCCTGTCAATATGACTGACTTAGATAGGTACTCATTAGGCTTTATCTATTTCGTAATTAATGAATCATGTAACATTATTACTTGCTATGATTCATCTCATGATTCAGCCAAAACAATCGATTTCTCGCGTATAAATTTCATTAACATATTGTTTTGGAATATTTGCCAAGAGACTGCTGGATGGATTCCAAAGTGACAGAAGATTGATCACCAACGTGTAACAGATGAATCCGGGGCCAACCCCGAGCGGTAATTCAGCTTACCGCGGGAATTTAATTCACCGATGAGTCTCGAATTTTAATCGAATTGAGATACGTGGGAAACAGTCTTTTCTTGTTGTTACTGTTATATAATTTTAGTGGTACATTGAATATTTAAATTTGCAAGCCGTATTTATAGTGGCAGTGATAGAATTTAAGTAGAGAAAGAATAAGAGTCAGCCTAGTTGGGAAGTATTACCTTCGGAGTCGCTGGACGTTCAGGGTGCGGGCCCTAGGACGTCCATTAAGTATGGCGGTAACTTCGAGGAGGATGGCCACGGGGTTGCGACCCCGTGAGAACTTTTCGGAGGGCTATAATGCGCTTCCCGGCGGCGGGCTCAAAGTCTAGGCATCGAAGGGCGCCTGGTGCAGATCCCACCGAAGAACCCTGGTGTCCCCTCTTATATGCTAATGCAACAGCCGCGGGGATTTTAGTGGGTAAGAATCCCACATATCCCGGTTGACCCCCACAGGTCCCCGGGACCTTTTGAAGGTTTCCCATGCGAGCTGAGAAGTATTAGTCTAAGTATCTACGTAGTAATAACTGCTCACTGAGTCTATCTCTGCTTTTATTGCCTTGTAATTGGACCACAAAAATAAATAATTTCCTAATAAAAAATGTTCTCATCCTGAGAAGTCTTTTTTTGTTTAGTCACGTAATTCCTTTACGATTTCGTACACAAAAATCAACAGATTACTGTAGCAATTACTAATGCACATACCGTTAATTAAGTTAACCTCACTAATGCAACCGGCTGATGATCTAATACAAATTGCCTAACTGCCGGTCCCAATATCGTATCGATCCCTAACTATAAGTTAAAATCATCGATCAAGTCATCGATATCCCGCGATAAACCTCCGAAATGGAGCGATAACTAAAAACCTGACAGACTGTCATTTAACAACTAACAGTTAGCTGCTAATATGTTATTATTGAAACGGAAATATGTCATTATAGCTATCGATGGTAACTATTTTAACTATAACTATATATAGTAAGGTAAGGGATCGATAGGATATTGGGACCAGCACTTAGAGGAAAATCTGCCTACGATTTGTTTAAGGGGACCATAGAAAAACGCGTACTCCAGTCTAAATATATAAACTCTATGATTATAGGTAGAGAGCTTTGCCTCTCAAAGTTGCAACAAACTATTTTAACTTATAGTAAGGGATCGATAGGATATTGGGACCGGCAGTTAATCATCAGTTAACCGTTAGTTAATGTGTACTGTAAAGTTCTCTTCCAAAGCTTACGCTTTTGAAGATTTGATTATTATGTTTCACAGTTCGGTCCTTAGCAACTTATAATGTTTACTTATTGTAGTTATGCGTCCATACTACTAGCCTTGCACGGTGTTATTTAGTATTTTTTTTTTTTTTCGGGTACTTTATTATTTATCACTTTGCCTACCACCACCACACTGACACTCCTATAAGACGGCCCACCTGCAGTTTATCTTCATTGTTTGTTTCCGTGCTCAAGCCTTCGCACGTCTCCAATCCAAAGCTGCAAGTGTATTCAGTATTAAATAAAAAGTGAAAATCAAGAACCGGACAACTGAGAGGCGACGCCGCGATGTCGGGACAACGGAGAGGTGCCGCCGCGGTGGTGACGTCGGACGTCTCTTCGTGCTTCGGGAAATGGATCGTCGTGCACGAAATGGTTCGTACGAATCGAGCTTCCATACCGGGTCGTCTCACACGTACATAAAGAACACATTTACGGTTAACAGCGATGCCCCACCAGCGGGTAGTTGTCACCCCATCAGCGGGTATTGACGTTATCGCTGTGTTCAGACGATGCGAGCTTCCAATACCAGGGTCGTCTCTGTCGTAGTGTTGAACACGTTAACCGTATAGTGCGTTACACATAAGCGATGCACACTCCTGTAGTTGTTGTTTTCGCTGTGTTCATACGATGCGAGCTTCCAATGCAATCGGGGTCGTCTCTGTCGTAGATAATGAACACGTTCACCGTTATAGTGCGATACGTCCGCTCTGCTGATGTGAGTATACATATATATATGAGTATTTACGGTTAATTGCGATGCACACACCCAACAGCGGGTAATTGTTGCTTTCGCTGTGTTCATACGATGCGAGCTTCCAATACAACCAGGGTCGTCTCTGTCGTAGATAATGAACACCTTTACCGTCATTGTGCGATACACAATGCTCATGTGAGTATAGGTCTTGCTGCTGCAGCAGCTGACTGACATACCAGCATGCTGGTATGTCAGTATGACATGTTTACGATGTTATCTTTACGATACCTGTTTCCACGCCGTGTCGTCTCATTTGTACAAACAATGTACAGATGTACGAATAAATGCGTTGCGCATTCCTTATTGCGGGTAATTTTTATGACTTATGACTTAACGCTGTGTTTAGTAAATGCAAGCTGCCAATACAACTGGGAACATATAATCCGATCATTATCATTAGCCAGAAAAATTCCACTGTTGAATATACGAAGACGTCCATCTTGGAACGTCACAATTAACGATAATTTGCTATTATCATCCACCGGTTGCCTGGGATTCTTACAATATCGTCAGATATAATTCAATGTGTAGGTACTCCTAATTATCGAAATGCGTCGTGCGCCACTCGACGAGATGAGTAAATAATTAAAAACTTATAATAATAATTATAATAATAATTCACAGTAGAATGAATTCAAGACTTCATAGTTCGTACTGCAAAGTGGTATCTAGCAGAGCCGAGGCGGACTGGCCGCCGCGGGCTTGACGCTCGACGAGATCCTGGCCGGCCTACAGCCGGAGCATCCGTGAGTGCCACCGTGGAGCTGCAGTAAGTAGCCTCTGAACTTATGGGACAGTACGCCGCGCCGGCCGCCTCCTACACTTATTATAAATACCTAAGTACTTAGTGGAAAGTAACTATTGATAAATCTGTTCTAGAGAACATAACAATATGACGAATTTAGCTAAAGTAATTACCTTTATGACTATATTTATGGTATAACTTTATGAACAGTAAAGTTGCAATATTTGAATTTGACAATATTAAGGACGAATTTTTGTCATACATAATTCTAATTTCTACATTTATTGTAGTAAATTTATAAAGTTCAATATTTTCAAAAAAAAATATATATATATATATATATTCAGGGTGTTTCAAGAACCCTGTCCAACCACAGTGAGTGTTATAAAATATCTTAACACGATCATATTTAAGTAATATTTTTTTTTTATCTAAGGTATATATTATTATATACTTAGATAAATAAAACACTATAAACAGCGTTTAAAAAAAAAATAGCCCTGTTTGTTTACCGAGGTTATCACTCAGTGTCAAAATACGATTATATATTATATAATCCTTTGCTAAATATATCATAAAAATAATATACATGATCTTAGTATACCTACACAGTTTAAAAAAAAAAAATCCTGTCTGATCTTTGATATTATTATTCAGAATTCATACGATTATACTTATGTAATTTTTTGTTGAATATTTCATTGGATTTTTTCTGATATTATATCTACCAGCGTTGCGAATATTCCTCTTATAAGTTTGATGTGCCTTTTAATGTGTAATACACCACATTCAAGCTGTTATGAGTAACTTATATGTTTTTTCTACAATATACACAAAACTATCTAGTTTACGCTCTCTATTCAATGTCTTTGCTTCTTAAGATTTTTGAGATTGACAAAATAATTTTACACCGACCATATTATTAGTTTTTACTACCTATTAATTTTGATTGTTACTATATTTTTGGAGATAGGAACTATTCTTGTGTCCAAATATATTAGTTGTGTTTACTAGTACGTCACTATTACCATCCCTTAGTATTATTAATATAAAAAAAATAAAAAATTGTTGGGTAATTTTAATTTTTTTTTTATGCCCAGGTTGCGGGTTCGATTCACACGCAAAACACATTTGTCTGCGTGAACATGCTTATTTTGAGCGTTACAGAGTATAAAGCAGACATTGGCGTACTTGTTAAAAAAAAAAACACATTAAGTACACCAGAAATAGATATATTTGTAATTTGGAGGCTTTACGAGTTCTTCCTATATTTAAAAAAAAACAAAAAAAAAAAATTGTAACACAGAACTTGAATCCTTTTTGGAACAATGACTAGATACATTTAAAATTACGTTCGGTATCTAATGAGTGCATTAATTAAAGATTGTGACTGTTGTGTATATACCTACCTACCTCTATAGCACCTAAATGTACTAAATAAATACCGATCACGACCATGATCTGCTAACAATCTTCTTTATTTGTCTGACTGCGAAATTGGTAAATAAGTTATACTTCTTGACTGAAAAGACATTCACGCAATTTCAGGTTGTGGTTATCACCAGTAATCAGCAATAACGTTAGGGTTATTGGCGCCATACGGGCTGTATAGATATTATAAAATAAATAAAAAAACTTTAAGTTCAATATATGACTGATGTATGAGCTGACAGCTGGTAGATACATATGAGGGTAGGTGACACAATAAATAATATTTGGAGGGTATATCTCCTTATCTACCCTTAACTTATAAAATGTGACATAAAGTCTTGACCCATACATATGAGGGTAGGTGACACAATAAATAATATTTGGAGGGTATATCTCCTTATCTACCCTCAACTTATAAAATGTGACATAAAGTCTTGACCCAATACCTGTTTTCCAAAAAAAAAAAAAAAAAATGACGCAGTAACGTTGAAGTGCAACTAATTAATCATAAAGATACTTTTACTATTATGGATGAAATTAATACAGGATTGTTCATTACTTACAATTTATTGCTTACCTATTGTCAAAGTTCAATAATGTTTCGGTTATGCATCATGTTAATTAAATAATTAATTTAAGGTTTTTTCTATCTATTCTATGTGGCCTTTGTGGCCTTTGGGAACATTTACGTTCACAAACTGATATTTACTTACATGTTACCCTTATTATATTGTTCAGTTATTGATTATATAAAATAATTACGAAAATAGACTTCAATTTCAGTCATTGTCTAATGGTGAGGTTTTGCATATTTCCTTTAAAATTGTTTTTGTAAGCTTGGTGCATTTGCGCGTTTTTACAAGACAATGATTTATTGCCACTGTTGACAGGGCAATAAATCATTGTCTTGTAAAAAAGGTTGTTTGAAGCGAGATTTTTCTCGATTTGACCTTTCTATTCTTACATACTTAACCTTAATAATGGATAATTTTGCTTGCGGTCCCTCCGCAGTATAAATTACGATTGGTCAGGGAACATAATCTACTTTATTACGGGCTTAATACTTACGTCTGAATTTTACTGTTGGCTACGCGTAATATAATATTAGTGTTATAAGACTCGTATCAAGGTTGTTGTTAGAAAACTCATTTGATATTTAAAACAAAAAAGAAAAAAAAAATCTAGTGCATAATATTATGTAATGTTGTTTTTTGATTATAATAATTGCAGAAATAAATGAATTTGGATTTTTAGGGCATATCTTGTATTACCTATTCTATTTTATTTTATTGGGGAAAACAAACAGTTATACATTTTAATATCAGTACACAATATGCATGCGTAGTATAGCCAAATGTACAACCAACAACATTCCCCAAATCATAATAGCTAATATTCACATTTTATAGATCATCACTCTAAACATCCTACAATAAGTAAACATTATAAGTTGCTAAGGACCGAACTGTGAAACATAATTAAGGATCAAACGAACTTACCCTTACGTGAAGTTCGATCATAATTATGTGAACAGTTCGGTCCTTAGCAACTTATATACTCCCCTCCCTTTTACATATCACCCGTCCCAAGTATAAAATGTGAAATGTTTTTCCTACTCTAAACATAATGAAGATAAACTGCAGGTGGGCCGTCTTATAGGAGTGTCAGTGTGGTGGTGGTAGGCAAAGTGATAAATAATAAAGTACGAAAAAAAAAAAAAAAACTAAATAACACCGTGCAAGGCTAGTAGTATGGACGCATAACTACAATAAGTAAACATTATAAGTTGCTAAGGACCGAACTGTTCACATAATTATGATCGAACTTCACGTAAGGGTAAGTTCGTTTGATCCTTAATTTTACTTGCTACTTTACTTTGTTATATAGGTACTTATATTTATACTAAAATCTGCTCCAAAATTAGTAGTAACAACAGTGAAAGTATATCAAAATTGATCCAGTAGTTGAAAAGAAACAACCTTTACGGATTTCATCGCAGTAAGCCGTGGTACAATCCATAAAATTAGTTTCGTATCAATGTTTAGTTTTCGCATTATAAAAGAACACAATAAGCAGCCCATTAGTTTTTGAAGGGATCGTAGATTTCGTTTGAAGTCTAAAAAACAGCCACAGGGTCATGAGCAAGTTGGCCAAACGCACGCTGGCCATTGTCAGGCTACTCACACGTCGCCGCGTCGCTTCCGTTACACTAGTCTGATATAACTATGACATTTTGCCCATTGGGAGCGAAGTGGGCCGGCTTTTTGTGCCGCCGTAACGCGGCCACTCTATGTAAGGATACCTGCAACAATGCCTGACACATATTACCGCTAAAGATTGCGTGTGCCAGTTTTAATTGGACACGGCATACTGGAATTTGAGGTTGGCTATTTATTATACAAGCTGATTGGTTGAACATGGTGCATACTCAAGGATATAATAATTCAATGTCCCAAGTAACGTATAAAAAAGTTAAATGTAATAAATACCTATAAATGACAAAGAAAACCTTAATTACGAAGGTGTCTTCCGTCATCACGCGGCTGTTTACAAAGAAAGAGATAGCCGACTTGAGCGTTGCAAATAAATAAATAGGCATTGAAACTTATCGCTGCGTACCGAAAATCTGTTTAGAGGTGCGCGCGGGTTAGTGTCCATTTTTGATTGATAATTGGATCCATATTTTTATTACACACTAGCAATTCCCTGCGGCTACGCCCGCTGTTATTTTTCCACCCCATTTAACCCCTTTAGGAGTGGAATTGTCAAAAACCCTTTCTTAGTGGATGCTTACATAATAAGAAGAACCTACTGTCCAAATTTCAGCTTTCTAGGTCCAGCGATTTGGCCTGTGCGTTGATGAATCAATCAGTCAGTCAGTCAGTACAAGTAATTTTATATGTATAGACTAGCAATTTCCTGCGGCTTTACCCGCTATTTTTTTTTACAAAGATTACCAACCCCTAACGCACCCCCAAAGGTTGTTTTTGAAAATTCGCAAAACACGGATTGATTTATTTTATATAGAGAATCTTTTTAGTAAATTTCAAGTCAATCGAACCATAAAATAAAAAGTTTCATACAAAAGAAAACACCCCATTTAACCCCTTTAGGAGTCGATTTTTCAAAAACCCTTTCTTAGTGGATGCTTACGTCATAAGAAGAACCTACTGTCCAAATTTCAGCTTTCTAGGTCCAGCGGTTTGGCTTGTGCGTTGATGAATCAGTCAGTCAGTCAGGACAAGTAATTTTATATGTATAGATTATTTAGGACATGAATCGAGTACTAAGCGCTCTGTATTAATATATCCCATGTTCAACCAGCTACATGGTATATCATCATCACGGCAAGTAATTTATGATGTGAGCAGAACTAAGCGTAAACTATCCCGGCAACGTCCCGCCACGTCGGAAAGCGCTGAGGTCTAGGACAGTTGTTAGCGCAACGAAATCGTCAACCTGAATTTACCTGAATAATGTTTAAGACCCGTCATCAGGTCCCGACGTCGGAAAGCGCAGAGGTCTCTTGTTAGCGCAACGAAATGGTCAACTTTTTTTTTTTACTCCCTATAAGCCAGTGCTTGACTGCAGTCCCACCTGATGGAAAGCGGCGACGCAATCTAGGATGGTAAAGCACACTGGCTTATTAAAAGCCTATTCACTCTAGCTTTGAAGACACCCAGGTTATAATCGGGAGGAAAAACTGACGCAGGCAAACTGTTCCAGTCCTTAGCTGTCCTTATTATGAATGACGATGCAAATCGCTTAGTTTGGACTGAAGGCACGTTTACCACATAAGGGTGTGTGCGCGCCGTGCGTCTCGTTGTCCGATGATGGAAGGGGGATGGTGGAATAAAATCATGTAATTCCTGCGCACACTCTCCAAAATGCATCCTGTAGAATACCGAGAGGCTGGCTACTCTGCGCCTGCGCTCCAGGCTTTGTAAATTGGTCTCTACTAACCCAGAGTTACCAATAAGTCTCTTAGCGCTCCTCTCCACTGAGTCCAAAGCTGAAAGATGGCATTTCGCAGCACCAGCCCATATGTGACTACAGTACTCCACACACGATCGGACTTGCGCTTTATATAACATCAAAAGCTGCTCCGGTGTGAAGTACCGATGGACCTTTGCAAGGACACCTAGCTTCCTTGCAGCTACCTTGGCCTTGGACTCAATGAACCGCCCAAAGTTGAGGTTTGAGGAAATTTCAACTCCCAACAACTGAAGGCGGTCGGTGTATTCCAAGGATACATTCTGAAAAGTAAGAGCCGAGGTGAAAAGACTCCCTTTGGCGGTGAAAAGACGCGCTTGTGTTTTAGCGGCGTTGAATCACACAAGATTGGCATCACCCCATTCGGAGACCGCCTGAAGTGTGCGATTAGCACGCTCTCTCACGCAACTTGAATTTAAACAAAATAGTACTAACGTTACATACATTAGAGCTTAAATTCTCTGTGCTTACGTGGTAAGTTCCACTTTTCCAAATGTTGGTGACAAATGGTTGTAAATATATCATTTGTGCAAAGGACCATACCACCACCTAAAGGCCATAGAACATTTTATACTTTTAGACTTTCGCGTTCCATTATCAAACTTGATTTTAATCGGGTAAATCGCGTTAATTCCCGATAAAAATAAAGATTCATAGAACATTGTATATATATACGCTAATCAGGTGACATTGTTGTATACCTATATTTTTGACATGTAAAGCACTATTGGACGTATTGGACCTTGAATGGTGCTTAAATATTCGCGAGACGTTCCAAATTTCACAAAGGTCCGTAGTGTATTGATTCAGTACGTGTTGTCGGCGGCCGTTAGCTAATCGAAAATATTCTGATGGCATTTAATGGGTTGCGAAGCGGAGCTACGGGTATACCGGTTTATTAATGAAGACTTGATAATTTATTAATTTAGCGCTGGCGTGGATACGTAGGGCAAATTATTTAAATTGATTCTATCAGGTGTTGCACTTGGAACCGAATTGTCCAACATATCCCTTTTTACACGTAAGGCAATATTCTCGGGACTAGTCCTTCAGACTCGCGCCGCAGACCACGGCACGTACTGCTCGACCCTCTTGACCCGATCGGTCCTATTGGACCAGGATGCGCCGAATCCGCCACGACAACCGTATGCTACACCGGTCTCGCCGGCGAGGTCGAAGGGTCGTACGCATGCGACCTCAACAACGTGCATCACCCCACTGAGTTTCTTGCCGGTTCTTCTCAGTAGGGGCGCGTTGAGAACCGGTGGTAAAATCAGCCCTTTCTTAAGCGACAGCCCAAGCCTAAGCCGTGCCTCCCTGAGGTGCCCTTGAGCTAGTCGCTCCTTCTGCCGTTAAGGCTAGAGTGCTATAAGCACCCGCCTTCTAATGTCCGGTGAAGCTGTAATGGCCATCTGCGACCAACAGAGTCTATCAGTCCCAAAAAAAAAACCCGGGACAAAGTCCTGTAAATCACCGCGTAAATAGACTAGCGATGATTTCAATAGCGGTCCCTAACATTCCAACAGGTGATGATGCCCTATGTTCACATTAGTTGCACTGTATCTACATGAAAAGAATGTATCTATATCTATCTATACTTATAATAAAACTGTAACAGGTCCAATTCTGTACATTGAAGATATTTTGAAAATTATGTTTGGAGGGCATTCTATAACCGATACTAAAGCCAAAAATGTAATTTTTTTTATTTTTGTCTGTCTGTCTGTCCGTCTGTATCTCGGCTGAGCATCACGCCGAAACTACTGGATGGATTGAAACGAAACTTGGCATGATTTGAGTTAATACTCCGAGGTAGGACATATGATACTTTTTATCCCGACATTCGGCACGGTTCCCTTGGGAGAGGGGACTAAAGTCAAAATGTGTAGTTGGTTATACGCTTGTTCCGATTTTAACAATTTTTCATTATAATTATAATAAATATTTGTAAGGGAACTCTCATAGACAGTTGTTAAGAATGTTTGGAAATCGATTAGGTTAAGCAACGTTACGTAAGGTCATTAAATAGATGGGTGACCGTTTAACGCCATTTGAACTAAACGTCTCCATGCTTCGGAGGGCAAGTACAAAGCGGGTCCAAGTTTTTAACCAACTTTAAAAAAGGAGGTTTTGTATTCTATGTGAATGTATATTATTGAAAGTTTAGTTAGCGTAAACAGAGCGCGAGCGGAGCTGCGTGGGTCAGCTAGTTCCAAATAAGGTTTTATTATACCCCACGAACGTAACAAGTTGTCACAGCGCGATGCAGTGTCGTGTCGCATCGAAAAGGTCTGTGTGCTACAACCCTAATATCCCATGTTCATCTGGTTGCCATAGTATAGGTTTTCATCAGCTTAGTTAGGGATCGGATGGTGATGATTTAGTTAAATATTTATCCCGAACTAAAGCTTGAGTGTAATTATTATTTATACCTACAATACTTAATTATCGTGTAAGGTAGCCCGCACACGATCTATAATGTTGTCAATATTCTAAAACCCGTGCGACGTAACTGTGCACCTGGCGGTGTAACGTCGCATTTCAGCGAGGTGCACATTTAAGTCGGGCGGGTTGTAGAATATTGACAATGTGTGTGGCTAGCCTAAGTGAGACGTCCATAGGTCCATAATAAATTATAACGCAACGCAATGTGTAAGTATTTTTTTACTAAACGAATAAACTAGACAAACGAACGAAAACTCAAAAGGGTTATTACAAAGTCTCGGATTACTTGGAGTTGGAGGATAAAGTTGCGTTGAGCAAGCTTATAGTTTAAGATATATTTAGTGTAAAATTAAAAAAAAATACATATTACATATTTTATGTACGAGTATATTGAAAAAAGACAAGCCCACTGAGTTTCTTGCCGAATCTTCTCAGTGGAGGCCGCGTTACCATCAGGTGGTAATTTAAAAAAAATGATAATACAATGTAAGAGCCCCCGTAAGGCCGTTTGCCGGAAAGTCGAAGCAGTTTCACATTCGAAAACTCTTACTTCGTAATATTCCCGATCGCTGTTTAATAAACAATTACCGTAACATTTTTTTTTCAACTACAACGCAATATTCACAAAGTTCAATTTCGTTTTCATTATTGAATATATTCGATGATTACTAAAGATACACGGTTCATTATCGTCTATTTCGTAGTCATCAGTCATTATATATGAATAGCAATAAAAATAGTTTCATGATGTGATTGCACTGACGCCGTGGACCGATTGCTAAGCAGTTGTTTGCCAACGATATGCATACAACGAACGTAGTGGTGTATCGTTGCATAGATCACCCTGTACAAAGCAAATAGATTGTTATTTGTAATGACACAGCATATTTATTAAAATAAAACATGAGTTGCGAGGCAGCAAAGTATAGCTTTATTAAATACTAGCTGACCCACGCAGCTCCGCCTGCGCTATTTTTACCTTAACTAAACTATTAATAACAGACATTAGCATCGAATACATAACCTCCTTTTTTATAGTCGGTTAAAAACTGGGACCTACTTTTTACTTGCTCTCCGAAGCACGGACCCGTTTAGTTCAAATGGCGTTAAACGGTCACCCATCTATTTAATGACCTTACCTAACGTTGCTTAACCCGATCGATTACAAAACCTTGATAACAATAACTCTCTATGAGTGTTCCCTTACTAATATTTATTATATTATAAAGAAAAATTGATAAAATCTGACCAAGCGTATAACCAAGTACCCATTTTGACTTTAATCCCCTCTCCCGAAAGAACCGTGCTAGATTACGGGATAAAAGTATTCTATGTCCTACCTCGTAGTAAGATCTCAAATCATGCCAAGTTTCATTTGAATGCATTCAGTAGTTTCGGCGTGATGCTCAGCCGTGATACAGACAGACAGACAGACAGACAAACAAAAATTAAAAAAAATACATTTTCGGCCTCAGTATCGGTTATAGAATGCCCTCCAAATATAATTTTCAAAATATATTTAATGTACAGAATTGGACCTGTTACAGTTTTATTATAAGTATAGATATAATAATAATGTCCTCCTGGTCGATGCAACTACAGCGGTCAGTATTTTACAAGACGCGGGAGATATTCCACGAGTGCACTCTTCCTTCGCCGGGGGGTACCGGGTTAGAATTGCACCCCACCGTCTCCTCTAGTTGGGTGTCGTAAGAGGCGGCTAAGCGAGAACAGAAAGACAGGCAGCAGCGTCTTTCTTTTGGATTTATCTTCCACATATACTGCGATCCCTAACCCGCCTGCCAAGCTCGGGGATTATGGCAACCCCTCCCTTCTAAGGCTGCCAATGATGATGATGATGATGACTCTTCCTTCCATTACTTTCAAAATCCGATAGGACGAAAGATACACACGACTGGAGAGAGGTCCAGCGAAGGATGGTCGACTTTTCACATGCCCATACCATTTTCTATGATTATCTCAATTTCTAGACAATCGGGTAGGTAATTTGTCCTATTAATCAGCAAGAAATAACTAACACAATGTTGTTCCCCACGGGATTTGAACCCGCGGCCTTCAGTTTCCGCTAGTGCGATCCCACCTTTTTAGTCGTATGATTATTGTTGATAGATATGTTCAAGGCTTCTTACTTTTTTTTTTTTTTGACGGGGGGGGGAATCTTCGAAAGATCCCGGGAGCTGTGGGGCTCGACCGGGGTATGTGGGATTCTTACCCACTAAAACCCCCGCGGCTGTCGCATCGGCACATGAGAGGGGAGAACCCGAGGGCTCTCCGGTGGGATCTGCACCAGGGGCCCCTCAGTGCCTTGCCTTTGAGCCCGCCGCCGGGGGGCGTATTGTAGCCCCCCGGGAACCAGTCACGGTGCTCACGGGGACGGGGGTCGCAACCCCGCCGCCGTCCTCCTCGGAGTCGCCGCCGTACTCAATGGACGCTCAAAGGGCCCACACCCCGAGCGTCCAGCGACTCCGAAGGAATTTTTAGTCGTATGATTATTGTTGATAGATATGTTCAAGGCTTCTTACTTAGCTTAACGACTGCTGTAGTATCTGTTGTGCACTTGGAAACAGCTGGCTTTGCAAGGAGAAGGTCGCGGGTTCGAATCCAGCTGGGAGTAACAACTTTGTGTAGTTGTTCCCTGCTGGCTAGGACAATGCAGGCCGATCACCCGATTGTCTGTAAAGTAAGATGATCAATGCGTCAAATGGGCATTTAAAAAGTTGGTAATGCACCTGACCTCTACCCGTCAGTGTCGGTCAAGCATATAAAGTCAACAAACAAGATTTGAAGTCTACAAATTTAAAAAAATCGATCTAATCACGTCGTTCACATGGTTAAAAATATTATTCATCAAAGGTTTCCCTTGGCTCTACAGTGCCTACTCAGATGAAAGTATGGGCAATTTACGTATAGTAACACGTATTGTCCAAGGCAGGCGACTGATTGAAGGTTTACTTGACATATAATACTTTAGGGACATAAAAAACAAAAATGTATAATCTCATTCATGTGCAAAAACTGTGGGGACCTCAGACCACCTACATAATAATATAATATAGTGTGTATTTAAATCTATCTATATCTATACTTATAATAAAACTGTAACAGGTCTAATTCTGTACATTGAAGATATTTTGAAAATTATATTTGGAGGGCATTCTATAACCGATACTGAGGCCAAAAATGTAATTTTTTTAATTTTTGTCTGTCTGTCTGTCTGTCTGTCTGTATCACGGCTGCGCATCACGCCGAAACTACTGAATGGATTCAAATGAAACTTGGCATCATTTGAGATCTTACTACGAGATAGGACATAGGATACTTTTTATCCCGTAATCTAGCACGGTTCTTTTGGGAGAGGGGATTAAAGTCAAAATGGGTACTTGGTTATACGCTTGGTCCGATTTTATCATTTTTTCTTTAATAATAATAATATTAATACCAGCCCTTGTTTATGTCCCACTGCTGGGTACGGGCCTCCCTTCAAGTTGAAGGGGCTTAGGCCATAATCCACCACGCTGGCCAAGTGCGGGTTGGCCATTTTTTCTTTATAATATAATAAATATTAGTAAGGGAACACTCATAGAGAGTTGTTATCAAGGTTTTGTAATCGATCGGGTTAAGCAACGTTAGGTAAGGTCATTAAATAGATGGGTGACCGTTTGACGCCATTTGAACTAAATGGGTCCGTGCTTCGGAGAGCAAGTAAAAAGTGGGTCCCAGTTTTTAACCGACTATAAAAAAGGAGGTTATGTATTCGATGCGAATGTCTGTTATTAAAAGTTTAGTTAACGAAAAAATAGCGCAGGCGGAGCTGCGTGGGTCAGTTAGTACATATAATAAAACTGTAACAGGTCCAATTCTGTACATTGAAGATATTTTGAAAATTATATTTGGAGGGCATTCTATAACCGATACTGAGGCCGAAAATTTTTTTTTTTAATTTTTGTCTGTCTGTCTGTCTGTATCACGGCTGCGCATCACGCCGAAACTACTGAATGGATTCAAATGAAACTTGGCATGATTTGAGATCTTACTACGAGGTAGGACATAGGATAGTTTTTATCCCTTAATCTAACACGGTTCTTTTGGGAGAGGGGATTAATGTCAAAATGGGTACTTGGTTATACGCTTGGTCCGATTTTATCATTTTTTCTTTAATAATAATAATAATAATACCAGCTCTTGTTTATGTCCCACTGCTGGGCACGGGCCTCCCTTCAAGTTGAAGGGGCTTAGGCCATAATCCACCACGCTGGCCAAGTGCGGGTTGGCCATTTTTTCTTTATAATATAATAAATATTAGTAAGGGAACACTCATAGAGAGTTGTTATCAAGGTTTTGTAATCGATCGGGTTAAGCAACGTTAGGTAAGGTCATTAAATAGATGGGTGACCGTTTGACGCCATTTGAACTAAATGGGTCAGTGCTTCGGAGAGCAAGTAAAAAGTGGGTCCCAGTTTTTAACCGACTATAAAAAAGGAGGTTATGTATTCGATGCGAATGTCTGTTATTAAAAGTTTAGTTAACGAAAAAATAGCGCAGGCGGAGCTGCGTGGGTCAGTTAGTACATATAATTAAGGATCAAACGAACTTACCCTTACGTGAAGTTCGATCATAATTATGTGAACAGTTCGGTCCTTAGCAACTTATAATGTTTACTTATTGTAGTTATGCGTCCTTACTACTAGCCTTGCACGGAATGATTTAAAGCTTTTTTTTTCTTTTTTTTTTTCGGGTACTTTAATATTTTGTCACCTCACCGCCTCATATAAGACGACCCACCCGCAGTGTGTCTTCATTATGTTTAGAGTAGGAAAAACGTTTCACATTTTATCCTTGGGTCGGGTGATGTGTAAAAGGGAGGGGAGTATATAAGTTGCTAAGGACCGAACTGTTCACATAATTATGATCGAACTTCACTTAAGGGTAAGTTCGTTTGATCCTTAATTATGTTTCACAGTTCGGTCCTTAGCAACTTATAATGTTTACTTATTGTAGGATGTTTAGAGTCTAGTTCTATAAAATGTGAATAGTTAGTTATTATGATTTGGGGGAATAGGTAATACAAGTTATGCCCTAAAAAACCAAATTCATCTATCTTTGTAATCTCTGTAAAAGCATCACATAATATTAGGCACTAGATTTTCCTTCTTGTTTTAAATATCAAAAGAGAGAGTCTAACTCCTTACGACTTTTATAACACTAATAATACAATATTACACTTAGCCAACAGTAAAATCCATACGTAGTACTTATGAAGTCCGTAATAAAGAAGTTTTTTATTTTTTATTTTTTTTATTCAATATAAGCCAGTGTTTGACCACAGTCCCACCCGGTGGAAAGCGGTGACGCAGTCGAGGATGGTAGATTATCTTCAATGACCTATCGTAATATTAATACTGCAGAGGAACCGCAAGCAAAATTATACATTAGGGTTAAACACCTAAGAATAGATAAGTCGTATCGAGAAAAATCTCTCCTCAAAACCTGTCAACAGTGGCAATAAATCATTGTCTTGTAAAAACGCGCAAATGCACTTTATAAAACATATTTCAAAGGAAATATGCATAACCTCACCATTAGACAATGACTGAAATTGAAGTCTATTTTCGTAATTATTTTGTATAATCAATAACCGAAAAATATATATATGTATAAAATATATATATATATAAATAATGTAAGTAAATATCAGTTTGTGGACGTAAATGTTCCTAAAGGCCACACAGGCCACATAGAATAGTTAGAAAAACCTTAAATTAATTATTTAATTAACACGGTGCACAACAGAAAACATTACTGAACATATCACCTTGACAATAGGTACGCAATAATTTGTAATTCATGAACAAACTTGTATTTCATTCATAACAGTAAAAGTTATCTTTATGATTAATTAATTGCAATTTGAAAGTTATTCCTTTTTTTTTTGTAGGTTGTTGCACATTTTATAAGTTGAGGGTAGATGAGGAGATATACCCTCCAAATGTTATTTATTGTGTCACCTACCCTCATATGTATCTATCAGCTGTCAGCTGATTGTAATGTCAATGACCGTTAGTTTATCTCTTAAAAAGGATATTACAACAGTCATACATCGAACTTAAAGTTCTTTATTTCATACTAACTACCGCCCGTACAGGAGGCGCTAATAACTTAAAGAAGATTGTAAGCAGATCATGGTCGTGATCGCTATTTATTTAGTACATTTAGGTGTTATAAAGGTAGGTAGGTATATACACAACAGTCACAGTCTTTAATTAATGCAGTCATTACCGTACGTAATTTTAAATGTATCTAGTCATTGTTCTCGATTACTGTTCAAAAAAGGATTTAAGTTCTTTATTTTTTTTTTTGCATTAGTTTTAAAAATATAGGGAAAACACTTAAAGTCTCCATATTACAAACATATCTATTTCCGGTGTACTTAATGTGTATTTTATTTTCTACCATTGAGCACCTTATCTAAGTATATTTTCTCCTTTACCTTAATGTTACTTTACATGAAAAATACAAATATCTAAATAATTGTTTGGTGTTCATATAAATATATGAAGCAAATAATTATGTATAGCGTTTAGAACAGACTTATCAAAGAAAAACCTTAGACCTTCCGTTTGGTTTATTAATCACGGTTAAAATCAGAGGTAAGATACTCATATCTGGACCTTATACAAACAAATACGCCAAGGTATGTTTTTATATTTTGTATAGACAAATAACGCTGAGGACATTTAAACACAGACAAATCTGTTTTGCATGTGAACCGAACCCGCAACCAGGGCATAAAAAAAAAAAAAAAACAATGAAAATTACCCAACAGTTTTTTTTTTATTATTATTATTACCAAGGGATGGTAATAGTAAGTACTAGTAAACACGACTAATATATTTGAGTTCAAGAATAGTTCCTATCTCCAAAAATATAGTATATATAACTAATATTAATAGGTAGTAAAAAATACTGATATGATCGTTGTCAATCTCAAAAATCTTAAGAAGCAAAATACATTGAATATAGGGCGTAAACTAGATAGTTTTGTGTTTATTGTAGACAAAGCATATAAGTTACTCAAGACAGCTTGTTTGTGGTTTATTACACATTAAAAGGCACATCAAACTTATAAGAGGAATATTCACAACGCTGGTAGATAAAATATATCAGGAAAGATCCAAATGAAATATCCAACAAAAAATTACATGAATATAATCGTATGGATTCTGAATAATAACATCAAAGATCAGCCAGGAAGTTTTTTTTTTTTTAACTGTGTGGATTATATAAATATATAATTGTATTATGACACAGTGATAAGCTCGAACAGAGCTCCCTTTTTTTATTTTTTTAAACACGCTGTTTATAGTTTTATATATATATATGCCTTAGTTAAAAAAAAAATATCACGTAAAAATGATCGTGTTAAGATAATACAATAAGACTAACTGTGTTTGGACAGGGTTTTTGTAACATCCTGTATATACTTTTACTTCATTATTATTATTTATTTTTGGAAAAATCGAACTTATGAATTTACTACACAGATGTAATGTAGTATTCAATATTTTATGACCATTAAATTTAGAAACTAGAATTATGTATGACAAAAAATTCGTCCTCAATTTTGTCATAAGTATTCAAATATTGCAACTATATTGTTCATAAAGTTAAACCATAAATATAGTCATCAAGGTCATACATTTAGCTAAATTAACGACGAATTAATAATATGACGATTGTTTTGTTCTCTAGATCAGATTTATCAATAGTTATTTTCAACTAAGTATTTATAATAAGTGTAGGAGGCGGCCGGCGGCGCGGCGTACTGTCCCATAAGTTCAGAGGCTACTTACTGCAGCTCCACGGTGGTGGTCACGGATGCTCCGGCTGTAGGCCGGCCAGGATCTCGTCGAGCCTGTGGTAAAGCCCGCCGCGGCCAGTCCGCCTCGGATCTGCTAGATACCACTTTGCAGTACGAACTACGAAGTTTTGAAGTCTTATTAATTCTACTGTGAAAAAATATTAGTATTATTATTATAACTTCTTAATTATTTACTCATCTCGTCCAGTGGTGCACGGCGTATTCCGATAATTAGGAGTACCTACAGATCGAATTATATCTGACGATATTGTACGAAACCCAGGCAACTGGTGGATGGTAGTAGCAAATTACAGTTAATTGTGACTTTATCAATTTTTCTTTATAATGTAATAAATATTAGTAAGGGAACAATCATAGAGATTTGATATCAAGGTTTTGTAATCGATCGGGTTAAGCAACGTTAGGTAAGGTCATTAAATATATGGGTGACCGTTTAACGCCATTTGAACTAAACGGGTCCGTGCTTCGGAGAGCAAGTAAAAAGTGGGTCCCAGTTTTTAACCGACTATAAAAAAGGAGGTTATGTATTCGATGCGAATGTCTGTTATTAAAAGTTTAGTTAACGTAAAAATAGCGCAAACGGAGCTGCGTGGGTCAGCTAGTCTATACTTATAATAAAACTGTAACAGGTCCAATTCTGTACATTGAAGATATTTTGAAAATTATATTTGGAGGGCATTCTATAACCGATACTGAGGCCGAAAATGTATTTTTTTTATATTTTGTCTGTCTGTCTGTCTGTATCACGGCTGCGCATCACGCCGAAACTACTGAATGGATTCAAATGAAACTTGGCATGATTTGAGACCTTACTACGAGGTAGGACATAGGATACTTTTTATCTCGTAATCTAACACGGTTCTTTTGGGAGAGGGGATTAATGTCAAAATGGGTACTTGGTTATACGCTTGGTCCGACTTTATCAATTTTTATTTATAATATAATAAATATTAGTAAGGGAACAATCATAGAGATTTGTTATCAAGGTTTTGTAATCGATCGGGTTAAGCAACGTTAGGTAAGGTCATTAAATATATGGGTGACCGTTTAACGCCATTTGAACTAAACGGGTCCGTGCTTCGGAGAGCAAGTAAAAAGTGGGTCCCAGTTTTTAACCGACTATAAAAAAGGAGGTTATGTATTCGATGCGAATGTCTGTTATTAAAAATTTAGTTAACGCAAAAATAGCGCATGCGGAGCTGCGTGGGTCAGCTAGTCTACAAATATAAATGAAAATGGAGCACCGAAATTTATGTACGTGTACGGGCATACATTCCGAACGAAAGCACCAAATTGAAAAATTTTGACGGGCCCGTTGGTGTAGTGGGTACACACCCTGGCTGCTACCCGATGGGTCGTGGGTTCGATTCCCATCACTTGGTATTATTTATCTATTTAAGTATGTATTTACAAAAAAAAAGTATAGAAGTATTAGTATCGGTTGTCTGGTTTCCATAGTACAGGCTCTGTCTAGTTTGGGATCGGATGACCGTGTGTGGATTGTCCCAAGATTATTATATTTTTTTGTAAATACATAAGGAACACCCTTACCGTCGGGAGAAGGTTCTTAGGGTAAAAAATTAAGAAAGTTGCGCAGAGAATATTTAGCAATGGGTGCTTCCCATTTCATATACATTTGTTTGGTCTATTTTTATTTCAATAACGTTCACAAAATATAATAAACGTGAAGTATATATCTCAAAGTTGATATCAACTGTTGATCTAATTTCATTTACATATAACATTTATATAATTCTAAAACTTATTTCGTATAATGTTATAATGTTATTGTTTCGTATAATGTTGTTGTTTATTTAATCGAAAATCATTAGATCTATCGTTTAAAATGTATATTGATAACTACCATTTTTATTTTATTTTATGTTTACACAAAAACCACAGCTCTTAGACATAGTAGTAAACGTAGACATACATATTAATCTTACAGCCTTAAAAACAATTGTGAGCACAGAATTAGTATTCATAGCTGAAACAGCCAATTGCCATAAAGAGTATGATTAATTATATGTTGTGAGTGTGAAAGTGTGAGTGTGATTGTGTGCGTGAGTGTGTGTTTATTTTACTACATATCAAGAATCAGAGCAATCCGACTCGTATAGGTTAGGTTAGAAGCTAGCTTATAGCTCTCCGGTAGCCCCCTGGGAACCTGACATGGTGCTCACGGGGACGGGGGTCACAACCCCGCCGCCATCCTCCTCGGAGGCCATGCTCAATGGACGACCTATGGCCCTCACCCCGAATGTCCAGCGACTCCAAAGGGGGACTGACTAACTCTCTGGAGCATTTTGGTCCGTGTTTTCGTTATTTACAAACAGCTCGTTACAAGCTGGCCTTAATTTATTAATGGAAATTTAAAAAGAAATTCACTAAATAAATAACCAGATAAGTAGAGCCAAAAGAGATTAATGTTTTGTTGGATGGGCACTTTTGATAGCCTTAATTATAATGCAGATTCCTGTACATAAATACACAGGTAATCTGTGAAGGCTATAATTAAAACTTACTTTATAAAAAACAGGAAGGCAGATGATCCGTTGGCCTTGCTCCTTACGGGCAAAATTCACTGAATATAACCTCGGTATTGATTACTGCACCCATCTGTGTTCGTACCATGACCCACATTGTCTGTGTATGAACTATGAACTTTTGTTCAAATGTGCAAGGTATCGCGGAAGTAATCAATTGTCATTAATTAATTCAATTCAATTTATTTTGTAAAAATATACAAAGTTGTTTCATTACTGATTTCAAATATATGCACATAGAACTTGACAATAAATAAATGAATTCGAATTTAATTATCCTAAATAAATAATATACACAGTGTAGGTATATAAATTACTTTATAAATACGTAGTACGTTTACCTTGTTTCTGTGTGTACATAAATTATTAAATAAATCTATATTTTAGCTCGTTTTATACCTGGTTCGTCAAAGTTTGCTGCGGGGAAATACTTATTAATAAACTAAAATATGACTCTCAAAAACAGATATTTTAAAATAAATAAATTTTTGGAACTTAATTGATATGTTGCATTCAGAAAACAAAATCATTAGATGCAAGTCCTATACGCTTGTTGGAGGTTATTAACCTCTTACCGCACCCGTATTGACCGACTGTGGCCTTTTAGAATAGTAAAATTAATCTATATTAAAAAGTAGTGTACCTAATCAAGTCAGTTTTCGATACTGAACGAACTAGTTATCGGATTTACGTTAATTAACACATTGTAAGTATACATTTTTTTCTACTCTCTTGGAATATATAAGTATCCGTAAAATTACAAAATATGTACGATATTCGAAATACATAAATATAAAAACTCACATTATATTGTGAATATTACCTATGTCCTTAATTTAACTTAATTAAATACATACAAGAAAGCTTGATTCGTGCTCTCGAGGTAAACAACAGAGGAGTGGAAAAATATTGACTATAAATACACACTGCAAGTCTACTGCACACTGTTGGTATTGCACCATTGTATGGTACAATTACGGTAGTAGTTTTAAGAGAAGTAAGAGAGCGAAAATTGCCGTTTCGAAACTTAGTCACACAACAAATTATGGAGAGGGCTTGGAATATCTTTGCGCGATAAAATCCGAAGTCGCAAATTCCCCGAAGTAACAGAGCCATCGACAGAGTTCCCAGGATTTGAAAGTTGAAGTGGTAATGGGCAGGCCACGTCACTCGAGGAAATAATAAGTGACTGGGAAGAAAAGTTCTCAAATAGCGACAACGAAACGGAAGATTCAGCGTAGGTCAGCAATCAAGCAATCTATCTCATTGGGTGGACTAACGAAATTGTGTGTGTCGCGGGCAACTGGTTCAAAATTGTAGTTCATTGTGTATTTTGGCTAATATTAGAGTATCCATTATTCAATTATTTTGTAAATACCTATTTTGAAGGTAATACAAATCATGTTACATACATAGCATCGTAGGTAGACAACAGCGTAGAGTTTATATACAGTATGTAACACAACGAAATTCATACCTGTTTCGGTGAAGGAAAACATCGTGAGGAAACCTGCATGTCTGAGAAAGCCTAACTAGCTCTCGAATGACGTGTGAAGTCCGCCGCCAACCCGCACTTGGCCAGCGTGGTGGACTATGGCCTAAGCCCCCTCATCTTGAGGGGAGGCCCGTGCCCAGCAGTGGGACATATATTATTATTACACACTGTATATCTTTAATAATTATCTGAAAAATCTTTATATAATGCATGAGACTGACACTAGCGACCTTGCTAACATATTTAGGTATCATTGATTTTTGATTTTTTTTATTAAATCTTATGTACGTTTAAAACACAAATAATTCGTTAAGCAATTAATCAAATTCTTATTCTAATGAAAATTGTGTGTATAATAGATCTCCAATGTCGTTTTGACTTAAACTTAATCACATTATTAATTTGTACTTATCAGTTATATACTTAGGTCATACATCATAATTACAATTAATAATAGTACAATAAGGTTACTAGTTACCTATAATTGTACCTTGACCTATCTTGACCTCATTTTAACAAGCATAAAATTATCTCGGAATTTTACTGTTAATAACTATAGTAAATTTTAAAGTAAGATGTTTGTCTCATGGTAAGCAATGCGCCTGCCTATAGACAACTGCATTGCACTGCTGCTCGTCACTAGAGACATTAGTTATTAGGCCTCTGCCTCGAATTTTGCTGCCACGCCGCTGTTTTCGAGAACCGGTCCATTTGATTTTACGCATAAGATCCTGCCGCTGCTGCGTCGCCGTCGCCGCCGCCCCGCTGCCCGCAAAATTCGAGGCAGAGGCCTTATGTCTCTTGTGTTCAATATATTTTTTAATGTTTAGTATGTTATAGCTAAATTATTTATTAAACGACAGGGTGCCCATCTTGGATCGGAACTCTAAATAGTAATTTACGAGATAAATAGCAACATGCAAACACATAAACACAACTTTTTAGCTTATACGTAACTGTTTGTTTTGATTAGTCAAGTCACCAAACGTAACAATCACATATGATCTTGCGATTTATTTAGTTGTTACACTTCGTAATAACAATGATAATGTATTAATCTTACTAATCAGGTACTTTATAAACCGATAGGCAAGGATGATCATTTACTCTCGAATATATTTAAATAGTATAAAATTTTGGAATTCACGAAAACCGGTGCTGTGTTAGCCCAAATGTGGTTATGATGACTCCAATATGGTTTCGGTACAACGTAGTTTTCTACTAAGTTTGGTAATTTAGACGCCAACTTATCGATATCTTTCAAAGATGATACCCAATCGTTCTGCGCGCTGACCAGCAGAACAGGAGACGATATTTCTGTTACATTGTATTTTGGAGCGGTTGGTACTCCATACCGTCTCATATTCCCTTCCACTCCTTCATCATACCTTTGGAATCCACCATTTACAATCAACTGAGAATAATGTGCTAACGTTTTAATCGAAGTACCACTTGGTAAGTGCCCAGAGGCTATAGATAACCTTTTCGGAGCAATGGATCCCGGTCTATGACCGGTGCTAAGCGATAAACCAATATCGCATAGTTTAGGAACTATTTCGCACACAAATTCAACAATCGTATGAACTATTTTATCTTTAGGAAACACTTCATATATACCTGCGGATTCCAGTAACTCTTTAATAAATACTGCATTGTAGGCTCCTAACAGTGGCACGGGGCTTATAATATTTTTCATCCAAGCGATCGGGCCTATATATACGGACAGTCGAATTTTAGCATCATATTCTGGTTTCATAGAGGTCATAACTAAGCCGTTTGTTGTACCTTGCGAGTGTCCGATGTAGTATAGCTGAGTTTTTCCAGTGTTCTCAAGAATGTAGTCCACCGCAGCTGGTACGTCATAGTTGCCATGTTCGTCGAAGGAGTAGTTCCAGTACTCAGGATCTTTATCTGGGTCAAGTTTAACGTGCCTCCGTGAGTAATGATTGCCTCTGTGGTTGAGAGCCCATACGTCATAGCAATTATTTGATAAGGCAAATCCTAGGCTTATCTTCGGTCCGGCCAGTATCCACACATCTGCTGTGTCGAATAGTCCATGCATCATGAGTACTGGGTAAGGTTTAAAACCATCTGAACATTGGGGTAACACTCGAAACACTTTTAAAATGTATCCGTCTTTAGTTATTACTGTGTGTTGTTCTGGCGTGTAGTTGTATTTAGTGACTATTTCAGTGAAGTTTAAATATGTATCCTCGTGGTACCCCAAAGCCTTTTTGAGAGCTCGATTCTCAGGTATGGAATACGATACGAGCTTGTTCGGCCGAATCGTAGGCCTAGCCGTGACGGCGTGTTTCGTATAAAATATCAGAATGAAAAGAATTAATTTGTTTTTGTCCAACCAATGCTTCATCTTGTTTCGCGCAAATAATACCAGTATATGTTTCCATTGTAAACGAGTATCCAGTTTTATAATATTGCATTGACCTTCCTGGAAGGTCTTAAATAACCTATAGAATATTATAAAACGTTATAGATGCAGTTAAAAAAGATGACGTCAATGTTTTTGTGATCGAAATGGATACATTAAGTGATATTATCTGATGTTATCGTTATACTACGCCTGCTTAAACTGATATTAGTAACTACTTCCCTAAAGAAACCAACTATGCCCATCATTTGGTTTGTAATAATTGTAATTACAAACATTTGTAATTTCATTGAAATAAACTATCTTTGTAGGAAATATATTGAAGTTGGTGTTCCGCATGATACGAGCATCGGCTGGCACCAACTTTAATATATTTTTATTAATTAATGCTTTTTAGAACATTTTCTTTGAAGTCGGTTATTATTCAATAACACTGAAAAGTATAAAATAATTTAAATATTATAGTATAGAAGTTGGTGTTGGCGTACCTGCTGTGTATATTTGGCACCAACTTCAATAATATTTAAATTATTTTATACTTTTCAGTGTCATGGAAGTAAGTTCGATTTTTGTTTTTTAAATATTTTATTTTATACTTTTTAGTGATATTTTCATACTAAAAGATTGAACCTTCGAAGACGGTAAAATGATCTAGGTCACATTATCGTCTACATAATTCATGTTTCTTCATAAACAATTTATCCGGTCGTAATGAAATTTACATGGAATCATCATAGTAGTTTACTCTCACGAATAAAAAAAGAATCATCGAAATCGGTTCATATTTGTCTGAGTAATGTAATGGAGAACATCAGTTTTATGGTTTTTACCAGATAAATTCCTCCACAACGTTCATGGTCCTCCATGAAGTTCTTATCCGGTTATGATAAAATTCATATAGATTCATTAAAGTGGTTCTTTTTTTCGAATAAAAAAAGAATCATTACAATTGATAAATATTTGCCAGAGTTATGACCAATGACCTTAAGACCTTAAGACTTAAGACCTAATGACCTTAAATAGCGACAAAAATGTCATCTTTTAGGCATTCCTGCAGGTTTCCTGCGCGGGCTCCATTCTTGTTTTTTCAGGAACTACCTATTCGTAAGCAATATTTTTTTATGGGACCCAATCAACGGATTAAAGAATGGATGGAAGGAAGATTTTTTCAAATCGGTTCATAATTGCCAGAGTTATGCGCGAACATACATAACAAATAATATATCCTTTTTTGAAGTCGGTTAAAAATAGTTTATTTAATACTTTTTAGTGACTATCTATGTTATCAGGATGTTAGCAGTATCGAATCAGTTAAATGTGAGGTGTGAACAAAAATATCTCTGACCCTTTCTGCGAATACGGTCGTGAAGTCAAAAAAATGATAAGCAAAATGCGGTTTACTATATAATTTATTATCCTTCATTATAACTGCCAGAATGCTTGCAAAACTATCACACAACTCGTACGGCTATGCCAGAGTCTCTTACTGCAATCATAAACCGTCTATATCTTGTAAACTACTGAACCGATTTCGATGAAATTTATACCTACTAAACCGATTTCGATGAAACTTATACTGTTTCCTAAGTTTAAAAATACTTAAACTATTACAGAATTACCACAATCGGATTTATAGTTTCTGAGAAATCGAGGGACAAACAAACCTACATATAAACATACAATAATGAAATTTGGTACATTTGTTTAGATGCTTAGACTAAAATATGTGAATAATACGTATTTTTATTAATTATCCGACTACAAACATTCTTGTTAAAATCATAACCCAGGGAGGGTTATGATTTTAACAAGAATGTTTGTAGGTATGTAAGTATGTTCATCTGTTCCCGCATATCTTCTAATCTACTTAATATAATTTGACAAGTAGGGTGTCGTTAGAAGCGTCTTCATTGTCCGCTGGTTATAAGCTATATAATATCACATTATTAGACTGCGATTTTATCCGTAGTCGGGTTTTAGTTTTTAAAACTTATTACTTGTTATTAATATTACATACACATCCAAGTGGGAATCAAACACAGAGTAGCAGCCACACAAGTTTGTTAGCACGTAGCGCACACGAAGGCGTAAACACGTGAGTTCGTTAAGTACCTATATTCATACAATTATATGCACTATGTGTTTAGGTGCAATGCCCGTTTTTAACCGACTTCAAAAAAGGAGGTTCTGTATTCGACGCGAATGTATGTAATATTAATAAAAATGCGTAATATTCATATATGTTAGTCTATGTGGGCTTCTAAACGAATTTACCAAATTTCACGAGTGTATGTATGTATGTATGTAGGTTTGTCCACGTATTTCTCAGAAACTACAAGTTCGATTTCGAAAATTCTTTTTGCAATAGTTAGAGTATCTTTCAACTTAGGGTAGAGTACAAATTTCATCAAAATCGGTCCAGTAGTTTAAGAGATATAAACTTTTTATGTTTTCAGTAAGTTACTGTAATGTAGACGTTCGTGTTGCGTGATAGTGCTGATACCTATCTTGGTAAAATAAGTCACTAAAAAGTGTTAAATAAACTATTTAAAAAAAATAAAAACCGACTTCAAAGTAAATTATCTAAAAAGCATAAAAAAAATAAAATTGAAATAAAATTTAATAATTATTATTATTTTCTTATGATTTCAGTTCCCGAGTACTCCACCTCGAGCCGCATCACTCGCGCATTCCTGGTGGGTGGTTGCAGAGCCTCATCATCGCTCACGGCAGAGGCACCGGGTCTCGGTCATTCGCTGGCTTGGCTTTTCAAGACCACTCTGTATACACCAGGGGAGTACTTTACCTAAGTACTGCGTTACAATTACCAGTTGTTTCATTGTATCTTTTATTTCCAGATTTTTTCTTCGTTGTCGAGCTGCGCCAGCCTTGGCCAGTCGACTACCTATCGACGCCAAGTGGTGTATAGTGACATTTTAAGTGCATGTATATATAAGTGTTTTATATGCAAGATGTAAATAGAACTATCCTGGCCCCAATGCCGCAGCCTTGCAGCCAGGTGAGTAATAGTTCGTTGGAAAATTTAGTAAAGTGTGATCAGTGTTCTCAAGCACGCTTCTTTCGCGGGAAACGAGGTTTGAATATTCACATCGGGAGGGCTCATAAGTCCCATCCTGCTGTGCCTGTGTCAGACCCATCTTGTTCTCGCCCGGTTTCGACTACAAATTCAAATGTCACAAACCTTCCATTCTGGCAGCGTATTAGCTCACTAAAAAGAAATGTTCCTCTCATTAAGCGCATTCCTCGTGGTGCTCGTATTTCAGTGGCCAATGCCCTGAGCAGTTGCATTCAAAAAATTCTAAATCATAATACACAGTGTGCTTGGGAAGAGCTGCTTACATTTCCTTACAGAGTGCTGCATGTTACTGCAATCAAGGCAGGTGAAAAAATTTCTCTTACGCAAAAAATTAAACTAAATTGTTTTGATTTGAATAATGTTATTTCGGATTTGTCTTTTGGCATTTCCCCTATTCGATCTCGAGTCTCTGGTAATATCATTCACAAAATTGAAACAAAAGCAAATGATGGTGATTTTAAAGGCGCAGCACGGATGCTTTTTTCCAGCGATATTATTGCTCCAAATAATGCGGACACGCTTTCCGCATTGATGTCCAAACATCCCTCACCTTCAGTAGGTCTTCATTTCCCTGACGCACCCCCTTTAGATCAGCGGATTCTTATTTCGGATACTGTCGAAATTATGAACTGCATTTCTTCCTTTAAGAGTGGCTCTGCTGGCGGCCTTGATGGCCTTACCCCTCAACATCTCAAAGACCTTGTAAGTAACGCCGTCGGGGACGCTGGCAGGTCACTCCTTTCTAATTTAACCGCTCTGATTAATCTAATGTTGGCGGGCAAGGTGCCTCTAGAAATTACCGATGTTTTATATGGCGCTAATTTGTGCGCTCTATCCAAAAAAGACGGTGGCATTCGGCCTATAGCGATAGGCTCTACCATCCGCCGTATCGCTTCTAAAGTTTGCTGCCGTCGCATCCTCCCTACTGTATCCCAAATTTTTCAGCCTATACAGCTCGGATTTGGCTCAAAGGGTGGTTGTGAGGCAGCCGTCCATGCGGCACGCACCTTTTTACTGCAGAATGGAGGTGAGGTCTTGCTTAAGGTGGATGTCAAAAATGCTTTCAATTCTGTAGACAGAGCTGCTTTGTTGACACAAGTACAAAACAACATTCCAGAAATTTACCCATATGTCTTTCAATGTTATGGCCAACCATCCAAATTATTATATAATGAACATCCTATTTGTTCAGCTGTTGGATGTCAACAAGGTGACCCTCTTGGTCCCGCTATCTTTAGTTTGGCAATCCATCAGATCATATGTACTCTAAATTCCAAATTTAATGTCTGGTATCTGGATGATGGCACTTTGGGGGGTTCAGCAGATTCGGTCTATGATGACTTCGAAATTCTTATTAACGAGTTTCAAAAAATCGGTCTAGAATTTAACTTTTCAAAGTGTGAAATCTTTGTTTTGGACTCAGTGCCTGAGGCTCGAAAGAACCTCATTATTAACAAATTTAGTAGTTTGGCATCTAATATTAAGGTACTGTCTAAGGAATCTCTGTACCTTCTCGGTGCCCCCGTTCTGGACGAAGCCATACCCAGTTTCGTAGATGAAAAAATTAAAAAATTCCATGATTCCTCTGATCGAATCTTCAAAATTAACTCACATTTAGCATTCTTCATTATTCGTTTTTGCCTTTTTGTGCCCAAATTCACTTATTTTCTTCGCTGTTCTCAACTATTTAAATTTAAAAGTCATTTAACATCCTTGGATGATTTAATTCGGTGTTGTTTAACAAAAATTTTAAACTGTCCTTTTGAAGAGGATCGGGTATGGACCCAGGCTACTTTACCGATTGGTTTAGGTGGTCTGGGTGTCCGCAAAATTTCCGATCTAGCACTCCCGGCATTTTTGTCTTCGGTATATAGTACGGAAACCCTCAGCAGGTCTATTATTGTCTCAGCCTTAGGATCTGTTGAGGTGACGTATTTGAGTGAGGCCAGAAATGCCTGGCTGTTGGCTTGCCCGGGTTCCGACCCTCCAATCTTAACTCACTCTCAGAGACAGTGGGATAAACCACTCTGTAATTCAATTTGGCATTCACTTTTAACATCCAGCGTTAACGATTTGGATCGTGCGCGTTTGCTAGCTGTCTCTGCGAAGGAGTCCGGTCACTGGCTGCAGGCTATGCCATCGTCTCATATTGGTACCTTATTGACCAATACCACACTTAGTCTTGCAGTTTGTTTGCGGGTGGGTGCCAGGACCAACCTTCCTCATCGTTGTCGCTGTGGGGAGTACGTAGATAAATATGGTCACCACGGGCTGTCTTGCTCGCGTAGCGCTGGCCGTATGTCACGCCATGCCGCCCTTAATGATATTATTCGCAGGGGGCTTGTCACTGCCGGTGTCCCTGCCGTACTGGAACCAGTCGGCATTACACGAGATGACGGCAAGAGGCCTGATGGTGTCACTTTAATACCATGGCAACATGGAAAGCCGCTGGTGTGGGATGCGACATGTGTCGACACACTTGCTGCGTCCCACACCCCGGCAACTTGCAGGGCGGCTGGAGGGGCTGCGGCGGCCGCTAGTGTTGCAAAGCGACGCAAGTATGCAGCTCTAGGTTCGAGCTATATATTTGCGCCCTTTGCGGTGGAGACCATGGGGCCTTGGTCTCATGAGACGCACGCTTTGGTGAAAGAAATTTCTTCCAAACTTATCGAAGTCTCAGGAGACCGCCGGGCTGGTAGCTTTTTCTGCCAACGTATAAGCTTGGCCATACAAAGGGGTAATGCCGCCAGTCTTTTAGGTACCCTTCCCTCCCAGTGCGGCGACAACTTCGAGGAAGTTTTTTACCTAGTTTAAGTGTACATGTTTGTAAATAAATTGTAAATATTTTATAATTAAAAGCATAAAATAACGAAAATATTATTGAAGTTGGTGCAGAATATTCACAGCAGGTACGCTAACACCAACTTCAATAATATTTTCGTTATTTTATGCTTTTTAGATAATTTACTTTGAAGACGGTTTTTTTTTTTTTAATAGTTATAATTAGAGGGCAGTTGAGAGTTATCTAAATGAGAGCCAGGCAACCGAAGAAACGTTAGCAAAAAACAACATCTATTTTAAATTTACTTTTATTTGCGTTGCAATGTGCACTGTGCATTTAATTTGCGAGCACTGTTTGCAGGAATACCATTCTACAAACACTTTTTTTTGTGACTAATCCCACCACTCATTCTCACCACTGTTACTCCTGTTAGCTAGGATCTACGGTGGTCACCACTGAAGACACCGAGGTTTGACCCTCGGAAAGTCCTAGAGTAACGCTAAAATTGTCTTGGAACCCGCAACAAATTTAATAAATAAGATAGATAGATAGACAATTATTTATTGCGCACAAACAAACAGATACAAAAAGAATAAGACACAAATTATTATTAATTTGTGTAACATGCAACAATGGGCGGCCTTATCGCTAAAAGCGATCTCTTCCAGGCAACCTTTGGATGGAGAGGAAAATAAAGAAGTTACAAAGAGCAGAGGGTGCGCGCACTAGACATAAATAGGTAATATTAACACAAAGACACATAAAAACACATAATGTTCATAATGTTGTAAACTATAATAATATACATATATTCATAAATAAGGTAGATAGGAAGACATAAATTCCACTTCGCTCCTTTGAAAAGCGGGAGACAAGCAATAAATTAACACAAGGTAGATAAAACCTCAAAAAGGAAGACACTTACAGGCGAACCAACGAAGGCTAGTCCACCCAGGAAGGTAAGGCACCACGGATGCTGCTAATATTATAAGGGGCCTATTTGATTTTTCAAACTTGTTTCCAATAACAGGTATGGCGAAAACGCTTGAACGCACGGTAGTTCTCCTTAGTCGCTACAAAGTCCATGTAATATACGGCTCCTGATGTCCTAACCTGTTTTTTTTAAAACTAAACTGTCTAAGTTAAGGCTACGCTCATGTTGCCAAGGTTTAGTTGAATAAGGTCATAGTAGAATAATGTCCAGGTATAAAATGGTCCAGAATAGTTTTTTCGTCTTAGTCTAATAATGTCTGTATCGAATATATTGACAAGGTATAAAAACGTCCAGATGTAAATTTGACAATCAGAGACTGCACTTTCAAACTACCTATATGTTCTTAGTGTTTGTTCGTGCTAAATATTTACCGCATAACGCATACAATCGCATCGGAAGACGTTTTCAAGCTCTTGGACTGGAACGGATTCGGCATCAACATCAATGGCGAATACATCACTCACCTTCGTTTTGCCTCCTACCTCAATACGATGCTCAGCAACCTCAGTAGCGTTTCCCAACAGGTTGGTAACAAACTATCCAGTTAGGTAGGTAAAACTTCGACAAAGAGGTCACCCGGAGAATCCTAGTCGGATGGGCAGCGTTCGGGAAACTACGTGAAATCTTCTCGTACGAAATACCATAGTGCCTGAAGACGAAGGTTTTTAACCAGTAGGTATGTGTTGCCAGTAATTACATAATTATGGTACTGAGACGTGGTCCCTAACTGTTGGCCTTTAGGATAAGCTCAGAGTCACACAACGAGCTATGGAGAGAGCTTCTTTGCGCGACAGAATCCGGAATGAGGAGATTCGCCGAAGAGAGAGAATGAGGAGGTACGGCACTAGGCAATCTGTAATTAAAGGTCGTTACTTAACAAAACTTTTAATAAATCCTAGTACTTATTCAAATATTATAAGTAAACGTTATACATTTGGAGATCTGAGTGGTCGTCTGTGAGAACTAAGTAAGCATACATTAATGGATATATCTTTAGTTTTATCTTTTAAAATTATTGCGAGATTGGTTTTACAAATTGTTTTAGAACTTTTACTAAATAATAAGCATTTTTTGAAAAAATTTCAGAGGGTGCTAACCATAATGCTAACTCAATCCTTATATAATATACTAGCTATACCCGCGACTTCGCACGCAGCCAGTAGGTTAGATATAAAATTTGCGCGTTATACTCATAAAATCAAGCTCGACATAACACGATCCATCTCAAACTCAACACTCAATTTGATCAGATTCGCTCCGACTTCGATCCGACCTTTTTATTTTTCGCTGAGAATCCTTTAAAAGTTCCTCGGGACCAGTGGGGATTACCCACTAAAACCCACGCGGTTTTTGTATCGGTACATGAGTGGGGACACTAAAGCTCTCCTCCAGTGGGATCTGCACTAAGAGCCCCTCAGTGCCTTGCCCTTGAGCGTTCAAGGTGTCACGGTGTTCAAGTGGATGGGGGCCGCAACCCGGACGTCCTAAGACCTACACTCCGAACGTCAGCGACTCCGAAGGGATGCAATAAGACTCGTCTGAGCACCCGACCCGATCGATTTACACAAATTATATTTCGCGTTTTGTACTATAAAGTAAAATTGTTATTAAATATAAAGAAATTCCTTTTATTGTCTGTATTCACAAGTAGTCTACAAATTGTACTTTTTATTCTAAGAGCTGTGGATTTTTGTTTGAATAAATAAAATAAAAAAATAATAAATATAATATTTTGGGCGTTACCCTTAAATATGATGCCCCGTCCTGCAGGCACCCTTCAATTTTTCGGGATAAAGAGTACCTTAAATTCTAACTTATTATCTTAGTTCAGCGGTCAGCGGGACACCGCTTGCTCTGCAAACCGGAGGTCACTGGTTCATATCCGACAGGGAGCAATAACTTTGTGTAATTGTTTCTTACTGGTTAGGACAATGGTGGACCTTTTTGCATGTAATTTTTTTGCGTTATTTACTTACATTCATCTCATTATCATCAGCAGCACGAAAGACGTCCACTGCAGAACTAAGGCCTCCCCCTTAGAATGGAGGGGTTGCCGTAATCCCCACGCTTGACAGGCGGCTTGGGGATCGCCGTATAGGTAATCCAATAGAAAGACGCTGCTGCCCGTCTTCTTGTTTTCCCTTAGTCTTACGTCTAATTTCATAAACAAACCCGGAATAAAAAAAGTGTCAAACTTGCTAAGTAAACATAATATCATTCAAATGATTCATTAGTTTTTTTTTTATTCGATGATTTATTTAATTCAGGTCATTCGAATAGCGAATAGTGCTTACTCATTCATTCGAATAATTCGATTGTTGATTCTTGGCACAATCGCCCATCACTAAGGAGAGAAAGAAAAAAAATTACGTCGAACTAAAAGGCCAAAAGGATAGTAGGGATGTTAAAAAATAATCGATTTTTATTTTCTAACTAGCTGACCCACGCAGCTCCGCCTGCGCTATTTTTACGTTAACTAAACTTTGAATAACAGACATTCGCATCGAATACATAACCTCATTTTTTATAGTTGGTTAAAAACTGGGACCCACTTTTTACTTGCTCTCTGAAGTACGGACCCGTTTAGTTCAAATGGCGTTAAACGGTCACCCATCTATTTAATGACCTTACCTAACGTTGCTTAACCCGATCGATTACAAAACCTTGATAACAACTCTCTATGAGTGTTCCCTTACTAATATTTATTACATTATAAAGAAAAATTGATAAAATCGGACCAAGCGTATAACCAAGTACCCGTTTCGACTTGAATCCCCTCTCCCAAAAGAACAGTGCTAGATTACAGGATAAAAAGTATCCTATGTCCTACCTCGTAGTAAGATCTCAAATCATGCCAAGTTTCATTTGAATCCATTCAGTAGTTTCGGCGTGATGCTCAGCCGTGATACAGACAGACAGACAGACAGACAGACAGACAGACAGACAGACAGACAGACAAAAATTAAAAAAATAACATTTTCGGCCTCAGTATCGGTTATAGAATGCCCTACAAATATAATTTTCAAAATATCTTCAATGTACAGAATTGGACCTGTTACAGTTTTATTATAAGTATAGATAATTGATTTTTTATTGTCGATTTTTATAATAATATTAATCGATTTTTAGTAAATCGATTATATAAATTACGTGTTTAAATCGATTTTTAGAAACAGCTCGTATCTATGCGACCGATGAAAAAATCTTGCAGTAAGTTTCAATTTTATAAACAGGGCCATCTATGCGTTCGGTGAAAAATCTCGAATTAAGTTCATACGTATAAGTTCAATATATAAAAACGGCGCCATTTGTATGTATGCGTGTAAAGTAGTTTCAGTACAGTGTGACCAGATTTAGCAGAATTCTGCTATTTTAGCAGAATTATGTCGCAGAATAGAAAATTTTAGCAGAATCTAATGAACTTCAGCAGAAATTTAACAGAATACGGTAGTTAACACATAGAACGCCAAGTACCTGATACGCAATGGATTTTTCTATTGGTATGTTTCCTGACGGCGGTTTAAGGGTTAAACAATAATTAACAGGGTTTTATTTGAATAGTTGCTCAAAACACATAATTAAATTTAAATCCAATTTCTATTTATGTTATTAAACTTCGTGTTAATCTATACCTGCGCTTACCTCAATTTCTTGGTTTACATTCAACTTTAGCCAGTACGATTACGAGTAGACCTGATTTAGTATCACGGGCTAATGCCTATCTAATTTATAAATAAAACTGATACTAATATTTATAAACTTGTTTTTGAAAATGGATATGTGCTATATATAGATGAATAACATCCAGATTTTTGCATTTAGCATGTACCTTTTAGTAATACAAAAAAAAAAACGATTTTTTCGCAGAAATCGTTTATTTATTTTTATTAAAATCGATTTTTGGCAAATCGACTAATTTTGAATATAGAAAAATCGATTTTTATTTAATCTAGGAGTGAGGCGTATTTGTAGTAACAGGTAGAAATCACAGGTATTCATAAATACTAGATAACAGTTGTTCCTGTGATATCATTTATCTGTTCCTTGGAGGAAATCTGTTCTTCTGTTCTAGGAGTGATGCGTATTTGTAGTAACAGATAGAAATCACAGGTTGTTCCTGTGATATCATTTATCTGTTCTTCTGTTTTGTTATAAAATTCACAATACTTAAATCACAATCTACACTAACTCTTCAGTCACAGTACTCAATAACGAATGTTCCTGTTATCTGTTATTTGATCTTCCTATATCTTAAGCCTTTTTGAAGTGAAACTTTTTATGTGACTTCCAACAAGTTTAACACGTTAAATGTTTAACGCTACCATGGAGGGGGTATGAAAGAGCTCACGTGACGCAGTCATTCAGTCTTCAGTAATTCCGTTATTCAGTGTCATTCACTGTCGTTCAGTGTCGTTCAGGTGTCGTTCAGTGTCGTACAGTGTCGTTCAGTGTCTTTCAGTGTCGGTCATGTGTCGTTCAGTGTTGTTCAGGTGTCGTTCAGGTGTCGTTCAGGTGTCGTTCAGGTGTCGTTCAGGTCTCGTTCAGCGTCATTCAGCGTCGTTCAGCGTCGTTCATTGACGTTCAGTGTCGTTCAGTGTCGTTCAGTTTCGTTCAGTGTCGTTCAGGGTCGTTCAGCGTCGTTCAGTGTCGTTCAGCGTCGTTTAGTGTCGTTCAGTGTCGTTCACTGTCGTCCAGTGTCGTTCAGTGTCGTTCAGTATCATTCAGGTCACGTTCAGCGTCATGCAGTGTCGTTCAGCGTCGTTCATTGTCGTTCAGTGTCGTTCAGGGTCGTTCAGTGTCGTTCAGCGTCGTTCAGTGTCGTTCAGCGTCGTTCAACGTCGTTCAGTGTCGTTCAGCGTCGTTCAGTGTCGTTCAGCGTCTTTCAGCGTCGTTCAGTGTCGTTCATTGTCATTCAGTGTCGTTCAGTGTCATTCAGTCGCGGGGAGGGTAATACAAAGAGACAGAGCGAGAGTGAAGATTCACTTCTTCCGCGCGGAGGGACTCCCTATACGCACTTTTTTTGAAGCGTGAATGAAAGTGTTTAGTTTGAAATTAGAAAATAATACGCATGGTAATTGGTAACACGTCAATCCATAATTTTTAGGATGATATCAAACAATAATCTACTAGTACTCATTCATATATTATGTACTTTACAACGTGATTTATTCACTGGCAGATCGTTCCTAGAAAAATAACAGCCTGTTATTTAATAACAGATAATGGTATCTGTTATTTTTGCGGAACAGTAACAGGAATAACAGATATCTTGTTTGACCTGTTATAACCCAAGTCTAATTTAATCGATTCTTTTCCATTAATCTCACATCCCTAAAGGATAGTAGTCAGACCAGTCCACCCAACCATATTAGAGGGGGTGACCCGCCAGTCACAAGCAAAGACTTTGAATTTGACAAACAATATTAACGACATACATTAAAAATGCATGTCTACAAAAATGTTTAACCTCTGCTTTATAACTTGGACTCTGATTTGCTTATCGATTGCAGTTATCGACTACAACTTGTTTATGAACCATTTAAAAACAAATCTTTATAGTGTGATTTATTTCGCTAGTAACGCCATCTTTCCAAACATAATATAAACGATCTGATCTGAGCGGGCTATCACGTGGTACTATTTAACCCGAATTCGCCCTAATGCCCCAGGAGGCTCAAGAGTATGTATGCAAGTATGTATGTATTTATAGAAAATAATACAAATACACATTGAAATCAAACTACTTTTACGGATTTTATCGGTTTATTTTTTGATTTTACTATCCCGACGTTTCGAATGCTTTACAGCACCCATGGTCACGGGAGGACTGAGATGTTGAACGTCCTTATGTCACAATTATGCCGGTGTACCCTCAGGTCTTCTTAGTTATTATTGTTGGTCCGATCTACGCAGTAAGAGCTTACAGTATCTTGAGGCCGTGCAGTATTTTGATTGCTATTGGATTTAATTATATTTATCACAGGATCCCAAGCCGGTGGTAACACCCAACCATCTTCTCTATTGAAATTAGGATGTTTTTTGATTTCAATAGCCTCACGAATCATCCTAGGTAGGAATCGGTGTTCTTTTGCGAGGATTTGAGGTTTATCAAATCTAATATAATGGTGGGTGCGATGCTGAACATGTTCACATACTGCAGACTTCATACAGCATCGGTGTTTCACATCAGCTATGTGTTCTTTAACGCGAGTTTTTATTGCACGCTTTGTTTGCCCAATATAGGAAAGCCCACAGTCACAGTCGAGTTTATAAACTCCTGCATCTTGTAGAGGTATATGGCACTTGACAGGTGGTAAAAACTGACTAATCTTCCTTGGTGGCTTAAAAT
The DNA here is from genome assembly GCA_911728495.1 of Furcula furcula. Lineage (NCBI taxonomy): Eukaryota > Metazoa > Arthropoda > Insecta > Lepidoptera > Notodontidae > Furcula > Furcula furcula. The sequence goes on from OU452243.1 coordinate 7,462,662, forward strand.
AAGTTTTGATCGAAGCTCGCTTTAAGATGTAGCCAATCTTGTCTGTAACCCCTCTAACATATGGTAGAACAGCAGGCTGACGCTCGACAATGGCTGGTTTGACACGTTCTCTATGACGCCGGCGCGGGACTCGGAGCTTGTTGTCATGCAGTACTTGCTTGACATGTTGCAGCTCAGCGCTCAGATGGTCATCATCACAGATTCCGCGTGCTCTCTGAAACAAAGATTTCCCGACAGTAGCTAACTGTGTTGAGTGATGGTGAGACTCACCATTCAAGTACCTATCTGTATGGGTTGGTTTTCTGTACACAGTACCAGTACATGGCCCAAGGTGTTATCAGGATTACGTATTACTAATACATCTAAGAAAGCTAGTGAGTTATTTGATTCCAACTCCATTGTGAATTGAATTTTTGGATTGATGGAGTTAAGATGATTTAGGAATACAGTTATTTTATCAGATGGTAGTAAAAGTAAAAAGTAAAAGTAGTTTGATTTCAATGTGTAATATTCTCGTAAGTAAAAGACAACATTATAATACAAATACACTTTACTGCACACTATCTGTAAACATAAAATAAAACTGTAACAGGTCCAATTCTGTACATTGAAGATATTTTGAAAATTATATTTGGAGGGCATTCTATAACAGATACTGAAGCCAAAACCGTATTTTTTTCATTTCTGTCTGTCTGTCTTTCTGTCTGTATGTCTGTCTGTCTGTATCATGGCCGCGCATCACGCCGACACTACTGAATGGATACGAGGAAGGACATAGAACACTTTTTATTCCGTAATTCAGCATGGTTCCCTTGGGAGAAGAGATTGAAGTCATAATGGTACTTGGTGCGCTACGCGTGGTCCGATTTTATCCATATTTAATTACTAGCTGACCCACGCAGCTCCACCTGCGCTATTTTTACGTGAACTTAACTATTAATAACAGACATTCGCATCAAATACATAACCTCCTTTTTTATAGTTGGTTAAAAACTGGGACCCACTTTTTACTTGCTCTCCGAAGCACGGACCCGTTTAGTTCAAATGGCGTTAAACGGTCACCCATCTTTTTAATGACCTTACCTAACGTTGCTTAACCCGATCGATTACAAAACCTTGATAACAACTCTCTATGAGTGTTCCCTTACTAATATTTATTATATTATAAAGAAAAATTGATAAAATCGGACCAAGCGTATAAACAAGTACCCATTTTGACTTTAATCCCCTCTCCCAAAAGAACCGTGCTAGATTACGGGATAAAAAGTATCCTATGTCCTACCTCGTAGTAAGATCTCAAATCATGCCAAGTTTAATTTGAATGCATTCAGTAGTTTCGGCGTGATGCCCAGCCGTGATACAGACAGACAGACAGACAGACAGACAGACAGACACCAAAAATTAAAAAAAATACATTTTCGGCCTCAGTATTGGTTATAGAATGCCCTCCAAGTATAATTTTCAAAATATCTTCAATGTACAGAATTGGACCTGTTACAGTTTTATTATAAGTATAGATAATTATAATAAATAATAATAAGGAGACGCTGATAGACTGTTGTTATTAATGTTTGGAAATCGAGATAGATGGGTGACCGTTTAATGCCATTTAAACTGAGCGTTTCCGTGCTTCGGAGTAGATATAACAAGTAGATTAATAGGTATATAGAAAATGGCTTATTGAAGAGATAGATAGTACAACTCAACTTGAGTTTTCAAAAGAATCTATGCTCTTAGCTCGTCTTAAATGTAGCGGTAAAGAGTTCTTTAGACGGACAGCTTGCACCGTAAAAGACCGTTATACAAGGTGTAAGGGACTACGTACCAAAAACTTTTTTATAAGATTTCTCATATTGTCCGTTACAACATTACAGAAACCATTTATATGGAAAATGACAAATGACTAACTTGTTAATTTTTGAGCATATAGGTAATGATTATGATGCTCATTCTAAGAGAGAGACCTTTGTTCAGCAGGGTATTTTCGGCTGCTGACATCGATATAATATATAAACTAGATTTGGTGTCACGGTTCAAAAAGTGGTAGCGAGAAATAGCGCCCTTGTGTCGCTATTTCTTTACAAGCCACATCCTGACAAATTTATTTTTGCCGATAGGAGTGTCGCTACTGTCTATATGAAACTGTCAAACTAAAGTCATTATCATTATAAAATCGTTAGTTCACATTTCCGCCACCAGCACAGATAGTTTGCATCCTCCGCGACCACATTTTAGATGTCATTTTGTTCGTGAATGTTTATCTAGTTTATTATATTATATCGATGGCTGCTGATGATTGCTAATTATGCAAAAATAAGTAATTTATTGTTTTTAAATTGAAATTAGGCTTTATTATTATACCAATAGTGATGTTATCCTAATTTTATTTTAAAAAGCAGCATTTTTTTTTGGAAATTCATGAAAAAGCCGATGAAATATTTCAATACTAGAATGTTTTAAACCCTCGGTGAGCGAGTCTGACTCACACTTGACCGGTATTTTTTTATATTTAATTTCTTGGATAAATGTTAAAATAATTTCTACCACGTAAAAAGTCGCAGTGTTCTCGCATGATTAGTATACAAATGCGTAATTATAATGATTGTGGAACACCAAAACGACATGCGTGCCCGTGCACAGGTGTCCCGAGTCGGTTAAGATATAAAGTCATTATCTTAAACCTAGTTATATTTCTAGTAACTAGAGAGTGGAAAAGGGAGGCAAATTAAAAAAAAATAGGTTGTTACCCTGTTTAAAGTAGGAATAATACTTGATACTTTCATATATTTGTTATACTTTAGAAGCCCAAGGTCTCTCTTGTGTCGAAGAAGGCTCCTGGGGTGGTTTTAAGAAGTAAAAGTCCCACGTAACTCGACCTCCACCATTACGGAGAATGGGTAACTTTTGAAGATTTCCTCACCGACAGAAAAAAGGTCTTTAGTGCAAGGGATCCTCCAGGTAGGTAGTCAGCTATAGCGCTGGTATAACCTTCCTTATCGAGACAGTCGGGCAAAAATTACCACTTCAAAAGACTTCATACCCCATGTCTTGGGTGATGAGCGACAGTTTCATATATAAAACACTAATATACTGAGAAGCAGTGCAGTGTAGCTGTCTATAGGCACGTCTAACTTGTATCATCGTTAACTGCCGAACCTACAAACGTCAGTTAAAGTTAATCATCATTAATAAATTGGATTATTTCGACACTCGAAGCCCATTAATACTTAATACGCAGAGAGTGAGTAGAGATAATAATTATCTTGTGTTTATCTTGTGTTCAATAATGGAAATTAATCATAAACGATTCCGACAGTCGAAATAAATAGATTTTAAAAAGTGACTTAATTAGAATTAAAGATGATTAGGGTTTGTGAGTGCGGCAGTAAGTCAATTAAAATAAAAGAAATAAGCTAAATAAAGGTTAAATACTATTTTTTAAATACTTGATTGCACCGTATACTTATTGCTTATCATTATTGTATGCATTAGAATAGAACAGAAAAGAAATAGAATAGAACAAATTTGTTCTACGTTGTTTTATTATTTATTAATCACCATATCAAATTACAGGATTTTAAACTGGACTATATTATTAACGAGGCACAGTTTTATCTTAATATTTTCCTTTATTCTTGTCTTCGCATTAAACTCCCTTTTCATTTACCATAATAGTGCTTTTACTAATGCCTGAAACAAAAGATGAAATATTTTATTATAATTCATCTAATTTTGTATGCCTACAGATCAGAACCTTACTTGTAATTTCTGACAACACTTTACATCATCCCAACAGACATACATGCCATAATAACAAACATAATACTTAATAACAAAATAGTACCTACTAGAAAAATCCTATATGAGTTCTGTATTTTTCCTAGAAAATTGAATTATTGAATTATGTTAACATTTTAATTACGTCAAGATATTCCGCTGTATACACAACTTATTTCCACATTAAAAACAGTTATATTCATATAATATCGGTGTTTTATACGAATATAACTGTTTCTCATACAAATCCTTACCAAGTATCAAGACTAACCTGTAATTTCCGAAAACGATGTATGCCAGTTTTACGTTTTCATGAAATACAGCATCGGATTCACTTTTCTTTTGATGGTAAGTATCTACTTATCATGTCGTATGACAATTTTCTGACACTGCATTTAATAGTGTAAGGTAATATTTAATTTAAAATACGCAGAAATATTCACAATCATGTTTATTCTAGAGGTTATGTAAAAAAGCAAATGACATTTGTCGCAATGTTGTCATTTTCAAAATCCGCAAAATTAGTAGTGTCAACTAAAAGTAGACAGACTTTACACATACATACATTTTCCCTCTGTCCTATATACGAATCCTTTGTCAAAGTCAAGTCAAAGGGTCAAAATAATTTATTTCAAATAGGCTTAACGGTGAAATTGCCGGACACCTTTGTGTCCGGTAATTTCCACCAGCTACAGTGCCCTTGATACTCGAATAATATTTACACACTGCTGCTTGAAGGCAGTATACTTGACTTTATAGCAGGAACCTACACCTAGTTGCTGCCTAGTTGCAGTTGCTGAAAAATGATGTCGCGACAGACAGACAGACGAAGTCGCTCCTTTTTTACATTTTTGGTACGGAACCCTAAAATACAAATCGCATATTTTTTTTCTTTAGTGTAAAAGATATCCTCATATACCCAAGTATGGGTCACTGACCTCACATGCAAGTACTCATAAAACCAATGACCTTTGGAGCATCCTCGCCAAATGTCATACTGTTGAGTAATTATAGAGTCGTGTCATTCGTATTGCGATCGTTTGAGTACATATGTAGGTTGTGACACTACTATATACCTATGTACCTACTATTAAAATACACAATTAAATTTATTTTATTTTCATTTTTTAAGGGCTTTTGACCCCATCTGACTATGTAATGATAATATTAGCCAGGGACCATCCACACCCGATCATCTGCGGGGTAAAAGGCTACATTAATTAAAAAATTTAGGTCACTAATTTTAGGTGAATCAAAATCAATTCATTTATTAGCACTGATTAGTAGACTTATATTTAGTGTTAATGCTGACAGATAAACATAAATTAATCCGTAACTTAATCATATTATGATTCACCGAATATGGCTTTTTAGACCAGCAGATCCCAAACTGGGATCTGCCGGTCTAAAAAGTCCACGCAGCCTTGAACCACGGCTCGCACATCTGAAAAATTAACTGTGCGAATCGTCTTTATGCGATTGTGAAGTAGGTAAAGGAAAACATTATGAAGAAACCTGCATGTCTTAGGAAACCTAAGCTTTCGAATGACGTGTGAAATCCTCCAACCCGCACTTGGCCAGCGTGTTGGACTATGGCCTAAGCCTCTTATTCTTGAAGAGAGGCAGGTGCCCTATAGTGGGGAAAAAAATAAGGGCTGTTAAAAAAGAACTAGACAGAGCCTGTACTATGGTAACTGATACAAATCCTTAAATATATCTTGTAAATACAAGCTTATCATGTCTGATAAATACCCAGATACAAGGCGAGAAGAAGATATTGTGTACCGGCAAGGTGTCTACGGGTGGCGACCACGAACCGGCGTCAGTGGATGCAAATAGCCAATTGTCGTTCATTGTGGCGTTCGAAGGGGCAAAATGTATGAAAAAGGGATGAGTACCAAATTCGACTCTTACCATTTTTTTGGTTTTCGCGGGAGAAACCTTCGATAGTTCCTCGGGACCTGTGGGCGTCAACCGGCGGGGTATGTGGGATTCTTACCCACTAAAAACCCCGTGGTAGTCGCATCAGCACATGGGCTCTCCAGTGGGTTCCACACTAGGATCCCTTCAGTGCCTAGCCTTTGAGCCCGCTGCTGGGGGGCACATGCCCCCGGGAACCAGACACGGTGCTCACGGAGAGGGGGATCGCAACCCCACCGTCGTCCTCGCTGCCGTACTTAATAGACGTCCTAACTAGTCTCTTACCTATGTTCTGATTTGATTATGTTTAAAAAATGCCCCTTACCTCTATTACAGATGATTTAGACAGTGTGTGTGCGTGTGTGTGGGATATGACGTTTTGATGGCTAACTGCCGCACTTACAAACTTTTTACTACTGTACTTTTTTTTTTGTATATACATACCTAAATAGATAAATAACACCCAGACACTTGGCGGGAATCGAACCCACGACCTATCGTGTAGCAGCCAGGGTGTCTAACCACTAGACCAACAGGCCCGTCAATTAATAATAATTAAGCAGCTTGTCTACAAACGTTACAGAAACATTTTTAATGATCTACTACGTCAATTAAAAAACACGTATGAAAACCATCGATATACTATATGTACCAACTAGATTTGGTGTCACGACCCGAAAAGTGGTCACGAAAATAAGAAAATAAGAGCTACGGAGACGGCTGTCGCTCAATTGTCTGCAATTATTATTGAACCTTATTTTATAGTATGTAAGTCATCTTTTTATATGAACATATTATTGTTTTGCGTGTACGTGTATAGTTGTGTAGGTATATGTAACCGCGACCACATTTTCGATGTCATTTTGTTCGTGACAGCTAATCTTGTTGGTATAGTATATCGATGATGAAAACCAACAAATACAACAAAATATACACAATCCTAAACATCTATGGAAGACAATTAAAAACGTTTGTGGTTTTAACACTAAATTGTCTGATCCCAGCGCTCTATTAGCATGTAAAGAAGATTCGGTGTCATCTGTAAATTACTGTAATAACTATTTATCTAATGTTGGTGAAAATCTTGCTAGCGTTATATTATACAAAACTGGTAAAATGGAAAGTGAGGTTGCAAAAAATTGTAAACCAGAAGTTAATCCGAAATCGTTCTTTTTACACCCGTCAGATAAATATGAGGTAGGTAAAGTAATTAGCCAACTAAAAAATGATAGTGCCCCAGGAATAGACGGAATTAAAACTACTCTTTTAAAGTCGATTAAACCATACATAATTGATTCGATTACACACATTGTAAATCTGAGCCTCTCCACTGGTGTATTTCCAGCTGCATGGAAGTCAGCTTGCGTGATTCCTGTACATAAAAGTGGATGTAAAACAAAAATTGAAAATTATAGACCTATTTCATTACTAAGCGTCTTTTCCAAAATCCTGGAAAAAATCCTTAACCAAAGATTGGTAAGGTTCTTAGAAAAATATAACTTACTATCAAACAACCAGTATGGCTTTCGTCGTAACCTCTCTACGGAAAATGCTGTTGCCCATCTCATTGAAACTGTGTCTACACACCTTGATAATAAGAGAAAGTGCATTGGTGTCTTTCTTGACTTGGCCAAGGCCTTTGACACCGTGTCAGTATTAATACTTCTACAAAAACTAGAAAGCATAGGCATGAGAGGCCTATCACTAGACTGGTTTCTTAGTTATCTCAGCAATAGGAAACAGTGTACTAAAATTGGTGAGCTAAAAAGTGAAGAACTCCCAATACATTTTGGGATGCCTCAGGGGAGTGTTTTAGGTCCAACGCTATTCTTAATATACATGAACGATATCCACAAATGTACTAATTCTTCGGATGACATTATCTGTTACGCTGATGATACAGTGTTATTATTTCATGGTTTTACTTGGGATGAAACAACTCAAAAAGCTAAGCTAGGTATGAAGGAAATCTCCAAGTGGTTAGATAATAATTTATTGACGTTAAATATCAACAAAACTAGATTCCTATGCTTCCATAAAACTAAAGCTACTGATCCAGAAGCAATCAGACATTTAAAATTAAATTGTGTATGTTACGATTCGACATCCTGCAGTTGTGGTAAAATAGATAGAACCAGTCACATTAAATATTTAGGTGTTACAATAGATGAAAGGCTATCCTTCAAACCACATATATCGAAACTAGCCTCTAGAATTCGTAAATTAACGCATGTTATGCTACGTATTCGTGACGTAGCTGACTCTAATACTGCACATTTAGTTTATACGACACTGTGTGAATCTGTTATATCCTACTGTATAAGTGCTTGGGGAGGTACTTGTTCATCTACTATGATTGAAATAGAAAGAGCACAGAGGTCAGTTCTGAAGGTATTACTTAGAAAACATCGCAGGTATAGCACACAATCTCTGTACTCTGATGCCCAAGTTTTGACTGTAAGACAATTGTATATACACAGAATTATTCTCTTACATCATAAAAAAGTTTGATAATCTTCAGTCCCTTAGAAGCAAAAGAGTTTTTAGAGTTCCAGTACCCAAGGTGAATTCAGTATTTGCGCAGCATTTTTCACACTTTCTAGCACCTTAAATTTATAACAAAATAACACCTAAATGTGAAGTATCAAATAATACATTAAAAGATGCTAAACTTAAATTTAAACAATGTTTATTGCAGCTTGCCTATAGTGAAACTGAAATCTTATTAAAAATAGTGTGTTAAGCATGGTCTACAAATGATATACCTATAAATATATATAAGTAAAATATTAATTTCATTTTCATTAATTTTCATTTTCATTTATGTCCTTACTCGTGATATGTGATAGATAATGATTGCGAACAAAGAACATTCCTAGCGGAAACTACGAATGATAATGACAGATAGAAGATTGACACAAACACACCCATGCGCGCTCACATACGCACACATAAACACACACACACACACACACACACCCTAAACGAATACTCGCTGGCTCATATTGTAGAATTGACCAAATTGTACCTATTTAATTGTACATATTATTTTAGTAGTTATAGTATTTTAGTAGTCCTATTTTAGTATTCAGAAATTCTGCCCAGCACAGAATCGTTCTGACCAAACTTAAATCTACTGTAATCTCTGGTTTTTATTGGTCCTCACGATACAAGCTGTGCTTAGTGTGAGGGCCATAGGTAATTAAATAAAGTTAATCGTATCTAAGTACTGCACTATGTAAAACATGAAACATCTTTTTGTTAATATTTCTGTGTACTTATGGTAAATAAAGAATTTATTTATTTATTATTTATTTATTTTATCATTAAGTATATCGACGGGTCTGTTGGTCTAGTCGTTAGACGGCTGTCTAACGACTAGACCAATAGATCCGACTAGACCAATAGGCCGCTGACCAATAGGTCGTGGGCTCGATTGTCTGGGTGTTTTGTCTATATAAATATGTATTTACAAAAAAAGTATATAAATATTAGTATCAGTTGTCTGGTTTCCATAGTACAGGTTACCTCTTACTATCTTTCTCTTCTGTAAATCTTATCTTTCTCGAATTTATAGTATGTAATAGTACTTAAGCTACATCATAGATTTCATTATTTGTTATTTTATCTATTATAATATACATTTCATGTTATTATATTGTTATTTATTATTTATATATATATACCTATCTAAAGTTGTAATTACACCTGCCCTTCAACATACTGTCCTGTACCCCAAGGTTGTCTGGAAGAGATCGCTTTAGCGATAAGACCGCCTTAAATTGTCACACTGTAATCTTCTTATCCTTTAAACTGTATGTTCTCTTTTGGTGTACAATAAAGAATATTTGTATTGTATTGGACAGGCTCGGCCTACTTTGGGATCAGATGACCGTGTGTGGATTGTCCCAGGATATTATTATTATATTATTAATACATTTCTTGAATTCGGATTATTCCTGCTCTTGAAGCAAATTAATAATTTATACTTTGATAATGAGTAGAAATATCGATTATTTGCTACTCAATAAACGAACATTGATCCCCAAGACGTCTGCCAAGCGTGGGGATTATGGAAACCCCTCCCTTCTAAGGGGGAGGCCTTTGACCATTAGTGGACATCGTTCGGCTGATGATGAAACGAACATAAACGGCTCTGAGAGAAAAATGTCTTAATTAGAATTCAAGTTATTTGTCGTTTGTGTAGTAAATTTATAATTTTGTGTTAACTAGGTGGTAGGTTCCTTGTGCAAAGAACCGTCCAGGTAGGTACTACTACAGTGTCAGATATTCTGCCGCCAAGCAGCAGTGTGTGTGTTCTGGTGTGAAGGGCACTGTAGCTGGTGAAATTACCGGACACAAAAGACTTAATAACTAATGTCTTGAAGGTCGGCAACGCGCTAGTGATTCTTCTGGTGTTGCTAGCGTCTATAGGCTACGGTGACTGCTGACTATCAGGCGGACTGCACGCTTGCTTACCATCTTGGTAGTATATAAAATAGAAATAATAAAACAATGCAAGATCATTGTTCAGGACGACGCCTACAGATGGACAAAATAGTGTATTTGTGTTACAATGTGTTGTGTTTTTAAACTTAAGTTGTAACCAACCGCGGATACCTTGTACCCAACATCGTAACTACTCTTCGGCCTCATTTACGGAGACGCGGGGAGTCGCGAGTCGCGTGTGGCGTGGCGTCTCGCGGCGCGTCGGACGTTTTTATTGTTTACGTAGCGGCGGCGCGTGAAGCGGCACGTATCATTGCACGCGTAAACACAGACTTATAGCAATATACGATGTTGTTTATAGAGACACGAGGCGGAAAGAGTGGCGGTGCAACTCACTTTTTAACATACAATTTTCTTCTAAAACAAAAATTGATCATATCATACTCCATTGCGATGGTGACTACGTCTGTGTTGCACGATTACCAAATAGACTGGCAGAAGTTTCCGCCACAGGCATCGCTTCATCGAAAATCGCCGCTGCGTGCACCGCCGCGATTAACGCCGCGTGGGACGTGACGATGCCATCCGCGGGCTCCGCCGTAAAACATTCAAGCAAACGCGTGTAAAATCGCTTCTCCGTAATCGCACTCATCCAACGCCCTACATTTGAATTTAGTGCGGGCCGCGCAGCCACACGCGACGCGCGACGCCCCGCGTCTCCGTAAATGAGGCCTTCGGCGGGTTCATACCGTACCAGCGATAGCGACAGACACACAAGACGTCAGCGGCTCGTTCTCTCGGGTCCGCCCGTCCTGTACATTCGCACTTTGAGCAGCTGAGTGAGATGTGTGTTGCGGCAGATGGAATAATGACACTGTCATGCCGTTTTGCTCATTTTATCATCATCAGCAGCCAAAAGACCTCCACTGCTGAACAAAGACTTCCTCCTTAGAAGGAACGAGCTGCCATAACATAGTGGTTAGACATCCTGACCGCTAACCGATGGGTCGTGGGTTCGATTCCCACCAAGTGTCTGGGTGTTATTTATCTATTTAAGTATGTATTTACAAAAAAAAAAAATGTGTATAAGTATTAGTATCAGTTGTCTGGTTTCCATAGTACAGGCTCTGCCTAGTTTGGGATCAGATGACCGTGTGTGGATTGTCCCAAGATATTATTATTCTATTTATTCATTTTACAATTATTTTACATTTTTAGATATACATATAAAAACAAGTACATTTAACACGTTCTCTGCCGGTAGTATAAAAAATAAAAAACACAAAAAAACTTTTTGGTGGAAATATAACAATTTAATGACGAAGACTATGGACTTTTTAAGCATTGTAATATTTTACCAGTACAATTGCAATTTAAATATACAATGCTAAAAGAAAACTTTTTTAATAAAAAATATTGGGTCGAAATTAAACATCCTGTATTCACGCGTGCCGTCGCTCAGAAACGACTTTGTACGTGTACCACCCGCGTAAATAACTGCTATGGCGAGCGAACATCTGCTTACCTAGTTCCTCGGTTTATCAACGAACTACCTACAAATGTACGTGATAATATTAAGTCAAATAATATTAAGTATACTTTAAAAAAATTTTTCTTGCAGAATATGTTACTTTAGTATGTAGTGTCTTGAGGTGTATTAGCATTACCATAAACCTTAGTGGTTTCTCAGTGCTATGTAAACATTTTGTTTGTATTTAACTTTTTACTTGATAATAAATTAAAAAAAAAAAAAAAAAAAGCGTTAGATCAAAATATACATTTTTATATATGAAATGTTTTGATTCGACACTGGATTCCGTAGATATTTCAAAAAAACTTTGTGAGGTCATAATTGACCTACGCGGCGCTGTAATACTTATAAGTGAATATTCGTTATGGTGGCGCCGTGTAGGGCACGCCTCCGGTCACCCCCACACCTCAGAGGGCCTAGACAAGATGCAATCGCTTCACAGCGAATCTATTTCTTCATTCGCTAACTGTGTCAATTCCCTATAATTTGTCACGTGATTTTTCGATGACATATGTCATACTCATACATTTTTATACTTTCTAATAGCGATAACGATTGTAGAATGTTACATTGTCTAGGGGGGCAGTTGTCCGTAAGCGCTTGCGCCGAGCGGTTGAGTTTGTGTCTGTGAACGTTTTTATTTACTACTAGCTGACCCACGCAGCTCCGCCCGCGCTGTGTTTACGTTTACTAAACTTTCAATAGTATACATTCGCATAGAATACAAAACCTCCTTTTTTAAAGTCGGTTAAAAACTTGGACCCACTTTGTACTTGCCCTCCAATGCACGGAAACGTTTAGTTCAAATGGCGTTAAACGGTCACCCATCTATTTAATGACCTTAGCTAACGTTGCTTAACCTGATCGATTTCCAAACATTGTTAACGACTGTCTATGAGTGTTCCCTTACAAATACTTATTATAATTATAAAGAAAAAATGATAAAATCGGACCAAGCGTATAACCAAGTACCCATTTTGACTTTAATCCTCTCTCCCAAAAGAATAAAAAGTAAAAGTAAAAGGATAAAAAGTATCCTATGTCCTACCTCGTAGTAAGATCTTAAATCATGCCAAGTTTCGTTTCAATCCATCCAGTAGTTTCGGCGTGATGCTCAGCCGAGATACAGACAGACAGACAGACAGACAGACAGAAAGACAGACAGACAGACAGACAGACAAAAATTAAAAAAAATACATTTTCGGCCTCAGTATCGGTTATAGAATACCCTCCAAATATAATTTTCTAAATATCTTCAATGTACAGAATTGGACCTGTTACAGTTTTATTATAAGTATAGATAAACTATTTTTCAAAAAAAAAAAAAAACCGACTTCAAAGTAAATAAAAAATTATCTAAAAAGCATAAAATAACGAAAATATATTGAAGTCGGTGCTAGCACATCATCTTAACTAAGACTAGCACAAGCTGACACCGACTTAAATATATTTTCGTTATTTTATGCTTTTTAGATAATTTTTTATTTACTTTGAAGTTTTTTTTAAATAATTTAGTAGCTAACTGTTTAATAATTAATACAAATAAACACGATTTATAATGGATGCCTTTATTTTTTCTTAATTGCTTTGCAATTTCACCCATATTTTCATCAAATTTACGATTACTCAGAAACCATACTAAAGGATTGGTCTACAGCGCCATTCCGGTCACCTGCTATAGAGAAATGTTCAGTAAATATGGCCTACGGCTCACAAATCAGTTTCAAACTTAGGCCTACCTTGAGGTCACTGATGCCCTACGCGGCGTCTCGATCTAGTTCAGGTGAGGTCACCGATGACCTACGCGGCAGAGAACGTGTTAAAAATATTAAAAACCGCTTCCAACCGGCTGCGGGAACAGGGTCCTAGCAGACGGTGGTCAAGACTCCAGAGAGAGGAACTTCCTCACAATGCGTGCCGTTTCCAATAGCACTGCCTTCTGCATCTGGCCCAGCCGGCTAACGTGAGCCTCTTGAGGTGTTTATCAAGGCTCTTGGCCATAAGGCCATGGGCGGAAACGACTATAGGTACAATGATTGCCTTATCAATTGCCTTATTGCCCTATTATTATTATTATAACCCCCACGCATGGCAGGCGTCTCGGGGATCGTAGTTAATCCAATAGAAAGACGCTGCTGCCTGTCTTCTTGTTTTCCCTTAGTCGCCTCTTACGAACACCCAACGGAAGAAGATGGGAGGGTGCTATTCTAACTCAGACGCCCTCACAGGTACCGGGTTGCTCTTTAAATAGCAAGAATATAAAACCAGACCCTATCATGTATCATCTGTCCTACTTTTGTACCTGTTCCTATTTCTCGCGAGATTTTCCACCACGCTTCATGTTCAATGAGGTCACATACTTATATCCATTTAAACCAGTATTTGTATTAATATCGTCAAGGCACCACTATCGCATCAGGCTGTACTTTCATGAAATGATAGTTGTTGGTGAAATAAAAATATCTAAAATGTTGCCTGAGGCGATGGTCTCGCCAATTTCAACCTTTAGGGTGCAATGGGCGATTTAAAGAAAGACCGTTCGATGTACGAGATATTTATTATTGTCCTCTCTGCTACGATACATTGGCTTATATACTAATTATGTTATACATCTAGGTATACTAAGGTGACGTACTTAGGTAGGGGGACTAGGTACACACTACAAGGGTCAAACGACACAAAAATATACGTAATATGCCAAAACTGTAAAGTAAATAATTACAAGACGTGGGCGAGCCGGTGTCACTTTACGTAAGAGTTTACAATAGACAATAATCTGTCACCAATGTTATGTACGTACTTGGGAATAGGTGTTTGTGAATGATTATCACTTATGTCAGATTATACATTGACTAGCAATGTATAATCTGACATCAGTGATAATCAGGGCGAGGGCTTCACCCTCTATTTTTTTTTACAAAGTTTTCCAACCCCTAACGCTGAGGGTTGTTTTTGAAAATTCGCGAAACACGGATTGATTTATTTTATTTAGAGAATCTTTTCAGTAAATTTCAAGTGAATCGAACTATAAAATAAAAAGTTTCATACACAAGAAAACAAGAGTCGAATTTTCAAAAACCCTTTCTTAGTGGATTCTTACGTCATAAGAAGAACCTACTGTCCAAATTTCAGCTTTCTAGGTCCAGCGGTTTGGCCTGAGCGTAGATGAATCAGTCAGTCAGTCAGGACAAGTGAATTTATATGTATAGATGTAGCGGTCTTCCTTTAACGATAATAACTATTTGCCTTCGCACATTATTTGTTATCAGGCATTATGTTGGAGCAAATGAGAAGGAATTTCTGTTAGTTTGGTGCTGCCAGAATACCAGCGCTGCACTATATTGCAGCACTTTGATGCAGCAACATGTTGAGGCAGAGTCCTGTTTGTCCGCACACAACCCTAATGAAGGGTCATATTTATCTTTTGTTTTTGTTATCCTACCTAACTGTCAGGCAAATAATAGAATTTATCACACCACCTGCTCGATAATGTTGCATTATTGGTCATATAAAGATGACATAAAGTACCTCATTATATCCCTATAGTCTAGCAGGGTAACAATGTTGTACTAAACTCCCTTGGGTAATAATGTGTTTGAATTTCGAAAGTCAAACGAAAATTCCTCAACACTTTTACCACAGGTATTATAAATACTACTTACTCCAAGCAGAGACCTGCACGAAAAAAAACATTTGAAAATCGAATCGGGCGCGACGAGCAGAACCCAATGTTCTAGAAAAAAAAAATATAGATGTTAACGCGTTAACTCTACAAATCACTACGCTGATATTATTAAGAGTCTCGTTGGCTAGACCAACGAGACTCTGGTTAGATACCCTGGCCGCTACCCGATGGGTCGTGGGTTCAATTCCCACCAAGTGTCTGGGTGTTATTTAACTATTTAATTATTATCGTCTGTATTTCTTAACTAATAGTTGTCTGGTTTCCATATTACAGGCTCTGCCTAGTTTGGAATCAGATGACCGTGTGTGGATTGTCCCAAGATATTATTATTATATTAATTCTAGCAATATTTGTATTTTATTACCTCGCAGTAGGTGTGAAAAGTAGTATATTCTCCTCGGGGATAAAGGTGTGTTTGTCTTGGGCGAGCTTAAATCCCTCGCTGTACTCAGGATTCTAGTATTAACTCCATACTCCCTCGCTGCGCTCGGGAGTTGCTAGAATCCTTCGTTATGCTCGCAATTCAATTACACGCCCGCGACATAAGACACTACTTTATCCCCTTGGTGCATAATAGTAGTTTATGCATGTTGGTCGTATATATATAAATAACAATATAATAACATGAAATGTATATAATAGATATTAACAAATAATAAAATCCATGATGTAGCTCTATGACTTTATAACGGGTGTAAGGGACATCATACCGAAAAAAAATTATAAGATGTCAAATAATGTCCGTTACAACATTACAGAAACCATATGGAAAATGACAAATGACTGACTTATAAATTTTTGAGCATGTAATGAATATATGCGGAATAATATTTATTTCTCAAATTACATTGCTAATTTTCTAAAATAAAAATAATTAATTGCCTATTAATTAATTGCCTATGTACTGTTTTAGTGCATAAATAATAAATAGATAAATAATTAAATAAATTTTCACAAATAAGTAATTTATTGTTTTTAAATTAAAATTATGCTTTATTATTATACCAATAATGACATTATACTAATTTTATTAATAAAAAGTGTTTTTTTTGGCAATTCATGAAAAAGCCGTAGTAAGAGGTAACATGTGTTTTAAATTTTTCCAGATTCTGAGCTCGTCTTATATTCTGTGGCAAGGAATTCCACAGACGGCCAGCTTTAACAGTAAACGATTTCGTGTATGCATGAATTTTCTTCTTCTTCAACATTTTTTGACAGTTTAAATAACAGACTAAGATATACATTTTGGAAGTCATACATTTCCTATTGGCAATTTTAATATGTAAATTGTGTTATTAAAGTGAAATTGATTTGTTATCACGATCCTTTGAAAGCAGAAAAAATTCCCATCTGTCCGATGATCGAACAACTAATCGGACTACGAGGAATAAACGGATCCAATTAGTAAATTTGAGAATTTCGTTAAAATAATTTAAAACACATCAGTGATATTTTTTAACATTTTAAACTTTTATGACTAATTAATTGTATGAAAGCTTTCCCTCATAAGGGTCAGAACACTCATTGCATATGGTTGTCATCCGGTACAGTTCATTTTGTATCCTATTCCTAGGTTTTCTCAACAACAACACCTATCTTTCGGCACCATTGCCTGAAAACTTTAGCGCATCTCTCTGCCATCATTCGACATATGTCGCGCCTCACACTTCAGCCTGGCAGCCTATTCCCCACATCGGCAATTCCTGTTTGAGAAAGTTTAACTGCATTGACTGGAGCGATTTTAATAGCCCTGTTGGGTACGGGCAATCCCTCAAGGGGGTTTAGGCCATAGTCTACTATGCTGGCCAAGTGCGGGTTGGCGGACCCCGGCTCACACCTCTGATTTCGTTAGTTAATCATGTGCGAATCGTCTTTGTGCGATTGTTACTAGCTTTCGGTGAAAAAAACATCGTGAGGCAACCTACAGGTCTGAGAAAGTCTAACTGGAACAATACCGTATATTACTAATATATTTATTATACATATTATATGCGAAGGAAGTGCGACGCGTCTTTGTACAATTTAGTACGCGCGCGTACTTCATGAATATTAAGCGATCAGTACCGTTCATTTCAACTTATCGGGATTGTACTGAGTTATTGCTTCTGGTTTCGCTTCTTAAAAATTTATGGTGTAGTACCCGTGAAAATTATGTTCATGAACGGTGAGAGACATTTCCGGTTGATTAATTTAAAGACGATAATCGCTTGCACGAGCTGCCCAAAATAAGGCTAGGTAAAGGTCACGTAATGTCGTTCTATCGATTTAGTTTGAATACTGGTCAAGCGTTTGTAACCGCGACAGTACATAAAAAATATTTGATTAATAAGTTATGCCAAAAACAAATCCATTTTTGAGGCAAAATTTTGCAAATTTTACTAAACTATGCTCGTAATACAACTTTATAGAAAAAAATCGAAGCCAATTCGGATTATTTCGACAATCGAAGCCAATTAATACTTAATACACAGATAGTGAGTAGAGATATCAATTATCTCTGATTCAATAATCGCAAATAATCATAAACGGCTCCGACAGTCGAAATAAATAGATTTTAAAAAGCGACTTAGTTAGGATTAAAGTTAATTGGCGTTTGTGAGTGCGGCCGTAAGACCGACATTTACGTGTACGTAGTACGGAGACGCTCAGTTTAAAAGCTACTAAACGGCCACCACAGCCACGGATGTTATCAAATAATAAAAATAATAGTTAATTTTCAATTTTCAGATACTGCTTTTTCTGCGCATTCAAAATATTGAACAACTCAAACTCAAAAATAGTTTATTTCAATAGGCTTAACGCTAGCACTTTTGAAAGGTCATGTTTCTTTTTTAAATATCTACCACTGGATCACAGCAATAGCTTAGCACGTTTAACAATTAATTTTCATTTGATTAAGGGATTTTATGCACTTTATCGGCTTACATATTTGTACGATAGTAATTATGTATTTTTTGCCTCGTTTTCAAATAAGGAAGAACGGACTTTCTAAGCAGCAGAAAACTGTAAATAAATGATTTTTAAATATACTCTCCAATAAAAATTTAACAATAAACTTTCTCTACAATTTAGGTTTGCCTAATTGCACAAGCCAATTAAATCGTTTAATCGCTTCTATGACATTTCCCTCCAATCCTACCCCAAACTGACATTTAAACATATAACGACAAAACCAATAGTTAGGAATGTTATATAACAGTTTCTATCTAACTTTTTACTTTCAATTGTCAAATAGCATGGAAATTGCAAGATTAGTCGTCACTGTCGTTACCTTCCGCATACTGCGCATAGCTGCGTCTATATTCGCTCAGACCCGCTTCGAAATCAACCAAACATAAGCGTATCGCGATAGCATAACATAATTCACGTCTTATAAAATAGTTCAATGAAGGGAAATAAAAACCGATCAAGTGTGATTCGGTCTAGCACACCGAGAGTTCCGCACCTTCTTTGTACTCACTCAGGATTCATCGATAATGCAGGCCAATCACCTGAATATCGGGATGTAAGAAGGGCATGTAAATATCGGTCCTGCTCCTAACCTCTCCCCTGTCGCTTCTGACTTACATTTCAAAGGATTTTGAGAGTAAAGGTAGAGAGAGAGTGCACTTGTACAAGCACTTATGAAATAATATCTCCCGCGTAGATGGCTAATCTTGTGAAATTTACCACTGTGGTCGTATCGGCCAGGAAGACGTTGAACACTTCAAAGTAATAATAAACAAAAATATACACGCGAACTTTAAATTTCATAGCAACAAGTTTCTTTTAGTCGGCATTGTTATCGTGAAAAATCTTTATGAGTCAGGCACGTAGGTAAAATACCCCAAAAAATCTGGTTCTATCTCAAAAATTATAGTAATATTCGGAATAATTTTTTCATGGTCATGTGATCTAGGCAGAACTTGTATTATGGTAATCAGTTAACTGATGCAAATACTTACATACTACTACAAAATTCGTTTAGCTATTTATACGTGATGCACGAAAAAATAACAGGCGAAGATTCTCTTTCTCTCTCTATTTTATAGAAATAATTTTCTTGGACAATCCAAACACGTTCGTCTGATTTCAAACTAGGTAGGGTTAGTACTTATGGGTATATTTTTGTCTGTGAATTTATGTATATAATATAGATACATAATACCCAAATACAGGAAAATATACATGTTCATGGATACAACTATTTTTCCTGTTTGGGAGTCGAACCCACGTCCTATTGGGTAGCCGCCAGGTTGTCTAACTGCTAGATCAATAGGCCTGTCATGTCACTTATCTACTTATCTGTCTATATACATATATAAAAATTAATCCATATTTCCCTTGATACCGGCATCACGCGTAAACGGTTGGACTAATTTCACTAAAGTTAGTTGTTGTGTCTGTTATTTTCCGGAGAAGGAAGTTTTTCTTACGGAAAAACAGATGCGTAGAAATTTATAAAATTACGCGGACGTAGCTGTGCGGGACAGCTAGTCACAAATAGATTTATTCCCGGTTGTAATATTTTTAACAGAAAAGTACTATCGCGGTCATGAACGCTTTACCAGATTTCAATCAAAATAGTTTGAACGACATTACGTGTGCTTACACCGCCCGCGTGTATATTGGCCTGGCTCGTGCAAGCGATTATCGTCTTAAGGGTGCGACCGTCCGAGACCGCGAGAGTACCTAACCACCACACCTGCACAAGGCTGATATTTGTCAAATAGCAACAAAACAAGCAGACCTTCGGGTCGGGCGCGTACGGTCATCGACTCGCAGAACACTTCATATCCTTGTCCCAAATAATATACAGGCATAAATAATGTACTTACTGATATGTATTATTTTTGATTCAACATATTAGAAACAACTGGAAATTATTATTTATGAAACTGTTAAAATTATACAGAAAAGCAGTGACTGATCAGTGAGCGAGCGCTTGTCATGGAAAACAAGATGCGCAGGTTCGAACCGGCCCGCACCTCTGATTTCTTTAATTAATCATGTGCGTATCGCCTTTATGCGATTGTTACTACCTTTAGATAAAGGAATATATCATGCGGAAACCAATGTCTCAGAAACCCTAACTATATTTTGAATGACGTGTGAAGTCCGCCAACTTGCACTTGGCCAGCGTGGTGGAATGCGGCTTAAGCCCCTTCATCTTGAGGGGAGGCCCGTGTGCAACAGTGGGACAAAACCAAAGACTGTTAAAAAAATATGTATAACAGGATGTAGGTACATTCTGTTTGTGTCGTTATGTTAAATAGCTAAATCAGGTTTTATCTTGTATTTTTTTAATTATCAACTACCAGGATGGTAGTATTCAGCTTTTTAAATAATTTTAGGCTTAGAATATGAATCAGTACCAGTACTATAGAATGCTTAATTCAAGTAAGAACATGTAGCCACGAGTCATCCGATGTAGCCACGAGCCGGAAGACGTCCACTGCTGAACAAAGGGGGAGGCCCTTAGACCGCCACAATGAACGACAATTTGCTATTTGCATCCACCGATTGCCTGCGACGCGAACAATGTCGTCGGTCCAGCCACGAGTAAGAACATTAAAATACATAAATATCAGGTACACGATAACAGGTATCAGCTGTATTTATCGACATTTACGATTGTGACAGATCAAACCCACTACCCTCATTACTTATCACTTACAATATAACTCTTATAATATAACTTTAAATAGTTTAATTCACCTGCCACTTAGAGGAAAATCTGCCTACGCTTTGTTTAAGGAGACCATAGAAAAACGCGAACTCTAGTCTAAATATATAAACTCTATGATTTTATGTAAAGAGAGCTTTGCCTCTCAAATGTGTTTGGTTTAAATGCAATAAACACGAACGTTAACGAATTCTATAATGTAGAGACGAACTGCAAGTTTAAATTTAAAATATGTTTTCGTAAAAAATGCAATTCCTCCCATTATTTTTTGTTTCATCCTATAGTAATTACTTTTACGTTTCTTAGAATAATTGTGACTACAAGACACTAGAGGGTTGACTAACCGCTGAATAAAAAAAAACAATCATGATTCAGCTGTTTTATTGTACGTCTGATCTAAGATCGACATCTCCTGTAACCGCCTCTGGCCTTGGCAGTACTTAACCTTCATCATAATTCAAAAACAATAGCATTGTCTGAGAATATTCACTATTTGGTCGCTATTCATTTGTCTACTGGCTAATTTTATTAATCTCCGATTACAATCGCTTCCTTCCACACAACACACGCTATTATTAAAATTACTTTAAGCTTGTGTGCTTGACTGTACTTATTCTTATTCTTTTTTACTCATATAGAAACTCAGTGCACAAAGGCGTGCTTAACCCAAACATTGAGTTTTCTGACAGCTAACCTTTGAGTGATGGAGAATTTGGAGAAAATTTTACCTGACCTAACTTTACTTACCTGGTGTAATTTAGTCCTTACTCTAAGTGATGTAAGCGGAGTCATCCTATATCATCCTTATCATAATAGTCATATATTATAATAGGTAATAAAACATAATAGTTTCCAGACAACTACTACAATAACTTACGTTTTTCGTATATCCCTATTTATGTAGAGATAAATAATACAAAGAGACATAATGGGAATGTAATAAATCCGTGGTATGTATATGAGTTGAAGTTCAAAGTGATGTACTTACATAAGTATATGTTTGTGTTGTTTGTTGCCATAGTAATAGCCGTTTTGCTATCTATAATATCGTTTCCTTAAATATTAGATTCATTACCAGGAAAAAGAAAGTACAAGATAATTATGAAAAGAAAATTCTTGGATCGATTTTTTTTATTGTATCCTAATCAAAAGCTAGTGTTTTAGTTGCTATCTATGTTTTAAGTAGGTATATTATATTTGAAAAAATCTAAACAAGATCGTAGCGCGTAAATTTACTGTAAATATTGTAAGTATGTACCTTACGTGATAAATAATAAATCACGTTACTCCAAAATTTCTTATCCACTTTTAAGGTCTCCAAAATCGACTAAATCTACTGTTGTTTTATATAAAACACAAAATAGTAAGGTTAGAGTAAATATTTACGTTTAATAATAATATTTTTTTATGAATAAAAGTACCTATTCATAAATGTTTAGTAAAAATATTTTTTTTTTATAATATTATTTTGTAGAATCGTTTGGGAAAATAAATTTACCAATACCTACAAATATCTCCTCTCCTAAATACTAGCAATGCAGTAAAAAACCAGTACTAAACGGTTCTATTTTTACACATCTGTTTTTCTGGCTCGCTAATTTAATTTATCGAATGTTCCACATAATTTGTATGAAATTAGTATTCATTCTAACTAATGGCATATAAAAAAACACAGCATCAAACTCGTGAGATTCTTCTCAACTGAGATACAAAATATGATTTAGCAACTTGATTACAAAAAATTATAATCGTGTCCTAATACGATTTGTGAAGGCCACGTTACGACTCTATATTAATAAAAAAATATATACAGACGAATTGAGAACCTCCTCCTTTTTTGAAGTCGGTTAAAAATAAGATGACACTGTAAGAGCATCCATGCACTCTACGCTTCAAAACCAATAATCAACATTGAAAAAAATATTACTACGTAAATTAAATTTCGAATAATTTTCCACCAAAAATAAAAAATAATAACATAAATTACTATCACGTCAATCTTAGTTACGAATGTGCGGAACGTGTAAAGCGATAACGCAACTGTCCGCGGAGTATGTTTCCTTAACTGCGTGATGGTGATGAGCTGGCTGGAAGACGACGATGGTGCGTGGGGTGTGGGCAACCCCGCGCGGAGGGCACCGGGGCCTGCGCGGGCGACGATGCCGCTTTTCACCGGCGAAGCGTCGCGTACGCCTACCCGATATAAAAGCATCAGCCGCCCATTCACCCGCTCGCAGTGTGTGCTCGAACGTTACAGTGACCACTTCACCCGTGCAAGGACTTACAGTTTAATCATGAATACACGGTGTTTAATAGTGCTAGCAGCCGCCCTCGGCGTGGGTACG
Source organism: Furcula furcula (assembly GCA_911728495.1). Classification (NCBI taxonomy): domain Eukaryota; kingdom Metazoa; phylum Arthropoda; class Insecta; order Lepidoptera; family Notodontidae; genus Furcula; species Furcula furcula. The sequence continues at coordinate 7,486,034 of OU452243.1, forward strand.
TAGAATTTGAAGTATTTATGGTGCGCCTCGGCCGCCGCCAGCGCATACGTCAGTGCAGTGACGAGAAACATCTAGACGTGTGGCTGTCATGTATCGAATCATTTTTATAGCACCGGAACGCGAAAGTAGCCGAAGTGTGATCGATACCGTTTCTAGACAACGTTGCAACTGCGCAAGCGCAATGAGTGTTGAGAACAGAAAGATTGCAGCCAATACCGTGGTGTAACAACCGTTTGGACCAGTGACACGATAGCTAATAATTTTAATATTTTAAAATTCGAATTTGGAATTAGTAGCCCTTAAGTTGACAGTATTATTGTCCAATAATGAAACAATAGGTGCTTGTAATGAGCTGATGTAATTATCTCATAATGGGTCACCCGTGTGAACCAGGTCTTATTGCATCGATTTTTATAGTATGTCATAGTGTTTCATGGTACGCATGTCAGTGACCTCATACCTTAGAATTGTCTAGATATGAAAGCTACAGAAAAGCTTGGGCGTGTACTTTTGCATTACACCCGTACTTGCTGCTATCGATTGCAGCAAATCGTGAAAGCGGTTCAGCAAGTTTCCTTTGATAGTTGTGTACACTACTGCATTATTGCTAGCCAACATTTAGTATTGTTATTAAGTAATACTTTTGTTAAAAGCTTTGTACTGTATATACATATAAAGCTAGATTTCGCTAAGTATATCGATGAGTTATTAACACATAATTTGAGGTGTTGATAACTAGTGGTTAATTAAGTTTTTGCATCTTTCTTAGTATAGCACTTAACACTTATATATGTATATCAAGTACAAGTTTTTCACAGACTTGTATATCCAAAAAAAGTTGATACGATATTATTTATGAACTTATGTCTTAGCAATTACCCTTTATTAAAAAAAAATTGATACCTAAACTTATGTTTCGTTTATCAGGCGAACATCTAGCTTATCTCTTTACTAAGCTGAATAAGAAAAGGAATTGATTTGAAGAGAAGTAAAGAGCAGCGGGAACTCTTATTTAAAATTAGAACAGAATGACTGGAAAAGTACCTCCACCTTACAGGAGACCGTAGATTAATTAAGCATTGCTCGATGAGCTGCTGCTACGTTAGAAGCTGAGAGACCATCATTCGTCCTTTTTTCTGCCAGTAAAGGAGTACCTCTGATAGAGGGTCCTTTGCCTTGTATTTTTAAAAAGCTAGTAAGTCACCTATTACGGCTGCATCACCACTTCTCGTCTCATCACTTTCTTCCATCCCATTCAGTAAATCACCACTTTCCGCCTTTCCCATTAAGTAAATCATCACTTTCCTTCCATCCCATTTAGTAAATCTCCACTTACCACCCCTCCCATTTAGTAAATCACCATTTTTCCTCTATCTCATTCCATAGATCTTTACTTTTCTTCCATCCTATTTAGTAAATAACCACTTTCCCTGCTTATAAATACGTAAATCATCATTTATTCCAACCCATTTAGCAAATCACCAATTTGCTGCTATCCCCTTCAGTAAACCATTAGTTTTATTCGATCCCATTCAGTATATTACTACATAGGTTCCTTACAACCCATTCAAAAAATTACCACTTTCCTTCCATCCCATTCAGAAAATTACCACTTTCATATTCCATACATGTCAAGTATAACCTAAAACGGTAGTTTTAACTTATTGAAGAGGATTATACTATATCTACACCAATATGTTAGGTACTATACAAAGAACATTTTATGACCTTTCCGCCTGTCGCAATCACTGTAAACAGCAGATTTAACATTCTATTGCCTACACTCGGATTATGCAATCGTGTTAACTTATTTGCATTTTTCGTAACCCTCTGCTTGGGCTACAACAATGATTTATGTTATGACACATGAGTGCATTATGTATTGAGTTAAACGTGTATTATTTTGCCAAAGTACTGTAAATGACGAATTTACATAAAATTTCACAAAAAGCTTTATCTGAAACATATCGTGTATAACATAAGCATATCTTTAAAATTATCGATGAAGAGAAAACCTCTAGTTACCGGTGGTATATTTTCATTTTAGCTTTTGTTTACTTACCGATAAGGATTGATATCTTACTGTTTCTTGTTTTAGTTCCTCATCGTTTATAAAACCCTATTGGATTTTATTTTGATGATAGTTTCATTATCATCCATCAATTATTATATCCCCACCCCGTACAAGTTAGGTCATATTTTTTTCAGTCCTGCCATTATAATATACGCGCAATTTGCTAACTGAGTTTGAGTTATGAAAATTAAATTGACATGCCCGAATCCATGTGTCTTTAAACCACTATTAACGGACCTCAATGCATACATCCTGAACTTTATGGACTTCCTCAAGTAGTGCTATAAAAGAACCTGTTTCCGTTGAAACCAATGAAGGAAGCAGAGTCCATTTATAAGTGACCAAACGTTCAATGTGACCTTATCTTTGGTCACTAGTTATTTGGAGACGACCGATGGTATAGTGGCTAGATACCCCGACTACTACAGATCGTGCTAATAGATAGTGGGTTCGATTTCCACTCAAGACGAAAATTTATGTCAATTATGTCTGTTTTTCTGGATACCATATATGCACATGTATTAGTTATTATTTGCCTTGTTCCCATAATACAGCCTTAAACCAGTCTATAAACGAAGCATCGAACTTCTCTGTTTTACCCTAAAAAACATTTTTTCAAGACTTTAAAATTTCAGTATTTTCAGTATATTGTAAAAACTAAGTGTTTGGGCCATGATGCACCACATAGGATCCAAATATGAATTGGTGTTTCAGACGTGCGATTGATAAGTATTTCAAATAAATTCTAGAGCCTGCCTAAGGTTATCGCAATGTTTTTTTTTACCATTCGTTAAAGGTATATCTTTCAATTAGTACATATTATGATTCACACAAAGTTGAAATTTTATTAATAATGCTGGGCTAGAAGCAGTCCGAACCGATGCCGCACAGCATACTAAACAGGGCTATGGCTACTAGACTTTGATAAGGTTGTATATAGAGAGAGAGTATATAGAGAAAGAACGATGACAAAATGTATCCTCTATAGATATCTACCTTAAAATTGATATTTAAAGTCAGTCATAAAATTGATATTAAAAGTCCAGTAGAAGAATCTTCAGTTTTCATTGCAAAGTTAGTTATGACTCCTGTATGGAATCACCATTGTTGAGATTTCTGACACGTACCGAGTTCTCACGGACATACGAGCAAGTGACGATATCTTTGAACTAGAAAAATAAATAAAATTTAACACAATTTAATATTTAGAACATTGTTAATGTTATCGTGTAGCTTTTCATTTGTAATTGTTATTGTTTGTGACTTAAACTCGATCAATTCAAGGTCTGCTCTCGATATTATTAGCGCAAATGTTTTAAGAATTCTTGACCACGCTAAGGAATATTTATAGCGTGGTACTTGCTGGCGTGCAGGTATTTAATTACCTGGAGTTGCGGTGCGTGTACGAATTTCACGAGAGTAATGAAAACAAGGTGAAAATAGTGACTGCGTGTATACGCATCGACATTGATATCTTTCTTATAGAAAACGATTCGCGATATAAACATTTAGTTAGGTTTCCTTTTAATACAATTTTATGAGAATAACAACAAATGAGTCGATACTTAGTGTAGTATGGCATACCTTGCTGTATGTATATATATTTAAGAAAAAAAATAGTCTTTTATTTCTTGCTTACAGATTATATACATTTATTGAAACTAAATATTTACAGTTTATTTACAAATGTATACTTAAACTATAGGTAAGAAACTTCCTCCAAGTTGTCGCCGCACTGGGAGGGAAGGGTGCCTAAAAGAATTAACTAAATTAACGAAAAGAAATAAAGAATTAACTTAATTAAACAAGAATAAAGAAGAAACTAAAGAATTCCATTTTTCAGAATTACTGACGTATTTATTATAATTTCTACAAATGAAAAGCATAATTATGTCAAAGTTTAACTTGACATAAAGATACGGATCCTTGTTATTGTAAAGAATTATCGAAACCCCATTGGCTTGGTGCAGCAAAACAGCTACTACAAGCGGCAAATAGTGTTTTAAATACTTTTTTTTGTAACAAACAAAAGCTTTGTAGTCATTGTATTTTGGCACCGAAATGATTTTATCATATTTTTTTATACTTCTACTATTTGACTTCGTTAAATTACGTAAACTGTTGCGTTAGAATTTGATCGGAATAAAATCTATTGACAATCTCAGTGTCACCTACTTTCTTTAGAAGAAAATACAATTATTCGTTTCGGACTATTCTAGATAAAGATAGGCCGTGATAATACGACTAGTATCGAGTTGTATGTTGTGAAACTATAAGTCAACTATAAATTTTGCGCTTGGTACTTGTTCTTTTAAGTACTAGTTCACTGATACCTTTAATAAAATACCAATGACCATGTTAGATATATTTAAACACATTTGGAATCGTGGGAAAAAAATATTATAACTTACATTAATTTGAACAAGCCTACCAATGTTAGGTAAGAGGTCGTCTTACAGGAAATAAATCTGTAATTAACGATCTTGCACGGAAACAATGCGCCGGAAACAGTATTCTTAGGAATACAGTGACCACGATGATATCTCACGGCTAGACGTCGGATACACAATACAGTACATCCTGGCACTGTGTTCCCATCCTGACAATACGTGCGCAGTGCAATAATTATGAAACGAAAATATATAATTTTAACTTCTAAATATATATATATATATTTGAATAAAGTTCTAAACGAATACATATAATTGTAAAAATATGATATCAATATTGAGCAACGTGACATATAGATACTCCAATAATTGATAAGAAATTTTACTTTACTTGTTATATGTAAAGGTTACTTGAACAAAATTATGAGAATACTGAAAAGATTCTCGAAACTGTCTGTTAATGATTAATTTTTAATGTAATCTGATATCTACTAAAACTTATATAATCTAACACCCACACACATACTTACATACTTACTTCACATAATAATCTATACATACCAAGAATCTATGCATAAACAACCACATTATATTCAAGTTCAACTGACTTTACACTATACTCATACGCACTTTCACTTTTGTATTCACATTTGAGAAATAACTGGTATCCATAACACAAGTTTAATCTTACCTTGGGTACCAGGGTTTTCACACTAAATACTCGTTTTTGCAAACTAACTGTATAGCTCACTGTGTTTAGCAGTATTTGGTTGTATGTTGTCCCATTCTTATCGAAATAAAGAAATTTTTTTTTTTTTTTTTTTTTGTTTTTATATCATTAAATACAGCTGGAATATACTATTTCCCCCATCTCGGACACCATGCCACAGACCTACCAGAGACCAGTACTATCACTTTTTATGTGCAGTTTATGTCTTTGAACAAAACTATATATGAGTCACGCATTGGATACAAGAAATTGAATACTTCGTACCTATGTTACTATGTTCACATACTAAGGTATATGTAGGTATAAGTCTTCGATCGTCCGTATCTCGTAGAATACCTACATCACGATTACCTAGCTCGGTGATTGTCTGTCCTTCAAGCACAAAGATATAAATAACCTCTTGTTGGCCCTACGTATTGTACTTGTATTTTTACGCATACACCGTAGCAAGGAAGGAAAGAAGAAAAAACACTCCTTAAATATAATTTAGTTGTTGTACAAAATAAATTTCTAGTGGTATTTTGGTTGCATGGTTCTATGAACAATTTAATTGCACAATCATAATGGTCATGTTACTTTAGGTTAATTAATAGCAGTTTTAAATGAACAAGAATGTTGTTAGAATGCGTTTAGTGATTACGTAGTGTTTATAAGGGTGAATTCAAATTTGAAGCCCTATTTTATTTATAAAACACGTTTTGATTGCAAATATTCAGAATTTTGTAGTAAAAGTGAGACATAAACGACTACATGATTTGAAATTTTAGCCGAAGTTTTCAAAATCAGGAAGTAATTGCGAGATCCAAGTCATTTAGTGTTTTACATTCATTAAACGTTGCACAACGGAAATAATAAAACATATTACAGCTCACAATTGGAATGTAAAACAAGCTATACTACGCTTTAGCCCCGATAGGGCTTGCAGTGTTGAGTTCAAAGTTTTTGTTGGCTTATGTCAAATGTAATTGGAGCATGGTTTTTGCTATTTTTCAAATAGAGTTGGCAACTGTTGGGTTGTTACTAAAAATTTCAAACAAAAATTGAAATTTAACATGAAAACCTCTCGCTCCAATTTAAGAGCTGTGCTCTTGTAGGTGAAGCAATTTCCATTCTGATTTATTATCTGCCTTAATTCTGAGATCCGGATACGACACTCTCACCAATTTTTCTACAACCTGTTTCATGAAACTTCGCCTTGGTCTTCCTCTTCCCCTTTTCCTTCTATTTTACCTTCCACTATCGTTTTAAAGAAGGTCTCGTGTCGTATCAAGTGGCGAATCATCTTCCCTCTCCTATTTTTAATAGTTCTTTAAACTTGTCTTTTTTTATTAACCATTTCTAAAACTTCATTCATTCATCTTCATTTCTGTCCATCTTATTCCCTCCATTCTTCTCCAACACTACATCTCAAATGCTTGCAACCTTTCTCTATCCCTCTGCGTTAAGGTCCATGTCTCACTACCATACAAAAAATGCTCCAAATATAATTTTCAACGAGCCATTTTCCTACAGTAGTTGATGAAAACCTAAATGCAGTTTTATTAAATAATTTGAATACTAAAACATAGTTAAAAGTCATACAGTCTCTATTCAGTTATATATAAAGCTAATCACCACAGATTAAAAGCGGTTCAAATTACTTTTTGCCGTATCTACAAACGACCGTTTCGAGCGCGCTCGTTTTAAAACGCTCCTATTAAAATCATTACATCTAAATTGTGCCGTTAAACATATAATGGCCGCTGACGAACTTTCACCGGCCAACAAAGGCCGTTATCTAATGCTCAGTGTTACGTCAGGTTACGCGGCTCATGTGTCGGACGATCATTTCTCTTAAATTGTTATCAACGTGTTTGTAAGAGAGCGCGTTTATGTCTAATGTACCGCGATGCACTCTTGTTCGTTGAAACGTATATTTAAAAAAATAATATAAGCTCTTGTTTGACCGCAATTCCACCTGATGGTAATTGATGATCCAGTCATGTAAAGAACACTTACTGACACACCTTCAAAGGTCAATTATAGTTAATGATCATTATTCCATTTTTTTAAATCGAATTATAGAAGGAGAGCCCTTACCTTAAATGTACCCTATATTTTAGTAAAATAATTGTTTACAATTTTGAGTATCATCAAGGTCTAGTCCATGATAATTTTAATTTGTTGACAATACTGTTCCTTTTTAAAACTTACACGAACACACGAGAAAACTTAGTCTGGCTTACGTAGAGGCGATTCCAAAATTTGCTGCTGCTCCCAAAATCAATTAATAAATACTTCATTATACCATCCCTTAGTTCGATATTGTATTGAAGTGATCGCTCCCAGAATCTGTTAATAAATACTTAATTATTTCATCCCTTAGTACGAGATTATATTGAAGTGTAGATCATCTCAGAGTCTGTTAGTACTTCATTATCTTTATTTTACCCTTACTAGAGATATTGTACTGAAATCTACTTACTGTTGAGATCATAATTTATTTAGGAATCTACTTAAGTGCGAGAAATAGAGACCCTGTTTAGGAAGTAATGACGTATACGCCACCTTCCGTGATCAACTGTAGGAAGTAGTAAAACGTAAACAGTAGTTAGCCCCGACAGGTGATATAAAGTTATTTGGTCATATTGGCCTTATAATTGATTAATTAATTATTTAATGAATAGAGAATGTAACGACCTTAAAAGGACATACATATGTATCGTCATAATATCGTAACGATTCAATGCAAATAATAATGATCTTATGATGAATGTGTCTAAATATAAACTCAACAAGATAAAGGTCAGACGTAAGTGAGATTACTTAATGATGCGCAAGCGCATCGGCGCGTGCTAACGAAATCGAAAGCACCACCCACGTTCTAGTCTCGGTGGGTCAAATTTTAAAGGCTTTCACTGTGTTACTTAATGTATTACGTATTTTAAAAAAAACTTTGGCAATGTATGTAGTTGAAATGAAACTAATTTTACGGATTATATCGGGGTAATTAAAATGAAAAATAAACCGCGATATAATCCGTAAAATTAGTTTCATTTCAATGTGTAATATTTGCGTAAATATCAGAAATCATAATGTATGTAGTTCATCATTTGGACACAAGACAAACAGATGCAAATATTTGTACTATGTTTACTAGGTTCCTTGTGCAAGTTATAGACGTTAGCAATACCAGAATTATCACTAGCGTGTTGCCGACCCTTAACCCTTTAATCGCCAACGTCGCATTAATCCGACATATTATATTTACGTGCCTATTTCGCCAACGACCAAATACTCGTTTAATCTGTTTTTTTTTTCATTACTCTGTATTCTGTTAAAAATATGTCCATATTAGGTAAATTGGTCATCAAGTAATCATTTACAAGTTAATACACTTCAGTCTCTTACTAGAAGCCCTAAAAGTAATGTCCGAAGTTAGATAAATTACTGATATTATTTATAGACTAGCTGACCCACGCAGCTCCGCCTGCGCTATTTTTACGTTAACTAAACTTTTAATAACAGACATTAGCATCGAAACCATAACCTCCTTTTTTAAATTAATTAAAATGCTATTAACTATTGTTATTTAAGAAAATTAGCAATGTAATTTGAAAAATAAATATTATTCCGCATATTTTCATTACATGCTCGAATATTAATAAGTCAGTAATTTGTCATTTTCCATATAAATGGTTTCTGTAATGTTGTAAAGGACATTATTTGACGTCTTATAATTTTTTTTTCGGTAAGATGTCCCTTACACCCGTTATACTACCAGTATAAAAAAGGCCTACAATCTTTAACGTAGCAGTCAGGGTGTCCAACCACTGTACCACCAGTGGTACAGGCCCAGGCCTGTCAGTGTTAATTCGCAGTGAAGTGACACTCATGTTATATAATATGTTGTGACAAGGCAGTCATCGGTCGGATCGATAAGCATGTCAGTCGGCTGTGTGCGCAGGGCGGTCCCTGTGTTGCTGTCCGCCCCATGTGAAGTTGTGTAACGAGACACGGTTCGTTACGCGCTCGCGGCCTAGTTTCCATCGCTGACACTAATACGTCATACACGATAATTAAGAGCAATCCGTTGAAACTTCGACCTTATTATTTTTGAGAAGTTTAGTATTAATTTACCTCTGTTGTTCTAGTAAGAAACTCTGTATAAATGGATAGGTATAGCAGTCGCTTTGTATCTGAGATTTGTTGTTTGTTTAAAGACTTTAAATCAAATATATGATTTAACATGTAACATTCTATCTAATAATCTGTATAACGGGTGTATTTCCGAAAACCGATACCAGGGATCCAGAACACGATTCTGAACATCTTAGTGATGAAATTTTTCATCGGCTTTTTCATGAATTTCCAAAAAAAAAAAAACAATTTTTTAAAATAAAATTAGTAAAACATCATTATTGGTATAATAATAAAGCCTAATTTTAATTTAAAAACAATTAATTAATTATTTGTTTTTTAATGTTATTTTTATTTATTTATTTATTATTTATTCACAAAAACAGTGCATAGGCAATTAATTAATAGGCAATTAACTATTATTATTTTAGAAAATTAGCAATGTAATTTGAAAAATAAACATTATTCCGCATATATTCATTACATGCTCGAAAATTAATAAGTTAGTCATTTGTCATTTACCATATAAATGGTTACTGTAATGTTGTAACGGACATTATTTGACGTCTTATAAATTTTTTTTCGGTACGATGTCCCTTACACCCTGTATATGTTCTTATATTTAATAATCATTGCAATATATTGATGCAATCTTTAGATATTAAAAACATCGAGAAATCATTTAACATTCAACATTACGTACTAAACAAAATGTAGACATAAAGGGATTTTATATATGTATAATAATCTATAGATATACAGCCAGAGACGAGAGGAGACGTATATTACAATCGTTATTATGTAAGTGCCTACGTCTCGACTATCCTACGAGTATATATACATAAGTACATAAGTATATGCATTTTTAACCGCAGTCTAAAAACGATGGAGTTATAAGTTTGTCGCCTATGTTTGTCTGTATGTCAGGTGGTATCAATGAGATTTTATTTATATATACTTTATAGGAAACTGAACAGGTTTCCATTATCACTATACTTACAAGCCACTAATAATATAATACTGTAGGTATATCAAAGAATGTCAAGCATGCGCAGGCGACTGTGGTTCACCTCGATATCCGTGCCAATTATAATAAGAAAAGTTGTCTGCACTATAATGATTATGCAGATGAGTATTATACAGTGAGACTATCGACTTTAAACCAAGGTCAGCTAAACTATATTTGGATTTAAAATCGTTACATTAAAAACAAATTGCATTATGGATTGCATGCAAGTGCTAAGTGATAAAAACAGAATAATATGAAATACTTTGGCAACGTTCGATCTTTATCGATAATGAGTCGATTGGTTAATCGATTAGAGGAATAGAAAGCTATCATATTTGTTGAACTAGTACAGCAGTGTGACTCAAAATCGATTCGTTCCTTATGATTACGCAAAGTGATTAGCACTTTTTTCATCACAACATGTGTTTCAATGTTTTGTAATGATGCGATTCGCACGGCTATTGAATAACCATAGGTGTTAAACCAATATTAACTAACAGAATATACGGTAATCGATTAGATTGAGGCAGATATATAATAAATGCATTGGTGCCATTTAAATATACGCTATGGAGTTCGACGTGTCGTTAGTCACTTTCCTACAGATGTTGACAGACTTTTACTACACTCATATTTTCCGTCCTGCCTTTGGTGACATTTCCTACACAAAAATATACCCTGCGAGACTAGAGAATTGAATATAGGACTTTGCAGCATCCACTAGCTATTACAAGACCCCCACTGATAATAAATTCCGCATATTATTCTTAACACTTATGACTTCGCAAGAGGCACTTATTACAAAACCGCTGCGGATGAGCAGCTTTCTTCTTGCAAATGTTAACTGCATGTTGTGACATAAGGTGATATAACTCCGTGGAACTTTACCCCCCAGAACAGGTTTACTACTTGAATTACGCATAATCACAGTTATATAGTAATTCGGGTCAAAAAAGGGCACATTAATCAATTCACTTAAACGCAATTCGTGTTTTGAATTTCAAGCATATCCTTAAAAATTCTATTAGTTTTTGAAAAATGGTTTCTAATTTTATTTGGTGTTAATGCTGCCATACGAAAATTAAACTGTAACTTACTCATATTATGATTCATCGAAAGTGACCTTTTTAGAACCGCAAGCGTACTACTTGAATTACGTATAATAGCGTAATAGATAATATCGCTAAGCGCACCATGGACAATCAGTCCTAGATCATCTTAATGATTGATTAATCTTTCCACAACGTCAATAATATCTGTAGTATTATTGTTGACTCGAAAAGAAAAGGGATAGATCAAGCAAGAGGATAATATTGTTAATTTAATTCTAATTCTCAAGTTTTTACGGGGTCAGCAACGCGCTAGTGATCCTACTGATGTTGCTAGCGTCCATAGGCTGCGGTGACTGCTTACCATCAGGCGGGCCGCATGCTTGCTTGCCACCTTGGTGGTATAAAACAAAATCCAAATGACTACAAATGAAGCATACATTGGTAATAAACCTCTGGACAATTATTTCTAAAATCTTCATAAATGTAATAAAATTAATTAGTTCAGATATTAACAATAAGTATTTAACAAAATCACACGTTAAGGTAATGAAGGCAACGCAATATTTGTGTAATGTACAAAGTGTTTGCTAACGAACTAACTGTTCCAAAATGGTTAACGTTACCACATAGTTTTCACACAATGGCTGTAGAAACACAAAAGCTTGAACACACGTACCGCTAGGTTAACAGTCAGAAAACAATAGCCTTATATCCATTTTACAGTTGGGTTTTGTGTCAAATTCAAATTCAAAATTCCTAACACTGGCTCTTACATAGTGTCATCTTTTCTACAACTATTACTACTAATGGATCGTAACGTGCCTCCACTAATCCCAATCCCAATATCCTATCTATCTCTTACTATCAGTTAAAATAGTTACCATCGATAGCTTTATGACACATTTTCAATAAACAAATATAGAAATATCTGTCCTTACTATTGGTCTAGCTTCGACACCTGAAAGCTTACTAGAGATAAGAAAATTAATGTCAAGTGTCATATAGTTACTTTTTAACTGAGATTGCTATCGGCGGTAGAGTAATGGGACCGGCCGTAAGAAAACTTGACAAGAAACTCAACAGGCTTGTCTTTTTTTAGTAAAATGTATTTGATATCTTAAACTATAAGCTTCTGAGTATTGCAGTTTAAGGCCAAACGATTTATTCTCCAGGTACTTCTAGATTATATAATAGTCCTTTTCATATAAGCGGCTCTTAATAGTGATTTTGACTTTACTTTGACATCTTAGCTCGAGTATTCGACTATTAAATCGAAATCCTCGAGATTTATTTTGTAATTTCCATTAAAATTCAAGAGGAACCGTGATAACGTGCCGTACAGCAAAATTGGCATTTTGTCAAACGGCTCATATTAGCTTTAGAAATAGTATCGCAATAGTTGTGCAAAGTAATAAATATTCTTATCGCGGCTTATCAAGGCCTATTGGCTACTACGTGCAAGGCTTCCGAAATATCATGCGAATGGTTGGGTTCAGTTGTCAATGTCTAGATGTTTCTATCATGTATCTTAAAATTTTGGAATTGTTTAACGTAGTTACGGGAGATGCAGAATGTTTGCCTGATGGTCTCTTTATTCCAGCAACTTCAGTAAATTTACACATGGCTGCTTCATGTCAAATTCTGACGATTTTCTTTCTTTACAGCCGTCGGTCAGGAGTCCTTCAAATGCCCAGATGACTTCGGCTTCTACCCTCACCACATTTCTTGCGACAAATACTGGAAGTGTGATAACGGTGTATCTGAACTCAAGACCTGCGGAAACGGCCTCGCCTTCGATGCCACTGACTCCAAGTACCTGACTGAGAACTGCGACTACCTCCACAACGTTGAGTGCGGCGAGAGGACACAGCTTGGTAAGTTTTATATTACTCTCCTTTTTTTTTCTTTGACGAGGGGGAAATCTCCGAAAGATCCCCGGGAGCTGTGGGCTCGTCCGGGGTATGTGGGATTCTTACCCACTAAAACCCCCGCGGCTGTCGCATCGGCACATGATAGGGGGAACCCCAGGGCTCACCGGTGGGATCTGCATCTGATCTCAGTGCCTTACCTTTGAGCCCGCTGCCGGGGGGCGCATTGTAGCCCCCAGGGAATCAGCCACGGTGCTCACGAGGACGGGGGTTGCAACCCCGCCGCCGTCCTCCTCGGAGTCGCCGCCGTACACAATGGACATTCTAAGGGCCCACACTACATTACTCTCCTAACGGTACAGTTGCAAATAAGTATTGGAGTGTAGCCTTCGATGTATGGGATTGTTGGCAAAATTTTCGGATCAGGTTTCTACCTTATTCAGTACGTATTAAATCTCCGTAATTTAAGCTCACCTTTTGCCTTTATGTGATTGTTGGCCAAATTATTGAAACAGGTTCTTATCTTATATATCCAATAGGTATTAAATCACTGTAATTTGATCCCACTGTTAATGTATTGGGCACCTATTATGCATGGGGTATTTAATAATGTATGGGATTAATGTCAAAATTATTGAAATAGGTTTATAACTGCATGAAGGGCAATTGCCCTTCATCTTAAGGGGTGGTCCGTACACAACAGTGGGACATAAAGAAGGGCTGATATTATTATTATTAATAACTTTTGTTTTCGAATTTACTGACTTTTATAGTAAAAAAATAATATAAAATTCAGTAAATTCCTGATGTAGCTCTATAATTTTATTATCAGAATCTGATTTTCACTTGAATACATAAGTAGAATTCTTAAATAAAAAACATGAGAAATAATCAAATTGGATACGTCATATATACACTTGCCAATTTATTTAAGGTTTATTGCGGAACAAAACACACACTGGAATCATCGATTACGACATTGAACGAACCTGTTTGACGGACGAAAGTAAAAGTTTCATCATAATTTTAATGTTGTTTTTCGAGCTTACGATGAGCGTCGACATGTTTTTTATGTTCTTAAAATCATTCCTTAATAATATAATCAGTGCTTAGTAACATATGAATTCTTGGTAACAGTAAACGGTCAAGGTCGATGTTCTTAACATGATCGTAAATATAAGGATAATAATAGTCGGAATGCCGACCGCAACCAGGATGTGTGGGAAGGTCACTGGGCCACTAGGTATATGTATATACAGACCGGTTAATAGTGTCGTCTTATATATGACGCTTACTTTACATAGGTACATATATTATGTACGCAAATTCCATTCTGTTCACCTTGAACTGGAAGCTCAAATAAAACGTCGTATACCCAAATCAATAGGTCCAGTTTTTTGGTTGACACTTTTAGATGGGTTTTTATTCAGATGAAGAGTGTGGGGCTTTTTGTTAACGATTGATAGTAATTATCCTTTCCAAGAAACGTGACCAAGGCTGTAGTTTTATTTTCTGACACGAGTTCAATTTAACGAAGTATGCTAAAACTTGTTTTAAACTTATTTCTCAATTCTTACGTGTCGAAACATGACTCCAAGTGTTTAATTTCATTCTCAGAGCCTCCGATCTCGACCCCACACTGCGAGAGGCTGTACGGTATCTTCCCTGATGAGCAAAAGTGCGACGTGTTCTGGAACTGCTGGAACGGAGAAGCTTCCCGCTACCAGTGCAGCCCCGGACTTGCCTACGACAGGGAATCCCGCGTGTGCATGTGGGCCGACCAGGTTCCCGAGTGCAAGAACGAGGGTACGTAAAAATTACAAATTATTAACGAGACAAAGTGAGCGATGTGTTTTCCTATGGACAGTTGAATTGAACTGCTGACATATTTTCTGACACATAAGTCAATCAGGCTCTTGATACCCAGAAATTTCTCTAATTGCACTGTAGTTGAAGAATTCCTTTACAGAACAGAGCGATATTTACTCACTGGTGCATGTGACATTTCCATGCATAAAGGACCGACCATTTAATGAACTGTTTGTAAATTCGTAGTTATGCGCTTCATTCTCTATTTGAAGTTTGACTTAAAAGCTCTCAAACGGTCATTAACTGTAGGCCTATATTATCAATCGGCCGAACTATCTTTTTTACGAGCTCAATCAATTAATCACTTATTTCAAAAGTTCTTCCCAAGTTACACATAACTTATAAAAAAAAATTCAATTTCGTCCTGTCCGCTCACGAAATTTATTTCGCGTTTTCTAGAAGTAGCCAACGGTTTCCACTGCGGACCCGGAGAGGTGGCCAACCTTGGTTCCTTCAGCCGTCACGCCCATCCTGAGGACTGCCGCAAATACTACATCTGCCTTGAGGGTGTTGCCCGCGAGTACGGCTGCCCCATCGGTACCGTCTTCAAGATCGGAGACGCCGACGGCACTGGCAACTGTGAAGACCCTGAAGATGTTCCCGGATGGTGAGTTGTCTTCTCGTCTGTACATATTTAATGCATACTAATGCAGGATATTTGCATTAACATACCTGTTGATTGGAGTATACTATGTTTTATTAGTTGGGTAAATGCGAATGTCTTGCTCGTTCAAGCAAAGCTGCTATGACGAAGCAGCTTGAACGATTGATAGATTCTTCCACTCACTGGATAATAATGGTTTTGTGATCAGTGTCTTGTGGTACAATTAACACCCCAGTACCTAGCCAATCGTAATCAGATACCAAGAATTCCAAATATAAATTGCTTATCATTTTAAAAATTCGAATGTAGAATAACATGAATTGAGTTTAATTATTTAAATTAAATGGCTTTTTAAACTAAACTTGGTGTCTGATTGCGATGTTTTTAAGACCCTGCAACTACTTCCACATAAGCAAAGCCGTCCCTGTAACTAACATTTCTTCTTGCACGTTAATCGTTAAATACCGACACAAAGTTGCAATCCTCGTGAAATAAACTATAAAATTAGTATTGTACAAATCACGTCATGTAGGCATCTATCGGTATAGGTATTTTGTAGTCATTATTCGCCCACCTAAATACGCGCAGCTGGTCGCAACTACGCGCTGTGGAGCCTAGCACACTTGCGACATTCAAGACATGCATTGAAATTAACATGACTTAAGGCAAGCGTAAGGCGACCGTGGTCAATTCTGAATGCTGTAACGGTCTCAGAATATGACAATGAATAGACTCATACATATATACAACTGCTTTCAAAAGGCAACCATGTATGCGTTTCGTTAAAAAACAGGAAATGTTTTTATAAGAACGCGAGCAACTGGCGCAGATATCGAATTACAAAATAGTTATTTTTTTCTTTTTGATATAAATGTTTTGACCTACTTCTAGCTTATGAACGTATCAATGAATTATTTATCTATCAGCACAGATTGTGTACGAAATAATTTGTACTTGAATGTTCGTATTAAAACAATGACGCTCACTTTCAAAACGTTTAGTTATATCCGGTTCATGGTCCGTCTGTGTCGAACAATCGCGGCTAGATCGATATTAAGATGCGACTGCGCCGGTCACGATATAACAAAACAAACAAAGGTCAAATCGACCACCTGTTTTGTCGAGAGCTAAAGAACGCAATTAGTTGACGGGCCCGTTGGTCTAGTGGTCAGACACCCTGCCTGCTAACCGATGGGTCGTGGGTTCGATTCCCACCAAGTGTCTGGGTGTTGTTTATCTATTTAAGTATGTATTTACAAAAAAAAAAGTATATAAGTATTAGTATCAGTTGTCTGGTTTCCATAGTACAGGCTCTGCCTAGTTTGGGATCGGATGACCGTGTGTGGATTGTCCCAAGATATTATTATTATTATTATTATAGTTATTTGCCTAGAAAAACAAAAGTTAGATAACTATAGTTGGAAAAGCGAACGGATATCATTCTTGCCGTTTCAAGGCGGTTCACTCTGAACGGGTCATTACACAATCGCTGCCGTTCGTGTAGTAAAAGTTGCTAGAAATTTAGATAGCCATTTATGTGCAAGTAACGAACCTGGCGCGAGGCTGGTCGGTACAATGTAGAATTAATGCTATCGAGTAGACGAGGCAGGCAGTAAGGTGCGCGTACATTTTCAGCGAGGACTACTATGGTGACCTGGATCTGAAGACGATCCGCAAGAGCGAGCTGTTGGCTGGGCTCCAGCAGAACGGCGAATCCCGCACCGCGCCCAAGCAGCTCAAACCCCGCCCCCAAAAGGAGAACTAAATAAAATCCCCACCCCTTAACCTTTAATACTCACATAGTTAGCTATAGACGATGAGTCTCCAAACATCAAAACCAACAGATTATTAAAAAAAACCTTTGGCTGAATAACGAGTAATTTATAAAAAAAAAGTTGGTCTTGATGTATGGAAACGTGTTCCAGGTTCAAAAATATTTCGAATGTTCAGCCAGTGGCCTACGTTTGATTTGTATACATTTCTAGTTGCCAAATACTTTTCATAGTAGCCTTTGAACAGTTTCCCGAGCCACGGTAGGAACAGTAGCAACATACAGCGACCGACGTATTTATTTTTTTATATTGTATCTCAGTGTTTTTAGCGGCCTTACTACTCGTAAGTAGTTATCGGTTATATAACACTTTGTGCCTTAACAACTCCGACTCGAGAGAGCGGTTACGCATTTAAAAAACGCAGTACAGTGTAAATTTGGACATCATTAGCGTAATATCCGTTACACCATGACCTTGTAAATATACTATGTTTTGTACTGAACTATTTCGCTGCGACTGAGTGTTGTTGTTTGATAGAAACTGTAATACTTAAGTTTTATTTTTAGTGATAAAATAAACAAAAATTTTATTAAAAAAATAACATGTGTTGTATTAATTAATTCTGCATCTGCACTCTGGCACTGTCTACCTAACATTTCTCTTTGTTCACAACACACACCTATTTCTGTTGTTAATGCATACACTTTCAAATAACACAGTTTGGTTCTTATAATAATTTTCTTCTGTCTAATTATTTATTTACCAACTGTAACAGACTGTCGTCAACTTGGAGTAACAGGTACGTAACTTTTCTTATTATTTTATTTGTCTTCAATAGCCTATGACTCTTGTCTAATACAAAACTGGTGAGACACGTATGTAGAATTTCATTTTCCCTGATATATTTGCTTCAGTATTAGTTTCTTTGATGCATGCATTTTCAAATGATGCTTCCTACATAATGATTATCAAATCTTTCTCTCTCTCTATTAGGTTAACTTTTCTTCTAATTTCTTTTGAATAAAAGTTGAATAACTTAGTCACCGGATTAGGGTATCGCCTGATAGTGCATGCTATTAAGTCAACTGAGCCTAGTAATTTCACCAGCTACAGTGCCACAGCAGAATATTTTACACGGTAGCGAGCTTAGCACGACAATAATTTTTAAATCACAAAAAATCATTAATTTTGCTACCAATCATGTAGCTACGTGTAAGTTACGTCATTTTTTTATACTACCAAGGTAGGAAGCAAGCCTATAGATGCTAGTAACACCAGAAGAATCACTAGCGCGTTATATTAAGTCTTTTGTGTCTGGTAATTTCACCAGCCCCATTGCCCTTCACACCAGAACACAGGAATGTTTACACACTGTGTATGCACACACAGTGTGTATGCATTGCTGTGTTCCAGCGTGAAGGGCACTGTAGCTGGTGAAATTACTGGACACAAAGACTTAATATCTAATGTCTCAAGGGTCGGCAACGCGCTAGTGATTCTTCTGGTGTTGCTAGCGTCTATAGGCTGCGGTGGCTGCTTACCATCAGGCAGGCCGCATGCTTGCTTGCCACCTTGGTTGTATAAAAAAAAACATATACAAGCAAACATACTCATTTTTTTGTCTGGGTTTAAAAACAAGGAAAAGAAATTCTCTTCAAAAGTAATAAACGCATAATAAAGCGTAGCATTTTTTATTTTTACTCTGCTACGGAGAAAATGAGATTAACAGTCTATTTTACCCCACTGAAGAGGATTCGAATATAAATGACATGGGCTTTAATGCACATATTCCACATCATATATTTCAGACTATTTCTAGCAAGAGAATTAGTGTGAAATAATGACAATGCCATATCACATTTTGTAATATTACAGCGAAGATTACTACGGCGACGTCGACCTCAAAGCGTTGAAGAAGTTGGGATTCTGAATGACAAGGAGCGGCTCTAAGGACAGACTGAAGTTAAACCCTCTCGACTTGATATAGGACAATAATGGCCTCTTCAGAGTGTGTGCTAAATGGTGTGCTTTGATTGGAGACTTTTATAATCTGCCGTATAAGAAAATGTTTATGAAAGAAATTTGATATGATAGGTACTTTAATTTAGTACCGCTTTTTCTGAGTGTGTAAATGCTATTGTCAACATCCTTCCTTTCTAGACATCGTTATGTGTGGAAATTTGCTGTGTATGGTTTTGTCTGTCTGAAGAGGCGCTCGAGAAGGCGTATTTATAAGTCATGGAGTTAGTTAGAACCCAGATGTTTTTGGTCAGTTTTCCTCTTAAACTATTGTTGCCAAATTTCATAAAATCCTTTCAGAGATTACCTTGACATGGTACCAACACGGACTGTGTCGGTGCTGTGTCGAAATTAATGTTCTTAGTCATAAAAATTATAAGTAAGCTAAGTTTAGTAAACGAAAATAATTTTAATATTATCTTGTAAATAAATAATATTTTATACAAATATCTCTTTTTATTTGTCATTGTTACCTCACTAACAAAGCCAGTACTGTAGACTCAATTCATTTATTGTTTGAATTACAGTTTTCAATATAATGCGATTGAGATATAAGTAGGTATAAGAAATTAAATGAAACAGCTTGATGATTTATCAAAGAGCTTTAATGATACATTATTTTGTTGCGAAATACATTGGCACGGCATTCGCTCCTTCCATAAATGAGAGGGGTGTGGTACAGTAAACGAAAACTGTAGAGAATTTATTTTTTGTTTGACTATAGTTAATATAGCTAATAATATACCCGTGGGTTATTAGGGTAAGACCCTCCCATTTGCTCCAATTGAGTGTCCTTAAGAGGCGACTAAAGGAAAACAAGAAGACGGTCAGCATCGTCTTTCTATTGGATTAACTACATCCTATACTGCAATCCCCAAGTCACCTGCCCAGCGTGGGGATTATAGAGATTATATATATATATATAGGGTTACAGGAAAAGTCGTGCTAGATCCGTTAAGGGCGTGGAGTACCCATAATTTCTGATATATTTCACTATGAAACACCCCACCCTAAACTTAACCCTTTTCGAGATTTTCGACTTTAAATTTTTTATTGAAAATTGCCGATTTTTAGGCTATTAAATTTTATTTTGTTTAAGTTAAGTTTAAGTATATTTTTTTTTACTTTTTTTTTATTTTGGTTAAGTTTAGGGTGGGGTGTTTCATAGTGAAATAAGTCAGAAATGATGGGTACTCCACGCCCTCAACGGATATAGCACGACTTTTCCTGTAACCCTGTATATAGGGGGATAACCCTTCCCTTAGAAGGTGGAGGCCTTTGGTCATCAGTGGACATATTTCAGTTGCTGCTGATGATGGTGATTAATATAAAAAAAAAAAACAAAAATCAAATTCTCTACTTCTTCGTTCTTATTACCATTATTGCTTACGATATTACGGATAATACATGAAAAAAATGAAAGTTTGCTTAATATCAATACGAAGATGTTTTGAGTAGTAATACTACTGAAGATTATTACGACTAGGTGTTGACATGACCGGAATTCTGTATCTGCAACTGACGAATAGCATCTTGGCAAGACGTTGCAACATGTGTGCCTGGGAAGTAAATTACATAAACATAAGTATATTGCATCACGGTAAATATCGTAACATTGGGGTCAATAAACAAAATTATCCAACTTGATTCTGTAAATGCCGTCTGAGAGAAATCTTTTATTATCTATTATTATGTTAGTGTCAGAAATATCACGTAGCATTAAATTAACATTATGAGTTTATTATGAAATGTATTACGCACAGTTTTAACGTTAAATACCGTGTACTGTGTCCTAGTTTGCAACTACCTATTGGTTCTGCAAAAAATGTTAATTTAAATATGATAAATATTAATAGTATTATTTTGTGCCGATTTTAAACCGTAATACAAGTTGATAATGAATTATTAATAACTTTTTGTCATACATAGTTTTTTTCCTATGGTTATTAGTTAACCAGTTAACCAGTCAGAGTTGTTCAAGTTATAATAATAAATAATAATATGGTTTTGTCTGGCCCTGAACCCTTTAAGCACTCTCTTAAAGAGTTCAGGGTTAGGCTATCGGTTGCGGAGAGGTAGTCAGGTCATATCTCACCTGCTTTACATGGATGACTTGAAACTATTTGCCCCCACTGAGCTCCAACTGATGGGCTTACTGAAGGTCACAGAAACCTTCAGTAATTCTATCAGGATGGAATTTGGTGTGGACAAGTGTGCAGTTATGCATGTAAAGCGGGGGATATTGGTTGAGTCTAGGAGCGTACAGCTCTCAGACTCTACCGATCTGAGGACACTCTCTGCAACCGAAACCTACAAATACTTGGGTATGTCACAGGCGTTGGGCATCAATGAGACTGACATGAAACAGTCGTTGCGGGAACGCTTCCTGGGCCGCCTGAGAAAAGTACTTAAAAGTCTTTTGTCGGGCGGAAACAGGGTGCGAGCCTACAACAGTTGGGTCATGCCAGTCTTAATGTACTCCTTTGGCATACTCAAGTGGACTCAGACTGAACTAGACACCCTGGATAGAACAGTTCGTACACTGTTAACCACATACCGTGTGCATCATCCTCGCTCTTCAGTGATGAGGTTATATATCCCACGGAAATGCGGTGGCCGAGGCTTTTTAAATGCCAAGACCCTACACAACCGTGAGATATGTAACCTCAGGGAATATTTCCTCCACTGCGGCGGAGAGATGCATACGGATGTGGTTGCTGTGGACAATGGACTGACCCCTCTATCCTTAGCCAAAGGGAACTGGCGCAAACCTGTGGTGCTCACCACTGGCGATCGAGAGGCGGTATGGCAAAGCAAGGAGCTACACGGAAGGTTCTACCGGGCTCTTCATGGGCCCGATGTAGACTTCTCAGCCTCCGTGGCCTGGCTACGATTCGGTGACCTCTTTGGGGAAACCGAAGGTTTTGTCTGTGCAATTATGGATGAAGTTGTGATGACGAACAACTACCGGAAATATATCCTGAGGGATGGCACCATTGACATTTGTCGGGCATGTCATCGCCCTGGTGAATCCCTCAGGCATATTATTTCCGGTTGTTCGCGTCTCGCAAATGGCGAATACTTGCACAGACACAACCAAGTAGCCAGGATAATCCACCAGCAACTTGCTTTGAAATACCGCCTTGTGACGTCAGAGGTACCGTACTACAGGTATGTGCCAGAACCAGTTCTGGAGGATGGCCATATCACGTTATACTGGGACCGATCTATCATCACAGACAGGACTATTGTCGCCAATAAGCCTGATATTGTGTTGATAGATCGCACCGGGCGTCATGCAATGATTGTAGATGTCACTGTCCCCCATGACGAGAACCTCGTGAAAGCGGAGAAAGATAAAGAATGCAAATATCTTGATCTCGCGCACGAGGTTGTCGACATGTGGGACATTGATAGGGCAATCATTGTACCTATAGTCGTTTCTGCCCATGGCCTAATGGCCAAGAGCCTCGATAAACACCTCAAGAGGCCCGCGTTAGACGGCTGGATCAAGGGCCAGATGCAGAAGGCAGTGCTCCTGGAGACGGCACGCATTGTGAGGAAGTTCCTCTCACTGGAGCCTTAACCACCGTCTGCTAGGATCCTGTTCCCGCAGCCGGTTAGAAGGTGTTTTTTATATTTTTAAATGTATTTATTGTTTATATTTATATTTGAAAATGTAAGAAACTGAAAGAATTTTAATAAATGGAATAATAATAATATCTTAGGACAATCCAGACACGGTCATCTGATCCCAAACTAGGCAGAGCCTGTACTATGGAAACCAGAAAATTGATAATAATATTTAATATACCATTTTTTTTTGTAAATACATACTTAAATAGATAAATAACACCCAGACACTTGGCGGGAATCGAACCCACAACCCATCGGGTAGCGGCTAGGGTGTCTAACCACTAGACCAACGGGCCCGTCAAAGTTGCCCTTATGCTGATTATCGATACTTGCCATAACAACTGCTAACTAGGATCGACTTTTAACGTGCCTCCCGAGCCACGGTGATGCTAAATTCTAATGTCAAAAACGGTCACCCATCTAAGGACTGACGTTGCCTAACATTGCTTTAGTAATCATTATTTATGTTTTATGGCTTGGTTAATTATCGACTTGACATGAGATACAAACAAGTATAAATTACAAAAGCACAAAAAGCCCGACTGCGAACAAACGGAATGATGATAGCAATCATCAGCAGCCGAAAAGTCCGCTTCTGAACAAAGGCCTCTCTCTTAGAAGGAAGGGGTTGCCATAATCTCCACGCTTGGCAGGCGGCTTGATGTAATTTGAAATTCAATGTAATTTGAAAAATAAATATTATTCCGCACGTATTCATTACATGCTCAATAATTAACAAGTTAGTCATTTGTCATTTTCCATATAAATGGTTTCTGTAATGTTGTAACGGACAGTATGAGAAATCTTATAAAAAAGTTTTCGGTACGTAGTCCCTTACACCCTGTATAGCCTATGTCACTGCCATAACTCAGACGAATCTAACGACATTATTATAAGTCACAGTCCTTCAAGGCATTTAGGTTATATGCCATGCCAAATAAAAATAGACATACATTTTTGACGGGCCCGTTGGTCTAGTGGTTAGTGACCCTGTCTGCTAACCAACAGGTCGTGGGTTCGATTCCCACCAAGCGTCTGGGTGTTTTATCTATATAAGTATGTATTTACAAAAAAAAAGTATATAAGTATTAGTATCAGTTGTCTGGTTTCCATAGTACAGGCTCTGCCTAGTTTGGGATCAGATGACCGTGTGTGAATTGTCCCAGGATATTATTATTATTATTATTATACATACATACCCTCAAAAAACATAACCCTCCGCCTAAGGTATTCGCATGGGCAATGACATGAAAATGACTCATGTGTTAAACAGACTTACCCTGACTATTTTCAATAGAGTTTCCAGTTAGCAAAGGATTGCTATCTCCAGGATTCAGAGTAGGTGGTTCTGCTATACCCGAGGTGCTTATAGAGAGTCCAGGAGCAGTGGAACTGACAGGGGGCTCTGGCACAGATTGGCTGATGACAGGTGAAGATCCACAGTCGACGCGCGTTAGGTAATCACATACACCCAGTATCTGAAAGCAGATTATTACAAATTATCGACTAGCCGATATAGAATATATGTATATGGTGGTATTTCCTTTTTACTTCTCCACAACCTTATGTGGTATGACAGAGGAGACGTGGATAAACTGCTTCTCTTTTTAACTTTGAAAGAGGAAAACCTTGAACCTACCTGTAAGTCTTAGATATAAGAACTACTGTACATTTAGCAAATAATTAGATATTATAATTATCATGAGAAGCCGAAAGACGTCCAGTGCTGAACTAAGGCCTCCCCTTACAAGGACGGGGTTGCCATAATCCCCACGCTTGGCAGGCGGCTTGGGGATCGTAATATAGGTGGTAAGGTAATCCAAAAAAAAGACGCTGCTGCCCGTCTTCCTGGTTCCCTTAGTCGCCTCTTACCGACATGCAATGGGAGGAGATAGGAGGGTGCTATTTTTACCGGACACCCCACGGATAAGACTCGATATGTTGTATCCATTGTAAATTATTTATATGGCATAGCTTTAGCTTTAAGTACAGGAAAATTATGGAACTACTGTATTTTGCCTTATCCTAATAAAAGAAGATTATCCAAACAACTTGAAAATCTATATCATTATCACCAGCCGGAAGACATCCACTGCTAAATATAGGCCTCCACCGGTGACTACGATGCGCACAATATGGTCAGTCCACCTAGTAAGAGGCCTGCCTACGCTGCGTCTTCCGGTCCGTGCTCGCCATTCAAGAACTTTCTTCTCCATCGATTATTGGTTAAAAATCTAAGCTACTATGTTCAAAGATATTACAGCTCCCATGGTCAAGTGTTCATTCTACAATACATAACGGTAGATAATAGAAAACCAGGGAATGACATGTCTCTTCACGTGATTTAGCGAGGCTACGGCCCTCAAAGATAGTGCAAAGATATTCTTTGATTTAAAGTTTAAAAAAATCGAAAGAAAAAAGTGAATGGCTTTTGACTTTAAAATTGGAACGCGTATGGAACGCGGAAGGTAGTTAGTGCCCACCTGATTGTATGCGAGGTCAGCCGGGCACTTGAACCTGACTGGCTCGCGGCCGACACATACGAAAAACTCGTTGCAATTCTTCTGGTTCCTGAACGATTCAAAGTCCTTGCTGCATCGGGGCTCCGTAGGAGGCTGAGAAACTGGTCATGCACAGAAGAAATATATTATTTTTATTTACTGTTTTTATGTCCTGCCTGGGCCCGATAATTTCATCAGCTACAGTGCCCTTTACACCACAATGTAATAACGTTTATACCTACATATTGCGGCTTGGCGCTAGAACATCTGACGAACCCTTGCACGAGGGAACTACCACTTAGTGAAAAAATAAACTCATGTGCCATATATTCAAAGGTCATTCACGGCGCTCTAAAGCGGCAAGGACGTTCAAGGCCGATGTAAGAACGTTCTAAAGCCGAAATCACCAGAAACAGATTTTGTCTTTTGTGCGCAGTAGTTTCTTCAGCTCATCATCAGCTGAAAGGGAGGGGTTACTAAAATCCCCACGCTTGGCAGGTGTCTTGGGGATCGCAGTATAAGTGGTAGGTATTCCAATAGAGAAACGCTGCTGCCCGTCTTCTTGTTTTCCGTTAGTCGCTTCTTACGTACACCCAATGGAAAGAGATGGATGGTTGCTATTCTTACCCGGACACCCAATGGGCACAGATTTCTTTAGCTATAGTTGCATACTTACAGAGTGCTCTTCATACAGAAACAATGGTCATCTAATTCTGATTGACAACAGAACAAAAAAAAAACTAGGCCACATACACGGACCTACCGCATAGTGTTTATACTAATTTTAACCTTTTGTGTAGCCTCTAAGGCGCAGTGAATAACTGCTTGTTTTGCCAATGGGAGGTCGCGGGTTCAAACGCGTGGGGAGAAAAAACAATGCAGGTCGATGCTGAACCTGATTGTCTGGAGAGTATCTTACTCTCAGTATCGACATGTAATGACTAATTACAACAACAGTACAGTAACAACTTTGTGTAATTGTTCATTACAGGCTAAGACAATGCAGGCTGATCACCTGAGTACGGCGGCGACTCCGAGGAGGACGGCGGCGGGGTTGCGACCCCCGTCCCCGTGAGCACCGTGTCAGGGTCCCGGGGGCTACAATGCGCCCCCCGGCGGTGGGCTCAAAGGCAAGGCACTGAGGGGCCTCTGGTGCAGATCCCACCGGAGAGCCCTGGGGTGCCGATGCGATAGCCGCGGGGGTTTTAGTGGTTAAAAATACCACCTACCCCGGTCGAGCCCCACAGCTCCCAGGGATATTTCGAAAATTTCCCCCGCGTCAAAAAAAAAAGGCCGATCACCTGATTGTCTGTAAGATGATCCATGCGTCGGATGGGCATGTAAAAAATCCTGCGACTGACCTCTCCCCGATCGTGTCGGTTATCCGTCCCATCGGATTGTGAGGGTAAAGGACGAGAGAGTGCACTTATTATAGACAAGAAACTGTGCCCTATAATATCTCTCACGTAGATAGCTGACCTTTTGAAAGATTGCCTGCCATGGCCGTACCGTCCAGGAGGACATTATTATATGTTAAAATCTTTATCCGCAAACTTCATTAGCGTTCGAATAATTAAATACAAACAAGTTATTTTCCTTGCTCAGATTTATAGATGGTTCGAAATGACAAAGGTCAGAGGTTCCCTCGTGTGGTTGTGTAACTATGTGAAGCTGGCGAATTTTATATAAGCCGCTTGACATTTCACCTTCGCTGACGACATCTTAAACATTTGTAATTTGCATAATAAGATTGATATTATGAAAATAACACACACATTGAATATATTGAGCGTCTCACTGACCTAGCTGTGTAAGTCTATATTCTGTTTATGAGTATAGAATGGAGTTCAAATCTATTCTCCAATGTTTGTTTCCTTTAAAAAAACGATCAGGGTTAAGACTGTGAGCGTTAAATGGTTAGGGCTTAAAAGCTGCTAGATGTCAACCGCGAGCAATAAAAATATAAGAAAATTTTGATGGTGATCCCGTTTTCGTCATGGTAACAGATAAAAAATAGAAATTAAAAATATTATTGACGCAAGTAAAAGGACTCTAAAAATATGGCTGAACCGATTTTTATCAAACATAAAAACATTCCGATTAAATCATATTTAATTTAAAAACCATTTAACCCTTCCCTTCCTTCGAGTCGACAACTCGGAGGATTTTTTTTACTTTGATTAAGTATATAAAAATAAAAAATCAGAATCATTTATTTCAAATAGGCTTAATGCTAGCACTTTTAAACGGTCATTTTTTTAAAAAAAGCTACCACCGGATCACAACGCGGCCTCAACTGAGAAGATCCGGCAAGAAACTCAGCGGGCTTGTCATTATTTCACTATTTTAAACAGTGTTTATCTTGTTACAATTAGATCAGCATCAGCGATAGTGTGTCCTGCCGTTCAAAAAATCAAATAAGAGAGAGAGAAAAAATACGTCGAAAATACAACGAACTAAAAGGCCAAAGGGATAGTAGTCGGACCATAAACAGTTAATAATTATGGTTATTATGTAAATAAAGCCGCACTCTAATCCGTCCATTCGTTTGCGATCTGCGATGCACACAGACCCAGGATACAACACCCCAACCTTATGCATCGCCGGTTAAAAATAACTGAAGACGAAATTGTAGTAATGAAGTTTATAGTATGAGTATCATGCAATAACCAGATATGCCAGTTTTTTACTTGTATATTTGACATTTCGAACATGATTTGTAAAAACCATTAAATGTTAATTACAATGTTAACTAAGTAGGCAGCTATTACTTTGACCCTAATTATGTTGAAAGAGAGGATGGCACAGAACTTGTTTGACATTATAAAATATGCACTAAGCAGTGCACTGCTAAGAATGCCTATAGTGCAATTACTGAATGCAAAGTAGGTACGGTTTATAATTTTAACTACGCTGCCAAAAGAAATACCTAATTGCTCATCGCTATGGTTGTGTAAATACTTTGCTTGAAATCATAACATTATGCCAAAAAGAGTGGCACCCCTAATGTATAAATATATATAATAGTGTCCATCCCTATGTTAAACCGGTTCATTCCCGTATTTCCTATTAACGAAGAAGGATTCACTTCAAAATATCCAGGTATACATAATTAAAATACTCCTGACTGAAGGCCAAAGCGGTCAAACCTTAAGAAGATGAGTTTATTACGCACTAGATATTATATTGCTCAAGTGCTTATGTAGACACAGGTGCACCCTTTTCTTTAGACTGAAAATTCGATAGAATGAAGGATTTTTGCTCAGTTATACATGGATCATCTTACTTTTCGATAATTAGATCATTACTGGTTGTTAGTGCAAT